>CM028129.1:505762500-508525000 GCA_016271365.2 Neoceratodus forsteri
CTAAAATGCCAGCAGAATAGCCCCAACGGTCTTTCGTGTCTGCTCATTTGGTCAGCCCCCACCCTGGGAGCTGACTTTGCCGCCCCCCTCTGGCTTCTCCCTTCCCAGTCCCAAATATTCTCACTGCACTGGTTTTTGCTTCCAGAACCCTTCCCCTGTACCTGTCCCACCCCTCTGAACGCCTCCACCATCTCTGCCTCCACCAGCCCCTGGGCAGCGTGATCTCATGGCTCCACCACCCTCTCAGTGAAGTAGCACCTTTCTCCCTGAATCCCCCAGCTTCCACCCATGCCCTCTAGTTGCCCCCTTGAGCACCCCGACTGCTCCTCCCCATTTACCCCTTCATGTACCTGAAGACCCCATCATGTCCCCCGGTCCCTTTCTCTTCCACGTGTACTTATTTAGCTCTTCGAGCCTCTCCCTATAGGTCCTATCCCCCAAGCCCCAAATTATTTTGGTTGTCCTCCTCTGGACCCTCTCCAGGAGTTCAATGTCCCTCTTTAAATGTGGCCTCCAAAACTGCACACAGTACTCGAGGTGCGGCCTCACCAAGCAGTTATACAGTGGGATTATCACTTTCCTCCTTCTGGAGGTGATCCCCCTAGCAATGTATCCAAGCAACCTGTTGGCCTTTGCCGCTGCCCTCCTACAAGTCTCCGAGTTGTTCATCTTGACATCCACCACCACCCCCAGGTCCCTCTCAGCCATCGAGACTTGTGGCATTTCTCCCCCCAGGGTGTACACTTGGCCCAGGTTTCTGACTCCCAGGTGTAGTACCTTGCATTTCCCTGCATTGAACCTCAGCTTCCACTTTCTAGACCACCTTTCCAGAGCCTCCAGGTCCCCCTGTAGGGCCACCCTTCCCTTCTCCCCATTCACCACCGCCCCCAGTTTTGAGTCATCCGCAAAGAGACTCATCTCACTCCTGATACCCTTCCTTATGTCAGAGACGTAGGTGCTGAACAGGAGGGGGTACAAGAACCAATCCCCGAGGGACTCCACTAATGACCCTCCTTGGGGATGAAACTATCCCGCCAACCTCCGGTCCTGGAGCCAACTGCCCATCCATCTTATCATCTGGTTCCCCCCCAACCCCATTCCTCCCAGCTTATCCAACAGGCCACAGTGAGGAACAGAGTCAAACGCCTTGCTGAAGTCAAGAAAGATGACGTCCACTGGTCTACCCAGGTCCAAGGCACTTGTCACCCAGTCATAGAACTCCACAAGGTTTGTCTGACAAGATTTTCCCAGGACGAATCCACGCTGTCTATCGTCCAGGCACCCCAACTTTTCCAGACCCCCACCCAGTCTCTCCTTGACAATGCCCTCCATCACCTTGCCCACCACCGATGTTAGGCTGACGGGCCTGTAGTTCCCTCTCACCTCCCTTGATCCCCCCTTGTAGATAGGCACTACACGCGACACCTTCCAATCTTGGGGTACCCATCCTGTTCTCAGACAGCTGCTGAAGAGCTCCGCCAGGGGTTTCGCCAGGACATCCGCCACTTCCTTCAGCACTCTGGGATGCAATTTATCCGGCCCTGGTGCTTTCTCCATCTTAAGGGACCTGAGGGCTTCCCTCACTCTCTCTGCCGTGATTTCCACCTCTGCTACCTCGTCCCCCTGCTTTGCCTTCCCACCTGCCAGTGATGACCCCCCAGACCCACCGATCGTAAGGGTCCCCCCTCAGTTTCACCGCCTCTCCCATGTATGATGCAGCATTCTATTTTCATTGGTAGGAAAAATTGAGGCTTAAGTACCATTTAGTACCTCAGCCTGCTCCCCCGGGTCTTGTGCCCATCCTTCCTCTGTTTTAATTCTGCTAATCTGCCCCTTCACCCTTCGTTTTTCCCCAATGTATCCCTTCACCCTTCATTTTCCCCCCAATATATCTAAAGAACCCCTTGTTCCCTCTCCTAATTTCTCTGGCCAGATTCTGCTCCTTCCTTGCCTTAGCCGCCCTCACCACCCTAGTGGCCCTTCTGGCCATCAGCTCGTACTCCCCTCATGCCCATTCACTCCTTGAGCACTTGAACTGCCTATAGGCCTCCTTCTTTCCCCTCACCACCTTCTGAACTTCCCTGGTCCACCAGCAGGGTTTTTGGGCCCTACCACATTTTCATCTTACTCTTGCGAAGGTGCTGGTTGCATCCTGCACCCTCCCTCCTGATGATTTCCCACCTACTGTCAGCGTCCATGTCTGGCCCAATCCCATCCAAGTGCTCCTTAAGGATCCTTCCCATTTCCTTGAAATCCACCCCCCTGAAGTCAGTTACCCCCGTCTTTGTGCAGCCTTCTACTCCACCTAGGTTCAGGCAGAACCAGACCATGGCATGGTCGCTCCCCACCAACGGGTCCCTTATCTCCAGGCCCCCAATCTGGTCACTGTCTGCCAGGACCACATCCAGTATCTGCTCCTTCCTGGTCGATTCCCCCATCTGCTGAGTTAGGAACACGTCCTGAAAGACATCCAACAACCTCTGTTCCCTGGCCACCGAGGATGTCATAGTCTCCCAGTCTGTTCCTGGCAGGTTTAAGTCCCCAACACCACCACATTTCCCAATCTGCAGCGTCTCCCAACATCTGTCACCAGACTCTCCTCCGCCAGCACAGGAGGTCTATACACCACTCCTATTTTTACTCTCTTGCCCCCCCTTGTTATCAAGGTGACCCAAATCACCTCCACAGTTCCCTCCGCCTCTTCCACTCCTCCTATGGCAATGCAGTTGCTGACTATTACTGCTACCCCTCCTCCCCTTCCCTCCCCCCCCGCCCTTCCTGAACATTGTGTAACCCTCCACGTTCAGGTCCCAGTTGTGTCCTGCAGTGGCCCAGGTCTCAGTGATCGCTGCCACATCCACCTCTCCCTCAGTTAGCATCACCTTGAGCTCAGGCATTTTATTGCCCAAGCTCCTGGCATTTAGGAGGACTACTTTCCACCCTTTCCCTATACTTCCATTTCCCCAACTCGTGTTCCCATGGGGATTCTGTCTTCCCCCTGGTCTGCACCTTACCAGTCGGCCTTTTCCTGCATTCCTCCAGCTCCCCGGTGGGGGGAGACAGAGTCCCTCCTTTATCGGACCCCCTCGACAGCCTTTTCTCCCATTCCTCCCCCCTTTCACAAGCTTAAACCCCACCTTTCACCAATGAACCCCCTATTTCCTTCCCTCCGAATTGAGATGGAGCCTATCTCTAGCATACAGCCCTTATCCTCCCAGGTCTCCCCAATCCCCCATCAACCCATACCCTCTGGCCCCACATCACTCCCTGAGCCACTGGTTTATCACCCTAATCTTCCTCGTGTTCCCCACTAGCCCTTGGCACCGGCAGGATTTCCGAGAAGGAAACTGCGCATCCTATAGCATGACAGACCCTGGCAAGCTTCCTGAACCTTGCCTGTATCTCTAGCTCACTATTTCCCTCAATGTCATTGGTACCCAGGTGGACCAGTATGTCCAGGGAACCTCCACAATTATTTGCCAGCTGATATACCTCATGATTGGTCCTGTGCACAGTTAGTCCAGGGAAGCATTTTGTTCTAACCGGGCAGGCTTCTCCCTCCCTATCCCATTTGATCCCCCTGATCATGGAATCACCCAACAGGAGCACTCTGGCCACCCCTTTTCCTCCATTCCCCCCCCTTCCTTGTCCCTCATCCTTTCTACCGCCCCCCAAAGCCGGCTCTTGCTCCGGACCCTCCCCCAGCCGGCTCCTTGTCCTCCCCTATCTGAGTGCCACCTGCCATCCCCTCCTTATTTACCCTGGTCACACCCTCCCCTCCGATCCTATGCCTCTCATCCTCCTGAGTATCCTTCTGTAACTCGCTATCCCCACCATTACTGCTCGCAACTGGTCCTTCCCCCCCATCTGCTAAACTAGCCTGGCTCATCCGCCCTTCCTTCCCGTCTCTGTTCAGCCCCTCCTTGCCTGTCGTGCTCCCCTGGCCTAAACCCTCAGCTCCCTTTACTGTATCCTTCTTGTACTTCTGGTCCTTCTCATTGCCCTTTCCTCCCAACTGGTCCTTCTCCTTGTGCTTTCCTCCCTCTACCCCCTCCTCATCCTGCTCTGATCCCCTGCTCCCTCCATTTTCCCGCATTCCAAGTCCCCCCCGTTCCTCCTGCTATCCGGCCCCCGCCTCCTGCCCCTACTCCCTTTCCATCTCTAACCGCCCCTGTCATGGCTACATCACCCCCATCCTCAAGCAGAAGAAGAGGATTGGAAGCGTGTTACTGGCTTAAGGTCCGATCCACCTCCCCCCATTGCTTCCTTCTATCCAGCCCCAGCCATCTGCCTACTTCCCTGAGAATGTCCTCCCTTTGGCCCCGTCTGTGAGGGTCCCCAGTTACCTGCCTGCTTCCTTGGTAGTATCCTCCTTTTGGGCCCCATCTGCCAGGGTCCCTATGCAACCCCAGAGTACTCTCCTGCACTCCTTTCCCTATGCCCCCACCCCTAGAGCTTAGTGCAACCCTGTGGGACAGCCCCTGCTCTATTCCACAACCATACCTCCCCCCCCTTCCCCCAGCAGTCTCCTAATCCCCTCAACCTCCTCCCTAAGCTGTGCCAGCTGGTAGCACACTGGGCAACCACCGAACGTCCAAGCCCAGTCCAGTATCATGGCAGCCCCACACCCTGTGCACCCCACCACCCTTCCAAAGATGCCAGCCCTAATGACATGTGGTCCCATCCCCCTCCAAGTAGGTTTCCTTGGGTGAGCCACCAGGTTCCCCACTAGTCAGGTCACCCACTAATCCTAGATACAGTCCCACAGTAAACAGGTACCCTTGTTACTAGGTGCAGTACAACACAGTAAACTTATAAGGGAAATGAACAACTCCCTGAGCTCCTCTCTCCCAGCCTTTAAACCCAACTCCCAGTGGCTAGAACTACATGAGCTGCACCTGAAGCCTTTTCCTCCAATTGCAAGGCAGGGATTCTCCTATAAAATGAGCCGAGCCTCTGGGAGGGAGGGTGGGGAGGGCAGGATTCGGGCCTACACCCAACTCTCTCTCGAGAGTATCAGCCCTGTGTCTGCCCCTCCAAGCACTGCAACCAAAGAAACCGCCCCAATTAAATCCCAACAAATAGGCTTTAAATCAGAAGAAATAGGCCTCCACAAACGCAGCCTGCTACACAGTGAAACATCAAACAAATGAGCCCACTTATAGCCACCAAAAACAGTTTTCAAACTTCCAACAGCCCCAAAAACAATACCCTGCTAGTCCCTTACAAGTAGTAAGAAAGAAAAGAAATAACTTACCGAGCAAAATCCACAAGAAACCATTTAAAAACAACAAGAAGGAGCTACTGTACTGGAACATATCTTCCCCCTTCCAGTTACTTCTGATTATTCAGTAAATGCTCTCTACCAGCATTACCGATTTTGTCCTTGGCCTTGTCCAGAATTTGTTCTTTATATCCTCTAGTCTTAAATCTATTACACATGTCCACTTCAGTTCCTACACTTCTCATTATTGCTGCAGTTCCTTTTTGCTCTCACTAGTTGTCCACAGGGTATAGACTCAATCAAATGATTTGAGTGAAAACTATCAGCTCGTAATAAAGAATTCCTGTCTGTTGGTTTCCTACAGATTTTAGTTTCCAACCTATTGTTTCCCTTGTATATAAGCAAATCTAGATATGGTACCTCTTCTCTGTTACTTGTCATAATGAAAATTAAATTATATCTAATAAAGTAATCAATGTAAATTGACAGAGGTTCCAAAACTGAATTTATGCCTGATACAATGGGTCTACCTGGAGGGCTGGATAAGCTTTTATGTATTTTCAGCACTATATAGAACATTGGAACCTCTGTCAATTTATATTGGATTACTTTATTAGATCCATACTTGAACTGACTAGAACATACACTTAAGACTCTACAAATATTATAAATTTTATTGAAACAGAAAACCAATCTGGTTTACAAACAGAAGAGCGCATTTTGGTGACCTGGGATTTGAAAGACCTGTATACATCCATTCCTCACCAGGATGGATGTCAAGTATTAGCTAATGCACTAGACACTTACAGAACAGTGGATAAACTTCCTAACAGCTTACTTGTTAAGACGGCAGAATTGGTTTTAAAAAATCAGAATTTTTTTAAGTTTGAAAAATAATTTTTTCTTCAAATACAAGGTACAGCTATGGGGTCCAGTATGAACCCCCTTACGTTAACTTATATATGAATGATTTTGAGAACAAATATGTCTTCTGTGAAAGCAATACTTAGATTTATTCGTTTTTCGTCGCTTTATTGATGACATCTTTTGTATTTAGACTGGTTCAGAATTAGAACTTCGTGAATTTAATCAGTATTTAAATACTAGGAAGAATAATTTAATTTTCATTATGACAAGTAACAGAGAAGAGGTACCATATCTGGATTTGCACATATACAAGGGGAAACAATAGGTTGGAAACCAAAATCTGTAGGAAACCAACAGACATGAATTCTTTATTATGAGCTGATAGAATCAATCAAATGATTTGGGTGAAAACTATACCCTATGGCCAACTAGTGAGAGCAAAAAGGAACTGCAGCAATAATGAGATATGTAGAAACCGAAGTGGACATGTGTAATAGATTTAGGACTAGAAGATATAAAGAACAAATTCTGGACGAGGCCAAGGACAAAATCAGTAATGTTAGTAGAGAGCATTTACTGAATAAACAGAGGGATGATAGAGGACAGTCCACTGGGAGGGAGCAGGGGATAGAATTGTTTTTTCTACTACATTTAATGATACTTTTGGACCCATAAAACACACACACACACACACACATATGTTACATACATATATATATATATATATATATATATATATATATATCTACATATATAAATACATACAACATCCTCTGTCCTGAACAGCACGGTTTCCAACAGGCCACAGTACCAGCACTGCCCTCCTCGAGTTTTCAAATTTTCACTCTTCTGGACTCTGGCTCTCTGGTGGGGCAGTGTTCAGAGATTCATCAAAAGCCTTCGGCACGGGTTTCCCATCCCTCCTGCTGGTTGCCCTCAGCCACACTGGCTTTGCTGATGGGCATGTCTCCTGGTGCTCCAGCTACTTGTCTGCCCGCTCTCAGCGTGTCAAAATTAGTGGGACACTCTCCAACGCTTGCCCTATCCGCTCTGGTGTTCCCCACGGCTCCATCCGTGGACCCTTGCTCTTTTCACTATACCTCAATACCCTGCCACTTGCATGTACTTGAAAAATTTTGCTGTATGCAGATGATGCCGTCATCTTTGCCTCTGACCGTAACCCTATCGCCCTCCAGGACTCCTTGCAAATATCTTATAATGATGCTGAAGCCTGGATCAAAGAGCACAGACTTGTAATAAATCTCAAAAAAAAAAAAAAAAAAAATTGCTCTTCGCCCACCCCCAAAACAAAGCCAGCAATTTCCTACTCAATGTCCTCTCTAGCACCAAGTTTCCACTCGAGCAAGTCTACTCGTATAAGTACCTTGGGATCTCCTTTGACCCTGCTCTCACTTTCCATGACCACATCACTGCCCTAGCCTCAGCCTCCAATATTCGGCTGGGTATCCTATACCACTACAAAAATTGTCTCCCCCCTGACGCCCTCCGACTCGCGGTCACATCCTCTATACTGTCCCTTGTGGATTATGGATTACCAGTTTATGGTGCTGCGGACCAGACCACCCTCAGCAAAATCCACCTCACACTAAATAAGGCCTGTAGGCTAATTACTGGGGCCCCCAGCTTAACACATACCTGCCAACTATATGCAAAGGCTATGCTGCTTGACCTAGACGAACATCTCAATTATCAAACCTGCCTCATACCAAAAAAAAAAAAAAAACACCTCTCCTTGGTCTATCCCCACCAGGGTTGACAGCCTCCATCCACCAAGCAAAATCCCTAGTACAAACACGAACCTCCTGCAAAACCACACTGTCAGTTCCCAGGGCAAGGATCACACATGGGCAAAGGGCCTATTGCTACAGAGCCCCATCCTGGTACAACACACTCCCCACCTCTATCTCCGATGCCACCATGATCTCCAGTTTCAAAATCTCCCTTCGAAATCACCTACTTAATACGTGTAGCTGTGACTGTTACTAAGCTGTACTTGCTCACATGCTCTGACAAAGCTCCCCGAGTGGCTGCACCCAACCTACTATCAACCACTTCCCATTACCCTATCAATTATTTGCTCCTCCTGTCTCTGCACCCCTCTTCCTTATGCTCAGACCATACTATGAAGTGCTAAACATCTGTTCCAATCTGTGCTCAGCTAATCCTGTAACTTAAAATTGCAACCAATATATGACAGCTTGTTTTACCAATTGTTGTAATCCATTAATGTAACAAAATTGTTGTACTGTATTTGTCCTCTTTGTGACGAGGTACCTTTGAAAATGAGCCTCTGGCTCAAAGGTTTGTAAACTGATGTACAAATAAAAATATATATATACACACACACATATATATATATATACATATATATACACACACACACACACACACACATATATATACATATATATATATACACACACACACACACACACACGTATATATACACATACATATACGTATATATATTATATACACACATAGATACATATATATATATATGTACACACAGATACATATATATATATATATATATATATATATACACACACACACACACACACACATACATAATACACATACACACACACAGGGATGTGTTAAGGGCCACCCCTACAGGCTTACGGATATTTTCAAATACACCTTTGGTAGCAGCAAAAAGAAACTGGACTTTAGCAAATATATTCTCTAAAACAGTATATCACATACCAGATAACAGACCATCACATTTTTTGTCAGCCTTGGAGATTAAGGGCAATTATCCATGCAGACACTGTGTATGTTGTAACAATACTTATAGGATTATGAAAATAAGAAACATTTCTAAAAACGAGGATATAAAAATTAGAGATTTTATTAACTATTCAATAGGAGTTATTTATTGCCTCAAATGTCCATGTGACAAAATATATATATGTAAAACAGAGCACTTAAAAGCAGAATAGGGGAACACAAATCAGATATTCGTAGATCTGATTTGTCATCTCCAGTTGATAGGCAATTTGTTGAGAATAGACACCGGATAACTAACTAATCTTAGGTTCTTCGGTATTGAAAAAGTGAACCCTAATCCTAGAGGGGGGGGATTATAGAACGTATATTCTTAAGAGAGAAGCACATTTTATTAACCGGTTTGATTCAACTAATTCTAGATATGGGCTGAATGACTCGATAGATTGGCTACATATTATATTATTTAGTATATACAAGTGGATGGAGAGCGAAATTACATAAATGGATAGAAAAATTTGTATTAGTTTGTTAGGAAGCACTAGAATCTACCCTAGTAGAATATGATGATTTTTTACAGGCCGTCTAGGTAATAAGCGATTGGTTATGTGTCGCAGAATGCACTACTTGAGTACTGTTTATGTTGTGGGTCCATAGAGGCGGAGTTATCTGATACAGTCCCTGAGATTTTCACTTTTCAGCTCTCCTTTCCCTCCCCCCCCCAAATCTGTTGTGTCTTAGCTGCTATGGTGTCTCCCTTCCCCAGAGTACTTATTGTGCATTTAGTAAATGTTTTGGTTAAGTTTAAATCTACTTCTGCTCATAATTAGGAGGACTATTTCTTTAATTTAGTGCAAGTCAGGTATAAGCTGTAAAATCCGCAGAAATGTCTATACTGTAATGCTTAGAGAAGCTGCATACGCTTTTAACTTTTGGAGACGCCCTGTATAACACTTGTGTGTTTTTACTGAGTGCTGCTATTAGCAGGTCGAGCATGTTGGGCTTTAGGTACGGATCATTTGATCTGATGCTTTCGCTCACACGCTTTATTCTAAAAAATGTATAACTTTGGTGAGCAATACTGTTCAAGTCACCACTCGGATATCTATATAAGTTAACCCAAGAAGATAGTGCATCTGCTTGAAATGTTTGTAAAGCATTTATATTAAAAAAGTAAAGGATTTCACTTTATTCACAGAATTAGGCTTAATAATGTTTGTAACTGCTTTAACTGTAAAACTTAGGAAAGCTAGACATGCTTAAAATTTTTGGAGACGCCTAGGATAGCATTTGTGTGCTTTTTCTGGGTGCTGCTATTAGCAGGTCGGGCATGTAAGGCTTCAGGTGCGGATCATTTGATCTGATGCTGACGCCAACACGCTTGACTCTGCAGAATGAAGGATTTTCGTTAAAAATGCTGCGCAAGACGCCACTCGGCATATCCCCATTACACAAGAGAACTCAGGGAGATAGTGCGCCTTTTTGATGCATTTGAAAGACGGTTCTACATTTAAAAGTAAGGACTTTACTTTATCGAACGAGGTTAAAATGCATCTATAACCATGATGTTTACATTGGTGAATATACTTAAACAGTAGCACTCCTCTCACTGTTTCTACAGATTACCCGGAATCAAACTTTAAGAAATATTAAGATACAAGTGAATCTTGTGGGATTTTAGATATTAATACATTATCTAAACCTCTCTTTGGGTTATGTAATTAAACAGTTACATGTATTTTACAATGCGGGTTGAATCAACTCTAACAGTGGTATACAAGTAAAATCTGTTTAGATGATTTAATATTTGGTAGTTTAAGAGAGAACATACAGTGTTACGACTTGAGCAGCGTTTAAATCCGCTTCTGTGGATTTTACTACAGTCTTGAAAACTAAAACAACAAAAGTACTAGGGACTGCTGAACTAAGAATTTTGGTGCATTTATTTGTAAGAATTTGACATGGAAAAAGTAGTAATAAAATGTACTTTGACTAAACTATTTAAATTGAGAACTGACAGAGATATGTTGCCCCCTTTTCCAAATTTGATTATTCGGTGGTGGATGGAGAGGAGGGAAGGGTGGCCCTACAGGGGGATCTGGAGGCTCTGGAAAGGTGGTCTAGAAAGTGGAAGCAGAGGTTCAATGCAGGAAAATGCAAGGTACTGCACCTAAGCTGTGAAAACCCAGGCCAAGTGTACAATCTGGGGATGCTACAAGTCTCGATGGCCAAGAAGGGACCTGGGGGTGGTGGTGGATGTCAAGATGAACAACTGGAGACTTGTAGGAGGGCAGCGGAAGGCCAACAGGATGCTTGGATGCATCGCTAAGTGGATCACCTCCAGAAGGAGGGAAGTGATACTCCCACTGTATAACTGCTTCGTGAGGCCGCACCTCGAGTACTGCGTCCAGTTTTGGAGGCCACATTTAAAGGACATTGAACTCCTGGAGAGGGTTAAAAGGAGGGCAACCAAAATGATTTGGGGCTTGGGGGATAGGACCTATGGGGAGAGGCTTGAAGAGCAAAATATGTACACACTGGAAGAGAGGAGGGACTGGGGGGACATGATAGAGGTCTTCAGGTACATGAAGGGGATAAATAGGGGAGGAGCAGTTGGGGTGCTCCGAAGAAAGGAGGGGGACAATTAGAGGGCATGGGTGGAAGCTGGAGGGGGGGGATTCAGGGGAGAAAGGAGGCGGTACTACTTCACTGAGAAGGTGGTGGAGCCATGGAATGCACTGCCCAGTGGGCTGCTGAAGGCAGAGACAGTGGAGGGGTTCAAGAGGGGGTGGGACAGGTACAGGGGAAGGGTTCTGGAAGCAACATCCAATGCAGCAAGATTATCCGGGACTGGGAAGGGAGAAGCCAGAGAGGGAGAGAGGGACAGCAAGGTCAGCTCCCAGGGTGGGGGCTGACGAAACAAGCAGACATGAAAGACCATTAGGCCTATTCTGCTGGTATTTTTTATTTTTTTTTTAATTTTACAGCACACAAGAATCTACACACACATACATAACTTAGGTATGCTGTAAAAATACTGTTTCTTTAATGAAATGCTGGATTAATATGGTGATTCGCATTTAAAAAAATATATATTTATTGTTCTGAGGTGTATAATTAGCATGAAAGCCTGTATTTGATGCTTTATGTGAAGTACAGGTGGATATTTAAACTAACCTTCACTTTATACTGATTGTTACCGGATGATGAAATTGGTTACCCTTATTTTTGTGGTTGGCATAACATAATGAGACCCGTGAATTATTTGTAACGGGTATACTGAATTTTGAATTTACTAATGGATGTTTATTACTTTTGGGACGTTTTTACAGACAATGTATTTGTTGGACTAAGTATGAGGTGGAATGAAATTAGTCTTCATTGGTGCTTATGGTGAGAAATTAGAGTCTCAGTACAATTTCACATACTCTTTATATTTTGTAATGTTGATGAGGATGTTTCTAAAGAAATAATGAAAAAACGTTGATGTTCATTGCAGATACAGCACAATCTGAAAAGTTTAAGGGACATTGATGCTGTATATTTGTAACTTCTGAAATTTGATTTTTAAGAAGAATGAAAGAAAACAGAAAAAAAATACAATTTAACAATAATAAAAAATCATTACATTTATATACATTTGGTGAGTGGCTCATTTGTCTACCAATTGTCTGTCACCATCCCCTCTTAAACCCATCCAGTCTCCACCTCCACCAGCTCCCTGGGCAGCACATTCCATGGCTCCACCACCCTTTCAGTGAAATAACACCTCCTCCTCTCCGAGCCTGGCCCCTTCCAGCTTACACCCGTGACCTCTCGTTGCCCCCCCTTCCTTTGGAACACCCTGACTGGGCCTCCCTTATCGATCCCTTTCATGTACTTAAAGACCTCTCATGTCCCCCCGTCCCTCCTCTCCTCCAGCATGTACATGTTGAGCTCCTTGAGCCTCTTCTCATAGGTCCCCCCCCAGGCCCCATATCATTTTGGTTCCCTCCTTTGGACCCTCTCTAGAAGTGCAACTTCCCTCTTTAAATGTGGTCTCCAAACTGCACACAGCACTCAAGGTGTGGTCTAACCAAGAGTTGTACAGGGGAAGACTCACTTCCACCTTTCTGGAAGTAATCCCCTCGACGATGCATCCCAGCATCCTATTTGCCTTGCTTCTGCCCTCCTACAGGTCTCTGAGTTGTTCATTTTGACATCTACCACTACCCCAGGTCCCTCTCACCCTCCGTGACTTGAATCGTGTCTCCTCCCAGGGTATACCCCTGGCCTGGATTTCTGACTCCCAGGTGCCAAACCTTGCACTTCCCCGCATTGAATTTTAGTTTCCATTTTCATGACCACCTTTCCAGAGCTTCCAGGTCCTCCTGCAAGGCCACCCTCCCCTCCTCCTCACCCAGCTTTGAGTCGTCTGCAAAGAGACTCATTTCACTCCTGATCCCCTTCCTTATGTCTGAGACATAGGCGTTCAACAGTAGTGGCCCCAGCACTGACCCCTTGGGCACCCCACTAGTAACCCATCTTAGGGATGAGGCTAGCCCTCCAACCATCACCTTCTGAGTATGCCGAGAGAGCCAAATTCCTATCCATCTTAAAAAACTGTCTACCTACCCCCATTTCCTTTAGCATATCCAGCAGGCCACTGTGGGGTACCGAATCAAACACCTTGCTTAAGTCCAGAAAGAAGACGTCTACCAGCCTACCCTGGTCCAGGGCCCTAGTCACCCAGTCATAGAACTCAACAAGGTCTGTCTGGCATGATCTTTCCAGGAGAAAGCCATGCTGCCTATCATCCAAATACCCAGTTTGCTCCAGTAACCCCCCCCCCAAGCCTTTCCTTGACAATACCCTCCATCACCTTGCCAACCACAGACGTCAGGCTAACGGGCCTGTAATTTCCCACCTCCTCTCTTAATCCTCCCTTGTGGATCGGCACAACATGGGCCACCTTCCAGTCTTGGGGCACCCACCCAGTCCTCAGACAGATGTTGAAAAGCTCCGCTAGGGGGACTCCCAGGACATCCGCCAGTTCCCTCAGCACCTTGGGATGCATCTCATCTGGCCCAGGTGCTTTCTCCATCCGAAGGTACCTGAGGGCTTCCCTTACACTCTCTACCAGGATTTCAGCCTCCACGTGCTCCCCCTTTTCACCCTGTACTGCCGTCCCCCCACCTGTCTGTGGTGGCCCCTCCCTTTCCCCAGACCCATCAGGGCCCCTGATCTTTACCGGTCCCACCCCTTCTTCTGGTTTGCCCCCGCTCCCTCTGCAAGACATAGCTCCTCCATCCCCCCAGCAAAAAATGAGGCAAAGTACTCATTTAGGACTTCTGCCTGTTCCCCCACCTCCTGTGCCCAACCATTCCCTATCCTTATCCTGCTGATCTGCCCACTTACTTTCCTTTTTTCCCCCCTCCAGCTGCCAAGTCTCGGACCACCCTCCCAGAATCTTCAGGTCCTCCGTCATTGTCTACACCCCCCTGGGGTGTCCACCCTATTGCAGATCTCTATCATCTGCAAATAGGCACACCCTCCCCTCCAGGCCATCTGCTATATCACTAACATTAGAGATTAAAAAGGAGGGTGCGGTTGCTAATACTTAATCTGGTTCAATGTCAGTTGGCATTCATCTGTATCCCGGACGAGGCTGAAAATAGTCAGAATTCTCTAGTCCTCCTTTCGGTCAAAAAAAAAAAAAAATAATGAAAGGGAAGACTGGGGAGTTTGGCATGTGAATGAGGCCAGGAGAACTGAACCCAATGCATTAGTGCACAAACACATTAATAAACCCATGGAAACCCTAGTGACATAGAAATTGTCATGTGAAAAGGACAGACAAGCCCATCTAGTCTGCCTTACTTTCCCTATTACTACACCCCGGACCTCATTCAGTCTCTGGCGTTCCTCTCTTTCCTCTACTTATTGTGCCTATGTGCTTATTCCACGCATGCCTCAACCTCCCCTCTGTCATCGCCCCTACCACCTCTTCCGGCAGGCTGCTCAAAGCATCCACCACCCTTTTTGCAAAGAAGTTATTTCCTCACATCCCTCTTAACCACCACCACCCCCCACTTCATAGCATGCCCCTGTGTTCTGATGCTCCTCCTCCTGTACCTTATTCAACCCCCCCATGAGGAACTTGAAGGTCCCAATTGGGTCCCCTCTCACTCATCTCCACAAGGGAGCATATGTTGAGCTCCCGCAGCCTCTCACTGTATGGTTTCTTGTGCAATCCCCGAACCATTTTGGTATGCTCCTCTGGACCACTTCCACCCTGTCAATGACTTTGCAAAGGGCAGCCCCCAGAACCGGACACAGTACTTTAGGTGGGGTCTCACTAATAAGCAGTACAATGGCAACATCACTTCCTTCTCCTACTAAAAATCTCCCTCCCTATGCACCAGAGTCCCACTAGCCCTGCCAACTGCCTTGTTGCACTATCCCACCCTGAGATTTTCACATATGATTAATTCCAAGGTCCCATTTTTCCTTGGTGACTGCAAGTACCTCCCCTCATACTTATACACAGCACCTGCACTTTTGTGCATTGAAACCCAGCTGTCACACCACTAGACCACTCCTCTAGTTTCCCCAGATCTCTGTACATTCTCTCCACACTTTCCTGGGTGTCCAGCCTGTTGCAGATTTTTGTGTCACCCACAAAGAGATACACCTTCCCCTCCAGTTCCTCAGCAATGTCACTAATGAAGCCACTGATGAGGGCAGCATCCAGTACCAATCCTTGTGGCATTCCTCTGGTCACACTCCCATCCGCTGAGTGACATGGATTTACCACGTGTCCTATACTTAACCAGTTTGACATAAGCACCAAGTCGGTCTTGTGGAATACACTAATGTTGGGGTGACTGCATTGTATAATGTTAGCAAGCATCAATTTAGAGGTATGAAACCATCACTTTGTAAATAGCTTTAAGATGCAGTGTGGGGGAAAGCATTCTAAATTGCTTTTAGTTGTAATGAGCAAGTACTGATAATGCTGCAAATGACATGCAGGTGTATGACAGAAGTCTGCAGAGATCTTTTAAGGACCCTCCCCCGTTTTATCTATTTCCACCTAAAGTATGTCTCCCCCCATCCCCATATTTTGGTAGAATGGAGGGGGGATTCCCAGGACCAGAAAGCGAAATTTAAGCCCTGCTGTCCCACACTGTACACTGATACTTTATTAAAACAGAAATGTACATTCATTTACATATGACTATCAATTTGACAGTAAACATGTACCCCTTATTTCCAAAAAGTTCCCAGCCTGAACATCTTGATCTAAGATTTAATTATGAATCTCATATCTCAACAGCTCTAAAAATGTGCGTGATAGTTACAGATGTTCCGGATTGAGCGTTAAAACAAAATGTCCCATCCCTTCTAAAGCTAGCAATTCCGAGTTTACCATCGCAGTCTCCCCACGGCACGTGATCCGATCCTGTTGCTGTCTCCAGTTCTCGCTCACTTCGGTTAATCTCTCCGCACAGCCTCACTGCCAGGAACTGACCAAGAGGCCATTTTTCTAAGGAACAGCGACGTAACGGCTGCCTGCGCGACTCGATTATTCACGCGACAAATGCCCAGGTGTATTACCCTCGTTTCGCCTATCAAGGGTCCCAACTCGTAATATGAAGGCGGAGGGCATCCCACCTTATAGCAGCTAGCTTTCTTCAACAACTATAGCAGCCATATTTTCCCTTCACCCCCTCCCCATACTCAAACCCAACGCGCGCTTGGATAAAGCCGCCCCTGATTGGCCACGATCAGCAAAAGCAAAGATCCCCTTTGCCTCTATTGGCTAACCGCTTACGCAAACCCGTCGGGCTTTCTCGGATACAATTGGGTGAAGTGGAGGGCGTTCTGTACGTCCCCTTGTCCGGCTCGTGCTCGCGGCTCCCAGTCCCACCTGATTGGCTGTACTTATATGCCACTGCACAAAGTTCCGACTGGGTGGGCGTAGGTCTATTTACATCTGTAGTGCACGCTGATTGGCTGGCTGTAACTTTTTAAACATTAAATACTGTATATATTGAAGACTGTGTCGCCGTGTTGAGGCTAGCGGTGAACGTATGTAAGCGCCACGGTGGTAAACTCCTCTTTCCTCCGGAGTCAGCCTAATAGTGTTAGCTGCATTCTCAAACCCTTCAGACGCCTGTAAGAGTCCTAACTGGTTGCTACCACTCAGCAGTTTTTCGGGGTATTATCTGGGTCTAAATTCTTTTGGAACCACTACTCACCCAGTACAGCGAGACTATGGTAATGATAGCCGTCTCTTCAGAGGCGAAAATACAGTTTTGCCACTTGTTCTCGCGGACTGATTTGACATTTTCTTTGTAACTCCAGGGACGTTTTCATGTAGATTACATTATTTCCTATCTAGATTTGGCATTTACCGTATTGGTTCTTGTAAGAACGGATCCAGAAACAAATGATTTGATACGTTTTAAATGATTTCCTATGGAAGCCAAATTACTCAGTTTTCTTGCGTTTATGTATGTACGTATTTATTTTATTTAAAAGTTGGTAACTGTGAAAGAAACACTGAGCCAAGGCTAGTCTCTAGGTGCGACCCAGGGGGAGGGGTAAAGGTGAAGCACGTTACAAGTGCAAAATGCGGTAGTAGTAGTACACATACTTCTCAGACTTTAGTCACTGAAATCAGGGACATAAAACGTGGAGATACAAACTCAGAACACTGTGACCGTCACTGTGTTTACATTTAAAAAAAAAATGTTTTATTTAACATCTTAGAAGATTGTGACTTTCTACTTTAATAGGGTTGAGGTCTGAATTTAGAGCACATCCTCTGTGGGGTCGGTGTGGTGAACTACCTGGATGCTAGCCCTTATTTGTAGATATTATTCTGTTATGTGTGTGTATGTATATAGAGTGTGTGTGTGTGTGTGTGTATATGTATATATATATATATATATAATTGTAATTTTACGTACATGCTAGTGTCTGCAGAGGCACATAGAGAAAAGACTGGATTTTTTTTTTTTTTTTAAAAAAGGGGTTTGACTTTCTTCTGACCTGAGAGGCCAGCTGCTTTCGGGAATCTGACAAGTTCTTGTCAGAAAGCTTGTGGATGCATGCTCAAAGGGGTATTTTCAATAGGAACTGACCAAGGGAAACAGGAGTAATAAAATCACCTGTATAATTATAAAACTTACAGGATCTTCCTTATAACTCATTCCATTAAGCCAGTTCAAAGCCCAGGATATTTTAGCCAAGAAAGATCCTTCTTACAGGCTTGTGTGAGGTAATAGAAAAAGAAACACATACTTATGGCATACCTGTGTGAGATTGTAAAACCTAGGCTAATTATGAGAATCTGACATCAAAAATTAGCAGGAAAATAAGATTTTTGGGAAGCGTAACAGTGCCGTCTACTGGCCTAAATGTTGTGGGATTTTCACTCACTATTTCAAGAGTTACAAAGCAGTATAAATAGCCCCTGATCAGGGCATTTGAACACACATTTTGCTTGGACTCTCCTGACCACAAGATAACAGCTGCCACCACAGAGATTGCCTAGGAACCAAAGGCTGCTACAGAAAGAATGAAATATTTTGCAAACCAGCGATTCTCTGGACTTCAAAATTTTTGTACCTCAGGTAGACTTAGCTAACCTGTTTTAGTGTGTTTTTCTGTATACTTTTCCATTTTGTTTCTTATACTGTAACTTAATTTAGTATATGTTCTCTTTTTAGTTATAAATGCAATTATTTTAGTAAAAAGTTTTGCGTTTCTTCAGAAATTCAACCTATGTGAGAGTTCTTATATTGTATGTGTGACTGTAGAAGGTTTATTAATGATTGATAAAATTTTATTTTTATAGGAGTACAAAATGTTGGGGTTTTACTCCCATTTACAACATTGTTCTGTGGTACAAAATAACATACAATAAATATAATTTGACAAGACAAAACAAACACCACATTCCCTCAATTATCAATTTAAAATAATCTAAAACAGGAGCATATAGAGTTTAAGTATTTATGCAAAGATGAGTTAAAAGTAGCCAGACCGCTTTTTGATTTCAGATCACATGGAAGTTTATTCCAGTGCCTTGTGCCAGGTAATTTTGCAGGGTCATATTCCTAGTCTATTGAATGATTTGGTCAGAGGTATTTTCTGGGAAGATAATCTCAGTGTAATTGATTGTTTACAGTGGGGTTCAAGTTCAGCTAAGTAAGATGGGTGTGTTTAACCCCCCTAGATTAATAACTTCTGACAGCTGTTAATTGCTTAGAGGGGCCGCCATACACAACCAGATTGAGACAAGGGTCTGTAATGGAACATCTGGAAGGGTAGGGAGAATACCAGAGTCTACACAGATTTTGAACCAGACTGTTCCACGTCCTGTAGGGAGAAGGCCAAATCAGGTATTACGCTGCTACCCTGAAGAGAGTGTGATGCCTGGGTCTTCCTCCTTTGTGTAATAACCAAGGAAAGATTCATATCTGGCCACAAGACTCAAGACTGGTATTGTGCCCTTATCCAGAGCTAGAGGGATGCCGTGGATCCTCATGGCAGCGGTGCAGTTGTGACCTCGTCAAGCATTCTTAAAGCATGAGGAGGGTATTCCTGTCTGCCCCCGTCATGGATTGCACTTAAGGGTGGGCACTGTGAGCTCAGTGAGCATGACCCACAGGAGTGGGATCATGACAGATCTGGTGCACAGCGTTGGGATCTGAGAGATTTGGTTGCATACTGTTGTGATTCAAGATATTGGTGGCACAGGCATAACAGTGGATTCAAGCCCAGTGTTTCAGATTGATAAACTGTAAACAGTCCACACAATAAACGCAGAGATTTTTTTTTTTGTGTGTGTTATCTTTTTATCCTCCTTCCTTGTCCCCGGTGTCCCCCTCCTTCCGACTGCACATACCCCGAAGCCCCCTTTCAGGATCTGCCCCTAGAGTGCCCTTACCTCCCCCATTTCCTTGCACAGCGGGGTCTGTCCTAGGTGGGCTCGGGATGGGCAGTCTTCATCTAGGGACATCGAGGACACCATTTTTCCGCTGTTCTCCCCTACTTCCGCGCCCCTGGGGCCTGGCGGCACACAAGGGCGTGCGTCCTAGAGAGGCGGCGATGCTGGCGCGCCTCCCTCAAGCGCCTCCACAGCCCCTCCTCCCTCGGACTCTGGTGACAGAGCCACAACCTCGAGTGCCGTGCTCCCACCGACAGTTCAGGGTTGGGAATCCCTTGGAGGGAGGAGAGCATCCATTGGGACGCCGATCCTCCCTCCCCGACGACCTGAGTCCGCTCTCAACCCGGCCGCCGCGTGGTACGCAGGTGTGGTGTCCGCGCTCAACCTCAGCGCCACCGGGCCGGCAACGCAGAGATTTAAAAAAATATATATATATGTATAAAATTTGGTTACAGTATAAAGTTCCCTACCTGTTTTGTTTTCTTTTTTTGGGTGCAAGCTAGTGTAGCAGTAGTTAGGGATGAAGATGGCTTCCGTCTACAGTGAATACACTGCAGACTACCTGAAGCAGTTGTGTCAGGAAAGAGGAGTCCACTGTGAGGGGCGAACCCAAAAGTACCTCATTGAGGCTCTTGTGGTAGCCAATGAGCAAGCGACTGCCCGGGACCTCAAGTCACAGTCGGTGACTGAAAGGGACCAGACTTTGGGCATGGGGATGCCAAGGGATGTCACAGAGTCCAGTCCCAGGGAGGAGGACAGCAAGACCAGAGGGAACCCAGAGCCACAGCGCCAGGGGAGCATCACCACAAAGCTGGAGCTGGAAGGAATCAGGCTGCAGCAGGAGTTGAGGAAACTGGAGCTGGAATTCGACTAGAGGAAGTTCCAGATGGAGTTGCAAGAGCGACAATGCCAGAGAAAGGCTGAGAGAGAGGAAAAAGAGCATCAGAGGGAATTCGAACTGGAGAAGCTAAAACTCCAACGATCAGTGCCAGAATAGGTAAGTGGCAGGGGTGAACCTAGAACTCCAGGACTGGGGTACAAGTTAAATTCTAAATTAATAGCTGAATTTAAAGATTGGGAGGATATGGATGTATTTTTGAATTCATTTGAAAAGGTCTGTATCCAGGCTAAAATACCTAGGGAGTCCTGGAGCTTCCAGCTATCCCTGCTGCTTACTGGGAAAGGGCATGAGGCACTAGGCCAAATGGACAATCAGGACAGTAGTAATTATGAGAAACTTAAAGCTGCATAGCTTAAAAAGTATGAATTAACTCCTGCAGCATACAGGGTTAAGTTCTGTAAGCTCTGGAGAAGCCTTCACATGAGCTATGAGGAACTCAACACAAAGCAATGTCAATTTTTGAAATGGTGGGAGGGAGTGGAAGCAAACTCTATAGAGAAGATTGAGGAGGTTGCACTTCTGGAGCAGTTCTTTTGGGCTTGCCCAGCAGAGCTAAACAACCTGGCTAGAGGACTGAGACCTCAAAACAGCACAGCAGGCTGCAGAACTCTCAGACCGCTGTGCCAGAAACAGACCTACTCTGAAAAGCAGCAAAGAAAGGGAAAAGTGCACCTTCAGGGTAGTTAAAACCCTCACTGCCACCACAAAAAGGAGGAAGCCCCAGGTTACAAAAAAAGGATTTATTGGATAAAAGAAATGATTGTTGGTTTTGCAAACAGCCAGGACATCTTTCTAGACAGTGTCCTAAAAAGGCACAGAGTGGCCAAAGTGGTACTCAGACAGAGTTGGGTTTGTAGACTGACTTTGATTTGTCTGTTGGAAGCTGAGAACCTTGCTACACTGCAAAGAACAAACTAAAACTCCATTTAGGACCTGGAAACCTGGTAAGGCATAATACTGGTGGGAACTTGTTAAGAAGGGGAACTACACTGTCTACAAAAAGTTTCATTTTTTTTTTCCTTATTGGCATTAAGCAGAAATTGCAGGATTTCATTAAAAGTGTAGTAATTTTGTAACCAGAGGGAGTGAGATAAAACTGAATTTGCTTGATTGCTGAGGTTGAGACCTAGGATTTGGAAGGATATTTTTGCAACATTTTAAAAGTGTTCTGCTGGCTGAGGAGTGAGTTCATTTTTATCCCTGGACTCAGTAGAATGATTTGTGTAGGAGCCGTGGTCTAGTAAATTGTGGTGTTAGTTGAATTACTATAAAGGACAGTACTCACCAGGGTGGTGGAGCAGTTGTGTATTTGATTGTTTCTAACAGTCACCAGTGGCTGTGGACTACTCACCCACCCACCCACTCCTTCCCCACACCCACGTGGCATTCTTTATAGCCACAGTTCTGACATCACTTCCTCAACAGGTCTTGGGGCAGAACTGTCATATTCTTAATAACCCAGCACAGTGCAAAAGGGAGGTACACACCACAAATAATAATAAAATATATATATATATATATATATATATATATATATATTACGTATTGTATATTATAAAGGAGAAGGACATGTAGGGAGTGGTACAATGCACTGGCTGTGGGGCAGCAGTTTTCCAGGAGACATTCTGAAACTGCGTTGCTGTCCTATTTGCAGGCAACTGTCAGCTCTGAGGGAGGAGGTTGCCCACCTCCAGGCTGAACTAGCAAGGACTAAGGAGGCCTCCCCCTTCCAAAGAGCATCACTGTCACAACCACTGCCTCAGAGGTTGCCAAGTATGAAGAGCAGTTGGGCCACAGTAGGTTCTGGGAGGGTGCAGGTGGTGGACCAGAGGTGAAGCCCCCTAGTTGTACCTCTTCACAAATCATATGCCATTCTGGCAGAGCAAGGTTCCTCTATGATGGCACCCTCAGTGGAGACCCAAAAGAATGCTGAGGACATCCACAAGGGAGACCCACAAAAGGGTGGCAAGTGACACCACAGGGGAAGGAAACAGCTTCTGATAGGGGACTCAATTGTTAGGGGGTAAAACTGGGGAAGGGAGAGGAGAAGGAAGTAAGGTGCCTGCCTGGTGCCGTGGCTTGGAGGGACAGGAAGTGAATCCTCAGGATTGCAGAAGCAGCATCACAGGAGAGGGAACTAGATATCATAGTCCACCTTGGGACAAATGACCTTGCTAGGCATGGGATCAGTGCAGTGCAGAATGAATTTGTGGAGTTGGGAGGGACCTCAGACAGGTAGCAATCACAGTAACCTTCTCAGAGGTGTTACCAGTCCATGGC
The DNA here is from genome assembly GCA_016271365.2 of Neoceratodus forsteri. Lineage (NCBI taxonomy): Eukaryota > Metazoa > Chordata > Ceratodontiformes > Ceratodontidae > Neoceratodus > Neoceratodus forsteri. Next base: position 505,785,466 of record CM028129.1, read on the forward strand.
AGGAGTGAGGCTAGGGTACTGCACACCATGCAGTTTAATGAATGGTTGCAAAACTGGTGCAGAGCACAAGGTTTTGCTTCATTGGGACCGGGGTCCACCTGAGAGATAAAGGTCTATACTGGCACGATGGTCTGCATCTGTCCACTAAGGGAACCAAGCTCCTAGATGACAGGTTTAAATGCTTCCTTGGCAAGCTTTTAAACTAGCCATGCGGGGAGGCGCTGACAAAAGGCAGGAAATTTCAAGCCTTCCCCCACAAAACATGGCAGATAGTAAGGTAAACACTGAGGTACAGAGCTCAACACAGGGCAGGACAAGGGTAAATGGAAAAATAGACAAGGGCAATAAGAGCAGGGATGGGGGGAAAAAGGATAAAGCCAACATTAAATGGAGGGCAATAAGTACCAATGCCCATAGTCTGGGAAACAAGCTTCCTGAGCTAGAAGCCCTGATGGAAGATGAACAATTGGGTATTGTGTAGTCGAGAAACATGGTACACTGAGAACCATGACTGGGATGTCAACATACCAGGGTACACAATCTACAGAAGGGACAGGGAAGGTAAAGAGGAGGTGGAGTAGCTCTATACATAAGGAAGGGATCAAAGCTACAGAACTAAAAAGTAAAGGGGAAGACAAGAGGCACTCTGGGTCACCTTGGAGACAGGGAATGGCATCACAATCTGCACAGGGTTGTATACAGACCCCGCCTCAAGGGAGGAAATGGACAACAAAATGATAGAGGACATTCTCAAATGGCTGAAAAGGGAGATACTGTTGATGGGGGACCTGAATATGCCAAATGTTAACTGGATAACATGTACTGCAGCCACATCCAAGAGCAGGGTTCATTCTATGTCCTGCAGGGGGCAGGCCTTAGACAGCTAGTGTTGGAACCCACTCGGGAGAGAGCAATACTAGACCTGGTACTCTCAAATGGAGAGAGGATCACAAATTTAGAAGTCAGTAGACATCTGGGAATAAGTGACCAGTGCACAGTGTGCTTCACAATGAACACAACCATGGAGATAAGCCATACAAAAACAAGGATACTGGACTTTAGAAGGGCTGACTTTGGCAAAATGGGTGAATACCTGAAGAATGCACTAGCAAATGACCAAAAAGGAGGGGTGGAAGAACAATGGAGAAAAATCAAAACTGCCATCATAGAGGCAACAAGCCTTTGTGTGAAACAAAGAAAGAAAACAAAGTGGAGTAAAAAACCACTATGGTTCTCAAAAGAGGTGGCAGGGAAGGTTAAGGAGAAAAATGCTGCATTCAAAAAAGTATAAGGAATCGCAGAAGGAGCACGACAGGAAACTGTATCAATTAAAGCAGAAAGAAGTGGGGAAGTCAATCAGACTAGCAAAGGCCCAAACCGAGGAAAAAATAGCCAACTCAGTTAAGAAGGGGGATAAAACCTTTTATAGGTACATTAGAGAGCATAGAAAGGTTAAGGGAGGGATAGTGAAGATTAATAAAGGAGAGGGGAGGTGGGCAGAGGGAAACAGTGAAAAGGCAGAGATACTGAATGAATACTTTGCTCAGTATTCACAAAAGAAGATGAGGAGAAGTTACCTAAGCCAGACAAAGAAGCACTCTGGGTGGGGGTTGACACAGTCCATTCACAGAAGAAAGAGTCCTGAAAGAACTCTTAAAACTCAAGGTGGACAAAGCAATGGGCTATGACAGATTCACCCCAGAATCCTAAAATAACTAAGGGAGGACCTAGTGACACCACTGACCACACTTTTAACAAATCATGGCAGGATGGGGCAGTACCTGAGGACTGGAGGAGGGCAGATGTGATTCCCCTTCACAAAAGTGAGAGCAAGGCAGAAGCAGGAAACTACAGACCTGTAAGTTTGACCTCAGTGGTAGGGAAAATGATGGAATCACTTCTGAAAGAAAGAATTGTTGAGTACCTAGAGGCCAGCAGGGTACAGGACCCAAAGCAGCATGGATTTACAGCAGGAAGGTCATGTCAGACAAATCTAATTGATTTTTTTGACTGGGTGACCAAAGTAATAGACCAGGGAGGGGCTGTGGATATGGTCTACCTAGACTTTAGCAAGGCATTTGACACAGTCCCGCACAAAAGATTAATAATCAAGTTAGCCAGTCTGGGAGTGGGTCCCAGGGTGGTAGCCTGGGTAGCAAACTGGCTGCCCAACAGGAAACAGAAGGTAATAGTGAATGGAACACATTCTGAAGAAAGGGGGGTTACTAGTGGAGTACCTCAGGGCTCAGTACTGGGTCCAGTCCTCTTTAACATCTTCATAGGTGACATTGCAGAGGGTCTGGAAGGAAAGGTATGCCTCTTTGCAGATGACACAAGGATGTGTAACAGAGTTGATACACAAGAGGGGGGTAGAAAAGATGAGAAGGGACTTGGCAAGGTTGGAGGAATGGTCAGACATATGGCAACTTAGATTCAATGCAAAGAAGTGCAGAGTAATGCACCTGGGAAACAAAAACCCAGGAGAAGTGTACACAATAGCAGGGGAGGTACTAACAACAACAAAAATGGAACGGGACCTGGGGGTAGTCATATCAGATGACCTAAAGGTGGGTGAGCAATGAAGTCGGTAAGGAGAGCCGGGGATACTGGATGCAGGAAGGGCATCACAAGTAGAAAAAGGGAAGTAGTTATCCTCTATACAGACAGTTGGTGAGACCCCATCTGGAGTACTGTGTGCAGTTTTGAGACCTCATCTACGCAAGGACATAGACAGGATGGAAGCAGTCCAGAGGAGGGCAACTAAAGTGGTGCAGGGTCTGCAGCAGAAACCATATGAAGAGAGACTGAGAGAGCTTAATATGTATACTCTGATGAAAGGAGGACGGGGACATGATAGAAACATTCAAGTACCTCAAGGGAATCAACAAAATCCAGGACGGTAGCATCTTTCAGAAAAAGAGATGTGTAAGAACAAGGGGGCACAATTTAAAGATGGGGGGGATGGCTCAGGGGTAATGTGAGGAATTTTTTTTCATGGAGAGAGTGGTGGATACATGGAACAGCCTTCCTGAGGAGGTCGTTGGGTCTGAAACAGTGGGGGAATTCAAACATGCATGGAACAGACACAAGGCATTTATAGTGGGGGGGGTTGCAGGAAGTAGGCTGTTGGTTAACTAGAATCTGCAGCTTATCCAGTAGGTAGGGCAATGAGCAGACTGGGTGGGCCAAGTGGTCCTTATCTGCCGTCAAAGTCTATGTTTGTCTATCCCTGAAAGCATGCCTGTAAAAATGAGGGAGCACATGCACCCGGTTATGGTAAATGGGGTGCAGACCCATTGGTTAAGGGACACGGGGGCATCTCTTACTTTAGTAAAAGGGGATTTGGTTGAGCCTGAACAGCTTATACCTAATCAGTTTGTAACAGTACAGGGATTCTCTGGGGAGGAAAAAACTCTACCACTAGCTAGTGCTCTCCTGGACTGGGGTGAGACAGGAGAGAGAGGATACAAAAAGTGGCCATGGCAGACAACCTCGAACTGGACGTGATTATAGGGCACAATCTCCAGAAAGGGGTGGTGTGTGAGGTTACCCGAAATCAGACGGCAAAGGCCGATGGTGGTTCCATGGACCCCATAGAAGCCCCTGTGTAAAACAATGGGAGGCTGGTTCCCCAGCCTGTGTCTCCTGAAATGGAAAGTAGTGAAAGGGGGGTAGGACTTCCCCAGGTAGCAGTTCACAAAATGGCTACAGAAGGTTACTCTGAGAAGGATGGGGTAACCAGTGGTCAGAAGGTTAGGGATGGCAGTAACCCTGAATGCCCTGATTCTAGAGTTGTGGACCCCAGTTTAGGAATGGAAAGAGACATGTCCCAAGTCTTGGGAAAATGTAAAGAGTTGCCGCTGCTCAAAGAACTGATCCTAGTTTAAAGAGGCTGAGAGCTTGTGCAGAATCTGATGGGACACGGAGGTGATGGAAGACATGGAGTATATTGGGACAATGGACTGTTGTATACGCAGGACATACGAACAGAGGGAGGGGTGATGGGCAGGCAGCTTGTCGATCCCCAGGGGTACCGTGAGCGGTTGCTCAAGATTGCTCATGATATCCTATGTTTGGACATCTGGGAATCGTGCGTATCATGCAGCGATTGGCCCATATTTTCTATTGGCCCAACTTCACCCAGCAGATGAAGGAATATTGCAGGTCATGTTACCAGTGCCAACAAATAGGGAAGGCAGGTAGTAAAACCAAAGCCGCCCTAATTCCATTGCCCGTTGTGGAGGAGCTGTTCCAGAGGGTAGGAATGGATATTGTGGGACCTTTGAGTACCCCAAGCTCCTCCGGGAAGAGGTTTATCCTGATGGTGGTGGATTATGCCACCTGATACCCAGAGGCGGTCGCCCTTTCCTCACTTAGGACAGACAAAGTGGCAGATGCCTTACTAGGGATTTTCTCCTGTGTAGAGTTTCCACAGGAGATTATCACTGATCGAGGCGGTACCTTCATGTCGGACTTGATGAAGTGTTTCTGGGAGAAGTGTGGGGTGGTGCAGAGACACAACACCTTATCACTTGCAAGCCAGTGGGCTTGTGAAAAGGTTTAATGGTACCCTAAAATTGATGTTCCAAGCATTTGCTGAACAGCCTGGGAGGGACTGGGAGAAATACCTTGCCCACCTGTTGTCCACATACAGGGAGAAGCCCCAAGAGTTGACAGGGTTTTCCCCCCTTCAGACTGTTATATGGACGTAGGGTGTATGGGCCCCTAGACTTGATCCAGGAAGACTGGGAAGGCAAGCATGCCACCCAGGGGACTCCCATAATGGAGTATGTCTTAAAGTTTAGGGAAAAGCTGAAGGAGCTTATGCGAGCAGCCCAGAGCAACCTGTCAGTCATCCAGCAGAAGCAAAAGGTCTGGTATGACCGAAGAGCCAGAGCTTGCTCATACTGTGTAGGTCAGGAAGTCATGGTCCTAATTTCGGTCCAGAAGGATAAACTGCAGGCCGAGTGGGCAGGACCATACAAGGTAGTCTGACAGATAAATGACGTAAACTATATTGTAGAACTGCCTGACAGGAGACATACCCATAGAATGTATCATGTCAACATGATGAAGCCATATGTAAATAAGGCAGACATGGTATTTGCAGTGTATAGTCATAGGGAGGGGACTGACAAAGAAGACCCCCTACTGGATTTGCTGGAGGAAAGCAAGTGGGAGTCCTCTGTGGAGGCAATCAAACTGTCACCCCAGATGACCCCAGAACAGACTCAGGAAGTGAGGGAGATTTTAGCGAACTTTGCCCCTTTGTTTACTATCAAGCCTGAACTAACCCCCTTTTTGACTCACAATGTAGACACGGGGACGCAAGCGTCCATACGGTGGACAGCCTACGGGGTGTCTGAAGCCATCCTAAAGGACATTAGGATGGCTGTGGAGGAAATGCTGGATTTAGGGGTAATCCAGAAATACCACAGCCCCTGGGCCTCACCTGTAGTCCTTGTTTCCAAGCCGGATAGCTCTACTCACTTTTGTGTGGACTATTGTGGACTCACTGCAGTCACAAAGTCTGATGCCCACCCAATGCCACAGACAGATGAACTACTGGACAAGTTGGGAGGGGTGACATACCTTACCACCATTGACTTGACAAAAGGGTACTGGCAGGTGGAGTTAACTGCCAGAGCTAGGGAGAGGTCAGCTTTCATCATTCCAGTAGGATTATTCAAGTTCATGGTAATACCTTTTGTAATGAAGAACACCCCTGCTACCTTCCAAAGGTTGGTCAACCAGGTGTTACATAGTACTGAAGAGTATGCGGTTGCGTATCTGAATGATATTGCCATCTTCAGTACCAGTTCTAAGGAACACCTGTTCCACCTGAGGGAAATGTTGGTCAGGATACAGAGGGCTGGGCTCACTGTCGAGGCTGAAAAGTGCCAGGTGGCCATGGTGGAAGTGGTGTAGCTAGGACATGTAGTGGGGCGGGGGTAGTTTCACCATAATCAAGCCAAGAGTGAGGCAATAAGAGGCCTGGCCCAGGCCTGAAACCCAGAAGTGGGTTTGGAGTTTCCTAGGGACCGCCGGGTACCATCAAAAGTTTGTACCAAATTACAGTACCCTGGCAGCTCCCCTCTCTGACCTGCTAAACAAAAGAATGCCCAAAAGAGTAAAATGGGAGCCAGCCTGTGAACGAGCCTTCGCGTAGCTAAAGGAGGCACTGTGCAGTGCCCCTGTGTTGGCTTGTCCAGATTACAGTAAGTCATTTGCAGTCCCGAAAGACGTCTCAGATGTTGGGATTGGAGCAGTCGTCAATCAGACATCTAACCAGGGGAAAAATCACCTAATAGTGTATCTTAGCAAAAAGTTGCTTCCCTGGGAGCAGGCCTATTTCACAGTTGAAAAGGAATGCCTTGCACTGGTATAGGCCCTGAAGAAATTAGTCATACCTCTACGGGAGGCACTTTGAGGTACAGACCGATCATAACCCCCTGGTGTGGCTGACACAGATGGGTAAAATGAATGGTTGTTTCTCAGGATGGAGCATTGCCTTACAGGGCTACGATATGACCATTACCCACAGGGCTGGATTGGTCATTGCCAGCACAGATGGGCTATCTCGACAGAGCAGTGAACAGAATTTGTGAAAATCATACCCTACCTAGAAATGGATTCCCACAAATTCAGTCTAGGAGGGAGGGGTTGTGGTGAGCTGTCTGGCTGCTAGCTTTTATTTGTAGATGTTATTTTGTTGTATGCAACATATGCCGTTTTATTGTAATTCTATGTACATGCCAGTGTCAGCAAAGACACACAGAGAACAGACTGGATTTTTTTTAAAGGGGTTTGACCTTCTTCTGACCTGAGAGGCCAGCTATTTGCAGGAATCTAACAAGTTTTTGTCAAAAAGCTTGTAGATGTATGATCAAAAGAGTGTTTCCAATAGGAACTGACCAAGGGAAACAGAAGTAATAAAATCACCGTCATAATCAGGGCCCTTACTTTTCTACGGCACAGTGGGACCAAGTTCTGCGGCAAGACTACCATTTGCCGCAGAACTTCTGCGGCGGTTTTGTAATTTCATGAAGTTCTGCGGGACTAACAAACAACCACATCACAATGTCAGCTTGCCATCCTGACTTCACTTCATGACAGTGGTTATAGCACTCAGGATGGTGGAAAGCATAGTAACACTAATTCAGAAATAACAGACTTATAAAAATAATTTTATGCCTAAAAAAGCAAAACAGATGTCTCTCCCTTAAGGTCCTAGAGTGCTGCATAAATGAGATATGCAGAGGGGATCTTATGTGATAAATAATGTATTTCTATATGCATGCTATCTATCCCACTAATTAGGTTTCCACTGTCTATCACTTATGTATTTGTATGTGCTTTCTACACCACTCATGAGGTTCCCACTGTGTATCACTTATATATTTATATGTAATCTGTAACATACATACAAATGTGTGTGTGTGTGTGTGTGTGTGTGTGTGTGTGTGTGTGGTGAGAGAGACAGATACTGTGTGTGTGTGTGTGTATATGTATATATATATATATTTTTTTTTTCCCATGAACTTGCATCCTCATTCATACAGGTCCCATTGGAAATGGAATAGAGGAGTTATTGCAAAACTAATTTTTCATGTCAACCTGCTTTCCCTGACACACTGCGTAACACCCTCAAGCCATGACATGCATGTGAACCGAAAGTGAGATAGTGCTCTCCAGCCCATCATAATGTGTCCACCATGTGACAGAACACTGCACCATACCTTCCCAGGCTCCGAGCAGTGATGTGTTCCACCAATCCTTGTGCTGCCCAGCCAGCTCCCAGAGCTAATCTCTGAACCCGAGTTGCCAGCACGGAAACACAGCATGCTACCCTCTGGCCCAACAGCTGTCCCTGCACACAACATTTCTCCATATCTTTTAGGTGATTCTAGTAACCAATGACAATATGTAATCAATAACCCTGGCAAAAATGCATACAGTGCAATTATTTATTTAGCAGGTCTATTCTTTCAACAGGTCTACACATTATTATATTTCACTTTTCTGGGCATAATTACTTTATTTTTCTTAAAAATGACAGTTAAATTCATTTTATCAGTTATTAATTTCAGATGGCATCTCTATACCTTAAAGGCACAAATAGGTTTGTACAAAGTGAGGTATGGACTTAACAGGTCTTCTGTGCTATTGACAAGGTTTTGTTTAAGTTGGCCCTAGTGCAATAATGTAAGACTGAAAATTGTATTAGGCTGTAGTGCAGGTTGAGCAACTATCACCATGCATGATGCTGTGCCACCGCCTCTAGCAGTGGAGCTGTGGTAGATCAGTGACTGTTCATTTCGTTGCAGAATGCAGCCATTTTTTTAGCTAATGTATGATGTTATAGCAATGATAGCATCACATTCTGAGCATATGGGGGGTTTTGGATATAAAAAGAGGGGAAGGGAAACAGATTCTATGGATAAAAAGAAATATTAATAAAAATTCACCAAGAAGAGTGAATTCTGCTGCACCACAGAAGTTCTGCGGTAGATTGCAAGTTCTGCGCAAAATTCTGCGGCCGCAGAATTCTAGGGGCCTTGGTCATAATCGTAAAACTTACAGGATCTTCCTTGTAACTAATTAAAATTAAGCCAGTTCAAAGCCCAGGATGTTTTAGCCAGGAAAGATCCTTCTAACAGGCTTGTGTGAGGTAATAGAAAAAGAAACACACACTTGTGGCATACCTGTGTGAGATTGTAAAGCCTAGATTAATTATGAGAATCTGACATCAAAGATTAGCAGGAAAGTAAGAATTTTGGGAAGCGCAACAGTGCTGTCTACTGGCCTAAATGTTGGGGGATTTTCGCTCACAGTTTCAAGAGTTACAGAGAAGTATAAATAAAACATAGAAACATAGAATTTGCCGGCAGATAAGGACCGCTTGGCCCACCTAGTCTGCCCATTTTCCTACCTAACAGATAAGCTGCAGATCCTAGTTAACCAACAGCTTACTTCCTCTTACCCGCCCCTAGGACTGCCTTATGCCTGTCCCATGCATTCTTGAAGTCCCCCACTGTTCTTGACTCCACGACCTCCTCAGGGAGGCTGTTCCATGCATCCACAACCCTCTCAGTGAAAAATACTTCCTCACATTACCCTGAGCCGTCCCTCTATCTTCAAATTGTGCCCCCTTGTTCTTGCACATCTCTTTTTCTGGAAGATGCTACCCTCTTGGACTTTGTTAATTCCCTTGAGGTACTTGAAAGTTTCTATCATGTCCCCTCTCTCCTTTCTTTCCTCAAGAGTATACATATTAAGCTCCTTTAGTCTTTCTTCAGATGTCTTCTGGTGCAGACCCTGCACCATTTTGGTTGCCCTCCTCTGACAGCCTCCACTTTGTCTATGTTTCATGGAGATTGGGTCTCCAGAACTGCACACAGTACTCCAGATGGGGTCTCACCAACTGTCTGTACAGAGGGATAACTTCCTGTTTTCTACTATTGATGCCTCTTCCTATGCATCCCAGTATCCCCCAGCCTTCCTTACTGCCTTCTCACATTGCTTGCCCACCTTTAGGTCATCTGATATAATTACCCCCAGGTCCTTTCTATTTTTACTGTTGTCAGTATCTCACCCCCATTGTGTCACGCTTCCCTGGGTTTTGTTTCCATGTGCATTACCTTGCACTTTGCATTGAATCTGAGCTGCCATACATTTGACCATTCCTCTAACCTTGCCAAGTCCCTTCTCATCCTTTCCACTCCATCTGGTGTATCAGCCCTGTTGCAGATCTTTGTGTCATCTGCAAAGAGACATACTTTTCCTTCCAGTTCCTCTGCAATGTCACTTATAAAGACATTAAAAAGGACCGGTCCCAGTACTGAACCCTGCGGTACCCTGCTAGTAACCCTCCTTTCTTCACTGTGTACTCCATTTACTACTACCCTTTGCATCCTGTTGTTCAGCCAATTTTTATCCAGGCTACCACCTTGGGACCCATTCCAAGGCTGGCTATCTGTATTAATCTTGTGTGGGACTGTATCAAATGCCTTGCTAAAATCTAGGTAGGCCATGTCCACAGCCCCTCCCTGGTCTACTACTTTAGTCACCCAGTCAAAGAAATCTATTAGATTCATCTGACACGACTTTCCCATCATGAATCCATGCTGTTTTGGGTCCTGTGCCCCACTGGCCTCTAGGTACTCAACAATTCTTTCCTTCAGAAGTGATTCCTTCATTTTCCCTACCACTGAGGTCAAACTAACTGGTCTGTAGTTTCCTGCCTCTGTCCTGCTCCCACTTTTGTGAAGAGGAATCACATCTGCCCTCCTCCAGTCCTCGGGTACCACCCCATCCTCCCATGATTTGTTAAAGAGAGTAGTCATGATGTCACTAGTTCTACCCTTAGTTCTTTTAGAATTCTTGGGTGAATCCCATCAGGCCCCATTGCTTTGTCCACCTTCAATTTTATTAGTTCTTTCAGAACCCTTTCTTCTGTAAATGGACTGGTATCAACCCCGCCTTCAGAGTGTTTCTCTGTTTGGTTTAGGTAACTCCTCCTCTTCCTTTGTGAATACTGAGCAGAAATATTCATTCAGTATCCCTGCTTTTTCACTGTCACCCTCACTACATTCCTTCCCTTTACTAAGCTTCAGTATCCCTCCTTGGTCTTTTCTTCGTCCCTAATGTACCTATAAAAGGTCTTATCCCCTTCTTAACAGAATTGGTTGTCCTTTCCTCGGTTTGGGCCTTTGCTATTCTGACTGCCTTCCCAGCCTCTTGCTGCTTTAACTGATAAAGTTCTCTGTCCTGCTCCTTCTGTGTTTCCTTATATTTCCTGAATGCTGTCCTTTTCTCCTTAACCTTCCCTGCCACCTCTTTTGTGAACCATAGCGGTTTTTTCCTTCATTGTGTTTTATTGATTTGCTTTACACAAAGGCTTGTTGCTTCTGTGATGGCTGTTTTGATCACTCCCCATTGTTCCTCCACCCCTCCTTCTTGCCTGTTTGCTAGTGCTTTTCTGAGGCACTCTTCATTTTCCCAAAGTCAGCTCTCCTAAAGTCTAGTACTCTTGCTTTTGTATGGCTTGATTGTATGGCTGTGTTTATCGTGAACCACACTGTTTGGTGGTCACTTGTTCCCAGATGGCTACCCACTTCTAAATCTGAGATTCTTTTCTCCATCCCCATTTGAAAGTACCAGGTCTAAGATTGCTCCCTCCCGAGTGGGTTCTGATACTAGCTGTCTGAGGCATGCCCCCTGTAGGGCATCAAGAATGACCCTGCTCTCGGATGTGCCTGCAGCAAAGGTGCTCCAGTTAACATCTGGCATATTCAGGTTCCCGTCAACAATATCTCCCCTTTTTCTGCCATTCTAAGAAAGCCTTCTATCATTTCCTTGTCCATTCCCTCCCCCTGAGATGGGGGTCTGTATACAACCCCATGGATTGTGGTGCCATTTCCTGTCTCCAGGGTGACCCAAAGTGCCTCATCTGCTCCCTGTTTACTCTTTAGTTCTGTTGCTTTGATCCTTCCTTTACATAGAGAGCTACTCCTCCTCCTCTTTTACCCTCCCTGTCCCTCCTGTAGATTGTGTATCTTGGTATGTTGACATCCCAGTCATGGTTCTCTGTGTACCATGTTTCTGTGACTGCCACAATATCCAGGCAACCCTCTTCCATCAAGGCCACTAGTTCAGGGAGCTTGTTACACAGACTATGGGCATTGGTACTCATCACCCTCCACTTTTTGATAGCCTTACCCCTTTTAGCCCCATTTCTGTCCTTACTGCCTTTGCCTTTTTTTACATTTAAATCTGTTCTGCTCCGTAATAACTTCTGTACCTTTGTGTTTACCTCCCTAATCACCATGTTTTGTGGGGGGAGGCTTGGATTTCCCTGCTTCTTTTCAGTGCCTCCCCCCTTGGCTAGTTTAAATGCTTGCCAATGAAGCATTCAAACCTCTCACCTAGGATCCTGGTTCCCCCCCTGGACAGATGCAGACCTTCGCACCAGTATAGGTCTGCATCCCTCCAGGTGGCTCCCCAGTCCCCAATGAAGCCAAAACCCTGAGCTCCACACCAGTTTTTCAACCACTCATTGAGTTCCTGGTGAGAAGTGCCCTAGCATCTCCTGCCATAGACAGGCAGCATCTCCGAGAAGGTTACTGTGATGCGCTACTTGTTCAAGGCCCTTCCCAACTCTACAAATCCTCTTGCACTGCTCTGATCCCATTCCTAGCCAGGTCATTTGTCCCTAGGTGGACAATGACATCCAGCTCCCCCTCGTGCAGCTCCTCCCACGATCCTGAGGATTAGCTTCCTGTCCCTCCAAGCCGTGGTGCCAGGAAGGCACCTTCCTCCTCTCCCTTCCTCCCCATTTCTACCCCCAATGATTGAGTCCCCACCAGGAGTTGTTCTCTTCCCGTGGGGTCCCATGCCACCTCCTTTGGGTCTCCTTTGTGAAGGTTCCCAGAATCCTCCTTGGTCTCCACTGCAGGTGCCTCCATAGAGGAACCACTATCCACCAGAAGAGCAAATGAATTGTGGAGAGGTACAGCTGAGGATGCAACTCTGTTCCACCACCCTCTCCCTCCTTGAGCCCACCCTGGTCCAGCCTCTCCTCTTTCTTGGCAACCTCTGAGGTAGTGGCATTGGCCCTGGTGGTCCCTGGGTGGGGGAGGAGGTTTCACGAATCCTAGCTAGGTCAGCCTGGAGACGGGCAACCTCCTCTCTCAGACCAGAGAGGTGCCTGCAAATAGGGCAGCAACACAGCCTCCAGAATGTCTCCCGGAACACTGCCGCCACACAGCCATTGCACTGCACCACTCCTATCATTTCTTATTTTGTGTCCCCTCTACTGTTTCTCTGGATGCTTACTCTCTCCTCTCCTTACAACTCTCACCCTTCCTGTTCTGGGACAGCAACTTCCTATCTTCTTCAGTAGCCTCCTTCTTCCTTGCTCAATATCAGACCACCAGCAGCTAGGGAGGAGAGTGAGCTACTTTTTCTACTTTAGGGTTGACAAGACCAATGTTTCTCTATGATCCTTTCCTTCCTACTGCCAAACAGGAAGTTCCTGTTGACAGTCAAATCCAGTGGCTATAAAAGTAGAACTGGCTTTGGGTGGGATGGAGGGCAATTAGTAAGAAAAATGCTAGCGACAGGAAGTTGTAATTTGACTTGCCTACTTTTATAGTGTCTAAACCACACCCCCAGGTAAGCTCTCTTTCCTCCTCCTGGTTTAGCAAAGTCAGCTGATACAGTACCTTTCACTGCACAGAATACCCACTGACCTTCTTTCTTTTCTTTCTTTTTTTTTAACCCTAAATAAGTCCCCTTCTACTTCTAATAAAGTTATCTGTCTACTTAATCTTAACAGACACTGACTCCTGCTGAGATATACGTTTTAAATTAAGAAGAAAATGTAGCTTCTTTTAGTTAGCTGCTTTCTGCTCTACAAGCAAGGCTAGCAACAGCAAAAAATAGTCCCTGATCAGGGCATTTGAACACACATTTTGCTTGGACTCTCCTGACCACAAGATAACTGCTGCCAGCACAGAGACTGCCTAAGAACCAAAGGCTGCTACAGAAAGACTGAAATATTTTGCAAACCAGCGATTTTCGCGACTTTGAAATCTTTGTACCTCAGGTAGACTTAGCTAACCTCTCTTAGCGTGTTTTTCTGTACACTTTTCCATTTTGTTTCTTATACTGTAACCTAATTTGGTATATGTTCTCTTTTAGTTGTAACTCCATTTACATAATTATTTTAGTAAAAATGTTTGCTTTTCTACAGAAATGTTACCTGTGTGAGAGTTCTTGTATTGTAGGTGTGACTGTAGAAGGTTTATTAATAATCTGTGACAACTCTTAAGTGCTTAGAGGGCCCACCATAAGCAACCAAATTGAGAAAAGGGTCTGTAATGGGACATTTGGAAGGATAGGGAGAATACCAGAGTCTACGTAGATTTTGAACCAGACTGTTGCATGTCCTGTAGGGAGAAGAACAAATCGGGTGTTACGCTGCTACCCCAAAGAAAGTGTGACTCCTGGGTCTTCCTCCTTTGTGTAATAGCCAAGGAAAAATTCATATTTGGCCACAAGACTCAAGACTGGTATTGTGCACTTATCCAGAGCAAGAGGGATGCCTGGGATCCTTGTGGTAGAGGTGTAGTCGTGACCTTGGCGAGCATTCTAAAAGCATGAGGAGGGTATCCCTGTTTCCCCCCATCACAGATTGCACTTAAGGGTGGGCACTGTGAGCTCAGTGGGCCTGACCCCCAGGAGTGGATTCATGATAGCTGACATCTTTTCCTTGAGGGATGTATGTGGGACAGAGCAGTTTTGAGGGACATCCTTCGTAATTAGGGACAGTTGAGAGGTATGATACAGAGTCAAAATAAGTTTAACATAGGGGAGTTGGTACACTCTGAGGAACATAGCAAAGTCAAAGGTAACAACCAGTATGTGTCACTGTAGCAGCTGTGGGTAGGGTAAGTGTAGTGCCCCAAAGAATGGGGGCACCACAGAATAGTAAATAGAGAGTGCTCTGGGGTCCCTAATGTTCATGGGCAGTATAGGGGGTATTCTAAAGTGGCCCCTGCCAGGTCCAGTGTATCAGTGCCCCCCCAAACACCAGGCAGGGCAGTATTTTAAAATAAAAGTTTTTCTTTCTCCCTGCTGCCATTCCATTACCCCCCCCCCCGCTGAGTAGGCAGCACGAAGAGCAGGCACCAATGCACTGGGACTGCTGTCCCTGGCTGCCGCGTGGTGCCTAGTTTAAAAAAAATGACTGGTGGCTTGGCCTCTGGTTTCTTGAACGAGAACCCCGAACGTCCATTCTTTGGAAAGGAGGACGTTTTTTGGGGTAGTATCAGGCTTGTGTCAAGAGAAGGAGGATGCCAAAAACCATGTTGGGAACCTGGAGGGCTTACCTTCTGGTTGAAGCCATTCCCTGTGGTTGTCTGGGTGCCTAGGCTCCTGCTACACTAGTGAAGACTGCTCCTGCTGTGTTGTCCGGTCCTCCTGTGAAGTGAGCAGAAAAAAAAAAAGTTTGCTGTGTCGAAGCTCGTTGTTCTGCATTTTTTTTTTTACTTCTCCCCTTAGTGGTGAGAGAGAGAGTGGAGGTAAATTATTGATTACGAATATTAGAAATCAGATTTTCAGAGTACATCCACTAGGTGGTAAGGCAGTTATTTTCCTATTTGGCTACCTGTTGTTACTTTCACCAAAATGGAGAGGCAGGAGGCACAATTCGAGAAAGGAACCAGTTTATTGAGCAAAGAACCACAGGGGTAGGGAACAGGAGAAAAGGATGCAACAACATTTAGTTCAGTCTAGAATATTTTACTAGTGCCCTGAGGCCTTATACTGTAACTCTAATCTCCTGTACGAGGAGGACTGTAAGAAGGAATTGGCTATAACATCTACGCTATAAGAGCATCCTATTTCTAATCCTTGTAAGAGGGTGACTATAGTGAAACTAGCAAGATTAAGTGGCTGTAACAGGTATGCTGTAAGAGTGTCCTATTTCTAATCCCTATTCAAAACCTTCTAACTCAACCCTGAGGTGCACCTCTAGCTAAGACCTGGAGTACTCCACACTATAAATCACACTACATACTATAGCATGAGTCTGTACGTATTGTGGATGGCAGTTCGTGCACGGTCATATTTTTTCTGTTGTCGAGAAGTGAACAGAATCAAAGATATTGGCGTGACAAGAATCAGCTTGACTGGCTGTCCAGTGCAACTCTGAGGACTTTTGGGAAACTAGAGGAATGCAGAGAGAATTTTTGAACAGACCATGAGTTTCTTGGCCACACCCCACCTCTCTAGGGTCACCAGAATGCAAGAACCGGTACCAAGATTTCTTCGGCTAAGAACCCACTGAGGGCCGCCGGTACTGAAACACAAAAGATACATCCACAGTCTGCTTCTGGACTGCCCAGCAAAGGAGACGATGCAGACCACCCTGCCACAGCCTGCTTCTGGACTGCCAGGTGAAGAAGACAATGGTGATGAAGATGATGGAGATCACCCTGCCACAGCCCACTTCTGGACTGCCAGGTGAAGAAGACAATGGCAATCACTCTGCCACAGCCTGCTTCTAGACTGCCAGGTGAAGAAGACAATGGAGATCACTCTGCTGCAGCCTGCTTCTGGACTGCTGGGTGAAGAAGATGATGCTGACCCCACAGGAATCAGAAGTCGAGACGAAGAAGTCCCTGGATGTTGAAGAGAGACAGTATTCAGGGCTCCGAGCTGGACAAGCCAAGGGCACACGTAAAACAACAAACAGAGCGTCACTCAATGAACAAGAACAGAAAATCCGGATGGCACTCTGATGTGAATGACAAAATAAGAAAACGGACAGCAGATTCTGCACTGGGCCAAGCCGTACACTGAGAACTGTCAAAGGAAAACAACAAATATGACATTGCAAAGTGCGAATACAACTCGTTTTTTTTCTCCGGGAATACTGCTGCAGGCTGATTCTGGAGTGCGCTTGAGAAATCTCCCTCCCAGGGCTGCTAGACAGTGATTCTGAAATGCACTGGTGAAATCTTTCTGAAGGATTACTGAAGGCTGATGTGAACACACATAGACGAAAGGTCTCTTAGGGATTGAAGACTAATTCGAACACACTCTGGTGAAGTGTCTCTGAAGGGTTGCTGAAGACTGATTCAAACACAGAATGGTACAAGATACTGGCTTAACACATTTTACCCATTAGCACATATGGTGTCAGACCCATCCATTGCTTAACCTGATCCAAAATGGCGGCATCAGATAGAATGAGTTAATGTAATTTAAAAGTCACAGTTCCAATAATCATGCACAGTATCACAGTCTCTGGATGTCTAGAGCACAGTAAATAACAGGCACCTGGTTACTTCTGTCTGATCACCCAGGAGAAGCCCTTGCTAGCTGTGGACCTAACTGCAGTGGGTCCCTTTGACTAAATGGGTTCTCCTGCTACTGTGGGTACACTGGCAGCTGAATGCTAGCTGACCTCCTTAGACTGTGGGGTACTTTAATTAGGTGGGCCCCTTATAGCTGTGTTAGGCCTCGATCAAACCACTGACCTACTGGGACCAACTAGCTAAACTCCTTAACAAACATGGGCTTAGATGACTAGCTAACCCCTTGACTAGCGATCAGCCTTCTGTGGCTGCATCTTAAATACTGTGGGTATAACTTCCCCCTTTAAATAACTGGTTTAGCCTAGGTTGCCCTTTTAAATAAACATTTGGGCCTGGCTTACCCATTAAAGCACTGGGCCTACTGGCTTGCTGGGCCCCTTGGACTTCTGGACCTATTGTGGCTGGGCCCCTATTTTTCTTTTGGGCTCATTAGCTGGGTCCCTCTTACTTTCCCCAAGGGCTTGATCTCACTGGCTGGGCCCCTTTTACTTTCCCCGAGGGCTGCCCATTTTAAATATGCCTGCAGGCCTATATTGCCCCTGCTCCTCCCCCTCTTAAATATTCAACACCCTTTCTAAGGGTTTCTAGGCCCTGGCCCCTCCTATCAGTGTCACCGGACTCGACTGCCGTGACTGAAGCGCCATGTTTCCCCTGTTTCTCCCTTGGCCAGCATGGCTGGGGCATGCAAGGATGCCAAGGAGGAGAGCATGCACATGCTCCCTCCAGCATCATGCCCAACGTCACCCCCTACAGTGCAGTGCCAGTTCACTGCTCCCAGCTTCCGCCAGAGGTCGCAAGTGAGCCGACAGCTGGTATCCCCCCTCCCTGGAGAGGGAGAGAAGTCCCATGGATGCTCAATCCCTCTCCGCCCCTGCCAACCCCCGTTGACCTGAGTCCATTCCCGAACCGGGTCACCGGGCGTGGAGCGAGGTGTGGTGCCCAGCGCCTCAACCCTCAGTGCCACCGGGCCAGCAACAATTATTTTAATTTAAAGATAAAAGACCTTTCTGGTGGGCAGCACCTGGTCAGTGGTGCTGTTGCTGACTCACCAACCCGATTCAGGGAGAAGCTGGAGGGAGGATGCGGGCAGAGCTGCACTGCGGCTGGGTGCTGGCGAAGGATGCAGGCAGGCAGTAAGAGGGATGAGTGTGGGGCCTTGCTGCTCCCGATGCTTCCTCTGAACTGACGCTTGCTCGGAGATACGGCCCCGCTTGTGGGCACCACTGACAAGGGACCAAAACTTTAACTTTAAAAAAAAAAAAAAAAATACGGGGAAAGAGAGCAAAGGAGAAGGGAACAGAAGCGAGGACCAAACTGCTGCACACTAGAGCGGGACCCGATGCCGAAAAGGAGGTACGAGATGCGGACCACAGGTAAGCATCTTTGCTATGTCTCATTACCTGTGTCCCCTCTCTCCCTCGCACTTCGGCCGACAGACGTCCTCTTCTTTTCTTTTCTTCTTCGGGGTGCCTGAGAGCACTTGCTCCAACCACTGCTGCCGCTGACCACCAACCGGCTCTTTTTTTTTTTTTTTTTTTCAAAAATGTCGTTTCTGGCCAAATGAACCCTTCCTGGCATTCGGGACACCAAGTCCCTAGTGACTAGGGAGGTAAACAGCTGCCCAGCATGAGCTGGAGGAACGGCACACGCTCCTGCCAGTGCTGGGCATACTGCAGCACAAGGAGGAAAACAACATGATTTAAACTGCAAGGATTCAGTTTGTCTTTAGGGGCTCCTACCTAAAACCCCCACCCTACCACCTAACCACTGTGGCACCTATACTGGGGGGACTGGGGAACTGCTGGGGAACCCCAACTCTGGGATATTACATGTTTGTACTCGCTGAAAGATGCATGTCTCCTTGTATCCTCTAAAACTATTTGAAAAGACACAGTACCTTAAAACTTTAAACATTCTTAACTTCTACCAATTACCATTTCTATTGTTTAACATTTCTACTATTTAGTATTTTTATCTGTAAGATAATCTATATTCTAACTTTGTTCTGTACTTTGGTTTATTTACAGGTGACCCTTATGGGATTATTGGATTTCTTCTATCCAACATTTTGGAGGAATACCCTTTGTTGTACATGCAGAGCTTTGTACAGAACCTTCAGTAGATCTGGCAGAAATGGGACTGAACATGATGATACCTGGTAGCCAAGGCCATTCTATTGGGTCTTCAGGGGTAGCTGTATCTAGCATTGTGTGCTCCTGCCTCTCCCATCTGCCTTCTTTGTCATCCTGACCATTGTCCAGACCAAAGGGTTGAAACATACAAGGCTTCAGAATATTTCAGTGCACTATCTTATTCGAGTGTCCTCCCATTTCTGATTTGATTCTATATACTGGTAGTCCTGGGTATGGAATTTCAGTGATCACAAACGGTGTAGGTTCCCACCTGGTTGCAAGCTTTTGTCCTCTGGTATGAGTGTTCTTCAGTAAAACTCTGCCCCCTATGGACAAAGGTACAGCGTGTGCTTTGCAGTCATACTGTTCTTTTTGCCTCTGTTGTGCGTATCCCATCTGGGTTGACACGATATCAGCTGCTTCTTTGAGTCATCGATGGTGTTCTTCCACCAATACTGTGGTTGGCTCTTCTGTCTTTCTGTATGTTGGCTGTACATCCATGCCCATTGGGAGTCTTCCATGTCTGCAAAACATTAAATAATAGGGTGTGTATCCTGTGGAGCAGTGAACAGTATTGTTGTAAAGGCAACAAAATTCAGGGAGCAGTTCAGGCCACTTTGCTTTCTGATGCTCCGGCATCACTCTCAGCATCTCCAATAGGGTGCGATTTGCTCATTCGCATAACCCATTCGTTTGCGGGTGATAGAGGGCTGTTCTCAATTTCTTACTGCCACACTTGGAACACAGTTCTTTGAATAGTATTGATTCGAACGCACCACCTTGGTCAGTCAATATTTGAGTTGGATACCCATACGAACAAACAAAATGCTTCTAAAGTGCTTTAGCTGTAATCTGAGCTGACAAGTCCTTCACTGGTATTGCCACCATGAACTTTGTGCATTGATCAATGATCATTAACACATACTAGAATCCATTTTTACTGGGTTCGCTCTTTAAATGATCCAGAGCAACAATCTCCAGTGGTACTTTGGTTACTATCCACCTCTCTCTTTAGGTTGCAGGCCATGCACTTATCACGCCATTGTCTAATATCCTCTCCCATGCCACTCCAGTAAAATATCTCTTTCATTGTTTTCTCAGTCTCTTGGTGTCCAAAATGACCTGATGCATTGTGGTAGGTCACCAGCACGGTGTCTGCTTCTGTCTGTGGAATGAGGATCTGAACTATCTCTCCTCGGGTTCTCGCATCTCGAATCTTCCATACAATCTTTCCTTGCTGTAGGCTGAGGTACTCTCACTGTCTCAGCAGTTTGGTCAGTTCTGGGGGCAGAGTCTTTCTTTCCTGCATGCTTATTGTTCTTTTGGGTCGAAGTATTTCTTTGAGTTCCTGGATCAGAGGATTCTGATTCTGTAACTGTGTCCATAAATCTGTTCCCTCATCTGCTGGTAATGTAGGCGTTGTTTCCTGGCTGTGGTTAACACTCTGTGGGTATTGACAACACAACTGGACTATCTTTGCTGGAATCCTGATGAACAATGACATTTCTAAATCTTCTCGCTCAGTTTCAGCTGCTTCCGCTTTGTCACGATCACGCAATCTGGAGAGAGCGTCTGTGTTACCATTAGACTTCCCTGAATGGTACTTTATTGTGAAATTGAAGTTGGTCAGCCTAGAGGCCCATCACTGCTCCAGTGCCTCGAGCTTCGCTGTGTCAAGATGTGCCAAGGGATTGTTGTCCATAATATACAGTGAATGAAGTAGCAATGAGGTAGTGTCGAAATTTCTCCATTACAGCCCAAATGAGTGCTAAGAACTCTAGTTTGAAGGAACTGTATTGTTCGTCATTACTTTCAGAACCCCTCTGTCCTCTACTCACATTGGAAATCACTCATTCCTTTCCCGTCTTGTACTTGGACAAGTACAGCGCCTAGGCCTTTGTTGCTAGTGACTGTGTAGAGGTGGAAAGGTTTCTGATAATCTGGGTAGGCTAGTACTGGTACTGTGGTGAGCACACTTTAAAGTGATCACATGCAACTTGACACTCTGGCGTCTAATTTACTCAACTGTGTTTACTGATTTTTACTCCCTTTTGAGTAACATAGCAATTCATGTAGAGGGGCTGCTTGTTTTGAGAAATCTTTCACAAATCTATGATAATATCTGACAAATCCCAAGAATTGTCTCGCATCCCTGATGGTGACAGGACAGGGCCATTCCTCTACCACTTTGATCTTCTCTGGATCTAGAGCTATCCCCTCTGCGGATACAACATGTCCCAAATAATTTACTTCCTCTTTCAGGAAATGACACTTTGAAAGCTTGATTTTCAGCCCGTATTTCTTCAGGTGCTCGAAAACCAGCTCCATGTGTTTCAGGTGCTCCTTGCAAGTTTTTGAATATACTATGATATCATCCAGATACAGCAGTACTGTGACAGAATTCTCACTGCCCAAGCACTGTTCCACCAAACGCTGAAACGTTCCTGGTGCATTACAAAGACCAAACGGCATCCATGAAAACTCATACAGTCCCACTGGGGTCAAAAAAGTTGTCTTTTCTTGGTCCTCTGGTGCCACGGACACTTGCCAATATCCACTTGCTAAGTCGATTGTAGAGAAGAATGCTGCTGACCTTAATGCTGTGAGGGCATCTTCAATGCGGAGTAATGAATAGGTATCCCAGTGCATGATTTGGTTAAGTTTGCAATAATCGACGCAAAATCATATCTGTCCATCTTTTTTCCTGACCAAAACAATTGGTGCTGCCCATGGGTTGTGGCTCTCTCTTATGACATTCGCCTCCAGCATTTCTTTCAGCAACTGCTTGGTAGGCTGTTACAAAGCAGGGGGTATGGATCTGAACCATTCCCAAATGAGTGGGTGATTCTCTGTAGGAATGTAGTGTCTCACATTTGTTGTGCAGCCAAATTCTAAGGCATTATGAGAAAAGGCATCAGCATGTCTCTTTATTACTTCCAGCAGTTCTGACTTTTCTTTTTCTGTTGTCTTGGGATTTCCCATATCAATTTCCTGGATCCATGCTTTGGAGGTCCCACTGTCGACTATATCTTCCTGTAGTGCAATGGTGGCACTGGTCAAGCGGGACGCTTCCTCTTCTTCCTCACCTGGGGTTATGACATCTTCCCATTCAACCTTCATGAGTCGAGCAGTGGCCTGTCATTTATACACTCTCACTGGCTAAGTGCCGTAATTGAGCAGGTGGACAGGGACCTTGCCACCCTTTACTGTGACCAGGCTCTGAGCCACCACAACTGGATCCTCTCCTTTGACCCACTCTGGTTCCACTAAGGCCATGTAGTCTTTACCATGTAATTCTACCTTAGCTCTGCACATCAGTATTGTTTTGGCCCCAGGTTTCAGCTGTACAGGCCTTTCATCCATCGCCTGGACTTTTCTGATTTCTCCTTTCTCATTAGCAAACCACTGATCACACTGGAGCAGCTTAATTGTCACTTGCAAGGCCCATTTCTCTCTCCATGTAAGTGAACTGGTCTGCTCTCTCAGAACTTGTATCAGGTCGTCTTGGCAATGCTGGAGCAGATTCATGCCCAAGATCACAGGTGGTAAGTTATCATTGTAGAGATTGCTGATCAGAATCCCCCGGTTTGGGTGTTCAGTCTTTCCCAACTTAATATTCACCTCCATATAGCCAATAATAGGGATATCCAGACCATTGCCGGCAACCAGATTCATTCATTTCTTAGGGGGCTGGGTTAGTTGCTCTCTTGTCCAGTGCTCAAAGAAAGTCTTGCCCTGCAATATCGTCACTTGTGAGCCAGTGTCCAATAGGGCTTCCACCTCATTTCCGTTAACTTTTATCGTGGTGGTTGGACAATTTCCGACGAACCTGACTTGAGTTGAGTTTCTTAATGGACCTACTGTGAATTGTTCCGAGGCTCAGCCCACCATCCTGGGGACTCCTTGTTTAAAATCACGGCAAGCGTGCTCGCCTCCGGAATACATCTTCTCTCAATGTGGCTCCTGATTCCACACGTGCTACATATGGGATTCCTGTTCACCTCAAACTGGTCAGATGTCCTTCTTCCCTTATTTCTAGCTGCTGGGGGTCTGGACAGATGCCACTCTGGTCCTCCAGCCATCTGGTCTCTCATTTCACGTCTCGAATCCTCCCTGATATTCTGTAGTTCCCTCTTCATATCCTGCCACATCCGCATGGAGGTAGCACCCATGTAGAGCACTTATTATTGAGTACTGCACATATGAGCGACTCAATAATAACACACTACAAGAGAGTGAGTGGTGCAATACCTCGCTATATCCTGTATAACGAGTACAGCAAGGAGCTGTACTCACTACTGCAGGATATAGCATCCTTTGTGGCTAATTTCCACCGAGCTGCTTGCAGCACGCTTGCCGTGGTTTTAAACAAGGAGTCCCCAGGATGGTGGGCTGAGACTCAGAACAATTCACAGTTGGTCCATTAATTCTGATTATTTCAAATAAATAAAACAAAATAAATAGCGTAGTGGTGTACACCACCACTTGCGATGCAAGCAGATCCGGGTTTGGGTCCGGCTACAGGCAGAACATTTTTTTTTTTCCATAATCCAGTAACTTGCCCCATGGTCCGCACCCCCCTCGGAGTTGGTTATTTAAGTTTGGGGGTGCGGGGAAGGCCCCCCCAGGGGCATGGGGCAGCCTCAGCATCAAAAAAGATTCCTGTGTGATTTAGTTATATTGTACAGCCATCATTATTTGCAACGTTTAGTAATATCTGTCGCCCTTTTGACTATGGGCTCAAGTTTGCTCACTCTATGTAATAGGCGGTCTTTGAGACTTGCCTTTATCACATAAAACCTGCATGGACAGTTCCATCTCTGAAGCCTTCTGCCCTTTGCTGTTCATCTCATGGCTGGAGGTTCTTGGTGGAGAATCACCCATACCTTGATCTCTGCCATACCGGTAACTGTGGAACCCTTGTGGTCCTCCCGGGTGCTCTCATGTCTGAGGCTCTTTTGATACCCATTCAGGTCAACTGTCTGTAACTGCAGTCCAACAGCTTACTGGATGTCTCATCCAGCAATTCTCCGGTGTTATTCCACAACACTGCTGGAGATCCGATCTGTCGCCGGGACGTTCATGTCCCAACAGCTCAATGGCTTCCTCTTAGAAATTTAGAAACTGCATGTCTTGGTTCTGTTTTGACAACAGCCACAATTCATGGTGGAGAGTCTCACTTCTCACCCCTTCTATAAACCTTTCTTTTAACAATTCATCTGGGTCATGGAGAACATGGGGATCCAACCTTTCAATTTGGATCCAACCTTTCAGCTGCTTTGAGGGCCTCTTGCAAGCTGAGAGCACACTCCTGTAAGGTTTCACCAACTCCTTCCACCCTCAAGAAAAATTTCATTTTTAAGTCTGAGAGCGTACAAGTATCAAACATCCTACGCAGTCTGTTCAAAATTTGTTCCACATATGCCATTTCACGCTCTGGCTAAGTACTAGCTTCTCGGTGGGCCGCACCAGTGAGTTGTCCAGTCAAAATTTCTACTTCCTGTCACTCAGGAATCTCATATAATCAGAACATAGCCTTTTACTTTGGAACTCTCCCAAACTGGTGGTAGATGAATCGATAGGGTCCCCGGAGAACCGTGGCAACCAGGGTGCACCAAAGTAGTATGGCATCGTAATCGGGTTCAACCATGCCCTTTCTCCAGCTCCACCTGAGGTTTCTGGTCTTCTGGATTCCATTTCTGCTAAATCGTTTCCTGCTTTGGACTCCAATTACAGTATCCTGTCCGTGGCGCCAGGTGAAATGAGCCAAAAAAAAAGTTTGCTGCATCCCAGGTTTGTTGTTCTGAGTTTTTTTTTTTTTTTTTTTTTGAAGTTCTCGGCTTAGTGATAAGAGAGAGAGCAGAAGTAAATTATTAATTATGAATATTAGAAATCAGATTTTCAAATTACATCCACTAGGTGGTAAGGCAGTTCTTTTCCTATTTGGCTACCTGTTGTTACTTTCACCAAAATGGAGAGGCAGGAGGCATGATTCGAGAAAGGAACCAGTTTATTGAGCAACGAACCACAGGGTAGGGAACAGGAGAAAAGGATGCAACAACATTCAGTTCGGTCTAGAATATTTTACTAGTGCCCTGAGGCCTTATACAGTTACTCTAATCTCCTGTACGAGGAGGACTGTAAGAAGGCATTGGCTGTAACAGCTATGCTATAAGAGCGTCCTATTTCTAATCCCTGTAAGAGGGTGACTCTATCATAAAACTAGCAAGATTATTAACTGGCTGTAACAACTATGCTACAAGAGCGTCCTGTTTCTAATCCCTGTTCAAAACCTTCTAACTCAGCCCCGAGGTGCACGTCTAGCTATGACCTGGAGTACTCCACACTAAATCACACTACATATTATAGCAAGAGTTTGTACGTATTGCGGATGGCAGTTCGTGCACGGTCATGTTTTCTCTGTCGAGAAGAGAATGGAATCAAAGGAATTGGCATGACAAGAATCAACTTGACTGGCTGTCCAGTGTGACTTTGAGGACTTTTGGGAAGCTAGGGGAATGCAGAGAGGATTTCTGAAGAGACCATGAGTTTCTCGGCCACACCCCACCTCTCTAGGGTTGCTGTAATGCAAGAACGGCTACCAAGATTGCTTCAGCTAAGAACCCACTGGGGGCCAACGGGACTGAAACACAAAAGATCCAGTGGCAGTCCACTTCTGGACTGCCCTGTGAAGGAGAAAATGCAAACCACTCTGCCACAGCCCACTTCTGGACTGCCAGATGAAGAAGACAGTGGTGAAGAAGAAGATGATGGAGATCACCCTGCCACAGCCCGCTTCTGGACTGCTGGGTGAAGAAGACGATGCAGATCACCCTGCCACAGCCTGCTTCTTTACTGCCGGGTGAAGAAGACAATGTAGATCACCCTACCACAGCCCACTTCTGGGCTGCCGGGTGAAGAAGACAATGGAGATTACTCTGCCACAGCCCGCTTTTGGACTGTTGGGTGAAGCGGACAATGCTGACCCCACAGGAGTCAGTAGTCGGGATGAAGAAGTCCCTGGACGTTGAAGAGCGACAGTGTTTGGGGTTCCAAGGCCAGACAAGCCAAGGGCACGTGTAAAATGACAAACAGGGCGTCGAAGTGCGACAAAGTTCGCGGCTTCAAGGCCGGATGAGCCAAGGGCACACATAAAACAACAAACAGGGCATCACTTAGTGAACTAGAACAGAAGATCTGGATGGCACTCTGATGCTGATGACAAAATAAGAAAATGGACAGCAGATTCTGCACTGGGCCAAGCCGTACACTGGGAACAGTCAAAGGAAAACAACAAACATGATATTGCAAATTGCAAATACAACTTCGTTCTTTTCTTCAGGAATACTGCTGCAGGCTGATTCTGGAGTGAGCTTGTGAAATCTCCCTCCCAGGGCTGCTGGACACTGATTCTGAAATACACTGGTGAAATGTTTCTGAAGGGTTGCTGAAGGCTGATGCGAACACACATGGGTGAAAGGTTTCTGAGGGATTGCTGAAGACCAATTCGAACACACTCTGGTGAAGTGTCTCTGAAGGCTGGCTGAAGACTGATTCAAACGCACAATGGTACAAGATACTGGCTTAATGTAATTAAAAGTCACAATTTCAATAATCATGCACAGTATCACAGTCTCTGGATGTGTAGTTCACTAAGTTCGTCAGGAGCAAAAAAAGGCATAGCCCATGATAGCTCCTATTAGGACAATTTGTAGTAATTAAGGGTCCCATTAATAGAAATATAATCATCAAGATTTTTTTTTAAATTATCCTTTGTGACACTTGAAATAAATTTAAAAGGTAATCTATTCCAGAGTGAAATTGTTCATAGGGTATAAAAATATTTTCTGTCTTTAGTTTTAAATCTCTCATTCTTGATCTGTAATGGATGCCCTCTGGTGTTCAACTGATCATTCTTAAATTCAATTTTTAGGTCTAGTGTTAATAAAGGATTATTTAGTATATCAAAAAGGAAAAATAGATCATCTTGTTGCCTTCTAACCTCCAGGTTGTGTAGCCCTAATCTACCTAAAACAATGTTGTTTGCCTCCCATCAAAACTGTCATAAGTCACATCACCTCGATATCTACAATAACAAGTTTGATACACTCGAAATGGTCACCACCTTTAAGTACCTTGGTATCTACCTTGACTGCTCTCTCTCCTACAGCCAGCACATAGACCATGTTGCCAAGGCAGCTAGTGCCAGACTAGGTCAGCTCTACCGGCATAGGCAGTGCCTCACTGAAAGTGCCATCAAGCTTGCAGTTAACAGCTCCATGCTCTCTATCATACATTATGGACTGGTAGTCTACGGAGCCGGTACCGATACAGCACTTAGGTGAATCAAGATTGTCTTAAAGCCTGCAGACTAGTCCTGGGTGTGGACCGTTTAACTCACACTTGTGAACTATACTCAAGCACTGGTTGTTTCAACCTGAATAGCAGAATTCAATACCAAGTCTGTCTATTAGCTAAAAAAATCCACCCTAGGTCTTGCTCCTCCTGGAGCAAGGCAACTGCTAAGAAACTCCACTTCCTCCAGACTAATTAGGGGGTTGAGTAAAGCTGCTGTCATTATCCCATTCTGCCAGACCTCACTAGGGCAATGGTCCTTCGAATACAGGGCCCTCTGCTGGCTAAATTCCCTTAACTCTGAGCTGATTGAGGAAACAAAACTGCACCCATTTAAGGCCAAGCTGCTGCAGTACCTGGCCACTCTTAGTAACTGTGACTGCATCACCTGTGCACAATCCTACTGTTATTGATAGCTTATCTGTCCTGCATAGCACCTATCTCCCCCCCACTTCCTCCCCTGCCTGGTGTGACCCCACTGAGCACTTACTCCCACATCCCCTCTTTATCCCCACTGCCTTCCTGCTTTCTCTTCACAAATGTTAATCCCCCCCCAGTTTTCACCCCTCACCTCACTCCCCCACTTTAAAACCTTTTTCCTTATCCCTCTCTCCCCCACATTACCCAGCCTGCCCTATCACCTATTACGCAACCCTGGGTAGATTCCCATTCAATCCCACCCTCTGACTACTCAGCCCCTTATTCTGTCACCCCTTTTGTCTCTGCCCCCACCCTCCCCTGCTCTCATCTATTCTGTCATCCTCCTTTGGTTACCACCACTTCTGACCCTCCGTAACTCTACCTGCACGCTCTAAAGCTCAGCTACCGCTATAAATTGCTTGTCCACCTTTGGTATGCTCTTAGTACTGTTGCAATAAAGTTGACCTCTCCTACCTGATGTATTTTAACTGTATTTGCTTGAATCTGTATCTATATGTACCATAATGTACTTGCCTGCTGTGTATACCCCTATCTGTTTTATAATGTCTACATACCTTGTCTATTGCCTTACAACGTGGAACCTTTGTAAACGAGCTTTTAGCTCAAAGGTGTTATCCGAGATTCCAATAAACATAAATAAACCTAATCTATCTTCATACGAGTGCCGTTTTAATGTAATTATTGATTTGGTATATCTTCTTTGTATTTTTTCCAATTTATTAATTTCTGTTATTTTATATGGGGACCATATCTAGAATCCATAGTCCAAGATAGGTCTCGTATATGAAAGATATAGTGGCAGTAGTACTTCAAATTTTCTGCTCTTAATGTTTCTTTTGATTGCTATTATTACCTTGTTTACTTTAGCAATGACAAATGTTTTTTGTGCTTTCAAATTTAATTTATTGTCAACAATTATCCCGAGGTCCTTTTCAGTGACTTTTGTTTCGATCGGTACCCCGTCCATGTAGTAAACATAATTAGGATTGTCTACCTATATGTAAAACACAACATTTCTGAATGTTGAGTTGCATCTCCCATTTCTTTACCCATCTGCTTATTGCATCAATATCATTTTTTTTATTTTTTGATTTCTTTTTATTAGTTATAGGTGACTTAGTATCATACAGTTACATTCTTGTATTTAACAATGATCCATTAAAAAGGTACAAACCTTGTTCTGGTAATCTTTTTAATTCAGAGTAGATCATTTAATATTTATTTATGTTACTATAGTAGTTTGTCTGGACTAGGAGCTTCTCAACTTAATGATCTGTTATCCCTCCACAGGACCATGGCTGTCATTGAGGAATTGCCCACACTCCGCCTGAAACCCCATCTATAGTTTTATCTCCCCAACCCCCGGAGTCCCCCATATAGTATATTTATAGTCTTAAGGCACAAAATTAGGTTCACATCTTGAGTAGAACATAACCCACGGTCTCCACAAGGGTTCTAACAAGGATTGTTTATTATGGATTTTAGCCGTTAATGTTTCCATATGGTAAATATCTGCTACCTGCCTCCTCCAGTCGTGGACCGTTGGGATAATTGGAGAATGCCATCTTTTCGTTATAGCCTTTTTGGCTGCTAGTATAAAAATAGGTAATAAGGTCCGATGCCATGAAGGGCTATGATGTGGAAATACAGAAAACAGCACTATCTCTACAGTGAGTTCAACCACTTCTCCCATATATTTGGAAATGTCCTGTTGCAAAGTGCACCAAAATGGCATCAGCAAGGGACATGACCAAAAAATATGGCCTTGATCCACCAATTTACATGAATATCTTCTCCAATATTCCCCGAATGATTGAGGAAGGTATTTAGTTAATATAGCTGGGGCACGAAAGAAACGGCTTCTGCATTTCCAAGCAAATTTGCGCCATCTAGTGGCATGAGTAACGTTATATGCTTGTGTAGATGCTCGTAGCCATTCCTGTTCTTGTTTATCTATTTCAAGATCTCTGTTCCAACTGTTTAAGATAGAAATAGAAAAATCTTCCATTCCCTCTCTCAAAATTTTGTAGACAAAGCCTATTTGGTGGGGGCATAACCTGCCATTAATGTTATCTTCTTTTTTTTTATACTTCCTTTATTAAGATTCATATTTTCTTACATCCAGTGCTAAAATAGCATTAATATTACAAGTACAAATGATGGCCATTCCAACATACAGCCTTTATATTACCTAAAAACAAAAGCAACACTGTTATCTTCAATGTATTTCCAGGCCAAGGGGAGGGGGTTTGGGAGCCTGGCAACTAAATCTCTTTGACGTAATAGGTAATTTTTAACCTGATTATATCTAAAGAGATCGTTGTCTGATAAGCCAAAGTTGGTTTGAAGTATTTCAAATGGGATTATCCCAGATGGGGAAAGAAATTGTTTAAAGAAATGAAGTCCAGCTTGTCTTCATCTGGAAAATATATGGTCCAGAGATGCTGGAAGAAATCGGTCATCTTCAGAAATTAAAGTGTGGACAAAAAAATGTTCTCTAAAGACCTTATGCTGTTTCATTTTGTGCCATATTTTTAATATTTGAGCTGTGTATCTAGTAAAATCACAAAAAGGAGGTGGCTTTGTAACTGAGGTCAATGTGATCTTAATAATGTCGTATACATCATTTATAGCAAACTCCAAATCCTTCCAAGGAGAATGGTACACTGGGGTGAGCCACAAAGACAAGATTCTCAAAAATGATGCTAATGAATATAATTTTAAGTTTGGGAGGTTAGCTCCTCCTAATGAACATGGGAGTTGAAGGAGAGATAACCTAAGTCTTGGCTTCTGACCATTCCAAATAAAGTTGGATATAAGCTTATCCCATGATTTAAAATAAAAGCTCGATGGTAAGGTAGGGATAGTCTGAAAAATATATAGTAACTTGGGGAGAACTATCATCCGAATCATCTCAATTCTCTGAAAAAAGGATAATGGTAATCGAGACTAAGAGGACAAATCTTTTTGAATTTGATTGGATAAGGGCTCATAGTTTAATAATTCTGGCACATCTAAGTTTTTGGGAATTGTAATGCCTAGGTACTTAAATTTGGTTTTATGCCATTTGATCGGGTGTTTATTTTTTAAGTCTTGAGAGGGGGTGAAAAATAAGGGAATCAGATCTGTTTTGGTTATATTTAGTTGAAAACCTGATATTTTTTTTTGAAATCCTCTAGTACTTGCCATAAGGCAGGGAGAGATCTATCTGGGGAGAGAGCAGTTATCAGAATGTCATCAGCGAATAACACTATATTGTATTCTCTTTGCCCCACCAAGACCCCCTTTAGCTCCTTTTTTCTGATAATTTCCTCCAGCGGCTCTTCATATAGAGCAAATAATAGCAGCGACAGAGGGCATCCCTGTCTTGTACCCCTTTGAATTTGAACTGGTTGGGACAATGATCCATTAACCCAGATATAGGCTTTCAATTGCTCTTACAGATTTTTTTTTATGCAGGTAATGAAAGATTCCGGGAAGGAAACGTTTGACAGGGTAGTCCAAAGATATTCCCAGCTCACCCTGTCAAACACTTTATCAGCATCTAAGCTGATAATTGTAGATGAGATTTTCCTATAATGTATATATTTGAGAAGAAGGATAAGTGATGCAGATTATCAAACGTATTTCTTTGTCTTATAAAGCCTGATTAATCTTGATGTATTAGGGTGGTAAGAATTGTTTCTAATCTTTTGGCCCATAGGGCGGTAAATATTTTATAGTCCACATTTAATATTGCGATAGGGCGATATGATAATGGGAGGGAAGGGTCTTTATCAGGCTTAAGCAATGGAGAGAGAACTGTATAATTCCAGGAGGGGAGTGGGGTCTCCCCATCTTTCACCTCCTGGCAGGTAGATAATAAGCTTGGGAAAAGCTGAGAAATAAATGTCTTGTACCATTCTGGGATAAATCCATCTGGGCCTGGGCATTTTAGGGGTTTTAATTGTTTAACTTGAAAAAGGATCTCTTCAGCACTTATAGGTCATTCTAATTGCCTTTTCTGGGTTTCTGTCAAAGTAGGTAACTTAAGATTTTTAAAAGGAGCTGCAATAAGTTTTTTTCTGGTTCTGGCAAGGGAGGGGGCGGTATATAAAGCTTCGTAAAACTGCTTAAATGCCTGTTTTATATGATCTTCTTTATGTATAAGGGAGTTCGTAGTGAAAGATTTTATTTTTAGAATAGTAGAGGCCCTTTTCCTTGCTCTTAATTTTCTTGCCAATGCCCTGGCTCCTCTTGCCCCCCCCCCCATAAGAAGATTGGCAAAGATAATTTAGGCTCTGGAGAGTCTTATAGTGCATTATTTCTTGGATATCTTGCTTTAGAGCCCTTATCCGAGTCATTAGAGCTCTGTCTCCCTCTCAATATAATAATTGGTATGATGCTAACAGACCTGTCAGAAACTTTAATCTGGCTTGTGTTTTTTTTTGTTTGTTTGTTTATAGGATGAGTACAATAGCACCTCACCTTGAATCACTGCCTTCAACGTATCCCATTGTATTGCAAAAGAGATCTCAGGAGACACGTTGTCCTGTATTATTTGTGAAATGCGTTTTCTAAAGTGTTCCAAGAATTTTTGAGCTTGTAATAAAGAATTGTTAAATCTTCAAAGTTTCGGTTTCCTTTTGTTTGCCTAGATTAATCTTGAGAATTAAAGGGTTATGATCCGATAAAATTTGAGGTTCTATCAATATATCTTTTACTAAGGTGAGGTGTTCTCCTGTTATAAAGAAATGATCTAATCGAGAATATGTCTTGCATCTCCCTGAAAAAAAAGTGTATCCTGGATTGGATGGAAATATTCTTCTCCATACATCCTCTATCCCCAAAAAAGACAGATTTTCCTTTAAATATTTTGCTGCCTTGGATAGCCTCTGTGGTTTAGGATTCGAGGAATCAAGGTGGGGAAGAAATGATACATTGAAGTCTCCCCCCCCATTATTAGGATTCCTTTAAGCTTCTCTATAATCCTTTGTAAAAAGGTCCTAACAACCGGAAGTGGAGTCTGTGGCGGGAGATATGTGTTCACCAAGGTCACTGTTTGTGAGACAAGTATACCTGATATGATCACATATTGACCTTGGGGATCTGTAAAGGTATCTTGAATTTCTAACGGTGTCATGAAAGGGATTACAATTGCTGTTCCCCTTTTGTGGCCGCTCAAATGAGAGGAGGCAAGTACCCGGTAGCATCCACCCCAGTGTAGCTTTAAATTTTCCGAAGAGGACAGATGAGATTCCTGAAGAAAATATATTTCAGCTCTCTATTTGCCTAAATGCTACATAATTTTATATCGCTTAATTGGGGAGTGTAGGCCATTCACATTCTGTGAAAAAACTTTTACCAGTAAATTAGCCATAGGCCCATGAAAAGAACAACCTGCCTATACTTTTGGCAA
This sequence comes from Neoceratodus forsteri, assembly GCA_016271365.2. Classification (NCBI taxonomy): domain Eukaryota; kingdom Metazoa; phylum Chordata; order Ceratodontiformes; family Ceratodontidae; genus Neoceratodus; species Neoceratodus forsteri. The sequence continues at coordinate 505,818,678 of CM028129.1, forward strand.
AGCATCTGGGTTCATGGGGAGGGAATAGAATAAAATTTATAGGGAAAATGTCCCCTTTTCCATCCAGGGGTCTCTTAGGACCTATTCCAGCATACTTGGACATAATTTTGAGTTTGCTTCTTCCTTTTCCCCAGACCTCGACGACTATTGCCAAACTTGGGAGTCCCTGCCAGATTTTATTTGATTTGTCACCAACATTTTTTATAATTAAAAAAAAAACAGCTGAAAAAAATAACAACAGTCCAAAACCTTTAACTCCCAATCTCCCGCGGGAGAAAACTATATACAAGTGGTCTTCCACTATTGGGGGAGATTCATACATCTCTTACCCAGATCCCAGGAAAAGGAAAACCTTTCACCTATTTAAGTGGGGGTAATACACTAAATGTGGATTGATGCTCACTTGAGAGGGAACTCCCTCTCTAGGGACTAGTTTTATTTGTAACTAGTCCTGATGTGGTGAGACTACGAGTAGAACCAATTCAGACCATAACTATCTTTCAAGGTCAAAGGAAGGGCTCCTCACACCATCGCCATAATAGAAAGGGTAATATTACCCCTTAGCCAACTTTGAAATATATAAAAAAAATTCAGTTTATCTAAGGGGAGAAAAGGAAGAGAGACCTATTCAGTTTCCCTTCTAGTCTGAATGCAATTCAAGGCTCTCTTTCTATTTGCTTAAGGTATAATTTGTTTGAAAATTCTATAAGATTTGTTTATAATGCCCTCTAGTGTCTTAAAGCTTGTAATGAACACCCAAATCGCAACCCCGGTTTCCAACCTTTAAAGTCTCAGGCAATCACTTTGTATCTTTTCCATAAATCAATACCAAATGTAGATGCAAATGCTTATATTTTTAGTTAATCCTCCCCTTTTAACAGAAATCGAGGGTAATTTCAGAGAAATAGTTCCACCCTCCAGTTCATTAGATATTTAAATGGGAAGTCTGTGTTGTCCAATAAAGTGTTCTGCAGTTCGTGCAATACCCTCGTTGTTTATTCCACTCATCTAGTCCTAATCCCAGCTGTTTTTTCTTAGTCACCTTTTCCCCCATGATTACCTCTTTATAGGTCCATTTATTCTAGGTGGGAGTGGGAACTGTTTTATTTGCAGGCTGAAGTCTGGTTTGGATGTCACTGGACCAGAGGGCATTTCTATAATGGATAAATCAACCATACTACTCAGGAACCATGTCCTCTCAAAGGACATTTGAGAGGGAGAACACCACTGCGGGGAAATGCATCTGGGGAATGAAGGAGGGGGAGAATCACATCGTCACCGCCTTGTAGATGAGGGGAAAGATGAGCGCTCTCTTTCACACCATAGAGAGCCTTCTATTACTTGTTAGCCCATTAATATTTATATTTAATATGGCTTTGGTGAGCTATATCTCGTACTCAACCCCCATCCGCTCACTCATGGCTGATCCTCCCTATCTCTCTCCCTCCCAAACATCTCCTCCCTATCCCTCTCCTTCCCAACCATCTCGTCCATCAATCTTCTCATAAATCAGGGTAAAGCATAGAAATCAGCTCCTGTGTCCAACCTATCTTCCTTTTAACAGAAAATGAGGTCTGTCCCAAATAGAAGGGCCCACCTTCTGATCCTTTAAATATTTCAGTAGGAAGTCTGTGTTGCCAAATAAAATGTTCCACGATTCGTGCTAGTCTCACATTATTTATTCCTTTTCCCTGGGCAAAACCTCTGCTGCTTTCTCACAGAGTCATTTCCATTTCTGTATCCCTGTATGTCCACTTGGATGGGAATGACAACTTCTCTATTTGTAGGTAGAAAATTGGTTATGTTATCTTTAGCCCAGTGGGATTCTCGATAGTGGATTAAATCAATTTTGGTGCTCAGTGCTTCTGTCAGTCCAGAAGGTATTCAAGAGGAAAATCATCTCCGTGGGAAGGTATATCTGGAGATGGGAGGAGAGGGGAATCACATCACCACCCCGCTGCGAATGAGGGGAAAGACGAGCGCTCTCCTGCACACTATTATGGGCTCTCTGTTACTTATGGGCCCTTTAGTATTTATACTGAATGTGCCTTCAGTGAGCTATAGCTCACTCTCCACCCCACTCACCCATTCATGGCTGTTCTCCCACGTCTGCCCCCCCCGACCATCACATCCCACAGAAAAGAAACCGTACCTCTCTTTGATTTAAAACTCCTCAGATTGGTTGTATAGTAGGATTTCTTAAAGATCTCATTTTGTCTAGTATCTGAGAAGTAGGCCCAGTGGGTAGCTGCCAGTTTTCTGATTGCAGTTTGGGGTCTGTTTTTGAAATTATGCCTCGCTGAATTACGTCAGATTTAGCTCTGATGCTGAATTGTATGTAATAGGGCCATTTGGGAGCTGAATTGATAATTTCTCCAGGTAGGGGGTCCTGAATTTAATGTTCTGGGCTCGTAAGAGGGGGAATAAAGGGTGAATACTCTCTTCTTGAGCATTGTGTTGCTGGTGCATAATCGTTATCAAATAAGATTCAGCGATTTCCAAGCATGACTTTCTGTTTGTGCCAGGCCCTGGATAGTATTTGGTCTTTTTGCTAGTAATTGTTAAATTGGATTACAAATGATCTAGGTCTGGCATCTGGTTTTGAAGGGCGATGCCCTAATGCACGGTGTGCCCTTTTGATATCTTTTTGGAATTCTGTGCCTAAATCCAGGGCCAAGCATAGAAAATAATCTGAGAAGGCTATTGCATCATTCCCATCTTCTCCCTCTGGTATTCTGTACAATTGAATGTTTTTTCGTCTCCCTCTGTTTTCCATATCTTCTTGTCTCATTGAGAGAAGTACTGCTCCTTGGACATTGAATGTATCGCTTTCCCTAAAGTATCTATTTTGCTGGCGTTTTTGGTAGCCTGGGCTTCCATCTCATTTACTCTTGTCTGTAAATCTCCTAGATCGGTACGTATCTCCTTCAAAACATCTCGCATTTCCAATCAAAATTCAGATATAGCCTGGAGAATAGCCTCTGTTGAAGTATTCTCTGGCATTGGCTTTTTTTTTCCCCTCTTTTTCCTTGTTTGGGTTCTGGTAGTGAGGCAGTTGGAGAGGGTGTATCTGAGTCTATTAGGCCGCTATCATCAGCCACTGGAAACTCTTGCAAGAGCTTGTAGTGATTCTTATCTTGGTGTGAGATATCCCCGATGGGATAATTTTGTCGTTTCCAAAGTCTTTCCTGGTATGCCTGATATCTGTCATTGCCAATTGTGTTGTTTTTTTAGTTGCTTTGATGAGAGAGAGGTGCTGTTTTGGTTTAAAGCAGTGGAGGAGCCCGAATCCCTGTGTGTTCATGCTGCCATGTCTCAACCGGAAGTCAGGTCAATATCATTTTGTAGAGTCTGAATTTGATCAGCGTTTTTACAAGGGCCACAAATTTTGGTGTTGTCAGCATATTTCATAATAATGCTACTGGTGTTATCGTCAAAATCTGCCATAAAAATCTGGAATATCGAGGATCCGGTTACAGACCCCTGCGGCACTACCTTACCACCTGACCATCAATAGACTGGTGGCCCCAAACTGAGACTACTTGGGATCAATCATAGAGCCAATCATTAATCCACCTAACAATAACATTATTTATTTTATACTTTTTCAATTTTTGATGGATTGCCCAATGCGGAACTCGATCAAAGGCCTTACTCAGATCAAACAGAAGTACATCAACAGGGACACCATTATCCCTCATTTTGCTAACGTGATTATAAAAAGTAACCAGGTTTATTGCACAGGAATACCTCTTTTTAAAACTATGCTGATTTTGATCAAACAATGAATCATTGTTAATATGTTGATTTATTCTATCTATTATAAGGGTTTCCAGTATTTTACACGGTATTGATGTAAGACTTATTGGTCTATAATTAGAGACAAGGGTTTTGCTGCCACCTTTACGAATGGGGTGACCTTAGATTTTTTTTCAACCTTTGGGTGAATTCCCGGTGTTCAGTGTTTTTATATGCAGTAGTTTTAAAGGTAACCAAATATATTCTTTCATAATTTTAAGCATGCTAGAAGTTATATTGTCCATTCCAGGGGCACTATGATCTTTCAGTTTTTCAATAACTGTAGTTATTTCTTCTTTTGAGAAGCTTTCTTTTTCTTCCATTATCCCATAATCGTTTTGTATACTTTGCACAGTCTGTTCGGCATATACAGAACAAAAACAGCTATTGAATGAATGTGCAGTCTCCATTGGTTCTGTAATAGCAATATCATTAACTGTAATTGAAGTTAATTCCCCTTTACTCTTTTTCAATGAGTTAATATACAGTAGCTGAAAAACTGTTTACCATTTGATTTTGATGCAGTTTTTGCTAGATGTAATTCATACTCCCTTTTTTGCTTTTGTTCTTACGTTTTTGTTGAATTTGTTTAAATTTTAACCAATTTGATTCTGTTTCATTCATAATGTATTGTCCATATGTTTTGTTCTTCTTTTTTATTAACTTGGTTAGGCTTTTATTTAGCCATCTGGGTTTTCTTCCATATTTATTATATTTATTAACTTGTTTAACATGGGTTTTCATAATGTTATGTATAGTGGTTTTGATAAATGCCCATGACTCATCAACAGATTGTTTTGCTAATACATCCTCCCATTGTATCCTACTTAATTCTCTATGTATTTCAGTTTTATTTGCAGTATTATAGAGATAAATCTTTGTGTAGATCGCTGTAAATAACAGACACTTGGTTACTTCTGCCTGGTCACCTTCTAGGTGAAGTCCTTGCTAGCTGTGGGCCTAACTGCAGTGTGTCCCTCTGACTACATGGGCTCTCCTGCAACTGTGGGTACACTGGCAGCTGAATGCTAGCTGACTTCCTTAGACTGTGGGGTACTTTAATTAGGTGGGCCCCTTATAGCTGTGCTAAGCCTTGATCAAACCACTGGCCTACTGGGACTGGCTAGCTAAACCCCTTAACAAACATAGGCTTAGATGGCTCGCTAACCCCTTGACAAGCTATCAGCCTTCTGTGGCTGGGTCCCTTTAAATACTATGGGCCTAACTTGCCCCTTTAAATAACTGGTTTAGCCTAGGTTGCCCTTTTAAATAAACATTTGGGCCTGACTTGTTCCTGAAAGCACTGAGCCTACTGGCTTGCCGGGCCCCTTAGACTGCTGGGCCTACTGTAGCTTGGCTCCTTTTTCCTTTGGGCTCACTGGCTGGGTCCCTTTTACTTTCCCTGAGGGCTGCCCATTTTAAATATACCTCCCAAGCCTATATTGCCCCTGCTCTGCCCCCTCTTAAATATTCAACACCCTTTCTAAGGGTTTCTAGGCCTTGGCCCCTCCTATGGGCATCACTGTTCCAGAATATCAATTTATTTAAATTTAGCCCTCTGGCCACCACCACCCCCCTTGGCTCTCGGCTGTCTTATCAAGTACTTTGCACGCTTAATTAAATAAAATAACTCTCTGGCTGGCTTTATCTGGCCAGTAGTGCTTTCGCCAACTCACCGCCCCGACCCAGGGAGAAACTGGAGGGAGGATGCGAGAAGAACTGCACTGCAGCTGGGTGCTGGCGAAGGATGCGACCGGGCAGTAAGAGGGATGACTGCGGGGCCTTGCTGCTCCCAACGCTCCCACTGAACCAACGCTCGCTCTGAGATGTGGCTCTGCTTGTGGGTGCCGCCACCGAGGGACCAAAACTTTAACTTTTTTTTTAAAATAAAAAAATAGGGTGAAACAGATTCCACACCATGCTAGGACAAGGAGAAGGGAAAAGGAGCGAGGACCAAACTGCCGCACACTAGAGCGGGACCCAATGCCAATGAGGGGGGACAAGAGGTGGACCACAGGTAAGCACCTTTGCTATATCTCACTACCTGTGTCCCCTTTCTCCCTCGCTCTCCATCTGACAGACGTTCTCTTCTTTTCTTTTCTTCGTCAGGGTGCCTGAGAGCACTCGCCTGACTGCAGCTCCCACTGACCACCAACCGGACTCTTCTTTTCTTTTTTTTTTTCAAAAATGTCTGTATCTGGCAATGAACCCTTCCTGGCATTCAGGACGCTGAGTCCCTAGTGACCAGGGAGGTAAGGAGCTGCCCAGCACGAGCTGGAGGAATGGCGCACGCTCGTGCCAGTGCTGGGCAGGCTGCAGGAAAACAACATGATTTAAACTGCAAGGATGCAGTTTGTCTTTAGGGACTCCTAAGTACCTAAAGACCCCACCCTGCCACCTAACCACTGTGGCACCTATAGTGGGGAGACTGGGGACCTCTGGGGAACTGCTGGGAAACCCCAACTTTGGGGTATTACACCTGTTGTGGTGGAGTGAGTGTCCATCGGTTGGACCCAGAAAGAAGAAGGCCACGGTCCCCTGCAATCCGGTATGGGTTCTGTATTGCCCCATTTATTGTTTTGTGCCCATTTTTTTTTTTTTTTTTAAAATAAAGTGGTCTCCCGTTGGTGTCATTGAAAAGCCATGGTTGCTTCCTGAGGTCGTTGGCCCTCCAGAGGCCCCCTGACGTCGGCTGTAGTACCCATCTTCCCCTTGCTGCAGCCCCTCCCTCTGCCAGAAAACCTCCCTACTCCTGCTGCATCTTCATCCCAAGCCAGGGTGATGTGTTGGCGGCAGCACAGTGAAGAGTGCAGTCCGCCCAAAGCCCTTTTTTTTTTTTTGGAGCAATAGTTGTTGTTTAAAAAAAAAAAAAAAAAAATTTAAATAGAACTTAGAGCACTATCGGAGGGGTGGGCCAGAAGGGAGACAAGAATTGAAATATTTCAATATTCAGTAAGCAGCGATGTCCAACAGGAGGGGTCCCAGCATAAAGGTCTATAGGGGATTATTTAAATATTCATTATGGGGCGGAGCAAAGGTGGGGCAAGCCAGGAGTGGCAGCAAGAAAGGCTTTGCTCAGGCCTAGAGATTTAAAGGGGAATGCTCAGGCCTAAGAATTTAAAGTGCAGTGATTAGGCCCACAGTTTCAAGGGGCAAGGGCGAGCCCACCAGTTAAAGGGGCCCATTTGAAGGAGGCCCAACAGGGAAGGCCCACTAGGCAAGCCCCAGGCTACACAAAGGGGCCAGCAGAGTAGGCCCAGTGCTCAGTAGGACCTAGAAAAATTGGCCCACTAGTTAAAGGGGCCCAGGAGATAAAGCCCACGAGTTAAAGGGGCCAATAGGGAGAGAGGCCTATTAGTTAGAGGGGCCCAGCAAAAGAAATTTATAGGGCTCAGCAAACCTAGGTGCCCTGCATATTCCTCTGTTACATCCTAGTCCCAGATACCTAATGGGGTTTAAGCAACCCAGAGTTTTAAAGCAACTGTTTCTGGGGATCGTCTGGTCTATTGTTTGTGTATTGGGACAGCGACTAGGATTGCATAGGTGGGGAACGGGGTTTTAAAATATTTCCCACCTTTAGACCGCTCCATAGGGATGGCCGAGGCAGGAGTTGGCTAGCGGCTCTTTAAATAGGCTAGTAACAGTTGTGGGCAGTAACGACATTGAATTTAAATGGCAATTGGGGAATTTAGTGTGGCAATGAACTTGCAACCACTTGAACTGTATATTGACTGTCAATTTATCAAATTGTTTACCGAATGCAAACCTCTGAATTGTTTCTGCCAATTTTAAAGTACCAAGACTGTTTATTGTTTGTCAGTTTTCCAGACTGCCTTACTGCTTAATTGCCCTGGACTGGCTTATTTGCCTCTTCTCCTGGCAAATTTCCCCAGCATCGAACAATTGCCCCGAACTGCAATATTTGCCTTGCTTCTGGCAAGTTACCAGGGAAGCACAAATACTTGCCCCAGAACTACTTTATTGCCTTGAACCAGGTTATATGCCCCTGCTTCTGGCAAATTCCCCCAACAACTGAACAATTGCCTCAGGCACTGCTGAATTGCCCCAGTGCAGATTTCAAGTGCATCAACCAGCCTCAGTTGCTTTGGACTTGTGTGTATGGACTCAATCCTCTGCCACTTCATTGCACTGCAAGTACTGTCTGTAACCGTATCTCCATGGAATCAGACTCCATCCATCTGGGAAGAGAATCTTTCAGCTTCATTCTTCACCACCATCTTCCAGTTTCCATGCCTGTGGTCTTGGTCAGAATCTTCTTCACCCACAGTGTGCTCATCCTCGAAGAACTGCAGCAAGAACCCCTTGTCGTCTGCTGCTAATCATGGTCTGTTGAAGTCCAGTGTGATTTGTGGACACCGTTTTCTTTTTTCTCCCCTTGTTTTTGTTCTGGACACTTCAGGATCTTCTGTATTTGTCTATCCAGCAAGGCCTCCTTTGTTATTTTCCTTCTCTTTTAGGTGTCCCTTGTTTCATCCTGGTTCCTTACTCCTTCCTGCTTGCACAAGGCTTTCTCTCCAGCAGGTCATCTTGTCCTTGGCAGCTGTCCAGTGGGTTTGGTGCCGAAGAATCTCCAGCAGGTCAGCTTGTCCTTGGCAGCCCTCCAGTGGGTTTTGGTGCCGAAGAATCTTGAGCAAGTCGACTTGTCCTTGGCAGCCCTCCAATGAGTTTTGTGCCGAAGAATCTTCAACAGGTCGACTTGTCCTTGGCAGCTCTCCAGTGGGTTTTGTGCCAAAGAATCTTCAGCAGGTCAACTTGTCCTTGGCAGCCCTCCAGTGGGTTTTGTGCCCGTGTATCTCCTGCAGTTCGTCTTGTCCTTGGCAGCCCACCAGCGGGTTTGTGCCAGGGTCTTGTTTCATTTGGATCTTCTGTTTTTGGCAGCCCACCACCGGGTTTATGCCAGAATCTTGTTCCGTTTTGCCCTCCTGTTTTCTGGCAGCCTACCAGCGGGCTGTGCCAGGAACTTGCTCAGTCCACTCTTCTGTACCAGCAGCCTGTGAGAGTGAGTTTTATGCTGATGAACCTATGGTCTGTTTACAAATCTCTCATAACCCCAGTGGCCTCCCCAAGGCCTGCGCTGTGGTACCAGTTTTGTGCTTTGTAGGATTTCCCCATCTTCAGTCCTTTTCCTCTCTTCATTTTATCCTCAGCTGTGTGCATGAAGATTCTTGCTGGAAGTGGACTCTGATGTTCTTTATTGACTCTGCTGCAATACTGTAGAGTATAGCAGCATAATCGAAAACAGGGAGCACCATTTTGGTTACCAGCTCTTTCTAGACCAGTAGATGGAGGAATTCTTTGTTTTTGAATGAGGCACCCAATTTTGGGCCAACTTTGGAGTGGATGGCATCCATATGGGTGGAAAAGTCAAGCTTACTGTCCAGCCAGACTCCTAGATACTTGAACACAGGGACCACTTCTAATGAGGTGTCATCTAGAGTGGTGAAAATGGGGGATGACAGCCTGGTCGCTTTCTGAGAGATGCTAAAGTTCATGTTCACTGTCTTTTTGGTGTTGACCTTTGAGCTGGTTATCCTGGAACCAATGTTGGACATTGTGGAAGTCCCATTGGAGTGGACCAGACACAGCAGAAGCCATAGGGCCAGACGTGTAGATGACTGTGTCATCCATGTACATATGGGTGTTTGAGGATACACAGAGGGGAAGTCATTAAGGAAGATGGAGAAAATAATTGGCCCTATTATGTTGTGGGACTCCAGCAAGGATGGGGGGGGGACAAGACACCCCCACTTGAACAGACTGTTGACAGCCCGAGAGATAGGATCAGAACCAATTGACAGCTTTGGCTGAGAGGCCAGTAGAGTGCAATTTGGTAAGGAGGAGGGGGTGAGACACTAAGTTGAAAGTCTTGGCCAGATCAATGAAGATAACTGAAGTGATGTGGCCTTGGTCCATCCCTATAAGGATGGTTTCAGTAACCCGCAGTAGGGAGGACATGATAAAGCAGTGCTTTGTAAAGACAGGCTGGAAAGGTGAGAGGAAGTCCAAGGAGTGTAAGAAGTTGACAAGTCTGAAATAAATGAGGGGCTACTGGAGCTTTAGCAAGGGAGGGGATGAGGGAGATAGGTTGGTAGCTGCCAGGGGAGGATGGATTTCCCCATTTATGAAGGGGGGAAGTGTAGCAATTTTCCAGGCCTGTTGGACTATACAGAGGGAGAAAGAGAAGTTAATGATGTGAGTTATGGGGGAGGCAAAGGCTGGGGCTGAGATGCATAGGAGCTAAGGGTCCAGCCCATCAGGGCTGGAATTGGAGGAGTTGAGGTAGATAAGGGTGAGGAAAGCTTTGGAGGGGGTGACAGGAGGGAAGTGATATCCAAATGGCAATGACTGAGGGGAGAAGGGAATTGGGGGAAGGGGGGCCAGAGGAGGAGGGGAGGGTGCAGGTGGTGAAAAAGGTATTGGCATGGCTAGCAACTGTGGTGGGGTCTGAAACTGAGGAATCATTTACCAAGATCATGGGGGGGTTAGACAGGGCTGGTGTCAGCACCCGTGTGACCCAGGCAACTGCCCAGGCCCCAACACCAGATGGGGCCTACCAGGGGCTTAATTTGCTAGGCGGGCAGCTGCTGTTCTTCTCGGACTTGGCTCAGCTCTGCCTCTGTCCACTTACTGGTGACATGAACAGAAACATTGAGTGGAGAAACTATGGATCCTAAGATTCTCCACCCTGGCCCCTGGAAAAAATGAAGGCTGTGAGCCTTGCTTGACTGGCAGGGCCCCAATGATGGGTGATCCATTTGTGACACTGGAGGGTTTCACGTGGGGTGGGGTGTGGATGTGCAGGCAGCCAACGGCTGTAGAGTATGGCAGAGGGGCAGGCCTGAGTCACCCAACTGGCGTTAGCTGTTGTGAAGGGGGGAGAGGACTCAGGGTGGCAGTGTGGTGGGGTGTCTGGCCAGCGGAAGCTGAGTGTGTAATAGAGTGAGCGCGAGCGAGTCATGAGAGGAGAGTGAATCCACTGTGTGTCGGGGGAGGGAGAGCTCTGAAACGGCACTGGTCATGGTCAGTACCGACACTGCAACAACAGTGATCATGGATCACCATCGTTTTCCTCTTGGCTGCATTGTATATGTGTGGTGGACTTTGACCTGGAGCTTAGGCAGGCTGTAGAAGCAAGTTGTTTTTACGACTCATGAGGTTGACCTAAAACAAAACATTGAATATTCTTTCTTGTTGTATTTATTTATTTTTTGTCTTTTCTGTTTATCTTATTGTCTCCTAGCAAACGCCTATAGTCGGCAGTAAAATATACTGGTGTGTCCTGAGGACGACTACAGAAGTCAGCTACTGACTTCCTGTGTGCCCTTGCAACGTCTGGAGGCATCAATTATATATTTTAATATATAATAGAATAGAATATATTTTTGATTGCATAGCACCATTAGAAAGGTAATTTTGTGCTGAACAAATTTACCACTGATATTTTGTGTATCTCATGTATACTTTAGGAGTTATTTGTATTTGTTTATGGTATGGTGTGTATGGCTGACATTTTGTCCATCAAGACTTTTAGGGTATCTCAGCCAATATAAAACAAAAACCAAATTGATTACAATTGATTGCATAGCACCGTTGGAAAGGTAATTTTGTGCTGAACAACTTTGCTGCCGGTACATTGTGTGTATCGTGTATAATTTAGGAGTTATACGCATTTGTTTATGGTATGGTGTGTACGGTTGAGATTCATCCCTCAAACCTCACCAAAGCACCTTGACTAAAATGGGGGAAAATTATAATTTATACTACAAAGATGGCTTTTTTTTAACAAACATAATATTAAAACTATATCTAATGTCTGGATGCTTAATTTGGTTTTGCTATGTTACATATTTCCCAACACAAAATGGCTTATGTTGCCTTTTTTTGTGAAAAAAATAATTTTTTTGCTGTTTTGACCAGCATAGGAAAAAAAACTGAATTACTTATTATTACTTGCATACCATCGCTGGAAAGGTAATTTTGTGCTGAACAACTTTGCCACTCCTACTTTGTGTCTAGCACTTACGGTTCTTGAGCTATTAGGATTTGTTTCTGGCATGCTGACTGTGGCTTGGTTTTGCTTAGAAAGGCCCAGGATTCGCTGTTAACAGTACACAGGAGACAAGTGGTGCAACTTCAGAGAGCTCCTGTGTAGGCAATGAGTTATGCTCCTCCCCCTGGCACCCCTGCTGGCCACTCCTTCAGAGCACCAATGTCTACCACACTACCACCTCAACCTCGCACCACCATCTCCCGACCCTGTCTCACGACCTTACTGGAGTAACCCGACATTTTCCTATGTTGGGAGGGTCCCTCTCCTCTGAGGGGGAAGTGCAAGGAGGCACAACTACATATTCCCAGAGGCTGCCACCGGGTCGGTCCGGGCTGTCCGGGGCTTTGTGGCAGTGCGGGTGGGGTGCTTATCATCTGGTCAGCAGAGGGCCCATTTTCACATTTTCTTGGCCCTCCCCACACAGTAGCCTGCGAAAGGATGGCATCCTGAGGTGGAGACATATGGGAGTGCGTGTCGAGACTTCACGACCCTAAGCTTGTTCCCAGTTCACCTCTAGGAGCCCAGGATTGACCCCCCCAAGGAGGGAAGCATCCAATGGACACTTGTGCATCCCCTTCCTGCTAGTCTCCGCTCCTGCTATCCAGGTTTGGGGCACAAACCCGGGTCACCAGTGTGCTGAGCGAACCCCTTCACTCAGTGCCACAGAGCAGGCCCTTTCCTGATTTAGTAAGCAAATTTCAAAACATGACATGAGTCAGAGTTACTGAAAATTCTTATCTAGAAATTGTAAGGCTGCTTTTTAACTTTTCTTTGACAACTTTTAGAGTCAGTTAATTTTTTTGTTGGGTCACAGTTGACTTCCTTCAGTTTGCTTAGAGTTCTGTTCTGTATTCATTGTTAAGATCACAGTGCAGCCCAGATAACTGCTGACATCCCCGCTTTGAAAGCAGAGAGATATGGGGCCAGTATTGTTAAGTTGGGGCAGGAATTATAGAAACATAGAAGTTAATGGCAGATAAGCACCACAAGGCCCATCCAGTCTGCCTATTTCTTTTTCTACCTTATGAATGTGCCATCGACCATTGCTCTGTCAATGGCATATCTATTCATACTCATCTGTATTGTTCCCTTATGCCTATCCCATGCCTGTTTGAAGCCCTGCACTGTATTTATATCCACCACTTCCTGAGGTAGGCCGTTCCATGCATCCACCACCCTTTCCGTGAAAAAGAAGTTCCTCACATTACCCCTTAATCAGCCTCCCTCTAATCTCATGCTGTGTCCTCTTGTCCTACTATTTTTCTTATATTGAAACATGTTAGACTCTTTCACCTTGTTAATGCCCTTAAGGTGTTTGAATGTTTAGATCATATCATCTCTCTCCCTCCTTTGCTCTAGGGTATACATATTGAGCTCCATTAATCTGTTCTCATATGTTTTCTGATGCACCCTGCACCATTTTGGTTGCCCTTCTCTGGACTGCCTCAATTTGGTTAATATCCTTGTGAAGCTGTGGCCTCCAGTACTGCACGCAGTACTCCAGATGGTGCCTAACCAGTGTCTTGTAAAGAGGAATTATTACCTCCCTTTTACGACTTGTGATACCCTTACTAATACACCCCAACATCCCCCTAGCCTTACCTACTGCTTTAGTGGCCTGCTTGGATGATTTCAGGTCATCTGTAATGATAGAAACATAGAAACATAGAATTTGACAGCAGATAAGGACCACTTGGCCCACCCAGTCTGCCCATTTTCCTACCTACTGGATAAGCTGCAGATCCTAGTTAACCAGCAGCCTACTTCTTCCTACCCCCAACCCCTAGAATGGCCTTATGACTGTCCCATGCATGCTTGAATTCCACCACTGTTTTTGACTCCACAACCTCTTCCGAAGGCTGCCCATGCATCCACAACCCTCTGTGAAAAATACTCCTTAAATTACCTCTGAGCCGCCCCCATCTTCAAATTGTGCCTCTTGTTCTTGCAAACCTCTTTTTTGAAAGATGCTACCCTCTTGGACTTTGTTGAATCCCTTGAGGTACTTGAACGTTTCTATCATGTCCCCCCTCTCTATGATGATGCCCAAGTCTCTTTCTTCCTTTGTGACTGCCAGCAACTCCCCTCCCAGCCTATAGGTGGCTTCAGGGTTTCTCTTCCCTGTGTGCATGATCTTGCACTTCTTTGCGTTAAACCCCAGTTGCCACTCTTCTGAACATTTTGTCAGTTTATCCAGATCTCTTCTCGTTCTGCCCACCCCATCTGGACCATCTACTCTGTTGCCAATCTTGGTGTCATCTGCAAACAGACAAACCTTAGCCTCCAGTCCATCTGCAATGTCACTGATGAAGATATCGAAGAGGACTGGCCCCAGGACTGATCCCTGAGGTACCCCACTTGTGGCTTGCATCTCTTCTGACTGTATACCATTTACCACCACTCTCTGTTTTCTGCCCATCAACCAGTTTGCCACCCAGTTGACCAACTTCTGACCCACCCCGAGCCTACCCAGCTTATTAATCAATCTTCTATGTGGAACAGTATCAAAAGCTTTGCTGAAGTCAAGGTAGGTGACATCAACTGCTCCCCCTTGGTCCACCACTCTGGTCACCCAGTGAGAGAAATCTATGAGGTTAGTTTGACAGGACCTTCCTATTGTAAACCCGTGCTGTCTTGGATCCTGTGCGCCTATGGATTCCAGGTGTTGCACTATCCTTTCCTTAAGGAGTGCCTCCATAATCTTGCCCACTAATGAGGTAAGACTGACTGGTCTGTAGTTCCCTGCCTCCTCCCTGTTACCACTTGTGGAGCGGGATTGCATGAGCCCTTCTCCAGTCTTCTGGGACCTCTCCTGTGCTCAGAGACTCACTAAACAGTTCTGATAGTAGCTCTGCCAGTTCCACCCTTAGCTCCTTTAGTACCCTGGGATGTATGCCATCAGGTCCCATTGCCTTGTCCACCCTGAGCTTATCAAGCTCTTGTAGGACCCTTTCTTTTATGAAGGGACTAGTGCACACCTCCCTCCCCCTGTGTCCATGGTGCTGAGCTGTGGGCCGTACCCTACCTGCTAGTTAGGATAGATGCTTTTACATGGTCCTCCTCCTCACATGCCCCCTTATCCCCTTTGATCTTAGCAATACCCCCTCTGGACTTTCTCCTTTCACTAATGTATCTATAGAAAGTCTTGTCACCTTCTTTTACTGTTTGTGCTAGTGTTTCCTTGGTTTGGGCCTTTGCCTGCCTTGCTGCCTTCCCTGCTTCCCTTAAGGAAGTTTGATATGCCTCCTTATCTTCATCCCGCTGCATTCCCTTACATTTCCTGAAGGCCAGCCTTTTGGCTCTGACCTTTTCTGCTACTGTTTTTGAGAACCAAAATGGTTTCCTTTTTCTTTTGCACTTCCTTTTCTCCCTAAAACAATGGGATGTTGCTTCAAGTATTGTATCCTTAATGCTTGCCCACTTTGCCTGTACCCCCTCACTTGTATTTCTTTTTGCTAGGGCTAACTTAACTCTGGTGGCCATCTTATCAAAGTCAGTTCCTCTGAAGTCCCATATTTTTGCCTTGGAATGGGATGATTTAGTTCTAGTGGCCAAACTGAACCATACCATGTGATGGTCACTGGCCCCCAGGTGACCTTCTACCTGGAGATCTGTGATCCTTTCCCTGTTAGTCAGTACTAGATCTAGGATAGCCCTGTCTCTTGTGGGCTGTTGTACCAGTTGTTTGAGGCCCTCCCCCTGCAGGGAATCCACTATGTGTCTAGTTCTGGCAGATGTTCCTGCTGGTATTGATCAATCTGTGTCTGGCATGTTGAAGTCTCCCATTATCAGAACCTCACCCTTTAGCTGTCATGTTTTGTATATCTTCTAACAGTAATGTGTCTGTGTCCTCCCCCTGATCTGGAGGCCTGTAGACAACCCTAGTTTGTTTGGCTGTCCCATTTCCTGTTTCCAGGGTGACCCACAGTTCTTCTGGCTCCTTATGTGTATTCTGAATTTCTATAGCTTTGATATTTTCATTGACATAAAGGGCCACTCCACCCATCCTTTTTGCATCTCGATCTTTTCTGAACAGTACATAGCCAGGTACTGAAGTCTCCCAAGTGTGGTTACTGGTAAACCATGTCTCGCTAATGGCTACTATGTCCAGTTTAGCCTCTGTCATTATTGCCTGCAGGTCTGAGATCTTGTTTCCCAGACTACAAGCATTTGTGTACATGATTTTCCATTGGCCAGATTTCAGTGTGTTAGTTGTTGGGTGAGGTCTGACGTTTCCCCTGTGCGTCGTATGGGGAGCAGGACCTTTTTCCTTACCTGGTGATGCAAGTGAACTGCAAACATGCTGAACTCCTGTTTGACCACTAGCTGAGGGGTGTTCTTCCCATTTGACATGTTGGGTGCTGCACCCCTCTCCCCAAAGCCCTTGTCGCGTTTGTGAATTTGTGATGAGCACCTGTAAATTTGCAGGGTATTGGACGGACCCTTTTTAATTAAAACTGTGTGTGCGCCATGCGGAATTGCTCTGGAGGGAGCCTGTTGTGGTCCAAGCATGAGAGCAATTGATTTGGAGTTGAAGTTGAGGGGGAGCTCTGGTTTTTTTGTTTGTTTGTTTTGGTACATGGATGGATGGGTCTGAGGGGGTAAACTGAGGTATTGCCCAGGGCCCAAAAAAACCTGACACCAGCCCTGGGGGTAGGATTGGGTAGGGGGTAAAAATTGAGTGGATTACTTTCCAGAATTTAGCATGGGGTTGGATTGGAGGCTGTTTCTGAAGTAAAGGGCTTTGGCCGCTCTGATATCCTTGGTACAAGAGTTTCTAAGTGATCTCTAGGAAAGAAGGTCAGGTATAAATTTGGAGATTTGAAAGAGGCCCAGGCCAGGAGCACAGAAATATAGAAATTGATGGCAGATAAGGATTGATAGGCCCATCCAATCTGCCCATTTTCCCTACCTACTTCAAAAGCCGCAGACCCTACTTGATCTCTGGCTTTACCTTCTCGTTCCTATCGCTAGGATTCCCCTGTGCCTGTCCCATGCCTTTTTGAATTCCACCACTGTGTTTGCCCCCACTACCTCTGCTGGGGGTCAATTCCAAGCATCCACCACCCTTTTCATGAAGAAATACTTCCTTATGTTACCCCTTAGTCTACCCCCTTCCAACCTCATGTCATGCCCCCTCGTTCCTGAACATCTCCTTTTCTGAAAGATGCTACCCTCCGGTACCATATGTATGCCCTTTGGATATCTGTAGGTTTCTGTCATATCTCCCAGTCTCTCCCCTCTTCCAGGGTATACACATTGAGGTTTCCCAGCCTCTCCTCATATGACTTTTGGTGCAGGCCCTGCACCATCTTTGTTGCCCTTCTTTGAACTGCCTCCACCCTGTCTATGTCCTTACAGAGATGCAGCCTCCAGAATTGGACACACTACTCTAAATGAGGCCTCACCAATGATCTGTACAGTGGCATCACCACCTCTTTTCTTCTGCTGGTGATACTTCTCCCTATGTACCCCAGTATCCTACTGGCTCTCCCCACAGCCTTGGCACATTGTTTGGCTGCCTTTAGGTCATCAGATATGATTATCCCCAAATCTCTTTCCTGCTTGGTTACCATCAGTATCTCACCCCATTATGTAATCCTCCCCCGAGGTCTTGCACCCCAAATGCATGATTTTGCACTTTTTCGCATTGAATCTCAGCTGCCACACTCTATACCATTCCTCCAGTTTTACCTAGATCCCTCCTCATTTTTTTCACCCCTTCGAGAGTGTCCACCCTATTGCAGATCTGAGTCTCATCTGCTAAGAAGCACACCTTCCCTTCCAGCCCCTTCGCAATGTTACTTATAAAGACATTAAACAGAACTGGCCCCAGAACTGATCCCTGTGGCACCCCGCTGGTCACCCTCCTTTCCTCAGATTGAGCTCCATTTACCACCACCCTCTGTCTTTTATCATTCAGCTAGTTCCTTACCCAGTATACCACCCTGTGACCCACTCCTGGGCTGCCCAGCTTGTACACAAGTCTTCTATGTGGAACAGTATCAAAGGCCTTACTGAAATCCAGGTAGGCCACATCCACTGCTCCCCACGATCTACTTCCCTAGTCACCCAGTCAAAGAAATCAATCAGATTTGTTTGACATGACCTTCCCACTGTCAATCCATACTATCTCGGATGCTGTGCTCCACTGAATTCAAGGTGTTCCATAATCTTTTCTTTACGTAGTGATTCCATAATTTTCCCCACTATTGAGGTCAGGCTGACTGGTCAGTAGTTTCCAGCCTCCTCCCTACTCCCACTTTTGTGAAGAGGGACTACATCTGCCCTCCTCCAGTCCTCTGGAACCAGTCCCTTATCGAGTAATTTGTTGAAAAAGGCTGCTAGTGGTGCTGCCAGCACCTCCCATAGTTCCCTTAATATTCAAGGATGTATCCCATCCGGTCCTATTGCCTTATCCATTTTCAGTTTTGTGAGTTCCTTTTGGGCTTTCTCTTCCGTAAATGGACTGGTGTCCACCCCCTCCCCTTATTTGCTCATGTTGCCTAACTGTGGTCCATCACCTTCTCCTTCTCCTTCTTCTGTGAATACAGAGCAAAAATGTTTGTTCAGTATTGATGCTTTTTCCAGGTCCTCTTCCACACACTCCCCTTCTTCTCCTTTGAGCCTCACAATCCCACCCCTGGTTTTTCTCTTTTCACTAATGTACCTATCAAAAGTCTTGTCCCCTTTTTTACCTCCTGTGCTATTTTTTTCTCCATTTGCACCTTTGTGCTCCTGACTGCTTTCCTTACCTCCCTCTGTTATACAGGTACACTACACTGTCCTCCTCTTTACTGTTCGCTGATGACACAAAGCTCTGTAACAGAGTAGACACACCAGAGGGTGTAGACAGAATGAGAAGGGACCTGCAGAAACTTGAAGAATGGTCAGGGGTTTGGCAGTTGAAATTCAATGCAAGGAAGTGCAAGATAATGCATATGGGGCACAAAAACCCTGGCACAATATATCAGTTGGGGGGTGAGGATACAGCATGCACCAAGCAGGAAAGGATCTTGGGGTTATCATCTCTGATGACCTCAAGGTAGGGAAACAGTGTGACAAGGCAGCAGGTAAGATAGGATGCTGGGATGTATGGGCAGGGACATCACCAGCAGGAAAGGAGGTCATAATTCTGCTATACAAGACACTAGTGAGGCCCCACCTGGAGTACAGTGTACAGGTCTGGAGACCATACCTACGTAAGGATATAGACAGGGTAGAGAAGGTTCAGAGGAGGGCAACAAAGATGGTGCATGGATTGCTTCACAAGTTCTATGAAGACAGGTTAAAGAAACTAAACATGTACTCCCCTGGAGGAGAGGCGGGAGAGAGGGGATATGATAGAGACATACAAGTATCTTACAGGGAGGAATAGGGTGCAGGAATACACTATTTTTAAGTGAAAAAGATGTTCCAGGACTAGAGGGCATGGGATGAAGTTGGAGGGAGGATGAATCAGAGGAAACATGAGGAAGAATTTCTTCACAGAACGGGTGGTGGACAAGTGGAACACCCTGCCAGAGGAAGTGGTGGGGGCTGAAACAATCATGGGATTTAAGAATGCATGGGATAGACATAAAGGAATTCTGGAGGTCAGGGGTAAGGGGCAACAGACTTCTAGGAAAACATAAACTGAACTTACAAGCTCAAATGGGCAGACTGGGGTGGGCCATAGGTCCTTATCTGCCGACACTGTCTATGTATCTGTATGTATCTATGTGTTTCCTTGTACTTCCTGAAAGTCATCTTTTTCGCCCTTACCTTCCTGGCCACTTCCTTTGAGAACCATAGTGGTTTTCTTTTTCTGTTGCCTTGCTTACTTACTTGCCAATGCAAATGTTTGTCGCCTCTACTATGGCTTCTTTCAGATGGTCACACAGGAGTGCGGTGTACATATTTATGGAACACATACAAACAGAGGTGAGAAAGAAGTGAGTGCCTCAGAACAGTATTCCGGGTGGCCTGGGTTCAAATCCCAGCTGAGGCACTTACTTCTTTCTCACCTCTGTTTGTATGTGTTCCATAAATATTCACACCGCACTCCTGTGTGATTGTTACAGGTAAATATTTGTGTTGCCATTGGGTTGTGCATTTGAAAAAGAGTAATGTGCTCGGGGACAGCCCAGGTTCCAGTTGTCTCAGTGATGCAGCTGGTAAGTGCAATTGGAACGGTATTCTAGGTGGCCTGGGTTCAAGTCTCAGCTGAGGCACTTACTCCTTTCTCACCTCTGTTTGTATGTCTTCTTTCAGATGGGCTCTCTGTTCCTCAACTCCCCCATTTTTCCCTCCTTGCCAGGATATTCTTGAGACATATCCCCATCTTAGTAAATTCCACCCTCCTGAAATCCAAGACCCAGGTCACAGGATCTGCTTAGAGCAAGAAGGTTGTGAGTGATGCAAGGATGGTGGGTATGTTTGAATATCGATTTTTGGAGGGGGAAACACACATTCCACGTTTGAGAGAGAGTGGTTAGGCATTGGGATAGGGCAGTGTCGATGTCCGGGGCAAGGTAGACAGGGGACCAGGCCAAGGTGGAAAGATCGTGGACCAGAGAATGAGTGTCAAGCAATCTGAGGGGTCTGGTCCTCATATATTTTGGGGCAGAATGGGCAGGTTTCACTTTCCTGATACAGTAGGTCATGCTGTGATCGCTGAAAACATCTGGCACTGTTCCAGAAGTTATAATGCGACGGGGGTGGGAGGCTAGTACCCAGTCCAGCAGGGAGTGATTGGAGGAGTGAGGATTTAGTTGGGTTGGTTCAGAGATTAATTGGGTGAGGTTAAGGGACTCTGTTCCTTGGAGGGGGATTTGGAGGTAGGGGCAAGCCAGTTTAGGGTGTAATCACCCAAGAGGATGAGTTCTCCAGAAGTAGTATGAGAGACCAGGGAGGATATGATATCAAGAAGTGAGGGGGGCGATCTTGTGGGAGGCATAAAGGACACTTACAAAGGTGGGGAGAGTCAAGAGGAGGTCAGTTTTGGCCAGTAGGAGTTCATGTGACGATGGGACTGATTCCATGAGGTTGAGAGAGCAGGACAGATTTTGATGCGTGTAACCAATGTACGTCTATTAGAACAATTTTCCTGGAGATGGCTCAATTTCCTTGTAAAATATAGGACTCCCTGTGGATCTGGGAGCCCTGCATCAGTTAGCTGAACCTCAAAAGACTCAGAATAATTTTAAAGGGGAATTGTCAGTATTCCCCTGCAAAAGCTCACGGACCTATAGGTCCCGACAGAGGCATTACACTGGCAGTAATTTTTTAAATAACTTGTAAATCTGTTATTTGTTTATCTGGTTGAGCCTGCGACGCTTCCCACCCACCATTATTACTTCAGAACCCCCGTGGCAAAGCTCCTGATCATGCGACTGATGGCCAAGCTGCAGCCTCTGTGTGACAGTACAGTGGTTAGGAAATATTAAGAGATATACAGCTCAGGTTTGTGCTTCTAGCTCCGGTGCTGATCAACCAAGGAAAGGGCTTTCCTCAGTTAATTGGTACCGGTGCCTGAAGCGCAAACATGCACTATATATCTTTTGATAATCCTTAACCATTGTACTGTCACATAAGAGTTCCCTGTGGCTCAGGCCATCAGCTGTGTCATCAAAGGGCTTGCTGCAGGGGCCTCTGAAATAGTAATGGCAGGTACAGCATCACAGGATCAACCAGATAAATTACAAATAAAGGCTTAGTAACTTATTTTGAAAAATTACCACCAGCGGGATTTACCTAACTGGAACTTGTAGGTCCTGTGTTTTGTCAGGGGAATGATGACAGTTCCCCTTTAATACTTCCAGATATTTACGCAGATAACACAGGATATTACAGCAAGACTACGGGGAACATTAAAGGACACTGTCAACCCCCTTAGGCCTCAAAGTGTCCCTAGTTTAAAAAACAGATGTTATGATTGTTCACATTCTGTAGAGACTGCTGATGTAGCTGGTTGTTTGATTCTTTTTCCTTTTAAAAAGTGAAAAACAGACTGCCCACCATACAGACAAAAACATGTTTGTTTGCATTCCCTGATCAACTGCCACTGCATCTTTCCTGGACTTGGAAATGCCTCCAACACAGTCTAATCACTCATTATGCAGTTGAAGTTTAGGAGGCTATTGTATCATGAGTGGCTGCACTGTTTGGGTATATTTCTAATGTTCAGAAAGTACCCAGTAAGAATAGATTCAGGATTTGAAACAAAACAAGTGGTTTATTACTATACATTACAGCATGCATTTCAGTTCTACTAAGAAAGGAGGCAGACGTAACAACCGGCAACATCAATGAATTTTAGACAGGGCAAGCAATCATAAAATGTGGGTTTTAACTATAAACGATATGATGCAAAACAGGTTAACAGTGTCCCTTTAATTCTAAAGAAATGGAAAAGAAAACATTTGAACAGTAGGTTATATACAGTAAAACCTCTCTCTCTGTCGCTCTCTCTCTCTCTGTCTTTAGCAAGGTGGAATGACTTACTGCACAAGACAGTTTGGTGAATCAGGGCAGACTTGAACCCTTAGATAGTAGCTTGTTTGTAGTCCCAAACCTGACTTCTCTTTCAGGCTCTGGCAGACCTTAAGACCCTCCTGCTACCCCCCCCATGACACATCATACAGTGTCACTCTTTTCTTTTCCTGTAGAGGTTGTATACTACTATGCTGCCCCTGGCTGCCTCCCTGTGACCAGCCCCACTGGCCCCAATACCTGCCTTCTCTGGGTTTTACCTTCCTCCATCTTCCTCTACCAGAGGACTGTGGGGGTTGCCCAGTCACCCTTGTCAGGCCAGCGTAGGATCAGTTGTCATCCTGCAGCTGCAGTGATTTTCCTTCAGTTTTCTCCCTGGGCCCACAGGACGTGCAGTGGACACAATGAGCACGCTCCACCTCCACAGAGATGCCTCTGGCATGCTAAAAATGGGGTCCCTTCCCTAGCGTGCATGGTTCACTTGTGATGCCACCCAAACATCTCCAGCTGGCAGCCAAGCAGCAAGTCACAGCAACCACCCCACCATGAGGAAAGACAGAAGTCCTAGGGATGCTCAATCCTCCCTCCCTGGCCAGTCTTCAAGCAACCCGCTTCCATTTCCAAACACAGGTCACCAGCATGGCAGGAGGTGAGGTACCCAGCACCTCAGCCTTCCACGCCACTGTGCTGGCATCCAGCATGTCACTCTGACATCATAGATTCAACATTTCTTTGTATCTGGAGACCTTGGTCCTCATAAAAAAACTGTTCTGATCTGAACTTCACACTTTATATATACGAAGACATCAATTTTTTTTTTACCCAAGTTCTGTCTAGCACAACACGGGTACTCCTCTACAAAACATGAAAGGGATGCTGTCTGCTTTTAGCTGTCCCCATAACTGTTCCAAAGAGATTGTTATCTCTCACTAGAGCCCTCCGGCATGCCTCTTGGCAGATAACATTAAGACAGTTTTAACTCATGAGGCATGGCCAAGCAGTCAAGGGCATAAGACACCTTTTTCTCAAGCTTCAGACCCAGGAAATAAATTAACCGTCTTTATTTGCATATAAGTGGACTTCTTTGATAAATATTCGACTTTTACAATAGTATCGTACCTTGTGCAAGCTGTGTTTCTACTTTCAGTGATGGGAAGACGGAAAGGAACCAGTAAAGCAGATTCAAATAACGCTGGTGCAGGGCCTGCTAAACTGCCAAATCCAAAACTAGCAGTCCACTGTGGGTTCCCTTCTTCTTATAGTTCCAAATCACGAGTATTGTGGGGGCTAGAGAACGGAAGTGCAAAATCCAACAAAAATTAGAAACCAGTCATTCCTGGAAACATAGTCACTTTTTTAAGTAGTTTACTACAATACCATACACTGATCCCCATCTGTGCCCAATGCTTCACCATACAGCTTCATCAGGGAGGTGGATTTAGGTTTTAAAAACACGTTTTAATAAATTATTCACAGCAGTTTTGATGTTAACCAAAATTCTCTTTCTTTCAGCCAGCGTAAAATTAATCTTATAATAACCAACACACTGTGGCAAGGACATAATTCCACATCTAGCTATTCTAAGATGCTGCATACTATTAATTTCTTTTAATTTGATATGCCCATATTTTATGAGTCAATCATATTCTTATGCATAGAGATGAAAATCATAATACAGTGCCCCTTGGTGTTTGCTCAAACGTACGGTTTTACACCCAGATATCTACAATGCCCATTTCTATACTCCTTAAATGTAACATTTAATCCTGGTGCAAATCTCACAATGTGGTATTTTTAAAATCATTTGTCATATCACATTTACTGCATTTCTTGTAATTACCATGTTATACTTTATAGTTCATATTTCTAACTTGCACATAGCAAACAGCCTCAAAACACTATTCTCTTATTTCTCCAAAGGGTCTTTAGCATTTCATTTTATAAATGGTGCAACAGAGTTATGCGTAAGAGCCACATAAAGTACCATCTGTTAAAATGGAATGGAAAGTAAAGTGATGTTCTGTACAGGCAGTGCGTTTTACAATACATATTGAAAAGCAGGAAAGTTGTTACAGAAAGATGTATCTATTTGTGGCTCTCTTCTCTCTCTCATGCATAACTCAGGTGCAGCATATCATAGAATAATAGAAATCTGTCGGCAGAAAAGGATCCTCCTGGCCCATCGAGTCTGCCCCTTAACCCCCCCCTTACTCGCCTTCTCAGTCCAGATACCTCCCCTTCTGTCTCTTGTCCAACCCTTTATATCTGTCCCATACCCACTTGACACCCTCCACAGTTATGGCTCCCACCACCTCCTCTGGAAGTCTGTTCCAGGGGTCCGCCTCCCTCTTAGTGAAGTAGCGCCCTCTCACATTACTCCTAAATCTTCCTCCCTCTAATCTCTGACTATGACCTCTTGTTCTGTCACATAATTTTGTTGTGAATAAGCTCCCCTTTCCCACCTTATTTATCCCTTTCACGTACTTAAATGTCTCTATCATGTGTCCCTCACCCTCTCCCTCTTAGTCTCCAGTGGGTACAGGTCCAGCTCCCTCAACCTTTCTTCATAGGGCTTCTGATGCATGTCATGCACCATTTTAGTCACCCTTCTCTGAACCCTCTCCATCCCATCTATATCCTTGCACACATGAGGCCTCCAGAATTGGACCCCGTACTCCAGGTGACGCCTCACCATGGACTTATAAAGGGGCATTAGCACCTCCCTCCTTCTGCTTGTTATACCCCTCCCCATGCATACTAACATTCTAGGCAGGCAGTATAGTGCAGTGGATTAAGGCTCTGAGCTGCAGAATGGAGCAAGTCACTTAACTTCCTTGTGCTCCCAGGTCGCATCTGGAAACAAGCTTCGGCTTAGTGTGATACTCCTGGTTAAACAATGTTCCCTTTCCCTATTTACCTTGCCAGCTGCCTTACTGCATTGATTCCCCACCTTAAGGTTATCCAGAATTATAATCCCCAGATCCCTCTCCTGCTCTGCTGCCTTTATGTCCTCCCCTCCCACTGTATAACTGACTTGCAGGTTCTTATGCCTCATGTGCATTACCGTACACTTTTTTGCATTAAACTTCAGTTGGCATGTATCTGACCACCTTTCCAGGATCTTTAGATCCTCCCTTATTACCTCCACCCCTCCCAGGGTGTCCACCCTGTTGCAGATTTTCGTATCATCTGCCAACAGGCACACCTTCCCCTCCAGTCCCTCCGCTATATCACTGATGTAAATGTTAAACAGCATGGGCCCCAACACTGACTCCTGGGGCACCCCGCTTGTCCCCCTTTCCTCCCCAGAATGCACCCCATTTACCACCACCCTCTGGCTTCTGGCCTTCAGCCAGTTCTCCACCCACCTTGTTATTTTTGGTCCCACCCCTAAGCTTTCCAAGTTACTTACCAGCCCTCTGTGAGAGTTGGAGTCGAAGGCCTTCCTGAAAACCAGAGAGACCACATCCCCGTTCCCCCGATCTATCTCCCTGGTCACCCAGTCAAAGAATTCAATTATGTTCATCTGGCATGATCTCCCTTTGGTAAAGCCAAGCTGCCTCTCATCATGCAGTCCACTGTCTGCATAGTAACTGACCACCCTGTCCTTCAAGAGCACCTCCATCACCTTTCCCACCACTGAGGTGAGGCTGACTGGATGGTAATTTTCTGCCTCCTCCCTGCCGCCACTTCTGTGGAGTGGTGCCATGTCTGCCCTCTTCCAGTCCCTAGACACCCACCCCGTATCCAAGGACAGGTTAAACAGTCTCGAGAAGAGTACTGCCAGCTCCTCCCTTAATTCCCAGAGTACCCTGAGATGGAGGGCATCTGGACCCATAGCCTTATCCACGCTCAACCTTCCTAGTTCCTCCCTTACCCTGTCATCGCTGAATGGGCTAGGACCTACTCTCATATATTCCCTTCCCCTCAACTCCTTAAATACTTATTCAGCACTTCTACCTTCTTAAAATCCTCTTCCACCTGTATTCCCTCTTCCTCCTTTAGTCTGTCTATCCCATGCTTGACCTTCTTTCTCTCCCTATCATATCTAAAAAAAAAAAGTTTTATCTCCCATTTTGGCTTTTCTAGCAAGCCTCTCATCAGTATCTGCTTTTGCCCTCCTAATCTTATTCCCTGCCTCCCTCAGCTTCTCCCTGTAAATCTCCCTATCTTCTTCCCTCTGGGTCCTCTTGTATATTTTGAATGCCCCTTTTCCCCCAAGTTTCCCTCGCCACCTCCCTGGTGAACCACAGCAGCCTCTTTAATTTCTTTGCCTTTTCTAACCTTCTTGATGCAGATTTCCGTGGCTTTCAGTAACTCTCCCTTAATTGATTCGCATAACTCTTCCACATCCTCAATTTGCTCCTTTCCCTCCATTTCCTTCCTGGATATCCCCCTCATTCTGGCAAAATCCACCCACCTGAAGTCCAGAAGCTTTGTGTCAGACCAGCATGCTTCCTTCCCCATCCTTACCCTGAACCTCACTGTATTGTGGTCACTTGCTCCTAGGCTGTCCCCCACTACCACATCTTCCACACTTTCCCCATTAGTGAGGACCATGTTTAGTATGTTCTCGCCTCAGTGGGCTCCCTTACCAGCTGTTGCAGGAAAGCTCCCTGGAGGGACTCAAGAATCTCCCTGCTCCTGGCTGAATTTTCTGACTGGATTTCCCAGTCAGTCTCAGGGAGATTAAGGTCCCCCACCAGTAGAAGTTCTCCCTTGTGAGCCATTCTCTGTACCACCTGTATCAGCTGTCTGTTCACCTCTTCACCCTATGTTGGAGGTCTGTAGACCACACCCAGCCTCAAGGATGGCCCAGACTGCTTATCCAGCGTGATCCACAGGACCCTCTGTTCCTCCTCCTGCCCTTCTGCCACCCTGATGTCATCCTTGACATACAGCGCTACCCCCCTTTTCTTCCAGACCTGTCCTTCCTAAAAAGTCTGTAACCCGGGATACCCACCTCCCGTGTCTGGTACTCCGACCACCAGGTCTCCGTCATGGCCATGATGTCATAGGATTTATAAAATGAAATGCTACAGACACTTTGGAGAAATAAGTGAATAGCATTTTGAGGCTGTTAGCTATGTGCTAAGTTAGAAATATGAACTATAAAGTATAACATGGTAATTACAAGAAATGCAGTAAATGTGATATGATAAACGATTTTAAGAGTACCACATTGTGAGATTTGCACCAGGATTAAATGTCACATTTAGGGAGTTTAGAAATGGGCATTGTAGATATCTAGGAGTAGAACCATACCTTTGAACAAAAACCAGGATGCACTGTATTATGATTTTTCATCTCTATGCATAAGAATATGATTGAATCATAAAATATGGGCATATCAAATTAAAAGAGATTAATAGTATGCAGCATCTGAGAATAGATGGATGTGGGATTATGCCCTTACCATAATGTGTTGGTTATTATTAGATTAGTTTTACGCTGACTGAAAGAAGGAGAATTTTGGTTAACATCAAAACAGCTGTGAATAATTTATTAAAACGTGTTTTTAAAACTTAGATCCACCTCCCTGATGAAGCTGTATGGTGAAGCATTGGGCACAGATGGGGGTCAGTGTCTGAAATTTAAATAAACTACTTTAAAAAGTGACTATATTTCCAGGAGTAGCAGATTTCTAATTTTTATTGGACTCTGCTAAACTGCCAACATGTCAACAAAAATCCAGCACTGCAGAACGTCTTATAAACACGGAATTGCTGAAGAGAGCCATCATCATGTTAACGCAAACAATACAGTGATTAGACAAAAAGTTGGACTTACAAAGTGAGAAAATAAAGGTGATGGATCAGACTCGATGCTATGGCCAGCACAGTCGATAAAACAGGAAAAGGCTAGAATCACTCTCTGACAGCTACTGTGGTGAAAGAGCAAGGGCTGGTCTGTAGCCATTTGGAACAATTAGAAAATATGGCAAGGTCAGCAAATATAAGACTGTTGAGGGTCACAGAGGGATCAGAGGAGGAAGCTGGAACACTTTTCTCGAGAGGTGGCTCCCGGCAGCAGTTAGCCTTGGCCATGCAGGTCCTGTTGTGAAAGCTTTTAAGATTATACCTCACAGAGCAACAGCATGAGAAGGGGGACCTCGTACCATCCTTTTCACCACTACATCTGTTATGAGAGACCAAGTTTTGTGGATGACCCAAGATGCATCGCCTGTCCTGAATACTGACAGGGTCTACAGAGATACTTATGGATAATTCACTGTCAACACTGTCGTCTCTCATGTTATTGTTGTTGCATGTTATAACTTTTCTTTTTTTTTTTTTTGCTTAAATCTTTTATTAAGATTTTGTGCATGTAAAAACAGTTACAGACGTTGTTAAAACACACATACTATGTACAATTAAAACTCTAACAACTATTTACATAGGTCCACATATACCAGATAAATCGTGTTCTCTAGTCTATTGCAATTACTCTATAGCTTTTTACCAATTCATAAACTTGAATTTAAATTTATATGCCACAAATACTCTTCCTCTCTTTCGCTGTTGGTCCCTCTGTGCAGGTCCTAAGTCCCAGTCTGTAAGACCAATGCTTCCTCCATGGTCAGTGTTGCCAAAAAGGGGCTCCATATGGACATTAAGGTCCCCATTTTGCCTCTAATCTGATAGGATCTCTTTTCCATTACCAAAGCCCCTATAGTCAAAGAGCACCACTGCTCAATGGAAGGATCCATTGCTGAAACCCAAGTGTTTAAAATAGCCTGTCTGACCTGTGAAAGCAGCACTCTGACCCATTTTCTATGTGGGGCCACTCCTCTCCCCCTCCCATCTCTATGCCGAACAGTAGGTCAATTGGGGTGAGAGGTATGTCTGACCCTAGATTACCACTCATGGTCTGTGCTATCCTTTTCCAGAATGTTTGTAATCTGGGGCATGCCCAGAAACAGTGGAAGTATGTACCCCTCTGTTCTTTGCACCCGTTACAAATATCAGATACTTCCGGCTGGTATCTGTGTAGTGCCACCAGGGGGCAGTAGAGCCTGTGTATAAATTTATAAGCTGACTCCTTATATTTATTTGTCAAGAGTAGGCCCATATGCATTTCTAATATAATTCCCCAATTATAGTCAGAAATTGAGAGTTCCAAATCCTTTTCCCACAGACCCCTAGTATTGCTTGTCATATCTTGAATATTGTCCCAAATTATATGGACCATAGCCCCCACCATACCCTTGGGATCCCTCCTAGCCCTGCAAATCAAGGCCTCTGCCTGTTCCAATGAAGATGTCTGCAGCCCCTGCTTCCTTATCTGTTTACAGTAATCCCTGGCCTGGAAGAATCGAAACAAGTGGTTATTTGGTACTCCTCTGTTCTCCTTAAGCTCTTGAAAAGAGCATATGTCCTTCCCTCTGAGGAGGTCACCTATACATTGCACCCCTCTAGTGTTCCACTCCTCAAATCCTGGGTCCTTCAGTCCCGGACAGAAGAAGGGATTCCCACATAACGGTAGGGGTATCGTCTCTGCCTCCTGACTTCCCAGAGCTTTCTTGCTCTGTGTCCATGTCCAGCTCTCCAGTACCATTAGCACCAGAGGGTTAATCCGAGCCTGGGATACGTATGCCTTCTTTCCTCCTCTAGCTAGATATGCTGAAAGCCTACCCTGGGCCTCCATTTCTTCCAGGTCTTTCCAGCTAGCTGCTTCAGGTTTGGCAACCCAGTCTTTCACAATTCTCATTTGCGCAGCCAAATAATAGCTCTTCATGTCAGGAAAATATACCCCCCATTGAACTTGCCTTTAGCCTGCCCAAGCTGATTCTAGCCCTTTTTCCCTGCCATAAAAATTCAGAGAAGCTTCTTTCTAGTTTCTTATTATCCCTCTTATTAAGGCCCATTGGTAGCATCTGTAGCAGGTAGAGGATCCTTGGTACAATATTCATTTTGATTAAGTTCATTCGCCCTATCCAGGCCAGTGGCAATGCTCTCCACTTCCTTATTTCTGCTACAATGCTATTAACCAGTGGGGTGTAGTTCAAGCCATAAAGTTCTGGGATAGTCTTTCCAATATTTACCCCAAAGTATCTAAAGGATGAGCTGACCTCTCTTAATCCCCACAACTCCTTCCCCCTTACCATCCCCTTCCTTAGATACATTACCTCTGATTTGTCTAGGTTTATTTTATATCCTGAGAAGGTAGCGAACCCCTCTATAAGTTCTAATGGGGGGGCATGGAGTGCTCTGGATCACTTAAATACAAGACCATGTCGTCCGCATAAAGCGACATTTTGTGTTGTTAGTCTCCCATACCCCCAATTCCTTTGATATGTGGATTCCGTCTGATGGCCATGGCCAAGGGTCAATTGCCAAATCAAATAGTAGTGGGAAAAGCGGACACCCCTGTCTCATACCCCTGAATAGGGAGAACCGCTCCGATAGCACCCCATTGGCCAGCACCGCTGCCTGTGGAGATCCATACAGAGCCCTAATCATACCAATAAATCTTTCTCCTAGTCCGAATCTACTTAACACCCTCGAAGTGTATCCCCCATTCACCTGGTTTCAAGGCGTCCAGGGACAAAATTGCTGTCATCCCTGGACGCCGAGAAGAGCAATGCACCACGTTCAAGATCTTCCTCACATTATGGAAGGAGTGCCTGCCCTGTATGAAACCTGTTTGATCTGGGTGTACTATCTGCAGTAACAACACATCCAGACGGGCGGCTAGAACCTTGGCATAGATCTTAGCATCTACATTCAACAGGGATATAGGCCGATATGCAGCACATTCCTGGGGGCTTCTTCCAGGTTTCGGTATTACACATATCGTCGCTACCTCCATAGTGGGCGGCAGTGGATTTCCCTCCCTAGGCTCCAGGAATAATTCCCAAAGCAAGTCCACCACTCCCTGTCCCAGTTCCTTATAGAACTCAGCTGGGAGGCCATCTGGCCCAAACGCCTTGCCCGTCTTCATACGCTGTATGGCCACTCTGATCTCTTCCTTGGAAATTTCCCTGCCTAGCTCTTCTCGCTGCTTCTCAGTGATTCCCTTGATTTTGACCTTATCTAGAAATTCCCTTGCTCTATCCATTTCACCTTCACACTCGGCCTTGTATAGGGCCTGATAGAACTTCTTAAACCTATCCCCAATAGCTTGGGGCTCCCTGATAAGGACTCCTCCTTCCCCTCATATCTCCTGAATTCTCGCAGTCCCCCTTCTGCCTCTAATGAGGTTCACCAGCATGGGTCCTGGTTTATTGCCCCACTCATAGAACTTACATTTCACAAACCATATCTGATTTCTTGCTTGCTCAGCTAGCATATTATTAAGGGTCCACCTTGCCGTTGCCAGCATCTGTAGAACCTTCTCTCCCCCCCGAGCTACTCTACGCTCCAAATCCCTAACCTGCAGGTGCAACTCCTCTTGACACTTAAGCTGCTCCTTCTTATATCCTGCCACATAGCCTATGATAGCCCCTCTTAAGAAGGCCTTCCCCGCATACCAAAACACCTGTTTGGATGGTGCAGTTTCTTTATTAAGCTCCATATATCTCCCCAGCTGCTCTTTCAAAAAGGTCCAAAACTCCTCCTTTCCTATCAGGTACAGTGGGAATCTCCATGAGGCAGGTTTCAGCCTATTGGTCTCGAATTCTAGTGCCATAATCACCATGGCATGGTCTGAAATGTG
Organism: Neoceratodus forsteri; assembly: GCA_016271365.2. Lineage (NCBI taxonomy): Eukaryota > Metazoa > Chordata > Ceratodontiformes > Ceratodontidae > Neoceratodus > Neoceratodus forsteri. The sequence continues at coordinate 505,850,677 of CM028129.1, forward strand.
TATAGGCCCGTGCCTAACTTCTGCCATCTTGTGGTACCACCCTCCCTCAATGTACATGTGGTCCAGCCTGGACCACGTTTTATGGGGACTGGAGTAAAAGGTTCCTTATATTCCTTAAGTGTGGGATTGGCTCTTCTCCATGCATCCAATATGTCTAAATCCACTAAGCCTTCCCTCCATTGTTTCATGCAGCTTCCCCCCCCTGCCCCTACCTCCCAAGTGATCCATCGTTGGTTCCGGAGTACAATTGAAGTCTCCACCCATTATCAGCCCCTGAAATTGTTCTCTTATGAGCAGATGTAGAATGGACTGATAATACAAGGGCTCAAACACGGCAGGTGCATATGTACTCTCAAAAGTGACCTGTGTCCCATGCAGCGTTCCCTCAACAAACACGTGTCTCCCCTCATTCTTGTCTTGTACCACTCTTGTAACCTTAAAAGGAAGGTGCTTGTGTATCAATATCGCCACCCCCCTATTGTGGAGGAGAAGGAGGCAGCGTGGCATGACCCAACCCAGTTCCTCACCAGCTTCTGGTGCTCTGTAGGAGTCAAATGTGTTTCTTGTAGTAAGGCAACCTGAGCATGCACTCTCCTAAGAGCTGTCAGAAGACTGGTACGTTTAACCGGGGAGGAGAAGCCTCAAACATTCCATGAGACAATATTCACCCTCTCCTTCTGAGCCATCCTGTTATTAGTACGTGCAGTTCCCCCATCTTTATACCAGGGTTCAAATCTGCAGCCAACATAATGTGTAACATTTATTTTCTTGTTCTATACTGTAATGTGGACTAACAATTAATTCTAAATCTAAACACATAACATAAAACATTTGAATTATGCCCCCCTCCCGAACTATATACATTACACTCTCCCCTTCCCCCTTTAGAAACATACAACATTGCTACAACAAGTATGTTCTCTCCCCTATTGATATTCTAAAGGGCTTGATACAAAAAAATATTTTGATCAACCTTCCCCCTCCCCCTGGTCATTATGTTCTTTTTCCACCTCATCTCATTCCTCCAGCTCATTTAGGTGCAAACTTAAACTTAAACCCAAGGAATTCCTCTTTCTCTACATTCAAGAGATTATGATGCTCAATCACCTGCCCTTTCAGCTTAGCATCCCCTCTTGCCATATCACTTGCCTCTCCTTTCCCTCTTGCAGTCGCTCCTTTGTATATCAGCATACATATTCATCTGTCCCCTCATTCCCTTAGTTGAGCTGCATATCTCGTTTTCTCTCTTCTCCCCCCACAAGGCTAGGCCCCGCAATTCATTTTCAATGCGCAAGCCCTCTTCGCGAGTTGGGTCTCATCACTCTGCTCATTTAACAGCATGAGGGATACGAGGTTTGCAAGCCACATCTAAAGTCCTCCTATAGGGTCTTGCTCAGCGATCCCCTCAAAAATCTGAAGCGGTCACTCCTCACCAACCCCCTTCAGATACTGTCAAACTTTTTGATTTACATATCAGCATTGAGCTCCTTCATGTCTGATTTTCATGGTGGGCAGGAAAATCATGTACCATTCAAGCTTTGAGCGCTGACAGTCAGCAATCACTTCATTAAATTCCCGCCTCTTTTTTCCGACTCTCGCAGAATAATCCTGGGATATGAACAGGCGTATTCCCTCAAACTTAAGCTCAGGCATACTTTTATATGCCTTCCACATCTCCTGTCTATCCTGGAAGTTGTGGAAGCAAAATATTATTTGCCTCAGCGGGTGTCCATCCTGGGGTCGCGGCTGCACTGCCCGATGCGCTCGCTCCAATTTATAGCAGCCCCCCTTCAGATTTAGTCCCAGTAGTGTTGGCAATATCTTCCCACAGAATCCGAGCATATCTGATCCTTCCTTACCTTCGGGAAGGCCCCGGAGCCGCAGATTGGACCTCCGGTGATAATTTTCCTGGTAGTCCAGGGCCTCCCTTAGGTCTTGTACCTGTTTCTCCAGGCCCTCCATCCGTCTCGACATTGCGTGAAGCATGTTCTCCGCTGCCGAAATACAGCCCTCCGCCTCCTCCAACCGCTCTTGTTGTTGCTCTAGTTGGGCATCCATGGTGGCCAGCCTGCAATCAATTTTGCTTTCCAATCTTTCTAATTGGGGGGACAAAGTGTCCAACAGTTGTTCCTTCAATTCTTGGCCTATCACCACCATTTCAGTGGCCGAGATAGAGATGGGGCCCGCAATATTCGGATGTCCCGTGGCTGGTGGCTTTTTACTGTTTTTTGTGCCTGCCTGTTGTGATTTACCCCCCGCCGGTACCACATACTCATCCATGATGCAGAGTTCAACTTTTGATCTCCTTCAGTCTTACCTTGAGCGAGAGATTCTGGTAGATTTCTTAGTTTTATTCACCCGGGGAACAGAGCTCGACAAAGGCACGTCCTCACGCCATGAAGCGGTCACGTGACCCCCGTTATAACTTTTCAATGAAGTTTATTACTGTAAAAAAAAAAGATGCATCCTTTAATTAAAAAAAGATGCATTGCCTGTGCTGTTGGGGGAGAGCAAAATTGTTATTGTTCTCTGATTGCTCATATGCTACTCAGCTACACCATAAGGCTTTTTGAAGGAACCGAATCAAAACTGAAAGTGGCTGGCATGGTATACAGAAGATCACTCCCAGCATTCCTGCAGTTTACTTTACAAGATAAGATGTACAGTTTCATGGTGTCATGGGTTTGAATGATGCAGAATGAGTACTCTATTTTGCAGGCATAAAAGACACCTGGAATGTACTGGCGTAGTTCAAGTGGTCTTTATTACTAAGGTATGTTCTTATCAATGAACTAAATAAAAGTACATACAATCTTTATAAGAAAAATTTACCAAAAACATATGACAAAGGCTATTATTTCTCAGTTCAGCAAAAGCAATATCCCAAAATTACTGTTTCCTATGGCTGACAGTCCTATGGCCTATAGCCCTGACTGCTAATCTAAGTTACAAAGCAAACTAACATAGCTACGATGCAAAACAGTATTAGCATTCATTTTATAAAGCAGTTACCCCTTAACCCAGTATTTAGTCTTGACTGACTGCTACAACATTTCATGAGAGGCTATCAATGCTTGAAGCAAGAGTTGAGCTTATTCTTACCCTTCCATGGCCCAGCCAGCAGCCTGCAGCCAATTCCCACCTAAGACTAATAGCAAGTAACTGTCTTCCAATGAATCTGCTCCTACAGTACTCTCAATCATCGAAAGTTTAGGACTTTTATATGTATATATTTTTTAATATAGTTTTTATTAAATGAAGCTTCTTGAGCATAAACATAAAATTAGGGTACAAAGTCAGTATCTATTTGTGCCATGTACCATATCCATCTTTGCCATTTGACCCTAAAAGGAGTGAGCCTGTCATGGATTCCTGCAGTCAGATTTTCAAGCCTATACAGTATATATCCATGACACTTTGTCTCCACTCCAAAGTTGTGGGAATGGCGGTGGTCATCCATTTATGAGTTATTGCTTTCTTAGCTGCCAAATGATATGGGGCAACATAGTTGTATGCCATGATGGGTGATGCACTGGAAAGATCGACAGCAGCACCATTTCTGCTGTGAGTTCCACCCGCTCACCTAAGCAGTCCTGCAACTCCTCCTGTAATCAATCAAACTTTATTTAACCAGGCAAAATCATCCTTGAGCAAGTTCATTTGCGAGATGGTCCTGGACAAGTAGGACATATACAACTACAGCAAAATTACCAGATAAGCAGTGTACACACAATGAGCAAATAAAAGACAGTTACAGAGAAACAAATAAGATCATGGCTGGGGAGTACACATGGTGAACACTATCCAGGTTGATAATTGACTGTGTATATATAAAGGATTCCCTCAAGATGTGCGATTATTCAAAGGTCACTATGTTGCAATAAGACAAGGGATACCAGGTAGGGTACGTGAGGGAACAACAATCAAAGGTTTATGGGCGAGGGAAAAACAAAGGAAAGGGTCGGTGAGGGGTGGACATAGATGTAGTTAAACAAACAGGTGGGAGTTGGCAGAATAATCCCAAGGTGGAAAGAAGAAGAGAAGTGCTAAGGGGATTCATGTAAGTGCCAAGAGTTTGGGGAGCCACAGGAGATGGAGGAGGTGGTTATTTGCAGCATACACACAGGGCTCTCAGTTTGAGATTGAGCAGCCTCCTGAAAGCGTGAGGCCCCGGGAAGGAAGACAGCCTGAGTTTTTGCATGACATTCCAAAGGGTGGACAGAGAAAAGATGATAGCCGCTGAGCCATGTCGTGTCCTTATTTTGGGTACTTTAAGAGAGACAAGAGACAAACTCCTTAGACCATACATTCCCTCAGTATGCTGAAACAGCATAGAAATATAGGTCGGTAGTTTATCGGTTAGGGCCCAGTATGTCCACATTGGGGCATTTTTTTGCCTCCTCAGAGTGAGGGAGGGCCAGTCTAGCACCTGATAGAGCAGGCAGTGGTGGGTGCATAATGGCATGTTTAGGATAAATCTCAGCTCCAAATCCCTAACAGCAAAAAAAAAAGGAAAGGATAATTTCTAAAATGTGCAGACAAGCAGGGGACCAGTTTTTTTTCAGAGCATACCAGCACCAGCAACTAACACTTCAAGACTGCTACTACCTCCACCTAATACAATCAGGGGAAAACCAGAAGTAGTCTATCAGCACTGAGATCAATATGGTTAAGGCACATTTACCAGAAATTATTGCTTAGAAAAAAATGAGAAGGTGACTGTGATGATGAGAAAATCCCAGACCAGTTCTCTAGTTTAACAGTCTCCTCCCGAGTCTGATTTTTACGGCTGTGTGGGCCAAGCTCCACAGACATTATGCCATCATCAGATTTGTATAAGAGCACTGTGGAAGCATGTAACTGGACCGCTGTCTGATGTTCTGCCACAATGCACCAGCATAGTTTCCAGTGTTTCTGTTTATGCAGCCCTTCCCCTCTGCAAGTTGCATAAATATGCCCACTTCCTTGCACACTACTTTTCCTTTCTGGAACTGCAGAAGTGACAGCCGCCATGTGCAACATGGTGGCACTGACTTAAAGTGTGCATGCATGAGTATCGTGCATACATATGTAACCCCCATGCCACCATTGGCTAGTTGCCCTCCTTAAAAGAACTACTGCCAGCTACAAGGCATACAATTTTCTTTTGGCAGAATTACACTCATGGTACCACCCCTAGCACTGGAGTGTATACCAGGCTCATTATCTAGAGGATGGGGGTGAGAGTACATACTAAAATGAACCTTTTTATTTACAACCAGGTCCAGGGGAGAGGATGCCAGGCATATGCTAGACCTAACTGCTGAGGGGCCCCAATAACATTCACACTAGAAGCAACAAACGGAATGTCCAAAGCAGCAAATGGGATTTTGCAGTAAGGCTTTATTTACAGATATTACTTAAAGCAAGGGTGGTCCCCCAAAGGTCTGTCGTTGCAATACAGGCACACTCTCTTTTGCAGGACACTTTGCTAGGCAGTACTGTTTTCCACAAAAACATCTCTATCTCTCTTCCAAAGTGTATATCTGTGGGATGTGCCACACACTTTATAATCCTCCTGGTGCATGGTCTTTGTCCAGGGAACAGTGGTGCCCATCATGAACCACTTAGCCCTGCCTGAAACTCCAGATGAAGTTTCTCCCATCCTTTGCCCCAAACAGCCACTGCCATTCCTTCAGGGTTACACCAAATGAGTTTCCAGTCCCCAATGAACTGCTAAGGACTCCCAACTTTAATTTTAAATTCAGCACAGTTGTGGTAAAAGGGGTCCTGACCAGTATAATCTAGTCTTATCTAGGGCATACACACCTCAGACAACTCCCTTAGAGAACAGTCTCAAATTCTGTACTCAGAGATTAGTTGTTCCTTCCTCCCAGTCATGGAAAGAACAAAAGGTACCTTTCTTTCTCTGGTAGCTGTCAGATTCTACTCATTGTTCTTCCTTAAGGCAGCTGTGAACTTCAAGAACATCAGGGGATTGCCCCTTGGATTCACAAGAATTGCATTCTCTCTCACTCCCCCTGGAGCGAAACTAGAGTCCTGCAGGCAAACTGAAGATTTTACCAAACTAGGGTGCGAAATACCAGGGTTCCCTTTGACAGAGCCCCAATGACAGACTTCCTGCCACTCTGACTGCCACACTTGAACTTACTGATGAAAATGCTAAGCTCCCTGAGAGCAGCTGACTCAAAAATGGTTATGCTGCTGTGAGAGTTCTAAATGACATAATCAGCCTTCTCTCAGGCTAGCTGAGTAAACAGTGATGTCATTGTGTAGAAAGCCCCTAATGAGCTCCCCACCAGCTGCCTTTTCCTACCTACCTGCCTCGGACTAGTACTAATGGGATTCTAGTAAACCAAGGGGACTGGGTTGTTACACATAGCTGACTCTGGAGCAAACTGCACATGTGCGAATATCACGCATGCACAGTACTGTAATCGCTGCAGTATTATGGCTGACCCTGGTGCAGTGAGAGCACTGCATAGTCTTTTCACCACTCTTGCCACTCCTAAAAGCTCTCCACAGCCGTATTGACTCTGACCAGGCTTTGTTTAAATGGTACCACACTCTCAAGATATTGTCAGTATATTTGGTGAAAAGACTGAGTGGGGGAGACTATCCCCTGGTGGCAAACATTATCTTTTTCACATCATACAAATCATTAATTGAAAATTCAGATTTTACCGCATGTCCAGGGGCGTAGTGAGGCACAAGGCCGCAGGTCAAGTGCCTTCAGTCCCTGTAAGTGCAGTAAAATATGTTCCATGCACACCGCCAGTGTCTTATTGCACTTATAAAATGGGTTCCCTTTTTATTAATTCATTTTTACATGCTAAAAAAAGTTTGGATATGAAGAAATGTGAAATAATTTGCCATTTTTATTGTAAAATAGTTCTTCCGCTTTGGTGTGTGTGTGTGTGTGTGTGTGTGTGTGTGTTTTTTTACTCAGGACATTTGTATTTGTGTATTAGACCAAATACTGTAAAGCAGTATAAAGCATTCCTTCCATGTAGCTGTCTTTTTAGGTAGGCTGAGGAGTTTTTTTGTTTGTTTGTTATGACATAATCATCACTCAGTGTAAGTTTAGAATAGAGATTACTCTCTTTTACCTGTGAAACACACACCTTCTTCTCTGACCTGACTTGCCCGTTTACTGTCTCTTGACAGAAAGTTATTTTTTTCCTCATTCAGGTAATTGCTGCTCTCCGTGTCTCAGCTTTCAGCTCTCTTAAGGACCAAGGAAGGCAAAGAAGAAATGAAATTTTGCTGAAATATACTTCAATAAAATGCACTGAAAGGGTGCCTTGAAACTTGTTATATTGTACGGGGGACGCAACACAACATGTATCAGTTGGTTCACTGACATTGACAATGGAATGAAGGGCCACTTATTTAAAATCTTTATTTAAAACTTCCTTTCCTTATTTGCCTGGAGAAAATATTTGATTTTTATTGTAGTAATGAAATATATTGGAACACTCAACCTATTTTTTTCCTTTGCAACTGATTCACATTCAACTTATGTAAAATTGCACTGGGGACAAGGTATGGTTCTCTCAGTGGTGACCCTTTATTTTTATTGTTCTTGTTTTTACTGTTCTTAGTTGTTATTTTTTCCTTTTTACTGAAACGTAAGATCACTACGAGTGTAAAAGCAGGCTTAATTAATGTAATCTGACAGTTGATATCAATGCTTGAATCTGAATAAAATTTGAAGTATAAAAAAAATGTCCTTTCCTTAGTGTTTTTATGAGCGAGCAGGAATATGTAGTTCAGCCTCCCTGCACCACAGGCACAGACACGCAGCGAGCTGCTTCAGACAGACAGACAGAGAGAGAGAGACACACACACACACACACACACACACACAGAGCAAGTGGCCATACAGGAGATATCCTCTGCAGTTCTTCTCACTCACCCGCAGCTTATCAGGAAATTTACAAAAAAATTAAGGGCCATTGCTGAGCAGCTACTAAGGAAGTAGCAACATCCCTGAGCTCCTAAAAATTTTTGCACAAATATTGGTTAAAATACAGTTTTAGTGAGTATAAAGTGTGAGAGCGGGTATCGGATGTGTTCTGGCGTGTCATTGTGGGGAAGAATTGTGGTACCCCTGCCTCCTCTGCAGAGTTTTTTGCTCCTTAAAAGCCACAACAACAGCAGGCAGAGTGGCCCGTATTGACTGGTGCAGCCTCGATGTTGGTGAACTTGCCCTCGGATGGAGCTTCACTTCTTACCATACAAGCTACACTGGAACAATTAGTTAAATCAGTTCAAGACATTGATAAAAAGTTAGATAGTTTAACTCCTAGGGTCTCAGATCTTGAAACCAGGATGGACCAGTGTGAGCAGATGGTCCAGCTCTTGGAATCCTCTGTATTAAAGGCCTGCAATGCAACTACTAAGCTGATTAAAGAAAATGCACTGCTATGCCAACAGCTGGAGAATGTTGAAAATCAGACTAGGGAAAGGAACATTTGAGTGCTGGGGCTGCCTGAAAATTCAGAGGGAGAGGACTGTCTGGGCTTTATTTGCTCCTTTTTGTCTACCATCCTAGGGCTCTTTGAGGACGATCTCCCTATCTCCTTCGAGAAGGCATACCGTATTACTCCCAGGCAGATGGTAGTGGATAAATTGACTCCCCGCACTCTGTGGGTGGTGTGCACTGGTGTGGAGGATCGAGATCAGGTACTGAATCTAGCTAGAAGGAAGCGAACCCCAAAAATATTGGGAGGACACTATCCAACTCTTCCTGGATGTTTTCTACTCCACCCGACAGTGGTGGAAAGCATTTGATGGGGTCTGTGTCCACTTGCGACAACTTAAGATTTAGCACCAATTATTGTATCCTGCAAGGCTGTGTCTGACATGGCAGGGCGACAATGCCAATTCAATGAGGCCAAAGACGCAGATAAAATTTTGAGGTGCATTGAACAAAAGATGGAGGTGGTGGAGGATGGTTCTGGCTCTTCAGATGAGGACTGAGGCAGCATAGTGACTTAACTTTGGAATTGTAAGTTCCTATGTATGCACTGGGGTCAAGGGTTCTAATATTCTTATATTGTAGTTGTTACTCTCCTTGGCTACTTGTGCTTTATTTTTAAACGGTGATGCTACCAAAAGTGTTTTTTTTCTCATGTGCTGTGGAGTTTTGGGGGTCATACGATACCCGGACATTGCTATTGATATGCTCCTATCTAATGAACATTATCATACTCAGAGGCTCTTGCTCTATCAACACCCAGGATCTTCTTAATTGACTGGACTCTTTCTGTTTATGCTGCTGAAGAGACGAAGATACGTTTAAATTGTGCAGAGAATTACTGCTCTCACTACTATGAATGCTTGCTAATTTGAAATTGTTGTTTCTTGTTTATTGGGACCATGGGATTTTCTTTATTTTATTATACATTGCTGGTCTTAGTGGGGAAATATTTTGGGCCCATATTTTGTTTGGTCAAGTTATATTATTGTGAAGGGTAAATGGGTATTTTGATTCCCCTATGATCTTTCTGAGCTGCATGCAATGAAGTTCCTTGCTCTATTATTTGGGTACTTCCCCCTATGTGGTAACAGCAGGGGAGGTGTCCTGTATGTTTTCCTTTTAACTTGGGTCAGGATTTATCTTATTAATGTTATCCTCCTGAGAATGGATTGTTTCATAAGTTTGCTTCCAAAATTTTAATAAATACATAATACAAAAAAAAAAATGAAGGCAGCTACTTTTTATTTAAACTGCGGGACCAGCGTCGTGATGGCCACTGCATAAGCAGACGGGAACATGGGAGACACATAAAGAAATCAGGACGTAAGAAAACTCAATTTTTATCCAGTTCTAAAGCTGCCATTATGTAGGGGTTACATAAATGATTAAAAGTTGCCTGCTATGGTTATTGCAGGGTTCTGTTTTCTACAGGTTAAAATGAGATTTAATCACTAACGATTGAAACAATATGGCAGCATTTCAAAAAATAAACATTCTAATTACACTCTGATATTCCTTTTCTTGTACTGCGGTCCTATTTTCAGTACTTGTTATTACCTGTGCATGGAACAGATTTCATGCACAGGTAATAACCAATCAAAAAGCAGGATTTTATCTCCCCATTTTATAGGTTCTGCATAATATACCCTGAGACAAGGTAATATATGTAAGGTGCATGCAAAAGAACTGGTTAATATAACTGAATAAACATTCATCTAATTAACAATTGCTGTAACCAGTACTGAACAGCATAACTCAACCCCCTTTCCACTGCAGCATATATGGGAACGAAAAAGGAGAAATAATATAAGTAACTAAAGTCTTTACAGTCTCTAAAGTCCCACCAGTGCTCCTGGTGGATGTAACTAGAAGTCTTGAGCCGGTCGGAACCAGGTACTAACTAGTTTGACTTAGAAGAGCCACATTACCTGGGCTATTTATCCATCTGCTTGTCAAAAGAAAAACTGAGTGGGAGTCCCTTGATTACTCATGGTCCAGTTGGCAAAGTGCATACTTTTGAGCCCACCTCAGAGTGTCCACCGGCTCAGTGAAAATAAAAATTTTCCCTTGATGCGCAATATACAGTCTTGCAAGGAACACCATGCCATGTGGTATTGCTGCTTCTCTTAAGATGGTGCAGACCCCATCAAAACATTTCTTGTTTTGCTTAGTGGCAGAACTGAGGTCTGGAAAAAGTTGGACCTGTTGCCCATCTTGTAGGAGAGTTTTTTTGTGCTGAGCAAGCACCAGGATGAAATCTTTAGTCCCGACTCTGTCGGTTATAGCTACAATGGAATGGGGTGCATCCCGATTATCTGACTTCCCTCTGGGAGTTCTTCTGTATGCCTTCTGAAATGATATTGCTGTGTTATAGACCTCTTCACCAAACTGGTGTACAAACCAGTCTTTTAAAAACAACAAGTGGTCGCCCTCTGATCCTTCTGGCATTCTAGCAATCTGAAAATTTGCTGATCTAGCTTGATTTTCAAGCATTTCTAGTTGGGACCAGAGGTGGTTGTTTTCTTTTATTAAGTGCATCACAGCCCCCATGGTGACATCCGATCTGTTTGTGTCTTCCAGGGCTTCCACTTTTAATTGAATCTAGTGTAGTTTCTAGCATCACCTCTCTGTTTGCAAGCATGTCACACTTTTCCACTAGTCCCAATACTGTACAGATCAATCTACTGATTTTAACTCCCAGAGTTTGAAGTGTTTACTCCTGAGGTTCCTCTGCTGCAGATGATGGTTTACTCACAGCCGACCATGTGGCTAGGGCTGTTGGAGTATTCTTGCTGCTAGCTCTGTCGTTTTGGGGTTTCTCCCTCTGCTGTTTCCCCATTCCAAACCAGAGAACTTCAGAAACCCCATTAGTAATTAGATGCTGTCAGTTTGTCCAAAAAAGAGGTTTTTAATGTGCTGATTGTTATAAAATCTGCAAAGCCTTAATCCAGTGTGGCCATCTTGCTCAGGCCCCACAGCACCCCCCCCATATACACACACACACACACACACACACACACACACACACACACACACACACAGTAGACACCTTTAACATATTGACAATCGTAAGTGTGTGGTGCTAATGTATAATGTGTAAAGTTTTATTGTATATTGCAAATGCTCAACATTATTAAGGGTCTTCAGTGTTGGTGAGAATGCAGTGAACAAATATGGTGGAACACCTGCGCATGTCGGATTTCCATGTTGGTGTTGCTTGGCGGTTTAAACTGCCCTCTACTTCGAGGCCTGGTAATCAGTTCAGCCAAGGAGAGCATGGACCCTGAACCCTTTCTTTTTTTTTATAATTCAATAAACTTTATTAAACCTGATTGAGATCAGATACATGTCACAGACAGGATACATACCGGAATATACGGTGTACATATCAGTAGTCAACACAAAAGCAGAAGAAAGTATCCAACAGTTTTGTGGACCTCTCAATCAAGTTACAATTTTAATAATAATACAACAATCCACCCTGTATCCCCCACCCCGTCTCCTTGGTATTATATATAATCAGTATCCCTAGGATGACATTAGATATGGTATGGCAGCAGAAGGACCACAGTATCATGTACCTTAGCCATAATTAAAACTAAGAGTGCGGCATCAACTGTGATAGTTCCTAGAGGAGAACCATAGATGTCGAGCGACAGGCATGCCCTCTTCTGTCACCCTGAGTTCAATGTTAGCAAGGTATAAAGAGGTTCCCAGATTTATCTGTATTTAGTGTACGAGTGTGATATACTAGCAATGGTGTGCTCAGCTTGAAGTGCAAACAGAATTTCCTGGAACCATTTCCTATAAGTGGGGATGGTTTGATCACACCAATGCCGCACAATAACTTTTTTGGCACAGGCTGTTATTAGGGCCATATGTGGCTTTTGATTGCCCAGTAAAGTCCTAGAAAAAATACCAAGAATACATATTTCCGGAGTAAAAGCCTGGTCAGGGCCCAAGAGGGGATTTGTACGGTGTCTGATCTCATCCCAAAAGGATCTAACTTTGTCACAGTGCCAGAGAATGTGGCGTAGGGAGCCCCTTTCCCGCTGACACCTAGTGCATGTATCCAGGGGCAGCCTGCCCATTCTATATAGTTTAATAGGGATGTAAAACAAGTTATGTAAAATCTGGAATTGCATAAAATGGTAAATGGTATCTGTCCCATTTTATGTATTTATACACTCCTTTCCAAATGCGGGGCCATTCTCATGGATGGTCCTGCTGGGGGAGGGCCTCATCCCAGTAATAGTGGAATGCCTGTTCCCTTTCAGCAAGAAGATACCGAAGCCGTGTGTGAAAAAAAGATATAGTATGGGAGGTAGGGGTGGACAGTAATAAAGAATGTAGTAAACTACCATAGTCCTTGGACCAGATGCCCATCCAGAAGTGACTAAAAAGCATAGGACGAAGTTGTAAATATTTAAAACACATGGATATAGACCAGCCATATGTCTGCTGTGCATCTTTAAAGGTAAGAAGCCTATTGGAAGACAGCAGGTGTTCGACTGAAATAGATTCCAGGGAGCGACAGGCAGACTTAATCATTTCTCGGCACCCCAAACCCTTTCTTTTAAATGTAGAGACAACTGACCATAATTGTTCACTCTTTGCATATTGAGACCTAACATGAGTAACACTCGGTTTGTTTAAATTACCACACTGAAGTCTAAGGCATGAATAATATGGTACTTCAAGTTAAATGTATGCTTTGTGTTTATATGACCTGTTTAGACATTAATATTCCCAAGATGGTCTTGTGTTTTGGTTTTTGGGTTGTGTGGGAAACTGCAAAATTAATGTGCAACCTATTTGGAATGCGGAATCTGTATACATAGTCTGTTGATAAGTGCTTTCCATTAGCATGTACCGTACTGTATTTCTATAATCTGTTATATTCTTCAAAGAGCACTAGGCTACAATATGGTTACAATATGTGAATTCTATTGTCTACATATATGTGTGTTCCTCCTAAAGCAGTTATATTCAGAAATGAGACACAGTACATTCTTCACTGACTTAATGTGAATTTTATTATGCTACACTATGTAATGCCATTTCTTGGTTGCATTTACGTGTATGTACCTTGCTATAAAATCAACAAACAGAAATTTTTTTTAAAAAGTTTTAACTCAGCAGAAATACTGGTTAGAGGTCTAGCTGCTAATAGAAATTAAACCCAGAAACATGAAAAAAAATACACAAAAGCTGGTACACCCCCCCAAGAAAGAAAAAAAAATCTTTAAGTTCTTTTAGTTGGAATAAATTATATTTTTATGTTTGATTGCATGCATGTGCAAGAAACATAGTGCCATCATCCGAGTTTTCGGAGGTGTGGCAGCCATCTTGCAGTTCAGTCAGTGTGTTTGCAGGTGCAGCCCCAGTTCTCCAATCACTGCTGCAGCTGTCCATGACAGCAGTTGAAAATGCAGTGGCATACAGTTGAAAGGGAGAGCTCCGCTTCAGTGAGCAGAGCTCCCCCCTCCACACACACGCATACTGCGTGCTCACGCGCTTCCCCCACGCACATACTGTATGGTCAACGGGGGTGCCCAATCCCCCGTCGGCTCCATGCCCCCCCAAAAAAACTTTCCAGGTGCCAGCTGGGAGCCCACTAGCGTGTCACGTATCGATATGGCTATTGGGGGTGCCCAATCCCCCATCGACTCCAAGCCCCAAACAGCCTTACAGCTGCCACGCTGGGAGCCCACCCCAGCGTGGCACAAATCCGTATGGCCGACGAGGTGCCCAATCCCCGTCGGCTCAAAGCCCCCAAAATAGCCTTCAAGCTGCCATGCTGAGAGCCACCCAGCATGCCAAGCGTCACGTCGTCTTCCTAAAAAAAAAAACAACCTGTAAACAAGAAAAGCGTTCTCCAGCGCTCTCCCAGCCCACCCGCGCCCACCCACTGCACCCTGCCTCCCACACCCCCACCCCATACTTACCTCCGAGAAGCTCGTCGCGCGATCTTGAGTGGACGAGAAACATGTCTGCACTCTTTCAAATCCGACCGTGAACTGAGGAAATGCCGGTAAGCTGTATAATGCAATAAATAGGGTTTTTCAACTTTAATGCATATCTCAGGCAGTTTTGGAATTTTGCACCAAATTTTCAAAATGGGCTTTGGGACCCCTTCTCATGAATTCTTGAACTGTCATGGCGTTAATTGGGCCCGAAGGGTGATTTCACAGTCACTGCATGAAATCACCTTTTGGGACTGATTAACAAAACGACAGTGCCAGTGTTCATAAGGTGGGCTCTCAAAAAGCCTATGTTGCAAATTTGGTGAAAAAATTCCTAAAAATGACTATTTTACGAGCATGCATTGCGCAGTTCCTACACACGCTCATAAGTTCATAAATTTTGAATATTTTCACTCCAGATTTTCAACATTGCCATTTTACCACACCTCCTTATGAGCAGTACAGCTGTCATTTTTCACATCTCACCCAAAATTTGTTTCCGCGCATGTAGCGCACAATGGTGCAGTTGGTGTGTGAAATCAATGTATGGGACACATTAAGAAAATCACAGTGACACTGTTCAAGAGCAGAGGTCTTAAAATAGCTATGTTGAAAATTTAGTGAAAAAATTCCTAAAAATGAGTGTTTTACGAACGTGTGTTGCACAGTTCTTACGCACGCTCATAAGTTTGCTAATTTTTTATATTTGCACTCCAGATTTTCAGCATTGCCATTTTACCATACCTCCTTATGAGCAGTACAGCTGTCATTTTTCACATGTTGCCCAAAATGTGTTTCCACGTATGTGGCGCACAATGGCGCAGTCGGTGTGCGCAATCAATGTTTGGGACAGATTAAGAAAATCACAGTGACACTGTTCATGAGCAGAGGTCTTAAAATGGCTATGTTGAAAATTTGGTGACAAAAGTCAATAAAATGACTGTGTTACGAGTGAGCATTGTGCAGTTTCCATGCACCCTCGTAAGTTCATGACTTTGTAATATTTTCAGTCCAGATTTTCACCAGTGGCATTTTTCCACACTTCTTTCTGAACAGTACAGCTGTCGTTTTTCACAACGTGGCCGAAATGTGTTTTCACACTTTCAGCGCAGAAATGCGTGGTCGCTGTGGGAAATCATTGTTCAAGACAGATAAAGAAAATCACAGTGACACTGTTCATGATCGGAGGTCCCAAAATGCCTGTGTTGACAATCTGCTGTAAAAAATTCCCAAACTAATTACATTATGGGTGTGCGTTGCACAGTTTCTATGCACGCTCATGACTTCACCAGTTTTTTTAATATTTTCACTGCAGATTTTCAACATTGCCATTTTTTACACCTCCACATAAACAGTACAGCTGTCATTTTTCACATCCTGTTTGGAATGTGTTTTTGCACCTGTGGTGCTAAATGTCGTAGTCACTGTGCAAAAGCAGCTTACGGCTAACAAACTGATATTGCCACTGTTCATGAGGTGGGGGTCACAAAAAAAAACATGTTGAAAATTTAGAGTGAAAATACCAACGAATTCCTGAGGCATTAGGGTTTCCAACCACAACGCCCCACCCTGTAGAGAATGACAGGCATCAGGGGTGTGACTTGGGATTCTTGCCTATAATGCTCATACCATTCCATACCCTGCTGCCAGTGAGAGGCATCGAGGTATGCCTTGGACTCTTCTGCCCCGAAGTTCACCCCATTCTCCTATGCCGCACCCATCTCACCATATTTCCTGATGGAATGGGGTGAGAATAAAGACCCCAAGACACACCGTGACACTTGTCAGTGTCTGCAGGGTGGGGTGTGGTGAAATGGTGTGGCCGTTATGCTTGATGACCCAAAGGCGCACACCCCAATGCCTGTCAGTCTCTGCGAGGTGATGGTGGGGTTGGCTTCAGTTGAATACTTCACTGCCATTCCTATTATGCAGCTCTGTAACTCCTACACTACCAATGCCAATGCCAGCAAGCAAACATTCGGCATTGACAAATGCTTGTTTTTTATGTGAACCAGCTGGCTCCCACTGCTATGTCCTCAGTTCACTCTCTGGGTGACCCCCACATTAGTTTTTCCTAGTGTCTCCCCTACTTACAAAAAAAAGAAGGCATGGGCACTAGCTATTATCTGGACAGACAGCCCATCTGCATTGATATGCTGTGACCTGCTGCAGTGCCTAATGTCCATATTATAGGACTGCAGCACCAGGCTCCACCTTAGCAATTTTGAGTTCTGGATGCTGGTATGTAAGGGGGTTGTGATCAGCAACCAAGGTGAACTCCCTCCCCAGACAGATAAGGTTGCTGCTTCTGCAAAGCCCAGACGATCCCTATACACTCCTTCTCTATGGTGGTGTAGACCTTCTCTCTAGGCAGCAGCTTCCTGCTCAGGTACACGACTGAGTGTTCCTCTCCCGAGTGCATAACCTGATTCAGAACCACACCTAGCCCATGAGTAGATGCATCTACTTGTACTGTGAACCTATGAGAATAGTCCGGGCTGATGAGCACAAGTGCTTGACACAATGGCTCCTTCAGCTAGTGGAATTCAGTTTCACAGGTTTCCTGAGCCTTTTCTGGTATTTTCTTCTTGGTGCGATCAGATAGGGGTTTGGTCATGCTGCTGAAATTAGGCACAAACTTGCAGTAGTACCCTGGCATCTCTAGGAAGACTCATACTTTCCTCTTTGTCATGGGTGTGGCCCATCCCTGGATGGCCTCAATTTGGACTGTCTTAGACTGGATGTACCCACTCCCCACTCTGTGCTCAATGTATGACACTTCTGTCATTCTTATATGGCACTTGTCAGCCTTGACTGTCAGCCCAGCAGCCTGCAGTCAGTGGAACACCTCAGTCTCATGCCTGATGTGATCCTCCCAAGTCTGGCTACAGATGGTGATGTCATCGGTGTACACCCAAGTGAAGTCTCCTGCACCATTCAGAATCCAGTCAGTGAGCCGTTGAAAGGTGGCTGATGCATTCTTCATCCCAAATGACATTATCTTGAACTTGAATAATCCAAATAGGGCGATGAAGGCCAACCTTTCTCTGGCTTCAGGGATCAGGGGTATCTGCCTGCAGCCCTTTGTCAGGTCTATGGTGGACAGGTAAAGGGCTCCCCCTAACCACTCTAAGACCTCATCCATCCTGGGCATGGAGTATGAGTCTGACTCTGTGCAGCTGTTGAGTTTGTGGTAGTTGATAGAGAACCTTGTGGTCCCATATTTTTTGGGAGTCAGTATCACTGGGGAGGCCCAGAGTCTAATGAACTCCTGGATCACCTGGAGAGCCAGCATCTCCTTGATCTCCCCCTCTATGGAATACCTTACTCCTTCTGGGACTCTGTAGGGTGACCATCTCAGTGGAATGTGGGACCCTGTATCCACATGGTGCTCTGCCAGCATGGTATGCCCTAGTTTCCCTGTGAAATTTCACCAAATGTACACAGTATCCCACTCATTTTGGCAGCTTGGGCTGGTATCATCTGCTCCGAGAGGGTGACACTTACACTGAGGATTCTCCCTTAACCTGTCCCAGGAGACCCACCAGTGGGTCTGCTTCTGCCCCCTCTTCTGGATAGCTGCACACAGCCAGGACCATCTCATCCCTGTCATGGTAGGGTTTCATCATGTTTACAAGGTAAGCTCACTGTTTGTGCCACATGTCTGGTAGCTCCACCATGTAATTAACATCATTCACCCTCCTGACCACCAAGTAAGGCCGCTCCCAAGTTGCCTGTAATTTGTTCTGCTGGACAGTGATGAGCACCATCACCCATTGCCTAACTTCATACTCAATGGTCTATGGCCCAACAATCGTACCATGTCTTCTGCCTCTGTTGTGCAACTGCTAGGTGCTCATGGGCAAACCCCAGTAACACCTTGAGCTGTGACCTGAAATTCAGGACACACTCCACAACAGATTCCCCTTGGGAAGCAAGCTCACCCTCCCTTTCATCCCTTACCAAATTAAGAGGGCCCCTTACTCTATGGCCATACAGGAGCCCAAAGGGTGAAAACCCTGTGGACTCCTGGGAGACTTCCCTATATGCGAATAGGAGTTGGAGTAGGTACTTGCCCCAGTATCTTGCGTGCTGGTCAGCGATTACCCTTAATATGGTCATAAGAGACTCACTGAATTGCTCAACCAGACCATTAGTCTGGGGATGGTATGAAGAGACTCTGAGCTGCCTTACCCCACACTTCTTCCTAAGATCATCATGAAGCTGGGGCCCTGGTCCAACAGAATCACCTGGAGGAACTCATTCAGCTAAATATTCCCAGCAGTTCTTCAGCCACCTTCTCAGCCTTGATGGAGGACAAGGGCACTGCCTCTGGGAACCTCGTGGCATAATACATGACCATGAAAATGTACTGCTTTCTGGTGCAACTTGGGGTGCTACATGACCCTACAATGTCCACAGCAACTCACCGAAATGGCTGATCGATAACAGGTAGGGGAATAAAAGCCACCTTAGTCTTGTCCCCAAACTTTCCCACACTCTGGTACTGAGGACGAGTCCAGCAATAGTTTTCCATGGCTTTAAAATACTGAGCCAATAAAAGTTTTTAGTCAGCCACATTTCTGTATGGCTGACCCTTTGGTGTTCCATATAGAGTATGTTGTAGGCTAAGGCCAGGTGCTGCTTCCTATATTCTCCAGAAACCACTGTCTGCCAGAGCACAAATTCCTCCAGTCCTCCCTTAGAAACCCACTCACAGTACAGGATCCCATTCTCCCAGTACCCCTTCCTTTTCCCAGAACTTGGAGAGTCACCTTCCACACTGCTGGTTAGCTCCCTTATTTTTGCAGGGATGGGTCACCTTGCAGAGCAGTCCCTAGCTCTGCATGCCTGACTTTCCCAAAACATACTCTGCTGTGGGAGAGCCGCCCATGGCTGGGCTCTCCTCAGTCTGTAGCTGTGGCTCATAACTGCTGCTCCTAGCTCATTCTTCATCCACAACTTCTCCTGCTGAGGTAGGGGTTGTGTCCTCATGCCTGCCCCCTCTGTGTCCTCAGGAGCCAGTTTCCTCATCTTGCTGTGGGTAGTGATACACAATATTGGGCCTATTTTGAAAGTTATCACCCATAATTGCATCCTCAGACAGGTCTGGTTGTGACAAGGTGAAATAGGACCATGTCCCAGTTGTTGTGGAGAAAGTGTTTAAATGCAAGGATCTATTCTGTACTATTCCTTTCCTGTCTCTTCTCTGTCTGGTTGCACAACCAAATTTTCCTGTGAGACCTTGGACTTGATTGCCCCGACAGTCTCGCAGTTCTCTGCCTCTCGCTATCTCTCAGCCTTCCCTTGCTGTTTGCTTTTCCTCCCTTGCATATCTGCTGATATAAAAATATATGTAAATCATTATGTGGAAATGTAACTGATATTGGGATCCCTTTTATTTAGAAATTGTAGTGTTCATTTTGAAATGTATATACTTGTGGTTTGAGGTGATTACAAAAAGCTATTAGAAACTCAAGAGGTTACCTGAGTTCAATTTTTAAGCGTTTAGTAGAAGAACTGTGAAAAAGGGGCCTCAGCTCAGGGACACTGTTCCTGCCAGCACCTGCCTGAAATATATAAGAACACTTTGGAAGAAACAGGATACTTGTTAAGAATGGAGGTTGGAAGGACTTGTAAGAGAGCTGAGCTGTAATTGCTTGAGGAAGAAGAATAGACACAGATTGAAGAAAAACTCAGATGGACTTTTTCTGTTTTTTGGCCTATGTAAATAGTTATACTGAACAATTTTATTTTTTTATGTTACTGCTAGTACTAATAAATATTTTTGGTGAATTCTACAATTGCTCCTGGTTTTCATGTTCTTCCTGACCTGTGCCTCGATGACAGATGGTGTCAGCCTAAGTGGGATTTACGCCACGCATACCCTAAACCAGGAGTTTTGTGTGTGAGTACTGGACCTAGTACCAGGGAAGCACAGAGACAGGTATGGATTCTGCAGCAGCAAGTCCAGGAGTGGTTACCAGGAGAATGGCAGCCGAACTAGCAGAGACAGAAGTCCAAGCTGAGATTGTACAGCCAGCACAAGTTATGGAAAAAGAACAGGCAGTGACAGAACTTGAAAGCCTGATGGACTTTTTCAAATGGTGGGCTATACCACAAAAAGAAACTGAGACGCAGCAAGATAAAGAGATTCAATGTTTAGAAGCGCAGAGGAGAGAACAGCTGCAGCAATGGGAGCAGTGATGACTGGATGTCTTGCAAGCTATCAAAGGCAGAGGATCTGGTACAGATCCAGACGAGCAACAAAATGCAAGCAACTTAAAAGCCATTAAACTTACAAAGTTGTGTTCCTCGGATGGTATCGAGGTATACCTGTTAGCTTTTGAAAGAGTTGCCACAGCCTGCCAATGGTTAAAGCAGCAATGGACAATCAGACTGGTACCCTACTTGACAGGGAAAGTCCAACTTGTCTACAGCAATATGGACACTGCACCATCAGAAAACTATGACCTGGTGAAAAGTGAAATCCTGAAAAGGTACGACATCTCCAGAGAGACCTACAGGCAGATATTTCAATCTCTGAGGTACAACTCAGTCAACAATCCTTGTGAAGCCTTCACCCGACTCAGAGAACTCCTGATAAAATGGCTCCAACCAGAGGGCAAAACAGTCCCACAGATCATCGACATATTTGCCATGGAGCAATTCATCAACATCCTGCCTACAGATGTGCAGCTTTGGGTAAAGAAACGCCAACCAAGAGTGGGGGAAAAGGCTGTTTCTTTGGCTGGGGACTACCAAATGGCCAGACAGATACCACAGCAGTGAGGTAACAGTCAAGCACCAGTAAAACACTCTTTTTCCCATTTAAACTCCAAGTCTGATAAGAACTCTGGTGGGGTAACAAATCTGTGCCCACAGACATTATTTGCTATAACTGTAATAAGCCAGGCCATATTGCAAGAAACTGCCATAGTAAGGAGAGTGGCACTGGAACAGATTTATCCTTGGCAAATTGGGTCAAGTACTTAACAGATGTGAAGGTGGGGGATATGACTGTAAAGGGACTCACTGATTTGGGAAGCAGACAGACCCTAGTGCATGTTGAAGTGCTGGGAAAACACTATGCAAAAGGACCAGGTTTTGGTGTCATCTGCATTCATGGGGACACTCGATACTACCCCACCACCCAAGTGACTCTGACCATTAAGGGTGTGTCGTACCAAATGAAAATGGGGGTAGTACCTAAGTTACCTGTACCTGTGATTGTTAGAAATTACTGTCCAGTATTTACTGAGTTAATCAAAGCAGGAGTAAAACCTGATATTTCAGCAGCTATGGTGACAAGGACTCAGGCAAAGAAAATTTCAGATGGTGGGGACACTTTTCCTTTCAGTGATTTTGATTCAGACTTGTATGAGCACAGCTTCAAGATCTGGAAATCCAGGAAAGAAAGACGATGCTTGAAGAAACTGTGATGACTAATGGACATAAAAGGTTAAAATATAAAAATGCTGAAGCTAAACTGATAACTGATTGTAATTTTCTTTCAGAACAAGCTAACAATGTTTCTCTCCAGGGTTATTTTAAGCAGCTGGGGATGAAACCAAAACAGGGTTGACCAATGTTTAAAAAATGTAATGGATTACTGTACGGGGTTTGGGTTAAACCTCAGACACAGGAACAGACAGAACAATTGGTTATACCACAGAAGTATAGATCTGAGTTGTTACAGATAGCACATGATAGTCCTATGGCTGGTCACTCAGGGAGAGATCGCACCCTTGCCAGATTGCGGTATAGATTTTACTGGCCTGGAATTCATGAAGATGTTCCTACCTAATGTAATTCCTGTGTTGAGTGTCAGAAAGTAGTCCCAGTCACTAGAAATGACAAAGTGGGCTGGCTTGTCAGTGCAGCAGTTGGATTTCTGCTTGCGACGCCGATGACCCGGGTTTGGGAACAGACCCGGGTTGCCGGAGAAGGATGGAGCATCCCATGAACTTCTCTCCTTCTCCGGGGGAGGGCGGGGAGTGTGTCTGCAGCTTGATGGACCCCTAGCGGAGGCCGGGGGTACTGCAGTGATCAGACGCCAACAAGTGTTAGGGGGTGGTGCAGATGCAGGACATCATTGCACATCTTCGCCCCCTTAAGGGGAGAAAAACTCTACCACTGACACCTAGATGATATCCGCCCCTGCTTCCATGGCTTCAGGCCGACTCCTCACCCTATCCCAGTGTCTGTGGCACTTAATGGGGGAACAGAGTGCCACGGCCCCGCTCTGGGGGAAAGCCAGGGAGTATCGAGGAGGGCGACCAATGTGAGGCGGGGTGAGGGGTCCATGACCAGATTGAGGTACCGGCGCGGCAGGGGACAAGAAAGAATGTAAAATAATAGAAATGACATGATGCCCCGGTGCCCCTACCCTTGATAGATGTACCTTTTGAGAGAATTGCAATGGATGTGGTTGGTCCTTTAGACAAAAATAAAAGGGGTCATAGATTTATCCTGGTAGTATGTGACTATGCTACTCGATATCCAGAAGCAGTTCTAGTGCTTACTTTCACAGCTTCAAAAGTGGCAGCAGAGCTTGCAAAAATTTTCAGCACAGTGGACATACCTAAAGAAATTATTACTGATCATGGTAGTAATTTTGGGGCTGCATTACTTAAGGAGCTGTACAGACTGCTAGGTATCACTGCCATAAGCACCTCCCCCTATCACCCTCAGACAGATGGTCTTGTTGAGCGTTTTAACCAAACCCTAAAACGCATGTTAAAAAGGTTTGTAAAAGGGGAAGGAAAAGATTGGGACCAATACTTTCCTTACCTACTTTTTACTTACAGAGAA
Source organism: Neoceratodus forsteri (assembly GCA_016271365.2). NCBI lineage: Eukaryota > Metazoa > Chordata > Ceratodontiformes > Ceratodontidae > Neoceratodus > Neoceratodus forsteri. Next base: position 505,873,942 of record CM028129.1, read on the forward strand.
GTGCCACAGACATCAACAGAGTTTTCACCATTTGAAATGCTGTATGATAGGCAGCCAAGAGGGCCACTGGATGTGATAAAAGAAACGTGGGAAGATCACCCCACTCAGAAACAATCTATAACGTCTTAGATGTGTGCCCTAAGAAAGAAGTTGGCAAAATATGTTGAAATTGCCCATAGTAATCAAGAAGAGGCCCAAAACCAGCAGAATGTATAGTATGACCATGAGGTAAAAGAAAAGCTTTTGAGCCAAGCGAAAAGGTTTTACTACTGTTACCCACAACAGAAAATAAACTGTTAATGAAGTGGAAAGGGCCTTATAAGGTGCTTAGATGTACTGGCACCATTAACCATGAGATTGACACCCCTGACAGGAATAATCCTAAGATACACCATGCTAACCTCCTCAAGAAATGGGTTGAAAAAAATGCCAAAAGCTGCTTTGCTAATTTTACCAGAAACTGATAAGGAAGATATTGATGTAGCTTATGATAGATTGGAACAAACTGTAAATGCTGATGCTGTAAAGGTGAATGTTTCCTTAACCTCAGAACAAACTGCAGACATTTGTAATGTGCTAAAGACATTTAACAGTACTCTTACCACGGTACCAGGCCGAGAAAAAGGGGTCGAGCACATAATAGTAACAAGGAATGCTTGCCCTATTAGACAAAAGACACACAGGTTACCAGAGCGGTTAAGAGCTGATAGGGTTAAGGAAATACAAAAAATGAAAGAATTGGGTATCATAGAGGAGTCGAGGAGTGCTTGGTCATCTCCAGTGGTAATTATAAACAAAAAAGAAGGGGGTGTTAGAATCTGCCTTGGTTTTAGGAAACTTAATCAAGTGTCAGAATTTGACAGTTATCCTATGCCCAGAATAGATGATTTGGTGGACAGACTGGGGAGTGCAAAGTATATCAGTACCCTTGATCTAACCAAATCTAACCTCTGCTCCCCCATTAAGTGCCACAGACACTGGGATAGGGTGAGGAGTCGGCCTGAAGCCATGGAAGCGGGGCGGACATCATCTAGGTGTCTGGCAAATACCTTTATCTAATGAATTCAGAGATAAAACTGCATTTGCCACTCCTGTTGGAGTCTATCAGTTCACCACCATGCCCTTTGGATTACATGGTGTGGCAGCTACATTCCAGTGGTACATTGATGTAAGTTTATCCCCTCACACTGGTTATTGTGCTGCATACATGGATGATGTGGGAACACCTACAAGCAGTTATCCAAGCTATCAAAAATGCAAGTCTGACTATCAATCCTACCAAATGTGCATTGGGCATACAGGAAACCAGATATTTTGGCTATGTGTTGAGAAATGGAGAAGTCAAGCCAGAGGTTTCTAAGATAGAAGTTGTAGCTAACAGCCCTGTCCCTAAAACAAAAAAACATGTCAGGTCATTTTTAGGGCTGCCCGGTTATTATCAGAGATTTGTTCCCAACTTTGCTGAGTTAGCTACTCCACTCATTGAATTCATGAAGAAACAGTACCCAAATAATGTGAAATGGATCCCAGAGTGTGATGAAGCTTTTCAGGCCATTAAGGCTGCATTATGTTCAGTTCCTGTTTAAAGAAGCCCAGACTTTGAGAAATCATTGTTGTTACAAACAGATGCATCAGAGGTAGGCCTAGGTGCAGTACGGAGTCAAAATATAGATGGGACGGAACATCCTATTTGGTGCATAAATAGGAAGTTGCAGGACAGAGAAAAAGGTACTCCACCATTGAAAAGGAACGTTTAGCAGCAAAGTAGGCCATGGAGTCCCTTAAGTTTTATTTACTAGGAACTGACTTTGTACTTATAACAAATCATAAACCTCTCTGTTGGCTTAACCAAATGAAAGATAAAAATTCCAGAATCACAAGGTGGTACCTGGCACTACAGTCATTTAAATTCATGGTGATACCTAAATCTGGTAAAGAGAATAGCAATGCTGATTTTCTGTCAAGATGTGGATCAGGAATTGAGAGTTCTGAAGGTTGAAAAAACAAATGTTTGGGTTTGAACTTTACTGTTTGCTGTACTCTTATAGAAGAACAGATACTGCACATGTGCTTAATTTCTGAAAGTTAGCAGCAAATATTAGTAGACAATTAATAAAGTTTTGGAAACCTGTTTGATAAAACAGGTTCCCTCTTAAGGAGGGGGGTGTATGTGACAGGGTGGAATAGGACCCTGTCCCAGTTGTTATGGAGAAAGTGTTTAAATACAAGGATCTGTCCTGTTCTATTCCTTTTCTGTCTCTTCTCTGTCTGGTTGTGCAACCAAATTCTCCTGTGAGACCTCAGACTTGATCACTCTGGCAGTCTTGCAATTCTCTGCCTCTCGCTGTCTCTCAGCCTTCCCTTGCATATCTGCTGATATAAAAATATATGCAAATCATTATGTGGAAATGTAACTGATATTGGGATCCCTTTTGTTTAGGAATTATATAGTGTTAATTTTGAAATGTATATAATTGTGGTTTGAGATGATTGCAAAAAGCTATTAGAAACTCAAGAGGTTACCTGAGTTCAGTTTTTAAGCCTTTAGCAGAAGAGCTGTGAAAAAGGGGCCTCAGCTCAGGGACACTGTTCCTGCCACCACCTGCCTGAAATTTACAAGAACACTTCGGAAGAAACAGGGTGCTTGTTAACAATGGGGTTTGGAAGGACTTAGAGAGCTGAGCTACAATTGCTTGAGAGAGAAGAATGGACACGGATTGAAGAAAAACTCAGATGGACTTTTTCTGTTTTTTTGGTCTTTGTAAATAGTTATTCTGAACAATTTTATTTTTGTATGCTACTGCTAGTATTAATAAATACTTTTGGTGATTTCTACAATTGCTCCTGGTTTCCCTATGCTTCCTGATCTGTGCCTCGACGACACTGGTACAACACCCACCTCCTGTATGCCCTGGCCACCTTCCCAGTTTAGAATGATTTGGGCCAGTGGCGCTGAGACCACAGGACCTGTCACTCCTCTAACCCTAGAAAACTGACCAGGCAAGATCAGTTCCTCTTGAATCAAATTCTGCTTCACCAAAGAAATGGAGGCTCCAGTGTCCCTCAGTCCCTGTGTCACCATTCCAGTTACACACACGGAGTGCATGGGTGCAGTGGAGTTAGAGGGCACTGCACTCTGGGTACAGGCTACTAACTACTGGGAGATTGCCTAGCTACCCCCTCCAGCTCACACGCACCTTTTTTCACATTTTTTGGGAAAAATCATAAGACAAATGCCTCTGTTTCTGGCAGATATAGCATCTACATTCACCTGTCTGTGTTTTTGAGAACAGGTGGCTTCCCTTTTTGTTCATGCACAGGCCAGTTTCCTTTAGGCTGCCCTCCTGGGGTTTCCCTAAAACCATTCAATGTCCCTCCCCCATTACCTTTGTGTCGAGAGGATTGTCAGCTGGATATGAACTGATCAGCCCTGTTGGCTGCCTCCCTCACACAGCTCAGAGTTCTATCCAACAACCATATACTCAGATCCTCAGATACAGTTTTTGGAAATTGTTCCAGAAGAAATACATCTTTCATTTCCTCTACAGAGTGAGCTTTTGCACCCTCTACCCAGTGCTCTAACTAGCTACTTTGCTGCACACACATTTTAGCATAACCCTTGGGGGCTAACTCAAAACACTTTAGTAAGGCATTTTTTACTTTATCATAATTCATGCAGACTTCATTGCCCATTCTGGCAAAAGCTTTTAATGCATTGCCTGTAAACAGTGGCAATAGATGAGTCACCCAAGAAACCCAACTCAATTAAAATTGCCCACAGATTCTCTGAAAAGATCTTAAAAACAAATCAAGATCCCCGTATCTGGAACACATTTTAGAATTAATTTTGGCTTTCTGGGTTGAATCCCTCATGCCATTACTCACAGTTTGTGGTAATGTCCTCTAGCTCAGCCTCTCTGTCTAGCATGCTGGCTGTCTTTTATCTGGCTCTTATGCTGATGCTGCCTTTTCTCTCACTGGATCTCATGCTGGGACTCTTTCTCTCACTTCCTACTTCTAGCTTAATCTACTAGGTCTCGATTTTTGCCTTTACTTTAACCAGGGCAAGTTCTAGCTCCAATATTTGTGCCTGCTGAGCTTGCACTGCTGCCCCAGTCACAGGCTCTGACTTATTTGCATTCTCCCTAGCCACTGTCTCACCAGTTCAGCTAGCAATGACCCCTTTTGCACGGCTTTACTGGTCACTATTTTTGAGAATGGCCATCAGTTCTGCCTGTGTTTGGCCTTCCTCATGGCACATGTTTTTCCTTTGGCACTGCTTCTGCAGCTCTAGTGGTATGCACCTCTCCTATAGCCCAGACATAAGTATTCCATCTTTCTGCAGTTGCTTAACAAAATAAAACCAGTAGAATATTCAGTCCCATTTGAATATCTTGTTCTGTGACTAGATAAATTACCTTTATACTGACAAAACTGTTTCAGATCCCACCCTCTGCCTCCAGTTTGTGGCAAACTCATCCTTCCAGACTGAACCTGCCAGTGTTACCAGTGTTCTTGAACCCTTCAGATGCCTGCAAAGGTCCTCTGTAGCTGCCACCAATTAGCATAGGCACTCTCGTGGGATATCCCTGGGTCTGAATCCCTTCAGACCTACTACTCGCACAGTATAGTGCTCCTTTCACAAGGGCAGATGACATACCCCTCTCTCTCACAGCTGAGAATTCCTTACTTTAGAAACAGAATAATTTAACAGTAGCCTTCTCTTCAAACGTGGACATACAGTTTTACCATTTAGAAATCAATTAGCTGTACCTCAAAGGACTCAGTCACAGAAACATGAAGTATATCAAAACATTATATTTTAATGCTTCCAGATATTTACACATATAATACAGGATATTACAGCAAGACTGTGGGGAACAATAATTCTACTGAAATAGAAAAGAAAATGTTTGAACAGTATATTACACACAGAAAATACTCTCTCTCTCTCTCTCTAGCAAGATAGAATGGCTTACCGCGCAAGGCACTTTGGTGAATCAGGGCAGTCTCAAAGTCTTAGATGGTAGCTTGTTCCTAGTCCCAAATCTGACTATCTCTTTTTTTTTATTCTGTTTGTCTCCCCCAGGCACCAGAACTCTCTCGTGCCTATCCGCTCGCCAATGCCATTCTACTGCCCACTGTGAGCCCTGTCATCTTCAAGGGCCTTATGTTCTCCAGGAGCCTCAAGGAGGATGAAGGGCCCGAGGAGTCTGAAAGGGCAGTGGCAGGGCTCCAGTGTTGGGCATGTGGCAGTTCGGCACTGGGATGGCTGTCGCCTATCCGGGCTGGTGGTGCTTTTTGTATGTAGGTTTTATGCCCCAGACATGGGACATGCAATGCTGTCAGCCCATGACATGGGTGCTCCCACTCACATCCGGAAGGCAGCCACCCAGCGTCTTCCCTGATTGTGAGTCCCTGTGTGCCACAGTGCCACTGGTCTCCACTGGGGGCCACTGCTGTGCTGGGTTAACCCTGGATCCCTCCCCAAGAGAGGAGAGCAGTCCTCTGGATGCTCAATCCTCTCTCTCCCCTGCTGACTCCTGGTGGTCCGGGCTCATTCCCGAACCCGGGTCGCCGGTGTGGCACGAAGTGTGGCATCCAGCACCTCAACCCTCAGCACCACCGGGCTGGTCTTGACTATCTCTTTAAGGCTCTGACAGACCTTAAGACCCTCCAACTCCCCCGTGACATGTCATCTAGTATGTCACTCTGACAGTATAGATTCAGATTTGTATATGGAGAACTGGTTCTGGGTCCTCATAAAAAAAAAAAACTGGTCTGATCTGGACTTTGGACTTTATGTGTCCAAAGACATCTGTTTTGACTCCAAAGTGACTCCTCTATGAAACATGAAAGGGATGCTTTCTGCTTTCAGCTCTCCCTGTAACAAAGAGATTGTTATCTCTCACTAGAGCCCTCTGGCATGCCTCCGGCAGATAACTTTTTTAGACAGTCTTAACTCAGCTGAAATACAAAAGGTCTAGCTGTCAACAGAAATTAAACACAGAAACATGAGATAAATTACACAAATTGTTACAGCAACCTACAGATTTTGTTTTTAATTTTTTCTATATAAGGACAACCCCATTTATGTGCAGCAGCATGGAGATCATATATATATATATATATATATATATATATATATATATATATATATATATATATATATATATGTATAACAGACATAGACAGAGTGGAGGCTGTTCAGAGGAGGGCAACCAAAATGGTGCAGGGTCTGCACCAGAAGACATACGAGGAGAGACTAAAGCAGCTGAATATATATACCCTTGAGGAAATGAGGGAGAGGGGGACATGATAGAAACTTTCAAGTATCTCAAGGGAATTAACACAGCACAAGAGGGTAGTATCTTTCAGAAGAAGAGATGTGCAAGAACAAGGTGGCACAATTTGAAGATAGAGGGAGGACAGCTCAGAGGTAATGTTATAAAGTATTTTTTCACAGTGAGAGTTGTGGATGCATGGAACAGCCTTCCTGAGGAGGTTGTGGAGTCAGGAACAGTGGGAGAATTCAAGAATGCATGGGACAGGCATAAGGCAATTCTAGTGGGGGGTAGGAGGAAGTAAGCTGTTGGTTAACTAGAATCCACAGCTTATCCAGCAGGTAGGGAAATGGGCAGACTAGGTGGGCCAAGCGGTCCTTATCTGCCGTCAAATTCTATGCTTCTATGTTTATTGTACCTTCCTCAGTATATAATTTATATATAGGACTGTCTACTCTCCCAGCAAATGCTGAGGTCCATGCTTGCTGGACAGACAGCCACTTCTGTCTTAGTACATTTATTTATTTAGCTTTTGGTGACATGTACGTACACTAGACACAAAATTGTCTATTTTCAGACATGAACTAGGAGGTTAAATATAAAATAATGCACTGGAAATTGTGCATAATGAAAATTTTATACATACCCAAGGTGTGGAATACTACATAAACACCATGAGTGAATGAACATATGAACACACAAAATTTGCCAGCAGATAAAGGCCTAGTGGTCTATCAAGTCTGCTCGAATGTGCATATAGCACCCCTTATTCTGCAGCTGCCGAGAATGAAATGGAGATACAGGGAATACGGGGGGGGGAGAGCAGAGGTACTGTAGGTCACTCTAGAGATGGGGAATGGAGCCTCTATTCACAATGGCATGATCTACAGACTTCCAGCACAGGGGGAAGAGTTAGATAAAGTACTGGTAGAAGCTATTGGTGAGATGGCAGAAAAGGGGAAGTGCTACTGGTGGGGGAATTCAATCTGCTGGATGTAGATTGGAACCTCCCAGCTACTGCCTCAACTAGAAGCAGGGATGTCTAGCACTCCCTGAAGGGTGCATTTCTCAGGCAACTACTTAGTGAACCCACTTGTGATGGGGCAATACTGGACCTGGTGCTCACTAACAGGGACGCTGTTGCATACGTCAGGGTGGGAAGTCACCTGGGGAACAGTGATCACTGTACAGTGTGGTTAAGTATAAGGACAGCTTCAGAATTGAAAAACAGAAGGGCAAGGGTCCTGAACTGCAGAAGGGCAGATTTTCAAAAGATGAGCAAATGCCTCGGGTGAGCTAACGAGGGGGGTGAACTGGGGGAAGCACCAAGTTAGGTTGACGAGTAAAACTACTGACTTCCGCACAGTGGCGGCCCAATTCCCTAGTGTTTTATGTGAGGCCATGCTCCCCACACCCTCCATGCAGGGGCTCTGCCCCCGCACTCCGAACTTTAGGATTCTCAACTCCAGGTCGAAGTTGGTCTGGGGAGGGAGTAGAACACTGGGGGAAAGCAAAACACGGAAACAGACCATTACAGCAGCTGTCACTGTAATGGTCTTTTTCTGTGTTTTGCCATTGGGGTGTCAGGCAAAAGGGGGCCACCCGAACTGGATGGTGGAGGAATAGTGGGCAAAGTTAAAAATGGCCATAGGGAAGGGAGCAAACCTCTGCGTCAAGCAAATAAGCAACAGCAAGAGGAAAAAGAGATCACTATGATTCTTGAAATAGGCAGTGGAAAAGGTAAAGGTTAAAGGGCAGCATTCAGAAGGTATAAGGAGATGCAGAGGGAGGAGGATAAGGAGGTGTATCAGGAGAAACAGAAGGAAGTAGGGAGAGTAGTAAGGAACATGAAGGCACAAACTGAAGAGATAATAGCCTAGGAGATGATGAAGGGGAACAAGAAATTGTTTAGGTATGTAAGTGAAAAAGAGGATGACCGGGGTGGGATCATAAATTAAAAAGGGAAGAGGAGACTGCACAGAAGGGGACGAGGAAAAGGCAGACATCCAGAATAAATAGTTTTGTTTCATGTTCACAGAGGAAGAAGAAGGGGAAGGGCCACAAAAACATACCAGGAGCATTGGAGAGAGGGATGTAAACACTAGTTCATTTTCACAGGAGAGTGTCCTGCAAGGACTCACCAATCTGAAACTGGACAAAGTAATGGATCCAGATGGGTTGCATCCAAGGTTATTGAGGGAGCTCAGGGAGGTACTGGCTGCACCTCTGACAGTCCTATTTTTCATCTTATTGGAAACAGGAGTGGTTCTGGAGGATTGGAGGAGGGCAGGTGTAGTCCCATTTCACAAAAGAGGTAGCAGGGAGGAGGCTGGAAATTATAGGCCAGTCAGTCTGATTTTGGTGGTGGGACAGTTAATGGAGTCACTGCCGAAGGAAAAGATTGTGGAATATCTTGAAGCCAATGGATTACAAGATCCGAGGCAGCATGAATTCATGGGGGGGGGGTGGAGGTTATATCAAATGAATCTGATAGATTTTTTTTGTCTGGGTGACCAAGGAATTAGATCAGGGTGGAGCAGGGGACATTGCCTACCTAGACTGCAGTAAGGATTTTGACACCATTTCAAATAGGAGGCTAGTAAGCAAGCTGGGTAGCTTAAGAGTGAGTCCAAAGGTAGTAAACTGGGTAAGAAATTGGTTAGGGTATAGGCGACAGAGGGTGGTGGTAAATGGAGTTCACTCAGAGGAAAGGAGGGTGACCAGTGGGGTGTCTCAGTGATCAGTGCTGGAACCGGTTCTCTTTAATGTCTTTATAACTGACATTGCAGAAGAGTTTGAAGGGGAGGTCTGCCTCTTTGCAGATGACATCAAAATTTGCAATAGAGTTGACATTCCAGGAGGCTAGAAAGGATGAGCAGAGACCTGAGAAAAGTCAAAGTGGTCAAGGGTATGGCAGCTGGGTTTCAATGCTAAAAAGTGCAAAGTAATGCACTTGGAGCACTGAAATACAGGGGCAGAGTACAAAATGGGAGGAGTGGTACTGATGACCACCAATCAGGAAAGAGACCAGGGACTGGATTTTCAGCCGTTCAGGGACTAAGTCCTGTTCTGTAGCCATCGCTGCATGATGAAATTGTCGCACCTGTTGAGATTCATGTTTTCAGCAGGTGCAGCTGCAGGGAATTTATGCCTGGTCACAATGGGTGTCACATTTCTGGCACAGCTGCACCAAAAAAAAAAAGTCCGCTAGCTGCCATAAACATAGAAATGTAGAAACCTAGACTTTGATGGCAGATAAGAATTGCTTGGCCCACCTAGTCTGCCCATTTCCCTACTTACTGGATAAGCTGCAGATCCTAGTTAACCAACAGCCTATTTCTTTCTATCCTCCTCAAGAATTGCCTTATGTCTGTCCCATGCATTCTTGAATTCTCTCAGTTTTAGACCCCACAACTTCCTCAGGAAGGCAGTTCCATGTGTCCACCACTCTCTCTGTGAAGAAATACTACCTCACATTGCCCCTGAACTGTCCCCCCCATCTTCAAATTGTGTCCCCTTGTTCTTGCACATCTCTTTTTCTGAAAGATGCTACCCTCTTGGACTTTGTTGATTCCACTGAGGTACTTAAAAGTTTCAATCAGGACCCTCCTCTCCCTCCTTTCCTTAAGGGTATACATATTAAGCTCCTTTAGTCTCTCTTCATATGGCTTCTCTTGCAGACCCTGCACCACTTTAGTTGCCCTCCTCTTGACTGCCTCCATCCTGTCTATGTTCTTGCGGAGATGGGGGTCTCCAGAACTGGACGCAGTACTCCAGATGGGGTCTCACCAACTGTCTATACAGAAAGATAACTTCCTATTTTCTGCTGGTGATGCCACTCCCTATACATCCCGGTATCCCCCAGCCCTCCCTACTGCCTTCTTACATTGATTGCTAACCTTAAGGTCATCTGATATGATTACCCCAGGTCCCTTTCCATTTTTGTTGTTGTCACTACCTCCCCCCCCCATTGTGTACTCTTCCCTTGGGTTTGTTTCCCAGGTGCATTATTTTGCACTTCTTTGCATTGAATCCAAGCTGCCATACTTCTGACAATTTCTCATAACTTAATACATAGAGGTCTTAGAGTATATGTGGAACACAATATAGGAATTAAATCAACAAAATTAGACATGAAATGGGATGGGATAAGGACAAGATGTTCAGTTGATTTCATTTATGCACTAATTGAGGCCATAATAGAGGAAAGGGGAAAGTTAGCTGAGCAGATACATTTGGACAAGGAAGCTCTAAAACTTAAATTACAACTAGAAGAGTTTAACAAGACTATAGAACAAATTAAACAAAAGATAGATATTTATGAGAGAAATCTTAGACAACAAAAGCTAAAGAAATTTAATCGAGACATAAATGACTATAAAAAAATAGGGTGTATACACACACTAAGAATTATCTGAGAGTGAACTGGACCAATAGAAATAGACAAGAGGAGAGTGGATCTGAGAGTGATAGTAGTTATAGTAGGGCAAGTAATAATAAACATTCAATTGTTAAAACGTAACAGGAAATAGAAAGATCATCAAATAGAACAACATATAGAACAGATACAGGCACCAGACAGATTCCAGAAATGCATACAAGAGAATATTTTTCCACACAGGAGATAAAGAACAGAGACTCATCGAGTCAACTGAGGATGGAGGAGCAAAGAGAACCAAGATATGTTATGAGAAAAATGAATGGAACAGAAGAGGGTGCAGAGCAGGGAAGAACAGGTACAGGAGGAGGACCAGGAATAGGCAGAGGACGAGGAGACACCCGCCCCAAGCACAGATACTATCACAAATAATTCCCATCTTTAATTTGAGTAAAAGACATCTAAATGATATAGAGACAGGAATATTAACTAAGGGTCTTTCGTTTGCACCAACCAGAATTTTGAATTTGTTTGAACTGGAGTGTGACTTACAACTATTCTTTAGGTCATTGTGTCGTAAAGCACAATTCAGTAATCAATTACCAGTAGAAGATTATAGACAAAATATAAAAGGTGCCTTGGGGATAAAATCCACATATAATGCACCAGTTGGATGTTTCCCTGCAGTAGAAACCTATGCAGAGATAGTGAAACAAGAGATTCATGGACTATTTAAAACAGAAGCAGACAGGCAATCAACATATGACAACTTAACACAAATGGAAAGACATACTTTGAATGCATTAAAAAATGATCAGAGTATCATTATAATACTAGCGGATAAAGGGGGAGGTATTGTCATCCTAGATTACGAACGTTATAGAAATATATGTGTTAGGTTACTTGGAAATACAACAAATTATTTAGAATTAGATTCTGACCCTCTGGATACTATAAAAAGGGAACTTCTGGGATTGATGGAAGAATTAGTGCTTTGTAATTTTTTAAAAGACTGGGAAGGAGAATTGTTGATACACAAATTTCCCAGAACTCCTGTTTTTTTATACGTTACCTAAAATACACAAGAATCAAATAGATCCGACGGGACATCCTATAGTGTCAGGAATGTCTGGTTTATTTGAACCCCTTTCTAATTTTGTTAATTATTATTTACAACCTTTGATTGAGAAAATACCTACATATGTGAGAGATACCTCTCACTTTATAAATATTTTAAAGGAAGTTAATCTAACACAGGAAGAAAGGAGGTCTGCAGTTTTAGTCACATTGGATGTATCAGATCTATACACCTCAGTATCTCATCAGGAGGGAATAATGGCTATGAGAAAATTATTGGATTTGAGAGAGATGGGAGCACATCCCAAAACAGGAACATTACAGATGTTAACGGAATTCATCCTTACAAATAGTTATTTTAGGTTTGAAAAAACTTTCTTTAAACAAATAAGAGGGACAACTATGGCTCCTGGTTATGCAGATGCCTATATGTCAGAATTTGAAAATACTTTTATTCTAGATGAACAGAACAATCATTTTTTCAACATATCAGAATCTATAACAGATACATAGATGATTTGTTCATACTGTAGTTGGGTTTGAATGATGACCTTATGGCCTTTGTGGAATACATAAATCTGTGTGATATTAATTTGAAATTTACCATGGATTCTAGTACAGTCTCAATACCTTATTTAGATGTGAGTTTTGATCGGGGAGAGTGGCCTTACTACGACACTATACCGGAAAGATACTGCTCGTAATACTGTATTACATGCACATAGTTTTCATGCGGAGCGATTGGTTGAAAGCATTCCATTCTCGCAGTTTCTGCGTATTCACAGGAACTGTGGAGAGGAACAGAATTTTAAAGACGAACTTAGAGCAGCATCTGATAGAGTCAAAGAACGTGGATATAGTAGAAAAAATCTATATCAAGCAAGGGAATGAGTACAGAATATTACGCAGGTAGAGGCATTAAGTGGGAATAGAGATATACAAATAGATAGATCAATAGTATTTAGTATCAAACATAACCACAGAATGAGAGAAATAAAAGAGGTGATACACAAACATTGGTCTATTTTGAAGGACTATCCCATGGAAAGTAATGTCTTTCAAACACCTCCAAGAATAGCGGAAAGAAAGGTACCTACTTTAAAAGATAGGTTGGTGCATACGGATCATATACAGGGGAAGGCTATAAAAAACAGACAGCTGTTATTAGGCCCTTTACAACCATGCATGGTGCCATGTGGCAGATGCTCAGTTTGTGGGCATACTAGCAAAAAGCAGAAGTAATAAGCATCCATACACCAATAAGGAATATGATATTAAACAGTTTATTACTTGTGATACTGCAGGGGTGATATATGTGTTACAATGTCCATGTGATAAAATTTATATTGGGAAGACTATCAGATCCCTGAAGCAGCGCATTCAGGAACATAAATCAAATATCAGAAATAAAAAATCTACACCAGTAGTAGACCACTTCTTAGAAACAGATCATACAGGGGCTTCTCTAAGATTTTGGGGAATAGAAGCAATAAATTCCCCTGTTACGGGAGGAGATTTTAACAAAATAGTAGAGAGAACAGAGACAAAATGGATATTTGAAATGAGAGCTCTGGAATCGAGGATTGGTCTGAATATGGGCATTAATTGGAGCTGCTGTCGCAGATAAGGAACAGGGAGGGGGTAACTCATAGGGGATTTTTAGATATAGTTTTATGAGAAACATTGGATAAATATTGCAAATTAATAACCTCTATTATGGGATATGGTTATTAGGGACACTAATGGAAATGAGATGCAATATGTTTAAGATATATGTAATTTCAATGCCAATAATTTTGGATTTTTTAAAAAGTTTGTGGAATAAGATTTTGTGTATATGGGGGAAATATCTAAATGATCTAATCTAAAATGTGAACGGTCAGGGATATTGTGACTATTGAGATATAGTGATCTTGGACATCAGAAACTATTTTTAAAATGGATTGTAAACTTAGAGAAAGCAATCTAGAAAATAAGATGAAAGTCCCTAAAGAACCCTCTGTGGGTTACTTTCCTCCTTTTTTCTGTCTGCGACAGCAGTTCCAAGTTAGGGACATCGGGGCTATTGAGACACAGCGATCTTAGATATCAGAAATTGTTTTTATTCATTTTAAAATGGATTGTAAACTTAGAGAAAGCAATCAAAGAAAAAAAAGATGAAAGTCTTATAACGAATAACATAAAATAAAGCTTATGCTGAATTCTTTATAAATTTAGGATAAAATGGTTGTTGAGAATATATTATATTGGCTCTGTAACTTTAAGAATGAAGTGAGATGATGTAATGATCAGAGCACTTTTAAGGCCCATAAAAGCGACGGCTCAAAAAACTGCGGGAGAAATTTAATGTGGCGTCTTGCGCAGATAGAAGAACTTCAGGAATAAGGTTAGAACTTTGACAAAATCTTTCTTGTTCACTCTACTGAAAATAGGAGAAAGGATATTATGTAGAGATCATTGAAAGTAGAAGTTAAATATAGAGCAAACATTACAGGAAAAAACAGTAAATATATGGCTATGGCCACCTCGATGGCTTTATTAACTTTTTCTCACAGGTTACAGGTATGCTATTCTGACTAAAGGAACATTGAAAGTGAAGATGGTTCAGTCTTTGAAGGTATAGAATCATAATAATATAGCTTGTGCACAGTCACATGGAAATAATAATTACTTCTTTATGAGCTATTCTTGGAGATGAATGCTAAAACTTTCAAAATGTGTGGAATTAATACATTGACTATGTTTTTCTGATTAATGGGTTTTTGTAAGGGAAAATGACTAAGTTCGTGATGGCAAAGAAGCATATTAACTAGCCTGTGTATTTATATGGAAATAGCAACTGTCCCTTTATAAGTCACTATAAATATTCTTGGAGGTGAATGTTGAAATCTTTAAAGCACGTGGTGTTTATAAGCGCAAGACCCTATTTCACATATATACAGTAACAATCACTTTACTTTTGACACTTTTTGAAGAAGATTACGACATTGAGATTTTTTGAGTGCCTGGTGCTAATGCATAACTGTCAGATTTTATTTTATGCATGTAATAATTACTATATTGTCAAGCTTTTCAAAATATTTTTCAAGGGGAATCGAGATACTTCAAATGTGTTTGGCTCTATTGGAAAATGACTATTAAGATCGATATTGAAATGTCATTTGAAATGCTTGTTTGATGAATTGAAAGTTGTTTTCCTTGTTTAATTTTAGCCATGAATTGGTTGGGATGAATTGCAAAATGAAGTCAATATTGAGTAAGGTTGTAAGAAATAAAAATTGAGATCTATAATACATCAAGATATACAGGTATAAAATATAGAATAAAGTACGGGGTGGTGTGTTTAGTGAGAGTTTACACACACCTGAGGAGTTAGATGCTACATAAACCCGAGGCGAGAAGCTCGAGGGGTTTAGCTAGCTTACATCAAACCCCAAGGGTGTGTAAACCTCGAGTTTAAACACACTACCCCGTATTTTATTTCATATAATTGCTGGGTTTCCCCTTTTTGGCTACAGCAATTATATAAAATAAAATCAGCAGTTTCGGTGTGGCTACGAGTATGCTCCACTTTATTTTACGTCTGGTTGGATTTTCATTTTCCGTGGTTTCACTTATTTTTTTTTAAATGTTCAACGTCCCCCATCTGTAAATCTAGTGCTCATTTTGATTTTTTTTTAAATTTACTCACCGTCGTGTTTCTTTGGCGGCTCCGTTGTAAGAAGGAAGCACGAGCCAGGAAGGGAGACGCTGCTGTAGGCGCATGCGCAGAGGGAGGAGACCTGTGCACGTATTTGCCGTTATAAATGTTCCTTTGTAACGGCAAATTATGCCACGGTCTCTCAATGGCAAAAGAGGAGACCTATTAATTATTGAACATTTACTTGAATATTTGATGTCTGGTTCACTAAGATTTGGTGTTAGGCTCTATTTTTAATGATTTGATTGTCATATGAAAATAATTACATTTAAGATCTTATACTTCATGTTTTTTCAGAATTGTGAGTTAACACATCAATTGAAGGAAGGAATTTTAGATTTATGTAATTTAGATGAAGTAAGTAGCATCAGTGTTTGTTTTTTCATGTCTGGAAATTTGTATCAGATTTTATTTGTGGATGTGGACAGTTATCTAATTATATATATTTATACTAACATACTAAAATGCCAGCAGAATAGGCCTAATGGTCTTTCGTGTCTGCTCATTTGGTCAGGCCCCACCCTGGGTGCTGACCTTGCTGCCCCCGCTCGCCTTCTCTGGCTTCTCCCTTCCCAGTTCCGGATATTCTTGCTGCATTGGATTTTGCTTCCAGAACCCTTCCCCTGTACCTGTCCCACCCCCTCTTGAACCCCTCCACCATCTCTGCCTCCACCAGCCCCCTAGGCAGTGCATTCCATGGCTCCACCACCCTCTCAGTGAAGTAGCACCTCCTCCTTTCTCCCCTGAATCTTCCCCCTACAGCTTCCACTCATGCCCTCTAGTTGCCCCTTCCTCCTTCCTTCGAAGCACCCTGACTGTTCCTCCCCTATTTACCCTCTTCATGTACCTGAAGACCTCTATCATGTCCCCCCGGTTCCTTCTCTCTTCCAATATGTATATATTTAGCTCTTCGAGCCTCTCCTCATAGATCCTGTCCCCCAAGCCCCAAATCATTTTGGTTGCTGTCCTCCGGACCCTCTCCAGGAGGGTAATGTCCCTCTTTAAGTGTGGCCTCCAAAACTGCACGCAGTACTCAAGGTGTGGTCTCACTAAGCAGTTATACAGAGGGAGTATCACTTCCCTCCTTCTGGAGGTGATCCCCCTAGCGATGCATCCCAGCATCCTGTTGGCCTTGGCTGCTGCCCTCCTACAAGTCTCCGAGTTGTTCATCTTGACATCCACCACCACCCCCAGGTCCCTCTCAGCCATCGAGACTTGTAGCATCCCCCCAGGGTGTACGCTTGGCCCGGGTTTCTGGCCCCCAGGTGGAGTACCTTGCATTTCCCTGCATTGAATCTCAGCTTCCACTTTCTAGACCATCTTTCCAGAGCCTCCAGGTCCCCCTGTAGGGCCACCCTCCCCTCCTCCCCATCCACCACCACCCCCAGTTTTGAGTCATCCAAAGAGACTCATCTCACTCCTGATTCCTGTCCTTATGTCAGAGACATAGGCATTGAACAGGAGGGACCCAAGGACTGATCCTTGTGGGACCCCACTCATGACCCTCCTTGGGGATGAGACTATCCCGCCAACTACGACCCTCTGGGTCCGGTCCTGGAACCAATTGCCTATCCATCTGATCATCTGGTTCCCCATCCCCATTTCTCCCAGCTTATCCAGCAGGCCCACGTATATTTATCTAGAAGGGCGTCTCTTGATAAAGCCAATATACTTGGTGAAACGTTGAGGCTTGCCGTATTAAAAATAAAAAGGATATTTGGAAATGAGAAAGACTGTCTACAGAGGTAATTTTTGAGCGTCCCTCCCCCCATCCTTTGCTCTGGAACAGAGATTACCTTCCATTTCTCAACCTTGCCAAGTCCTTTCTCATCCTTTCCACCCCCTCGTGTATCAACCCTGTTGCAGATCTTTGTGTCATCTGCAAAGGCATAAATCAAAGAGCCAGTCGTAAACTGGCTCCATCTTTGAAAATACAGTGGTTGTGGGGGGCTGCTGTGGAGCCTGAGCAAGATGCTTTGGTTTAGAGCACTGACTATAATCTATTACAAGCCCTTTAAACATACTCTACTGTTTATACTTTGCACCCATACTCGGAGTGGAGATTTCTGAAGCCCCCTGTACAGGATGGGAAATTCTTGGAAGGATAAGACAGTGCCTGAGGGTGCAAAAAGCAAAATGTTATCGGGAGCTCTGCACAGCATGATGCATTAGAAGATCTGGAAGGCTCCCCTGAAGTGACCTTGTGGACACTGGGGATTAAAATTAATAGACTCATTCAGTCAGTAACCAGACTGGCAGACAAATTTGATAATCTTACCAATAGAGTGGTGGGACTTGAAAGATTTATTTATTTATTTAAATTTTGTTAACCGGGTAAGCCCGCTGTGCCCTGAAGGTCCCTTTTTCAGGGGAGACCCAGAGTTAGTTACATATAGTTTGCACATACAGGCAGGTAATACAGTGTAGGACATATCATACAGGATAACAGTGACAGTATACAGTTTTCATGGAAGATGGTGGTAGGGTACATCACATTTACAGAATACAACAGGGGCAGCAGATAGAGTTGGGGCACTAGAAGCATTAAGTACATACAAGAAATACAGTGTAGGATAGGGTACAGGGTTATAAAGACAGTATACAGTTTCCCTAGAGGGGAGCAGTTTTACACAACACATTGACACAATTCAACAGTGGCTACATTTTTTTTTGTGTGTGTGTGTGTGTGTGTGGCCAGACTACAGGGGTGAGGTAAGTTAGCCATCAGTACAGGAGCAGGGACTAAGGTAAAGGAGGTGAGTGCACAGTCCCTTCTGAAATGTGGCTAATAAGAGTGCTTCCTGAAGGTGGCCAGGGAGATTATTCCATCAATGGATTCAGTGAAATCTGCAGTGGTGGAGGCAACTAAATGAGCAGATGCAGCCTTATGGAAAGCAGCAACCCTCACTAAAGAAAATGGGCACGTGTGCTCCCATCTTGAAACACTGGAGAATCAGGCTCGTGCAGCTAATGTACATATTATAGGAATGCCAGAGAGTAGTGAGGGGGACTCTTTACCACCCTTTTTGATGGACTGGCTGACACAGCAGTTGGGAGGTGCCATTTCAGCTCAACCACATCAAATTCAGAAGGCCTATAGAGTTACCCCTCATGGTAGGCCTGACAACCCGGAGGCGACTTGGACTATTGTGATGGTAACTGATGGAATGGGAATACAGGACTTCCTCCTGGCCTTGGCAAAATGAAAAGGTACACTGCTTCAGGATGGGCAGGCCATATGGTTGTATCCAGACATTAGCTATGCAACCCATCAGAAGAAAAATAAATTTGATGGAGTACAAGCCTTACTTTGAGAGGCAGAAATCAGGCATGGGATGATGTTTCCCGCATGGCTCCGTATGGTCTCCAACCCAACAGATGCCCAGAAGTGGGCACAGAAGCACATACCTCCTAAATGGAGCTCGGATCACCCTTAAAATTTGGATGAGGATGACACCTGAGGGAATGTTTGGCAACCTTACATATTCAATTTAAATTTGGACTGTGTGGTGAATAAGCAGTAAGATTCCAGGTAAGCTGTTTTTTTTTTTTTTTACTTAGAATGACGGTGATCTTCCATGACTCTTGGATCTACCCTCTGCCTTGCAACATAACAAACTGAACTTTTAAGTTATACTTTTATTGTTCTCCCTTACAGCTCAGGTGAGGGAGTGTGTTGTTCCAGTTATGGCTGTTTACTGTTTTACAACCATCTTAACATATTTGAGTGTGTTAAAGTGTTTGTGCCTTAGAACTTAGAACTAAGCCAATTAGTTATTGGTCTGCCCGCATGGGAATGTTAGTGTACCAGGTAGTACACAAAGAAAAGGTACGGTATGTTATTCTTTATCCTTTCATTAGGGAAGGAGAGAAGGATGTGAAGCATGTTGGGACTGCCCAAAATGGACAACCTACCATGCAGCTCATGGAGTCCTATACAGCAGGACTACATTATGTATGTCTGTTTAGGGACCTATGTTTTTCCCCAAAAGACATATCATTATAGCACAGGTGTAATTGTATTTCTATATTAAGATGTGTGGCATCCTCATTGTTTATGTGACTAAACGTATGTACTCTGCTCAGTATAATAACTGTATGTTTGTTTTTTGAAACTAATAAACATGACATTTAAAAAAAGAAAATATAGTGGTTGTGGGTAAAAACTGCAGCTCCGCAAGTGGAGACCCACTTGCGGCAGTTTTTTTCCTGCACTCGGGTGACTTTAAGGGGCTAGAAGGGCTTTGAAAATCTAGCCCCTGGGGGGTGATCATATCGCATGACCTAAAGGTGGCCAGGCAGTACAGCAAGGCAGTTAGGAGGGCTAGTGGGATACTGGGGTGCATAGGGAGGGGTATCACCAGCGGAAAGAGGGAGGTAGTATTGCCTCTTTATAGATCACTAGTAAGATCCCACCTAGAGTACTGTGTCCAGTTCAGGAGACCCCATCTCAGGAAAGACAGAGTGGAGGCAGTCTAGAGGAGGGCAACTAAAATGGTGCAGGGTCTGCATCAGAAGCCCTATGCTGACTTAAAGACCTTAAGGTGTTTGTACCAGTTTCATTGGTAATGCTGTAGCTGCTTGGACTGTCCCTCTCTTTTTTATAATTATTGTCCTGCTGTATCTATGCTTTGGGTATGCTGTTTTACTATTTTGTGTACAACGATTTACAAAGTTGCCAGACATACCTTTTCTGGGCAACCAAAAATCCAGGATGCCCAGCTTAGTAAGAGGAGTCGTTCACCCGAGTTCTGTGTATGAGAACAGCAGGACTTTCTTGACTTCTGGAGCCACAGCTGGACCTCATGCTGCAGGCTGCAGTAACAGCAGTGAGCCGCCATTTCCCTGGTGTCTAGTGGCACCCCCATTACAGTCCCTTTATATGTGTAATGTTGCCCTGGTGCCTAGTGGCACCCTCCACCCTCAGATTGCCATCCCCATATTTATTTACTGTTTTCATGGTGTCTAATGGTACCCCCCACCCTCTGATTGCCATCCGCATAATGTATTTGTCTTTCATTGGTGTCTAGTGGCACCCCCTCACCCTCCGATCACAGTACTGGGTCAATATGTCGTTGTAAGAACGGCATAGTCAAAACCATGCAGCTACAGGGTACAAAATACTGCCAGGACAAAATGGTGCAGGCACGGTTTTGTACCCTGTAGCCAATGGTTTGGAGGCAGTGATGCAGAGGGTAAGATCTCTTCTGGGGAGGTGGTCTGCTGAACAGCTGCCATAGCTCAGAGGGATGAACCACTGGCAATAGAGGGCAGTGATGCATCTGTGGACTGGGGCTTGAATCCCGGTTCCAGACTGCTGGTGTGCTTTTTGGGTTTTATTTTTTTTTAACTTTTCAGCGCGACATGGTTCTCCCCCATGTTTATCCTCATACCGGTGTTTGGTACTCTCCCCCAGAGTTGATTGTAAAAATGGGAGGGTTTAGGGGACACAGCCTGTAACAGGGGTGTGGGGGTGGAGCCCCCCACAAAAAATGAAGAATTCATCGTTGTTTCGCTGATGTTTATTTGTGGTGTTATCTGCGACCGCTGACAATGTACCCGATGTATTGACAGTGTGGTATATGCGTGTGCTATTTTTGTTTTCCACATTATGACCCCGTGCTTCTGACTGCTGTCCCCGTGATGTATTTGTCTTCCCCTGATGTGTGGTGGCACCCCCCACCCTCTGATCGCTGTCCCTGTAATATGTTTGTCTTTCCCTGGTGTCTAGTGGCACCCTCCACCCTCCAATCGCCATCCCCATGATATGTTTTTCTTTTCATGGTATCTAGTGCCACCCCTACCCTCTGATCACTGTCCCTGTAATGTATTTGTCTTTCCCTGGTGTCTAGTGGCATCCCCACCCTCTGATCATCGCTCAGGTCTGAAATAAAGAAAACTGTCCCTTGATGTTTTGCTTTTTCAAAACTTGCAAAAAAGAAAATTGTTCCTCGCCAATCTGACCCCCCCCACCTCCCACTCAGCATCCGTCACCCCACACCCCCAGTACACCCCCATACCCCCTCGCTCATCTGATCAGGTCACAGGGTGAAGATCACTCCCTGATCGAAGACACATCTTGCTGTTGGAACTGCCAACAGCAATATGAGAAAAAAAGGTAAGTGTGGTTCAATGTAATTTTATGGGGTTTTGAACTTTGATGCATAACTTTGTCATTTTTGCATATTTTGACCCCAAATTTTCAACATGGTCTTTTTGGGACCCCACCGCATGAGCAATGCCCGTGGAATTATTCAGATCAAGCCTGAAAGGTGAGTTCACGGTAGCTTGGCGAAATCACCTTTCAGGCGGGATTTACACATTTTCACCACTTTGTTCATGAGGTGGGGTCATAAGAAGGCTATGTTTAAAATCTGGGGTTAAAATATGTAAAGATGGCAATGTTATGCACATACATTGAAATGTAACTGTACTCACTTGAAACTATGATAATTTTAAATATTTTGACCCCAAATTTTCAACATAGCCTTTTGTTTACACCACCTCATGCACGTGACAGCTGTCATTTTTCAAATCCTGGTGCGGATGTATTTTCGCACCTGTAGTGCGGAATGACGTTTTGATGCCTCGGAATGATGTTTTGGTGGGGATTTGAACATTTTCACTACCGGGTTCAGGTGGGGTAATAAGAAGGCTATGTTGACAATTTGGTGTAAAAATACAGTAACATGCCCAGGTTATGAGTGAATATTGCAGTATTTTGTCATTCACTCATAACGTCACTAATTTTTCTCTATTTTGACTCCAAATTTCCAACGTAGCTATTTTTCCACACCACCCCATAAATGTGATGTGTCATTTTTAAAATCCTGGATGAGATGTGTTTTTGCACTTCTGATGTGAAATGACATTTTGGCCAGTACACTATAAATGGTACACGTCTTGTTTATAAGGCAAATCATAAAATGAGTATCTTGAAAATTTGGGGTCAAAACTGAAAAAAAAAAAACAATCTATAATTGTTAACATACTTTATGTGTAGTGCCACTCTTGACCCCAACAGGTATACTTTATGATCCTGTGCTGGTGAGCTGAGTTCAGGGGTGAGCTCGGTGACCCAACTGGATGGGGAGAGGGTGGGGGGGATGGTGCTATTATACAACACCCCCCAGCCAGGGAATGAAAGGTGCAGGGTTGTCCTCATGGGCCTGGGTACCATATAGTGGCAGCAGCTGTCCTCTTGGCATAGAGCCTTGCACCTATTCCCCCTTGGGTGGCAGAGGGCCCTGTGCATTGGCTGACAGATGCACTCGTTGCCCTGTGCATCTTTAGCTGTGGCCACATAGAAGTGCAGGGACCACAGGGCCTTGCACTTCCACAGCCTACTAGATAGCCCCAAGAATTCTTCACATTTGTTGTTGCACCAAACTGCAGGGCCCACAATTTACAGGCTGTGCACTTCTGTAGGTGGACGGAGTTTTCTCTTTGCGCAGGGCATCTGCATCTGTTGATGCAGGGATCTGTGTGAATGAGGATACAATTTCTCTATCTCAAAATGAAAGGAAATGTTTTACAGCAAAAGCAAAAAACATAGATACATAGATACATAGACAGTGTCGGCAGATAAGGGCCTATGGCCCACCTAGTCTGCCCATTTGAGCTTGTAAGTTCAGTTTGTTTTCCTAGAAGTCTGTTTCCCCTTACCCCTGCCCTCTAGAATTCCTTTATGTCTATCCCATGCATTCTTAAATCCCATGATTGTTCAGCCCCACCACTTCCTCTGGCAGGGTGTTCCACTTGTCCACCACCTGTTCTGTGAAGAAATTCTTTCTCATGTTTCCTCTGAATCGTCCTCCCTCCAACTTCATCCCATGCCCTCTAGTCCTGAAACATCTTTTTGGCTTAAAATAGTGTTTTCCTGCACCTGTTCCTCCTGTAAGATACTTGTATGTCTCTATCATATCCCCTGTCTCCCTCTCCTCCAGGGAGTACATGTTCAGTTCCTTCAACCTGTCTTCATAGGACTTGTGATGCAACCCATGCACCATCTTTGTTGCCCTCCTCTGAACCTTCTCTACCCTGTCTATGTCCTTACGTAGGTATGGTCTCCAGAACTGTACACTGTACTCCAGGTGGGGCCTCACTAGTGTCTTGTATAGTGGAATTATGACCTCCCTTTTCCTGCTGGTGATGCCCCTGCCTATACATCCCAGCATCCTATTTGCTTTACCTGATGCCTTGTCACACTGTTTCCCTACCTTGAGGTCATCAGAGATGACAACTCCAAGATCCTTTTCCTGCTTGGTGCATGCTATATCCTCACCCCCCAAGTGATATATTGTGCCAGGGTTTTTGTGCCCCATATGCATTATCTTGCACTTCTTTGCATTGAATTTCAACTGCCAAACCCTTGACCATTCTTCAAGTTTCTGCAGGTCCTTCTCATTCCGCTACACCCTCTGGTGTGTCTACTCTGTTACAGAGCTTTGTGTCATCAGCGAACAATGAAATTCTGCCTTCTAGATCCTGTGCAATGTCACTGATGAAGATGTTGAATAGGACCGGTCCCAGCACTGATCCCTGTGGTACCCCCACTGGTTCTCTTCCTCTGTGGAGTGACAGCCATTTACCACCACCCTCTGTGTCCTGCCACCCAGCCAGTTACCTACCCACCACACTACTGTCCTGCCCACACCCATATTCCCCAGTTTGTGTAATAGTCTTCTATGTGGCACAGTGTCAAAGGCCTTGCTGAAGTCCAGATAGGCCATGTCCACTGCCCTCCCCTGATCCACCTCCCTAGTCACCCAGTCAAAAAATTCAATGAGGTTGGTCTGACATGACCTCCCCCTGGTGAAACCATGCTGCCTTGGGTCCTGTGGTCCATTGACAACCAGATGTTCCACCAATCTCTCCTTCAGTAGTGCTTCCATGATCTTTTCCACTACCGAGGTGAGGCTGACTGGTCTGTAGTTCCTGCTTCCTCTTTGTTCCCACTTTTGTATAAGGGGACTACATCTGCTGTCCTCCAGTCTTTGGGTACCTCCCTGTTTCCAGTGATTGGCTGAACAGGATGGCAGAGGTTCAGCCACCACCTCTCTTAGTTCTTTGAGGACCCTGGGGTGCACCCCATCTGGCCCCATTGCTTTATCAGCTCTTATACTTCCAGTTCCTTCAGGACCCTTTCTTGTAAAGGACTTGTGTCCATTTCTGCACCATTCTCACCCTTGTACTCCCTTCAGACCCATTACCCCTCTTCCTTAGTAAAGACTGAGCAGAAATACCTGTTCAATATGTCAGCTTTATTGTTGTCATCCTCCACGGCTCCCATCCTCCCCCTTCAGTCTCACTATCCTCCCTTTGTCTTTCTTTTTTCACTTATGTACCTGTAAAAGGTTTTGTCCCCTTACCCACTGATTTTGCAATGTGTTCTTCTGTCTGAGCTTTGGCTTCCTTACTGACTTCCTGCCTCCTTTGTTTCTCCTGGTACTTCTCCCTATCCCTTCTGCCTGTGTGTCTTTGTATTGCCTGAATGCAATCTTTTGGCTTTCACTTTCTTTGCTACCTCTTTGGAAAACCATAATGGTCTCCTCTTCCTTTTCCTCTTGCTAACCTTGCTTAATGCATAATTCTGTTGTTCTTATAATCCCCATTTTAAATACTGCCCACTGTTCCTCAACCCTGATTCCTGTCCATTCCCTTAATGCCTCTTTCAAGTATCTCCCATTTTCCCAAAGTCTGCCCCCTAAAATCCAGGATACGTGTTTTGTGTGGTTTGGTTCTGCTCTTTCTGTGATTTCAAACCACAATGACTGGTGGTCACTGTTACCCAGGTGCTCCCCACTGTTACCCCCCATCACACTGTCCCTGTTTGCAGAGCACAAGGTCCAGTATTGCCTTCTGCCGAGGTTGGTTCCATGACCAGTTGCTTGAGGAAGGCACCCTGAAGGAGTCCAGGATAAATCTGCTCCTAGTTGATGCTGCTGCTGGGATGCTCCAGTCCACGTCTGGTATATTGAAGTCTCCAACCAGTACTACCTCACCTTGTCTGCCATCCTTTGGATGGCTAGCATCAACTCCTATCTGTTTCTTCCTCCTGGGCTGGTGGTCTATAGACCACACCTGTGCGGATGGCTGGCCCCATTTTCCTTTCCAGCTTAACCCACAGTATCTCTCCCCATTTTGTTCCTCCTGGATCTGTGTGGCCCTTATGTCATTTTTCCATACAGTGCCACCTCCTCCTTCCCTGCCTGCTCTGTCTCTTCTGAATATGTTGTAGCCAGGTATGGCCATCTCCCAGTCATGGTTATCGTTACCAGGTTTCAGTGATGGCCACAATGTCCAGGTCTGACTGTACCATGACAGCCTCCAGATCTTCCATCTTGTTGCTAAGGCTCTTGGCATTTGCCACATGGCTTTCCATGATTTGACCTCCTAGACTGCTTCACTGTTCTACTCAGCCCTTCCTTGGTTGTCATTTATCCCTGGTTCTGCTTGCTGTTTGCCTTCTGCTGAATTTTGCCCTTTTTGCTTATCCACCTTTTGGACACTAATCTCCATCTTTTGCACACTGCTTTGCAGAGATAGCAGCTCCTCTGGTTCACTGGTTCCACTGCTAGCTGTGGGGGGTGAGCAAGTAGGTACCATCCTTGCTGGCCTGCCACCCCCCTTTGCTAGTTTAAATGCTTGTCAATGTAGCATTTAAACTTATCATTGAGTGCTTGGATTCCCCTCCAGGATGGATGCAGGCCGTCAGGCTTGAACAAACCTCCACCCCTCCAGGTGGGTCCCCAGTCACCAATGAATCCAAACCCTTCCTCACAGCACCAGTTCTTCAACCATGAGTTAAAGTTCCTGGTGCATGCACTCCTATGCTCTCCTGCCTCTCACAGGTAGTACTCTCTGAGAAAGTGACAGAAGTAGCTACTTGCTTGAGACCCCTCCTCAGTTTCCTAAACTCTTCCTGAACTTCCTTTGGCTCCCCATTTGCCAAGTCATTAGTACCTAGGTGGATAATGACATCCAGCTCACCCTCCCGTCTTGCCTTCCCAGTGATCCCCAGTACCTTCCTTCCATCCCTCCATGCCGTGGCACCTGGTAGGCACCTCACCTCCCTGTCCTCCCCCTCCTGTGTTCCTAGCTGGATCCCTCTTACGATGGAGTCCCCCACCAGGATTCGCTTCCTCCTCCTCCTCTGGGGTCCACTGCTTTCCCCACTGAGGTCACCTCCTTGCCTAACCTCCACATCCTTTCCTTCCACTTCCCTGGGTACCTCTATTTGGTTGTCCTCATTTGCCAGTGTGGCATATGAGTTCTTGAGAGGAATAGGATCTGGGATGTGCCTCTGCCTGACTGCTCTAACCCTCCCTGAGCCCACTGTCATCCAAGTGCTCCTCGTTCTCGGCATCCTTTGAGGCAGCTGCATTGGACTGGGTGGTCCCTGGATAGGGGTGATGGTACTCCTGACCCAGTTTACTTCCACTCTGAGTCTGGCTACCTCATCCTGCAGTCCAGAGAGATGCATGCAGATAGGGCAGCACCTCAGTGTCCAGAAGGTCTGCCTGAATATGGCTGCCCCACAGCCACTGCATTGCACCACTCCCCACATTATACTGCAATTCCACTACTTCTCTGCTACTGAAGCTCTCTTAGTTCTCTTTTTATTTATTTACAGTACTAAAAATCCTGTAACTGATCGTCAGATATATATTTTTTTTTAAGGAAAAAGAAACCAATAAATAAATAAATGAGTCAAAACACTTGTCGTGCTGAGGGTGGTCTTCTTCCCCCTTATGCCCCTCCTACTTCACACCTCTTACTATACCCTGTGTTTAGCTCCTGTCAATCAGATTTATCAGGGCATATAATTAAGAGTTGGGGGAAGGGGGGCAAAATTGCAGCAATTAAAGACAGCACAGAATTACAGCACCACTATGTTTTAAATTTTCAACAGCCCAAAACAATTATAAGTAAAGACAACACAGAAAGAAAGTATAGTGTCACTACAAGCCTACAATCTAAGTTTAAAAGGAAAATACCAATTACCAGTTACTCTAAAGCACTGAATTGAATATGTTTCCTTCCTTCACCTTCTGGCTTCTTCTGAGAAGATGAACCTCTGTTTGCTGCTTTAACTGTGACTAAGCCCCACCTCCAGTTATCACGTAGCTGAGGTCAGAGGCCAGACAATTAACACCCTTCACCCAGCTATAGGACAGTCAGACAAGCCAAGATAAAATTTGCAGCAATTAAAGACAGCACAGAATTACACCACCACTATGTTTTAAATTTTCAACAGCCCAAAAACAATTATAAGTAAAGACAACACAGAAAGAAAGTATAGTGTCACTACAAGCCTACAATCTAAGTTTAAAAGAAAAATACCAATTACCAGTTACTCTAAAGCACTGAATTGAATATGTTTCCTTCCTTCACCTTCTGGCTTCTTCTGAGAAGATGAACATTAGGATTTTTGGGTCTCCAGAGGCTTGGCGAATCAGTGCTGGGCTCTTCCTTGGGGGTTGTCAACCCTAATGCTTACCCCTCCCCCAGCCCATAGCCTCCAATTTGAAGCACAAGGTACAGCTCCAAGCCACTGCCTTATAATGATACACTCTTTAAAGGTAGAGAAGTACTCTCGCCACAGGTTGCCAACACAATTTGTTGTACCTTTCTTCATGCAGGACCCTGTGCGTGAAGAAAGGAGATCATGTGTGACGTTGTTTGCTCACAGAATGGAGGAAGGAAAGAAGGAAGACCCCGCCACTGATTCACCAAGATTCCAGAAACCGCAAACCCTAATGTTTTTTCCTTTGTTGCTTGGGGTGGGGTGGGGTGGGGCATTAGGTTGGAAACACTAACACCACATTTCCCTACTTTTGTGGTGTTAAGCTATTCTAACTGGTGCATTAACAAAGTTTTAAAGAATATATATAAATATATATAGAGTGAGAGAGATGAGAGTGAAATAAATACCCAGAATAATTGCTTGTGTGGCACTGTTAAGGGACAATCCTCCCACAGTCACATAAACTCTAGAAGACTAATTAAACAACAAGTTGTCCACTGGTCTTGAGTGGTGTCCCGGTTGTGTCTTGGCATTATAAACAAAGGGTCCAAAGTCTGATTCCAACCAAGCCCATATTTCTGTCCATATCAGAAAGCAAGCTTAGAAGATTAACAAACACCGAAACCTTAAAACAGAGAATTTGGATTGCTTTTTCACTTGAGTAGTGATCCATCATGGCATGGAGTTATATTTATGAGAAAGAAAAAGTGCAACAGGAAAGTGCTGCCTGGGAGGCAACCTATTACTTCAGAAACTCTGCAAATTAGGTATGTAGGGAATATAGCCTAGAGGTTACAACACAAACCAGTGAATGAGAAGACTGACCAAACCTGTGTTTGAATCCCACAGCTGCGTGTGCCCACAGGTTGAGCTTTTTAACAAATCACTGCACACCATCTCCAGTCCCCGATGAAAATCCCACATAGAAGTCCTGTTTTCAATTCCCAGTGTCAAGCCCCATCTCTTTTACTACACACACAATTCCCACTTCCTAGCCCCAGTCCCCATATACAAGCCCTGCCTCCAATCCCCCACACACAAGTCCCACCTCCAATCCCAATCCCCACATGCAAGCCCCTCCTCCAATCCCCTATATACATGTTCTGCCTGGGTGTGACAGTGTAATATACTGGGTGTGTTTCACAGCTCATAGTGACCAAATGTGATTGTTGATGATGACTGCTGATGAAGAACTGAAGAAGGTGAGGGTAACACACTTCAAAGCTTTGTTACACTGTGGCAGCTTAGTAAAATGATTCCTGCTTGATCTTGGCTCCCAGTATGTACATTAAGTTTATCTATAAGTCTTAATGTTTGTAGCATACCAAAGGTGTGCATTGGTTGCCTGGTCCTAATTCAGTCTTACCCGTGGTGGTATGGTAAAGGTAAAGGGAGATAGTGTTTCATGGTGTAAGGCAGGTGCCCTACTGAATGAGAGGTGCCACCATATCCCTCTAGACATGGGGGGGGGTGCCCATCCCATACAGAGATAAAGAAATAAGTGCCTTAGCTGGGATTTGCACCCAGACTACCCAGAATACTGTTCTGTTGGCTTATCAGCATCTGTCCCAATTAAAGCACTTAGAAATTTGGACTTACCAAAAAGCACCTTACTCTATCTCCAATGCACAAAATGGTGTTGCACATACAATTGCATTTATTCACAAGAGTATAGTGTGCATGTATATGGAATCCAAACAAACAGAAGAGAATTAAATAAATGCCCAGAAAAGCTGCTTGTGTGGCACAAGTGAGGGACAAGCCTCTCACAATCGCATAAACTCTAGAACACCAATTAAAGGAGAGTTGTCTAGTGGGCTTGAGTGGTGCTCTGGATGTGTCTTGGCTTTATAACCAAAGGGTCAAAATTTGACTCCAGCCAATAGCATATTTCAGACTTTTTATCAAAAAATAAGTCTAGAATATTGTCAAACACAGAAACTTTGAAAAAATAGTATTTGGGTTGCTTTTTCATTTAAGTGATATGCATGGCGGCACGAAGAAAAGAGGAAATGCATCAGGAAAGTGCTGCCTTTAAGGCAACCTGGATTAAAGTAACCAGCTTCTTTCCTCTGAGCACACCTTAGTTCATGTCCCCATCTCACATACCACGTGATGTAAGACCAAACCTCCACGAGACCTTGTGGTTATCATATCTGATGACCTCAAAGTCGCAAGGCAGTGAGACAAAGTAAGGAGTAGGGCTAGTGGGGTGCTAGGATATATAGAAAGAGGCATTTCAGTCCTGGTTATCAAATATGGATCAAATAGGTGGTATTTTGGAACTGTTCCAAAAAGAAGGTTTTATTGCAAGATGCACGTTGTTTGATGTATACTGTTGATTCAACGCGCATAGACATGTCTTCTCTCAGTTGTATAAAATGTTCTCATTTAGCATCACTACAGAAGGAATTTGACTTATTAAAAACTGAGCTATAAAATGCTCTAGAAATTAATATAAAAAGATTTGTAAGCATAATTCATGCCAAGAACTTGTTAAATAACCCAGTACCATAGGAAAATAGAAAGTGTATTCGGGAAGAAGGCAATATTCCCACCAGCCCTAGTTCTAATGAACAAATTGTGAAAAGAGGCCTAGGAGAGAGAGAACAGATGAGTGGAATTTAGTTACTTCACGACAACATAAGAAGGGTAGAAGAGCACTAGTAGCTAGTAAACGAATAATGCCTGACAGGGTGGGTGTTATGCTGGGATAACATCCCACTTCGGGTGGTTGGACCCGAGGCCACCAGCCGAGGGCATCCAACACCCAAGAAGAGATGTTATCCCAGCATAACACCCACCCTGGAGGGCATTATTCCTATTATACAATGGCTTGTTGTTATATATAAAATAGAAAAATAATTTTAAAGAATGTTTTTATTAATGTGGAAAAATATTTTTGTTTCCTTAAGAGGAGATGAAAAAAAAGGATCATTAGGATCATCCATAGCAGCCATAATGATGACAGTAGACCTGTGAACAGCAGGGATGTTATGCCAGGATAAGATCCCGGCTGTGATGGCCAACTGACCAATCAGAGCCCAGGATTCTTTCTTGCCATTGTATAATGAGACACATACACTGACCCAAAACAGATACACCTTGCTTGTAGCTGAATTGAAACTTGAAAGTAATAATAGGCATGTTCCTCCTGCAGTTGAACCTTACTGAGATGTTCAAAGTACTCTCAAATGTAAGTCAGTGCTACCTCAAAAAATTGTCATAGGAGACTCAATTGTTAGGTTCACAGACAGCCACATTTGCAAAAATAATAAACTAAATACAACAGTTATTTGTCTACCGGGGCTAGGATTGCAGATGTAGACAGGGGATCTATAAATTGTCCATCCCAGAAAACTCAGTCATTTTGTAAGTGGGAAGTAATGATGTTGTTTGAAGCCAAGAAAAGAACATCTGTAGTGAACCTTTTTTTTCCTTATATATTTTATAGTATTTTTGTTCATTTTCTCCCCGATCCCTGCCCCATACCATGGACGTGTGCATACGCATGTGGAGGCATGTGCATGCCACGTTTCGAGGTACCCTTCCACTACGTATCACCACCTCCACCTATGCTGACCACTGGACTGCCACCCAGTAGCAGTGGGACTACAGTGGGGTGGCGACCACCCCAGGAGAGGAGAGCTGCCTTCGGCTGCTCAATCCTGCTCCGACCTCCCCCCCCCGGTGTTGGCATTTAGATGGCCTGAGTCCGTTCCCAAACCTGTGTCACCGGCATGGTGCGAGGTAAGGCATCCAGTGCCTCAGCCCTCAGTGCCACTGGGCCGGCCCCCATCTGTAGAGAACTTTTAACATTAGGAGTTAAATTACAGGCAAAAGGTTGCAAGGTAGCCATATCTGGTATTCTCCCAATCCCATCCTGAAAAAAAAAATCTCACCATTAACGTAATTAATATCTGGCTATCAAACTGGTGTAAGGAGAAAAACAAAGTTTGTGTCATCGAGGCACAGGTCAGGAAGCATAGGAAAACTAGGAGCAGTTATAAAATTAACAGGTAACCTTTTATTATTAGGAGAGCTCAGAAAAGCCACCCCATAGCTGAGTGTGCTACAGGAAAGAACGCCAACCAAATCTGAGAATCCACCACTACCCACCACATTAAAGACCATAAACAAAAATAGTAATATCAGAGCAGTTTATTGAAGGAAAAGTGCTAACCTCAATCATGCAAATGCACAAACCGGGAGACTGCCAGCACTCCTGAGGGTCAGGTCCACTGAGCTCACAGTGCCCACCCCAAGTGCAAGCCATGATGGGGGGGGCAGGAATACCCTCCTCTTGTCCTTCCAGAGTGCTCGCTGAGTTCACAACTGAACACCCACTACAAGGTCCCAGAGCATCCTCTTTAAACTCTGGATCAGGGTACAATACCAGTCTCGAGTCTTGCAGCCAAATATGAACCCTTCTTGGTTGTTACACAAAGGGGGAAGATCCTGATGTCACACCCTCTTCTGGGTAGCCATGTGACCCTGATTTTGTCTTCTCCCACAGAACATGCAACAAGCTGGTTCAAATCCCCACAGACTCTTTCCTGAGACTTCTGTATTCTCCCTATCTTTACCCAGATTTCCCTGTTTGATTGGTAACTTATGATGACACCCCTTAGCAATAACCATTTTGTCACAGGTTATTATTAAACATCTCACAACCACACACAATATGAAAAATCTCACTCAGGCAGGTTTCTTGAAAACTAATGTTTTTACTAAAATACTTAATTAATAATCATACAGTTACAACTAAAAGTTTTAGAAAATTTGGTCACAGAATAACACAAATAAAAGTGAAAAATATACATAAAACAAACACACAAACTTTTATCTAATTTCTACCTTATGTTCATAGTGAATTGAAATCCAGAATAATAAGTGCAGTCTCTGGTTCTTAGTCTATCTCTTTGTTGTGGCAGAAGAGTGTCCTTTGAAAACTGATCAACCAATGCTCTGTGGAGGCTCTTAAATAGGGATGGCCATCTCAGTCTTTGGATAGTGAGGTGCCTTATTTTTACTAGGCCAGTAGATGTCACTCTTGCTTTTTCCAGATTTTAAGGAATTATTATTTGATTTCCTTATCTGGGTCATCATATCACCACTTCCTTGCACATTAATAACATTTTCAGAATTAGTGTCTTTGAAGTCCTACTGTCTACAATATAACACTTGTAAGACAATTCACTAGTCTGTTAGGAAGGGCTATTTACTAGATCCTGTTTCCCAGGCATCCTGCCTTTGAAGTGGAATAGTTTTATGATCCATGGGGATGTTTTCCATCCCCTGACACTTTTATGACCCTCTCTCTTTAACTAGCTGACTAGGGAAATCTTCTTTGAAAATGTAATTTTCAGCTTCCTCACTAGTAGCTGTTTTCCTGGGTCACATAGAAATGTCACATATTTTGCAAGGCTTTTTCTCATTTCCCTGTGACCTTTTTAGTAACCTGTGTACTCCTTTAAAAAAAAACACATGGGCATCTTTTGTGGCATTTGACATACACAAAATCACATCAACAAAAATGATGATATAGATATATCTGCAAATTATGACTGGAAGTTTGCTAGCTCACCACAAACACCATATAACTAAACATATGTGTTTATAAAAACAGGACAAGACTACCCCCAAAACCACACTGGGAAATATATGGAAAAAATAATAATAATAAATGTTAAACATTGTATTGTTACCAATAGCAGTAAAATAAAAAATAAACATTGTTTAGCATAGCTATTTATAAAGGCAGTACAAACAGGGAAGACAAAGTCCTTCATCTGAGGTATCTCTAATTCCAAGTTTCAGTCTCTCTCTCTCTCTAGCAAAAGTATTACTGTTCTTTTTATAAGTCTTTGCCTGAGAACTCATTAAGAGAACATCCTGTTTCTCAGAAAATGTTCTTGTCAGTTTTGGTGCAGAGCAGGCTTGCAAACAGAACAGTGTCCCAAGCTGGCCTCTTGCTGATAGCTCTGCAAAAGAGTTTGCAAACAAGCCTGAGAGGAACTCAATCCGCACTCAGGTTAACCCCCTAAATTCCAAATAGCTTTCTGCAGTAATTTCAACAGTATATCTATATACAGTTTCAAACAAAGGGATCCCAGTATCAATTACAGTTTCATACAAAAATTCATATATATTTTTATAACTGCAGATATGCAAGGGGAAAGAAAAGACAGAAACAGCAAGTGAAGGTAGAGAGACAGAAGGCGGAGAATAACTAGACCGTCAGAGTGATCAGTTCCTAGGTCTCACAAGAACATTTGGTTGCACAACCAGACAAAGAGACAGAAAAAGAGTGGATAGAATAGATCCTTGCATTTAACTCTTTCTGCATAACAAATGGGACAGGGCTTTATTCAAGCCTGTCACAGCTTGTAAACAACTGGGACTGTTTCAAATGAAAAAAAACTTTATTCCAGGGATGAAATATATTTAAACAAATTGGGAGCTTTAAGATACTAGACAAACATTTTAAACAGTGCTTAGATTATTTCAATTTAAACTGAGTAAGAAGGAGGAACATTAAAAACAAATCCATAACACTACATCTCACTATAAACAAAAGACCCATTACTATAATATGACGAGGAATCACCTAAACTTTATATTTGTAAATACTAGAACCATACAAAATAAGTTAGATGAATTATAGGCATTAACTGCATTTCAGAACATTGACATCATAGCTATTACTGAAACTTGATGGACAGATAAAATTGCTTGGGAAACCATAATAGATGGATATGATCTTTGTAAAATTTAATAGAGAAAATAGGAAAGGAGGTGGAGTAGCACTTTTTGTTAAAAATTGCATCAATTCTATTGAAGTTTCAGCAAAGATTAAGAATATTAGGAAAAACCTTACTACTACCAAATCCATCTAGGTAAAACTATATAACAGCAAGGTCAACTCCTTAATTGTAAGTGTTTTTTATCACCCGCCTGACTCTTCAATGGGTACCTAAAATGAATTACTATCTGAAATAGAGGCCACGAGAGAACTAGGTGACTTAATTATAATGGGAGATTTCAACCTGGGGGAAATAAATTGGGTAAACAACTCCACTGCTAGCACTATAGGGAAAAAAACTACTTGCAGTATGTGAACACACCCAATTAAAACAGCATGTGAGTGAGCCTACCAGAGGATAGAACATTTTGGCTATAGTGCTCTGCTCTGATTATTTTATAATCAGCAAGTATAAAACAGGCCCACATCTAGGTAATAGTGATCACAATGTGGTATAGTTCAAATAAATCAAGATTACATAATATACAATGGCAAAACCAACATATACAGTATCTTTATAACAGTGCTAATATGGTTAAAATAAAGGATGAACTCAGTAAAATAAATTAGAATAGAGAATTGGAAAACAAATCCACTGAAGATATCTGGGATACTATTAAAAATACAGTTTTAAATTTAAGTGATAAATATATACCAAAGATACTCAAACATCAAAATAATAAAGTAAGACTGTGACTCAACAAAAACATTAAAAAAATTACTAAATAAAAAGAACAAATTATATAGGGCTTATCTTCTTGCAGAAAAATCACGCCTCTTGGGAAGCTTTAATTTCAGTTCAAAAAAGTGTAAAAGTGAAATAAGAAAGGCTAAAAAGATAATGGAACAAAATATTGCTATGAATGCTAGAAAAGTTATCAGCAAATCCTTTTGTGCCTACATTAATTCCTTGGAAAAAAAAACAAAGTAAGATAGGACCACTGTTAAACAACAGCACTCTGACATATTATAATAGAAACATGGCAGAAATACTAAATGATCATTTTTGTGTGGTTTTTATATTTTTTTTATACTCTATTGAAAAATGTAACAATGATAAAAATATATAACCTCTTTGCGATTTTAGTTTTACAGTCATAAAAATAATAAATAACCAGTTTAACAGAATATAAAAACTATGTGAACTCACAGGTCTTGTTTTATAGCGTAAAGTTTTACATTTAGTCATATAAATTAATTTCTGCTACTTTAAAGTTATCTTGAGCAATTAATTCCTAGTGCCATACAATTGACAGGTGTGTATAGCATCTTTGCACCTGTCAGGGAACGGTCTCTCTAGGGTATAAGTAGATCCCTATTAACAGAGAATATAATGTGTAAGTTATGTAAGAACAGTATCAGTTACAGGTGAACATTCTTAGTAATAAAAAATAAATAAATAAAAGGGAAGAAAGGGAAAAGCAAGGTCTGTGGTCATGCAAAAGGTTCAAAGTGTAAATCCACCATATAAGTCCCAGTGGGTTCATTTATTTTGGAAGCTCAGTAATCTCTGCTGCAGTCCGAAGGTAAGCCTCTCAAATTTGTGTGTATGTTGTATAATACCCTTCTAATCTGATATTACTGATGGTTCACGCTTAAGCCATCTTTTAGTGATGGCTTTGATGGCTGCTGCTATAAGGATTATCCATAAATATTTTGCTTCCCTTCCCTTTAACACTGCAGGGTAGAGTCCTAAGAGTAAATGCTCTGGGCCCAGTGGTGATGTTATGCCTAATAAATAACTGTTTAAAATGAGGGATTACATCCTCCCAGAAGGGCTGGATCACTGCACAGGTCCAAAAAATATGAGCTTGTGAAGCAATAGCTTCTTCACACTGTCTCCAGCAGGTGGAAGGTGTAGAAGGGTTCCGTTTTGAAATGATAGGTGGAACTAAAAAATATCTCACCTTTAGCTTCCAAACGAATTCTCTCCAGATCAGAGGAGAGGAGGACCTCCAGGTATTCTCCCAGATCTAAGTCCACTGCTTCTCTTCTAAAACAATATGTAAATCTGTTTCCCACTTTTGCTTAATCAGAACTGTGGAGAAGGCAGGGGTCAGATATTCAAAACTTTGCCCCTGGGCTACATTAACACTGCCCAGCGGGCAAACTTAGCCCAGAGCGCAAAGCAAGCTATATTCAAAAGGATTAGCCCAGGGCAAGCAGCTTCTGAATATAGCATGGGAATGAGGCCATGCAAACTGGGCTGGGAGTGCAGGGCAAATGTAGCCCTGGAATAAGACAGCACTGAATATAGCAACCAGGAAGTGCAAACCACAACAACAATACAGTGCACCATGACGTGAGGGCAGGTAGAGGTGAACTATGTGGCCAATGTGTGTGCCAGCAAATGCATGGACCTAATATAGCTGTAGGCAGCAGCTGATATGAAAGAACAGCGATCAAAACTGTATAATATTCCCTGAACCATTAGCACCGCACTAACACGTTAGCGCGGCTTCAGCGCGGAGCTAAACCATTTGCTTGGAGCTAAGATTTGCCATATTCAAAAGTGACATGCAAATGAGCCTACTTAGGTAGTCTCTGGGCAAACAGCCAGATTAGTATCTCATTATGCCCTGATTTGCATGCAGTTTGCCCAGCGTTACTGCAGGGTCCCACAGCTCCACCTGTAGGTCAGTCTAGAAGTTCAGTGGCTGGCCAGGTCTGGCTGCAGCTCCACCTGTAGGTCAGTCTGACAGTGCATGATGGTTTCTGCAGGCTACACATATGCAGTACAGCATAGCATTGTGTGCCCCAGGGGACAACACAGCATAGGCACAGGTAGTGGTGGCAGTGCATGCAACTGGCACACTGTAGGGCATGCTACAGTGCACAGCAGACACCACAGTAGCAAGGGGCCAGTAGTGTGAGGGACACAGCAATGCCTATGGTGTGTAGGGCAGTGCTGAACACTACACTGTACACAGTGGCAAGCCCACCTTGCAGGTGTTTACTGACAGTGGACAATACTGTCACACTGTTGTGTGACCCACAGATGCTGCACCCCTGGTATGGGATGCTCATAGTGACATAGACATGGCCGGCTGTGTATGCTGTGGTGTATGCACAGCTGTGCGGTATGTGACTGGGGGCATGTACGATCAGACAGGCACACTGGTACTGGGGTATTCCCCATACTGGCCCATGTGCACTGCGTGCTGTGTCCCAGCCTTGTGGCTGCACCCAGTTTGTGGTGAGGCATGGCCACCCGAACACCCTCCCCTCAGCACCCACAATACTCACAGTGCTGCATATGTGTGCTGGCATCTGTTGGTCAGCACAGCCATATGGTCTGCAGGGGTGTGTTGTATGGCCACACTACCATGGTGGCCCTCTGGGGGCCGGGTCACCACATACTGCCTGGCATGGCTGGGACTGGTGGCAGCAGTTGGCATCATTGTGGTGACATCAGTGAACAGCATGTTTCCTCCATGTCTAGCATTTCCTCTGTGTCATAGTCATATATTAGGGTCACGCAAGGCCACAGTGTTGCACAAAGCTGTTTGCCTAGGGTTAAGACCAGCTTTTCCTGGGCGGTAATTTGTACCATGCAAGGGGTTGCGCTAAGTTGTGCTAAATACCTTAGTCGCTCAATATCCCATAGCACCTGTATTCATGTTCAGGTTGCCCCTTGCATATAATTATGGTTTGCCTGGCACTAATGCGGTTTGTGCGTGCTGATCAGCCTTTTGAATATAGCAGACCCACACTAATCCCACGCTAACCCCATGCAAATGGTTTGCACATCACGCAAAGCTTTGAATATCTGGCCCCATGTCTCTTAAATAGCTGGCATAAGGTTGTGTGATTGCTTTTTCACCATAGGAGAGGACCAATTTTTTTCAAAGGGAGTGGTTGTGCTGGCCCAGTGGCGCTGAGGGTTGAGGCGCTGGATGCCACATCTCATGCTGCACCGGTGACCTGGGTTTGGGAATGAGCCCGGGACATCGGAGGTCAGCTCTGGGGTGGGGGAATATATGGATTGAGTTGCAGTTTGGCAACTCTCCACTCCTGGGGTGGGTCAGGCACCGTGCCGACTAGTGGACAGTGTTGGGAGAGGAGGACATCATTAGGTGATTGTCAAAAGCCTTGCCTCACCACGGCTTACCACCTGGACTCTGGTCCTGTTCCGCCGGCATCCTCGAGGGTGGGGACAGGAAAACATAGCTACTTCCACAACCACGAAAATCCCACCCCACTGCCGTGCAGTGTGATCCCTGATTGGGGAAGAAGGAGCCCAGGATAAGTGGTACGGTGCCACTGAGCCCTAGCCAGTAGTGGGCATAAAAAGATAAAAAAAAAACAAAAAAAAAAAAACCAAAGGGAATGGTTGCCAGAGGTTCCCAAGAACTCAACAGGAGCATCTGTATGTGAGTAGTAATGTAATCCCATAACTGATAAAACCAAAAATGGTCTGAGGGGAGCCATCCAAAGTGCTGTTGGGCTGATTCACAGGAGATGACCAAACCAGCTGCCAAGGGGTAGCAGCATTGCGTCTGGCCTGCTTCTCAAACCATTGGTCTAAATGGACTGGCTTAAAAGTAGGATTGTCTATCCACCTTTCGTATTTCCAAAGTTGAGCCTTAGTAGGTCCCCGAGAGGTGCCTCTCCTCCAACCCTCAAGCGCTGCCACAGTTCAGGTGAAGGCTGTATTGCTTGAGCAAGTGAATCGGTTTGTGAGAAATAATCATGCTGGAAGGGGGAGGTGGATGTCTTCTGGTAAGTAAAATTGTTTTCCAGTGGAAAATGTAATGTGGGTTACCCCACAGCAGGGCTATTCTCATTTGAGCCACTGTCCAGTATCCCAGGAAGTGTGGGACTGCTAATCCCCCTTGTTGTTTTGGAAGAAATAAAACCTGTTTTTTTGACCTGAGGTCTTTTCCCCCCCAAAGGAACGAGAAAAATAGTGACTGCCAGGTTTGAAGACCTTTTTTTAAGGAGCAGTCATGGGACATATTGAAATAAATAAAGCAGGT
The DNA here is from genome assembly GCA_016271365.2 of Neoceratodus forsteri. Lineage (NCBI taxonomy): Eukaryota > Metazoa > Chordata > Ceratodontiformes > Ceratodontidae > Neoceratodus > Neoceratodus forsteri. Next base: position 505,913,694 of record CM028129.1, read on the forward strand.
GGGGAAGGCCATTCATTTTTAAAGCTTGCATTTGGGCATGTAAAGAGAGGGGTAGTTGTGAAAGGGTATAAGGACTCAAGAGACCTCTCATTTTCTACACTATTAAGCCTGTTGCAACAGCACCTTAGAACTCTATCCTTGTGTTCTAATGTCTCTTTTCTGTGCTATCTTCACTTTTCCCCATCTACAGGCAGGCCACCTTTATGATGTTACTTTCCCTACCTGTATTGATTGTGATTCTGATCTCTGTGAGCTCCTGTACAGATATTGATCCGCTGTAGGTTTTTGGACCCAGTACGAATGTGCACACACTCATCTCCACAATCGTGCGCACGATTCCCTCGCAAATGTGTGAATGATATGTTGGCTAGTCCGCGGCTGAATTAATCATTTAACAGAAAGGAGCTTTTATCCCCTATAATGCTGCAGAAGTGGGCAGAATTGCCATGCAGTTCAGCTTCTTCTTACAGTCCGATTTTCTTTATCTCGTCAGGGTACAGTTGTTAAGTGCACAGTGCAACACTCTGCCTGCAAAGCTGTATTGCAGAGTGCAGTGTTAAAACTGGAAAAAGAAACAAAATGTTGTTCCCGGTGCGGCAGACCTTGCGTGCAAAAATAAAGCTTGCTGCATTGCACACTGCTTGCAATTGTTTTGTTGTGCCCTGACTATTATACAGAGCTCTGGTATAGAATTCTCCTAAGAAACTGAAATTAAGGGAGATACTGGATGATTAAGGACCCTCTTGCGCTCAAGGATAATTATGGCAGTTTTTTTTTTTTATATTTTCTTCTTTTACCCGCCTCGTCATCCCTCCACTGTCACGGACCCCCGGGCAGACCACGGATATCGCCAACTCCCCAGTCATCCCTGGCTTACCCCAGAGAGTGGGCGCGGTTCCGACCCCTATATCGGACAGCGGAACTGTAACTGGTTGGAGAACGGCTCCGGTGGCCAATCAGGGCATTACTGGGGCAGAGCGTCATCTAGGCGCTAGGCGTGGGATTTTACTCCATTTTACCTCCCGAGGAGGCGGGGGCGTGCAATGCGCCAGCGTCCGCCCGCCTCCCTCCCCTTTCGAGCGTCGGCAACGTGAGTTCTCCGGCCTCCGCCAGGAGTCCTAGCGCTCCAGATGTTGCCCGCACCCTCCCCGGAGGAGGCTGCCCATCGGACGCTCAATCCTTCTCCCCGGCCAGCCCTCAGGCGATCGGGTCCGTTCCCGAACCGAATTGCGCCCGGTAAGTAAGCAGAAATCCCACCACTGGGCGGCGGGCCGTGCAATTATAGCAGTTTCACCGTAGCTGCAGGCTGTTGCTCTGCCCACTGCCGGCTACCAGTACACTCCTTGTAAACAATAAAACAACTAACAGTCATAATAATAAAATGACCAAATAGGACCCAGGGGCGTGGGGCGGAGCACCCCGAAAAAGAACAAGAATTAAATAGTCATAATAATAATCCAACTGTGAAAATTACCAAATAGAACCGGGGGTGTGGCGGGGCGCCCACAGAAAGAACAAACAAATAATACATTGTATATTCTAAATTGTGCACCAGATCAGGTAGCGAAACGAGCTGAGGCAGAGGACAATGCTGAGAATGTGCCGTACAGTCGGAAAACCGGCGTTAAGCTGTAGTAAGTTTACAAATATAACGGAAACACAGTGCTGCGGTAAAAATATTGTTCAAATGATGAAACTTAGATGCATAAGGGGGGGGTGTACAGAAAATACAGAAAAATAAAACAGTGCAGTGGTACAATGTGGAAACGGTCTTTCTATTTCAATGAATTTGTAAAGTTAGTTAAGCCAGGTGTGGTGCAAATACTGTGCAAGTTGAAAAGGTCACATGTTACATACATGCTTAAGGTGTTGTTATGGTTTGCAATAAATAGACTTTTGGTAGCATGTCGTGGTTGGGCGTGTCGCTGTATGCTATTTATCTGTGAGACGGGGTGTGTGCATGGCATGGAGAAAGCCGTCGCTACCGTAATGCTGTGAGTTTTTGATTTTGCGCATGAGGGATCCTTAATCATCCGGTATCACCAAATTAAGTTTCAGGTGGCGTTTTACAGAGTTGTGCAGTGCTAAATGGCCCAAGACTTAAAGAGTCATTGACATTGGTGCCAGAACGGTTTGAAAAGTGGTAGGCCCAAAGATGTAGGAGGTATATTCTCCCCTATTAAATACTTTAATGTGATTGTAAAAACTGATAGGGCCACTTATGAAAGTGGTAGGGCCATGGCCCTCTGCCCTCCCGTTCCAGCACCTATGGTCGTTGAAATTTACATTTGAATGGTTTGGTATGCAAATCTTAATTTACAGGAAATGAAAATAGATGGAATGACAGGAATACAAATTAAGAAAATGGCCTGGCAGTTGTTTTCATATTAAGGTTTACCTGCTGTAAATGTTTTCAATGTTTATGGACTGAGTCTGACACACTTTTCCTTGCTTCCAGGACCCTCTCAAGCCTCTGCCTCATTCTTTATAATGCCGGCTGGCTGATTCTTTCATTTCATGTAGACAGAGGACTTGAAGGAGGAGCCTGTTGGCCGAGAACAGGGTTATTTCTGACTATTTGCATATAAATGTGTATTTTAGATCTGATATGTTTTTCTTTTAACTGTAAAGTAATGTACAGATGTGTGTTTGAATAAAACAACAGTCTATATAATGAATTTGGTAAAATAAAAAGGAAAAGGGGCAGAGCTTAGTCCCATCACCTGACCTTTCTCGGCTATAAATGAAGATTTGACCTGTATTTCAGTCAGTGAGTTGTAGGGCTCAGCAAGGAGCTGACCCAGTATAGACCCTAGTACTTTCTAGTGGTTGTAATATTGGATATAGAATTGATTTACCATCTTTTATTCCTTTTGTCGTGTACAGTCTGTTACCTTTTATTTTTGGATTTTTGCTGAATAAAGCTGCTTTAAGTTCTGATCCTGGTGTCTGCATCCATCAATACCCACATCCTCTTACAGTATTAATAGCCATTTCTGAAAGTTTAAGCGTAGTCAAGCTATCAGAAGTACATAGTTTAATTTATAGAGCTGGGATGTTTCAACCCCAAAGTGGATTCACAGATATTTCATAGACATGAGGTCCCACGTCATAGGGTAAATCCGTTGAATTTCAGTTTAAGCCTTGTAAATAAAACTTAGAATTTAATTTTTTTTTGAGTGATCTATTTTTCTCCCCTCCGTGCCCTGAATCTGCCTCTCCTTCAGGCATCCAAGGTCACCAGCACCCCTTCTAACCTCCCCAAGCCCTGTCGCCTCACATTGCAGTCTACCTCGGCGTTACCCTTCGCTGAGTGGGTCCCTCTCCTCTGAGGGGGAATGCACCGGTTGGGGCAGCCCAGTATGCTCTATTTTCCCTTGACCTCAGGTGCTGCTGAGATGGCCAGCCCGTAGGAAGTTTTCCGGGTGTGCTGGTAGACCGGATGCTGTCATCCGGCCAATCGAGAGTTTTTTTTTTTTGTTCTGGTGCTTCCCACATTGCAATGCTTTTGTGCAGTGCTCCTGGTCGCCACCGGGGGCTGGTGCAGAGCGAAGTAACCCTGAAACCCACTGCAGGAGAGGAGAGCAGTCCTGTGGATGCTCAGTCCTCTCCTTCCACTGCCAACCCCTGATGACCCAAGTCCGTTCCCGAACCCGGGTTGTCGGTGTGGTGTGAGGTAAGGTGCCAGTGCCTCAACCCTCTGTGCCACCGGGCCGGCTCAGTTTCAGTTTTTGATGTATTAAGGGGTATCCTGATAATAGGGAAAACTGGCGCAGCTGGTTAAAGGTGGCCGGAAGTGAGTGGTCAGGGTCTGTTAAATATAATAATGTGTCATCGGCATGTAAGACCAACTTATGGCCAATTCCACTTAATTGTATACCTCTAATAGACCAATCTTGTCTGATACTTTGGGCTAGGGGTTCAGAGCCTTAGGAAGGCATTTGGGTGCCCTGGGCAAAAAGCTCTGGAGGGTTTACATGCTCCAGCTCTGTGGTGAGGTTTGAGGCTTTTCTTGAAGAAAAAAAAAAAACAGTTTTGCTACATGGTCGGTCCCTACCCGGGAAAATTTTGCTGCCATGAATCTGAGGTGTGAGAAGAAGAATCAGCATTTATATAGCACTTTTCATATACAGTGTATCCCAAAGCGCTTTACATGCAATGCTAGACTGGTAGTGAAGTGACTAAATGTGTGGTGGCAGCCATATCACACATCAACACCCACACACAGCCTAGACAATTGCATGAACCAGTTTATGGGAAGGGGAATGTTGGCCAGGACACCGGGAATGTCCCCTACTCTTTGCGAAGAGTGCCCCTCGGTTCTTTTACTTCCACCTGGACACCCACCAGGACAACACCAGGATGGATAGAAGGGACCTCGTTTTAATGTCTCATCTGAAGGACAGCACACCTCAGCAGTTCAGCACCCCCTACTACTGCACTCTGATGCCAGCATTTTAGGTGCAAGTCCAATCCCGGTGTGGGCAGTGAAATTCACAACCTTCTGGTCCATAGGTGAATGTGCTACCAACTGAGCCAGGAGACTCTGGCTGGCTAGAAGCACATTTAGACAGGCAGTATTTTTTTATTTTCTTTACAGTTTACTTTAAGTAGGGGGCATTGCTGCTATGTTTTTGAGGTCTAGGTTGGGGTGTGGTCCATGGAAATGTGTCAGTCTATTGGGGAGGGTAGTCTGCTTCTTTATTAAAAGCAATGCACTACAGATGCATAATTCTTGTAGCATTCATGGGTATGAGTGACAAACTATTTTTCTGCATACTAAACATTTGAATGGGATAGTTGGGCTTAGGAAAACACAGTACACGTATTTTCTTATGTCTCAGTTTTGAAGATAGGAATTTCCTATATCTTCAAAATTGAGACATAAGGAAATACACGTACACTTACTGAGGAATCCTCTGAAAACAGAATATTACAACACAGCTACTTCTGTATGTGACTGTTGCTAGAGATGATTTCTGACCCGTCTCCATCTCCAAGGGTCATGCGACCAGCCATTCAGAGACCACAGTCTGCACAGTGTCTGTAACCTGGCACCCAGTCCCACCGGATGTACAATAAAGAAAAAAAGCATGTACCAACCAACTTGAGGGAGACTAGTCAGTGCAGTGCAATGGAGTCGCGGTCTGACTGCAGGCTCTGCTCTGACTGGGACTGTCTGTGCCATCCCTCCACTATCCGCCTGCATGGAATAGAAGGAAACAGCTCGGGGTGGGACTGGGGGAGCCTCCCTGGTATGGAATTGGAGTGCAGGAGGAACACGGGTCAAGATGAAAGAAAACAATGTGGTGGGCTGGAGTGAGGGTGCCCATGGCCCACCCACACCATGGCAATCAGTCAGCACACAAGCAGCAGACAGGAGGGCACGAACGTCTTCACTTCCATCCCAGTCCCGTGAACTACTAAGTCGTCTTGTCACACCTGAGTCAGGCCTGGGCCGTGGGTCCCTCGTCCCAGTCCCACAATCAAATTAAAAATCAGATCCAATCCTTTCTCCCGATCACTGAAGTGCAGTACGTTTTTCAAATTCCAATCAAGAATATCCCCCCCAGTGGTGCCGCTGCTGCCACTGCCATGCGTCACATATAACACACTCACACCTTATTCATTGACACAGTCACACAGACACAAAAAACTAAACAATAAACAAATTTGAAGAATTAATTTTCATTTTAAAACAATATGGACTACAGAATCACACAGATACATGGGAGATGCCTGGGATGGACTTGTGCATACTGTAGACAGACTACTACAGTGATGCGCTACATTGCTTTGCTTAAAAAATCTTCAAGATGGATTTCTCTTGTCTTCTCTGCATATCATCTTTCCCAGTCTTCTCTCTCTACATACATTCTGTCTATCGCTTTTTTTGCTGCCTGCTAGTCACTCTATTTCTAGGCTCTACTCTCAACAATAACATTGTCTCCGACTCCAAGTTTAACTGCCTCTCCGTGCTACGTTCACTGCCCGTACCTTTTATACTAGTGGGCGGCACTGGCCCGCCCACAGTTTTCTCTTTCTTTCTCATTGCAGCAACACCACACCACATGATTATATGTCTGCAGCTCATGCGACCCCCCCCCCAACCCAACCTGCTGGTCCTTGGTCTGCAGGTGCGCCCCTATTCACAGCCAAAGATAATTACAATTTACCAAGCCAAAATAAATTTAAAAAAAGCAGTAGCACAAGTTAATAAACAAATGAGATTCATTTGAAAATTGTGCCCCCCTGAGGGTTGTGCCCAGTGCCAGTGCACCACCCACCCCACCCTTCCTACGGTACTGGGCAGCACACCAGACAGCGGTCCGGTCACATGCTTCCACAGTGCACTTATACAGATCTGATGCTGGCATAACATCTGCGGAGCTTGTCACATGCAGCCATAAAAATTAGACTCGGGGGAGACTATTAACAAACTAGAGATCTGGTCTGGGACTTGCTCGTCATCACAGGCACTTTCTCATTCTTTTCTAAGTAGTAATTTTTGGTAAATGTGCATTAACCATATTGATCTCATTGCTGGTAGACTACTTCTGGTTTCCCCTGATTGTAGTAGGCAGGGGTAGTAGCAGTCTTGAAGTGGTAGCTGGCTGACTGGCAGTGGCGGAGGAAGAGAAAGTTGGGCCCCAGAGCAGGTTTTAATTGTGGGCCCCCACGCCGCCACCCACCCTCATCCCAGCGCTGCAACCCCCCCCCTCGGCCCAGCCCCCCCAGCTAGCCTAGGCAGCAAGCAAGGCCCAAGCCCAAATGTGTTTTGTTTTCTTTCTTTATAGCAACCAGAAATTACAATCCAGTCCAATCGATGCTGTGCTACTACTTCCTTGTCCTTAGCCCCTGCCTACATCATTAGTTTCTTTACTTTAACAAAAATAAAGGTTGTGATTGTGTGTCCCCACTACGCCACACACACAGACACTGCGAGTTTAGCTTGCTCTCCGATCTACACACCATGTGACCCATCTCTCGTGCTGCAGTGCAATATATAGCCCAGTTTGGCCCTGCCTACCACTGACTGATTGACAGTGTCCCTGTACAATGGGACATGTCAGCCAACAGCCAGTCATGTGGTGCAGAGCTCGAGCTTGCTAGGACCCATGCTGCCCTTTGTGTGCCTGGCTACCTGCCTTCCTGACCCTAGTAGGCCTCTGCCTCCCTCCCTTCGTCCCCCACACAGATAGTACAGCAACATGCAGCAGCAATGAGAGAGAGCTGCGAGCACTCCACAGTCCACCATGCACTCGTGAGCAGCAGCGACCAGCCGGCCATGGGCCCCTGCCGCCCCTCAGTGCTACAAACAACAACAACCTGCCCCTGAGCCAGCCACTCGCAAGGCAAGTTCAACAGTCATCTTCCCCCCCTTCTGCCAAGTTCCAACCCGAACCACCCCACTACCCAGACCGAGCCACCCACACAGACACAAATACACACATCAAGCTTCCGAGGTACAGATTCAGAGTGAGAGAGAGAGAGAGAGACGAGAAGCACAGAAGAGAGTAGAGAGAGTGTGAGAAGAACTGAACAAAGACTGACTACTAACTAGATGTCTGTTGTGAGCAAAGTAAGTGTACATTGGGTGGGGCCGGGGCAGGGGTCGGACTCCGGGGCCAGATGGCGGGGCAGTGTGATGCTTTGTGACTCTGTGCAGGCAGGGCAGTCTTGTTGCAGCAACGAGTGACCGACCGGGACCATCATCACTGTCCTGCACTGCAGGCACACAGGCACTGTGGGTGCTCTCTAGTCTCTCTCTCTCTCTCTCTCTCTCTCCCCCCCCCTCGAGTCTCACTCTCTGTCTTTGCTGCTCTGCCTCTGCACAATGCAGTGTGAGTGACTGACAGACTGTGTTGTCCTGCTCGCTCCTGTAAAAGTAAAGTTACCAATGGTGCAGGAAACCCAACAGCTTAGCTTTAGAAGTAGTCGTCCCGATCCTTATCCGACTCAGTCTTGTCATGTCACGATGCGAGACGGACTCTCTGCTGCCATCTGCAGTATGTCGTTGGGTAGCACAGGTCAGGCGCAGCAGCACACTGTCAGTTCAGTGACTGGTGCTGGGACTGGGACTGGGACTGGGAGGGTTACTAAAAATGTCAGTTGAATCTTTATCTTTCGCCCAAAAAATGTTTAAAATACTTAAACTTATTGGGCCTCTAAGTGTGTCGGGCCCCTGTGCCATTGAACCGGCTATTCCTCCGCCACTGCTGACTGGCTCTCTCTGACTGGCTGCCCTCTGCTCTGGTCTGGTGCTGTTTCTGTGTTCCTGTCTTCTTCCTCATTACTTAACTAAAAGACATTAACAGTGGTGCCTGTGCTTGTTGAGAAGTAGAAATTGCAACTCTTTTTTTTATTTTATTTATGCATCCAGACCACTGGGCATCCTTCAGGAGTGTCCATGTGGATACTACCCTAATTCCCAGCCTTAACCCCCCGCTTCTTCCAGGCTCTCTCCCCCCGAATGACCTAGGTAGGCCTGATCCCCGGATCACCTCTGGGGCTGGTTCTGCCCTCCTTCAGCAGTCAACTCCTAAGTGTGAGGTGCCTTACCTTCAGTTGTCGGGTTGGCCATAGAGAGACCTGGGTACGCTTGGGCTGGCATTGGGATGTGGGTGTCCCACTGGAGCCACCATCATCTCACCGGTGGTCAAGAGGGATTTTCTTGTGCTTGCCCCCCGAGTGCAGCCATGCAATGGCGTCAGCACGCGGCTGCCCCATAGATGCCTGCCGTGCTTGTCCCCGATTCTTGTTTCCATGCTAGTAGTACCTCCGGTCTCTGCTTGGGGTCTCTACTACAGCAGGAAGACCCTGGATCCCTCCCAAGGGAGAGGAGAGCTGTCCTATGGATGCTCGATCCATCTCCCTCCCCTGCCGACCCCCAGCTCCTGGGCTTGCTCCTGAACCCGGGTCACTGGCATGGCGCGAGCTGTGGCATCCAGCACCTCAACCCTCAGTGCCACCGGGCCGGCAAAATTACTACTCTTAATAATTTATACACAATATTAGTATTACTTTCTTATATGTCAGAAACAGAAGAGTGATTAGGGAGCATGCTGGGAGTTATCTGCCTTTTGACAAAACAATCTCATGGACAGTATGTGGTGGGTAGCTGTCAGAGTTTCATGGTTTACACTGGTGCTTTAACTACTAAGTTATAAGAGCTGGTCACAGTTCTGTGACTTGCCTGCCTTTGGACAAATTCATCATCGTCATCATCATCATCATCTTAGAGTTCGTGGCGGTTGTACGTATTACAGCACTGGCACTTCCAGTAAGCTCATCAACAGTCACATCGTTCACTTCTCATCTCATTTCACTAATCATGCTGTTTATTACTACTAAACAGTGGTTTAATTAAGCAATAATGCACGACAGGGTGTGGTATATCATGGGATATCGTCACGCCTCGGGTGGTTGGGCACAAGGCAGCAGGCCGAGTACGTCCAATGACCAGAGAAGTGATGATATCCCATGATATACCACACCCTGGAGTGTGTTATGTATATGAAGTGGTTTAAATATTTTTAAAGTAAAAACAATAGAAACATTTTAAAATGTGTTTTGGGGGTGTTGGAGGAATACCTTTAAATAAAATAGTTCCTGGAGGGCTCTGGGCGCAGGTGGTGCTGTTGGCCGTGGTAGAGAAGTGAGCTCTAGTGACTGGGTGAGCCACTCCTTACCATTGCAGTTTTCTTTTTTTAAAGTGTTCTCCATTCACAGTGCACTTTATTTTTTATTATTTTTGTTCTGGGAATTGGATGCTGAGGACTGGTAAGCTGAGAAAGAAGTTGGAGAGGCGAGCCAATGATGAACGAACAAGAAAAAGGTAGAGTCTTGGTGCAATTCATTCGGGACTGTTATTGTAAGAGCTACTATTAGAATGGTTAGGAATGTCTGGGACAAGACTGGCAGTTTTTTCTATGTGGCTGGGACGTAGCTTTCTTTTTGTGGGGGAGCCGCGGTTTGTGTGAGAATGACTACAATGCAATGGTCTGTCGTTTGTCCTTTTCAGAGGAAAAAAAAATATTTGTCCGTTGCTGCCACTCGCATGCTGCTGGATATGTTGCTTTTGAAAGTATTGCTCGCAGTGGCTCCTGTTGTGCCGAATTCTGTTGTGCACACAGCTGGTGGGATTTTTTTTTTTTTTTAAATAGCAGCCAACTGGAAGTCTGACTAGCTGTGGACTGCTGGAGATGAAGAAGACTGCGCGGTCAGTGAGGAGGCTGGTGGCCGGAGGTTTTCTTAAGCCGTGATGATGTAGCCCGATATCGCGGCTTCAAAAACCTCTCGGCCAATCAGCTTCCTGTATTTATGATGTCCAATTCATAATTGTTTTTTTTTTCTACAGATATGTTGATTAAAAGCAGTTTAAAATGATTTTTTAACGTACAGTTACCATAAAACAATAAAGGGTATAAAAGGTTTGGATAAGGATCGGATAAGGATCTGAACCTTGTTTGCTTGTCAGAACATTTTAGAACCTCAGAACCTTTTGAGGTTGTGCCATCCATATTCCTCAGTCACCTTAGGGGAAATTGGTGGCAATAATGAGTGCATGTCTTAAGACAAGGTAACAAACTGGCTAACAATAGCAAGACTACAAGTTGGGGCTACTATGCAACTGCCAAAGGTGTGTCCCTCTCCATCCCAAAAAGGCTTCATCTGTGATGCAAGCCTTAACCTGCTCTGCTGTCACAATTTTTTTTTTACTGGACTACACAAAACAAAAAATGGCCTTGCAGTTGCATAGGTAAAGGCTGGTGACACTGTAGACAGGAGGCTACTACGCAAATGCCAAAAGGCTGCCCCCTTCCTCCAAAATGGGTTCACATTTGACACAAACCTTTACTGGCTCTGCTTACACAGTTTGTTTTTTATTGGACTGCACAAAACAAAAATGGTCCTTTGCTTGTGTAGGAAATGACTGATGATGCTGAAGACAGGGGCTATTATGCAACTACCAAAGGGCTGTCCCTATCCCCAAAAAGATTTCACACTTGAAACAATCCTTTACTGGCTCTGCTTTCACAGTATTTTTTGTTTGTTTGTTTACTAGAGTATACAAAACAAAAGTGGTCCTGTACTTCCGTGGGAAATGGCTGGTGATGCCAAAAATGGGGGCTACTATGCTACTGCCAAAGGGATATCCCCCCCCCAAAAAAAAAGGCTTCACATATGATGCAAGCATTTACTGGCTCTGCTTTTGCAATTTATTTTTTTATTAGCCGACACAAAACAAAAATGACTGCATATGTGGGAAATGGCTAGAAATGATGCAGACAGGGCTATATAAATCAAGAGATAACAAGGGACAGACTGACACTTGGCAAAGTTGTAATGACTCCTACTGACAGAATGCTGTCACTGTGAACACTGCTTATTGTCAGCCTGTATTGATTATGTTTCATTCATTGTATGTATCAACACTATGTTAAGGGAAAAAAATACACTACAAGACCGTAAGTTCCCAAACTCGACAGGAACAAGCCTAACGTATCATAATTGTTCCAGAGCAGACTGCATGGTAAGTGATCTATGATTCAAGGATAGACATGCACATCATGCAGTGTAGAATAACAGTCAAAAATGTATATGAATGTTTACTAATGGCACATACTGAAGTCCTAACTGATGTGGGAATGCCCCCCGCCACTCCCAAATGCATGTCTTTTGGTCGGGGGGAACACTGTATAGATAGTATTGCAACTGTTGAATCACTTAGTAGGAAAAAAGGAAAGACAGGCACATCACAGTTTTTAAAATTGTTAAAACATAACCAGTGAATGTTGTAAACATGATCCCAGTAGAAAATACTTTGATATGAGCATATTAGCTTCTCTTGACCCTCGTGACCTCCCATCTATATAGCTGGGAAATATGCAGCTCTATGTTAGATATAGAAATTTCTTAAAAATTTGACCAGCCACATTAGAAGATAAGTTCAATTACATAATTTTTCAGTAAGGTATGTGTGAAAAGTACCCTTCTCTTATTTCATTATGCTGTTTACATGGAGAAAAGCTAGGACACAATTCATAGTATAATGGTAGGGAAGTGCTACAAACTTTCGTGATGGCTTAACAGTAGCACATTAGTTCATTGCGACCCCCCCTGACTTCCCATTAGGAGACAGCTGTTAGGATGGATATCAAGTAGCACTGATAAACTGCCTTTGTTAAGTCCAGTAGTGTAATTTCATGTAAGTTGCTGCAAAGAGATAATTTAGGATACACATTATGCACCAATGAGAATCAATTATATGTTTTGCAGTCATGATATGAATCACGCTGTAATGTAATATTAAATTAGGGGTTCACTGTTTGTTATAAATTGCAACTGTCTTTACAGCTGTGCAATTACAGACGGTCACAGTTTACAGCTGTTACAGATATGTATCCACAATTTAAGTTCCAGATCACTTTCAGGTTTGGAGCCTTATAAAATGTAACTTCTTTCAATGGCAAAGCTGTAAGGGCAATTGAAATCCATATGAAACAAATAGTTAACCCATAATGCCCTATTTGTAGCGTCATACATATCATCGTCAAAATGAATATAACTGGTTTTCATTGGCCATAATGTATAGTCTAAACCATCCTTTTGTAGTCACGTAAATGATATGAAACTATGGGATTTAAAAAAGGAGGTTTATTAATGTTACTTGAAATCCAACCTCATGGCCTTCTCCTAATAGGAGGTCATGGGTGGTCACAGTGAGCTACTGTGGTACTGTTAAGCCATTACCAATGATTGTAGCACTTCTCTTCCGCTATCAATGGAGTCTCAGCTTTTACCCATGTAAATAAAATAATGAAATAAGATAAGGTTACTTTTACACATACCGTAGTGAAAAACAATGTAATCAAACATTTCATAATTTCGCTGCTCATATTTTTTCACCCATATCTATGTCTTGCATTGAGTTACATATTTCTCAAGCATGCCACCTATTACAGATGGGAGGTCAGGAAGGTCACAGGGAGTTAATATTCTTGTATGAAATTATGTAAGGTAATATCTCGATTTTATTGTGACAACTTACAGACTGCGCACCAAAATCCTAAGGTCTGCCCCTACTGGGATTCAAACCTGATGTCTCAGATATATATATATATATATATTATTTTTTTTTAATCTCTTTTTATCCTCCCTATGTGCTGGAGCCCCGCTCTGTCAGGAGATGCCTAAGCACCAGCCCCACTTCACTGCCTTACCTGATTCCCCAGTGGACCCCCATGGAGCCATGGCTATACCCCCCACGTGAGTACGAGGTGGGGCCCGTACACCCTGAGACAATTCTTGTTTCGTTGGGTCCCCCCTGGTGGTCAGGCAGGCAGGAGCAATTAGGGTCTATGCTGATGCGCCTTCCCCTTGGCGCTCCGTTGTTGTTTTCCCCTGTCCTAAGGGAGTGGCATGTGCCCAACGTCAAGGCGTTTCCACAGATATCCACCACTCCCCAACCCTCTCTTTGTGTGCTCTGCATTTGCTGTGCCTCCAGCTTCCATCAGAGGCCAGTCAAGTGCCGAGCTAGTGCCCTCTCCCTCCCGGGAGAGGAGAGCCGTCCTCTGGACACTCAATCCTCTTCCTCCCCTGCCAACCCCCGATGGCCCGGGCTTGTTCCCGAACCTGGTCGTCGGCATGGCGCGAGGTGTGGCATCCAGCGCCTCAACCCTCAGTGCCACCGGGCTGGCAGTCTGAGATACTTTCTGTATTAAACACACAGAACTGAAACTTAGATAAAACCTAATTAAGACCTTCCAAATACAATCTTGAAATTTATTACCTGGCAATATAGTAATACAATATAATTCAAAGCAAGATTATGTAGTGAATCAAACCGTCACTGCTTCTATCCAGTCTCTATTGTCTTACTATGTTGCCACTGTATAACTTGCCAGATTGTATTTTGAAGCTTTCAGTTACTTTTCAGCACTGGTTTTGTCCTTTATGGGTCATACAAACAGTACCTGAGATTTCAGGTTCCACTTCCACCAGGGCATACTGACAGTGTGATCTCCATTTTTCTAGCTGTCAGGGTTCCTTCTTTGCAATACAACTGCTCACCCTGTCAACATTTCCAGCTTTTTTAACAAATATGTGGGTGAGATAGTACACCATTCCGAGTGATCACAGTAGCCACAAATCCACAGGTGCCACATGACTATTGAAATGTTTTTTTTAACATGATCAGTATTACAAGAGTAATGAAGGAAATGTGGAACTGATACCTAATAGGGACAGTATTAATTGTTTTGCAAAGGGTCTATTGTTTCACCCACATATCTATTAAAAGGCTAGAAAAGTAAAGAGGGTCATAGAAACAGACATAGAAACATAGAATTTGACAGCAGATAAGGACCGCTTGGCCCACCCAGTCTGCCCATTTCCCTACCTAATGGATAAGTTGCAGATCCTAGTTAACCAGCAGCCTACTTCTTCCTACCCCCAACCCCTAGAATTGCCTTATGACTGTCCCATGCATGCTTGAATTCCACCACTGTTTTTGACTCCACAACCTCCTCGAGGCCGTTCCATGCATCCACAATCCTCTCTGTGAAAAATACTCTTAAATTACCTCTGATCCGCCCAGCTCTGTCTTCAAATTGTGCCCCTTGTTCTTTTGCACCTCTTTTTTGAAAGATGCTACCTCTTGGACTTTGTTGATTAAGCAGAGGTACTTGAAGGTTTCTATCATGTCCCCCCTCTCCTCCTTTCCTCGAGGCTATACTTATTAAGCTCCTTAAGTCTCTCTTCATATGTCTTCCGTGCAGACCCTGCACCATTTTAGTTGCCCTCCTCTGGACAGCTTCCATCCTGTCTATGTCTTTACGGGATTGGGTCTCCAGAACTGCATGCAGTACTCAGATGGGGTCTCACCAGCTGTCTGTACAGAGGATAAAAACTTCCTGTTTTCTACTGGTGATGCCTCTCCTATGCATCCCAGTATCCCCCAGCCCTCCTTGCTGCCCTCTCCACATTGCTTGCCCACCTTTGGGTCATCTGATATGACTACCCCAGGTCCTTTCCATTTTTGTTGTTGTTAGTACCTCACCCCCCATTGTGTACTCTTCCCTGGGTTTTGTTTCCCAGGTGCATTACCTTGCACTTCTTAACATTGAATCTAAGCTGCCATACATTTGACCATTCCTCCAACCTTGACAAGTCCCTTCTCTTCCTTTCCACTCCACCCTGTGCATCAACTCTGTTGCAGATCTTTGTGTCATCTGCAAAGAGACATACTTTTCCTTCCAGTCCCTCTGCAATGTCGCTTATAAAGACATTGAAGAGGACTGGTCCTAATACTGAACCCTGCGGTACCCCACTAGTAACCCCCATTTCTTCAGAGTGGACTACATTTACTATTACTCTCTGTGTCCTATTCTCCAGCCAATTCTTTACCCAGGCTGTCATCTTGGGACCCACTCCCAGGCTGGCTAACTTGTATATTAATCTTTTGTGTGGGACTGTGTCAAATGCCTTGCTAAAGTCTAGGTAGGCCATGTCCACAGCCCCTCCCTGATCTACTACTTTGGTCACCCAGTCAAAGAAATCTATCAGATTTGTCTGGCATGACCTTCCGCTGTGAATCCATGCTGCTTTGGGTCCTGTGCCCCTCTGGCCTCTAGATACTCGACAATTCTTTCCTTCAGAAGTGATTCCATCATTTTCCCTATCACTGAGGTTAAACTAACAGGTCTGTAGTTTCCTGCTTCTGCCTTGCTCCCACTTTTGTGAAGGGGAATCACATCTGCCCTCCTCCAGTCCTTGGGTACCACCCCATCCTCCCATGATTTGTTAAAGAGGGTAGTCAGGGTGTCACTAGTTCTACCCTTAGTTCTTTTAGAATTCTGGGATGAATCCCATCAGGCCCCATTGCTTTGTCCACCTTCAGTTATAAGAGTTCTTTCAGAACCCTTTCTTCTGTAAATGGGCTGGTATCAACTTCTGTATCCAGAGTGTTTCTACTGTTTGTTTTAAGTACCTCCCCCTCTTCCTTTGTAAATACTGAGCAAAAACATTTGTTTAGTGTCTCTGCCTTTTCACAGTCACCCTCTGCCCACCCTCCCTCCCCTTTATTAAGCCTCGCTATCCCTCCCTCAGTCTTCCTTCACTCCCTGATGTACCTATAAAAGGTTTTATCCCCCTTCTTAACTGAGTTGGCTATCTTTTCCTCGGTTTGGGCCTTTGCTGTTCTGACTGCCTTCCCAGCTTCCTTTTGCTTTAACTGATACAGTTCTCTGTCCTGCTCCTTCTGTGATTCCTTGTACTTCCTGAATGCTTTCTTTTTCTCTTGAACCTTCACTGCCACTTCCTTTGAGAACCATAGTGGTTTCTTACATCGTTTTGTTTTGTTTATTTGCTTCACACAAAGGATCAATCAGTTGGAGTACAAGGGAAGAACTCCTGATACAATTTTGAAATATATTCACTGGTAATACAGTAATACAATGTAATTCAAAGCAGGGTTATGTAGTGAAACAAATCGTCACTGCTTCTGTCCAATCAGGAAATCTGTGCCTGCCACAGTTACACAATTCACAATATATTTTCAGACTGTATTTTTAACATCTCATTTGAAGGTCTTCTTTGGGTGTCTGCACTGTTTTTCAGCTTGCACGTTTAAACAGTGTGAGTCTAAATATTCACAAATGAACACACAGAATTATGTGTTTTACATATTTCTAATTAGTATGCTTTAGTACACACACATACACATACTCATTTTCTTTGGCTTCAGTGAGATTTAGAACATCTGAAGAGTCAGTTCATAGCATTCCATTCTGCGACCTTTGATTTACTAGTCTCAGGGATGTTTGCTAATGTCTGGTTGTATTTCTTGACTAATGGCTAATCTGTCACATTTTCTCCTTGTCTAAAGAAGCTCATTTATTTGGCAACAATTATCATCATATAGTTTTTTTAGCAAAAAAAAAAAAATAAGGAAAATACATTTCTGATATCCAGCCAAAATCTAAGAACCTGAAATTGCTAAGAAACTCTGATCATTACAGCCTGGTGCGCTGTGGAAGATCTGACATCCCATTTACTTTAGGCTGTAGGGTTTTTACTTAGCTGCCGAAATAACTAGAATGAATCTATTTGATTGCGCTCTGGACAAATGTTCAGTCTGCAGCCCTGCAAGGGAGTATTTCATGCAACTGGTGCAGTGATTTGCAGATGTGGAAAGATACACTGAAAACTCAAAAAATGTGTGCTTTGGTATCCCATTTTTTCAGCTACAGCAAGATGGCTGCAGACGGAGTTTGAGTTACCCAGATTGTCTTTTCTTTTTCAAACCCTTCCCCTGGCAATCTTGGATTCCTTTTGGAGGAAACTACATTTAACAAATATGGGGCTCTCTGGCAGGGAGCCAAACCTAGCATCTGGGTATCCACTCTGTATGTACCTAAAGAACAGGGAGGAACTGTCCTTTTCAACTTTAAGATGTATTATTAGGTGGCATAATTGTCAGCCATGGTCACATGGATTACCCAACGTTAGAAGTCTGGATGGTATGGGGCAGAAAATGAAACAGCGGAACCATATCCATTATATTCCCTCCCTGCTATGCCTCTATCTCACTAACTGATTGGTGGTATCTCCAACCCACTGCTGGCCCACACAGCTCAAGGGAACTTACAAGCTCAAGTGGGCACACTGGGTGGGCCATAGGCCCTTATCTGCTGACAGTGTCTATGTATCTATGTATCTGTATACTGCTGCAGACCAAATAGTTCACTAACACTCCCAACATTTTAGGTCATCTCACAGTTATCATTGGTTCCCAACTTCCCACATCCACAACCTGACTCCCGGGGTTCGGAGTATGGAACAGAAAGGCACTGACAAGATTTACCCAGCTAGTTTCAAAGGGCCATGCAATTTCTTTTTTTTTTTTACCTTGTATTTATCCTCCTTCTTCCCATAGTAGCCCCTCTCTTCAGGGTCCCATTGCGTCCTGTGTTGGCACTGCCCCGAGGATTGCCAGCCCATATGGGTGCCTCACTCTTTAAACCCTGAAACTCTGGATGACCCACTGACTGGGGTGGAGGAGCCTCCATATCTCCCCCAGACATTTACTGCTTGAGCATGCACCTGGTGCTGTTCTCCTCTGGTTCCCCCGAATGCCATCACTGGGATCTGTCTACTGGCACCACTGCAGGGGTATTTCCTGTTTTTTCTCCCTCCCCCTGTGGTGTCAACATGCTAGGAAGACCAATGAGACAAAGGCTCTGGTCCTCAGCTGATGTCCATCCCTCCCCTACCTATCTTGCTTTCTCCTACTGCACCTTCCACCCAGGTTCCCCCAGAAAGTGGTATTGCAGTGAGGTCCACAGTCCTCCCCATCTGGAGAAGGAGAGCAGCCACTCGGTGCTCAATCTTTCTCCTCCCCTGCCAACCCCCAGTGGTCCGTGCTCATTTACAAACACAGATCACCGGCATAGCGCGAGGTAAGGTGTCCAGTGCCTCAGCCCTCAGTGCCATCGGGCTGGCCCTCATGCAATTTCTTTTGAACAGCTTAAAGATAAATATGGATTGCTGAATCAGGACTTTCAGAGATTCCTCCAGATTAGACATTTTCAACAAATTGAAGATGGAATACAGCAGATATCCCGTGACCCAACCCCCTGGAGGATTTCTGGTTCTGGTCAGTGAAAATGGAGGGCAGCCAGAAACTGATTTCAGCCTTGTATAAGATAATCGTTTTAGCCTGTAACAAGGATATAGAATATGTAAAGGAAAAATGGGAAGCCAAGGTCAGGACATGATGGGTGAGCAAGACTGGGGCAATATATTAATGACAGGGAACCTGACCTCCTCTCCAGCATGAACAGAATATAGATGGAAAAGCATGCATAGATTCTTCCTGACTCTGGTAAGGATGAAGCATTTAGGTACATCAGGTACAGATCAGTGCTGGAGGGGATGCAGGCTGGTGGGTACACATTTCCATATTTTCAGGGAATACCCAGTACTGCAGTAATATTGGAAGGAGGTACACATGATCTTGGAACAAATGTGGCATTTAAATAATCACTTTCACTTTTAAACATCTGTTACTTGATATGTGTAGGGGTATCCATCTGCCACTCCACATAACTAAAATAATACCACTCATGTTATTGTTAGCTATCAAATGTATCACTATTAATTGCCTCTCAAATCACCCCCCAACTATAGAAAGTTGATTCTCCAGAATACAATCAGCTTATGGCATGTAAAGTATTACACCTGTTCTGTTACTTGCTAAAGAGAAATTTTGTCTCAGGTGGCAGCCCTGGACTTCATATAATCAGGATTCAGAAAGACTCTGAATAGGGGAAGAAAAATTAAAATTACGTACTCACCGTAATTCTTGATCTTCTAAGGATATCTTCACCATTGATTCATACTAGTGGTTCTTAGACAGAGGTGCTAGGACCCAGTGGGAGCCAGAACTTTTAAAGGGCTGGTGCTGTGGCAAGCTGTGTGCATGCATGGCACTGTGAGCCAGCACATGCGGATGCTTATTTATCTCAGCACCAACCCCCAACTACCTCAGTACATTTTTTACTGAGGAGATGCAGCATAACCTAAGTATCTACAAACTTTTTGTTAAATGTAATATATTTTATTGACTTTTGAAACAAACACAACAAGCAGGTGCTAACAGAAAAAACTGACAGAACAATCCCCCCGAACACAATCTTTCATCTTAAGCAGCGAGTACATAGATTAGTGAGGTCAATTAACACAATGTATACATCTGGACAGAGTATCATATGCACGTGGAACCCTTACCCGCTAAGAAATACAAGAAACCCAGTGTAGTTTCAATCCTAAGAAAGAATTCCAATTCAGGGTCATCAAAACAAACTTTCCCAATTTTTCACATATGTACGTAGTCTGTTATGCAAACTAGCAACAGAGTTCTTGGATTTTAAAGTAGAGAGTAATTCTGCGTGCCATTCCTGATATAAAGGTATATTACTGTCTAACTAGTTGCACAGTATAACTTTTTTTTGCACATGCGGAGATATGGGCCATATGGTGCTTTTGGTTGCCGATCATGTGACCCTTATAATCGCTTAATAAACAAATAGCTGGCATGAATGCAGCATCCAGGCCAAGTAATGGGTCCAACTTTGCTTTAACAGCTTGCCATAAAGGCTGAGTTTTAGGACCGCTTCAAAGAATACGCAAAAGGGTACCTGTATCTTCATTGCATCTGGAGCACTTATCAGTAGGTAGTTTGTTTATTCTATGAAGTTTTTCTGGTGTATAATACATATTGTGTAAAATCTTTAATTACATTAATCTTTATGTGTCAGATCTGATGTATTTATACATGTCTTTCTAGATACACTTCCAACCATAGGCACCCTGTTACTTAGGTAGCACCTTCTGCTGGTATGGTGCTGTGCCATCCACCTTTTACAGAAGGTAGTCATATAGAGACTTGTATAGGTGAGAGATTGTGTGGGGAATAGTAGTCCACTTGGCTAGCTGTATTATTGCTTCACTATGGGCAGTATTTCTGGGCTGACCCCTGAAGTGCTTTGTTAGTATGTGCATAACTTGTAAGAAGGAAAACACTGCCATATTGTGGCCCTGATATCTCCTTTAAAATGTATGGAAATCTATAAATTTATTATCCAGAAATATTTGGTCCACCTTGCCAATATTGAGATTAGTCCATGGGGGCTTACATATCAGTTTCCCATCAATACTAAAGTATGGATTAAACACCAGGGGCCCGATATTCAAATATGTGCAACGTGCAGCCCAAAAATTCACACTGCACCTTGTGCTTGCCTGGGTGCCTAAAGATGCTATATTCAGTGGAATAGTGCACCAGTGGCATTCAACTGAATATAGGTCCATGTCGGCCTGGTGCTAAGCCACTTAGTGCTGCCCCAACAGGACTTCTGAAGCATGCCGGCCAAATGGATAGCACCAGAGCGCTATTTCCAATATTCAAAGAGACCCAAGCAAATGAGCCCAATGGGCATGCAAGACACAAAGGGGCCATTTGCATGCCCGTTATGGGCTCATTTGTATGGGTATCAAGGCAGATTGGCATGGCGATGCCCCTCAATTGCCAGTCTCAGCCATGTATACAGATCCCTGGTGCTAGTGGCCTCCCACCACCAATCACTGGCCCATTCTTTCACAAAAAAGGAGCAGTGGTGCTAGTGGTACCCCCTTGCCAATCGCCGGCCCGTTCTTTCATAGAAATCGATCCTTGGTGCTAGTGGTATCTACCGGCCAATCGCTAGCCCATTCTTTCACAGAAAGTGATCCCTGGTACTAGTGGTACCCCCCCAGCTGATCACCAGCCCATTCTGTGATAGAAATCGATCCTTGGTGCTAGTGGTACCCCCCTCAACTACCATCCCCATGGAATGTATATCATCTCTGGTGCTAGTGGTACTCCCCCCTCCTCCAAATGCCATCCCCGTCAGAATACATATCATCCCTGGTGCTAGTGGTAACCCCCCTTCCTCCGATTACCAGTATTGAGGTAAAACAAAAAACTCCCTGTCATCCAGTGCTCCTCCCCTCCCCCCCATGGCACTGGGCATACCCCTCCACTCACTTTTGCAATACCGGTGATGCCACAGGAGTATATGGTGACTGGCACAGCCCTCCTTGCACCTCCATGGCCGGCCGCCGTATGTACAGACAGGGAGCGTGCCTCTTATTTATAGGGCAGAGTGATATGCCCTGGCCTATAAATAAGAGACACACTCCCTGCCTGTACATATGACAGCCAGCCAAAGAGGTGTGAGGAGGGCTGCGCTTGTCACCATATGCTCCTGCATGCTGTATTGCAAATGGAGTGGGGTATGCCCGGTGTTGTGCGGGGGTAGGACACTGGATGCCAGGGAGTTTTTGTTTTACCTCAAGAATGGTAATCTGAGGCAGGGGTACCACTAGCACCAAGGAAGATATACATTCCAACAGGATGGCAATCAAGGGGGGTACACCACTCACACCAGGGATGATATACATTCTGCCATGGATGGCAATTGGAGGGAGGGGATACTAGTAGCACCAGGGTTGATATACATTCTGCTGGGGGTGGCAATCAAAAGGGGGGTTTACAACTAGCACAGGGGATCCTTTTTTGTGAAAGAACGGGCTGGTGATCAATGGGGGCGGGGGGTCCACTAGCACCAGGGACTGATTTCTTTTATTTTTACACTCATCTTTATTGCAAGCAAATTGTTATCATTACAAGAGAAACAAAAGGACATGGTGATTTACATAAAAATTCACCTCTCACAGAAATTATGAAATGGTACATCTGAGGGTAGATACATCAGGAGAAAGT
Organism: Neoceratodus forsteri; assembly: GCA_016271365.2. NCBI lineage: Eukaryota > Metazoa > Chordata > Ceratodontiformes > Ceratodontidae > Neoceratodus > Neoceratodus forsteri. Next base: position 505,936,024 of record CM028129.1, read on the forward strand.
AAATCTTGCCTCTTGGGTGTGATACTTTGCAATAAACTGTGCAATTATTTCCTTCCTCAACTTTGCTAGTTGATTAAGCAAACCAAACACTATTACTCAATGTGGAAAAAACAGGAAGTCTAGAACACATCTAAAAATTGAAAAGCTTTAACATCTTTTTCAGGCTTCGTTACGTCTTTGTATAACCCTTTGAGGACACAAGTTTCTTCAGTTTCCTTATTAGGGGGTCTGAATAAGGACTCTGAAGATGGCTGCAAGACCACGAGATTTGTCTCGACGAGCTATCTTCTTATCCCAACCCTCAGTGCCCTAGTGAATTGGGCTCATCTCCTCCTCACTCATGTGTGTAAGAATTGGGGGGCCCCCCTCAAGTATCCCACCCTGCCCACAGGTCATTGTGTTTTTCAAGGGTAAGCTTTAGCTTAACTGTCAGCTCCTCCATTCTCTGAATCTTTTCTGCTCTTGAAACCCAGGACTCAAAAGAGGGATGGGTCTGCTGCAGCCAGTTAACTGTGATTTCCTTCTGTGCAGCCAGGCACAAGATCTACATGAGCCCTTGTTGTCTGTGGTTCCTAATCTCTGTGTTCCTAAACACCAAGATCCTAGTGCCAAACTTTAAAGGTAACTGGGTCTGCCACATTTTGTTAAGTTCCACACCAATCTTGGACCAGAAGTCTGTGATCACCGGGTGGGCCCAAAATATGTGGAAGTGTAACCTGATCGGACCACGCACCCTACAACACAAGTCCGAGTTGCCTTATTTAAAGGAAAACTGTCAAGGTCTTCTGTTACCCACCCTCAAAGCCTTACCCCTGATTAAGCTTTTTGCTTATCTGTTCCTCGTAATACGTTATAGGCACCCAAGACTGGCTTATCCCTACCAGTCAGCTTAACTGCCCAATATCAATCAATCAATCAATCAATCCTTTATTTATTTAGAGCCTTTCAAAATTAAGGCACTGTACACAGTATAAACCACAAATATTAAAACAGTCAGCAATATAAATTATTTAAAATCAGTCTGGGAAAGCCAATGAAAATAAGTTTTTAACATAGATTAAAAACTACTGATGGTCTGGCATTCCCTTAACCAGTGAGGTAGAGAATTCCACAGGGTTGGTGCTGCAAATGAAAAAGCATGAGCTCCAGATGTTTTAAGATGAACCCTGGGAATCTCTAGCAGTCCCTCATCGGCGGATCGGAGAGGATGATTGGGGAAGTAGGAAGTCAGGAGATCTTTCCAGTAGTCAGGTCCCTATTTGTGTTGGGCTTTAAAGGTAAGCAAGCCTACTGAACTGGCAGCCAGTGCAGTCCGCACAGCACAGGCGTAATGTGGCTGGACCTCAGAAGTACCAGTCAACAGCCTGGCTGCAGCGTTCTGCACTAGCTGCAAGTGGCGGATGTCAACCCAAGACAGCCCTAGGTAGAGGGCATTGCAGTAGTCAAGATGGGTGTTAATGAAGGCATGAACCGATACTGGAAGGTCGCATGGTGGAATCAGGTGTTTCACCCAGGCGATATTCCTCAGATGGTAAAATGAGGATTTAACCACAGCTGACACCTGAGATTTCAGGGTCAAACCATCATCAAAAATAATGCCCAGGTTACGCACCCGATCTGAGGTAGTGAGCTGGACACCATCAAGCCACAGGCCTGACACGTGCCCAGCCCCAAAACCTACTTCCAGGTGACCCCGGGTCCACAACCAACAGCTCGGTCTTATCCAGATTCAGTCTCAGCCAACTGGAGTGCGTCCAATCTTTGATCTCAGAGAGGCAATTGTTTAGCACAGAGATGGCATCAGCCTGTCCAGGCACAAAGGACATACAGCTGAGTATCATCTGCATAGCAGTGAAAACTCAAGCCATATTGCCTGATGATATCTCCCAATGGCAACATATACACTGCGAACAACATGGGTGTCAGTATGGAGCCCTGTGGCACCTCGCAGGACAGGGGAAGGGCGTCAGAGGAATAAATTCCAGTGACCACCCTCTGAGACCTGCCTACGGGGAACAGTCAAAACCATTCAAGGACTGTGCCCAACAGTCCACAGAGGAACCGCAGGGTCTCCAAAAGCACCCCATGGTCCACAGTGTCAAAGGCTGCTGAGAGAGATCAAGAAGGACCAAGATGGTACGAGCCTTTCGATCTCTCACCATTAGGTGATCATTTAATACCCGAACAAGGGCAGTCTCCATGCTATGCCTCTTCCTGAAACCAGACTAAAGAGCTTCATAGATGTTGTGAGTTACAAGGTGATTGTCCAGCTGCAATGCAACCACCTTCTAAATAACCTTCCCCACAAAGGGAAGGTTAGAGACAGGTCAGTAGTTAGCTGGATCGTCGGGATCCAAGGAGGGTTTTTTAAGGAGTGGTCGAATGACCGCCTCCTTTAGGGGGTCTAGAAAGACCCCCCCGAAGAATCTCCATACAATTTCAGCTAGGATTGGGCAGATAACATCTACACACCCCAATAAAAGGGGGGTAGGGCCCAGATCCAAACTACAACAGGTTGGGCACAAGTCTGGACAATCTTTAAAATGTCTATGAATTCTGGTCAGCTGAAATCCGTCCAGACAGACCGGGGTGCTCACTACCTCCCATCGACCTCCGCAACCCCTCATAGTGAGAGAGCTGAGTCGATTCCAGACCTGATGCTGGCAACCTTATCTGCGAAGAACCGAGCTAGCGCATCACACTTAATTTGTGAAAAAGCTCTTCCGGACTGGAGACAGATTAGATTGCACAATCTGTCAACCATTTGTAAAAGTTGAGCTGATCGATTCTGCACAGCAGAAATCTCCCTGGACAGGAACTCTGCCTTCTTACGGGTGATTTCTGATGATAGCCCTTATAATAAGTAAGGATTAGGAAGGAGGGGGGTTGGGTGGAAGCAGGGTGCGATAAGGCAGAAGCACTAAATGATTACTTCTGCTTGGTATTTACTAAGGAGAAGACGGGGATGACACCCAAGGGGGGAGGGGGTGACAGATGGGGAAATCATTGAGGGCAGAGTTCGGGAGGGTTTGAAGGCATGGAGGGTGGACAAGGCGCCAGGCCCAGATGGCATCCACCCCCAGGGTACTCAAGCAGCTGGCAGAGGTCCTTGCAGAACCTTTGGCAGGCCTATTTAATGCCTCACTACACTCAGGGTGTGTACCTCAGGACTGGAGGATAGCTCATGTGGTGCCCCTCCACAAGAGCAGCCCCAATAATGAACCGGGGAACTACAGACCAGTGAGCCTCACATCCATCGTGGGTAAGCTAATAGAGACTATCCTAAAGGAGAGGCTGGTGGCCCTCCTAGAGGACAAAGGACTACAGGACAGCAGTCAGCATGGATTCATATGCAGCAGATCCTGCCAAACCAAACTGGTGGAGTTCTATGACTGGGTAACTAGGCAACTGGACAGGGGCCATGCAGTGGATGTCCTGTATCTGGACTTCAGTAAGGCATTCGACTCAGTGCCACATGGGAGGCTGGGAAGTAAGTTAGAAGGCACAGGAATGAGTGCAAAGCTGGTGAGATGGGTAGGGAACTGGCTTCAGGGAAGGCAACAGAGGGTGGTGGTGGGTGGGAAGCTCTCACACCCAAGGGTAGTGACGAGCGGTGTTCCACAGGGCTCGGTGTTGGGACCAGTGTTGTTTGGGATATTCATTGCAGACATATCATTGGACATCAAGAGCAAGATCAGTCTGTTTGCTGATGATACCAAGATAGGAGGTGGTGGATGACCTAGGGAGATGGCAGGGGTTGCAGGATGATCTGGCAAAGCTTGAAACCTGGTTAGACACCTGGCAACTGGGGTTTAATGCCAAAAAGTACAAGGTGCTGCATTTTGGGATGAAGAACCCAAGGAGGAGTTACCAGCTGGTGGGAGTGCAGCTAGCCCGGACAGAGGAGGAGGAGAAGGATCTGGGGGTGCTCTTTACAGGGTCAATGAACAACTCAGCACAATGTAGGAAGGCAGCTGCAAAGGCCAACAAAATGCTGGGTTGCATTGCAAGGGGTATATCCTTGAGCAGGGAGGAGGTGATTCTGCCACTGTATAGGTAATTAGTTAGACCGCACCTGGAGTACTACGTGCAGTACTGGGACTCGTATCTGAAGAGGGACATTAAGTTACTGGGGGGGGTGCAGCACAGGGTGACAAAGATGATCAAGGGGCTGGGGGACTCATCTTACGAGAGGAGGCTGATGGAGTTGAACATGTACTCGCTGGAGGAGAGGAGGGACGGGGGGATATGATTGAAACCTTTAAGTACATGAAAGGAATAAACAAGACAGGTACAGAGGGGCTGTTCAAAGTAAGGGAGGGGAAGGGACACCAGGGGCCATGATATGAGACTGGAGGAAGGCAGTTTCAGGAGGGAGATGAGGAGACGCTTTTTTTACAGAGAGGGTGGTAGCTGGGTGGAATGCGTTACCTGCAGAAGTGGTATCCAGTAGAACAGTCGACTGCTTCAAAAGAGGATGGGACAGGACAAGGGGGAGGGTCAATGGAGGGGAAGGGTGGAAGAGAGGGGCAGCTGCAGAATAAGGGGTGCTAGCTGCACATTTGAGCAGACTTCATAGACCTCTAGGCCTTTATCTGCTGGCAAATTTCGTATGTTCATATGCTCGCACATTGCTCCATCAATCTAAGCCTGTCAGCATCCAGGCTGAATTTCCACCATGCTCTATCCAGCGTTCGACCAACTCACCTCAACTCCTTCAAAGACCCATCATACCAAGGGGACCTTGGGCGAAGAGTGAGTGGTCGAACATGAACAGGTGCAATCAAGTCCAGAGCATCTCCCACTGCCTTATTATAGGCTAGTACCAGGTCCCCTGGACTTGTGCTTTCACTCAGTAATCCCGATAGGTCGAGAACCGCCAAAAGACCATCTGGGGTAACTCCCCTTAAATGGCGGTACCGGACCATCTCCAAAGGGGTAGGTCCATTTGGGGGGCCCCAAAACTGAACCCTATGGTGTGATGGTCAGACCAACTGACTGGTTCCACCCCCAAGTCAGAGATCTCCATCCCCAGGAGGAACAGCAGATCCAATGAGTGACCTCCTATATGGGTAGAGAAGATAACCGTCTGTGTGAGGCCCAGTATTGTCATTAGCTGGAGGAGATTTTGACCAAATTATGAGAGTTAATCATCAACCCAGGGATTGAAGTTCTCCCGAATTATCCATCTGGGAGACTCCAATACCATGTCGACGAAGTCCGCAGTCTCCTGCAGGAATAAACCCCCATCACCTGGTGGACGGTAGATGAGGAGTATCCTGCAACCTAAACCCTCTACCATGATACATTCAAAGGACCTGGTGGTCCACACTGGAACATCCACAAAGCACAGTTCGGTCTTAAAAAAGATGGCCACGGTCACGGACTCGATGCAAGCCTAATCCGTCAAGCTCCGAGCCAGACAAGCCTAAAAAAACCCCAAAACCTGAGAAATACAAAGCAAAAATGTCAAAAAATTCAGGGGGTCAACTACAGAGTTTAAACAGAGGTAAAATCCAGCAAAAACCCAGGATGAATGCTAAGGATGCAGCCAGATTGAAGTCGGGCCCTCCCAGCAGGTCGTCTTCACCGCAAGGCCAAAGGACTCCTGAGTACGACACAGATGGAGAGAGCAAACAATTATCACACTCTCGATTCAAGAGACTGCTGCATGAAATAACTGAATCTTGAAAAGAGAACAAGCAAGAATTTCGTACAGTACAGTTACAACTATCAACATTTGAGACTCGAGTAAGCCAGATCGAGGAGAGACTCTCAGAAGCAGAAGATACCACCATATAAATGTCTGGGATAATTCAAACGCTCATACAACAAACTGAAAGTTTAAAAGCTAAATGCCTAGACTTGGAAGGCCGCTCCCGAAGAGACAATTTAAGACTCTACGGCCTCCCGGAGAACACAGAAGTGGCTCCTATGTCAGCGTTCCTAGAAAACCTGCTGAAAGATGTACTTGACCTTCTCCCCACTATGGCATTTCATATAGAGAGAGCACACCGGGCGCTCCTGGCAAAACCAACTGACCCTGCGGCATGCCCGAGATCCATTGTGTTTAAACTCAATTCGTACTCAGCTAAAGAAGAAATACTGCAACGGGCGTGGGCCAAAAAGGAAATGAGGTATTTGACTCATAGGCTTTATCTAGATCATGACTATCCAATGGAAATACAAATGGAGAGAGTTAGGTACATGCCCATCCTGAGAGCGCTCAAAGAAAAATCAATTCGTTTCCATACCCCCTATCCTGCGAGGCTGAGGGTTTTCTGGGAGGATGGGATGAAGGTCTATGCCACGGCAGAAGAAGCGCTTGAAGCCTTGGGGAAACACAACATCGCAGTTAAGGAGAGGAGGAACCAAGATTCAGGAACCTGGGAACTCAGTAATCGACATGCAGCTTACAGGAAGACAGGGGGAGCCAGTAAGGAGACGCACACGGAGATGATGCGTAACATCCAGAAGCTCCTCGAGAGGAAGCTCACCCACCGAGAGTCTCCTACTTGAAATGGGCACTAACGAGGAGAGAATATAACTTGTTACTCTGGGGACCCTTCCTCGATCTGAATGTAGACTTGGTAGTTCTTATTGACATGCAATCCCAGGATGAGTACAATGTTTGGTTTCAGTGTGGAATGAAAACACAGTTTAAAATTGGGTAACTGATCTGCCAGACTCTCTTGAGCATAATGAACCTTACTGAACACAAGTGAGAGTACTTATTAGGGGGGAGTTGGATTTTTGTTTAATCTTTACTATTCCTTCACCCTCTAAAGTTGTAAATACCGAAACTAAAGGCTTGGAGGGCGATGGGCAAGGATGGGATACGGGAACCTGAAGTAGTGCTCTTAAGACCCAATGAATTGAGCAACTGGGGCGTATTCATGCAAGGAGTTTGTGAACATTGTGAATTAATGTCAAGGGGGCTTCTCACCTTTTCCCTCCCTCCCTTCCTCTCCCATCCACATCCTTCCCCTTCCCCTTCCCCCCCCCATAGAAGCTGGAAGGAATTTTAAGCAAAATACTCAATGCTGCTGAGTTGTGAACAGAATGAAGTAATGCCTAGGGGCTGTCCACCACCCTCCCTTCCCCCACCCTCCCCCATAGAAATTAGAAGATATGAGTTGCTGAAATCGTTCAACCAATAAATTTGATAAGGGTGAGGTAGGGAATGGCCAAATGGAAAACAGACCCCTCGCAATGAGAGGGGGTGTATGAAGGGGGCCACGATGAGATACTTAGGGCCGAAGCTCCTCAACAAATCAACATGGCCCTAAAAAGTTCTTACATAGGCTGACCTGGCGGGGAGCAAGTGATGGTTCCAGTATAAGGCACCTTGCATAGGAGCCCAACAACAGCGTGGCTCTGGGGGGGGGGGTCCTCCGGAAACGGTAGGGTAGATAACTCCCCCTCTCTCCTAGTATTAGGAGTGAATAGGGGCTAGTAAAATACATTGCCCCCAACCTTGGAAGAACATTTGTTGAAAGTTATTGTTGAAAGTTATTGTTGAAATGATACAGAAGTTCTGTACCAACTGTAAATATCTGTTAGAGTTTGGCAAAGCAGGGACTTGGAGTTAGTAGGCAATAAAGATGTAAATAAGAAAACAACAGAACAGGGGGAAAATTGGGGTAACCACCATGGGGGAAACCTGCAAAAAAGAAGTAGAACAAAACAGGGATATCTTACTAAACGGGTAACATGACGCAAAATTGGGCCGTGTGCACATATATTGTGCACGGTATTACAAACCCTGTTAAGAGAGCAAAGATACTCCAGTTAATGAAGCGACAAGGGGTAAATATTCTATTGTTACAGGAGACTCATCTCTCAAATGCGGAGCACAAAAAATTTGAGAAGTTGGGTTTCTCCCAGCTGGTAGTCTCATCGTACAAAGGGGGTAGGCGAAGGGGAACTGCTGTGTTAATATAAAAAGGTACCCCCTTCGAAATCACAGATAGGATAGTTGACAACGAGGGTAGATATGTATTAATCAAGGGCAAACTGGAGGGTCAGCAGCTTACTTTAGCCTCTATATATGTGAGCCTCCGGCAGCGGAATTCATAACTTATCGAAACCTTTTCACCAAATTAGCAGGCTGGGCAGAGGGTAAACTGATATGCAGGGGGGGACTTTAATCTTGATATCACAGGGGGAAACGGTAGATCCACCCAAGGCAGAGCAGGTAAGCTGGGCAGGAAAGTGCAGAAGCCGATGCAGGAGTTGAGTTTCGAGGATTCCTGGAAACATATTCTGGGGCAAGGATGGAGACATACATTTTATTCACAGGCACATGATACATACTCCTGCCTAGATTACATATTAACACAGAAGGAGCAATTAGGTACCATCTTGCAAATCTGGCAGGGAGACTTTGTTCTCTCAGATCATACGCCCATTTTTTGTAAGATACAGTCCCTAACCCCCAAAAAAAGAACGTTCTGGAGGCTCAACTTGTCATTACTTAGGGACAAGGAGACCCAGGAAACGAAAAACGACACAATGACCCAGGCAGTTCAGGATAATGATAATCAGGGAACAACAGACTCAATATTATGGGACACTGTCAAGGCAATAGTAAGAGGGAAGATTATCATGATTTCTGAGCACAAGAAAAAACAAAGAGAGGAAAGGGAGGTTACTCTAGAAAACAAAATAAGAACATTGGAGGAGGAACAAAAGATTAGGCAGTGTAAAAAACGAACCAGAGAACTTAGTGTACTTAAAAAACAGCTTAACAGTATTTTAGATTATGCAATAGAGCAAAAACTGATATATCTATGGCACAGATATTATGATGGGGGCCCTGGGTTTACGAGGATGGTGGCAGCTCAGTTAAGATCCCGTAAGGCAAAATCCACAATTGTAAAAATTAAACACCCAGTCTGAAATACCCTTAGAACCACAACCCAAGACATTTCGGAGGCCTTCCGGGAATACTACTCAGAACTGTAGTCAGAGAAATTGGACCCTTCTAAGAGGGGAATTAGGGAATTTCTATCAGCCCTTAAACTTCTGGCCTTAACGCGAGAACAAGGTGAGGGCTTGACAGCCCCAATCTTAGCCGGGGAAATCGCAACAACGATAGGAGGATTAAAAACAGGCAAGTGCCCAGGAACCGATGGGCTCCCAGGAGAGTTTTACAAGACATTCACTAAAACATTAACTCCCCTACTAGCAAGGGTGTTCACTTCGGTGACTTCCAGGAATGGTGAGATCCCCCCATCCTGGAACGAGGCGATAATCTCGGTTATACACAAGGGAGGCAAAGATCCTACGCAGTGTTCCTCATACCGACCCATATCTATCTTAAATATAGATTACAAGATACTGGCCATGATACTGTCCAAACGTTTAATTAAATACACCCCAACCTTAATAAACATGGATCAATGTGGTTTTATCCCGGGACGCTAAGCCCAAGATAATGTGTGGCATACAATCTACATTATGGAGCAGATTTTAGAGCAACATATTCCAACAATTTTGTTGGGACTCGATGCAGAGAAAGCCTTTGACAAGGTGACATGGAAATACTTGAAAGAGGCACTGCTCGAGTTTAACTTTCCCACTCCATTAGTAGACACCATCTTCAAATTCTACAGAGGCCCCACTGGGTATATACGGGCAAATGGTCACATTTCAGAAAAATTTAATTTGCAAAGAGGGACTAGACAGGGATGCCCCCTCTCTCCACTCTTGTTCGCCTATTATATAGAGCCTTTAGCTCAAAGTTTGAGGCAAGTGTCGGACTTACAGGGTGTCTGGATGGGAGGGAGGGAACAGAAACTGGCCCTATTCACAGATGACATCCTAGTGTGCATTACCAACCCGGATACGTCGTTGGAGATATTATTTAAGTTGATTAGACGATTCTCTAGTCTGTCAGGATTCACTCTCAACGTAAGTAAATCGGAGGCTCTGGCTCTTAATTATACACCGACCCCTTCGTGTAAAAAGAAATTCCCAATTAGATGGGACGAACAAAGTATAAGATACCTAGGGATCCATATACCCAAGAACCTAGGGGGAGTTGTTGGTTTACAACTATGACCCACTGGTTCAAAGCATAAAACAGGACTTGAGGAGGTGGTCTATGCTCCCCACAACACTTTACGTAAGGAATTTAACCCTAAAAATCAATATACTCCCAAGATTCTTGTACTTATTCCAATGTGTCCCTTGCACCCTTACTTCCAAGGAACTTTTATCCTGGCAAAAATCATTAAATAGCTACTTATGGAACTACAAAAGACCTAGAGTGGGCTTCTTGAAACTAATTCTCCCAAAAGATCGAGGGGGGCTTGCTCTCCCTTCCCTTCGAGAATACTGGTTGGCCTCACAAATGAGGTTAGCGATGTTATGGGGCAATAGAACTTATCAAGCATGGTGGAAGCAGATGGATTTGGAGAGAGATACGTCAATTCCTCTTCCGGCATGCTTATTCTCTCCCCCCCCCCATCTTAGGGAGATGATATTGTTAGTCCCTCCAGCGACAGCGGCCATCCTTAGAGGCTGGCATATGGGTACAAATCACAAATCATTCCAGCAACACAGCTGGAGGTATAAATGGTTTGTATTAAACCAGGCATTTAATAATCAATGGTATAAAAAACAAATTGATAAAGGCTTAGAGGCCCCATGGCAACTACAGAGGGGGACGAATGTTTTGACTTTCGAGGAGGCTCAGATTAAATTTGGGAGGACGGAGAAGGATAGGCTTTTTTACTACCAAGCAAGGGATTACATCATAAAGCAGTCACAGCAGCAAGAAAAGAGTATTAGGATATTTGAGGAAGACAGTCCATGGGTGCAAGTATGGTCCTCACAGTACGGTGAGAGAGCAATAACCACTATATATAAATCGCTTACATACCACGTCAAGCATGCTATGGCCCCAGTACAAACAAAATGGGAACAGGAGCTCAACCATCCAATAACGGACAGAGAGTGGGAAAAGATCTGGAAGGGCTCTTGGGCGACCACTTCCTCCCCAACATGGGGAGAATTCGTCTGGAAGGTGAGTGCAAGATACTTTCTGGTACCCTAGGCCTCTGTGCTGGGTGGTCTGGGCCCCCAGTGCTGGAGAGAGTGTGGTGAGGAAAGTGCCTCACATAAACACATATTTCTGGAATGTCCCGTGTTAGAGGGCTTTTGGTGTCAGGTCACAGAGCATATAAAAGGTATACTAAACATACAAGACAAGACTGACCCTCCAAACTTGATCCTGGGAGTCCTGCCATTAGGGGTAACAGATAGAGCTCAAAAATATATATGGTCAATATTACTGGGTGCAGCCTACAAGTCAATAACTAGAAAATGGCTCCAGGTAGATGCTCCCTCGATTAAAGAATGGAAAGCAACAATCCTCCAAATTCAGCAAAATGAACAAATATCTATGGGCCTACAGGAACGAACAGAGGTCTATATAGCAAGGGGGGGCGAGATGGGAGTTGTACCAAGAAAAAGCACTTTAGTGCATATCAAGGTATGATGGAGGGAGAGAGAATAGTAAGGGAGGGGACATTGAATATGATCAAGCACTTCATGGTTGGATACTGTAAAAGGAGTGGAAAATACTGTACTTCTGATATATTGAAACTTATAAAGGAACAGATCAAAGTAACAGCCTACAAAAGTTGACCCTGCATTAAGTTGTTGTTGATTGCCAATACCAAGTTACGTTTAAGTGGTATAATAAGTGTGTTAAAATGTTGAATATAATGAAAAGTGTATAAAATGGAAAGTAAAAGTAAACAAGATGCTTAAGAATAGTGAAGAAATAAAAGGAGTATAAAAAAAAAAAAAAAAGATGGCCACACCCCCACCACTACAATCCAACCTCAGGCGGTGAATGAACAAGAACCCAGCTGGAACTGCAGAGGCCAATACTGAGCCTGCATTTTCATCCAGCCAGCTCTCAGTGATACATGCTAGATCCACTGTTTCAACAAGATCAGCTATAATAGCGGCCCTGTTCTTGATGGACCTGGCATTACATAACACCACCCGGGTTGGATGAGATGCTGAGGAAGACCTCGACTCCTGTACAGCATCACTTGCTGAGCCCTTGGGTATGGGAACAAGACAGGGATTACCCCTATCCTGGCACCATTTTGCCACAGGGCATCGCCTGGTCCCCACAACCCCAATTCGTCCCCCCCTTTCCATTCCCCCACCAGGCCCAGTTCTCTCTCCTCTCCTGCGCCTCCTAGTAATCCCTAGGGACTGACAACGTTTGTAGGTCTCCACTGATAGATAAGGGCAGTTAAAAGCGCAATTCCCTGAGCCTGGTGGGGGAATACTGCCTGACCACCTTTTGGCCTCCCAGCGCATTCTTAAAATACACTACATCCAAATTAACTTAATCCCAACCAAATCAAATAACTATTCATTACAAATTATAAATATAATAAACCAAAAATAAAATGAAATATGCTATCCAGAAATTACACAAACCTTCGTGGACATAAGTCAAACTAGAAACAAATCAGTTACGGTATAATACTGCAAATAATGTAAAACCAACACCCGGAAAGCTCCCACCAGTCCAGATTATCAAAAAAAGTCTTCAGTCCCAGTACCACCTCTCATAGAGTACGAACCGATAGAACAGTAATTTGTAATATAATAAAAATACAGGGTATTCTCACCACCCCTCCAAATTAGGCAATGTCATGAAGAAGCTGGACAATGAAATTCGAAGGCACAGATCACATATATAATAGTCCATCACAAAAGAAAAGGGTGAGGAGCCATAGTCACTGATCTTATATCCACAGGCAAGGTTTTAAAAACAGTCTTCAATAATCCCACTCAGGATCCATCCACCAGCTCGATAAATCCAGTAATCCAGCAAGTTCCCAACTCAATGAGTCCAGTAATCCAGCAAGTTCCCGACTCACAGAGAAAGTCGAACACAAAGGCCAAGAAACAATGGTGGGGGAAATCCGAAGGCCTTTAACCATGCAACCAGGGGAACCACTGCTCCTCATCAAACCCGCAACTAGCAGCTACAGGTGTCTGGAAGATCAGCCATCAGACCAATCCCCAGACATCTGAGGATCACCCCACACTTCCCCGTCAATTAATCAGTGGCCAGGTGTAGGCGTCCTGCCCCAAATCCGGGCATGGCCAGGGAAACAGCGGCCTCCTGATAGACGGCTATGGGCCCTTCCCCAATGTCTCTCTGTCAGGTCGTCTACACAGAACTCAGTTCGAGCAGAATTCCAAAAATCCAAGAGCACCACCAGAGAACGGCAGCTCCTTACTCCTCCATGGCTCGTTGCCCCAAGTCTAAGGCTTCAGAAGTTCCTCACCCACAATCACTCAAGGAGTGAAAACAGCTCCTTCAGACGGCTCCTTCAGACTGGTAAACCAGCCGTCAGTTGAAGTTCAGCTCAGCATCCAGTGTCCAGCTCTTCGCAAACACCCAGCAGTAACACAGTAGGCTGATGCCTCAGCTTGCAACATAAGATCGCCGGCCTCAAAAATGTTGTGAATTAAAATAAAACAACTTCAGTCTATAAATGAAAAAATACCAACACAAAAATAAAACAAAAAGCAAAGAAGAAGCAATTTCAATGATAAAAATGGCTTATACTAAATGCAGGTTATTAGATGGCAGGCCCAGCATGACCGCCATCTTGCTTCTCCAGAGCTGTGAAATCTCTATCTGCTTTTGAGACCAGATTGTTGGACTGGAGGTAGTGCCTCACCTACAGATATCTGTGGAAATCAGCTTGAGTGAGGCCATATTTTACTTGTAGGTCCCCAAAGGGTAGGATACAATTGTTTCAAATTAAGGATTGGTGGCATGCAAGGAGAGCTTGTTCACCTGGCAAAGCTTGGGTCAGATTGCGGTGACAGAAAATTAGGGTCCCCTGTGATAGAGATGAGAGGACCTATTTTGTTTAGGGTTTGTAAAAGTTGTCTGGCCTTAGTCAAACTTTTAAGAGTGTGGTGGGTCCATGGGTTTGCTACTCCTTTCTAGACTTCCGTGGTGAGAGGAATATGTGGGAGTGTAAAAAAGAGGAAAGTGCCATGAATGATGTGCTTCGATCTCTCTCTCCAGCGTGCATCTCCCCTTTGTTTAACCCAAGACCACTGGAGCTAGTTGCGCCGAAAGGTAATATAATCTGAGGTCAGCCAAAGCCAGGCCTCCCCTCTCTCTGGGCTGGGATAGCAGTTTTTTGAAGATTCTGTGCCTACCCTTCTGCCAAATAAAGGACATGAGGGTGACATTCACCTTTTCCCAGAAGGGCTCTGGAATGTTAATAGGGAGTGCCTGAAACAGGAATAAGAAGTGAGGTAATATATTCATTCTGAGGGTATCAACCCTCCCCCCCCAAGTGAAAGGGGGAACAGTTCCCAGCATGAAAGCTCTGTCTTGACCTCAAACCACAATCTGCCATAGTTGATTTAAACAGGGAGGAAGGTTTGGGGTTATCCTCACCCCTAGGTATTTTATAATATTCCTGGGGGCTCATTTGAAGGGGATGTTTACTAGGGAATTTCTCAGGAGGGAGCCTCCTAGTCTGATTGCCTCTGATTTTTCTAGGTTAATTTTATAACCAGAGATTTGGCTGTAATCCTCCAACTTGTGTAACAGAGCTGGGATAGATGTATGAGGGGATGTAAGGAAGAACAGGGAGTCACCCACGTATAGAGAGATCTTGTGTGATCTGTTCCCAGTTGATAGTACCTTGATATGTTCATTATCTCTGACTGTAGTTGCCAAAGGCTCGATGTAGAGTGCAAATAGTAGGGGGGACAGGGGACAGCCTTGTCGTGTGCTTTGCATTAGGGGAAAATGAGTGGCCACCATCCCATTGACCCTAACCGTGGCCTGTGGTGAGGTGTAAAGTGCCTTCACACCTTCCCTAAACTTGGGGCCCAGACCCATCTCCTCCAGGGTTCTGCTTAGAAACCTCCAATCCACCCTATCAAATGCCTTCTCACTGTCCATAAATATTGCCAGAGCTGGTTCAGGCAACTGTTGTCACCAGATAAGATTAAGAAGGCATCTTATATTATCATGGATTAGTCTGGCATCAATAAATCCTGTTTGATCTGGGTGGATCAGAGTCCCCACGCAGCCCTGGAGTCTGTGAGTCAAAATGGAAGTGTAGATTTTTTGGTCTACATTGAGCAGTGAAATCAGTTGATATGAGCCACAAAGCATGAGGTTTTTCCCTTGTTTATGGATAACCGAAATCTGAGCATATTGCCAGGAAGGTGGTGCCCCCTTCCCCTCTTGAACCACTTGAAACACCCGACCCAAGAGTGGTGTCAGCTCTGTCCTAAAGGTTTTAAAGAATTCTACTGAGAACTCATCTGGGTCTGGAGCTTTCCTCATCTTAAGCCCTGCAACTGCAGAGCCTATCTTTTGGATAATGAGAGTATCCAAGGCCTCCACAGCTTTCTGAGAGAGCTTGTTGACCCGGACTCTGTTAAAGAAAGCATCAATCTTCTCTTGGTAATTATCTATCTGTTCCTCTTTACAGAGTTTATTTACTTTTTTAAATTTAGTATGCTTTTTTCCCCAGCTACCACCAAGGCTCAGCCTCAGCCCATCCCTGAACCCATCACATCCCGGACCTTACCTCTTGGGCAGAGGATACTCTTTGGATTGCCCCCCAGGGCAGGGCTAGTGTATCTGGCACAAATCTGTATGAGACGGAGGAAGGATTCCAGCAGGGGAGGCTACCAGTATTGCCTCCCAGGCTTACCCCCCAGGGCGGGACGTGGAGTTGGCCGGCCGCACCAGAGGCCATAATGGGTCAATGGCCCAGAGTGCCATGGCGGTGCGACTGGAGCCGGGAGAGTGGGGCCTCATAGAGGCAACAGCTATGTTTTTCGGTGTTGCCATTGCTTCCCTGGGGGCAGGGATGTGCAATGATGTCCCGCGTCTGCCCGCCCCGCCCCCTCAAGTGACGGCACTGGCACAATGGAGCCCCCCAGCCTCCACCAAGGGTCTGCAGTGTGCCGGACACTTTACTCTCCTCCCCCAGGAGGATAGTAGTTCCTAGGATACTCAATTCCTCTCCCCCCATGGCCGGCCCTCCGACGTCCCAACCCGGGTCATCGGCATCGCAGATGGATGCCCTGCCCCTATACCAGCAGACTGGTCCCAGAGTTTCTTGTAAAACTCCCTGAACTCTTGCACTAACCCTAGAGGGTCAGATACATAGTTAGGAGACTGCAGACTTTTCCTAATGCAGAGGACCGTACTACCAGCTGCCTTTTTGCGGAGCTGCCAGGTTAGGAGTTTCCCTGCTCTGTTTCTGGCCTCATAATATCTCTGTCTTGTGTACCTTAATTGTCCCTCTATCTTGTCATCTAACAATTTGTTGAGCTTACGCCTGCTTTCCTCTAGTTGAAGCCGCACCTCTTCATTCAGAGCAAACTTGTGCTCCACCTCTAGGTCAATGAGCGGTGATTCAATCTCTCTCTCTCTCTGCTCTTGTAGCTTGGTCTTTTTGAGGCCAGAGGCATAAATGATCATTCTGCCAATGGGCACTGCTTTGAAACCATCCCCACACATGGCTGGAGAGGTGTCCTGAGGGTGTCGGTGGCAGTATACTCCCTGAGACATTCTCTGACCAGGTCCTTATACTCATCTCGGTGTAAGAGAAATATTCAGAGTCTCCAGGAGGTGTTTCTAATCACTGGGGTGGGGGACAGGTTCATCACCACCATACTATGGTTGGAGAGTGGTCTGGGGAGAATTAGAGATGCATTCACTGTATGGCGCCAATCTACTGATATGAGAAATAGATCCAATCTAGAGTAGGCCTTGTGGGGCATCGCCCAACAGGAGTAGTCTCTAACTTTAGGGCTGCCATAGTGCAACACCTCTGCAAGGCTCAATTCTTGTGTCATCTTACCCAGGGATCGATTTCTATGAAAGAATGGGCTGGCAATCGATGGTGGGGGGGTACCACTAGCACCAGGGATCCTTTTTTGTGAAAGAATAGGCCAGCGATAGGTAAGGGGGATACTACTAGCACCAGGGATCCCTTTTTTTTTTTAAATGAACAGGCCAGCAATTGGCCAGGGGGTTGCCAGGGACCACAGGGGGCAGCTGTGCTCCCCCAGCGGCCAACCAGCTTGATGGCTGCATTACCTCCAGCAGCCACTAGGGTTGCCTGGAGTTAAGTCAGGGTTTTGTTTGGCAGTATGTGCATTGTGCAAAAGGACTACACCAAATCCTTTTGAGCAGCGTAATGCTGCTGAATATGGGGTTGCATGCATATTCATGGCCATACCCCTTCCCTTGCTCGCACACATACATTATGTTTTGCGCAGGCCCTAACCCTCTTTGCCTGTGCAAAAGCCCTTTTGAATATGGGGCTCCGGTGCAAACCTGATTTGCGTGGGCAAAGACTCGTTAGTGCCCACACAAACTTTTGAATATCAGGCACCAGGGGTTGTGCAAAATCTGTTACTGCATGCCATCTCAATAACCGGCATAAAGTACAGTTACGTAAGAACTTACCGTAACAGTAGATCTTCTAGAACAGCTCTTGCAGCAGGTTACACCATTAGGACTGAAGCCGGCAGGCACCAGGACCCCACGGAAAAATTCTAGCTAGCAGTATCCAGCGGGGGACCGCCTCCAACGTCGGCCCCTCCCCGACGTCAGGCATCACATAAAAAGGGGGCGGTCCCCCAGCATCCCCAGTTCTCCCACCGGAGACTCCCAGCTCAAGTGTGACATCTGAAGGGGAAGACCATGGATCCGCTTCCAAAGGAAGGTTCATAGAAGGCATCAAAAGACGCTGTAGCCTAAGAATAAGGTCAGAAGGTTGAAAGTGTCAGTGGCTCAGTAGGTAGCACACTCGGCCTCTGAGGCGGGAGATCAGAGGGCTGTGGGTTCAGTTCCCACATCTGGCACTTGGGTTAATATCCCAGTACTGACACTGTAATGCAGCATGAGAGGGGTGCTGCATTTCTGAGGTGCCATCTTTCGGATGAGATGTTAAACCGAGGTCCCATCTGCCTGGATTGGTGGTAGTTCAGGTGGATGTTAAAGATCCCATGGCACTTATCGAAAAGAGTAGGGGAATTTCCCCGGTGTCCTGGCCAAATTTCACTCATTCACTAAAAATACCACCAACAGCTTAATCTGGTTCAAGGTCAGTTGGCATTCATCTGTATCCCCCTTCCCGGGTCGTGCCTGAAAATAGGCAGGATTTGTCTAGTGCACTTACCCGGTCAACAAAAGCTAAATAAATAAAAGAAGACTCAACCTCCAGAGAGGAAGGTGGGAGGGAAACTACCTGCTGCAAGAGCTGTTCTCGAAGATCTACTGTTACGGTAAGTTCTTACATAACTGTACTATCTTACTTCGATAAAACAGCTCTTGCAGCAGGTTACACCGTTAGGACTGATTCCCAAGCAGTAAGGGACCAAGTTGTTATCGGGAGGAGGATAGGAGGAATGCTCCAAGCTTCAGGACAAAAGTCCCTGAAGGACCACCAAGCTAAAATCAGCTCTGCGCCTAGAGGCAATATCCAAACTGTAGTGCCTGATGAATGTGTGTACAGTGCTCCAGGTCGCTGCTGCACAGATGGCTGAAGTGGAGACATTTGTTAAGCGCAGTGAAGGAGGTAGCCACCTCCCTAATAGAATGACCCTTCACCGGCCCCGGTAAGGGTTTATTGCACTTCTGATAGCAAAACATGATGCACTTTACCAGCCATCTAGAAAGCGACTGTTTAGAAACAGGAGCACCGATCATCCTCTGAGCGTAGGAAAGAAAGAGCTGGTCTGATTTACGATGGGCTTTGGTTCTGGATAGATAATATCTGAGGCACCTATGCACATCCAAAGTGTGCAACAGGGCTTCCCCCCGTTACCGTGATTTGGAATACACCAGTAGGTCTATATCCTGGTTCAGTGAGACAGCTGAGACCACCTTGGGAAGGAACTTAGGATTTGTTCTTAAGGACACCCTGTCTTTGTGACAAACCAAATAAGGATCCTTTCACGAGTGCATGAAGCTCAGAAACTCTTCTGGCAGAAGTAACAGCAACTAAAAGGAGCGTCTTCCAAGCGAGGAGACGCAGCTCACAATCAGCAGCTGGTTCAAAACGAGGCAGCGTAAGCTGCTCTAGAACAAAAGGAAGATCCTAAGGTGGAATCGGGTCTTTGATGGGAGGTCTCAAGCGCAGGATGCCATGCAAAAAGGGGCGAGAAGCTTCTAGTTGAGCTAGAGACCTGTGACCTATCGGAGAATGGTATGCTGAAATAGCGCATAGATGGACCTTAATGGAGGAATAGACCAGTCCTGCCTCGTAGAGGGATAGAAGGTAGTCTAAAACAGACCTTACAGAACACTCCAATGGGGTCAACGCTCAAGCCTGAGCCCAAATACAAAATCTATGCCACTTCATGGCATAAGTAGCATGAGTAGAGGGTTCTCTGGCTGCCACCAGAATGTCTGCAACTTTCTGAGAGACACTGTATCTCAGGACTGCTATGTCCTTAGGAGCCAGGCATGCAGGTTCAAAGACTGAAGATCTGGATGGACCAAGGAGCCTGTCTCCTGGGATAGAAGGTGAGAGTAAAATGGCAGAGGCACCGGAGGTTCCTGGGCCAGCTGATGTAAGAGAGGGAACCAAATCTGCCTGGGTCAAAAGGGTGCTACTAGAATAAGGCATGCTTGCTCTTGACGGAGCTTCAGTAGAACCCTCTGGATCAAAGGAAAGGGCGGGAAAGTGTAGAGGAACCTGCCCGTCCAAGAGAGGGACAACGCTTCTCACCAGAAAACACCAGGCCCTGGATCTAATGAGCAGAAATTGGGCAGTTTTGCATCGAATGGGGACACGAAGAAGTCTAATTCTGGTGTCCTCCATCTATGGAACAGGTCCTCTGTGACTTCCTGAAGCAGTTCCCATTAGTGGACCCTGGCCTGTGATCAGCTTAGGCTGTCCGCGATAGTGTTGTCCACACCGAGAACATGTACTGTAATAATGTGTGCACTGTGTTGCAATACCCAATTCCAAACCCTTTGAGCCTCCCTGCAAAGGGGGTAGGAATGAGTGCCTCCTTGTTTGTTGAGATAGTACATCACTGTGGTATTGTCTGTTTGAACCAGAAGAGTACCCGGCAGAATCTCCGTCTGGAATGCCTGTAGGGCATATAGAATGGCTCTCATCTCCAGAATATTTATGTGAAGGTAGGACTCCAGAAACGTCCAGGAGCCTTAAGTCCTGACCCTGTTGAGGTGAGCTCCCCATCCGGACCCCGAGGTGTCCGTGGAGAGAGTCACTGAAGGAGGTGGTGCAGTGAAGGGGACTCCCGTTGAGAGGTGGTCTGGGACGAGCCACCAATGCCAGTCTCGGATGACTGCATTCGTGATCCGGACTGGATGCTGTAGATGATCCTGCTTTTGGTCCCATTGTGCTCTCAGCATCCATTGGGTAACCCGCATATGGAGTCGAGCTAGAGGTACCGTCGCGATGGCAGCCGCCATGTGTCTGATCAGGCAAAGGATGGTGTGGGCTGGTACCGTCTTCTCTGGGGGGGGAATGCCCTTCCCAGAATTGTGTCCAGAACCACCCCTATAAAGTGCAAGTTCTGAGACGTACCAAGGTACGATTTCTCCTGATTGATGGTGATGCCCAGCGATAGGAAGAGGGAACAGGTATCCTGTATTGCAGACATTAGGGCCTCCCATGAGGGTGCCATGAGGAGCCAGTCGTCTAGGTACGGAAACACATAGTGGCACCCCTCTCCTGAGAGCTGCTGCCACGACTGCTATACACTTCGTGAACACCCGAGGTGCCGAAGACAGTCCGAAGGGGAGGGCTCGGAACTGGTAGTGGCGTCCCAGAAACTCAAAGCGCAAAAATCTGTGGTGCGCTCGAGCGATTGGGAGATGTAGGTAAGCATCCTGCATATCCAGCGATGCCAGCCATGTGCCCTCTTTGAGCATGGGAATGAGACCTGGCAGGGTCACCATGCAGAAATGCTTGTACAGCACAAAGTTGTTGAGATCGCTGAGATCCAAAATTGGGCACAAATCCCCTGATTTCTTGGGAGCCAGGAAGAAGTGGGAATAGTAACCGTTTCCTCTCTGGTTCAGTGGAACATGTTCTATGGCCTCCTTGTGTAGGAGGGCCAAGATCTCCTGCTGAATAAGCAGGGCATGCTGACCCAAGTAACGGGAGAGCAGGGGAGGTCTGGATGGCGGGAGATCGAGGAACTCTATAGAGTGACCTCGTTTGACTAACTGCAACACCCACCTGCCAGAGGTGATCCTCTGCCATCCTGAAAGGTGATGAGAGATGCGACCCCCGACCTTCTCGACCCTTTGATCCAGAGGAGGGGTTGGGGCCGGGAAGGAGTCATACTGTGGTGGTGTTGGTCCCTGTGGGCTGGGCTGCTTTTGAATGATTTGGGCCCTGGCCCGAGGGGAACCTGGCTTGATTATTACAGCCAAAGTTGCCCCTGGGTTGCTGGCCGGAACGTGGCTGTTGTCTTTGTTGGCGGCCACAAAAACGATTCTGGTTCCTAAGAAAGGAACCAGATTTTGGTCTGTGCATGGCTTGTACAGTCCTGACTGCCTTCCCAGCATCCTGCAATTTGGTGATGACCTTCTCAGACTCCTCACCAAAGAGGACCGCTCCATTATAAGGGATGTCCAGGAGGTTCTTCTGGACGTCCGGGTAAATCCGGAGACCCTCAGCCATGAGTGTCTCCGGAGACAAATGCCTGTAGCTGCTCCCCTGGCTGCCGAGTCTGCTGAGACATAAGCAGCTCGGAGAACCTGGGTTCCCACATCAGACCCAGTTTGGAGGAGGTTTAGCAGCTCCTCCTTCTTTTCACCATCTGGTAGATCTTTAAGAAGGTCTTGGCCCTGATCCCAGAGGGTGTTCTAAAATTGCACCATGTGCGTCGGATAGTTCAAAGACCTAATAGAGCATGTAGCAGCCGCATACACACGTCTTCTCATGGAATCTAATTGCTTAGATTCCTGGTCCAGAGGCTGGGTGCTCAAATGTTGAGGCCGCTGGGACCTGTCATGAGATGCAGTAATGACCAGGGAGTTGGCCAGGGGTTGTTGCACCAAATACTGGTCCTCCATAGGAGCCCTGTAAAGGTGGTCAGCCTTCTTTGGAACAGCCGGTGTGGAATGCAGATGCTTTCAAGCTGCCTTGGTGATGTCCGTAAAGGTGTCCACCAAAGGTAGGACCACCACAGGCTTCGGGTCTTTCTGCCTGAGGTAACGGGCAAGGCGTTGTCTCTCGGGGTCTAGTTCTTCTCTCTCCCATCCCATATTGTTCTGGATGTGCCTCATGATTTTCAAAAAGGAGGGATCATCCGGAGGTGACCTTGGAAGGTCCTGTGGGTCTGGTGATGGGGGACTGAAAGGAGATGGAGACCTGGAGATGTCAGACGTATCCGGTCTGGAGTCATCTCTTGATGATCAACGTCTGCCCCTGGGTCGCTTCGGGCTCGGGGACCGTAAGGGAGAGCATGATTGGCGTTTTTCTGTCTCTCGATCGGCCCCAAAGAGGCAGAGTTGGCTCCTTGGGGGTCGGGGGTCTGTCACCTTTGGTGCTCCTAGGAGGAGGTGGAGGTGGTGGAGGAGGCTGAGGCTTAGGAGGAACCACGTCCTTCTTGATGGTTTCCCACCAGAAGGTGAACAAACCCTTCACCTCCTGGATGTTCATACCTGACGATGGACCCGGCATTGGTGTGGACCTGTCATCAGGGTCAGGCGTCGGGTCCCTGGCAAGCACTAGATCCAGCTCCCTGGGCAAGCCGGCATCCTCAATGTCACCCATCTGGCCATCTGGCAGCGTGGTAGCCTCTTCACCTAAGGACCACTGACGTCCAGTGTCCACCGGCATCGGTGTAGTAGTCGGTCGTTTTCTGGTGCTGGGTCGGATGCCTTCATGGACTCTGTCATCCGCTTAAGGGACGTCAGCTCGGAAGTCTTCCTTTCAGGTGCTTTAGGAGGTTGGGAGACGGACCTGAAGTCGGTTTCCTGGTGTCGGTCAGACGCACCTCACGATTTGGAGGAAGACTTTTTATGTCTGTCCGACGGAACAGGCTTGGAGGCATCCGACACCCGAGAGGTCTTGAGTGGGTGCAGGGAGGTGGAGGATTCCCCCTGAAGACCTTACCTTTACCGGGGGAGGCTGGGAGCAAGCCCAGGAAGGAGATCTATCAGACCGGGCAGAGCTGGAGCTGGTTCTGGACTCTGAGGCCCTGCTTGGGGATTTTGCTCTGTCCAAGTCCCAATGCTTGTCCCGGTGCTTCTCAGATTTATGAGAAAATTCCCCTTTGGAGAAAGGTCTTTTCTCCATCTTTTTCAATTTCTCCTCGAGGAGGAACCCCTGAAGGGCCTTTTGGCAGCAGATCCGGGTCCTGCTATTAAACTGTTGGCAAACTGAGCAGGCCTGGGTGTCGTGTTCCGGGCCCAGACACCTGACACAGGTAGAATGATGGTCTGCAAAGGGGATCTGCTTGCCGAAGGCGCACTTTGAGAGACATCCGTCGGGAGAAGGAGTAGAAGAAGTAGACATGGATTAAAGTTTTACTTAAAATAAAGATTTCACGTGTCTTAACAGTAGAGCAGGCTTCCGTGAGGCCGATGCTGGCGAGTCGACGGCGGGAAAAGAACTGGGGATGCTGGGGACCACCCCCTTTTTATGTGATGCCTGATGTTGGGGAGGGGCCGACGTCGGGGGCGGTACCCCGCTGGATACTGCTAGCTAGAATTTTTCCGTGGGGTCCTGGTGCCTGCCGGCTTCAGTCCTAATGGTGTAACCTGCTGCAAGAGCTGTTTCTCAAAGTATGATCTGTCCATGCGTATGGATGGAGGCCACTACAGGTGTATGCTGTAGCTTTTTGGGCAGACATCTGGGTGCAATAAATATCAGTGCTGGCAGTTGCATCTTTTCAGCTTTACAAATGACTTCTTCAATTTGTAACCATAAGGGCACATATTGTTGACTCTGCTGTGTGCTAGACTCAGGAAGCCATCGCAAATATTTACTAGCTGCGATAGCAAGGTGATGAAAGTCAGAGACCTCCCATCAACTTAGGGGCTGCCAGTTTACTGTAGGCATGATGTATGGATTACTGTCCCAAAGAAAGGTGGAAATATAACTATACAATTTAGTGAACCCACCTCCAGGGGATTATTGTGTTGAGCATACTCAAGGGATAAAAAACTCGAGGCAGTAAATTAATTTTTTTTTTTGTATGATCTATTTTTTCTGCCCCCGTGCTCGCTGATCCTCCACTCCTTCAGGCTCTTGACAAGTTCCCCCCTGACCTCTTCTGTCCTTGCCTGGCCCTCCTCTGATCCCCAGATCACAGCTGACCCCCGGGATATCCCGGTGTATCCCTTCACCGGGTGGGTCCCCCTCCTCCGAGGGGAAAGGCACCGGGGGGGATAGCCCCAGTGCTCACTTCTAGGGCGCAGGGATGCTGCTGGGGAACAGGAGGCATCAGGAAGGCACTGGAGGCCCTCAGGAACAGAGAGCCATCATCCAAAGGCCAGCGAGCGATTTTCCTGGCTTTCTTAGGGTGCGTGACGTCCGGACGTCAAGGCGGGAGCCGACGTCTGTCACGCACCACCCCTAATGACCCCGACGTGCTGCTGTACCACCGGCCTCCACCAGTGGTCACTTCCACACCAGGTCACGATCCCTCAACTCCCTGAAGACAGCGAGCAGTCATGGGACAGTCAAGCTGACTCCCCCGGCCGGCCCTCCAGCGACCCGAGCGCGTTCCCGAACCCGGGTTGCTGGCGTCGCAAGCGGAAATCCAACCGCTGCGCCAACGGGCCAGCCAGTAGATTCATTTTAATCAGATTTACCCTGCCCCAAAGGGTGAGGGGGGGAGGTTGGACCATATCTTTAGATACTCCTTGAGATGTTTAACAAGTGGTTCCAGATTATGTAACAACATGTCATTTAGGTTTAAAGTGACCTGAATACCAAGGTATTTAAGAGTACTGTCTTTCCGTGTGAGCCCATATTCTCAATCATGCTTTTATCCACCCCAGCACTGGGTGGCATATCTTCTGTTTTGTCCAAGTTCAGCTTATAGTTAGATAGTTTGCCAACATCTTCTACTACCTGTAGGGCACAAGGCAGGGAAGTGTGAGGAGGGGTTATATGGAATCAAATATCATCTGCATTACATAGAGAATAATGGATGGGGAAGGGTTTGATATGAGAATTTAATGCACACCCAAGTTGTGGGGTGCTACATAAGCCCCGAGGGTGAAGCCCGAGGGGTTTATCAAAGCATCCTACAACAAGGGTGTGCATTAAATTCTCATATGAGACACCCTCCCCATCTTTTATTTTTTATAATAACAGACCAGCAATTTTTCTCCAGCAGTTTGTGAGACTGGTTGGCCCCGGCCATATACAGAATGTTGGCCAATGAGGCAGCAGCACAGTTTGACTGGCATGGCTCATGAATGTCATAACAACCAGCTGGTTGTTATGGAAAATATCAACCTGGTCAGTACATTGAGAGAATTTGCTGACCAGTTAATATAGAGACTTTATATGCACTGCCCGCAACATTTATCCCTTCAACCTCCGGAGTATGCTTTAAATGAAGAATCAAGGGTTCCAGAAAGAGATTAAATAATAAAGGGGATAGCAGACATCCCTGCCTCGTGCCCTTGTACAGTCTAAAAGGAGCTAGACACCATTGCAAAATATTTGGACTGAGGGTTTCAAACACAAAATCTGGACCTGTTTGATAAAATCAGCAGGGGATATTTTATTTGGCCATGGCAGTGAATAAAAAGTCCCAGGACACCCAACTGAATGCTTTCTCTGCATCCAGAGACACCAGTACCGCAGGGGTATCTGGCTCTCTGGACACAGAGATAAGGTGAGACAATTTTCTCAGGTGGTCCCATGAGACTCGCCAAGGCATAAATCCTACTTGTTCATTTGCTATCAGGTCATCCTGCACCTTACTGAGCCCTGCCAGTAAGTACTTTGACTAAGATTTTGATATCAAAATTTAAAAGCAAAATAGGTCTATAGTTACCTAAAAGGGTATGGTCTCATCCTGATTTAGGGAGCAGTGTTATTAAGGCTTCCAAAAGGTGGCTTTCAGATAAGCCTTCATTGTACAAATCATTAAACAGATCCCCAAGAAGCGGACATAGCACCTCCTTAAAACTTTTATAAAAGTTAGGTGAAAAGCCATCGGGGTCTGGCACTTTGTCTGGAGCCAGGCCCTGAATGGCCTGATCAATCTCCTCTTTTGTTAGGTCTTTCTTAAGAAAGTCCTGCTGGGCGTCATTCAGTTTTGGGAGAGGCAACACATCTAGATAAGATTCTGTATCTGTTGCAAGAGATCCTGGGTCAATTCTGCCGTACAAGGAGGCATACTACGACCTAAACAATTCTACAATAGTTTTTCGGTTAGTAACTAAAATCATCCCTCAGCAAGATTCAGCTTGCCCTGCCCACCCTGCTACCATGGGTAAAGTCCTCTCTTTATAGGTATTTTCCATTTCCATTTACCTCAAGGTGGTTGCCTGCAGCCAATAAGCCTCAATGTGGTTCCTTGCAACAAAAGGGTTATTTGCATATCTCCCTACTTTCCCATTTGCTTCTTATACAGATCCATCAATAGGTGTCACAATCGCAATCCTGCAATAATCTTAGCCTTCCCATCTGCTTCTTATACTGATCCACCAATAGGTGTTGCCATCGTACATCTGCAAGAATCTAAACCCTTCCCATTTGCTTCTTATACAGATCCAGCAATAGGTGTCACCATTGTAATACTTCAATAATCTAAGCCTTGCATTGCGGCAGGCCCTCACTGAGGCACCTAATATAACCACTGATTTGTTTACTGCGGTCAGGTAACATATGCCCAAACCCTGGCTCATATGATAAGGACCAAATCAAAGTAAAGTGGCAGGGGCATTTAAAGACTGGGAGTCTGCTACCTAAAATGGCACAATTTCAAGCTTGGATCACTCAGCACAAACCCAATGTAATCTCACTCACTGAGACCTGGCTCACCCCTAAAATCCCAGACCCTGTCATCTCTCTGAATGAGTACGCCATCTTTAGACAAGATAGGCTACACAAAAGGGGAGGGGGCTGTCTAGTCTACTTAAGAAACAACCTCCGGGGACTTATGATCCAACCTAATAATACTAGCAATGAAGTATAGCTCCTAAACATAAAGATATTGCTTGGAAGCAATAACAAATCTCTAGTTTTAACCACTGTCTACATACAGTACCCCCAGGAAAACAAATTCTGGTCAGAGCCAATATGTCTGTGGAGAGCTTTTAGGAGTGGCAAGAACGATGAAAAGAACATGCTGTGCTCTCGCTGCACAGGAGTCAGCCGTAATACTGCAGCGATTATAGTACTGCGCATGCGTGATACTCACACAAGTGCAGTTTGCCCTGGAGTCATCCTTGCGCAACATGGTGGTGCTGACATAACTACATGCAACAATCCAGTCCCCTCAGGTTACTAGAATCCCATTATTACTAGTCTTAGGCAGGCAGGAAAAGGCAGCTGGTGGGGAGGTCATTAGGGGCGTTTTGCATAATGACATCATTGTTTACTCAGTTAGCCTGAGAGAAGGATGATTATGTTATTTAGAACTCTCACAGCAGCATAACTATTTTAGAGTCAGCTGCACTTGGGGAGCTTAGAATGTTCATCAGTAAGTTCAAGTGTGGCAGTTAAGACTGGCAGAAGGTCTGCCATTTGGCTCTGTCAAAGGCAGCGCTGGTATTTCTCACCCTAGTTTGGTAAAATCTTCAGTTTGCCTGCAGGACTCTTTAGTTTCACTCCAGGGGGAATGAGAGGGAATGTAGCTCTTGTGTATCCAAGGGGCAATCCCTTGAAGTTCACAGCTGCCTTAAGGAAGAACAACGAGTAGAAGTTGACAGCTACCAGAGAAAGAAAGAAAGGTGCCTTTTGTTCTTTCCTAGACTGGGAGGAAGGAACTTATCTGTGAGTACAGAATTTGAGACTGCTCTCTGAGAGAGTTGCCTGAGGTGTGTGTGCCCTAGATAAGGCTAAATCGCACCTATCAGGACCCCTTTCACCACAACTGTGCTGAATGTAAAGTTAAAGTTGGGAGTCTTTAGCAATTCATTGGGGATTGGAGACTCATTTGGTGTAACCCTGAAGGAATGATAGAGACTGTTTGGGGCAAAGGGTGAGGAACGCCATCTGGAGTTTCAGGCAGGGCTAAGTGGTTCGTGGATGGGCACCAGTATTCCCTGGGCAACGACCATGCACCAGGAGGATTTTAAAGTGTGTGGCACATCCCACAGATATACACTTTGGAAGACAGAGGTGCTTTTTCTGGAAAACAGTACTGCCTAGAAAAGTGTCTTGCAAAAGAGAGTGTGCCTGTATTGCAATGATAAACATTTGGGGGACCACCCTTGCTTTAAGTAACATCTGTAAATAAAGCCATACTGCAAAATCCCAGTTACTGCTTTGGACATTCCGCTTATTGCTTCTAGTGTGAACGTTATTGGGGCTCCTCAGCAGTTAGGTCTCACATATGCCTAGCATCCTCTCCCCTGGACCTGGTTGTAAATAAAAAGGTCCATTTTAGTATGTACCCCCACCCCCATCCTCTAGATAATGAGCCTGGTATATACTCAAACGCCAGGGGTGGTACAATGAGTGTAGCTCTGCCAAAAGAAAATTGTATGCCATGTAGTTGTCAGTAGTTCTTTTAAAGGGCGTGCCAGCTAGCCATAGGTGGTGTTGGGGTTACATACATATGCATGATACTTGTGCATGCACAGTTTAAGTCTGCGCCACCATGTTGCAAACGGTGGCCGTCACATCCACACTTGTGGAAAGGAAAAGTAGTGTGCCAGGAAGTGGGTATGTTTATGTGGCCTGCAGAGTGGAAGGGCTGCATAAAGAGAATCACTGGAAACTATGCTGGAGCACTGGGGAAGAACATCAGACAGCAGTCCGGTTATGTGCTTCCACAGTACTGTTTTACAAATCTGATGATGGCATAACATCTGTGGAGCTTGGCCCACACAACCATAAAAATCAGACTCAGGAGGAGACTATTAACAAACTGGAGATCTGGTCTTGGATTTCCTCATCATCACAGTCATTTTCTTATTCTTTTCTAAGCAGTAATTTCTGCCAAATGTGCCTTAACCATATTGATCTCAGTGCTGGTAGACTACATCTGGTTTTCCCCTGATTGTATTAGGAGAAGGTAGTAGCAGTCTGGAAGTGGTTGCTGGCAGTGGTGGCATGCTCTGAAAAAAGTGGTCCCCATGCTCGTCTGCACATTTTAGAAATCACCTCTCGAGTTAAAGGGGACGGGAATTGATTAGTTATGTGCAGCTGTTTAAAATATTTGTATTTTTATAAATTATATTCATACCTCTGAAGGATTCCTATTTTAACTGTGCCTGAATAAAAGCTGAAGCTGTCAGTTGTGTTTTGTTTTGGTTTTAGATTTATAGAATTGTTATTTAATACAACAGCAGATTAGGTACATATGCACACATGTTGATACATGGACATATTATGATAATAGTATCTCAGTTACAAGGGGATCGGTGTTTGGTTTGGGTTTTGAATGTACGCATACACTAGTCACTTGTTATAAAATTGCAGCTATATCATGTTTAAGATAGTATAAGTTTGACTATTTATGAGTAATATGGACTTACTGTACACAGAGTTTAAGAGAAATGTATCTGAGCAGTACACTATGTAAAATGTGATTGACTCCACAGTGTGAAACAGCTAGTGAATGCTTAACTTACAGTAGGGCAGGTTGTCTTCTAACATATTTTTTACTTAACACATATATATTTGATATTTATAAGACTTTAAACATTATTTACTATGTATCGCTTAAGCTTATTTTTCCTTGTGTTTTTAATCGTCATTTACTAATGTTAGCACAGAAACACACAGAGGGTTTTAAAATACCCAGACTGTAAGGATTGTACCTAAATTGTTGTTCTTGAACTGTACTGTTGTCATTTCTGTATTTTCAATTTTGTACTCTCCCGGGTCGTGAATGAAAATAGGCAGGATTGTTGCCTAGCACACTTACCCGGTTACCAAAAGCTAATAAATAAATAAATAAATAAATGAAGCTTCCTTTGGTTTATAGCTTGTATCAGGGAGTAAACTTTCAAGTCAGTGAAATTTGACCTTGTGATAGCTTTCTTTTGATGGAACTAATCCTGTCTTGGTGAAATAATTTGCAAAGCTGAGGCTGTTTAGAAGTACAATAGGAATTATGCAAAAACACATGTAAATATCTCTAAAAGTATACAACATACGGATAATAAACCTTATGAAAGTTGTTCAGGACAATAAGACCTTTCAAATGAGCCTATTCATTAAACTGCATGAATTATATTTTTTAAATTATGGCCATCTGATTACCTCAATTTTCATTTTTCATAGAAGTTATGCCAAACAAATATAAAATATCTCTTAAAGTATACAAGTTATACATAAACAATCAGTATGAAAGTTGTTCAGGACAAAACGACCTTTCAAATTAGCCTATTCATTAAGCTGCACTAATTATGTTTTTTAAACTATGGCCATCCGTTTACCTGAATTTTCATTTTTCATCACAATTTAGATGGCTATATTAAAAAATATCTAATGAATTCAGATTATTGACTACCCTCATTTGAAAGGTAATTTTGTCCTGAACAACTTTCATGTTGGTTGTATATTGGTAAAGTACAGTTACATAAGAACTTACTGTAACAATAGATCTTCAAGAGGAGCTCTTGCAGCAGGCTATAACCATTAGGACTAATGACGCAGGCCTTAGGACCCACCAGAAAAATCTTAGCTAGCAGTACCCAGCAGGGACCGCCCCCTGATATCAGCTCCACCCCGATGTCAGTCATGGTACATAAGGGGCAGACCCCAGCTCCACCTCAGTTCCCCCACCAAGACCCGTGAACAGGCCCTAACAAGTGAAAGAAGTGAAGCCCATAGATGATGTGCTGAACACCTCACCCAGGGAGACAGAGGGTGGGAAAGCAACACCTGCTGCAAGAGCTCCTCTCAAAGATCTACTGTTACGGTAAGTGCTTACATAACTGTACTACCTTACTTCATGTGGGAGCTCTTGCAGCAGGCTATAACCATTAGGACTGAATCCCAAGCAGTCCCATGTCAAGGAGGTGTCTAGCCCCGGGAGGAGAAAGGATAGGAAAATGCTGACAACACAGCAAATCAGGACAGAAGTCCCTAAAGGACTGCCAAGCCAAAACCAGCACAGCTTCTGGATGCAATGTCCAGGCTATAGTGCTTCACAAATGTGTGCACAGAATTCCAGGTGACTGCCACACAGATGTCTCTTTTGGAGATATTCTTGAAGGTGGCAAAAGAAGCCGAGACTCCCCTGGAGGAGTGACCCCTAACTGGGCCCGGAAGGGGTTTGTTGTGCTTCTCATAGCAAAACACAATACAGTGGACAATCCACCTAGAAATAGTATGTTTGGACACCGGTTTGCCCAAGTGTTGTGGCGCGAAGGCCACAAACAGTTGTTCTGATTTACGGCAGGCAGCTGTGTGCTTGAGGTAGTACCTCAGCACCCTGTGAACATCCAGTGTGTCTAGGAGAGCTTTTCCCCTATTAGAAGGAGAAGAAAAATAAACTGGAAGGTCAGCCAACTGGTTGAGGATCAACTCCAAGACCACTTTAGGAAGGAACATAGGATTTGTTCTGAGGAAAATCCTTTCCCTGTGAAAAAACAAATAAGGCTCTTTACACATCAGAGCCTGCAGCTCAGAAACTCTTCAAGCTGAGGTAACAGCAACTAAGAAACAAACCTTCCAGGAAAGGTAACGCAGCTCACAGTCAGCTGCTGGCTCAAAAGGGGGGAGAATGAGCTTCTCCAACACAAACAAGAGGTCCCGGGGAGGGATAGGATCCCTAATGGGGGACTTCCAGTGATGTCACCAGCCAATGTAGATGCTTTATAGGAGAGCTCTGCCTAACCCCCTGGCAAAACAGCGTTAAATTAATTTTTTTTTCCTTCAGTAAGCGCGAGTCTCGGCACTTGAATTTGTGCTAACAGGATGACCACCCAAAACAAACCACGAGTGGCTCCCAGAGACGGCATGTGCCAGCAAAAACTCCAGTTACCTCCTCTAACACTGGTCACAACTCAGGAGGCCATGAAGCCTGCGGAAGAAGTAGAGGTGAGCTGGGAGAGTGACTCGGAGGAAGAGGGAGAGGATTTCACAATAACCTCCCGGCAGCTTTGTCAGGAGCTGCGCAGACTAAGTAATACTCTGGATTCAATCAAAGCAGACATTAAGGCTAACACTTCTAACATAGAAAGCAGAGAAGAAACTCCAGCAGATGGAAGAATGTTTTACTAGTTATGCAGAAACAACTGGCCTTCATAATGGAGCTATTTTGCAGCTTCATGATCACTCCCAACTTTTGATGGACAAGTTATATTCCAGGCGGGAGGACTTTCTGTATGGCTCTGTGACTACTGTGGGATCAGACAGTATATTTCCTCCCTTCACAAACTTCTATCCCAACCTTTGCCAGATTCCCTTACGTCATATCGAAAAGTTTGGGAAAAGGAAGCCAATATACAGATTTCAGAGTCCAACTGGTCTCACAGATTGAAATGGGGTTGGAAAGTCTTGTCCTCCCCAAACTGGTGAGAATTCTTCTGGAAAATCCTGGTTAGATTTTTTAGAGTCCCCACAATTACAAAACACTATGTAGCAGGGACTACTGGGGCATGCTGGAGGGGCTGCGGACAATTAGGTACTCACTGGCATGTGCTGTGGAGGCGCCCATGACTACACCGGTTCTGGCAGGAAATCCGCACTGCTGTAACTCAAATAGTGGAGGTGGATATCCCACTCTCGGAAGGGGAGTGGGTTTTGGGTGTTCCCACGATAAAGCATTTGAAGGGAGACACTCAAAGGATAACTTTAATCCTTGTGGCTGTTGCTTTAAAATGTATTACGGGAAACTGGCTTTCAGACAAGCCACCAACCAAGGATGAATGGATTCAGAGTGAAAGAGAGTTTTAATGGAGTCTATTACAGCTAGACTCAGATTTTATACAGAAAAGCATAGTGAGAGATGGGGTAGGTGGGAGACTTGGTTTCTTGCCTGGGCATCCGCATAGTTGAAATGGAAGGTGACATATGTGGAGTGAGATGGCCATAAGGGATACAATATGCCCAAAAATTTTAGTATAGATTAGTTTGGGGGGGTTAGAGAGGCACTCCCAGAAGAGAGTGTATGGAGAGTCAGGTGATCAAACTGATCAAATTGAATTTAAATCTTTAAAAGGGGTTTGTGGCAAGAGAGGGGAGCAGAAGGGCAGCCTAACTAGGGGCTGAGTTGGTAAGACCCGCTTTTTTGGGGGACAGGGTTTGTTCCTATCATTTTCTAATCGTAGTAACTTATGTTCATTCTAGTGCACTGTCCTATTTTTTATATCCAGATTACCAATTGTGATGCTATCAGGGCAGCACTTAGTAATACATGCTACTGATTCAGTGATTGTTTGTTTTTCTTTTCTGGTGCTGATAGGGCACCAAGTTAATAAGACACTGGTTCAGAATTTAAGCAAACAATGAAGGGGTATCCACCCCAAGATTGAAACTAATGGAGTCATTGAATTTTCACACTATACATTTGCCTGTTTTGTGCCCTGTTGGTACTGAAACAAGAAGGTGCTAAGTATTCTGTACTGAACTGTCTAAATGCATTAATAAAGCAGATTTTCAAAAAAAAAAAAGGATCCCTAATTGGAGGTCTCATATGCAGAATACCCCGTAAAAAGGTGCGGGCCACGTCCAGTTGGGCCAAGGTTCTATCCCTCAAGAGGACATGATATGCAGAAATGGCCCACATGTGCACCTTTATCGAAGAGTAGCTCAAGCCTTGTTGGTATAAGGAGAGGAGATACTGTAACACTGAATTCACCAGGCAGGTAAGGGGGTTCAGACAGTGAGACAACGCCCATAAGCAAAAATGTCTCCACTTCATAGCATAAGTGGAGCGAGTAGAGGGCTTCTCCTTGTCGAGAAGAGGATGTCCGCCGCCTCCTGGGAGACCCCATACCTGGATTTTGCTACGTTTGCAGGAGCCAAGCATGAAGGTGCAAAGACCTGAGATCTAGATGGACCAGCATATCCCAATCCTGGGACAGCAACTGCGAGCATATTGGCAGCAGAATTGGAGGTTCCGAGGACAACCACTGAAGTAGTGGGAACCAAATCTGCCAAGGCCACAATGGGGCAATTAGAATCATCCGAGCCCCCTCGGCCTGTATCTTCAACAGTATTCTCTGAATGAGAGTGAAGGGAGGGAAGGCATAAAGAAACCTCCCTACCCAACAAAGGGACAATACATCTGGCCAGAAAGCATCAGGCGCGAGCTCTTGCGAGCAGAAAGTTGGCAGTTTGGTGTTGCGTGGGGACGCAAAGAGGTCCAGCTGTGGATGACCCCATGTGTTGAAGAGCTGGTCGAAGACTTGGTTTGCTGGCCAAGGCACCTAGCTTCACCTGAGCTCTTTCCTTCTAAGACTGCTTGAAAGGCAGAGTAGAGAAACTTACCAGAGCAAGGGAAAAGGATTAAGACTTATTTTGGCTAAACAGATTTACTGTGTGGTGTTGTTTTTATTTTTTACTCACAGGGATTGCTACTGTTTGTTGCTAACATTTCATTGCTTTATTTTTCTCTGTAGCAAAGTGTTTCTTACAGCGTATATCTTCTCTGAAATTATTACAGGTGGTGCTTTACAGGTTTTACAGTTTTATCTAACATTAGGATAAGCTTTCAGGGTTACTGCATTTGTTGTTGACTGATTGTTTCTGCTCTTACCTCCTTGTTCTTTCATCCGTGGTTCTTCTTTTTCGGCAGGGGAAGGGCCCACCCCCACCCCTCTAACCACTCCACACTACACTCCTTTTATAGGGTACCACAGTTGTGACATTTCCTGTGGCAGAGCAGGAAGGGGTGGATCAGTGGGGCCTCCACAAGGTGAGCTCATTTACAGGGGCACTAGTAATTTAACTTGTTATAACAAGTTAAACAAAGCACAATCAAACCATTACTTGCATTTTTTTTTATTTTTTTTTCCTTCTAATTACTCTGACTAGGTTATAAACCCAGCAACTTATCTGGAATGGATATCATTAACTGCAGGTACTGTATAACAATTTTCAGAAGGGCAGTCTTACAGTATTTAGGACACTGTCCTACATGCTGGGCCCTTGGAGATCTCAGGGCTCAGCTCCGGGCAGCATGGGCAGAGACTGCACGCCTCAAATTTCATATTCAAGAGGAAATACATTATAAGAATCACCCGCCATTTCCCCAGCATCCAACAGAAAAACCTCGACCGCAGAGGGTAGTTGGTCCAGGAGGTTGGCAGGTGGTTAGGAGGGGCAAATCGAGTGCCCCATCACTCTCTGCTCTCCAATATATTACCTCCAAAAACCATATAAACACTACAAACAGGTATCTGCCTCTATCTCTGAAATCAAACAAAGAGGCAGAAGACACTGCAGAGCAGGACACTGCAGCACAGGAGCTAGCTCAACAAAACTCACCCAAATCAGGAACCAAAACAAAAAAAAGCAAAAAGGAAATCCAAAAACTTCTCAGTCATAGGAGACTCCATGATTCGGGGAGTTGATACCCATCTCCAGCCAGGGGTAATAGTCAGATGTCTCCCAGGTACATCAGCATGGAGAGACACTGACCGCATTGCTAAAATTGTTCACAAAGCAGGAGAAAACACTGATGTCCTAGTACACATAGGGACTAATGATCTTCGCCAAGCGGTCAGTTGTGGAGACCAAGGAACACCTGACCAGGCTGAGTGACAAACTATCATCTATTTCATCTGGCATCTCCTTCTCTGAGATCCTGCCAGTCTGGGAGAGGGGAGCAGATGGACGGAAGGTCAGAGAAGGGGAGATAGGGGAGCTAAACACATGGCTCAAGGGCTGGTGCCAGGAAAAAGGACACAGATTTGTAGGGAACTGGCAACAGTTCTGGGAGTGAAAGTTCTTTAAATTTGATGGACTACATCTGACTAAGGAGGTCATCAGTGCATTGGGGCAGAAGTTTGATGTCTTTGCAGAATATTTAAACTAGCAAATGGGGAGAGGGGTGCAGCACCCCATACGTCGAATGGGAAGAACACCCCTCCCCCCTCAGCTAGTGGTCAAACAGGGATTCAGCATGTTTGCAGTTCATTTGCATCACCAGGTAAGAAAAAAGGTTTGTCTCCCCATATGACGCACAGGGGTAATGCCAAACCTCACCCAACAACAACACACACCAAAATCTGGCCAATGGAAAATCATGTACACAAATGCTCACAGCCTGGGAAATAAGATCCCAGACCTGCAGGCAATAATGTCAGAGGCTAAACTGGACATAGTAGCAATTAGTGAGACGTGGTTTACCAGTAACCACACTTGGGAAACTTCAGTACCTGGCTATGTATTGTTCAGAAGAGACCGAGGTGCAAAAAGGGGGGGAGGAGTGGCCCTGTATGTCAATGAAAATATCAAAGCTACAGAAATTCAGAATACACATAAGGAGCCAGAAGAACTGTGGGTCACCCTGGAAACAGGAAATAGGACAGCCATAAGAACTGGGGTTGTCTACAGGCCCCCAGACCAGGGGGAGGACATAGACACATTACTGTTAGAAGATATACAAAACATGACAGCTGAAGGGGAGGTTCTGATAATGGGAGACTTCAACATGCTGGATACAGATTGGTCAATACCAGCAGGAACATCTGCCAGAACTAGACACATAGTGGATTCCCTGCAGGGGGAGGGCCTCAAACAACTGGTACAGCAACCCACAAGTGACAGGGCTATCCTAGACCTAGTACTGACTAACAAGAAAGGGATCACAGATCTCCAGGTAGAAGGTCACCTGGGGGCCAGTGACCATCACATGGTATGGTTCAATTTGGCTACTACATCTAAATCATCCCATTCCAAGGCAAAAATATGGGACTTCAAAGGAGCTGACTTTGATAAGATGGCCAACAGAGTTAAGCTAGCCCTGGTAAAAAGAAACACAGGTGAGGGGTACAGGCAAAGTGGGCAAACATTAAGGATGCAATACTTGAACAACATCCCATTGTGTTAGACAGAAAGGAAGTGCAAAAGAAGAAGAAACCACTTTGGTTCTCAAATACAGTAGAAAAGGTCAGAGCCAAAAGGCTGGCCTTCAGGAAATATAAGGAACACAGCGGGATGAAGATAGGGATGCATACCAAACTGCCCTAAGGGAAGCAGGGAAGGCAGTAAGGGCAGGCAAAGTCCCAAACTGAGGAAACACTAGCACGAACAGTAAAAGAAGGTGACAAGACTTTCTATAGATACATTAGTGAAAGGAGAAAGTCCAGAGGGGGTATTGCTAAGCTAAATTAAGAAAAGGGAGCATGTGAGGAGGAGGACCCTGTAAAGCCAACTATCCTAAATAGATACTTTTGCTCAGTATTTACTGAAGAGAAGGTAGGGCAGGGCCCACAGCTCAGCATCATGGACACAGGGGGGAGGGAGATGAGCACTACTCCCTTCACAAAAGAAAGGGTCCTACAAGAGCTTGTTAAGCTCATGGTGGATAAGGCAATGGGACCTGATGGCATACATCCCAGGGTACTTAAGGAGCTAAAGGTGGAACTAGCAGAGCCATTAGCAGAACTGTTTAGTGAGTCTCTGAGCACAGGAGAGGTCCCAGAAGACTGGAGAAGGGTCATTGTGATCCCGCCCACAAGAGTGGTAGCAGGGAGGAGGCGGGAACTACAGACCAGTCAGTCTTACCTCAGTAGTGGGCAAAATTATGGAGGCACTCTAAGGAAAGGATAGTGCAACACCTGGAATCCATAGGGGCACAGGATCCAAGACAGCATGGGTTTACAAAGGTCCTGTCAAACTAATCTCATAGATTTCTTTGACTGGGTAACCAGAGTGGTGGACCAAGGGGAGCAGTTGATGTTGCCTACCTTGACTTCAGCAAAGCTTTGACACTGTTCCACATAGAAGATTGATAAATAAGCTGGGTAGGCTCGGGTGGGTCGAAGTTGGTCAACTGGGTGGCAAACTGGTTGACGGGCAGAAAACAGAGAGTGGTGGTAAATGGTATACAGTCAGAAGAGATGCAAGTCACAAGTGGGGTACCTCTAGGATCAGTCCTGGGGCCAGTCCTCTTCAACATCTTCATTAGTGACCTTGCAGATGGACTTGAGGTAAGGCTTGTCTGTTTGCAGATGACACCAAGATCTGCAACAGAGTAGATGATCCAGATGGGGTGGGCAGAATGAGAAGAGATCTGGATAAACTAGCAAAATGGTCAGAAGAGTGGCAACTGGGATTTAATGCAAAGAAGTGCAAAATCATGCACATAGGAAGAGAAACCTGAAGCCACCTATAGGCTGGGAGGGAGTTGCTAGCAGTCACAAAGGAAGAAAGAGACTTGGGCATCATCATCACCGATGACCTGAAATCATCCAAGCAGACCACTAAAGCAGTAGGTAAGGCTAGGGGATGTTAGGGTGTATTAGTAGGGGTATCACAAGTCGTAAGAGGGAGGTAATAATCCTCTTTCAAGACACTGGTTAGGCCCCATCTGGAGTACTGCGTGCAGTATTGGAGGCCACACCTTCACAAGGACATTAACCAAACTGAGGCAGTCCAGAGAAGGGCAACCAAAATGGTGCAGGGACTGCATCAGAAGACATATGAGGACAGATTAACAGAGCTCAATATGTATACCCTTGAGCAAAGGAGGGAGAGAGGTGATATGATCGAGGCATTCAAACACCTTAAGGGCATTAACAAGGTGAAAGAGTCTAACATGTTTAAATATAAGAAAAATAGCAGGACAAGAGGACACAGCATGAGATTAGGGGGGCCGATTAAGGGGGAATGTGAGGAAATTCTTTTTCACAGAAAGGGTGGTGGATGCATGGAATGGCTTACCACAAGAAGTGGTGGCTATGAATACAGTGCAGGGCTTCAAACAGGCATGGGATAGGCATAAGGGAGCAATACAAATGACTATGAATAGATAGGCCATTGACAGAGCAAAGGCAAATGGCACATTTGTAAGGTAGAAAAAGAAATGGGCAGACTGGATGGGCCTTGCGGTCCTTATCTGCAGTCAACTTCTATGTTTCTATGTTTCTATGGTCTGCTACTGATTGTAGCAACTCCCACTCATGCGCCTTGGACTGAGACCTGCTTAGTCTGTCTTCTGAGTCATTTAGGATGCTTGGAACATGCACTGCGGACAGCGAGATGTGACACTCCAGCATCCAGTACCAGACTCTCATTGCCTTCCTGCATAGGGGGTTGAAGTGTGTACCCCCTTGCTTGTTGATGTAGAAGACAACCACCATGTTGTCTGCCTGAACCAGGAGAGAGCCTGGGACAAGGTCCTCTTGGAAGGCATGCAGCACACTGAGGACCGCTCACATCTCCAGGACATTGATGTGGAGGTCATGCTCCTCTGGGGTCCAGACCCCTTGTGTTTGGTGGGCCTCTAGGTGCAACCCCCCATCCCTAATCTGATGCATCCATCATTAGGGTCCGATTTGGGGGCTCCTGACAGAAACGGACTCCTTTCTCTAGATTGAGAGGGTCCAGCCACCAAAGTAGTGTCCTCTTAACCGGCTCTGCGACTCTGACCATGTGGTCTAGCTCATCTGATTGATCCCACTACACCCTGAGCATCCATTGTGGGATTCTCATGTGGAGGTGGGTCAAAGGAGTGACAGGGATGGCCGCCACCATGTGTCCCAGAAGTCTGAGGAAGGTCCTGGCCTGGACCTGAGGGGTTACTAGGACTGATCTGGCTATCTCCCGCAGGTGATTGCCCCTCTCTGGAGGTAGAAAAGCCAAGCCCTGGACAGTGTCCAGGACCGCCCCATGAAGATGAGTCTTTGGCTGGGCTCCAGGGAAGACTTTGGAAGGTTCAGGGTGATCCCCACCTCTCAGAACAGAGTATAGGTGTCTCTGAGAGCCTGAAGGAGGTGCATCCTTGATGGGGCCGCAAGCAGCTAGTTGTCAAGGTAAGGGAAGACATAATGCCCCTGGTGCCTTAGAGCCGCAGCTGCCACTGCCAAACATTTGGTGAAGACTCGAAAAGCGGAGGAGAGGCTGAACGGAAGAACACGAAACTGACAATGCTCCCCCTTGAAGTGGAACCTCAGACCCCAATGTCCATGTACACATCTTGCATGTCTAGGGAGCAGAGCCAGTCTCCCTGGTGCAGCAGAGGGATAACACCTGGAAGGGTCACCATCCTGAACCTTCGGTACTCTATAAAGTTGTTTAAGGAGCTGAGGTCCAGGATGGGCCGAAGATCTTGCATCTTTTTTGGAACTAGGAAAAAGTGGGAGTAATATCTCTTTCCCCACTGCTGCAGAGGAACTAGTTCTATCTCCCTTTTTTGCAAGAAGGCCTGAATCTCTCCTTCTATAAGGGGTAGGTAGGAGGATATCTTGAGGACCTTGGTGGAGTGTCTGGGGGGATTTCGGTGAACTCCAGCGTATGTCCCCTCCTTATAATGTCTAGGACCCACTGGTCCACTGTAATAGAGCTCTAACCCTTTAGGTGAAGGGAGAAGTGACCTTCTACTGCCTCCTCTGGTACCTCCTCTAGAGGAGGGGGGTTAGGAAGGAGTCATTGGGCAGAGCCAGGAGCGGGCAAAGAGACTTGGGAGGACTTGGGGCCTCAAAAAGGAGCGCCTCCACGTTGCTGGTTGCAAGCTTTCCTTTTGAACCACCTCTCTGGCCCTGTTGGTTTCCACAGGCTTGAGCACCTAAGAGCTTGTGAAAAGGCCATCGTCCCGTGCATTTCTGGGCCCCTCTGTACAATTGCCTGATGGACCAGATAGATTTGCCCAACTCCTGGAGATGAGAGATAGGAGACTGTCTCCTGCCCAAAAAGGATGGAACCCTGGAAGGAGAGGTCCCGGATTCTGGACTGCAAATCCTGGTGGAAGCCTGAGACTCTCAAACAGGCATGACGCCGGAGACAGACACCTGACACTGATGCATTAGCCACCATATCTGCAGGGTCATACGAGGCATGGAGGATATGCGTGCCTACATCCAAGCCCGATTTTATTATGTCCAGAAGCTCCGTCTTTTGTGTGGAATCTGGCAAGGCACTGGCTAGCTCCTGCCCTCTCTCCCACAATGCATTCTGGTACTGGACCATATGCATAAGGAAGTTAAGGGATCTAATGGAGCAGGTGGAAGCAGAGTAGACCTTCTTGCCCACCTGGTCCAAGCAGCGGGATTCTGGGTCAGAAGGCTGAGAGCTGAGGTGCTTAAGCTGCTTAGACTTGTCGTGAGCAGCCATCATGACCGATGAGTCCGCCCAAGGGTATTTCGCCAAGAAAGGCTCATCCCTCGGGGCTCTATACAGCCTGACTTCTTCAGAACATCCGGGACCGAGGCTGGATGCTTCCAAGTTATCCTGGTGAGATCTTTGAAGGTGTCCACTAAAGGAGGCACCACCTGAGGCCTGGGCTCCTTCTGCCTCAGGTAACGGGCCAGTCGATGGCATTCCGGATTCAGGTCCTCCATCTCCCATTCA
This sequence comes from Neoceratodus forsteri, assembly GCA_016271365.2. Lineage (NCBI taxonomy): Eukaryota > Metazoa > Chordata > Ceratodontiformes > Ceratodontidae > Neoceratodus > Neoceratodus forsteri. The sequence goes on from CM028129.1 coordinate 505,977,669, forward strand.
TTGGAGGCCGGGATGTGCCTCATGACATCCATAAAAGTCGGGTCATCAGGAGGCGAGCAGGGCTGGTCCTTCTCCCCCCAAAGAACCCCTGTTCCCTGAGAGGGATGATGAAACAGAAGAAGGACAATCTGCTACTGGGCCTAGAATAGCCTGAGCTGTGTCTAGGACTCCCCCCCGCTCGAGCGTTGGTAGCTACTGGACCGACGTCGGTCCAAGGACCGGCGACAGCTACAGGACCGATGATGGAGCAACGACCGAAGTCAGCCTGGGGACCGGCGTCGGGAGCAGGAGCAAGCCCACCTGGGAGAGGAGGATTGACTCCTGGGCTGAGACCAGGACCGACGACAGCTGCCCGACTGAGAAGGGCGCCGACGATGGTCCTCAGACCAGGACCGGGAATGAACCTTCGAGGGTGGGCAACCCAGCGGCCACTCGAGGGTCTTCTTTGGAGAAGGAGTACTAAGGCCCTCGGGTTCAAGGTTGTCCGGCTGGTCGGGAACCGGCGTCAGGTCTGGCTTCGGTATAGTCTCCTCTTTTTTTACCTGACTCCACCAAAAAGAGAAGAGTTCTTGCAGCTCCTCTTTGTTGAAAACAGCGGCTGCTGTTCCCGGAGAGGGACCTGGACAAGCTGGAAGATCCAGGATGGCATGAGTGGGGGAGTCCCCTGAAGAACCCTGTGGAGTGGAAGATTTGGGGGTCGCTGGGACATTAGTGGGTGCCTCCTCCATGGGAGTGTCTTCTACTGAAGGAACCTCCACCGGCATCAGTGTCAGGGCCAGTGCCAGTTTCACCAGAGGTGGTGTCTGGATGTCTTTATCACCCGGTGGCTTGCCTGAACCTGGTGAAGCTGAGGTCTTCTTGGGCAGAGCAGAGGCTTGTGCTGAAGAGACCTTGGTCACATGAAGCGGCGCCACCTTGGGCTTCACCGGCTTTTCTCCAGATGGACCTGCCTTAACCGGCATTGGTTTTTTGGCAGGAGGGCTTGGTTTCTTGAGGTCTTCTGCGAACTCTCCGGGCCCGAAGAAGAAGAGCTTTCCTGGGAGGGCGGGGAATGGGACGATGATGGGACGGCTAAGTCCTTGTCCGGGAGTGCTTACAGGGCTTGTTCTGGTGTTTATCCTTGTCCCCTGAGGTGTGCAGGACATCCATTTGTTTTTCCAAGAGGTAGGCTTTTAGGGCCTTCAGGCGTCGAAGTCTCATCCTGCTGGTGTAGCCTCTGCAAGTGTTGCTGGCAGCACTGTCGTGGTCCAGACCCAGGCAGAAGACGCACTTGGAGTGGCCATCTTTTGATGGTATCTGGCGGCCACAATCACACTTGTTCCTCTTTGGCCCGGAGGAGGATACCGACAACGGAGACGACATACGCCACACTGAAGTCGAAAAAAGCAGAAGAACGGTCGATTTCCGATGAGAAATCCAAATTTGTGCTGGAAACTGCTGGATAGCAAAAAACTTCCCCAACGTGAGCGGGTTGCGGCACGAAAAGAACTGGGGCGGAGCTGGGGTCCGCCCCTTATGTACCGTGACTGACGACAGGGTGAAGCTGACATCAGGGGACAGTCCCTGCTGGGTACTGCTAACTAAGATTTTTCCAGTGGGTTCTAAGGCCTGCAGCATTAGTCCTAATGGTTATAGCCTGCTGCAAGTGTTCCCACTCGAAGTAAGATCTTGTATACTTTCTGAGATAGTTACATTTGTTTGGCATGACTCCTACTGTGTTTACACAGACAGAAAAAAATGAGGTTGTTTGGAAAACCATATTTTACAAAATATAAAGAATTCAGATTATTGACTACCCTCATGAGAAAGGTCTTTTTGCCCTGAACAGCTTTCACATTGGTTGTTTTTATGCACCTTGAATAGTTTTAAAGATATTTAGATTTGTTTGGAGGGTGTGCACATTTGCTGTCAGAGAAAAGCAGCTTGGAGTTCTGTGTCCATCATTCTAATTAAACAGAAAGAAGGGAGTATTTCTTTCACTGCCATGGAGATTTGCAGAACAGAAGGATACACTGAAAACTCCTAAAAGATGTGTTCCATGGAAACACCTTTTTTCAAGTGAAAGCAGGAAAAATTGGGGATCGAGATGGTAGCTAATCATATCAAACTCCTAAATCAGAACTGGGAGATCATGGTGCTAGGGGATTTCAATATTAACTGGTTAACTCAGGATATGTCCCCCCAAAAAAGATACCATAAGCATCCTACGTCTAACTCAGATGGCTACGGAGGCCACTAGGACCAACTACTGTACTGGAACAAAACCACTGATTGATTGGGTACTCACTAACCACCCTGAAAGGATCACTGAGGTAGCTGTCCTATCTGACTCACTCAGAGATCAATCACCAGTTCTTTGCACCTGGTCAAATAAATTTACAAAATCGAATCCCAATGTCACTAGTAGCAGAGTCCTAAGACAAGGTACCTTGGCCTCTTTTAGGGCATACCTCAGTCAACTGGACTGGTCCCCCCCTTGAAGCCATCCAGGATGTAGACCTAGCCCTGGATTATTTCATAAGCAGATATATGAAAGCCTGCAACATCTTTGAACCTGTAAAAAATGCAAAGCTAGGGGCTGCAGCAATGGATGGATCCTAGAAAGAATGAAAGCCAGGAACAATCTAGGGCCAAAGCATCAGGTAAACCTGATGACTACCAAAGATACAGGGCTGCTAGAAATCACTGCACAGGTGAAATTAGGCAAGTCAAAGCTGAATACTATAGGGACCAGCTAGAGAAAAGCTGGGGGGAAGGGAGAAAGTTCTGGGCCAATCTAAAGGAACTGACTGGAAAGGACAATAAAACAGCTCCTACTATGCTTCTCACAAATGGCACAACACTAGATCCACAGGAGATAGCAGACATATTCAGCTCAGCATTTACTGACCTTGGCAAAATCCTCCCACCGGACTACCTTCACCCCCATCCCAATGTAATGTACAGTTACGTAAGAACTTACCGTAAGAGTAGATCTTCGAGAACAGCTCTTGCAGCAGATTACACCATTTGGACTGAAGCCGGCAGGTGCCAGGACCCCACGGAAATTTTCTAGCTAGCAGTATTCAGCGGGAACCACCTCCAATGTCGGTCCCGCTCCCGACATCAGGCATCTTATAAAGGGGGCGGCCCCCCAGAATCCCCAGTTCTCCCGCTGGAGACTCCTGGCCACTGGATGACATCAGAAAAGGAGACTGAGGATCCGCTATCAAATGGCAATCAGAGTGGTGTTAGAAACACCTAATCCTAGGAGAAGGATATCAGAACAAGTCTACCTCCAGCGGGGATGGTGTGAGGGAAAGTACCTGCTGCAAGAGCTGTTCTCGAAGATCTACTGTTACGGTAAGTTCTTACATAACTGTACTATCTTACTTTGAGAAACAGCTCTTGCAGCAGGTTACACCATTAGGACTGATTCCCAAGCAATACTGGAAATCCCTCACCGGTGGGAGGATGCAACGTCCAGACTATAATGCCTGATAAAGGTGTGCACAGTGCTCCAAGTAGCTGCTGCACAGATTGCTGAAGTGGACACGTTCTTCATGGCCGCAAAGGAGGTAGCCTCCCCCCTTGTGGAATGACCCTTAACTGAGCCCGGTAAGGGTTTGTTATGCTTCTGGTAACAGAACGTGACACAATGTATAAGCCACCTGGACAGCGATTGTTTGGAAATGGAAGCTCCCATCATTCTGTGGACGAAGGAGATGAAAAGCTGGTCAGATTTTCGGTGGTGTTTGGTTCTGGTCAGGTAGTATCGAAGACATCTATGCACACCTAAAGTGTGCAACAAGGCCTCTCCTCTATTAGAATATTTAGGAAAGTACACTGGAAGATCTACAGTATGTCCTGATAAAGGGTGAGAGCTGAGACCACCTTAGGTAGAAACTTCGGATTTGTCCGTAGGGACACCCTGTCCTGGTGAAAAACCAAATAAGGTTCTTTGCACATCAGTGCGTGAAGTTCAGAAATTCTTCTGGCCGAAGTAATGGCAACTAAAAATAGTGTCTTCCACGTAAGGAGATGTAGCTCGCAATCCGCAGCTGGTTTAAAAGGTGGCAGAGTAAGCTGCTCCAGGACAAAGGGTAAATTCCATGGAGGAATAGGATCCTTAATCAGAGGTCTAAGGTGGAGGACACCTCTCAGGAAGGTGCGTGCCGTGTCCAACTGAGTTATGGGACGTTGGTCTACAGGAGTGTGATAGGCTGAGATGGCACAAAGGTGTACTTTACTAGAGGAGTAGGCCAAGCCTGTCTGAAAGAGAGACAGGAGGTAGTCCAGGACCGACCTTTCCGGACAATCCATCAGTGAAAACCCCCGTGCCTGAGCCCAGAGGCAAAATCTGCGCCATTTCATGGCGTATGTAGCATGAGTGGCCAGTTATCTAGCAGCCGCTAGAACAGCTGTTACCTTTTGCAAGACCCCGTACCGCATGATGGCTATGTCTGTAGGAGCCAGGCGTGCAGATTCAGAGATCGAAGGTCCGGATGAACCAAAGAGCCTACCTCCTGAGACAATAAGTGAGAGCTGATTGGCAGAGGCACTGGAGGATCCCAGGACAGCTGGTGTAGCAGAGGGAACCAAATGTGTCTGGGCCAAAACAGCGCGATAAGTATCAGCATCGCTTGCTCTCTGCGGAGTTTCAAAAGGACCTTCCGGATCAACGGGAAGGGAGGAAAGGCATAGAGGAATCTGCCCGTCCAAGAGAGGGACAACGCATCTCGCCAGAAAACACCAGGCCCTGGATCTAGCAAGCAGAAATTGGGCAGTTTTGCGTTGTATGGGGACGCGAAGAGGTCTAACTCTGGTGTGCCCCATCTGTGAAACAGATCCTCTACTACCTCCTGGAGTAGTTCCCACTTGTGGACTCTGGCCTGAGAGCAACTCAGGCTGTCTGCGATGACGTTGTCCACTCCTGGAACATGAACAGCAAAGAGGTTTGCACCGTGTTGTAGTACCCAATCCCACACCCTCATGGCCTCCCTACAAAGCGGATAGGAATGGGAGCCTCCTTGTTTGTTGAGGTAATACATCACTGCGGTATTGTCTGTTTGTAACAGGAGAGTACCCAGTGGGATCTCTGACTGGAAAGCCTGCAGGGTGTAAAGAACTACTCTCATTTCCAGGATATTTATGTGGAGATGAGCTTCCTGGGCTGTCCATAAGCCCTGAGACCTGACATTGTCGAGGTGTGCTCCCCAACTGAACCCTGAGGCGTTCGTGGAGAGCATCACAATCGGAGACGGTGCAATGAAGTGGACCCCCGCTAATAGGTTCTTTGAATCTAGCCACCATTGCCAATCCCAGATTACAGCATTCGTGATCCAGATTGGAAACTGCAAATGGTCTTGCTTCTGATCCCATTGGACCCGTAACATCCACTGGGTCACCCGCATGTGGAGACAGGCTAGTGAGACTGTTGCAATGGCTGCAGCCATATGTCCGAGCAGGCAAAGGACTAGTCTGGCTGGGACAGTCCTCTTTGCCAAAACGTCCCTGATGAGGGATCTGATGTGGTCCGCTCGGTCCTGTGGTAGAAAAGTTTTCCCTTGGACGGTGTCCAGAACTGCGCCTATGAACTGCAGATTCTGTGATGGAACCAGGCGTGACTTCTCCTGATTGATAATGATGCCCAATGTCTCGAACAGAGACTGAGTACAATGAATGGCAGACATCAGGGCCTCCTGAGAGGGCGCCATGAGAAGCCAGTCATCCAGGTAGGGGAACACGTAGTGGCCTTGTCTCCTCAGAGTCACCGTTACAACTGCCATGCACCTCGTAAACACTCGAGGTGCCGATGACAGTCCGAAAGGGAGGGCTCAGAACTGATAATGGTGACCTAGAAATTCAAAACACAAGAACTTCCTGTGCCCTCGAGCAATAGGTATGTGCAGGTAAGCATCCTGCATGTCCAAGGACGCTAGGAAGGCACCCTGCTTGAGCATGGGTATCAGACCTGGAAGGGTCACCATGTGGAAGCATTTGTAGAGGACCAAAGCATTGAGATCGCCGAGATCAGTATCGGACGGAGGTCCCCTGTCTTTTTGGGAACCAGAAAGACGTGGGAATAGTAACCTGCACCTCTCTGGTTCCACAGTACGTGCTCTATAGCTTCCTTTCCTAGAAGTGTGAGCATCTCCTGCTGTATGAGCAGAGTGTGCTGACCTGAATAACAGGAAAGCAGGGGAGGTCTTGATGGTGGGTGGTCGAGGAATTCGATTAAGTGACCTCCCTTGACCATCTGAAGTAACCATCAGTCGGTGGTAATCGACTGCCACCCTGAAAAGTGGCAAGCAATGCAACCCCCAACCTTTTCTACCCATTGATCCAGAGGAGGGGTTGGGGCCAGGAAGGAGTCATGCTGTGGTAGCATTGGTTCCCGCAGTCTGGGCTGGTTTGGTATACTGCTGGCCTCTGCCTCGGGAAGATTTAGCCTGGGCTTTACGATGGAAAGTGCCCCATGTTGCTGGCCGGAACGTGGCTGCTGCCGTTGTTGCTGGCCGAAAAAACGGTTCTGGTTCCTACGAAAGGAACCAGGTTTAGTTCTGTACATGGCCTGTATGGATCTTACTGCCTTCCCAGTGACCTGAAGTTTGGTGATGACCTTTTCCGAGTGTTCACCAAACAGGACTTCGCCGTTGTATAGAACGTCAAGAATGTTTTTCTGTATATCTGGGGTAAAACTGGAGACATAGAGCCAGGAGTGTCTCCGGAGACAGATGCCTGAAGCTGCAACTCTGGCAGACAAGTCCGCAGAATGTATGCGGCGCGTAACACTTGGGTCCCCACATCAGACCCTGTGCGGAGGAGGTTTAAGAGCTCCGCCTTCTGATTGCCATCCGGTAGCTTATCAATTAGGTCCTGGCCCTGTTCCCACAGGGCATTCTGAAACTGAACCATATGAGACAGATAGTTCAGGGACCTGATGGAGCATGTAGCAGCCGCATACATGCGCCTCCCCAGGGCATCCAACTGTTTGGATTCCTGGTCCAGTGGCTGTGTGCTCATATGCTGTGGTCATTGGGACCAGTCATGAGAGGCCGTAATGATTATGGAGTCAGCTAGAGGTTGTTGCGCCAAGTACTGGTCCTCTTTTGGGGCCTTGCATAGGTGGTCAGCTTTCTTCAGCACAGTGGGGGTGGAGTGCGGATGCTTCCACACAGCCTTGGTGACGTCCACGAAAGTGTCCACCAAGGGTGGCACTACCACAGGCTTAGGATCCTTCTGCCGAAGGTAACAAGCAAGGCACTGTCTCTTGGGGTCGAGATCTTCCGAATTCTATCCCATGTTCTCTTGGATGTGCCTCATAATCTCAGAGAAAGAGGGATCATCCAGAGGTGACCTGGGCAGGTCTTGTGGGTCAGGTGATGGGATGCTGAGTGGAGAAGGAGACCTGGAGGTGCCAGTAGTATCCGGTCTAGAATCCTCCCTTGGCGGAGTGTACCATCGACGTCTGGGTCACTTGGGGCTGGGAGACCCTGAGGGAGATCTTGAGGGAGGCCTTCATTCCTTGGATCTTCCCCTAGGAGGTGGAGTGTGTTCCTTGGGGGTTGGTGGTCATCCTGCTGGCCCCTGCGGTGGAGGAGGGTGAGTAGGAGGTGAAGGAGAAGGAGGAGGAGGAGGAGGTTTCACTGGGATCACATCTTTCCTTATTGTGTCCCACCAGAAAGTGAAGAGATCTTTGACCTCTTGGATGTTCATACCCGACGACGGACCTGGCGCCGGTGGTCTGTCACCGGGGTCGGGCTGAGGAGTTCTTATGATTCCGCAGACACGGCAGCAAGGGCAGCAGCAACTGGAATCTGTTTGAGGAGGCATGTCTGGTTGAGGGTTTCTGGTTTCCGCCAGGATTTGCAGGATGCCATCTTGGATGCACCCTTTCAGGGACCCGTCCTCTTTGGCAGGGAAACAAAAAAACTCATAACAGGGCTACAAGATTCAGGCAAGGCAGTGTCTGACATCCATTGCATGTACAGATCAGAACCGCAGGCACCTCGGCACCGTCCCTTTCGGAAGAACCAGGGACAGCATGGAAGATGCCAAACACAGTACAAGGGTGCTTTAAGACAAGAGGTCCCCCTGTTCCTTCAGGTGCCCAGGGCCCCAAAAATGCCAAGGCATCTAGACCTCCCCTGCCCACTCCCTCCATCACAGCTTGACTCCCTACTGGCCCCCCCTCCTCTGGAGAAAGTGCAGGGTGAGGCGGTATGAGGGAGATTCTCCCTTTACCTGTCAGGATGGTCCAGCATTACTACAGACCAATGGGTCCTCCAGATAGTCAAAAGGGAATACTCTCTGGAGTTTACGCAGATTCCACCAGACTATCTGCCCATCCCCCCCCATGTGGCTCTCCTGTGGGCAGAGATACAGGCCTTGCTCAAAAAAAGAGCTATCCAGGAGGTACCCCATGCCCAAAGAGGCAAAGGGTATTACTCTCCCCTCTTCCTAGTTCCGAAGAAGACAGGAGACCTCTATCCCCTTCTGGATCTGAGCCAGCTGAACACCTTCATTGAATATAAAAGGTTCAGAATGGTGACCCTAGCAAGCCTGTTGCCCATGCTCCATCACGGAGACTGGCTCTGCTCCCTGGATATGCAGGATGATGCTTATATGCATATAAAGATCCTGTCATCCCACAGGAAGTACCTTTGCTTCACCTTCCAAGGAGGGCACTACCAATTCAGGGCACTCCAATTCGGCCTGTCATCAGCACCAAGGGTCTTCACCAAGTGCTTAGCAGTAGTGACGGCAGCTCTCAGGAGAGGGGGGCACTTTGTCTACCCCTACCTGGACGATTGGCTTCTCACAGCTTTGGCAGAAGGCCAACTACATCAAACACTGGAGGTGACTTTCAGTCTTTTCTGAGCCTTGGGCATTACTCTAAATCTGTCCAAGTCATACCCATGACCTGCTCAAAGGCTACAATATATCGGAGCAGTCCTGGACACTGTCCAGGGAAAAGCCTTTCTTTCCACAGACCGGGCAGTCAGGCTAAGGGACATCGCTCGCAGGGTAATGGCCTCTGACTAGATCCCAGCAAGGGTAGTTCTGCAACTTTCAGGCCATATGGCGCAGCCATAGCCACAGTTCCCCTCGCTCATTTGAATATGAGGATCCTGCAGTGGCACCTCAGAGTCCAGTGGGACCAAGACACAGACGAGCTCGAAGAGCTGTTCTGAATCTCCAATGCGGTCCATCAGTCTCTGGTTTGGTGGGTCACCCTGGCTCATCTAGACAGAGAGGTTCCCTGCCAGAGGCCCAGCCTGCAACAAATTTTGATGGTAGATGCCTCAGGTCTGGGATGGGGAGCATATCTGGCTTCTCACCAGACGAGGGGCTCCTGGAATTCCATGGAACAGTCTCTCCACATAAACATTCTAGAGATGAGAGCCGTACTGTATGCCTTACAAATCTTTCAAGGGGTACTCCTTCCTGGGCTCCTTCTGGTCCAGTCAGACAATACCCCAGTAGTCTTCCATCTTAACAAGCAAGAGGGCACACATTCTTATCCCCTATGCAGAGAGGCAATGAGAGTATGGACCTGGGCAGTGGATCACAGTCTGGATCTCACAGCAGTCCATGTTCCAGGGATCCATAACGTCCTCGTGAACAGCTTAAGTCACTCTTGATCTTGGAGCCACAAATGGGAACTACAGCAAGAAGTTGTAGACGACCTCTTCAAAAGTTGGGGTCGGCCAGAACTGGACCTCTTTGCATCCCTACAGAATGCCAAACTACCCAATTTCTGTTTGCTAGATCCAAGGACTGGTGTTTTTTGGTGAGATGCATTGTCCCTCTCTTGGACAGGGAAGTTCCTGTATGCCTTCCCTCCATTCCCTTTTTTTCAGAGGATCCTGCTTAAGTTGCAGGCAGAAGGTACCCAAATGATCCTAATTGCACCCTTCTAGCCTTGACAGATTTGGTTCCCACTGTTGCAACAGATGGCTTCAGAACCACTGGTTCCATTGCCCCTGTCCACTCACTTGCTCTCCCAGGAGCAAGGAACGCTGGTCCATCTGGTCCTCCGGTCCCTGAATCTGCATGCATGGCTCTGGTGGACTTAGCTAGGGATAGATTTGGAGTATCCCTCAGAGTGGCAGAGGTGCTCATGGCAGCAAGAAAGCCCTCTACCAGGGCAACATATGCCATTAAGTGGAAGCGTTTCTGCTTGTGGGCATCCCCCCATTCTCTGGAACCCCTCACCTGTCCAGTGGAATCAGTACTAGAATATCTTCTCTCCCTCTCGGACTTGGGCCTTAGCTACTCGTCCATTAAGGTGCATCTCTGTGCGCTGTCAGCTTAACATACAGCACTGAATGGGAAGACTCTGGCACAGTTGGACCTATGCAAGACCTTTTTAAGGGGAATCTTGCATATTAAACCTCCCCGGGGAGACCCCATGCCACCTTGGTACCTCCTCTTTGTATTGGAAAAGCTTACCTCGTCCCTCTTTGAACCAGCCGCAAGTTGCAAGCTGCGCCTTCTTTCTTGGAAGGTGTCATTTTTAGTTGCTATTACTTCTGCTTGGAGGATTTCTGAGCTGCAGGTTCTTATGTGTAAAGAGCCTTATCTTATTTTTCACAGGGACAGGGTAGCCCTGCATACAAACCATAATTTTCTTCTGAAGGTAGTGTCTGAGTTCACGTTGAACCAAGACATCCAACTACCTGTTTACTATCCAGAGTACTCAAACAGAGGAGAGGCCTTATTACATACTCTGGATGTACACAGAATTCTTCATTATTACCTTGCCTGGACCAGTTCCTCTAGAAAAACAGACCAGTTGTTTGTCTCTTTTGCCCAAAGGAAAGTTGGGGCCCCAGTGACGAAACAGATGCTGACTAAGTGGCTCATGAATTGTATCATGTTCTGTTATCAGCAGTACAACAGACCTTTACCAAGACCGGTCAAGGGTCACTCCACCAGAGGAATTGCGATATCTTTTACTTCACTCAGGAATGTTTCCTCAGCGGACTTCTGTGCAGCCGCTACTTGGAGTTCAGTGCACACTTTCATTAGGCACTACACTCTGGACATTGCTTCCAGAGGAACAGCAGGTTTGGCCTAGTGGTCCTTCAGGGATTCCTCTCCCAGACACCAACAGCTCTGCACTACTGTCCTCTACCCTTCTGACCTGGATCTCTTCTTGGGTGTTGCTTGGGACTCAGTCTAGTAGATCTTCGAGAGGAGCTCTTGCAGAAAGTGGCTTTCCCACCCACCTGCCCCCAGGAACTAGTATTCTAATTTTCTCTTTGGGGATAGGATAGCCTCTGCTGGTCTCCATCTGTTTTTCAGCCGGGTCTCTGGCAGGAGAATTGAGGTGATGCTGGGGACCGCCTCATTTATACCACGTCTAACACTGGGGTGGACCCGATGTCTGAGGCGATCCCCTGCCATAGACTGCTAACTAGAAGTTTCCCATGGGGTCCTAACATCTGGTGACTTAGTCCTAATGGTATTACCTGCTCCAAGAGCCCCTCCTGAAGATCTACTGTTACGGTAAGTTCTTATGTAACTGTACTTTATTTTCCCAGCACCCAGGACCAGTCTGCATGCTTTATTTAGCGCCACCTTAACTCTTTTTAAAGCTGTTTCAGAGGCTACGCTGTACACTATCAGTCCATAGTCTATAGTTTATAATGGACAATATTGAACTGTTGACAGCAAATCTTATGGCCTGTTTTGTCAGATAGTTCCTATGCCTGTAAAGGGCGCCTAGTCTGGCATTTATTGTTTTAACCACTTAGTCAGTGTGTGGGATGAAGGAAAGGGAGTTATCTAGTGTGACTTCAAAGTATTTGAAGGTGCACACCTGGTCAAGTGGTTCAGCACTACTGCTCAAAATAACCATTTGGCTCACTTTACCCTTATTCTGGGGGTTGGAGAATACCATGATCTTTGTTTTTTGTAGTTTATTCTTCCTAAACCAGTCTTCCAGTTGTTGGAAGCTAAGTTGGAGCTCCTGATTCAGTGAGCTTATCCAAGGGCTACAAGTGAAGATGGTGGCATCATCCACATAGAGTACAGTAATGGATGGGCATGTGTCTGGGAGGGTGTTTACAAAAAGGCTGAAGAGCAATGGTCCAAGTATGGACCCTTAAGGGACACCGAATGTGACCTGTTTGCTATCCTATAGTACACCATTTATCTTTATTCGTTGGGTTCTCTGGGTAAGATAGCTTCTGAACCAGCTCACCGTCTCAGAGGATAGCCCAAGTGCATAAAGTTTTGTGATCAATAATTGGTGGTTAACTGTATCAAATGCTTTTGTTAGGTCTATATAGATAGATCTGACAAGTTGGCCTTCATCCAGTGCCTCATGAATGTAGTTAGTGTACTCTACCAATGCAGTAGTAGTACTGTGGGCTTTTCTAAATCCGTGCTGTTGGAGGTACTGGATATTGTACTTGTTAAGATGGTCCACAAGTTGATCTGATACGATTTGTTCGAGGGCCTTCGATGGGGGGCAGGATAGAGTTTGGTCTGTAGTTGGAGTACATGGCACGATCTCTGCTTTTATGGACTAGTGTTACCAGGGCTGCTTTCCATCGAGTGGGGAATTTAGTCTGTCTGAGGGCTAAGTTAAAGATCATAGTGAGGGGCAGAGTGACTTTGTCAAGTGTGAGAGCAATCATCTTCATGTCTAGTCTGTCACTGCCATCCCTAGTTTTACCCAGGGTGCATTTTAAATACTTTTTGGTTTCTTATGCGGTGACTTGTTTGAAGTGAAAAAAAAAAAAAAAAAAGGGGGGGGTGTCAGGAGTTGAATGCATTTTAGTTGTCTGTGTATCAGCTGATTTTACTTCGAGAAACAGCTCTTGCAGCAGGTTACACCATTTGGACTGAAGCAGGCAGGCGCCAGGACCCCAAGGAAATTTTCTAGCTAGCAGTACTCAGCGGGGACCGCACCCAATGTCAGACATTGTATAAAGCAGGCAGTCCCCCAGAATCCCTAGTTCTCTTCCTGCCGTCGACTCGCCAGCATCGGCCTCACGGTCCCACTCTAGCGCACAATGACTAAGAACTTTCATATAACAGTTTTACCAACACTAAATGTCAGCATCTCCAACTCCTTCTTCAGAAGGACATCCTTCCAAGTGTGCCTGTGGCAAACAGATCCCCTTCAAAGATCCTCATTCGTCCTGCCTGCGGTGCTTAGGCCCGGACCATGACACCAAGTCCTGCTCCTTCTGTCAGGGGTTTAACAGTCGCACCCAGTAACACAATGTCTTCACTGCCCAAACCAAGCATAAAGGGGTGAAGACCAGCACAACTATACTGGAGAAAGCCTGGGGGATGGCGGATGGGCGTGTGAATCAATAGTGAAGATATTTCTGGCATACCATGTACTATGCCTTAGCACAATTTGTGTAACTGTTTGTCATTGCAACCCATGTACTGTTGAATTTTTTTGTACTCTGTATGTATAATTTACTGTAACTATATTGTGTCTTCTTGTGTTAATGTATCTGACGTGGAACCTCTCAACGAGCATTCGCTCACAGGTGTCATCCAAGATTTCAATAAATAAAATATTTTTAGAAGATCAAGAATTACGGTGAGTACATAGTTTTAATGTCTTCCAAGAATCAGTCTTCACAATTGATTCCCACTAGTGGGTCAGAGCACAAAGCTCAGACAAAGTCCATGGACTAGGGCAGCTGGAGCTGAAGGCTCATTCAGGAGAATAATCCATTGAGGACTATCTTGCCATAGTTGGTGTGTTGCCTGGAACAGACATTCAGGACATAGTGCTTAGTAAAAGTGTACACTGAGCTCCAAGTTGCAGCCCAGCAAATTTCTCCAATAGGCACAGAGCATAACTCTGCCAGGGACGTGGCAACTGCTCTGGTGAAGTAGGCTAATATGATGCCCTCCACGTTAAACTGAGCCATGACACAGCCTGGTGAAAACAATTCACAATCCAGGCAGAAATGCACTTGATTGTAGCAGGCTGTCCTTCTGATTAGGACAGAAAGAGACAAAGAACTGTTTGGATTGTCTGAAGTCCTTGGTTTTGTCCACATAAAACCTAAGGACCCTCTTAACATACAGTACTGTGAGTGTAAAGTTCTTTCTCAAACATTTTGGAAGATGGCAAAGTAAGAAGGCAGGACTAAGGTCTGCTTAAGATGGAACTCAGACACAACTTTCAGTACAAACTTAGGGTGTTATGGAAAAGCAACTTGCCTTTATGGAAAACAGTATATTTGGGGGGGGGGGGGCACTGTGCAGCCCGAGCAAGATGGACACTTTGGTTTCAAGCTCTGCCTAACATGTAGAGAAAATGCCTAAAAACTTTATTTTGTGATTTCAGTGATTGAGCACAAAGTTGCCTAGCAAATGTTTGACCTGCTGTACACTGCGATGGGGAAAACTCAGAAAGAGACACAAAGGCAGGACGGAGCAGTTAGTAAAAATGTTCCTACAGTTCCGACCATGTGGTCGGCCCCAGGCCACTTAGCAACTGCCAAGGAAGCTCCTGAGCTTGAAACCCTGCAAACAGTGGTTGCCAAGCTGAATACTTTAATTAAATCTGTCTCGGGCTGTCCAATAAATTTGATACACTAACGAATTGTGTGTCAACACTGGAGACGAACTTGGAAGCTGTGCAAATTGCCACAGCTGAGGCAACCAAGAGATCCAACTCAGCAATGGGGACTGCTGCAAATGTAATAAAAGAAAACCACCAGCTACGCAAAAGATTGGAGACTTTAGAAAATCAGGCACGATTGGCCAATTTACGCGTTATTGGCATGTCTGAAGGAAGTAAGAGGGACCACCTCTTTTTAGGAGATTGGCTTCAGCATCAATTTGGGGAAGAGGAGCTTTGTGGGCCGATAACCATGCAGAAAGCATATCTAGTTAGTCCCAGAGGGAGATAAGACAACCCGGAGGCTCCGCGTGCCATAGTGGTAATTACAGACAGCATCGGAACAAGGGATAAGGTGGTAGCCCTTGCCAGAAGGAAGAAAATGTTATTGCAGGATGGAATCCAAGTAAGGATATACCCCAATCTCAGTTTTGCCATGAGGCAGAAGAGGAAACGATTTGATGGAATCTGGTCCATGCTACGGTAGGCGGCTATAATGCATGGGATGGTGTTCCCAGCCCGACTGTGAGTTGAGCATGAAGGCAAGGTTTTTCTATTCTCTGATCCCTCAGATGCTATGAAATGGGCACAATGAAATGCAGCTTGTCGTCCAGAACCTGAAGAATCAGGAGCCTGGAGTTCAGATGAAGAGACTTGATTTTTGGACTGCATTCACTGTGTGTCTAATTATATCTCTGTATAACCTGGAAGTTAAGTTACAGGTCAGACAAATGTTCATGTTTAAAGTTTTTTAGGGCCTGAGAGGCTCTTTGCTTTTGATCACTGTAAAAACAAGTTCTTGTACTTTTTTTCAGTTGGCACTTAACTGCAAGTTTTGAGGGGGAAGAAAGACCTCAGGGTGGTGGTGGATGTCAAAATGAAAAACTTAGAGCAGCGTAGAAGGGTGGCGGCACAAGCAAATAAAATGCTGGGGTGCATAGCCAGGGGGATAACCTCAAGGAGTACTGAGGTACTCCTTCCACTGTACAATAGCCTGGTTAGACCACACCTTGAATACTGCATGCAGTTTTGGTGTTCCTACTTAAAGAAGGACATTGCATTACTGGAGAGGGTACAGAGGAGAGCGACCAGGATGGTACTGGGGCTAGAGGAAAAGGCCCTATGAGGAGTGACTGGGGGAGCTCAACCTATACTCGTTGGAGGAGAGAAGAGACAGGGGGATATGATAGAGGTCTTCAAGTATCTCAAGGAGATCAATAGGGTAAGCCTTGAGGGTGTCCTTCAGCTGAGGGAACTGGGGGCCACCAGGGGACACCCCATGAAGCTGGATAGGAGGAGGCTGAGGGGGGAAACAAGGAGGCACTACTTCACTGAGAGAGTGGTTGAGCCCTGAAATGCGCTGCCCAGGGAACTGGTGGCTGCTACTACTGTGGAGGAGTTCAAGAAGGGCTGGGATAGGTGCAGGGGGAGGGTACATCCAGGAGTCCCACTGGGAAATAGGGGTCCTGGTTGGGAGGGAGGGCTAAAATTGGTGCCCTGCATAGGCACTGACCATCGAGCAGACTCGATAGAACATAGGGCCTATTCTGCTAGCTTCATAGTATGTTAGTATGTTATTATGTTAACAGATTTTATTTTAATGACTATGGGTTGCTTGAAACAGATATTGGATTTTGCACATTAGTATACTGTTAAGGAATAGCATGGTCCCTTTTATTCTCTCCTCTGGTAGGAGGGTAAAAAAATTTGAGACTTTCTGTTACGTCCCTTTGGCTTCTACTGCCATACAGTTCATGGATTCCTTCAATGACTACTTTATGGACAATAATGTACTTTTTTATTTGATTATATTAAGAGGAATAGCGCCCTCATCATTTTATTTTTATGTAGTCGTCAAGTGATATGTCCATATTTTCTTTACTGTATGTAACTGGTAAAACAATAAACATATAGTATTAAAAAAAAAAAAACAGTATATGGAGGATCTGCGACCAAAGCATGGCTTTCAGATACACAGCAAGTAGAGGTGATAGGCATCAGAAATGCTGCCTTCCAAATTAAAAACTCTAAGTCACACATGACAAGGGGCTCAACAGGCTTGCGAGTGAGCATATCCAACACAAGGTTAATATCTAAGGAAGCTACTGGCTTTCTGGTGCAAGGCCTTGTGTGTAAAAATGCCCTTTAGGAACTTATTGAACAGTGGCAGCTGTGCCAGATATAAGGTACCGATGGGCTTATGGTATGCTAAAATATCACACAGGTGGACCTTTACTGTGAAATACTGCAGACCAGCATCAGAAGGGTCCAGCAGGTACTCCAAAACCTTGACAGTTGGGTGCCTAAATGGGTCCATGTGGGTTTTGGAGCTCCAGATAGAAATCCTTTTCCATTTGGCTGTATAATTCTTCCTTGTGGAAGGTTTACGTGCACTCAAACGTATTTCAGATACCCTCTGAGATACCGCGCACCTGTTCCCGTCTATCTCTTTATGAACCAGGTATGAAGGTGAAGGAAGAGCAGGTTGGGATACACCAGGTGACTCTGTGTCAACAAGTCTGTCCTGAGTGGAACAGTCCTCTGTTCACCAACCAAAAGTCTGCTAAGCCCAGTGGCGCAGAGGGCTGAGGCGCTAGCACCTTACCTCGAACCACGCCGGCGACCCGGGTTTGGGAACGGACTCGGGACACCGAGGGCTGGCAGGGGAAGGAGAGGATCGAGCGTCCATAGGACAGCTCTCCTCTCCTGGGGTGGGTAGTGGGATGGCGTTGCTCTGCAGTGGCCTCTGGTGGAGACCAGGAGCACTGCAGTAGCAACGCAGGAGGGAACAACACAGAAAACCGAAAACCAAAAACCGCTCCACTATCGACCGGATGATGGCTATCGGTCCACCGATGCCACCAATGCCCTGAAGGAGCCATTCCACCTCAGTAGCACCCCGAGGCCAAGCAGTTGTGCTGGTCTCCCCCCCTGGTGCCTTCCGCCTCGGAGGAAGGGGAACCACCCGGCGAAGGGTTACGTCCAGGCTACCCTGGGGATGGCTGCCATATGGGGTTGGAGGCTCAGGAAGGGACAGAGTAGATCGGAAGGGACCTAGGTAAGCCTGAAGGAGTGGTAGGTTGTGGAGCACGGAGGAGGGAGAAAAAAAAAAGTCTGTTCAACAGACAAAACTACATCTACTGGGGTCAGTAGGAGGCCACTACTATCATCCTGCCCCCATGTGCCTCCAGCTTGAGCAACACCCTATGGATGAGAGGGTGTTGCTCACATTGGTGGTGGGAAATTTAATGGAATAACTGCTGAAGGAAAGGATTGTAGAATATCTTGAATCCAGTGGGTTACAACAGCCAAGGCAGTTTCACAAAGGGGAGGTCATGTCAAATGAATCTGATAAGACTTTTTTGACCGGGAGACCAAAGAACTAGATCAGGGAGGAGCAGTGGATGTGGCCTATCTAGATTTCAGTAAGGCTTTCAACACCGTTCTGCATAGGAAACTAGTAAGCAAGCTGGGTAGCTTAGGAGTGGCCCAAAAGTGGTAAACTGGATAAAAAAATTGGTTAGGGGATAGGTGACAGGGTGGTGGTTAATGGAGTTCACTTCAAGGAAGAGAGGGTGACCAGCGGGGCGCCTCAGAGATCAGTGCTGAGACTGGTCCTTTTTAATGTCTTTAAAAGTGACACTGCAGAGGAGCTGGAAGGGAAGGCCTGCCTCTTTGCAGATGAAACCAAAATCTGCAATAGGGTGGACACTCCAGGGGTTGGAAAGGATGAGTAGAGACCTGTGAAAACTAGAGGAGTGGTCAAGGGTAGTGCAGCTGGGTTTCAATGCGATAAAATGCAAAATAATGCACTTATTACACAAAAACCCAAGGGTGGAGTACTAAATGTGTGGAATGGAACTGACAACCACCAAGCGGGAAAGAGATGTGAGATGCGGGGGGAATCATACTGGATGACCTAAAGGTGGCCAAGCAGTGCAACAAGGCAGTCAGGAGGGCTAGTGGAATGCTGGGGTGCAGAGGGAGGGATAACGCAGAAGCAAGAGGGAGGTGGTGTTGCCTTTGTATAGACTGCTGGTAAGACCCCACCTAGAGTACTGTGTCCAGTTCTGGAGACCGCATCTCTGGAAGGACATAGACAGAATGGAGGTGGTCCAGAGGAGGGCATCTAAAAGGGTATAGGGTCTGCATCAAAAGCCCTACAAGGGGAGACTTAAGGACTTCAACATGTACACCCTGGAACAGAGGAGGGAAGGGGGATATGATAGAGACCTTCAAATACCTCACGGGGCAAATAAGGTACATGAGTGAAGTATTTTTCAGAAGCAAAGGTGCTGAAGAACAAGGGGACATGTTATGAAGCTGGAAGTGGGTAGATTCAGGGGAGATGTGAGGAAGTACTAGCTCACAGAATGAGTGGTGGATTCCTGGAAGGAAGCACCACTGGAGGTCGACAGTGAATTTGCCAACCTCCCGCACAGTGACAGCAAAATACCAACACTGGTATTGTGCTGTCCCAAAATGAAGTGTTTTTATGTGGGGGCTCTACACCCTGCACCCTCGAGATTTTTTAGATAATCAACTCCAGATCGGAGTTGTTCCGGGAAGGGTGCAGAACACCGAGAGAAAGGCATCATCTGAAAACAGACCATTACAGCGACAGTCGCTATAATGGTCTGTTTTCGGGATTCGCTATTGGGGTGTTGTGATGGAGGGGGCAACGGTTTCTGGAACACTGAATCAAAATAGTGGCCTCAGAGCCCCCCGCAGTGCCATATTATTGATTATCACAACGTACCACAGTATTAGTGGCTACTCGCGTGGAGAAATAACTATTTCCATCACTAGGAATGCATTAATGAATATACTTTTATTTATAAAAGGTTTTTGGTAGCACCACAGCAGACCACACCATCAACCGTCAACGTTTTAAGCCCACTTTCTCTTTATCAAGTCTTGATAAAGAGCAAGTGGTCTTGAAACGTTGACAGTTGATGGTGTAGTCTGGTGGGTGCTACCAAAAACTTTTATAAATAAAAGTATATTCACTAATGCATTCCTAGTGATGAAACATATCTACCAGCAGCCGATAATACTGTGGTACATTGCGACGTTCCTGGAACAGTCTTCCAGTAGAGGTGGTGGAGACGAAAACAGCGGTGGGGTTCAAGAATGCATGGGATAAGTACAAGGGAATCACAGTGGAAAGGAAGGTGGGAGGGAGAAAGAGCTGTAGATCGGGCACGGTCTGTGGTAATAGTGTAGGTAGGGAGAAATGGGCATACTGGCCCAAGAAGCACACACACATACCTCATGTGAGTCTTCTTTGTAAATTTTATTTCCGCACCCACAATACCAAATAAAGGCTCTTTTGACTTGTGCGGCATGCAGAAACTGCGAAATAAACTGTTATATGGAGTAAAAGGAATAAATGGCAATGGCTAGTTGACATTTTCTTAACCAGGGCTGATGAAGATGATTGACAGCGGGCAAAGAATTGAGAAGTGATGGGGCCATGTTTATATAGATGCTGACGCATTACATCATTGTGGGCAGACTCCAGCTAGCAAAAGGTCCTGTGAGGTCCTAGTGCCTGGTGGCTAAAGTTCCAAAAGTGTGAACTAATGGAGGAAATATCCTCAAAGGACTGAAAGTTACATACTTACGTAACAGTTGATCTTCCTGAATATCTTCTCTGATGATGCACAGATGGTGCAAAACTAGTTGAGGTTTTGGGAGCCTGTACTGCAGGGCGGCTGTGCTATTTTTCTGCATGCAATAAAATTGGTGTTTTGATTACCTGCGGTCCATTGTGTTTTACTCATATCTACAACAGACACTATTTGGCACGCGTTTGTGGAGCTGAGGACTTGCCTTTCTACAGAGTCCCACTAATGGGTCTGAGCCGGAGATGCTAGGATCCTGTGGGAGCCAGAACTCTTCTGGGGACTGGTGGCCCAAGTAGGCTCCATGCATGTTACCGCATGGGCCCACTACTGTACAGTGGCAGAAGCCCCCAACCACCTCAGTACCTTTTTTACCGAGGAGGTGAGCAGCATGAACCCAATGAATAACCTATGCACTTAACCTAAGAGCATAAGACAGCCCTGGTGACCCATGTAAGAAAGGCCACCAAACCCTGCAACGCAGTGTCTTCACAGCCCAAACCAAGTACAAAGGGGTGAAGACCAACATAACAATACTGGAGTGAGTCCAGGGGATGGTGGGTGGATGTGGTAATCTATGGAGAAGATATTGAGGAAGAGCAACAATCATAGCAAGTACGTAACTTTCATATCTTCCAAGAATCAATCTTCATACCTCCCCACTAATGGGTCAGAGTTTCAAGGTAAAAAAAAGTTCCACAGACTAGGGAGGCTAAAGCTCAGGGCTCACTTTAGAACAGTAATCCATTCAGAACTGGCCTGCCAAAGGTGACATGCTGCCTGGCATGGACATAGAAGTCACACTGCTTAGTAAAAGTGTGCACTGTGCTCCAAGGTGCAGCTTTGCAAATCTCTCCAGTTGGCACTGAGCATATTTCTGCCAGGGAAGTGGCAACCACTCTGTTGAGTGAGCAAGAACCTTGTCCTCCAGTTTCACCAGAGTCCTGTCATAGCAGTGGTGAAGGCAATTTACAACCCAGGCTGAAATGCACTTGACTGTGACAGTCTTTCCCTTTTGATTAGGGTTGAAAGAGACAAAGAGCTTTTTTTTTCAATTTTATGCTGTTTATGTCCCTTCTCCTCTAGAGCCCCATGGTACCATCCAGTGGTACCCTTACATCTCTGAGGCGCAAACCTTTCTCCATGCTACCTTAGTCTGTCACTCACGTGGGGATGGAGGTGGAGGATCTACCCCCAAAGACAGATGCTTCATCAGGAACAGCGCTGCTCAGAGGGCAAGGCCCAGCCCCAGATGTACCGGGGTTTTTTGTTCATGGAGACCAGGGCTGTTTTCCTGTTTCTCATGACCCCTCATAACTCCATGTGCATGGGTGTCAAGGGGCGTGCATATGCTGAATGCAATGATGCCCTGATGTCAGGAGAGCTCCACTCTCCCGGCAGCCCTCCAGCTGCACTACCAGCTGTGGTCACCCAGATGGAAGTACTGTAGTGGAGGACAAAACCCTGCTTCCCAAAGATCAAGAGGGTCCTCTGGGACACTCAGTCATTCTCTCCCCCCCACCCCCCGGCTGGACCATGATGACCCGTGCTCATTCCCAAACCCGGGTTGCCAGCATACAAGTCTTGTCCAGGTAAAACCCAAGGACCCTTTTAACATCCAATAAATGGAGAGTCCTTTTTCCCTCATTCTGGAAGTTGGCAGCGTAGGTAGGCAGGACTATAGCCTGATTTGGATCAAACTCCAACATCACTTTAGGAAGAAGCTTGGCATATGTATGGAAGACCACCTTATCTTTGTGGAAAACAGTATATGAGGGTTACTCGTCTATAACCATAGCTCTAGGAGTTTTCTATGGTGTACAGCCACACTTCTTATAGTACTTCCTTTCCCATTAAAAGTTGCTGGAATGTGTTCAAGCTAGCTCCTCCCACCCTCAGCACTGCCCCATGATGTCAGATCTTGCACGCTGGAAACAAGGATCAGTGTGCCACTTGCCAGGGGATGTTGGGTGGGTTGTGTGGATGTGCACCATATACCATTCCTGTTACAGGTGATTAACCCTCATTTCCAAGGACGTGGATATATTGCACTATCCACACTTCTGGCAGACTCCTACCAGTTCTCTGGGAGGAGGGGGCAAGGCACATACCCCTACTTAGGAATGAGAGACTGGAGAACTGAGGCACCAAGACCAGAATCACAGTGTACTGAATCTGTTACAGGGTTACTTAGAAAGCTGCAATTGTATTGTAGGATTGTTACTAAATCTTGGGGTAAAGTGCAAAGCTGTGATTATCAAGTGCTGTGCTGCATTGAATCCCATTCAGTGGTTAATTTATTAAACTGTTATTTTTGCAGAAGACAGGGAAAAAAAGGGTGTACGTTAACAAAACCTAGGCTGGAAACCGACACAATGGGAGTGGTGCAGTGCAGTGGCTGTGGGGCAGCAGTCTTTAAGGAGACTTTATGGATGGTGTGGTGCTGCCCCATCTGTGTGCACCTTTCAGGGCTGAAGGCGGAGGTTGCTTGTCTCCAGGCTCAGCTGGCTAGGATTCGGGGGGCCTCCTACTCCACCAAGAGGCCACCAAGTTCACCTCCACTGCCTCAAAGGATACCAAGAAGGAGAAGCAGCTGAAGTATGGTGGGCTTGGGTAGGGTGAGGGTGATGGCACTGAGGCACATCCCTCCTATGGTGCCACTCCACAACTTCTATGCCACACTGGTGAGGTGGGACTGTCCCAAGGAGGCACCTGCAATGGTGGACAAGGAGAATGTAGGGGTCCTCCCTTGTGGAGACCCTGGGGCAAAATAGAGGACCCCAGAGGAGGAGGAGGAGGAGGAAGCAATAGGGGGAGGAGGTAGAGGACCCCAGAGGAGGAGGAGGAGGAGGAAGGAACTTCTGGTGGGGAACTCTATTGGTGGGGGATAGACTTGTGGGCAAGAGAAGGAGGGAACGTGGTCAAGTGCCTACCTGGTGCCATGGCTCGGAGGGATGGAAAGCGCATCCTAAGGATTACTGGGGCAGCTGGACAGGAGGGTGAGCAAGATGTCATTGTTCACCTGGGGACAAATGACCTGGCTAGGGATGAGGTTAAAGTAGTGCAGGAGGAGTTCAGGGATTTGGGGAGGGGTTTCAGACAGGTGGCACACTAAGTATCATTTTCGGAGGTATTACCCGTCTGACGGGGGAGGACAGGGAACTCCGCACCAGGAGCTTCAATGCATGGTTGAAGGACTGGCGCAGAGCAGAGGGGTTCGGCTTCATTGGGGACTGTGGTCTCACCTAGAGGGATGTAGGCCTATACAGGAGAGATGGCCTGCATTTATCTGGGGAAGGAACCAAGATCCTCAGTGCACAGTTTAAATACTTCATTGGCAAGCATTTAAACTAGCTAAGGGGGGGGGGGTGGCACAAGGAAGCAGGGAGAATCAATCTGCCCCCATCCCCACAGTATGAAGCAGTCAGCAGGAGGACCCTAAAGTTGGGAAATCACCAAAGGTATCTAAAACCAGAAAAGGTAGAATGGCAGAGAAAAGGAGGAAGGGGATTAAAGACGGGGGGTGATGAGGAGACACGAGGGTGGGGGGAATGTCAGGAGGAAATAACAAAATCTAGAAGGCCATGTGCGTGAATGCTCACAGCCTGGGAAATAAAATCCTGGACCTAGTGGTCTTGATGGCTGAGGCTGACCTGGACATTGCTGCTATTACCGAGACATGGTATAATGGGAACCATGACTGGGATATACTGTAGCTATACCAGGTTATACTCTATTCAGGAAAGACAGGGAGGGTAAAAAGGGAGGAGGAGTGGCTCTTCAAGCAAGAGAGGACATAAAGGCAACGGAGGTACAGGGTTTGCAGGGAGGGTTGGAGGTCCTGTGGGTCACCCTAGATATGGGTAATGGCACAGCTATTCACACTGACGTGATCTACAGACCTCCAGCACAAGAGGAAGAGTTGGACAGGGATCTAGTGGAAGCCAACCATATGATGACAATTAAAGGGGAGGTACTGCTGGTGGGAGACTTCGACTTGCTGGATGTTGACTGGAGTACCCAGCTGCAGATTCAGCCAGATGCAGGGACATCCTAGACTCCCTGCAAGGGGTGTGCTTCTGGCAGCTAGTAGTAGAGCCTACCCATGAGGGAGTGATTTTGGACCTGGCACTCACCAACGGGGACAGAATTGTAGATGTCATGGTGGGTAGCCACCTGGGGTCCAGTGATCATCGTATGGTGTGGTTCAATATGAGAACAGTGGTAGAGTGAAACCACATGAAAGCGAGGGTCCTGGACTTCAGGAGGGCAGACTTTGCAAAGTTGGGGAAATGTCTCAGGAAAGCCCATGTGGGGGGAGGACTATGGGGGGAGGGAGTAGAGGAACAGTGGGCGCATCTAAAAGGAGCCACAGTGGAGGCAACAAATCTTTGCGTTAGTCAATCAGACAAAAACAAGAGAAAAAAAAACAAAACACTACGGTTCTCAAAGAAAGTGGCCTGGGAGGTAAGAGTGAAAAGGTTGGCATTCAGGAAGTACAAGAAAACACAGAAGGAGGAAGACAGGGTAGTGCATCTGGAAAAGCAGAGGGAGGCAGGGAAGGCAGTCAGGAGAACAAAGGCACAAACTGAGGAAAAGAAAGCCCAGGCAGTAAAGAAAGGGGAAAATACTTTTTACAGGTACGTTAGTGAAAGGAAAAAGACCAGGGCAGAATTGCAAAGTTAAAGAGGGAAGGAGGGGAGTGTGTGGAGGGGACCTGAAAAAAGGAGTAATCCTGAACAACTAGTTTTGCTCAGTATTCATAGAAGAAGTGGAAGGTGAAGAACCACAGTTATGCGACAGGTGCATTAATGGAAGGGAGGTGGACACATGTCCATTTACGGAGGAGAGAATCCTAAATGAACTCGCAAAACTGGAAGTGGACAAGGCAATCAGGCCAGACAGGATACATCCAAGAATATTAAAGGAGCTTAGAGACGTGCTAGCAGCACTACGGACAGCCTTGTTCAACCAATCGCTGGAGACGGGAGTGGTTCCGGAGGACTGGAGGAAGGCAGATGAAGTCACTCTTCTCAAAAGTGGGAGCAGGGAGGAGGCTGGAAACTACAGGCCAGTCAGCCTAACCTCAGTGGAGGGGAAATTAATGGAATCACTGCTAAAAGAAAGGATTGTGGAATATCTCGAATCCAGCGGATCACAGGATCTGAGGCAGCATGGATTCATAATGGGAAGGTCATGTCAAACAAATCTGAAAGATTTCTTTGATTGGGTGACCAGGGAATTAGATTACATAGCAGCGATGGATGTGGCCTACCTGGATTTCAGCAAGGCCTTTAACATCATTCCACATAGGCTTGTAAACAAGCTGGGCAGCCTGGGAGTGGGTCCCAAGGTTAGAAAACTGGGTTAGAAATTGGTTGAGGGATAGAACACAGGGTGACGGTAAACGGAGTTCAATCCCAAGAGAGAAGGGTGACCTATGGGGTACCACAAGGATCCGTTCTGGGGCCAGTCCTCTTTAATGTCTTCATAAGCGGTACTGCAGAGGGGCTGGAAGGGAAGGTATGCCTCTTTGCAGATGACACTAAGATCTACAACAGGGTAGACACTCCAGGAGGGGTGGAAAAAATGAGGAGGGATCTGAGTAAGTTTGAGGAGTGGTCAATAGTGTGGCAGCTAAGATTCAATGAAAAGAAGTGCAAAATCATGCATCTGGAACACAGAAACCCAGGGAATGGAGTACATGGGGGGGGGGGAGATACTGATGGCCACCAAACAGGAAAGGGATCTGGGGGTCATCATATCTGATGATCTAAAGGTGGCCAAACAATGTAGCAAGGCTGTGGGTAGAGTCAATCGGACACTAGGGTGCACAGGGAGAGGCCACATCTGCAAAAAGACATAGACATAATAGAGGCAGTTCAGAGAAGGGCAACAAGAATGGTGCAGGGTGTGCACCAAAAAATCATATGAGGTGGGACTAGAGGATCTTAATATGTATACCATGAAAGAGAAGAGAGAGGGGAACATGATAAGAGACCTTCAAGTACCTCAAGGACATAAATAAGGTACAAGAGGGTAGCATCTTTCAGAAAAAAAGGTGTTCAAGAACAAGGGGGCATGACATGAGGCTGGAGAAGGTAGACTCGGGTAACGTGAGGAAGTATTTTTCATGGAAAGGGTGATGGATGCATAGAACAGCCTCTCAGTGGAGGTGGTAGGGGCCAAAACAGTAGGGGAATTCAAGAATGCATGGGATAGGCTAAGGGGAACCCTAGTGATATGAAAGACAGGGTAAAGCTGGAGATCAAGTAGGGTCTGCATTCGCTAGTAGGTAGAGAAAATGGGCAGACTAGGTGGGCCAAGTGGTCCTTATGTGCTATCAATTTCTATGTTTCTATAACTCAAGGTCAATGTGGTAATGGGAGATGAAGGAACATGCTGACTTCAAGGTAGCAGCCCTGCAGATCTCCTGGACAGGGACGTCCCTGGAAGCAGCCACCGAGGCAGCAGTATGTCTAGTGGAATGAGCCCTAAGCCCAATGGGAGGTTCCCTACTAGCCATCCTATAGCAGAGGTCAATGTAAGAGACTACCCATCTGCCAATCGACTGTTTAGCTGCCGATCTGCCAGGTACAGCTTCAGCATAGGTGATGAAGAACTGGCGAACCTCTCCTCGAACTCCAGCTGTGCGCTCCTTATAGTAAGTGAGCACTTGCCTGAGGTCCAATGTATGAAGCCTGTACTCTGCCTCTGAGGTTGGGTAGGTGAAGTATACTGGGAGGTTAATCACCTCGTTAAGGTGAAACTCTGAAACAACCTTCAGGAGGAACTTCAGGTTGGGGCGGAGAACAACCTTGTCCTTGTGGAAAACCAAATATGGAGACTCCACCGAGAGTGCCTTGAGCTCATTGATCCTTCTGATAGAGGTGATAGCCACCAAGAAGGCGGTCTTCCATGACAGGTGGGAGATGTGACAGCATGGGTTCAAATGGCTTGGCCATGAGCATCACCAATACCAGCAACAATCCCAAGGTGGTGGTAGTTCATGCACTGGTGGGAACAAGTGGTCAAGGCCCTTGAAAAAGCACCCAACCGCCCTTTCCTGTGCCACTGTCATCATATCAACCCGCACCCAGTATGCAGAGAGATGGCTGCCAGATGCACTTTGAGAGTCATGTACATCAGGCCTGACTGAGACAGGGACCACAAATAATCAAAGATGCTCACCACTGGGCAGGATGGGGGTCTAGCTCCTTGCCCTCACACCAAATGGAAAATCTCTTCCACTTGAAGGGCATAGTACTGGTGAGTCGACTCCTTCCAAGAGATCTCAATGATATGGAGGACCTTGTCGGAGAGACCCAAAGCCTGGAACTCTTAGCTGCTCAGGAACCAGGCTGTTAGGGTCAGGGACTGTGAAGAACCCTCCCCTGAGAGCAAGAGAACAGGTCCAGGCAGTGCACCAATCGCCACAGAGGCCAGCTGCTAAGGCTGAGGAGATCAGGGTACTAGAACTGGCACGGCCAGTCCAGAACCACCAGAATCATCCATGCCTTGTCCCTCAAAACACTGAGCAACACCTTGAGTATCAGGGGAAAGGGAAGGAAGGCCTACATGAGGCCAGGGGTCCAATGCCTCACAAAGGCAAACCCCTCAGAAGTGTCCTGCACTGAGGGGGGCAGGCACAAAATGGCCTCAGCTTTGTATTCTCCCAGGAGGCACACAGGTCAACCAGGGGAGTGCTCCACTGGGAGAACAGGCGACTACCTCCTGGTGAAGAGACCACACATGGGATACCTTGCCCACTCAGCGGAGGGCATCTGCTTGCTAGTTGGAGGCACTGGCCACATGGATCACCAGAGGATCAGCGTCCAGGTGGCATATGAGGGACCAGGTGCAGAAAGCTTCCCGGCACAATGAGATGGAATGCATCCCACCCTGCTTGTTCAGGTAGTACATGCTCGTTGTGCTGTCTGTCTGGACCTGAATAACCTGACCTCACACAACTGGAGCGAAGGCTGTCAGAGCTAAGTGCACTACATGAAGCTTCAACAGGTTCAAGTGACATCGGGACCCCTTGAGGGTATAAAGCGTGTGGGCCCTGTGGGCCCTCAGGTGGGCCCCCCATCCTATCGGAGAGGTGTTGGTCATGAGGGTGACCGCTGGTGCTGGGCAGACGAACGGGACTCCTTCTTGCAGATGTTTCGGGACAAGCCAGCACTGGACGACATCCCACATCGGCTGCATCACTGTAACCGGCTAGTTAAGGTGACCGAGGTGCTGTGACCACTGATGGATCAGCTTCCACTGCAATGGGTACATCCTCAAGCGGGCCCACTGGACCAGGCTGGTGCAGGATGCCATGTCCTCCCAAAGGGTGGACATGTCCCTGGACACCACATCTTCCTATGGGACACGTGCCCGGCTGGGTGGAAGGGCCTTGAATTCCAGAGACAAACCACAACCCAACACGTCGAGTACCCATTTGTCCCATGTAGTGATGGACCAGGCAGGTGCAAAATGGCAGAGCTGGCCCCCCATGGGAGGTCCGGGGCAGGACAGAACAGGCAGTAGAATGACACCTTCCCGACCCATCACTGAGTAAGCTTGGAGGGTCTGGAGCTGGCTGTCAAGGGACCCCTGGCACCCTGGCCTTCAGATTTCTTGGGGCCAGAGGAGGCTAGCTTAGGTTTTGGCAAACATGCCTGATGTTCCCTCACTTGGGGATGTGGCGGTCTGGATGGAGATGCCGAGTAGGAGTGAAACTGAAAGGGCTTCTTCCATTGTTTCTGGCCCTTAACATCCTTCTGGGAGGATGAGACAGAGTCAAGGGTGGCGCTGGACTTTTCAATGCGGGTGAGCTGACCATCGACACCAGGCCTGAACAGGTCAGTACTCAAGAAAGAGATGTCCGCTAACTTGTGCTGGGGGTCGAGATCCTCAGCCACGCTTGGCACCACTGTGACCACAGACCTGGCACAGGAGTCACCATTGTCCAGGGTCATTTGGAGCTGTTGCTTGGCCACAGCGTGTCCCTCGTCCCAGACCAGCTTAACCATTGGCTGCAAATCTGCAGGAAAGTGGGGGATAACCTGGTCCAACATTCCCAAGACAGCATGGGAAAAGCTGGCCATCATGACAGCCAAATTGGCCTGCCAAAGGCCCAGGAATGAAGTGGTGTAGACCTTTGCTGCATGGTCTAACTTTTTTTGACTCCTTGCTTGGAGGCTTTTCAACATCCCAGGTATTGCCCATGCGTTGGAACACTGAGTCGGCGACCAAACCTTTGGCTAAAGGATAGTCAGTGAACCCAGGCAAAGACCCAGTAGGGACCGCATACTTGCGGACCAAATGGGTTGACGGCACCAGACAGAAGGCAGGGCGCTGCCACAGCTCCAGAGTGGGACCAAGAATGGCCTACACTACCTACAGGGAAGGCAACCCCAGAGGAGTCACCCCTGTCCAAAATCTCGGTCAAGGGATACTTAGCCCACTTCCATACTAGTTCCACCGGGATCCCCATAGAATCGGTGATTAATCAGAGCAGATCCCCAAATGAAGCTGGCCCTTGCTCAGAAGAGAGCTCCTTGAAGGACTCCAAGTCAAAGGCCATGATCCGAACTGAAGGGAGTGCATGGAGGAGTCCTCCAAGTCAGAGGACTCCTCAAACACTGCCTGTGACCCAGCTCCCCACTAAAAATTCGTGGCTCATCAGAGTGTGAAATCTGCATCGAGAGCCTACTGGGAAGCCCGGAAGCAGGGCGCGCAGCCTAGGACTGGGCCCTGGCATCGGGCTGGGCTAGGGGAACCAGCACAGGCCATGGTACCAGGGACCAGGAGAGTGCTGGGGCCTGCTGTGGGCACAACTATGACCGAGAATCCACTGCTGCCAGACAATGTCCTCATATCTGTGCAGCAATTTACAGCATAGTAATTCCTTGCCAGAAGACAAGAAAGAAGTAGACGAGGAGTGTCGATGGTGCCTCTTGGCCAACAGTTGAGAGCGGGAACATTGGGAGTCCTGCGATCTTGACTGCAAGCCCAATTGGGAGCTCGACCAACGATAGACCAGTCATCTGGAGGAGATGCAAGGAAACTTATAGTACACAGAGAAACCCCCGAAGGGTCAATCCCAAGGGGAGACAGCTGAATCAATCAGCTTATCAGGCCCCTCTTGCAAGAGGGCTGTAAGGACCAGAGTCCTTGAAAGGGATTCATCCCCATCATCCTCCGACAATGGGTCAAGAAAGATCTCAGCCAGCTGGCTGACCCGCATCTCAGTCCGCAAGCCCGACAGGACATGGTGGGGCCAGCAGCCTGGACTGGAATAGCAGAAATGTTGTCTGAAGTCAACGTCTCAATAGCCGCAGAGTCAGACACTGAAGCACAGGAACAGGAAGAGCAAGCCCACTCCCAGTCCCATGACTTGCGACGGGACTTCTTAGATTTGGAGTCCTGCGAAGCTTTAGACCCTTGGGAAGGGCCCTCTTCAAGAACAGGTAGGGACTAGCACAAGTCCCTGAGTGCCCTGTTAAATGAGGCACCCACATCCACTGGAACCAAGACGGATGAAGTAGTGCCCAAAGCGGCATGGGCCACGGCTCCTAGAAGGTGGCATGCTGTGCAACTGAACTGGACCACTGCCAAAAGCGCCTTGCAGGCATCCTTAGACTGAACAGGCACAGCCCATTGGTCCAGGCAACCCAACAGAAGGTGGGTGTAATGGTCTTCCAACATGGAGGGCTGAAGGGTCCGGTACAGGCTGCAAGCCTGAGGATGATGCTAGGTCCCCAAGCAATAGACGCACTTGGAGTACAGATCAGTGTGCAACACCTTTTGGGAGCATGCCGTGCACCCCTTGAATCCGGGACCCAGTTTGGGCTCTTCGTGACCCATAATTGAAACAAGAGTAAAAATCCCAAAGGAATTTGAGTGGCTTGAAGACTGGTAAGGTGTTTTAGGCTTACACCTGGCACAGAGCTGCAAAGGATGGAACCTAATGCTTCCAGCAGAAAGGAAGCTCTGACGTCAAGGGGCAATGCCAAGGTGGATACCACCCGGGAGGGTGGTAGGAGCTAGCTTGAAGACCTTCTGGCGGGTATAAAAGGGAAAGAAAGTACTGCCAGAAGTGTGGATGGTGCACCATATCCGCGTCCCTAGAAACAGAGAATCTGTGACCAAAGCATGGATTTCAGATACTCTGTATGCAAAGGTGACAGCTACCTGAAATGCTGCTTCCGAAGTCAGATACTTCATATCACAGGTCCAATAGGCTCAAAAGGCTTGTGTGTGAGCATATCTAGCAAAATATTAAGGTCCCAGGAAGCCACCGGTTTCCTGGTGGGGTGGGTGTGGGAGGACTGAAGTACAGGATACCCGAGAAACCTCGAACAGTGGAAGACGTGACAAGAAAACAGTACCAACAGATTTGTGGTACGCTGACACAGCACACAGACGGACCCTGACGAGTGCTGCAGATCAGCATTAGAAAGGTCCAAGGTCCACAAATACTCCAAAACCTTTTCAGACAGACTCCTGAAGGGGTCCATGGGGTTTTGGAACATCATATGGAAAATCTTTTGCACTTGGCTGTGCATGTCTTCCTAGTGGATGGTTTACACACTACCAAAAATATTTCAGAGACCCTTTGAGACACATTAAACCTGTTCACCTCCATCTCTTCTGGAGTCAAGCCATAAGGTGAAGGGAGCGCAGGTTGAGTTAGACTAGCTGACCCATGGTCAATAAGTCCATCCGGAGTGGCAGAATTCTCGGTTTGCTTTTTTTTTTTGGTCTTGGTTGGCTCTGCTATTGGTCCTGCTGTCTCTGCCACCTCACCCCATCCCTCAGGACTTATTTGCTGCCTTCTCCGGAATTACCCCTCCCAGGGCAGGGCCGTCGGTAAGACCTCTCCATTACTCCCCGAACGGTGCCACATGGTGGTCTGGTGGCAGAGTGCCTCAGCCAGATGCATAAGGCTTGGGGGGGGATGGGGGAATGTCCTCCATGCCTCAGCCAGATTAATTTTTCCCCCTTAGTTGTTGGGTGGTCTGGCATGCAATGACATGGAGACGCATACGTGCCAATGTCTGGCACACTTCCCAGGAGCCTGTAAGCCTCGGCTGTGACATCCCCAGCTTCTGCCAGGGGTCAGTCAAGCACCGAGCACTACTCCCCCCTTCCCCTGGAGGAGTAGGAGAGTCCGTTGGATGCTCGATCCTCCTCCCCTTGGCGGGCCCTTCAACTCCCCGGGCTTGCATCTGCACCCGGGTTGTCAGTGTCACAGATGGAAATTCAACCACTGCGCCAGTGGGACATGACTGACAGTTGAATCAACAGTGGAAACTCTATCTGCCGGAGCCAGCTGGGAGCCACTAGAATAATTTTGCTCCATGTACCTCCAACTTGAATAGCACTCTCTAGATGAAAGAAAATGGGGGAAAGCATATGGAAACAGATTTCATCATGGCAATCTGAATGCATCCTGAAAGAAAATACCAGGTTCTGGACTTCTGAAGCAGAATCAAGGCAGTTTGGTGTTGAGAGGGGGCACAAAAAGGTTCACATCTGGGAAGCCCCACTCTCTCAATACCGATCTCATGACGTCTGATGCTAGATTCATGAGGACCTGCCTCTGTTCAACTCAGTTCGCCTGCCACAGTGTTCTAGACTCCTGCTCCAGGCACCATTCCCACACTCTCAATGCCTCCTGGCAGAGAAGGTAAGAGTGTGCACCTCCTTGCCTCTTAGCATAATACATCAGACTTGTCTGTCTGAAAGAGGACTGTTGCTGGCCTGGTGGCACAGAAGGCTGAGGCATTGGCACCTTACCTCAAACCACGCCAGCGACCTGGGTTCAGGAACGGACTTGGGACACTGGGGGCTGGCAGGGGAAGGAGAGGATTGAGCATCCGTGGGACTGCTCTCCTCTCCTGGGGTGGGTTGCAGGATAGCATCGTTAGGCAGTGGCCTCTGGTGGAGACCAGGAGCACTGCATGATGGCGCAGTGAGGGAGAACACACCAGAAAAACAGAAACACTCCACGATCAGCTGGATGACGGCTGCCCAGCTCTCCGACACAACCAATGCCCATAACAAGCCATGTCCACCTCAGCAGCTCCCTGGGGCTAACTGTTGCGCTGGTCTCCACCCCCGGTGCCTTCCCCCTCAGAGGAGAGGGACCCATCTGGTGAAGGGTTATGCCAGGTTACCCTGGGGGTGGCTTCTATGTGAGGTCAGAGGCTCAGGGGGACAGGTGGGTTGGAGGGGGCCTTGACAGCCTGAAGGATTGGCAGGACATGGTAGCACATAGGAGGGGTAAAAAAAAAAAAAAAAGAAAGAAAGAGAGCTGTCTTTTTGTGAAGTCCAGTACAGCTTTCAGACTGTAAAGAACTTCATGCATCTACAGCACATTTATGTGGAGATGTGCCTCTGATGAGTCCCAGACACCCTGAGTCTGCAAACCCTGGTAGAAGGCTCCCCATCCCAACAAGGAGCATCCATGGTGAGAGTCACCTCTGGCTCCAATGGGAAGGAGCAGCAGCCCTGGAGGAGGCTTTCCTCCACTGACCATCACATCAGAAACCTCAACAAAGGCTCGGTCAACTGAATAGGGTAGTTTCGAGGGTGTGATGCCTAGGACCACTGGGTACTGAGCATCCACTGGGCTGTTCTCATGTGCAATCTTGCTAGATGCACTGCAAACATTCAGGAGTCCATGAGGTCCAGTATGCACTGCATGGAGTGGGCTGGTAGTCTTGTATTCCAAAACTAACATGCCATCTTCAAGAGTGCTCATACTCTGCTGTCTGGAAGGAAGGTTCGAGCTCAGATTGTGTCCAGAACAGCTCCTGTAAACAACAGTACCTGGCTGGGCTCCAGCTGTGACTTGGCGGGATTCATCAGGACTCACACAGAAGCTAAAAACTGAGAGGCAGTGGTCATTGCCTACTCTGTCTCCTGTCTGGACGGGATTCTTAGGAGCCAGTCATCCAGGCATGGGAAGAACTGGAGGCCTAGCTTTCTGAGGTGCACTGTAAGTACTACAAAGCACTTTGCAAAGACTCACGGCGCCAAGGAAAGCTCAAAGTGTAGGACTCTGAACTGGCAGTGTTGCCCCTCCCCACAGAGCTGGAGGTACTTGTGGCGGTTAGGGTGTACCAATGTGTGCTGGTATGCATCCTGCATATCCAGTGGTACTAGCCAATCCTGATGTTTCAGGTAAGGCAGCAAGGATCCCAGAGAAATAATTTCTGAATTTTTCTCAAACCATGTATTTGTTCAGTTTCCTGAGATCAAGTATGGGGCACATGCTCCCTGATTTCTTTGATACCAGCAAGTAGAGGGAGTACAGCCCTGTGTTCTGGCATGGCTAGCAGCCAACAGGAGAAAACGCTTTTCATACAGCTCTCAGCCTTAGCACATGTAAAAGATCAAAAATCGATTTTCAAGAGTGTTGTGCCTCAAATGAAACACTTTGCCAGAAAGCTGTTACCTTCAGGACAAGACAAAACTAATTTGGACTCAATTCTATGCTGGGGAGAACTAAACAAGATAACCCCAAAGACCCTGGCAGGGGAAAAGGCCCAGCTCCTTCCACCAGCAGCACCTCTAGCAGTACTCCGACGAGTGGGAAGCCCAGGGATCTGAAGGCCACGATCAATGCCATCCTTGTGGCAGTACAACGAATTGATAAAAAATTGGAGTCTTACAACATAAGATTCACAACAGTAGAAACAAAGGTAGCTACACTAGAATTGAACCACTCTGCTCTTGCCAGCTCGATGAATAAGGCGACGGTGGTAACAGATGGCGTATTAAAAGAAAATAAGCTCCTGCGAACCAGACTAGAATATCTAGAGAATGGAACAAGAACATGCAATCTCCATTTTCTGGAAATACCTGAAGGCCAAGAAGGAGTGGATCCTGTGGGATTTATGCACCAACTAATAATGGACCTTTTTCAGGCACAAACGGAGCATTTAATAGGAAGGGCGTATCACATCACGCCCCGGCAAAAGCCTAGCAACCTTGAGCTTCCCCGGACACTCTTAGTTGCAACAACTGGAGTGCATGTTCGGGATTTAATCCTACAGAAAGCCAGAGAAGCCAGTTCTCTTACCCAGCCGGATGGAACAGTGATCAGTTGCTTCCCAGACCTTAGCTATGCCACGCGGATGAGACGGCGTGGCTTCAATGCTGTATGAGCAGGCCTACGGGAACTGGGGATAAATCATGCCCTTCAAATGCCAGCACGACTCAAGATTCTTTATGCCGGTAAAACTTAAAAAATTTAGTTTTGTTTACTGGGTTGGTGCACTAGCCATAAAATGACTATTTTCAGGTGCGTCCCAGGAGAGTTACAACAAGAACAAGGACATCATTACATATATTCAAGAACAATTTCATATAACGGTAGTTACAGAGATTTCACACAGGTGCTTCATAACAAATCAGGAGAAAGCATAAATAACAAGGTAGAATGTAAAGCAGGATGGGAATCCATTGTCAAGAGGGTAGGATAACTTGGGGGGTACCTCCTTAGATAGCAGAAGGGGTGGAGAACCCCAGACGGTTAGTAGCAGTCACAGGCACTAATGGAATGGAGATGTTCCCTGAGGAGGGCTTTGAAGAGGCCTAGCTGACTTTCAGCAGTTATAGCACTGGGAGGTGTATTCATCCAGAGAGGGGCCCTATAGCTGAAAGTTCTCTGGCATAGGGTCGTTCTGCACTGAGGGATCAAGAAGGGAGATTTGTAGGAGCTGCGGGTGGTTTTTAACATAGGTGCAGGTTGCAGGATGGTGGAGAGACCTGGGGAAAAAGCCCAGTGGAGATCTTTTTTGGCAAGGAGGCAAGTTTGATACTTAAGCCTTCCTTCAAAATTGAGCCAGTTGGAGAGACTATACAGGGAGCAGGTGTGTATAGTCCAGTCACAGCCTGTGACTAGGTGGCAGGCTTTGTTGAGGGATACAGTAATTCTGTGGTGGGACGAGTTATCAGCTGCCCTATAGACCAGTATCCCATAATCGACTAGGGACAGGACTGAGGAGAAAACAGCTATACAGAGGGCCTCAGGGGTCAGACAATGCTTGTGACGGTGGAACAGGACAATTCTGGTGTTGACAGCAGAGCTTAGTTGATGGATATGTTTGTGATAGTTAAGAGCTGAGTCTAGGGTGATAACAAGGTATTTGAAATTATCAAC
Organism: Neoceratodus forsteri; assembly: GCA_016271365.2. Lineage (NCBI taxonomy): Eukaryota > Metazoa > Chordata > Ceratodontiformes > Ceratodontidae > Neoceratodus > Neoceratodus forsteri. The sequence continues at coordinate 506,014,054 of CM028129.1, forward strand.
CTGGTCAAGGGATTGTATCTGGGAGTTAAAGATCTGTAGTGGAAGGCCCTTGTGTTTACTCTGGTGGTGTGCGAACACCATGTATTTATAGTGATCCCGATGACGCTGGTCCGAAGGTAGAAAGCATCCGAAAATACTTTGTTACCCCACAACAGTCAGAGGAATTGGAGGAAGATGACTCTGGGACCTGAATAAAAACTACAGTGACTGATTAACTGTTTCATTTTTTCTCCTTTCGTCTTAGGAGCTACTTAATTAAGTCCTAGACTGTGGTTAAAGTTTACAGTTAAAGTTTTTAAGGTTAAAGTGATTTACACTCTAAACCTGTGCTGTGTCGTATTTATCCTTGATATGTTTTAAACTTAAAAGGGGCCATTTGGTTTTTAAACGTTACTGCGACACAGCGGCAGGGACAGATTAGAGAAAGTTATCTCTGCTGCCATCTGGTGGCACGACATGGTTTGAGTAGTAAAACAGAAAGAAAAAAATACAATTTTTCACTGTTGGAGGTTTTTGTTTTTGCTCTTTTATAATATTATTTTTAAAGATGTAACTTTGATTATTAAATGGGTTGCTTGAGAGTTTAATAGAGAGGCATCTGAAGCTTCTGAAAGGGAATAGTTCTCCACTTAATGTGATATCATGGACTCCGGGGCCAAGTCGTTAACATAAGTTAGCTATCTGAACCTGGATCCCGCTCCTCTCTCCCAAACTCCCCCCCACTCCCCGCCATCTCCTGACCTCGGAAATCTGTCCCCCCTGGGGTGTATGACTTTGACTTCGTACCAGTACCTACACTCCTTGTAACACCTCCTGTACTATCTAACCAATGTTTTTGCCTAGTCTAGCCGACACAATGTTAGCCTAGCCGAAACTGCCTCTCTGTATGTATGTACTTTGCACTGCCTTTCAAATTGTATTGTTGAAATTTTCCTTGGTTTATCCTGTATTGTACTCTCCTGGGTCGTGCCTGAAAATAGTCACCTGCTGGCTAGTGCACCTACCCGGTAAAGAAAAGCTAAATAAATAAATAAGCCCATCTATATAGAAGGGATTCTCTGGACGTATTAGTACTCATTTTAAAATGGTTGTCCATGGTCTTGCTGCAAGGGCCTATACTGATACATTTTATGGACATTTATAAATATCAGCCTTTTCCCTCACAATGCTTTACCAAAGAATGAAGGGCTAAATATTTTCTACCGTGATCATTTGTATGATGTATCCTAAACCTGAAATAAAAAAAATGTACATGTTTGTTCAATGAAACTGAATAAATATAAAGTACAAAAAAAAAAAAAAGAACCCTGTGTTCCATTCCAACTCCAGCACTATTTCCACCGCCTTGTTTCTCAGAAGGCATGCAATCTCCTGTGCCAGAAGTTCTGACATGTGAGCTGACAGAGGGAGCTGCCTTCTGGAAGGATTGTTCAGGGGCGATTCTAACACCTCCAAGGTGTACCCTTCTCAGATGATCCTTAACACCCACCTGTCTGTCGAGATGCATTCCCATGGACTATAGAACTGGGTGAGGTGGAAGTGGACCCAGGGCTTGAGCTTCAGATGGTGGTACAGAGCACTTTTGGCATCTGTGCCTTTGGATATGCTTTCTTTTGAGCCTGGGAAGGCTGAGGTCTATTGTTTTGCGCTCCCGAGTCCTTACCACAAAAGGACCATTTGTTATGGAAGGATCTGCATCCCCTGGGCCTCTGTGGGTTGTAGGGAGCAGAAAGTCTAAGAGTTGTTCTCGTTCCATTAGTTTTAAGAGACTGCCCAACCTGCTGTCCAAACAGACAGGTGCTATCAAAGAGAACATTCATAGCCTGTTGTTCGACATCTGGGGTGAAGCCAGCAGTCCATAGCAAGGAACGCCGCCTGCTGCAGATACCTGTAGCCAAACAGCAAGCTGCTGCATCAAAGGCATCCACAGAGGGTTTAAGCTGGTGGTTGTTGCATTCAGCACCCTCATAGCAAGCAGTATTTCCTGTATCTGGCAGAGTCTCTTCCAGAGACTTTAGTTTGCAGCAAATGGAGTACTTGTACTTTGATAAATGACTCGCTTGCCCATGGTGTCAACCTTACGCAACTCCTCATTAATGGGGTGCACAGTGACCTCCTTAGGCTATGGTTTTATAATTTTCAGTCAAAATGACAATGGTATCTGCTACTGACTGAGCGAAATACATGGGCTTTGATTTGGGCACTGCATATTTTCTGTCTGCCTGTTCGGAAACTGCTGCCACAGAAGCAGACCTCCTTAGAGAGCAGTATAGCGCAGTGGTCTAAGGCTCAGAGCTGCAAATCTGGTGACATCCAGCAGACCAGACCTGGGTTTGAATCCCACAGCTTCCACTTGCATACTGTGTGACCCTGAGCAAGTCACTTAACTTCCTTGTGCTCCCAGGTCGCACCTGGAAACAAGCTCTGGCTTAGTGTGCCTTTCCTGGTTAAACAATCCCCCATGGCTGGGAGGAACTAGAGGGAGACTGGAATTTTAGGCACATTTGGAAACTCCAGTTGGAGGCATCCAGCCTGGTCCATGGCTGCTGGCTCGAAATACAAGGAGGTATACATATTTCTGAGGAGCACCTGAAAGAAGAGAGACTTCTTCTAGGGTATGGAGACAGAAAAGTACAGTTACCTAAGAACTTACCGTAACAGTAGATCTTCGAGAGGAGCTCTTGCAACAGGCTATAACAATTAGGACTATGCCGCAGGCACTAGGACCACACGGAAAAACTTCTGCCAGCAATACCAGCTGGGGACCGGCCCCGCCCCGACGTTGGTCAGGGTACAAGAGGGGGCGGACCCAGCTCCACCTCAGTTCTCCTGCCAGTACTCAGCAGATGGCCTGACAAGAGAAGGAGATGAAGTCCATCCTTGAGAAGAGAAGAGACCTGCACACTCCGAGGGGGAAGGTGGGAAGGAAAACAGCGCCTGCTGCAAGAGCTCCTCTCGAAGATCTACTGTTATGGTAAGTTCTTACGTAACTGTACTATCTTACTTCGAGATAGAGCTCTTGCAGCAGGCTATAACAATTAGGACTGAGTCCCAAGCAGTTCCCTAGCGAAGAGACAGTCGCCCCCGGGAGAAGGAATATGCTGACTCCAGAGACCTTCAGGACAAGAGTCCTTGCAAAACCACTAGGCTGAAGCCAGCACAGCATCTGGAGACGATATCCAAGCTGTAATGCTTGACAAAGGTATGCACCAAATTCCAGGTCACAGCCGCACAGATGTCTTGAATGGCGACATTCCGCATCGTGGCAAAAGAAGCTGAAACACCCCTGGTGGAGTGACCCCTAACCGGACCCGTTAGGGGTTTGCTGTGATGCTCATAGCAAAACGAAACGCAATGGACTATCCACTTGGAGACAGTCTGCTTGGACACTGGTTGACCCAAGCATTGTGGCTCAAAAGCCACAAAGAGCTGCTCTGATTTACGGTGTTGAACCGTTCTACTGAGGTAATACCTCAGGGACCTGTGGACATCCAATGTGTGGAGGAGAACCTCCCCTCGATTGGAGGGAGAAGGAAAATAAACAGGAAGATCAACCGACTGATTGAGGGTCAACTCCGAGACCACTTTAGGAAGAAACTTAGGATTAGTTCGGAGGGAAACCCTTTCCCTATGAAAAACCAAATAGGGCTCTTTACACGTCAGAGCTTGCAGCTTGGAAACTCTTCAAGTGGAAGTAACAGCAACCAAAAAACAAACCTTCCAAGACAAGTATCGCAGCTCGCAAGTTGCTGCGGGTTCAAAAGGGGGAGGGGTAAGTTTCTCCAACACAAAAAGGAGGTCCCAGGGTGGGACAGGGTCCCTCACGGGAGGTCTCATGTGAAGAACCCCCCTAAGGAAGGTGCGGGCCACTTCCAGCTGGGCCAATGCTCTGTCTCCCACAAGAGCATGGTAGGCCGAGATTGCCCACATATGCACCTTGATAGAGGAATAGCTCAGGCCTTTCTCATACAAGGAGAGGAGATACTGCAAAGCGGAGTTCACAGAGCATGTGACTGGGTCCAAATGCTGAGGCGAGGCCCAAAGACAGAACCGTTTCCACTTCATAGCATAAGCAGAGCGAGTAGAGGGCTTTCGAGCGGACGCTAAGACCTCAGCCACTTCCGGGGAAACCCCGTATCTGTTCTTAGCTACGTCTGGAGGAGCCAAGCATGAAGGTGCAGGGATCTGAGATCCGGGTGAACCAGAGAACCCTGGTCCTGGGACAGCAGTTGCGAGCATATGGGCAGCGGATTGGAGGTTCCTGGGACAACCGCTGCAGAAGTGGAACCAAATCTGTGAGAGCCAATTGGGGCCACAAGGATCATGCGTGCCCCCTCTGCCTGTAACTTGAGCAGAACCCTCTGGATGAGAGGGAAGGGCGAAAAGGCATAAAGAAACCTCCCGGCCCAACAAAGGGATAACGCATCTGGCCAGAAAACGGCAGGCGCGTGCTCTCGCGAGCAAAAGCGTGGCAGCTTGGCGTTGCATGGTGACGCAAAGAGATCTAGCTCGGGAAGGCCCCACCTTCTGAAGAGCTGATCTGTCACGGACTGAAGCAATTCCCACTCGTGCAGTCTGGCCCACGACCTGCTGAGATCGTCGGCCAAACTGTTTAGGACTCCTGGAACGTGCACCGCCGACAGACGAATGCCCCGTTCCAGCGCCCAGTACCAGACTCTCATCGCCTCCCGGCAAAGAGGATAGGAATGAGTGCCTCCTTGCTTGTTGATATAAAAGATGACCGCCATGTTGTCCGTCTGAATTAGAAAAGAGCCGGGAACTAGGTCCTCCTGAAATGCCTGAAGAGCGTAGAGGACCGTTCGCATTTCCAGGACATTGATATGGAGGGACTGTTCCTCGGTTGACCAAACCCCTTGGCGGCGGGTGACCACCGAGGTGAGCCCCCAACCCAGGTCTGAGGCATCCGTTGTCAGAGTATGACCTGGAGGCTCCGGACGAAAGCTGACCCCCATTTCCAGATTGCTGGGGTCCATCCACCAAAGCAACGTTCTCCTGACTGGCTCCAAGATCCTGACTAAAGCGTCCAGGTCTTCAGAGTATTGATCCCACTGCACCCTGAGCATCCATTGTGGGATTCTCATTGGAGGCGGGCCAAGGGTATTACTGGGATGGCTGCCGCCATTTGCCCCAGTAGACTGAGGAAGTTCCAAGCCGGAACTCGAGGTGCTATGGAGATCCGTTCTGCCAAACTTCGCAGGCGAATTCCCCTGTCCTGAGGGAGAAAGGCCCTGCCCTGGCCGGAGTCCAGAGTCGCTCCAATGAACGCGAGGTTTTGGCTGGGCTCCGGGGAAGACTTCTTTAAGTTCAGGATGATCCCCAGCTCTCGGAACAGAGTATAGGCATCTCCGAGAGAGTGTAGGAGGCCGTCCCTTGACAGGGCTGTGAGCAGTCAGTCGTCGAGGTAAGGGAAAACATAATGGCCTGATCGCCTGAGAGCCGCAACCACTACTGCTAGGCATTTGGTAAAAACTCGCGGAGCAGAAGAGAGGCCGAACGGGAGCACCCGAAATTGATAATGCTCTCCTAGGAAGTGGAACCTCAGAAACTTTCTGTGGGGAGGAAAGAGCCCGATATGCATGTACGCATCCTGCATGTCGAGAGAACAGAGCCAATCCCCTTGGTGCAGCAGAGGGAGGAGACCCTGAAGAGTTACCATCCTGAACATTTTGTACTCTATAAAGAGATTTAAAGGACGGAGATCCAGAATGGGGCGAAGGTCCCCCGTCTTATTTTGGGATCAGAAAAAAGTGGAAGTAGAACCCCTGACCCCACTGTTCCATGGGAACTCTCTCTATTGCTCTCTTCTGCAGGAGGGCCTGAATTTCTCCTTCCAGAAGTGGAATGTGAGAAGGAGGATAACGGGAGAGCTTTGGTGGAGTCCGTGGAGGGAACTCTGTGAACTCCAACATGTGTCCTCTCCGAATGATGTCCAAGACCCATTGATCTGTGGTAACAGAGCTCCACCCTTCGAGATGAAGGGAGAAGCGGCCCCCGACCGGCTCCCCTGGACGTCTGACCACGGGGAAGGGGCAGAAGGAAGTCATTGAGCGGAACCGGGGGTAGGGAGAGAGGCCTGGGAGGACTTGGGCCCACAGCCAGATGGTCCACCAGACTGCTGGTTTCCAGATCTCCGGTGGAAGCCACCTCTCTGACCCTGCTGGGAACCACGGGCTGAAGTCTGATTGCCTGAGGACTTTCGAAAAAGCTGACGGCGATGGGGGTTTCGCTGGTCGCCACGGTACATCTGGCGGACTGACCAGATAGACTTGCCCCATTCCTGGAGATGGGAGATCAGATTCTCTGTCTCCTGCCCAAATAAGACGGCACCCTGAAACGGCAGGTCCCGGATACCGGACTGCAGATCCTGGTGTAAGCCATGAAAGCCTTAGCCAGGCATGGCGCCGGAGACAAACCCCAGAGGCAGCTGCCCTGGCAGCTGTATCGTACGAGGCCCTCAAAACATGAGTGCCTACGTCCGAGCCCAACTGTAAGGGGGCCAGGAGCTCCGTCCTTTTATCGGAGTCTGGCATGGCCTGTGCCAGCTCAAGACCCCGTTCCCACAACTCATTCTGGAACTGTACCATATGCGTGAGGAAGTTTAGGGATCTAATAGAGCAGGTGGAGGCACCGTAAACTTTTTTGCCCACCTGATCCAGGTAACGGGACTCCAAGTCGGGAGGCTGGGAGCTGAGGTGCCGCGGCTGGCGAGACTTGTCATGAGCAGCCTTGATCACAGTGGAGTCTGCCTGAGGGTGTTCAGCCAAAAAGGGTTCAGCCCTCGGAGCCTTGTAAAGCCTGTCCGACTTCTTGGGAACTGCCGGGATGGAGGCTGGGTGCAGCCAGGTGGATCTAGTCAGGTCCTGAAAGGTATCCACCAGAGGAGGAATGATCAAAGACTTTGGCTCCTTCTGCCTCAGGTACTTGACCAATCTCTGGCGTTCCGGGTCCAGGTCTTCCGTGTCCCACTCATTGGAAGCCTGGATATGCCGCATGACGTCCATGAATGTGGGATTGTCTGGAGGCGAGCGAGGCATGTCCTTGTCCTCAGGTGAGCGCTTGAGGCTGAGGGAAGAGGATGACGAGGAAGAGGAGGACCGACTATCCGACTTAGAGTAGTCTGGTTCTGCCTCATGTCCATGCCTGCGCTGACGTCGGTATGCAGGGGACCGACAACGGTCCGAAGACAGACTCCGGTCCCTGGACGGCGGCGGGCAGACGTCGTCGGAAACCGTCCGCTGATCGGGGAAGGGCTCCGAGAACGAGACTGGGTCCGACGTCGGTCAGTTGAACCTATGGAGCGACGTCGGCGGTCCTTAGATCGGGAGTGGGAACAAGCCCTAGACAGGGGTGAAAAGTGGCGCTCCGGGGACCTCAACGGCGAGGCCTCGCCCTCTGGTTGTGGTTCACCCGCAGGATCCGGTACCGGTGTCTGGGCCGGCGATGGGGTGGTACGTTTGTGAACCTGCCCCCACCAAAAAGAAAAAGTTGTTTCAGCTCATCCGGGGAGAATATCTCTGCCGGCCGCTGCGGGAAAGAAGCTTCAGGCGTGGCGGGTCACGGCGGCGAGCTCTCCTGGAGGCCCGGGGGGGGGAGGACTTGGGCGATGGGGACGTCAGCAGGACAATGACTTACCCTGGGTCTTTGGCCCCTTCGACCAGCGTCGATGTTGCAACTGACGACAAGGGGCGCCGGAGAGTCCTTACGCTCCAGAGGTGCACCTTTAGCAGGCGGCGCCAGTGCCGTGGACGGTAGGGCCAAAGCAGAAACTGCCATGGACTTAGCGATGACTTTAATCAGAGTCACCTTAGGCTTGGCCGGCTGCTCCCCCGACGGGCCGGCCTTAGCCTGGGACAAGCGCGGCGACTCACCAGAGCCCAAAGGATGGGCCTTCTTCGGGGAAGGTCGCAACCGCGAGCAGGACCGAGACCGGGACCGGTGCCGGGACCGACTGCGCTCCTTACTATGGCACTTTTTTTCCTTCTTCTTCCCCTCGGACGAGTGTAGGTTCATCTTCTTCTCTAGTAGATAGGCCTTCAGGCGTCGGATGAGAGTCCGGCTCATGAACACTTGGCAGTTGGCGCAGTTAGCGGTGTCGTGGTCTGGGCCCAAGCAGAAAACACACTGCCGATGACCATCTTTGGTGGGAATTTGCCTGCCACACTCGCACTTGTTTAGGTGTTCTGGGGAAAGGGACGCCCTGGAAGACATCGAACCCGTGTGGACCAACTGCAGTACTGATGTCGGCGCCAATGGCGGTAAACACCGAGGGAAGGACAATGAGATACCGAAAAAACCGAACCACTAACGGTGACCGTGCAGGTGTCGGTCACAGTAGCAAAGAAAGAAAAAAAAAACGAAATAACCGTAGAAAAATAGCTTGATTGAAGCTCTGTTCTCACTGGTGAATCGCAGGCAGCAGCTATTCACGTGCGTGGTACGCAGCGGGAAAGAACTGAGGTGGAGCTGGGCCCGCCCCCTCTTGACCCCTGACCGACGCCAGGGCGGGCCGGCGGGGCGTCCCAGCTGGTATTGCTGGCAGAAGTTTTCCGTGTGGTCCAAGTGCCTGCGGCATAGTCCTAATTGTTATAGCCTGCTGCAAAAGCTCTATCTCAAAGTAAGATCTGGTGTTGGGGTCTCTGGAATGTGGCATGAATCTTCGTCCTCCATACTAGTGATAAGGAGGTCTGGATCTGACTTCTGTCTTATCCTGAGAGGGTGGAAGGTGACCACAATGAACAATGGTGGGAGACGAGGCCTGAGCAACAGCGGCGACACCAGCCCCAGCCCGCCGGTAAATGACTGCTATCCAGGGGGAGTATTTTGTTGTTGTAAATGTTGGCATGAATGAAATAGGCAGCACACGTCCCAACGTCATTCACAGAAAGAGTTGTTCCTGAAGGGAAAAGCATTCTTTATGACCTGTTCTAAGATCCTCCCAATCCTGGGGGCTAGAGAAGAGCAGCAGCAGACTGTTAGGTAGGTTAAAGCTTGACCAATGTTCTGGTGCGAGAGGTTTTTCTGGCCAACTGGAATACCTTCAGAGACAAGGGGAGCCTGTATACCCAAGATGGGCTGCACATGCACCACAAAGGGGTCCGCGGGTAATAGCTAGAAGAATGTATGGGGTAAAACCAGAGGTTAGAGGGGGCTGGTGCAGAGGATAACCAAAGGTAGGAGGCAGATGCACGAGACTACTGAGGGAAGGACAGTAGGACAGGGAGAGCCTGGAGGGAGACATTATAGAGGGGCATCTATCCTCACTTGCATGCTATTTAATAAAAGGCACACAGTGAGCAAAATGGGTAAGTTCAAAGGCTGGATGTATTTTGAATACCACAAAGTACAGGCACTTACAGAGACGTGCTGTGAATGGTTTCCAGAAAAGTCCAGGAAGCATGCATGACTCGGAAAATAATTTGGTTTCATATACTGTCTTTCACTCACACACACACACACACACACACACACACACACACACACACACACACACACTGTGTTCCAAGTGCTTTACAAACCACAAATGGCTGGCCGCAGCTATCAGTCAGAGAGAAACTGAACTTGAGAGAGAGTAAGGAAATTTGAAGTGGCTAAACAACCGAGTGGGGAAGGGAGTGGTAGAGGAGGTTAAACACAGAAAGGTTTAGCATCTTGCTCAAGGTCACAAAGAGTGCACATGACAGTGCCAAGATTTAATCAAGGGTGAGTGGCATCAGGGCACCAGTTGAGACCGTGGGCATCTTAGTCAAGTGATAGGGCGCAGGTACAGAGTCACTCTTCTAAATGCACACTGGTCAGCTGACCGTCCCAGCTGGTGCCCTACATCTACAGCATCAAACACAAACTCATTTCCGCAGCTTTTCTGTTCTGAAAAACAGACTTTATTAATAAAAAAGTAAAAAGTAGTATAGAAATGTAAAAAAGGAAACAAGCAGAATTCTACAAAACTGTATTTACAGATGAAAAATTTATACAAAAACAAAAATGTTTGACAATTCTTTTCTGCACTTCAGTTACAACAAACTATCAGTTTCCATGATTCCAGCAATATGAACCAGTCGAGTTTCTACAATTGCACCAGTTTTACTGGCAAAAGCTGGTAAACCAGTGACATTGATTATATTGTTCTATTTAAATATTAGTCACCCAGGAAAGCTCAGCTTCTACTCAGTTGTATGGCTGGGAGCGCTGATGCATAAGGAACTCAAGTGAAGCGAGCTGACCAACATCACACACACCCAGTGGCTCAACAGGATTTTCACCACCATGACCCGCCCCCCAATATCCTCACCATTAGATCACAGTGCCCAATATGTATTGCCATGCCAATTAGTTTTTCCAGAAGGACTAACCACTGGAGTGAAAGGTTCAGGAAGAGACAGCAGTGCTGTGGAGAGATGACAGATCCCGGTGGGGCTCCAGCAAACAATTCATCAGGTGGCATAACTATTTTCATTTTGTAATGGTACTGTAAAAGCTTATGCTTTTATGGTAGTATGAAAAACCTCAAAGGCCAAAATTAGTAATGTGTAACACAATGAACAGGTGAGGCAGGCTGGCTTGTAATTCTCATAGCCCCAAAACCCCTGACTAGGGCACAATGCGTTTTGGAGGTGAAACACTCAGCTCCCTGGGGTAAGAAAGTGCGGGCTACCCAACATTCCCACCCCGATGGCCAACCAAGAAGTGGCACTGGCTCTGATGGTAGCCGTTCATTCACCCACCCTCACAGAGGAACTGAGCAACTGTAGCAACCCTGAACACTGGGGTGGAGGAAAAGGGAATGGAGGGGAACAGAGAAATAAAAATTGCTGGGCTACTTGTCATTTTGTTATCCAGGGAGTCTAGATAGCTGTTAAATAGTATGTCAGTAACAGACCGGGAACATCACAGAAGTGGGGAGCTTGCCCCCCCCCAAAAAAAAAGCATTCATTCACTCCCTGCTGGCTAATAAATGTGGACTTAGACTTATGACAAGATTGCTGCTCACCCACACTCCTCCCTTCTCAGGCAGGAGGTTAAGGTGCATTGCAGTGACCTCCAAGGACTAGAGTGGGAGTGGAGTAGAGAAAAAGGGGCCCTGGATGTCTCCTCTCTCCAAAACAAAATAGAATATCACACACAGAACCATATTATTTAAGGCATCAATATGCTTTCAACAATTTTCTTTATTAAATTGGCAATCAGCTTATTTCAAGCCAGTAAGTTCCAGTTCCATCGGAATGCACAGGCTGGTATGTGGTGAAACCCCTAGAACTCCTAATGTATTCCTGGATGTTCCCATAAGGTAGAAACAACAGGTATCAAGGTATCACAAATAGGAAGCAAAGGCTGCACAAATTAATGATCTTAAAGTAGCTGGTGGGGTTGGCTTTAGGTTGTGTGGACGGAAATCTAAACCATCTGGCAAAGAGGTGGCAGCCATGGAGGACCTGTGGTATTTACATGGGTTCCATCCAATTAGAAGGCAGCTGGCTGGATTTTTCACTACAGTTTTATTATTTAAATGACCGCTCAAATTACAATAATAAGCTATGACGCACAACCTGCCAACATGCAGAGTGATCTATTTTTCCTCTATAAAATGTTTCTGATTTCCTGGCAGCAACAAGCCAAAGTTGTTTTTACTCCTCCTCCCACCAGAATTTTATATGATGAATGTAGTGCTATGACAGGTAAGGGACTGAAATCAACAGAAATGGAAACAAAAAAGATCAGCTTAAGTTCCAACTTTCTACAGTTCTGTTCCTGAAGACATTACCAACTGCTCTAGATTGTGCAACTTTAAGGCAAGACTCAAAAAACGGTTATACTCCAGGAATACTTGACCGTGTTACTGAATGTTAATGTTCGCTTATTTTCTGCATTAAATGCATTTTTACTGTGTTTGTAATTTCTATGTACTTGTCACATGTGAAAATGGGCAACTAAAGGACAGCCCACTGGTGCAGTGGTAGCACTACCGTTTGTGCGCCAGCAACCCGGGGTCAGAATCGACCTCGGGAACTGGAGGGTCAGCCGGGGAGAGAAGGATTGAGTATTCCAGGGACTGCTCTCCTCCTCTGGGGAGGGTGAGGGAGGTAGACCGCTGTGGTGCTGGCTCTCCTGGCGGCAGCTGGGGGCTGGTGCACAAGAGCAGCCACATTGGAGGGTCAGCCGTGGGCAGATGTCGGACATGCGGCGCATGGAAGTGCATGTAGCAGCATCCTTGAAGTCACTGCTCGTCCGTGCCGTGGGGGACAAAGTATGGAAAAAAATCCTCTGGTATGCATGAAGGCCCCATCCCATCAGCACCACACCAGATGCACCCAGGATGCCCCCTCCAGGTCCAGCCCCTCAGGTCTCAGCAGTGTGTGGGTAAGTACCTGTTGCGATGCGGCCAGAGTGTGAGTGGTCAGGAGGGTCGAGCATGGGCGCTGTGTCTGGTGGTGCACTGCTGGATGGGAACTGGAAGGGGGAACCACAGGACCCCCCCAACCCCGAGAAGGTAAAAAGAAAGTAAAAAAAAAAAAGAAAATGGGCAACTTGCTCATCTGCTTACAAGTATAAACAAAAACCAAATCAAACAAATTCTACATGGCTTTGCCAACACAGTTCGCCACTTGCTCAAAGGGACCACATCTCTGAAGTGAGAGGGTAATCCAGTCACCCCTCTCCCTTTTCACCTCTGGTCCATGAGCTTTGAATGAAAACTTAATGTGACTGCACTAGCTCAAACCTGTGTGTGCTGGACGTTGTGTGAGGAAAAAAGTCTGTGCAAAGCAGTGCCATCTAGTAGTGAAAGATGTGAATAATGGTCAAAGCAATGCTGCATAATTGTAACAGCTACCGGCATCTAGTGTTAGTTCATGAAATAGCAAGTGCCTGAAAGTGAATGGAGAACGGGCTGCCTGTTGACCCAGAGACAGATGTGCAGCTATGCCCCCATTTGGGTTTGGGAGTGGACTCCAGTGAGGAGTGGGTGAGCGGGGCTGGGAGACCATGATTTTCAGGCTGGAAATAGAACTTCGCTGCATCTGGCATCACAGTGACCTCTGTGGCAGGCCACAGAGCTTGTTCCCTCCAATGGTGCTACAGTGGTGGCCAGGTTAATTTCTGAGCTTGCGACACCATCTAGTAAGTGGCAGGAAAACAAAAAAACAGAGGAGAAAACCTCCAGAGGTGACCGAATGATGACCAGGGTATACTCAGGCTCCACACTATGAAGTGTGCCACACAGGAGGCTAGTGAAGAAACCAAGCAGCCTGGGGGTTGGAGAGAAAGTGGTAAGCTGTGTATCAAACTGGGTGAAGGATAGGAGGCAGAGGCAGGTAGTAAACAGCAGACACCTTGGGGACGGGAGAATGACTAGCGGAGTGACACAGGGATCAGTACTGGGACAGGTCCTCGTCAGTGTCTTCATAAGTAACAGTGCTGAGGGAAAGGTGTGCCTCTTTGGGGATGACACAAAAATCTGTAACAGGGTGGACACTCAGGGGTGGAGAGAATGCAAAGGGATCTGGGAAACCAGAAGAGTGGTCTAGGGTGTGATAGCTGGGTTTCCATGCCAAAAAGTGTGAAGTAATGCACCTGGGGTGAAGAAACCTGAAAATTGTGTATAAGAGTTTGGGGGAAGGGGGAACTGACAGTCACCAAGCAAGAAAGGGACCTCAGGGTAATCACATTTGAAAATCTCAAGGTGGGAGGGCAGCAAGAGAAGCCAACAGGCAAGGCTGGTGGGAAGCTAGGATGCATAGGGAGGGAAATTTCCAGCAAAAGGAGGGAGGTGGTGTCGCCACTGTATCGCTTACTAGCGAGATCCTATCTAGAGTATCATGTCCAGTTCTGGAGGCTACACCTCCATAAGGAGATTTGACTGTGTGGAAGTGGTCCATGGGAGAACTACCAGAATGATGCGGGGTAGCACAAGAAGCCATAAGGGAAGAGGCTGCAGGATCTCAACACGTACTGACTGGAAGAGAGAAGAGCGAGAGGGGACAGGATTGAGACCTATAAGTATCTCAAGGAGGTGAACAAGGTACAGGTGGGGAGTCTCAGAGAAGAAAAAGCACCATAACATGGGGGGTTTAAGAGGATGTGAGAAAATACTTCTTTACAGAAAGGGTGGTGAACACCTGGAACAGCCTGCCAGAAGAGGTGGTGGGGTGAAAAATGAAAATTACATATCCATCGTAATTCTTTATCTTCTAGAATATCTTCCCCATTCATGCACGTTTATGGGTCTAAGCCAGAGGCATTAGGACCCAGCAGGAGCAAACTCTTTTGTAGCCTAGGAGGGGACCGATGGTTGTGTTGGTGCTGCCCATGAGGCAGATGTAGTGATGTTGCACTTCTGGGGTGGCCAGTAACTGACACCAGCCCCCTCCCTTCCTCAGTTCTGTTTGCCAGGAGAGAAAACAAGTGGTAGAGAAAAAGAGAGACAGAACGAGGGCTATGGACTCCTAGCCCAAAGGGACAGGAAAAAGGAAAAGGATATAAAATCATGAAAACAATAAAACCTGACTACCAACTTAGAGAACTAAGAGATGGACTTAAGTGGCACAGGGGTAGCAGGTGAAAGAGCCAGAGCCTATTCCAGCCACCTAGACAGAAAGATGGAGGGGAGGGCAGCAGCCCTGGCGTATAGCTCTGGCTGGTATGAGAGATCCAGAGGAATCGCTGTAAGGTTACCATGGCAGAATGCCAATCTAGAAAGGTCTTGTGCTTCAAGAGGACAAGAACTAGTCCAGCCCGGTGGTGCTGAGGTGTTGGACGCCTTACCTCACGCTACGCCGGTGGTCCGGGTTTGGGAACAACCCCGGGTCATCAGGGAACTGGCATGGGGAAGGAGCGGACTGAGCAGCCACAAGGCAGCTCCTCTCCCGATGCTCACACCTCCATAGTTCCAATCCCACCGGTGGAAGTCCGCTGGGAAGCGTAAGCATGAGGCAGCGGCGGCAATAGCCAGGGGTGGGGCGGAAGGGGCCGAGCAAGTATCTGGCATGCGTGTACACCTCCACACACGCGCACATAGGTATCTGCCAAGATCCAGGGTCGAGGAGAAAAAGGGGGGACATTTACTTAGCACTAATATATAATTAAAAAAAAAGGACAACAACTAGAGGAATCAAAACAAAATCCAAGAGATCGATATACTGGAGAAATAGGACAGAGTCCAAGAGCACAACTACTATCTTCTTTCCATTCCAAGGAGTGAGAAAGGGAAACAGAAGGAGACTTCAGCACCTAGGTGGGGGAACAGCACACAGCTCAACAGGCAGAGCAGTATAGAAGAAAAAAAAACACCTAGCACCCGCCTCTCCCTGACACCGGAGGTGAAGGCAGCAGCTTGAAGCAAGGCTACGCTGCCAATTGGTTGAAGCTGAAGACATATGCAAAGTGGAGACTGAAGTCACAGCAGCACTAGGGGGTAGCACCAGAAACCTCCTAGTAGGAGACGGAGGAGTGCTAGGAAGGAAAAACTATAAGAAAATACAAGTGGGATCCTCATTCCTGTTTGTTTTTTTAAACAGAGTAAAAACCACGAAATTGGAATGGAGCAAAAGAAAACACTACAGGTTACTCACCTGTAACAGGAGTTCTAGGAATGGTATATGTTGTTCATCCACACTTCTTGGCAGGTTCCTTGCCGCTTTAAATCTTGCCGGAAGGTCTTCAAGCTGGCTCCTCCCACCCACCCGGGTGGTAAAACTCTCGGCTCTGCCACATGACGCCAGATCTGGCCCGCTGGAAGCTCAGGTTGTGCGTCGAAGCCGGGGAGGTCGGGTGGGTCGTGTGGATGAACAACATATACCATTCCTAGAACTCCTGTTACAGGTGAGTAACCTGTATTTCTAGGGACATTGATATGTTGTTCATCCACACTTATTGGCAGACTCCTAGCAGTTCTCCGGGAGGAGGGAGGCAAGGCGCACATCCCGTACTTAGGGAAAAGAGACTGGAGAACCGAGGCCCCAAAACCAGCATCCCGGCGTGACTCAAGGTCGATGTGGTAATGGGTGATGAAGGTGTGTGCTGACTTCCAGGTAGCAGCCCTGCAGATTTCCTGGATAGGGACGTCCCTGGAAGCAGCCACCGATGCAGCAGTATGGCGGTAGAATGAGCTCTATCCCTCTGGGAGGCTCCATGCCCGCCAACTTATAGCAGAGATCTATGCAGGAGGTGACCCACCTGCCTATCGTCCACTTGGCTGCAGGTCTGCCAGATGCGGCTTCAGCGTAGGTGACAAACAGCTGGCGAACTCGCCTCGAATTTCAGCCGCTCGCTTCCTTATAGTAAGCGAGCGCCCTTCTAGGGTCCAGAGTATGGAGCCTATATTCGGCCTCCGAGGTGTGACTGGGGTAGAACACCGGCAGAGTCAACACCTGGTTAAGGTGAAACTCCGACACCACCTTCGGAAGGAATTTCAGGTGGGGATGCAGGACAACCTTGTCCCTGTGGAAGACCAGGTAAGGAGACTCAATGGAAAGCGCCTGGAGCTCTCCCATCCTTCTGGCTGATGTAATAGCCACCAAGAAGGCGGTCTTCCACGACAGGTGAGAGAGATCACACCTGTGCATGGGTTCAAATGGCTTGCCCATGAGCTTTGCCAGTACCAGCAGTAGATCCCACGGAGGTGGAGGTTCTCGCACCAGAGGGGAAATGTGATCAAGGCCTTTGGAAAAGCGCCAGACCACCTTCTCCTGCGCCACTGACTGCTTCCCGGCCCGCGCCCGGTAAGCAGAGATGGCTGCCAGGTGCACCCTTAGGGTCGTCGACCTAAGCCCTTGCTGAGAAAGGGACCATAAATAGTGCAAGATGCTTGCCAAGGAACAGGAGAAAGGGTCCAGGCCCTTGCCCTGACACCAAATGGAAAACCTTTTCCATTTGAAGGCACAGCATTTCCTGGTCGACTCCTTACGGGATGCCTCAACTACATTGAAGACCTCGTCGGAGAGACCCAAGGCCTGGAACTCTAGCCGCTCAGGAACCAGGCCGTCAGGTGCAGGGATTGAAGGTCCGGATGGAGCACCTTCCCCTGATTGACTGAAAGCAGGTCCGGGCGAGCTGGAAGCTGCCTCGGGAGCCTGGAGCTGAGGCTGAGGAGATCTGGATACGAGCATTGGTGGGGCCAGTCTGGGGCTACCAGAATCACCTGCGCCTTGTCCCTCCTCGCCTTGAGAAGCACCTTGTGGATAAGGGAAATGGGGGAAAGGCGTAGAAGAGGCCCGGGGTCCACAGCCTCGAGAAGGCATCCCCCTGCAGTAAGCCCTGCTGAGGGGGGCGGGCATGGAACAGCCTCAGCTTCGCATTCTCCCTGGAGGCAAACAGATCCACCTGAGGTGTGCCCCAATGGGAGAACAGATCTTGTACTACCTCCGGCAGGAGAGACCACTTGTGGGATACAGCCCCTATCCGGCTTAGGGCATCGGCCAGGGTGTTGGAGGCTCCTGCCACATGAATGGCTAGGAGATCCACCTCCAGGCTGCGCACGAGTGACCAAATGCGGAGAGCTTCCTTGCACAGAGGCATGGAGCGCGTCCCGCCCTGGCGGTTTAGGTAGTACATGGTCGTGGTATTGTCCGTCTGGACCCGAACCACTTGACCTCGTAGAAACGGAGCGAAGGCGGTGAGAGCTAGGCGGACCGCTCGGAGCTCCAGCAGGTTGATATGGCATCGGGACTCCCGCGGGGACCAGAGGCCGTGCGCTTGTGCTCCCCCAGATGGGCACCCCAACCCATCAGAGAGGCCGGTCGACAGAGAGACCGCCGGGTCGGACAAACGGAATGCCCTCCTGCAGATGAGCTGGAACGATCCACCACTGGAGAGCTGCTCACATCTCTTGGGTCACCGCCACTAGCTGGTCCAATGGATCGCAGCGCTGAGACCACTGGCTGGCCAGTCCCCATTGAAGGGGGCGCATGTTCCAGCGGGCCCAACGGACCACGCTGGTGCAGGCTGCCATGAGACCCAGGAGGCGCAGGAAGTCCCGGGCAGGGCGCAATTGCCCAACCAGAAATGATCGGGCAAAGGAGGAAAGAACCTCGGCCCTGTCCGCCGGGAGTCGTGCTCTGGCTCGAAGAGAGTCGAGCTCTGCCCCGATGAAGAGAATCACTTGCTTCGATCGAAGTTCCAACTTGGCCTCTGGATGAGGAGGCTGATTTGAGAGCAAACCTGGAGGGCCAGATCTCTGACCGCCTCCACCTCCTGTCTGAGGGGCTGCTATCAGCCAATCGCCCAGGTAAGGGTACACCCGGACCCCTCGGCGCCGCAGGAATGCTGTCACCACTGCCATGCATTTGGTGAAGACCCTGGGTGCAGGAGACAGGCCGAAGGGCATGGCTCGGAACTCGAAAAGGGATCCTTCCGCTCGAAAGCGAAGGAATCTTTGGTGAGACGGACGGATAGGGACGTGAAAAAACGCATCCTGCAGGTCCAGAGAGCAGAACCACATGCCGCGTTCCAAGGATGGTATTATCTGAGCCAGAGTGACCATCCTGAAGGTCCGAGACCTTAGGAACTTATTTAGGTCGTGCAGGTCGAGAATGGGGCACCAGCCCCCCGTCCGTTTTGGGACCAGGGAAGTACATGGACACAAACCTCGGTCTGATGGAGGGTCCACCACCTCTCTGATCACCTCTTTCTCGAGGAGCAGAGCTGGCGTCGGCTCGTGAGCCGACGGCGAGGCTGCGGACTCCGAGGCCCCCCTTGGGGCAACGGCTCTGAAGGGCGGGGCCTGCTCGAACTCCAGAGGCAGGCCCTTTCCTACCACTTCCAACACCCACTGGTCTGTGGTAATAGCAGACCAAGCGGAAAGGAAGTACTGGAGCCGTCCCCCCAGGGGAACCTGGGGTGAGGTGACGAGGTTGGGGGCGACACCCCTCAACCCGTCACTGTGCAGGCTTTGAGGAGGGACCAGCCGAGGGACCTCCTGGGCCTTTACCTTCCTGCTTCCTGGAGGAGGAAGCCGCGGGCTTGGGTTTGGGACGCCAAGCGAGAGCCTGCTGGCCCTGATGTTGCTGGGACGGACGTGCCCAAGGTGCAGACGGACGAAAGGGCTTAGTTTGCGGTCTGCAGCCCTTGTCCCTCTGAGCGGATGAGACCGAGTCCAAAGTGGCATTGGACTTTTCGATCCTCTGGAGGTGGCCTTCCACTCCAGGGCCGAAGAGGTCAGTCCCCAGGAAGGGGACATCCGCCAATTTGTGCTGGGTATCCGCCGTGAAGGTGGATATCCTCAGCCATGCCCGACGGCGCATAGCCACTGCGGCTGCGACTGACCTGGCGCATGAGTCTCCAATGTCCAAAGCAGTCTGCTTTGCCACCGCCTTGCCCTGGTCCCGCACCTGCCTAACCGTAGTCTGCAGGTCAGCCGGAAGATGAGGGACTACCTCGTCCAGGGAGCCCAACAGGGCATGGGAGAAATGTGCCATAAGCACAGCCGAGCTGGCCTGACGAAGGCCAAGGGAGGACGCAGCGTAGACTTTTCGCCCGGCATAGTCCAATTTCTTGACCTTGTTGGGAGGTTTGTCCATCGCCCTTAGCATTTCCGGCACGCCGGAAAATGCTGTCGGTAACTAACCCCTCGGCTGAGGGATGTTCCGAGAAACCGGACAGGGAACCGGTAGGGACCGCATACTTCCTGGCCATCCTGGCCGAAGGCGCAGGGCAGGAAGCAGGACGCTGCCAGAGCTCCAAGGCCGGGCCCACAATGGCTTCGGCCACAGGGAAGGCCTCCGTAGGGGAACCCCCCCGGTCCAATATCTCCGTGAGGGGATACTTGGCATGCTTGGATACGGGCTCGAGCTGCATCCCGGTGGACTCCAAGATGAGCCTAAGCAAACCCAGAAAGGACGAAGGGCTATCGTCCAGCGACTGACCCCCAGAGGACTCCAAGTCCACTAGCCTGGAGAAAAGGGAGGAATCGTCGTCGGACTTGGAAGAGTCCACAAAGAGCTGCCTCGGGCCTGAGCCACCCTCCACCTGCCGAGGGCGATCGGGAGTGAGGGTGACCAACAGCCTATGGGGTAAACCCTGAGCCGACCGAGAGTTCTTGGTCGAAGCCCCAAATAACGGCTGTGGAGGCGGAGGTTCCACCATAATCGGTGGAGCAGCTGGTTTCGGCTGAGAAACAGGCCTGGAAACAGGCGCCTCGGCTAAAGTGAGGGGTTGCTTCGCCGCCGTGACAGCCATTTAATAGCTGGAACGACGTCAGCCGGCTTATTCACGGCCAACAGAAGCTGTGCCACATGAGGTCCTCGTATCGTTGACGCAACTTGCGTCGAAGCCTCCCCTCATCCGAGGAAGAGGACGAGCAGCGGCGCCGCTTGCCGCGGTGCCGAGACCGCCTATGGTGGTGGGATTGGCTGGACCGCGAAGAAGTCCGAGACCGAGACCGCGAACCTCGGCTTTTCCGAGGAGGGTGCAGGGAAGGCGCGGGGGAAACCCGCCCTTCCCTCGGCTCGGAAGGAACACCCAAGGGCTCTGGAACCGGAGGCACTGGCAAGCCCACGGGATCCTCAACTGCCACCGGGGGAACCGGGGAGAGAGGATTTTCAGCTTCTCCGGTTGACAACCCATCCAACGGGTCGAGAAAAATCTCGACTGTGTCGACAGGAGTATCGGTCAACTGACCTGATGGGGACACCGTGAAGCCAGTGGCAGAAGCCGAAGGATCGACCGAAGTCGATGGTCGACCACTCGGTGAGGGGAACCTCTCCCGCTCCCAAGAGTGCCGACAGACGGACTTACCCTTGTCCTTCTTTTTGGATCGGGAGGAAGGTCCCAAAGATGAAGGTCCCTCTCCCTTGGTGGAGAGAGACAGACAAAGCTCCTTAAAGGAAGCAGTATATGAGGATCCCAGGGAGAGCGGGATAAATGCTGTGGCCGAGGAAAATGTGATCTGCGCCACCTGCTCTTCGAGGGCGATCATCTGCTCAAGCTGATCCGCCGAGCCCGCCGGCGCGGAAACCGCCAACCAGGCCTCTTTCGACTTTACCGGAGGGTAACGCTTCTCGGGTCGCCCAAGTTGCAGACGGGCAGCACGGTCTTCCAGGACATAGGCTGAGAAAGAAGAGCACAGGTTGCAAGCCTGCGGGTCGTGCTCAAGGCCCAAGCAGTAGACGCACGTGGAGTGCGGATCCGTCTGAGACATCTTCTGCCCACATGGGCATCTCTGGAAACCGGGAGTCGATTTATCCATCGCAGCCGCGAGGGAAAAAGTTGACCGAAGTCTAGAAAACCTAGGAGATTAATTTCGGAAAACCGAAGAGTTAGGAACCAGTCTTATACGCAGAGCGTTAAGGAGGGAACCTGAGCTTCCAAGCGGTAAGGAAGATCTGGAGTCATGGGGCGGAGCCGAGAGTTTTACCACCCGGGTTGGTGGGAGGAGCCAGCTTGAAGACCTTCTGGCAAGATTTAAAGCGGCAAGGAACCTTCCAATAAGTGTGGATGAACAACATATCCATGTCCCTAGAAAATATTTTCACCAATATTAACATTATTAACAATACCAGAAAACAGGCAATCATTCAACATCAATCAAAGAACCTTCATTACAATAGCAATAGTAGTAGCTAGGAAATGTATTTCAGTAACGTGGTAAGATGCAACCCCTACAGTATATGAAACCTGGCTGAGCTATATGAATGATGCACCGAAATTAGAGAGAATACATTATGTCAGAAATAAGAAAGATTTGACAGAATTTGGGCCCCGTTCCTGATGGTAATAACTCATACTTGAAATAATGAAAAGTTTTATCTTATTGTTGTTTATTAGCAATAAACTGATCTCATGTATTGGATAAGACAGAGCAGTAAAGGGTAATTGGGTTCCTAGACCCACTCAGGTAGAATGGGGTATGATCAAGGCCCCTGGAATTCTGCGGTTCTTCGGTTGTGGAATTTGCATCATGCCGCAGAATATATACAGTGCCGCAGAATTCATTGTTTTTGGTGAATTTTCATATAAATATACTGTTTTTCCATAGTGTCAGACTTTCTTTCCCACCTCGCTTATCCTGAAGCCCCTCCTCTAAGCTCAGCATATGATGTCATCGATGACGTCACATCATATTTAGCCAATGACAGAACTGCATTCTGCCAGAGAAATGAATAAATCATGCCGCAGAGATCAGAAAATGCTGCCGCAGAAGTCAAGGAGCCCTGCCGCAGAAATCAGAAAATTCTGCCGCAGAACACCAGGGGCCCTGGGTATGATGATAAAGTAGGCTACTATCGCTGATCAAAATTAATTAGATGATCACTTAGCCTTAAAGCTTATCTGACCCCAATAAAAAGAAAAAAAGGAAGAGAGCAAAAGGGCCCAACTCCAACTGAAGGAAAAATAGGGGAGGGAGTAGCAAGAAGATGCCATGTGCACAGCAACACAGACTGGTGCTTACCTGAGCGATGGATGGCGAGCAGGCGTGTGAATAAATGGTGAAAGATATTCTGGAAGAGCAACAATAATGGTGAGTACGTAATTTTCATACCTTCCGAGAATCAGTCTTCACCATTCCTTCCCACTTATGGGTCAGAGTACCAAACTTTTCCCACAATAGGGGAGAAGTTGGCTCACCATAAGGGGAAAAATTTAATATCCCTCAGTCCTCTGGTGGGGGATAATCACTGGAGGGCAGAGACTCCTCACATCTGGTGGGACCTGAGACTGGTCAGGGACAGGAGGAGGCTCCCATGGTCTGGTAGCAGGAGGGCACCCTGACATCTCATGCCTGACCCTACAGGAGGAAAAGTGAGTCCCCTTGAAATGATAGTTGAGCACCCTACGCCAGGCCAGGGGTACCAACCAGGAGAGGCGAAGCCATGCCATCTGCTGAATGCAGGCTGCTGTTCCCACTGGCCTGGAAGCAACCTCATTGGTGTCGCAAGACACCCTCACTTGGTGCCTTGTCAGCTCCAGGCCCTGGTCGGAAAGGTGAATGGCCTGCCTGGCTGACCTGTAATCCTGCATGGATGCTAAGAGTTCACTCACTGTCGCCCGCAGGCTCTTACCACATGCTGCCTGGTGTGCAGAAATGTACATCATAGTGCGTGCTGCCACAAAAACTCTCCTGCCCTGAGCAATGATCACTGCAGAGTTGATGTCGGGGGACAGCGCAAGAGTAGCAGTACTGTGACCTACAAAGGGACACAGATTCAGTTCCACTGTCATTTCCAAAAAGGAGTACTCAGCACCAAAGAAGAGATGGACTGAAAAATCCTCTTCCTCAGAGAAGGAAGTAGGAGAGGAGGAGTTGGATCCAGGCAATGGCGGTGCAGGACCTTCAGACCTAAAAAAGAGCCTAATCTGCTCTGAAGTGGTACTGATGGAACACAATAGCCGTGGACCTGAACTGATCCCAGGTCATGGGCCCCAGGGGACCCGAAATACCTGGAAGTGCAGTGGGGGGAGGAGGATCCATAGGAGAAGGGTCAAGGATGACTACGCGAAGTTCCCTGGCAGTGCTGCAAGAATGCTCAGGGGACGTCACAAGGGGGAAGAGCCTGACAAACTCACCTGACTGTGATCAACCAACATTAATGGCTTGGTCCAGACAGTGTCTGGGGGGAAGGGACCGCAGGTAGCGAGAGACAGGACCTACAGGGTGGCCCCAGTCCCTACCAGTGACAGGGCCAGACTGTTCTGGAGAGAAGGTAGGCCCTGGGCTAGTACTATTGACCCCTGTCAGAGTTACCACCATCTCTGGACAAGAGGTGAGCCACAGGCACCATGCCCTGCCTCAACTCCTCACCAGGACTGATACTGCACCTCCCCCCCCCGGCCAAGCCCAGTCTGTAGGCCAGAGCCACCTCCAAAGTCAGCCCCAGAACCAACTCTGCAAGTGGCACCAGAACTGGACTCAGCACCACAAATGGCACCAGAATCAGACCTAGCACCAGGAATGGCACCAGAACCTGAACTGGCACTGCGAAAGGTGTCAGGAGGGATCCTGTTGCTGTCCCTGTGTCTGCCTGAGGGGCAACCCCAGGAGTAACTCCTGACCCCAAGTCAGGCTCGGAACCAAGCCCAGGAAGGCCCCTGTCCTCACTGGCTCCATTCCTAGGCCCAAGGTTGGTGTTATCGTCGGCCCCTGGACCAGCAGGGCACACAGGGGATGAGACAACAATGACCTCCAGGTCTGAGATAGATCCGGCTCTGGGACCGTTCCCTCTTCTGGCACTGCGAGCAATCCAGATGGGGGGTCTGGCCTTGCAGCCAGCGCTGTCCTGCTCACCGGTTCTGGCTTTAGTATAAGGAACCAGGACAGCACCAAGCTGCAATGCCAAGGTGCCCATCAGTCTAGACCAAGCGAATAGCTTCGGCCTCACCACTGGGGGCGTCTGCTGCCCCGAAGGGTTGAGAATACTCAGCTGGCCACCCAGAGGGAGCCAACAGTCCAGCAGAACCCCGCCCTGGGTTTCTGACGTCTCAGCAGGTGAGCATGGGGAGTGCCCTGGACTTTCTCATATATGTAGTACTGGAAAGGGGGTCAGAGCCCAGGAACCTTACTTTGGCATTTTTTAAGTGATGCCTGCCTTCGAAGGTGGGCGGATCACAGCCCCACTTCAATGTGCACTTCTTGAAGGTGCAGTAGTCCATGGAGAAGCAGGCATCGCATCTGTCCCTGTCACAGTCAGCGCCAAGGCAGGCCCAGCTGTCATCATGTCGATCCTGGATGACAATATGACAACCAGAGGAGCACTGATGCATGGGGAGGTGCCACTTTTCTTCTTCTTCTTTGTTTTCTTGCACTCCTCATGACCTGACATGATGAATCGGTAAAAATAATGAAAAACAGAAAAGAGTCTGGCACTGAACTAAACACTAAAACGATAAAGAGCACTGAAAAAATTCAGTGCCGATGAGAAAACAGAGTCAAACCAGGGCAGCGATGAGCTGAGGAAGTACGACGCAATTAGATGACAGACTCCCATGGTGTGCACTCAATGACAGGAAAAACAGAACTGAGGAAGGAAGGGAGGGAACCAGCGTCATCAAATGGCCAACCCATGAGTGCGACGTCGCTATGTCTGCCTCGTGGGCGGTGCTGGCACCACCATCGGTCCCCTCCTAGGCTGCAAAAGAGTTTGCTCCTGCTGGGTCCTGGTGCCCCTGGCTGAGACCTGTAAGTGGGAATGAATGGCGAAGACGGATTCATGGAAGATCTGTTGGGAGCTTCAAGAATGGTGTGATAGGTACACAGGTATAATTAAGTGGAAGAAAGGGAGGCGGGAGGGATGCCGGGGACCAAACAGGGTCTGAAGTGTCAGAACAGGCAGGGAAAAATAGGGCAGACTTGATTGGCCTACTGGTCCTTTTCTGCCAACAAAATGTATGTTTCTATGCCACCCATGACTGTAGTGGGTGGACCAGATTAGGGATTTCACAGTATAAAAATGTTGATGGTATGATAACCATCACGACTGCAGTTATCACAGTATCTGAAATTGCCCATGGTATCAACAGCATGATTTCTGATACAGTGGTATTCCATAAAACCATGACATCCCAGTCCGGATGAAGGCAGACGAACACTGGCAGAAAGAAAACTAGTATTGAAGAAAACTAATGGGGCAGGGTAACTTCCCGGATAAGGAGGGACCGGTTCCCTTTAGCTGAATGCTCCCTGGTTTGATCCCCAGCAAGTGCTGGAGGTGCATCACCCCAAGCAGAGTGGACAGACATAACATTGGATTTATGCCATGAACTGCTGACCTTTGGCAAACCAGGGGAGACTCTTCTCCCTTCCAACACCCTCAAAAACTGATTGTGTTTTGTAGTAGGATATGCACCCAATCACCCTACAAAAAAAAAAATACACTTTACAGACCTTACTTCACCCCTCATTGATCCTGGAAACTTTCAGCACTAGCCCTGGCAAGTTGCTGTACATAATTTGTTCTACACATTTTCACAGGAAAGGTGAAGCTAGCCCTGAATATGCTGTAAACATTACTTGTTTGTAACTGAGGTTCTACTATCAGTATCTCTTGCATATTAACACTGCATTAAGCAATGTTTGTACAACTTATTTACCCTGTTAAAACACATAATTTCATTTTCTCCAAAGTCCTGGGTATCTGGCTGTAGTGAGGTTTGAACCTGTGATCTCTTGGTTCCCAAGCTGATGCTCTAACCACTAGACCATACAGCATTCTAAAAATTGTCACACTGTGGCATCTCTCATACACTTTAAGGGCATATGGACCAATTCAAAGAGGAATACTGCAATACTGGCCTCTCCTAGCTACAGTCCTCTGTAGTGCCGAAATGTAGCTCTTTATTCTTGTGGTTTTAACATATGAGCATGGATGGGTGGACATCCAGGCAAAGGAGGCATTTGTAAAAGTTCCAACTGTTTCTGAGGACTTTGCACATAAGTGGGTAGTGTCTCCGTGTAAATGTGGAAGGAATCCAATAGTACCATATGCACGTGTGCCCAAGAAGTTAGAAATTGTTTTTGAAGAAAATAAAACAATTATATATATATCTATACACACACATACTCATGACTGTATGGGTTTTGTACCAGGGACTCAATGACTGAATGACAGAGAGTATGACTAAATTTCCAGGATTGTAAAAACCTGCAGATGAGTGGAATGCTATGGATGGGGCCAAAACATTAAGGTTTACAATGGCTGGTACATTTTTATTTGGTGGTTTGTCCTAAGTTGCAATACTAACATCACAATGAAGACAAATGGAATGTGCTTATATCAGAGTGACTTGCACTGCAGCACACAAAAAAAAAAAAAAAAAATTTCTCTTTACTTCCTAATCATGTGTGCGCAACTTCTCTCCAATGGGGCGGCTCTGACTTCTTGTTTCAGGAGTCAGAGCTGCTTCCAACCTCCACACAGTTGTCTGGTGAACCATGTGTCCCCTATTCCTCTACACAGTGGGGCTTAACAGCAAAATTAAGGCCAGTGCCTGGCCAGTGAGGAGTACTAAAGCAAAACACAGGCTACTGTGATGCTGGGATAAGATGACTGATGACACAGTCAAACCATCAGAAGAAGGTACAGCTGTACCATTGTGTCTTTTGATACACTTATTTAGGTGGGGGTGGCCTATGCAAAGGAAAAAGAGAGCTGCAAAACCACAAACGTGATGTAGTTCAAAGTAAACGTGTGACCAATGGCTGACCCAGAAGCACAGCAATGAACAGTGACGTACAGTACTTACTGTAACAGTAGATCTTCGAGAGAATCTCTTCCATTAGAGCCACACCTTTGGAACAATATTTGCACCAGCACTAGGACCACATGGAAACGTTTGCTAGCTGTGGGCCACCTACTGTAGCATCATACATCAGCATCTATATAAATGTGGGCGGCCCCATCACTCCTCAGTGCCCAGCTGGAGATTAGACTAGGAGGACCTCCAACTGAGGAAAACCAGGAGATCAAACCAGCACCAAGCATTAAAAGCAAAAAGTGGTGTTGGACAGAACAGCCACTGATTAGGATTAGGCACAACAGTTTATGTAACCCTCACTGAAGCAGAAGGGAGGCAGAGGGAGGGAAGGCATGGCCTAATGAAAGAGATTCTCTCGAAGATCTACTGTTGCAGTAAGTATTCCATAAATCCCACTCCACTCCCACCTATCTCCTTCGGCTTACTGACTTCGTTCTGTCTGGGATGGATCAGGGCCATATTACCGCAGCCATTTTTGTTGACCTGGCCAAAGCTTTTGACACTGTTGCCCACCACCTCCTCCTCACCAAACTTGCTGCAGCAGGTCTCTCCATCCCTGCCACGAATTGGTTTCACTACTACCTCCAAGGCAGGACTCAATCAGTTAGAGCTGGTAACTCCTCTTCCCCCCCCTTTATCCAAGAAGTACTGGTGTCCCCCAAGGCTCCATTCTTGGTCCAATACCCATCAATTTTCTTAAATGACCTCCCTGCTGCCTGCACCTCTGCATCCATTCATATGTACGCTGACGATACAGTCCTGTTCGCCTCTGGCCCCTCTCCCTCTGATTTGCTGCCCAGCCTCCAAATGGATTTTGATAACGTTCAACACTGGTTCCAATGGTTCCAGACAAATCAGCTGTCTCTAAACACCAAGAAAACAGTCTCCATGATGTTTGCCTCTAGGCAAAAACTTGCCAGGATTGCTGTCTCTCCCCCCCCCCCCTCCATTCCCTGGACAGGCTTGCTATTTGTGCTGACCCATCTTTCAAATACCTCGGGGTCTGGTTGACAGTCACCTCAACTTTGCTGAACAAGTGGATGCCATTTATAAAAAAAACTCCATCCCAAATTCGGAGCCCTCTATCGCAACTGCAGCTGCATCCCTCTGCAAAGCCACTGTTCAGAAAATGATTGTCTCTATTTGACTATGGTGACATTGCCTATAGTGCTGCTCCGGAATCCACCGTGTCCATGCTGGACCCACTTTTCCACTCCTTCTGCCACTTTGCACTGGATGCTCCACCTCAAGCTCACCACTGCTCTCTCTATACTTCCCTCTCCTTCCCTTCACTTGAGGACAGACGCTTGGCCCACTGCACCACTTTCATAGCCAAATTCTGGTCGGGCTCTCTCCCTCCCTACCTTTCTTCCATCATCTTCCCCCCATCCTACCCCTATGCACTTTGTAGCTCTGCTTTCCGCTCTCTTGCTCTCCCTCCCAGGTCCTCCTCGGCTGGCCAAAAGGCTTTTTCCTACTGCTTCCCTAAACTCTGGAACTCTCTCCCACTACACATTTGGTCTGCCTCACTCTCCCTCTCTCTATCCCCCCTCCTGTCTGGACTCACCACTCCCTCTTGTTCCTGCTTCTGATACCCCAACTCATTTGCAAGCACTGTTTAAGCCTGTTTGGCTTGTAGGTGTTTTACCGTGTATTAACTGAATTGCCTCTCTAATGTATTTATGGGTTTTGTGTACATTTAATGTGATTATCTGTGTTTTACCTGTATACTTTATTGCATATTTGTTTGTTTTCTGTATTTTTACTGTTTCCTATATTTTACAGCACTCTATTTCAAACTATAGTACTCCCTTCTCCCGTGCTCCCAGGATGCATCTGGAAACAAGTTATTTTTCAGCACGCTTTTCCTGGTGAAACTCTTCAAACAAATAAATATCTTCTTCGAGGATATCTCTTCCATTAGGACACACCTCTTCAATGAGTCCCAAGTAGTTCCAAAAGCCACTGGGTGGCTGGTACTCTTTATGTTATATTAGGCCTTGCAGTACAGCAAGCCCAAAGCCAACACGTCTGCGAAATACTATGTTCAGACTGTAATGTTTAGTGAAGATGCGGACAGTGCTCCAGGTGGCTGCATCACAAATGTCAGCAGCAGTATCATTTTCAACAGAAGTGTCCATTCCCTTTGTGGAGTAACCATGAAATGCACCAGGAAGTTCTTCACCAAGCCGGCCTGGTGGCACTGAAGGTTGAAGCGCTGGATGCCTTACCTCGTGCCACGTTGGCAACCCAGGTTTGGGAATGACCTCGGGTTGTCAGAGACCTGACACGTTGGGGGGGGGGACTGAGCAGCTGAAAGCTCTCCTCTCCCAGGGTGGTGGGCCCCTCCCCCGTAGTTCTGCTCCCACCAGGCGGAGGTCCGGCTGGTAGCAAAGGCAGCGGCAATGTAGTGGGACTGTGCCCCGAGGCATGGCTTGCGCGTGCCTTCACACGTGTGCGTATGCTCGGGGCTGGGAATGGGGAGAAAATGGGGAAAAAAGTGAATAAATATCTATATAGAAAAAAAAAAGGAAATTCATTACCATACTTTCTATAACAGAATGTAATAGATGGTATCAGCCGTTTGGACAGGCACTGTTTAAACACAGAGGCACCCTTTTTTCCAGGGGAAAACAAAACCAAAAAGATGACAGAACATTCCGCAGTTCTTGGTGCGATTCACACGGTATCTCAATATTCTATCTACCTCTAAAGTATGGAGCAGTGCCCCACCTTGACCGACACTGTACTGTATCTATTACTTGCTACGTTGTTATTTACTGCCTATTTTATTTATAATCATTTGACTTGTATCTAAACTGTACTGTAATGTTTTTTGATGTTTGTTCTGTACTCTCTCAGGTCATGCCTGAAAATAGGCCTTGTTTATGGCTAGTGCACCTACCTGTTAAACAAAAACTAAATAAATAAATGCTCAGGGTAATAAACAGGAACCAAAAATAACATCTTCCATAACAAGAAATGTAACGCACAACTTGCAGCCAGCTGAAAAGGAGCCAATGTCTGTTTCTCAAGCACAAAATTCAAGTCCCAAGGCAGGACTGAATTGTGGATAAGTTCCATATGCAAAATACCTTGTAGAAAAGTACAGTTCACCTCTAACTGGCAACGGTACTACCCTCAAGATGGTCATGGAAAGCTGACATATTGGCCAAATGCACCTTAAGTGGGGAATACTGTAGACCAGAGTTTGACAGTGACACCAAGTATTCCAACACAGCATTTACAGGACAGGTAAATGGGTCCAAATTTCTGGAAGCAGCCCACAAAGTAAATAGCTTCTGATTCAAAGAATAGGTATGTCTGGTAGAAGACTTTTTTTTTTTGGTCTTATTTGTTTATGTTTCCACTGAGCCCTCGACCAGCCACTCCTTTGGGCCACCTAGGCCTACTACCCCCATGTCCCTTTGTCATCCGCTGCCCCCGTAAGTGCCGTGACCTGGGTAACTTGACATATCCCTTCATTGGGAGGGGCCCCTCCCCTGTGAGGAACAACTGGGAGAGGAGAGACATCCATGGGCAATCTGCATATCCCAGGCACGACAGGTGTTAGCATGAACACCTCTAGGCTTTGTGGCAAGCGTGGACCAGCTGCCATCATCCAATTGGCCGAGTGGCTAATTTTCTGTTTTTCTCCCGATCCACCCACCACCCTCTAGGTGGTCCAGCCATGGCAGCATCTCAGGGATGGGGGCATTTAGCTGTGCATCAAGGCCACATGTCACCAAAGAATGGCAACTACTAGTCATCACCAGGAGCCAACAAACAGCGGTCCAGGACCTGCCCATCCCCCACCCCTGGGAGAGAAGCGTCGCAAGGATGCTCTAAACTCCTCCCTGCTTGACTCGCCCTGACATCCAGGCTTGGGGTGTGAACTAGGTCACCAGCGTGCCATGCGAACATCCATCGCCTGGCACCACGAAGCGGGCAACAGTACAGTAGGCTTTCTAGCTGCATCCAACACATCAACTACCTTACAGGATACCCCCAAAATGTGCAATGGCTATGTCTTCAGGAGCCATGCATGCAGATGGAGGAACTTCAGGTCTGGATGGACCACAGACCCCTTGTCCTGTGACAACAAATTCTGACACAGAGGTAGGGGTAATGGAGGCTCCACTGTCATTGGCTGCAGAAGTGAAAACCATATCTGGTGAGGCCACAATATGATGAGGGTGAGGGTGGCATCTTCTGTCCTCAGTTTGAGTAGTACCCTCTGTGTCAGAGGAATTGGGAATGCGTACAGGAATTTCCCTTTCTAAAAGAGAGACAACACATCTCACCAAAAAACTCTAGGCCCTGCAGCAAGCAAGTAGAAATGCAGCAGTTTTGCATTCTGTGGGGACACAAAAAGGTCCAACCCTGGACGACCCCATACTGCAAAGAGGTCATCTACCACAGAGGTCAGCAGTTCCCATTTGTGCATCTTGGGCTGTGACCTGCTTAGCTTGTCTGCTAGACCTGGGAAATGCATAGCTGACAGCTACAGTCCATGTAACAGAGCCCAATAACACATTCTCATTGCTTCCCTGCAGGGGGATAAGAAATGGTGCCCCCTTGTTTGTTGATGTAATACATCACACTGGCACTGTCCATCTGGATTAACAGATTACTTGGATTTAGATGCTCCTGAAATGCTTGAAGGCTGCACAAGACAGCCTGCATCTCTACTACACTGATGTGTAACTTGGCCTCCATCTGGGACCATGACCCCCTGCATCTGGTAAAGGACCGGATGAGCACCGCAGCGAGAGCCTAAAGCATCCGTGGTGAGGATCTGTACAGGAACTGGTACGAGGAGTGGAACACCCTGTAAAAGGCTGTTGCGATTCATCCACCACAGGAATGCTCTGATGTGATGAGAATCAGTTGGTCCAGCTCATTTGTCAGTTGATCCCTTGGGACTGTAAGTGTCCACTGTAGTATCCTCATGGTAAGCTGGCCAGTGGCACTGTCAAAATGGTGGCAGCCAAGAGACTTAAAAGTCGTAACATTATCCTCGCAGAGACAGTGAATTCTGTATACCAGCTGTGCTTGAGCAATCAGATCTTCTGCCCTGTCCTGTGGCAGGAATGCACATCCATTTTCTGTATCCGAGACTGCTCCTATGTATTGCAGTCTTTGGCAGGGAGTGATGACAGACTTGGGCACATTCACTGTGACCCCCATGATGTCGAACAACTGCCTTGTCTATGACAGGGTATACTGTATAGCAAGGCTTCCCTGGAGCTGGCCTACAGAAGCCAGTTGTCCAGGTAGAGGAACACACAGAGGCCTTCCCTGTGAAGGGCTGTTGCCACTAGTGCCAAGCATTTGGTAAAGACCCTTGGCACAGAAGACAAGCCAAAGGACAATACTCTGAACTAGTAGTGCTCCCATTCCAGCATTAAATGGAGATACTGCCTGTGGGCTCTTCTGATCTTGACATGAAGGTATGCATCATTCATGTCTAGGAAGCACAGCAGTCCCCTTTTTGCCGAAGGGGAATGAGAGCTTGCAGGGATACCATGTGAAACTTCTTGTATTCTACTAAGAAGCTGAGATCCCTGAGGTCCAGTACAGTGCACGGATCTCCTGTCCATTTTGGGACCAGGAATTTCTGGAACAAAACCCTTTATTTCTCTATTTTGGAGGAACCGGTTCTATAGCATGTTTTTGGAATAATGACTGCACTTCCTTCAGATGAGACAAATGGCCCAGAGGATAACAGGAAGGAGGCAGAGCATGATCTGGAGGGGCTTCCACTAGCTCCTGACCATACCCCTTTGCCATTATCTCCAGGACTCACTCATCTGTTGTAATCTCCAGCCACTGGTTTAGTTGCAGGGAGATTCTGCCCTTCCACAACCACCCCTTGAGGTAACAGTGCAGGTGGTGGTGTAGCCGGAAGACAGTCATGCAGAACCGGTAGGAGTAGAGTCATCAGCACCAGCTGCTTTGGGTGGTTCTTAATGGTCACCTGGGGGAAGGGGGTATGTCAAAGGATCACTTCCCCTACCTCGACGTTGTTGACGGTAGGCACAATCACCTCTAGCAACAAACTGAGGAAAGGATTCCCCTCCCACATCTAGAAAGAGGATGATAAATCGACTTGACAGATCTGAGGGTCATTATAGAAGTCTAAAGGCCTCTAAACGTCTCTTCAACATCAAAACCAAACATTTCTGTCCCTCAAAAAGAGGCAATTTAAAATGGCTTGCTGTACATCATTAGCAAAACCAGCAGCTCTGAGCCAAGAATATCATCTCATATACTGTAGATGCCAGAAGCAGCAGCTCTGGCAGAAGCATCAGAAACATCATAGGCTGGCCATTGCAAATTTTTGCCAACCTCATCTCCAGAAGTTAAAGTATTAATTAACTCATTCTTGGCAGAACCCTCAGGCAAAGCCTGGGCTGCAGTTTTAGCAGCTTTCTACAATCTGTTCTGGTATTTAATCATATGGGCCTGATAACTGCCAATTTTAAGACCCAGTGACGCAGACACATATGTAGACTTCCCCATCACATCCAGCCTCATAGATTCCTTTTCAGGAGGCAAAGTACTCAGGTGCTTAGGTGCTATGGACCTATTATGAGCAGCCTTGATGACTACTGAGTCAGTTTCTGATGGGCTGACATGATGAGGCTTAGCAGACGGAGCAGGATACTGCTTATCAGCTTTTCTGGGAAATGCAGGCAGTGAGCTAGGTCTGTGTCATGCAGCAAAGGTAGCATACTCTAATGCAGAATACACAGGCTGAATTATAATGGAGGGTGTGTGCAAGGAACCTCCAGAAATTTAATTACATTCTTTTTATTGGAATTTTCTTCCACAGCAAAGCCCATGGCAATTTGCATTTGCTGCATTGTGGTTTGAAAAGTAGGCTCCTCGGGAGGAAATCTCGGAGTATACACTACTAAATCCTCAGTGCAGGATAAGAGGAAAGAACTAGAACAAGGTGCCACATAATGTTCTCCCTCCCAGTCCTCCTCTACTACCATGAGGTCAGGAACCACTGAAGGTGCCAGAGTTAAGGGTGGAGGCTGAGAAGGAGGAATTTGCTGTGTGCTGAAAGAAGTAATCGACGGGCTCGGAGCGACCACTGGTCCCGTTGACGGGATGACTGCCAGCATAGTTTAAGCCAAGCAGAATGTGTTGCATCATCTCTGAAAACAACGCCAGTACAGCTTGAGAGTTGATGACACCCTGGCCCGGGGCGGTGACTACCTGTATCGACAATGGACCTTGGCCTGACGACAATGGCATGATACTGTTAATGGTAGGTAAGATAGCACCTAAGCCAGACCAGGACCTTGGTATTTTAGCGACGGTCAGGGTGGGGCTATCATCAACAGCACTGGAACAGGCAATGATGATGTAGGATTACCTTGTCTCAGTGGTGACTGGGATCTCACTGAGGATGCAGACTTCTCGTCATCTCTGTGCTTATGGCCTGATGAAAAGTAGGGCTGTGATGACAATCTTTCCCTGTCCTGGTCTTCAACTCTGGCAGCTGCATTTCAACCAAAGTGAATGGTGACACTGGTTTTGGGTCTTGCTCATTCTCCATGGTTGCTAAGGCTTTTTGGATAAGGAACTTTTCTAGAGCTTTCTTACCTCATCATCCTGTTGCTTGACTGAAGCTCTGGCAGATCTCACAAATTCTAACACTGTGAGACAGGCCCAAACAGCACACACAATGTGTGTGTATCTTCGTTGTAAATTTTATCTCCGCACTTACAGTGCTGAAATAAAACTTGTTTCAATTTCGGCAGCATGCAGAGACAACGAAAACACTTTGTTCAAACAAATAAAGAATAAACAGCAATTGATAGCTGACATTTCCTTCAGCAGATCTGACGAGTATGAGCAACGGTGGGAAAAGAACTGAGCAGTGATGAGGCTGCCCACGTTTTGATAGATGCTGACACCATCATGGGTGGCCCCGGCTAGAAAAAGTTTCCATGTGGTCCTATCGCTGACGCAGGTATAGTTCCAAAGGTGTGGCCTAATGGAAGAGATATCCTCGAAGAAGATCAACGTATTCTTTTATGGCCTGGGAGACAAGGGGTTGTGTGCAAATCCCAGAATCCCACCCTGGAGCTGGATGATGTGTGTGTGTGAGAGAGCTAGAGAAGAAGCATTCAGTTCAGAGGGAGTGAGTGAGCCAACTGTTATTTGCACACCTCCTGCCAGCCGATCATGAAACAGCAATGATGCCAGATGTGAAGAAAGCCCACACTCCTGGCTGGAGGAATGGTACAACAGACTGCTGGGGTGTGGGACAGATGAATAAATGAGGGAATGAAAAATAAGAATAATACTAGATGATCTGCGACCCAACAGTAAGCCTGTTGTTGGGATACAGACACACAGCTTAGCATTTTTACCGTTTGCACTCATTAGCATTTATGCTTAAGTTGGTCAGCTGATGTGGGGGTGGTGGTGGTAGGGGGGAAACCAGAGTTTAATGCAGATCCTTGGAATCCTACTCTGAGACTGGCTTGGGGGGTAGAAGGGCAATGCATCCTCTGTCTTTTATGCGCTGGCTGCACTTTTTGACACAAACGCCATCTGTGTGTTACCAGTGCACTGGGAAGCATGGTACACAACCAGGTGCACTCCCACACTACAGCAGGATTCCACACTAACCCTTCAAGATTTCTCAGAGTGGGGGGCTAAGGCACTGGGCTGTCAGGGAAGGAGGATATGGGCTACCCAGCATTCACACATTTCCTTCTGCCAAGCAACCAAGAAGCAGCATGTTCATTGTGTGTGAAGGCAGCTGCTCGCCCTCTCTTCTGGTCAAAGGAAGAGGACAGTCCTGCCAACCCCAAACATCAGGGTGGTGAACAAGAGGGAACATGATAAAATGGTGGCAGAAAAAAAAAAAAAAGAGTAAAAAAGTATAGGTTGTCCAGTAGGTTAGTAACCACAGGGATATATGGAATTCTCAATGGCCCAACTCAGAATATACCAACTATCTTCATGGGCAAAAGGGAGGGACAATAACTCACGAGTTAGTAGTGCCACAAGTGAGTTGTGTAAGTTCTGGTCCCTTGTAAGAAACGTTAAATGGCATATTCTGTGTTAGGCTGTTGTGTGCAATTTATAAAAATGTATTTTAAATTGTTAAGCATTTAAATGACTTCTTTTTATTAAGATTTAACTGCTTTTGCTTGATTTCACTGTTCTGCGAGCAGCAGAGGTTACTGTTGTGTCATCAGGCATTGTGCAAGCTGCTCTGCTACTGGCCACGAGTTCCTCTGTGACCTGCTCAAAGTAGCAATAAATACTGATGACGCACTCATCACTGAGTTAAGTGATATATCTGTACAATGTCTCTCTGGATGAAATACAGTAAATCACTGATCTCTAAGGCGCGACTCTCTCCTACAGTGTATAAATGTGGATATTATGAAGACATTCAGGCAGTTTTGCAAGATACAGCAGCCTCCAATCTATATTTACATTTCCTGTTGAAGACACAGTGAAATGCATTCTTTAATGGAAGAGCTTGTTTTATATTGCATCAGATGCTAGACTCAGGTCTTCGGTTCTATCTGGGGAATTGTAAACCCCAGGCCTGCTTAGTGACAAGAGATGCAGACATGCTTCTACTGCTTGTGAAGGGTTACCTAGGACCCATACAGCTAACCTTTCACACATTGTTTCAGGTCTTATCATATCCCACAGTACAGACCCTTGCATGAAGCTGTCTCTGCACTACTGTCTTTTACCAGCACCTGTCATTTTTTCCTACTCGACCTCCACTACGTCATCACAGTGGATTTTTCCGGACGTCGATGAGGCCAGGGTTTGTTAGAGAAGGGATACTGTTGAGGCTTGATCTTCGGGAAATCCCGGCGGGAATTCGGTCCCTGCCCTATATTCCTCTGCATAATCCCCTCATTGGACTGTACCACTCTGTTGCAGGGGTGTTCTGCTGTCTCCTTTTGCGGCACTTCCTCAAGTCCCGAATGGTCATCTATCGGCAGTGATGGCCGACGCCATGTTGGTGGTAGAGGTGCGTGAACCAGCTCCCTGACCTCCTCCCTCAGCCGTGGATTCCTTTCAGGGATTGTAGTTTGTAAGTTCTGCTGTTCTATCCCCATTACATTTCCCCCTCCCTCCGGGTACCCTGATGCACGAAGATGTCTGTCCATGGAAATGTGAGACCTCCCAT
Organism: Neoceratodus forsteri; assembly: GCA_016271365.2. Classification (NCBI taxonomy): domain Eukaryota; kingdom Metazoa; phylum Chordata; order Ceratodontiformes; family Ceratodontidae; genus Neoceratodus; species Neoceratodus forsteri. The sequence continues at coordinate 506,051,441 of CM028129.1, forward strand.
CCACAGCAGGTACTGAAAATCAGAATCAAAAACAATGCAGATCAGTTTTAGTGCAAGGCAGGTCTGTGGAAGAAAAAAGAGAAATACCTTAGCTAGCAGCTTTGCTACAAAGTACATTATGGGACATTTTGAACAACAGAATTCAGTGACAGCACAGTGCTGTTGGGCACATTTTACAGCTGCCAATCATCTCTTGTGTGTGGGAGTGGTCTGCTATTGCACATGGGCATCTTAGCCAATCAGACTCATACAACAATTAGCAGATCATCAGCATTAGACAAATTCCAACTGTGTGTTTTATTGCAGATAGTTAGAATGGGTTCTGATGTTAACGTGAATGTTAACTGCATGATGTTTAGCATTTAGTTTGGTTAACAAAATATTTCATCAAACACTATAAAAAATAGTGGCTGGAAAAATACAACAGGACTGTGATTTCATTAACATCAGACAACTTGAGCTATGTGCTTGTGGTTTGTGATGTAATTAGAATCCCTTGATGGAATCACATGCTTGTACATGTTTTCCCATCCACTATTCCGTATGTTGCAGAACATGTAACCTGCAGACTCTGGTATTATTAAACAGAATCAAACAGTGTAAGTCTTTTCGTGCCTGTTTTGTATAAAGAGCCATAGTGTCTGGTCTCCTTGTACATTATTTTCTTATATTAAAAAGTCAACAGAACTGCGTACAGATACCTGCATATTTAGTCACAGCTGCTTTGTAATCACTCAGTACCAAGACTATTAGATACAAAACAGAAGCTGGACAGGATAGAGAATGAGAAATGCAAAAAAGTTCCAAAGCTTGTTTAGCTGAAGGGAAATTCTGATTTCTGAGGAGCAGCAGTATTTTTTTACTTGGATAAAAATGTCATATTTAATGCCGGCCCAGTGACGTGGAGGCTGAGGGATCCGTGCCTTACCTACTGCCATAACGGCGACCTGTGCTCACAGTGCGAGCGGTCGCCGGGGGAGGAGAGGACTGAGCATCCGCAGGACAGCTCTCCTCTCCCCCGGGGGGGGGGTGAGATACAGGCTCAGCGCCTCCCTGACACCTAGCGGAGGCTGAGTGCCAGCATGCCTTGAGCATGTCACCAGTGTGGGGGGACGGAACAGTCGGCCGGCGTACCATGGGCGGAAGTGCGCACAGCAACTGTTGACATTGCACGCTCTACCCAGGGGGAACACAGAAAAAGAGAAACTGAGGTCCCAGGTCGATGTAGGATGACAGCAGCCACCTGCCACAGGCCCCGACTCAGAATGGTGCTCCCCGGAATCTGGATCCTATTCGAGGTGAGTCTGAGTGAGGGGGGCTCCTCACCGCCCTGCCATGGAGGGCAAACTGTGGGGGAAGAAGGGGGTTAGCTGCCTGATGTCAGGTGCAGGGCTGGGTGAGTGGCTTCAACAGATGCTGACTGGTGGGGACCCGAGGAGAAACAAACTTGAAAAAAAATATATATTTTTTTATTATATTTCTGGTAAAAACATCAATATATACATTTGTTTCATTATAATTCCTGAACTGAGATATGTGGTCTTGACATTTTTAAAGGTTCATGCTCTCTTGCCACACTCACAATAAAAATAAATAAATAAATAAGTGTGGTGCTGGGTACAGCCAGTGTATGAATTTAGCTTGCGCAGTCAGAAAGCAACCACAATGGATGAAATTTTTGAAAACTGCTAGCGGCAGCCATCTTTACTGATTTGAGTCATTAATAAAAAAAATTGTAACAATAAAAGCTCAGGGATCTAAGAAAGCACTGATGATGAATCTAAGGATGTCAAAATATATTTTTGCTAAAAATGGCATGATAGGCCGGCCTGCTGGCACAGTGGCTGGATTTCTACTTGCGACATCGATGACCCAGGTTCGGGAACAGACCCGGGAATTGGAGGGCCAGCTGGGGAGAGAAGGAGCGAACATCCTGTGGACTGCTCTTCTTCTCCGGGGGGGGGGGGAGAAAGAGTGTCCGGCACTTTTCAAACCCCTGGTGGTGTCACGGCAGGCGCGCACACCTTAGGGGCAGGGCGGATGCTGGACGCCACTGCACATCCTCGCCCCCCAAGATAAAGCAAGCATAGAAAATTCTACCCCAGACATGACAACCTGCCTGCTGCCGTCTCCACTGCCTTCCACCGTCCGGCAGAGGCCGCTCCAGTAGCCCTGACCCGGGGGAGGGGTAAGCAGGCTCGCCACAGTGTCCGCTGGGAGGGGGAGCCCTCCCAGCAGCCCCACCCAGGGGGGTGAGCCTGGGCACAGGGGGATGACTGGCGGGGTAGGTCTGACCGACGAACAGAAAACTGGGGGGCTCCAGAACAAACAAAACAAAATGACATTTTTCGCTGACCAGCAAATACACCTGCTTTACATGACTTTGACATAACTTCTCTAAAGACACAACGGTGTAATGTCTGTTCTGTCTCATGAATCTCTGTCATGACCACCCCATTCCCCACACAGTGCGACATTTCCTGCCCAGTGTGACACTACATGGCACGCAGCTGCCCAGAAATGTAGCCATGTGAGAGTACCTGGCTAGTAGATGTCCTGAAGTGCCCCAGTGTGAGGATACCAGGCAGGCTGCTGCCCTAATGTGTTCCAGTGGGAGAGTACCTAGCAGGCAGCTGCCCAGAAATGCCCTGGTGATAAGATAATTGACTGGTAATTACCCCGAAATGCCTCAATGTGAGGGTATCTGGCAGGTAGTTGCCTAGAGATGCCCAATTTTAGCATACTTGGCAGACAGTTTCCTGAAATGTTCCAGTGTGTGGGTACCTGGCAGAAAGTTTCCCAGAAATGCCCCAGTAGTGTAAATGTACCTGGTAGATAGTTGCCTCAAAATGCCCCAGTGTGAAGGCAACTGGCACGTAGCTGCCCCATAATGCACCAGTATGACGGTACTTGGCAGGAAGTTGTCTGAAATGCTTCAGTGCAAGAGTACAAGGTAAGTAATTACACTGAAATGCCCCAGTGTGAGGGTACCTAGTAGGAAGTTGCTTTGAAATACCCCAGTGTGTGGGCATCTGGCAGGTAGTTGCTCTGAAATGCCATGGTGTGTGGGTACCTGGTAGGCAGTAGCCCTAAAACGCTCTAGTGAATGGGTATCAGGTAGGTTGTTGCCCCAAAAAGTCCCAGTGTAAGGGTACCTGTCAGGGAGCTGCCCTGAAATGCCAGGCAGATATTTTCAGTGAAATAATAAACAGGTACTGTAGATGCCTCGAAACTCCCCAGTGTGAGGGTACCTAAGTGGCAATTATCCTAAAATGCCTCAATGCAAGAATGTCTAAGTTAGGCTGTCAGCACAGTGGCAGCACTGCCAATTAAATGCTGGCAACCCAGGTTCGGGAACAAGCCCTGGTCTTTGAGGGGCCAGCCTTGAAGAGGAAGACTGAGCATCCCAGTGGATGCTCTCCTCCTTCTGAATAGTGAAGGTCACTGTCCTCACTGCTATACTGCCATCTGAATGACAACAGGTGGCCATGCAGCTGAGGGTGCTGGGGAGGGAGAAGCAGGCTGGGAACCAGAGCTTCACGTATGCTTAGTATGTGTACACACCTTAGTTTTCCTAGCGTGCTTGCATCTCAGGGGCTGGGATGAAAATAAGAAAATGGCCCCAGCCGAGAGGGATGACTCTTCCATTCCTCCTGCAGGCTCCAAACCAGTGACTGAGGCTCCATTACGGTTAATGCTGGCTTGAGTTACCTCGAGGGGTCTGTAGCTCACCTGGACCCTGATAAAAGATCCCAGCTGTGAGGGGTAGACTATGGGGGTATGTGTCAAGAGCAGAGTGAGTCCTGGAGAAGGTAGATGATTGGGCTGGGGATGGAGACAAACATGGCCAGTTTGAAGGCAGGGGGTCTATTAACACAGAATATTAAAAAAAAACAAAAAAAATAACAATGTGAGAGTGCCTGGTTCAGTAGTTGCCCGGACATGCACTGGTGTGAGGGTACCAGTAGGTAGTTGCCCTGAAAAGTCCCAGTGTATGAGTACCAACCAGAAAGATGATGCCCAGAAATTATAAAGTGTGAGGGTACATGGCAGGTAATTGCCCTGAAATGCTTCAGTGTGTGGGCACCTGGAAAGTGGATGCCCATAAATGTCCAAATGGGTGGATACCTGGCAGTTAGTTATCCTGAAATCCCGCAGACTAAAAGCACCTGGCAAATGTTTGAAGGCAGGGGCCCCAGAATTCCCCAGTGTGAGAGCACCTGACAGGCAGATGCTCTGAAATGCCTCACACTGGCATGCACCATCTAGTGTATGGTAGGTGTCATGCAGTTACAGTGGATCTGGCAGTGCAGCTCTGAAGTGGGAGGTGAGGGCTCTGCTCCCTTTCTGATGTCCCCAACAGGCTCAATGACAAAACAGGTGAACCAAGGGAAAAAAGTCAAATTGGTATGTGCTTTTAATCAGTAAGAAGCAGCTGATTAGCAAAAAACAATAAATGAAGTTGGGAATTTGCATGCAGCTTTACATTTTAGCCAGGTCAAGCTTTCTTGCAAGTTTGTGTGTGTGTATTTTTTTGGCTACAGTTGGGGGGGGGGGGGTGCTAACCAAGATGCAACATTTTGTCTTCACTGGGGTCCTGCTTCTACCCAGTGTTACAACCACAGGGAGGTATGGACCTGTTCAAGGTCATACAGTGGTGGGATTTGAACCTGGGATCTCTTGTTTTACTGTTCCATGCTCTAACCACTGCAATTACACTCCCATCCACAGTAAATACAGGTTACTCACCTGTAACAGGAGTTCTAGGAATGGTATATGTTGTTCATCCACACTCATTGGCAGTATCCTTGCCGCTTTAAATCTTGCCGGAAGGTCTTCAAGCTTGCTCCTCCCACCCACCCGGGTGGTATAACTCTCGGCTCCGCCCCATGACGCCAGATCTGCCCGCTGGAAGCTCAGGTTGTGCGTCAAGCGAGGTTGAGAATGTGGATGAACAACATATACCATTCCTAGAACTCCTGTTACAGGTGAGTAACCTGTATTTAGGACATGGATATGTTGTTCATCCACACTCATTGGCAGACTCCTAGCAGTTCTCCGGGAGGAGGGAGGCAAGACGACACCCCATATACTTACTTGGGAAAGAGAGACTGGAGAACCGAGGCCCCAAAACCAGCATCCCGGCGTGACTCAAGGTCGATGTGGTAGTGGGTAATGAAGGTGTTTGCTGACTTCCAGGTAGCAGCCCTGCAGATTTCCTGGATAGGGACGCCCCTGGAAGCAGCCACTGCTAGCAGCAGTATGGCGGGTAGAATGAGCTCTATCCTCTGGGAGGCTCCATGCCCGCTAACTTATAGCAGAGATCTATGCAGGAGGTTACCCACCTGCTTATCGTCCGCTGTGCAGGTCTGCCAGATGCGGCTTCAGCGTAGGTGACAAACAGCTGGCTAACCTCTCCCCATTTCAGCCGTGGCGCCCTTATAATAAGCGAGCGCCTCTTCTAGGATCCAGAGTATGGCCTATTCGGCCTCCGAGGTGTGATTGGGGTAGAACACCGCAGAGTCAACACCTGGTTAAGGTGAAATCTCGACACCACCTTCGGAAGGAATTTGGTGGGAGCAGGGACAACCTTGTCCCTGTGGAAGACCAGGTAAGGAGACTCGATGGAAAGCGCCTGGAGCTCTCCCATCCTTCTGGCTGACGTGATAGCCACCAAGAAGGCGGTCTTCCACGACAGGTGAGAGAGAGCACACCTGTGCATAGGTTCGAATGGCTTGCCCATGAGCTTTGCCAGTACCAGCAGTAGATCCCACGGAGGTGGGGTTCCCAAGACTGAGGAATGTGATCAAGGCCTTTGAAAAGCGCCAGACCACCTTCTCCATGCTGACTGCTTCCTGCCCAGCCCGTAAGCAGAGATGGCTGCCAGGTGCACCCTTAGGGTCGTCGACCTAAGCCCTTGACTAGAAAGGGACCATAAATAGTCCAAGATGCTTGCCAAGGAACAGGAGGAAGGGTCCAAGCCCTGTTCTGACACCAAATGGAAAACCTTTTTCCATTTGAAGGCATAGCATTTTCTGGTCGACTTACGGGACGCCTAACTACATTGAGGACCTCGTCGGAAAGACCCAAAGCCTGGAACTCTAGCCAGGAACCAGGGTCCAGGTGCAGGGATTGAAGGTCCGGATGGAACACCTTCCCTGATTGACTGAGAGCAGGTCCGGGCGAGCTGGAAGCTGCCGTGAGTCCTGGAGCTGAGACTGAGAGATCTGGTACCAGAACTGGCGAGGCCAGTCTGGGGCTATCAGAATCACCTGCGCCTTGTCCCTCCTCGCCTTGAGAAGCACCTTGTGGATCAAGGAAATGGGGAAAGGCGTAAAGAGGCCCGGGGTCCATTGCCTCGAGAAGGCATCCCCTGCAGCGAGCCCTGCTGAGGGGGCGGCATGGAACAGACTCAGCTTCGCTCTCCGTGGAGGCAAACAGGTCCACCTGAGGTGTGCCCCAAGGGAGAACAGATGCTGTACTACCTCCGCAGGAGAGACCACTGTGGGATGCAGCCCCTATCCGCCCAGGGCATCGGCCAGGGTGTTGGAGGCCCCTGCCACGTGAATGGCTAGGAGATCCGCCTCCAGGCTGCGACGAGTGACCAAATGCGGAGAGCTTCCTCTACAGAAGCATGGAGCGCGCCCCGCCCTGGCGGTTTAGATAGTACATGGTCGTGGTATTGTCCGCCTGACCGGACCACTTGACCCCGGAGGAACGGAGCAAAGGCGGGAGAGCTAGGCGGACCGCTCGGAGCTCCAGCAGGTTGATGTGGCATCGGGACTCCCGCGGGGACCAGAGGCCATGAGCCCGGTGTTCCCCCAGATGGGCACCCCAACCCATCAGAGAGGCATCGGTCGACAGAGAGACCGTCGGCTCGGGGCGGACGAACGGGATGCCCTCCTGCAATTGATCTGGAACGGTCCACCACTGGAGAGCATTCCACATCCCCTGTGTCACCGACACAAGCTGGTCCAAGGGATCGCAGCGTTCTGACCACTGGCTGGCCAGTCCCCACTGAAGGGGACGCATGTTCCAGCGGGCCCAACGGACCACGCTGGTACAGGCCGCCATGAGACCCAGGAGGCGCAGGAAGTCCCGGGCAGGGCGCAATTGCCCAACCAGAAATGATCGGGCAAAGGAGGAAAGAACCTCGCCCCTGTCCGGCCGAGCCGCGCTGGCTCGAAGAGAGTCGAGCTACGCCCGATGAATAAAATCACCTGCTTCGCCCGAGTCCCGACTTGGCCTCATGGACAAGGAGGCCCAGTTGAGAGCAGACCTGAGGGCCAGATCTCTGACCACTCCGCCTCCTTCCTGGAGGGAGCTGCTATCAGCCAGTCGTCCAGGTAAGGGTACACCCGACCCTCGGTGCCCAAGAGGGAATGCTGTCACCACTGCCATGCATTTGGTGAAGACCCTGGGAGCTGGAGACAAGCCAAGGGCATGGCTTGAACTCGAAGAGAGATCCTTCCGCCGAAGCTAAGGAATCTCTGGTGAGACGGACGGATAGGGACGTGGAAAACGCTGGCCCTGCAAGTCCAGAGAGCAGAACCACACGCTGCTCCAAGGATGGTATTATCTGAGCCAGAGTGACCATCCTGAAGGTTCGAGACCTTAGGAACTTGTTTAGGTCGTGTAGGTCGAGAATGGGGCGCCAGCCCCCCGTCCGTTTCGGAACCAGGAAGTACCTGGACACAAACCCTGGGTCTGAAGGAGGGTCCACCACCTCTCTTACCACCTCCTTCTGGAGGAGGAGAGTGATGTCGGCTCGACGAGCCGCCAGTGAGGCTGGGGATCCCGAAGCCCCCCGAGGGGCGACGGCTCTGAAGGGTGGTGCCTGCTCGAATTCCAGAGGCAGGCCTCTTCCCACCACCTCAAGACCCACCTGTCCGTGGTAACAGCGGACCAGGCGGAACGAAGTGCTGGAGCCGCTCCCACGGGGACCCAGGGTAAGGTGACGGGATGGGGCGACACCCCTCAGCCCGTCACTGGGCAGGCTTGGAGGAGGGACCGGCCGAGGGACCTCCTGGGCCCTCTCCTCCTGCCTCCTGTTAGGAAGCCGGCGGTCAGGTTTGGGATGCCAAGGCCGAGCCTGCTGGCCCTGACGTTGTTGGCCGGCGCTGGGGCACAGAAGGACGCAAAGGGCTTAGGCTGTGGTTTGCGGCCTTGTCCTTCTGACGGAAGAGACCGAGTCCAAGGTGGCATTGACTCGATCCTCTGCAGGTGACCTTCCACCCCAGGGTCAAGAGGTCAGTCCCCAAAGGGAACATCCGCCAACTTGTGCTGGGTATCCAGTAAAGGTGGATATCCTCAGCCAAGCTCGCCGACGATAGCCACTGCGGCCGCCACCGATCTGGCACATGAGTCCCCTACATCCAAAGCAGTCTGGAGCTGCTGTTTGGCCACTGCCCTGCCCTGGTCCCGCACCTGCTTAACCGTAGTCTGCAGATCGGGGGAAGATGAGGGATGACCTCATCCAGGAGCCCAACAGGGCATGAGAAAATGTGCCATGAGGACGGCCGACTGGCCTGACGAGGCCGAGAGAGACGCAGCGTAGACTTTTCACCGACATAGTCCAATTTCTTGGACCTTGTCAGGAGGTTTGTCCACATCCCTGGGCGCAGCGGCGCTACCGAAAACGCTGTCGGTAACCAACCCTCAGCAGAGGGTGTTCAAAACCGGACAAGGAACCCGGGACCGTGATACTTCCTGGCCATCCTGGCCAGGCGCAGGGCAGGAAGCAGGGCGCTGCCAAAGTTCCAGTGCTGGACCCACTATGGCCTCGGCCACGGAAAGGCCTCCGTCGGAGAATCCCGGTCCAGAATCTCCGTGAGGGGATACCTGGCCTGCTTGGAACGGGTTCGAGCTCCATCCCGTGAGACTCCGAGATGAGCCGAGCAGTCCTAGGAAGGACGACGGCTATCGCCCATTGGCTGACCTCCTGAAGACTCCAAGTCCAGTCGCTGGAGAAGAAGGAGGAATCATCTTCGACTCGGAAGAGTCCTCAAGAGCTGCCTCTGGCCTGAGCCACCCTTCACCTGCCGAGGTCGGTCGGGAGTGAGGGTAACTGACAGCCGATGGGGTAAACCCTTAGCCGACCGAGAATCCTTGGTCGGAGCCCCAATTGGTGGCTGTGGAGGCGGAGGTTCCACCGCAATCGGTGGAGCAGCTGGTTTTGGCCGAACAACCGGCCTGGGTATAGGCTCCTCGGGCAAGTCGAGGGGTTGTGTCGGCCGTTCCGGTGACAGCCACTTAATGGCCGGGGAAGGCGCCGGAGTCGGCTTATTCGGCCAGGAGGAGCTGTTGCAACATAAGGTCCTCGTACCGTCGACGTAATTTACGCCGAAGCCTCCCCTCATCCGAGGAGGAGGACGAGGACGAGCGGCGACGCCGCTTACCGCGGTGCCGAGACCGAGACCGCCTATGACGGTGGGAACGGCTGGACCGCGAAGAGGTCCGAGACCGAGACCGAGAGTCCCGGAATTTCCGGGGTCGGTGCAGGGAGGTGTCGGCCGGAACCGACACTCCCTTCGGCTCGGAAGGTCCATCCGAGGGCTCCGGAACCGGAGGCACAGGCGAGCCCACGGGATCCTCAACTCCTCCCGGGGGAACCGGGGAGAGGGGAATCTCGGCTGCTAAAGGCGACAGCCCGTCCAATGGGTCGAGAAAAATCTCGACTTCATCAGTGGGAGTCTCGGTCAACTGACCTGACGGGGACACCGTGAGGCCAGTGGCCGAAGCCGAGCGGTCGACCGAAGCCGACGGTCGACGGCCCGGGAGAGGGACCTTTCCGCTCCCAAGAGCGCCGACGGAGGGACTTACCCTGTCCCTCTTTTGGACCGAGAAAAGTCCAGCAGACGAGGCCCTTCTCCTTTAGTGGAGAGGACAGACAAAGCTCCCTAAAGGAAGCCGTAGGAAGAACCCAGAGAGAGCGGATAAATGCCGCGGCCGAGAAGATACGGCCGCGCCGCCTCTCTTCGAGGGCGACCATCCGCCGAGCTGATCCGCCGAAGGCCGCCGCTGACACCGCCAACCGGCCTCCTTGGACTTCACCGAGGGAAACGCTTCGGACGGCCCAGTTGCAATCGGGCAGCACGGGTTCGGGACGAGGCCGAGAAAGATGAGCACAGGTCTGCAGCCCGCGGTCGTGCTCAAGGCCTAAGCAGTAGACACACGCGGAGTGTGGATCCGTCTCGAGACATCTTCTGTCGCATGGGCATCTCCGAACCGAGTCGATGATCCATCGCAGCCGCGAGGGATCAAGACTCAAGTCTTTTGCAAAATATTATTTTAAATCCGCAAACGGAGAAATAGGAACCAGTCACAAACGCAGAGTGTTAAGGAGGGAACCTGAGCTTCCAAGCGGTAAGGAAGATCTGGCGTCATGGGGCGGAGCCGAGAGTTATACCACCCGGGTGGGTGGGAGGAGCAAGCTTGAAGACCTTCCGGCAAGATTTAAAGCGGCAAGGATACTGCCAATGAGTGTGGATGAACAACATATCCATGTCCCTAGAAACTTGGATTCTCCTTGTGTGAATGGTACAGTCACACACCATTTCTGCATGGACTTTCTCTAATGTTTCACTTCAAAGTGCGTATGACCCAAGACATTTCCATTTTAAATGGGTTTTCCTTTGGCAAATGCACCATTTTTTCTGTGCCCCTTCAATAATTCATCGCACCTGGAGATGTTGCTTACCTTTACTGTGATCCCCAGGAGGATGCACGGTGTACCCTGCCAGCTCCCTCAGCTTCTGGCTTAACTCCTGATTGGCCCACCGGCAGCGGCTCAGCTCCATCTCTAACAGCTGGATCCTCCCTTCGTACTGCCACTGGCTCCCAGCGAGTCCAACACCCATTTGCTCTGGAAGAACAACAGAATTAATGACAGTTTATTACACCTGAAAAATAAAACAAATTTCCCCTGGGCTGCCCAGTCTCAGTAATGTAGCCAGATGCAACAGCTGCTGTTTCCGGGTGCAAGATCATACATTTAGGCATTTTCTAAACAGAATAAAGCACAGCATGACTGATTTCCCCACTGGACCCCAAGAGGCAAAGATGCATTGTGGTAGGATATGTTCAGTCTCCGTTTTGTGTGGGCCATCCCAGGAGATCTATGCTGGACTGGCATGGACTGTACTTGGGAGGCTGTTGCTCCTTTGGACCCAACAGTCTGAGGATGGTATTGCAGGGCACCAGACGGACATGGGGGGACGGGTACTTAAAAAAAGAGGAGGGGACAGACAGTGGATGAATGCATGGGGAAAATCCAACTGTCATGCCCCTCCAAGGAGGTCTGATATCCTAGAACAACTGCTGTGGTTTCCAGGCTGAATGTAGTGGAAGGGAGGGACCACCCTGGACCAGGAGCCGGCATAAATAGTTTAGTAATGGCTTACTCTGGCAACGCTTTGTGTGCCCATTTCCTGTCCATATTATAAGTATGGGGAGGCATCTCATGATTTTAAGAGTGTTACCCCATGTTCCTAGGGTAACATTTCTTTTTTTGAAACTCAAAGTTTACTATGGAACATGCATCACTACAGATATTTCTTAGATTTGTTACCCTTAAGGTATGACAGAAACATTGAAGTTGATGGCAGATAAGGACCACAAGGCCCATCCAGTCTGCCCATTTCTTTTTCTACCTTATGACTGGTGCCATCAACCTTTGCTCTGTCAATGGCCTATCTATTCATACTCATCTGTATTGCTCCCTTATGCCTATCCCATGCCTATTTGAGGCCCTGCACTGTATTCATATCCACCACTTCCTGAGGAAGGCCGTTCCATGCATCCACCATCCTTTCTGTGAAAAATAACTTTCTCACATTACCCCTTACTCAGCCTCCCTCAAATCTCATGCTGGGTCCTCTTGTCCTGCTATTTTTCTTATATTCAATTAATCATAATTTATTTATAAAATAGAGCTATTCCAAAACCATAGCGCTAGTACATAACCATAAAATAAATAAAACTACACACATAAAAACATCTACGACAGATCAAATAAAATCAGAAAATGTCAAAGTAAAGAAATGATTTTTTAATGCAGATTTAAAGTTCTCCACTGACAGGCACTGTCGAATCCGACGCGGTAGAGAATTCCACAAGAATGGGGCCACACATTCAAACGCACAGGCCCCAGATGACTTTAAACAAACCCTGGGAATCTCTAACAATCCCTCGTCGGTGGAGTGAAGCGGCCAGGAGGGGTAATAGGGATGAAGAAGATCTTGCAGATAACTCGGTCCCTGTCCGTGTAGGGCCTTATAGGTCAGTAAAGTGACCTTAAAGGTGAACCACCACTGAATAGGCAGCCAGTGCAGATCGCGCAGAACCGGCGTGACATCATGGCTACAAGGCAGCCCAGTCAACAGCCTAGCTGCTGCGTTCTGCACCAGCTGCAAGTGGCGGTTATCAACCACTGGTAGCCCTAGGTATAGGGCATTACAGTAATCAAGGCGAGAGGTTACAAAGGCGTGAACCAAAACTGGTAGGTCATCAGGCGGAACTAGGTGCTTGATCCGGGCTACATTCCTTAGATGGTAAAAGGCAGTCTTGACAACGGATGACACCTGATGTTTAAGCGTCAATCCGTCATCAAGAATCACACCCAGATCCTGCACCCATTCAGAGGTTGTCAGCTGGTGACCACCGAGCCAAAGCCCCGATGTTTGCCTCTCCGACGGCCCCTCTACCCGACTGCCCGGGTCAACCACCAAACCCTCAGTCTTATCCGGATTCAACCTCAGCCAGCTGGCACTCATCCAATCCTAAATTTCGGAAAGGCAGTCGTTAAAATGCAAGACAGCTCCCCCTTGATCGGGCACAAAGGACAGGCAGAGCAAAGTATCATCTGCACAACAGTGAAAACTCAGCCCATACCGCCTTACAATGTCTCCCAATGGCAGCAGATACACTGTGAACAACATGAACATGGGGGACAGTACAGAGCCCTGCGGAACCCCCACATGGCAGGGAGACCTTGTCAGAGGAGTAAACCCCACAGACAACTCTCTGAAACCTGCCAGTGAGGAAAGAATGGAACCATCTGAGGACCGTACCAGACAGTTCACAGATTGACCACAGGCGCCCGACCAACACCCCATAGTCCACAGTGTCAAATGCTGCCGAGAGATTGAGAAGAACCAAGATGGAATGGCTCCTCCGATCTCTTGCTACTAGGAGATCATTGAGAACCCGAACAAGGGCTGTCTCGGTACTATGCCGTTTCTGGAAACCGGACTGGAGAGGATCGTAAATGTCGTGGTTGGTCAAATGATCCTCCAGCTGCAGCATGACCACCTTCTTGATAACCTTACCCACAAAGGGGAGGTTAGAGATGGGTCTGTAGTTAGCAAGACAGTCTGGGTCAAGAGACGGTTTCTTAAGAAGGGGTACCACTACCACCTCCTTCTGGGTGTCTGGAAACACCCCGAATTCTAACGAACACTAGACTATCTCAGCAAGGACGAGGCCGATGTTCTCAACACACCCCACAAGGAGGCGTGTTGGGCCAGGGTTCAAACCACAGCAGGTTGGCCACAAAGACTGGATGATCTTCATGACATCCCCGATCGCTGGCCGGCCGAAGTCAGGCCAGGCATACCGAGGAGCTGCCACCTCCCACCGGTCACCGACCGCCCCACTAGGGTGCCCCGTGCGAATCTCAGACCTGATGTCAGCAACCTTATCGGCAAAAAAAGCGAGCAAATTCATTGCACTTCCCTTGCGACAATGCTGTCCAAGACTGCACACAGACTGGACTGCAAAGTCTGTCTACAGTTTGGAAGAGCTAAGCCGGTCGATTTTGTGCCGCAGCAATCTCCCTGGACAGGAACTCTGCCTTCTTACAGGAGATAGCCGATTGATAGTCCTTGTAATGGGCTAACAATCTAAGTCTGTCAGCATCCAGGCCCGATTTTCACCAGTGAAGCTCCAGCCTTCGTCCCAATTTCCTCAGCTCTCTCAAGGTCCCATCAAACCAAGGGGACCAAGGGCGCTGGGTAAGGGGATGAACACGGACAGGAGCAAGACAATCCAGAGCCTCAGTCACAGCGTCATTATAACCCCGGACTAAGGAATCTGGGTCACCACTATTCCTCGGCAGCCCTGATAGGTCCAGCACCCCCAGTAGGCCCTCAGGGGATAGACCCCTTAAAGGGCGGTACCGGACCATCTCCGTAGGGGTAGGCCTATACAGTGGGGCCTGAAAATTGAACCTTATGGTGTGATGGTCCGACCAACTGACAGGTTCCACCATCAAATCAGAGGTCTCCATACCCAGAAGAAAGACTATGTCCAAGGAACGACCGTGCCTGTGGGTCGCAGAGGTAATCAATCACCTGTGAGAAGCCCAGGGAATTCATTAACTGGAGGAAGTCTTGACCAAACTGTGAGAGTTCATCGTCGACCCACGGATTGAAGTCCCCCAGCACCATCCATCTGGGGGACTCCAACACCATGTCGACAATGAAGTCTGTGACCTCCAGCAGGAATTGTTTCTCGCCACCAGGTGGACGGTAGACGAGAAGAATCCTGCACCCCACACCTGCGCCCATGATACATTCAAAGGACCAAGTCTCCCCTACTGGCACCTCCACAAGGTTCAATTCTGATCTAAAACCAATGGCCATTCCCCTGCCCCACGATCCTACCTCGGCAGTGTATCACCGAAACTTGCAGCCGAATTGTTGACTCCAAGATAGGCTTGTGAATTTTCATCCAGCCAGGTTCTAGGATGCAAGCCAGGTCTGATGATCCAACAAGATCAGTCATCACTGCTGTCTTGTTTTTAATAGACCTGGCAATGCATAACACCACCCGGGTTGGATGGGACCCCGAGGTCAACCGAGTCATCCACCCACATACAGTGGAGCCCTTAGGTATGGGAACCAGACAGGGCAAACCCCTATCAGGAACCCATTTCGTCCAAGGGCATCTCCTAGTCCCCACTACTCCAATCTGGCCGCTCAGCTCCACTCTCCCAAGAGGTCCGCGACCCCCGGCCCTGTATCTCCTCCTAACAATCCCCAAAGCACTGCATCGGATATAAACTTCAGCCGGCAGATGAGGGCAGACAAAAGGACGGGGGCCACTGAGCTCAACAGGAGAGTAGCGCCTGACAGGGAGACTCCTGCCAACACTTAATAAACAAACCAAATTAACCGAATAATTTAAATAAACTGATAACAATAAATTTAAAAAATCCCCCACCCAACCACATCTAACACTTTCCAAATACAATTACAATAAGTACCAATAAAATATCAATATGAAAGACAAAACAGAAAATAAATCAAAAAAGAAAATCAAAACCCTCCCACAAAATAAAATTCACTAAAATTTCTTATTTAACAACCTACCCCTACATCACATGGATACCCTAGCCCAAAACTCAGCACATGGAAAGCATAAACTAAATAATGAATAATAAACTAAGACCAAATAATAATAAAAAAGTCTACCACAGACCTCTCTCACTGGAATTCAGGCAAGGATATAGCTCCCCCCCCAAAGATCCTCTCACAGCCTGGGAGTGAGAGAAGATGAAGCAATCTAAATGCACAGAGATAAAAGTCCAAAGTCTGCTGAAGCAAATCAATGTCCGATTAATAATCCAAGCAAAAAAAAGCCATTGAGTAATTTAACAATTGAAACATGTTAGACTCTTTCACCTTGTTAATGAATGTTTCGATCATATCACTTCTTTCCCTCCTTTGCTCTAGGGTATACATATTTAGCTCCGTTAATCCATCCTCATATGTTTTCTGATGCAGTCCCTGCACCATTTTGGTTGCCCTTCTCTGGACTGCCTCAATTTGGTTGATGTCCTTGTGAAGGTGTGGCCTCCAGTACTGCACGCAGTACTCCAGATGGGGCCTAACCAGTGTCTTGTAAAGAGGGATCATTACCTCTCTCTTACGACTTGTGATACCCCTACTAATATACCCAAACATCCCCCTAGCCTTACCTACTGCTTTAGTGGTCTGCTTGGATGATTTCAGGTCATCTAATGATGATGCAGTGACCCGCCACATCCTGTTGTGGGTTGGCTCTTCCCCACACCCATATATGCCACCTCCACCCTCCCCAAGAGCCCCCCCATTTACCGGATGTGCTCCTGAAGGGAGAAAGAGAGATATGGTAGGTATTACCTGCATACTCCAATTCTGGCCCAGGTATGTTTCTTCAAACACGTACGCCAGCCTTGCTTTATTTTTTTCCCCCTGAGTTGGACTGAAGCTCCCATTAAGGTTCCAGAAGGCCCTCCTCTCTATGGTATTCTTTGCTGAAAGGGTAACATTTCTAATACTCCAAGACATCTCCCCTTGCACATGAAAAATTATTTTAAATCATCCTGTTTTTTCAAAATAGGTTTTTATCCTCCTGCCCAGCTCTCTTCTTCAGATCTCTTTAATGATTTCCAAGCCCTGACATCAACTTACCCTTGCCATTGTCCAAAACCTCCTCCCCACCAAACCACCCCATGTCTGGGCCTTCAGGGGCCTCCCTCTCCCCAGGGTCCATTGCACTCTGCAAGTTATGTGGGGTCTGCAAGAGCCTAAGGCACCATGCTGCAGCAGGCATTTCCTCATTATTTGTCCTCTCCCGCTCCTGGTGAGGTGGATGGCTCAGTTTGAGCCATGTGTATACATTGGCACGCCAAAGCAAAACCAGCCAGCATTTCCCACTGCACTTCTTCATGTCTCAGTGCTTACTCTGCTGTCTGGTGGTACAAGAGGTAGATGCAGAGTGGGCAGACTGGCCTACTTTGCTTAGAGACTGGAAACCAGAGGTGTGCAAATTCTGCTGCCCCCTGTCCAGGTCAACTAAATTTCTTTGAAAGGCAAGTACAAAAACAGCCAATTGCACTGTAATGATTAGGGGCAAGTGATTGGAGCATCAAGGTGGCTGGGTTCCACAGCCCCCTGCTGGCCCGCAGCAGTGATCCCAACTCGAAGTGTAAATCCAGGTCACTGACACAGCATGTGGCCTGCAGCCATGGCTGGTCAAGTCTTTTAATATAACAAGTGATACAATGGTTCATGCTAAGAAGACAAAGAAGTACAGTTGGGCCTATACTGGCACGATGGTCTGCATCTGTCCAGGAGGGGAACCAGGATAGGTGATAGGTTTAAATGCTTCATTGGTAAGCATTTAAACTAGCCAAAGGGGGGAGGCACTTAAAAGGAGCAGGAAATTCCCAGCCACCCCCAACAAAACAGGGTAGTTAGCGAAGTAAACACCAAGGTAGAGAAGTCAACAGGGAGCAGGGCATAGGTAAATGGAGAAAAAGGCAGTAAGAACAGGGATGGGGCTAAAATAGGCAAGGACATCAATCAATGGAGGGTGATGAGCACCAATGCCTGTAGTCTAGGTAACAAGTTCTCTGAACTAGTGGCCTTGATGGAAGAGGGACCCTTGGATATTGTGGCAGTCACAGAAACATGGTACACAGAGAACCATGACTGGGATGTCAACATACCAGGGTACACAATCTACATGAGGGACAGGGAGGGTAAAAAAAAGGAGGAGGAATAGCTCTCTACATAAGGGAAGGGATCAAAGCAACAGAACTAAAGGATAAACAGGGAGGAGAGGAGGCACTGTGGGTCACCCTGGAGACAGGAAATGGCACCACAATCCGCACAGGGGTTGTATACAGACCCCCGTCTAAGGAAGAGGAAATGGACAAGGAAATGATAGAAGGCATCTTTAGAATGGCAGAAAAAGGGGAAATATTGTTGATGGGGGACCAGAATATGCCAGATGTTAACTGGAGCACCTTTGCTGCAGCAACATCCAAGACAAGGGTCATTCTCTATGCCCTACAGGGGGCATGCCTCAGACAGCTACTGTTGGAACCCACTCAGGAGGGAGAAATCTTAGACCTGGTACTCTCAAATGGGGATGGACAGAGGATCTCAGATTTAAAAGTGGGTAGCCATTTGGGAACAAGCGATCACCAAACAGTGTGGTTCATGATAAACACAGCCATAGAGTCAAGCCATACAAAAGTGAGGGTACTGGACTTTAGGAGGGATGACTTTGGCAAAATGGGAGAGTACCTCAGAAAAGCACTAGCAAACGGGAAAGGAGGGGTGGAAGAACAATGGGGAAAAATCAAAACTGCTATCACAGAGGCAACAAGCCTTTGTGTGAAGCAAATAAAACAAAACAAAATGAAGGAAAAAAACACTATGGTTCTCAAACAAGGTGGCAGGGAAGGCTAGGGAGAAAAAGATCGCATTCAGGAAGTACAAGGAAACACAGAAGGAGCAGGACAGAGAACTGTACTAGTTAAAGCAGAAGGAAGCGGGGAAGGCAGTCAGAATAGCAAAGGCCCAAACCAAGTAAAAGATAGCCAACTCAATTAAGAAGGGGGATAAAACCTAAGCCGGGCTGCTGGCGCAGCAGTTGGATTTCCGCATGCGATGCCGTCGACCCAGGAGTCAGAGGGCGGCGGGGGAGAAGGGACAGGCGTCCTGAGGACTGCTCTCCTTCTCCAGGGGAGGGGAAGAGAGTTCAGCACTTTATGGATCCTGGCGGAGGCTGGGGGTCCACAGCTGCTGGCGCCGTTACCTTAGGGAGTGGGGTGGACGCTGGACATCATTGCCATGTCCCCGCCCCCAGGGATCCAGCAGGCATAGAAAAAGCCGTCTCCCCGGCAAGACAACTTGCTCTGCCGCTGGCTCCACTGCCTTCAATGTCTGCCGGGGGGGGGTCCTGCTCCTGTGGCCCCAACCCAGGGGATAAGCCAGGGCTTGCCTACAGTATCCATTGGAGGGGAGCCCTCCCAGCGGCCTCACCCTGGGGAGTAGGCCTGGGCATGGGGGGGATGACAGGCAGGGTAGGTCTGACCTCCAAATGGAGGATTGGGGTACCTGGGACAAAAACAAAAAGGGGGATAAAACCTTTTATAGGTACATTAGTGAGCGAAGAAAGACCAAGGGAGGGATAGTGAGCCTTAATAAAGGGGAGGGGGTGGGCAGAAGGTGACAATGAAAAAGCAGGGATACTGAATGAATGCTTCTGCTCAGTATTCACAAAAGAAGAGGAGGGGGAGGTACCTAAACCAAACAACAGAAGTACTTTGGATGGAGGGACGATACCAGTTCATTCACAGAAGAAAGGGTTCTGAAAGAACTCCTAAAACTGAAGGTGGATAAAGCAGTGGGGCCTGACAGGATTCACCCCAGAATTCTAAAAACTAAGGGGAGAACTAGTGACACCACTAGACTACCCTTTTTAACAAATCATGGGAGGATGGTGTGGTACCTGAGGACTGGAGGAGGGCGGATGTGATTCCCCTTCACAAATGTGGGAGCAAGGAACAGGCAGGATTCTACAGACCTGTTAGTTTGACCTCAGTGGTAGGGAAAATGATGGAATAACTTCTGAAAGAAAGAAAGAAAGAATTGTTGAGCACCTAGAGGCCAGCGGGGCACAGAACCTAATTCAGCATGGATTCACCGCTGGAAGGTCATGTCAGATGAATCTAATAGATTTCTTTGGGTGACCAAAGCAGTAGACCAGAAGGGATCATGGACATGGCCTACCTAGTCTTTTGCAAGGCATGTGACACAGTCCCACACAAAAGATTAATAAACGAGTTATCCAGCCTGGGAGTGGGTCGAAGGGTGGTAGCCTGGGTAAAAAACTGGCTGGATAATAGGACACAGAGGGTAATAGTAAATGGAGTCCACTCTGAAGAAAGGGGGGTTATTAGCAGGGTACCGCAGGGTTCAGTACTGGGACTGGTACTCTTTAATGTTTTTATAGCTGACACTGTGGAGAGACTGAAAGGAAAAGTATGCCTCTTTGCAGGCGACACAATGATCTACAACAAGGAGGGCTGATACCGCGGGGGTGGAGCGGATGAAGGGACTTGACAAGGTTGGAGGAATGGTCAAAAGTATGGCAGTTTAGATTCATTGCAAAGAAGTGCAAAGTAACGCATCTGGGAAACAAAAACCCAGGGGAAGAGTACACAATGGGGGGTGAGATTCTAATAACAACAAAAATAGAAAGGGACCTGGGGTAGTCATATCAGATGACCTAAAGATAGGCAAGCAATGTGAGAAGGCAGTAAAGAGCGCTGGGGAATACTGGGATGCATAGGGAGAGGCATCACCAGTAGAAAACAGGAAGTTGTTATCCCTCTGTACAGACAGTTGGTGAGACCCCATCTGGAGTAATGCATGCAGTTCTGGAAACCCCATCTCCACAAGGACACAGACAGAATGGAGGCAGTCCAGAAGAGGGCAACTAAAATGTTACAGGGTCTGCACCAGAAGCCATACAAAGAGAGACTAAAAGACCTCAATATGTATACCTCGAGGAAAGGAGGGAGAGGGGAAGACATAATAGAAACTTTCAAGTACCTCAAGGGAATCAACAAAGTTCAAGTGGGTAGCATCTTTCAGAAAGAGAGATGTGCAAGAACAAGGGGGCACAATTTGAAGACAGAGGGGGGACACCTCGGGGTAATGTGAGGAAGTATTTTTTCCACAGGGAGGGTGGTGGATGCATGGAACGGCCTTCCTGAGGAGGGTGTAGGGTCAAAAACAGTGGGGGAATTCAAGAATGCATGGGACAGACATAAGGCAATTCTAGTGGAGGGTAGGAGGAAGTAGGCTGTTGGTAAAACTGGGATCTGTAGCTTATCCAATAGGTAGAGAAATGGGCAGACTGGGTGGACCAAGTGGTCCTTATCTGCCATCAAAGTCTGTGTTTCTATGTAAAGCCATGCTTAATGAAATTAAGGAAAAAAGTACCCTTCCCCAACCTACTGAAAGCCAGAGTATGAGGAAATATTATTTTACAGAATGCCAACTGCAGGTCAGCTCTCAGCACTGATTTGCTAAATTCCTCCATCATCGTACAAGTGATACAATGGTTTGTGCTATGGTATCAGGAGTCAAGGAGGCATGAATGCCCATGAGCGACTCCTGCACTGAACTGTAGAAGTACTGTAAAGTGCGAACATTACGAATACGTTTTTCCAGTCTGTTCTTAAACTCAAGTTGATTTTTTGCTAACTGTGACTTCAATTGGTAGTGAATTCCATGATGCAATTATCTGCGTAACAGAATATTTACTCTCACCAATCCTGAAAGATTCCTCTCTAGTTTGCAGAGTGTCTCTAGTGCAAACAGAGTTTGTTTCAAATTCTATTTCTCTCATTAGGACAGGATTTTCATATAATATTTTCAGTGACATTAAGTTTCTGTAATCTCGTTCCATATGGAAGAGTTTGAAAGCCGTTTATAATCCTTATTGTTTTCCTTTGTACTTTTTCCATCTTAATTATATCAGTTCTACACAGGCACAAGAACTGTGTACCATAGTCCAAGTGGGGTTGCATATAGGCTTTATGGGAAGGGGTACTATATCTTTGTGTCTACTAGAACTACTGCGTCTAATCATCCATGAGACTCTACTAGCTTTGGATATTGCTTCCATAGCTTGTTTTCTATGATAAAACTTGTCTGTTACGTAAACACCCAGGTCCTTTTCTCAAGTGGAGTCTTTTGATCTTTTCTCCCCCCTCAACATATATTTGTGTCCCCCAGTCACAGACTAGAACCTTCTTCCACCTTCACTGCCATGCCCAGTTCATACTCCTCAAGGGTCCACCACCACCCTACCCAGGACCTCACAGCCCACCGGCATCACTCTGATGTGCTGCCCCAATGACTTACCCCCAAACTGGGTATGCCTTTAGCAACTTCGGCATCTTTTCCCCACTGTCTATCTGACCCACCACAGCAGGAGTGAAGACCTGAGGCACATCCTGGTTGGTGGTGGCTGGAACCTGACAGAGTGTGGTGGGCAGGCAGGGACTTCATCTGTCCAACCTGAACCATTTTTTCCCATGTAGCCCCACTCTCCCTCCAGGAGCGTGCTGCATCATCAGGTGCAAGCATGCTTGATGCACCTGACTGATTACTTGCTTGCTCCAATGTCCCCTTCCTATGCTTTCCCCTGCACTACCACCTGTGGTCACCCAGATGACGGTACAGCAGCGGACCTGTGAGTCCCATCTGCCCAAAGGATAGCGTCCATTGGATGCTCAGTCCTCCTCCTCCCCCAGTTGGCTCTCCAATGGCCCTGGCTTGTTCCTGAACCTGGGTTGTCAATATCACATGCAGTGGCGCTACCTCTGCACCAGCAGGCTGGCTAAGTGGTCTTTTCTTGCTCCTCCCACAATACATGAGGAAGAAGCAGATGTTGTTTCAAAAACATGTCTGACAGTTCTCTATGGGGATAATAAACCCCCTTTCGTCCTGAGTATGGCAGTAAAACTCCCCCATCAGGTCAGCCACACTGTCTCTCAGGACCGAGGCAGCCCTATGATCCTCCATGGCAGGATTTCCTGTGCTACCTCAGGCAGAAGAATTCGGGTTGGGGGGGGGGCAGATAGTAGCTGGCAGACAGTTTCTATCCCTTGTTCCCTGTAAGAAACACTTCACAGAGCCGTCAGTATTGAGCTGTTACTCACATCAATGGTGCAACATATTCCCATCACCCCTCTCACTGGCACATCACTTTGTGAGTTGCAGCACACCTACAATGGAAGCAGCAATATATGTGCTTCAGTCGTCCATGGCCTGCTGCAGGAGCTGGCCCTCTCTGAGACAAGGAGAGCAGCCATCTACAACACTGCTGTCTCTGGGCTGCATGACACACAGGGGCTCAGGCTCACTCCTGAACCAAGAGTCACCTACATGGTAGTGGGACAATACTGCTAGGCTATCATTCAGCCCCCCTGTGGGTGTAACTGTGATCCTCACCCATCTCTCCAATGCAACTTTCAGAATTACCCACTTGGCCTTTTAGCAGTTTTTGGTAACCACTGGGCTTGCTCTGTTAGCTTAGCTTGTCTGTAGAATTCGCAATCTGGGCATCTTATTTATTTTATTTACTGTTTGACCAGGAGGTGGGCTGGGTCACATAAGCCCATTCTCAGCCATGCCTCAGTTTCAGAATGTACAGATTTACATGGAGTATACTGAATTACGTAACTATTGTGTTTCTCATAAAGGGAATGTTATCAGCTATGAAGTAAAGGCAGTTTTACCAATTATGTTTAATACAGGCAAAATCACATTAAGTGCCACATTTATATCAGGATATATGCTAAGGGGTTTTCCTTGAAGGTATATTTCTTGTCTACATGCACAAGGACCCCGCTACCTGAAAGATCTCCTTTCCGCTACTGCCCCTACCGTCCACTCCGATCCACCAATGAGGGATTGCTAGAGATTCCCAGGGTGCATTTGAAGACATCTGGGGCTCGTTCCTTTGCTTACATAACCCCTACCCTGTGGAATTCTCCACTTCATCGGGTGAGGGACTGCCTGACCATCCAACGTTTTAAGTCAGCCCTCAAAACCTATTTATTTAGGTTAACGTTCCCTGACAGTGCCAGCTGATAGTTTTAGTTATTAATGTTATGCTGCTGTTGAAATTTACATTATGGGAATAATTTATTTTAACTGGATTTTATGGAATGTTAAAGGTGTAATTTGTATGTGTTTTATATTTTGTGTTCGGTGCCTCGGTCTCCTGGAAAGGTGTTTTACAAATAAAGTTATTATTATTATTGTCCATGAGCGGTCTGTTTGTCAGGAAACTATTCAGATTTTTGGACCCGAAGCTAAAAGAGGACCACTTGCCTACTTTCGTCCTTGTGTGAATCTCTTTAAATCTTTTTTGGTCGTCTCCCAAGTAAAATGGCTGGCTTGGGTTTAGCTTTTGGTTTAAATCTAGCGGTAATGTCAAGGTTCTCACACAAGAGAATTCTACACCAAGGGGGTGGGGGAAGAGTATAGAGGTCTTGGTGAAGTTTTCAATAATGAGTTCTAGGGGAGCTCGGAGACCAAAATGACAAACACAGTTATATGTAACAATTTATATTTATCCTCAGTAATAACAGATACTGTATACTGCGGTAAAGGAACAACCCATGCTCTAAAGAGGGAAGGAGGTCTTGTTTAGAAACAGGCTGCCTAGCATCCACTGTTAGCAGATCTTTATTGCAATACAAAAAGATAAGTTTTTGTAATTGATTTTGTTAGAGACCAATTAGACTTGAGTGCACATTGTTAAGACCTGACCTAGTGTTATTTCTAGGTATCTGAAATTGCACACTTCCTCAAGGGCGTCACCTTTCATCTCAATAATTCATAAGGAATCTGACAAACTACCCAGTTTTTGTGGGTACCAGACACCACTTATGTCTGTTTATTTTCTTCTGTTTGAGCAGCAGTTTTTTGGTTAACTAACCAGGTTTGAAGGGAGTTAAAACTACTCAGCAGTAGGTCTTGCAGATCAGTAGTGTTTGCGCTACTGTTATAGTATGGTATAATTGGCATACATAAATATTATTGAGCCAGGGCACAAAAATAATGAAAAGAGTAATGGTTCCAAGTACTGAGACCTGTAGGACTCCTCTTTTTTGTTTCTGTTTCAGTTAATCTTTATTGAAACCAAATGAACATCACAACAGCTAATACCAACTAAGAGCACATCAGGCAGAACACAAGAAGTGCTAACACTTATAATGGAGAACGCTGCAAATTCATAACAGAGCATTACCACTGTGGAAGTTCCAGGTAATACCTCTAGGAAGCAGCGTGTTATTGGTACATTAGCGAAAAAAACAAAGGTTTAAACAAAAACAACTTCTTGCCGGCCTGGTGGCACTTAGAGTTGAGGCGCTGGATGCCAAATCTCGTGCTACTCTAGTGCCCCGAAGTTTGTGAATCCAGCTCAGGTTGCCATGGGTCAGCTGGGTATAGCAGCTGGACTGAGCAGCTGCTAGGTAGCTCTCCTCTCCTCTCCCAGGGAGAACCTGGAGTCTCCTGGGCTCTTGGCTGCCACCCAGTGGAGGCTAGAAGGCAGCACCAAGCCCAGAGGGAGACTTGGTGTTAGGCCGGGGGGGGGAGGGGCCATTACCGGAGCCACAGGGTGCATGCTCACCTCAATGGGCATGTGTGACTGTGTTCTGGAGTCCCAGGAACTCGGAAGGAGAAAAACCAGAACAAATATGTCTCCCTACTGCCAAGCAGGCGGGAGGCGGCAACGGGGAGCAAAAAGCTGCATATAACAAAAAAAAAAAAAACTTCTTTTGACCAAACCAAGAGCGGTTACACGTTTAAATGTGGTTATGGGTGAATAGTACATAGAGGGAAGGGATCTCAAGGGGAGTCTCCTGTATGATCATAAAACTGGGTCCGGACAGGGGAGTGGGGACCAAAGTATTAGCAAGTGGGGATATGTAAACACAGGTTACTCACCTCTAACAGTAGTTCTAGGAGTGGTATATGATGTTCACCCACACTGTCTGGCATTGTCCTTTCCCCTTTAAATCTTGCTGGAAGTCTTCAAGTTGGCTCCTCGCACCCACACGGGTGGTATAACCATCGGCTCCACCCCATGTTGCCAGATCTTTGCCCACTGGAAGCAGTGTTGTGCGCCTGAGCCAGGGGAGGTCGGGTGGGTCCGTGTGGATGAACATCATATACCACTTCTAGAACTACTTTACAGATGAGTAACCTGTGTTTCTAGGGACATAGATATGATGTTCTATCCACACTGTCGGGCAGACTCCTATCAGTCCTCCGGAGGAGGGAGGCAAGGCGCACACCCCCTACCTAGGATATAAGGATTGGAGAACTGAGGCGCCAAAACCAGCATCCTGGCATGACTCTAAATCAATGTAGCAATGGGAAATGAAGGTGAGTGCTGACTTCCAGGTAGCAGCCCTGCAGATTTCCTGGATAGGAACATCCCTAGAAGAAGACACCGACGCAGAGGTATGGCGAGTGGAATGAGCCCCAAGCCCTCCAGGAGGCTCCCTACCCGCCAACCAATAGCAGAGATCAATGCAGGAAGTGATCCACCTGCCAATCGTCTGCTTGGCTGCAGGTCTGCCAGATGCAGCTTCAGCATAGGTGACAAACAACTTGTGAACCTCTCACCGAACTCCAGCCATGCACTTTTTGTAGTAAATGAGCACGCGTCTCGTGTCCAGAGTATGGAGCCTATGTTCGGCCTCCAAGGTGTGATTCAGGAAGAACACTATAAGAGTCATCACCTGGTTCAGGTGACACTCCGACACATCCTTCGGGAGGCACTTTGGGTTATGGCGCAGGACAGCCTTGTCCCTGCATAAGACCAGGTAAGAAGTCTCCACCAAAAATACCTGGTGCTCACTGATCCTTCTGGTTGACGTGATAGCCACCAGGAATGTGGTCTTCCACGACAGGTAAGACATCTCACACCTGTGCATCAGTTTGAATGACTTGCCCATGAACTTTGCCAAAACCAGCAAAAGGTCCCATGGTCGTGGTGGTAGATGCACCGGAGGGGAAATGTGATCTAAGCCTTTGAAAAAGCGTCAGACCACCTTCTCCTGTGCCACGGACTGCTGACCAGCCTGCGCCCAGTAAGCAGAGATGGCTGCCAGGTGCACTTTAAGGGTCGTCGACCAAAGTGCCCCTTTGGAAATGGACCACAGGTAGTCCAAAATGCTGGCCACCGGACAGGTCAAAGGGTCCAGCCCTCTGCTCTGACACCAAATGGAGAATCTCTTCCATTTGAAGGCATAGCATTTTCTGGTCGATTCCTTTCTAGATGCC
Source organism: Neoceratodus forsteri (assembly GCA_016271365.2). Classification (NCBI taxonomy): domain Eukaryota; kingdom Metazoa; phylum Chordata; order Ceratodontiformes; family Ceratodontidae; genus Neoceratodus; species Neoceratodus forsteri. The sequence goes on from CM028129.1 coordinate 506,078,098, forward strand.
TCCACCACAGTGAGGACATCTTCAGAGAGACCCAAAGCCTGGAACTCTAGCTGCTCAGGAACCAGGCTGTCAGGTTCAGGGATTAAAGGTCCGGGTTGAGTACCTTCCCTTGACTGATGGATGGCAGGTCCGGGCGGAATGCAAGATGCCTCAGGAACCTGTTGCTGAGGCTGAGGAGATCGGGGGATCAAAACTGGCGTGGCCAGTATGGAGCCACCAGGATCACCCATGCCTTGTCCCTCCTGACCTTGAACAGCACCTTGTGGATCAAGAGAAGTGGAAGGAACGCATAGAAGAGGCCTAGGGTCCATGGCCTCAAGAAGGCATCTCCTGTTGAGGTGGGCGGGCACAATATAACCTCAGCTTTGCAGTCTCCCTGAGGCGAACAGGTCTACCTGATGGGTGCCCCACTGGGAGAACAGACTGTGAAGTACCTTTGAATGGAGAGACCACTTGGGAGATGCCTCGTCCATCCGACTGAGGGTGTCCACCAGCTGACTGGAGGCTCCTGCTGCATGGATGGTGAGGAGATCCGCCTCCAGGCTGTGCACGAGAGTCCAAATGCGGAGGGCTTCCTTACACAAGGGCAGGGAGTGCGTTCCACCTTGTTTGTTAAGGTAGTATATGGGTGTGGTGTTGTCCGTCTGGACTTGGACCACTTGACCCAAAACAAATGGAGCGAAGGTGGTCAGCGCCAGCCGGACTGCTCGGAGCTCCAGCAGGTTGATGTGGCATTGGGACTCCTCGGGGGTCCTAATGCCGTGGACTCTGTGTTCCCCCAGATGGGCACCCTAGCCCGTGAGAAGCACGTCGGTCACCAGGATGACCATGGGCTTGGGACAGACAAACAGGATCCCTTCCTGCAGATGCTCTGGGACTTACCACCACTGTAGGGCATCCCACATCCTCTAGGTCACAGTGACCAGCTGGTCGAAGTGACCTTTGCACTGAGACCACTAGCTGGCCAGCTCCCACTGTAAGGAGCGCATATGCCAGCAGGCCCATAGGACCATGTTGGTGCAGGCCGCCATGCAACACAGAAGGCAAAGGAAGTCCTGGGCAGGGCACAAGAGCCCAACCAGAAATGATTGGGCAATGGAGGAGAGAACCTCTGCCTTGTCCGCCAGGAGCCGGGCTCTGGCTCGACAAGAGTCGAGCTCTGCCCCGATGAAGCGGATCACCTGCGAGGGCATGAGTTCCGACTTGGCCTCACTGACCAGGAAGCCAAGGTTGATGCAGGTCTGGAGGGCCAGGTCCCTGGACTGCTCCACCTCCTGCTTGGAGGGACCTGCTATCAGCCAGTCATCCAGGTAGGGGTACACCAGAACCCCTCGGCATCTCAATAAGCTGCCACCACTGCTATGAATTTGGTGAAGACTCTGAGGCTGAGGAGAGGCTGAAAGGCACTGGCCTGGAACTCGTAGAGGGTTCCCTTGGCTTGGAAGCAGAGGAAACTTTGGTGGGACGGATGGATCAGGACATAAAATAACGTGTCCTGAAGAGCCACAGAGCAAAACAACATGTCTTGCTCCAGAGATGGTATGATCTGGGACAGAATTACCATCCTGAAGGTGCGGGACCTGAGGAATTTGTTCAGGTCTTGCAGATCTAGAATGGGGCATCAGCCCCCATCCGCTTTGGCAGCAGAAGTACCTGGAGACAAACCCTGGGTGTTCCAGAGGATCTGCAACTCTGACCATGACCTCCTTGTGGACAAGTTGGGCTATGTCATCTCAAAGAACCAACCAAGTGTCTGCGGATAACAAGTCCTCCTGTGGGGTGTGGGCTCAGCTGGGAGGGTACTGCTTGAATTCTAGAGGCAGACCCTGATTGACAACTTCCAGAACCCACCTGTCCATGGTGACAGTGGACCAGGCGGAAAGAAAGTGGTGGAGCCGGTCCCTCTGAGTAGGACCCAGGGAGGAGTGATGGGCATGAGGGTGGCACCCCCATCCCATCACCGAGCAGGCTTGGAGGAGGAGGATCCAGCTGAGGAGCCACCGGGTCCCTTCCCTCCGGGCTTTCGGACCACTGAGGCCCCATACTTGCCCTTGGTTGGCAAGGCTGAGCCTGCTTGCCAGACTGATGCTGGGTTGGTTTCATCGCAGGAGTGGAAGCTCGAAAGGGCTTATGCTTCTGCTGCCTGGAGTCCTTGGGATCCTTCTGAGCAGATGTCACAGAGTCCAAGGTGGCACTGGACTTCTCGATACATTGGAGGTGACCCACCACACCGGGTCCAAACAGGTCGGTGCCCAGAAATAGGACGTCCACCAGCTTGTGCTGACTGTCTGCCGTAAAGGTCAAAATCCACAGCCAAGCCCTATGGTGCATGGCAACTGCAGCTGCCACCACGCGGACACAGGAATCCCTGATATCCAGGGCCATCTGAAGTTGCTGTTTGGCCACAACTCGACCCAGGTCCCGGACCTGCTTGATCCCTTTTTCCAAAATCTCTGTAAGGGGACAGCGAACCCGCTTCTGGATGGGCTCCAATTTCATCCCTGTGGACTCGGAAATGAGACGGAGGATGCCCATGAAGGACGTGGGTCCTTCCTCCGTCAAAAGGTCCCCCACCAACTCCACGTCGATAGGACGGGAGCCGGGGTCGACTTTGGGCTGGACAACACCAACTGTTGCCACATCAGGTCTTTGTAGTGTTGACGCAGTTTGCGTCGAAGCCTCTCCTCACCCGAAGAGGACGAAGATGAGTAGCGGTGGCGCTGTTTCCCATGGTGCTGAGAGTGAGACCGCTGGTGGGACCTGCCCAACCCAGAGGATGAGGAAGACCAAAACCTCGGCCTCAGCCACCGAGGGTGCTAACGTGGGATCTTGGAGGGAGCTGGGGAATGATGCCATGGATCACGGGCTGAGTCGACTCATGCTAGTCACCAGCAGGATCAGAGCCCTGAACAAGATGTTGTCAGTCTCTTCAGACAACAACCGGTTGACTGGGGTGAGAGACGTCTTGGCCGCATCGCCGGCCGATGTCTGGACCAGCTGGCCTGATGGGGGTACCGTGATGCCAGCGGCCAAGGCCGCGGTTTTGACCGTGGTCAAAACCTGGCATTCCTGAGATGGAGAACGTTCCTGGTCCCAAGAACGTCGATGGTGAGTCTTCTCCTTTTCTTTCCTGGACTCCTTCTTGTGTGAACTAGAGCTGCACGAACACAAAGGGCCCTCTCCCTTGGTTGGAAGAGACTGACACAGCTCCTTGAAGGAGCCTGAATAAGTGGAGCCCAACCTGAGCGGAACAAATCAGCATAATCTTATTCTGTATAAGCCTGCTATGTCCATCTCAGCGTGCATTTTGTGAAACATAGGAGATGAAACTTACAAGAACAGGATGCAGTTTGAACTGTTAGGCAAATGCATCTTGCATAATCAGAGCAATTTTTTTTTTCAGAGACTCTCATTTGTAGGACTTTGTACTGTCTGTATGAAAAGCTATCCTCTACAGTTTTCATTATCTATTTTATTGTTATTGATAATAATAAAACTTTACTTGCAAATTGTTTATCTTCTCATGGTCTTCACATGCTTCCTGATCTATGCCTCTATGACAGTTGGTGCCAAAAGTAAGATTTACACCATGCATACTCTACGCCAGGAGTTTTGTGCGTAGGTACTAGACCTGGTACCAGGGAAGCATAGAAGAAAGGTAAGGATCCTGCAACAGCAAGCCCAGAAGTGACTACCAGAAGAATGGCATCCAAACTAGAAGCAGAAACAAAAGTCTAAACTGAGACTGTACAGACAGCACCAGTGAGCAACGAAGAGGAACTGGCAGGGTCAGAATCTGAAAGCATGTCTGCCTTCTTCGGAAACAGAGAAGAGATGCAGTGACAGGCGCAGCGTAGGCTGGATGCCTTGCAAGCTATCAAAGTTGGAGGATCTGGTACAGGCCCAGCAGAGCAACAAAACACAAACTTTAAAGACATTAAACTTCTTTCTGAAAGAGATACTTGATCTCCCCCAGGACACCCCACTTAATATTGTGAGAGCCCACCGAGCGCCGGCAAACTGATCCAAAGGCATAGCCCCACTCGACTGTGCTGAAGCTGCTGGACTACAGAATAAAAAATACAATACTGCAGGCAGCATGGGCTAAAAAAGGAGTTAAATTTGGAGACTGAAGGATTTTCTTTGACTATGACTACACGCCAGCTACACAACAGAAGAAGAGAGTCCTCCTAGAAGTCAAAAAGTGCCTGGCTGCTAAGAATATAAAAATGCACTTAATTGCACCGGCCCAGATAAAAATATTTCTGGTGGAAGGTCCGGCCTTTTTCAGAACTCTGGCAGAAGCTAAGCAAACGCTAGTTAAGTCGGGGGTTCCGATGGCCTTACTTTCCCGCCCAAAAGCTGTTGCATCGAATATCTCACCCAGGAGGAACCGTGGCTGAGGGTTGCCAAGACCAGGAAAAGAAACAGAGCAGACTCAACTTCGAGAAGACAGGAAGGCACAATGGGCAACAAATCCAGGGAGCAGTTCAGGAGTGAGGAGAGAAAAGAGGGGAAGACAGCTGAGACCTGAAGTGGCGAGGGAAGGCAGTAAAGGGCTCCAGCATCTGAACTTAAAAAACAAAACAAAAAAAAACTGGAACGAAGTCCCGAGAAGAAAGGCGTCATCCTGGAACTGCAACTGATGCCAAGAAAAGGATCGATATATATATATATTCTTTTTGCCTAATTATTGGACTGCAAAATTGATAACTAAGCTGTTTGACCTGTGGGGAGGGTGGGGATGGGCACAGCGTCCTGAGAAAATTAAAATGCTTGGGGCGACTCAGGTTTGGTAAGGGTGAGAATCAGTAGAAAATCCCCCTTGGACCACTTTATGTTCTTGTTCTCCCCCAACTGATTTGGTGAAGCCGGGCATCCCTCGTAAGGAATGAAGACCAAATGAGCGATCCAGGAAAGCGGTGGCTGCGAGAGAACACTGCTCCAGATCGTCTACAGGAAGAGACCTGAAGGGTGGCTGTGAGGCCCGTTGTTGAAAGTACATTTATGTAAGAACTTACCTTAACAGTAGATCTTCGAGAATAGCTCTTGCAGCACGTTACACCATTAGGACTGAAGCCGGCAGGTGCCAGGACCTCACGGAAATTTTCTAGCTAGCAGTCTTCAGCGGGGAACGCCTCCAACGTTGGTCCCGCCCCCGACGTCGGGCGTAGTACATAAGGAGGCGGTCCCCCCATAATCCTCAGTTCTCCCACCAGAGACTCCCGGCCGCAGGATGACATCAGAAGGGGAGACCAAGGAGCCGCCATCAGATGGCAAAACAAGTAAAAAGGAATGTCCCATCAAATGAGATGGGTGCTCGACTCCGACCTACCTCCAGCGGGGATGGTGAGAGGAAGATACCTGCACAAAGAGCTGTTCCGAAGATCTGCTGTTATGGTAAGTTCTTGCGTAACTGTACTATCTTTACTGTAGATACAGCTCTTGCAGCAGGTTACACCATTAGGACTGATTTCCACAGTAACGGCAATCATGCACCATCGGCAGGAGGAAAGGTAGAGACCTCGAAGTATCTCGAGCCTAGGACAGAAGTCCCTGAAGGACAGCTAGACCAAACCCCGCTCTTCGCCTCGATGCAAAGTCCAGACTGTAATGCCTGATAAAGGTATGCACAGAGCTCCAAGTAGCTGCAGCGCAAATAGCTGAGGTGGAGATGTTCTTTAACGACACAAAGGAAGTAACCACCCCTCTAGTTGAATAACCCTTGACCGTGCCTGGCAAGGGTTTGTTGCGCTTCTGATAACAGAAAGTAATGCACTGGATGAGCCACCTAGATAGTGACTGCTTAGAGACAGGAGCTCCCTTCATCCTGTGGGCAAAGGAGACGAAAAGTTGGTCCGACTTTCAGTGCTGTTTGGTTCTGGTCAGGTAGTATCTGAGGCACCTGTGCACATCTAAGGTGTGCAGAAGGGCTTCTCCTCGATTACAGTATTTTGGAAAATACACTGGTAGATTGATGTCCTGATTAAGGGTGAGAGCTGAGACCACCTTAGGCAAAAATTTGGGGTTTGTCCTTAGGGATACCCTGTCCTGGTGGAAAACCAAATAAGGATCTTTTGCACATAAGGGCGTGCATTTCCGAAATTCTTCTGGCAGAAGTAACTGCAACTAAAAATAACGTTTACCAAGAGAGAAAATATAGCTCGCAATCCGCAGCTGGTTCAAAGGGTGGCAGCGTGAGCTGCTCCAGGACAAAAGGTAAGTCCCATGGAGGGATTGGATCTTTAACTGGAGGCCTAAGATGGAGGATGCCCCTTAAAAAGGCACGAGCAGTGTCCAGCTGGGCCACCATCCGATGGCCTACGGGGGCATGGTAGGCCAAAATGGCACAAAGGTGCACTTTAATCGAGAAGTAAGCCAGTCCAGAGTGGAAAAGGGAAAGCAGGTAGTCCAGTACCAGCTTTTCTGGACAGTCTAACGGCGGAAAGCCGCGCGCTTGAACCCATAAGCAGAACCTATGCCATTTCATGGTGTAAGTTGCATGGGTAGCCGGTTTTCTGGCGGCAGACAGCACGTCTGCCACTTCTTGTGAGACCCCGTATTGCATCATGGCTATGTCTCTAGGAGCCAAGCATGCAGGTTCAATGAACGTAGGTCCAGATGGACTAAGGAACCCGCCTCCTGAGACAGTAGATGGGAGCTGATTGGCAAAGGCACTGGAGGTTCCCGGGATAGCTGGTGCAAGAGAGGGAACCAGATCTGTCTGGGCCAGAAGGGTGTGATCAGGATGAGCGTCGCTTGCTCCCTGCAAAGTTTTAAAAGAACTCTCTGGATCAACGGGAAAGGAGGAAAAGCATAGCGGAATCTGCCCACCCAGGAGAGGGACAACGCGTCTCGCCAGAAAACACCAGGCCCTGGATCTAGCGAGCAAACATTGGGCAGTTTTGCATTGGATGGGGACGCGAAAAGGTCTAATTCTGGAGTACCCCATCTGTGAAACAGATCCTCTGCCACCTCCTGCAGAAGTTCCCATTCGTGGACTCTGGTATGAGAGTGGCTCAGGCTGTCTGCGATGATGATGTCCACTCCGGGAACATGAACTGCAATCAGGTTTGCACCGTGTTGCAAGACCCACTCCCACACTCTCATGGCCTCCCTGCAAAGCGGGTAGGAGTGGGTGCCTCCTTGTTTGTTGAGGTAATACATCACTGCGGAATTGTCTGTTTGTAACAGAAGTGTACCCGGTGGGATCTCCGACTGGAAGGCCTGCAGAGCGTAAAGGACTGCCCTCATTTCTAGGATGTTGATGAGGAGGTGAGACTCCTGGGCTGTCCACAGGCCCCGAGACCGAACACCATCGAGGTGTGCTCCCCACCAGAGTCCTGAAGCATCTGTGGAGAGTCATAGTCGGGGACGGCGCTGTGAAGGGAACTCCCGCCAAGAGGTTCCCTGGATGTAGCCACCATTGACAATCTCGAATTACGGTCTTCGTGATTAGGATTGGATGCTGCAGATGGTCTTGCCTTTGGTCCCATTGTACCTGTAACATCCACTGGGTTACCCGCATGTGGAGACGGGCTAGTGGGACTGTTGCAATGGCCGCAGCCATGTGCCGGAGCAGGCAAAGGACCAGTCTGGCTGGGACGGTCTTCGCCGACAACTCCCTGATGAGGAATCTGATGTGTTCCGTTCTGTCCATGGGAAGGAAAGCTTTCCCTGTGACGGTGTCCAGAACTGCTCCGATAAACTGCAGCTTCTGGGACGGAGCTAGGCATGACTTCTCGTAGCTGATGAGAATACCCAGAGATTGGAACAGAGGCTGGGTGCAGTGGATGGCAGCCATCAAGGCCTCCCAGGAGGGCGCCATGAGAAGCCAGTTGTCCAGGTATGGGAACACGTAGTGGCCCTGTCTCCTCAGAGACGCGGCTACTACTGCCATGCACTTCGTGAACATGCGAGGTGCCAATGACAGCCCGAAGGGAAGAGCTCGGAACTGATAATGACGGCCCTGAAACTTGAAGCGCAGGAACCTCCGGTGCGCCTGAGCAATGAGAATGTGCAGGTAGGCATCCTGCATGTCCAAGAATGCCAGAAAGGTGCCCTGCTTCAGCACTGGAATTAGGCCTGGGAGGGTCACCATGCGGAAGCGTTTGTAAGCGACCAAAAGGTTGAGGTTGCTGAGGTCCAGTATTGGATGGAGGTCCCCTGTTTTCTTTGGAACCAGGAAGAACTGAGAATAGTACCCTAGTCCTCTCTGGTTCCCTGGAACGTGCTCTAAGGCTTCCTTTTCCAGAAGCATGAGCACTTCCTGCTGTATGAGAGGGCATTCTGACCCGAATAACGGGAAAGCAAGGGAGGTCTTGTAGATGGGCTGCCTACAAACTCTATGTAATGGCCTTTTTTGACCAGCTGCAGAACCCACCTGTCGCTAGTGATCGACTGCCACCCTGGAAAGTGGCATGTGATGCGACCCCCGACTTTCTTTTCCCGCTGATCCTGAGGAGGGCCAGGGGCCGGGAAGGAGTCATGCTGTGGCAGCGTTTGTCCCTGCAGGCTGGGCCGACTTTGAGAATCGTTAGCCTCTGCCTGGGGATGACTTGGCCTGGGCCTTGCATGAGAAAGTGCCCCTCTGCTGCTGACCGGAACGTTGCTGTTGTCTTTGTAGCCGGCCACGAAAATGGCTCTGGTTCCTATGAAAAGAACTAGGCTGAGACATGTACATAGCTTGTACAGACCGGACTGCCTTCTCTGTGTCCTGGAGTTTAGTGATTACTCTTTCAGATGCTTCACCAAACAGAACCTCACCGTTATAAGGGACGTCTAGGATGTTTTTCTGGACGTCCGGGGTAAATCCGGAGACACGGAGCCAACAGTGTCTCCGGAGACAAATGCCTGAGGCTGCAGCTCTGGCTGAAGAGTCCGCAGAATAATATGCGGCTCTGAGCACCTGGGTCCCCACATCTGAACCCGTGAGGAGGAGGTTCAAGAACGCCTCCTTGTGTTCGCCATCAGGCATCTTCTCAACCAGGTCCTGACCCTGTTCCCACAGGGCATTCTTGAACTGAACCATATGGGTCAGACAGTTCAGTGACCTGATGGCACAAGTAGCAGCCACGTACATGTGCCTTCCCGGGGCGTCCAATTGCTTGGATTCCTGGTCCGATGGCTGAGTGCTCATATGCTGAGGTCTCTGAGACCAGTCATGTGAAGCAGTGATGACCAGGGAATCAGCCAGAGGGTGGCTCGCCAAATACTGTTCCTCCTAGGGGCCTTGTATAGGCGGTCAGCCTTCTTTGGCTTTCATGAAATTGAGTCAGACGTTTCCACGCCTTGGTGGCCCCTCTGCAGTATCCAACAAGACGGCACTACCACAGGCTTCGGGTCTTTTTGCCGCAGGTAGTGGGCAAGGTGTTGTCGCTCGGGGTCAAGCTCCTCAGCATCCCACCCCATGTTCTCCTGGATGTGCTTCATGATCTCAGCGAAGGAGGGATCATCCGGAAGGGACCTGGGTAGGTCGTGTGGGTCAGGAGAGGGAATGCTGAGAGGAGAAGGTGATCAGTAAAACTCCAACATATCCGACCTGGAATCCTCCCCCCACAGAGTGTACCGGCGTCATCTGGGTCTCTTGGGGCTGGGTGACCCTGAAGGGGATCTGGAGGGAGGCCTTCTCCTGACTGAAGATCTACCCCTAGGAGGTGGCGTCTGCTCCTTGGGGGATGGAGGTCATCCTACAGGCCCCTTAGGTGGAGAAGGGGGCATAGGCAGTGAAGGAGTAGGAGGAGTAGTAGCAGGAGGAGGATGTGCGGGGACCACATCATTCTTGATGGTGTCCCACCAGAAGGTAAAAAGCTCCTTTACCTCAGCAGATTCATACTGTGACGGGCCTGTCACGGGGTCAGGCAGTCCCCAGTCTCCACTCGGGGAAGGTTCCTTGGGAGCCCAGCATCTCCGGTGTCGCCGCCTGGTCTTGAGCTGTGGCGTCCTCCTCAGTGGAGTCCCTCTGACCCGGCGTCCGCCAGCGACGGAGGTGCAGTCTTCCTCTCCGGGGTAGCTGACGTCGGACCCCGGCCGACATCTTCGGAGGCAAATGCCTGGCCGGCGACGGGTGTCGTCGGCTCCTGTGAGCGCCGGTGATGTTTGGCTGACGTCGGGTGGGCGGTCGGGTCCGACATCCGTTTGAGGGACGTCAGGTCTTTAGTTTTGCGGGGCGCCGGATCCGGACCTCGGGGTGGCTGGGAGACTGACCTGGCATCGGTGTCCCAGCGACAGGAGGAAGATTTGTGGCGCTCACCCGACTTCGAAGAGGCCTTGGAAGGTGTTGAGGAAGCCGAGGGCCTTGAAGACTTCAGAGGCTGGAGAGAAAAAAAACCGCTAGAGGACCTGACCTGGACTGGGGGAGGTTGCGACCGAGTCCTGGAGGGAGAGCGGTCCGATTTGGAGCTGGAGTTTCGGGAGTCCGAGGCCCTCGCAGGAGACCTGGACCTCGCCTTTTCCTGGTGCTTGTCCCAGTGCTTATGGGATTTGCTTGAAGGCTCTCCCTGGGAGGAAGGTTCCTGGTCCATGCTTTTCAGTTTCTCTTCCAGGAGAAACGCTTGAAGTGCCTTCTGACGGTGGATCCTGGTGCGGCTGTTAAAACCCTGGCAAAAGGAGCAGGCTTTGGTGTCGTGGACTGGGCCTAGGCAGCGCACGCAGGACGAATGGGGATCCTTGAATGGGATCTGTTTGCCGCAGGCACACTTCGAGTGGTGACCCTCTAAGGATGGAGTTGGAGAGGACATCAGCTAAATGAAGAAGTTTCCTCCTCACAATTCTGCACCTTTTTTTTCTTCCTGGTTTTCTCCCCGCCCCCCCCCAAAAAAAACCCATAAGCACGCATTGCGACTGGCTGCCAGTGAGGCGTGACATAGCCAACCAGTGAACACGCTCCAATGATCCCAGCTACCATTCGAGAATCCCCTGCACCACCACCTGTGGTCACCAAGGTGGGGGTAAAGCATTGGGCCACAATACCCTCCCTCCCTTAACAAAGATGGACGCTTGATCCTCCTCCTGCCGGTCGACAGCACAAGTGGTAGTGCTACTGCTGTGCTGGAGGGCTGGCTCTAATGGTGGTTTTCTGCTGACAAATTCTGTGTTTCGAAATACATCTTTGAATCTGCTCCAATGACACCTTGGGCTTGACATTTTTCAGCTGCTGATTCTGGTAGTTATTCTGACTTGGCTAACATTTACCTTTTGTATTCATTCTGAAGTTCTACATAGATTTGAAAAATCCAGACTTTACATTTTTGATATTTGATCCACGGTCTGTCCTTGAGACTCATGATCTTAAATAATTCAGTTAAGCCAAGGCATAGTATTAACTTAGATTCATTTTTTTGTTATTATGTGAATGAAAAACACCCCAGGATGATCAGGGAATTGGAGGAGGAGTTGGCCGCACCCTTGACAAGGCTTCAACCTGTCCCTGGATACGGGGATAGTGCCGGAGGACTGGAAGAGGGCAGATGTAGTGCCTTTACACAAGGGAGGCAGTAAGGAGGTGAAGGGGAACTACCAACCTGTCAGCCTCATGTCAGTGGCGGGGAAGGTAATGGAGGCATTAATCAAGCAGAGAGTGGTGGATTATCTGGAGGAGGGTGGTTTGCTGGACAGCGGACAGCAGACAGCATGGTTTCACGAAGGGGATGTCTTGCTAGACAAACCTAATTCAGTTCTTCCATTGGGTATTCAGATGATTGACTGGGGGGCGGTGGATGTGACCTATCTGGACTTCAGTAAGGCCTTTGACACTGTCCCCTATAGGAGGCTGGTGACCAAGATGGAAAGCCTGGGGTTGGGTGGGAAAATAACAAGCTGGGTGGTGGCCTGGCTGTCAGGAAGAACTCAGAGGGTGCTGCTAAACGGGGTGCACTCCGGAACAGTGAGGGTGAAGAGTGGAGTGCCACAGGGGTCAGTTTTGGGTCTACTTCTCTTCAATATCTACATCTGTGATATTGCTGAGGGTTTGAGAGGGAGGGTGTGCCTATTTGCTGATGATACAAAAATATGCAATAGGGGGGATATTTCTCCTTCCCATTACTTATTACTAAGGAATCTGAATGAATATATGGTCTTTATCCCACAGAGTTTCTTTAGAGTTCATCTGCCTCTAGAAACATAGAAACATAGAATTTGACGGCAGATGAGGACCGCTTGGCCCAACCAGTCTGCCCATTTCCCTACCTGATGAATAAGCTGCAGATCCTAGTTAACCAGCAGCCTACTTCTTCCTACCCCCACCCCCTAGAATTGCCTTATGGCTGTCCATGCATGCTTGAATTCCACCACTGTTTGTGACTCCACAACCTCCTCTGGAAGGCCGTTCCATACATCCACCACCCTCTGTGAAAAAAACTTCCTTAAATTACCTCTGAGCCGCCTAACTTCTATCTTCAAATTGTGCCCTTGTTCTTACACCTCATTTTTGAAAGATGCCACCTCTTGGACTTTGTTGATTCCCTTGAGGTACTTGAAAGTTTCTATCATGTCCCCTTCTCCCTCCTTTCCTCGAGGGCTATACATATTAAGCTCCTTAAGTCTCTTCATATGTCTTCCGGTGCAGACCCTGAACCATTTTAGTTGCCCTCCTCTGGACAGCTTCCATCCTGTCTATGTCTTTGCGGAGACTGGGTCTCCAGAACTGCACGCAGTACTCCAGACGGGGTCTCACTAGCTGTCTGTACAGAGGGATAATAACTTACATAGAAACATAGAAGTTGACGGCAGATAAGGACCGCAAGGCCCATCCAGTCTGCCCATTTCTTTTTCTACCTTATAAATGTGCCTTCGGCCTTTGCTCTGTCAGTGACCTATCTATTCATAGTCATTTGTATTGCTCCCTTATGCCTATCCCATGCCTGTTTGAAGCCCTGCACTGTATTCATAGCCTACCTTCTGTGTAAGCCATTCCATGCATCCACCACCCTTTCTGTGAAAAAATTTCCTCACATTCCCTCTTAATCGGCCTCCCTCTAATCTCATGCTGTGTCCTCTTGTCCTGCTATTTTCTTATATTTAAACATGTTAGACTCTTTCACCTTGTTTATGCCCTTAAGGTGTTTGAATGCCTCGATCATATCCTCTCTCCCTCCTTTGCTCAAGGGTATACATATTGAGCTCCGTTAATCTGTCCTCATATGTCTTCTGATGCAGTCCCTGCACCATTTTGGTTGCCCTTCTCTGGACTGCCTCAATTTGGTTAATGTCCTTGTGAAGGTGTGGCCTCCAATACTGCACGCAGTACTCCAGATGGGGCCTAACCAGTGTCTTGTACAGAGGGATTAGTACCTCCCTCTTACGACTTGTGATACCCCTACTAATACACCCTAACACCCCCTAGCCTTACCTCTGCTTTGAGGTCTGCTTGGATGATTTTAGGTCATCAGTGATGATGATGCCCAAGTCTCTTTCTTCCTTTGTGACTGCTAGCAACTCCTCCCAGCCTATAGGTGGCTTCAGGGTTCTCTTCCCTATGTGCATGATTTTGCACTTCTTTGCATTAAATCCAGTTGCCACTCTTCTACCATTCTGCTAGTTTATCAGATCTCTTCATTCTGCCCACCCCATCTGGATCATCTACTCTGTTGCAGATCTTGGTGTCATCTGCAAACAGACAAGCCTTACCCTCTAGTCCATCTGCAAGGTCACTAATGAGAGATGTTGAAGAGGACTGGCCCAGGACTGATCCAAGGTACCCCACTTGTGACTTGCATCTCTTCTGACTGTATACCATTTACCACCACTCTCTGTTTCTGCCCGTCAACCAGTTTGCCACCCAGTTGACCAACTTCGACCACCCTGAGCCTACCCAGCTTATTTATCAATCTTCTATGTGGAACAGTGTCAAAAGCTTTGCTGAAGTCAAGGTAGGCGACATCAACTGCTCCCCTTGGTCCACCCTCTGGTTACCAGTCAAAGAAATCTATGAGATTAGTTTGACAGGACCTTCCTTTTGTAAACCCATGCTGTCTTGGATCCTGTGCCCCTATGGATTCCAGGTGTTGCACTATCCTTTCCTTAAGGAGTGCCTCCATAATCTTGCCCACTACTGAGGTAAGACTGACTGGTCTGTAGTTCCCGCGCTCCTCCTGCTACCACTCTTGTGGGCGGGATCAATAAACCCTTCTCTCAGTCTTCTGGGACCTCTCCTGTGCTCAGAGACTCACTAAACAATTCTGCTAATGGCTCTGCTAGTTCCTCCTTTAGCTCCTTAAGTACCCTGGGATGTATGCCATCAGGTCCCATTGCCTTATCCACCCTGAGGCTTAGCAAGCTCTTGTGGGACCCTTTCTTTTGTGAAGGAGTAGTGCTCACCTCCCTCCCCTGTGTCCATGATGCTGAGCTGTGGGCCCTGTCCCACCTTCTCTTCAGTAAATACTGAGCAAAGTATCTATTTAGGATAGATGCCTTTACAGGGTCCTCCTCCTCCCATGCTCCCTTTTCTCCATTAAGCTTAGCATACCCCCTCTGGACTTTCTCCTTTCACTAATGTATCTATAGAAAGTCTTGTCACCTTCTTTACTATTCGTGCTAGTGTTTCCTCAGTTTGGGACTTTGCCTGCCTTACTGCCTTACCTGCTTCCCTTAGGGCAGTTTGGTATGCCTCCTATCTTCATCCCGCTGTGTTCCCTTATATTTCCTGAAGGCCAGCCTTTGGCTCTGACCTTTTCTGCTACTGTATTTGAGAACCAAAGTGGTTTCCTTCTTCTTTTGCACTTCCTTTTCTGTCTAACACAATGGGATGTTGCTTCAAGTATTGCATCATAATGCTTGCCCACTTTGCCTGTACCCCTCACCTGTGTTTCTTTTTGCCAGAATAGCTTAACTCTGTAAGGCCATCTTATCAAAGTCAGGTCCTCTGAAGTCCCATATTTTGCCTTGGAATGGGATGATTTAGATGTAGTAGCCAAACTGAACCATACCATGTGATGGTCACTGCCCAGGTGACCTTCTACCTGGAGATCTGTGATCCTTCTTTGTTAGTCAGTACTAGATCTAGGATAGCCCTGTCTCTTGTGGGTTGCTGTACCAGTTGTTTGAGCCCCTCCTGCAGGGAATCCACTATGAGTCTAGTTCTGGCAGATGTTCCTGCTGGTATTGACCAATCTGTATCTGGCATGTTGAAGTCTCCCATTATCAGAACCTCCCTTTAGCTGTCATGTTTTGTATATCTTCTAACAGTAATGTATATATGTCCTCCCTCTGGTCTGAGGCCTATAGACAACCCCAGTTCTTATGACTATCCCATTTCCTGTTTCAGGGTGACCCACAGTTCTTCTGGCTCCTTATGTGTATTCTGAATTTCTGTAGCTTTGATATTTTCATTAACATACAGGGCCACTCCTCCCCCCCTTTTTGCACCTCGGTCTCTTCTGAACAATACATAGCCAGGTACTGAAGTCTCCCAAACTTCCTGTTTTCTACTAGTGATGCCTCTCCCTATGCATCCCAGTATCCCCCCAGCCCTCCTTGCTGCCCTCTCACATTGCTTGCCCACCTTTAGGTCATCTGATATGACTACCCCAGGTCCCTTTCCATTTTTGTTGCTGTTAGTATCTCACCCCATTGTGTACTCTTCCCTGGGTTTTTGTTTCCCAGGTGCATTACCTTACTTCTTAGCATTGAATCTAAGCTGCCACATTTGACCATTCCTCTAACCTTGCCAAGTCCCTTCTCATCCTTTCCGCTCCACCTTGTGCATCAACTCTGTTGCAGATCTTGTGTCATCTGCAAAGAGACATACTTTCCTTCAGTCCTCTGCAATGTCACTTATAAAGACATTGAACAGGACTAGTCCTAACACTGAACCCTGCGGTACCCACTACTAACCCCTTTCAGAGTGGAACTCCATTTACTATTACTCTCTGCTGTCCTGTTTTTCCAGCCAATTTTTTACCCAGGCTGTCATCTTGGGACCCTCCCAGGCTGGCTAACTTGTTTATTAATCTTTTGTGTGGGACTGTGTCAAATGCCTTGCTAAAGTCTAGATAGGCCATGTGCACAGCCCTCCCTGATCTACTCTTTGGTCACCCAGTCAAAAAATCTATCAGATTTGTCTGGCATGACCTTCCGCTGTGAATCCATGCTGCCTTGGGTCCTGTGCCCCTCTGGCCTCTAGATATTTAACAATTCTTTCCTTCAAGTGATTCCATCATTTTCCCTACCACTGAGGTTAAACTAACAGGTCTGTAGTTCCTGCTTCTGCCTTGCTCACTTTTTGTGAAGGGAATCACATCTGCCCTCCTCCAGTCCTTGGGTACCACCCCATCCTCCATGATTTGTTAAAGAGGGTAGTCAGTGGTGTCACTAGTTCACCCATAGTTCTTTTAGAATTCTGGGATGAATCCCATCAGCCCCATTGCTCTGTCCACCTTCAGTTTTAAGAGTTCTTTCAGAACCCTTTCTTCTGTAAATGGGCTGGTATCAACTTCTGTATCCAGAGTGTTTCTACTTTTTGTTTTAGGTACCTCCCTCTTCCTTTGTAAATACTGAGCAAAAATATTTTAGTATCTCTGCCTTTTCACAGTCACCCTCTGCCCACCCTCCCTCCCTTTATTAAGCCTCCACTATCCCTCCCTTGAGTCTTCCTTTGCTCCTGATGTACCTATAAAGGTTTTATCCCTTCTTAACTGAGGTTGGCTATCTTTTCCTCGGTTTGGGCCTTTGCTGTTCTGACTGCTTCCCAGCTTCCGTTTGCTTTAACTGATACAGTTCTCTGTCCTGTTCCTTCTGTGATTCCTTGTACTTCCTGAATGCTTTCTTTTCTCTTGAACCTTTCACTTCCTTTGAGAACCATAGTGGTTTTCTTACCTCGTTTCATTTGTTTGTTTGCTTTACACAGAGCTTGATACCTCTGTAATGGCAGTTTTATTATTCCCCATTGTTCTTCCACCCTCCTTCCTGCCCATTTGCTGAGTGCATTCCTTAGGCCTCACCCATTTTGACAAAGTCAGCCCTCCTAAAATCCAGTACCTTTGTCTTTGTATGGCTTGACTCTATTGCTGTGTTTATTGTGAACCATACTGTTCGATGGTCGCTAGTTCCGGATTGCTGCTTCTACATCTGTGATCCTCTCTTCATCTCCATTTGAGAGAACCAGGTCTAAGATTGCTCCCTCTCGAGTGGGCTCCAATACCAGTTGTCTAAGCCATGCCCCCTGTAGGGCATCTAGAATAACCCCACTCTTAGAAATGGCTGCTGCAACTGCACTCCAGTTAACATCTGGCATATTCAGATCACTCATCAGCAATATCTCCCCTTTTTCTGCCATTCTAAGTATACTTTCTATCATTTCCTTGTCAATTTCCTCCCCTGAGAAGATCTGTCTACAACCCTGTGCGTATTGTGGTGCCATTCCCGGTCTCCAAATTTACCCACAGTGCTTCTTCTCCTCCCTGTTTACCCTTTTGTTCTGTTGCTTTGATTCCTTCCCTTATGTAAAGGCTCTCTCCTCTCCTCCTCTTTCCCTCCTGCCCTCCTGTAGATAGTGTGTCCTGGTATGTTTACATCCAGTCATGGTTTTAATGTACTCATGTTTCTGTGACTGCACGATATCAGATGTTCCTCCTCCATCAAGGACCACTAATTCAGGAGCTTGTTACTCAGACTACGGGCATTGGTACTCATTGCTCTCCATTTTTTGATGGCTTTACCTTCTGTTGCAGCATCCCCTACTGACCTTTCTCCTTAGGTCAGTTTCTCATTTAGTACCCTGTTTTGCAGGGAGGCTGGATTTCCTGCTGCTTATCAGTGCCTCCCCTTGACTAGTTTAAAAGCTTGCCAATGAAGCATTTAAACCGATTGCTCAAAAGACTTGTTCCCTTCCTGGACAGATGCAGACCATCCTGCCAGTATAGGCTGGTGTCCCTCCAGGTGGAACCCCAGTCCCCAGTGAAGCCAAACCCTGTGCTCACACCATTTTTCAACCATTCATTAAACTGCATGGTGCAAAGTACCTCGCCTCACTCATGCCATTGACAGGCAGCACCTCTGAGAAAGGATACTGTGGGTGCTACTTGTCTTGAAAGCCCTCCCAATTCTACAAAGTCCTCCTGCACTGCTCTAATCTTCATGATGAGCCAAGTCATTTGTCCCTAGGTGGACAATGACGTCCACTCGAACTCCAGTGCAGCTGTCCACGTGATCCTGAGGATCGCTTCCTGTCCCTCAAGCCATGGCACCAGGCAGGCACCACTTCAGTTTTCCTGCTCCTCCCAGTTCTATCCACCTAATAATTGAGTCCCCCACCAGGAGCTGCTTCCTTTCCTTGTGGTGTTCTCTGTCTCCTTCCTGTGGGCCTCCCTTGTGACAGCTGTCCTCAGCCTCCTTAGTCTCCTCTGTGGGTGCATCCATAGGGGAGCTATGCTCCCCCAGAATGGTGTATGGATTGTGGAGTGGAACAACTGACTGGGTGTGCCTCTGTCCCACCATCCTCACCCTTCCTGAGCCCACTGTGGTCCAACTGCTGTGTTTTCTTCGCAGCCTCTGAGGTAGTGGTGGTGGCTCTGGTGCTCCCTGGATGGGGGAGGTTCCCTTCCTACTGTCCAGTGTGGCCTGGGGGAAGGTTGCCTTACTACTGTCCAGCATGGCCTGAAGATGGGCAACTTCCTCCCTCAGGGAAGAGAGTTGTCTGCAAATAGGGCAGCATCTCAGCCTCCAGAAAGACTCCCAGAAGACTGCTGCCCCACAGCCATTACATTGTACTACTCCCCACATGTTTATCTACTTTTTCTTTGTGTGTGTGATTGGTTTGTTATATAGAAATATATATATTATACAATGTGTATGCTTATATTGTCAGTGCAGTGTGCTAGAGAGGATATGACAGTGATATGTACCTTGCACTCTTGAGGAATGATGTCAGAACCCCAGGTATAAAGAACTATTTCCAGGGTGGGTGGGGTGAGGGTGGGAAGAGGTTGGGCCTAAACTGTGCCTAGCAAAACAATCAGCTAAAAGCTCTGACCCAGCACTCACGATGAGTGCTTTCCTGTCAGCAAGATGCCTACACAACAATTTGACAGAGAAAATACCCTGCTAATCAAACAGAGAAAATCCAGACATCCAACAGGCCAGGTAACCCTCCCCAGCCCCAAAACAGCCTGGTGGTTTGTGCTCTGAAAGCGTCAGCCCCAAAATAAGTCAGCTGTGCTTTACACTCTTTCTGCACTGAAAATCTTAGAATTAAGCCAACTGATTGACTAGTGACACCTGTGATGTAAGCAGGCCTTTCAATGTAGGCAGGCTGCTGTCTGATTCAATACACAAAATCTTCAGTGAAACCAGGGATAAAACTTAACTACTCAGCCAGCAGGACACTTTTAAAATGTTGCAAAAATATCCCTCTAAATCCTAGGTCTCAACTCCAACAATCAAGCAAATTCAGTTGTATCTCACTCCCTCTGGTTATAAAATTACTACACTTTTAATGGAATCCTGCAATTCTCTGCTTAATGCCAATAAGGAAAAAAAAAATGAAACTCTTTGTAGAAAGCGTAGCTCCCCTGTTTTACAATATTATGCCTTACCAAGTTTCCAGCTCCTAAATGAAGTTATAGTTTGTTTCCTCTGAATCGTCCTCCCTCCAACTTCATCCCATGCCCTCTAGTCCTGGAACATATTTTTCACTTAAAAATAGTGTATTCCTGCACCCTGTTCCTCCCTGTAAGATACTTGTATGTCTCTAACATATCCCCTCTCTCCCTCCTCTCCTCCAGGGAGTATGCTCAGTTCCTTCAACCTGTCTTCATAGGACTTGTGATGCAATCCATGCACCATCTTTGCTGCCCTCCTCTGAACCTTCTCTACCCTGTCTGTATCCTTATGTAGATATGGTCTCCAGAGACTGTACACTGTACTCCAGGTGAGACCCTCACTAGTGTCTTGTATGGTAGATTATGGCCTCCCTTTTTCCTGCTGGTGATGCCCCTGCCTGCCTCCAGCATCCTATTTGCTTTACCTGCTGCCTTGTCACACTGTTTCCCTACCTTGAGGTCATCAGAGATGATAACCCCAAGATCCCTTTCCTGCTTGGTGCATGCTATATCCTCCCCCAACTGATATATTGTACCCTTGTTTTGTACCCCATATGCATTATCTTGCACTTCCTTGCACTGAATTTCAACTGCCAAACCCTGACCATTCTTCAAGTTTCTGCAGGTCCCTTCTCATTCTGTCTACACCCTCTGGTGTGTCTACTCTATTACAGAGCTTTGTGTCATCAGCGAACAGTGAAATTCTGCCTTCTAGGTCCTGCATAATGTCACTGATGAAGATGTTGAATAGAACCCGGTCCCAGCACTGATCCCTGTAGTACCCACTGGTCACTCTTCCCTCTGTGGAGTGACAGCCATTTACCACCACCCTCCGTGTCCTGCCACCCAGCCAGTTACCTACCCACCACACTCTGTCCTGCACACCCATATTCCCCAGTTTGTGTAATAGTCTTCTATGTGGCACAGTGTCAAAGGCCTTGCTGAAGTCCAGATAGACCATGTCCACTGCCCTCCCTGATCCACCTCCTAGTCACCCAGTCAAAAATTCAGCGAGGTTGGTCTGACATGACCTCCCCTGGTGAAACCATACTGCCTTGGGTCCTGTGGTCCACTGACAACCAGATGTTCCACCAATCTCTCCTTCAGTAGTGCTTCCATGATCTTCCTCACTACGAGTGAGGGCTGACTGGTCTGTAGTTCCCTGCTTCCTCTTTGTTCCCACTTTTGTATAAGGGGACTACATCTGTCAGTCCTCCAGTCTTTGGGTACCTCCCTGTTTCCAGTGATCGGCTAAACAGGATAGCCAGAGGTTCAGCCACCACCTCTCTTAGTTCTTTAAGGACCCTGAGTTGCATCCCCAGTCCCCATTGCTTTAGCAGCACTGTACTTCCAGTTCCTTCGGACCCTTTCTCGTGTAAGGACTTGTGTCCATTTCTGTACCATTCTCACCTTGTACTCCCTTCAGACCCATTACCTTCCTCTTCCTCAGTAAAGACTCAGCAGAAATACCTGTTCAATATGTCAGCTTTACTGTTGTCATCCCACATGCCCCATCCTCCCCTTCAGTCTCACTATCCCTCCCTTTGTCTTTCTTTTTCCTTATGTACCTGTAAAATGTTTTGTCCCTCTACCCACTGATTTTGCAATGTGTTCTTCTGTCTGAGCTTTGGCTTCCTTACTGACCTCCTGCTCCTCCTTTGCTTCTCCTGGTACTTCTCCCTATCCCTTCTGCCTGTGTCTTTTTGTAGTTCCTGAATGCAATCTTTTTGGCTTTCACTTTCTTTGCTACCTCTTTGGAAAACCATAATAGTCTCCTCTTCCTTTTCCTCTTGCTAACCTGCTTAATGCATAATTCTGTTGTTCTTGTAATCCCCATTTTAAATACTGCCTGTTCCTCAACCCGATTTCTGTCCCATTCCCCTTAATGCCTCTTTCAAGTATCTCCCCATTTTCCCAAAGTCTACCCCCTAAAATCCAGGATCGTGTTTTGTGTGGTTTGGTTCTGCTCTTTCTATGATTTCAAACCACAATGACTGGTGGTCGCTGTTCCCCAGGTGCTCCCCACTGTTACCCCCATCACACTGTCCCTGTTTGTGAGCTAAGGTCCCTATTGCCTTCTGCCAAGTTGGTTCCATGACCAGTTACTTGAGGAAGGCACCCTGAAGAGTCAGGATAAATCTGCTCCTAGTTGACGCTGCTGCTGGGATGCTCCAGTCCCGTCTGGAATATTGAAGTCTCCAACCAGTACTACCTCACCCTTGTCTGCCATCCTTTGGATGGCTAGCATCAACTCCTATCTATTTCTTCCTCCTGGGCTGGTGGTCTATAGACCACACCTATATGAGGATAGCTGTCCCCATTTTCCTTTCAACAACCACACATATCTCTCTCCATTTTGTTCCTCCTGGATCTCTGTGGCCCTTATGTCATTTTACATACAGTGCCACTCCTCCTCCCTTCCTGCCTGCTCTGTCTCTTCTGAATATGTTGTAGCCAGGTATGGCCATCTCCCAGTCGGTGGTTATCATTACACAGGTTTCAGTGATGGCCACAATGTCCAGGTCAGACTGCACCATGACAGCTCAGATCTTCCATCTTGTTGCTAAGGCTCCTGGCATTTGCACATGGCTTTCCATGATTTGACCTCCTAGACTGTTTCACTGTTCTACTCCAGCCCCTTCCTTGGTTGTCCTTTATCCCTGGTTCTCCTTGCTGTCTGCCTTCTGCTGAATTTTTGCCTTTTCTGCCCTATCCACCTCTTGGGCACTAATCTCCATCTTTTGCACATGCTTTGCAGAGATAGCCACTCCTCTGGTTCACTGGTTCCACTGCTAGCTGTGGGGGTGAGCAAGTGGTACCCTCCTTGCTGGCCTGCCACCCCTTTGCTAGTTTAAATGCTTGTCAATGTAGCATTTAAACTTATCATTGAGTCTTTGATTCCCTCCAGGATGGATGCAGACCATCAGGCTTGAACAAACCTCCATCCCTCCAGGTGGGTCCCCAGTCACCAATGAATCCAAACCCTTCCTCACAGCACCAGTTCTTCAACCATGAGTTAAGGTTCCTGGTGCATGCACCCCTATGCTCTCCCTTGCCTCTCGAAGGAAGTACTTCTGAGAAAGTGACAGAAGTAGCTACTTGCGTGAGACCCCTCCCCAGTTTCCTAAACTAAGTGATGTCAGCACTGCTGAACCGTGGCAGCAGTGCACTGTGCTGACAGCTGGGAGATTAGTATTTGTGTGTGCCACCCTCAGAAAGCCACACCGAGTGATGGCATCATGGAGGAAAGATGCTCTGCTCATGGATGGCGCAAGTCTTTTTTTTTTTTTTTAGTTGTTTAACCAGGAGTTGCACACTAAGCTGAAAGCTTTTTTACAGGTGCATCCTGGGAGCACAGGGAAGTTAAGTGACTTGCTCATGGTCACACAGTATGTAAGTGGAAGCTGTGGGATTCAAACCCAGGTCTGGTGTGCTGGATGTCACCAAATTTGCAGCTGAGAGCCTTAAACCATAGCTATACTGCCTTTTGCCGCATGCTTCCAGGAGGAAAGGTGGGGGAGACATGATTGGGACCTTCAAGTACTTGAAAGGGATAAATAAGGTGGATAACAAGGGTCTCTTTAAGCTGAGTGGCAACCATAACACGAGGAGGCACAGTCTTAAGTTGGAGGGGGGAAGTTTAGGAGGAAGGTCAGGAAGCACTTCTTCACAGAAAGAGTGGTGGACACTTAGAATGCGTTGCCAGAAGAGGTGGTCTTGTTGAAGACAGTGGGCAGCTTCAAGAGAGGCTGGGACAGGCATTGGAGCAAGTTAAAGATCATGGGTAGGGAGGATGCGAGGAGTGGAGGGGGGCAGGGACAGTAGCTCAAACTGTGGACCCTGAAATACGTTCAGACTAGACAGATCAAATGGCTTTTTTTTGCTGGCTTCTTCGTATGTTCGTATACAAATGACCTTAGTAATAAATAATGGGGAGGAAGAATACAGTACTACCTGGAAATACAAGTTTGACTGTGTCGAAATATTGGGTTTTATTAAAGTTCTCCTGAACGTGTCACCAGCTCTTTAAGACTATGAAGTACTGAGTACACAACTGTACAGCTATCTCCTCATGATTTGTGCTACTGAGTGGCAACCATCCAACAAGTTCCAAGTTACCAAAAACAATCTTTTATTTAGTTCCCAGAAGTTATGAGACTTACAACAGGAGAAGATTTTTATTTGTAGTTAAATTCAGAAGGAATGTCTGAAAGTATTTTGTAACAGGAGGAGTGGCGGACAGGTGGAACAGATTACTAAGTGAAGTGGCCAGTGCTAAAACAACAGGGGAACTTACACAAGGGTGGAACAGGTACAGGTGCCTGCTAAGTTAGGGAGATGATAGAGCAGGGGAGAGTAAAGGAGAATTACAATTTATTTTCCAGTAATTCCAGTTGGGGATGGCTGGCCAACAGGACCATCACACACATATTAGGCAAGGTTGGGAGACTGGAACGGCCGATGGGCTGGTTCCTATTTAACTGGCACCTACAGGTAACCAGGCAGTGGTCAGATACATTAGCGGGGGCAGACCAGTGTCTTTAGCTCATTAGCTCAGGTCTATTAGTGAGGATGTAGCATAGTATAGTCCCAACTGTATTTCTGGAGCAAGTCCTAATAAAGGTCTGGAGTGGGTTAAATTGTATTTGGAAATTACCTTGTCCCCCCGTGCCAAAGTCTTTCATTATTTCAGTCCAGGTTTAAGTCTCCCATGAGAATATGCTCCTTCTTAGCGACATTAATTTGTGCAGTACTATCAGATCTGGTGTAGCGTGATTTGATGACATACAAAATACAAGAGAAGTATACCTGATTTGCAAGATTTCTAAGGTTACAGAATCAGTGTACTGGTTAAGGTGGCCTGATTTCACCAGTGTAACATTTGGTGAAAGTCTGGTGTGAATAACATCACCACCTCTTTTATCAACTTGGCAATCCGATCTTAAAATATAGCAATCAATAGAGATAATGCCATCCTATGAAACTATGCATCCTGACCAATCAGAAACTGTTAGAATTTATTAACATAACTTGCTGTTACTCTCTGCCCCCAAATCCTCTAGGACATAAGGCCCTACATCTAAATGAGGCAATCATGGGATGGGAACAATTAAACAAAAATCTGATAGAGGCAGAAGGGAGGGGGGCATCAGTCACTGGGAGACCTAAGATTTAAAGACCAGACTTGGGCGGTAGGTGCCCTCTCTGCCTTCCAGCTCTCCCTAGCTACCTTGGCACTGCTGAAGCAGGAGCTGGATGTTCCTTTCGTATTCCCTTTGCTGCAGGGTCAGCTGTCGGTCAGTTTCCAGCCGCTGACGCTCCAAAGCTGCCTCCAGCCAATAAACGAGTCGTCGCTGCTCCTCCATGTACATCTCCAGCTCTGCGAAGGCCAGCTGCAGCTTCTGCTCCTCCTCCCGCAGTGTTACAACCTGTGGCAAAATGATGGCAACACATGAGAACAGACCCATCTCTGGACCAGGGAAGCTACCTTAAACCACACACAAACACTGCTTCCTCCCCTTGGCATGGAACTTCGAGGTCTGGTCACTCAGGATTATTATACTTACCATCTGTATTTATAGAGCAGGGCCCTAGTATCTATCATGTAATTCTCACCTTGTGGATGTATTAACAGAGTAGTGCCCTGGTATCACCCACATGGTTCTTACTGTTGTGTATTTACAGAGCAAGGTTCTGGTATCTCTGTGTGGTTCTTACCGTGTGCACTTTCAAAGACGAGCTTGGGTATCTCCCTTGTGATTCTCACCGTGTGTATTTACACAGCAAAGTCCAGATTACCTCCCATGTGATACATATCTTGTGGATGTATTTAGAGCAGGGCCCAGCTATCTTCCATGTGGAAGTATTCATACAGCAGAGCCCAGGTATCTCCCACGAGGTTCTTACCATGTCTATTTACAGAACAGGGCCCTGGTATCTGCCGTGTGGCTGTTCTCATGTGTAGTTACAAAGCAATGCCCAAGTATCTCCTGCAAGGTTCTTATCTTGCAGATTTACTTACAGAGCAAGACCCACGTATCTCCCACATAGTTCTTACCCTGTGGATGTAGTAACACAGCAGGACCCAGGTATCTCCCACAAAGTTACCTTGTAGATTTATTTACAGAGCAGGGCCTATGCATCTCCCACAAGGTTCTTACCTTGTGAATTTACACAGCAGAGTACAGGTATTTCCCACAAGCTTCTTACCGTGTGGACGTATTAAATGAGCAGGGCCCAGGTATCTCCCATGAAGTTCTTACCTTGTGGACATATTTCCAGAGCAGGGCCAGGTATCTCCCATGAGGTTACTTTGTAGATTTATTTACAGAGCAGGGCCTAGATATCTCCCACGAGGTTCTTACCTTATGGATGTATTTACAGAGCTGGGCCAAGGTATCTCTAATCTACTGCTTACCTTGTGGATGCATCTACAGAGAAGATCCCAGGTATCTCCCATTTTTTAATGTTATTTTATTGAAACTTTGTTGACTGGGTGAGTGCACTGGCACAGGTGGCTTCTTCAGTCATGACCCAGGTGCAATAGCACATACAATAGGTAGAATATGGTACAATAGTTGAGGTACAAAAGGATACATTGGTAACATCCAATTTACAAAAGGTAGAGATACAAGACGTCAAAAAGATACATCAGTGGCTAGAGAGTATATACAATAATGGCTGATGTGAGGAACAAGGTGAGGCATAATACAATGACAGGATAACAAGTAGAAAAGCAGATAAGTAGAGTGTTGGGGTATACGTATTGTAGTAAAGGGTACAAGTCTAGTGACATGAAAGCAACGGACAAGGTACGAGAAAATCTTCTGAGTATGAGCAAAGGGGTGTAGGGGAAAAGGTACCTGAAGGAGATTGAGGGAGGTGGTATGGTGGAGAAAGAGATGAAGGCTGCTGGAGGGAGGGCTGGAGTGTGAGATATAGGGGTTGAGTGCATAGTTGTCCAGGGGTGAGGTGATAAGTGCGATGGGGGTGAAAAGTGCATTGAGAGAGGGGGAAAGTGTGTGTGGGGGGTAATCTACAGGGATAGGAAGGGGGTCAGGGTGAGGGGAGGTTGTGTATGGTGGAGGGGAGAGATGGGAAGGTTAGTGAAAGCAGCGGCATATGTAAGATGTCGAGTAATGTACTTTTAGTTGCTGTGTAAAGGCAGGGTGGTGGGGAATTTCTTGATAGGTGGGGGAAGGAATTCCAGAGGGATGCTGCTTGGTAACTAAAAGAATGTCGTCCCATAATTTGTATGGAGCATAGGGACTAAGAGGTTGTTATTTGCAGTAGATCAGGATGTGGGGAGATCCACAAATGAGAGTTGGTTTTGTAAGTACGCAGGGTGCCAGATTGTATATTTTTCTTTACAAAGGTGGCATAGACCACGTTTGCTTTGAGGCCAGGAGGCAGCCACTTTAGAGAGTCATGGACTAGGCAGTGGTGTGTGTTAGATCTGCTGCAAGAGGCAAATTTACCTATTTTGTAGTAAGGAGCATACTTTTTCTGTAAAGTGGACTTGGTGGTATTGATGATAAGAGAACGTATTCGAAGGATCTGGTGTGGCGTGCTTTGATGGCATACAAAATGCAAGAGAAGTATACCTCATTTGCAAGATTTCTAAGGTTACAGAATCAGTGTACTGGTTAAGGTGCCCTGATTTTACCAGTGTAACATCTGGTGAAAGTTTGGTGAGGTTTGTCATTGCAATCTGAATTCTGGCAGTAGGAGGTATTAGATACTTACTTATTTTGTAAAGAGTAGAAGTATCAGAGGGGTTCACTCTGACTGGGAGAGAGTGACAAGTGGGGTGCCCCAAGGCTCTGTACTGGGGCTATGTCTCTAATATTTTTGTAACATCACTACAATATGATAAGCGGGGAGTATGGCTCTCGAAGTTTGCAGATGATTGCAGATTGGGGGCAGTTAGAGAAAACAGCTCAAGCAATAGTTCACTTCAAGAAGCACTGGATCATATATTTGATTGGACCAATAACACCGAACTACACTTAAATTATGACAAATGCACAGTAATGCACCTAGGCAAAAAGAACCCATGCTACAGCTATACACTAAATGGAAAACAGCAGAGGGAATCAATTGAAAAGAAGGATCTGGGATTTCCCAAGATATGAAATTTACATTTCATTGTAAACACATAACTTAAAAAGGAAACAGGATTCTAAACTGTATATTTAGGCATGTGGCATCCAGAGACAGCAAGGTGATGTTGCCATTGTATACATCACTGGTTAGATCTATGTTGGAGTACGGGCACAAGTCTGGTTCCCATACATGAAAAGGGACATAGCAAAAATAGAGTGTGCAGAAGAGAGCAACTAAAGGAATTAGCAATATGAAGGGGACGAGTTATGAGGAGAGACTGCAGGAGCTCAATCTGTACTCTGGAATACATAAGAGAGGGGACATGTGTCTAGTACACAAAGCTTGGACTGACAACGATCTATGGAATAACACAGGATTAGAAATAAGGTCACAATCTTATAACACACATGCACATCCAATGCAGCTAAAAACTAGGCACACATGATAGCAGAGAACACAAAATTGGTTTAACCAGAGAGTGGTCCACGAATGGAACAAGCTACCACTGAACGTGGTGGCCAGTAAAGGTACTCAGGTATTTAAAAACAGGCTGGACAAATGTTACAATATGAGAGAAGGAAGGTGACATACTAGCATTTTAAGGAGTGCTTACAGGACATGAATCTACTAGCTCTGTATACTTCCTATGATCCAAATTTCTGGTGAAGAAGTAATGTAGTGTGCTGGACATGTGTGTCAAATGAGAGTGATGGATCGAGATGAATACCAAGGCATTTAAAAGGATATGGTCCTTAGTAAGGGGGTGCCATTAGCAATGAGGACAGAGTATTTGGGGAATAGTTTCTTGAGAGTATGTCTAGTCCCAAAAAGCACTGACTGTTTTGGGGAGATTAAGGATCATTTTCTCAGAAGAGAACCAGTCCTGGAGCCTGGCAAAGCAGGAGCTGAGTGACTGGTTTATGTCGTCAATATCTTTGCTGCGTGTGAAAAGTACAGCATCATCAGCACACAGGAGGGATCGTATGGGTCTGCAGACTGCAGGCAGGTTATTTATGAATATGGTAAAAAGGAGAGGGCCCAAAATGGAGCCCTCTGGGATGCCACTGGTGATAAGTGTTTACTGTGGACAGAACGTTTCCTATTCTCACAGCCTTATTTCTGAGGTCGAGGTAGTTAGTGACCCATTTGAAGAACCCATGTGGTTCTCACCTTGTGGATGTCTTCATAGGGAAGGGCCCACAAATCTCTCATGTCTTTCTTACCGTGTGGATTTATTCAGAACAGGTCTCAGGTAATCCTCTTTGATTCTTACCAGGTGAATTTGCAGAGCAGGCATCTGGTATCTTCCAAACGGTTGTTCCTGTGTGTATTTATAGAGCAGGGCTCGGGTTGCTCCCATGTGGTTCTCACCTTGTGGATATATTCACAGAGCAGGGCCCAGGTATCTCCCATGTCATGCTTAACTTATGGATGTATTCAGAGTAGGGCTCAGGTAACCCCTGTCCACCCCTTCAGTTATTCTTACCATATGAATTTACACAGCAGTGCCCTGGTATCTCCCACATGGTTTGTACCATGTGTATTTACAGAGCAGTGCCCCGGTATTTCCCATTTGGTTCTTACCATATGTATTTACAGAGCAGGTCCCTGGTATCTCCCATGTGGTTCTTACCATGTGGATGTACTTACAGATCAGTGCCCAGGTATCTCCCATGTGATTTTACCACGTGTATTTACAGAGCAGGGCTTGGGTATCTACCACAGTGTTTTTATCTTGTCTATTTACAGAGCAACAGAGCAAGGCCCAACTGTCCTCATGTGATTCTTACCTTGTCGAAGTATTTACAGAGTAGAGCTCTGGTCTCTGATGCAGACAGATAGCTGAGTTTAGCCATGAGATTCATCTCGCACTGAGATAGCATGCTTGCAGAGGCTCGTACTGTCCGCTGTCGCTGTGTGATTGCTTCATTCTTGTATTCAATTGCAGCATCAAGAGCTTCAATTGCTTCATCCAGCTGAAAAAGGATCCTCTCTTCCTAAAAAAACAGCAAAGATGACAATTTACAGGCATTTTTTCCCACCAACTGTTTATTCACCCAGGGTGTCTGCATGGACCTCCTTCCACCTTCACCAGTGCCACCACCTGCCCAACCTCAGAGACGTTCTCCCCAGAAGACTTCCTGGACGTCCAGGGTACCCACCTCTCACTTTCTGAAGACTGTGTGCCCCCCTCCCCCCAAGTAGGGTCCTGCCATTCAGCTTCTGCCACAGTAAAGTTCCTCCATATCTGGCAGCCATGGGAGCTGAAAAGTGACTCACCTGAGGAAAGGATGGCCCACGTTGGTCATGAAGAGTAGGAATTACTTCATCTGCTTTGTGGCCCATATATTTTCCCCACTGTAACCCCCTCCCACAGAGATCATGCAGCCGTCATAGGTGGCACAAGCCTGACACACCAATGCACATGCACTCTCCCTTCCCAGTTCAGCCTATAGGCTCCCAGGCCTGCACTGCCACCTGCGGTCACCAGCAGGATGCATGACCCTCCCTGCCTGGAAGAGTGCGTCTAGTCAGATGTTCAAAGTGCCCCACCCCCCCCAGCCTGTTCCTGATGACTCAAGTTCACTTCCAAATTCAAGTCTGTATGTGCAGGTATATAAGCTGCTGGAGACCATACTGAAGGAAGGGCTAGTGAGGTACCTGGAGGAGAATGGTGTGTAGGACAGTAAAAGCAGCATGGGTTTGTGGCAGGGAGATCATATCAAACAAACTTAATAGAGTTCTTTGACTGGGTCACTAAGGCAGTGGACAAGGGCCAGGCAGTAGACATCATACACCTAGACTTTAGTAAGGCCTTCGATTCAGTGCTGCACAGGAAGCTGATAGCAAAACTAAGAACGCTGGGAGTAGGGGAAAATTAGTAAGATGGGTCGAAAACTGGTTGCAGGGCAGGACGCACAGGGTGGTGGTAAGGGGGGGGGGGAACTCCAGTACAAAAGAGGTGACCAGCGGAGTTCCACAGGGGTAAGTGTTGAACCTGGCACTGTTTAATGTATTTATAAGTGACACTGGGGATGGCATCCAGGGCAAAATGTGCCTGTTTGCGGACAACACCAAACTCTGCAAGACAGTGGATACCTAGGAGGGGATACAAAAGTTAAGGGAGGACCTAGCCAGACTGAAGAGATGGACAGGGATATGGCAGCTTGGGTTCAATGCCAAAAAGTGCAAAGTGATGCACATTAGTGCAAAGAACCCAAAAGTAGAGTACTACATAGGAAAAGTTCAGGTAGCCGAGTCACAAGAGGAGAAGGACCTTGGGAGTAATAATTACTAGCGATCTGAAGCAGTCCACCCAAAGCAAAAAGGCAGTGGCAAAGGCAAACAGGATGCTGGGATGCACTGCAAGGGGATTCAGTAGTAGGCACAGTGAAGTTATATTGCCATTGTACAGGTCACTGGTGAGACCCCACTTGGAGTATGGAGTGAGGTAATGGCACCCATACCTAAAAAAGACATTAAATTGCTGGACGGGGTTCAGAGAAGGGCAACTAAAATGATCGGGGAACAGCAGGGAAAGTCATATGAGGGAGAGGCTGGGAGCCCTGGGGATGTACTTCCTGGAGGAGAGGAGGCAGAGGGGGGACATGACAGAGACATTCAAGTACCTGAGGGAAGTAAACAAAGGGACGTGTGAGAGTCTCTTCAGCAAGAGAGAAAACACCACCACCAGAGGACACAGCCTAAAGCTAGTGGGGGAAATATACAGGAAGGAAGTGAGAAAGAACTTCTTTACAGAAAGGGTTGTGTCAGCCTGGTATGAGCAGCCAGAGGAGGTGGTGGAGGCTAGAATGGTGGGAGCCTTCACAACATCCTGGGACAGACACAAAGGAAATCCAGGAGACCAAAGAGTTGGACAGGGAAGGGGGGTGGGAGAGGGGGAGAGTGGGCCAGGGGCACTGGTGTAAGGCGAAACCAGTACCCTGCTATAAATCGAGTAGACAAGACAGACCATGTGGTCTCCTTCTGCTGGCTACTTTCTTATGTTCTTATGTAAGTCATCAATATCGCAAGTGGTAGCTGTACCACTGCGCTACAGGCCTGCCCTGCGAGACAAGTTTACAGCCAGTCATTAGCTCTACCTATATCCTTTGACAGGCAGGTTAACCTTATAGCCAGTCAATGGCCCGGTCTGAATCACAGAAATGCAATTTCATAGTTACTAGCCTAGAGAACAACCGCAGAGAAGCACATTTATTGCCAGTCACTGGCCTTGTCTACATCACAAAGACAGGAAGATTTACAGTCAGTCACTGTCCATATCTACATCTACCAGAGTCAGGTTTACAGTCAGTCACTGGCCTGGTCTACATCACACAGAGAAATGAGGGTTATTCACCTGTAACCATTTTTCTAGGAGTGGTACATGGTGCATATCCGTGCCTAGGCAGACTTCCTTTCCCTTTAAGACCAGCTGGAACGTCTTCAAACTAAGCTTCTCCCACTCACCCGGGTGGTATACTCCACGGCTCTGCCCCGTGACATCAGGTCTTGCATGCTAGAAGCAGGGGTCTGTGTGCCACTTGCCAGGGGAGGTCGATGGGTTGTATGGATGTGCACCATATACCACTCCTACAACTATGGTTACAGGTGAGTAACCCACATTTCTAGGGGTATGGATATGGTGCACTGTCCACACTTAAGCAGACTCCTAACAGTTCTCTGTGTATTGGCTGTTTGGAGAGAAAGAGACAGAGACAGAGGGAGAGACTAGAGGTTGCTGAGAATCCTACACTAAACAGAGAGGAGCAGAGGGAAAGGCAAGTGGAGAAAGAGTATACAAGGACATCAGTCTGTCTACGTCCGATCCTGCCCCTGACCCAGACAAACACACTGAGGAGCAGCAGCTGAGCCATTCAAGCTCCGACGGGCGCGGAAGTAATTAAACTACCTCCTGCAGTGCACCCTTGGGAGGGGTGTTAGCCCACTGAAGCGCTGCGCACGTCGACTGCCCCGCCCACCCAGGGTCGGCTCTACTTATATAGTCTCTTACCTATGACATCACATCCTGTTCCTTATTTTACTAAGTCACCACTTTCCCATTAGCAGCTTATACCAGCCTGCCACCAGAGGGACCCCTGACTACCCACATCAGTTTCACTATCTGAACTTCCCTCCTACTTCCTGGAACCCCTCTACCCACACGCAGTACTTCTCTCCCCTTAATCCCACTCCTGTCTCTGAACTCTCCACATTCCCATACCCAGACTTCAAGCTAGCCTGGCACACTGATCTGACCCAACTGCCAGACCCTACCCTAGCATGACGCTAACCTTCAGTGACCACTAGGAGTCGCTATTTCCACCCTGGTTTTTGGCCCAATACCAGCCAGTTCTGAACCACCTGAATAGTGGAACCTACACCTGCCCAGGTCCTTTTTCCTCTTGCCCCACCAGGGGTTAGAACCTTGTACCCTGTCCACCAGAGTTCATGACCCTACCACTAATCCAAAGTGATATCCACGCTTTACTGGGGGCAGACAAGATACTTGTACCCTTCCTGCCCTGCTGCTTACATAGGCATTATGTTTGTGCCCCTTCTCCTCAAATGTCTCCCCCTCTTTCTCCTGCTAGTACACACATCTCATCAGCCAAGCATATTCACAGGCCCACTCATCCCAGCACCCACAACTCCCCCTGACCTAGTCCGATCACACCCTACACTGACCATGGACCCTGGCCCACGGCACCCACCCTATCCACCCCACTATCTACCCTGACTCTCCATGGTTGGAATTTGTCCATACCCTCCCAAACCTTGAACCCTGCCCATTCCTTTCACCTTGTGGCCGCCTCCCTTCCAGAAGCGTACACCAAAGAAGTTGACTTGCTGCGCCCAGACCAGAGCCTTGGTCTCCTGCTTCTACTTTCTGGCAACATACATCCCAACCCAGGCCCAGCCCCTCCCACCCACCAGCAGCCACTGGCCTTAAATAGAACCTCTATGAACATATGCAGCCTGCTGAAAAATCTGACTTCTCCAGTGCTGGGCCACGGCACACCAACCGGACATCATAGCCCTGGTAGAAACCTGGATGTCCAAATCCACCCCTGACTCATTTGTCTCCCTCCCTGGCTATACCCTATACCGGGAGGACCGAGTAGGCAAACGAGGGGGAGGTTGTGCAATCTACACTAGGGACACAATTACTGGCCAAGCACTCCCTACCCCTGCCCTTGTAAATGAGGCCCAGGCCCTCACCCTCAAGCTCACCCCTGACCCCTCTAGGGGCCCTCTCTATCTCACCACTGCCTACATTCCCCCCAAAACCCAGAACCCAGCTCTGGTATCACTAACCGACTACCTGGCCACCCTTCACCATCCTAGTTGGTGACCTTAACATAAACTGGCTCAGCACCTCCTCTTCCTCAATCCGGGACACTTTTGCCGCCCAAGATCTGATGCAACTCGTCACCCAACCCACTAGAATAAACCCAAAAACAGGAACCAGCACCCTACTGGATGTACTCATCACCAACCGACTCAAAAAAATCCAAAACATCCAGGTCCTACCAGACTCCCTAAGTGACCACTCCCCTATTCTATTTCTTTGGGCAGCCCCCAACCCCAAACCCAAAGCACAGACCACCCTCCGCAGGCGCCTCCGGCCCGGTGGGCTGAAAAAACTTAGGCAGTTTCTCACCCAGATAAACTGGTCCCCCATTCAGCATGCACCCGACATTGACACTGCCCTCGCTTTCTTCTCCCAAACGTTCAACAATGCCTGTGATCTCTTTGCACCCTTCACAAAAATCCGATCCAAAAAACAGAACGCACCCTGGGTCAGCCCTGCCCCCCTACAACTTAAAAATCGGGATAACCTCTGGCACCGTGCCACTGAAACGGGCCGGCTGTCTGATAGACAAGCCTACAATGCAGCCTGGAATAAGTGCTCTTGGGCAGTCCGTAAAACCAAGGCTGACCATTATCAGGCCACCCTCACCTCTTCCTGGGGCTTGGCCCGCAAGTTCTGGGATAATATTAAACAGTTAAATGGTAAGTCACGCTCCCCTTCCCCATCTCAGCTCTCTAGTGATGGTACTACCTCCACCGATCCTGCCTTCATAGCTAACTGCCTCAACACCGCTTTCACCAACCTTAGCTCAGTCCTCACCAGCAATTTCTTTGAACCTCCCCCAAACCAACCCCCCCCACCCACCACCCCAGCTTCCACCTACGCATAGCTGTCTGCTCGGGAGGCCAGACCCATTATTGTCAAAGCTTTAAATAGCAACAATCCCGGCAGCGACTCACTGGATCCCAGTATCCTCAGGTTGGTGCTAGATGAAGTCCTTGCTCCACTCACCACCCTACTAAACCGATCGCTCTGCCTGGGACAATTTCTTACTGCCTGGAAAACAGCCATAGTCACGCCCATTGATAAAGGTGGTGACAGGTCTTCAACCAACAACTACCGACCAATCTCCACCCCCCCCCCCCAAAAAGCCCTGGAAAAAGTGGTGGCCATTCAAATCACCGAATATCTATCCAAGTATAACATCTTATGCCCTGAGCAGCATGGCTTCTGTGCTGGCCACAGTACCAGCACTGCACTAATTGAATTCTCCAATTTCCTTCACTCCTCCCTGGACACCAGCTCACTAGCTGGTGCAGTGTTCATAGAACTATCAAAGGCTTTCGACACTGTCTCCCACCCTCTTCTGCTGAACGCCCTCTTTCACACTGGTCTCGCGGCTGGCCCTCTAGCATGGTGCTCAAGCTACCTAGACGCTCGGTCACAGTGTGTTAAAATCAATGGAACACTCTCTGATACCCGTCCCATACACTCAGGGGTTCCCCAAGGCTCCATCCTGAGCCCCCTCCTCTTCTCACTCTATCTGAACATCCTGCCCAGTGCTTGCTCTGACAAAATGCTTCTGTATGCTGACGATGCTGTCATTTTTGCCACCCACCGCAATCCCATCTCCCTTCAGGATTCTCTACAACAGTCCTTCAATGAGGCAGATGCCTGGTTTAAGGAGCACAGATTTATCATTAATCTTAAAAAAACAAAGCTATGTTTTTTGCCCACCCCCAAAACAAAGCTAGCAACCACCCACTCCATATTCTTCCTAGCACCAAACAGCCTCTGGAACAAGTCTGCTCCTACAAATAGCTCGGGATTACCTTTGACTCAGCCCTCACATTCCACGACCACATTGATGCCCTTGCATCCGCCACCAACATACTGCTTGGCATCCTCTTCCACCATCGAAACTGCCTCCCCCCAAATGCTCTCCGGCTCGCTGTCACATCCTCAGTACTGTCCCTTGTAGACTATGGTTTACCAGTCTATGGTGCTGCTAACACGACTGCCCTCAAAAAAATTCACATAACCCTAAATAAGGCTTGCAGACTGATTACTGGTTCCCCCAGGCTCACACACACCTGTCAGCTGTATAACAATGCTAAACTCCTGACCCTAGATGAACGGCTTTGCTATCATACCTGCCTACTCACTAAAAAAAAAACCCTACTCGGGCTCTCCCCACCAGGGGTGACTGCATCCATCCACCGGATCCCGCCCACTGTTGCTACACGGTCCTCCAACAAGACCGCCCTACTGGTCCCAAGTCAAGAACCACTCACGGTCAGAGGTCTTTCTGGTACAGAGCCCCATTCTGGTTTAACTCTCTCCCTGCCACCATCTCCAATGCCACCTCAATCTCCAAATTCAAAACCACCTAGAGCTAACTCTCAACACTCAGCTGCTCCTGTCTCAAATGAGGCCCTACTTCAACCTCTCCACTCGTGACAATGCCCGCCAGGCAGCTCCCCACCTAGCCCACCCCATCACCCTTACCCAGCACACCATTCCTAAGTATAACCTGGCCAGAGCCTGCTGTCTCATGCCAGTTGATTGCTCAACATGTGAAACCAATTGTGTACGACCTATTTTAATTACCTGTACCCTGTAACTCAAATGTATGTTGTTTGATCACAGTGTGACGTGGCGCCTCTAACAAACGCCTATTTGAAGAAAACCTGTACTATGTAATCTAAAATGCTATGTATGCCTCAATGTGACAAGGTACCTTCGGAAACGAGACTCTGGCTCAAAGGTTGTAAACTGATTCTCACAAATAAATAAAATAAATAAATAAATAAAGACGGGGGCAAGGTACACACCCCTACTTGGCAAACAGGGACTGAAGTCCCATAACCAGCATCCTGGCATGACTCTAGGTCAATGTGGTAGTGGGAAATGAAAGTGAGTGCTGACTTCTAGGTAGCAGCCCTGCAGATCTCCTGGATAGGGATGTCCCTGGAAGCAGCCACCGAGGCAGTGGTCTGGCTGGTGGAATGAGCCCTAAGCCCTACGGGAGGCTCCTATCAGCCACCCTATAGCAGAGGTTGATGCAGGATACAATCCACCTGCCAATTGTCTGTTTAGCTGCTGGTCTACCAAGTGTGGCTTCAGCATAGGTGACGAAGAGCTAGCGAACATCTCCCTGAACTACAACCATGCGCTCCTTATAATAAACAGGCGCTCTCCTCAGGCCCAATATAGGGAGCCTGTACTCTCGCCCTCAGAGGTTGGAGTGGTGAAGTACACCGGGCGGTTAATCACCCCATTAAGGTGAAACTCCTAAACAACCTTTAGGAGGAGCTTCAGGTTGGGTCGTGGGACAACCATGTCCCTGTGGAACACCAAATACGGAGACTCCACCAAGAGTGCCTGGAGCTCACTGATCCCTCTGGTGGACGTAACAGCCAGCAAGAAGGTGGTCTTCTATGACAGATGTGAGATGTCACACCTGTGCATCAGTTCAAATGGCTTGCCCAGGAGTACTGCCAGTATCAGCAACAAGTCACAAGGTGGCTTTGGTGGTTAACACACCTGTGGGAACTGGTGGTCAAGGCCATTAAAGATGTGCCTGACCACCTTCTCCTGCACCACCATTGGCATAGAAGCCCGATCCCGGTATGCACAGATGGCTGCCAGGTACATCTTAAGGGTCATCAGCCTCAGTCCTAAGAGAGGGACCACACACAGTCCAGAATTCTAGCCAAAGGGCAGACCAGGAGGTCTAGTGCCCTATCCTGGCAACAAATGGAAAACTTCTTCCATTTGAAGGCATAGCACTATTAGGTCAACTCATTCCAGGAGGCTAACAGAACATGAAGAACCTCCCTGGAGAGACCCAAACCCTGGAAATCTAGCCGCTCAGGAACCAGGCTGTTAGGTGCAGGGACTGAAAGTCTGGGTGCAATACCTTCCCCTCATAAGTAAAAAATAGATCCGGGCATGGGGCAGTTGGCAGAGAGGCCTGCTGCTATGGCTGAGGAGATCTGGGTACCAAAACTGGCGTGGCCAGTTTGAGGCTACCAGAATCAGCAGAGCCTTGTCTGTCTGCACCTTGACCAACACTCTGTGGATCAGGGTAAAGGGATGGAAGGCATAAAGGAGGACTGGCATCCACAACCTCACAAATGTATCCCCCAGTAGTGTCCCAAACTGGGGGAGTGGTGGGATAGGCACAGAACAGCCTCAGCTTTGCGTTCTCCCAAGAGGCGAACAGGTCAACCAGGGGCGTGCCCCACTGGGAGAACAGGTGGTCCACCACATACTGATGAAGAGGCCTCTCATGAGACGCCTCGACCACCTGGCTGAGGGAGTCTGCTAGCTGGCTGCAGGCTCCGGCTATATGAATTGCCTAAAGATCAGCACAGAAGCTGGGCATGAGGGTCCAAGTGCGAAGGACCTCCTGACACAACTGAAGGGAATGTGTTCCACCCTGCTTGTTCAGGTAGCACAAGGTGGTGGTATTGTCTGTCTGGACTTGCATGACCTGACCCCGGATGAACGGAGCAAATTCCATCACAGCAAGGTGCACTGCACAGAGCTCCAGCAGAATGACATGGAAACAGGACTCCCTGGGGGTCCAGAGCTCATGGACTCTGTGGTCCTCCAGAAGAGCTCCCCCATCCTACCAGACATGCAGCTGTCATGGTGACCGTCAGCTCTGGGCAGAGAAATGGGACTCCTTCCTTGAGATGTTTCGAGATGAGCAACCATAGGATGGTATCCCACATCAGCTGGGTCATCATGACCGGCCGGTCCAGCTCCCATTGCAGGTGGTGCATCTGCCAGCAGCCTAACGGACCATTATGGTGCAGGATGCCATGTACCCCAGCAGCCGCAGGAAGTCCAAGGCAGGGCATGAGTGCTCAACCTGAAAAGACTGACCAAAGGAGGTAAGATTTGCTGCTCAGTCTGCAGGGAGTTGGGCCTAGGCCTGGAGGGAGTCAAGCTCTGCACCGATGAAGTGGATAACCTGCGAGGGGTTGAGCTCTGACTTAGCCAGGTTGATCAGAAGGCCCAAGGCCGAACAGGTTTGGAGACTCAGCTCCCCTGGACCACTCCACTGCCTCTTAAGATGAGCCAGCAAGCAGCCTGTCATCCAGATAGAGACAGACCCAGACTCCTCAGTGCCGCAGGAAGGCTGCCACCACTGCAATGCACCTGGTGAAGACCCTGGGGGTTGATAAGAGGCTGAAAGTCATGACCCAGAACATGTAGAGAACCCCCTCTCTGCAGAACCAAAGGTACCGCCAGTGAGATGGACTGAAATGTGGAAGAAGGCATCCTGGAAGTCCAGAGAGCAGAACACATGACCAGCTCCAGGGATGGAATGCTTTGGTTCAGAGTGAGCATCCTGAACTTGTGCTTCCTCAGAAACTGACTGAGATTGTGAAGATCCAGTATGGCGTGTCAAACCCCCATCTGTCTGGAGACCAGGAAATACCCGGAGACAAAGCCTTGGCTGGCTGTGCCATCTGGGATGTGGGCTATGGCTCCATTCTTTATTTTTTTTTCCTAAGGCACTCTCTCATTTTCCCCAAAGTCAGCTTTCCTAAAGTCCAATACTCTTGTTTTTGTATGACTTGATTCTATGGCTGTGTTTAGTGTGAACCACACTGTTTGATGGTCACTTGTTCCCAGATGGCTACCCACTTCTAAATCTGAGATCCTTTCTCCTTCCCCATTTGAGTGCATCAGGTCTAAGATTACTCCCTCCCAAGTGGGTTCCAACACTAGCTGTCTGAGGCATGCCCCCTGTAGAGCATCAAGAATGACCCTGCTCTTGGATGTGCCTGCAGCAAAGGTACTCCAGTTAACATCTGGCATATACAGGTCCACATCAACAAAATCTCCCCTTTTTCTGCCATTTTAAGGATGCCTTCTATCACTTCCTTGTCCATTCCCTGCCCCTGAGATGGGGGTCTGTACACAACCCCCATGCGGATTGTGGTGCCATTTCCTGTCTCCAGAGTGACCCACAGTGACTCATCAACTTCCTGTTTACTCTAATTCTGTTGGTTTAATCCCTTCCCTTATATAGAGCGCTACTACTCCTCCTCCTCCTCTTTTACCCACCCTGTCCCTCCTGTAGATTGTGTATCCTGGTATGCTGACATCCCAGTCATGGTTCTCTGTGTACCATGTTTCAGTGACTGCCACAATATCCAGGCATCCCTCTTCCACTAAGACCACTAGTTCAGGGAGCTTGTTACATAGACTGCAGGCATTGGAACTCATCACCTTCCATTTTTTTATGGCCTTACCCCTTTTAGCCCCATCCCTGTCCTTACTGCCTTTTTCTGCATTTACCCCTGTCCTGCTCCCTACCGACTTCTCTATCTTGGTGTTTACCTCACTAATTACTGTGTTTTGTGAGGGAAGGCTGGGATTTCCCTGGTCCTTTTCAATGCCTCCCCCTTTGGCTAGTTTAAATGCTTGCCAATGAAGCATTTAAACCCATTACCTAGGATCCTGGCCCCCCCCCCCCGGACAGATGCAGCCCATCGCGCCAGTACAGGCCTGCATCCCTCCAGGTGGCTCCCCAGTCCCCAATGAAGCCAAACCCTGAACTCCACACCAGTTTTTCAACCATTCACTGAATCCCATGGTGCGGAATACCCTAGTATCATCCTTACCGCAGACAGGCAGCACTACCGAGAAGGTTACTGTACATGCTACTTGTCTAAGGCCCCTCCCCAACTCTACAAACTCCTCTTGCACCGCTCTGATCCCATTCATAGCCAGGTCATTTGTCCCTAGGTGGACAATGACATCCATCTCCCTCCCTCGTGCAGCTGCTCCCGCGATCCTGAGGACTCGTTCCTGTCCCTCCAGGTCGTGGCGCCAGGCTGAGCACGGCAGGTACTGCCCTCCCTATCCCCTTCCTCCCCCACTTCTACCCCCTAATGTTCGAATCCCCCACCAGGAGTTGTTTCCTTCCCCTGTGGGGTCTCGTGCCAGCCTCCTGTGGGTCTCCTTTGTAGAGGTTCCCAGCATCCTCCTTGGTCTCCACTGCAGGTGCCTTCATAGAGGAACCCTTCTTCACCAGAACAGCATATGAATTGTGGAGAGGTACAACTGGAGGGATACACCTAGGTTCCACCATCCTCTCCCTTCCTGAGCACATCTTGGTCCAACCGCTCCTCTTTCTTGGCAACTTCTGAGGTACCGGTGGTGGCCCTGGTGGTCTCTGGGTGGGGGAAGAGGTCTCACGAATCCTAGCCAGTTAAGTCTGGAGACCGGCAACCTCCTCCCTCAGACCAGAGAGGTGCCTGTGAACAGGGCAGCAACGCAGCCACCAGAATGTCTCCTGCAACACTGCTGCCCCACAGCCATTGCACTGCACCACTCCCATCTTGACTTATTTTGTATCCCCTCTCCTGTTGCTTTGTATGCTTACTGTTTCCTCCCTCTATGTATTTTTACACTTACTTTCCTACTGCCTATGTGCCCTTACAAGTCTCTCCCTTCCTCTTCTGGGACTGGAACTTCCTGTAGTCTTCAGTAGACTCCTTTTTCCGTGCTTGGATTCAGACCTCCAGCAGCCAGAGGGGGGAGAAAGAGCTATTTTTAGGTTCCTTCAAGGTTGATGAAACTAATGTGCCTCAGTGATCCTTCCCTTCTTACTGCCAAACAGGAAGTTCCTGTTGTCAGTCAAATTCAGTGGCTATAAAAGTAGAACTGGCTTTGGGTGGGAGTGCAATTAGTAAGAGAGCTGTAGTTCTACACTGCTGTTAGTTGCTCTGACAGCAAAGTTCCGTCAAAAACAGCAGGAAGCTGTAATTGGAGACACCTGCTTTTGTACTCCTAAGCCACACCCCCAATTAGCTTCAGCCTCTGTTCTTGACTCAGTAAATTAAGCTGATACAGCCCCCTTTCTTAGAGAAATACTGACTTTTTTTTAACTCAATGAGACCCCTTTTTCTAATAAAGTATCTGTTTGCTTAATCCAAACAGGCACTGCAGAGATAGAAGTGATTTATCAGTAAAAGAGCTGTAGTTCTAGACTGCTGTTATTTGCTCTGACAGCAAAGTTCTCCTCTGTCAAAAACAGCAGGAGGCCCAGGGTGACTGGACTTCTCTGCTGGGACTAAAGTAGAAGAACTTTTGTACTTGGACCTTTAATTTAGGGTAAAAAAAACTAACATACAAAACAAAAAAAAGTGTGTGTGTCTGTCTGGGTTAACTGAACTGAATGGGTATCTGAACAGTTATCTAGGTGTAAATATCAGGTGATTGGAAGGACTTAACTGCTGTGAGGTTTAAATTACTGGTAGAAAGATCTAGTAAGTGGGGGGTGAGCTAGCTAGAAGGAAGCTACATTTAAAGACTGCCTTAGAAAGATTCTGCTAATATCTTGGCGAAGACACCAAGAGAAAGGACTGCTGTGTGACTGGACTTCTCTGCTGGGACTATATTGCCCTCCTTCCCTCCCTCCACCTCCCCTACCCAAAGCTAGTTCTACTATTTTTTATAGGCACAGGATTTGACTGACAACAGGAACTTCCTGTTTGGGAGCAGAAGTGAGTGATCCAGAACCAACAAGACCCACCATCCTAGAAGGGCAAGAGTAGCTCTCAGGCCCCTCTAGCTGCTGGAGGTCTGCCTCTGAGCAAGTAAGTGGTCTACTGAAAATATAGGATATTCTTGTCTCAGAACAGGAGAATCAGGGCTTAAGGGCACACAGGCAAAATAGGAGAGAGAAAAAAAAACAGAGGAAAGTAAGGACTGAAAACAGTTAGGGGCCAGAAATAAGACATGATTGAGTGGTGCAGTGCAGTGCTGTGGGCAGCAGTCTTCGGGAGATATTCTGGAGGATGCGATGTTGTCCCATCTGCAGGCACCTCTCTGGGCTGAGGAGGCTGCTCATCTCAGGCTGAGTTGACCAGGATTTGTGGGACCTCCTCTTCCATCAGGGACCACCAGTGCCATTGCCGTTGCCTCAGGGTTTGCCAAGAAGAGGCGGTTGGACCACAGTGGGCTCAGGGAGGGTGAGGGTGGTGGAACAGGCGCATCCTCCAGTTGTACCTCTCCACAATTCCTATGCCATTCTGGCAAAGTGTGGTTCCTCTATGGAGGCACTGCAGTGGAGACCAAGGAGGATGCTGGGAACCTCCACAAAGGAGACCCACAGGAGGGTGGCAGGGGACCATGCAGGAAGAAACAACTCCTGGTGGGGACTCCATTATTAGGAGGTAGAACTGGGGAGGGGAGGGAGAGGAGGTAAGGTGCCTGTCTGGCGCCATGGCTTGGAGGGACAGGGCGAATCCTCAGGATTCCCGAAGCAGCTGCACAGGGGAGGAGCTGGATGTCATTGTCCACCTGGGGACAAATGACCTAGCTAGAAAGGATTAGAAGTGCAGGAAGTGTTTGTGGAATTGGGGAGGGACCTTGGTCAAGTATGCATACGGTAACCTTCTCGGAGGTGCTACCCATCTATGGCATAGGAGAGGCTAGGGTGTTCCGCACCATGGGATTCAATCAGTGGTTGAAAAACTGGTGTGGAGCTCAGGGGTCCACCTGGAGTGATGCAAGCCTATACTGGCATGATGGGCTGCATCTGTCCAGGAGGGAAACCAGGATCCTAGGTGATAGGTTTAAATGCTTCATTGGCAAGCTTTTAAACTAGCCAAGGAGGGAGGCACTGGAAAGGAGCAGGAAAATCCTAGCCCCCAAATAATCATGGTAGTAAGTCGGCAAACACCAACAGGAGGTGTCGATGGGAGAAGGGCAGGGTAAATGGAGAAAGTGACAAAGGCAAGAAGGACAGGGATGGGGCAAAAGGGAGTAAGGCCATCAGGAAATGGAGGTAATGAGTACCATGCCCGTAGTCTGGGCAACAAGCTCCCTGAGCTGGTGGCCTTGATGGAAGAGGATGCCTGGATATCGTAGCAGTCACAGAAACATGGTACTGAAGAACCATGACTGGGATGT
This sequence comes from Neoceratodus forsteri, assembly GCA_016271365.2. NCBI lineage: Eukaryota > Metazoa > Chordata > Ceratodontiformes > Ceratodontidae > Neoceratodus > Neoceratodus forsteri. Next base: position 506,122,000 of record CM028129.1, read on the forward strand.
TACATACCAGGGTACATAACCTCAGGAGAGAGGCAGGGGAGAAGGGGGAGGGTACCTCTCTATGTAAAGGAAGGATAAAAGCAACTGAACAAAAAAGTAAACAGGGAGGAGGCACTGGGGTCACCTTGGAGACTGGAAAGAGCACCACAATCCGCACAGTGGTTGTGTACAGACCCCCATGTCAGGGGGAGGAATGGACAAGGATATGATAGAAGGCATTCTTAGAATGGAGAGAAGGGAGATACTCTGATGGAGACCTGAATATGCCAGATGTTAACTGGAGCACATTTGCTGCAGCCACATCCAAAGCAGGGCCATTCTTGATGCCCTACAGGTGGCAGGCATTGAACAGCTAGTTTGGGAACCCACTCGTGAGGCAATCTTAGAACTCGTTCCTCTCAAGCAGGGGCAGTGAGAGGATCTCAGATCTAAAGTGGGTTGCCATCTGGGGACAAGTGACCATCAAACAGTGTGGTTCATGTTAAACTCAGCTACAGAGTCAAGCCATACAAAAGTGAGGTACTGGACTTTGGGAGAGCTGACTTTGGCAAGATGGGAGAGTGCTTAGAAAAGCACTAGCAAACAGGCTAGAAGGAAGTGTGGAGCAACAATGGGAATCATCAAAACTGCCATCACAGAGGCAACAAGCCTTTGTGTGAAGCAAATAAACAAATCAAAACGAAGAAAAAGCCACTATGGTTCTCAAAAGAGGTGGCTGTGAAGTCAGGAAGAAAACTATAGCATTCCGGAGTATGAGGAAACACAGAAGGAGCAGGACGAGAGCTGTACCAGTTAAGGCAGAAGGAAGCAGGGAGGAAGTCAGAATAGCAAAGGCCCAAACTGAGGAAAAGATAGCCAACTCAGTTAAGAAGGATAAAACCTTTTATAGGTACATCAGCGGCGTAGAAAGACAAAGGAGGGATAGTGAGGCTGAATAGAATGAGCGATTGGGTGGGCAGAGGGACAGTAAAAAGCAGGGATACTGAGCAGAATATTTCTGCTCAGTATTCACAAAGAGGAGGAAGTGCTAATCCAGTTAACAGAAGCACTCTTGATAGGGGTCAATCCCAGTCCTTTCACAGAAGAAAGGGTTCACAAGAACTCCCAAAACTGAAGGTGGACAAGCAATGGGTCCTGATGGAATTCACCCCAGAATTCTAAAAGAATTAAAGGAGGAACTAGTGAAACCACTGGCTACTCTTTTAATAAATCATAGGAGGATGGTGTGGTACCCGAGGACTGGAGGAAGGCGGATGTGATTCCTTCACAAAGTGGGACCAAGACAGAGGCAGGAAACTACAGACCTGTCAGTCTGACCTCTGTGGTAGGGAAAGTGATGGAGTCACTTCTGAAGGAAAGAATAGTTGAGTACCTAGAGGCCAGTGGAGCACAGGACCCAAGACAGCATGGATTCCAGCAGGGAAGGTCATGTCAGGCAGATCTAATAGATTTCTTTGACTGGGTGACCAAAGTAGTAGACCAGGGAGGGCTGTGGACATGGCCTACCTGAGACTTTAGCAGGCATCTGACACAGTCCCACAACAGATTAATAGTCAAATTAACCAGCCTGAGAGTGGGTCCCAGGGTGGTAGCCTGGGTAAAACATTGGCTGCACAACAGGACACAGAAGGTAATTGTAAATGGAGTCCACTCTGAAGAAAGAGAGGTTACTAGTGTGGTACCGCAGGGTTCAGTATTGGGTCCAGTCCTTTTTAATTTCTTCATCAGTGACATTGCAGAGGGACTGGAAGGAAAAGTAAGCCTTTTTGCAGATGACATAAAGATCTGCAACAGGGTTGATACACAAGGAGGCGTGGAAAGGATGAAAAGGGACTTGGCAAGGTTGGAGGAATGGTCAGAAGTATGGCAGCTAGGATTCAATGCAAAGAAGTGCAAAATAATGCACCTGGGAAACAAGAACCAGGGGAAGAATACACAATGGGTGGGAGGTAGTAACAACAACAAAAGGAAAGGGACCTGGGGTAATCACATCAGATGACCTTAAGGTTAGCAAGCAATGTGAGAAGGCAGTAGGGAGGGCTGGGGTACACTGGGATGTAGGGAGAGGCATCAGCAGCAGAAAACAGGAAGTTGTTATCCCTCTGTACAGACAGTTGGTGAGACCCCATCTGGAGTACTGTGTCCAGTTCTGGAGACCCCATCTCCGCAAGGACATAGACAAGATAGAGGTAGTCAGAGGAGGGCAACTAAAATGGTGCGGGGTCTGCAGAAGCCGTGGGAGGAGAGACTAAAGGAGCTTAATATGTATAACCTTGAGGAAAGAAGGAGGAGGGGGACATGATAGAAACTTTTAAATACCTCAGTGGAATCAACAAAGTCCAAGAGGGTAGCATCTTTCAGAAAAAGACTTGCAAGAACAAGGGGACACAACTTAAGATAGAAGGAGGCGGTTCAGGGCAATGTGAGGAAGTATTATTTCACATAGAGGTAGTGGATGCATGGAACAGCCTTCCTGGGGAAGGTTATGGGGTCTAAAACTGTGGGAGAATTCAAGAATGCATGGGACAGACATAAGGCAATTCTTGTGAGTGGGAAGAAATAGGCTGTTTGTTAACTAGGATCTCGGCTATCCTGTAGGTAGGAAATGGGCAGACTAGATGGGCCAAGCGGTCCTTATCTGCCGTCAAAGTCTATGTTTCTATGTCTTGCGAAAGTATCCCAGCAGTGTTCCACACTGAGGGGGGCAGGCACAAAACCACCTCAGCTTCGTGTTCTCCCAGGAGGCAAACAAGTCGACCTCGGGAGTGCTCCACTGGGAGAACAGGCGATCAACTACCACCTGGTGAAGGGACCACTCATGAGACGCCTCTCCCACTCAGCTGAAGACGTCCGCCAGCTGGTTGGACACAGCAGACACACATATCGCGCGAAGAGTGGTATCCAGACTGAGAAAGAGGATCCAACTGCTGAGAGCTTCCTGACACAATGGGAGTGAATGTATTCTACCCTGCTTGTTGAGGTAGTAAGTGGTCGCAGTGTTGTCAGTCTGGACCTGTACCACCTGACCTCATACTACAGGAGCAAAGGCAGTCAGGGCAAGATGCACTGCACAGAGTTCTATCCGGCTGATGTGTCAATGGGACTCCTCGAGGCCCAGAGCCTGTGGGCTCTGTGGTCCCCCAAGTGGGCTCACAATCCCGTCAGAGATGCATCTATCATAAGAGTGACCTCTGGCTCTGGGTAGATAAACCAGACTCCTTCCTACAGATGCTCCGGGACAAGCTACCAATGACTGCCATTCCACATCACCTGTGTCACCATTACTGGCCAGTGCAGGTGGCCAGTTCCGACTGCAGGGGGGTGCATCCTCCAGTGGGCCCAACCGGCCACGTTGGTGCAAGCTGCCATGTACCCATGTTCTGATTCTAGAACTCTGAACTGACTGGCTGTGTTTGAGAAGAGCTCCTAAAGCTAAGTGCTTTTTGATATAATTTTCAGTTTAAAAATTGTTTTGTTTTATGTAAATTTAGGTGATTGTGAAAGACAACCCTGTAGGCTCCAGGAAGATATAAAATTTGTGTGGTAGATATTTGTTGGAAGCCAGAAGGATCAACACATTTACTTAGTGTGATCTTTCTACTCTGATGTGGTTAATTTTAATACTATAGTTTAAACCCTTTCTGTATGTGCCTTTGGTGGTGTCTGATATTGAGAACCTAAGTGTCAATTGTGGGTATCCTGTCTGTTTTGGTAGGTACTTTATTTTCTTTGTTAAACAGCTGAGTATACCTATTGCCTAATACTTTATAGTACATTGTATCTTTTGCTCAGTCTCTGATTTTCTCTTCTTTCTCCAATGTTTTAGAACTGTTTAGTTATTGTGGCAGAGGTGTGGTACTGTGTTCTTTCTTGTAGTTCAAGGTGCTTTTGGAACTGCTGATTTCTATTGGTTTAACGACTACATTTTTTCTTTTTAAAAAAGCTACATCAACAGTTTGTTGTCACCTGTTTGTTGTTGCTAAGTAGCAGATGTTTTTGCATTGTGCTCTGATTCTGTGCTAGAATCTGTATTAGTAGAAGGTAGATTATTGTGATTGTAGTTACCTTTTGATGGTAAGGATAAAGAGGTGAGATAGAAGTGTATGTATTTTCAAATATTATACAAGAACAGTGGCAGGATTTTTAGGACAGTAAATTAATAAAAAGGGAACTAGGAGAGCTTCAGTCGCAGACAAGTAGTGGAATAGCAGTATAATTGCAGTATAATGTGGGGAGTGGTGCAATGCAGTGGCTGTGGGGCAGCCATATTCAGGCAGATCTTCTGGACACTGAGGTGCTGCCCTATCTGCATGCATCTTTCTGGACTGCGGGATGAGGTAGCCAGACTCAGGCGGAAGTAAACTGGGTCAGGGTGCCATCACCCTATCCAGAGACCACTCAGTCCAATGCAGCTGCCTCAAAGGATGCAGAGAGCAGGGGTACTTGGATGACAGTGGGCTCAGGGAGGGTTAGACCAGTCAGGCAGAGGCACATCCCAGATCCTATTCCACTCAAGAACTCATATGCCACACTGCCAAACAGGGACAACCAAATAGAGGTACCCAGAGAAATGGAAGGAAAGGATGTGGAGGTTAGCCAAGTGCAAAGATGGAGATTAGCACCCAGGAGGTGGATAGGCAGAATAGGGGCAAAATTCAGCAGAAGGGCAGACAGCAAGGTGAACCAGGGATAAAGGACAACCAAGGAAGGGGCTGGAGTAGAACAGCGAAACAGCCTAGGGAGGTCAAATCATGAAAAGTCATGTGTGCAAATGCCAGGAGACTTAGCAACAAGATGGAAGATCTGGAGGCTGTCATGGTGCAGTCAGACCTGGACATTGTGGCCATCACTGAAACCTGGTGTAATGATAACCACGACTGGGAGTTGGCCATACCTGGCTACAACATATTCAGAAGAGACAGGGCAGGCAAGAAGGGAGGAGGAGTGGCACTGTATGTGAAAAATGACATAAGGGCCACAGAGATCCAGGAGGAACAAAATGGGGGAGAGATACTGTGGGTTAAGCTGGAAAGGAAAATGGGGCTAGCCATCCGCACAGGTGTGGTCTACAGACCACCAGCCCAGGAGGAAGAAACAGATAGGGAGCTGATGCTAGCCATCCAAAGGATGGCAGACAAGGGTGAGGTAGTACTGGTTGGAGACTTCAATATTCCAGACGTGGACTGGAGCATCCCAGCAGCAGCATCAACTAGGAGCAGATTTATCCTGGACTCCCTTCAGGGTGCCTTCCTCAAGCAACTGGTCATGGAACCAACTCGGCAGAAGGCAATAGTGGACCTTGTGCTCACAAACAGGGACAGTGTGATGGGGGTAACAGTGGGGGAGCACCTGGGGAACAGTGACCACCAGTCACTGTGGTTTGAAATCACAGAAAGAGCAGAACCAAACCACACAAAAACACGTATCCTGGATTTTAGGGGCAAACTTTGAGAAAATGGGGAGATACTTGAAAGAGGCATTAAGGGAATGGGGCAGGAATCAGGGTTGAGGAACAGTGGGAAGTATTTAAAATGGGGATTACAAGAGCAACAGAATTATGTATTAAGCAGGTTAGCAAAAGGAAAAGGAAGAGGAGACCATTATGGTTTCCAAAGAGGTAGCAAAGAAAGTGAAAACAAAAAGATTGCATTCAGGCAATACAAAAGACACAGGCAGAAGGGGATGGGAGAAGTACCAGGAGAAGCAAAGGGGCAGGGAGGTCAGTAAGGAAGCCAAAGCTCAGACAGAAGAACACATTGCAAAATCAGTGGGTAGAGGACAAAACCTTTTACAGGTACATAAGTGAAAAAGAAAGGCAAAGGGAGGGATAGTGAGACTGAAGGGGAGGATGGGGGCTGTGTGAGGATGACAACAGTAAAACTGACATATTGAACAGGTATTTCTGCTCAGTCTTTACTGAGGAAGAGGAGAATGTGGGTCTGAATGGGTACAAGGGGTGAGAATGGTGCAGAAATGGACACAAGTCCCTTTACGAGAAAGGGTCCTGAAGGAACTGGAAGTAATAAGAGTTGATAAAGCAATGGGGCCAGATGGGGTGCACCCCAGGATCCTTAAAGAACTAAGAGGTGGTGGCTGAACCTCTTGCTATCCTGTTTAGCCGATCACTAGAAACAGGGAGGTACCCAAAGACTGGAGGATAGCAGATGTAGTCCCTTATAAAAAGTGGGAACAAAGAGGAAGCGGAACTACAGACCAGTCAGCCTCACCTCGGTAGTGGGGAAGATCATGGAAGCACTACTGAAGGAGAGATTGGTGGAACATCTGGTTGTCAATGGACTACAGGACCCAGGCAGCATGGTTTCACCAGGGGAAGGTCATGTCAGACCAACCCATTGAATTTTTGACTGGGTGACTAGGGAGGTGGATCAGGGGAGGGCAGTGGACATGGCCTATCTGGACTTCAGCAAGGCCTTTGACACTGTGCCACATAGAAGACTATTGCACAAACTGGGGAATATGGGTGTGGGCAGGACAGTAGTGCGGTGGGTAGGTAACTGGCTGGGCAGCAGGACACAGAGGGTGGTGGTAAATGGCTGTCACTCCACAGAGGAAGAGTGACCAGTGGGGTACCACAGGGATCAGTGCTGGGACCGGTACTATTCAATATCTTCATCAGTGACATTGCATAGGACCTAGAAGGCAGAATTTCACTGTTCGCTGATGACACAAAGCTCTGTAACAGAGTAGACACACCAGAGGGTGTAGACAGAATGAGAAGGGACCTGCAGAAACTTGAAGAATGGTCAGGGGTTTGGCAGTTGAAATTCAATGCAAGGAAGTGCAAGATAATGCATATGGGGCACAAAAACCCTGGCACAATATATCAGCTGGGGGGTGAGGATATAGCATGCACCAAGCAGGAAAGGGATCTTGGCGTTATCTCTGATGACCTCAAGGCAGGAAACAGTGTGACAAGGCAGCAGGTAAAGCAAATAGGATGCTGGGATGCATAGGCAGGGGCATCACCAGCAGGAAAAGGAGGTCATAATTCACTATACAAGACACTAGTGAGGCCGCACCTGGAGTACACTGTGCAGTTCTGGAGACCTTACCTACATAAAGACATAGACAGGGTGAGAAGGTTCAGAGGAGGGCAACAAAGATGGTGCATGGATTGCATCACAAGTCCTATGAGGACAGGTTGAAGGCACTGAACATGTACTCCCTGGAGGAAGGAGGAGAGAGGATATGATAGAGACATACAAGTATCTTACAGGGAGGAACAGGGTGCAGGAATGCACTATTTTTAAGCAAAAGATGTTCCAGGACTAGAGGCATGGGATGAAGTTGGAGGAGGATGATTCAGAGGAAGCGTGAGGAAGAATTTCTTCACAGAATGGGTGGTAGACAAGTGGAACACCCTGCCAGAGGAAGTGGTGGGGGCTGAAACAATCATGGGATTTAAGAATGCATGGGATAGACATAAAGGAATTCTGGAGGTCAGGGGTAAGGGGCAACAGACTTCCTGGAAAACATAAACTGAACTTACAAACTTAAATGGGCAGACTGGGTGGGCCATAGACCCTTATCTGCCGACACTGTCTATGTATCTATGTACCCCTACAGGTGCAGGAAGCCCCAGACAGGGCGCCACAGCCCAACCCGATCTGAGTACCAAAACTGCTGAGGCCAGTCTGGAGCTCTCAGGATCATCCGTGCCTTGTCCTTCCTGGCTCTGATCACTACCTTGTGGATCAAGGGAAAGGAAGGGAAGGTATACATGAGCCCTGGGGTTCAGAGCCTCACGAAGTCATCCCCGAACAGTGTCCTGGACTGTGTGGGGGGGAGGGCATGAAACAGCCTCAGTTTGGCATTCTCCCATGAGGCAAACAGATTCACTGAGGGTTAGCCCCATAGGGAGAACAGGTGGTTCACCACCTCCTGATTCAAGGACTACTGTTCTTATCAGTGACAAGGATGGCCAGGAGATCTGCACCCAGGCTGCACATGAGGGTCCCAGGACAGAAGGCCTCCCGACACAAGGGAAGGTAGCGAGATCTGCCCTGCCAGTTCAGGCAGAACATGGTCATTGTGTTGTCCATCTTGGCCTGCATAACCTGAATCCTGACAAGAGGAGAGAATTCTGTCAGCGCAAGTTGCACTGCACAGAGCTCCAGCAGGTTTATGTGGTGATGGGACTCCCATGGTGATCAGAACCAATGGGCTCTGTGGTCTCTCAAGTGCACTCCCTACCCCACCAGAGACACATCTGTAGTGAGCATGACAGTCTGTTCTGGATGAATAAATGGGATTTCTTCTTCCGTATTTAGGGATCTGCCACCACTGGATGGCATCCCACGTGGGCTGTGTCACGTGTGACCAGCTGGTCCAAATGAGATAGGTGCTGGGACCACTGAAGGCCCAACTCCCACTGGAGGTGGCGCATCAGCCAGTGAGCCCAATGAACACTGCTGGTGCAGGATGCCATGTACCCCAGCAGCCTCAGGAAATCCCAGGCAGGGCACGAGAGCCCAACCTGAAATGATTGGGCAAAGCAGATAAGATTCAGTGTCGGCCTGCAGGGAGTCTAGTTCTGCCTCAGTCAACCTGATCACCTGCATGGGTACCAGTTCGGACTTGTCCGGGTTGACCAACAGGCCCAAGTCTTGGCAGATCTGGAGAGCCAGATCTGGACCACTCCACAGCCTCTTTGGATGAACTGACTAGCAGCCAGTCATCCAGGCAGGGATATGCCCTGACACCTAGGCACTGCAGGTATGCTGCCACCGCCATACACTTGGTGAAGACCCTGGGTGCCAAAGGAAGGCTGAATGGCATCACCTGGAACTGGCAGAGGACCCCTTCTGCTCAGAACTGTAGGTACTAAATGTAAGGCAGACAGACTGGGATGTAGAAGAATGCATCCTGGAGGTCTAGGGAGCAAAAACCACATGTTCTGCTCCAGTGACGGAATGACCTAATTCAGAGTGTCCATCTGGAACATGTATTTACACTTACACTGGTTCAGATCGTTCAGATCCAGTAATGGGTGCCAGGCCCCCATCTGCTGTGGAACCAAGAAGTGCCTGGACACATAACCCCGACTGGCCACGCAGGAAGGTCATGTCAGACGAATCTAATCAATTTCGTTGACTGGGTGACCAAAGTAATAGACCAGGGAGGAGCTGTGGATATGGCCTACCTAGACTTTAGCAAGGGATTTGACACAGTCCCGCACAAAAGATTAATAATCAAGTTAGCCAGCCTGGGAATGGGTCCCAGGGTGGTAGCCTGGGTAGCAAACTGGCTGCACAACAGGACACAGAAGGTAATAGTGAATGGAACACATTCTGAAGAAAGGGGGGTTACTAGTGGAGTACCTCGGGGCTCAGTACTGGGTCCAGTCCTTTTTAACATCTTTATAGGTGACATTGTAGAGTGTCTGGAAGGAAAGGTATGCCTCTTTGCAGATGACACAATGATCTCTAACAGAGTTGATACACAAGGAGGAGTAGAAAGCATGAGAAGGGACTTGGCAAGGTTGGAGGAATGGTCAGACATATGGCAACTTAGATTCAATGCAAAGAAGTGCAAAGTAATGCACCTGGGAAATAAAAATCCAGGAGAAGAGTACACAATAGCAGGGGAGGTACCAACGACAACAATAATGGAAAGGGATCTGGGTGTAGTCATATCAGATGATCTAAAGGTGGGTAAGCAATGTGAGAAGTCAGTAAGAAGAGTCAGGGGGACACTGGGATGCATAGGGAGGGGCATCACAAGTAGAAAAAGGGAAGTGGTTATCTCTTTGTACAGACAGTTGGTGAGACCCCATCTGGAGTACTGCTTGCAGTTTTGGAGACCTCATCTACGCAAGGACATAGACAGGATGGAAGCAGTCCAGAGGAGGGTAACTAAAATGGTGCAGGGTCTACATTAGAAACCATATGAAGAGAGACTGAGAGAGCTTAATATGTATACCCTTGATGAAAGGGGGACATGATCGAAACTTTTAAGTACCTCAAGGGAATCAACATGGAGAGAGTGGTGGACGCATGGAACCGCCTTCCTGGAGAGGTTGTGGGGTCTAAAAAAGTGGGGGAATTCAAACATGCATGGGACAGACATAATCGAAACTTTTAAGTACCTCAAGGGAATCAACAAAGTCCAGGAGGGTAGCATCTTTCAGAAAAAGAGATGTGTAAGAACAAGGGGGCACAATTTAAAGTTAGAGGGGGGATGGCTCAAGGGTAATGTGAGGAAATTATTTTTCATGGAGAGAGTAGTGGGCGCATGGAACCGCCTTCCTGGAGAGGTTGTGGGGTCTAAAAAAGTGGGGGAATTCAAACATGCATGGGACAGACATAAGGCAATTATAGTGGTGGGTTGTAGGAAGTAGGCTGTTGGTTAACTAGAATCTGCAGCTTATCCAATAGGTAGGGAAATGGGCAGACTGGGTGGGCCAAGTGGTCCTTATCTGCCGTCGAAGTCTATGTTTCTATGTTTCTACGGCCAGGATGTCTGGGACATGGGCTGCTACTGCCCCTTTTGCAAGGAGTTGAGCACTGTCCTTCCGAAGGACAAACAGCATGTTCTGTGACATCTTGGACTTCCCAGGTGTGTGAAGGCAGTAAGGCCAGAAAGCCTCAAAGTCCAGTAGTAACCCCTTCCCACTACATTCAAGTCCCACTTGTCCATTGTAGTAACAGACCAATGTGGGAAGAAGCAATGTATCCGACCTCCTATAGGGAGTGCAAACAGGGACAAGATGGGTGGGGGATGACACCCCCCCAACCTGTCACCGAGCAGCTTTTGCGGGAGCACTGGTGGCTATAGCTGGAGGGGTGCCACCACCTCTGCCCCCCCTTAAGGACCCTGGCCCCCCAACTTGGGATGCCAGGCCTGATACCACCACTGTTGGGGTTGCTTCAGAAGAGGCTGTGGCTGAATTGACCAATACTGAAAAGACTGCTTCTTAGGCTTCTTTTTTTGCGTCCTTCTGGGATGATACTGCAGAATCCAAGGTAGCACAGGACTTCTCAAAACATATGAGATGTCCTTCCACCCCAGGGCCAAATAAGTCACTGTCCAAGAAAGGGACAATGGACCGCTTGTGCTGGGTGTCTGCTGTGAAGATGGACAGATGCAGCCATGCCCTGCGATGCATGGAGACACATGAATCACCCATGTCCAAGGCTGTCTGAAGCTGGCGTTTAGACAGTAATTCACCTTGGTCTCTGATGACTATCACTGATGACTGTTGAAGGAGAAAGGATCTCAGATTTAGAAGTGGGTAGCCATCTGGGAACAAGTGACCACCAAACAGTGTGGTTCACAATAAACACAGCCATAGAGTCAAGCCATACAAAAACAAGAGTATTGGACTTTAGGAAGGCTGACTTTGGGAAAATGAGAGAGTGCCTCAGAAAAGCACCAGCAAACGGGCAAGAAGGAGGGGTGAAGGAACAATGGGGAATAATCAAAACAGCCATCACAGAGGCAACAAGACTTTGTGTGAAGCAACAAAACAAAATGAAGGAAAAAACCACTATGGTTCTCAAAAGAGGTGGCAGGAATGGTTAAGGAGAAAAGGATAGCATTCAGGAAATAAGGAAACACAGAAGGAGCAGGACAGAGAACGTTATCAGTTAAAGCAGAAGGACGCAGGGAAGGCAGTCAGGATAGCAAAGGCACAAACTGAGGACAAGATAGCCCACTCTGTTAAGAACAGGGATAAAACCTTTTATAGGTACATTAGGGAGTGAAGAAAGACCAAGGGAAGTATACAGAGACTTATTAAATGGGAGGAAATGTGGGCAGAGGGAGACAGTGAAAAAGCAGGGATACTGAATGAATATTTCTGCTCAGTATTCACAACGGAAGATGAGGGGGAGGTACCTAGACCAAACAAGAGAGAAACTCTGAATAGGGGGGTCAATACCAGTCCATTCACAGAAGAAAGGGTTTTGAAAGAACTCTTAAAACTGAGGGTGGAGAAAGCAATGGGGCCTGATGGGATTCACCCAAGAATTCTACAAGAACTAAGGGTAGAACTAGTAACACCACTGACTACTCTCTTTAACAAATCATGGGAGGATGGGGTGGTACCCGAGGACTGGAGAAGGGCAAATGTGATTCCACTTCACAAAAGTGGTAGCAGGGCAGAGGCAGGAAACTACAGACCAGTTAGTCTGACTTCAATGGTAGGGAAAATGATGGAATCACTTCTGAAGGAAAGAACTGTTGAGTACCTAGAGGCCAGTGGGGCACAGGATCCAAGGCAACATGGTTTCACTGCAGGAAGGTCATGTCGGATGAACCTAATAGATTTCTTTGACTGGGTGACTAAAGTAGTAGACCAGAGAGGGGCTGTGGATATGGCCTACCTAGATTTTAGCAAGGCATTTGACACAGTCGCACACAAAAGATTAATATACAAGTTAGCCAGCCTTGGAGTGGGTCTCAAGGTGGTAGCCTGGATAAAAAAATGGCTAGACAACAGGATGCAAAGGGTAATAGTAAACAGAGTCCACAGTGAAGAAAGGAGGGTAACTAGCGGGGTACTGCAGGGTTGGGTACTGGGACCAGTCCTCTTTACTGTCTTTATAAGTGACATTGGAGAGCACCTGGAAGGAAAGGTATGTCTTTTTGCAGATGACACAAAGATCTGCAACAGGGTCGATGCACAAGGTGGGGTGAAAAGAATGAAAAGGGACTTGGCAAGGTTGGAGGAATGGTCAAATATGTTGCAGCTCAGATTTAATGCAAAGACGTGCAAGGTAATACATCTGGTAAACAAAAACCCAGGGGAAGAGTACACAATGGGGGGTGAGTTAATAACAACAACAAAACTCAAAAGAGACCTAGGAGTAATTATATCAGATGACCTAAAGGTGGGCAAGCAGTGTGAGAAGGCAGCAAGGAGGGCTTGGGGGATACTGGGATGCATAGGGAGAGGCATCAACAGTAGAAAACAGGAAGTTGTGATCCCTCTGTACAGACAGTTAGCGAGACCCCATCTGGAGTACTGCGTGCAATTCTGGAGACCCAGTCTCTGCAAGGACATAGACAAGATGGAAGCTGTCCAGAGGAGGGCAACTAAAATGGTGCAGGGTCTGCACCGGAAGACATATGAAGAGAGACTAAAGGAGCTTAATATGTATCGCCTCGAGGAAAGGAGGGAGGGGGACATGATAGAAACGTTCAAGTACCTCAAGGAATCAACAAAGTCCAAGAGGGTAGCATCTTTCAAAAAAAAGAGGTGTGCAAGAACAAGGAGGCACAATTTGAAGATGGAGAGGCGGCTCACAGGTAATGTAAGAAGTATTTTTCACAGAGATGGTTGTGGATGAATGGAACAGCCTTCCGGAGGAGGTTGTGGAATCAAATACAGTGGTTGAATTCAAGCATGAATGGGACAGCCATAAAGTAATTCTAGGGGGTGGGGGTAGAAATAAGTAGGCTGCTGGTTAACTAGGATCTGCAGCTTATCCATTAGGTAGGGAAATGGGCAGACTGGGTGGGCCAAGCGGTCCTTATCTGCCGTCAAATTCTATATTTCTATGTTTCTATGACCTCACTGACTTTCCTCTCCTCTCCTCAGGTTAACCAGACAAAACCAGTTTGTGCTCTGCTACACATACATATCAAAAGTTTCTTTGATATAAGTAACTGTATTCAAAGCAAAAGTGTATTTGACTCTTTAATCCCGTCTGGGCCTTGGTATCTACATATCAAAGGTCTCTCTGATGTAATTCAAGGGTTTCCCGTGAATGGATATTGGACCTTCCAAATTCGTATGGGTCCTGTTTGGCCCAGACATCAACCTCTTTGATGAAATGAGCTGGTTCCTGGAAGGTTATTCATAACACATGCATGCTCTTTCCATTATGACACCTAGAGCAAAATCAAAGGATTTCCCCGGGGATGCCATGAATGACTAATTTAATTTCCTGGGATCACAGCAAATTTAGCATGCTAACTGAACCTCAGATCTCTGTAGTTTAAAATAACTCCTGTCCTTTGAACTTATCACTGGGGGGGAAGGGGTTGATGTGTCAGTTCAGCAAGATTGTAATTTCCTCAAACTGACCTACCCATTACATATTTTATATGTAATAAAAAAAATTGATACAGCACTCAGAACTGGCCGTCTACATCATAGTCTGCACAAACAAGCAGCCTGGCAGGCTGGTGGCCTTACGGGCCTCCTTCGACGGAGTGCCCACCTTTAGCTGTAGTGGTGCAGGTTCCACCTGAAGTGGTGGAGAAGTAGTTGCAGGAAGCATATGTGAAGCGTGGGCAGGCTGGGCACCACTGGTGGCTGCCAACTGAGTGGAAGACCAAGAAGTAGAGCCTTATCCTGCCCCATAATGGCCCACTGTAGCCAAAGAAGCTCTCTGTAGCACCAACGCAGCTTGTGATGGTGCCTCTCCTCACCCGAGGATGAGGAGGTCGAGTAGCATCGATGGTGACACCTCATGTTCGAGTGAGATTGAAAGTGAGAATGCCTCTACTGTGACCTTGACTGACCACCGATGACGAGGGAAGCCTTCCGGCTGGTTGTGGTATACCAAATCCCTTCCCTTGTTAAACAGCATGGGTATGGAAGGCTTGACTGTTGGTGAAGGCTGCTGCTGTTGAGGACAGGGAGCACTGGGGTCTGCGAGATCAATTCCTCGACCTTGTCTGACAAGTATTCGACAGGCTAGATGAAAATTCCCACGACATGCTGGCCCGGTGGTGCTGAGGGCTGAGGCGCTGGTCACCTTACCTCGCGCTACACCGGCGACCTTTGTTTGTGAACGTTCATGGGTCGCCAGGGGAGGAGAAGGATTGAGCGTCTAATGGACTGTGCTCCTTCTCTGGGGAGGGGGTCCTCAGTGGTTGGCGGACGTTCGCCCCCTAGCGGAGGCTGGGGGACAAGGTGCCATGCTGCAACTCAGGGAGGTGTTGAGGCAGATGCTTGGAAGGAGTGCACATGGACGCATACACGCTCCCCTTAACCGGCACCATTGCATGCCCCCAGCTCCAGGGAAAAACACTGGAGGAAAAAGGAGCTGCCGCAGCACAATGGGGGAGGGTGCCTCGCAGGCTCTGCTCCCGGCTAGCCATGGCCCTGGCCCACTGAAAATTGGACTTTGGTGGCGGTTAGGGAACCCCACCAACTCCGCCGGGTGGGGGGGGAGGCAATCCCTGGAGTTCAGTTCGGAGCCAGCTGGTGGACGCTGAGGAAAGGGGCTGGGGGTGCCCTCCAGAGTACAAGCCGGTAGAGATGTAGAAAAAGGAAGAGAAAAAAAAATTCCCATGACCTGCTTGACCAGAGTTGAAGTCGACTAGCTCGCAGGGGTACCAAGGAGCCCTCGACCTACCTGACCAGCACCTGGACTAAAGGGCTCTTGACCACCATCAAGTGGTCGGGCTTGTCGAGGGATAATGAGACAGTATAGTTACATAAGAACTTACAGTAACAGTAACTCTTCGAGAGGAGCTCTTGCAGTAGGTATCACCATTAGGATTATGCCGCTAGGCACTAGGACCCCACGGAAAAATTTCTAGCTAGCAGTCCAAGGCAAGGGATCGCCCCCTACCGCTGGCCCTGCCCTGATGTTACATATGGTATAAAGGGGGCGGTCCTCCAGCACCACCTCAGTTTGCCCACTGGAGACACAGTTAGCATGGGGAACTGAGGAGGATCTCTTATCCCCCTGAGAGAAGTACAGTTATATAATCCTGGGGGTAGGTGGGAAGGAAAACCCACCTGCTGCAAGAGCTCCTCTCTAAGATCTACTGTTATGGTAAGTTCTTACGTAACTGTACTATCTTACTTCGAGGTGGAGCTCTTGCAGCAGGTAACACCATTAGGACCAAGTCCCAAGCAGTACAAGAAATGACCCAGGTCAGAAGGATGGCAGACTATCATAAACAGTCTCCTTAGCAGAGTAGTCCTTGGAGGACAGCAAAGCCAAAACCTGCCCTCCTTCTGGAAGCAATGTCCAGACTGTAGTGCTTAATGAAGGTGTGGACCGAACTCCAAGTATCAGCTGCACAAAGATCCACTGCAGAAACATTTCTGAGGGACGCAAAAGAGGCTGTAACACTCCTGGTCGAATGACCCTTAACCAGGCCCAGTAAGGGCTTGTTATACATCTGGTAACAAAACACAATACAACTGACCAACCATTTGGCCAATGTTCGCTTGGTCAATGGAGCCCCTAACATTCTCTGGGCGAAAGAAACAAACAACTGGTCTGTTGTCCTAGAGGAGCGAGTATGGTCAATGCAGTAATTTATTTATTTATTTAGATTTTGATAACCGGGTAAGCTCACTGAGACCAGAGGTCCCTTTTTCAGGCGCGACGCAGGATTAGTTACAATAGTGGTCACATACAATGGCAGGAGTATACAGTAGTTACATTCGTTGGATTGGGCATAGAGTACTTACCGAGTGTGACAGTACACAATACATGCTGCAACTTGACACAAGAATTTTTTTTTTTTTTTTAATTGTACTTTATTCACCCCCGCCTCCTCAAGCTCTCCTTCATCAGGAGCACCTGTGGAGTCTGCCCCCACTTCTGCCACCTTCCTAGACCTTCTCGCTCGCCCCACGGAGCGATGGTCTCCCCCCCCACCCGGCCGGAACGAGTTGAGGCAGCTACACCCCGAACAATCCAGGTTCCATCGGGAGCTGGAAGGCCAGGCAGGTGCTAGTTATGAGGGGTCCGCTCTGGTGTTCTGTCTTCCCACAGCCTGGAGAGCATTTACCCCTGTTCTGAGGGGGTGGCACGCACCCTGGCGTCACCACTCCCAACCCCTTGCTGGACACTCGGTGCTTGCCGTGCCTCCGGCTTCCTCCAGAGGCCAGTCATGCATCGAGCGTGAACCCCCACTCCCTCCCAGGAAAGGAGAGCTGCTCTCCGGACACTCGATCCTCTCCCTCCCCACCGACCCCCAATGGCCCGGGCTTGTTCCCAAACCCAGGTTGCCAATGTGGCGTGAGGTGTGGCATCCAGCACCTCAACCCTCAGTGCCACTGGGCCAGCCATAATGAAGAACGCAATGTACATCCAGTGTATGCAACAAGGCCCCCCCTTTGTTCGAGTACTCTGGGTAGTAAACTGGACACTGAATGTCCTGATTGAGAGTGAAATCAGACACAACCTTCAGAAGGAACTTAGGATTTGCATGCAGGGCAACTGTCCCTGTGGAAAATAAGATAAGGCTCTTTAAACATCAGAGCCTTTAGCTTGGAAATCCTCTGAGCGGAAGTAATGGCAACTAAAAATAACACTTTCCAGGAGAGGAAGCGTAGCTCGCAACTTGCAGTTGGCTCGAAGGGATGCAACGTAAGCTTTTCCAAAATAAAAAAAGATCCCACAGAGGGATGGGGTCCCTCCTGGGAGGTCTGATGTGCAAGATACCTCATAAAAAGGTCTTACACAAATCCAATTGTGCCAGGGCCTCCTTCGGCGGAGTGCCCACCTTTGGCTGTAATGGTGCAGGTTCCACCTGAAGTGGTGGAGAAGTAGTTGCAGGAAGCATATGTGAAGCGTGGGCAGGCTGGGCACCACTGGCGGCTGCCAAGTGAGTGGAAGACCAGGAAGTAGAGCCTTATCCTGCCCCATGATGGCCCACTGTAGCCAAAGAAGCTCTCTGTTGCACCAGCGCAGCTTGTGATGGTGCCTCTCCTCACCCGAGGATGAGGAGGTCGAGTAGCATCGATGGTGACGCCTCATGTTCGAGTGAGATTGAGAGTGGGAATGCCTCTATGGAGACCTTGACTGACCACCGATGACAAGGGAAGCCTTCCGGCTGGTTGTGGTATACCAAATCCCTTCCCTTGTTAAACAGCATGGGTATGGAAGGCTTGACTGTTGGTGAACGCTGCTCCTGTCGAGGACAAGGAGCACTGGGGTCTGCGAGATCAATTCCTCGACCTTGTCCGACAAGTGTTCGACAGGCTAGATGAAAATTCCCACGACCTGCTGGCCCAGTGGCGCTGAGGGCTGAGGCGCTGGTCGCCTTACCTCGCACTACACCAGCGACCTTTGTTTGGTAACGATCATGGGTCGCCAGGGGAGGAGAAGGATTGAGCGTCTAATGGACTGTGCTCCTTCTCTGGGGAGGGGGTCCTCAGTGGTCGGCGGACGTTCGCCCCCTAGCGGAGGCTGGGGGACAAGGTGCCATGTTGCAACTCAGGGAGGTGTTGAGGCAGACGCTTGGAAGGAGTGCATACGGATTCCACCATTAATTAAACAAAGCTCCTACCTCCGCCAATGGGACGAAAGGCTGGTGTGCTGTCAGCGGGGTAGGAATGCTCAGGACCCCTGGCGGCGGCCCTTGTGGAACGACTGGTGCAGTTGTCCAGTTCTCTGGCTTTTTACCATCAGGCATTGGGACCAGCGGCACTGCTCCCTCTGGGGTAGTGTCCCTTGTATGTCGGACGTCTGGCTCCTTGGGAGGAGGCGGGGATGAAGGGGCTAACCCTTGGGCAAGAGGCTCGGGTGTCTGGCCCTCAGTCGTGTGACCTGTCACCTGGTCCTTCGGAGCAGACGGCCATTTGGGGGTGGTGTCTGGTCCGATCCTGCTGCTGAATCAGAAGGCCCCGAGGCCTGGAGTTTTTCTGAAGTAGTCGATGCCCTGTCACCGGCAGATGCTGCTTCTGCTGGCACTCTGGATCCTAGCATCTGGTGGTCTCGCCCAACCACTTCGACTTGTCAGACGATGCAGAGGTTGATGACTTGTGAGTGGCAGACTGCAGCTTGCCACTCAATGAAGACACCTGTCCATCTGACTTAGACCCTAGCGACTGCTTGTGGGGCCTTAAAGCCAGGGACACAAGGGCAGACGAACGCCCATGCCCAGAAGACTCCTCACCATGTGTTTGCTGAACAGCATGGGAGTGGCTGGGAGAAATACCTTCCCCACCTGTTTGCATAAAGGGAGGTGCCCCAAGAGTCGACAGGGTTTTCCCCCCTTCAAGCTCTTATACGGACGCAGGGTACATGGGTCCCTAGACGTGATCCGAGAGGACTGGGAAGGCAAGCACGCCACCCAGGGAACTCCCATAATGGTTTATGTCCTTACGTTTAGGGAAAAGCTGCAGAAGCTTATGGGAACAGCCCAGAGCAACCTGGCAGCTGCCCAACAAAAACCAAAGGTATGGTACGACCGTAGAGCCAGAACTCGCTCGTACACTGTGGGTCAGGAGGTCATGGTCTGAATCCCGGTCCAGAAAGATAAGCTGCAGGCCGAGTGGGCAGGACCATACAAAGCAGTCAGACGGGTGAATGACACATTACATTATAGAACTACCTGACAGGAGACATACTCAAAGAATGTACCATGTCAACATCAGGGTTTTAAATAGCTGGTATCGCATCGCAGTTTGCGATGCAAACCAGCTGGTTGCGCTAGCCAAAATAAGGACTGGATCGAAAAAAAGTGCAATCCATTTTCTATGTTTTTTTTTTTCAGTTTGAATGCGTTTCTTATGTCTAGCGGGCACGGCTGGACAAATCTATGGTTACCACCGTCCCTTCCCCCTGCACCGTGGGACAGTCCTTTCACTGCAACTCTTCACTCTCTGCTAAGTGGAATTCTGATAATGCTGGCATTCTCTCCACTACTGTAGGCACATGCTTCCTTGTTTTAGATGTGCTTCCAGGAATCCCCACCAATAAGCGCTGTGTGTAAATTTAAACTGTAAAAAAAAAAAAAACACACACTGCAGGTTTCCACCGCTGATGAATGACAGGTCCATCACAAGAAGAAGGATATTCTTGGTGATGTCATGGAGCCGAGAGTAGCAAGCTAAAGAGAGCTCTCCCTTTCAGAGGCCTAAGAAGCTCTAAAAAATAAAAGAAAACAGCACAAAATTGATAAAAATGACCAGTACTAAACAAACAAAGGATACTAGAGGAAGATTAAAACTAAAAGAAATGCCTAAGCGTCCCGATGCAACAGGATACAAACTTCAACAAGGAGACGAAAGCAGAAGCCCTTCCCCCGAGAGCGTTCCAGACACGGACGCGGAAACTGATCAATTATCTCGGTCGCGTTTTGAGAAGCTTTTCAATGAGATAAAGAAAATCAGAGCCGAGAATAGAGAGGAATTCAAACAATTGAATCAACACTTAAAAAGCCTGGAGAAGAGACTGGAGGAAGCAGAGGGCCGAATAAGCAATACCGAGGATGACGCCACCAAAATGGGCCTAATAGTACAAGCCCTAGTAGAACACACTGAACAGCTTCAAAATAAATGTACTGACCTCAAAGGCCGATCGAGAAGAGAGAATATGTGAATTCATGGCCTCCCAGAGGGTGCTGAATCGGGACAGATGACGATTGACTTTGTTTCGGATCTCATAACTGATGTATTGCAACTGCCAGCGGGATACCAACTGGGTATCGAAAGAGCACACAGGGCCCTGCAGGCGAAACCCCACCAGAAGCAAGGCCTAGGTCTGTGGTGCTTAAATTTAATAGCTTCAGGATAAAAGAAGACACCCTCCGAAGAGCCTGGCAACAGAAAGAGATAAAATACCTGTCAAGCCGTTTATTCTTCGACCACGACTACCCAGCTGAGGTTCAGAAGCAAAGACTAAAATACGGTCCTATATTAAAAATTCTTTGAGCAAAAAATATCTGCTTCAGCACACCATACCCAGCTCGGATCCGTATTCATTGGTCGGAAGGAGTGAGAGCATACGACTCTGCAGAGGATACGAGGAAAGCCTTAGTAGAGAGGGGTTGGATGGAAGCAGTCTCAGAGGTGGCTATTGAGCAGAGATCGCACACATTCTTGAAGGCTCCCACTGAATGGCTAATTGCGCAGAATAAAAGGAGGCGAGGGCCAGGATCACTGACGGCAGCACTACGAGTACCAGGAATTAAATTTACTCTACAGAATTCACAAGGAAATAACAAAACAAAGATTACAGATACCCAGGACTGAACAATGACCTTTTCAGGAGCTGTTGTAAGTCTAATAGCCTGGGTGGGGACTTAAGGGCCTAGAGCAGAACGAATAACTATTTCCACTCCTTGTTCTGAGACTCTCTGTTGCGCTTTAAGGCAACAAAACGAAAGGAGCAGACTGTTATAAAACCTTTTAGACTTTTGGAGCATGTGTAAAGCAAAATTCCTCGATAGTCCTTGAGGCATAAGCCGATCATTAAAGGAGAAAATGTACCTTTTATGTTTTAAACTGTAGGTTGGTTGCTGGGGGAAATTCAGAATGAGAGTGGGCCGCATTTGGGGGACTCTAATACAGACACTATTAGACTTATTGTAAAGAGAGTCTGTGTAAGGGCTTGCTAAAGACAAATTGAAGAACAAATTAAATATTTAACCCTTTATAGCTACCTGAGTCACAATACAGCTGGTTACAGCTAATAAAGAGCCGTTTTTTTTTTTTTTTATTTTTCCAATGTAGGATTCTTGGGAGAACTGCAGTTGTGTAGTTTGGAGCATCGTCTGCTCCAACTCCCCTGTTCGGTTATTCTTGCCTTTTAAGGTGGAAACACTGAACACACAGAGGTCTCTTAGAGGAAGGCAGATCTCCACGGTGGAAGTCAAAATGTATAAAGTTTCTGAGTTATGGAATATTGTTGATTATAAAAATGTTGTTAAGTTGTTACTTACTAAGGGAGAACTATGTATTGTCAAGGTAATCTCAGTAGGGGGGGAATGACAGGGAGGGGGATATCATGTACAGCCTTTTTATCCAGTTTGGGCATAAAATTAAGCCGCCATAATGGCTAGTTCAGAGCTAACAATCCTATCTTACAATGTCAATGGGCTAGCATGTCCCATCAAAAGATCCCGGGTTATGTCCTTTTTAAAGAAAACTGGAGCAAATATTATCCTGCTCCAAGAAACTCACATGAACAAAACAGAACATAATAAATTATTAAAGTTTGGATACAAAGAAGTGATAGCAGCCGAATATGGCGGAGGTCGTAGGAGAGTGACTGCAATACTTATTCCCAACTCCACTCATTTTGAGCTGCTGGACACGTTGGTAGACAAACAGGGCAGATTTGCAGCTGCTAAGGGCAGGATGGAGAATAACCTTAGTATCACTATACGCTCCACCAAGCACGGATTTCACTTTTTATCGTGACTTTTTTATTAAAATTATGGAGTGGACAGAGCGATATATAGTGGTAGGGGGGGACCTCAATCTGAGACTCAACCCCAAACTGGACTCCACAACTCAACCACTTAGAAAGGAAAAAGGAGTAACTCAAAAGGTAACCAAGTTCCTGGAGGAAGTAGGTTTAATAGAAGTTTGGAGCTCTTTAAATAACAAAAACAAAACAATATACGTTTTTTTCTCCGACTCATCAAACTTTCTCAAGACTAGATTATTTTATCACCACTAGAGAAACTCTTGAAATATGTAAATCCTCGGCCATAGGAGTTTCCCCATTGTCGGACCATAGTCCTGTCTATCTGAAGTTAAATATAGGCACCCCTAAAAGTTCTACATTCTGGAGGCTTAACACCTCACTCCTTCAGTTAAAGGAAGTGCAAGATAAAATAGCCCAAACTATTGAACAGGCTATTCAAATGAATCAACACCCTGAAATGTCTCCTGGTATCCTATGGGATACAATAAAAGCAATTGTTAGAGGGGCGTTTGTAGAGATCTCGTCTAGATTGAAGAAAAATAGGGGAAAAAAATGAAAAGAGTTACAGGAACAAATATACAACCTAGAACAGTTACAACAACAGAACATTAACAGAGAGAGATGGAAGCACTTAAAAAAATTAAAAGAAGAATGCATAAAGATACTTGACTATCAAGTGGAACAGCGGCTCATTTACTTGAGACAGAGGTTCTACGAGGGTGGTCCTTGTGCCCAGAAATTACTAACTAGTCGGCTACGTCAGTTTAAGAGCCGAGCGGTGATTTCAAAAATTAGAGACCCCATGAGTCAAATTTTACAGTACAAAACAGAAAAAATAGCAGATGCTTTTAAAAAATACTATGCAAGGTTGTATAATGGGGGCCCTAAGCCAACAGAACAGGAGATTAAAACCTTTTTGACTCCATTGGGTCTGCCCAAATTGTCCCATATTCAAGGGGAGGAACTGAGTCGACATTTTACGGAAACTGAGATTAAATCGGAGATTAGGAGGATTAAGACGGGTAAATGTCCTGGTACAGATGGACTTCCTAGCAAATTTTATAAACAGTTTAGAGATCTTCTCTCCCCCTTATTATGTAAGGCATACAATTATCTCTGCCAAGATGAAGGTAGAATGCCCCCCTCGTGGACACAAGACAATTCTCTCAGTGATCCCGAAGCCGGCCAGGGACACTACCAACTGTGGGTCCTATTGCCCAATATCTATACTAAACGTAGACTACAAGATAATGGTGGGAATCATAGCTAAAAGAATAGAACGGATTTTACCGAGATTGATACATATGGATCAAACGGGCTTCGTCCCAGGCCGACAGACTTTGGACAATGTCCGTAGATCAATTAATATAATAGAAAAAATACAGAATACAAAGCAATCAGCTTTTATTATGAGCTTGGACACGGAAAAAGCTTTTGATCAAGTGTCCTGGGAATTTTTATGGACTTCCCTGACCGGCTTCGGTTTCCCGAATACCCTCCTTAATATAATAACCAAGATGTACACATCTCCAGTAGCATATGTGAGAGCCAATGGTTATATTTCGAAACCTTTTAACCTTACTAGAGGCACACGTCAAGGATGCCCTCTCTCACCGCTCTTGTTTGCTCTTTACATAGAACCCCTTGCTCAAAGTATAAGACTGAATGGAGAGATAGAGGGAGTCAAGTGGGGCAACTCAGTACATAAAATTGCACTATATGCACATGATATTTTACTCTACCTGCCAAAACCAGAAGATTCGCTACCGAAGGTGTTTCAGCAAATTGAGATCTACTCCAAACTATCAGGTTATAAACTGAATTGGGCAAAGACGGAGGTTTTAGTCCTAAATGCTGAAGTACCCCAGGAATTTAAACTTAAATATCCGATGAAATGGGACTGCCCAACTATTAAATATCTAGAGGTGCATATTGGAATATCTCCCAAAAATCTTTTTAAAGATAATTTTCTCCCGCTAGTTAAAAGAGTTTGGACAGACCTAGAAAGATGGTCTCTGCTCCCGCTTCCCTTTTACTCCTGACTTCAAACAATTAAAACTAATATATTACCAAGATTCCTTTATTTATTCCAGGCGGTGCCATGCTTAATTCCGCAAGGAGTCATAGGGGAGTGGCAGAAGAGAATGATGTCATTCCTTTGGGCCCGGACCTATCCTAGAATCTCCAAAAAAACATTAACATTACCCAAAGAGAAAGGAGGGAGGGCATGCCCGGACCTTTACATATACTGGCTAGCAGCCCAAATGAAAAATGCCCTTATGTGGTCTCACCCTTCATATAGGGCACATTGACCACAAATGAAGTTATCCATAGTAAACACCACCCCCCAATACAAGCTACTTTATTTCTCCCCCCCCCCACCGGCACAAATCGATGTAACTATCTTCCAAATCCACACAGTACAGGTCACGTTAAAAGGATGGATTCAAGGATTCAAGGTATGAAGCGGGGATGTACAGCTAAAAGTTTATGGAAATACAGATGGTGGTGTTACGATACAGAATATGCACCGGCCGCAATGCATGCTTGGTATAAAATGCAGATGGGAAGG
The DNA here is from genome assembly GCA_016271365.2 of Neoceratodus forsteri. Taxonomy (NCBI): domain Eukaryota; kingdom Metazoa; phylum Chordata; order Ceratodontiformes; family Ceratodontidae; genus Neoceratodus; species Neoceratodus forsteri. Next base: position 506,146,672 of record CM028129.1, read on the forward strand.
GGGATATACGCAGCTTGGCAGGTCCTTAGAGGACCGGATATGATACCGTTTGAAACACTTCAAACCAATAATAATTGGTCATCACAGGACCGCTTTTTTTATTACCAATTATGGGATTACATATCTAACAAATTGAGACAAACTATGTCATGGCAAGATGAGAGACCCTTCCCACGTGTATTTGAGACAATATGGGAAGGAAATCATGGGAAGGGGGCAATTACTATGTTATATGGGAACCGGATTGCAGATATAGCACATAATATACAAAAGGTACAGAGGAAATGGGAGGAGGAATTTGGGATTGTTTTAAACTCCAAAACATGGATGACAGTATTTAGGAACACCTGGAATACAACATCGTCACCAGGTTGGAGGGAATATACCTGGAAGGTGAGGATCAGATATTTTCACACAGCGAGGAAACTAAGTAAAATGGGAGTACTGGCACGGGGAACCTGTTGGCGTGGGTGTGGGGATACGGCAGCGGACCAGGCTCATGTGTTTTGGCCTTGCCCGGGAATTCGTGACTTCTGGTCCCACATAATTAAGCATTTAACTGCCTTATTTAGCTTAACAATGGAGGTAGGCCCGGAACACTGTGTACTCGGTCTTTGCCCAGTTGAAGTTGGGGACGAGGCAGCTCGGTACCTTTGGTCAATTTTGTTGATATCTGCTTTAAAATCTACAACAAAAAGATGGCTACAGAAGTTGCCCCCTGGGTTGCAGGATTGGTTGGGAATAATTAATCAAATTCAACAGATGGAAAGAATAACATATATAATAAATCACAGAAGGAATACTTATAATGATAGATGGAATAGATGGGAATTGTATATAGATAAGATGTGAGGAGATCTTCTCTCCCTATATTAACCCATTCCCTTCTCCTTCCTCTCCCTCCTCCCCTCCTACCTCTTCCACCCCTATCCCTTAGGTTATTTAAGACTCTCATCTAGTCCTGGGCCCACCTAGGGGTAATTAGGAAGGTTGGACGCCTGCCCTTGCCTTATGTTGCACTCCTCCCTCGAAGTGAGTAGGTTTATTTCAGCAAGGTTTAATTAATTGACAATACCTGTTTTTCTTTTTATAAATTTATCTCCCATGTTTTAATAATCTATATTTAATTCCGATTTTAAAACAAAAGAGTAAATAGTAGTTTTAATGTTATCGGATAGAAGAAGAAAATTGTAATAACATAAGTAGTTTGTTGAAGCATAAATGGATGATCAATGTGTTAACAGTTGTACATGCAAAATGTTAAACTGGTTGATAACAATTCTGCTTGAATGTATAAGTATGTGAAATGAATAAAACTTAAGTATAAAATAAAAAAAAAAAAGAAGGGATATTCTCCCCAGCCATCCCTCTGTACAATCCAAGTGACTCCCAGAACTCTGGTCGCATTTTGTACCGGGGAGTTCCCAGGAGACAGACACACACAGCCGACTGTGAAGAGACAGACGTCGGAGCATCCTCATGACTGCATGGGCATCGATCACAAACTGAACATCAGCTGCAGTAAGCACAAAATAATTTTTTTTATTGCAAACAAAAACAGATCTGTATTAGTAATAACATTTTGGCTTTATTTGAATGGGCTGGCGAAGAATCTAAGAGGTGCTTCAGTATCAGCATTATGCAGATGATTACTGTATAGAAACATAGAAACACAGACTTTGACAGCAGATAAGGACCACTTGGCCCACCCGGTCTGCCGATTCCCCTACATACTGGATAAGCTGTAGAGTCTAGTTAACCAACAGCCTACTTCCTGCAACCCCCCACTATAGTTGCCTTATGTCTGTCCCATGCATGTTTGAATTCCCCCACTGTTTTAGACCCAATGACCTCCCCAGGAAGGCGGTTCCATGTATCCACCACTCTCTCCGTGAAAAAAAATTTCCTCACATTACCCCTGAGCTGTCCCCCCTCTATCTTTAAATTGTGCCCCCTTGTTCTTACACATCTCTTTTTCTGAAAGATGCTACCTTCCTGGACTTTGTTGATTCCCTTGAGGTACTTGAATACCTCCACCTTGCCGCCCAATGAAGAAGACGCCTGTCCATCTGACTTAGACCATAGCGACTGCTTGTGGGGCCTTGAAGCCAGGGACACAAGGGCAGAAGAATGCCCATGCCCGGAAGACTCCTTGCCATGTGTTTGTTGAACAGCATGGGAGGGGCTGAGCATACTTGAGGTATGTTCTACACCTCTGGCATGTCTATTCTCGGGTAGGGTTCAACAAATACTTCAGGCTAAGTCTGCCAGTTTTTAAAATGCCCTCACTAGTTTCCAGTTGTTAACACTGGCAAAAAATTTTTTTTGGCTCCATTTCTAAAAGATATACTGTGCAGTGTGTTCTGATTTGATTTGTGAGTGCAATCCTAGTGTGTCCATTCCTTGTCTGCTGTTAGGAGGTTTTTCAAAATGTGTCTACATACTAGTCTTGTATGGCCCCTGGGGAATTTGTACTGCTTTTCTTTTTCCTACATGCCTCCTGGAGTGCTGGAAGCAGACAGTAAAGTGGTTCTTCAGCATTATCCTCTTTTATCTGCATGTTGGTGTGTTCCTCTAATGATCACTGTCCTCATTTTGAGTGTCCATGTCCCTCATCAGTACCTAAAGATTAAGAGGTATGGTGGTGGTGGTGGGGGGTTGTGGCAGTTGAAAAAGACCTTAGTTTTGGTAAGAGGGATATGGGCTGGGTAGGCTGAAGGGTTTTTTTTTGGCAGGTACCCTATTCTGGGAAAGGGGACAGTGGGTGGTTAGGCACTGAGATGGGTGGGAAGAGGGTTTGGCAAAGGGTACAAGGGTGGGGAGGTGTGGTTCTGAGATGTGTGTGGGAAGGTACTGAAACAGATGAGGCAAAGACAGAGCCGATTTTAATTAACAATTTTATTTGTTATATACATTTAAGCATTGTTTTATTTTGCTAATCAAATTGAGGCAAGTGCTATTCATTTTTACAGTTGATTAGCACGTACACATGCAAAACTGCTAATCAATTTTCCCAAGCTTATTTAAAACCCTGCAACATGATGAAGTCATTACTAATACGGCTGACATGGTCTTTGCAGTGTATAGTCGCGGGGAAGGGATGGACGAAGGAGTCCCCCTTCTGGACTTGCTGGAAGAAAGCAAGCGGGAGTCCTCTGTGGAGGCAATTAAAATGTTGCCCCAGTTGACCCCGGACCAGATCCAGGAAGTAAGGGAGGTTTTAGCAGACTTTGCCCCATTGTTTAGCACCAAGCCTGGACTAACCCCCTTAGCGACGCACGATGTGGAGTTGGGAACACAAGCGCCCATACGACGAACAGCATATCGGGTGTCAGAGGCCATCCAAAAGGACATTAGGAGGGAGGTGGAGGAAATGCTGAATCTAGGGGTAATCCAGAAGTCCCACAGCCCCTGGGCCTCACCCGTAGTCCTTGTTCCCAAGCCAGAAGGCTCTACTCATTTTTGTGTGGACTATCGTGGACTCAGTGCAGTCACGAAGTTGGATGCCCACCCAATACCACGGACGGATGAACTCCTGGACAAGTTGGGAGGGGCGACATACCTTACCATTACTGACCTTACAAAAGGGTATTGGCAGGTCGAGTTAACTGCCAGAACTAGGGAAAGGTTGGCCTTCATCACTCCAATAGGGTTATCTGAGTTTAAAGTAATGCCTTTCAGAATGAAGAACGCCCCTGACACCTTCCAGAGGTTGGTGAACCAGGTGTTAAATGGTGCTGAGGAGTATGCCATGACATACATGGATGACACTGCCATCTTTAGTGCCAGCTGGGAGGAACACCTGTCCCACCTTAGAGAAGTGCTAGGCAGGATACAGAGGGCTGGGCTCACTGTAAAAGCTGAAAAGTGCCAGGTGGCCATGGCTGAGGTGGCATACCTTGGGCATGTTGTAGGCCGGTGACAGCTTCGTCCTAATGAAGCAAAAATTGAGGCAATCAAGGCATGGCTTAGACATAAAACACAGAAGCAGGTTCAGAGTTTTCTAGGGACTGCAGGGTACTACAGGAAATCTGTACCAAACTACAGTGCCCTGGCAGTTCCCCTGTCTGGCCTGTTAAAGAAAAGGATGCCAAAAAGGATTAACCAGGAACTAGCCTGTGAACAAGCCTTTACATGACTAAATGAGGCACTGTGCAGTGCTCCTGTATTAGCCAATCCAGACTATAGTAAACCCTTTGAAGTATAGACTGATGTCTCAGATGTGGGTATTGGGGCAGTGCTTAGTCAAACGTCTAACCAAGGGAAAGATCACCCAATAGTGTACCTCAGTAAGAAGTTGCTTCCCAGGGAGCAGGCTTATTCTACAGTGGAAAAAGAGTGTCTTGCCATGGTGTGAACCCTTAGAGCCATACCTATACGCGTGGCATTTTGAGGTACAAACAGATCACAACCCCCTGGTTTGGCTGGCACAAATGGGTAAAACAAATGGTAGGCTGTTAAGGTGGAGCCTTGCTTTGCAGAGTTACGACATGACTGTCTCACACAGGGCAGGGGCGGCAAACAAAAACGCAGATGGGCTTTCGCATCACTCTGAGCAATGAACTGACTTTGGGGAACTCATCCCATGCCTAGGAATAGATTCCCCCAAATTCAGTCTAGGAGGGAGGACTGTGACGCTCTGCCTATCTACTTGTCATTATATCGTATCATATTTGTGATATAAATAAATGTTTATTTGAATGTCTGCTTAGGGAAATGGCAGCCAGCAGCTTTTAAAGGGGCCTGACCGTTTGACCCCAAAGGTCCTGACTTTTTGAAAACAATTGGCTATGCAACACTGACCCAGTGAATGAATTAAGAGGCTTCCTTTTGACATCTCCTGACATGCCTGTGTTAGCGGTTATATAACACACAGTAAAACTTCAATTACTTTGAAGTCTCGGAAGCCATAGAAGGCTGCATCTTTTACGACATCTTAGGGAGCGACAAATTCTAATAGCTATCTGTTACATCTCTCACCATTAGAAGAGAACTGTTTGTCAGGATGGGTTTCTGAACATCAAAGGGAATGCTCTGAGGAGGAAAGAGACTGTATAAATTAATTTTGCTATCTCTGCAGATTTCTAAAATGACACTCTTTTGGATATATTTGGTCAGGTTACAAATCAATTACATGACTAACAGTGACCTCATGAGCTGTGGCCTCACAAGATGGGAGAGCCTTTTTGGCTTATCACTCTGGCTGAAAGGAGTAGACACTATCTCTGGACTTCTAAAAGAACACACAAACTGTGTTCTGAAAAAAAGGCACTTCTGTCACAAATAGGAATACCACTAGAAACTGAGTTAGAACTAGAAATTCAAGCACCAGGCTTTTTTTGGTTTTTGTAATTTCCAGTTTCTTTTAACTGTAAGTATTTATGTTATACGTTCTATGTGTTGTATGTATTTACTATTTTTAATTTCCATAAACGTTTTGGTTTCCTTAATCCTGTTTGAGTCATTTCTTTTGCATGTGAATGCTAAGAGAGTATTTGATATTTCTGAAAAAAAAACTGTTAAGGACTTGAAAGTGTGTTACTGTCTGGCTAAGTTAAGAAATTACCTAGGTCTCAACTGAGTCAAAACGGGGAAAGTTCTGAACCAGGCTGGGTGCCTACTGGGTTAAGTATTGCACTGCATTTCCCCGAAGAGGGTATGATATCTGATCCTGTTACCTGAGCGTGCTAGCGAAAAAGGGTTCATATTTTACCTCATGACTCGAGGCTAGTAGGTGATTCGGACCCAAAACAGACTAGAGGGTTACCCTGTTTGTCTCCTGTTCACATATTGCACTTTGAGGTTTGGCACTGTGGGAGCAGAGAGCATGACCTGCGGAGTGCGTTTGTGACAGCGGCCACTTGCTGTTCAAGGAGGTATGCTTTTAAAGTCTTGAGGCAGCGGATTCTTGTTTTCTTGTTAAATCTTTGGCAATGCGGGCAGTCGTCCGGCATGTGGCCCAGGCCTAAGCAGATGAGGCAAGCCGAGTGGCTGTCTCTAGCAGGAATCTGCTTGCCACACGTACACTTAAGACTTCTGCCACTGTGTGAATGAAGAAGACATGCACAAAATAAGAAAAAGTGAGGAGAAAAACACTAAATGAACGGTACTGTGTGAAGTGCGAAAATGGTGGTCGACTGCATTGAGAGGTGTCCGTGGAGCCGATACTAGCGGGTTGATGGCGGGAAAATAATTGAGGTGATGCTGGGGGACCGCCCCCTTTATACCATACATGACATCGGGGTGGGGCCAGCGTCAGGGAAGCGGTCCCCTGCCTTGGACTGCTAGGTAGAAATTTTTCTGTGGGGTCCTAGTGCCTGGTGGCATAGTCCTAATGGTGTTACCTGCCACAAGAGTTCCATCTTGAAGTAAGATCTAGATCTTTCCCATGACTGATGGTGGCAGCGCTTGTGGTTGGAACCACAGTGGGCAGGGCTCTTCCCCAAGGTCTGGAGCGCCAAACACATGTCCCAGACATCTTCGGTGAATGACTCCAGCCAGGAACAATGCAGAGACCTTGGATATGCCTGCTGCAGCAGCCACTGCATCTGCCTCAAGGGCTGCAAGCTGCTGAGCAGACCTGATTGCAGCTGAGGCCCTCTTGAGGTCCTTCTGGCGGTCCTTCAGATCCCCTTCCTAAGGTCCATACAGAAAGAACTGGAGCTTCCTGTCCTCAAGGGACTTAGGGAGCACGCTGAGACAAAGGCCACACCCACCCATGTCATGCTGCCCGTCCAGACAATACACGCACGTGTCGTATGGGTGGGTAACTGACATCTTCTGCCAGCACAGAACACAGAACTTGAACACTGACTTCTGCTGCTCCACTAATGACTGAAGAGGGGAGTTGAAGGAACTGAGGAAAGAAATCAGAGTAACTAAAAAACCTTGAAAAATAAAGTTCACCTATAGCACACTAAATCCTAAGCAAGAACCGTGAAGAAGGTGACCTGTTCTTCCAGCAGAAAGAAGGATCTGATGTCACAGGGCAGAGTTGGGGGATATACTGCCCGGATGGTGGAAGAGCTTAGCTTAAAGATGTCTGGCAAATTAGCATATTCCATTGGAACTGCCAGAGTGTGAATAGTGACCCATATCCATAGCCCTAGAAATAACAACTGTGCAAAGGACAAGGGTTGTGAGAAGTAAAAGGAGGCTAAGCAATAGGAGTCAGAGGGTGGTGGTAAATGGGGTCCACTCTGGAGAAGGCAAGGTGACCAGTGGGGTGCCACAGGGGTCAGTACTAGTCCCGGTCCCCTTCAATGTCTTTATTAGTGACACTGCAGAAGGGCTGGAAAGGAAAGTATGCCTGTTTATGGATGACAAAAAATCTGCAACAGAGTGGAACACACCAAGGGAGGTGGAAAAAATGCGGGACAATCTGAAAAAGCTGGAAAAACAGTCAAGGGAATGGCAGCTGGGTTTCAAGAGAAAAAAGTGCAAAATCATGCACTTGAGGCACAGAAAGCCAGGGGTAACTTACCAATTTAGCAGAGAGGTATCAGCAACCACTAAACAGGAAAGGGACTTAGTAGTAATCATTTCTGATGACCTGAAGGTAGCCAAGCAGTGCGATTAGGCAGCAGGGAGGGCAAGCAGCATGCTCAGGTGCACAGGGAGGGGCATCACCAGCAGAAAGAGGGAGATACAGTCCACTCCACTTATACCGCCCTCGGGCATCCCAGGCAGTTGGTTATTTGGGGCATTTTCTTTTTGCCATTTGCCACTCCCATAATTGATAACACTGAAATCACTGGTTATAGTGTCTTAGAGCTGACGCCTATTTCGGGCGGATCTGACAAAAGTAACTGTCAGCGAGTGTTCAATGACTGTCAGTAGGTGTGAATGACACTCGTTACAGTGTCAGTTTTCATCAGGATGCACTCATTTGCATTGTGGCTCTCTTGTTAAAAAAAAAATCTCTGTTTATCCTTTCCACCCCCCCCCCCCCGGAGTGTCCAACCTATTGTAGATTTTGATTTTTTGCCATAAACATTTTAATTGATTTTTTTTTAAAAGTTTTTTCGGTTTGATCTCAGCCTGGAGGCTCTGTTGCTGTACCATTTCTCCCCTTGTCCTTGCAGCCCCATCCCTGGCTCTAACAAGAAAGACAGACATCAATGTGGCCAGGCGACATTCACCTGCTGGCTGATCTGTTTTTACCATTTCTCCCCAACCTCTTGCGGCCCTGTCCTTGACTCTTTTTGAAACAGAAGAAATCGGTGACCCAGTCGAATGTCTTCCTGCTCATTTACTGGGTTGTGGTTCTGGTTCCCATCCCTCACCCCCCCCCCCCCGGGCTGTAAGTAACAAAAGTTACTGCGTTTCTTGTTGCTTCTGTGGCATTTTGAATGTTGTGGTTTTAGCATCTGCTGTCTATACTGGGCAAAATTACCTTACACAAACGTGCCCAGTATAAGTGGTGGGGACTGTAGTATTACCCCTATATAGATCACTGGTAAGACCACACCTCGAGTACTGTGTCCAGTTCTGGAGGCCCCACCTCTGGAAGGACACAGACAGGTGGAGGTGGTACAAAGGAGGGCTACCAAAATGGTGCAGGGCCTGCATCAAAAACCCTACTAGGAAAGACTCAAGCAACTAAATATGTACTCTCTAGACGAAAGGGGGGGATATGATAGAAATGTTCAAATTACCTCACAGGTATTCATTAGGTATAGAAAGGTAGCATTTTCCATAGGAGAAGATGCTCTAGGATAAGGGGTCAAGCTATGAAGCTGGAGAGGAGGAAGTTCAGAGGAGATGTGAGGAAATATGTCTTCATGGAGAGGGTGGTGGATGCCTGGAACAGTTTCCTAGCAGAGGTGGTGGGTGCTAAAATGGCAACAGGATTCAAGCATGCATAGGACAGACACACGGGGATCTTGGGGGAAGGGGTTGGAGATTGAGTAGGGTCTGTGGTAGCACAGTATGTAGGCAATATAGGGCCGACTAGATGGGCCAACAAGTCCTTATCTGCCGACAACTTCTATGTTTCTTTGTAAAATACAGTACATAATTCAATAATGTGCTGGAGAATAACAACATTTGCAATTACAATACAATAAGGTGCTATAACCACATTTGCAATGTACAGAGGGAATACTGAGTTCAGGGTGGGAACAACAGCTGTCGACTGGGGAGGGTGCAGAGGGGACTGCACTAGTGTATGTACAGGGAAGAGGGGGAGCAGAGGTAGGATTGCGGTGGGCAGCAGCCCAAGGACCAGTATCAGGGAGAAGAGTGAGGGGAGGGAAGGGAAGGGAAGAGGCAGAGCAAATAGTAAAGGGGGGAGAGAACCCCATAGTTTGGAGAATCAGAAGGCAGCTTGACCATCAGTGGATTTTCTTGAGGGGAGTGAGAGAAAGCGATAGGCAGGAGTTGCGAAGAGGGTAGGAAGTGGTCGGAGGAGAGATGTGGATAAGAGGAAAGCAAGGTAGGAGGGGAGATAGCTAAGTCAGTATTTAGATGAAGGATGCACAATGACCCTGTCTTTGTTCCCAGAGAGGCAGGTTTATAGCTAGTCACTGGCCTGGTCTACATCTCCTAAAAGGAGGTTTACAGTCATTCACTGACTGTCTACATCCCCAGAGGCAGGTTTATAGCCAGTCACGGGCCCCATCTACATCTCCCAAATAGGCAAATTTATAGCCAGTTACTGACCCAGCCAATGTCTAACAGAGAGGCAGATTTCACCAGTCATTGGCCCAGTCTGCATTCTCACAGGCATATTTATTGCAAATCTCTGGCCCTGCCTGCATCACACAGAGAGACAGTTTTGTAGCCAATCACTGACCTTGTCTACATCCCAAAGAGAGGCATGATTATTGCCAGTTAATCCACCTATATCCCCAGAGAGGCAGGGATGCAGCGAATCACTGGCTCAGTCTACATCCTCAGAAAGGCAGGTTTATAACTGGTTATTGGCCAGATCTACATCACCAAAGAGGTAGTTTTAAAGTCAGTTACTAGCTTAGATTACATCACCCAGAAGCAGATTTAATGCCAGTCACTGGCCCAGTCTATATCCCCAGAGAGGGAGGATTATAACCAGTTACTAATCCTATCTACATCTTCAGTTTAAAGCCAGTTACTGGCATTGTCTAGACACCCAGAGTGGGACGTTTATAATCATGTTCTGGTCTTGTCTACATCCCCAAACAGGGAGGTTTATAACAGTTACTGGCCCAGATTGCATACCTGGAGAAGCAGTTTATAACCAGTTACTTAATTTGTCTACATCCCCAAAGAAGAAGGCACTTTTGTGGCCTGGGCCCACCACCCCCCAGTTGTGTGTATCCCAGCAGTGACCGGACTCTGGAGTACTCTCTCTCCCTCCGGCAAAACTCACTAAACAAAAAAGCTCATCTCTTATCTGGGCACTAAGGGGCAGGGGCTGTGCCAGTGTGACCTGGTAATGCAGCCCTGGACTCCTCTGGCAGCATCCCCTGCAGCACTTCCCAAGGGACTTGCACTGTGGGGTACCACAGGGATCGGTCCTTTCACCCATGTTATTTTCGGTGTACATGCTACCCTTGGGCAAGATCATCAGAGAGTATGGAGTTGGGTTTCGTTGCTATGCAGATGATACCCAGTTCTGTCTAGCTTCCGCACCGGGAGCACTAGACGTACTGAATAAATGTTCAGCTGAGATCCAGGGCTAAATGTCCTCGAGCTGGCTGAGGCTCAATCCTGACAAAACTGAAGTACTGGTGACTGAACCGGGCAGGAAAGGGGGATCGTCAGTTTCTGAGGGATTACCTAACTTGTGTCTCAGTACCTCTTGTCTTGACACTGTCCAACAGGTGAAGAATCTAAGCTTCATTTTGGACTAGGGGCTGACACTGGAGGCATAGGTGTCATCAGTCGTGGTTTCTACCATCTCAGAAATATCAGCCGGATTCGTCCCCCTTGTTCCCCCTGAAGACCTGCCCTTGCTAGTACATGCCTTCATAATGTTGGGCCTCGACTACTGCAACGTCCTCTACCCTGGGGATCAGTAGAGGTGCCCTATGGCACCTGCAGCTGGTGCAGAACACTGCCGTGAGACTGACAGGATTCCCTAAGTCAAGTTATAGCACCCCGTGCTGTGGGATCTGCATTGGCTGCCAGTCAAGTGGCACATCTCTTATAAGACTGGGTTACTAACCCACAAGGCCCCTGCACATCCCGGGTCCTGGTTACCTGTGTGATCTGTTGAATACGTACTGTCCCACTCAGACCCTTCATTCGTCAGACGAGGGCCTACTGCTAGTTCCTAGAACTCATTTAAAAACATCAGGGGACAGAGCCATTGGGGTGGCTGGACCAAAATTCTGGAAATTCATTATCGAGGGATCTGAGGGAGGCTCCTTTGGTTGACATATTTAAAAAATATCTTAAAACCTGCCTCTTTTCCCAGGCATTTCATTCTACTATGTATTTTTAGCTGATTTTAGTCAATTTATTAATGGTTAGTGAATTTTCTTATTATGTTTACATCGGGCTATGTAGTAAGGGATTGTTGATGTTTTTTAATTTGTAATGGCACCCTGGGCCTCCGGGAAAGGGCACCATAATTAAATAAAATCAACATCCCATCACATCACTTCATGCTCTAAGAGATTCAGGTAGTAGTCTGTAGTCTGCTTTTGGGGACTGCTGGCTTGATCCATGAAGAAGAGAAGACTAAAAGGAAAAGATCCATCGGTGCTGTCTCCAGCTAAGGACAGACAGAAAAGCCTAAGACTTATGGGATGGGGGGTGGGGATGTCCTCAAACTCTCAGACATTTTTATCTGTCCCAGCTCAGAGGGGAAGGCAGCCTATGCCATTCTACTGGTGCCACAGAAGCCGACACACAACCAGTTACTGGCACGTCTACATCCCAAGAGAGGCAAGTTTATAACCAGTTACTGGCATTGTCTACATCCCAAGACAGAGGTTTATAACCTGTTACTGGCCCAGACTACATCCCCAGAGAGGCAGGTTTATAAATAGCTACTGGACATGTCAATATCCCCAGAAAGGTAAGCTTATAACCAGTTACTGGCCTTGTTCACATCCACAGCGAAGTAGTCTTCAAATACTAAACTACCATGATGCGCAGACTCCACCAGAATTGCTAGACTGAAGGCACTTAGACACTCCAAGTGATTCTCTGAATCCCTGATCACAAACTATAGAGGAAGGATACTACAACTATGCATATAGAAACATAGAATTTGACGGCAGATAAGGACCGCTTGGCCCACCCAGTCTGCCCATTTCCCTACCTGATGGATAAGCTGCAGATTCTAGTTAATCAACAGCTTACTTCCTCCTGCCCCCCCACTAGAATTACCTTATGCCTGTCCCATGCGTTCTTGAATTCTCCCACTGTTCCTGACTCCACAACCTCCTCAGAAAGGCTGTTCCATTCATCCACAACTCTCTCTGTGAAAAAATACTTTCTAACATTACCTCTGAGCCATCCCACCTCTATCTTCAAATTGTGCCCCCTTGTTCTTGCACATTTCTTCTGAAAGATACTACCCTCTTGTACCTTGTTAATTCCCTTGAGATACTTCAAAGTTTCTATCATGTCCCTCCTTTCCTCAAGGGTATGCAATAGTAGCAGTAAAAACTTTAAACAGGATGAAGCGCTTAGGATCCAAGGGCCCAACTTACAAGGTTTACAGGCTTACAGATTTGCCACCGCCCCGGTCCCACCATGGTATTGGGAGTACAGTTTAGTCCTTCATTCCTTGGCCCTTGGGATTTACCTCTGGTGACAGAAGGTTGCCCTGCCTCAGCTTCTCATCCAACTCTGCTCTCTGCTTCAGTAGTTGGTCCTTCTCCTGCCTGAGGTTGGAGATCTCCTAGCGGATCTGCTGCTGATCACTGGCACTGCCATTCCGTAACTGCCCATTCTTCTCAGACAGCTCCTTCTCTAGGGACTCAATACGGCTCGATACCCGCACAATGTCATTACTTAGAGCCTGGGAGGAGATAGGGGACAGAATTGAGATACATCAGAGAAAGTGGGACAGGGCAGTACTGTTCAAAGATCAACAGACACATTCACAAAGCATACTCAACTGCACCTAGCATTTTAAAAGCTGTGTCACACTGGTCACAAATTTACGTGAATTAGAATGATGATAAAATATCACCTCCCAAACAGAACTGAAAAACCTGAGAACACTTCTGTTTTTAAAAAAAACTATAGTCTGGGAACAGGGGGAACGGGCATCAGGTAACAAAGGTAGGCCTTGCTTGGGTCAAAAAAGTCTTAGCTACTGTTGCCAAAACACACCCCATTGTTTTAGCCACATGGGAACTGGACTAGCCACTGTATCAGTGAAAATGCGCTCCTGCTGTGCAGCCTACTTTCTACTGTGGCAGTCAGACATAAACAAGGGGCTGCACCATGGTGCCATCACCGATTGGCTCTTCTAAAAGGAGACAGTTGCAGATGTGAAAAGTTGCTCCCTGTGTTCCGAAGACTCCAATCATCCCAGGACCTCCACTGGATTGATCCTGATGTGTGGGGGCATTTCCATCCTGGACTCACTCCAGGTAGGCTCTCTAGCCCCTAATGATGTCAAGGGGAAGGAACAAAAGATCATCCTGCTATAGACCAGCTCCTGAAGTTGTGGGCATTTACAACTTCTATTTTCACATTCAGATCTCGGTATGGGCAGCTGGGAAGAAATTAATTATTTGCTAAGTGGTGACATGCAGTGCACAAATGTTAGCCACAGAAATTAACTGTGTGGACTAGCTTTGGATCAGTGTACCCTTCCCCAGACAGACACTCTATAAAAAAAAATATGTATAAGACTTCTGAAAACTGATGTGAAATTACACTAAATGGCTGGGCTTCAGACTGGTAAAATCTTAACTCCTCCAAGCTATTCATGACACTATTCCTTTTTATCTGCCCAGAAGAACCGAGTGGGAAGTGCCACAAGACTGGGACTGGTCAAGCTTCTAAGGTAGGCAGAGGCGCCTTACTAGGGTCTAATCTGCAGGTCTTCTTCATGAACACCATATTCATATCTGCCAGTAATTGAAACTGTATGTCTCTTATAATGATTAACTGTCATTTGCATGCAACACTGCACCTTTTTAGCGTTATCTGGAAAAGAAAAGCCTGAAATCAAGAATAAGCAACAAGCTGCTGATTCTGCGTGTTCAGACCTGTTCTCAGTTTAAAAAAAATCTGTTCAGTGCTGATCCTACCGTCACAGACAGTTACTTAGAACTCTGCATTATGCGTGTATGTTATCTTTCTATAAAAACCCGAATAAAGAGATTTGTGTGTGTGTGTGTGTATATATGTATGTGTGGCAGTGTTCACCCATAATCATCTGATGACCATTCGATGGCCTTTCTGAAAGAAGTTGCAGTGATTCTTACTCCAGGTCCTAGTGGACAGGTGTTCACATCACAAAACCAACACTGCTGTTGGCACCGGTTTCTTTATGGCAGTCTGACCTAAGAGGACAAGGACTGAATGGGTATGGGGTCTGGGGCCTGAACTACCCTCTCACATTCTTGCACTATGGGTGCCCAGGATGTATGTGTTATGAAAAAACAGAAGCCTCCAGCCTCAAATGTTGTCAGTCTGGTACGCGTCTCATGAGCACTGAAAATCCAGACCAATTAAACCACCTCTGGTAAGTCAGAGGCAAATGTCCTGAAGGGTTACAGCTACGACCCTAAGAGTCAAGAGTGGGCGTGAGTTCCAAAAAGGTAAATGGCAATCACAAGATAATGCCCAATGTGGTGACGGTCTTAAAAATTAATAGATAGGAATGGATAAGCCATTCTCAAGATACTGATCAAAATGCAATTGAAAACAGAATGCCAAATCAATCACAAAACAGAACTCGAACACAGTATGGCTGCCATGGCTGAGGTGCTGACAGTCTCATCGATTAGTTGCACAGACTATGCAAACCAAGTTTTATCACAGTTTTAAAAGTTGCTCTCCAAATACAGGCAAAAGAGTTGAACAGTTAACCACCAATCAGAAGCCAGAAAGCCTTAGGATGCGTCTTGAGAAAGGGAGCTTCCTTCGGCACCCGGTACACTCTGTCCACCCCCTTAGGGACAGCCAGGAGAGAATGAGGCATCTGCCAGACTGTAGAGGTGAGGTCTGATCCAAGGAGGAATTGGGACTGAGGACAGAGACTCTAAGTCCAGGTGTTCGGCTAGTCTCTGTCTCATGGGGTCCTGATCCTCCGACTCCCAGTCGAAAAAAATCTTTCATGGACCTGAACAGGTCCAAAAAGGCAGGGTTCTGCGGGGGGGACTTGGGGAAACCTTGCCCTTCAGACCCTCTGGTTCCTCAAAACATCCTCCGACGACTTGTCAGCATCCTCGTCACCACCACCATCATCACCACCATCATCATCATCCCCCCCTTGTCTGGGAGACCACGAATGTCTGGGACAATAATGGTTTGATGTGTCGTCCCCAATACATGAACCATGAAAGGAGAGGAGCTCCTCAGGGACGGAGATCTGGGAGAGCGTGGGAGTAGGGGCCTACTCTCCAGATCGGAGACCAACTCTAAGCGCGCCCCCTACCACCAAGACTGGATTAATGTCTTGAAGTCCGGTGTAGCCAGAGGCGGTGGAGGAGGAGGTGGCAGTACCGGTTGAGGGTGGTAATGATACCCTGATAACCCTGGAAGTGGTAACCCTGGTAGGGATTGTACCCAGGGTAATACTTTCCCAAGGAACTCCAACCAGCAGGAGGACCAGCCGGGTAGTGGTCCCCAGGATACCCCGATGGGTAATGAAGAACAGTTTGGGATCTAGCTAAATCCCCATCTGACGGAAGGCGGATCCATGTCGGACCCAACGCTGTATAAATAAATTGGTGGCGGATCCGGCGTAGGGACAGCCAATGTCAGGGGTACCAATGTCGGGACCGGGACCACCCGATCCGGCGCCGGAAGGGGATCCGGCTTTGGGGCCGGATGAAGGGGAGGGACCATGTCTGGCGCCGGAGCCAAAGGCTGGGGCAGACTACTGGGCCCAGGCTGAGTAACAGTCGTCGGAGGTTCTAGCGTCGGGTTGGGAGTTGCCAGATCCAACGGTGGGATCGGGACAAAAATATTTGCCAGATCTGAAGGGATCCCACCCGATGGGGAAGAAGAGGACTCCAATGTAAGGCCAGATGGCTGAGGAGGAGCCTCCTTCCCTGTGACCCCATGGGGGAAGTGTGGGACAGGCCCCGAGGAATGGTCTTTGATGTCGAGGGGTTCCGTACTGTCTTTGCCTGAGGTACCCACCTGAGAAGGGGAGGGTACTGGTGGGGGAGAAGGGGAGAGAGGGGCAGTCTCCCCCTGGTTCTGCCAGGTGTGGGGTGGCGCTGTTAGGCCCGACGGAGAACCACGCCTGGCGGACATCAGAGATGGATGTCTTACCAGGCGGAGGCAGGCGGGCGGGGAGGAGCTGACTTATCGGCCTAGCCGGGCAGGTCCCCAAGGCCTGGGAGCTGACTTACCAGCGGCTGAGCGGTCCCTGGAGGAGCCGGGGGCCGACTTGGCAGCCGTGGCTGTGCGGCTGTTGGAGGAGCCAACGGACAACTTATCCACGGAAGTTTTATCAGACTTACCATCCGAAGTCTTCTTAGGCCACTGTAAGGCGGCGTTGCTCGTCGAGAGCCTCGAGACCTCAGGCTGGGCCTCCGAAGAGTGCTCCCGCTCCCAAGATTTCTCCTTTTGTTTCTTGGGGGAAGAAGATTTTTCTGAAGAGGACTCGCGGATCCGGTCCATCTGATTTTCAAGAGAAGCAAGATAGAATTTTAAAAGGTGGGCCTCCAAAGCCTGCTGTCTCCACTTTTTGGTGGCCTGATTGAAAGTTTGGCACCCCGAGCAGGATGAGACAGGGTGGTCTGGGCCGGGACAGATCATGCACTTCAGATGACCGTCCTTATGAGGTATTTGTGTGCCGCAGGATGAGTACTTCTTCTTGGGTGAAGATATAATCAAAAAATTTTGAAAGGAATGGCGAAGAAAAGTATCCAATGCAAGAACTAATACGACGATCACTACTGGAAGTCTGCTATGCGACTGACACGAGGTGACTGCGGGAAAGAACTGGAGGGCGGGTGTGGGGACTGCCCACTATATACAGCCACGCTGACGTCGGTCACGTGACGTCGGGTGGGTGGCCCCCCATCAGGGACTGCTAGAAAAGTCTGCCGTGCGGTTTGACGCCAGGTGGTGCCAGTCCCATATATAATGATCTACGGAAGGAATCCTGTCGAAGTAAGATCGGTGGATTCCATGACGCTACTACAGAAAAAAAATGCGGAGTAAATGAAGACCAAGTTTACGAAAAAACAATGATAGTACCTACACCAAGCACGGAGCTGCGATGGAGGGAATCTGCTTCTTCCAATGGAAAGGAAGACATCGGGTCATAGGGCATTGCCAAGGAGGATATCACCCGGGGGGGTGGGAGGAGCCAGCCTGAAGACATTCTGGCAGGATTTTAAGGGAAAGAAATTCTGCCAGAAGTGTGGATAAGTATACCACATTCACACGCTTAGAAATACCCACTGTCCACAACAGAAAACATAGCTCACAAGTCGAGCCAGACTCAAAAGTAGCCAAAGTAAGTTTCTCCAAAACAAAATTTAAGTCCTAGACTGGGTCTGGGTTACAGCTGGGAGGCTCTAAGTGCAGTATGCCTCTCAGAAAGGTATGGACAACGTCCAAATGGGCTACCATACGACCCTCAATGGGTACATGGAAGACTGATATGGTGGACAAGTGCACCTTTAGTGAAGAATACTTCAGGCCAACATTGGACAAGGACAGCCAGTACTCCAGAATCTGGTTCAATGGGCAGGTGAAGGGATCCAGATGATGAGAAGCTGCCCACAAAGCAAAGCACTTCCATTTCATGGAATAAGACGCCCTGATAGAAGGCTTCCTGGTGGCCACCACAATGTCAGCCACTTTAGGTGAGACACCAAACCTGACAAAGGCTATGTCTTCAGGAGCCAGGCATGCAGGTGAAGAAACCGGAGGTTCGGATTGAGAAGAGTCCCCCATTCCTGTGACAGCAAGCCCAGGCACAGGGGAAGGGCCACCGGAGGCTCCACTGCTAACTGTTGCGACACTGGATATCATATCTGCGGAGGCCAAAAGGGAGCCACCAGAATCAGAGTGGCGCCCTCCATGTGGAGCTTGATTAGCACTCTTTGAATCAGAGGAAAGGGAGGGAAGACATAAAGGAACCTCCCTTTCCAAGAGAGGGACAGAGTGTCTTGCCAGAATACTCCAGGCCCTGGAGCAAGCCAGCAGAAAAGCAGCGGTTTTCCATTGAGTAGAGACGCAAAAATGTCCAACTCTGTATGGCCCCACCTACTGAACAGGTCTTCCACCACTGAGGTAAGCAGTTCCCTTTTATACATTCTGGACTGCAACGGGCTTAGCCTGTCTGCCAGGATGTTTTGGATACCTGGGATACGGACGTCCAACAGCTCTAGGCCGTATTCCAGAGCCCAGGATCAAACTCTCATTGTCTCTCGGCACAAGGGGTAAGAATGGGTGGACCCCTGCATGTTGACGTAGTGAACTATACAGACACTGTCCATCTGCACTAGCAAGTGGCCTGGGGACAGATGAGTCTGGAAGGCCTGCAGTCCAGAGAGGACAGTTCTCATCTCAAGGACACTGATGTGCAGTCCACATCCTCAAAGTCTGGTAAGGACCCAGATGAGTGCCCAAGCCCTCCCCCAAGGCATCCAAGGTGAGGATCTACTAAGGAGCGGGTATGAGGAAAGGCACCCCTTTAAGCAAATGGCTGGGTTTAATCCATCACAGCAGAATCCTCTTGACCAGGAAGAGACAAGGACCATCTGCTCCAGATTGTCAGTCTGCTGATCCCACTGCACCCTCAAAATCCATTGAGGGATGTGCATGTGTAGCTGCACTAAGGGAACCATGGCGTTGGCAGCAGCCGTCAGACCCAGAAGCCTGAAGTATGTGCAGGCTGTGACATACCAGCTGTGATCAATTTCCTGGGCCTGCGCTATCAAGCACCCCACTCTGTCCGGGGGCAGAAAGGCAGAGCTCTGGGCCGTGTCCGGTATGGCTCCTATGTACTGGAGCCACTGGCCTAAGTCAATACTGACTTGGGCAGACTGACTGTGATCCCCAGCTGGCTGAACAACTGCAGGGTACACCACAGGATGGAGGACAGTTGCTCTTTGGACTGAGCTTTGATCAACCAGCCATCCAGATAGGGAAAGACGTACAAGCCCTCCCTCCTGAGGGCCTCTGCCACCACTGCTAAGGAACTGGTGAAGACATGAGACACAGAAGAAAAGCTGAAAGGAAGGACTCAGAACTGGTAGTGCTCCCCTTGAAACAGGAAGCAGACATACTTTTGGTGGGGAAGGCAGACCTTGATGTGCAGGTATGTATCCTGCATATCCAGGGAGAAGATCCCTCCTGGAGCAAGGGCAAGAGGCTGGAGAGGGTGACCACCCTGAACATTTTCTACTGGATGTAGCAGTTCAGGTTTCTCAAGTCCAGGATGGGCCTCAAGTCCTGAGTGGACTTAGGAACAAGAAAAAAAGTGGAAGTAGAACCCTGTGTTGTGCTGATTCACAGGAATGGTTTCTACGGCCCTTTTTCACAGAAGTGTCTGTATCTCCTCCAGCAACACGGGAAAGTGATCTGGGAGATAAGAGGAAGGTCTTAGAGAGAGCTCTGGAGGCATCTCCACAAACTCTACAGCATGCCCTTGTTCTATAAGCTGTACCAGCCAGACATTGGATGTGATCTTCCACCACCCGTCTAGATGGAGGGAGAAATTACCCCCTACTACCGCATCCTGGGGAACTGGATGGAGGGGGTCGAGTCAGGCTGATGCTGAACCGGCAGCCAGGCCCACTCCTCCACCCCTTGAGGATTTTCCTGTGGAGAAGGAGGTAGGCAGGGCTGTGGTAGCTTTGCATTTACTGGGCTACTTGGCACCAGACCTAGGTCTATGGGTGGCATGGTGAAAGGGCACCCTCTGCCCACCCTTCTGGTGGGTGTGGTGTGACAGAGTTGAATAAAGCCCTGTCCCCATTTGTTATGTAGAAAGAGTTAAATGCAAGGATCTGTTCTATCCTTTCCTTTTCTATCTCTTGTCTGTCTGGTTGCGTAACCAAATGTTCCTGTGAGACCAAGAAACTGATCACTCTGATGGTCTCGCAATTCTCCACCTCTTGCTGTCTCTCTGCCTTCACTTGCTATTTCTGTCTTTTCTTCCCCCTTACGCATCTGTGGTTATAAAAATATATGTGAATCTTTGTGTGAAACTGTAAGTGATACTGGGATCCCTTGGTTTTAAAATGTATATAGCTATACTGTTGAAATGATTGCAAAAAGCTATTTGGAATTTAGGGGGTTACCCTGAGATGCAGTTTGAGCTCCTCTAAGACTTGTTTGCAAACTCTTTGCAGAGCTGTCAACAAGAGTTCAGTTCTGGGTCTCCATGTTCAATTTGTTGCACCTGCAAAGAAACTGACAAGAACATTTTGTGAGAAACAGGATGTCTCCTTAACGAGAGCAGGATGAAGAAGGTAATTATTAGGCAAAGAATTGTTATAAAAAGAGCAGAAATCTTTACTAGGGAGAGACTGAAACTTGGAATGAGAGATACCCTCAGATGAAGGACTTTGTTCTCGCTGTTTGTACTGCATCTGTAAAAAGGGGATATATGATGGGCAGGAGTGGAATATGGCAGATATCTGAATGAGTGGAGAGTGACTTTAGGTTACTACAGGAGTGGCGTAGCATAGCAGAGCCACGAGTGTGCGCACCTGTGGTCACTCTCCACAAGTTCAGATATCTGCATATTTCCCCTCCTGACCATCATGTATTCCATTTATACAATAGGGCCTCGGTATGCTGTTGTGTGTCTTCTGTCTTTTTACTGGTGTTTTTTTGTTTATCCTGTGTTTCTGCAGTGTTGTTTTTGGGTACTGGTTGTTCTCCGCATTATTGTTGCTTTCGTTTTCTGAATGAGAAGCTGTTTCACGAGTCTATTGGGTAATAGTGTGAATGGCTTGCAATTCTGTGTTCTCATTGGTTGTCTCTTCGGTTCCTGTGTTGTCATGGGTTCTTTGGTTTTTCATGTTGTAATGTGACTGGTTGGTGTTTGGCAGTAGGTGGGACTTTCTCATGCCTTTCGTGTCCGAGGGTCCAGATAACGTGCATATATTTTCTGTTTATACGGCTGGAGAATAATTTATTGGATGTTTTGTGCAGTTATTTATGCTTTCAACTTTAACTTATTTTGGTATGGAATGCCTTTTAATGTGTTTTAATGATTTCTGTTGGACAACTTGCTCCGGTTTACTTCACCGGAGCTGTGGTTCATTTACTTTCACTTTGGACATTATCTTCACGTCCTCGCTTGAACGCTATTTTTTTAACAAAAAATATATAAGGGATATACAATGGTGAGCTGTCAGACAAATGATTTATCTGTACAAGTGCTGCCTGACCTCGGGTGACCTCACCATTATATATTTCATTTATGCAATAGGGATGCTTTCTGTCAGTGCAGGCACATTTGCTTTTGACTGTTTATCTTTTGTTTTTTTAAATGATAATTTCTGGGGACTTTTTGTTAACTTTCCAAGTGTATTTCCGCCTAGTGTAGTGGTTGCTATTAAATGAAACACCACTCATTTTGTAGAAAACATTGTGCTGAACAAATGGCATGCTAACAGTACCACGCTGCTTTTTTCATTTTAAAGTTATTTGCATTTGTTTGTCAAAAAAGTGAATAAAAAATGTAATTTTCTGCTGTTTTTTTTTTGCTAATTATAAAGAACTAAAAGGTATCTATAAATGAAACACTACTCATTTTGTAGGTATTTTTGTGCTGAACAACTTCTATGCTCACAGTACTCTGCTATTATTTTTCATTTTAAAGTTATTTGCATTTGTCAAAAAGTGAACAAAAACATTTAATTTTCTGCAGTGTTTTGCTAATTATAAATACATCTGTAAGGTATTTATAAATGAAACACCACTCATTTTGTAGATAATTTTGTGCTGAACAACTTTCATGCTCACAGTACTATGCTATCTTTTTTTCATTTTAAAGTTATTTGCATTTGAATATAGTTAGTACTGGTACTGAGGCCGAACATTCTAAATGAGTTCCAGAGTGATTGTGGCATATCTACTATGTGTATGAATCTGTGATGATGCATCAACTGTGTGTATAAATATGAGATTTCACATTTATACACATAGTAGCTCAGATTTATCACATAGGATTTATGTCCATGCCTACTGAATAAATAAGGGATATACAATGGTGAGATGGCAGATAAATGATTTATGTACACAAGAACTGTTTGACCTCGGGTATCCTCACGAGTGGCATAAGCCACGAGTGAGATGTCCGAGGTCAAACAGCAAGAGTGTAGATACAGCATTTATCTGACAGCTCACCATTGTATATTTCATTTATGCAATAGGAATGCTTTCTGTCAGTGCAGGGACATTTGCTTTTGATTGTTCATCTTTTTTTGCATGTTTGTCAAAAGAGTGAACATAAAATTGCATTTTCTGCTCTTTTTTGCTAATTACAAAAAAAATCTATAAGGTATCTATAGATGAAATACCACTCATTTTGTAGAGAATTTTGTGCTGCCACAACTTTCATGCTCACAGCACTATGCTATCTTGTTTTCATTTTAAAGTTATTTGCATTTGAATATAGTTAGTACTGGTACTGAGGATGGACATTCTAAATGAGTTCCGGAGTGATTGTGACATATCTACTATGTGTATAAATCTGTGATGATGCGTCTACTATGTGTATAAATGTAAAATTTTGAATTTATCTCATAGTAGCTCAGATTTATCACATAGGATTTATGTCCAAGCCTATTGCATAAATGAAGATATTGTGAGTTTGAGCTGTGTGATTTGAGAAGGAAAAGTACAGTTCTTCTGCTGGTTTCTCTGTGTGGTATCAGGAGTGTGTGTACGAAGGGCGTTTATGCTTGAGAAATGAAAGAGGGGTGTCTTACCAGTGTGCAGTATTTACAGACTTGTGTTAGAGCCTCAAGGAATGTGTAAAAAAATACCGACTGGGTGGGGGGTGGGGAATATGATGTATGCATAGTGACAAACAGCCCGATAACATAGCTGGTATGTGTATAAATGTCAGATTTTACAATTATACATATTGTAGATATGTCATCAGGCAGTTTATTTCATTGGGGGGAGAATACATGTTTTTATCAGAGCAGATATCATCTAACTCCTATCGTATAAACAGTTATACTGCACAATTGTTATTTTTTATTTTAATGTTATTGAAAATAGTAAAATGATACTTGTGAATTTTGAAGCTGCTACTGGTTTTCCTATGCTTCCTGACCTGTTCCTCGACAACATGTGGTAGAGGGACTGAACGGACTGCATGATTCTTCCTGAGGTCTGCAGGTCATTAAGAATGTCCTGTACATCTCCTTCAAAGAGCCTGAAGCCCCTGAAGTGAGCATTCAGTATGGACTGTTGGACATCAGTGTCGAAGCCAGAAACCCTAAGCCAGGAGCACCTCCTGAAGCAAATCTCCACTGCGGAGGCCCTGGCTGAGGCATCCAAGACATCACACGCAGCACTGAAAAGATGCCTAGCCACGTCAGCACTAGACTGGAGGGCCTTGAGTAGCTCCTGCATCAGGGGTCCCTCAAGAACGGACCGGGCAGCCAATCTGGCCGTCTCCCAGAGATCATTTTGGTACTTGAGCATGTGGCCCACATAACTAAGGATCCTTACTGCCAAAGTGGAAGAAGCAAAAACCCTCTTGCCCATGAGGTTCAGCTTCCTGGACTCGTTGTGTAGAGGGAGGGAGGGAGCCAAGATGCTGGGGTCTCCTGGACTGGTCTCGGACTGCCTTTATAACCACCGAATCCGCCTGAGGGAGCCCAGCGAAAAAGAGCTTTCCAGAGGGGGTCTGGTATAGTTTGTCCACCTTCCTGGGCATGGGGGGGGGGGAGAATCAGGTTTGGCCTATACCAAGCTGCCATGGTGGCATCCTCATATGCATCAATCAAAGGAGGGATAATAATAGGAGGGGACAGGCAGGCCCAAATAGTGAGCCAGGTTCCACCTGATAACATCCTGCTCCATGGCATCAAACCCCATGAGAGGCGGCCTGCAGTTGCCTCATCACAACAATGAAGGAGGGGTCATCTGGGGCAGACCTCAGGACATAACTGAAGGAATCCTCCCCCGCTGAGGAGACCGTGGAAGTGCTAGAGGAAGTCCAGGCCCAGGCATCCTCATCTTCCTCATCCTGTAGGGGGAAGTTAGGGTGACAGTCTTCATCATTCCCTGGCTCAAAGGATGGCATTGATGACATCTACGAATGAGAGGGGGCAGGTCTCGACAATGTTTGATGCGACAGCACTGAAGGCTGAGAAGGCTCCGCTGCCCTGAGGTGGGATAACCCTTTGCTCTAGGTCCAGGAAAGAAGGAAAAGAGACAGGATATTGATGGTTACGTCACTGGGCAAACTCCATACAGCATCAACGGGGGTACTGAGGGCCCGGCATCGAGAGGGAGGGAGGGCTGTAGCAACAACGGGATGGGGACAGGCAGAGGGACCTGCAGCCCCAAAGTCGTAGGGATGGTCACAGGCATAGATGGAACAGGCCTAACTCCTGAGAACGCATGAGTGTCAACGGAAGAGGCCTAACGCCTCACAATGCATGACTGTCATCAGCCACCAGCAGGCCAGCATTGTTCCCCGACTGTGGACCATGATGAGGTGGAAGGGCATTCAGCTGAGGTGGGCACATCGGCAGGGGTAGAGGAGGAAACCCAAGCGATGAAGGGCCAGCGTTGGCGGTGCTGACGGGCTGCACTGCCAAAGTCCCTCTGGTAGCAGAAAGGGTGAGGCAAACAGAGGGAATCGTCGGCGAGAGAAGAGAAAGGTCCACTGACATTGAACCACCATCGGGCTGAGGAGGAAGTCAAGGTGACAGTCCTCATCACCCCCTGGCTCAAAAGGCGGCATTGATGACATCGACGAACGAGAGGGGGGCAGGTCTCGACAATGTTTAATGTGACAGCACCGAGGGCCGAGAAGGCTCCGCTGCCCTAAGGTGGGACAACCTTTTGCACTAGGTCCAAGAAAGAAGAAAAGAGAGCTATGACACTGATGGTTACTGTCACTGGGGCAACTCCCTACAGCATCAACAGGGGTACTGAGGCCTCGAAATTGGGAGGGAGGGCTGTAGCAACGAAGGGATGGGGACAGGCAGAGGGACCTGCAGCTCCAACGTCGTAGGGATGGTCCTAGGCATAGATGGAACAGGCCTAACTCCTGATGACGCATGACTGTCAATGGAAGAGGCCTGACTCCTCACAATGCATGACTGTCACCAGCCACCAGAAGGCCAGCATTGTTCCCCGACTGCGGCCCCTGATGAGGTGGAGGGGCATTCAGCTGAGGTGGGCACATCGGCTGGGGTAGAGAAGAGGAAACCCCACTGATGAAGGGCCAGTGTTGGCAGTGCCGACAGGCCGCTCTGCCGAAGTCCCTCCGTAGCAGAAAGGGTGAGGCAGGCAGTGGGAATCGTCGGCGAGAGAAGAGAAAGGCCCACTGATGTTGAACCACCATTGGCATGAGAAGCACCGGCTGAGAGGGCTGCCAAGGCAGACCCTGTAGGTGAGAGGGTGTGGGCGGCAGCGAGGGGTTGGCCTGGTCTGCCAAGACCCCAAAGTGTTGGCTGGGCACGGCAACTGAGAATGCTCCCGGGAGGACCAATCTTTCTCATGGTGGTAATGCTTCCCCGACAATTTGTCCCTGGCTTTGACAGAGTGGGAGGCCAAGTACAGGGACGGGGAAGCAGAGGACGAGCCTGAAGCTCCTTCTCCAAGGTGGTGACCTCCTGTTCCATTTGGAAAGATCTGAGCTCCTTCTGATACTGACGCCGGGTAGCCTGGTTGAAGCCGTGGCAGATCTCGCAGGCCTCCATGTTGTGGTTGGTGCCACGGCAGTGGACACAGGCCTCGTGAAAATCCTTATTGCAGATCTTCTGTCCTTAGCTGCAGCAACAAAAGAGGTTGTTGGAACCGGGCATAAAAGAAAACTGGGAATCACTTTAGGGAATGAAGTGCAAAAAACATTAGGTTGAGAAAATTCAGAAAGTTTGAGAAAAAATGGCGGTCGTCTGAAGCGATGGTGCTCCGTGGAGTCCGGAGCGCAATGATCAACATCGGGAAAAGAACTGAGGAGTGTTTGGGCCGCCTGTAGCTATATAGGGGGATGTCAACATAATGATGTCACCGTGGGCCGCCCCAGTTAGACTGCTAGCAAAAATGTGTCCGGATGGTCCTGGTGCCTGGCCACTATAGTTCCTAAGATGTGACTTGCTGCAAGAGATTTCCTCAAAGAAGATATAAGGAACTACATATGTCCCTTAAAGCAGTGCATTATGGGTAAAGAGGACAGAACAACAGCTAGACAGACAGACGCATATGCTGATTACCGTGATGGAGCTCCCATCTAATTAAATCATAATAAAATAAAACTTTTTTTTTTTTTTATATATATACAAAGTGACATACTGGGGGATCCCCAATGATCCAGAGGTAAATGTGTCAACTTACTATGTTGGTGACTTGGGTTCACACCAGAGCCCAGGGCAATGCACACTTCTCGGAACAGAGAAGGTAAAGATGTTCAGCTCAGCTGCTGCCTGCTGCACGGCTGACCTCAGTACCCCAGGGGCAGGGAGCCATGCAGCCAGGATCTTGTCAACTAAGGTACACCCCCTTGTTGCTGATATCAATCGTGGGGACTACTGATGCCAGTCTCAGGGTTGGTACACAGTGGGTTCAGTGATAGTGGATAGGGAAGTCCAGCCACCCCAACTTACCAGAAGGTCACGGCACAGGCAACACCCCTGTAGGAGGGATAGAACTGGCTGGGAAGATGAAGTCTCACCCTTCCAGATGCCAACATGGGTCATTTGAACCCTTACCCCTATAGTCCAGAAAGATCTCTCAAGCTCTACCTTGCCGCTTTAGTCTTGAGGGGGTTATGAAGTCACTCAAGAGTCCTGCCATAGGGGAAGCCAAGACTATTTCAGCAGCAGGCTGCTTCATGTGAAAGGACCAGAACTGGTGGCAGCTCCAAAGCTGAGAGATGCTTTGGTGGAGACAGGCGGCCCTAGTCAAGCACTGGGAAAAAGTTGGTTAACTAGTGTTAAAATACTGTAAATAACAAAAGCAACCAACATCCACAACTCCTGCCGGTACCTGACTGGAGCGCAGCCTCTTGCTCTCCAATCCATTCTTCTCCTGCAGCAGTGCCTCCTTTTTGGCCACTATGTCTTCCCGTTTTTTCAGCTCCCCCTTCAGTTCCTCCAGAGCTCGCCGCTGCCCTAGCACCTTCTCCATCTCCAGATCCAGCCACTTCTTCTGCTCTTCAATTTTCTGAAATGTAACAAAAACAAAACAAAAGATAACACTGTTCTGAAGAGCTAAGGAATTTGGCTCAATGCCACTGTCAGCTGGAGACAAAGACAGTGAGGATTTCAAGTGCACAAGGTTGACTTCAGTTCTCAAAAGATTTAGGGCCAGATATTCAAAACATGTACAGATGGGGTGCTCCAGCAAATTTTATTTTTAAAGAGATTTTTCCAGTTTTCTGCCAAACAAATTTATAGTTCGCATCCGCAGGACTCGGATCTTATAATATTATTTTGACTATTTTTTTCCACTCCTTTGGCTGCCTGAGCTGCTTCCCCTATCGGGTAGATACGGTCGCCGATCGCCTCCACTGCGGGGGAGCCCCCAACAGAGCATGGATCCAGATGGGTGCCATGGCGAAACTGCGGACAGCCATCAAGCTGCTCGCTTCAGGCGCCATTTTTCCTGGTTTCCTGTCCCTTTGGTGCATGCTCAGACAGTGCCTCCAGTCTCCACTAGGGGCTGCTGCTGAGCGATGCATTCCCTGATCCCACCTCCCGGACAGGACAGCAGTCCTCCGGATGCTCAATCCTCTCCGCCCCTGCCGACCCCCCCCAATCCATTCCTGAACCCAGGTCGCCGGCGTAGGTCGAGGTAAGATCTTATAACATTAAGTAAATTTTAGTTTCAGGACATCCATTATTAAAGGCTTACATGAAAACAGGCCCTTTGCCATTTAGACTTCATCTGTTCCTGCCCAAAAGCCATAATCCTCTACTTTGTGACATCAGAATCATTTCTATGGAGAGCTGCCTGGGTAGCACTACAAGTTGCCATTCATACAACCAGGGTTCATGTGTCAAGCCCAGGATATCTGGGACCCAATATTGAAAAAAGTGCAAAGTGAAGCATACAGGTTTGCGCTCCACTTTGCAAGTGCCCAGGAGACTGAGGAAGCTATACACAGTTGGATAATGCACCAGCGCTATTTGACTGCATATAGGGCCATGTTGTCGCAGCGCTGCCCCAACTTGGATCCCTGCTGCACAGGGAATCGCACCACCAGAGTGGATAGTGCCAAAGCACTATCTGCAATTTTCAGAGGGATCCATGCAAATGAGCCCACTGGGCATGCAAGGTGCTAAGGGCCCAGATTCCACCCTTTATGGATCCAATTGCATGGGAAGCAGCAACAGGTTTGTGCAGCGCCCCCCCAACCCCGACTGCCTGGTCCCATGGAATGAAGGATGTCCCTGGTGCCTAGTGGTTCCCTCCAGCCCTCCAATCGCCCAACCCATATGAACTAAAGAATCCCTGATGCCTAGTGGTCCCCCTCCTCCCTCTGATCGCCAGCCCCTATGGGAAATAAATACTACTACCTGGTGCCTAGTGGTCCCCCCTCCTGCCAATCACCAGCCTGTATATTAACTACATAATTCCTGGTGCCTAGTGATCCCCCTCCAACCTGGTAGCCGATCTCCGGCCTGTAACAGAAAACAGCTCCCTGGTGGCCAATGGCCCCACCCTCCAGTACCTGATCCCTGGCCCATAACAGAAAAAGGCTCCCTGGTGGCCAGTGCCTCTCCTCCGTACCCGAGTCCCCACACTGTACAAGACACCAGATTCCTGGTGGCTAGTGGTCCTCCCCCTCACACCACCATCCTTATTACAATAAGAGATGTACCCAGTACCCAGTGGCCCCACCTGTTCCCCGAACCCTGGCACAATCAAGTACAAAATATTGCCTGGCGTCCAGCAGTCCCCCTTCCCCTAGTTTCCGATTCCCAGCTCCGTAACAAGGACAACACCCTGCCTTGTTTACATGAGAAAGTATAGTTATGAAAGGACTTACTGCAACAGTAGATCTTCTGAGAGAAGCTCTTGCAGCAGGTAAAACACACAGGAATGATGCCTGCTGCCAGTAGGACCCTACGGCAAACTTCTTTCTAGCAGTACCTAGCGGGGACTGCTCCTCGCTGGCATCAGTGCTGCCCCTGACATCCCACCCAGTATATAAGAGGAGGCGGTCCCAGCGTGCTACAGTTCTTGTACCGCCGGAAAACCCTGACAGTTCGCACACAAGGTGCAGATGAAAAAAGGGCGCTTCCTCATCCAGCAGACAACCTAGAGTCCTGTCTCATGCAGAGAGAAGCAGACCTCCAGGGGGAAGGAGGGGGAATATACCTGCTGCAAGAGCTTCTCTCAAAGATCTACTGTTACGGTAAGTTCTTACGTAACTGTACTATCTTACTTTGAGAGGAAGCTCTTGCAGCAGGCAAAACACATAGGACTGAGTCCCAAGCAATATAAACTAAATAAAACCACCTGGGGAGATAGGAGAGGACAAGCAATGAGACAGAAAGAGACCCCTCAGGCAATCAGGCCCTGCAGGACTGCAAGGCCAAAGCCCGCTCTGCGCTGAGAGGCAATATCCAGGCTGAAGTGTTTAACAAAGGTATGGACAGAATGCCACATGGCCACTGCACAAACGTCCGAGATGGAAACCCTCTTGAGAGCGGCAAAGGACACAGCAACAGCCCTAGTGGAGCACCCGTTGATCAGGCCAGAAAGGGGTCTGCCATGTTTCTTTTTTTTTTTTTTTTTTTTAAACTTAGTTTTTATTGATTTTCCATTTCAGGTTATGTTAAACTTCATTACAAGAATAAATATGAAATACATACATCTGTGATAAAGTTAATGCTGTAGTTCCAGGACATTATATAAGATTAGAATGCTCTGCGTACAGTCCTTGCACCTTTTTTACTTTTTTGACTTATTACTTATTGTTTTTTATTTTTTGTTTTTGCAGGCTGGACCGAGTAGTAGCACCTCTCCAGATGTAGTGTCCAATCACCAACCCTCCCATACATCCCGCCACCAAAGGACATAAAGGTTACTCACCTGTAACAGGAGTTCTAGGAATGGTATATGTTGTTCATCCACACTGTCTGGCAGGTTCCTTGCCACTTTAAATCTTGCCAGAAGGTCTTCAAGCTGGCTCCTCCCACCCAACCGGGTGGTAAAACTCTAGGCTCCGCCCCATGACGCCAGATCTAGCCCGCTGGAAGCCAGGTTGTGCGTCGAAGCGGGAGGTCGGGTGGGTCGTGTGGATGAACAACATATACCATTCCTAGAACTCCTGTTACAGGTGAGTAACCTGTATTTCTAGGGACATGGATATGTTGTTCATCCACACTGTCTGGCAGACTCTAGCAGTTCTCTGGGAGGAGAGGCAAGGTGCACCCTCTACTTAGGGAATAAAGACTGGAGAACTGAGGCCCCAAAACCAGCATCCCAGCGTGACTCAAGGTCGATGTGGTAGTGGGTGATGAAGGTATGTGCTGACTTCCAGGTAGCAGCCCCACAGATTTCCTGGATAGGGACGTCCCTGGAAGCAGCTACCGATCTGTGATATGGTGGGTAGAATGAGCTCTTATCCCTCTGGGAGGCTCCATGCCCGCCAACCTATAGCAGAGATCTATGCAGGAGGTGACCCACCTGCCTATCATCCGCTGCTGCAGGTCTGCCAGGTGCGACTTCAGCATAGGTGACAAACAGCTGTGAACCTCTCCCCGAACTTCAGCCGTCCGCTCCTTATAATAAGCGAGCGCTCTTCTAGGGTCCAAAGTATGGAGCTTATATTTGGCCTCCGAGGTGTGATTGGGGTAGAACACTGGCAGAGTCAACACCTGGTTAAGGTGAAACTCTTGACACCACCTTCAGAAGGAATTTCGGTTGGGGGCGCAGGACAACCTTGTCCCTGTGGAAGACCAGATAAGGAGACTCGATGGAAAGCGCCTGGAGTTCTCCCATCCTTCTGGCTGACGTGATAGCCACCAAGAAGTCGGTCTTCCACGACAGGTGGGAGATGTCACACCTGTGCATCGGTTCGAATGGCTTGCCCATGAGCTCGGCCAATACCAGCAGTAAATCCCCTCCCACAGAGGTGGTGGTTCACGCACAGGAGGGAATATGTGATCTTGGCGCTTGAAAAAGCGCCAAACCACCTTCTTCTTCGCCAGTGACTGCTTGCCGGCCCACACCCGGTAAGCAGAGATGACTGCCAGGTGCACCTTGAGGGTCATCGACCGAAGCCCCTGCTGGGAAAGGGACCACAGGTAGTCCAGAATGCTAGCCAGCAGACAGGACGAGGGGTCCAACCCCTTGCCCTGACACCAAATGGAGAATCTCTTCCATTTGAAGGCATAGCATATTCTGGTCAACTCCTTGCGGGATGCCTCAGCGATGTTGAGGACCTTGTCAGAAAGATCCAAGGCCTGGAGCTCTAGCTGCTCAGGAACCAGGCCATCAGGTGCAAGGATTGAAGGTCTGGATGGGGTACCTTCCCCGTGAAGGACAGCAGGTCTGGGAGGACTGGAAGCTGCCTCAGGAGCCTGGAGCTGAGGCTGAGGAGATCTGGATACCACAACTGGCGAGGCCAGTCTAGGGCTACCAGTATCACCTGTGCCTTGTCCCTCCTGATCGTGAGGAGCACCTTGTGGATCAAGGGCAGAGGAGGGAAAGAGTAGAACAGGCCCAGTACAGCCTCAGCTTGGCGTTCTCCCTGGAGGCAAACAGGTTCACCTGAGGTGTGCCCCAGTGGGAGAACAGGTCTTGTACTATCTCCAGCAGGAGAGACCACCCATGAGATGCATCAACTATCCGGCTGAGGGCATCGGCCAGACTGTTCGAGGCTCCTGCCACATGAATGGCTAGGAGATCCGCCTCCAGGCTGAGCACGAGAGACCAAATGTGGAGAGCTTCCTTGCACAGAGGCAGGGAGTGCGTCCCGCCCTGCCTGTTGAGGTAGTATATGGTCATGGTGTTGTCCATCTGGACCTGGACCACTTGACCCTGAACAAATGGAGTGAAGGCGGTCAGGGCTAGCCGGACCACTCGGAGCTCCAGCAGGTTGATGTGGCATCTGGACTCCTGAGGGGACCAGAGTCTGTGGGCTCTGTGCTCCCCCAGATGGGCACCCAAACTCATCAGAGAGGCACTGGTCATCAGGATGACTGTTGGCTTGGTGCGGACAAACAGGATTCCCTCCCGCAGATGAGCTGGGATGAGCCACCACTGCAGGCCGTCCCACATCTCCTGGGTCACAGGGACTGGCTGGTCTAGAGGACCTGAGCGCTGAGACCACTGGCGGGCCAGCCCCACTGCAGGGGGCGCATATGCCAGCGGGCCCAACGGACCACGCTGGTGCAAGCCGCCATGAGACCCAGAAGGCACAGGAAGTCCCGGGCAAGGCACAATTGCCCAACCAGAAATGACTGGGCAAAGGAGGAAAGGACCTCGGCCCTGTCTGCCGGGAGCTGGGCTCTGGCTTGGAGAGAGTCGAGCTCCACCCCGATGAACTGAATCACCTGCAAGGGCACGAGTTCCGACTTGGCCTCACTGACGAAGAGGCTGAGTTGAGAGCAAGCCTGGAGGGCCAGATCTCTGGACCGCTCCATCTCCAACCTGGAGGGACCTGCTATCAGCCAGTCATCCAGGTAAGGGTAGACCCGGACCCCTCGGTGCCGCAGGAATGCTGCCACCACTGCGATGCATTTGGTGAAGACCCTGGGAGCTGATGAGAAGCAGAAGGGCATGGCCTGGAACTCGTAGAGGGTTCCCTCTGACCGAAAGCGGAGGAACTGCTGATGAGACGGATAGATTGGGACGTGAAAAAATGCATCCTGGAAGTCCAGGGAGCAGAACCACATGCCCTGCTCCAGGGATGGTATTATCTGAGCCAGGGTTACCATCCGAAAGGTGCGCAGCCTTAGGAACTCGTTCAGGTCGTGCAGATCCGAGAATGGGGCGCCAGCCCTCTGTCCATTTTGATACCAGGAAGTACCTGGAAACAAACCCTGGGCATGGAGGAGGATCCACAACCTTGCTAACTACCCCTTGGGGAGGAGCTGGTCGCTGTTGTCTCAGAGAGCTGACTGGGAGGCTGCGGACCCGGTAGCCCCCTGCTCGAACTCCAGAGGCTGGCCCCTGCTGACCACTTCCAGCACCCAGCAGTCCGTGGTGATAGTGGACCAGGCGGAAAGGAAGTGGCTGAGCCAGCCCACCCTGTGTGCGACCTAGGGGAGATGAGATGAGGTTGGGGGTGGCACCCCGCAACCCACCACTGGGCAGGCTTGGAGGAGGAGGGACCGGCTGAGGAGCCGCTGGGGTACTTCCCCCACAGGCTTCCTGACCGAAGGAGCGACGGACTTAGCTCTAGGGCGCCGAGTTTGAGACTGCTGGCCCTGCTGTTGGTGCTGCTGGGCAGGTCTTGCTGCGGGAGCAAAGGGACAAAAGGGCTTACGCTGCTGATGGCGGCCTTTGCCCTTCTGTGCAGACGTGACCGAATCTAGGGTGGCATTAGACTTCTCAATGTGCTGGAGGTGGCACTCTACAACAGGCCTGAACAGGTCGGTGCCCAGAAAGGGAACATCTGCAAGCTTATATTGGGTGTCTGCAATGAAGGTCGAGATCCGCAACTAAGCCCTGCGGCGCATGGCCACTGCGGCCACTACCGAACGGGCACAAGAGTCTCCAATGTCCAGAGCCATCTGGAGCTACTGCTTTGCCACCGCCCTTCCCTGATCCCAGACTTGCTTGACCGTGGTCTGGAGGTCGGCCCACCTTTCTCCCTGAGTAGTCCAATTTCTTGGACTTCTTATCTGGGGGCTTGTCCATGTCCCTCGTGTTGCCCGAGCGCCTGAAGACAGAATCTGCTACCAACCTTCGGCCGAGGGGTGCTCCGAGAAGCCGGAGAGAGTCAGCAGGAACCACATACTTGCGGGTCATCCTGGCCGATGGTGCGGGACAGGAGGCTGGGCGCTGCCAGAGTTATAACACCGGGCCCACAATGGCCTCGGCCATGGGGAAGGCCTCTGTGGGGGAGTCCCCCTTGTCCAGAATCTCTGTAAGGGGACATGTGGCCGGTTTCTGCACGGGTTTGAGCGGCATCCCGGTGGACTCAGAGATAAGCCAAATGATAAAGAGGAACGAGGTGGGGCTCTCGTCCACAGAAAGACCCCCCTGAGGATTCCAGGTTGACTGGACGGGAATGCAACGAGGAGTCTTCAGACTCCATAGAGTCCGCGTACAGCTGGTGACTGCCTGAGCCACTCTCCACTCGCCGAGGGCAATCAGGGATGAGAGTGGCAGACAACCGATGGGGCAAACATTGAGCCGACCGAGAATCCTTGGTCAGCGCCCCATTCTTTGGCTGGGGAGGCGGTGGTTCCACCACAATGAGTGGGGCAGCCAGTTTTGGCCGAGCCGTCAGCGCCGGAACCTGGTCCTTGACCGGGGAACCGGCAGCGGGAGTCGGCTTCGGCCATTCAGGCGACAGCCACTTAACTGCCCATGTGGAAGCCAGTGTCAGCTTGCTGACGGCCAAAAGGAGCTGTTGCCACATTAGATCCTCATAGTGCCAATGCAACTTGCGCTGGAGCCTCTCCTCAGCCGAGGAGGATGAGGAAGAAGAGCGGCGGCACCGCTTTCCACGATGTCGTGACCGAGACCGCCGATGTCAGTGGGATTTCCCCGAAGTGGAGGAGGACCAAGACCGAGACCTCGACCGTCGGTGGTGCTGGCGGCAGGCCGAGGAAGGAGCAGGGGAAACCTGCTGCCCCTCCAGTTCATGGTCCTGGGTCAGGGACTTCGGCTCAATGGTCTGAGGCAAGTCCTCGGAAGGCACCGGAAGCACCGGTGTCAGAGAGAGAGTTATCGGCCTCCTCATTCGACAACCTGACGGTGGGCTCGAGAAAAATCTCGGCTGCATCGACAGGTGTCTCGACCAACTGGTCTGACGGGGACACCATGAAACCAGCAGCCTGGGCCGCAACATCGACCGAAGTCGAGAGCCGATGATCTGGAGAACGAGATCCCTCCCACTCCAAAGAGCGTCGACAGTGGGTCTTATCTTTTTTTGGATCCTTCTTCTGGGACCGAGGGGTGTGATACCCAGAAGGACCCTCCCCTTTAGTCGAGAGGGACTGGCACAGCTCCCGAAAGGAAGCCGTGTAAGAAGAGTCCAGTTGGAGTGGAATAAAGGTCGAAGCCAAAGAGGAGCTCGCCGCGGCCTGGGCCACCTCCTCCTCGAGGACCGTGAGCTGTTCAAGCTGTTCCAGTTGTTATGCAGAGCCCGTTGCCGCAGTTACCACCAAACGGGCCTCCTTCGATTTTACCGGCGGGTACCGTTTCTCTGATCACCCCAGCTGGAGTCAGGCAGCATGGTCTTCGAGCACCGTCGGAGAAAAGGACAGACACATCTCATAAGCCTGCGGACTGTGGTTGTGCCCGAGGCAATAAACGTATGAGGCTTGAGGGTCAGTGCGCGACATCTTCTGCCCACAGGGGCACCGGCAGAGCCTGGGAACAGTCATGTCCTCCATCGCAGCCGAGGGAAGAGGATGAAGACTGAACTTGAATGTGTTTCAAAGTAAGATTAGGAAAAAAATCCGAAGTTTTTAGAGTCAGGGCCTGTGAAACGCGAGAGCGCTAAGGAGGGAACCTGATGCTTCCAAGTGGTAACGAAGATCTGGTGTCATGGGGCAAAGCCGAGGGTTTCATCACCCAGGTGGGTGTGAAGAGCTAGCTTGAAGACTTTCTGACCCATCTTAAAGCGGCAAGGTACCTGCCAGACAGTGTGGCTAGAACAACATATCCACGCCCCTAGAACTGGGCAGTTTTGCACTGGATTGGGAAGCGAAAAGGTCCAGCTCTAGCATCCCCCACCTGGCGAACACGTCGTCGACACGGACTGAAGCAGGGACCATTCATGAGCCTGTGACCACGATCTGCTGAGAGCATCTGTAAGATCGTTCTGGACCCCTGGAACGTGAACTGCTGAGATGGTCACCTGATGGTCTGTGGCCCATTCCCATGCTCTCATGGCCTCTCGGCATAGAGGGTAAGAGTGAGTGCCTCCCTGTTTGTTGAGGTAGAAGACCACCGCCGTGTTCTATGTCTGGACAAGAAGATGACCTGGTAAGATCACCGAGCCCAGCACTTGTAGAGCACACAGAACGGCTCTCAATTCCAGGACACTGATGTGCAGGGACTGCTCTACCAGAAACCAAGATCCTTGAGTCCTGTGACTTCCTAAGTGCGCTCCCCAACCCGTGTTTGAAGCATCTGTGTATTGAATCTGGCCGGGAACGTCCATCCGGAAGGGAGTGCCCTCCAATAAAGTCGGAGATGACATCCACCAGAGGAGTTCCCAGCGAAACAGTCCCGTAATGGCAATAGGCGCATCTAAGTCGTCCCGACTTTGGTCCCACTGAACCCAGAGAGTCCACTGGATGGTCCACATTCGCAGCCTGGCGAATGGGACGGAGACAATGGCAGCTGCCATGTGGCCCAACAGGCAAAGCAGGAGTCTGGCGTGCGCTGAGAAGGCTGAACAGAGTTGTCTGGCCACAGCCCGTATGGCTCTGCCCGGTCCTGAGGCAGTGTCCAGCAGCACCCCTATGAACGGAAAAGTCTGTGTGGGAACAAGAGATGACTTTGAAGGGTTGATCGTCACCCCCAGGCGGCTGCAAAAGGTGCAGGTGTCCTGGGTGGTACCCTTGAGATGATCCCTGGAGGTAGCCAGAAGAAGCCAGTCGTCCAGGTAAGGGAACATGAAATGACCCCTCTTGCAAAGTGCTGTGGCTACCACCGCCAGGCACTTCGTAAAGACCCTTAGGGTAGAGGAGAGACCGAAGGGAAGAACTCTGAATTGAAAATGTTCTCCTTGAAAAGCGAACCTCAGGTATCTCCAGTGGCGCTTGGCAATCCGAATGTGGAGATAAGCGTCCTGCATATTCAGGGATGCTAACCAGTCTCCCAAGCTAACCATGGGGAGAAGGTTCTGAAGGGTAACCATCCTGAAGCGTCTGTAGACAACCCAAAGGTTTAAGTTGCTGAGGTTGAGAATCAGCCTTAAATCTCCAGACTTCTTCGGGACCAGGAAGAAGTGAGAATAGAACCTGGAGCCCCTCTTGGCACGGGGGACTGGTTCTACTGCCCTTTTGGAGATCAGAGCTTGAATGAGCTAGAGAATGAGGTGTCTGTGTCCCCTTGGATGATGGGATGGGGGGGTGGTCTGTCCGGAGGAAGATACACGAACTCGATAGAGTGCCCGTGATCTATGAGTTCGAGAACCCACTGGTCGGACGTCACTTGTCTCCAGAATTCTGGATATAGAGAGAAGCAACCTTCCACCTCCTCTCCCAATGCGCTGTCATGGAGAGGTGGGTTGCCTGGATAGCCAGGCATTTGGAGGGGAAGGGAAGATGGCTGGGGCTGGTTTAGCCTGTCGAGAGAGAGGCTGAGGAACCCTTGGCTCCACCTCGCCGACCAAAGTCTCCTCGCTGAGGTTGGTTCTGAAAGCGGGGTTGCTGAGGCTGATGACCCCTTAGCCGATGACCCTTCTGCCACGAAAACTGGACCTATGAAACTGTACCTGCGGTATATTGACTGCATAGTGCGGACAGCCATACCGGAGTCTTGAAGCTTAGAGATGATCTTCTCCGTCTCTTCATCAAAGAGGATGAGCCTTTGAAGGGCATGTCCTGAATGTTGGACTGCACATCTGGCGTGAACCTAGGAGTGGCACCAGAGACAAATGCCCGTAGCAGCTGCCCTTGCTGATGTGTCCACAGAGTCGTATGCACAGCGCAGCACGTGTGTGCCCATGTCTGATGTGGTCTGGAGTAATTTAGCATGTTCTGCCTTCTCAGGACAGTCGGGCACAGCTTGTAATATGTCCAGTCCCTGTTCCCAAAGGGCATTCTGAAACTGGGCCGTGTGAGTCAGGAAGTTCAAACTCCTGACGCTGCAAGTGGCAGACGCGTACACCTTTCTGCTCATTGAATCCAGCTGCTTGGACTCCTTGTCTGGAGGCTGGGTGCTCAGGTGTTTGAGCCTCTGCGAACAATCATGAGCTGCTGAGATGACCACCGAATCTGCAGCAGGTCGCTCAGCAAGAAAAGGATGTTCCTTAGGAGCCCGGTATAAATGATCAGCCTTTTTGGGGACTGAAGAGGAAGAATGAGGGTGCGGGTGGCTTGAGTCATGTCTGCAAAGGTGTCCACCAAAGGTGGGATAACCAGGGGCTTTGGATCCTTTTGCCAGAGATACTTGGCAAGCCTTGAGTGCTCTGGGCTGAGGGCCTCCGTGTCCCAACCCATGTTTGACTGGATGTGCTGCATGACCTCCATAAATGAAGGATCGTCAGGCGGTAATTCGGCTGGTCTTCAGGCTCTCCCGAAGGTGGATCTTCCACTGAGGAGGAAGAAGAGGAATCTGTTGGGACATAGGAGTCTGATGAAGACTAAGAGGGACAGCAGTGTCTCCTCTTTTTGCGTTGGTGCCTGTCCAGAGCGCTGGAGGGGCTAGAGCTGCGAGACCTGCAGTGCCTCCTTTTGTCCAGCTTCTTTCTGGGGCTGAATGGCACCTGCCCCTACCTTCACTGGAAAGGGGAGGTGGGATCTTGTCCCTTGCGAACGGGGGTTCAGCCCCTCCATCCAGAATTGGAGTAGGCTCGGGTTGAGGAGCAGCCAGAGTAGGTCTGGCAGGCAACAGGTCAGGTTTTATTGTCTCCCACCAATGGAGAAGAGAGATCTTTCACCTGACTCATACTGAGCCTTGGTGAGCCTGGAGTCGGTGGATCTGGCATCGGTGGATGGCCGCATGCACCAGAACCAGCGTTGGAAGGGTATGGCATCGGGGTGGGGTGTACAGGCAACAACGGAGGGACCTGGGCCTGGAGGCCATTGTCGAGCTCAGAAGAAGGCCTATGGGTGCCGGCCTGGTGGCACGGAGGATTGAGACGATGGACGCCACACCTTGCACCACACCGGTGACCCGGGTTTGGGAACGAGCCCAGGTGGCAGGGAAGAACTAGGATCAAGCATCCGCCGACATCTCTCCTAGTCCTGGGTGGGTTGGGGAAGCACATCACGCTGCACACCATGCTGTGGAGGCCCCTGGGGACGCCCAGAGGCACTGCAGATGCAGGTGTTAGCCAAGGGGGAGCGCGGCGGATGTCTGCATGTTAGTGTATGGGCGTCACTGCCGTCCACGCTCCATCAGGGACCTACTGGAGGAAAATGGCTGGGCGTGAGCGAGAAGCAGCTTGATGGCGCACCTCTCACGGCCGGGAGGACTATCGGTGGAATCGCACTGGGGGGTCCGGGGCCATCTAGGCAGGGCATGAGGACCCCA
Organism: Neoceratodus forsteri; assembly: GCA_016271365.2. Taxonomy (NCBI): domain Eukaryota; kingdom Metazoa; phylum Chordata; order Ceratodontiformes; family Ceratodontidae; genus Neoceratodus; species Neoceratodus forsteri. The sequence continues at coordinate 506,186,308 of CM028129.1, forward strand.
AGTGAGTCGGCGACAGCCGTACCGGACCCCCCATCATGCGAGTGAGCCTGCTGCTCTCCCGGCGGACAGGGCTGGTGGCTGGATGCCCCCGCCGGTAAGTCGCCGCAGCAGGCAAATAAACAGTGACATAATAAAAATAAAAAAAAAAAAAAAAAGACCACCTGCGGGCCGGCGTCTGCTTCACAGACGACAGTAAGTCATCCACCATGTCATCGGGCTGGCAGCGGTGGAGTCATAGCCGGAGGTGGCAGTGCCGTCGGAGGACTTACGATGGTCCGATGGAAGCTTGGGGACATTCTATGTTGGGCGTCAGTCAGACGCAGGTGTCTGACAGTGTCTGCCTTTTTTTCAGAAGACTTGGGCTGTTTAGGCAGGAAAGAAGAGGCCCTGCCCACCGACAGACTTGAAGATTTAGATCTCTCCTGGGAGTCAGCACTGAAGACAGAGGCTGACTAGGAGGAAGAATGGGCCTTACCTGGATCTGAAGATCTCCCTGAGGCAGCAGGAGGAAGCCTAATCTTTGGCGGCTGGAGGGCAGAAGATTGCCCAGAGGTCTTCTGAAGAGAGGCCGTCCCCACCGGAGACCGGGGCGGGCTTCAGGGCTATGAGGCGGGAGTCCTGACCGGAGGAACCCGACCTGGAGGCCGTGTACAATCCAGAGGACCGGGACCTGGAGCAGGATCTCTCCCTTACTCTATGCATCTCTCTATGCTTCTCCTTCGATTTGGAGCAATGGTGCTTCTTGGAAGAAGATCGATAGGGAGATTCCCCCGAGGACGATTCCCTCTGCATGGTGGCAAGTTGTTTGCGGGCGAGGAAGGCCTGGAAGGGCTTTTGGCGCCGAATTCAGGTCCTGCTGTTAAAGGCCTGACAATGGGAGCAGGCAGCAGTGTTTGTGGTCCTGGCTCAGGCAGAATAAACAGGCTGCATGGCCGTCTTTCGAGGGAATCTGACATCCGCAGGCGCACTTGTTTGTGTGCTGCCCCGAAGGTGTAGTAGACATGCAGGAAATGGGTGAGTAAAAGTGGAGAAAAACAGCAATAGCAGTCGATGCACTGGTGACAGAAGGCGAAGAGCCAGCTCAGTGCGTGCGTGGCCCGGGGAAAAAAAAAAGCATGGGACACCTCCTCTTATATACTGGGCAGGATGTCGGGCGGGCCGACATCAGCGAGGGCAGTCCCCACTAGGTACTGCTAGAAAGAAGTTTGCTGTGGGGTCCTGCCGCTGGACGGCATCAGTCCTGCGTGTTTTATCTGCTGCAAGAGCTTCCTCTCGTAGTAAGCGCTATGGTAATAATGCAAACTGCAATGATCAAACCAACCCCACAAATTCCTTGGTGTTCTGGGATAACCCCCCCAAATAGCTGGTCCCCCTGTGTCACTGAAGCAATCCATAGGGTCCAGCGGCCACCCCCCCCCCCCAACTTTCACTATAGTATTTCTGACTTTTTATGGACATAAAAATAATACATGTGCTTGATTAACTAGAAAGAAATTACGTGTAAATGAAATCTCACCAATAATAATGTCAACATGATAATTCAAGGGGGGGGGAGCGAAGCCAGCAACTGATGAGAAAGATGCCCTAAGAGGAACTCTCTGCCATTGCACCTAAAACTCAACTATCTGGATTATCAAACTTAGATTTCACAGTTTTAACTTACACCAACTGTTAAGAGTTCACTGAACGCTACTTGTAGATCTCAAACTTGAGTAGAAAACAACATGAGGAGGACCAAGAATCAACCACCTCCGGAGAATGGGATGGGAAAACGGCCACAGCCGGTCGGACCACTGTCGATGGCCGGACAAAGCTCAACTGACACCTTCAGACCATCCACGACACTGTAATAGCAGCGGTGAAGGACTTAGCAGACAAGGTGGATAACTTCAATACTAGACTGACCCTGGTGGAAATTAAAGTACAGCAAGTGATCACAGAAACTAAATCCATAACGGAGTAATCAATGAAAATAAGCTACTCTGCTAAAGACTGGAGTAATTGAAAAACGCAGCCTGATCTGCAAATGTGCGCAACCTTGGGCATTCCGAAAGGCCTGGAAACCCCTAATTCAATCCAATTTATAGATTATCTCTTTAACCAGTGGTTTGGAGATATGCCAGACGTTACTATACTGCAGGTCTATCTTATCAGCCCGAGGAGAAAGCCAAACACCACCACCTTACCCCAAACCATGCTGGTTGTCACAGGCTGCTCTCACCAATGAGATAAACTGTTGATGCATGCCCAGGATCATGCCCCATCGCTCCTAGACGGCGCAAGGTGGTGCACTGCTACCCGGACCTCAGTTTCTCTACCAGGGAATGCACACAAACATTTGACAGAGTTCGAGTGGGACTCCATGTATTGGGTATTACACACTCTTTTTTTGATGCCTGCCCGTCTCAAGATCACCTACGCTGGAAAATATTTTCTATTCAGTGACTCTGCAGAAGCCAGCAAAAAACTGGATAAAATCAGGAAAAACTGGCTTGGTGGTGCTGAGGGCTGAGGTGCTGGATGCCACATCTCGCACTATGCTGGTGACCCAGGTTCAGGAATGACCTCGGGTTGTCGGGGTGCTGGCAAGGGGGGAGGGGGTGGAGCAGGATAGAGCCTAGCGGCGATCCTCTCCAAGGGTGGGAGATCACCCTCCTGTAGTCCCGCTGTCATCGGGTGGAGGTCTGGTGGCGGCACAGGTGGGTGCAAGCGAATGGTAGGGTGGGGCGTTCTGTAGTGCATGGCGTGCGTGTGCCTCCATACACGTGTGCTCATGCCAGGGACTCACGGGTGAGTGGGGGAAAAACCTACAAAAATTTAAATGTAAAAAAATAAATAAATAATTAAATCAGGCAAGACTTTCTTTCTACTTTAGCGGACCAATAACACCCAGATTCTGATAGGTGAAGATGGCGTGCATTTCCACAGTGAAATGTCATTTTTTTCATCCACATAAATGATTAGCATTGTTAAGTGTGACAGAAGCCACCATGTGCTCCATATTTTTTTTAACATCTCGGGCTAATACTTGGTGGCTGAAATAAACAAGCAGCCAAGTTGGTAGGAGGCTGTAACATTTGTCTTTCACCTTACACACAGGTTTACCCCCTAAATGTAATCTGCTCTGTTGAGTAATTTAGATAATGTTAATACTGTTTAAGAACGTGTTCTTAAAAGGAGAGGAGTGATGGTATGGAGCGTTTATCTTAGTAGCACCTTTAATTGATGTGTTTAAAAATACCAATTGTCGGGACAGCCCAGTGGTATGGAGGGCTGAGGCATCCGTGCCTCACCTCCTGCCACGCCGGTGACCCATGTGAGCGGGTCACCGGGGGTCAGCCAGGAGGGAGGGAGAGGACTGAACGTCCGCTGGACAGCTGCCCTCTCCTGGGAAGGGGGGGTACAGGGTCAGCGCTGCCACAGAGCCTGTCGCAAGCAAGGAGGGGGTGGAGCAGTCGGCTGGCATGCTGTGGGCAGAAGCGCGCATGGCTCGGCCATTGCCAATGCTGCACGCTCCACATGGGGGAACCGGAAAACCAGGAAAAGAGGTCCCAGGTCAAGCAGGATGAACAGCCACCCTCCGCAGAATGGTGCTTCCAAGGAGTCTGGATCTGATTTGAGGTGAGTCGAGTTGGGGGCTCACCGCCCTGCCATGGAGGAGAAACCGTGGGGGAATACGGGGACAGCTGCCTGATGTTGGGTGCAGTGGCAGAAATATATGCCGACTGGTAGGGGACCTGGGGAGAAACAGATAAACTAAAATAAAAAAACAAATAAATAAAAAAAAAAAAAAAAGAAACAATCATTTTGTTTTCTGGACCATCAGGCTATAGACACAGCCAAGGAAAGGGATGACTAGGGTTGGGGGGCACACAGGGAGGCCAGAAGGGTAGTGAGCTGCAATGGGTGTGGAGCAGCACTGTTCCTGAGAACCTGGTGGAAGGTTGTGGGGGGTGTCCAGTGTGCAGGCTGTTCAGACAGCCTACGCTGGAAATAGAGAGCTTGAAATGAGAACTGGGGGCAGGTATGAGTAGGAGAGGAGATGGGGCAAGGGGGCAGGGAGGGCTCCATCACAGGATATACCAGTTTACCACAGGCCGAAAGGGGGCGCTTGGCCAGGGAAGCCAAGGGGGCCAAGTCCACAGGAACCAGGAAGCGCAGAAAAGGGGAGCTGGCTGGTGGTAGGGAATGTGAGTAAAGAGAAAGGAAGGAGGGAAAAGGTTCCGGGTAAGCTGACGAAGGGAGGGATTTCAGGGGAGGGCAGGGGACTGGTGACAACAAACAGGTATGCGGTACTGGTTGATGAAAGAGAGCAGGAGGATGGGGAAGGCAACACAGAACAGGGGTTAGGGGACCACGAGGGAAGGGGGAAATACAGGGTGCAAGGAGAGAAGGAAGACCGTGGGGTTAGAGAAGCAGGTGGAACAGACACAAACACACTAACTAAAGGGGGAACAAAGCCAAAACATTAGGGGGGGGGCACAGTGATTGTGGCAGTGAGAGGACATACAATTAGTGGAGGGCGGGTGGTTGGGCAAGGGAAGGAGCACAGAAAGGACGGAGGAGGAAGAGAGCAGATGGAAGTGCAATCAGTGGGGAGGGATGGGGGAATGGACAGGGTAGTAGAGGAGAGGGCACTGAGATAAAAGGGTTCGTAGGACGGCAAACCATGGGAGAAGTGCAGGAGATGGGGGATTCTATGCACAGGGGGGTGAGGGGAGATAAGGGGTCAATGAAAGAGCCGAACCTGGGTGGAGTGTATGCCAGGTATGACAGCGGGGAGAGTAGGGCAGTTCTTTCAGAAATGTGTGGAGAAGGTGGGAGGGAAGCCTCAGTCATATCGTAGTGCATCTAGGAACAAACGACCTAGAGGGCACTACAGTGGATGAAGTGCAGGAGAGGTTCAGGGAGGTGGGGAGTATCTGCAACTGGGTGGGACGTTCAGTGACATTCTCTGAGGTACTGTACTCCCAGTACCAAGGGCAAGCACCGCTAGGAAGCTAAGAATACAGGAGTTTAATAGGTGGCTGAAGGAGTGGTGTGCAGAAAAGGGGTACGGGGTTGTAGGGGAGTGGGACAAGACTTGGAATAATAAGGGCCTTTATGCCAAGGATAGGCTGCATTTCAACATCAATGCTATAAGGACGTTGAAACAGGGGCTGGAGAATTACATTAAAAACAAAATAGATTTAAACTGGGGGAGGGAGCAGAGTCGGACAGCAAAGGGGAGTCACCTTCCAGGCAAGACCGGAAGGCCTCACCCCCCAGAGAGGGAGGGAGGGAGAGAATGAGGGGAAGTTACCAAGGCGGAAGTGTGGGGGGAGAGACGGGAAGAGGAGTGGCAGGACACAAGGTGGAATGTTGTATCACTGAATGCAAGAAGCTTGGCAAACAAGATGACAGAGTTCCAGGCATTGATGGCAGAAGGGGAGGTAGGTATTGCCGCCATCTCAGAAACCTGTGCCACCCAATACCAAGACTTGGATCTCACGATCCCGGGATATAGGGTGTACCGCTGGGACCAGGAGGGGGGAAGGGTGGCTGTTTATGTCAGGGAGGGGATACTGTGTACTAGGGGGAAGAGGGGAGGCCAGAAGCCATATGGGTTCTGCTCCAAAGCCCCAAACGGAAGAAGCTCAGGACAGGAGTGGTGTACAGGCTACCCTCACAAAGTGAGGAGATGGACAGGGAGCTGGGAGAGCAAATCAGGAAAGTCAGTGGCAAAGGGAGTACAGTTATAGTGGGGGACTTTGACCTACCTGGGGTTGGCTGGCGGATGGTAACTACAACAAACGACAGGGAACAGGTACTGCTGGAGGCTATCCAAGGCAGTTACCTAATGCAGGGAGTTAGAGCCTACCAGGGAGGGGAACATACTGGACATGGTGCTAACAAATGGCGACCAAGTCCAGGATGTGGTGGTACAGGACCCTTTAGCAGGAAATGACCACCGCTAAGTGTGGTTCATTCTCAACAGAGGGAGGGAGTCGGCTAAGACCAGGACAAGAGTGTTAGACTTCAGGAAGGCAGATTTTGCCAGAATGGGTAGTATCCTAGTTTTTTTTTTTTTTTTGGCTGGAATTAACCCAGGGATGGATGCTGAACAGAAGTGGGCAGTCATTAGGAAGGGACTGAATGAGGCCACAAACACGTGTGCCAAGTCTCGGAGTAAGCAGTCCAGGTCAAAAAAACCTAGCTGGCTCAGCAGGGAAGTGGAGGGGAAGGTGAAGCAGAAAAGATTGGCCTTCATTAAGTTAAAAAAAAAAAAATCAGGGCATGAGGACGACAGGGAGGTGTTCACAAAGGCACCTAGAGAGGTGAGCAGGGCAGTCAGGGCAGCCAAGGCAGCAAAGGTGCTGAAATTGGCTCAAGGGATCAAAGAGGGAGAGAAGGGGTTCTTTAAATACACAAGGGAGAAGAAGAGTTGTAGGGATGACACTGTTAGAATCAAAGGGAGGGGATGGGCAGAAAAGGGAGAGACCAGGCAGAGGCACTCAGCAGTACTTCTGCTCAGGTGTTCTAAAAGAGATAGTTAATACCACAAGGGAAGGGTGGGGGGCAGAGATAATAGATGGGGTCATCCAAGAGGACAGAGTTTAGAAGGGCCTTAAAGCCTTGCGGATGGACAAGGCGCCAGGGCCGGACGGGGTACACCCAAGGGTCATGAAGGAACTGGCAGAGGTGCTGGCAGGCCCTCTGACAGACCTGTTCAATACCTCCTTGGAGACAGGGAATGTACCCAGAGACTGGAGGATGGCTCACGTGGTACCCCCTCCACAAGAGTGGACCCAAGGTCGAACCGGGCAACTACAAACTGGTGAGCCTGACTTCTATAGTGGGTAAGTTGATGGAGACCATTCTGAAAGAGAGGTTGATAACCTTTCTCAATAGTAATGGTCTACAGGATGAGACACAGCATGGGTTTGTCTCGGAAAGGTCGTGCCAAACTAACCTAATCGACTTCTAGTAAGATCAGCCTATTCGCCGATGACACTAAGATTTGTGCAAAAGTAGACAGGGAAGAAGGGAGGCCGGCACTCAAGGAGGATCTAGCTAAGCTCAAACACTTGTCTAAGGAGAGGAAGTTGGGGTTTAACGCTAAGAAGTGCAAGGTCATGCACCTCAGAGCCAGAAATCCCAGGACCAGCCACTGGCTGGGGGGGTGGGGAAGTGCAGGTAGCAGCTTCAGAGGAGGAAAGGGACCTGGGGTAATAGTCACAGGGGACATGAAGGTATCAGCACAGTGTAGGAGGGAAGGAGGCAGCAAGGGCAAATTGGATGCTGGGGTGCACTGCCAGGGGCATTGGAGACATTGCAGAGGGGGTCAAAAGTAAGATCAGCCTATTCGCCGATGACACTAAGATTTGTGCCAAAGTAGACAGGGAAGAAGGGAGGCCGGCACTCAAGGAGGATCTAGCTAAGCTCAAACACTTGTCTAAGGAGAGGAAGTTGGGGTTTAACGCTAAGAAGTGCAAGGTCATGCACCTCAGAGCCAGAAATCCCAGGACCAGCCACTGGCTGGGGGGGTTGGGAAGTGCAGGTAGCAGCATGACGCCTCTTGGCCTGGCAGCTCCACAAGGAAGCAGCAAGTTGGGACGGTTCTTAGAATCTAAAAACCAGAATCCAGGCAATATGACACAGACCAGCAAAATATTCTACAACACTTTGCTGATTTCTACAAAGGGTTGTATAAACAGAATCCAATCGCAGACCTAGGCGCTTGCCTGGATGGGTACTTCCAGAGAGCAAAGGTGCCCAAACTCATGGAATTGCAGCAGAAGACTCTGTCGACACCCATCTCGCACACTGAGATACAGGAAGCAATCGCCAGACTCAAGACCGGCAAGGCGCCAGGGCTGGACGGCACAGCCATGGAGTTTTACAAGAAATTCCAGGCTAAACTAGCCCCAAAACTGCTGGAGGCATGTCAGGGCATTCAGAAAGGGAAAAAGGTGACAACATCCTAGCAGTATGCTCAGATAACATCCTCCCCAAACTGGGTAAGGATGGTATGGTGTGTGGCTCATACTACCCCATCTCCCTTCTGAATACAGATCTTAAGACCTTTTCCTACATAGTCGCTCTCCATCTGCAGAACTGCGTGTCCTCACTGGTTCACCCGGATCAAACGAGATTTATCAATGGCTGATTGATACACGATAGCATTAGACGTTTACTCAATGTAATAATCAAGGCTCAAAAGGGACTCGAGGCAGCGCTAGCCATATTTATGCATGCTGAGAAGGCATTTGACTGGGTGAACTGGTGGTTCCTATACAGGACTCTGAAGGAAATGGGAATGGGGGCACATTCCTGGCAAGTGTTAAAGAGCTATATGCTTCCCCACAAGTCACAGTGCGGGTGAATGGTGTGACTTCAGAAAGATTTTTTGTAACAAGGGGCACCAAAAAGGGATGCCCTCTGTCCCCGCTGCCCTTCGTTTTCTGTATTGCGCCCTTGGCACAAGCAGTTACAGCGAACCCGAATATCAGGGGAGTGAGGGGCCAAGATAGAGAGCACAAGGTATCCCTATATGCGGATGACTCCCTGTTCTTTATAACACAACCCCAGGAATCTGTGCCGCAGTTGCTAGAAGAGTTGGAGGAATATGGTGGGACCTCGGATTATAAAATTAACTTTGCTTAAACAGAGGCCCTTAAACTGAGTGGTTCAGGTCTGGCACAGCTCGAGGAGCAATAGGCAATACCCTTTTCAGTGGGTAGTTAATGGGGTGGTGTGATACCTGGGGATCAGGATTTCTGCAAGGCTGGGCTCGCTGTTCACCCTAAATTATGGCAAATTAGAAGGGGAAATATGGGCAGACATTGCGAGGTGGAACATGCTCCCCCTGGGGATAGCAGGCAGAGTTGCCACAATCAAAATGAACGTCCTACTCAGATATTTATTTCTCTTCCAGGCCCTACCCATCAAGATACCAGAGACCTTCTGGAAAAGGCTACAAAAAACTATACTGTCCTTTGTGTGCGCGGGATACCATCATCGGGTTAAAATGCAAATGCTGACTCTCCCAAGAGAGAATAGGGGACTTGCACTCCCGGACATGCACCTTTATTAGGTGGCCGCCCAGCTGACTCTGGTTGTGACTTGGATACAGCAGAACCATGGCTCGGTTTGGCTGGACCTGGAGGAAGATGGAGGCCTTCCAGTGCCACTGTTTACACTGCCACATGCTCAGATAACTCCCCGCTTGTTGGCAATGATAAAAAACCCGCTCACAGCCCACACCCTCCGGACGGTAAGGAAAGAGAGACTGATCTCAAAAACACCAAATGAAATAGGCCCGTTGATGGCCATAATAGGGGAACCGGACTTCGCACTCCCAGCTGGGGATACAGGTTTTAGGTGTTGGAATAGGAGTTCCTTGGTAAGGTTCAAGCAGCTACTCTCAGGAGGGGTCTGTCTTTCCTTTGTTGAATTACAACAACAATTTAGCCTTCCAAAGCAGGACTTCTTCAGCTTCCTACAAGCCCAGCATTACGTGCAGAAGGAGGGGCGAATAAGCCTTACAATTAGGGACCTCACCAAACAGGAACTATTCCTCTATCGGGCAGTCAGGTTGGAGGGACGGAGAGGCAATACAGCCTTGGCGTATAAGACACTGCGGGGAACAGACCACCTGGAGTCCCACGCAGTGCGAGATGTCTGGGAGAGGCAAGCCCAGATTACAATTTTGTATGAGGAGTGAGAATACATGTGGAAAATTGTCTGGAGAACCACATCGTCGCCCACATGGTGAGAATTCAGGTGGAAATGCCTCCCCCGATATTTCCACACCCCCGGTTACCAAGCAGTTCCAGCAGAGAGGCTCAGATGCATGCTGGCGAGGATGTGGCCAAGTAGGCACACACTACCACATCTTTTGGGGGTGTCCCCTCATAGCACCATACTGGAATCAGGTGCATGTGGCCTTGGAAGAAGTGTGGGGCTGCAGGATACCCCGCACTTTCGAGAACCTAGTTCTAGGGAAGTGGACCCCAAGTATAGGTTGCATACCACAGCAAATAATGCTCAGAACACTATGCTTGGCTGCGCTGAAGGGAATTATAGTACACTGGCGCACTTGGGTGACACCATCGGTGAGGAAATGGCAGGATAGGAGATACAAAGTATGGAAAGAATAACTGGGTCTATGTCATTTCGCTCCCGCTATCTCGCTCTCCGACATTTCACTCCCGACATCTCACCCTGATGTCAATTAGCTCCCGCTTACTTCACTCCAGTGAATTTCACTCTCACTAACTATGCTCCTTTCACTCCTGATACAGCACATTGAAGTAACAGCATAATAAATACTGTAGCTATAAACATGCTTGATTGACTTTACCTGCTTTGCATACAAGCTCATGTAGGCAACAAGTGCAGAAGGCATCTTAGCACAATCTTAGTACAAGCTAACAAATCGAATAATATTAACAAGCTTTACTGACTCTACATGCCTCTGTTTGGAAAGTTATAGTCCTTCATTCAGTATAACATTGGCTACCATTGGTCACCCCAAGCCATTGACTACCATTGGCCACAGCTAGGCTACAAGTGCATAAATGATTAGGCTACCAAAGCCTCTGTTTGGAAAAATGGCAAAATTCACTGACTCTGTCAGGGGGAAGAAGAAGCTGGTGGACAGCAGCAATTTCATCTATATCCACCACAAGCGTGGGTATAATGGTAAATCAATATGGCAGTGTGAGTTGGCTGTGAAGAAACAAAAAACTTGTAATGCAAGGGTGCACACAGAAAGTTATGAATCACTGGTTATTATGTCGACTTTCAGTGAGCACACACATGCTACTGACTCTTCTGCAGTAGAGCGTGTAGAGGCACTGGCCAGAGCTAAGGCTCGTGCTGTTGCCACCCATGACAGCACTGCACAAGTAGTCTTGCACAGCAAGTAAGATGTATCCTTGGCAGCACAGGGTACAATAGTGGACAAGAACTTAAAATGCACTATACAGCGTGTGCGTGCTCATGGTGCTCCACGAAACCCCAGGGCATTAAGGGAATACAGAAAAAAAGAGATGCTGAGATCGAACAAATTATTGCAGGGAATGTGTCAAATGCTGCAAAAAAATGGTACAAGGACAGTGTCTCATGTCTGCAGTATGTTGTGCTAAAATGCGAGCAGCGTGCAATGGAAGAATTTCTGAGAGGAGCAGGCGCACTGCTTTGATGTAACCCCAAAAGACGTGTGATTTTAAAATAGGTACCTGAATAAAGGTGTTTTTTAACAGTCGTTTTAATCCTTTTGGAGGCAGACCGCAAGCACTTCCTGGTTTACTATAACTGGAGCACCATCACATGACTGCATTCCTGTGGCAACAGTTGGCATTGCTAGGCAACACATCATATGACTTTTCGGGAAACAGCCAAGGTAAGGCCACACAAATTAACTTATGCTGAATTGGGTAAAGCAAGTGCAATTCACTCAGAATTCTGGTCAACATTACCCTCTTGCTGTATCAAGTAAACACTTATGCTGTATTGCATGTATGCTGCTGTGGGTTGGAAACTAGGAGTGGGTCAATTTAGTGCAATTCACTCAGAATTAGCCTCTTGCTGTATCAAGTAACCACTTATGCTGTATTGCGTGTATGCTGCTGTGCACAGGAAACTAGGAGCCGGTCAATTCAGTGTTGCGGAGCGAAATGACGTGGGAGTGAATTTATATGGGAAGGAAATTTAACAGGCGCGAACTGTCAGGAGCGTAATTACACGGAGTGTAATGACGGGAGCGAAATGTCGTGCTCCCGAATAACTGCATCGCTGTGTCTTCGGTTAAACAAAGTCAATGAACTGCGGAACATCTGGGATCAATATGAGGTATGGGGAGGTCTCTAAGGGAGACACATAAAGCTAACAGTACAGTGACCCATACAGCATGGCCGCTGGAAAGGGGGTAAGCAGGAGTAGAAACCAGGTAACTAGCAATGTAGCAGAAGACTGGGGACCTATGCAGAGGGGGGCCCTGAAACCTGGGGAGTGTGAGATCACTGAAAGAAGACTGTCAATGGCAAGCAGTTGGAAGACATAAAGCCCCACACATGCCCACCCACCCACCACCTTTCCAACACGGGTTGTGGTATGATCCTGCTTGACTGGTTGAAGCATAAGGTAATGACATCAACCTGGTCCCATGGGGAACGGATAGTCACTCAGTACTGTTAGTTAAGTTAGAGAAAGTTATACACTTGGCTAAGAAAAATGCAACACCACACACAGTGACTCTAGCAAAGATGAGCTTTAATTGAATGTATGGAACATATAATCTTGAAGAGCACATTTAGTAACAACCTCTAACACCTTATATAATAGACAACTTACAGTAAAAAGAGGAAATATTAACATTGGATATAACATTGTGGTAACTGATGGAACCATCAAAAAAGTATTGAAACTATAAAGGTATGAATGTTTTTTCTGATGGCTGTAAACAGCAATAACTTTTAATAAAGCTGAGTTTTAAAAACAGAAACAAGCCACAGAGGCCAGCCAGGTGGCGCTGAGGGTTGAGGCACTGGATGCCATACCCAACGCCACACCGGTGATCCAGGTTCGGGAATGAGCCGGCATGGGGGGGGGGAGAGAGCAGGACTGAGCAGCTGAAAGGCAGCTCTCCTCTCCCGGTGTGGTCGCTGTCCCCCCCCAGTTCCGCTCCCACTGGGTGGAGGTTCAGTGGGTAGCATAGGCGGGAGGGTACGGCAATGTGGCAGAAGAACCTGGAATAAAACCCCTGGTTCCTCTGCCACTTTGGTACCCATTCAATTGCCTGCTTGCGCAGAAGAGACTGTACTTCCTCCCGGAGAACAGACAAGTGAGCCAGGGGATAGTTGGAGAGAGGGGTAACTGGAAGCTGCTGGATAAGCTCCGGGATATGACCTGATTCTATGATCTGCAGGATACTTATACTAAGAATCATGCTCAGAAAGTCAAAGAGCGAAAGGCTAATTGCCCATGAAGCTCTTAAAGTTACATATAGTAGGTCAAGGATTTATATGTTCTTAAAAAAACATCTAGCCTATTTTTAAATGTATTTTTACTCTAACACAGTCGTAGGAAGTTTGTTCCATGAACCAACAATTCTTTGTGAAAAACAGTATGCCCTTTTGTTGGTATGAGATTTGCTTCTCATCAGTTGAAGCGGATGACCTCTAGTGTTAACCAATATTTGTTTAAATTCGAGTCCATATTCTAAGGTTAACACTAAATTTTGTAGGATGTCCCATGTAAATAAAAGATCTCCTCTTAGTCTCTGTTGTTCCAGGTTTACTAGGTAGAAATGGACAAAAGTAGGCCAAGGCTCACCAAGATTATCCCCCACGAAAGTGGGATACTAGACCCCGTGAAAGTTGTCAAAGAGCCATATAGCTATACCTTTTTTGAAAGACTCAAAGGTGTTACTATCGACCAGTTTCTGTGGGAGCTTGTTCCAAAGCCTAGGTGTTCTCACAGAAAAGAAGTGGAGTCTTTTATTGGTTTTGGCTGTGCTAACTAGGAGTTGTATTTTGTGAAGCCTAGGTACTGTTTTCCTTTGTGCCATGCTGATGCCACATTGCTTCATTAATGTTGGTGATTTTAAACATTAGTAGGTCGCCTCTGCATCGCCTAAAGTCGAATGAGTGAAGATGTGTCTTTTGCAGTCTTTCAGGATAGGACAATGGTGCTAAATATGGAACAATTTTGGTCGCCCTTCACTGAAATCTGTTCAATTGTATGCATATCTTTTAACAGGTAAGGGTTCCACACAGGCGACCCATAATCTGAGTAAGGTCTGATGTGAGTTCTAAACAAGGGGATTATACGTTCTTCAGTTTTGGATATAAATGTGCGATCAATTCTTCTAAGACATGACTTTGAAATTTTGGCTATGTGATTACAGTGGTTAGTAGATGAAAGTTTGTTATGTATCAATATTCCCAGGTCTTTTTCACATATAGAGGATTTTAATGTACTGTTATTTAGTTTATACAATTTAGGATTGTTAAAACCAAAGTGAAGGACTGAGAACTTATCCGTGTTAAATTACATCCATTTATATAGGCCCATTATTCTAGTAATGAAAGGTCATTGACAAGTATAGCTCTATTTGTATCAGAATCCACATTTCCACCTAATTTGGTGTCATCTGCAAACTTTGAGAGTATGTTGCTAGAACTAATCTTCACATCTGAGATAAATATGTTAATACAGGGCCCAAAACTGATGCCAGTGGCACACCACTAGTCACACCCACCTTACTGGAAAGTACTCCCTTGATCTTTACACGTTGGGTTCTATCTGTCAGCCAGCTATCTATCCACTTGACTATGTTTGGGGAAAATCCTAGTTGTATAAGCTTAGATATAAGAATGCCGTGGGTTACCTTATCAAAGGCTTTACTGTAATCCAGGAGGATGACGCCCATGGGTGTATTACCATCTACCCCCTGACTGATAACATTATAAAAAGCAATTAGATTGGTGGTACAAGAATATCCTTTTTTGAACCCATGTTGAGAGTAGTCAGTGATATTACATTTTTGCATTTCATCCTCCAATATACCCTTAATTTTTTCCATTGATTTACATGGAATGGATGTGAGATTGATGGGACGGTAATTGTTTACTATTGTAAGATTACCCTTTTTTAATATTGGAACACTTATTGCAGTTAACCAGTCAGTAGGTACTGACTTTTCAAGCAGAGATTTGTTGAATATAATAGTTAGTGGAACAGCTATTTATTCTGCTGTTTCTATTAGGAATCTAGAGTTAATTAAATCTGGACCACTGTTAGTATTGTGTTTTAAATTTTTTAGTACAGTAATTGTGTTGGAGATGGATATAACATAGTTATTTGTTCCTGATATAGTAGTGGTCATGTTGGTGCTGGAATTCCCTTTTTTTTGTGAAAATACTGAAGAAAAATAACTATTAAACGTGTTGGCTATCTCCTTATCTGAAGTAATCTAAAGACCTTTTTATTTGTGCAGGCTTTTGGGGTTTAAGTTATATGTTTGGGATTTTATTTGAATGTATACAGTATGATAAACTGTAAAGGTTTTTGTACGGCGCCCAGAGCCTTTGGGATTGGGCGTCTTTTTAAATAAAGTTGACTTTGACTTTAAAACCCTTAGTAAGTGGGCCAATTTGCCTATTATTGTCTTTTTTACCATTTAAATATGAAAACAAGGACTTATGGTTATCTGTCGAATGTGCTACTTGAAATTCAAGATTACATTTTACCATATGAATAGATTTTTTAAATTCCTTAACTGCAGTTCTGTACTGCCCTAATACTAGTTCTTTTTTATTTGTTGGATACTTTTTTAAGCAAGCAAATCATTTTTTCTTGTTCTTAATCTGTTTTCGGATAGTGTTATAAAACCATGGTGGTATTTTACCTTTGTTGTTATATTTTCTTCGGGTTGGAATAAAAGTTCTTTCTTGATCTAATAACTGTTTTTTTTACAAGATCCCAAGCTTCCTCAAGGGTTAAGGGAGTTAGTAAGTTCACCCATGGGGTGTTTCTCAGATAGCTGTTTATTTCTTTAAAATTTGCTTTTGCATAATTATATATCTGAAGATTATTTTCAGGTTTACTAAATTCATAGTCCAAGTTAAAGACAACAGACCTATGGTCACTATTTCCCAAGGGGATCAGAGATAGATAGATTTGAAATTTTATCATCAATATTGGTTATTAATAAATCTAATATGATGTTCCCTCTGGTAGGTTCCTTAATGAGTTGTTCAAGTCCTAACTCATTAAAAGTTGTAATAAGGTTTTTTTCAGCATTGGAGGGCCCTGTGTTTGAAAACCAATTTACTGTGGGCACGTTAAAATCGCCTAAAATCAAAACATTGCCTTTTTTAGCTATGTGGGTTATGTCGTATAATAGTTAATTAGTAAACTCAATATCGGATGATGGTAAGTGGTAACATGTACCAATACGGATTTGTGGATGCCCTTGGAATTGTATAGTTGCCCTTATGCTTTCTGTAAGTGATTTGTGGGGGCTTTCAAAGGAATGGATGGTATCCGTGTTATAGAGACAAACGCCTCCCCCTCTCCTGTTTTCTCTATCTTTAAGGTACAGTTTGAAGCCTGGTATTTCTTTTATCCAGGAGGAATCAGAATCCCACCAAGTTTCTGTAATTGAAACAATATCTATATTTAATAAATGTACTCTGGCTTCAGGTTCCAATAATTTAAGTAGATTTAATGACCTAGCGTTCAGGGATAGTATTCTGCAGGATTCAAAGTGAGACACCTTATTTGCCAGAGACCTGGGTGTTACCCCATTCTCCCCCTTGTATGTTAGTTTAAACACTCATTAATACCTTGCTTGCTGCAACTAGCTTTGTTTGTTATAATATATGGTGTACTGTTTAGCTTTTTATATCCTATTTTATCTAGTTGTTACTGCATAGGGTGTACTGTTTACTGTTTATATCCTATGGGCTCCCCCCATATTGTTGTACGTGTATTATTTTTACTGACTTGTTGTTGTCACTGTATTATTTTGTTGTACTCTCCCAGGTCATGCCTGAAAATAGGCAGGATTGTTGCCTAGTGCACTTACCCGGTTACCAAAAGCTAATAAATAAATTAATAAATATATGAGAGAATTTCCCTGCCCAAGATGGTATTCCCCCTCCTGCTAAGGTGGAGCCCATTCCAACAAAAGAGGGATGCTCTATCCACAACATTTTCCCAATGTGTAAGGCACGTTATGTTTTGAGAAAGACACCATTTTCTCAGCCATTCATTAAAAGTTTTTGGTTTGTTTGTAACAGAACTACTGGCTCTGGGTAGACTCTCCGAGAAACATACTTCACAGTTTGCTTCAACCAAGATATTGTTTAGACCTGCAATATCCTGTTTCGACTGATCTAAATGATTTCTGTTAATATCATTGGTGCCTGCATGTATTATTACTAAGGAGTTTTTAACAGTGTTATTCAGTATTTTTGGCACCATTGAGATGATATCAGGAATCCCTGCCCCCTGAAACTTGAACAGGTGTGGTTATTTTTTATCCGGGTTACATACAATCCTGTCAATATGTTTGATGATGGAATCACCCAGTACACATATTTGCTTGGTTACAGGTGAAGATATATCAGGGGCTTCGTAGTTGAGGGACTGCAGTTTGTCTTCTCTTGCAGGGTGCACTGTGATTGGTTCAGAAAATGCTACGTGTAAGTCCTGATTATTAGTGTTTGATTCTTTCTGTTTTTGTTTCATGTTTTACGTGCAGGGATATTTTTATTGATATGAGAAGGGCCAGTGGAATCCAGACTGTCAGGCAGGTTTTTTTCCTCAACATCTATATCTGGCATTAAGGCCTCAAACTTGTTCTGAGTCTGCAAGACTGGAGCACTGTGAAACACTTGGCCACCTCTTCACTTTGTTTTTACTTTAGGGACTTGGAACCATGTTTCTTCCTCTAAAGAATGCATAGTTGGCAGTGCTGTAGGGGAATCAATATTCATTTTTTTTTTGTGTGTGTGTGTGATTTGTTTTCCCCTCCTACAACGCTCCGGTGTCTGCCTCTCCTTCGGGCCCTCCTAGCCTTCTCCACTCCCCAGCCATCCTCTTCCCGAGCACTGTGGACCCCCCACATATCGCAGCCAACCCACCGAGTTGTCCCAGAGTAACCCATCTCCGGGTGGATCCCCCTCCTCTGAGGGGGAAGGCACCGGGGAAGGGGGAAACCCCAGCACTCTATTGTCTTTACTTGACTCGGGGTGCTGCTGTGGAGGGGTAGGCTCCCGCAGGTTGTGTGGGGGTGTGGAGAATGCGGAAGCAGTCATCCGGTGGCCACCAAAGTTGTTTTTCTGCTTTTCTTTGGTTGTCCCTCCTGCGCTGCTGCGTAGTAGTGCCCCTGGTCTCCACCGGGGGCTGCTACAAGAGCGGGGCTACCCACCCAACCCCAGGAGAGGAGAGGAGAGAAGTCCTCTGGACACTCAATCCTCTCCTTCCCCAGCCAGCCCCTGACGACCCGAGTCCATTCCCGAACCCAGGTCACTGGCGTAGTTCGAGGTGTGGCGTCCAGCGCCTCAGCCCTCTGCGCCACCAGGCCAGCTCAATATTCATTTTATCAGGTGATGGGTCCATGTTACTACTAGGGTCAAGAAGAGATGCCATTTCATCGACATATGTCTCTAATGAAGTTATATCTGAATTTATGGTGCGTTTTGCATGGAGACACATTATTCCATCCTGTAAAACTTTAATCAATAAACACCTGTCACATACAAAGTTTTCAACTTGGGCCTCTAAAGCATACATTTGGCAGGATTCACAGTAGTTATCAGGAGTTTCCATTGTAATACACAAAGATATAGTCTCACGTGCGTAGTATATGATAACGTCCCACCTCCCTGTGGACACTGCAGACACGTGCAGGATGTGTTCTAGAGATATTAAACTGAATTTATGAAGCCTTTCCTCATAAGCAATAGTTTTATCGAGACAAACTGTTTTTGTGACTCTTCTCTAAAGTTTTTTGATTCTACTTATGTCCTACTGTTTAAAAGGGCTCCATAATTGGGAAACACAGTCGAAACAAGGTCTAACACAGGCTCGATACAGGGCTAATAGGATATATGGGTCTCTTGAAATTATATTGTGCCTAATAGCCCACCAGATTTTATTAGCTTTACTGATGGTATTAGTAATGTGTAGATCAAAGTTCAAATTGGAATCTATAATCATAAAAAGATCTATTTCATGTTCTTTATTAACTAAAACTTCATTATACAAGTAATACTGATTTCTTGGATTCTCTTTACCCAGATGAATAACACAACATTTAGAAGACTTAAACTTAAGGTTCCATTTAATAGACCATGGGAGGAATATTCAGAAATGTGCCAGGCAGGGGCGCAAGCCGGGCGCAGCACAACTGGGATGCGCCAGCGCGTAGACTGGGCGATATTCAATGGTGCTGCGCCATGGACCAGCACCGCTGAATATGGTACCATGGCCGCCTGCACTGCGCAAGACGCAGTGGCACTGAGCCAGCGCAAGTGGTGGTTGAGGAGCAGTGGGCTGCGCCAGCGCAAGTGCAGCTGCACTAGGTGCAGCAAGAGTGATATTCAGAGGTGAACATGCAAATGGGGCCATAATGCATGCAAGGTGCAACTGGGGCCATTAGCATGTCATTATGGACCCATTTGCATGCAGGTGCACCGATCCCCAGCGACTTGTGCCTGGCGCCCTGCCAGGCTGCAGCCGTCGGGGACCAACGCCCTCTGCACATCGCAGCAAAGTGCCCCAATGCCTGTTCGCGGGCATAGGTATAGTAAATGTATATGAAAATATCCCTGGTGGTCCAGTGGACTGCTTTCAGCCCGATTGCGGGCATAGGTATAATAAATGTATTTTAAATTATCCCTGGTGGTTCAGTGGACCGTATACAGCCCGATCGTGGACTTTGTATGTGGAACATCCCTGGTGGTCCAGTGGTACCCTCCCACCCGCCCACTCAGACCCTGTGATAGGGTGGGTGACCCTACAGTTGGAAAACTGTATTGATGGATAAAGCAGCTTAGCTTCAACAAAGTTTACCCCATGATGCCAAATTAGGGATGTGTATAGCATGCAGTAGTCCTTGGAAGTAAAATAAAGTTGTAGTTACCTTTTCCTTCTTCTCTAAGTTTGTTGTACTTTTGTATTTCATTTATCTTTGAGCCTTGCTAGCTGGCCACTATCAGGGTAGTCTTCAATTTAGTTTGTGTTCTGTAATCCCCCAAAGAATGTGGCATGCTGGTATATAGACATCATCATAAGAAGCATTACATGAGGGGTTTGCTTTTAAATAAGAGTAAAAGAATCTGCCTAAGTGGTGTAATCTGCCAGCTAACAAATGAATAAAGTTTCCCTTGCTGTAGAAACTCTCCAGCATGGCAGTTAGCTATGTAATGGGAGGATGCACCCCAAACAAGTGTAACAAAGTGCTGAGCAGTAAATCCAGGTAAATATACCTGTACTAAATAGTTTGTTGTTTACAGGCTGCTACTGCTTTTAGGAAATAGTTGAGACTATATTTCTGTGAAACAAAACATGATATAAGGAAGCATTTGATAGCTTTAAAAAAAGAGATGTTTATAAACTATAAAAGTACATGCAGGATAACAGTTAAAGGTTGAGTTCATCTCTAGAAGAATCTATGCTTTTTAAAGGTAGTTTGTACCTGGAAGCTAGGAGTTCAGAGACTCCTGGGTCTGTATTTCTGTTGCTGCTGCTATCTCAGCAGCTGCAGCCATTTTAGAAAGATGTTCCCTTGGGGAAGGGCTGGCCCTTAATTGCATTAGTATATAGGGAAGGCTTGGGTCTTGTCCTGCCAGAAAGTGATTAGTTTAAAGGGATGAAATTTCTGAAAAGGACATTTGTTTGTATGTTCTTATGTTTATGCTTTTGTAAGGGGCTTAGCATTGTGTAACAATTGCCCCTATATATGTATCCTGTATCCTGTATATTTCTTCGGAAAATAATGCAGTTGTGTGAATTATAAATCTGGTATTCCTTTAATTGTTTAATAGAACATGACTGATTAAATCATGTGATACCTGAGCTCTATATAAGAGATGCTCAGGTAACTTACAATTTAGATTTACTTTGGGCTGAGGAGCAGAGAGGAACCTCAGGGAGAAGCAGTGTGGAGCCAGAGAAGCAGCCAAACGTGAGAGAGACATGCAGTGTTGAAGTACTGAGATCCTGGTTACCCAAAGGTGAAGGTGAGGCAAGCTTAAGGTGGAGTTCAGGTTGAAAGTCCTGTAAAGCCTAAAAGCAAGGAGGAATCACTGTGGCCTGGGATTGGCCCTGGACCTCCAAAGGTCAGGTTTGGGCTACCTGGATGCTAGAAGCTGCTCACTTGGAATTTACCAAAGGGAGAGGACTCAGACTGGTGAGAAGCTGCAGAGGCCTGAGTGGGCAGATACTCAGACTGCAGAGGAACTTGCAGAAACCCAGGGGTATTGGCAGGGTGACCATACCATGCGATGGGTTCAGTTCCTGGTCTCTAGAGGGCATTGTAAGGTCCAACTGCAGTGTTCTAGTGAGGGGTCTCCTAGCTAAACTCCCAGCCCATACTCTCTGTGTTTCTTATAGTAACCTGACAAAAGTTAACATCTGAAGATGCCATCTGTACAAACCTGGCAATAAAACAGCACCTCAGGGTGTTTGATACGATATTTTATGATTCCTGCTGTCTTCCTGAATCGAACCCCGCGACATTTGGTGTCAGAAGTGGGATGCCAGAACACACTGACAGGGGAAGCGTGGCTGGTTACGTACTAGATGTGGTAGTACTAAAGAAAGTGAGACGTGCAGGAAGCCCCTAGTGCTAAATGTCTGAACAGTCTGCTGACTGAATAACTGATCCTGTGATAATGATGTATGAGAAAGTAAAGTCCTTGGTGGAATTGGCAGCAATAAACTCACAGAGTGAACCAGAGGAGGCGCTGTCTGAGAGAGAGATGCTGATGAGTCTCTCAAAGATGGTGCAATGGCTAACTCAAAGGTGGCTAGAGGCTGAGGAACGATGTTCTCTGGTGGAGCAACGAATCCAGACACTGGAGCAGATGGAAGTTGTGACTGTTAACCAAGCACTGTTTGGGAACCATGAGGCTGATGGTGAAGGAATGGCGCCATCTAATTTTGCTAAGGAGAATGATGTTAGACGTAAGTTGGTGAAACCAAAAGAAGATGGTGATGTTTCGGATGGGGAACAAGAAGAGTTGGAGAAAGGACCCCCTACTAGTGACTCACAGGACCTGTTGCAATGGCTGTGTATGCAACAGATAGCGATGGAGAAACAAAGAGATCGAGAAATGCGAAAGTATGAGGCAAGATGGGCCGACACCTTAAGGGCCATTCAGGCACTTGGTGTCAGTAGGCCCCTCCCTACCTCAACCGGGATATCCTAAGGACATAAAATTAACTAAGTTGAGCGAAACAGATGACATAGAGACACATTTAACTACGTTTGAGAGGATAGCAAGGGCCTGTCAGTGGCCTAGAGACCAGTGGGTAATCCGCCTTGCTCCTTACCTGACGGGGAAAGCTCAACTGGCCTATGGCAGGGTAGAGAGTGCCATGAGTGACAATTATGATGCTGTCAAAGAGGCAATATTATAAAGATATGATATCTGTCTAGAGACCTACAGACAGAGATTTCGGGCCTTGAGATTTCAACTTTCAGATACCCCACAAGAAGCATTCACCAGGCTTAATGACTTATGTACTAAGTGGAAACAGCCTGCCACTAACACAAAAGAACAGATGTTGGAAGCTGTTGTTTTGGAGCAATTTATACGAATTTTGCCTCAAGATGTCCAGATCTGGGTAAAGGAACACCGCCCGGAGACAGCCAAGAAGGCAGTACAATTAGCAGAAGACTATCTAACTGCCCGGCCTAATCGACCTAAAAGTCACTCCGGAAGTAGTACACCACATCCTACGGTAAGAACTTCTTCGATTACTACACCCCTACCTAGTGGACCTATTAAAACTGTAAGTGCTCTTAAAACACCCCTTAATGAAGTGATATGTCATTACTGTCAAGACAAAGGACATATCGCAAGGTTTTGTCCAAAAAAGAAAACTGGTCCAACACATCTAGCCTTAGCCAATTGGGGGCAGTACTTCATACCTGTTACAGTGAATGGTAAAGAAATGATTGGACTACTAGACTCTGGTAGCAGACAGACATTAGTTAAAGCCTGTATGATATCTACAGTACCTGGAACCACACGAACTGAAGTAACCTGTATACATGGGGACACACACATGTATCCGGTACAACAAGTAGAGATACAGGTACAATCAAACACCCGAAACATGGAAGTTGGAGTGGTTCCACAATTGCCAGTGTCAGTTATATTGGGACATGATCACCCAGATTTTCCCCAGTTACTTGCTAATGCTAATAAGCTAGATGCAATAACTACCAGAGCACAAGAGAAAAAGAACACTGAACTCCATCGCTCTTTCCCATTTGAGGATAGCCTATTCGAGCTTCCAGGGTAGACAAGGAAAACAAAAAGTCAAAAAAACAGGTGTGGCAACATTTGCAAAAGGACTTTACGAATACTGTGGACTTTAAAAATATAGGGTTGCAAACTAACTTCAGGGTATTACAAATGCAGGATGAGTCTTTAAAACCTTATTTTTTGCAAGTAGGTAATGAACAAAATCCTAACCAGAAGTTTGTGATTGAGAAAGGTTTACTGTATAGGAAATGTTTGAACATGAAAACTGGGGAAACCGTTTTTCAATTACTGGTACCCACTGCTTATAGAGAACAATTATTGACACTTGCACATGACATACCTATAGCTGGCCACCAAGGGAAAGAGCGTACCTTGCAAAAATTGCTGTACAGATTCTTTTGGCCAGGTATACACGACCAAGTGGCAGAATATTGTCGGTCACGTGCACAATGCCAAAAGGTAAGACCTATACTTAAAAAAGATAAAGTACCCCTACAGCCGTTGCCTCTAGTGGAAACTCCATTCACTCGGATTGCAATGGATATAGTGGGTCCTCTCCCTAAAAGTACCAAGGGAAACCGTTTTATTTTAGTCATTTGTGATTATTTTTCAAAATATCCTGAGGCAATATCGATGCGGACGGTTACAGCAGAGAAAGTATCAGATGAATTGATTAAAGTATTCTCCAGAATGGGTATACCTAAAGAAATACTAACTGATAGAGGTAGCAAATTTTGTTCTCAACTTTTACAGCGTCTTTATCAGGCTCTAGGAGTACACTCTATATTTACGTCTCCATATCATCCCCAATGTGACGGGTTGGTAGAACGTTTTAACAAAACTCTCAAGCAGATGTTAAAAAAATTTGTCTCTGATGAAGGTAAATATTGGGATAAATACCTCCCATACTTAATGTTTGCCTATCGTGAAGTCCCTCAAGCCTCAACGGGATTTTCTCCCTTTGAGCTTCTTTTTGGGAAAAATCCAAGAGGAGTATTAGATATCATTAAAGAAAATTGGGAAGGGTCTAAAGCAGATACAATCCCCGTCTCCACATTGGAATATGTCTCTGCAATGCGACAAAGATTAACGAAATATGCTAGAGATGAACTCAACCTTTAACTGTTATCCTGCATGTACTTTTATAGTTTATAAACATCTCTTTTTTTAAAGCTATCAAATGTTTCCTTATATCATGTTTTGTTTCACAGAAATATAGTCTCAACTATTTCCTAAAATCAGTAGCAGCCTGTAAACAACAAACTATTTAGTACAGGTATATTTACCTGGATTTACTGCTCAGCACTTTGTTACACTTGTTTTTTTGGGGGGGGGGGGTTGCATCCTCCCATTACATAGCCAAACTGCCATGCTGAGAGTTTCTACAGCAAGGGAAACTTTATTCATTTGTTAGCTGGCAGATTACACCCCTTGGGCAGATTCTTTTACTCTTATTTAAAAGCAAACCCCTCATGTAATGCTTTTTATGATGATGTCTATATACCAGCATGCCACATTCTTTGGGGAGATTACAGAACACAAACTAAATTGAAGACTACCCTGATAGTGGCCAGTTAGCAAGGCTCACAGATAAACAAAATACAAAGTACAACAAACTTAGAGAAGAAGGAAAAGGTAACTACAACTTTATTTTACTTCCAAGGACTACTGCATGCTATACACATCCCTAATTTGGCATCATGGGGTAAACTTTGTTGAAGCTAAGCTGCTTTATCCATCAATACAGTTTTCCAACTGGGGTAGAGTCACCCACCCTATCACAGACCGCCACCCGGCTCTCCCTCCCCCATGAAGCCGCCTGCCGACTTACTACCTCTGATGCGGCTGTCGCCCATTGGTCTGCCAACGTCAACGGGCGGCACACTGCACTACGCGCACAGTCCAGATATGTGACAGGCATCGGGTGTGACTTGGGATTCTTGCCTGTAATGCTCACACCATTCCACACCTGCAGCCAGTGAGAGGCACTGAGGTATGCCTTGGACTCTTCGGTCCCAAAGTTCACCCCATTCTCCTAAACTGCACCCATCTCACCATATTTCCTGATGGAATGAGGTGCGCATAAGGGCCAAAGACCCCAAGGCACACCATGACACTTGTCGGTGTCTACAGGGTAGGGTGTGGTGAAATGGCATGTCCGTTATGCCTGATGACCCAAAGGCACACCCCAATGTCTGTCAGTATCTGCAGGGTGGTGGTGGGGTTGGCTTCAGTTCAGTACTTCACTGCCATTCCTATTATGCAGCTCTGTAACATCTACACTACCAATGCCAATGCCAGCAAGCAAACATTCAGCATTGACAAATGCTTGTTTATATAGGACTTCTATCTAGTTTTACTAAACGCTTTGCAGAAATGAGAATTAACCACACTTGCCATTTCTGTTGGCTGTGAAATTACCAAATCATTTATAACTAAAGTTCCTACCTTGCATTCCTGCTTTTCTATAGAATTTATATAACTAAATAAAATTTTGCCATTTCCTTTTTGAGCCTGCATGGCAATATATTTTTCTGTCTCCAATTTTGCTTTTCTGAGTTCTTTTTTACATTTCTTTTGGATTTGTTTAAATGCTGACAAGGTTCTAGCACACTTGTTTGCAGAAACTTTCTTAATTTATTTTTCTTCTTGATAATTTTCTTTAAATCAATAGATAATCATTTTGGATGGAAACAGGAGCTTTATTTTTGGAGTGAATTTATTAGCTGCATCTATAATGACTGATCTGAATGAAAGCCACATCTTTGATGTTATCCTGGTTTAAATGATTGACCCAATTAATATTGTTCAAATAACTGTATAACGCAGTTTTATCCACTTTATGTAGTGCACAGACTTCTGTTACTTTCACTGACTGATGGAATGTCATACGCAAAATAAAAGTAACCACACGATGGTCACTATTTCCCAATGGAGCTAAGACTGTACAATTTTTAATACTTAGAGATTCATTACAGAGGACAACATCCAAGATGTTCGACCCTTGAGTTGGAGATGTAACATATTGAAACAAATTCATTTCTTCACAAGCATATACAAAATCTTTTAATATTTGGGATGTGGCAGATTTATTTACCCAATTATCATTCAAATTTAAATCCCCCATAAGCATAATATTGCCTATCTCAGCTGGTGATGCCATTTCAGAGAAGATCTCACTTAAACTTGCTTTCTGAGCATCTGGTGCTCAGTAACAGAGCCCTAATATAAAGCTTTGTTTTTTTGTTTTTTTTTTTTACATTCAACCAGAGTGACTCTACAGTACTTGATTCTGTTTTAATCTTACTTGACATGTTACTCGTTGTTAAAGATGAATTAACAAAAATAGCTATACCATCCCCCTTCTTATTTAATCTATTAAGGCAGAATAAAGTAAAGCCAGGAATAGACTTTCCCAGGCAGACTTTTGTGACCACCAGGTCTCAGTAATACCGATTATATCTGGGTTATCATTTTTTACTCTCTCAGTTCATCAAATTTATTTCCTAAACTACAAGCATTTTACCAGCTGAATTTTTAGTTCTTCTTTTAGCATTCGTTGGGAAGCCTGATATATGGGACCAGATGCAATTTTAGTTAGATTTCCCCCTTGTTTACCAGTTTAAAATAACAGATGGTACAGACTTTTGAAAATGTTGACATAATTCAGTCACCCTGTATTTATTCAAATGTATGCCATCTCTAGCAAAGAAATAATGATTTTTTTGAAAAGTACTCCAGTGATTTATGAAACTGAATTTTGCCAAAGAACACCAATTTTGCAGTCATACATTTATACGCTCTATGGTATTTTTTTTTTCCTGTCTTGCACGGGGTACAGTTAATATACCTGAAATGAATACACTGCAATTTTTATTTTCTGCATCTTAAGTTATGGTTCTCCACTGATTCAAATGGAGGGAGAACCGACCTCTGACCACCACCTCCTGGGTCTGGACCAGTGGAAGAGGGTCTGGCAAGGAGTCAAGCTGAGAAGGGACCAGCAGAGGAGGCTGGCCCGTCATTTCTGAGATGCTCTGCCGCTGCTCCAGCATTGGAGGATGCAGGTAAGGAAGCCTGGGCTCCACGCTTACCCTGGGTGTGAGGGCCCAAGCCTGGCCTATTGGTCTGTCTATGAAAAGTAGGCCACCTTCTACCCTGGGGCTGAGTGTGGTAGAGAGAATGCACAGACTTGATGGCTGTGCCAGAGGCCTGCAAATCACTGATGAGGTCCTGGACATTAGGGTCGAAGAGCTTGGTGCCATTAAAAGGGGCATTAAGCATCTTATTTTGCACATCGGCTGCAAATCCAGAGACCCTGAGCCATGAGCGCCTACAGAGGCATATGCCTGTGGCAGCTGCCCTGGCCACTGTCGGCCATGTCATTCTGGGCCCTGAGGAGATGTTTATTAACATCTTCCACAGTCTGCAAACACTGGAGAAAGTCTTGCTTCCGGGAACCATCTGGAAGGGCCTGAGTGGCAGCTTTGTCCTTTCTCAGTTGGAATTCTGAAATTTAACCATATGTGACAGGTACTTTACAATCCTTAGACCCAAGGTAGAGGAGACAAACTCTTTTACCCCATAGGTCAATCCTGTGGGATTCCTTATCTGGGGGAAGGGAACCAAGGTGCTTAGGCACCTTAGATCTGTCATGAGCTGCCTTGATGGCCACCAAATCAGTTTTGGCTTGGGCAGCACAATAAGGAAGGCCCTGCATAGCATAGCTGGCACCATGTCTGGTCTGTCAGGCTGCCGTGGTAGCATTCTTCAAGGCTGGCAACATAGGTGGGAGATTCAGGAACCTCCAGGAAGTCCACCAAGTCTTTCCTGCTGACATCTTCCTCCTCAGTCTGGAAGCCCACAGTGGCAGATAACTGCATCATGACATTAAAAAAGGTAGCTTCCTCAGGGGGAGACCTTGGGGTATGCTTGACAGTCCCCGCTGACTGAAGAGGCAGTGGACCTATCAGAAATAAGAATTTCCTCTTCATCCACAATATCATTAGAGAGGATGAGCTCAGGATGGTACTCCTCCTCGACGTCTACCTCCTCGTCCAGGTCTGGTGTCGCAGTAGCCATCTGTGGTGCACGGGGAACCTCCCGGGAGCAATGAAGAGGCGTCAACGATGCAGTCATTGTCGGTGGTCCCGGTGGCAACAGCCTATTTTTTTTTTTTTTTTTATTCACCTACACCCTCGGGCATCCTTCAGGAGTGTCCACTCAGAACTCACCCTACTCCCAGCCTGAACCCCAACATCTCCCTTGATACCCTCCCCTGAAACACCACAGGCAGGCTCGACCCCCGGTACCATCTCCAGGGCTGATTCAGCCCTCCCTCGGCGGCTGGCTCCTACGTGTGAAGTGCCTTACCTGCTGTCGACGGGGCAGCTCTGGAGGGAGATACGGGCACGTCTGGGCCGGCATTTGGAATGTGGGCGATTCCCTCGGGGCCACCGTCATCTCACCAATGGTGTAGGAGGCTTTTTCATCTTTCTTTTTCCCCCTCACAAGCATGGTGTGCAATGGCATCAGCACACTGGCTATCCCTGTAAACGTCTGCCACGCTCGTCCCCCAATTGTAAATCCCATGCGTGTAGTGCCGCCAGTCTCCAGCGGGGGCCACTAATGCGACGAGAAACCCCTTGATCCCTCCCCGGGAGAGGTGAGCAGTCCTCCAGACGCCAACTATCACCTCCCTTGCCAACCCCAGCGCCCAGGTCGTTTCCCAACCCGGCCGCCAGTGCAGTGCAAGGTGTGGCTGCCCAGGCCTCAACCTCACCGGGCAGCCGACAATGGCCTATTGAAGGCATTAAACTGTTGAACGAGTACATTAGTGAACTTAACAGGTACTTTGCTCAAATCCATAGTCGTCATCAATGGAGGGGAGGGTTCGATGGCTCAGAAGTCAATGGCCATCCGCCTTGAGAGCCCGATGAGCCAGTAGCCTTCAGAGAGGTAGGGGCAGGCCTCAACAGGGTAGTTGCCGATGATGAGCCTGTCGTCGACGGAGAAAGGGCTGCTGACCTGGAGGTCAATGGCTGAGTGTCCTGGGAATCAGGCGACAAAGCTGTCAGTATGGGCCTGGAAGGAACAGAGACCTGGACAGCTGGTCTCTTCGTCAGGGCAACTGCTGTAGACGAAGAGTCCCCCGAAGGAGAGGCCGATGGGGAACGGGATGACTGCTGGGGGGTGGGGGGGAGCGGTCGTGATCCCAGTCTTTCTTGTGGCTTTTCCCCAAAGACTTGTCTCGGGCCTTGGAGGCCTGGGAGCTTGTAGATCCAGTGGGCCACTGAGAGGTAGGAGCCCCAGAGGACTCCTACCTGGAGTTTTCTACCTGCTGCTCCATCAGGAATTATTTGAGAGCCTTCTTGAGTCGCCTAAGGGTTGTCTGGTTAAACTTCTGGCACAGCTCACTGTCGGAGACTTCAAGGTCAGGCCCAAGACAGCAGACACAAATGGAGTGTACGTCTGTAGAGGAAATCTTCTTCCCACAGCAGCAGCGCTGGAAAATAGAAGAAGAACCCTCAACATAAACAAAAAAAGGAAAAAATCTCCAAAAGAGATTTTGCAAAAGGTAGAAGAAAAACGGCTGTAGGCCAAAAAAGGCATGAAACACTGCAATGGCTTTTCTGCAGAGACTGTGTTTACAAATCAACGGTGGGAAAGAACTGAGGAGGGAGTGGGGAAATCACACCTATGTAGGGTTGTTGATGGCAGACATCAACGGCATGGGAGGCCCCAGTTGTACTGCTGAAAATCTTCTGTGTGGATTCCCTGTCTCCGGTGGCGAAGATTCCTACGGGGTTACCTGATAACTGAGATACCCCCGAAGAAGATCTTTAAATACCTCACAGGGGTAAATAAGGTACAGGAGGGAAGTATTTTTCAGAAACAAAGTAGTGCTTATGAACAAGGGGACATGCTGTGAAGCTGGAGGAGGGCAGATTCAGGAGAGATAAGAGGAAGTACTTCTTCACAGAAAGAGTGGTGGATTCCTGGAACGGTTTTCCGGGGAGGTGGTGTAGGCAAAAACAGTGGGTGGGTTTAAGAATGCATGGGACAGGCATACGAGAATCATAGTGGAAAGGAAGAAAGAGAGGGAAGGAGAAGAGCTGTAGATCAAGTACGGTCTGCAGTAATAATGTAGGTAGGGAAAAATGGGCAGACTGGGTGGACCAAGCGGTCCTTATTTGCTGTCAAATTCTATGTTTCTATGGATGCTAGCAGACCATGGCCTTGTGCAGAGGAAGCACCACTCCTTGCTGCTTCCTGGGAAATCAGTGATTACAGATTAGATCTTCATGCCCTTGGATTAACAGTGTGTTGGAGATGAGGCACTTGTATCCTTGGGGTGGGGAAGGGGGACCGGTCATCTACCATCTGCACATCCCCCACGGGCTAATCATGGAATGGAGTCACATGTCAGATGTGACAGTATCTTCTCCCTTATCATCAATGTGGCTGTAGAAACCCTTATATCAGAGAAGGGGATGGGTGAATTTTCTTTGGGGGGGCACTTATGTAGCATGTTCAATCTCCACCTGCCTGGGAGTCAGAGACTCAATGTCTCTCTCACACTTAGCTCTACTGCTATGCCGGTTGGCTGGCTATCGAGGGAGATCTAACACTTGTGATGCCAGCAACCTGGGGTCTGGAATGAGCTCAGGTTGCTGGAGGGATGGCCAGGAGAGAAGTGTGTGCCCTTGGGCTGCTCTCCTTCTCTGGGGAGGATGGGCTGTGCCGCTATACCACCACCTGGGTGACCACGGGTGGAGGTGCAGTGGAGCTGCAGAGAAAACGGGAGGGGCGGAGGCTGGCCGGGATCCAGAGCGGCAGCACATCCCTACGTGGCTCCGCCTCCTTGGATCCCCTTGCAAGCTGGCATCCTCAGGGCAGGGACCATAACACAGGAAAAAACCTGCATCAGTCACCAGCAGAAGGGCCCCGACAACCCCAGACTTCCTCCAAGGGGGAGCTGTCTGGACTGCCTGACACACACTAATGGACTGAGAGGGGACATCCCAGGATCCCCTCTGTCCCCACCTGGGGGACTTAAACTGAGGCAGGTCCGATGGTGTTCCCTGGAGTTACCGGGGTGTGAAGCTAGGGGAAGTACTGTCTAGGGAGTCCAGAAGACTGGGACTGATGCAGTGAGAAGTGGGCATAAACAATAAACAACAAAAATAAGGTCTCCCTTGATGTGGCATGAAGCCATGGCCACCAAGACCAGCTTCACTGTGGGTTGAATACATATATCTTACCATGATTTACCTTTTAATATAGCCAATAAAAATTGATTTTTCTAGGTAAGCAAACAAAAGTCCAAAAAGGCTTGTTTCCAGTTGCGACCTGGGGGTTAGGGGGACACATGGGAGAAGCAGGGATCACTATCTACAAATAGATGACATTCTAGACCAGCCTGCTGGCACAGTGGTAGTGCTACTGCTTGCGGCACCAACGACCCAGGTTCAGGAATGGGCTTGGGCAGCTGGAGGGTCAGGCAGGGGGGAGGTGGATCGAGCAGTGATCACACGCTCTCTATCTTTGGGGAGGGAGAGGAGAATTCTGCCTCCTTAAGCCTCCCGGTACAGTGCCCCTGGGCGACCATGGGGGCCATTTACAGGGGCTGAGGCCGGGAGGTGTGCAGATGCTTGGTGTGCATACACCGTGGCGTCACTGCACATCACGCATCCATCCTGGAAACTCTGCAAGAAAATCTCGGCATTAGCTCCGGTCCCCAAGCCACTGCTGTGCAGCAGCCCCTCACGACTGGTGCGTGGGGGGTGTAGCCGGCTGCCCAGAGAGTTAACCGAGGCTCCATGGGGCAGGTTGTGATGGGGCTGGCCGGTGGATTCGGGCCAGTGACACGGGGGCATAAATCATAAATAATAATAATAAAAAAAAAAAAAATGGCATTCCAAATGTATATTGTAAAATGTTCAAGTTCCCAAAGGAATGAACACAGTAAACTGACAGGAACTACTGCATTTAGCATAATAGCAGATCAAGAACACAGGGGCATGACTGGAAAGTGACAGGGGAGCGGGGGAGAAAGGGGGCACAACTGGAAACTGACGGGGGGAGATTCAAGACAGATGTAAGAAAGTTTTATTTCACAGAAAGGGTGGTGGAGCCATGGAACAATCTGACTGCTGATGTGACGGGCACAAAAACTATCAATGGTTTCAAACACGACTGGGACAGAGTGAAGGGCTTAGTAGCTGCTCAGGGTGACAGCATTAGGACAGGGAGCATGGGGTTCGACAGTGTGAGTTAGAACCCTGTATGGACAATAGGTCCCAGGTTTATGGGCAGACTGGATGACCAGTGGTCTTCTTCTGCCATCATTGTCTAGGTTTCTATGTAAATACAGTAGATCGCTATAATAATACAAACAACTTACTCCTGAGTTCTCTGGGCATCTTCCTGGAATGGTGAGCAAAATGTTTTAACATTTTACTTCCTCCACAGGCTTTAATGGATTAACTACAATGAAAGCACAACTTCTGTCTTTTGTCCAAGGAGAATATCAGGGTTAACAACAACAGGTTGACATCTAGTGACCTGATAATCTGATAAAATATTCATGCACAACATGGTCAAACCAAAAATGTTTTGGGGGGAAAAATTAGAAGTGGCAAATCCCAAATAGAAATATATTATTTTCTGTCATGGCCTAGGAGATGACAAATTAAGATATACCAGCCATAGAAAAATCTCCTCTGCTCTGATAATTGCCAGCATTTGACATTACAAATATTATTTTACAGTAATAACTGGCCCTTCTTTTTTGCCATAGAAATACAGTGGCGGAGGGTAAATTGCTTGTTTATTACAGCAAACATGCGCACAGTTTAATTCGCTCTTCGCATGTGCCTGCCACAGCTCTTACTCCCGGACTGCTGGCTGCCTCATCTTTCCACCAGAGATGTAACAGCACCACTCGGAGTCGGCGGTAAGTGACTGTCAGAAACAAAATCAAGACATCATAACACTAAAAGTTAACATTTCGTCTGTGGGCAGAAATAAATGAATTTAAAAAGTTTAAATAAATAAACGAATAAAAATAAACGCAAGGCTGGCCTGGCACTGGCGACCCAGGTTCGGGAACGAGCCTGGGAGCTGGAGGGCCAGCCAGGAGGAGGAGGAAGCTTGAGCATCCATGAGCAGCCCACTTTCTCCAGGGAGGGAGGGGGGACAAGGTTTGGTGCTTGGCTGGCTTCTGGTGGAAGCCAGAGGTACAGCCAGCACCAGCCACACAGAGAGAGGGGGAGGAGCATGATGGACGTCAGCATTAGTGCCTTGCCATTCAGGCGCGAGTCACGTTCCACAGAAAAATGGAAAAATCAGCCTCCTACACTCCGGGGAGATGGAGTGCTGGCACTGATCCCTGACCTCTATCTCCACGGTTGCCCGATGGTACACTAAGATTCGGGGTGTACAGGCCCTCAGCTTGTCCCTGCCTGGGGGGATGGACAACCACGGCTTGATGGGGGAGCACCGGGAGGTTAGAGTGGGACAAGATGCCTTGGCGACTCCTGAGGACGTGGAGTGTAGAGGGCTCGGGGAGGAGACTAAAATAAAATATATAAAAAAAAAAATGAACACGGATCACAAGACTCAAACCTAAGTGGACCATGGTCAAGACAGGAATGTCTTTTTATTTTATATAATTGCTGTGGTCAAAAGGATACCCAGCAATTATAAAATAAAATATAGTCTTGAATTTAGCTCAGGTTACACACACCCCTCTCGGGGTTAGATGCTTTCATCGAACCATTCGAGCTTGCTGGGGGGTTTATGTAGCATCTAACCCCTCGGGTGTGTGTAAACTTCTCATTACACACACCACCCCATACTTCATCCTAATGTAATGATGTTTCCTTATGTAACCCCCTCCTCTCCAGTTGTGGCTGTAAATGGGTCTGTCCACCTTCCTGGTAAAGCCCATTAAACAAAGATGATACAAAAAATAATAATACAATTATTATTAGGGCTATGCTTTTATCTCAGACTATTATGGTAAAAATCATGGTCAAAATGAGAGAAATCATGGAAACCACAGTAAAAGTCACAGTCATAGATCCATTTTATGCTAACCAAACTACATCACAGAAACACAGAAACTGACAGCAGAAAATGACCACTTGGCCCACCCAGTCTTCTCACATGATCCCTGCCTATTCTGCCTCCATAGTGCCTAGCTGGTCTCCCGTGACTGTCCCACATCCCTGCCTCCTATGTAATACAACCCTATGTCTATCCCATGCGTGTTTGAAGTCTGCCATTGTTCCAGCCTCTTCCAGGCGTCCACCACCCTTTTCAGTGAAGAACTATTTCCTCAAATCCCTCTTGAACCCCCCCAGCTTTACTGTATGTCCCCTGGTCCTGGTGCTTGTTCTCATTTGTTCGCCCCTTTGAGGTACCCGTAGGTCTCTATCATGTCACCTCTCTTTCTCCTGTCTTTCAGGGCATAGATACCGAGATCTCTCAGTCTCTTTTTGTAGGATTTTTCGTGCAAACCATGCACCATTTTAGTTGCCCTCCTCTGGATGTCCTTTCTGAGGTGTGGCCTCCAAAACTGGACACAGTACTCCATGAGTGGTTGCACCAGTAAGCGATATGATGGCAACACCACCTCCCTCCTCCTCCTCCTGCTGGAGATAACCCCTTTCTATGCAACTCAGCATCCCACTAGCCATACCCACTGCTTTGCCACACTGCCATGCCACTAGTGATTAAAAAAAAATTCAAGAATTTGGGCATATTCACGGAGCTGCAGACTGCAATTTACTTTGTTATTCACCAAGCAGAACGGCCAAAATTCATGTGGTGAATGGCCAATTTGCCTGGGAATCCCAAGGCAAACTGGGTTTAATAAATGGATGCCCCCCCAAAAAAACTAGTATCCTCCTCCCTCCCGCCTCTAACGAACATCATGCTGCTGCTTTTCTGTAACATATACGTTCCTTCCCCACCTGTGCATCAAATACACGCTTCCACCCAAGCCCCATTGTTTTTAACATCAGGCCCATCACCTTCCTTCCCCACCAGCAGCCACAAAATATAACCTGCAAATAAAGAAAATGGTCCCCGATGCAGAGAGTCTGCTATATTTAGTGCCGACTCCTGTCTCATAGTGGCGTTAATGAATGAATGGTGACCTCTTACCTCCTAGTAAAACCTGATTGGCTGAAATTTCAGTCAGTCAGGTTTTACTAGGAGCAAAGACGTCACCATTCACTCATTCGCACCATTACCAGACAAGAAGTCAGTCTCTGCACTGAACAGAGTACTAGAGCAGAAGCTCAACACCAGGGGACTGTTTTATATCCAGCCTTATACTGTATTTTGTGGGTGCTGGTTGGGGGAGGAGGGTGGTGGTGATCAGAGGGGGTTGGGTAGGGGACTGAGTAACTCTATTAAAGACAGTGGGACTCAGGTCAGGTAAGGGAAGGTTGGGGGGGGGAGTGTATCTATCATGCAGGTAGTGGGGAAGGGAATACATTTTGCTAACTAAAAGAAAGCAGCAGTGTGATGTTTGCTGGAAGCGGGAGGAGGGCAGCAGAGGGTGCCGTGGGAGTGGGTCGACTTATTTCCAAGTTCTTGGGTTAGGGGACGGGGTTCTTTCACAGTACAGTGGATGGGGAATTTTTTTTTAAGCTAAAAAATAAAATCCGGTCTTCTGGTTCTGCCTCCACACCGAAGAGACTGTAGATCTTAGCGTTCCTACCCCCGGGTCTTTTAAATCGGTGCTAATCCCTTCATCTAGTACCCATCTCTAGTCTAACAACTATAAAACATCAAGACAAATGCCACCAAAACAAAAATATACCTTACTGGAACTCCTAAAGCCAACTGCAGCGCTGGACCCATGAGACACCAGGGCCCAGGGAAAAAACAAGGCCTCCACCGCTCACTAACAACCTCCGGAGACTAACAACGAGGAGATGGAGGAAGAATTCACCGTAACCTCTCGACGACTATACCTAGAACTGAATAAAATCAATGAAATAATGCAAAAAATGGAAACTACAGCCTTGGAAACTAAGGACTTGGCCGAGGTCGCACAGCACTCCTTGAGTCGGGTCTCACTGAAACAGACACGGTGGTGGACAAACATGATGGTGCCCTGTAGTTCCTGATGAGAAGAGAGAAAGAACTCACGGATAAACTGGATAATCTAGAGCTTCACTCCAGAAGAGACAATCTGCGTATATACGGAGTTCCGTAGGACACGGAGAGAGGTAAGATGGAAGATTTCATAGAATCTTTCCTTAACGAGTTCCTGGATCTGCCCTCCGACCAGCCTTTAAAAGTGGTCGGGCACACAGAGCCTTAGCGAAGAAGCCAACTGGCCCCAACACCACTCCTAGATCAATTGTTCTCAAATTCTTGGACTACAGGGTTAACAACAACATCCTACAGACTGCCTGGGTCAAGAAATCTGTCATGTTTGGAGATACACGTCTCTTCTTTGATCACGATTTTACTCCTATCACACAGCAGAAAAGGTGGGTGCTGCTGGACATTAAAAAGAACCTGATAACTAAAAACAAAGATGCATTCGATAGCACCCGCACAACTCAAAATATTCCTGACGGATGGCCCGGTGGCACAGAGGGTGGAGACGCTGGACGCCTTGCCTTGAGCTATGCCGGTGACCCGGGTTTGGGAATTAACTCTGGTCGCCAGGGTGGTGAGGGTAGAGCAGGATCGAATATGCCAATGGGCAGCTCTCTTCTCCCGAGGGTGGTGAGGGTGGGTTGGCGTCCCCCTGTAGTTCCACTCCCACCGAGTGGAAGTCCACTGGGTAGCATAGAGGGAGAGGGGGCGGCAATCAGTTACGGGAGGTGGAAGGGCTGAACTGGTGCCACCGAGTGCGTGCGTGCGTTCTGCCTTCAGACTGCCGCGGTGCCGGGGGCAGTTAGCGGAAGAGGCGACGGGGACCAAATAGCTATATAAAAAAAGAAAAAAAAGAAAATATTCCTGACAGAAGGACCACAGTTCTTTCATATCCTGGCTGAAGCCCAGTCCACCCTCCTAAAGTTAGGTGTCCCCCCGGGCTCTCCTCTCCAGACCAGGCCCACTTACCTTGGAGGCACTGATATTGCAGGAGGAGCCATGGTCTAAGGCGACTGGATCAAGGAAACGAGGATATCCCAGCTCAGTCGAACTGGAGACAGGAAGCATCTGGATCGAGCCCTGAACCAATGGGTCCCCAGCGAATGATGGAGGATTCCAACCCTTGAAGGCCTTAACACGTGGCAAAGCTCCACAGATGTGGAGGCCCTTGAAGTGGCCTAAACTTTTTTTTTTTTTTTTAAACTGGATTGCAGAATCGACTCGAACACGTCAACAGCTGGAATACCACTAGTGGCTGCAAGAAGATATATACACACACACAGCAGTCGCTGCTGCATACGCAATAACGTTAACTTTAATAAGTAATTGGGATGGGTCAGGGGGGTGGGGAAAGGGAAGGAATCAAGGTGTACAGGGCGGGGGTTAAGGACCCAATGTCTGTATAGATAAGAATCTGACTTTGTTGTTCCTCTTTGACTGTTCTACCCCTCCACAGTCTTCCTGGGACTCTGTTGATGGAAAGGCGCCTCCTCCGCGCCGAACCACCCAGACCGCAGACAGAGTTCTATAGTTGGAAGTCCCTGTGGTGCTGTCTCTCCCCTGCCGCCGGACGGATTTGACGCTTCTCGGCCAGACCCCCCAGGACTACAGTAAATTCTCGGAGCAATCGGAAGACACCGAGAAGTGGAATAAAGAAAGGTAAGGGCCGGATTCTGGCCTAGGGGGCCTACATGTTGCTCGGGGAGTAAAACCTGAAAAAGTTTGATAAAGCACTAATCAGCATCGCAGCAGGGGGACAGTGTTTGCCATGTGGTGATGAATGCTGAACAGCCAAAGGGACTGACTGGAGGTACGGGGGGGGGGGCCGCAGCCCAGGGCGAGCACCAGTCCAGAGACATTAAGCAGAGAGGGCGAATTTCAGAGAGAGACGAGTGGGATAAGACTGGAGGGAGCGGGCCAGCTGAGGGGCGTGGCTGGCTGGTGGCTGACCTGGGTCTTTCCTTCCTTTTGACTAGGTATAGTGTCACTCACGTAAATGAGGTTGCAAGTGTAAAATTGAATATAAATTGCTGTTGGGGTGATGCAACATATGAATGCAGGGATCCTCACTGCTTTATGGGTCGCTGGATATAAATAATTGTTGCGAACCCTGACACACATTATTGCCTTGCACGAGTGCTGGCCTACGGACTAGCTCCGATCCCCAGGTGGGACAAACTGGCGCTGTACGATGTAAGGAAGATTGGGCCCCCTGGGGGAGGGGCCTCAGCTCCAACAGGGACAAATGGCACCAGCTCAGTGGCCCATACGGAACGCCTGGGCAGACTGGGGGGGGGGCCACGACTGCCCATCCAACCAGTCCACTGGCAGGTGTCATGGCTGGGTGGGTGGGGGCCATGGCGTCTCAGGGTCAGCCCAAGCTGGGGCCTGCTCCTGAGACGGACGGACATACCATACACTTAGGGGATTCGGACCAGCAGTCAGCAAACCATGAGATGGGGAGAGGCAGTCTGGGCACAACAGGAGAGCAGGGTGCCGAGCACAAAAGAGAACAACCAAAAAGAGTGACACCAACCAGATAAGTCATCATACACTCAGGCAGAGTGCGTTCCTGCGGGGATGGCTGTGGGGGGAGGGAACAACGGAGGCTAGCCACCGGAGGGTGCGCGGCCAGGACGGGGGAAGAGAAGAAATGGGAGAGGAAGGATATGGCCGAATGGGAGGAAGGCTTCCTGGGGGCCATCTGACTGAATAGACAAAGGACGTGGGTCTGCTGAGACCAGTAGTCCAACCCCCCAGTCACAAAATCCCTCGAGCAAAGTAAGCAATGAGATTGCGGTATCAAGGGGGAAAGGAAAAGAGTGCTGAATTTGCTTACTTGGAAGCGAAGAGAAAAATGAGAATTGCAAAGACAGGCACACGATGCCAGGCAATTTGACAGCGCAGGTCTAGCGCATGGCCCCTGGCTAAGGGGCCACACCCCAGCTGCTCAGGACCAGCCAAGGAGCAGAAGGGGTGCCTTTTAAGCTTTGGAAGCACAGTTTGGTTAAAAAAAGTTATTGGTTTGCAAGTATTAAGTTACACAGGTTTGGAGAGAACATGTTGCTCATGAGCGGACAATGGGGGACTGATCTGAACATGGCAGAAGGAAACATAGCTACCTATAATGTGAGAGGTCTGGGTAGCCCCGTAAAGAGAACTAGGGTACTGAATGAGCTCAAGAAGATCCGTGCAGAGATAGCATTTCTTCAGGAAACGCACCTTACTTTGAAGGAGAGTGCAAAACTTAAAAGAGCCTGGGTAGGACAAGCGTACTATGCCTCATATATTGCATACCCACATAGGAGGGGGATGGCCACCTTGATTTGAAAGAATTGCCCCCTCGAGCTTTTGGACATACAACAGGATACAGAGGGGAGGTACCTAATACTATGATGGAGGTATAGGGAAACGCCATGTATCCTCTTGAACTTATACGCCCCCAATCAAGACCAGAAAAACAGTACATTTTAAGGGAAGTAATGCTCAGGGCAACACTCCCTCTGGGATACCTGTTCGTGGTCAGAGGGGGATTTCAACGCCATTTTGAATCCAGCCACGGATAACTTGGGGATCAGGCTGAGATCCTCATCCTGAGCGGCTAAGACCCTGGGCAGGCTGAACAGTGAGCTAATGCTGGTGGATGTCTGGCGACACCTACACCCCAGGGAGCTGGATTTTACCTGTTGGTCTGCATCCCACTAGGCGTACTTGAGGCTCGACCTGCTCTTGGTATTATCCAACTGGCTACAAAGAGTAGAGGTGGTCAGAATAATACCCAGGTCCATATCCACACCATGGAATGGTCAGCATGAAAATGTAGCCATCACCCAGGATCAAAAACTCCACATGGAGATTGAATGTCTCCCTCTTAAACAAAGAAGAATACAGGGACCTAGTGAAAGATACAATAAGGGAGTACTCATGTACTATCCTTGCACAGGACTCCACACCAGCTACGTGGTGGGATGCCCTGAAGGCAGTTATTATTGGAAAAAACATAAGTTACACCTCTAACCTTAAGAAGATTAACCAAAGGAAGATCTTTGAACTTGAGACAAAGCTCTGGGACCTAGAGGCCGGGCACAAAATCGTTCTAGACCAAACAGTAAAGGATAGGCTGGAGGAAACCAAGCGGAAATTGAAGAAGCTCTTCGATGACAAAATCGAGGGCCAGCTGAGATATTCTTGTCAGAGGTTCTACGAAGCAGACAACTGGCGGGCTGACTCCTGACTTGGCAGCCAAGGAAGGAGGCAACCAGCAGAATGGTCCTGAGATTAAGGGCAAATACAGGCCAGAATGGACATATCGCTGACCCTGAGAAAATTGCCGGGCAATTCCAGGAGTTCTATAAACAACTTTACCTCCAGGAACCGGCAGAAGAATACCAGACCAAGCTGAACTCCTTTTTTGACAGAGAAACTTAAATGACTCACTCAAGAAGAGATGGAAAAATTAGATGCCCCCATCACTGACCTGGAGGTTCATAACAGTATCTAAGACCTGAAGGCAGAGAAGGCTCCGGATCCTGATGGAATAGCGGCCGAGGTTTGCAAGATTTTGGTGGAGGACTTGTCCCCTTTGATGGGAAGGGTGAGTAGAGCAATACAGGAGGGTAAAGGAGTGCTGCCAAGCTGGCAGTATGCCCAGATAGCAGTAATACACAAGGAGGGGAAAGACCCAGAAGTCTGCAGCTCGTACAGGCCGCTTTCACTCCTTAATGTAAATCAGAAGGTATACACCTCTATCATGGCGCATAGGCTCCAAGAGTGTGTGGGAAGACTGGTCCACCCGGATCAAACAGGCTTCATAAATGGGAGGTTATTGCATGACAGCATAAGTCATCTCCTTAATTTAATTACTTACCAGCAGACCTCTCAAGAACCCATCCTTGTGGTTTTTATGGATGCCAAGAAGGCCTTTGATCAGGTGGATTGGAGGTTCCTCTATAGAAGCCTACAGGAGATGGGACTGGGCCCCAAATTCAGGGAGGGAGTGTCAGCACTATATGCTACACCCCAGGCTATAGTCAGGGTTAATGGTTACACCATGGAGAGATTCAACCTGACAAGGGGGACTAGGTAGGGCTGCCTGCTGTCCCCACTATTATTTGCCCTCTGCATCAAGCCCCTGTCAGTAGCAGTCAGGGGAAATAGGGATATCAAAGGTATACAGGTAGGAAACAGGAACCACAAGGCGCCCTTATATGCAGACGATCTCTCTTTTCCTCACCCCCCAGGGACCTGTCTGCCAGCCCTGGGCAGGGAACTCAAGAGTTATGGCCAGATCTCTGGGTACAAGATCAATCTGGAAAAGTCAGAGGCAATAAAATTTGGTGGCACGTTGCTACGGAAGATAATGAAAGACTTCCCCTTAATGTGGGCCAAAGACAACACGGGTTATCTAGGAGTTACAGTCTCTCCCCAAATACCAACGCTCTTCAAATTAAACTATGAAAAACTCTGGGCAGAGATCCAGGTGGACCTGGCTAGATTGGAACTACTCTCCCTCTCCCTGGGGGAAGAATAGAAACAATCAAGATGAATGTTATTCCCCGCCTCTCCTTTCTGTTTCAAGCCCTTCTGATCAGTATTCCAAATTATTTTTGGAAAAAAATGAATACTGTCCTGCTGACCTTTGTTTGGCAAGGGGGTAGAAGGAGAATCAGCAACAAGCTTCTCTCCTAGCCAAAGGAGAAGGGAGGCTGGTCCTTCCAGACTTAAACTGTACCACATAGGCGCAGCTGGCCCCAGTGAGATCCTGGGTAAACAAAGGGAGACACAGGCTGGTTGAAGATCGAGGCACAGCAGGCACAGATGATCACACTTCCCTCGCTCCCCCACGCCCCTCTTACCCCTGCAGTTTGGAGGAGCATGCGGAACCCATGGACCAAACATACGCTAAGGGTCCTAATGAAGGCAAGGAAAATCACGTGAACTCCGGAAAGGATAGGCCCCCTCACTTCGACAGTGGGAGACACCCTGTTTGCCCCACCTCACACTGACCTAAGATTTCGAGGATGGAATGCTCTTTCTCTAGTGAGATTCCAGAACTTGATTCAAGGAGGGGTGGTAATGTCGTTCCCGGCACTCCAAGACAAATACTCCTTGAACAAGGCCGACTTTCATAGGTTTCTATAGGTCAAGCACTACCTAATGTCAAACCAACTCATTCCTAAGATAGGGAGAGACTTGATGAGGTTGGAAAACTTCATTTACTGGTCGGTCCGACTTACTGGAAAAAGCAGGTTGATCTCTGGAGCCTACAAAGCCCTTCAGGGAGAGAACTGCACCCAGTCTGAAGACTTAAGGGTGAGGTGGGAAGAGGAGGTGGGATCCCCAATTCCCATGGAGGAATGGAGATGAGCTGGGAGAGGGGATGGAGGACCACGGCATCCCCCAGATGGAGGGAATTCCAATGGAAGTGCCTGTCTTGGTTCTTCCACATCCCCTCAATTACTAAGCATTTTCATAGCAACAACTCAGAGCTTTGCTGGAGGGCGTGCGGACAGGTGAGCACCCACTGCCATATATTCTGGACGTGCCCAGAAATAGCAGAATATTGGGCAGCAATACACAAAGCTCTTAACCAGATGTAGGGGCACAAATCCCATTCAATTTTATCACCGTGATCCTGGGGGAGAGGGTGCCGGCAGTAGGCAACAACAAACAGCAGGGTCTCTTCCGAACCCTGTGCCTGGCAGCTCAGAAAGAGATGACAGGTAACTGGTTAGACCCCGCCCCACCAACTATCACCTCCTGGAGGGCCAGAGTAGAAAGTATCAAACATATAAAAGAACTGACCACTAAACTGAGGCTCAATGAAGACAAATATGGGGAGATATGGAGAAGGTGGGACAACACAGCCCTACCACATCAGGTGGGGGATCTGGGAGAACATACAGAGGGATAAGATATGGAAGGTTCTGCAGGAAGCTACCCAGAGTACCACATACTGCCATTATGTAATGGAGGAGGGGGGCAGCAGCAATAACCTCCCTTGGGGGGAGAACCCCCTCTTCTAGGGTTAAGTAAGGTATACAGCAACACGGTCTCTCCAGGTTTAATACATTGACTCCAGTTGAGTCAGTTTTCTTTTTGTTTTCATTCATACTACAAGTTATAGCAGGACACAGAGGGCTAGATCATAGGAGGGGGGTCTCACACTTACCACACACCGTCACATCAGTTGAACTTTAGAAAAGAAACAGGGCCGGCCCAATGGCACAGAGGGTTGAGGCGCCGGATGCAACACCTCGCGTGGGGAAGGCGGAGCAGGATCGAGCATGTCTATGGGCAGCTCTTCTCTCTCGAGGGGGGTGGGTTGACGCCCGCATTTCCACTCCCAGCGGGTGGAGGTCCGTGGGTAGCGCAGGTGGGGGCAAAAAGTTAACGGGAGGTGGAAGGGCTGAGCTGAAACCAGGGGTATGTGCCTCCATTCGCCTCACAAAGCCATGCTGGGGCCTGGCAAGGGAGAAAACCTGCAAAAAATACCTGTGTGTCCCCGTCACCAAGTTGGCGGGAGGAGGCGATGGGGAATAAACAGTTTAATAATAATAATAAAAAAAGAATAGAAAAAACATAAGTAAATGTACTGCACAGGGGTAGTGACTGAGCTAAAGAATACATCGTGGACAGAAGGATGTACCTAAATGCAGGAATTCAGCTGGACAGTTTGAACCCAGCAAATGTACATTAACTGTCTTTTAAGATGTACTCAGTGCAATATTGAAATCTTGCACTCCCATGTAATGTGACTTTTTTTTATTGCTATAATAAAGAAGAGTTTAAAAAAGAAAAATCCACCAGCGAAGTTAGCAGTTCAGTCACAGAATTTGTGAATTTTTTTGAGAATGTGAATATTGCTGATTCACGCCAACTTTGCAGGCGAATAAAAATTTGCAACATCTCTACCTGCTACCTCAAGATCATCTGATATGATAACCCCAATGTCCCTTTCCTGTCTAATGACTAAGTACCCCCCATTCTATACTCTTCACCGGGGTTCTCACTCCCTAGGTGCATGATTTTGCACTTTTTGGTACTGAACCCAAACTGCCATGTTTCTGACCATTCCTCGAGTTTCCTATGATCCCCGGGCATTTATTTACATCCCATCTTGAGTGTACACCCTATTGCAGAGTTTGGTCTCATCTGCAAAAAGGCATATTTTCCCTTCCAGTTCTTTTGCAAGGTCCCCTATGAAGATATTAAAGAAGACTGGTCCCAGTACCGAGCCCTGTGGTAACCTGCTAGTCACTCTCCCATCCTTAGAATGAATGCTGTTAACTACTACCCTCTGTCTCCTATCCAGTAACCAG
Source organism: Neoceratodus forsteri (assembly GCA_016271365.2). Classification (NCBI taxonomy): domain Eukaryota; kingdom Metazoa; phylum Chordata; order Ceratodontiformes; family Ceratodontidae; genus Neoceratodus; species Neoceratodus forsteri. The sequence goes on from CM028129.1 coordinate 506,230,754, forward strand.
TTTCTAACCCAGTTTACCACTCTCAATCCCACACCTAGGCTGGTCAACTTCCTATCAGTCTCCTGTGCGGCACCGTGTCGAAGGCCTTGCTAAAATCCAGATAGGCTATGTCCACTGCCATCCCCTGATTAATTTCTCTAGTTACCCAGTCAAAGAAATCCATGTTGTCTGTGGTCTTGCAGCCATTGGGTTCAGGATCTTCTGCTAATCTTTCATTCAGTAGGATTTCTGTTAACTTACCCACTACCAAAGAGATTGCCAGGCCTATATTTGTTAGCCTCCTCCCTACTGCTGCTCCTATATAGAAAAATCACTTCAGCCCTTCTCCAGTCATCTGAAATGACACCCGTTTCCAGTAGGTTGTTGAACAAGGCTGTCAGTATGGCAGCTAGCCCCTCTCCGAGTTCTTTTAGTACCCTGGGGTGAATCCCATCTGGTCCCATAGCCTTGTTCACCTTTAGGGCTGCAGGTCCTTTTAGGACTCTTTTCTCTGAAAATGGATCTGTGTCCACCTCCCCCACCCTCCAATTTCTGCTCCTCCCTGGTGGTCCGTCCCCCCTTCCTCCACTGAGAAGACTGAGCAGCAGTACCTGTTTAAGATATCAGCTTTTTCTTGATCCCTTCTGCAAAGTCTCCCTCTTCCACCCTTCTAATCCTTAATATCCCTCCCTTTTCTTTCCTCTTCTCACTTATGTACCTGAAGAATGTCATATCATCCCCCCACATATACACACACACACACACACACACAGCAATCCTTTCCGCTGTCTGTGCCTTTGGTCCCCTCACCACCTTACCTGCTTCCTTCTGCTTTACTAGGTACACTTCCCTGTCCTCCTCCCTGTGTGTTTCCTTATACCTCTTGAATACAGCTTTTTTTGTTTTGTTTTACCACTTCTCTGGAGAACTGTAACGGTCTTTTTTTTTCCTTCTACTGTACTTTTACTGACTTCCTTCATGCAGAAGTTGTGCCCTCCCTTATTTCCCCCCACTTTGCTTCTGCCTCTCCCTAGCAATCTCCCCTAAAATGCAGATCTTACTTCGAGAGGGCTCTTGCAGTAGGTAATTACATATAGGACTGACGCCGGCCGGCGGCAGGACCTCACGGAAAAATTTCTAGCTAGCAGTCCCTGGTGAGGGACGCCCCCACGTCAGGTGACCCGGCGTCATATGGCGTCGGTATAAAGCGGTCCGGGCCCTTCGCCTTCAGTTCTTTCCACCGTCAGCTTTCATTTGGCCTCTTCTCGCCCGGTGAAGTTCCTATCACTCAGTCCTGTTACTTCCGTCGTTTTTCCGAAAGTTTCAGTATTTTGTATTTTGTTTTTCTATCGTCAGGTGAACGTCGGTATATGTCGTCCCCTTCCAAAAATAAGTGCGACTCGTGCGGCGCCCAACTGCCTCACAAAGACGGTCATTCCCTCTGCCTTTTCTGTTTAGGCCCCGACCACGTGGTCGACAAGTGTCCACACTGCCTTCATTTTAACGCGGCCACCCGCAGACGACGCCAGCAGTCTCTCAAAGCCCATCTCCTCAAGAAGATGATGTCCGCAATGGAGAAGGAGTTGAAGAAACTTCGGCAGGCGTTGACCTCCCCTGAAGGGCATAAGAAGCGGGACAAGGAAAGGCACCGGGAGAAGGCCTCCTCCTCTGCGACTCCCGCCGGAGTCGCGGGCAAGGTAACGTCCCCTCCGGGGGATTGCCTGACGGCAGCCACCAAGGCTTTGGAAGAGGCGTCGGCCCGCCCGTCGGGTTTGCGTTCGAGCCCGCCGGGTGCCTCCGGGCAAAAGGAGGCTCCAGCCCCCAGTACCGCCGCAGGCTTGCGGCCTACTGGTGCGGGCGCCTCCCATAAGCCGGACGTTGGCTCCTCCGATGTCCGCCGGAAGAAGGCCGCTAAGACGCCCGACCCTTCGGGGCGGCGCATGGCAGTGTCCCCATCAGACCGGGCCTCTTGCCATCCTCAGCCCGTCTCCGATGAGGGACCCCCGAAGTCGGACGCCGGCTCCTCTGGCATCCGCCGGGACTCTGCTCCTAAGTCACACGTCGGCTCCTCCGACATGCGCCGGGCCTCGAAGCCTACGGCAGACCCTGCTTCATCTGTCATACCAGGTTCCCCGCGGCATTCACTGCCATCAGGGGAGCCAGAGTCCCCCCTGCCCGACCCCTGGGATTTTTCTCCTCCGTCCCCAGACGAGGCTCAGGATCCTGGGCTACCGTCCAATCCTCTTCCTACAGAGCCGGATCTGACATCGGCTCCCCTGACGCTGGCTTCGACGCTGGCCCCGGTGCTGGCACCTCCGATGCCGGCTCTGACACCGGTCCCGACACCGGCCCCTCAGACGCTAGCGGGGGATATTCCTCTTCCATCGGGCCCTCCACCCCACGGGCCTATCACGGTTGATCCGTCCGTGGAGTTCCCGGCTGGGCTGTCTGCTCTGGCAGCTCCTCCAGTGCCTGGGTATCCGCCGTCCTATCCGACGCCGATTTTCCCAGGTCCACAGTATCCTGCACCGCAGTACCCGGGGCCGACTCCACCGACGCCGCAGTACCCTGCTCCGGTATTTCCGCAACCGGGTTACGGATACTCTCCTTACGGATTTAATCCGTACAACTATCCCCCTTCCCCTCCTCCTCCACCGCCCCCTAGGCCGCCGGTGGATCTCCAGGAGACACTGGCTTCCTGGTGGGCTGAGGCCAAGGCTCAGCTCACAAAGGAAGTAGAAAGCAGTCTTATGGCAACGGTGCCACCTCCGGCTCCTGTACACCCCGGATGGCACACTCCCTCTCCGCCTCTGGATTCCCGGGCTCTGCCCTCGGAACCCAGAGAGGGGTAGGACACGCGTTCGGGGATCTCCCCTAAGGAACCCGTTCCTCCCCCTAGACGAGTCAGGGAGTCTTATTCTGCTTCAAATTCTTCTTCTTCTCTCTCGGACTCCTCGGAGGCCTCCGATGGGTGTTCCGAGAAAGACGACGAGCCGAGCTCTCCGTCCAAGCCCCGGCCGAGGACTCCTCCAAAGTCTCCTCCGGAGGATCCTTCCTTCACGGAGTTGCTCAGGAAGATCCAGGAAGTCCATCAGTGGCGTTCCTTAGAGCCAGATCCTCAACGGGTTAAACTTGCCGAACATCTGGACTTGCCCCTTACGGCCCCTACTCTAGTGCCACCCTGGATCGAGCCTCATGCCCACCTTGTTTCCACTATTTGGAAACAACCGTCGGCTTTAGCCCCACTTCCTCGGAAGTCCAACAGGCTATACCAGGCTCCGGAGGGTGTAGACTTTTCAGACTCTCACCCCCGCGCAGACTCGGTTGTGATTAGCGCTGGTCAGCACACCCAAAACATTTGAGCTCGTCTCCCCCGGATAAGGAATCCCGCCTTCTGGATCAGTATGGAAGGAAGATCTATGCTTCTTCCACACTGGGGATTAGGGCCCTAAATTATGTAGCACATATGGGGGATTACCAGAAGGCCGTCCTTACCCAGGCGGAATCTAAGATTGACTCCTTGCCTGACTTCCAAGTCAAACAGGGTTAGCCGACCTAGTCCGCTCTGCACGTTCAGCCAGTCGTCATATTCTGAGGCGACCTACGATGCAGTGGACACCGCGGGGGCCAGACTCTGCGTTACCGTAAGTCTTGGCGTCCATGCAGACTCCGTGCGTCAGGTCTGGTCGGAGGTGCAGTCTGCAATTCAAGAAGCACCTTTCAGGGGTTCTGCGCTTTTCGGCGGTAATGTCAAGGACATCATCATTGACTTGCAGGAGAAGGGGACTGCCCTTAAATCTGTTGATTCAATGTACCGTCCCCATCCCCCACAGCGCTGTCCCTTTCGCAGACGCAGCCAGCCTCAAGCGAAACCTCAGGGAAGGCGGGCCACTAAACGTCGGGCCCCCACAGCTGCCAGGCCCCCGCCGCCCAAAAAAGCAGCTGGTGCCCCAGCTGCGGTGCTGCCTCACACGACCAGACTACTTCCCTCTTCCACCGCCTCCAGACACCCGGAGGAACCGGTAGGAGGGAGATTCTCCCTCCACCTTCCGGGTTGGGAGAGGATAACATCGGATTCATGGGTGCTTCAGATCATAGCAGAGGGGCACTCCATAGAGTTTCTGCAGAAACCTCCACGTCACCCCCCTCTGAACTCCTCTTACTCAAGGGACCATCTTCATTTGGTCAGGGAAGAAATCTCTGCTCTCCTCGCGAAGCAGGCTATAGAGCCCGTCCCTCCTCACCTCCACGGGATGGGTTACTATTCCCATTTCTTCCTTGTACCAAAAAAGACGGGAGATCTCAGACCCATTCTTGATCTCAGCTCCCTGAACCTGTATGTGGAATACAAGAAGTTCAGAATGCTCTCCCTTCAAACCCTTTTGCCCCTGCTTCGGCCGGGCCAATGGCTTTGTGCACTGGATATGCAGGATGCATACCTACACATCCCCATTCGCCCTTCGCACCGAAAGTACCTCAGGTTTGCATTTCAGGGGGACCACTACCAATTCCGGGTGCTCCCTTTTGGTCTCTCCTCGGCTCCCCGAGTCTTTACCAAATGCCTGGCGGTGGTAGCGGCCCACCTGCGTACTTTGGGAGTTCAGGTTTTTCCCTACCTGGACGACTGGCTCCTGGCGGCCCCATCCAGGGAGGAACTCCTGCATTTTCTCTCCCTCACCCAGCAGGTTTTCTCTCGCCTGGGTATCACCATCAACCATTCCAAGTCTCACCTGGATCCTTCTCAGAGACTCCAGTTCATCGGGGCAATCCTCGATACGACTATGTGCAAGGCCTTCCTGCCTCCGGACAGGGGGGCCTCCCTCCAGTCCCAGATTTCCCTTCTATCGGGATACAGGAGGGTTCCGGAGAGGTCGGTGCTCCATCTACTGGGGCTTATGGCGGCGGCCATCCTGACGGTTCTGCACGCACGCCTCCACATGAGAATCTCTCAGTGGACCCTCCGCTCTCAGTGGGATCAACGAGTAGACGACCTAGATCATCTGATTCTGATCTCCTCGCTGATGGTAAGAGACTTGCAATGGTGTATGGTTCGAGAGAACCTATTCCGGGGAGTCCCCTTTTTTCATCCTCCCCCCGATCAGACTCTGACCACGGACGCTTCAGGCGAAGGTTGGGGAGCCCATCTGGGTCCTCACCGAACCCAGGGCCTATGGTCAAAATCAGAGTTAGTTCTCCACACCAACATGCTCGAGCTTCGAGCAGTGCTGTATGCTCTCCAGGCCCTTCACCAATACATCCTTCCCGGCCACCTAGCTGTCCAAACGGACAACATGTGCGTGGTGTGGTACATCAACAAGCAAGGAGGGACTTGGTCCTACCCGCTGTGCAGGGAAGCGATGAGGGTCTGGGAATGGGCAACTCTTCACAACCTTCACCTCACGGCGATCCACGTTCCGGGAGTCGACAATGTCCTGGCAGACAGGCCAAGTCGCTCGTCGGCTCTACCACACGAGTGGGAACTGGACGAAAAAGTTCTGAGAAGCATCTTCCAGGATTGGGGGACTCTTCAGATAGATCTGTTCGCCTCCTCCCAAAACGCAAAGCTTCCAGTCTTTTGCTCGCTCGCTCCAGAGCGAGATGCTTTCTGGAGCGACGCTCTGTCTCTAAGTTGGTAGGACAGATTCGTATATGCTTTTCCCCCAATTCCTCTGGTCCCTCGTGTGCTACAGAAATTAGCTTTGGAAGGAGCGAGAATGATCCTGATCGCTCCTTTCTGGCCCAGGCAAATCTGGTTCTCTCTTCTACAACAATACTCAGAGGTTCCTCTTCTTCCTCTTCCTTTATCTCCAGGATTGCTGACCCAGGATCAGGGGACCCTGGTCCATCCGGGACTCAAGTCTCTTCAACTGCATGCATGGCTCCTGCAGACCTAGCCCAATCTCGTTTTGGCATCTCTCCTAAGGTGGCAGAGATTCTGGTGGAGGCTAGAAAGCCCTCCACTAGGTCCACCTACGCTATGAAATGGAAAAGATTTTCCATTTGGGCTGCCTCCAGGAATGTGGAGCCTTTCTCCTGTCCTGTGGCCATTCTGCTTGATTATATGCGGCATCTTTTCGACCTGGGTCTCAGTCACTCCTCTTTGAAAGTCCATATGGCGGCTATTTCAGCCTACCATGTCCCTTTCACTGATAGGGCATTTGCCTAACTGGAGGTATCCAAAACTTTTCTCAGAGGGGTCCTTCATCTCAGGCCCCCTGTCCGGACTCCAGCTCCCCCTTGGGACTTAAACTTTGTCCTCGAGAAACTTACTCTTCCTCCTTTTGAGCCTGCGGCTTCCGCAGACTTGAAGTTTTTATCGTGGAAGACACTCTTCTTGGTGGCCATTACTTCCGCTCATAGAATTTCCGAGATTCAGGCCCTCATGTGCAAAATCCCGTACCTGATTTTTCACAAAGAACGAGTTGCTCTTCGTACGAATCCTAAGTTTCTCCTGAAGGTGGTAGCTGAATCTACCTTAAATCAGTCTACTGAATTACCTGCCTTTTTCACGCAGTACTCCAACCAAGGAGAATACTTGCTCCAACCATGGATGTTCACAGGATTCTGAGATACTACACTGACAGGACGAAAGATCTCAGAAAGACTGATCAGTTGTTCGTCTCTTTTGCTCACAAAAGAGAAGGCAATGCTGTTTCTAAGCAATGCCTATCAAAATGGTTGGCCCATTGCAACACTTTCTGTTATGACAAGTACAACAAGACCCTACCGGGTCAAGTCAAAGGTCACTTCACTCGTGGAGTAGCAGCCTCTGCAGCTTGTTTCAAGAATGTGTCTGTGGCAGACATCTGTGCTGCCGCCACCTGGACTTCTGTCTATACCTTCACTATACATTACAGTTTGGACATTGCCTCTCGCCGTAGAGCAGGCTTCGGGTTAGTGGTCTTGCAAGGCCTCCTTTCTTGAGGCTTGCAAGGTATCTCTTTGCTATTTCTTGGAGTAGTACTTCCTCCCGGTGCCTTTCCTTTGTTCCAGACTGCTTGGGATTCTGTCCTATATGTAATTACCTACTGCAAGAGCCCTCTCGAAGTAAGATAGTACAGTTACGTAAGAACTTACCGTAACAGTAGATCTTCGAGAGAGGCTTTTGCAGTAGGTAATACCTTCCTGCCCTCCATCCCCCTAGGCTTTTCAGCTCCTTTTCCATTGAGGAAAATATCTGCTTCTCTCTATCCGGGCCTGTGGCGGAAAGAACTGGAAGGCGGGCATCGGGACCGCCCCTTTATACCGACATCGTATGACACTGGTCACCTGACGTGGGGGCGGTCCCTCGCCAGGGACTGCTAGCTAGAAATTTTTCCGTGGGGTCCTGCCGCCGGCCAGCATCAGTCCTATATGTAATTACCTACTGCAAGAGCCTCTCTCGAAGATCTACTGTTACGGTAAGTTCTTACGTACCTGTACTTTACTGAGACAGTCTCCCATTTCTTTAAAACGGGGCCTCCTACAGCCGAGGACCCTCGTCTGTGCGTGGTTTTCCTGTGCTCCTATGTTTCTGTTGAACCACACTGTATGGTGATCACTGGCACATATGGAACTGCCCACTGCGAATTCTTCAGTGCTGTCCCTGTTTGTAAGCACCAGGTCTGGCACTGCCCCGTCCTTAGTGGGTTCTCTGACTAGTTGCCTGAGAAAATGTTCTCATAGGGAATCAAAGATGGCCCTGCTCCTTGCCAAATCTGCACTCAGCAGGCTTCACTCCACAATTGCAAACTGAAGTCACCAACTAGCAGCACCTCCCACTTACTTGCCATTTTGACGATGGCTTCTCTAAGGACCTTATCCATCTCCTCACCTTTTGATGGAGGTTTGTACACTACTCCAGTATGGACAGTGGTCCCAGAGCTTGCCTCCAGGATGACCCACAGCACTTCTAACCACTCCTTTTCCTCTTGGTGTCCCTGTACCTTAGGGGCCTGATTCCTTCCTTCAGATAAAATACAACCCCTCCTCCCCCTCTGTCCCTTTTGAAAAGAGAGTATCATGATATGACCATGTCTCAGTCATGATGTGCAGTACACCATGACTCCATTACAGCCACTAAATCCAGGTTAGCTTCCACCATGATGGCTTCCAGGACTGGAATTTTGTTTCAAATGCTCCTTGCGTTGGCACAAATGGCTCTCCACACCTTTTTTCCCTCCTGTCTGCTACTTTGCTTCTCCCTTCCATTCCTGCTTGTGTTGTCCCTTGACTCGCCTCTTCCTTTTTTACATTTACCATTCCTGGTCACCTTCAGCTTTCTGTTTTCCCGAGTTATATTCCTTTTTTCCTTCCTTCCTGTCCCAGTCCTTCTGTGCCTCTGCCCAAGGAATGTTTTCTCCCTTTGAGCCCTCCTTCCGTAACACTTTACCATCCGTATGGGAAGAGCAACTGTTGCCTCCCTTGGTTTTACAACTGCCCCCAATTTCCCAATCAATCAATTCCCCTTTGGTGATCTTCTTTTTTGGTTGCTAGCATCCATATGGACAGCCCTCCCCAGCCCAATCTCCCACCATCCCTGGGATCTGTCTGAGCTCCCAAGACTTGACCCGTGTGGTCAGGTCAGATGAAACCTTGCCCTTGCCCTGTAACAGGATCCAGTGCTATCCAGTTGGTGCTGCCATGCCTCTGGGAGTGCAGTCTTTATTGTGCTGCAGCAGCCTATTCTTCCCCCATTTCTTTTTGCCCCAGGGACATCGATATGCAATGATGCAGAATGTTGATGTCCCCAACTCTTCTGGGCCTCCTAACTACCAAGACACCCAGCCTCTGCCAGATGTCAGGTGCACTGCGGGCAGTGCAACCCCCCCCCCCAGGGAGAGGAGGCAGTCCTCTGGATGATTGATCCTCTTTCCCCAGTTGACACCCGCAGATTCACGTTTGCTCCAGAACTTGCATCACTAAAGAGGCACGCAGCAGCGTTACAGTCATGTCACTGTGATGGCAAACTGCCTAACCAAATTTTGACATAGCTGTTATACAATCACATCAGCAAAGACTGAAATAAATTAAAACATGTTGGGCTTGCCCAGCAGTAGGTGAGAGGGGATCTCCCAACTATTAACTGCCCAACTCTCTATTGCCCGGGTCCAACTGCCCGTATCAAGCATTTGCCCGCTGCCCCTTTTCCTGAACGACGTTTTCCTGACATCAAAAGAAAGTTGCTTGCTCTCACCCCAGTCACCATGGAAATGCTCTTACATACTTTATAATTAATAGGATGTGCAATGACAGTTGCCTGGTAGAGATGGCATCAGCAGCGGCTGCGCACAGCCGATCATTTCCATGGTGACAGGGACGATTTCCATGTTCCAGTGTCTAACCCCTGCTGTTTACGCGAGCAGAGCATTTGCATGTAAGTCTAAGTCTAGCGCCAATGTTTAAGATGAGCAGCTGTGCTGCCTCTAAAAAAAGTATTGCCTTCTGTGTAAGCACTGAAAACTGCTGCCACGTGTTTCACTTTTGATGCGTTTCACTGTAAGGAGATGAGCGTTTCCATGGTGAACGGATTGGGTGAGAGTGCACGGTGCTGTCAGTTCAATGACCAGGGTTTGTGTGTAATGTGGAAAACCTATACAGGTGTCTGCTGAAAGCCATGTGTCATGGCAGTAAAACACAAAAAAAATTACACAGTTGTCATGGCAAAAGCAATATGCTATGGTCTTTGAAAAAGCACTATACTTAGTGTGATATGCAGCCGGCAGATTTCAGTTTGGTGGAGCAGATCTTAACTTTTATATTCCTGACACTTAAATGAAGTTTCTGCACCAGCTATTCCAGCATCTTCAGCAGTTGTTTTGTGATGTTGAGTGCTGCAGATTTCTCCTTTTCATTGTTCAGCATTTTTGTATAGCAGCACCTGTTCCATGGTGTGATATCTCCGTTTGTCTTTGTGAACAATGCTACAAATTGCATGACATGGAAAATACCAAAAACATGGACTTTTCATAAAAACAAGAAAACTCGGGGTACTTCATAATGTCTGTGACAAAGGTAAACCCTAATTATTATTCATCTGCTGGGTACTAAAAAGCAAAAGCATATCATCTCCCGAGTGAAAAGGTTCCAAAACATATGTGTTAGTTTGGTAAGGTGGTAAGCAACTGAATTACAAGGTGATCCATGAGCCAGGTCCACAGCCATACTGCGCACCTTTTACAAGTCGTGACTTGTGAACAGGAAAAAACAAGTTACCTGCTGTTCCTCCAGACTGATAACTGATCCATTGCTCCCGCTCCTCCTTTTCCTCTGGAATGCTGCAATCTCTTCTGTTTTAATCTTCAAGATCTTCTGCTGCTGCTCATTCCTGATTTCCAGCTCCTAGTTACAAACAGATTTGTTGGCTGTTACTGAAACCCAGCCCATTAAGCCACCTCTGTTTTCTTTTAAGTTATTCTGTTTTGCCCCAACCTTATGCATGCTCCTCAGGTGTTGGCCTTGTACCTCTACCTGCCACAGGGCCCTGTATTAATCTTGAGGGACTCTCCAAAGTAGTTCACTGCTCCCTTAAAGGACACCACAGGGCCAGTCCGCCGGTGTAGCGGTAGAGCTACCGCTTGCGGCATCAGTGACCTGGGTTCGCAGTGGACTCTGGTTGCTGGAGGGCAGGGAGGGGGAGGACTGAGCATCCAGGCAGGGGACCACACTCCTCCTCCTCCTCCTCACAGTGCCGGGGGACTGCACCCAGGCCTGCCTAGCATTAGCTGGATCAGTAGGCAGACATCATCACATGCTTCATGGGAGTGTGCATGGACATTCTGGCACCTGCCACTTAAGGGGAAACTTACAGCACAAGATAGAAACCTTCAGTGCATCAGAACCCCCCGGACACTCGGACCCTGGCTCAGGCCGCAGATGTGGGGACACCCCAGGAACCTCTACTTCATAGTTAGTAGGGTTGGGGAGTTGGAGTCCGGCTCGGCTAGCATCCCCCCCCCCCCCGCGAGAGGGTAGGACCGTGGGGCTGAAAGTTCCCATGGGTTCAAGGTAGCCGGGAGCCTGGGGATGGATCTAACTAGGGGCAAAGCCATGCTGGTATAATAAAATATAAATATTAACCAAAAAAAAAAAAGGCAGCGCACCACAGAATCTCCTCATGGCAGGGCATGCTGGCATACTTCAGAGTAAGAATGGATCCAGTGCTAGGGAGAGCAGTGGAAGGGCCAAGCATTTATCTGGCTCGTCAGTCATGGGTGGTGGTTGGCTGCTTGTCATCCTCACAACCAGTGGGGTTTCCCACATGATGTGTTCACCCAGCTCTCCAACCTCACTACTGGGTCAGCTTGCAAAGCTTGGTTGGGGGAAGGGGTTAAAGTGTGTGGTCACCTGCAAGCAGCAGCACCACAAGCCCTCCACAGGTGTTGCTCTCTTTAGTAACAGCACTCTAAGCCCCCCACCTTGTTACACATGGTGTAGAGTCACTGGGAAAGCCTTGCAAAGATGAACAGCATATGAACAAACAAAATATACCCGCAGAAAAAGGCCAAAAGGTGTATCTTGTCTGCTCATAATGCAGATCTCTCAGTGATTACTAAGGGGTGTGCCTCCCCCCTTAGAAGTGATGAGGAACCACTGGGAAAACCTTGATACATGATGTAGAGACAGTGGGAAAACCTTGCATATCTAATGAAGAGCAGAGGGAAAGCACTGCACATATAATGAGAGCTGGTAAGAAAGCCTTGCACATGTGATACAGGACAGCGAGAAAAACTTGGACATGTGATGCAGAGTAGAGGAACAGTCGAGGACATGTAATGAGAGCTAGTGAGAAAGCCTTGCACACGTGATGCAGAGTGTAGGGGCAACCATGGGCAAATTATGAGGAGCTAGTGAGAAAACCAGAACAACTTTCTGTGGGGTTGGGGACATGTGGTGCAGGGTCGACTGTAAATTCCTATTCACGTGATGCGGGGGAGAGGAGGAGGGACTCCTTGCCTTGACTCTGTGTTTGCCCTTCTGCATTTCACTCTCCAGGCGACGTTTCTGCTCACACTCTTCCTTCAGTTTCCGCTGTAGCTGTCCCTGCTGCTGTTTCATCAGCTGCACGTTCCTCTCCAGCTCTTGGACCCGCCTTTCACTCTGAGTGGACAGCGATACCAGGCGCTCTGTGTCCTGTTTCTTTCGCTTCAGAGCCTAGAAGCAGAACATCAACAGTGAGTAAGAAACTTAGAGTGAGATGCATGAGAGACTTGTGCAGAAATCCAGTGCTGCCGAAGATGGTCAAAAATATTCCGTTGGGGAGCCAGGCCAGTGGCTCGGCAGTAGAGCTAACGCCCACCAAGCCAGTGACCCAGGTTCAGGAGTGGACTTGGGATGCTGGGAGTCAGATGGGGAGGGAGAGGACAGAGCATCCTAAGGACTGCTCTCCTTTCCTGGGGAGGTAAGGCATGCCATCTTGGTCTCTGGCTGCCACCTGGTGGAGGCCTGGTGGTAGTGCAGGTGAGAGCAGCATAGAAGGGAGAGGCCATGGTCCCGTAGTGCAAGCTTGCCTCTACATGAATGCGGTTACATACCGCCATGGTAAAAGTGAAGGGGAGAAAAGGGAAAGGGGCCATGTGGGCTTTGTGAAGCCATGCCCACTTTCCTCCAGCCCGCAATGTTATTTACCCTCTGGAATTTCTGGATTGTGTACTGGGGGGAAGGGAGGGCAAGGACGGGGTCAGCCCTCCCCTTCTAGCACCACCGCAGGGTGGTGGGGTTGGGGACTGATTCAGAGGGCCAGGGGAGGCAGATGCTGGTCAAGGGGAGTGGGACATGGCTGATAGTTACGTGCCTGGACCAGAGGACAAAAATATTTCTTGAGGCTACAGGGTAGGAATAAAACTATGTGGGGAATCACTGATCATGTATGCCCTCTCCCCATTTCTCTTTAGCAGAAAAGATTTACAGGGCCGGCCGGTGCAGCGGTTGGATTTCCGCTTGCGACACCAGCGACCCGGGTTCGGGAGCGAGCCCGGAAGCTGGAGGGCCGGCCGGGAGGGGAGGACTTAGCGTCCTAAGGACCCTTGTCCTCTCGAGGGAGGGTACTTGAGCTCGGCGCTTGCCTGACCCGGGTGGAGACCCGAGGTACAGCAAGCCCAATGCTCCAACAGAAGGGGGCGACGTGCCAGACGTCGGTGCTCAGCGCCTTGATGTCCGGGGACCTGGCACGTCGAGAACATCAGGAAAAAACCCTTGCAGCCTCCAAGTAGACAGAGCACCAGGCCCCGACCTTCAATGCCCCTACCTGCCCGGAGACGGCGTGCTGACGAAACATAGAGAGAAGCGTTGGGGTGTAGGGGCTCCCACCCCGTACCAGCCTGGGGGGTATAGCCATGGCTCCATGGGGCATGGACTGCACCAGTCACCAGGTAGGTGAGCAAAGGCTGATAAGGCCACAGGTGTCTCCCGAAGAGGGGAGACCTGCCAGGAGGGAGGAGGATAAAGAGAAAGTAAAAAAAAAAAAAAAAAAAAAAAGATTTACAGGCCTACTCCAAACTGTACAGAATTAAAGGTTATAGGAAAGCATTTCTAACAATTCTTTCTCTCCCATTAGGAACCATCTGGGCTGCACCCCCCCCCCCCCAAATTGTGATGGCAGACAAGAGGCAGTCTTAACAACCGACACCAATATCACACCATGGTCTACTAGCAGGGATGTGTCAAACGCCAAGTAACCTGCCCCCACCCTGTGGTCCAAGCACTTAACTTGTGCAAAGCACCCAGTCCCCAGACAGCTCAAATGCAAACCCCAGTCTCCCATGGGCATCACAATGAGCTGCCACTGAGCCACAGGACTGGCCCAATTAAAACAACATTTTTGTTTAACTTACTGAATTTATCAAAAAGGATGCGAGTTTCTCTGCAGAGATACTCAGAGTACATTTCATACATTTTTATGCATTCTACAACATGTAACGATAGATTTGATAAGTACTCTGCATTTGGGATCCCTGCTCTGACTGTGCCAGAATTGCACTGAACCAGTTTCAAATTTCAGTCTATAAGGAGTATATACACTTGTTGGAAAGCTGTGCAGGCTCCTGGATCACGAGGGGCTTATTAAACCTTAAATTTCTGTCTTTTCTATCTCCCCTTGAACACATGGCAGAGTACTTATCGCTAAAAACGGCATGCACATATCAGCAAGGATTATTCCTTTTGGCTGATGAGTTTTAAAGGAAAAGTCCACCCAAAACTTGCAAAAACATATGTTGTGCAGAGTGTTTTGATTTGTATGTTAAGTTGTTGTGTGTCCTTCCCTCTGTCTGCTAATAAGAGTTTTTCCTAAATTAGCCTGCTAGCTTTAGGGTAGTTTTACGACCCCTTGAAATCTCCATATGAAACAGCTAAATTGTATTCCTTTGTCCTACAATGCACCATTTCATGTGATGGTGATGTAGCAGAGACCATACATCCAGCAGAAAACACTGCTTTACAATCAGTTCACAACAATAGAGATGGCTATATTTTAAAATCTGTAGAATTCAGCTTGGTGACCACCCTCATCGCAAAGGTCTTACTGTCCCGGAAAACTTTGCTGCTGGTAATTTTTGTGCAGCTTGTAAAGCTTCCAAGATATTTAGTTTGTGTGGCATGTGTGTGCCGAATGTTGGGTCTCTCTTACATCACAGTCACATGAGACAAGATGCACTGTGGGAACAAGAAATACAATTAAACCTTCAGGGATGAAGATCCCCGGGGTCGTAAAACTAGCATAAAGCTAGCGGGCTAATTTAGGAAAAACTCCTAATACCAGTCAGAGGGAAGAAAACACTAGAACTTCACACACAAATTAAAACACTCTGCACAACATATATTTTTTCAAGTTTTGGGTGGACTACTCCTTTAAACATTGAACATATCTTACTGCTGTTTTCTCAGTTACTGCCCGTGAGTGGCTTGGCGCATGATCATTAAGAACTGCCTTTTTCCACTGATGCTCTGGCTCCTTTAAAACAGAACAAAGGGTGTAGATGTTACAAACTGAACAATCTAGCTGCTTCAGTTATGAGGTTCTGTTCTGCACTGGGGCAGTAACAAACAAGGGTGGCGTTTGCTGTTACAATACTTAACTGTTAATTCATTTTAAGAAGGCTGTGGGTTCTGTCCCCACACCAGGCACTTGGGTTAATATCCCAATACTGACACTGTAATGCAGCATGAGGGGGATACTGCACTCCTGAGGTGCCGTCTTTCGGATGAGACGTTAAACCGAGGTCCTATCTGCCTGTTCTGGTGGTAGCTCAGGTGGATGTTAAAGATCCCATGGCACTTCTCAAAAAGAGTAGAGGAATTTTTTTATTCATAACACAAAAACACTACACACAATTCATATTTCCATCATATAAATTCACATAATAAAACAAAACCATAACTCAGTATTACCTCATACTGAAAAGAAAAATACATAAGAGAATCATAGCTGTTCACATACAAAATAATACTAGTCTAGAGAATCAATAGCAACTCAAAAAAAAAGAAAATCATATAAAGGAAAACACAGCAGTACAGCATACAAGTAATATTTAAAGCACATTTTTGTATCCATCAAAATAACCATTCCCCTGTCCCACTGTCGAAGTAGAGGAAATCCTCAACAATCTTATAATATCTTAAGCCGTACCCCTACTCCTCATCCTAAACATGACACATTCTTACATAAATAATCACCTGCTTCTTGTCCCATGGTATTATATTCATACTGATAAATTTTGTCAAGTTCATTCTGGATTTTAAAAAGCACATCCTGTATCCCCATTTCCACATTCTGTAGTACCTTTGAGCATCTAACCTGCCACAAGGACCATTTAATGCAGGCTAAAATGATTATGATCGTGCTTTTCTGCCATTGTGCCCATTTCCTTGGGATCTGGCCCAGTACCAAAATTTCATGTGTCATGTTTTGAAAGACCTTTTCCCCCCAAAAGGTAGCCAGCTCTTTCCAAAAAAAATCTAACCAATATACAATCAAAAAATAGATGAGCCATCATTTCTGTCTGTCCAGTACACTGTTCCACCCCACACAATCTTTCTTCCATTCTTTTGTGCTTATGATTGCCCTTCACGTCAAGCCTCTGTTGTCCACAAAGCCACACCATGTCCTGAATTTTTAATGGGATACGTGATTTCATCATACTATTAATTATGTCTTGACAGACTATTTCATCTGGGTCATGAAAAATGGGTTGTTTCCAGTAACATTTCTCCACAATAGCTGCGTAAAATTTATTTTTATCTTTTGACATAAAATCAGACAATTCAATATCCCACTGTCGAACATACTTCAGGGTGAGTTGTACTGTATATTACCTGGCAATAATTTCTCCGTACAATGCCATCACCCCCTTCCCCATGCAGTAAGGAACTGTCTTCCCCAAAGTTCCATACCTTTTTCCCCATACCTTCCGTTTCCAATATGACAGGTCTAACAGTAGAATAAAAAAAATTCCCAAACAAAAATACCAGGGGCTGTAGCATATTCAAGCCCCCTGTTTTCCATGTCCTGTATGCATGGGCTCTTTTTACAGGAGTCAGACAGCTGCCCATAGGAGTAAAAAAACAAAACAAACAAACAAACAAAAAAACAGTCCCATCATTCTTGCATGCATATCACTGGAATTTATTCCTCTGATGCCATCTCTCCGTCCGGTGGGGTGCTGCAGGGCTCCATTTTGGCACCCATGTTGTTTGCAGTTTACATGCTGCCACTGGGAGACATCATTAGGCGATACAGTCTGGGTTTTCGCTGCTACGCAGATGACATCCAGCTGTATTTGTTCTTTACACCTGGACAGGATGATGCGATCTCTATGCTTAACATCTGTCTATCCGAAATCAAAGACTGGCTGAGTGCCAACTGGCTGAGGTTAAACCCCGGATAAGACCGAGGTGTTGGTCATGGACCCGGGTTGCCTTGAGGCGGGTCATAGGGCTGGGGTTCCATCGGTCCTTTGGCTTGATGGTGTCCAGCTCTCGACCTCAGACCAAGTACGTAATCTGGGCGTTATCACGGACGACGGTCTGACCCTGAAATCTCAGGTGTCAGCCGTTGTCAAGTCTTCCTTTTACCATCTTAGGAATATCCCCGGGGTGAAACATCTGGTTCCTCTGGCTGACCTTCCTACCTTGGTCCATGTCTTCATGAGCAACTGTCTTGATTACTGCAATGCCCTGTACTTAGGGCTACAGGGGGTTGATATCCGCCGCTTGCAGCTAGTCCAGAACGCAGTGGCCAGGCTTTTGACTGGGATATCTAGAAGTAGTCATATTACGCCTGTGCTGCGCGGGCTGCCAGTTCAGTGGCAGATCACCTTCAAGGTCGGATTACTGACCTATAAAGCCCTACACGAACAGGGACCGCAGCATCTGCAAGATCTCCTTATTCCCTACTGTCCCTCTTGTTCACTCCGATCCGACGACAAGGGACTGCTAGAGATCCCCAGGGTTTGTTTGAAGACATCCGGGGCACGTGCATTCTCCTACGCTGCCTCTGCCCTGTGGAATTCTCTACCTTGTCGGATATGAGGCTACCTGACCGTCGAGAGTTTTAAACTGGAGCTCAAAACTTTTCTGTTTTTAAAAGCATATGGAGAATGATTTTATTATTGTTTTAATGTTTGTTTTTAAACGTTGTTTTATTTGTACAGCGCTTTGGGATTTGAAAAGCGCTTAAAAATAAAAATTTGCTTGCTTACTTGCATAGCATAAGGGAGTGGATACACATGCGAAACATGTAAAAACAAAGGAGCTATATAGGCCCATGCCAAATATACTCTTTTCTTTGTCGTCATCTTCCATGATTTCCATCTTTGTACTTTAGCTAATGCAGTATTATATACCAGCTCCCAGTTCAAACTCACTGCTTTCTGTGTACCAAAAAGTAGGCCCAGAATTCTAATATGTCCCGTTACCTTTGGAATGGGGAATTCTATCTGTCCACCTATGTCTCCTAATTCCATCAATTTACTGTTTTCTTTGTTCAACCCTGTCCCTGTTGTATTCTTTAAAGTTTCTAGTAATATCAACACCTCCCTCCCAGATTCCAAATCAGCCACTGCTATTGTGTAGTCATCCGCATATGCAGTAATTTTCTCAAAAACAAACCCTGCTGTAGTGAGTATTGGTGTAATCTGTTCAGTTTTCTATTAATCTTAATACAGGGTCTAGTCCAAAAACATTCAACGGATTTATGGGGCATCCTTGTCGAACCCCATTAAAAAAAAAAAACGGGCATCCCAAAATGCCCATTCACTAAAGGAGTCACCTGAGCCTCTCTATATAACATTTTCAATAACTGACAGAATTGTACCAGAATACCATAATGTTCTAATGTGGACCATATATGTTCTTGCCTCATGGCATCAAAAGCAGTTTCCTGGTCTAATGACATGATGTACCTCTCCAGTTGGTTCCCCAAACCCTGTTCCATGATTTCCCTAACATAACTTAAGTTTTATGCACTAGTCCTCCCCGGTATTGCACGTTTGTACCTGATGGATCAATTTTTTGGCAACTGTTGCTAGCCTAACCATCAGGATTTTTGTTAGTACTTTATCTTATAATCGGACGTCATTCATTCATGTCGGGGGCTAAATGATCTTCCTGTTGAATTACCGTAAAGACTAACAGCAATTGTGGAGCCACTAAGTCAATAAATGATTTTATTTTTATTTTTTTACCAGGAGAGACACACTAAGCTGAAAACTTGTTTACAGGTGTGACCTGGGAGCACAAGAAAGTTAAGTGACTTGCTCAGGGTCACACAGTATGCAAGTGGGGGCTGTGGGATTCAAACCCAGGTCTCCAGATTTGCAGCTCAGAGTCTTAAACCACTGCACTATACTGCAAACCATCTTTACTTGGCGTGGTACGTGCCGATACCTGTGACACTGCTTCCTGGATTTCTATTAAACTAAAAGGAGCCATTAATCCCCATTCTTCCTGAGGTGTCAATATAGGTGTATTTATGTGTTGTAAAAAAGGAACCCCCTCCCCCTTTTTTCCTTCTGATACATAGCTTTTAAATGTTTGTGTGTTATTTGATGCATCCCCCATCTATCATGAAACAGTTGTCCTGTACCATTTACCAAGGCCATCATATGCTCCCTAGTGGATGTCAGAGATTCCGTTCCAAAAGGGTTCACCTTTATGGGAAGCCATTCGATTCAAAATTACAGTTTTCAGAATATAATTAACAGTGACATGTCTATGACTAACAACAAAATGTTTACAGCATAATATTATGAGAATGACAAACATGAAAATGAATATATCACATACCAAAGTGGTTATGAGACCTTCTGAAATGGTTATGACCTATACCGAAATGTGTGACATACACCAAGATGGATATGACATACACCAAGATAGAAATAACACTTATTAAAATAAGTATGACATACACAATAATGACTAGGACACATACTGAAGCAGGCAATATGCATATCAAAATAGATATGACACATACCGAAATGGGTATGACACACACTAAAATGGGTATGATACAAACCAAAATAGATGTGTTGTACCAGAATCGGTATGATGCATAAAGAAATAATCATGACACATACTGAAATGGATATGGCCCATACTGAAACGATTATGACACATAGCAAAATGGGTACGGCATAGCGAAATGGGTATGACACACACCAAAATCTGTTTAGCACTAACTGAACTGGATATGACACATACTGAAATAATTGTGGCACATACCTAAATGGATATGACCTATACTGAAATGGCTATAGCACATAGCAAAATGGGTATCACATACCGAAATGGGTATGACACAAACTGAACTGGATATGACACACACTGAAATAATTATGGCACATACCCAAATGGATATGACCCATACTGAAATGGATATGACACATAGCAAAATGGGTATGACATGCCAAAATGGGTATGACAGACACCAAAATGGGATTGACACTAACTAAAATTGGCATGATACACACTGAAAATGGAATGACACACGCTGAAATAATAATGACACATATTGAAATGGATATGACCCATACTGAAATGACTAGGACACATAAAATGGGTTTGAGACAAACTGAACTGCATATGGCACACTTTGAAATTGGTGTGACACACAGTGAAATAGCTTCAACACACAGCTAAATGGATATGACCCATACCGAAATGGATATGACACATAGCAAAATGGGTATGACATACCAAAATGGTTATGACATACACCAATATGGTTATAGCACAAACTGACATGGATAAGACACACACCGACATGGGTATGTCAAATACTGAAATAATTAAGACAAATACTAAAATGGATATGTCACATGTTGAAATGAGTGACACATACCAGGATGGGTAAGACACATACCAAAATGGGTATGACAAAAAACAAAATGTGTGTGACATGCACCAATATAGGTATGACACATACTGAAATAATTATGACACATGCCAAAATATATATGACCTATACTAAAATGGATATAATACATAATAAATAGGGTATAATATATGCCAAAATGAATATGACACATACTGAATTGTAGATTATATTTATTTAATATATTGATACTCTTGATAAATGTGTACTGTAGTAAATAAAATGGTTATGAAGTACTAAAAACAGAATCATATATTAAAATGTGTATGCTGCATACTGAAATGAGCATATAGCAAACTGAATTGTTTTCAAACTTGCAAGGCATAGACTGAATAGAGTGTAACATGTGCCAAGGTGTGAATACAGCAAACTGAAATGAGTATGACACATACTGAACTGAATATAACAGTGAAAAGCACATGAACTGTGTAACCAATCAGAGTGAAGCATCACCCCCTGAGATTTTGTAGGACTCCACCAGTTCTTGTTCAGTTCCACTGTAGGTAAGAGCTCCTTACATTCTGTTAATCAGGAATATGCACAATGTACATTATTCCAAAGTTATTTTGCTACTGTGCCAGTTTTATTTTTTTAGTTTCTGTTAAGACAACCTTTGTTGTCAAAAGTTTTATCTGATTTTTAAAACATTACTGTTATATGTGTTCTTTGTGTAAGGTTATATTTAATATCAGATAAATCCATCCTGCACTTGTCTTCTTCCAATGTTTTGCAAAGTTATACAGTATGTTGTGTTGTATAATATTTTTGTTTGCCTTGTAAAAGAGGGGGCATTACCAAAATATCTTTAGCTCCAGGATTATCTAATTCCTGCGTGTTTTAACTGAATTTTACCAACTTACTGAAGGTTAGACTCTTTCTTTGCTGCATTCTGAAAACTAATGTCAGTATTTTACCACTTTTATGAACAGTAAATTAAATACATTAGCCATTGTTATGTTGATTGCGTGCAGCACAAGAAACATATTGCGGCAGCTTTCTCAGAAGCAGGCTGTGGAGGCATGGCAGTGTTGTGGCCAATGCCCCCACAGCCTGCAAAGACTTGTCCTTCATCCCCCAATCCCCTTGCACGCTGCTGCTGACACAAGTTTGGAACCTTGGCACCAACTTGTGACAATTTCGTCGTTGCAATCAGGGGCCACTTCGTCACTGCAGCGTCAGCCATCCGCTGCAATGAGGGAGCGACCAGTCATTGCAGGGCGGGATCTAGAAACCCTGATATTGTTTGTGAACATGGTGGTGGTTGCCGCCGTGTTCTGCAACATCTCTCCCCACGTGTTTTATTTGCCGACGACGGGCCCCAATCTCCGTCGGGCTTGGTGCCCCCGTGTTTCTGTTGCCAGCAGGAGCCACTCCCAGTCAGCATTTTGTAACACCACCACCCCCGCTTTATTTCTGCCGATGGAGTGCCCAGTCCCCATCGGCTACTGCTGGCCCCCAAAAGAAAGCCTCTGGTGGCACGCTGGGAGCCCACCCCAGCATGCCACATGCCCCTGTAAAGGAAAAAACAGTCCCGCGATGTCTTTTTTTCCTGCAAAAGGAACGGTCCTCGAGTCTCCTGGCCCCCACCCGCAACCCGCACCCACCATTGCGCACCTGCCTACTCCATATCCCCCCTCACCCCATACTTACCTCCGGAGCTCGGCACGCCGATTTTTGGTGGACCGGGAAAACATCTGCACTCTTCAAAGCTGACCGCGAACTGAGGAAATGCCGGTAAGTTGTATAATGTAATAAATAGGATTTTTTTTCAACTTTAGTGCATATCTCGGGCATTTATTGGGAATTTTTTCCCCAAATTTTCAACATGGGGTTTTTGGGACCCCTCCTCAGGAATTCTTTAACTGTCATGGCGTTAATCGGCCCGGACGATGATTTCGCGGTCACTGCGCAGAATCACCTTTCGGGGCTGATTAATGAAACGACAGTGCCAGTGTTCATGAGGTGGGCTCTCAAAAAGGCTATGTTGCAAATTTGTGAGAATATTTTTAAAAATGACTGTTTCTGATGCGCTCTTGAGTTGCTACATGATCAAATTCCATAACATGACTGTGTGGCAGAGCGTGCGTTGAACTATTTCCGCACCCTTGTAACCTCGCAAATTTGCAATATTTTCTCACCACATTTTCAACAGTGGTAGTTTTTCACACCTCCTTATGAACAGTACATCTGTCATTTTTCACATCCTGGCTAAAATATGTTTTTACACTCCTGTCGGAGAATAGAACAGTTGCTGTGGGAAATCAGTGTTTGGGACAGATTAAGATCGAACGAGTGAGAGGGGGGGAGTGACTGAGCTCTGTCAGGACTGCTGCGGATTTGTTTGTGGGCAGAAAAAGGCCCCAACGCAAGAGCCCAGTACAAAAGGGCAGCCTGCAGCACTGTGAGAAACAGAACAAGAGAGCGAGTGAGGGAGGGGGAGTAAGCAAACTCACCAAAGCGCTGTCAGGACTGCTGTGGATTTCTTTGTGGGCAGAAAAAGGCGTCAAAAGCAGGCAGAGGCCCAGTAGAAAAGGCCAGCCTGCAGCGGTGGGAGAAACAGAAGGAATAAGTGAGACAGGGGGACTGATTGAGCTCAACGGAGCTCTATCAGGATTGCTGCGGATTTCTTTGTGGGCAGAAAAAGGCACCAATGCAGGCAGGAGCCCCGCACAAAAGGGGCGCTTGCAGCGCCAGGACAAACAGAATGAGCACATGACAGAGGGTGACTGAGCAACCTCAACAGAGCTCTGACGGGACAGCTGCGGATTTCTTTGTGGACAAAAGTGCCAACACAGCTAGGAGCCCCGTACATAAGCGCAGCCTGCAGCGCCAAGAGAAACAGAACAAGTGAGTGACAGCTTGGTAGTGAGCGAGCTCAACAGAGCTGTACTGTGACAGCTGCGGATTTCTTTGTGGGCAAAAAATGCGGCAATGCAGGCAGGAGCCCACTACAAAAGGCCAGCTTGCAGCGCCTGCAGAAACGGAATGAGTGAGTGAGAGATGCGGAGTGAGCGAGCTCAATGGAGCTGTGTCGGGACTGCTTCAGATTTCATTCTGGCCAGAACAAGCCACCAATGCAGGCAGGAGCCCAGTACAAAAGGGCAGCCTGCACAGGCAGGAGAGACAGAACAAGCGAGTGAGGGAGGGGGAGTGAGTCAGTTCAACGGAGCTCTGTTGGGACTGCTGCAGATTTGTTTGTGGGCAGAAAATGGCAGCAATGCACGCAGGGGCCCAGTACAAAAGGGCAGCCTGCAGTGGCGGGAAAACCAGAATAAGCAAGTGAGAGAGAGAGAGTGTGCAAGCTCAGCAGAGCTCTACTGTAACTGCTGCAAACTTCTTTGTGGGCAGACGAAGGCATAGCGCGGGCAGAAGCCCAGTAGAAAGGGCAGCGCCCGGCAGAAAGGAATGAAGCGGCGAGTGAGAAGAGTCAGCAGGCTGAACAGACGCAGTCAACGGGACTGCTGCAGATTTCTTGTGGGCAGAAAAAGCCACCAACAGAGGCAGGAGCCCAGTACAAAAGGGCAGCCTGCAGCGCCAGGAGAACCAGAATGAGCGAGTGAGAGAGGGGGAGAGAGCCACATCAACAGAGCCCTGTTGGGACAGCTGTGGATTTCTTAGTGGGCAGAACAAGGTGCCAGCGCAGGCAGGAGCCCGGTACAAAAGAGCAGCCTGCAGCACGGGGAGACAGACTGAGCAACTGACAGAGGGCAAGTGAGCGAGCTCAACACACCAACGCAATCAACATTCGGCATTGACAAATGCTTGTTCACTTTGCAAGAATAAGTGCTACGAACACATATTGTACACTACTGGAAAGTTGAGAATCTCTAATACTATAACCCAGTTGTTTGTAGCTTATGACATTATGGAGCATACAGCCCCATTATTATTGTCCTATTTTCTTATAAAAAATGGCAGTTTGTGAATCTGGTTATTCATCAAATTATTCATTTCACTGCCCTTTCTCCCCAGATTTCCTGACTTTTTATAACAGGAGTGTTACATTTTTACAGGCTTCAGTACATGTGCTGAACAACTGAATCATTAAAGGCAGCATCCACACCCAGGTTAGTGAGCTACTGTTTTTTTTCTTCCGACTGTATTGGTGAGGATAACTATTTATAATGCTTGGATAGCATATTTAGTAGGTTATTCATTTGCTTACAATGCCGGGTTTATTGCCACTATTATCTTCATTGCATTGTGAGCAGCATTATGGGGTGGTAGTCAGGTAACTGTACAGTCAATCTGTGAGCCGGTAGTTGGTGAAAGACTCTATCTTTGTATTCAATCTATTTTTAGAACTCTATTTAAAATTGGTTGTGTTTTAGTTGGCCTTAAATTGTTTACTGAAGGTTAGATCTTTTGCTGATGTTTTAAAACTAATTTCAGCATTTTGCTACTTTCAATGTAAACATTAAAGTAAATTATTTTGCCATTTACTCTGTAACTGTAAGATGTGTTTCTAGTTTATGCCACTGTGGAGCAAACAGCCTGCTATCAGTGTTCTGTTTTTTGCTAAAAACAGCAATTAGTGAAGCCAGCTATCCAGCAGTTATCAATTTCCTGCCCCCCCCCCCCATACTGCCTTTTTTAAGAAAAGTCTTGATGTTTTCACATTGCACTGCATGTGTTGAAGTAATGAACTGTTGAGCAGCAGAAACAGTCAGGTTAGGAACATACGAAAATTGCCAGCAGAAAAAGGCCATCATGGTCTATTGAGTCTGCTCGAGTTTGCAGCTAGTTCCCTATTTCAGCTGCCCTTCCCCTCCCCTCTCTTACCCTCTTTTCCCTGTCTCACCCTCTTGAAGCCTTCCACTGTGTTACATGCCACCACCTCTGCTGATAGTATTCAATTTGCCACCACCCTCTCCGTGAAAGACATTCCTCCTCACCCCAATCCAGAATCTACCTCTCCCAATCTCATAGTGTCCTTCCTGACCCTCCTCCAAAATAAACCCTTGTCCATCTTGATTATATCCTTTATGTTTTTGGAGGTCTCATCATGTTCCCCTGTCCCTCCTCTCCTCCAGCGAGTACACGTTCCCACTCTCCAGCCTGACCTCCTAGACCCTGGATGATTTTTGTCAGGTTGGCGGTTTTGATATTCCCATAGACCGTATTGTTTGGGATAGCTATTTTTCTAATTGAATATACGTTACTGAAAATTTTTATGTACAGTCAAGAAAAAAAAAAAATCATGATAACAAACAAGAGAAAAGATTAACAAAGATACAGCCGAGGAACAACACCCACCCCCACATGGCCTGAACCCACACATTACATAGCAAAATTAAACCAGTTTCTGTTGGAGTCAACAATATTGAGTCAAATTAAAGAAATCTTAAGGATACAGTAAGAGCAAACTAATGAAACTACAGCGTACTAAATAGCAAACTCAATACATTAAAGCATCCAAATATATGTAAATATGGGGGGTCTACAAAAAAAGGGGGTTAGCATAATAGAGCACAATTAAAGAGAAAGCTCACAAGAATAAGATAAACTTAGATGGGTATTAAGGTTAGCACTGCTTTTTATATTGCTGGGACAATATATTTCTTTGGGTCTTTTACCCTTTGCTTGGAGACCTGATACAGTAGCTTGGGAAAGGGAAAAGGGAAATTGTTTAACCAGGAGAGGCACACTAAGCCAAAGCTTGTTTCCAGGTGCAACCTGGGAGCACACAGAAATTAAGTGACTTGCTCAGGGTCCCACAGTGTGCAAGTGTGTGCAAGTGGGGGGGCTGTGGGATTCAAACCCAGGTTTGCAGCTCAGAGATTTGGGATTTGGCTGCCAGCCATGTCACTTGCTGTTTGAGTATTTGTCTTGCAGATCAAACAGGCTAAGGAAGTCTTTCTGACAGGGGTGTTTATAATTTACTTATGATGCATTTTTTTTTCCAACAGTTG
This sequence comes from Neoceratodus forsteri, assembly GCA_016271365.2. Classification (NCBI taxonomy): domain Eukaryota; kingdom Metazoa; phylum Chordata; order Ceratodontiformes; family Ceratodontidae; genus Neoceratodus; species Neoceratodus forsteri. The sequence goes on from CM028129.1 coordinate 506,256,992, forward strand.
GAGGAGCCCATGAGTAGCAGCAGCCCCTTCCCATTGGGGAGGGGGAGGAGTTGTAGAATGGAGAACATGTGTGCATGGGGCATGCTAATGATTGGGTTTAGACATTCTTTTGCTTTTCTTTTAAATATTCTTTTTGCACCCTTCGCCTGTGGAGTTAATAAATGGACAGTATTTCAGGACTCCCATGGTTGGTTACATCCTGTAGTTGAGATGTTCGAGGATATACCCCTTGGTTTCCCCTTGCCCCTTCCCCACGATGGTGCCTGCTCAAGGACATATGTCCAGGCTATGTGTGTGTTCATGCATGACTCAGCCAAGCATGTAATGGTATCCTTCCCCTTCCTGCACCACTAATCCTGCACTACCACCCGTGCATCCACAGGGGGCAGTGTCAGAGTGGTGTGATGGCCCTTCCTCACCATAGGAGGGGAACATCCCATTTCCCAGCATCATAAGTAATAGCGCTACCACTGTGCCAACAGGCCAGCTGACATTCTTCTCTCTATTGGAGCTCCTTGAGATAAGCTTTTGTCCAGGTCTGCTCCTGTTTTGTCCTTATCTAGTTGTCACTTTAAGTGACATAAATTTTGTGCACATTATTTACTTAAAGTGATTTATGGAGCTTAAGGGGGTAAACACACTTAAAATGCTGGCCATCCTGGCAATAGCCCCCTTCTATAACTTGTAATTATTTCTGTGCCGTGACAATTTAATGGGAAGAGATTGTAATTTGGTCTTGACAAGGTAGCCAGCTAGTCCCTTCCACTTCTATATTCATTTCCACACACCCATGCTCAGGCACGTTATGAGGTGCAGCAAGGGAGAGCATGGGAGCACACCCCCATCTAAATGAAGTGGAATATTTTTTCCTTACTATTTATACCTTATGATGGTGAGTTGGAGTTTAATGGAGGCCACCACTTGAACAAGGCCCTAGTAAGGAAATTATATCCCAATTCTTTTCAACAGGGAACACTCCGATGCTCTCCCTTGCTGCATGTCATAGCGTGGGGATGTGGAAATTAATAAGCAAGTGGAAGGGATCAGGTCCATATTACGATTCCTTCCTGTGAAATTACAGATGCAAAAACAATCAAAAGTGATACAAGGAAACTATCACCAACATGATCTATCATTTTCAGTAAACAGTCCATTCACTTTTCAAACTGTACAAACACTTTAATGGTGTATATACTATTATTATTATTATTATTATTATTATTGAATTTCGTTGACTAGGTAGGCCACTGAGATTAGAAGTCCCTCTTTTAGGAGCGACCCGTGGGGAGGGGATACAGATGGTAACTAATTTCAATTCAATCAGACTAAAGCAGCAGTGCAAAGAAAAAAAAAAAAAAATTTCGGCACTTTTTCAACAGTTTATTCCCTGTGCTCTGCTGAGCATTTCCCTTGTAATCTTTCCCTACAGCATTGTACTATCACCCCGTGATGTGCTCAGTTTTCCTTTGTTTTTGTTTACATTTTTGCCACCCACCATGTTGAAAGCAGCAGTAAAGATAGCAGCCACTATGTTTACTGCAGGGCTACAAAATTGGAAACTGATCACTTCCTGATTAGGTAGCACATTTTAACAGCTTTAAGCTGTTAGTGGCATTTTTAGTGAATGTGGGAAATTTGACCAGGACACTGGGGAAAATTACCCTACTCTTTGGGTGGGGTTTACTGCTTCACCTGATCCCCATCAGATGCATCAATGATGGAACTGGGGGTGGAGGTGGGGATGGAGGCTCCGTCCCCACTTCGAGTTATGTATGGAGCTGATTTAGTTCAACAGTGTTCGGTTGGAGAAGAGTGTGCTTCCTACGACTCCCTCACCGGAGGACCTGGATTTGTACAGCCACCACAGCCAGCCTCCACTTACCAGGAGGCAGACAAAAGGCTACAGGATGCAATGAAACAGAAATGGGACTTCCTCCTGTCACTGCTGGTGGAAGAGGAGCGGGCCTTTCGCCGAGAAGCGGGCAAGTTGCAAGTGGCGCATTGCTTAGGATTTGAAAGACCCAGCTTGGAGGACAATGTATTATAGTCAGGTGAGGGGGTGGGTACACTACCAAAGCAGGCAGCTGCTTCACCTGCATTGCAGCCACTGCAGGGGTCAGTGCAGCAAGACCTTGTTTCCTGGGGGATGGGGGAGTCCCAGGGCAGCCAGGCTGACGCTCGACTGGTTCTCCTGCTTTCAAAGTTTTTTCTTCCTAAACCGCTGCTTGTACTGTGACCACTTATCACTAATCCTGTGCCCTCTGTTGTACATGATTGCTCAGTGCCCCCGATTCCAGGGTTGGGCAGAGAATGAGATACTTGACAGGCCACAGGTCCACAGCTGCAATGGGCGACCCCTTCTACCAAGGGGGGAGGTCACACTTCAGATAATCTTTCTTATCCACTGGCAGCAAGGTTGCTGGTGCAAGCCCTGTCCTGTTGATGGCATGTTGGACGTGAGATGGGGTGGGGCAATGGCACCCCCCCAAATCGTTATTGCTCCTGTTTTAATTCAGACAACTTACCTGAGGAATGCCACCCCTTTGTAGCTTCCTTCACACCAGGTGTTGCTACCTTCTTTATCTCCACTGATGACTCAACTCTTTGGAGCATGTCACTGCTGATTTGGAGAGTGCCCCCACCCAGTGTACTACAGCAAGTTCCGAGTGGGCTGGGTATAAATTCAGTTCAGCTGGAGCTTGTTTCCTTGCCAGCTGAGCTTACGTGCGTCTCCTCTGCACAAGGTCTGATCCCCTCCTCAAATACCCTTAGTGCCCGAGTTGCCCTTCCCCTCAATACAGACCTGTGTCCCTGCTGTGCTGGCTCCCTTATCCTGAATGGACAGAGTGGAACTTGCAGAGATGACTCCAGCCACACGGCATAAGATTACGGCATCAGTTCCCCCTTCCTCTTCGGTGCAACAGTGGGCACAGTTTCGGAAAGCGGATGCATTTTCAGCTGCCCCCACTGCACAATGCTGAAATGCAGTCTGCCTCTTATACATACTAAAATGCCAGCAGAATAGGCCTAGCGGTCTTTCGTGTCTGCTCATTTGGTCAGTCCCCACCCTGGGAGCTGACCTTGCTGCTCCCCTCGCCCCCTCTGGCTTCTCCCTTCCCAGTTCCAGATATTCTCGCTGCACTGGATTTTGCTTCCAGAACCCTTATCCTGTACCTGTCCCACCCCCTGTTGAACCCCTCCACCGTCTCTGCCTCCACCAGCACCCTGGGCAGCGCATTCCATGGCTCCATCACCCTCTCAGTGAAGCAGCACCTCCTCCTTTCTTCCCTGAATCTCCCCCCATAGCTTCCACCCATGCCCCCCCTTCCTTCGAAGCACCCTGACTGCTCCTCCCCTGTTTACCCCCTTCATGTACCTGAAGCCCTCTATCATGTCCCCCCGGTCCCCTCTCTCTTCCAATGTGTACATATTTAGCTCTTCGAGCCTCTCCCCATAGGTTCTGTCCCCCAAGCCCCAAATCATTTTGGTTGCCCTCCTCAGGACCCTTTCCAGGAGTTCAATGTCCCTCTTTAAGTGTGGCCTCCAAAACTGCACGCAATACTCGAGGTGCTGCCTCACCAAGCAGTTATACAGAGGGAGTATCACTTCCCTCCTTCTGGAGGTGATCCCCCAGCAATGCATCCCACCATCCTGATGGCCTTGGCCGCTGCCCTCCTACAAGTCTCTGAGTTGTTCATCTTGACATCCACCACCACCCCCAGGTCCCTCTCAGCCATCGAGACTTGTAGCATACAAGGGGGGCTTGGATGACCCTCTGGACCAGTCTCATGTGGGTCAGGTGTTACTGAAGGACTCATTACATGTTACCTTTAACAAACTGTATACCTTGCTCCACACTTCTGCTGATGGCTATTTTGATTTTAGTTTTCACACTTCGATCTTTCTGGACTGCTTCAGAGGACAATATGACCTCAAAAGATACACCACTCTGGCTTCCCTTCCAGGCTGTCCCCCTTATGAAGCCTGTGTTGCACTCCTAGACTGTGCTTTTGAAGAACGAAGGGTGCAGATAGGGCAGGTTACTGGCTGTCTCTAACACTCAGACGTTTGGGATCAGGACCCCATCTTGACCCTGATGAATTTTGGACTGGTCAGTTAGTCACATTAAGAGCTGGCATTTAGTCTCTGGCTTCCTGCATGTCCCCAGTGTTTTCTACATCGACCCGGACCTTGCCCAGTGCTTTTTACCCAGGACAACCGAAGACCTGCTTCTGATACGGTTCTTTTTTTTTTTTTTTTTACCTTTTGTTTTACTAGGAGAGACACTAAGCTGAAAACTTCTGACAGGTGCAGCCTGGGAGCACAAGGAAGTTAAGTGACTTGTTCAGGGTCACACAGTAAGCAAGTGGGGGCTGTGGGATTCAAACCCAGGTCTCCAGGTATGCAGCTCGGAGCCTTAAACCACTGCACTGTACTGTCTCCTTTCTGTTCGGTTCTGTTTCCCATCTGGCCAGTGCTTGTGATACACTCCGATGTAACCTTTGTCTGTCATTGAGTCACTCCAGTTCACAATGCCTGAATGACCTGCGGTGTTACATGTGCGAAGCTACTGGTCACACTTACCGCCAGTGCTGGTGGGGTGTCCCACAACCAGGAGGAGGATTTTACCCAGGACAAGTTGTTGGATCAGGCTTAGCTAAGAAGGGCTGCCTTATTCAAGCGGTGCCTTCATTAATCTAAGATTGGCCATTTGTATGTGAAAACAATGGATGTAAAAGTGACCCCCCTTGACTTTAATGGGGTGCACCCCCCCATGCTCTCCCTAGTCACACATCATTACGTGCCTAAGTGCAGGAGCGGATTTCAGCAATGACTGGTTACCTTTCTTGGCCCAAATTAAGATCCCTTCTATTTTCATACAAGAGTGACATAAAAATAGGCCGGCCTGGTGGCGTTGAGGGTTGAGGTGCTGGATGCCACACCTCGCTCCACGCCGGCGACCCGGGTTCGGGAGCGGACTCGGGTCGTTGGTGGGTCGGCTGGGGAGATAGGCTTGAGCGTCCAACGACAGCTCGCCTTCTCCGGTGAGGGATTCGGCTGATGCCCGACACTTGCATGACCCCGAGCGGAGGCTCGAGGAACTGCAAGCCCCACTAGGGGATGGCTGGCCTTTGAGCAGCATGGGCGTCGGCGCGTGCGTCATGACGTCAGGGGAGGTCGCTGGCTGCTCGGGGAGGGAGAAAATGCGGAACAAGCCTGCCTCAGCCGGGAAGATGGGAGGACCGTGGCCGTGCCCACGATTTGCCTGTGCCCGCCCAGCAGACCACAAGACTGACGAAACGTAAGTAACGGGGTCTGATCCCCCGCCTGCCCTGCTCAGGGGTAATCCGCGGCTCCATGGGGATTTGTGGTCTGTGTGGGTAGGGTTCCGGGCAGTGGGATGTCCAATTGTCCTTCCTGAAGGGTCGGAGGTGGCAGGCTGGGAGGAGGAATAAAGAGTAATTTCAAAAAAAAAAAAAAATACATAACATGCACCTGGAATGAACTGTGCCAACCTTGGCTTCCACACAATGAAAGGTCATACCAAATCCACCCCTCCCCAGAACAGCTTGTTTCAGCTAGTTAAATTCTCCTTGTGCAGTTTGTATTGAATTTGTTTCTTATTATTCCTTCATTAAATCCTGATTTAAACATTTTTAATTGAAGCTTTGCATCATCTTGTGCTCAGTTTATGTGTTGGGATTCTTGTACATTTTTATACTGACTACTTTTTTCAGTAAGTGATGCATATCTGTACAGTACTTTTTGCTACTGGTTGTTTAATCATTTCTCCCTGGTTTGACAAATCCAGAGTTACACTATTTATTGATTGATTGATATCTTGGATTACATATACCTTTGAACCAGGGGTTCTTTTACAAAGGTTCCAAGTCAAGAGACAGGTTATACAAGTGAGTCAAATAACAACAAAAGGGTAATACAGTGAAATTACTGCAGTGAGTAATTCAGAAAAGTTACATAGGGTACATAAACATACAGTGGCAAGTAAGCATTAATCCACGATGAAGGTGGCATCTAATGAAGAATTAATGCATGTTTGGGACCGTTGTGGCATGAGGCCAACCATGCATTAATTTCCCATTAGATGCCACCTTCAGAGTGGATTAATGCGCTTGTAACATGGTCTGTACATTGCTAGGTCTGTCATAGATAAGTGTGTAGTAATGAATCAGATGTCAGCATTGCAATAAGAAAGTAAAGTTTACTGTACTTTTGACACGTTACCATCACATGCTCTTACATATGTGTCATTTCACAAATTTTGCAGGAAACTACTAAAATGCATGCCTCAATGATTTCTATAACTTTTTACATATTTGTGACGGCTGTTATTGTTCTACTGTTCTCAGGAGAACCGCGCTTGGTGACTTGTGCTCAGTCGGATTCAGCGTGTCTTGCTCATTTGCTTACCGCGTTAGCCCGTCTGCTCAGTAACCATGTGTTCTTTACCTAGCAAGCTGCTGTTCACATTACTGGTTCTTTTCTCCCACTGTCCATTTTTTTCAGCTACTTGTTCATGTCTGTGTCCACGGATCGTCCCGAATAATTACAGTTCACAGTCCGATATACCGTGAAGCAGTCGACCTGAAACAGATGTCCGCTTGGTTGATCAGCGACGTTGTCCTGCGTTCTGGCATCCAGGATCCCAGTACCTTCTCCCACAACAAGTTCCTTGCATCCGTCTCTGTCTGTTGATGTTCACGGTATGCTTGACATTTTTTGGCTTTGTCCTGTTGTCCACTCTCCCCCTCTCCTGCGCTACTGGTCTCCAACCCTCTTATCCACTTTCTCAGATCATGTCTGATTCCTCTCTTCCTCCTCTGTGTCACTGATACACTTTCTCTCTCTCTCTAATTCACTATTACTTTTCCTATTGTTGCTCTTATCTCCGTGCTTCACTCTCTTGCACTACCTATCTCAATTTTTTCAGGTGTTCCCGTTTTCTACACTGCTCATTTCTGCGATTGGCCACTTGATGAACTTCACAAGCAACACGGCATTATCGTCTCATAATGCCGTGTTGCTCTTGTACCAGCTGACACCCTTGCACCTATCGTCTTTCTTTCCTGCACTCCTGGTATTTTTGCCATGTTACAATGTACAAGTGTGCAGCCCAATATGGACTTTGTCATTTCTAAACACCGTAGCAGTGTTCGTTTAAGTGAGGGAGGGAGCTGCAGGGAGAGTAGAGGGGGTACACAGTAGGAACAGTACATTTTTGTTAGAAAAAGGCAGGCTGTTGCTCAAATCATTTTATGGTGTGGTAACTGAATCTATTTATGCAAGTAGATCCACCATACTTTGTATTTGAAAATTTTCCTTCCATGTTTAACATGTTTAAAAGATGATTTGCATATCTTGAGCTCGATTTTCAGACTGGATTTAAGTTTAATCAGAAGCACAGAGCTCCCTAATCCCTACGGCACCATTACCTTCCCTTTCCTCCTCCTTTCCCTTGGTCAGTCACTTTCCTTGCGAAGAAGTGAGCAGCGTCTCCCAACCTGGCTCCTGGACAACACATACATGGGGGAATCGAAAATGTTTCTCTCCCCGGACCATGAAGAGACTCTTGTTTAAATTACAGAGCCTTGCCTCTCTCCAGACTCTCCTCTCACATGTGCAGCCTCCTAATCGCTTTCTCTGGCTTGCTGTCCTGATAATCTGTCCTCCCCACACTTACAGGCAGCTCTTTCTGGCTGCCCTTCTGATTACATTTTGGGAAGAGAGGATGGCAACCCAGCCTTATTTGTGTGTCCCTTTTACATTACTCCAGAACTTGATTTAAGTATCAGGCTAGGAGAAGCCTTCCAGGGCCTGTCCATTTGAGACCTGCGGCCCGCCTGAACAGTGCATGAATGGTGCCCCAGGACCTGCCCCTCAAAGCAGGGTCCATACCGGGTGGAAGCACTATTGTGTTCCCCTCAACAGCCTGGGCCACCCTGCCATGTCAGATACAAGAGGGGCCACTAGCCCCTCCCCTGTGGGAATCCTACCACAATTCCCACAGTCCTGACAACTCAGGAAACTCCCACCAAACAGGACTGGGAACTACCCTAAGGCCCTACCACTTCCTCCTACAAGGCACTTTCTCCACACCTGCCCCGGGAAGCCCATTTCCCAAGTGACGCCACCAGCCTAACTAGCCTCCTCCCAAAGAGCACCCATAATGCCAGTGCCTCCATGCTGCACCCACCAATCCTGTCTACATAGTTGTGGGGGGGGGGTCTCCCCACCCACAAGCTACCCAGGACCGCCAAGCTCCTTCCTGCCATGCCTGCCATCTCCCAGCCACCAGCTAGCCTCTCACAAAGCTGCCAGGGTCCCCATGGTTGCCTGACCTTTCATATTCTTGGGTATGCCCTAATTTCTGTGGTGTCCCTGGTTTCCATGGGGTACTACAGAGTCTCTGAGCCACTGAGTCATGAGCACATGGCTAGGTATGCAGTGGCATACCCTCTGCCTCGCCCACAACTGCCATCCGGCTTGGTTGTGGCATCTGAACACCCCATGGGTACCCAAGCTTTCGGCATTGAACTGTAACACCCAGAGAAGGACAACATTGGGGAGTCTCCCCAGGTTGGATCTGGTTGACTTGCTCACTGGTCATTTATTGTTTACTAATTTCTATTGCCAAAAAAATTACATATTCTACTGGGGAAGGAGGGCACCACTAAACCACCAGGGCAAATTCCATGTAATACAGCTGGGTGATCACAGGGTGGGGAAACCACTGGACCACAAGGGATTGTTAAAATTCATGGTGACGAGTTGTGGAACTACTTGACTATCAGGAACGCCTGGTTCCCAGGAGCACCCTTGCAGGAAGATCAGACCTTCTTCACATATGCCCCCATGCTCTGGAACTCGCTCCCGGTCCCTCAAGTCCCTCCTCCTCCCATCCTAGCTTTCAAACCTCCCTCTGGAACTTCTGAAACCCCCCTCCCCTGTTCCTGCTCCTTACAGTCCTACTCCTCTGCCCCTCTCCTCCCTTCAATCTGGTGGGGTGGAGGCCTCAGCGCTTCTTGCACTTCTCTCGGGAACTGGCCAGGAATCCTGGACTAGGCCTCCCACCTAGGGCCCCTCCCCTCCCCCCACAGGCACTTACCACTGTCTGCTTCTGTTTTTACTCCACTGTCCGCCTCCCATTTCATTCCACCTACCCCTCTCTATTGCAATGCACTGTGCCAACCATGTCCTAGTGCCAGCCTCAAATGCCTGTTATTTCTGGTATTTTTTGTTACAGACTCCTCAAATGTCCTTCTATGAACATGGTGCCTCCCTCGCTCTAGAGTCAGCCTTGAAATCCCAGTTTACTCCCTATGCAACTTACTCAATTCCTCAGCTGTCCATGAATGTACTCTGTGCCTACTGTCCTCTAATGCCTGTCTTGAATTTGCCTCTTGTTCTTAGAACCTGCCTTGAATTGCCTGTTGTTATGCTATGTATTTCTTTTGATTCCTCAATGGTTATGTAAAGTTGTCCTCTGTAATTCTCCCGGGTCGCACCTGAAAATAGGCACTTGGCTGTCTAGTGTGCTTACCCGGTTAACAAAAGCAAATAAATAAATAAATATCAGGGTAAATTACTTGTAATACAACTGGGCGATCAGGAAGTGGGGGGGACCACTGGCCCACCAGGGAGGGGTGATAAGGGGCTGCAACACCCCAGGGAAATGAGCACATAACAGGCATATAGTTGGCCTTTAGTACCTTGTACGCCCAATTACCTCTTTTTCATGTTCGGGCTGAATATGACACACATGGGACATGGCATTACCTCGTTTTGGGGATCACCATTACCGTGAGCCATATGCAGCCCTCGTCTGTGTGGGCGCAGTGCAGATCCAGTTAGCAATGCACTGACATGGAGTGATATTCAGTCAGCACCCTCCACTGGGGAGAGCTATCTGTCCGATTATCACTCAGAGAGAGGCAACCTCAAGGAAGCATAGCACAAATGGCTGTGCTGTGAGTGTGCCCAGCTCTGAAAATCGAGGCCAAGATGTTGCAAATCATTTTTATGTTTGCTTGCACGCAGCGCAAGAAACATATTATGGCAGCTAGGGGTCGAAGCAGGTTCTGGAGGTGCGGCACTGTTGAGGCCAATACTGGCACGGCATTTTGGGGCGTGTGTGATATCCACCAGTAATGGGGGACACAGCCGTTGACAGTAGTTTGGAATGTTGCCACCAACTTGTGACAATTTAGCCGCTGCAATCAGGGGCCACCTCATCACTGCACCGTCAGCCATCCGCTGCAATAAGAGAGCGACCCGTCATTGCAGGGTGGGATGGAGGAACCCTGATGTTGTTTGTGAACATAGCGGCGGCTTGCCCCACCCACCATGTTTATCTGCCAGCGGGGAGAAGCCCACTCCCGTCGGCATAATGTAGCCCCCCCTTTGATTGTCTGCGTGCAGGTGCCCAATCCCGTTGGCAGAAAGGAACCTTTTTGTTGTTTGCCGACAGGGGTGCCCAATCCCTGCCTGAAGAAAGGAATTCCCCCCCTTTTGTTTGCTGATGGGGGTGCCCAATCCCCGTTAGCAGAAAGGAATCCCCCCCACCTTTTGTTGTTTGCTGATGCGGGGTGCCCAATCCCCCGTCGGCTACAGCTGCCCTCCCCAAAGCAAGACTCCAGTGGCATGCTGGAAGCCCACCCCAGCGTGCCACATACCCCAGTAAATAAAAAACGGTCCCGTGAAGTATATATATATTTTTTTACCCCTGTAAAAAAGGAAACTGTCCCTTGGCAGTCTCCCGTCCCCCCACCCGCAACCTGCACGCACCCACTGCATACCCTGCCTCCTCACACCCCCCCCACCCCATACTTACCTCCGGAGTCTGGCGCGACGATCTTCAGTGGACCGGGAACATGTCTGCACTCTTCAAAGCCGACCGTGAACTGAGGAAATGCCGGTAAGCTGTATAATGTAATAAATAGGGTTTTTTTTCAACTTTAATGCGTATCTCAGGCATTGTTTGGAATTTTGCCACCATATTTTCAACATGGGGTTTTTGGGACCCCTCCTCGTGAATTCTTTCACTGTCATGGCGTTAATCGGCCCCGGAAGGTGATTTTGCGGTCACTGCGTGGAATCACCTTTCAGCACCAATTAACGAAGCGACAGTGCCAGTGTTCATGAGGTGGGCTCTCAAAAAGCCTATGTTGCAAATTTGGTGGGAAAAATCCAAAAAACGACCGTTTTACAAGCGTGCATTGCACAGTTGCTAAGCACGCTCGTAATGTTGCGAATTTGCAATATTTTCACCCCAGATTTTCAACATTGGCATTTTTTCAGACCTCCTTGTGAACAGTACAGTTGTCATTTTTCACACCCTGGATGAAATGTGTTTTCGCACTTGCGGCGCGGAATAGCGCGGTCAGTGTGGGAAATCAGTGTTCTACACAGATTAAGAAACTGATGGTGGCACGATTCATGAGCAGAGGTCCTAAAATGCCTATGTTGAAAATTTGGTGACGATACTCCATAAAATGGCTGTTACGAGCATGCGTTATGGTGTTCCTACGCACGCTCGTAAGTTCGCACATTTTCAATATTTTCACTCCAGATTTTCAACATTGCCATTTTACCATACATCCTTACGAGCAGTACAGCTGTCATTTTACACATTTCGCCCAAAATGTGTTTCCGCGCATGTAGCGCACAATGGCACAGCTGGTGTGCGAAATCAATGTTCGGGACACATTAAGAAAATCACAGTGACACTGTTCAAGAGCAGAAGTGTTAAAATGGCTATGTTAAAAATTTGGTGAACAAATTCCCCAAAATGACTGTTTTACAAGCATGCATTGCACTGTTCCTACGCGCGCTCATACGTTCGTGACTGTTTACTATTTTCACTCCAGATTTTCAACATTGCCATTTACCACACCTCCTTATGAGCAGTACAGTTGTCATTTTTCACATCTAGCCCAAAACGTGTTTCCGCGCATGTAGGGCACAATGGCACAGTCGGTGTGCGAAATCAATGTTCGGGACAGATTAAGAAAACTGATTAAGACAAGTGACACTGGTCATGAGCAGAGGTGTTACAATGGCTATGTTAAACATTTGGTGAAAAAAGTCCATAAAATGACTGCGCTACGAGCGGCCATTGCGCAGTTTCCACGCACCCTCGTATGTTCATGGATTTCTAATATTTTCAGTCCAGATTTTCACCACTGGCATTTTTCAACACTTCCTTATGAACAGTACAGCTGTCATTTTTCACACCATGGCCGAAATCTGTTTTCGCACTTCTAGCGCAGAAATGCGTGGTCACTGTAGGAAATCACTGTTCGGGACAGATTAAGAAAATCACAGTGACACTGTTCATGAGCGGAGGTTCCAAAATGTCTGTGTTGACAATCTGCTGTAAAACATCCCCAAACTAACTGTATTATGGACTTGCATTTCTCAGTTTCTACACACGCTCGTGATTTCACCAGGTTTTGTTTTTTTTTATATTTTCACTGCAGATTTTCAACATTGGCATTTTTTCCACCTCCCCATGAACAGTACTGCTGTCATTTTTCACATCCTGTTCGAAATGTGTTTTCGCACCTGTGGTGCTAAATGGCATAGTCGCAGTGCAAAATCAGCTTTCGGCTAACAAACTGATATTGCCACTGTTCATAAGGTGGGGGCCACAAAAAACCCATGTTGAAAATTTGGAGTGAAAATGCCAGCGAACGCCTGAGACGTTAGGGTTTCCGACCATAATGCCCCACCCTGTAGAGACTGACAGGCATCAGGGGTGTGACTTGGGATTCTCGCCTGTAATGCTCATACCATTCCACACCCTGCAGCCAGTGAGAGGCATCGAGGTGTGCCTTGGACTCTTCGGCCCCAAAGTTCACCCAATTCTCCTATACAGCACCCATCTCACCGTATTTCCTGATGGAATGGGGTGAGCATAAGGGCCAAAGACCCCAAAGCACACCGTGATACTTGGTGTCTGCAGGGTAGGGTGTGGTAAAATGGCATGGGCGTTATGCCTGACAACCCAAAGGCACACCCCGATGCCTGTCAGTCTCTTCAGGGTGGTGGAGGGGTTGGCTTCAGTTCAATACTTCACTGCCATTCCTATTATGCAGCTCTCTAACTCCTATGCTACCAATGCCAATGCCAGCAAGCATACATTCGGCATTGACAAATGCTTGTTTAAACATGTTAAACACGGAAGGACAATTTTCAGATACAAAGTACGGTGGATCAACTTGCGTAAATAGATTCAGTTACCACACCACAAAATTATTTGAGCAACAGCCTGCCTTTTTCTAACACAAATGTACTGTTCCTACCGTGTACCCCATTCAATCTCCCTGCAGCATCCTCCCTCACTTAAACGAACACTGCTAAGGTGTTTAGAAATGATAAAGTCCATATTGGACTGCACACTTGTACATTGTCACTATATGTTTATGTACCCTATGTAACTTTTCTGGCCGCTTAGTGCGGTCATGAGTGGCAATGATAGCCACTGAGTCCATGTAGGCCTACTCCCCCAGGAAAAGCTTGCCTGCCAGTGTGTGATAAAGCCTGTCAGCTTTGCGGGATATGGCTAGGACCACATTAGGCCAGTGCTACGTAGCCACAGTGACATCCTCATATGTGTCAATAAGAGGGGGGGACCACCAAACGAGGAGAGTCGGGCTTACAAAGGTAGGTCACTAGCTGATGTCGCTCCGGGCCCTGCTCTTTGGTTTTGAACCCCATCACCTTGTGGATGTGCCTCATAATGGGAGAGGAGGGGGAGTCATCAAGAGGGGATTTAGGGACATTCTTAGGGGTCCCTTTGCCCTCTGAAGAGCCCATGGAGGGGGTGGGAGACCTGCTAATGTCCCCATCTTCTGGATCTTCCCCTTCGTTGGACAAAAACAAGTCTGGGGATTATCATCCCCATCGTTGGGGGATGGAGGGTGATGTGGGATGGGAGTCAGCCAGGGTCGGCCTGGAAGGAGCCGGAGAGGCAGGCCCTAGAGGCTGATTCTGTAGGGCCTGGAGGCGCAGGGACCCACAACTGCAAGACACCCCAAAGAGATGAGACTAGTGTTTGAATATCCACCAACACCGGTGACAGACCAGTTGGGTGAGGATACACTGGCGCAGGCCCCAGGGGCACCAGAGTGGGACAGACTGGCGATGGTCCAACAGGCATAGGAAAAATAGGTTGAGGACCAGCAGGCATCAGATGAGGGTAGGCCGGCGTAGGCCGGGGGTAAACAGGTGAAGGTTCGACCGGCTCCGGATGGGGTAAGACCAGCAAAGGCCCTACAGGGGCCCAAAGGCAAAGTCGGAGCAGGTCTCACTGGTGCAGACTAGGAAGAGGTGGGCGCTGATGTGGGAAGAGCACAGGCGGGTGACAGAGAAGGGACTCAGCTCAGGGAAAAATTCGGAGTCCCTCTAGACCCACGAAGGAGGGGTGGCAGACCTAGCAGTAGAGTCCGATACTGGAGAGGTGGGGGGGGAGGAGGAAACCTGGCGGTCACTGAACCCAAGCCAACTGAGGAAGCACCAGCAGAGCCACCATGCTGCGTGCCCAACGTTACAAGGGGCCTAGGCAGAGGCTGAGGGGCAGGAGAAGAACCCTGGCCCAAAGAGCCTCCGCCGGAGACAGTAATCGAGGCAGGAGGCTGGGCCACCAGTAGCGCTGTGGAATAGAGGGTGTGCAGGGCCACTGGGGCCAACACCCCGGAGGAGGACCCCTGAGTGGTTGCGCAATGGTGTGGTGACCATGAGTGGGAAAAGGAGGACCGGGGTCTATCACAGTCCTTACCCCTGTGCTTATGCTTCCCACTGGCCTTGTCCCAGGACTTAGAAGAGTGAGAATCTGAGGACTGAGCCATGGAGAGGAGCTCCTGGCCTGCAGTTCTTTTTCCATGAAGGTGAGCTTCTGCTTAAGGAGAAGGTTCTCGAGTGTCCGCTGATGGCGTTGCCAAGTGGCCTGGTTGAACTTCTGGCAAACTTGCAGGCTTGGACATTGTGGTCAGGGCCCCGATTTTTCTACGGCACATCGGAGCAAAGTTCTGCGGCAGGGTTCTCATTTGCCGCAGAACTTCTGCGGCACTCAACACCAATTTCTGCGGCAATTCTGTGGCACATTTTTACCCTTAATTTTTTTCCTTTTTTTGTTTTTTTTGCCATATCTGACACAATGCATGCTCGTAACACAGTCATTTTATGGGTGTTTGCCACCAAATTTTCAACATAGCCAGTTTAAGACCTCTGCTCATGAACAGTATCACTGTGATTTTATTAATCTGTCCGAACATTGATTTCAGATAACCGACCTGCGCACTATTCTGCCACAAGGGTGGAAACACATTTTGGGTGAGATGTGAAAAATGACAGCTGTACTACTCATAAGACAGTGTGGGTGAAATGGCAATGTTGAAACTCTGGAGGAAAATATTGAAATTTCAGCGAACTTACGAGCCTGTGTAGGAACCTAGCAACGACGTTAAACAGTCACTTTTAGAATTTTGGCATCAAATTTTCAACATAAGGTTGCCCTCTCTCATGAATGATGTCACCGTCATGGCGGTATTTTGTCCCGAGGTGATTTCACAGTAACTGCGCCGAATCACCCTTCACCCGCAATAACGCCATGACAGTGACATCATTCCTGGAGAAGGTCCCAAAACCCCATGTTGAAAATTTGGTGCAAAATCCCAAAATGCCTGAGATATGCATAAAGTTGAACCCTCCCATCTAGCCCATTATACAGCTTACCGCATTTCTCAGTTCGCGTCGCTTTGAAGAGTGCAGACGGTTCCCTGTCCACCGTAAGATCGTCGCGCCGGAGTCCGGAGGTGTATGGGGTTGGGGGTGTGGGGAGGCTGGGTGCGCAGTGGTGGGTGCGATGTGGGAGGGGGCTTGGGTGAGACGCCGGGACAGTTTTTTGTTTTACAGGGGAAAAAGACGCTATGGATCGCTTTGCCACGCTTGGGGTGGGCCCCTGTGCTGGTACAACGACTTTGGGGGCGTTTCAGCCGACGGGATTGGGCACCTCTACCGCAAAAAAATATTGGCACGCTTGCCACGCTTTGGGGGCGTCAGCCGATGGGATTGGGCACCCCTCGCAAAATTATTGATTGCCACGCTGGGGGCTCAGCGTGGCATGCTGCATTGAGGATAGTGAAGCCGACGGGGGATTGGGCACCGCCGGCAAATGAAGAGGAAGTTTGTTCCATGCGGCCGCGACTCGCTGGTGATGGCAAATTCCGAGATATTTCGTGGTTTGTCGATCCATGGAATCGCTGAAAACTCGGGCCCTGATTGTGGTCTGGGCCTAGGCAGCAGACACAAGCAGAGTGACTGTCCTTCGCTGGGATTTGTTGACCACAGGCACATTCTGTAGAATGCTCTGTAGACAATGTCTGTTTAAAAGACATAAACGATGGAGAAAACCATCGAAAGATGGAAAAATGACTATGGTGAAAAATTATAAAAAATAAAGAAACACGGAAGAAAAAGGCGTAAAAAGGGCGGTTGACTGAAGCTGTGGCAGTTTCCAAAGGTCCGTTGTGCGTTGGTCGCTGGTGGGAAAAGAACTGAGGAGGCTATGGGGGCCACCCACTCTTATAGGGTTGGCTGACATCAGTGAGTGATGTCGGTGGTGGGTGGCCCCTCTGGTAGACTGTTAGCTAGAAAGTTTCCATATGATCCTAGTGCCTGGTGGCTAAGTCCTGCCGGTGTGGCCTGCTGCGAGAGATGCCCTTGAAGTAAGATCATATCTTTCTATCCAATTTGGGCAGCAACATAATGTCTGTAAGTTTGCTAAAATTGACAAAGGGGGGTCAACTTATATGTGCGGTCCACTTACCAGCACTTTCTAAATGATCTGCCCACAAACCTGCTTAAATAAAAAAACAATAACAGGACTCTGGGAGGCAGACTCACTAACCTGCACTTTGCTTTGTGCTGCAGCGATTTTTCTCCGGTACTCCTGCAGTTTGGATTTCTCTACCGGGTCTCGAGGGTCCTTTCCTTCTAGTTCCTGCAGCTGTCTCTGCCCCTCCAGAAGCTCTGTCCGTGCCTGGTCTGCCTCCCGCTCCAGCTCTGAGATCTTCTGACAGTACTGCTTGTTCATTGCCTGTGCATCTTTACCTGCAATCACACATGCAGCTAGGCTCAGAGACAGTGAGAGTGCAGTCCTACCTTGAAACCATAGCAGACGTCATAACTACTGTGGCAGAAGGATGTGTACATGTATGTAGGTGAATGTCAGTCTGTGTGTATGCGCATGCGAGTGTATATACAAGGGATATGCAAACCCACATTGGAAATACTGTCGATATGTTTTGTTCGAGTGGTAGCTGACCTCGTGATGTCATCGGGTCAATCGGCATGAGGACAAAACATATACTCAATATTTCCAGTAGGGGGGTTGCGTATTCCATTTATGCCATACCTCCAAAAAAAGTGAAAAAAAAAAAAAAATTTTTTACCCATTATAAAAAAATCTAAAATATATCTATAAATGAAACACCACTCATTTTGTAGATATTTTTGTCCTGATCAACTTTTGTCCTCAATGTACTGTGCTATCATTTTTCATTTTAAAGCTATATGCACTTGTTTGTTGCAAAAAGTGAAAATAAAAAAAAACAATTCTGCTGTTTTTGCTAATTATAAAAAAAACAAACTAAATGGCGTTTATAAATGGAACACCATTCACTTTGTAGATATTTTTGTGCTGAACAAATTTCGTGCACACAGTACCATGCTATCATTTTTCATTTTAAAGTTATTCACATTTGTTTGTTGCAAAAAGTGAAAAACAAATGCATTTTTTGCTAGGTTTTTTTGTGTGCAAGTTATAACAAAAAATAAAACTTAGCTCTAAATGAAGCACAATTCATTTTGTAGATATCTTTGTGCTGAACAACTTTCGTGCTCACAGTACCATGCTATAATTTTTCGTTTTAGTTATTCACATTTGAATACGGTTAGTACTGATACTGAGGCCGAATGTGAAAATGAGCTCCGAAAGAGCCAATCACTACCTATTGTGTGGATAAATTTACCTACAGTGAGGATAAATAAGGGATATGCAGGGGGCCCTGTGTGATACATGATTTATTTACACGAGTGCCGTTTGTCCCTGGGTAACCTCATGAGTGGCGTAAGCCACTAAGTGAGGTGTCCACGGGCAAACAGCAGAAGTGTAAATAAATCTTATATAACACGAGGTCCTCCCTTCATCTCCCTGCATATTTCATTTATGCAACAGAAGAGGACCTTGTGTGTTTTTTTATTTTCGTTTTATCGTTTCCCATTTTAGTTTTTTGGTGCAATTTAGGGAGTTTCTATTGTAAAATAGTGACTTTGCGCTTCCTTACTATCCTGGTTGCTATGGGTTATGGATACAGCGTCTGGCGTCCCCACTGATTAATAGGGGAAGCGGCTTTGGAAAATTGATGATAAATGTGGCGGATCCATTTAGCGAATGCAGCTACTTGAGGGGAGGGAGTGAGTCTCGATGAGGGGAGTTTTAAGGGAAAAAAAATCGTACATCTGGCACTGTATGGAGGTGGCTGGTGCTTCGGTGGAGCTGCTAATTGGTCATTTGAAAATGTGCCTGGAGCGAGTGGGAACATTACTGATGGGATAGCACTTATGAAGGTACCAGGCACACTTAACAGTTAGAAAGTAAAATGTTGGGAAGAGAGAAAGAGTTTTTTTTTTTTTTTTTTTGCTATAGTTTTTTAAAGAGCATTGAAGCAGTTGGCAGTAGTGTGAGTAAACAGCAGGCAGCAAGCTGAGAGTGAAGTTCTGCTGTGTGCCCAATAAGAACTGATCGGGTCTGAGAGGGAAAGCAAAACAATTGCCTGCATTTTTTACTTCTAAAATCAGAGAAAAGATGTGTGGTGGTTCTGGGAGTTAATTTTCAAAGAAAACTCATGTTGGTGTGGGATGGGATGGGTGCATCCACTTAAAGCTGTGGTAAAAGTGAAAGCGGGTGGAAGTAGTGCTGGCGGACAGCGGGGGGGGGGTGGATCATGACGTGGTCGTGTGGAGAAACAGAGTGTGACGTAGTCACTGTGTAGACAAATGTATCTACTCAGTGACTAGATAAACAGATTTATCACATTCCATTTATACACACGCCTGTTGCATAAATGCAGTATTCTCATTGCAGGTCTGTCCACCCTGAGAATATTGAAAATATTTGCCTTTTTTTTTATCCTCACATGTACGGCATAACACACACATTAGTGTATATATGTGCTTTGGGCATGAGATTTCTCCGTATATTTCAGTAAATCTCATCCACTGTTTAAGTATAAATGCTTTAAGGCTTAAATTAAAGCCTGGGGATACAGGGGCTGGTTTACTGTCTGTTAATCTAAACTCTTTTTTATAACTTTATTTTCCATTTTTGTAAAAATACAGCAAGCTCATTATTCCACATACAATATAAGAAACTCTCGTAAAAAATAAAGGGGACAGTGGGTATTAGAAACAGATCAGCAGAGATATTGAATTAAAACAAGTACAGCTGCACAGTTTAGTTAAAAATACAAATCCTTTAGTTTAGATAGGGTGGTAGCTTCCCACTTATAGAGCAAGAGATATACCTAAGGAATCTGAGAATGGCAGGAATCATGTCATGGGCATCTAAGGGACGAAGTCAGGTCGCAGGGAGAAAATGTACAGGACCCATCGTCTCCAAATAATTTCAAGCTTTTCTTTCTTTTTGTTGACTAAGGCAGTTAAAGATTATATCTGGCAGATGGTGATCATCAGATCCTGCCACTGCGTTAAAGTTATCTTGTCAGGTGTGAGCCATTTCCTTGTTATGGCTTTTTGGGCTGCTAATATACAAAATTTGATTAGATTTCTGATATTTCCATCTCTACAGCCCGGAGGTAGTACTGAGAAGAAAAACAATTCTGAGGAAAGAGTCAATGGCTAGGTAAAAATATCCCTCAGACTCTACTGAAGGCCATCTAGAAAAAGTTTTAAACTAGGGCAGGACCACATGACATGAGCCAAACAGTAGATCCCTCCCCACAGCCCCTCCAGCATGCTGAAGAGATTGCTGGTTAAAATTTCGCCTGGATTCTGGGGGTCCTAAAGAACCTCATGGTAGCTTCAGAAAATTTCTGCCAGGCAGGGGCTCCCACCCCTGACTGCAAATATTTTTATTTTTTTATTTTAGTCTTTGGTAACGCAAGTAGGCCCACTAGGCACAAGTGACTGTTTTCAGGGGCGACCTGGGAGCACTGGGTGGTTAAGTGACTTGCTCAGAGTCACACAGTATGCAAGTGGAGGTTGTGAGAATCAAAATCAGTTCTGGTCTGCTGGATCTATCAAGCTTGTTCACACCTCGTTCCTCTAACCTCTAGGCTATACTGCCAGCCCCAAATATGCAAGGTGCCTGTCTCAAACATCTCTAGGGATCCAGGTATCTAAGTCCAACTTCCAGGTGTGCCTGGTTTTATCTAGCAGGTCACCCTGCAGGGAGGATAAGAGCCCTGTAAAGGTATGCAATGATATGATCTAGGTTGGCTTTGCCGTCTATTATGGCTAGTAAAATGGGAATTAGGCCTAGGGCAGAGGAAAAAACCTGGGAGTTAATAAAATTCCTCACCTGGAAATACTGAACTCTATCATGAGGGAGCAATCCATATTGCTCCCCGAGTGTTAAAAGAAAGTACCCCCCGACAAAATGAGCCACCAAATGCAACCCTCTTCTCTCCCATCACCTAAAGGTTAGGTCCATCTTTGCTGGGGCAAAAGCTTCAGTATAAGGGATAGAGTAGAGAAGGGGTCTCCAGCTAGTCAGGCTTCTCTTTGTCAGGGTCTCTATCTCCATGTCCAGAGAGTGACTCTAGGATAAGGTTTGGGATTTCCCTCCTTTTCATGGGGGTCAGGTGGGGAGAGGAGAGTCCTACCAGCCCAGAGGTCCTCCTCCCTCAGTTCCAGGTCTTTCCATCGTGCAGTATAATTATTTTGGGTACCAATATACCACTGTCCTCAGCTGAGCAGCTCTGTGATATTGGAGAAAATCAGGGAGGACAAGCCCTCCTCGGGTTTTGGGTAATTGTAAGACTGAGTATTTAATCCTTGGCTTATGGTGTTGCCAAAGGAAGGCAGAGATTCTCCTATTCAGATCCCTAAAAAACTCCTGAGGAATCCACAAAGGGAGAATCTGGGCCAGATAGAGAAATCTCGGCAGGAGTACCATCCTGACGGCCTCCACACGTTGAATAAGAGGAATAGGCACCAAAGCCCAATTCTCCAAATCTCTACTTAGGCTCTCCAGCAGAGGGGTGTAGTTACAAGAGACCAACTCTGAATGATTAAGTTTGACTCCTAGATATTTTAAACTCTGAAGGTCCCATCTAAAGGGGAAATCTGCCTTGGTCTGTGGGGAGGGGGAGTTATTTAGTTTGAGAACTTCCGTTTTATTACATAGATACATAGACAGTGTTGGCAGATAAGGGCCTACAGCCCACCCAGTCTGCCCATTTGAGCTTGTAAATTTACTTTTTGTTTTCCTAGAAGTCTGTTGCCCCTTAACCCTGACCTCCAGAATTCCTTTATGTCTATCCCATGCATTCTTAAATCCCGTGATTGTTTCAGCCTCCACCACTTCCTCTGGCAGGGTGCTCCACTTGTCCACCACCCGTTTTGTGAAGAAATCCTTCCTCACGTTTTCTCTGAATTGTCCTTCCTCTAATTTCATCCCATGCCCTCTAGTCCTGGAACATCTTTTTCGCTAAAAAATTGTGTATTCCTGCACCCTGTTCCTCTCTGTAAGATACTTGTATGCCTCTATCATATCCCCTCTCTTCCTCCTCTCCTCCAGGGAGTACATATTCAATTCCTTCAACCTGTCCTCATAGGACTTGTAATGCAATTCATGTACCATCTTTGTTGTCCTCCTCTGAACCTTCTCTACCCTGTCTATGTCCTTACGTAAGTAAAGTCTCCAGAACTGTACACCGTACTCCAGGTGCAGCATCATTAGTGTCTTGTATAGTGGAATTATGACCTCCCTTTTCCTGCTTGTGATGCCTCTGCCTATGTATCCCAGCATCCTTTTTGCTTTACCTGCTGCCTTGTCACACTGTTTCCCTACCTTGAGGTCATCAGAGATGATAACCCCAAGATCCCTTTCCTGCTTGGTGCATGCTATATCCTCACCCCCAACTGATATATTGTGCCAGGGTTTTGTGCCCCATATGCATTATCTTGCACTTCTTTGCATTGAATTTCAACTGCCAAACCCCTGACCATTCTTCAAGTTTCTGCAGGTCCCTTCTCATTCTGTCTACACCCTCTGGTGTGTCAACTCTGTTACAGAGCTTTGTGTCATCAGCGAACAGTGAAATTCTGCCTTCTAGGTCCTGCGCAATGTCACTGATGAAGATGTTTAATAGGACCAGTCCCAGCACTGACCCCTGTGGTACCCCACTGGTCACTCTTCCCTCTACAATTACAGTTCAGTTTGTATCCTGCTACATCACCAAATTCCTCTAGGGTCTGCCAAAGGGGGCCCAGAGAGCTCTCTGGATCCACTAGATAAATAAGCAAGTCATCAGCGTATAAAGCTAATTTATTAATCTCCCCGATCCAACCCCTCTATATTTCTATTTTGTCATATGACCTGAGCCAAAGGCTTCAGGTACAAGGCAAATTAAAGTGGGGACAAGGGGCAACCTTGTCTCGTACCCCTCCGAAGAGGGAGAGGAGCAGAGACCCCCCCCATTAATCTTAATGTATGCAGAAGGGGATGTGTAAATACCCCTGATAATTGAAAGAAAACTCTAAAACCCATTTTTTTCAAGACCGCCCCCAAAAAGGGCCATGCCACCCAGTTGAAAGCCTTCTCCGCATCCAAACTCAGCATCAGGAAAGGGGCCCCTGGCCGGGCAGTATAATGAAGCAGATGGAGAGATTGCTTTATATTGTCTTGGGTTTGTCTTCCCTGTATAAAGCCTGTTTGGTCTTGGGCAAACAGTAAAGATAGTATTGGTTTCAGCCTACCAGCCAAAATCGATGCAAAGATTTTACAGTCTATGTTCAATACTGTATCGAGATAGGGCAGTAGGCCAAACAGTTAGCAGTGTCTCTTACCAGTTTGGGAATACTGGTGATGGTAGCATAATTTCAGCTCAGAGGCACTGGATTTCCCTCCTGCACTTCTCTGCAAACATCCAATAATGGACCTTGTAGATGTTTTCTAAAGGCCTTAAAAAAATCCGTCGGGAAGCCATCTGGGCCCGGGCTTTTTCCGGATTTTAAAGCTGATATAGCTTGATGGAGTTCCTGACTGGTGATGGGGTTGTCTAAGTCCTGCTGGAGGGACCTAGGAAGGGTTGGTAGTTGAAAGGGGGACATATATGTCCTAATGGACTCAGGGTCCAGTGTTTGTTCTGGGGTATAGAGATCTCTATAGAATTTCGAAAAGGCATGCCTGATCTCCCCTGGGGAACAAACTACCTGTCTGGATTCTGGGTCTATGATTTGGTTTATCGTGGTGCAAGCAAGTTTGCGCCTTAATCTGTGCGCTAGCAGGCAGGTGGCCCTAGGGCCCCCTTTGTAATATTTTTTTTTGTAGGTATTGTAAGGCCTGTTCAGTGCGGATATCCAGCAGGTACTGAATCTGTTGCTTTGTAGCCAGCAATAAAGGGGCAGCATCTTTATCCGCCCTGCATGTTGCTCCTGGAGGGTTTTCTATTGCTGCTGCAAAGCAGCTAACTGCTGGTTCTGCTTCCTCTGATAATTAGAGGCAAATTTTATTATATCACCTCTAAGAACAACTTTGATAGTGTCCCACAGAACAGATCCATCGGTCTCTGTGGAGTCGTTTTCTTGTAGAATCTGGGGCAACCTAGTATTTACCATTTCTTTAAAGTCTGATATGTTAAACAAAAAGTCGTTGAACCGCCAGAGTTTTGGAGAGTTATCCACCACCCACTCTAATTCAATGACCACCTGAGAGTGGTCAGAAAGGACAGAGGAAGCATGTTTACACTCCATCACCAGATGTAGATGTTCCTTAGAAATATGAAAGGAATCTATCCTGGTGTAGACTCCGTGAGGGGCTGAGTAATGAGTGTATTCTTTTCCTTTGGGGTGGGTGGCACTCCATGCATCTAGCCAGTGGACTTCTCTAAAATACCTGCTAGTTGATTTTTGTGCTGCAGACCTCCTAACCACTCTGGGGTAAGTGGTGTCGTTCTGATTATAAATTTGGTTGTGGTCCCCTTCTATAATTAAGGTCCCTTTCTGCAGTTCAGTTATTTTATGACACAGACCCCATATGCTGGGGCTTGTAGAGCCTGGAGGAATGTACAGGGAGACCACCGTTATTGATTTACCCTCTAACCGCCCAACCACTATGGCTAATCGGCCTTCTGGATCCACATAGGAGGCCTCTTGATGAAACCGAGTATGCCTTGAGATCAGTATGGCTGTTCCCCTATGTTTCTTCCCTCTGAAGGAGGAGGCTATCACCGTGTAAACCCAAATTTAGTTAGTTTCTGATGCTTTGCATCACTTATGGCTAGAGGGAGGAACGGGTTCCTTGGGGAGGGGATCCCTGGACGCATGTCCTGCCCCTCTCGGGATCCAGAGGGAAGGGCTCTGGAGTCCGGAGGCGGTGAGGGAGTGTGCCGCCTCGGGCGCACGGGCCGGGGCGGCACCACTCGCTGGGCATGCTCTCACTTCCTTGGGTGAGCTGAGCCTGGCCTCAGCCCACCAGGAAGCCAGAGTCTCTGCAGATCCACCGGCGGCCGAGGGGGCGGTGGAGGAGGAGGGGGAAAAGAGTACGGGTTGTATCCGTAAGGCGAGTATCCGAAACCCGGCTGCGGGAAAACTGGTGCTGGGTATTGAGGCGACGGAGGGACCGGCGTCTGGTACTGCGGTGCTGGATACTGCGGTCCCGGGTACGACGGCGTCGGATAACACGGCGGGTACCTGGGCGCCGGAGGAGCTGCTGGAGCAGACGGCCCGGAAGCAGGCACCACAGGCGGGTCAACAGTGAGAGGCCCGGGGGGAGCAGGGCCTGATGGAAGGGGAAAAATTCCCTGCTGGCGTCAGTGGGGCTGGCGTCCGGGGGGCCGGCGTCAGATCCGGTTCCCTAGGAGGAGGGTCTGACGGAGGTGGAACATCCCCTGCATCGCCCGGGGAAGGGGGGGGATCCCCGTGGTCAGGCTGGGGTGACTCAGGTTCCCTGGACGGCAGCGAAGGCTGTGGGGAACCGGGTACGACGGGGGTCGGAGGGTCCATCGTAGGTTCCATCGCCTGGCGACACGGGGAGCCGACGTGCGGCTTAGGGGCTAGGTCTCCGCAGGCGCCGAGGAGCCAGCGTCTGCCTTACGGGTCCTCATCGGAGGCGGGCCGAGGAGGAGGAGGAGGAGCGGCCCAGTCCGAGGGGGACGAGGTCGTGCGCCGCCCCGAAGGGTCGGGCGTCTTATCGACCTTCTCCGGGCGGACGTCGGAGGAGCCGACGTCCGACTTATGGGAGTCGCCCGCACCAGTAGGCCTGCAGCTGAACTGGGGGCGGAGGCCTCCTTTTGCCCGGAGGCGCCCGAAAGGCCCGAGCGTGAGCCAGATGGGCGGGCCGACGCCTCCTCCAAAGCCTTGGAGGCTGCTGGACGGTCCCCCGATGGGGATGTTACCTGGGCCGCGATTCCGGCCAGAGTCGCGGGCAAGGAGGCCTTCTCCCAGTGCCTCTCCTTGTCCCGCTTTTTACGATGTCCTTCCAGAGAAGTCGCCGCCTGCCTGAGCTTCTTCGATTCTTTTTCCATCGAAGACATCTTTTTCTTTAGAAGATGGGCTTCCAGGAACTGTTGGCGTCGTCTGCGAGTAGCCGCACTGAAGTGAAGGCAATGCGGGCACTTGTCGATCGGGAGGTCGAGGGCCTAGGCAGAAGAGGTATAGGAATGGCCATCTTTGTGTGGCAGGGCGTCGTGACGAGTCGCATTTGTTTTGTGCTCGGAGGGTGTAGGATACATACACAGACGATGACCTGACGATAGGAAGAAAAATACTTTTCATTTTCGGTAAACCGACGTAAAGAGCAGGGCTGACTAAGCACGAACTTTACTGCAAGAGCTGCACGAGCTAACGGCGAAAGAACTGAAGGCGGAGCTGGACCGGCTTCTTTATACCGCCGCCGCATGACGCCGGGTCACCTGATCGGGGGCGTCCTCGCCAGGACTGCTAGCTAGAAATTTTTTCAGGGGTCCTGCCGCCAGCCGGCGTCAGTCCTATATGTAATTACCTACTGCAAGAGCCCTCTCGAAGTAAGATCATTGGTTTTTGTTTTTTAATCTGGGACATAATCCGATACCATTTGACAGGATTGTTCAGGCTGTTTACATTGCGTGAAATACAGGTAATATGGGCGATATTAACCATTATTGAATAAAAGAGTAATCAGGCTTCTCCCGTAACCCTTCCCTAGGATATACCAATGAAAAACCACCCCTAAGTCTAAGAACCCGTGGCATCCTTGCTCCGTGCACTTCTCCTGGAAAACCAGGATTAATGTTTGAAAAACTTGCATGAATATCACCCCCTGTGGAATGGTTCTCTGCTGCAGCATTTGTGTTACAATCAAACAAGACAACATAGTAACTAGAAACATCCAAACAATCAAACAATAACTATGTACATAGTGGCTTCCAAGGGGGAAGGGGTGTGAGACATGACCCCCGGTAAGCATGTGGGGAGAGTGTACAAGGCAACCGACCTCCATGTGGGAGGTAGAGTGGACTCTCTGGGCACCAGGCACTCCTGAGCCCAAAATATGGGATCAAAGGGATCGTTGGTGGTGTCCCCCGAAATTGTCATCCACCTTAATAGGGAAGTTAACTCTGCCCCGGGAACTGGTATTAATAGAAAAAGAAAAATCCAGACATAAAAGCAGTTAAGGAAATTCCCTACACCCCCAATCAAAAGAAAAAGCTGTTTAACAATTTTCTCAATGCGACTAGCGCTTACTGCTTTTTTTTTGGGGGGGGGGAGGGGTTGTTTGAAATGTCAAAAAACACCAGGAGGGGGTGTTGTTTTGTAAGAGGAAAATTTGTGACCTCTCATAATAGGTTTGGCTGGCGTTTACCCGTAAATGGGAAAAGGGGTTTTAAGCTAGTACTGCAAAAAAAAAAAAAAGAAGATTCCCTCAGTATGAGAAAATTTTAGCCCCAATGTGATAAAAAAAGCACTAAGGGCAAATCAAGTCTCGAGTAGGTCAGGCTGCAGTCTAGAGTTCAACAATTTACAAACTAAGTAGATACTTCTGATCAGTATTTACTAAAGAGAGAGGGGGCCGTGCCCACAGCTGAGAACAATGGACACGGTGGGGTGCACTAGTCCCTTCACAAAAGAAAGGTTCCTACAAGAGCTTGATAAGCTCAGGGTGGACAAGGCAATGGGACCTGATGGCATTCATTCCAGGGTACTAAAGGAGCTAAGGGTGGAACTAGCACAGCCATTATCATAACTGTTTAGTGAGTCTCTGAGCACAGGAAAGGTCCCACAAGACTGGAGAAGGGCTCATGTGATCCCACTCCACAAGAGTGGTAGCAGGGAGGAGGCAGGGAACTACAGACTAGTCAGTCTTACCTCAGTAGTGGGCAAGATTATGGAGGCACTCCTTAAGGAAAGGATAGTGCAAGACCTGGAATCCATAGGAGCACACGATCCAAGACAGCATGGGTTTACTAAAGGAAGGTCCTGTCAAACTAATCTCAGATTTCTTTGACTGGGTAACCAGAGTGGTGGACCAAGAGGGAGTAGTTTATGTCGCCTACCTTCACTTCAGCAAAGCTTTCGATACTGTTCCACATAGAAGATTGATTAATAAGCTGGGTAGGCTCAGGGTGGGTCAGAAGTTGGTCAGCTGGGTGGCAAACTGGTTGATGGGCAGAAAACAGAGAGTGGTGGTAAACGGTATACAGTCAGAGAGATGCAAGTCACAAGTGGGGTACCTCAGGTATCAGTCCGGGAGCCAGTCCTCTTTAATATCTTCATCAGTGACACTGCAGAAGGACTGGAGGGTAAGGTTTGTCTGTTTGCAGATGACTCCAAGATCTGCAACAGAGTAGATGATCCAGATGGGTGGGCAGAATGAGAAGAGATCTGGATAAACTAGCAAAATGGTCGGAAGAGTGGCAACTGGAGTTAACGCAAAGAAGTGCAAGATCATGCACATAGGAAAGAGAAACCCTGAAGCTACCTATAGACTGGGAGGGGAGTTGCTGGCAGTCACAAGGGAAGAAAGAGACCTGGTCGTCATCATCACCGATGACCTGAAATCATCCAAGCAGACCACTAAAGCAGTAGGTAAAGCTAGGGGGATGCTGGGGTGTATTAGTAGAGGTATCACAAGTCGGAAGAGGGAGGTAATAATCCCTCTTTACAAGACACTGGTTAGGCCCCATCTGGAGTACTGCGTGCAGCACTGGAGGCCACACCTTCACAAGGACATTAACCAAACTGAGGCAGTCCAGAGAAGGGCAACCAAAATGGTGCAGGGACTGCATCAGAAAACATATGAGGACAGATTAACGGAGCTCAATATGTATACCCTAGAGCAAAGGAGGGAGAGAGGTGATATGATCGAAACATTCAAACACCTTAAGGGCATTAACAAGGTGAAAGAGTCGAACATGTTTCAATATAAGAAAAATAGTAGGACATGAGGACACAGCATGAGATTAGAGGGAGGCCGATTAAGGGGGAATGCGAGTAAGTGCTTTTTCACAGAGAGGGTGGTGGATGCATGGAACGGCCCACCTCAGGAAGTGGTGGATATGAATACAGTGCAGGGTTTCAAACAGGCATGGGATCGGCATAAGGGAGCAATACAGATGAGTATGAATAGACAGGCCATTGACAGAGCAAAGACCGATGGCACATTCATAAGGCAAAAAAAAGAAATGGGCAGACTGGATGGGCCTTGCGGTCCTTATCTGCCATCAACTTCTATGTTTCTGTGTTAATATGCCAGATGTTAACTGGAGCACCTTTGCTGCAGCCGCGTCCAAAAGCAGGGCCATTCTCGATGCCCTTCAGGTGGCATGCCTCAGACAGCTAGTTTTGGAACCCACTGTGATGGAGCAATCAGACCTCAGACTCTCAAATGCAGACAGTGAGAGGATCTCAGATCTAGAAGTGGGTAGCCATCTGGGAACAAGTGACCACCAAACAGTGTGGTTCACGATAAACTCAGCTACAGAGTCAAGCCATACAAAAGTGAGGGTTCTGGACTTCAAGAGGGCTGACTTTGGCAAGATGGAAGAGTGCCTTAGAAAAGCACTAGCAAACAGGCTTGAAGGAGGCATGGAGCAACAATGGGGAAACATCAAAACTGTCATCACAGAGGCAACAAGCCTTTGTGTGAAGCAAATAAACAAATCAAAATAAAAGAAAAAGCCACTATGGTTCTTAAAAGACGTGGTGGTGAAGGTTAGGGAGAAAAAGATAGCATTTAGGAAGTATAAGGAAACACAGCAGAAGCAGGACATAGAACTGTACCAGTTAAGGCAGAAGGAAGCAGGGACGGTAGTCAGAATAACAAAGGCCCAAACTAAGGAAAAGACAGCTAACTCGGTTAAGAAGGGGGATAAAACCTTTTATAGGTATATCAGGGAGCGTAGAAAGACAAAGGGAGGGATAGAGAGGCTGAACAGAATGAACAGTGGGTGGGCAGAGAGGGACAGTGAAAAGGCAGGGCTACTGAACGAATACTTCTGCTCAGCATTCACAAACTAGGAGGAGGGGGAGGTGCCTAATCCAATTAACAGAAGCACTCTGGATAGGGGGGGTCGATCCCAGTCCTTTCACAGAATAAAGGGTTCTGAAAGAACTCCTAAAACTGAAGGTGGACAAAGCAATGGGGCCTGATGGAATTCACCCCAGAATTCTAAAAGAATTAAGGAGAGAACTAGTGACACCACTGACTACCCTTTTTAACAAATCATGGGAGGATGGTGTGGTACTTGAGGACTGCAAGAAGGCGCATGTGATTCCCCTTCACAAAAGTGGGAGCAAGACAGGCAAGAAACTACAGACCTGTCAGTTTGACCTCTGTGGTAGGAGAAGTGATGGAATCACTTATGAAGGAAAGAATTGTTGAGTACCTAGAGGCCAGTGGGGCACAGGACCCAAGGCAGCATGGGTTCACAGCGGGAAGGTCATGTCAGACAAATCGAATTAATTTCTTTGACTGGGTGATCAAAATAGTAGACCAGGGAGGGGCTGTGGACATGGCCTACCTAGACTTTAGCAAGGCATCTGACACAGTCCCACACAAAAGATTAATAGTCAAATTAACCAGCCTGGGAGTGGGTCCCAGGGTGGTAGCCTGGGTAAAACATTGGCTGGACAACAGCACACAGAAGGTAATTGTAAATGGAGTCCACTCTGAAGAAAGAGGGGTTACTAGTGGGGTACCGCAGTGTTCAGTACTGGGTCCAGTTCTTTTTAATGTCTTTATAAGTGACACTGCAGAGGGACAGGAAGGAAAAGTATGCCTCTTTACAGATGACACAAAGATCAGCAACAGGGTTGATACACAAGGAGGTGTGGAAAGGATGAGAAGGGACTTGGCAAGGTTGGAGGAATGGTCTGAAGTATGGCAGCTTGGACTCAATTCAAAGAAGTGCAAAATAATGCACCCGGGAAACAAAAACCCAGGGGAAGATTACACAATTGAGGGGGAGGTAGTAACAACAACAAAAATGGAAAGGGACCTGGGGGTAATCATATCAGATGACCTTAAGGTTAGCAAGCAATGTGAGAAGGCAGTAGGGAGGGCTGGGGGGATACTGCGATGTACAGGGAGAGGCATCACCAGCAGAAAACAGGTAGTTGTTATCCCTCTGTACAGACAGTTGGCGAGACCCCATCTGGAGTACTGCATCCAGTTCTGGAGATCCCATCTCTGCAAGGACATAGACGGGATGGAGGCAGTCCAGAGGAGGGCAACTAAAATGGTGCAGGGTCTGCAAGGACAGACTAAAGGAGCTTAATATGTATACCCTTCAAGAAAGGAGGGAGAGGGGGGACATGATAGAAACTTTTAAGTACTTCAGTGGAATCAACAAAGTCCAAGAGGGTAGCATCTTTCAGAAAAAGAGAAGTGCAAAAACAAGGGGACACAATTTGAAGACAGAGGGGGGACGGCTCAGGGGCAATGTGAGGAAGTATTTTTTCACAGAGAGTGTGGTGGACGCATGAAACAGCCTTCCTGAGGAGGTTGTGGGGTCTAAAACTATGGAAGAATTCAAGAATGCATGGGACAGACGTAGGCAATTTTTGTGGGGGGTAGGAAGAAATAGGCTGTTGGTTAAATAGGATCTGCAGCATATCGTGTAGGTAGGGAAATGGGCAGACTAGGTGGGCCAAGCGGTCCTTATCTGCCGTCAAAGTCTATGTTTCTAAGCACCTGAATTTCCTCTGACAACAGAGGGAGATGTGTGGGAGGGCATGTAGAGTGGACAAGAGGGGCCCTCAGGTGTGACTATGAGCTGAAGCACCCAACTGTCTGTGGTCACTGCTCACCACTACTTCATGAGGAGAGAGAACCATCCCCAACCGCCTCCCGTGGACCTTCGGTCGGGGGTGTGTGTGTGTCAGGTGAGGAGTCAGAAGGTGGGGGCAGGAGCTGGCAGGGGAGCTGCAGAACCCCATGGGGATCAAGCAGTAGCAGTCCCTGCGGGGACGTCGGAAGCCTTACAGTGCTGCTGGCCCTTGACAGGTTGGTCCCGTGCCTGCTTGTGAGAGGACTGATGAAAGAGCTGGTCTTGGTTCATTCTAGGCTGGGTATGGCAGAGCAAACAAACTGACCTGAGGGCTTTGCCTGACTCTTGCAAGTTAGAAATGAGGTCTTTAACATCAACCCCAAAAAGGACTGAACCCCTGAAGGGAGCATCTAAGATGCTAGCTTGAACACCCGGGGCAAAATCAGAGACCTGCAGCCAAGAATGGCGCCACAGGCATATGCCAGCCGCGGACCCTTTCCCCAAGGCATCCACAGCATCGTAAGATGCCCAAAGCACATGGGCACTCACATCTGAGCCTGACTTCATAGATACATAGACAGTGTCGGCAGATAAGGGCCTATGGCCCACCCAGTCTGCCCATTTAAGTTTGTAAGTTCAGTTTATGTTTTCCAGGAAGTCTGTTGCCCCTTACCTCTGACCTCCAGAATTCCTTTATGTCTATCCCATGCATTCTAAATCCCGTGATTGTTTCAGCCCCCACCACTTCCTCTGGCAGGGTGTTCCACTTGTCCACCACCCGCTCTGTGAAGAAATTCTTCCTCACGTTTCCTCTGAATCGTCCTCCCTCCAACTTCATCCCATGCCCTCTAGTCCTGGAACATCTTTTTCGCTTAAAAATAGTGCATTCCTGCACCCTGTTCCTCCCTGTAAGATACTTGTATGTCTCTATCATATCCCCTCTCTCCCTCCTCTCCTCCAGGGAGTTGGGTGAGCTGGGTGTAGTCGAGGCACAGGTCAGGAAGCATAGGCAAAACCAGGAGCAGTTGTAAAATTCACAAGAGTATTTATATCTACTAGCAGTAACATAAAAAATAAAATTGTTCAGTGTAACTATTTACAAAGGACCAAAAAAAAAAAAAAAATAGAAAAAGCCCATTTGAATTATTCTTCAATATCAGTTTCCATTCTTCTTTCTTCAGCAATTGCAGCTCAACTCTCTTGTAAGTCCTTCCAACCCTCATTCTTAACAAGCATCTTGTTCTTGTAAATATCAGGCATGTGCAGCTAGAACACGGTGTCCCTGAGCTGAGGCCCCCTTTTCCACAGCTCTTCTGCAAAAGGCTTAAAAATTTGCACTCGGGTAACCTCTTGAGTTCTCAACAGCTTTTTGCAATCATCTCAAACCACCATTACATACATTTCAAAAATGAACACTACATAATTTCTTTTTTTTTTCCCCCCTATTTTTTTCCCACCAGTCACGGTCTGTGGAGCCTCTCTCAGGTATCCTGCCTGTTTCCGCCCTGCCTGAAGTCTTCCTACCCGAGTCTCCTCTCTCCTCCCTCTCGACTCACACAGCCGGCACCCCCAGCTTAACCCATCCAGGGTGGCGTCGCCCCTCCTCTTGGATGCTCTGTACAGTCAGTCTCCGGCTTGTGGGTGACAGCCCAGGTGAAGGACACTGGAAGGCCAGGCAGGTTAGTCTTGGCAGTGGACATGGGGGCAGGTGCCGTCGCCTACCCCACAGACCGGTGTTTTCCCTGTTCTGGTGTGTGCTCCCTCCCATGCATGGTGCACATCCGATGCTACGGTGCACGACAACCCTGCCAAGCATCAGCCACGCTGTATATGTGCTGCTCTGTGTGCTGCAGCACCCCTGGTCTCCACCGGGAGCCGCTGGCACGTTGAGCGATGTCCCGTCCCCCCCCCCCGGGGAGGAGAGCAGCCCAGCAGGCAATCAATCCTCACCCACTCCTGCAGACCCCCGAACTCGCTCACAAACTCGGGTCGCCAGTGTAGTGCAAGGTGTGGCGTCCAGCGCCTCAACCCTCAGCGCCACTGGGCAGGCCTACTATATCATTTCTAAACAAGGGGGTCCTAATATCAGTTACATTTCCATACAATGATTTGCATATATTTTTATATCAGCAGATATGCAAGGGAGAAAAAGACAGACAGCAAAGGAAGACAGACACAGTGAGAGGCAAAGAATTGCAAGACTGTCGACATGATCAAATCCTAGGTCTCACAAGAAAATGTGGTTGCACAACCAGACAGACAAGGGGCAGGAAAGGAATGAACAGATCCTTGCATTTATTTTTATTTTATTTATTTAATATTCTTTAGAATTAACAAACTTTGAGCCAGAGACTCATTTACAAAGTCTCCACGTCAGTAAACATTACAGACATCACAAATATAGTCAGGAAACATTACAAACATACCAAATACAGTCACAGCATATAAAGAGTTACAGGAAGTAATAGGACCCTGTCCCAGTTGTTATGGACAGGGTCCTATTCCACCATGTCACACTGAATTTTTGTGGGGTCCTCGGGCAATGTTTGGACCAGGTCTCTGGCCTGGTCCCAGATGGTGTTCTGGTATTGTACCATATGGGTCAAATAACTGATGGCCCCAATAGTCAAGGTGGTCGAAGCAAAGACCCACTTGCCTAACTGATCCAGTTGCCTAGACTCTTGATCTGGAGAAGTGCCGAGGTGCTTTGGCTTCTTGCATGGTCACTGGATGCATTAATGACCACAGAATCTGCCTTTGGATGGTTTCCCAAGTAAAGTTTGCCTGCCGGTGCATGGTAGAGCTGATCAGGCTTATTGGGGAAGGGAGTAGCAGTAGAGGGGTGTGCCCAAGCCACCTTGGTGACATCCTCAAAGGATTCTATCAAGAGTGGCACCACTACTGGCAATGCATCCTTCTGCCAAAGGAAAACATCAAGGTGACGTCTCCCAGGATCCTGTTCCTCCGTCTCCCACCCCATAATGAACTGAATGTGACACATTACGTCCATTAAAGACGGGTCATTGGGTAGAGATCTGGGCACCTCCTTGGGCACATCTTCACTCCCCTCAATGAGTCCCTGGAAGAAGAGGACCCGGAGGACTCAGAGTCATCCTCAGAGGACTCACTGTCTGGTACTGATGACAGAGGGCAATGCCCCTCATGCCAGATGCCTATACTGACATCAGTCCTAGTGCCAGAGGTCCCTGACGTGTAAGGGTCAGAAGACCTGGCCCTGCCCGTGTCCCTGGGCTGCAGATCCGGGGGAGAGATGACGGAGGTGGAACCTGAGGAGTAGGGGGTCTGCTTCTGCATAAACACCCACCATGCTGAAAAAAGGGTGTTGTAATCCATCTATGGAGCAATGCTGTACACAGAAAGGAAAAGCAACCCGGCGCCAGGTTAGGGAACGGCGTTGGAACATGCGGTGCTGGAAAACAATTCGGCGATGGCCTAGCCAGAGTCAGCTGAGGTGAAGGCTGGGGCGAAGGTGAAGCCAGTGTCAGGCCCACTGGCTGGGGGAATTGGCAGAACCGGCGTTAGCCTAGCAGCCAAAGGCCGAGCAGGCAATGGTCTGGATCACCCAGGTGAAGGATTCACCGGAGCCAGATCACAGGGGCAACCGACACCTGTGGTGAAGTAGATCCCCTGAGTAATGGCAGGGGCAATGCCGGAGAGGAGATGGCGTCAGGCTGCTGCGGGCAATGCCCAGTGGCACTGGCATCAGTTCCTCAGGCGGGAACCGACAAAGGCAAAGTCAGGGCTGGAAGAGTTACAGGTACAGATATACCAACCAAAAGCTTAGAGCCAGCCGAGCAGCCTAGCTGAGAGCCAATGGAGGTAATGGACCTGAGCGTCATAGGCTGGGAGGCAGGAGACTAAGTCCCTTGCCCAGAAAAGCCTCCACCCGCAGTGGAGATGAGGACGGAGGGAGGAGCCACTGGGAGCCTGGAGGAAGAAAAGGATGGCAGGGCCGGAGGCGCTGACCCTCCATGGGAGGAGGACACTATCGTGGTCTAAGACTTATGAGGAGACCGCGACTGGGAAGCTGACCGGGCCTGTTCTTGGTATTTCTCCTGGGTCTTGTGCTTTCACGATTTCTCCCTATGGGAGGAGGAGGAGGTCCCAGAAGACTGAGACGGTGGGGCCGAAGAGCTCCTGGTCTGCAGCTCTTTTTCCACTGTAAGCAGCTTCTTTTTATGAATGTGGCTCTTCAGTGCCAGCCCGACAGCACAGCAACAAGGTGTCCACTTGCGGCGCTGATATCAAGGGTTCTGTGATGGACTTGGGAGTCTGAGGGCCAGTTGGGGGAAGAACAACTGAGCATCCCAGAGACTACTCTCCTTCTCTTGGGGGGGGGGGAGAGAGTGTCCGGCACCATCTGGACCCCTGGCGGAAGCTGGGGGTACCGTCGTGGCTGAAGCCACATGCTTGGGGGTGAGGCGGATGCTGGCATCACTTCATGTCCCCACCTCCAGGGCTCCATAGCATAAAAATGCCCTGACCATTGATGACAGCCACCGTCTCCACCGCTGCTCCCGTAGGGAACAATGTCCCTGGGGCGCCCTGAGGCCCCACCCTAAGGGGCAAGCCAGGGTCATGAGATGGTGTTCCTTGGGGAGGGGGGTGCCCATGGTCGCGGAGCAGGGGACTGGAACCTCCAGTCCGGGAGAGGGAACCCTGGCAAAAAAAAAAAAAAAAAATGGCTCTCCAGCATTTTCAATCGATGTCTCGGAGTGGTCTGTTTGAACTTCTGACAGTGCTGGCAGGCTTTGGTGTCATGGCTGGGGCCTACGCAGAGCAGGCCCGATGACTGACCATCCTTTTCTGGTATCTGCTGCAGGCACACTTAGTGGAGCACTCGGAAGATGAGGCTGGTGCAGAAGACATAAACTTATCCAGAAAACACCAAAATATTTGATATTTTTTTTTTACAGAGAAATAATGGAAACTAGAAAAATGCTGCAAACACCGGAAATGGCGGTCGACTGTAGCTGCGATGTTCACTAGGTCAGACGTGCACGGGTCAATGTAGGGAAAAGAACTGAGGTGGGTGTGGGGAACCGCCCTCCTATATTTATTTATTTAGCTTTTGTTAAGCTAAATAAATAAATAGCCTGCCCTGATGTCAGAGGACTGACGCCGGGGGGCAGCGGTCCCCCGTGGTACACTGTTAGCTAGAAGTTTTCTGTGTGGTCCTAGTGCCTAGCGGCATAGCCCAACCAGTGTGGCCTGCTGCGAGAGCCTTCCTCAAAGGAAGATCTACCAATAAACACTACAAAACTGAGGTGGGGGGATGCCCAGAGATGGAAGCGATCCTCTAGGAATGCCCTGACTAGAAAAAAAAAAAACGTAATTAAACAGGTACTTACTTGAGGCACCATATCTTTTTTTTTTATGTTTTTTTATTCATTTATTTATTTTTATTTATTCAGTTTTTGTTGACCGGGTAAGTGCACTAGACAAATCCTGCCTATTTTCAGGCACCACCCGGGGCAGGGGGATACAGATGAATGCCAACTGACCTTGAACCAGATTAAGCTGTTGGTGGTATTTTTTGTGGTATTTTTTATTTTTTTTTTATTGGAGACCTGAGAAAAATACACCCTGCAAAAGTGTGGCAGACAAGGCCCCAATCCAAGCAAAGGCAATGGAAATGGGGAGAGCAGGTAGCCAATTTGAAAGCCGCAGTTTAACAGGCACGATTTTTAATTTTGGGGTGTTCCCCGATACTAGGTAACCCTGCTATGCAAAACTGCAGCCCAAAGGCTTAAAAGCCAATTTTCTTCAATAGAGAAGCTTGATAGATGTTTCCCCTTTGATGGCAAAGCTAAGACTGGAGAGTTGCTGCAGTCTGGAATCCTCATATGCTCAACATTACAAATCTTTGGGCTGTGCCATTTTCCCTTAGTAGGGGTGCCCAATACCCATTGGCAATGTGGAACGCTACAGAAAGAAAAGTTATCGGCGATGGATTTGGGGGTAGGAATTTAGTCATCACTTTCCCCAGTCTACTGCTAAGATAGAGATAAAATACAAAGAGAAAACAGAAGATCTTTATCTCACAGCTTGGAAGTGTACACACCAACAGATGGGTTTCTTGTAAGGATGAAAATAACTGCTGATCTCTGAAACAACCGACATTAGAGAGGGGCAAATTTATGAGAAGTGTCACTGTGTTTTATTTGCATTTGGAATACTCTCACTTCCAACATTTGTTTTACCTTATTGCAGGACTGCTCCAGCTTACAAGCACCATATCAAAACTTTGTAAGTACCGGACAGCAGGGTAGGATGACAGCAGTCAGGAGAGTGTGGCTGTAACCTAATATGACTGACAGCAGGATAAAAGAACTGATTATCAGATCGGAGAGAGGATGACAGTCCTCACAACTGCTAATCAAAAATTAAGACTCCTAGGCCGGCCCAGTGGCGCTGAGGGTTGAGGCGCTGGACGCCACACCGGCCACCCATGTTTGGGAGCAGACTCAGGACTTTGGTGGGTCGGCCGGGGGGAGATGGGCTTGAGCGTCCCACGACAGCTCGCCTACTCCGGGGAGGATTGAGGCCATAACCCCTTGTCTGACTCGGCGGCAGCTCGGAGTACTACAAGCCCCTAATGGTAGGGGATGGGCGACCGCTATACAGTGTGACATTGGCGCTCAATGCCTTGATGTCAGGGGTCTCACGCTGTAGGCGTGGGAGAAAAAGAGGAAATAGCTTGCCACCGCCGGGAAGACAGAGCCCCAGAGACGTGCCCTCAATGTGCCTTCGACTGCCCAACAGTCCCCGAACCAACAAAACATAAGTGATGGGGCATAGGGACTCTGCCCCATTCCTGCTCGGGGGGTAAGCCGGAGCTCCATGGGGATCAGGGGGTCGTTCGGGCAGGGTGGAAGGTAGAGGGATGTCTGCCTTGGGGCTCCTGAAGGGTCGGAGATGGCAGGCTGGGAAGGCGGACGAAACAGTAATTTAAAAAAAAAAAAAAAAAAAAAAATTAAGACTCCATTTGATTCCCTGACTTGCTCCGGCAAGTGACAGCTTGTCATCTTATAGACCATGTTAGATGCATCGGAGCACAACATGAGGGTTGAAAGCATCCAAGGCATGGCTGGCTGCATGAATGCAATGCACTGTTAAGAAGAGCTTTGAACAAGAGATAAATGACAGGGCTGGGGACAGATGTCAGGCCAATGCGAGTCCAGTCTGGGAGGATAAAGCTTACCAAATAAAAAATAAAAAAGAGAGAAGGGAAGGGGAAATTGTTTAACCAGGAGAGGCACACTATGCCAGAGCTCGTTTTCAGATGTGACCTGGGAGCACAAGGAAGTTAAGTGACTTACTCAGCTTCACACAGTATGTGAGTTGGGGATGATGGGATTCAAACCCAAGACTCCAGGTTTGCAGCCCACTGCCCTTAACCGCTACACTATACGTCTCCTTGTTCCTGCATGCTAAGGTTATCAGACTTCTGAGAATACGTACATTTTTTAATCTTATTCCAAGGCCTGTTCTGGCTGAAAGCAACCATGCCAGTGTTCAGAAATGGGAGACATGGGCCGGACCACCAGTGCAGCGGTAGTGCAACTACTTGTAACACTGACAGCCCAGTTTCAGAAGCGAACCTGGGCATCGGAGGGCTGGCTGGGGAGGAAGATTGAGCATCCCAGAGACTGCTTTCCTCCTCCTGTGGGGGGGGAAGGGTGAGGAAGCTCCCAGCACTAGCCTGACCCCTGGTGGAGACCACAAATCCGACAGCCGGTGCATGCAGTTTTGGAGGCAGGGCAGACGTCGGCGTATGTGCCTTTGACGTCACTGCATGTCCTGCCTCTGGAGGGGAAAACAGAAAAACTTGGTAGGTGTAGGATGCCGCTGGCCTTGCACTGCAGGTCCCGCACCCCTGACCCGGGGCATTACTGGAGCTGTATCCTGTCATGCAAGGGGAGGCAATCCAGGGCATATCTGCAAGTGAGGAACATCCCGGGGCCATATCCTGTCATCCGACGGGAGGAGGGTCCCTCCAGAAGGCCCTGCACTTGGGGGTAATCCAAGGCGTGTCTCCTTATCAGGTAAATCCTGGGACGGTGGATGACGGAACTGGGCGGGGGTAGGGCCAATGGGGGCTGATCCATTGGGAGTAAGTATAGCAAAAAAAAAAAAAAATAGGAGAGATGGATGCTGCCAGAGGACGGTCGCCAGTACAGCTACACTGCTTTAAAAAGCACATGGAGCAAGAATAAAATATAACCTCACCTGCCTGCTCCTGTTAACGACTGACAGATAATTTATTTTTTTGACTGGAAAAACTGAAAGACATGGCATCGAGACTCTGTGCTAGCCAACAGCAAACACCGTGTCAGACAACTTAGGGTAGTTTCTCTGACAACTTACAGTAAATCATAAATGAACGAACACCTCCATTAAAAACAACTGTACATTTAAAAGTAGTACATAGCGAGCCGTCCCATCGTGAAGCTCAGGGTTGAGAGGGCTCTGCTGCCCTCCCCCATCCACAGCCACTGGAGCACAGCAAGATGCAGAGCCTACTAGGCTTAGCAGTGAGCCATCCCCCCACCATGAAGCTCAGGGTCAAGAGGGCTCTGCTGCCCTCCCCCATCCACAACCACTGAAGCACAGCAAGACACTGAGCCTTCCAGGCTCAGTAGTGAGCCGACCCCCCACCTTGAAGCTCAGGGTCGAAAGGGCGCCACTGCCCTCCCCCATCCACAGCTGCAGGAGCACAGGAAGATGCTGGGGTAGTACCAGCACAGCACCACTGTTGTTTGGCACCAAATTCAAATCTCAAGACAATACCTGTATTATGTACTGTATCTGCAATCGGACAGTCCAGAATAGATTCCTGCCAGTGTTTTGTAGTTTTCAGTTTGCTTAGCTGTATGTCCTGTATAATACTGTTTTCTCCTACTTTCTTGCCAGTATTGTCTACGTTGTTATAAATATTTTATGAAGTTTTAGTGCCCTGCAATCCTGCATGGGGACCATTATTTCTGGTCAGCAGATATTGACCGATTGTTTTTGTATGGCTATTGCATCATTGCCACCAGAGGGTTTCACTCTGCCCACTGACTTTTTCTGCTTCCCTCCCCAGCCTTCCAAGCTCAGCAGTGAGCTGTCCCTCCACCATGAAGCTCAGGGTCGAGAGGGCTCTGCTGCCCTCCCCCACCCACAGCCGCAGGAGCACAGCAAGACGGCAAGGTAGTACCAGCACAGCACCACTGTTGCTTGGTGGATGGCACCATGCTAGCAGCGCCACCACAGGAACATCCTCCCTCTCCCGCCCTCTCTCCCTGGTTCTGTGACTGCTTTTATTCACTCTGCTATCATCAATTAATGGAACCTGGAAGGGCTGCACCAGCCTACAATCAGCCGGGGATTCCTGCTCAGCACACAGGAAAACATGGATTCTCCATTCAGGATTTACCTCTGATGTAGCTATTGTCATGTCCAGTTGCTAGTGGGACTTCTCGACCGTTTTGCAGTAATTTAATTTGTGCTTTGGCTAATTAGTCAGAATTTGCCATAATGTTATTCTCAGTGGCCTCAACTATTGATACTGTACTATTTATAGCTGCTTGTAACTATTCTCATTAGCTGTACTTTGTTCGTTTTCAGCTTTAACTACTTATCAACTGATAACCCTCTATATTCACAACAGTAACCATTTTAGCTATATAGCCAGTACCTATACATGTTGAGAATCACTGTTAAATTAAAACAAGTAATAGTCTTGTTTGTATGTTTGCCATTGTTTTGAAATAACATTAGTCTACCACTAATCCCAGCATCACTTTAAAACTGGATAAGCTGAAAATCACTCACAGGCTTCTCGGATCCCATGATCCCTAGGTAGCATTCTTTACAGTCATACTGGGGAGGTTACTTTTCAAGCTAGATTAGGATATCTTTTAATTTTAGATTTGTATATTACTATATCTTCATACACCCATCGCTATTTTGCTCTAACACTGTGGGTGGGACCACAACTGGTTTATTACTATCTCTAGGTCTTATCTTGGCATTCCCTATATGGGACTACAGCCTACCTATCTCACAGGAGGTCAATAAGGTGCATGCATTAGTCCACTTACATTATAACAACTAGGTCGAGCTTAGGTACCTCTCGTAACACTGACAGCTCAGAAATACCGGATGCCTTGTCTGCTAAAAGATCCTTTTTTTCCCCCTATGCCCACTTCTGATATTATATAACCACAGACTAAAATTTTATCATACCAAGACTTCTGGTAATTCACTGGATGCTATCTGGGCATCCAGTTATAGAAGGAAGATGCCCTATTTCAGACTACATATGTGCAAAAGGTTAGTCCTATCACTCTTTAAATGCTCTGGTAGTGTCGAAGTCAACCCTGGCCCACCCAGTACTAATTATTTCCCTATGGAATTTGCACATTTTAAGGGCTAAAAAACTCCTAATGTTAAATGTCTGTAGCTTATTGAAAAAAAACTTGACGGGGTTAAAGCATGGGTGGTGCAGACAAACCCCAATATCTTTATACTTACAGAAACTTGGTTAAATGGATCAGTATCTCATAGCTAAATAACCATACCTACATACAATCTATTTCGCCTGGATAGGCCAATCAGAAGGGGCAGTATTGTTATCTACATTACCAACAAATTCCACGTGACATGATTGAAATTAGCTCCCTTTTCAAATCTAATGAATGTGAATGGCTCATATTTAAACTGAAATTATCCGAAAGAGCGCTTTGGAGCACACCTACTGACTAGATGCGTGTAGTGAGAGCTCTCCGACTAACTGCATTAAATCTTAAAAAAAAAAAAAAAAACGATTTTACTGAGAAAAAGCATTTCTTCTACAACTGGATCTGAATACAGTGGGTTAAGAGGAGTCAATTGATACTTTTTTTTGGCGATGGCCCGTATTAATAAAGGTCCTGTGGCCAGCCCGAAAACTCAGCTGCTGGAGAAAGCACAACATGAGGTGACAGCAAAATCCTCCTTGGAGATGGATCCACCATGAAAGGCCCTGCAAAAATCTATGCAGGCCATAGACGTCAAAGTCAAATCCATACTGAAGAAATTTGCTTAACAAGATGCCAAGATAGATGCAACCACTAAAACGGCATCTAATGCAGAGGCTATGGTGATGAAGGCTTTGTCTTCCTTGGGCAAGCTTTCACAAGAAAACGCGCAGCTAAAGTACTGCCTCAAGGCCCTGGAAGACTCTCAAAGGGCCTCTAACGTTCAGATTGTGATGTTACCTGAGAACGCTGCAGGGGATAATCTACTGTACTTTATTCAGGAATGGCTGCCGGGAACACTGAATTTGGATTCAACACTTCACCCCAGAAAATTTCTTTAAGGCTCACCAGATTTCCCCCAGGACTGCCGCAGCCAACAAGGAACTGCACTGGACCATCCTTGTGGTGATCGCAAGCCTGACAATACAGGATCTCATTTTGTAAGCTGCAAGAGATGCTACTCGGCTGAACTTCCAGGGATCTATGCGGCACTTATTTCCAGATCTGTCTTTCACCACCAAAGCCAAGAGAAAGAGATTTGATGGGGTTCAGGCTTAGATATGTAGCCTGAGGATAGCCTATTCACTCCTAATGCCAGCCCAACTGCGGATCCAGTATGGAGGCCACACTTTTCAGTACACGGACCCTGAGGAGGCTGGTAAGAAAGCAGAAGCTCTCTTAAGAGAATTCGATCGAACCAGGTAACGGGACTCATCTGATTCAGACGAAGGAACATGAACTCTAGCAGGTTTACACAAAACTATGACTTTTGGGGGAAGTTGGTATAATTAAAAACTCACGATAGCTCTGTTTACCAGTAAGCGCTTCAGATGTTAAAGTTGGGTTTGTTTCAGTCATACTGTTTATTTGAAGCTGCACAAACTATTGTTTAACTTTAATCACTGCTGTTAAAGGGATATACATATATAGAAATATATTTACAGCTAGAGATTTATAGGCAGCAGTTATTAATCTATATTCTAGTAGTTAAAATGGTGGACACCACGTGTAGGAGTGTATGGTGGACCACTGAGCTAGGGTTAGTTTGCTAGCACCAATGCAGTTCTATTTGATGGTGTTGCAGTTAGATTAGATCCAGTTACTCAAAGGATGCTGGCATGAAGTTGTGATTATATGTTTGGTTGAGGATCATAGCAACATTGGCTGTTTACACATGCATGTTTAATGTTTTTCAGGATTTGACCACTCAAAAGTCTTGTGGGGTGCAGCATATTTACGAACTATATCTTGGACTTTTCAGTACCCCCACATTTGAAAGTCAGATTGCCTAGATTAATACTGTCTGTTACATTGAATGTATTCTAAAGATATGCAATGTGATTTCTGGCATATGTAAATTGTATGTAATTATTTTTCATGTAAAAGCAATAAAATATAATTAAAAAAAAAAAGAAACTGAATTTATCTGAAGTCGAATCTATTAATGTAATAGGTTGCTACAGACCACCAAAAGCAGGTCTCCCAATCTGTTGTCTCATATTTCAGCACTGGTAAATTCACATCCCAATGAGTCCATATTATTAAGGGATCTAAACCTAGACTGGCATTCCAATAATGTGGATCAACTTAAAAGCCTTTGCAGTGAGTTGGGTCTGTCTCAATTATCGAATGCACCCACAAGACCAAACCCCAAAAACTCCATAAATGCCACCACCTTAGATCTAATTCTAACTAATGGAGCACATAAAACCACCCATGTATCCATATTTCATAATGACCTCAGCGACCATAACATGGTATCCTGCATCAGGGGTTTTGGTAAACAGGAACATAAATCAAAATTTATCATAAAAGGAATTGACTTCAAAATTGAATGTCACAGAGTTCATATCTGACAAAGACAATCTAAACTGGCAACAGTTTTACCTCACCCCTATTCTGCATGAAGTAATCATTCATTTTAATCTAATGTTAATGG
This sequence comes from Neoceratodus forsteri, assembly GCA_016271365.2. Taxonomy (NCBI): domain Eukaryota; kingdom Metazoa; phylum Chordata; order Ceratodontiformes; family Ceratodontidae; genus Neoceratodus; species Neoceratodus forsteri. The sequence continues at coordinate 506,301,472 of CM028129.1, forward strand.
GGCATGCACCCTTATGTAAATACAGAGTAAAGGAATCATCATGTCCCTGGTTCACTAGCGATATAAAAAAGGCATTAAGAGAGAGGGATAAACTCTGTTCTATAGCCAGAGTGACAAAAAAGGACTCTGACTGGATCTCTTTCAAATCCAAGAGAAATAAATGTATGCAGCTTGTAAGAGATACTAAAGAGAAATTTTTCCTTAATGTCTTAGAAGAGTCCAAAAATAATCCAGCAAAATTCTGGACTACAGTAAAATCCATGGAGGGAAGCATATCCTCCTCCACATTGCCAATAAAGTAGAAATTCAGGGCAAAATTTTAATTGATAAACAACTTATTCTGGAAGAATTCAATACATATTTCACCAAAGCTGGTTTTGCATTCGAGAATTCAGCTTCATCTTTTTACCCACTCATGATAATTCTGCAACAACATATAAACCAGCCTCAGTTCACTTTTCGTTCAATCACTTACAAAGAGGTTGAAGACATATTATTAGGTAGTGACGCCATAAAAATGCGGGAGCAGATAGCATTTATTTATTAAGTTTTTGATTACCGGGTGGATGTACTAGGCACATATAGTGACTATTTTCAGACACAACCCGGGAGGTTACAAAGTTACTAACGATGTTACAAACAATGTAATACAATTTCTGTTAGGAGCAGCAACACAGTACAATACATAAAGGCAGAAAAGCAAGATAAGGTATACAAATGTATATTTGGTCATAGACAATATTCACATCACAAATTATGAGGAAAAATTCAAAACACAAAATAATATAAAGCGATAAGCAGACAGTGGTAAAGTAACATGGGGTAGCAGGTATGAAAGGTAAGTGCTAGTAACAGTTGTCAGCAGTGGACCACATTATACAGCATATATACATAATCACCACTGACTCGGACCAAACTGGGCATAACAGAACACGTGACATAAGAACCAGTTTACAGACAGCATCATATGCACTGTGAACAAACGCAGTGGTCCAAGTGAAGGTTGCCAGCGGAAAGGGAAGGAGATAGGCAAAAGTGGGGAAGGGAGGCTATGTTTCAGGTGGGAGGAAGGCAGGGTGTTTCAGATAGGAAGATAGGAGTGACAGGCTTGTAGCTAAGAGGGTTTGAAGCAAGTACAAGATTCAGGGTTAATGAGGTAGTTTTGAAGCTTGTGTTTGAAGATGGCATGTGTGGCACAGACCTTCTAGTGCTAAAAATTGGATAGAGACAGCTACGGCACCCATAACCCACCTGTATAATCTATCAGTATCCACTGCTGACTTCCCTCTAATATGGAAGACAGCACACATCATACCTTTGTTCAAGTCTGGTGATACATGTACATTATCTAACTACAAGCCAATATCTATATTATCAGTTTTGGGCTAAATTCCTTGGAAAGTTAGTAAACACTCAGTCATGGGATTTTTTTAGAGCAGAATAGCCTCATTATGCCACTGCAATCAGGTTTCAGACCCAAACATAGCACAAGCACTGAACTGGCAAAGTTCACAAACGAATGGCTCACAGCCATAGATCAGAAGTATATTATTGAAGCAGTATTCCTAGATCTGAGCAAGGCCTTTGATACTGTAGATCACAGCATACTGTTACAGAAATTACAAGGTATTGGTGTTGATGAAGTTGCTAGACTGTGGTTCAAAAAACTACCTTACGGGCAGACAACTAATTAAAGCAGAGGGCTCATTCTCCTCCTGTACACCCATCAAAAAGGGAGTACCACAAGGCTCAATCCTTGGGCCTCTCTTATTTACAAGTTATACAAATGACCTAAGTAGTAATTATCAATAACGTTTTCATTCACCTTTACATAGATGACACAGTCTTATATACTTCTAAGCCCACCTTACCAGAAGTGCTCTCAGAACTACAACTGAAGTTCAATACACTACAAATAAACCTTAACTAAAGTAAATTTAAGTTATATTTTTTTTTTCCAACTACCAACAAGGCTCCATCACCTACCATGGCTACAAGCATATCTACCCTTTTAGGCAAATCGCAAGAGCCTCATACTCAAGTGTGAGGCTTATCCCAATTAGCCCTTTCTATGCAAAAAAATTTTTTTTTACCTAATGATTACTGCAATGTAGTAGATTGTATCAGGCTAATTTCATTGACTTGTAAGATGACACTTCCTGTAACCAGAAATGCCAGACTCCCTTCCAGCTGACATCAGAGGAGGAGGACACTGCATCCTAGAGTTATTAGGGAGTTGGCAGAAGAACTGGCTGGGCTGGTGATTGCTCTTTTTCAGAGCTCTTTAAACCAGGGAGAGGTGCTGGAGTTCTGGAGGAGGGCGGATGTGGTGCCCATACACAAAAAGGGAACAAAGCAGGATGTGGGCAACTACAGGCTGGTCAGTCTAACAGCTGTAGTGGTAAAATCCTATAAGGGATTATAAAGTAAAAGTCTTTATTTTTAAACAGGATAATAGATGGTATAACACTTCATTAGGACAATGTCCTATTTACAAGATGGTCCTGTTTATATAAAGTTCCAGCATTTAAACACATACAATTCTGGATATAAAGGATTATATTACTGACTTTATGCATCAGTTGGGTGGCATCGATTATGTACAGCATGGGTTCACCAAGGGGTGTTCTTGCCAGACCAATCTTTTGGAGTTTTATGGTAAAGCCAGCAAGGCACTGGACAGCGGACATTTGGTTAATGTCATTTTCTTAGATCTCTCTAAGGCATTTGATAAAGTCCCGCACAGGAAACGCATTTTTGTTTTTTAACCTTATGTTTATTTGCCTTAGTGCACCATCCCTCCACTCATTCAAAGCCCCTCAAGTCACCTTCCACAACGTCCCGTGGTGCCCCCAGGAGTCTGCTGCTAGAGTGTCCATCCGCTCAGAGACCTTCAGATAACACAGTGTACCCCTGAGGCAGGGGAAGGGATCCCCAAGCCATTCCCCTAGCAATGGTGGAGCGAGCGGGACAGAGTGGAGTCTGCCCCAGTGAGCACCGGTGACATGGTCCGGCTTCCGAGTCGTCACCTAGGAGTGACGGGCTCCATTTTCTTCTGTTCTGGTGAAACCCTACCCCCAGTCACTAGCACACTGGAAGAGCCAATGAGGAGGCATGCGTCGAGCTGCAACTCCTCCCTGGGCTTTCGGCTGGCGTTGACCCTCCCGCTGTGTGTTCCGATCTGCATCGCCAATCCTGGGTTCACCCGGAGGTGGCGATATAGCAGCGGGACAGACCTGCAACCCTCCCCAGAGAGGGAGAGCCGCCATTGGGCTCTCAATCCCTCTCTTCCCCTGCCGACCCTCCGGCGGCCTGAGTCCATCACTGAAACCGTGTCACCAGTGTGAAGCGAGGTGTGATGTCCAGCGTCTCAACCCTCAGCACCACCGAGCCAGTCCACGGGGAACTAATTGATGCCCTAATTGAGCACAGAATACAGGGGAAACTTAACACGGTGGATATCTTCTTGGCTGTCCAATAGAAAACAGACAGTCTGCATCAGAGGTTCATACTCTGAATGGACGGAGGTTACCAGTGGAGTGCCCCAGGGGTCAGTACTGGGCCTTTTCAACATATACATCTCTTCTATGACCACCAAAACTAATGTATGGGAATCAAACTTTGCTGATGATACCCGGATAGGTCTAGTAGTTAACAACTTAAATGAGGCTAACATCCCACAGGCTGCACTAGGGGAGTTGGAGCAGTGGGCAAATTTTTACAAAATTAACATTTAATACTGACAAGTGTACTATAATGCACCTTGGGGATAAGAACAAGAAATTAAAATATGTATTAAACAGGACAATCTTGAGGAAAGTTCTAGATGAAAGGGACTTTGGGGTTAGAGTTAGTAATGACATGAGCATCAAACTACTCTGTAACCAGGTGGTTAAAAAGGATAGCAGCATACTGTACTGTATTAATAGACACATTAAGAGCAGAGAAAGGGAGGTCCTGCTTCCACTGTACACATCATTGCTGAGACCCCATATGGAGTACTCGACCCAGTTCTGGTCTCCAGGGGGAAGAACTGAGGTCAAAGTCCTCAAAAGAGTTCAGAAAAGAGCTACACGCATGATTAAGGACGTCGGGAGTAAGGAACATGATGACAGACTGGTGGCACTGTTTTTTTTTCCCTGGAGTACCGTAGGCTAAGAAGGGACATGTGCCTAATTTTCAGGGCCTTATCAGATACAGGTCTATGGGAACAGCCCAGACTGGTTCTTAGGGACCAGAAATATTGTACTAGGTCCCATTCACTGCAGTTAGCAAAGGAAATATACCATACTAACAAAAGGAAATACTGGTTTAGCTTATGAGTAGTGAAGGTGTGGAATGAACTCCCAGTGATGGTAGTGGCCAATAGGAAAATGTCAGATTTTAAGAGCTAACTAGATAAATATCTAGTTGACAATAATATCCTTGGGTATAGCTGAACCAACAGGCAAGCTAAATGGACTCCGGTCTTTAGAAGCTCTGTATAAACCTATGAAACCTATGACTGTAGCAGTGGGAGATTCAATAGCCTACAGTGAATAACATGAGTTTTTTTTATAATCTGTAATCTTCTGTTTTTCTGAGTCTAGATATAGTCACAGAGAACTGTACTAAGCCCTGTGAGCACGGCAGGACCAGTAAACATCTGATTTTATCTTACAAAATCTTGGAACATGTATACTGCATGCTACTGAACCTCCCAGCTCTGCAGGCCTCCTCTGATTTTTGGTTACAGGAAATGGAATCTCAGAAGTCAACAAACTTAGCCTAATACATTCTACTATACTGCAGTAAACAGTAAGTAACAAAAATGTTTTTGTTTTTATACAAAGTACAAACTGGAATTAGTCTCACAACTGGGTGTCTTATTGCTGACAGTTCCCCATTAAATATCCTGGTTTATGGAGAGATCAAACATTGTTTTTCACAGTGCTTATAGAGGCATTATGTAAAAAGTTACATAGCAGGTTAGGCTTTTTCTTCAGAAACGAGCGCTCCCTCCCCATAGTACGGCAGAAAAGACCAGTGCAACCTACATTCTCACCTCTCTTAGATTATGCTGATTTAATCTATGATCAGTGCTCTAAATCCCACTTGCATAAACTGGGTGTCCTGTACCACAGAACCATTAGATTTATTTCTCATATGGCACCAAGAAAACATCATCACTGTAATTTATATGAGTCTGTTGTCTGGTCTCCTCAAACTACTAGAAGGCTGAAAAATGGCCCTTTGAAGTACTTACTGAGGATGACCCTAGCCACATCACAGTGTTTTAAATTTTAAAAGCCCAACAGCGCTTACTCCCTAAGAAAAAACAATTACTTTCTATTTTGCTACTCCAAAGGCTTCCACCCATTATGGCAAAATGTCAATAAGTTGTGTCATTCCAACATTCTGGAATACATTACAGAAATACCTTAAGCTCATTGGCATGGTCAGCCCTACAGTGTTTATCTCGATGATCGAAAACCAATGTAAAAAAACATGTACGTGTCATAGTGCTGTTACCTCATAGCTCATTTGTTGTATAGGAACTGTATGTAGGATCACATTTGTAATAATTACAACAGATGTTCCAGAGTTTTCTATTTTCTTTTTTCCTCCTTCAGATGCTGTCAAGTTATATCCTCACATTACTCTGTATTTTGTGTGTTCGGAACCATACCTATTGTGTAACTATTGTGCTATATGTCTATGTATCTCATCCTGATTATTATAATGTACACTGTCCTACCCAAGACCTCCTTGAAAATAAGCTTGCTCAATGGAGCCATATCCTAGTAAAATAAACAAACTAAATTATACCATGGACCCAGCACACTGACCAATCAGATAGGCAAGCTGGCACCTTACCTCCATTGATTATCTACCGATAATCACCGCAAAAGGTGCCAGCTAGCCGCATCTCTATAACCACAGGAAAAAAAATCATTCCGAGCCGCCATGTTTATTTCCTCGATAAACTTTCCTATAGTAACTAGCCCTCTACCTCCACAACCACAACACCTAAAAAACAACTTGTTGAACCAAGAGATCATCCAGCAGCATTTTAATACCTCATTCACTTAAACCGACCACTTTATCCAGCTGACTTGTTCTCTAGCTTCCTCTCCGCTCTGTCCCCACTCTCTCTTCACTGTTGTGCCACTGTATCTTAGCCCATAATTCATTAAAAAAAAAAAAAACTGCCACAAAAAAGCTGCATAATAAATTCCCCTCAACACCATTGTGGCCACATACCTGGAAGTTGAACCAAAAAAAAATGATCTGTAACGCCCCACTCTGCCCAGTCACAGCGCTAAACACATCTCGCTGTCTGCCTATTTGAACCCCATACCGGAACAAAAACAAACCTTCAGTTTCTCGCTTCTGACCTGCATGCAGGGACCTTAGTAAAAAAAAAAAGCATCCATTGAACTGCTCTCTCACTCAGTTCACTAAAACCCTCAAATTATGTATAATTGTATTATGGGGGCGGAGGAAACATCTTCTCAAAATTCAGTCTATTACAAGGAACTATTTTTGCAACTCGGCAATAAATTAAAATATAATTTCAAATAATACAAAACACTATATTTCTTTTTTTTTTTTTTTTTTTACATAACCAAAAATAAACATGGTATAATGTAATAAGCCACTCGGGGGATGTGAGGTTATCGGGGATGACGACGGCTGAGGCGGATTACCCACTCTGCTGCGCCTTGTGGCAAACCACCCCAGCCGTGGTAAATCCCTTGATAACCCACACCCCCTCGTGGCTTATTGCTTAAATAATATTCTTACTGGTACATGCTTGACAACCTGGAACTAACGTGTGCATCTGTGGTGGGGGGACAGCGCATTTCTCTCAAGCCCCGACAGTTGTAAAATGAATCTCAAAAAATCAATCGGGGGGGTGCAGAAGAGAACAGAAAGACAACAGTAAAATATTCCCCACAGAGTTTTACTTTTACCTACAATATGTAAGACAAACCAGGGATTTATTTAACTCTAAAAATTGATAAGCGTTTTGCTCATAAAAGTGCTAAATCTTTGTGAAAATGCAGAGCTTTTGCCTCACTGTGTTTAACAAACACAGCACTTCTAGAAAATCTATACAAATACTTTCTGTACAGTTAGTATAGTCCCAAATAAAAAACTGCTAATCAATTATTTAAAACCCTGCAAACTAAGACAGCTAAACTCATACAGATGAAGAAAACCAGCTAGAATGAAAACTTATCTCATCTTGTTTATCAACACTGCTGTGAGCACACATGGCCAACACAGCAATGCAGTTTTGGAAAACAAAGATGGAACATGGTTTAAAAACAAAAATTAAATAACCACAATGCACTCTGAAGGAAGATGGCGATCCTGGCTAGGATTCATGCAGAATGGAAGATAAAACAGAATGATAAAAATATGTAAAAACAAATGATAGTATCAAACTCTTTAGTACTTGTATTTAAATTATATGGGCCTCAGTGATACTAAGCAAAAACGAAAATGTTCAATGCACTGTTACTTTAAGGTACTTGATGGTCTCAATCATGTCACCTCCTACTTTCCGTCTTTAAGACAGTACATGTTGAGCCCCATGAGCCTTCTTGTACAGAAGCAGCTTTAAAGGCACTCATTAACAGAGACCCAGTAAACCAATATGGCCACATTCAATCCTCTGCCATTTTCAGTTTGACCCAGACAATGAGCACACCTCAACAACCACCTGCTGAAAGTGGCTCCACAAATTTGAAAATGATCTTGTGGCATCTGGAATGACAGACAATGCCAGGAAGTGGGCTCTCCTGCTTCACTTTGTTATGACTGAGTCTCTAACAGCACTGACACCTTAACAGATACCGGGGAAGCATATGATTATACCAAGACAGTTCAGTTCACAGCATATTTCATGCCCCAAAACAACACAGAGTATGAGATTTCAAACAACATGAAGTCTTGCTATATTATGACAGATGCAGTTTGTCCCACCATTAGAACTGCTCCGGAGGTGAAAGAGTTAACTTCCATGCAGAGCATGGAACTTAGAGCGCGAGCTCGGTTAGAGAAGCTCTGTTAGGGTGGTTTCAAACCGAAACCGTCAGATTCTTTACTCCGCCTCACTGAACAGTCGCTCCGGAGATTCCTTCTGCTGCTCGGTTCATTTCCTCGGTTTAATATGACTTTCTCGGTTAAATTTAACATGATATTATTATTTAACCATAAACCGATCGGTTCAAGCTCTGTCTATGGTATTGTAAGTAATAGATAGGTTTCTATGTGGAACTTGTAAATGTTTATCGGTTCGGTTTGAACCGATCGAATTATTTAAACTTTGTTTTGAAGCCTTTTAAGGCTTGTTAGTCTGGTTCAGTTCTTATAGTTCTAAAACGGTTCATTATGTTTTTCCACGACCGTGACACGGTTGGGAACGATATAGGGTGTCTTTGCCTGGCACTGCCATCAAAAGGGCAAGTTTTTGGTTAGGCTGGCATTATGTCTGAGAAACCCAAAAGAAAACCGGCCCACTGGGTTTCAACACTGTAGTGTCTGTGGGGAAGCCTTTGCCAAGGCTGACCTACACACCACATGTGTTTATTGTCTGGGGTTTGACCACCTCAATGCAGACTGCCAGATTTGCAAGAATTTCCCTGCAGCCACCCTAGATAAGAGAGTTGGTAGGCTCAGGGAACGAGAGGCCAAAAAGTCCGCTGACCCTGATGGCCAGCCCAGTTCAGTGCCAGCTGAACCGGAGGGAGTGCCCTCTGACCAGGGCCAGACTTCCTCGGGCAAATGTAAAGCTGACTCTGAGGAGCCAGTTCCAGCAAAGAGAACTAGAAAGTCAGAAGGTGTGGAGTCCAAAATCCCTTCTCCAACTGCTGCAGAGATAGCCAGGGCAATACAGATTGTCCAGTCACTGTCCCCGGTTCCCTCTGAACCGCCACTATCTGGCAAAAGGTCGGTTCCACCAGTTCAGGAATATGATATAGAAGAGTTTTATGAACCAGAGGAGGGGGAGGATGATTATGATCAGTGTGAATGTGACTTTGAAAGTCTGGATGTGCCCATTGAACTGGACATCTCCCCAGACAGACCTTTAGGTGAATCTCCCCCTAGGCTTGCTGAGTCCCCTTCTCATTTTTTGTTTTATAAAAAAGTTGCCGAGACCCTCCAGCTTCCTTTAGAGGAGGCTTTGGATGAGCAAGAGGAGCCTGACTATGTAGAGATGATGGATATCCCAGAGTCCAAGAGATTGTCCATCCCTTTACATAAATCTTTTAGGAAACAAACAATAAAAATTTTAAAAGCTCCTAATTCTGTGCCTCCTGTAGATAAAAAGATGGACAGGAGGTACACTTTGTCAGGTCCTGATACAGATTTTCTTTCACAGCAATGCAGTCATGTTAGTAATTCAGGCTGCAGCCTGTGATAAAGCTAATATACCCTGGCTTCACATCCTCCTGACAAGGACTCCAGGAAGATTGACGCCATGGCCAAAAAACAATACATGGCAGCATCTTTGGGACTCAGACAAGCAAACTATAGCTTATGTTGCGAGATACCAGAAATCTAGATGGGATACTGTCATGGCCTTAGCCAAACAGGTCCCTGGCCAGCTTGCAAAGGAGCTGGAGCAGGTGGCTCTTGATGGTATTGAGGCATCTAAGGTGCAATTCCATGCTGCAGTGGATTCTAATGATGTATCCTCTAGAGTCATGGCTACATCTGTGGCTTTTCAGAGATTGGCCTGGCTCAGGTGTACTACTTTGTCACAGGATACCCAGTCTAAGGCTATGGATTTTCCTGTGGTGGGAAATTCTCTGTTTGGGAGCAGACAGAGAATTACATGAAGAAATGGATGAATATAGAACCACTTATAGGAGTGCACAAGCCAAGGAACGGCAAGCCACTCTCAGAGGCAGCCCCAGGGGTAGGGGCAGGCCTTTCACCAGACCCAGGCCTCCTTCAGCCTATGCTCAGAGGGGTTCTTCAGAGGGAGAGGCAGACGGGTACGAGCAGGCCTGCTCCCACCCTCAGCCTAAAGCCCCTGCCAAACAGGCACCCTGATGGGATGCCCAGGGGGCTCTCCATTACCTGTAGGGGCAGGCTGGCTTACTTGCCCAGGACTGGGAGTCTAACATCAGACAGGTGGGTCCTGGAAGTAGTGAGCTAGGGTCTGGTTCTCAGCTTCAAAAATTCTCAAGATGAGAGCCAGATCTTTCCACCTGCAAACCCTTTAGAGACTCTTGCTTTGGAAACAGAAGTCTCAACCCTCCTGGCTCTCAGAGCTGTAGAAAGGGTTTCTCCCCCACACCAGGGCAAGGGTCTGTACTCCAGGTACTTCCTTACCCCAAAAAAGACAGGAAAGTGGCGGCCTATCCTGGATCTAAGATATCTGAACAAGCACCTTTTAAAACCAAAATTCAAAATGGTGACTCTGGGAATGATTTTACCCTCCCTAAGGCCAGGGGACTGGCTAGCTTCCCTGGACCTCAAGGATGCCTACTTCCATGTTCTTATCAGAAGCTCCCATCGAAGGTACCTCAGATTCGAACTGCCCTCAGGCCATTATCAGTTCAGAGCAATGCCCTTCGGCCTTACCTCTGCCCCAAGGGTGTTCACAAAATGTCTGGCAGTAGCAGTTGCTCATCTAAGAAGGCAAAAGATTGCCATTTTTCCCTACCTGGACGACTGGCTCATTGTGGGTCAGTCCCCAGACCAGGTCAAATCACACCTGCTAGTTACCCAGCAGCTGCTTACCTCTCTGGGCTTTCTTCTCAATCTTCCAAAGTCAGTTTGGAACCTGTCCAGGTACTCACCTTTATAGGCCAGAACTGGACACAAAGCAGGCCAGAGCCTTCCTTCCCTGGAAAGGGTAAGGACCTTGGTGGCCCTGGCCTCGTCCTTCACTCTGCAGGTCTCTCGACCAGCAAGGCATTTCCTGCAGCTCCTAGGACACATGGCTGCTTCCACAGCTGTAGTGCAAGGAGCAAGATTTCAGATGAGGGACATTCAGTTCCATTTGAGAGCTTTCTGGTCTCAAAGAAGAGATCCCCTATCCAAGTTAATCCCAGTGACTCTTAATTCTTTGGGACCGAGACCAGCTACCCTGAAAGTGCACTTGGCAGCTGTCTCTGCTTTCATTTCAGCAGGGAAGCCCTCTTCTCTTTCTGCTCACCCTGTATTTTCCAAGTTTTTTAAGGGATTGCTTCATACCAATCCTCCATTCAGGGACCCTGCCCCTGCTTGGGATCTTAATGTTTGCATTGCTCAGCTGATGCAACCCCCCTTTGAGCCTCTGTCTTCGCAGAGCTTAAGTATTTGACTTGGAAAACTGTATTCTAGTAGCCATCACTTCTGCCAGGCGCATAAGTGAGTTACAGGCTTTATCAGTGGAGACCGACTTTATTTCCTTTCACAGGGATAAGGTAGTCCTCAGGACTAACAGGACGTTTTTGCCTAAGGTGGTTTCGGATTTCCACCTTAACCAATCTATTTCACTTCCAGTTTTCTTCACCGACCATTCCTCCTCTGGTGAGAGGAGGCTGCACAGCTTAGATGTTAAGAGGGCCCTAAGTTACTACATAGAGCGTACCAAGGGTCACAGGTTTGACTCCCTCCAACTATTTCTCACTTATGGTGAGGTTGGGAAAGGGAGACCTGCCACTAAGAGATCCATTGCCAGGTGGATCGTCTCTTGTATCCAATTTTGCTATCAAAAACTGGGTAAGGTTCCCCCTCAGGCCTGAGGGCTCACTCTACCAGAGGTACAGCTGCATCTCTAGCTGCTGCTAGAGACATCCCTATCTTGGAGATATGTCAAGCAGCTACTTGGAAAACAGTACACACTTTCACCAAGCATTACTCCCTGGATATCCAGGCCAGGAGGATGCTCGTTTGGCACAGCCGTGCTTCAGAGCCTATTCCCTAAGTAGGTTCTATCCCTCCTCCATGGAGGTACTGCTGTGAGTCTGATCTGTCATAATATAGCAAGACTTCATGTTGTTTGAAGAAAAAATTACTCACCTTAGTAATGTTGTTTCTTCTAATGGAGTCTTGCTATATTATGACCTCCGCCAAGCCTGCCCCTCTCAGAACTTCTACTTCGGGTATGGGGTGGGCAATCCACTGTTGGCACTTATTGATGCCCCCTTTTATGTTTGGGTGTTGTGTTTTATTTAGTTATTTTATCTTATTTTTCTGGTCCCCTGACTTGAGTCTTGGTGTTGGGACCAGGAAAATGTGTGAATATTTTAGTAGCCAGTTGGCTAGTGTAGGTTACAGCTTCCACACAGAGCCTTAGTGAGTTTTGCTCGTAAAGATCTGACGGTTTCGGTTTGAAACCACCCTAACAGAGCTTCTCTAACCGAGCTCGCGCTCTAAGTTCCATGCTCTGCATGGAAGTTAACTCTTTCGCCTCCGGAGCAGTTCTAATGGTGGGACAAACTGCATCTGTCATAACATAGCAAGACTCCATTAGAAGAAACAACATTACTAAGGTGAGTAATTTTTTCTTGTGTGCTCTGCCAATCGAGATAGCAAGTAATGCAACTGTGAACTCTTACCACACACATCTTTGCCAGCTTGCTGCTACTTGTGAGTTCACAAATATGGACCAGGAACTCAAATCACAGATTATCCTGTGCTGCTGTTCTTCTCGCCTTCAACACTGGGCTCTACAGGATGCAGATCACACCCTTACTGACCTGCTTAACTTCGGCAAAATACTGGAGACATCAGAGCTGCAAACAGCTGGCATGCAATTAAGGGACACACACAGATGTGCATTCTTCTCAGAGCCTCCCACTGCAACAGTTTCAACATTGTCGATTCAAAGAAAGGAAACCTTAACTTGGTTCTTGTACAATCTAAGCATCAGAAGCTGCTTCAAGAGTGGCTGTTCCTGTCCTCATCCTGGTGGTATAACCTATGTCCATCCAGAGGAAAGCAGTATAAAGATGTGGAAAAATGAACCATTTTACCAGGTACTGAAAGGTCACCTCACTGGTTAGCTCACAAGGTCCCAGGCCAAACTATAAATGGCACATGCCCAAACGGCAAGAAGTTTACCCACTTCAGCATCTGATACATCCACTCAGTGAAGACTACCACCCACCTGATTTCTCCACGGAGGATGAAGAATAAGTACACACTGGAAACAGTCTGCAACCACCTATTATCACAGTCCATATTCTAGGCACTCCCATATTCATCATGGGAGACTCTGGGGCCCCTGAAAACTTGCTTGATGCACAGGAATATCAGGTGCTAAAGCCTCATGTCACCCTGCAACATACAAATGTCAAGAAATCCCAATATGGATCAAACTGAGGGCTGATGCTTTTGGGCAAATTCCATAGTCTAGTCACTGCAAATTCAAAGCGCACCTCTGCAACTTTTTATGGTGCAGAAGGCAACAGTGGATTCCTTCTGGCTTTTACATATCATGAAATCTTTGTTGACACACATCAGCAACACAACCACTAGTTTCAGAATATCCCAGTCTGTTTCAAGGCATAGGCTGCTTAAAATACTTTCAAGTCCCACTCCATATGGATACCACACTAGCACATGTCATACAACCTCACTGGAGGATCCCTTTTCACATTAGGAAAAAATTTAACAGGAACTAATCTTCCTCAAGAAATTAAGTATCACTGAAAGAGTAGCTGCAGCAATCATTGAGTGTCTACAATAGCTGCTGCACCTAAGCCTATGAATCCAATGGAGGTGCGCATCTGAATTGATATGTGCCTTCCTAACAAGACAATCAAGAGGGAACACCACATCGCCCTCACAGTGGATGACATTAGCCATGACTTGAACAGAACCACTATCTTTTTAAAACTAGACCTAAATGTGGGGTATCACCCCCCTGCAGTTGGCTGCTGCTTCTCACTACATCACTGTAGTCCCCATCCATATTGGCCTGCAAAGATAGAAATTTCAAAACTTCGGAATATGATCTCCTGCAGACTCGTTTCCGAATGCCATTCAACAGGTACTTCAGGGAATATTAATAACATTCTGAAGCTAGTTGCTGATTCTGCATATTTAACAATATTGTTCAGTCATGATATTTGGTGAGTATTTTTACTTTGTCTTCTGTGTAGCAAGTGTAATGGAGTAACACATATAAAACTGCATAACTGCACTGTATTTCATTTGTGTCTGAATAAAATTAAAAAAAGGAAAAACAGAAAGTTTGGTTTACTTGGCAAGCCAAATGGTGTGGCAGCAATGACCACACTGGCATGCAAGTTACCAAGGTCTGCTCATCACGCAAGAACCTCTGCTCCCCAAAGGGACACGAAGAGAGAATAATAATAATAATAATGTTATTTATAAAGCGCCTTTCAATTACCAAGGCGCCGTACATAAATAACAAATCAGAACAATAAAAGAAAAATCATTAAAACAAAATTAAAACAAAAACAGTCATAACGGTCAATATTCTAAAAATGCAGACGTGTGAATACATGAAATTTGCAGCTACCATGCTGTTATTTTTGTAGCAGGAGTGTGGCACCTGCAAAGGTCATCTGAAGCACATTTACTAACCAACAAATTTAAAAAAGCTGCAGTCTGCAATGCATCACCTCAGCACTTTTGAGTAAATGTACTCCTATCACATGATGCAAACACAACTAGCTTTCCAGTCAGATCCATTTGATTCGGTAATTTAATGGTATCTAATGGTCCACTATGCTTGACAATCACTAACCCCATACCTGTTTTGACAAGTTCCAGGATGAGGTCCTCCTTCATGTGGATATTGATGGCCAGCTCCCTGATCTTCTGCTGGGCCTGCAGCAGTCTCCATTCAGAGTTGTCCTGCATAAGCCTTTCTCGTGAGATGCTTGCAGCCAGGGCCTCCCGCACTTCTGAGTCCCTCTTCATGGAGGATACTGAGTAATCTAATGACAAAAAGGTTCAAAGGTCAACAAAATACTGTATGGCTTGGGACACAGTACACTAATTTCCTACTATGTAAGACCTGGACTTGAAAGGCAGGCTGGGTCACATGTAAAATTAGTTTGACAGGACTCAGCTGTTCTAAGCAAACGGCAGCTCACATCACAAAGACACCCCATGCATTCAGTAACATTTGAGGCAAAAATGGTTTGTGCTAGCTCTAAATGGACCAAGGATTTAAAGAGCAGCTGACGCCTTTGGGAAAACCTGGGAAAATATAATATTTAGACAGAAGTCAGCTTGCATTTCATATGCCTTGTACAGATTTCTCCTTTCCATTATTTGTTACTGAAAAAATCCCCACAAAAACAAAATATCTAAGCCAGCCCAGTGGTGCTGAGGGTTGAGGCGCTGGACGCCCCACACCAGCGTCCTGGGTTTGAGAACGGACTCCGGTCATCATGGGTCGGCAGGGGAGAGAAGGGATTGAGTATCTGTAGGACAGCTCTCCCTTCTCGGGGTGGGTAGAGGGGTATGCCTCACTCCATAGTGGCACCTGGTGGTGACCAGGTGACCCTGCTGGTAACGAGGCTAGACAGAATGTTGGCAGACGTCTGCACACTAGGTGCACTGACATCATGGCACATCTGCACTCTGGGGGAGCAACACAACTGAAAAACCCTGGCAGCCAGCGGAGGTGGAGGGGGCCCCAGAGATGTTCCTACATCCTGTTGCCAGACCTACCCTGATGGCTCTCTCGACTGCATCCCTGGCCCAGCTGTAAGTCTCTCTAATTGCAGAAAGGCCACCATGGAAGGGTGATCCAGGGGGCTGGACGAACCATGGAGCCGGTCACGGGACCATGCGGGGAGGTCTCAGGCTGGAAGTAGAGGCGTCATCGACAGGGTACCCTGGAGAGATGCCTTGGTGCCAGTGAGAAAAACAGTTAGCAAAAAAAAAAAAAAAAGGAATATCCTTCCATTAGAGTTCATCTGTCTCTATAGCTTGTTCCCTACTTGAAAACATAATGCTCTGTTGTGACATCACAATCTGTTGCTGTGGGAATAACTGATGTCACAAGCAGAGTATTATGACATTAGTTTGGGAAGAAGCAACAGGAGCTGATGAACCCTCAAGAAACAACTGTCGCTGTTTTTTTTTTTTTTTATACTTTCTTTTTCTCCCTCCTGGTTTTTCCTACCCTCTTGGTCCTACTCCTTCGGGCCTCTCAATGCTCTTGCCATCCCTAGATCTGCCCCTAGAGTGCCTCCTCTCCTCCTTCCTGCACAGTGGAGTCTTGTCTGGTATGGCGGTCTGAGCGGAGAGGCCGTCATCCAGGACCGCGAGGGTGATTTTTTCCCCTTGTCTTTTTGGCCCCATCCCCTGGGGACGCCGTAGCTTGGGACTACGTCCGAGTGCGATGCTGGCCTTCGTCTGACCTCTCATCGCGTGCGACATCCCCTCCCTGACCCCTAAGTTGGAGTCGGCCATCCTTTCCAGGAATCGGTGCTTCCACCAACTGCAGGAATGACGGACGCCAGCACGTCCCGGTATCCCACCCCTGAGGAGGAGACATCCGTAGGGACGCCGATCCTCCTCCCCACTAGCCCCGGCCCCCAGGTCTGTTACCGAACCCGGGTCGCCGTCGTAGCGTGAGGTGTGGCATCCAGCGCCTCAACCCTCAGCGCCACCAGGCCGGCCCAACTGTCCTGTTTTTGAAGCAAACTACCTCAGTAATAGGGATAAGAAATACTAAGCTAATGAGAAATATAAGCTATTTTGTGTTCAAACATCATGTTCTTGAAAGTTCTTCTCAGTGCATCAGTGGCTCTTTAAAAAAAAAAAATGCAATATGCCTCTCCCAGCAATGATAATAGGCAGTGTTCCAGATCATGACAGTATTCAAGAGTAATGTGCACACCACTTTTAACATTAGGTGAGTAAAATATAATTCTGATGAGTAAAAGTGCTTTATACTTGGAATAACGGCTCCTGAAGTATTCATGAAGCATTTCCAAGGGTTGAGGTGAGTACTGGTACTCATCAAAACATTTTTTAAAGAGTATTTGTTAAAAATTGGGAAGTAAAATAGGCCAGCACTCACCTTATCTGGAGCACTGATTATAGGGGAGCAAGTCAAAATGAAAGAAAGGGAATTTGGCTTTATATGGTGCTTTTAAAATGCACTGTATCCCAATGCACTTTGCCATCCATAAACAGTTGGCTACAACAATTAGGCATGCACAAGTAGGTTAAGTGAGATGGTGGGAGGATAAGTACAGAAAAAGAGAAGGTTAAATGGCTTGCTCAAGGCCACACAGTGATAGACAGTGGTAAAATTAAAATCTAGACCTCTAGGTTTACAGCTCTGCCCTCTAACCACTAGCCGACATTGTACCCTTTGAAAAGTCACTCAGGCATGATCAGTCATCCTGCTCCAAGAAGGCCATCTGTTGCATTAAATATTAGGTAGTTAAGGTCAAGGCAAATTTTATTTAATATAGTGCCCATTCCAGATGTCTTTCCCATGTACAGGAATACCACAAGAAAAGTGATGTTGGACAACGGGCATCTACATTGGACACTGGCACCCTCTGAACAGTAAAAAATATAGTTTAGCAGCAGATCTACTTTCGATGGCATTTTTGGAAGTTTAGGTTGTTACTATGTAGAAAGGTTTTAAGGGTTTATTGTTTTACGTACAGCATGGTGGGACCAGGAACTTAAGAAAGGTGTTAGAAAATGTAACTTAATATTTACTTGCACGTACAACTGCCACAAATTAGGCAAGATTAGGCACCTGCGTTCTTCCCCAGGAAACTATACACAAAGCATTAAGGGAGACTTTATATCCAACACTTTTGGAAGCTAAGCGATAATCCAAGGAGTTAAGATCTTGGATCACATGATTTTGTAACATCTGCCCCACCCGGACAACACATATTTTTGATCCTAGAGATGCACTAATAAAAAGAATTTGGGATATAATTGCAATATCAAAAATGTTAAAAAGATATCAAGTAAATAACAATTAGGATAGCAGTACAAGTGTCCAGAACCTAAAGTTAAGGAGGAGAAGGGTACCCAAGGACATGGAATAAACTGCCAAAAAGTACTGCAAGATTAAGCAGACACATTTAAAGTCAATTTGAATACATTCTGCAGAGAACTTTACATACTGGTTCTGAGCAGCAAGCAAATTAAGATAGTAATACAACAAACAATAATAACACAGGATGCCTGGGAAATCAGACATTTAATATAATCAGAGGTAGAATACTGAAGAGATGGGCTACATGAAGAGGATAAATTAAAGGATGCTAAAAGAGAACAAATATCCAACTTGTCTGTGCTGTGTTTCTAGACCTAAGCAAGGCCTCTGACACAGTCGACCACGACCTGCTACTCTCCTCCATCAAGGCCTTAGGACTGCACCCACTGTTCCTTCACTGGTTTGCCAATTACCTCTCTGACAGGTGGCAGCAAGTTAAGTCAGAGGGTGAACTATCCCCCCTCAAACCTCTGCTAAGAGGGGTCCCCCAGGGTTCGATCCTGGGTCCACTACTGTTTGTAATCTATGTGAACAACATTGATATGAACATAACCAGGGCCAGGATTCATCTCTTCGTAGATGATACAGTCCTCTACCTTAGTTGCTCCTTGCCCGAAACAGCCTGCAAAGATTTACAATCGGAGTTCAACATTCTCCAGAGCCAGCTCCTTAAGAAAAAGATGTTGTTAAACACAAAGAAAACTAAGGCTATGCTGTTTTCTCCCCTCCTACTGGATGCAAACCCAGCCACTGCTGGCACCGTCCCACAGATTAACACAAGCCTGGGTGAAAACACAGAACTTGTTAGCAAGTTCAAGTACCTAGGGGTATGGCTCAATTACAAACTCTCTTTTAATCGACCACATCGAAGACCTCCTAACAAAAGTAAGACAAAAGCTTGGTGCTTTTTTTAAGATTAACAATTACCCAACTAGCAATGCCAAACGACAGCTGGTTCAAACCGTATTTCTCTCCTTGGTTGACTATGCTGACTTCCTTTATAGCCACTGTCCTGCATCACACCTTGCTAAACTGGATACATTGTACCACAGGGCATTGAGATTTATCACTGGTCTCCCTCATGCCACCCACCACTGTGCTCTCTGTACAGCCATGGGGTGGCCCTTCCTCCACTTCAGGAGAAACAGAAATGCCTTAATCTGGACGTTCAAAGCCATCATCAAGAAACTTCCCCCTTACATTTCACATTGTCTCCCGCTCTGCGAACCTGGAGCCTATGCACTGAGAAGCTCATCCTTAATTTACTTGAAGGTACCCAGGCTGAAAACACGTATTGGGAGAATGGCTATAAGTTTTGTGCTGCCATCCTTATGGAATACTGTACAAAAAAAACACTGTAGTTTAGCTCCCCGATCAGCATATCCTCCTTCAAGACCCTTTATGACCTTTAAGTTAAAGAAATCTGCAAATGTTTTCACCTCCTCTAAAAAATAATAAAAAAAAAAAACCCTGCACATTGGCTAGCTGTGGTTTAGATGACCACCATCTATATATGCTCTCCAGAGTTTCCGGCTCTGAGCCTGTTCACCCACACTTGTCCTCTCACGTTGTTATCCCCACCACCCACTTTGTGGTCCTGCCACCTCTCCTCCTCTGTATCTCCTGCCCGCCAAGCCCTCCAGTGGACAGGCTTGCCACTCTTATGTGCCACCCCCAAGTTCATGGAACGGCCATAACTTCCCTGAACCCGGGGTGGTCCCTTAGCCAACCCATCCTACATACGCCTATTAACTAATGCTTTACTTATTTATTCGTTGTATTGTACCTATGTATTCCTTGTATCGTTTGTATCTGTATATTTTGTACAGTGCTTGGACTATACTGTTATAATTTGTATGCCTATGTGTCAGGTCCATCTCGCAAATGAACTTGCTCAATGGTGTTCGCCTGAATAAATTAAAATTTTGATTGGTTTCTATGCCTCTCTCCAAACCATACACATACACTATAAAACCTTAATCTCAGTGCAAAGCAGCATGGGTATGCAAATCCCTGTAAAAGGCAGGCTGACAGGACCTTACCAGAACATATATAGCCTTTTAAATAGGCTTATAACATGAGTAGGCACAGGGAGTTTCCTGATTGGTGCAGCTGAGTCACCTTATTGTGCGAGAATATTTACTTATCGGCACAGTTAGGGTGAAGAGATGCCCCACATCAGAGATCCCTGGGCAGACCTGTACTTGTTCTGTAGGGGAAAATAATTTTGCAGAAGCCAGCCATTTGTAGTGCTCGCTAGGCGACTCCCACTATGCCCTTGCAACATTATTGTCCCCTAGAGAAGAAGTGCAGGTGTGGAGGATTCCCAGAGAGGGGGATCTATCAGTCGCCCCATATTTCTGTTCTTCTCCCCACCCACCCCATGGATCACCGGGTATCGCACCCTAACTGAGGAGAGGGAGTTCTCCCGAGTGAGTGAGAGACAGAGATGAGAGACAGGAGGAGCGTTTCTGCAGGAATGTGCACTGTGCTGTGTGTGTGCGCGCGCATGTCTCTCTCTCTCTTTCAGTCATATATCAGGTGTGTTTCTCAGGGATGTCCGCTGTACCACACAGTGACAGCAGTTAACAGCAGCGGAAATGTCATAGTAAAAGAGAGAGAGACTGATTCACTGGGAGCGGCACACTGAATGGACTCTTGCTACATGCTGCGGTCTATGTACAGAGCCGCACGGGAGCACCAGAGAGAGAGCAACAGGCAGTTTCATTGACAGACAGAGAGAGAAACAGAGTGGGACAGTGAGTAATGCAAATGTTGTGCTCTCTCCTCTCTGTGTCTCTCTCTCTCTCCCACTACTGATTTCCGTGGAAGTGTGCATGGCTGTGAGCATACACCAAAGAGGAGAGTGAGGGACAGAGAGTATGTAGCAGCCGTGGCCCCCCTTCCCAGATTTTTACTTCCCGTTTGCTCGTTTGTGTTTTTCAGGGGTAAAATTTGCAGCACTGAGGGGGCAGGTAGAAAAGGACAGAGAGAGCAGGTGATGACTAGCCCATGGCAATCTTGTCAGCTGCTGGGGAACGAAGTATGGAGCAAGTGTTCAGCGGGATATGTCCTGTAGCAGGGTTGCAGCGTGGAAGTCCTCTGTCATGTCTCGCAGAAAAATTCTTCCTTGCCCCCCATCCCTTGTCCATTCCCAGAAAAAGGTGTCACTGAGCCTGTGTGTGTGTGTGTGTGTGTGTGTGTGTGTGTGTCTCCCTTGCTCCCCCCACCCCCGTGCCGTGGCTTCTAGGTCTCCGCACAGCAGCCGGCAGTGCAACAATCTGTTAGTAACACTGAAGGCCTAATGAATGCCACAGGGACGGGCAGAGAGAGCGGTCACTGAGTCATGTTCTGCACCGCTGTTGCCGACGGCTGTCTGCATCTCTCTCTGTCAGCATGTAGCTCGCTCACTGAGGAAAAGTTGCATTTAGTAAGAAAGAGACCCAAGACAGCGCTCCTCAGCACAGTGATGGAAAACTGGGCCCAACAGCAGATGGTGACTGAAATGGGTATGGGGACCAGTGTGCAAGTTCTCTATGTGCCAACTGCTGACCATGACATGTGTTGTGCTGCAATGTCATCTCTCTCAGCACTGGAGACAGTGTGAATCAGTGTTAACAAGAATGTGAGACAGAGAGCGAGAGAGAGAGACACGGTGTGTAACAAACTTGCTGCAGTCTCGTTTCCTTGTATGTCTTTCACTGTCTCTCTCTGTTTAGTGGCTCAGGGGGGTGCCTTCCTGCATGTGGTAGCAGTCTAGGAGTGCATGTTATTCACAAGAGATATCACGGATCACATCAGTAGTGTGTCTGTGACGTGTCTATGTGCATAACACCAAATCAGGATGCATTATTTCTTAGGGACTATTTTGCCAGGTGGCAGGATACAGTACATTTTTTTGCTATTTAAAACAGCAAAAAAAAAAACACTGATATTTGTTTTGCTGTGGAAACATAACCCAAGTTATAAGTGCATTAACGCACTCCAGGGTGTGCTGATAATGTGGATAAACGCACTGTGAGGGCACTTGGGCTGCACTGTCATGCCTTACAATGCCCCCAAGATGTGCGTTAATCCAGATTATTGGCACACCCTTGCTTGTGCGCTATCGCTACTAATGCCTGATCCAGTACAGAAAAACTGAAAAGCCACAGACACTAATTACACTGTGATGGAACTCCTCAGTGTGGTGCAGTCACTGTCACTACAGTTTGCAAGAAGAGCAGTGTGTAGGATCAATAAGGAAAACAACACCCTCATATATTGTAAATTTTGTTTGTTGCCACGTCAACAGACAACTCTTTTTGTGTAGCTGTTAGAGATGTACGCAATTAATATAGTTTGATTCCACACGTCATACTAGGCCCTGTAACTATCCTGGGGGGTCTCCATTTGCTGGTTGTTGAAATCTCGTTGTCCCAGACAGCTGCATTAGCATATGAGAACATGATGTGTCAGCACCTTTTAGACTCCACGGTATGCCTGTCTGCTTAATTAGACTTCAAAGAAACAGCTGCAATAAGGTGTGAAATACCATATTTACCTTCAGTTAGCTTTGCAAACTGAGTTGTCAGGCAGGGTTTTTCCTTTTAAACTGCATTCAGATTTTGTGTTTCCAGAGAGTTTTTGCAGGGTATTTCTTCTTTCAGCACAGAGATACATAGTATAAATGGGTGATGTGACATTATGTTCCCATATGCTAATGCGGCTCTCGTGGACAAAGAGATTCCAACAACCACAAAATAGAGACCCTCAGGGTAGTTATAGGGGGCTATGGCTACCAGGAACAGTGAAAACAAACTAAAGCAAACACATATAGCCCTAACAATTACAAGCAAACAGTTATCTGTTGACATGGAAACAAACAAAATGTACATGATATGAAGGTTAAACCAGTTGAAACTTAAGTGTGGTACCCCTTCTGACCCTCCCCTATTCCTATTACCCTTTAACCCCCAATTCCCACCTTCCCCCCCGCCTAACCCCTCTTTCTAATATGCCTGGGAACTATCCCAGTGGCTATGGATGCTCTTAGTAACCACATTTATGTATCTTTGCAACGCTGAACATTTAAGCAGTCTTCTAAAACTGCCTGTTGATATGTTGTGTGTGTTATTAAGGATCCTTTTGTAATCCTCTTTGAGCAGAATGTTGTACCAATGTGTTATTGTTTATCTACAGTCGTGGCCAGAAATATTGGCACCCTTGCAGTTTTTTCTAATAATGCACCACTCCTTCCAGAAAATTGTAGAAATTAAAAAATATTTTGGTATCCACATATGTATTTCTTTGGTTTGCAGTGGAATAAAACACAAAAAGCAGAAAAAATTTACTAAGTCTTAGCTTATTCCGCACAGAAATCCTTAAATGGCCCAGACAAAATTACTGGCACCTTTTAGAAGTAGTTAGAAATAATTAGATTTCAAGCAGGTGATTCTCCTTCACTTTGGAACTGAACTCACCTGTGGTGGGTTGCAGGTGCCTGCAATATAAAAATCACTCATTCAACCAGTTTGAATAGAGAAAAGGACTCATACTCCTGTTTTGTGTCACTGTGTGTACTGCAATGAGCATGGAGAAAAGAAAGACAGCCAGAGAATTGTCTGAGGAGGTCAGTCAGAAGATTGTTGCCAAGCATGGACAATCTCAAGGCTACAAATCAATCTCCAGAGACCTTGATGTTCCTGTTTCCACCGTACGTAATGTTATCAGGATGTTTAAGGCCCATGTCACTGTAGCCAACCTCCCTGGACGTGGCCGCAAGAGAAAACTTGATCGACGATTACAGCGCAGGATTGTTCGAATGGTGGAGAAAGCACCCTGATCACCTGCCAAACAGATTCAAGCTGACCTTCAGACACAAGGTATGACAGTTTCAACTCGCACCATCCGTCGCCAACTCAATGAAAGGGGGTTATATGGTAGGAGGCCCAGGAGGACCCCACTGCTGAGAGAGACATAAGAAAGCCGACTGGGGTTTGCCAAAACACACCTGAACAAGCCAAAATCCTTCTGGGAGAATGTCCTGTGGACAGATGAGACCAAATTAGAACTTTTTGGTAAAGCACATCATCTCTATGCTTACAGAAAACAAAATGAAGCCTTCAAAGAAAAGAACACCTTCCCTACAGTCACACATGGAGGAGGTTCAGTGATGTTTTGGGGTTGCTGTGCTGCCTCTGGCACTGGGTGCCTTGAATGTGTGCATGGCATGAAATCTGGAGATTACCAGGCCATTTTGGAGCGCAATGTTGAACCCAGTGTCAGAAAGCTGGGTCTCCGTCGAAGGTCATGGGTCTTCCAGCAGGACAATGACTCCAAACACACTTCAGAAAGCACCCAAGAATGGTTCAAGACAAGACACTGGACTGTTCTGAAGTGGCCCGCAATGAGTCCAGATCTAAATCCTATTGAAAGCCTGTGGAGAGATCTGGAAACAGCAGTTGGGAGAAGGCACCTTTCAAATCTGGGAGAACTGGAGCAGTTTGCACAAGAAGAGTGGGCCAAACTGCCAGTAGAGAGGTGCAGGAAGCTCATCCATGGCTACAGGAAGTGGTTGATTGCAGTTATTTTGACCAAAGGCTGTGCTACCAAATATTAAGTCTAGGGCGTCAATAATTTTGTCAATGCCATTTCTTTTCATTTTCTGATTTAAAAGGATATATTAAATTCTGAACAAAAACAAAGGTTCTGTAATATTAACAGAGAAATAAAGAATTGTGGAGACCAAATACTGTACTGTTAATTTCAACTTATGTTTAGAGGAAATTGTGAGTTATTTGAAAAAGTGCAAGGGCGCTAATATTTTTGGCCACGACTGTATTGTCTGCATACCCGTAATTTGGAGCCTTTGTAAACTAGCTGTTCTAGCTCAAAGGTATTAATTACTAGATTACAATAAATAAATAAAGGTAGAGTTTTCCTTCAAAGGATGCTATGACAGAATATACAAATTGTTTTGTTTCTATTCATCTTTCCAAACCATGAACAACAACTGTCTTCTATACAGGCTTCTACATCTGATCCAGTGCAGACTGAGAATAAGTTCAGGCTATGAATGTCTACCTGTCGGCCTGCCCTCCACAAGGATTTGCATATCCATGGTTGCCTTGATTTGGGTTTACAGCTTTATTTATTTATGTCTTTGGAAACCAGGTAAATAAGCTGATCCAGAGGGCTGCTTTCTGTTACGACCCAGGCCACAAATGGCAGAAACAAAACAAACATCAGCAGACAATGTCAAATAAAGTTGTACAAATTGAAGAGGTGAAATAAACAGAGTACACATTAACAAGGGTTAAGCACATAGCATGAGTAATTCATAACGGCCCATTATATGCAGGTACTTATACAGCTGTATACAGGAATTTATACAGTCAAAGAAAATCAAAGGTATGATACAATTTTGCTGAATATAAATAGAATAATAGATAGGTTCCAGTGAATTACAAGGCTGTAATTCCATCGAGAGGTTCTGCTGGGGGGGACATAGGTAACCTCGAGAGCGAAGCTCGAGAGGTTCCTATGTCCCAGAACCCTAGAGATGGAATTACAGCCGAGTGATTCACTGGAAGCTAACTGTTATTTTTTGTAATATATGGATGCGAGATGCTGACGAGGTCTTACCTCTGGATTCCTTGTGGGACGGTTCTGTGCTGCTTGTTCTCGCTCTCCTCACTCACTCACATCCCACCCTTCTCACATGGAGTCCTTGCTCTCTCTCTCAAGAATAAAGAAAGAAAAGAAAAACTATGCTTTGACACTAGAAAAGTTGGCGATCGCAACGATAGTATTACGAGGACCGGAAGTATAGTATTATTGGACCGGAAGTATAGTATTACGGGGACCGGAAGTATAGTATTACGGCACTGACTAAGGTATTATAGGTTTTTTTTTGTATGCTTTTTGGGGGAATTATTTTTAAAATCCATATATTACAATACAGTAATAAAATCAGTAGATTGAGCTAACACAGAGTCTAGTTTGATGGCAGGAACAAGTCATTTAAGCAGCCTGACATATTCCATAGATACTCAGGGGTACATGACAGAAACAAGAGGAGCAGTGGCACAGGTAGAGGTGGGGGAAGATTATCAGAGAGCGAGAGCAGGCAGCACACAGTACACCCTAGGGTGGGTTGCGAGCTGTGGAGTTATCTAGGGGGCAGTTACATGTGGCCACTGTCAGGAGCCAGGCTTTTAGCTTTGCTTTGAATGACTGATGGGAGGGGGTCAATCGGATAAACGCTTGGAGTCTGTTCCAGAGGGAGAAGGCAGGGACAGAGAAAGCCTTATTGCTCATAACAGAAGTTATGCGAGGGACTTCAAGCAGAGGGACGGAGGAAACCCTGAGGCTCAGAAAGACCACCCTGTCATTGAGTAGTAAGAAGTAGGGAGACAGCCAGTAATTTCTGAGAGAATTGTCTACTAGGCAGCCCATGGCGTAATCAAAACGACCCTGCAAGGTGAGCCAGCTAAAAGGTGAGCTTTAGAGTGTGCGTTCTTTTGAGTGATATGCAGAAACCAAACAAATTGCATAGTCCTCTCCTAGTATCCTTTTAGGGATCCTAAATCTTGCAAACTGCCTCTCTGGTATGCTACCTCTGAGTGTAATGAATGCTTGATTTCCTCTGGGGGCTGACCTGGCACTTCACCAAGACAAGGACTGCACTAAGACTCCAACAGAACAATACACAAGCTTGTTTGTCACAGCCTATACTGCGATCAGACGTAAAAGCCTGTTAAGAAAGCGATCTCTGTTTTGGTGAAACTTTGTCAGCCTGCCTCACATGAGAATTTGCATTCCCATGATGCCTTATAATGATACTGAGGCTTTAGCATGTAAGGATACAGTTTGAGAGATGCACAGACACCATTCAAATTGGAAGCCTGGAAGGAACAGGAGGACCCACTGAGCCTTGGGTTCCCAGAGGTTTCAGACACAGATGGTTTTCCTGTCCTCAGTGCTGTAATCCTCAGTAAAATAAAGCATTAGTATTGATAAGCACATTACAGTTGCAGATAATCACATTATGGGTTCCATATGATCAGATGCCAAGGGTCAGACCACATGAATCACAGTCTATTTCTGCCCCTTAATTTTTAAGCTTCTAAGTCCAAAAATGTGAACTCTTAAAACCAATGTATGATCCTTTAACAGGAGGTTGCAGATCACTAGCTTGGCTTAGGTCACCATTCTCAATCCCCTTTCTTGTTTACAAGAGCAGTTGGCGGTAGCCCCCATTAGGAATGTCACAATATCAAATTTGTGTTATCACAGTATTTGTGTAAAAGATATCATGATATATCATCAAGATAATCTGCAACATTTCTAATTTTAGGAAAAAACAGCAAAAATATAACTGGAGGAAGATGGGGCACTGGGAATCATGGCTGCACCCAGAGAAGGACACATTTCAGGAGCAGCAAGTTAAAGGGAAACTGACCACCTGTTTTCCATCATATTATTTCTAGTTAAAAACCCACATGTTATGATTGCGTACCTTCTCTAAAATTCATTAATGTGGCTGTTTGTTTTGTCCGTCTCCTTTAGTAAAACTGAAATGCATGCTAATGTATATTTATAAACAGCCTTGTTTTGTTTACAATCCTGGATCTGTTTTTACTGCACAACTCCCTGAGCATTAGAAACACCTCTAAATAGTGCAGTCACTCATGATGCAACACCCTCCTAAACTCCCACTGCATCATGAGTGGCTAGACTGTGTTGGCGGTGTTAAAAATCCAGGAAAGATAAAGTTGGAGCTGATCAAGGAATGTAAACAAACCTGTTTTAGTGTGGCAACACGAGTATGTTTGGCAGTCTGTTTTTCACCGTCTTAAAGAAAAAAATTATGAGAATCAAACTACCAGCTGCATCAGCAATCTTTATAGAATGTTGGCAATCAAAAAATGTGTTTTTTAAACTAGGGACACTTTGAGACCTAAGGGGGTTGACAGTGTCCCTTTAAGACACTTTATCGTGGTATATTATACAGCACGATAATCACAATATTATTTTTCACAATTATCGTCAGTGGTAATTATTGCACTATAACGTATTATTGTGACATCCCTAGCCCCCATCTCCCGTAAGTCCCCCATATCTCAGGTTCCACGCACCCTTCAGCAGCTCACTCTGTCCCCAGTACAAACCATGGTTGGCCTCTCGTCCAAGAATTAGGCCATTCACATTCTTCACTCCATCGGACATCCCAGAGATCTCCCGTTTGGTCAATGTTCGGTTTATGTGTCTAGCAGAAGAAAACAGAACACTGATTTTAACAAGTGTCAGTTAAAACTACACATTAATATAATGAGTGTATATATATATATATATATATATATATATATATACACACACACACACAGAGTACATATACATATAATATATAGAGCATACTGGATGGGCAACCATGCACAATCCGCTCGTGTTGCCATAGAGGGGTTCTGATTAAATCAGAACAAGATCGAGAGGTCTCAAGTAATCTGAAACATGTGATGGCAGCTCAGGCTGGTTGGGGATGAGGTTGTCTATCCAGCATATAGATTTTTTTTTTTTTGTTTTTTTTTTTAAGAATTGCCCCCCGGCGAGCCGCAAAAATGAAGCCATCTGGAGACTCATTATGAAATGAACAGTCATATTTTAAAATGACCAAGTTACAAAAAAAGAATGAAGTTAACTCTGGATTCATCTGTGTAGTTAAGTGGCGAGTTTGTCTGGTCTTCCTCTACTCCACCCTGCAGCTTGGTAAGTTTTTATCTATTTGAAAGACTGTGCGCACAGCAGTTCTAAGTGTAGATGTCTTGCAAATTTCTGATCAGCTGAAATGCTAATGTACTATAGAAGGATACAATGACATTCCACGAGCTCTGAACTGTGGCACAAAACATTGGACAACAAATATATTTAGTAAAATGAGGTAAAAAAACTGATCAAATCAAACAACTCTTGGTTAAAAAACAGCACTTGACCACTGATTACTTACCTGGAAACTGCACAGTTTTTAACAAACCTGCCATGTAGAGAAAAAAATACAACAAATATGTTGCAGGTGATACCTTTTACTGGACTAACAAAATTATTTTTAAGACTAGCTTTCGAGGGGTGAAACTCTCTTCCTCAGGTCAAAAGTGAAAACAGCTGAGCAGTGTGACATATAAAGGCTGGATGTGAAGCTTAGACTAGCAGGCTACAGATCAAAGCATTGCACCTCCAATTACAGCGCTCTTTTTAAATTATGCAGTTAAAGACACTTCTGCAAAAGGCATGGGCAAAAAAAACTCTTCTACAAAAATAAAAGAATATTCATGGATAATGACTATGCACCTGTGACCCAACAACTTAGGAGAGAGTACTCTCCACTTTTCCCCTGGCAGAGGTCCCATAGATTAAGGTTCTTAACCCCATATCAAGCTAAAATGGTGGTTTTCTACAACGAGAGACCCCAGTCATATACATCCGTGGCAGAAGCCAGAAAGGATCGGGTCACTAGGGGTCTGCTAAAAGACTTAGAGGCCCAGCAGTTGGACAGATGATCCCGTGCGAATGCAAGCTCTGCTTGAACAGCCCATGCATCAGAAGCAGAGCAAATACACCAGGACATTCTGCAGGCTATCCAAAAGTTCCGACAAGGGTCTAATGAGGACTGATGTTCAAATCTCTGGGACCACAGACTGGAAAAATGAATTAATACACAAGCGGGTCAGGGGGTCAGCCTGGCTGGAGCCGAGGGGGTGGGGGTGGGAGCAGGGGCCCAGTGGGGATCTTGCCCCAACAGCCACACTTGAGCCCTTCAAAGACACCAGGGTCATAT
The DNA here is from genome assembly GCA_016271365.2 of Neoceratodus forsteri. Classification (NCBI taxonomy): domain Eukaryota; kingdom Metazoa; phylum Chordata; order Ceratodontiformes; family Ceratodontidae; genus Neoceratodus; species Neoceratodus forsteri. The sequence continues at coordinate 506,331,237 of CM028129.1, forward strand.
GACTTCAGCTATACACCTAGTTTTAACACCATTATAAATGTCATTCGGCTCCATGGCTTTGGCTCCTTGCTCCTCTCTGGTGCCCTTCCCGCCTCTTGCCCCCGGTCCAGGGTTCCTCCTCAGATTCACTGATTCCATCCCGGTTCTTTGATCACCTTAATTCTGTGTGACTTGCATTTGAATATGGCCATTTTGGTCCTCTTCCATCCTGGCTAAAGGTGAAAGTCTGGGCCTTTTAGTGGTTGTCCTTTGTTTTCCAATGGAACTATATAACAGAAGGTTATCACCTTATCAGGACTTTATTCAACTAACTTTCTGAATGGATCTACATTGTCCAACCCTGAGCTAAGGCGAAGTGGGATTGACTTGTGGGTGGTTGGGTAGCTGGGTTCGCCTCCTACATCAGGTCCTTACTCCAGATTGTCCTGGGACCCCCCTGACCCTCTTCTTCCTCCCGGTGATGGCGGGATCCACCGACCTGGCTGCTGGGTTGAGTTGGGCAGGGCACAGGGTTCAGTCTCCTGGGGCTGCCGGGTAGCGGGGCCTGATGGGGGGGCACCAATGCCCTTTCCGCTCTGGTCCCCCCATGTCCTTCTCTGCATCTTAGGGATACCTTTTAGAAGAATTCCTCGGGACACCAAGTGGTGCTCCATTAACACTGAGACTTTCGGGTGGGGGATTTTTTTCCCTCTTTCTCCCTTCCTCCCTTTTACTCACTCCCTGGCTTTAGTTTCGACAACAACATTTGTCATCAAGATTAACAATGGGGCCAGATACATATGTCTTGGGACCTTGGTTACCCTCAGCACTATCAATTTTACAAGATGCCAAACTTTCTAAGCAAGGTTAGCTAACCACCGACTAGATGGCCACCCTTTTTTTTTTTTTCCTTTTTATTTCTTTTCGTTCCTCCCCAGCCGGCCTCTTGGTAAAGGGACAGGCTCATCTTTGGAGTATAGATATGTAGAAGTCTCCTTTTTTTCCCTTGTTGCTTAAATTGTGAAATCCAAACATGACTACTAAAACTATTGAATGTCATCTTACGGACGATGCTCCCTGGAATAGGGAACACCTCAGTACCCCAAGGGGACAGCACCACCCTTGTGGTTTTTACCCCTTCGAGGACCTACCTAGCACTAGGTATCTTCCTTGAACCCTCCCAGAGGTAGTTCAAATTTCCCATCTCCATTTTGGAAGCCACATGTATACAGTTAAGTGGTTTATAAATTTTTTCGTACACAAGTTGCATTGGATAACTCTTACTTATTTTTCCTGTTTAAACTTCTCGTTGGTTAGAGGAGTTTCTAGGCGGGGGAAATGTTGGTCCTCTCCCAAGTTCTTGATTTAGTTTGTGAACCCTCCTTGGCAGAGGCCTACCTTTGGTCCTCTCCCAAGTTCTTGATTTAGTTTGTGAACCCTCTTTGGCAGAGGCCTACCTAAAAAATAAGGACTTGTCTTGTGCCCTAACTTCAAACCATGGGTTTATTCAGGGCCTCTGCCATAATGGTTGTTTTTTTGTTTCACTTCAGATAGTCACAAGAAGAGACACACACACCTGCACTTTGCTAACTTTTTATTATACTGAACCTATATCTGTATTACTTTTCATTGTAAGGTTAGAAAATGGCAGTTAACCCTGTTAAGACATTTTCTATGAATATTAATGGTCTCCACAACCCCATCAAAAGATCTCATTTAATGCAATATCTAAGTAAACAGGCGGCGGACCTTTTTTTCCTCCAGGAAACTCACTTACCTAAATTGGAACACCAGACATTGAAATGGGGCAATCGATATGAAGTCTATGCATCTTCCCATTCCAGTGCCCGCAGATGCGGGGTAGCAATATTAGTACCTACCTACCTCTACGCCTCTTGAAATTCGTGAATCTATTGTACACACTCAGGCAGATACAGTATATTATTTTTAACAGGGACACTGTACGCACAAGAGGTAACTTTGGTGAATACTTATTTGCCCCATCAGACATCCCTGGGTGCAATTCGAACCTTCCCCCAGAAGGTCCTCACAGCCCACAAAGGCATCCTAATAATGGGAGGTGACTTTGATGTTGCACTTTCCCCTCAACAGGACTCCTCTTTGCCCCGAGCCTACAGAGCTACCACAGCTGTAAAATATTTTAGGTCTTCCCTTTCCCACCTGGGTATAGAAGATGTCTGGAGGAAACTATTCCCTTCAAGCCCTGGCTTCTCCTACTGTTCCCCTCACTTTCAAACCTACTCTCGCCTAGATTATTTCTTCACTTCCTGTGAACATTTTTCCCTAAAACAGGTCCTGTCACACTAGCCCCTAAGATCCTTTTTGACCACCACCCTCTTATTCTGAAAATAAACCTTGGTATCTTACCTAAAAGTAAGCTCTGCTGACTAAACCAAACACTACTGAAAGACCCTGAGTACATAAAACATATTGTATTACCACTAAAATTCCACAGTTTCTTCTTGAAAATGGTGGGGGAAGAGGTATCTGACACAACACTCTGGGACTCCCTGAAAGCAACATTAAGGGGAGAGACAATAGCTTTTTCAACAAATAAAAAAAGGAAAGCCAAGACGCTATATAAACGTTATACAGAACAACTTGAGACCTACCAAAATGCTATACAGAGCGGAAGACAATTGCCTGCTGCAAAAGACAAGGGAAACTAAACAAGAACTACAAAATATAATGGATTCCAAGATTCTTTAAACCACGACTAATTTAAAACAGGCCAACTATGAGGGTGGAACCAGAGGGGCCAGTCTTCTAGACTGGAAATTAAGAAACCCATCAGAGGAACATATCAGATCAACTTTTCTTGAATATTATCATACTCTGTATACACCCACCCCACATCAGCAAACCCTGTAGCTAAATCAGAATTCCTAGGCAAGTTAAATTTCTCTAAGCCAACTGAGACGCAAAGAGCCACTCTCAACTCCCCTAATGACCCAGATGAGATCCTGACACATATAAAAGCTTTAAAGTCTTGAAAAATGTCCAGGCCCTGATGGCTACATGGCTGAATGGTATAAGAAATTTGCTGTTCTTCTCCCTATGCTTTTACCCTCTTTCCGAGCAGTGGCAGAGGCGAGGACCCGCCTCCTTCATGGCACCATGCAATTATTACCCCTCTTCTTAAACCTAATAAAGATGCATTTGACCCCTCTTCTTACTGCCCTATTTCCATTCTTAACATTGACTATAAAATCTACATGGCTATATGGGCCTCTCGCCTTAAAACTCTTCTCCCCTCTTTAATATACCCTGATCAAGCAGGCTTTATTAAACACCAGAATACAACCGACAACATATGATGAACCACGCTTCTTCTAGATCACCTACATACTAGGAAAATCCCTTCTGCCCTGCTTAGCTTTGATGCTGAGAAAGCATCTGACAGAGTAGCATGGCACTTTCTTTGGGATATCCTTGAGCGCTTTTCCTTTCCCAACAGATTTACTTCTTATATTACCAGCCCCAAGCCTACCTCCACATAAATGGCGCAATGTTCTCTCCACTCTGGCTACGGCAGGTACACACCAGGGATGCCCTCTTTCCTCTTATCTTTTTGCGCTATACATGGAATCCCTAGCCATGACGATTAGACAAAACAGTCAGGTTTAGGGCATACCTTTGGGCCAAAAAATGCACAAGGTATCGCTTTTTGCTGACGACATTCTCTTAATTCTTCTCTCTCCTGAGACTTCTATTCTGGCAGTTTGGGAAATTTTCACGAAATACGAGGAACTAATGAACTTTAAACCTGACATTACTAAAACAGAAGCCCTAATGTTTAATTTTATTCCTTCACAGACTTGAAAACTTCCTTTCCCTAGAAGTGGCACTGCACAAAAGTTAAATATCTGGGAATCTTTATTCCACAAAATCTAGAACATCTCAAGCTTGTCAACTCTAAGCCTGTCTCTCTCCTAATTCAAGACCTATCTACATGGGGCTACCCAAAGTGAACATTTTCCCAAAGAATCGAAACTATACGCATGAACATCCTACCTAGGCTACTCTACCGATTACAAAACATTCCCACCTTTCCATCTGCCTTTTACTTAAAATCCTGGAACAGGATGATATCTTCCTTCATTTGGGAAGGGCAGAGACCCAGGGTCCGCTACACCTTACTATCCCTCCCACAGAATGGGGGGGGGCCATGAACCTTCCCGACTTAATGAAATATGCTACTTCGGCATTCTTTTTTTTTTTGAAACTTTATTTATTTATAGGTTTTTTCCATATTTCATGCATACACATAAACCTATATACATACATAGGAGTTGATTGATATAGCTGATGTATTGTTACTTCATTGTAGCTCAGGAAATAAATCAAAGTATAAAGTCTTTTCTCAGGCGGGAGATATGTACTACCCATCTCCTCCATATAATCTCGAATTGGGTATATCTCTTGTTTGTTAATGTTGTCAGCTTTTCCATTTGGTATATATTGAACAGTTCATCTTGCCATTGGGTTATCTGGGGCAAGTTTGGGGTTAACCAATTTTTAGTTATTGTTTTTTTAATGGCCAGAGTCAGTATAAGTAATAGTTTGTTTTCTTATCTCTGCTCCCTTCAGGAAAGTCTGATAAGAAATACAGAGACATCTAGCTGTACAGATGGTGTTATTATGTTTTTAATAGCCTCTCGAACCTCTATCAAAAAAGGTTGAAATATTGGGCAGTTCCAGAATAAATTCCCATGAGTGGCCTGCTGTTCACCACATTTCCTCCAGCAAGTGATCTCTCTTCTACCCTTATATTGTGCCTGAATTACTGGTGTTCTGAAAAATCTGACAGCATTCTTCCAAGCGAATTCCCTCCATTGTGGTGAGGAAGTACTTTTATGGATACATAATAGACGATGTCTCCATTTTTCATCTGCAATTACAATATTTAAATCTTTTTCCCATGCTCTCTTAATAGACTTTACTGTGTCTCCTTCAAGCTCTAGTATTGCTGCATACAAGTAAGATATTATATGGGCTAGATTAGCACACCCCTCCAGTCCTTTCTGTAAGACCTCTATGATCTTAGGTATAGGGTGCAGAGCCCAGCATTCTTTCCTTTCTTTCTTAATATAGTCCCTCACCTGAAAATACCGAAATCTATCTCTGTGTGTTATCTCGTACTTCGTCTGCAGATCTGAAAAGCTTACCATTGTTCCCTCCTTTAAAAATTGGTACACTATGTGTAGCCCTTTCTCTCCATCCCCATATCCTATATCCATCATAGCAGGTAAAAACCTTCCTGTGTGTGTTACGGAGTAGAACATAGGTCTCCATACCCTCATTTTCTTAGTATTCAATGTCTGCCTCCAGGTTCTTAGGGTTGATAGTGTATATGGATTTCAATGTCCCCTTTCTCCCTGTCCCCCCTACCCGAAAGAAGGATCCCTTGTAGTTTCCTGAGATCCTCTTCCGCTATTTCCATTTCTTGCCATTTTGCTGTGTAGGTAGAATGCAGCCAATATATTGCTGTACAAATCTGGGCAGCCATATGATAATATTTAAAATTTGGCAGGGATAACCCCCTTCCCCCTATGAAAGTTGTAATATAGATTGTCTTATTCTTGGCTTCTGCTTACCCCAGATATATTGTGTTATTTTCCTGTTCAATTCCTTATAAAATGTGTCTGGTACTGCAATGGGGATAGTCTGTGCCAGATATAGGAAACGTGGCAACACCACCATTCTGATTGCTTCTATTTTTTGTATAAATGGGATGGGAATCAGTTTCCAATTCTCTGTGTCTTTCTGTATTTGTGCTAACAGAGGTTTATAATTGAGTTCATATAATTTTCCATGTTCAGAACTCAGCCAGACTCCAAGATATTTAAGTGTACGGATGTGCCACTTAAATTTGAAGTGATTTTCTACCTGTAGTGATGGTTTGTAATGCATTCCCAACACTTCTGTCTTGGATATATTAATCTTATAGCCAGCTATCTCTCCGAACTCTGTCAAAATTCCCCACAGTGGTTGTAAGGAGTTTTCAGGGTCTGTAAGGTATACCAGTAAGTCGTCTGCATAGAAAGCTAATTTATGATTCCCTTTTCCTAACTGTATCCCTGATATGTCCCTATGTTGTCATATGGACTGTGCCAAAGGTTCTAAGTATATTGCAAATAAAAGCGGTGACAGTGGGCATCCCTGTCTAGTCCCTCTCTTCAGGCTTATTGGCATTGAGGTTGAGCCGTTTACTTTAATATATGCTTTTGGGTTGCTATATATGGAATCTATTACCCCTCTAAATTCCGCTGGAAATCCCATTCTTTCCAGAATGGTCCCAGAGAAGGCCATGCCACCCTGTCAGCCTTTCTGCATCCAAACTAAGCAGAAGGGAGTTCCAACAGGGTGGCATATTGTAGTATGTAATGTTCTTTTGATGTTATCTTGTGCTTGTCTATTCATTACAAATCCTGTCTGATCTTGGACTATTAGGCTAGGTAACAATGTCTCTATTCTTTTGGCTAGTATAGATGTAAATAGTTTATAATCCACATTAAGGACTGAGATTGGGCGGTATGAGCCACAATTCGTACTGTCCTTTCCTGGTTTCAAGATGCTAGTTATGGTAGCGTACCTCCACGTGTCTGGGCAGATCTTATTTTGTTGTGCTTCCCTAAATGTCTCTCTAAGTGTAGTCATCAACATCCCTCGGAAATATTTATAAAACTCCCCCATATACCCATCCGGGCCAGGGCTTTTGTGGGTCTTAAGATTTGTGATGGCATTATTCAGTTCACTCTCTGATATTAGGGAGATCAATCTCTGTTGCTGTTCGGGGGTCAAGCCGGGTATTTTCAACTTATTCAAAAAAGTTTTAGCTTTCCCCACATCAGTTTCCTGTTCTGGGGTATACAAGATTTGATAATATTTCGAAAAGGCTTTCTCAATTTGGTTTGGCGATCTAACTGTCCTGGTTTGTAAGCTGTTAATGGAAAACACCATATACTGTACAAAAAGATGTCTCTAACAATAAAAACAAAAAAAAAAAAAGAAAAGATAGAAGACCTAGAAAATCGGTCTCGCAGAGTAAACTGACAGCTTCATGGTCCATCAGAACACACCAAGATGGGAGATATGCCCAAGTATATTGAAAGCCTTCTTAAGGAGTTGCTGGATCTTGATAAAAACTCACCATTGAAAATTATTAGAGTGCATAGGTCTCTGGCCTGCCCCCCCCCCCGAAGAATCCTAAAGCTTGGCCCTGTTCTGTAGTGATGGCCTTTCTAGACTACCGAGTCAAAGAAATGGTGCTCCATAAAGCTTTGACCCGAAAATAAATTGTTTTGGGGGATACAAAGTTATTTCTGGAGCCAGATTACGCTCCTACCACCATGGTCCGACGGAAACTATGGTTTCCAGTAGTCAAACGGCCCCCCAGCAAGGGCCTTAAGGCCATAGTCGACTTCCCGGCATGGCTCCGAATTACTCTGGACAAAGGAACAAGAATCTTTGATTCAACATAGGAAGCTAAAAAATATCTGGCCTCTCTTGAAATATGAATTGACAATCTGATCAACCCATGAGCAGTAAAGGACTTGCAAAGGCGGCAATGGCAGTTGGTGGGAGGGCTGGGCCCTCAGTTGCGCTTGGGCAAACAGTCTGAAGATGGTACATGGGTTAAGATCAAAACATCCCGAAGGTCACCCCACAAGAAATTGAAGTCCACTCCAGAGCCCAACAATCTACAGGAAGGAGATGAGGTGATCTGAGGATTTAGACTAGATTCCCTTCGATTTAAGAACACCCCCAGAGACTCACTGAGCATCGCTTATGGACTGCATTTCATCTGACTTTTGCTTTTATTTCATCGAGTCACCTGGGGGGGGATGCCTTGGGGGAGGGGGGGACCGAACATTAACTTGAAGGAAGGATAGATGCCTTCTCCCATTTGTAATGTATGTAATGTATCGTCTTATAATCAGTGTCACCTCCCATCATGAATTTTGTGTACCCGGGGAGCTCTTTATGAACATTATGTAATATCATGTAATTCTCTTAAAGTATTTGACTGTATGTCTGTCTCAGGACCTCCTTGAGAATAAGCTTGCTCAACGGAGTTTTCTTGCAATAAACCTGAACTTGAACTAACAGTTCCAGGTAAGCTTTACATGCCGTAATGCATGTTAACGGGAGACAAAGTCCATTTCTGGTGGGGCGAGTATTAAGCAAGTAAAAGGGAGAGAAGGATTATTTCAAACCCTATGCAGACCAAGGGGAAGAAGGAGGTAACTGTTTAGCCTTGGCGTTCACTCAACTACTGGAATATGGCATTCTCCATAAGGAGCAGCGAAAGTTAGCTTGCTCTGGCATCGCTGCCATCACATTAAACTTAAACTGAAGCAACTGTATGACGGCCTTGGAGAGTGATACCTGAAGTTGCTAGAAAGGTAAACACGAACATATCCACTAAGTTGGATATTAATGAAGTTGAATAGTTTGCTTTTGATGTTAAAAAAGTTGGAATGTTTGAATGTTATCATATTTTTTTGCATACTTGAGTTCAAGTTTGGCCGGATGTATCTCTCCTCCCGCACCCCAGGAGATCCTGAGAGGCGAGGGATATCTTTGTGCCTCAATGGATGCAGCCACAGGGATGCAGAGTTATGCGGGCTTCCCCATGGATAATCTCAGAGTCGCAACTAACAGCCTGATTAAGCAATCCCAGATGTTAAGAGAGTTATGGAGAGCAGGCACCCAGATAGCCCTAATACAAGAGACCCACTTTACCGCAGTCAAACATATGAAGCTGCGCAGAGGATGGGTTGGCTCGGTACATGCTTCCACTTATACAGCACACCCTAATAGAAGAGGAACAGCTATATTAATTCACAAAAATTGCCCACTTGAAATTGAAAATGGAGAAATGGATCCAGAGGATCGGTTTGTTGAACTCTGGGCCATATATAGAGATAACCCCTGTATTACTTTAAACACATATGCCTGAATGGGGATGAAGATGTTGCCCTGTTCTTTACAAAGATGTTTGGGGGGGCTGACCAATTTGGGGGACAGACTATGCATCCTTGGAGGCGATTTCAACACCATTATTTCAGGATTATTGGATACGAGGGGTGGAGCCAAGGGGGGTAGAAGGAGTAGGGTCAGTACTATGCTGGCTAGACAAATCCATCTAACGGGTCTACAAGATGTCTGGTGGGGCTTACATGAGCAACAAAAGGATCTGACCCACTACTCCGACAGGCGTAACTGCTACTCCAGAATCGACTTGATGCTTGTCTCAGATGAGTGGGTACACAGCGTACAATCCTGTGAGATTCTGACCTGATCAATCTCAGATCATGCCCCCATAGCCCTGACTCATGCCGACTCCACTGACTCGCAACTCACATTGGAGGCTAAATGTGGGTCTGCTGCATTCTCCTGCTTTTAGAGAATTAATCTCCTCTACCATTCAAGACTATGCAGTACAAAATGCAGCGGGGGACGTGCCCCACGCAATAAGGTAGGATGCACTTAAGGCTGTACTTCGGGAGGTTATAATAAAATTTGCATCAGAGCAGAAGAGGAGATGGGAGGGTAAGATTAGGGTCTTAGAAGAGGGAGTGCAGGATTTAGATTTCCAGCACAAGATAACTTTAAATATAGAAACCAAGAAACACCTGGAGGAGAAAAGAGCGGCGCTGGATGCTGAAATTCAAGTACAGGTAGAGGGGAAATACAGAAGGATATGCCAGGGCTACTATGAGGGAGGGGACAGGGCCGGAAAGTTGTTGGCAGCTAGATTAAGAGCAGAGCAGCTAAGCAGGCTTATATTAAAACTAAAAGATCACCAGCCCGGTGGCATAGAGGGCTGAGGCGCTGGCGCCTTACCTCGACCCACACCAGCGACCCGGGTTCGGAACGGATACGGGTTGCTGGGGTTCGGCAGGGGGAGGACAGGATCAAGCATCCATAGGACTGCTTTCCTAACCTGGGGTGGGTTTGGGGATGGCCTCGCTTGGCATCGTCCCCCACTGGAGACTGGGGGCACTATAAGAGCGGCACGCAGGGGAACCTAGAAAAGCGGAAATACCGCGCGCTGCCTGCCGGATGAAGTCTCTCTGTCCCCAACACCTCCAGTGCCTTCCGGGGTGCCTCCTTCTCCTCAGCAGCATCCCTGGGCCCTCGAGAGTGCACTGGGCTATCCTCCCCCCAGTGTCTTCCCCCTTTGAGGAGGGGGACCCGCCCGGCGAAGGGATACGTCCAGGATATCCCTGGGGACTGGCTGCAATGTGAGGAGTCAGAGAGGCTCGGAGAAGGACAGTGGGGTTCAGAGGGGACTTGTGGAGCCTGAAGGAGTACCGAGCATGATGGGGCGAATAAAATACGATAATGCAAAAAAAAAAAACAACTAAAAGATCCAGGCAGGGGCGGTGCTTTAACTGGCAATCCTGAGGAAATCATACAGATTTTTGCAGATTATTATATATCTCTGTATACCCAGGAAGAAATACCTAATTTCAAAGAGTTGACTGAAAGCCTATTCCAAAATGTACACATTAGAACTCTAATTCAGGATGCCCTGGAGGTGGGAGCAGAGGCAGTGGACATACAATCACAAATTAAAAAGTTGAAAACGAGCCTTCCCGGTGGCGCTGAGGGTTGAGGCGCTGGACGCCATACCTCGCTCCACACCGGCAACCCGGGCTCGGGAGCAGACTCTGGTCGCTGGTCAGTCAGCTGGGGGGAGATGGGCTTGAGCGTCCCATGACAGCTCACCTATTCCGGGGAGGATTGAGGCCATGCGACACGTGGATGTAACTTGATGTTGTATTTGTATTAAATGCAATATAAATAAAGTTGTTTTTTTTTTTTTTAAAGGGGGGTGGCTACAGCCGAGTAGTGTGCAGCAGAATTTTGCAGCTCTGCAGACTGAAGTTTAAAATCGTGGTAATTTGGGGTTGAAATTCCCCAAACTTAATTGAGTACTCTAGTTTCGGTAAAAGCTCAACCTACTGATTCCTTACATACCAAAACCAACTAGAATTAGTAGGTATGGGACATCCAAAAACCACTGCAGGAGGCAACAGCGCCAAACAGAAAGAGGCCTGGCCGGGCCCGAGTAAAGATGGGGACCCTCCAACTGTGAACCTGGCCCAACCGACCAATGCCACACTGTTAAAAGCCATCCAGGCTCTAGATAAAAAAAAATGGACAATTTTACTACCAGAATGTTGGTAGTGGACAAAAAACTATAAGCAGTAGAAGATGAAGCTAAAGGGGCATCAAAGTCAGCGAATAAGGCTATGATGGTGATGGCAGGACTTGCTAAAGAAAACACATTGCTGAGACACCTGGAAAATAGAGAGAATGGGGTGTGGGCGTCACATATTTGAATTCTGGGTCTACCAGAGGCAGTGGAAGGGAAGGATATTTGCCGCTTTTTGACAAAGTGGCTTCAAGACATGCTACAGTTGGGCTCTACATCTGTGCTTTGGCTGGCATACCCAATAACACCCTGAGGAGGCCAACTCCACACTGCAGCAGCTAGTAACTCAGCCCATAAAATACTGCCGGTTCTGAGCACTGTCAAGGAAAGTGATGCTATCCTGCAGGAAGCAAAGAAATTTAGCCCTCTCAGATGGCAAGATATCTCCGTATACATCTTCCCAGACCTTAGGTTTGCCACGCGGCAATGCTACAAAGGTTTCAATGGAATACGTTCTAGACTACACCAATGGTGTCCATCATGTGCTGTTAATGCTGGCTAGCCTCAAGATCATCTATGGGAATAAAACATACCATTTTTTCAACCCAGTCGAGGCAGGAAAACTGCTGAGAAAGACTGAACAAGACTATGCAGGTCAAGAATCTGGGTCAGCTTCGGAGACGGAGGACAATCCGTGAGGTAGGAGAAATCTCTGAAGTTCGTTGGTTGAAGAGGGAGGTAGAAAGGAACCTGAAGTGACTGTTTTTCTATCTAAAGGATTACCTCACTCTGGATGTGGACTTATCGTTTTGGGACAGTTTAATAATCACAATACTTTGGTTATAAAAGTTAAATCGATATTAAAATCCTATCCTGGGGTCCTAAGAGGGTGGAGACTGTTGGGGAAAGCGTCCTTGCTGACGCAGTTCCATTTTTTCTTTTCCATCTCTCGAGTCCCGATTTATCTTGTAGTCTGGCATTTACTGGCTTGTGGAGGGAATTATGTTTTCTCCTACACTCAGTCCTGGCTGGGTTCATTAATTAGTTGGTCTAAGGATGTGCCAACCTAAGTTTAGATGTTACTGTTACCTTATTCTATGTTCCAGACTTGTGTTGAATGTAAGGAGGGGAGACGGTGGGCGATAGATGTTTCTGTTTTAAACTAGACAACTATTAGATTCTGCTTAGCTGTGAAGCTGTTCTGATATTAAGCTGTTTTCCTTACTCAGGATGTTGGGGATAATTAACCTATTAAATGGGTGGAATGTTTTTTTTACTTATCTTGGTATATCCCCTCTCATGACAGCAATAGCCTACAAATTTTCTTTTCTTTAATGCTGTAAAATACTTCATACGAAACCCCCCAGTGATGTAACAGTTGTACGAGTGCAATATTTTTTTTCTTCGCTAAGTACTATCCTACATGAAATGCTTGTATTTGATTGAAATGTAAGACAGTTAGGCTCAGGAAAGGGGATGGATGGGTGGAGGAGAATGTGTGCAAAGCAGAGGTACAGAATGAATACAGTACTTCTGTTCCGTCTTCACAAGGGAGAGAGACGGACCAGTCCCACTAGTGAAAAGGAGAAGAGAAGTGAGGGTGGGGGCACAAGTTTTGATAGAGAGGAATAGGGTGAGAACAGGCTTGGTATCATTAAGGGTAGAAAATCCTCAGGCTCAGATGGCATTCACCCAATGGTGCTGAGGGAGCTGGTTGTGGAGCCTGCAGATCCCTTGGCTGACCTGTTCAATAGTTCAAAGCAGTCAGGCGTGGTACCACAAGACTGAAGAATGGCACACGTGCCCCTCCATAAGAGTGGTCCTAGGAAATTACAGACCGGTCAATCTGACCTCAATCGTGTGCAAGCACATGGAGACCACACTTAGGTAAAGTTTGGCAGAGCATTTGGATGAGAATGCTCTCCAGGATGAGAGGCAACATGGGTTTATGGGAGGGAGGGAGGTCGTGTCCAACAAATCTGGCTGACTTATTTGATTGGGACACTAAAATGGTGGACAGTGGCCAAGCGGTGGATATCCTTTCCTGAACTTCAGCAAAGCCTCTGACTCTGTACTCCACAAGAGGTTAATCAGGAAGTTGTCAGACCTAGGGGTTGGTGAAAACTTCACCAGATGGGTGGAAAACTGGCTGAGGAGCAGGATCCACAGCGTAGTGGTGGGAGGTGAGCTATTCAGCACCAGGGAGGTCACCAGTGGGGGGTCCCACAGGACTCGGTGCTCGGACCGGTGCTGTTCAACATCTTCATCAATGATACTAGGGTGGCATTAAGGGCAAAATTTGCCTATTTGCAAACAATACCAAGCTCTGTGGGAGGGTGGACATAGCAGAAGGGATATAAGAGTTAACAGAAGCTAGGAGATCCCACATTACTCCAGTGCTGCACGATCTGTACTGGCTGCCTGTCCAGTGGCAGATCACCTTTAAGGTAGGTTTATTAACTTACAAAGCCCTACATGGACTGGGTCCCGACTACTTGAAAGAGCTCCTGGTTCCTTATGCCCCACTGCGACAGCTCCGCTCTGCTGATGAGGGGTTGCTGGAGATTCCAAGGGTTAGTTTAAAGTCATCTGGGGTCCGTGCCTTCAGGTTTGTTGCCCCTACCCTCTGGAATTCTCTGCCCCGTCAGCTACGGGAGTGCAGGACAGTGGGTGCTTTAAACAAGCCTTGAAGACTTTTTTATGGGGAAAAGCTTATTCTGAATTTCGCTGATTTTATTGATATATATTGTATCTACCGATTCTGTATTTATTTTGTTCAGCTTCTTGATTTTTGAAAGGTGCTATATTAAATAAAATGTATTATTATCATTATTATTATTATTATAAGACCTAACTTATGCACACTGGAGCCAAGAACCTGAGGACTGAGTACAGCCGGGGGGGGTCCGGGTATATCCATCAGAGGAGGAGAAAGAAGTGAGAAGAATGATCATTAGTGACCTGAAACACTCCATGCAATATAGGAAAGCAGCAGCAAAAGCAAATAAATGTTGGGCTGCATTGCCAGTGGGATGGAGCAGCAGGTGAGAGGAGATAAAGTACGGTTACTTAAGAACTTACCATAACAGTAGATCTTCGAGAACAGCTCTTGCAGCAGGTTACACCATTAGGACTGAAGCCGGCAGGCACCAGGACTCCATGGAAATTTTCTAGCTAGCATTATTCAGCGGGGACCACCTCAGACATCGGTCCCGCCACCGTCAGGCATAGTACATAAGGAGGCGGTACCCCAGAATCCCCAGTTCTCCCGCCGGAGACTCCCGGTCACTGGATGACATCAGAAGAGGAGACTGAGGATCCGCCATCAAATGACAATCAGAGTGGTGTTGAGAACACCTGATCCCAGGAGAAAGATATCGGAACAAAAATCTACCTCCAGCGGGGATGGTGGGACGGAAAGTACCTGTTGCAAGAGCTGTTCTCGAAGATCTACTGTTACGGTAAGTTCTTACGTAACTGTACTATCTTACTTCGAGAAACAGCTCTTGCAGCAGGTTACACCATTAGGACTGATTCCCAAGCAGTAGTGGAAATCCCACACCATTGGGAGTAGGGACAGTAGAAATCCCTAACAGAATCTAAGCCTAGGACAGAAGTCCTTGAAGGACTGCTAGGCCAAAACCTGCTCTTTGCCTCGATGCAACGTCCAGGCTATAATGCCTGATGAAGGTGTTCACAGTGCTCCAAGTAGCTGCTGCACAGATGGCCAAGTTGGACACGTTCTTTAGGGCTGCAAAGGAGGTAGCCACCCCCCTTGTAGAATGACCCTTAACCACACCCGGTAAGGGTTTGTTGCGCTTCTCGTAACAGAACGTGATACATTGTATGAGCCACCTGGACAGCGACTGTTTGGAAACGGAAGCTCCCATCATCCTGTGGGCAAAGGAGACAAAAAGCTGATCAGATTTTCAGTGGTGTTTGGTTCTGGTCAGATAGTATCGAAGACACCTATGCACATCTAAAGTAAATCAACAAGTTCAATATTGACAAGTTGGAACAAAGATTTAGATCTTGTTGTATCCAAAGAAGAGTGGTCCTTTTCATCTCTGCATGCAGTCAAAATCACCCAATCGCATATTTGGAGAGAATACTCATGGAAGTGTAGATCTAGGTTTTTCAGGTCACCGGCAAGTCTGACGAAATACCCTCCGACGGAATTTGGGGCTTGTTGGAGGGAATGTGGAGCTAAGATGGCAGACCTTGCACATATCACGTGGCAATTTCCACGCTTGATGCCCTTCTGTATATGTATACAAAAAGAAATCAGTGATAGCCTTGGAGAGAACATTGAGCTCGCAGCTGAAGTGGTACTTATGGCTGTTTACTCGGATTGTTCCCCCCATGGACAAAAGCCCTGCTGCCCATTTTTTTGTTGGCTGCAAAAAAATCCTTAACAAGGAAATGGATGACCAAAGACACCCCTACCATAAAAGATTGGAGGTGAATAGTGATATCTATATACCAGATGGAAAATATCACTGATAAACTTAATAACCAAACTGATAAGTTCGCCACACTTTGGCAGAAATGGTAATGTTATCAAGCAGGGGTTGTTCCTGATTTTTGCCTATAACATGTAGGCCATAGGGGAGGAGAAGAAATGAGATTAGAATGGTGCCCCAGAGCTGCTAGATTTTAACAAAGAATATGAAAGTTTATCTCAATGCTAGACTGTATCAATTGTAAAAAATCTCTATACATACTTGAAAAATGTAAATCTGTATAACAAAACTGAAGTACAGAAAAAATCTTGACTGTAGAATGTCTCCTGACTCAAAAGAAAAAGTTCAATAAAAATATATTAAAAAAAAAATAATAAAATTTATTTGATTAAGCGCCTTTCAGTTTTCAAAGCTGTACAATATACATTAAAACAAAGCACAAGGCCGGCCCATCTGCTTGGCGGTTGGATTTCCTGTTCTGGCGCCGTGACCGGGTTGTGACGGACTCTGGTTGCCGGAGGCGAGATGAGCGTCGGGGACAGCTCTTCCTTCTCGGGGCTGGTAGGGATGCCACGCGTGTGCTGACTCCTGGTGGAGGCTGGGAAGTGCAGCATACAGGCAGGAGGCGTGGTGTTCAAGGGCGGTGGCAGATGTGGCGTGCGCAGCGTCAGATGTCACTCCCCCACAGGAAAAGCGGAAAATCTGCTCGCTGCCTGCCAAGATGACGGCTTTCCGTTCTGGAGTGCCCCCAGTGCCTGGCCAGGGCCTCCTATTCCTCAGCAGCATCCCCGGGCCCTAATGAAGTGTGTGCTGGGTATTCCTCCCTCCTGGTGCCCTTCCCCCTCGGAGGAGGGGGAACCACCTGGTGATAGGGATACACCGGGATATCCTGGGGGTCGGCTGCGATCTGAGGACCTGAGGAGGGCTGGCTAAGGTCAGTGGGGACGAAGGGAACTTGTAGAGCCTGAAGGAGTTGGGGACAGTGAAGCACGGGAGGGTATAAACACATAATGCAAAAAAAAAACAAAGCACAAGTGCAGATACAGGCAATATAAAATCAAAATAATACCAAAAATGCCTTCCCCCATAAAAAAGTCTTAAGCACCTGCTTGAAACTCCCCACCGTCCTGCACTCCCGAAGCTGACGGGGCAGAGAATTCCAAAGGGTAGGTGCCGCAAACCCAAAGACATGTGCACCAGATGACTTTGGATTAACCCTTGGAATCTGCAGCAACCCCTCGACAGCCGAGCAGAGCTGTCACAAAGGAGTGTAAGGAATCAGGAGTTCTTTCAAGTAATCGGGACCTAATCCATGTAGGGCTTTGTAAGTCAACAGACCTACTTTAAAGGTGATCCGCCACTGTATTGGCAGCCAGTGCAGAACGTGCAGCACAGGGGTAATATGACATCTTCTGGATGCCCCAGTCAATAAATGTGCTGCTGCGTTCTGCACTAGCTGTAAGCTGTGGATATCAACCCCAGAAAGCCCTAGACATAGCGAGTTGCAATAATCAAGGCGCGATGTCACAAAGGCATGGACCAAAACAGGCAGGTTGCTGGATGGAACAAGGTGCCTAATCCTGGCAATGTTCCTAAGATGGTAAAAGGCCACCTTGACAACTGCCAATACCTGGTGATGAAGAATCAGGCCATCATCAAGCACCACTCCCAGGTTACGCACCCGTTCAGAGGTGAGAATCTGGGCCTCCCCCAGGACTAAACCAGAGGGGAGCCCAGTCCTCAACCCCTCTACCCTACGACCCCGGGTCCACAACCAGAACCTCAGTCTTTCCTGGGTTCAACTTTAGACCGCTGGAATTCATCCAGTCTTGGATTTCTGCGAGGCAGCTATTCAGTACCGAGATAGCATTAACCTGGTTAGGAGCAAAAGACAGGTAGAGCTGGGTATCATCAGCATAGCAATGAAACCTCAGCTCATACCATCTTACAATGTCTCCAAGGGGTAGCATATATACTGCAAATAACATGGGGGACAGCACTGAACCCTGAGGCTCCCCACAAGGCAGAGAGAAAGTCCCGGATGAAAACAAACCCGAGACCACTCTCTGCGTTCTCCCAGCGAGGAAAGATGAAAACCATCCAAGGACTGTACCCAACAGGTCACAGATGAACCTCAAGCGTTCAAGCAGAAACCCATGATCCACAGTATCAAAAGCTGATGACAGATCCAGGAGAACCAAGATAGAACGGTGTCTCCGATCTCTCACCATCAGGAGATCATTGAGCACCCGAATCAGAGCAGTCTCAGTACTATGCCTCTTACGAAAACCCGATTGGAGAGGTTTGTATAAATTATGGCTGGTTAAATGGTTATCCAGTTGAGCAGCCACAACTTTCTCAATAACCTTTCCTACAAAAGGGAGGTTAGAGATAGGCCTGTAGTTTGCTAGTTTCTCCAGGTCTAAAGAAGCTTTTTTTCAGCAGGGGGATCACCACCCCCTCCTTCAGGGAACTGAGGAATTCACCCATGTCTAGAGAGCACCGGATAATCCGAGCTAAGACCGGGCCAATAATGTCACTACAACCCGAAATCAGTGAAGTAGGGCCTGGGTCTAAACTACAGCACGTGTGACGCATCTCCTGGACAATCTGCATAACATCTACGAAATCCGGCAGGTCAAAGGTACTCCAGGAAACTCCAGGCTCTGTGACAGAGCACCGATCAACAGCAGCCCCCTTAGAATGAATTTGGTGGCACTCCCACCTGATGTCGTCAACCTTGTTTGCAAAGAAGCGAGCGATCTCATCACAATCAGTTTGTGTAAAAACTCGATGGAGCTGCTGACAGGCTGGGTTGCACAGCCTGTCAACAGTTATGAAGAGATGAGCCGGTTGGTTCCGTGCAACAGAAATTTCCCTGGACAGGAATTCTGCCTTCTTATGGGAAATTTCTGTTTGGTAGAGTTTATAACGCTCTAGCAAAATAAGGTGGTCGGCATCAGAGGCAGTCTTCCTCCAATGACGCTGTAACCTATGCCCCAATTTCCGCAACTCTCTCAGAGCCCCGTCAAACCACGGGGCCCCAGGGCGACGCGGAAGGGGGCAAACCCAGATAGGAGCAATCAGATTGAGGGCTGAAGATATGGCCCCATTATAGGCCACAACCAACTTCTCAGGATCTGTGCAAGATTTGTCCAACAGTGAGAGGTCAATAACTGCCATCAGGTCTTCAGGGACCACATCCCGCAAAGAATGGTACCTGACCAACTCCACAGGGGCTGCAAAATTGAACCCAACTGAATAGTGATCAGACCAACCGACTGGTTCCACCACTAAATCGGAGGCCTCGATCTCCAGGAGGAAGACCAGGTCAAGAGAGTGACCTCCCTTATATGTAGCTGAGAAAATGACCTGTGTGAAGCCCAGAGATGTCATCACCTGGAGGAAATGTTGACCAAAAAAGCGAGGATTCGTCATTGACCCAGGCACTGAAGTCGCCCAGAACCATCAGTCTGGGTGACTCCAAGGCCATATCGGTGGTGAAGTCTGCTATTTCCTGCAGAAATAGCTTCTCATTACCTGGTGGACGGTACATGAGGGCGATCCTGCACCCCACACCGGCTACCACGGTACACTCAAATGATCTGGCCTCCTCAACTGGTATACCAGTTAGGCCCAATTCGGTCTTAAAACAGACAGCAACTCCCCGTGGTCCAATCTCAGACGATGTACAACAGAGTACCCGGTGAGAACAGCCACCACTAAAAAAGGGGCCGCATTCCCATCCAACAGCATAGAGTCACATATCCACAATTCAAGCTTCCATATGCTGAAACACTCAGAGCACACTCGAAGAATAATCCACAAACAACGATTCGAAACTAATCCATATCGAGCCCGGTGGTTTCAGTCAAAACTCTCAAATCCCATATAAAGAAAAAACGCCCTCAGACTTTCAACAGAAAGCAAAGAGCGCTCCCCTTCAATGGCAGAATAGCCGCTCCAGAGACCCGGCTAACTCCCAGTCCTCGCTGACGAAAAGAAACCACGGCTCCAGGAAATTACCAGGTTCTAGCAAGCTATCAAAACAACTTCTCTCCACTTCCCCCACTTCACTGCTCAAAAGGCACAGGAGAAACACCATGAAGGACCACAGACTTCAGCGACTGAAAAACTTAAGATCGAAACAAAAATAGAACACATTAGCTACAACTACTCTCAGTTAAACGTATAAAAATCAAAGAGAACAAAGATAAACCAAGTAAAAATAAGACAATGGAGCATAGAAATGGGGACTAGTCCAGCACGACTGCCATATTAAACTTGCAGGAGTTCCATATTGGCTGCATTCCCTCTTTAAACTGCTTACTCAATCCTAACAGGCAGGTGCTGCCACATATATATCTATATTCTTTGCAAAAAACTGCGTTATTGCACTGGCTAGGGTTCAGATTTAACCGACAAAAGTAGAAATGTGGTGTTAGGGTTTCCAACCCTAACTCCCCACCACCAAGCAGGAAAAGAAAAAAACATTACTGTTTTCGCTGTCCTGACTCTACATGAATTGGGATGGGGTCTTTTTGGGGATTCTCAACCCTAACGCTCACCCCATTGTGAAACAGCCTTCAAACATACAAAACTGTGCCTCCCCACATGTTGCCAACAACCTATAGGCCCTGCCTGAAGAAAATATATCACACGTCACCTTACTTGGTTGGGTATACTCCAAAATCTAGATCTACGTATAATATATATAATATTATATAGGGTATTGCCCCTATAATAATGTTAAAACCCTAACTTTGCACCTTAATAACTTTGCATGCAGGAGGTCTCTTGATTGGGCAAGTTTTGTGACAGTCAGATGTTCAGATTCCAAAACCTGGATAGTGGAAAAAGTTTGTTTTTGGGCCTTTTTTTGCCATCAGCTACAACATAATTTTGGAAAAGGGTGGAGGAAAAGTAAGGAAGGTACCGAAAGGCAGAGGGAGGAAAGGATGAGGAATGAAACTATCAGGAGAGGAAAGGGAAGGGGAAAGAAGAGAGCAGGTACATCTGGGAAGTGCTGGCAAAAGGGGGACGCATGAAGAACAGGAGGAAAATATGGGTGAGCAAATAGGCAGTACAAGATCAGGAGTTCAGAAAGGAGAATAAGAAACACAAGGAAAGGGGAACAAGATGGGGCAATTGGGCACTCGCAAAGACGGGGAGTACAGACAAGGTCATGGTCTTTGGGGACTCCATCATAAAAGGAGTCCACTGGCTGAGAAAGAGAGTTGCCTATAAAAGGAGGTCAGTCTTCTGTGAGTCTGGGATGGAGGCAGGAAGGATACTGCCAAAAATAAGGGAGCGTATTAGGTTACTGGGGGGGTAAGCCACACCTAGTCCTGCACATAGGGACAAAGGACCTGGCAGGAGATGATGCAGAGGAAGTACAAAGCAGGTTCAGGGAGCTAGCAAGGGGATGTAGGGAGGAGGTTAGCTCTCTGGCTTTCTCTGAGGTATTGCTGATTCGCTGCGCTAGCACCACTAGGCAGTTGAAAATAAAGGCCTTCAATCACTGGCTAAGGGATTTGTCAAAGGAGGAGGGATTCACCTGCTTAGGGGAGTTGGGGGACACTTGGGCAGGGGAGAATCTATACATGAGAGATGGACTACATATAAATGAGGGGGGCACTAGGGTGTTAGGGGGAAAGTTATATAGATGGGGTCTAGGGAATGGATTTAAACTACAAGAGCGGAAGTACGAAACTAGGGAAGAGTTGGAGGAAGAATCTGGAAGGGCTTGCCTAGTTAGCACTCCCCACAAAAGGGGGCAGGGTATACAGGGAGGAAAAAAAATTGAGCATGGGGGAGATTGGTGAAGGGTATGCTGGCAAATGCTAGGAGTATGGGAAATAAATTGGGATATTTGGAGGCCACGATGACTGACTGGACCTGGTTGCCATAACGGAGACTTGGTGGACGGAAAATCACAACTGGGAAGTAGTTATCCCGGGGTACAGCCTTTTCAGAAAGGAAAGGACAGGAAAAAAGACGTGGGGTGGCACTGTATGTAAAGGATGAGATAAAGGCAACAACAGGGCAGGTAAGTCTGGGGATTGGCAGAGGTCCTCTGAGTCACGTTGGTCAAGAGGTCTGGAGAGGCAATAAACCTGGGAGTGGTTTAGAGACTGCCAAATCAAGGGGAGGAAGTGGATGAGGAATTAATGAAGGAGGTACAAAGGATGGCAAGCAAGGGGGAATTTCCGTTGGTAGGGGATTTTAATCTGCCTGATGTGGACTGGAAGATTCCAATAGCAACATCAGCAAAGAGTAGGGAGATACTGGAATCCATGCAGGAAGCGCTCCTGCAACAACTGGTCAGAGAACTGACTAGGGGCAGGGCTACAATGGACTTAACATTGACAAATGGGGCAGTGCAGTAGAGGTCTCACTGGGGGAAAATCTGGGGGGCAAGTGACCACAGAGCAGTTATGCTTAGAATTAGGACTGGGACGGAAGTGAGTCAAACCACCACTAAGATACTAGACTTCCGGCGGGAGGATTTCAATAAAATGAGGGAGATTTTCAGGGTAGAAATAGAAAGCAAGAAAAAGCTGGGGGCCATGGAAGGACTGTGGGGAGGCAATTAAGGGAGGAATTTTAAGGGCCACTGATCAGTGTATTAGGAAAGTGGGCAACAGTAAGCGAGGAAGGAGGCTGCTTTGGTTCTCTGAAGAGGTGTTAAGGGCAATAGGGGAAAAAAGAGGGCTTTCAGGGCATACAAAAGAACACAAGGAAAGGAGGAAGGGAGGACTACAGGGATAAACTTAGGGTAGCAGGGCAATCAGGAGGGCGGAGGTGGATACAGAGGAGAGGAGAGCAAAAGAGGCCAGCTGGGGAGACACAATGTTCTTCAGATACATCAGTGAGAGAAGAAAGAACAAGCAGGGTATAATGAGACTTAAAGGGGAGGGTGGGCTCTGATTGAGAGGGATGAGGAAAAAGCAGACTTGCTAAACAGATACTTCTGCTCAATTTTCATGGTTGAAAAGGAGGGGAAGGGACCGGAGTTGCAGGGGAAGGACACGAGGGTAGGGAGATGGGCACTAGTCCCTTCAAAGAGAGCAGGGTATTGGAGGAATTGGGTAAATTAAGGGGGGACAAGGCAAGGAGTCCAGATGCCCTACATCCCAGGATGCTTCAGGAGTGGAAAGAGGAGCTGGTGGCACCACCAACAGGTTCCTAGAACACACACCCTTGTGGGGGACCGAGCCTTCCACACTTACACCCCCAAACTCTGGAACTCGCTACCTGAGCTCACTCGGTCCTCCTCCTCCTCCCATCCAAGCTTTAAAGCCTCCCTCTGGAACTTCCTGAAACCTTCCTCCCCCTGCTCCTGGTAGTCCTACTCCCCTGCCCCTCCCCATCCTCCAACCTGACTGGATGGTGGGGGCCTCAGCGCTACTTGCACTTCTCCTTCAGGAACTGGCCATGAATCCTGGACTTACCACCTGCCTAGGGCACTCCACTCCCCCCCCCTTGCAGGCACTTACCATTATCTTTGTTCCCGCTGTTCACCACCTAATTATATCCCGTCTGTCCCATCCTACTTTAATGCACCATGCCAACCTTGTCCTAGAGTCAGCCTTGAACTGCCTGTTATTTTAGTTTTGTTTCTTGTCTCCTCAATTGTACATGTATGAATTTTGTGCCAACTTTGCCCTAGAGCTAGCCTTGTAACTGCCTGTGTATTTCTAATATACTCTTCTTTGTTCCTCAACTGCTCAATGCATGCCTACCTTGCTCTAGAGCCAGCACTGAATTGCCTGTTATTTTTCTATGTATTCCTTATGCTCCCTCAATTGTTTATGTATGAAGTTTTTACCTGTAACTACTTTCCTATGTATTCCTTATGCTTCCTCAATTGTTCATGTATGAAGTTTTACCTGTAACTCTCCCGGGTCGCACCTGAAAATAAGCACTTGGCTGTCTAGTGTGCTTACCCGGTTAACAAAAGCAAATAAATAAACGAGGCTGTTTACACTATCAATGGACACGAGGAGAGTGGTGCCATTGCACACGAACAGGGGAAAGGAGAAGCTGAGTAACTATTACCCAGTCAGTCTTACCTCAATGGTGGGTAAGCTTATGGAGGCACTCCTTAAAGAAAGGTTTATTTTATTTAGTTTTTGTTTACCGGGTAAATGCACTAGACAACAAGCATCGTCCATTTTCAGGCACGACCTGAGAGAGTTACAGCACATCATATCATAACATGAGAGGTTACAGTCAGTAAACAACACAAAACTCGTTGGGGTTACAGATTATCACAATGCATACAGTGGGTAGACCAGAGAAAGTACAGTTATGCAAGAACTTACCGTAACAGTAGATCTTCAAGAACAGCTCTTGCAGCAGGTTACACCATTAGGACTGAAGCCGGCAGGTGCCAGGACCCACGGAAATTTTCTAGCTAGCAGTCATCAGCGGGGACCGCCTCCGATGTAAGTCCCGCCCCCGACGTCGGGCATAGTACATAAGGAGGCGGTCCCCTCATAATCCTCAGTTCTCCCACCCGAGACTCCCGCCCGCAGGATAACATCAGAAGGGGAGACCGAGGATCCGCCATCAGATGGCAAAACAAGTAAAAAAGCAATGTCCCATCAAATGAGATGGGTGCTTGACTCCGACCTACCTCCAGCAGGGATGGTGGGAGGGAAGGTACCTGCTGCAAGAGCTGTTCATGAAGATCTACTGTTATTTTAAGTTCTTACGTAACTGTACTATCTTACTTCGAGATACAGCTCTTGCAGCAGGTTACACCATTAGGACTGATTTCCAAGCAGTAATGGCAATCATGCACCATTGGGAGGAGGATAGGTAGAGACCTCGAGATAACTCGAGCCTAGGACAGAAGTCCCTGAAGGACAGCTGGACCAAACCCCGCTCTTCGCCTCAATGCAATGTCCAGACTGTAATGCCTTATAAAGGTATGCACAGAGCTCCAAGTAGCTGCACCGCAAATAGCTGAGGTGGAGAAATTCTTCAATGCCACGAAGGAAGTAGCCACCCCTCTAGTAGTGGAATGACCCTTGACCGCGCCCGGTAAGGGTTTATTGCGCTTCTCATAACAAAAAGTAATGCACTGGATGAGCCACCTAGATAGTGACTGTTTAGAGACAGGAGCTCCCTTCATCCTGTGGGCAAAGGAGATGAAAAGTTGATCCGACTTTCGGTGCTGTTTGGTTCTGGTCAGGTAGTATCTGAGGCACCTGTGCACATCTAGGGTGTGCAGAAGGGCTTCTCCTCGATTAGAGTATTTTGGAAAATACACTGGTAGATTGATGTCCTGATTAAGGGTGAGAGCTGAGACCACCTTAGGCAAAAATTTTGGGTTTGTCCTTAGGGATACCCTGTCCTGGTGGAAAATCAAATAAGGCTCTTTGCATATGATCGCGTGCATTTCCGAAATTCTTCTGGCAGAAGTAACTGCAACTAAAAATAACGTCTTCCAATAAAGAAAACGTAGCTCGCAATCCACGGCTGGTTCAAAGAGTGGAGCTGCTCCAGGACAAAAGGTAAGTCCCATGGAGGAACTGGATCCTTAATTGGAGGCCTAAGATGCAGGACACCCCTAAAATGGCACGAGTAGTGTCCAGCTGGGCCACCGTCCGATGGCCTATGGGGGCATGGTAAGCTGAAATGGCACAAAGGCGCACTTTAATCAAAGAGTAAGCCACTGCAGAATGAAAAAGGGAAAGCAGGTAGTCCAGTACCAGCTTTTCCAGACAGTCCAAAGGCGGAGCGTCGCGTGCTTGAGCCCACAAGCAGAACCTACGCCATTTCATGGCATAAGCTGCATGGGTAGCCAGTTTTCTGGCGGCAGAGAGCACGTCTGCCACGTCTTGCGAGACCCTGTATCGCACCATGGCTATGTCTCTAGGAGCCAAGCATGCAGATTCAATGAATGTAGGTCCGGATGGACTAAGGAACCCGCCTCCTGAGACAGTAGATGGGAGCTGATTGGCAAAGGCACTGGAGGTTCCTGGGACAGTTGGTGCAAGAGAGGGAACCAGATCTGTCTGGGCCAGAAGGGTGCGATCAGAATGAGCATCGCTTGCTCCCTGCGAAGTTTTAAAATAACTCCCTGGATCAACAGGAAAGGAGGAAAGGCATAGAAGAATCTGCCCACCCAGGAGAGGGACAACGCGTCTCGCCAGAAAACACCAGGCCCTAGATCTAGCGAGCAAAAATTGGGCAGTTTTGCGTTGGATGGGGAAGCGAAAAGGTCTAATTCTGGAGTACCCCATCTGTGAAACAGATCCTCTGCCACCTCCTGCGGAAGTTCCCATACATGGACTCTGGCCTGAGAGTGGCTCAGGCTGTCGGCGATGACGTTGTCCACTCTGGGAACATGAACTGCAATCAAGTTTGCGCCGTGTTGCAAGACCCACTCCCACACTCTCGTGGCCTCCCTGCAAAGCGGGTAGGAGTGGGTGCCTCCTTGTTTGTTGATGTAATACATCACCGCGGAATTGTCCGTTTGTAACAGAAGTGTACCCGGTGGTATCTCCGACTGGAAGACCTGCGGAGCGTAAAGAACTGCCCTCATTTCTAGGATGGTGATGTGGAGATGAGACTCCTGGGCTGTCCACAGGCCCTGAGACCGAACACCATAGAGGTGTGCTCCCCACCCGTCCCCTGAGGCGTCTGTGGAGAGAGTCACAGTCGGGGAAGGCGCTGTGAAGGGAACTCCCGCCGAGAGGTTCCCTGGATGTAGCCACCACTGCCAATCTCAAATTACGGTCTTCGTGATTCGGACTGGATGCTGCAGATGGTCTTGCCTTTGGTCCCATTGTACCTGTAACATCCACTGTGTTACCCGCATGTGGAGATGGGCTAGCGGGACTGTTGCAATGGCCACAGCCATGTGTTCGAGCAGGCAAAGGACCAGTCTGGCTGGGAAGGTCTTCTTCGTCGATAACTCCCTGATGAGGGATCTGATGTGTTCCGCTCTGTCCGTGGGAAGGAAAGCTTTCCCTCTGACGGTGTCCAGAACTGTTACGATAAACTGCAGCTTCTGGGACAGAACCAGGCGTGACTTCTCGTAGTTGATGAGAATGCCCAGAGATTGAAACAGAGACTGGGTGCAGTGGATGGCAGCCATCAAGGCCTCCCTGGAGGGTGCCATGAGAAGCCAGTCGTCCAGGTATGGGAACACGTAGTGGCCCTGTCTCCTCAGAGACACGGCTATGATCGCCATGCACTTCGTGAACACACGAGGTGCCGATGACAGCCTGAAGGGAAGAGCTTGGAACTAATAATGGTGGCCCTGAAACTCGAAGCGCAGGAACCTCCAGTGCACCTGAGCAATGGGAATGTGCAGGTAGGCATGCTGCATGTCCAAAGATGCCAGAAAGGCGCCCTGTTTCAGCATGGGAATTAGGCCCAGGAGGGTCACCATGCGGAAGCGTTTGTAAGCGACTGAAAGACTGAGGTCGCCGAGGTCCAGTATTGGATGGAGGTCCCCTGTTTTCTTTGGAACCAGGAAGAAGTGAGAATAGTACCCTAGTCTTCTATAGTTCTCTGGAACGTGCTCTAAGGCTTCCTTTTCCAGAAGCGCAAGCACTTCCTGCTGTATGAGCAGGGCATGCTGACCCAAATAATGGGAAAGCAAGGAAGATCTTGTAGGTGGACTGCCTACAAAGTCTATGTAATGGCCTTTTTTGACCAGCTGCAGAACCCATCTGTCGGTGGTGATCGATTGCCACCCTGGAAAGTCGCGTGCGATGCGAACCCCGACTTTATTTCCCGTTGATCCTGAGGAGGGGAGGGGGTCGGGAAGGAGTCATGCTGTGGCATCGTTTGACCCTGCAGGCTGGGCCGACTTCGCGAATCGTTGGCCTCTGCCTGGGGATGACTTGCCCTGGGCCTTGCGTGAGAAAGTGCCCCTCTGATGCTGACCAGAACATTGCTGTTGCCTTTGTAGCTGGCCACAGAAACTGCTCTGGTTCCTACGAAAGGAACTAGGCCAAGACCTGTACATTGCTTGTACTGATCGGACTGCCTTCCCTGCATCCTTGAATTTACTGATTACTCTTTCAGAGGCTTCACCAAACAGGACCTCGCTGTTATAAGGGGCATCTAGGATGTTTTTCTGGACGTCTGGGGTAAATCCGGAGACACGGAGCCAAGAGTGTCTCCGGAGACAAACGCCTGAGGCTGCAGCTCTGGCTGAAGAGTCCGCAGAATCGTATACAGCTCTGAGCACTTGGGTCACCACATCTGAACCCGTGTGGAGGAGGTTCAAGAGCTCCTCCTTGTGTTCGCCATCGGGCATCTTCTCAACCAGGTCCTGACCTTGTTCCCACATGGCATTCTGGAACTGAACCACATGGGTCAGACAGTTTAGTGATCTGATGGCGCAAGTGGCAGCCACGTATGTGCGCCTTCTCAAGACGTCCAATTGCTTGGATTCCTGGTCCGGTGGCTGGGTGCTCAAATGCTGAGGTCTCTGAGACTGGTCATGCGAAGCAGTGATGACCAGGGAATCAGCCAGAGGGTGGCTCGCCAAATACTGGTCCTCTCTAGGGGCCTTGTATAGGCGGTCAGCCTTCTTCGGCACCGCGGGAGTGGAATGCGGACGTTTCCACACAGCCTTGGTGACATCCACGAGGGTATCCACCAAGGGCGGCACTACCACAAGCTTCGGGTCTTTTTGCCAAAGGTAGCGGGCAAAGCGTTGTCGCTCGGGGTCAAGCTCCTCAGCATCCCACCCCATGTTCTCCTGGATGTGCCTCATGATCTCAGTGAAGGAGGGATCATCCGGAGGAGACCTGGGTAGGTCGTGTGGGTCAGGAGAGGGAAAGCTGAGAGGAGAAGGTGATCTGGAACACTGAAGTATCTGACCTGGAATCCTCCCCCGACAGAGTGTACAGACGTCATCTGGGTCTCTTGGGGCTGGGTGACCCTGAGGGGGATCTGGAGGGAGGCCTTCTCCTTTCTGAAGATCTACCCCTAGGAGGTGGTGTCTGCTCCTTGTTGGATGGAGGTCATCCTACTGGCTCCTTAGGGGGAGGCGTAGGTGGTGAAGGAGTAGGAGGAGGAGGAGTAGCAGGTGTAGCAGGAGGAGGCGTAGGTGGTGAAGGAGTAGGAGGAGTAGCAGGTGTAGCAGGAGGAGGACGTGCGGGGACCACATCTTTCTTGATGGTGTCCCACCAGACGGTAAAAAGCTCCTTTACTTCCGCAAGATTCATACCAGATGGGCCTGGCGCCGGTGGCCTGTCGCCAGGGTCGGGCGTTGGGTCCCGGGGTCTCCGCTCCTGGGAAGGTTCCCTTGGGAGCCCGGTTTTCTGGTGTCGCCTGGCTGGCCGTGGCGCCCTCGGGTGGAGTCCTCTGACCGCATCCATCAAGCGACGGGGTGCGGGTTTTCTCCGGGTGGCCGCCTGAGGCTAAGGCCTGGCTGGCAACAGGTGTCTGGGTGTCGCCGGCTCCGTGGCTACCGGTTATGTTTTGAAGCCTGAGGCCGGGTCTGATGTCCGCTTGAGGGACGCCAGGTCTGAGCCTAAGGGCCGGATCCAGACCTCGGGTGGCTGGAGACTGACCTGGTGTCGGGTGTCCCCGGCGACGGAGAAAGATTTATGGTGCTGCCTCACTCGGAGGAGGCTTTGGAAGGTGTAGAGGAGGCAGAGGGCCTCGAAGTCTTCAGAGGCTGGAGAGAGGAAGAACCACTGGATGACCTGACCTGGACCGGGGGAGGTTGCGACCGAGCCCTGGAGGGAGAGCAGTCCGATTTGGAGCCGGAGCTTTGGGAGTCCGAGGTCCTTGCAGGAGACCTGGACCTCGCCCTTTCCAGGTGCTTGTCACGGTGTTAATGGGATTTGCTGGAAGGCTCTCCCAAGGAGGAAGGTTCCTGGTCCATGCTTTTCAGTTTGTCTTCCAGGAGAAACGCTTGAAGTGCCTTGTGGCGGCGGATCCTGGTGCGGCTGTTAAAACCCTGGCAAAAGGAGCAGGCCTTGGTGTCGTGGTCCGGGCCTAGGCAGCGCACGCAGGCCAAATGGGGATCCTTGGAAGGGATCTGTTTGCCGCAGGCACACTTCGTGTGGTGACCCTCTAAGGATGGAGTTGGAGAGGACATCAGTTGATCAAATCCAAAAAGAAGACAAAAATCGTCGTAGTTCTGCAGTCGTCGAGCGCTAGAAAGGAGATCGAGAGGCCGATACTGGCGAGTCGACGGCGGGAAAAGAACTGAGGATTATGGGGGGACTGCCTCCTTATGTACTACGCCCGACATCTGAGGCGGTCCCCGCTGAAGACTGCTAGCTAGAAAATTTCCGTGGGGTCCTGGCGCCTGCCGGCTTCAGTCCTAATGGTGTTACCTGCTGCAAGAGCTGTATCTCGAAGTAAGATCAAGAATTACACAGAGTACAAAGATGCGAAACAGGCATTCATCACAGAATAAAGAACCTATCCCATGTAAGTACTGAGGGCATATAAAGGGCAAAAGAGGGAAGAACATCCTCCTGAGGACTTGGGGGAGAGAGGCAAACACCCCAGCCTTACAGATCTTAGTGTAGTGAGCTGGAGCAGGACAGCCCTAGAAGTGCTGAAGAACCAAGGAGAGAGACAAGGGTCAGATTCAGAACTAAGTGTAATTTGGGGACAAGAGCACTTGTCTTTGATTTGTAGATATCTTTTGAGGCTGTTTTTAAGGATTTGGTGGGACTGAGCGCATTTCAGCTTGTTAGGGAAAGAGTCCCAGAGTCTTGGTCCAGATACTGTAAAGGCAGTCTCAACCATCCTGGTACTGCATTTTGGAGTTTCCAGTAAGGAATTGTCCATCAATCACAGGGAGTAGGTCTGTGAAGAAGGTCTGAACCAGCAAGCAATGGGTTCAGGGAGGCCCCCTCTAATTAATTTGATGAAACATCCTGTAGCATATGATCGGTAAGAGAAGGGAAGAGCCAGACAAGGTCAGCACAGTGCAGAAAGCGATGTGTATGCTTAGGCTTGGATAGAGCAAATTGACAGATGCTGTTATAACAGGTCTCCCATTTGCTTAGAGCAGTTTTAGTTGCACTCATGAAAGATAGGAGTCCATATGTGAGGCCAGACCTTAGCACACCCTGTGCTATGGCGAGTCTCGCAACGATGGTAAGGTTGTTTTATTTATTTATTGAATTGTTTCACCAGGAAAGATACACTGAGCAACTTAATGCTTGTCTCACGGTACATCCTGGGGGAAGGGGAAAGGGATATAGAGAGTACAAGTTCAGGTAAATATATATGGATGGTGTCACTATACGTACAGTTATAAAACAGAAACATGGCACTTGAGATAATAAAGGTTGTTGTATAGTTTCAGTGCAAGCAGATCTTAGGAGGAGCATATAAAGTAGAATCAGTACATAGGATACAAGGCTGACAATGCATAAATACAGACAGTACACTAGTGCAATATGCAGCTAAGTATAAGTGCAAGTAGGGGGGTGGGAGGGGGAGAGGGAGATGGAGCGAAAGAACAGAGAGGGAGACAGATAAGGAAGGGGTCAGGAGCAGGTGCAAGAGGGTGTGAGGTAGTTGTGCAACACAGTGGTAAGGGAATGGAGGGAGAAGGAGTGATGGATTTGGGGAGGTAGAGCATTCCACATTTTAGGCAGAGGGTAGAAGGCTTTTTGGCCAGAGGCAGAGGTTCTGCAGGGGAGTGATAGGGTGCGAGTGCCAGCATGGGATCTCAGGGAATAGAGGGAGAGGTTAGAGGTGCCAAGAGAGGAGGAGATATAAGGGGAGAGAACCAAGCCAGAATTTAGAGATGAATTTAGCTCCATGAAGTGTGTGCCGGGAATGTAGGGGAAGAAGGTTGAGAGCACAGTTGTGATGTGTTTTATACACAATGCCCAGCTCAATATGGACTGACTAACATATAGTTGATATATGGAGACTGAACTCAAGAGAACGGTCAAGACTGATACCCAGGTACTTGAAAGACTCCAGGCCCCTGGACAGAGAGCGAGGAAGAAAAGGTTTTGAGTCTGGGTGCTGAGCCAGAGAGCATGGTGACTGTTTTTATGGTGCTGAGAAGGAGTTTGTTGCGTGACAACCATGAATGGACGGTGGCAAAATCCTAGTTGAGCTTGCTGTTGATGTCGGTGATGTCGGCTGCGCTGGTGTATAGGACCATATCGTCCATGTACAACAGCGCACTGCATGAGCTAAGATACTAGGGCAGACTGCTGATAAACAGAATAAAAGTGGCCCAAGGATGGACCCCGGGGGACTCCAACCCCTATGGAGGCAAGGTCAGATGCAAATCCACTTATTTCGATAAACTGTCATCTATCAGCCAGGTAGCTTTTAACCCAAGACAGCGAGAGTGGCGAGAAACCAATGGCAAGCAGGTTATCAAGCAGCACGGAGTGATCAACCAGGTCGAATGCTTTGGTTAAGTCTATGAATATCACTCCTGTAAGCAACCCCCTGTCCATGGCAGTTCTAATGTCATTTGTCAGTTTTACATGGGCTGTAGTGGTGCTGTGGCCACTCCTGAAACCGTGTTGGCATGGGGTAGGCTGTCTGGTTTGTTGAAGAAAGTCTGTGACCTGCGAGGCAATAATTTTCTCAAGGAGTTTGAGGGTGGAAAGTATTGCGATGAGTCGATAATTATCCATACATCTGGTGTCACCTTTTTTGTGTACAGGGATAATCCGAGCAGTCCTCCAGAGTGCAGGTACAGACCCTGAGGTGAGAGATAGACTGAACAGTCTTGTGACGGGGGCCACTATGAGGGGGGCAGCTAGTTTGAGAAACCTTGGGAGGAGCCCATCAGATTCAGCAGAACCATAGATGGGGATGGATCTGAGAATCCAAAACACTTCTCTCCTGGCAACCGGCTTAAGGTCGAGGTGAGAAGAGCTTGGGATCCATAGCTCCAAAGAAGAGGGTGGATCCTGATCAAATTGACAGGAGAAACGGGAGAGGTCCAAGAAGTGTATATTTAGGGAACTGGCAATTGTAGTTAGGTTGTTGCAGCTGGTGCCATCGAAGTCATGTCATTTATTGTTGTGTTATTACCCTGACCCATGCTGGATTTCACATAGTTCCAAAAACTGCGGGGATCATGTGTAGATGAGCAGAGGAGCTGTTTGTAATAGGTGCTTTTAGCTTTGCGGATGGCTATCTTGCATTCCTTTCGCAGCTGTCTGTATGTAGTCCAGTGGGCGTGAAACTGGGTGCGTTTAGCAGTGGACCATGCTTTATCCCTCTTTTTCATTAGTGCTAGAAGCTGGCTGTTAATCCACCTGGTCATGGACCCTCTGATGCGCCACTTTTTGAGGGGAATGAGCGCATCTTGGAGATTAAGAAAGGTGGTATGTGGGAAGTTAAAAGATTCATCTACGTCAGAGGTCTGATACATTGGGAGCCAGTCAATGTGTTGGACAGCTAGAGCCAGTGTTCCACAGTCAAGGTTAGAGAAGTACCGGAAATACAGGTTACTCACCTGTAACATGAGTTCTAGGAATGGTATATGTTGTTCGTCCACACTTCATGGCAGGTTCCTTGCTGCTTTAAATCTTGCCCGAAGGACTTCAAGCTGGCTCCTCCCACCCACCCGGGTGGTAAAACACTCTGCTCCGCCCCATGACATCAGATCAAGCCCGCTGGAAGTCAGGCTGTGCGTCGAAACCGGGGAGGTCGGGTGGGTCGTGTGGATAAACAACATATACCATTCCTAGAACTCCTGTTACAGGTGAGTAACCTGTATTTCGAGGGACATGGATATGTTGTTCAATCCACACTTCATGGCAGACTCCTAGCAGTTCTCCGGGAGGAGGGAGGCAAAGCGCACACCCCCTACTTAGGAAACAAAGACTGGAGAACCGAGGTCCCAAAACCAGCATCCCGGCATGACTCAAGGTAGATGTGGTAATAGGTAATGAAGGTGTGTGTTGACTTCCGGGTAGCAGCCCTGCAGATTTCCTGGATAGGGACGTCCCTGGAAGCAGCCACCCGAGCAACAGTATGGCGGTAGAATGATCTTATCCTCTGGGAGGATCCATGCCCGCCAACCTATAGCAGAGATCTATGCAGGAGGTGACCCACCTGCCTATCGTCCGCTTGGCTGCAGGTCTGTCAGGTGTGGCTTCAGCGTAGGTGACAAACAGCTGCAAACCTCTCCCCAAACTTCAGCCATCCGCTCCTTGTAATAATAGAGCGCTCTTCTAGGGTCCAGAGTATGGAGCCTATATTCAGCCTCCGAGGTGTGACTGGGGTAGAACACCGGCAGAGTCTACACCTGGTTAAGGTGAAACTCCAACACCACCTTCGGAAGGAATTTCAGGTGGGGGCACAGGACAACCTTGTCCCTGTGGAAGACCAGATAAGGAGACTCGATGGAAAGCACCTGGAGTTCTCCCATCCTTCTGGCTGACATGATAGCCACCAAGAAGGCGGTCTTCCACGACAGGTGAGAGATGTCACACCTGTGCATCGGTTCGAATGGCTTGCCCATGAGCTTAGCCAATACCAGAGTAGATCCTGGGTGGAGGTAGGTTTCGCCACCGAGGGGATAGGTGATCGAGTGCCTTGAAAAGCCGCCAACCACCTTCTCCTGCGCCACCGACTGCTTTCCGGCCCGCGCCCAGTAAGCAGAGATGGCTGCCTGGTGCACCTTATTTTTTTTTTATACTTTTATTTTATGATCACTTTCATTCTTCTTCAGTGAATTCAAATACAATATTTCCAGATATTACATCTCATATACAAGGATCCATCTGTTTAACATATAATCCTTAGCTGTTTCTCAGAGATTTATGACAGTAAGGGTTATTAAAATGCAATAAACATATTTGTTAGTTAATAATAACATTCAAGTAAATACCAGGTAAAATCCAAGTGAAGACAGACATTGGGCATAAAAAGAAATTGTTCTAATCAGTTGTGACCTATTTCAAAGGTGCCAAATTATATCAAAATACATTTATTTATTACATATTCTATTTCCTGAAATAGAGAGCTCCAAAGCGGGGGGGGTCCAACAGGTATAATATCATTATCGCTGTTCTGTTTATGTTACCAGCTACTACCGGCTATTTCCTTATCTACCTACTGAATCGAACTTTGATTTAATTCCCATCTGGCCCATCTTGTAATGTAGAGTTGGACCTTATTGTGAAGGGCAAGAGTCATTTGCTCATTATGTCTAATGTCTTGAATTATGGCCTCCCATTCTCCCACAGTCGAGCAGTTTTCTGAAGCCACTTTTGGTAATTGCTTTATACCGCCTCCCAAAAAATGGTCCAGAGATATATAATGTGTTTATCTCTCATTCCTTCTGGTGGAATACCCAATATCAAGTTAATCCTGACACCTGGTACTGGTCTCCCAGAATGTCCATTATACGTTAGAGGACGGTAGACCAGAATGTGCAAATTTTGGAACATTCCCAAAATATGTGTTTGTAGGTGGCTTATTTTCCCACACCTCCAGCAATCTTCAGATGTTCCTGGGATCCTATGGCTAACACTGTGGGCACTAAAAAAAACCTCGCCTAACCTTCCATATGAATTTCTCCACCGGGAGAGGAGGTAGTCGACCAGGTATTTTGCCATATTTTAGGCCAGTCTATGATACTTATTACTTGGTTGAATTTCTCTCCCAGCTCTCCTTAACCGGTCCATGGAATGCTTATGTAGTGAAATTAGGTACTTGTATATTATTGAAATGGCTCTTCTCCCTAACTGAGCACCAGATTTGCTGAAACGGTAGGTGATCTTCAAATATACGGGTCCTTTTCCCAAGTCTATTTTGTGTTACTATGTAGTCCTCATTTGATAAAAGAACAGCCTGTCCTTTCTGCCCAAGAAAATTCAGCCAGGGCTTCTTCAAAGGTCTTAGGGACATTCCCTTTCATTATTTGCCAGGGTGCCACCATTCCCCTCTTCGCTTGGGTCCTATACCCCGACTCCACAACATGGGAGCTAAATTGTTCCTTTGTTATAAACCATTGGTACTTCCATAAGTATACTGTTACTTGTTTGTTCTTCGCTCTCTCCTCCAGCCCTCAAGTATAGCAGAGGTGGCCTTTTGATGTAGTTAGCTTCGCCTCTGAAGCAGGGGAGGAGAAAAGAACCAGGGAGAGGTAAAGTATCTCCTCTATTAAGGTCTATGTATTTCCACGCAGCCTGATAGTCCTTTGCACCCACAATAAAGCTAAGCGCATCTGAGAGGCTGCCCAGTAGTCCAGCTAGAGAGGGAATGATAGCCCACCCATTGTCTTAGGAAGTGTAAGTTTCCTAAAGTTTACATGAGGTTTTTTACGTTTCCACTGAAAAGCTAGAAGTAACTTCTGCCAAGACAATATCTCTTTCTCACTAATAGTGGAGGGGACACATTGAAAAAGATAAAGGAGACGGGGCACCGCATTCATCTTTAACGACATGGTATGGTTGTAAAAAGAAGATGGGAGAAGGTTCCATCTTCTCATGTCATTCTTCAAGGTATCTATTAGAGGGGTGTAGTTCTGGCTATGTAACTGAGACAGATTGCTGGGAATCCCTATTCCCAAGTATTTCAGGGAAGGGGCATCCCACCTGAACCGAAACTTATTTCTAAGTTCCGGTGTTGGCTCATATTGTATTCTTAAGGCCTCTGTTTTGTTAACATTTAAGGAGTAGCCAGAGAGACACGAAAAGTCACTAATTTTCTGCATAACCGCAGGTAGCGAGCTTTCCGGATTTGTTAAATATAAAAGTAAATCGTCGACGAACAATGCCAGTTTATGTTCAGCTCCCGCAAAGGAAATTCCTTTGATGTCAGGCGATTGCCTAATATATTGTGCTAACGGTTCTATATAATATGCAAACAGGAGAGGGGACAAAGGGCATCCCTGTCTGGTGCCCCTATAAAGGGAAAATCTACTAGAAAGGTGTCCATTTATCCGTAGGTAGCCCAGAGGTCGACTATAGAATTTAAATAGGGTTTCTATAAACTGGGTTGGAAAACCAAAACGGGCAAAGACCTCCCCTTAAAACCTCCATGACACCATATCAAACGCTTTCTCAGCGTCCAGACCCAAAAGGAGGGTCGGATCACCTTGGGATTGAGAGTGTTCCAATAAGTATATGGTGCGTCTCACATTGTCTTGGGCTTGACGCCCCGGAATGAACCCACATTGGTCCAAGTGAATCTTGGTCGGGGAGAACTGGATGAGCCTTCTAGCTAATATAGATGTAAAAATTTTATAATCTGTGTTTAATATAGATATGGGTCGGTAAGAAGAGCAATATGAGGGGTCCTTCCCGGGCTTCGGAATAAGGGAGATTATTGCCTCGTTCCATGAGGGGGGAATGCTTCCCTCCTTTGTTATAACGTGCGCATAGACCCTATTAAGTATAGGAATTAGGGTTTTTGAGAGTGATTTGTAGAATTCCCCGGGAAGCCCATCAGATCCCGGGCATTTCCCATTTTTGAGACTACTTATTACCTCTTCTATTTCCCTCGTGGTTATGGGGCTAGTTAACTGAGCGCTTTGTTGCTGCGAGAGGGTCGGGAGGGTGAGGGAGTCTAAAAAGTTCCTTATTTCCTGAATAGAGGAGGAGTCACTAGTTGTGTAGAGCGTTGTATAGTAGTTAAGAAATGCTTCTGTTATTCCCTGTGTTGTGTTCTGAATTTTACCCAGTAGCGGGTGTCTGATTTTTATTATATTTGACTTTACTCTCTGTATTCTTAGTCTGTGCGCTAGGAGCCTGAGGGACCAGGGGCCACCATCATAGTAACTATGCCTCAAATACACTAATTTTGCTCTACTGAGTAATCTAGTATTTTGTTACGCCCTTTTGAGATTAGCCAGCTCCTTTTTCTGGATTTGTTAATTTCTATGATTTGTAGTTCCTCCATCTCCGTATCTTAGTTTCAAGAGCCACTCCATGCCTCCCTAAGTTTTTATTAGCCGATGATATGCTTATCAGCTTACCCTTATGATAGCTTTTATAGTGTCCCATAGAATCGATACAGACGTTATTGATGTATCGTTATTGTTAGAGCTTGAGCTATGGTTTCTTCTATATTTTTGAGAACTGCATGCCTCTCAGTAGAGAAAGGTTCAACCGCCAAAAGTCGTTTTCCTCTTGATTTGGAGGCCAAGATGACAAAAGATCGGGGCATGATCTGACAATACAAAGTCTCCCATCCAGATCTTAGAAATATCTCCTATCTGTTCCTTTGGGGTTATAAGGTAATCTAGACAGGAATATACATCATGGGCTTGTGAATAGTACGTATGTCTTGGGGAGGTGCCATAGAAATGTTTCCAAATGTCCTGATAGCCTAGCTCATGTAATAGCTTCTTCACCTGGTTTACACTTTTTCCTTTTGCCTTGGTTTTGAGGGATGGAGCAAACCTCCGCCATGTTCAGATTCAAATCTCCACCATTAATCATTTGCCCCTCCGCCCACTCCATTAGTTTAGTAAAGAATAATCTATACACCTCGAATACCGAGGCTGGGGGGATGTATACAGATGCAAAAGTCACCAGACGTCCGTCCAATAGACCTTTAACCATGGCGTATCTCCCTTCCTTATCTATAACCCTGTCTTTCATTTCAAACTGTGTGCCCTGTCTAATCAGTATTGCGGTGCCCCTTCTCCTTCCCCCTTTGTAAGAGGATGTCACTACATGTGAAAACCTAACCTCTCAATTTTGCATGCTCTGACTGGGAGAGATGTGTCTCTTGTAGTAGCAAAATGTTTGCTCCAGCCCTTTACACTTTGCAAAATCTTAGTTCTTTGATGGGCTAGTAATTCCATGCACGTTATAGGTGCAAATCGTATGGGATGATAGACTACTCATGGTGTACTGTAAGGTATCCCTTAGTTCCCGTCGAATCGATTCATCTCTTGTATCCTGTGAACCCTTCAATCTCCCCCACCACTCTACCCTCCTGCCCAACTTTACTTTTGTCTGCTTCAATTACCCTGGTGAAAACATAACTTCTCAGATTAGTCAACATAATTTGATAGAACTGTAAATAACTTTTATACACACGTAACCAGAACTTCCAAGGTAGGGGGCTATTTTCCAAAACAGCCCTTCTGTCCTATCCCTTTAAGAGAAGAACGAGGAGGTTTACTAGTGCTTCCGTTACTGGAAGTCCTCCTACCGAGCACCTGCTGTTATCTGTGCTCTAAATTTGTTAAGGTCCCTCCCAATAGGAACTGGGGTAAATGTAACGCTTAGTGAGTATTAGGTTACACTTAGTCCCTCCAGGCTCCTGCAGAGCCCACCGTAAGATGGTATGAATATACCTATGACGTTAATCTATAGAGTATTGCCAGGCCGCCATCTTAATGATGTTAACTTTGGGCCTGACTTCAATCAAGATCATATCGTAATAGCTTTACTTATGTTCCCCCCTTCTAAAATGACCAAGGCTAGTTATAGTAACAGTAATCAGTAAGATTTATGGGCCATTTCCCTTATGGTATACAGCTGCGTCCACATTATTAAGAGTGAGGCTGTGACTTTAAGATAGTCCACCGTATACAAGATAAAATACTTTATGTATTCAGCCCTTCAGTCATTAAATTATTCCCTTCTTAGTATGTCCCTTGGGTCTCTTCAGCCGATGGTATTGCTTCAATGCCGTTTCCTTAGGTAAGGACCTGACAGGAGCAAAATGGGTAAGGGGGCTCCATTGTAAGTGCCCACAGAGACAAATCATACAGTTATTCACCACTAGCCCATCACTCAGGCTTTCCCAAGGATGTTAAAATGGAATGCAGCTTAAAATATTCGATGGTAGGTCAGCGCTCTGCAGGACTCAATGGCAACGAGTCTCTTTCTCGCCTCTCCTCCCTCCCCTTACCCCCAAGCTGTAACTTCCCACTTATCTTTTGTGCTCCCTCAGAACTCCTTAGTCCACTCTACCGACGATCTCAGCTAAAGCAGGTCTCTCTCCCTCGGGTTTGTGTTTACCCAACATCTCCTGCAGTCTACGTTGTGCTTCTCAGTGCAACAGTATTTTGGTTCCTGACGTCTTCCTGTTCTGGGTGCACTGCCATAGTGTGTCAGTTCTCTCGCTTTTTTGGTTCCGGTTCTTGTTCTCCACAACCTGTATTTTCCTCTCACACAGGGCCTCCCTCGCCTCCTCCGCTGAGGTATATAATTTAGTTCCATCCTCCCAGAAAATTCGGAGCCTGGCTGGGTATGGGGTATGGAAACGGATCGCTCTCTCCCGTAAGGATCTTAAAATTGGTAGATATCTCAGTCTTTGCTGCTGTATTTCTACAGGGTAATCGTGGTCCAAAAATAATCTGTGGGTGAGATATTTTATTTCCTTTTTGGCCCAGGCACGACGCAGGATCTCCTCTTTAGCACTGAAAGAGCTAAGTTTAAATACTATGGAACGGGGTCTGGCCGCAGGGTCAGTTGGTCTCGCTTGAAGTGATCTATGTGCTCTCTCTATATGGAAAACAAACGTGGCAGGCAAATCCAAAATATCTTTGAGGAGGTTTTCTATGAATGGGGCCATTGGGGCTGTTTCCATTCCCTCAGGCAGACCATATAAGTGAAGATTATCACGTCATGAGCAACCCTCGAGGTCTAAACATTTAGATCGCAGTTCCTCTGACTGTTGTACCAGGGCCTGTACTATTTCAGCCAGTTGTGCTGCAGATTCTTCGTTGTCAGCCACTCTCTCCTCTATTTTACCAATGCGTGACTCCAGTGAAGTTAGTTGAGAGCGGACAGCTTTAAATTCTTGTTTATTCTCACTTCTCGACTTCCGTATCTCTTTTAATAAAGTTTCAAATCTTGTCCTCGATAATTACTCAGATTCTCCATCTGTATCGTAGCTGGCCGCCTGACAACTTGCCGGAGAGAGAGATCTGCTGGGAGGGTCGTCTTGCAATCGGTCGCCATCCGTATATTTCTCTTTCGCTTTCGATCTGTTTCTGCCTCTATAGGTTCCCTGTCTCTTCCCTCCTGCGTTTATGGACATTTTTATTTTTGTTTTGCTAGATTTTGGAGGTAAAATCGGTGGACTCTGCTGGGCGCAATAAGCCTTAAGCTCCTATCGGCTCCATGACGTCACCGGAAGTCCCCCTGGTGCACCTTAAAGGTCGTCGAACGAAGCCCTAGCTGAGAAAGGGACCACAGGTAGTTCAGAATGCTTGCCAAAGAACAGGAGGAAGGGTCCAACCCCTTGCCCTGACACCAAATGGAAAATCTCTTCCATTTGAAGGCACTGTATTTCCTGGTCGACTCCTTATGGGACGCCTCAACAACGTTGAGGACCTCGTCGGAAAGACCCAAGGCCTGGAACTCTAGTCGCTCAGGATCCAGGGGTTGAAGGTCCGGGTGGAGAACCTTCCCCTGGTTGACTGAGATCAGGTCCGGGCAGGCTGGGAGCCACCTCGGGAGCCTGGAGCTGAGGCTGAGGAGATCTGGATACCAGAACTAGTGGGCCAGTCTGGGGCTACCAGAATCACCTGTGCCTTGTTCCCTCCTCGCCTTGAGAAGCACCTTGTGGATCAAGGGAAATGGGGGAAAGGCGTAGAAGAGGACCGGGGTCCATGGCCTCGAGAAGGCATCCCCCTGCAGCGAGTCCTGCTGAGGGAGGCGGGCAAGAAACAGCCTCAGCTTCGCATTCTCCCTGGAGGCAAACAGGTCCACCTGAGGCGTGCCCCAGTAGGAGAACAGATCTTGTACTACCTCCGGCAGGAGAGACCACTCGTGAGATGCTGCCCCTATTCGGCTTAGGGCATCGGCCAGAGTGCTGGAGGCTCCTGCCACATGGATGGCTAGGAGATCTGCCCCCAGGTTGCACATGAGGGACCAAGAGCGGAGAGCTTCCTTGCACAGAGGCATGGAGCACTTCCCGTCCTGGCGGTTTAGGTAGTACATGGTCGTGGTATTGTCCATCTGGACCTGGACCACTTGACCCCGTACAAACAGAGCGAAGGCGGTGAGGACCAGATGGACCACCCGAAGCTCCAGCAGGTTGATGTGGCATCGGGACTCCCGAGGGGACCAGAGGCCATGCGCTCTGTGCTCCCCCAGATGGGCGTCGGTTGAAAGAGAGAATGTCGGCTCGGAGCGGACAAACGGGATGCCCTCCTGCAGATGAGCTGCAATCATCTACCACTGGAAAGCGTTCCACATCTCCTGGGTCACTGCCACTGGCTGATCTAAAGGACAGGAGCACTGTGACCATTGGCTGGCCAGTCCCCTTTGTAGGGGACGTATGTGCCAACAGGCCCAACGGACCACGCTGGTGGAGGCTGCCATGAGACCCAGGAAGTCCCAAGCAGGGTGCAATTGCCCAACCTGAAATGACTGGGCAAAGGAGGAAAGAACCTCGGCCCTGTCCGCCAGGAGCCGTGCTCTGGCTCGAACAGAGTCGAGCTCTGCCCCGAAGAATTGAATCACCTGCTTTCGCACAAGTTCCGACTTGACCTCGCTGATGAGGAGGAGGCCAATCTGAGAGCAAACCTGGAGGGCAAGATCTCTGGACCGCTCCACCTCCAGTCTGGAGGAGGCTGCAATCAGCCAGTCATCCAGGTAAGGGTACACCCAGACCCTTCGGCGCCACAGGAATGCTGTCACCACTGCCGTGCATTTGGTGAAGACCCTGGGAGCTAGGGAAAGGCTGAAGGGCATGGCCCGGAACTCGTAGAGGGATCCCTCTACCCTGAAGCGGGGGAATCTCTGGTGGGACGGACGGATTGGGACGGAAAGAACACGTCCTGGAGGTCCAGAGAAGAGAACCACATGCCTCGGTCCAAGGATGGGATTATCTGAGCCAGAGTGACCATCCTGAAGGTCCAAGACCTTAGGAACCTGCTCAGGTCATGCAGGTCGAGAATGGGGTGCCAGCCCCCCATCCGTTTTGAGACCAGGAAGTACCTGGACACAAACCCGGGTCTGGAGGAGGATCCGCCACCTTCTTGATCACCTCTTTTTCGAGGAGCAGGGCGATATCGGCTCGGCGAGCCGACAGAGAGGCTGCGGACCCCGTAGCACCCCAAGGGGTGACAGCTCAGAAGGGCGGGGCCTGCTCAAACTCCAGGGGCAGGCCCTTTCCTACCACCTCCAATACCCAACAGTCCATGGTGATAATGGACCAGGTGGAAAGGAAGTGGCGGAGCCGTTCCCCCATGGGGGGAACCCAGGGGGGAGTGACGAGGCTGGGGGCGACACCTCTCAACCCGTCACTGGGCAGGCTTTGAGGAGGGACCGGCCGAGGGATCTCCTGGGCCTTTTCCTTCCTGCTTCCTATTAGAGGAAGCTGCAGGCTTAGGTTTGGGGTGCCAAGTGCGAGCCTGCTGGCCCTGGTGCTGGTGCTGTTGGGCCGGACGTGCCACAAGTGCAGAAGGTCAAAAGGACTTATGTTGCTGTTGTCGACGGCCCCCGTCCTTCTGGGCGGAGGTGACAGAGTCCAGAGTGGCATTGGACTTTTCGATCCGCTGGAGGTGACCTTCCACTCCAGGGCCGAAGAGGTCGGTCCACAGGAAGGGGACATCCGCCAGCTTATGCTGGGTATCCACCGTGAAAGTGGATATCCTCAGCCATGCTCTGCGGGGCATGGCCACCACGGCCGCAACTGATCTGGCACAGGAGTCTCCAATGTCTAGAGCCGTTTGGAGCTGCTGTTTTGCCACCACCCTTCCCTGGTCCCGTACCTGCCTGACCGTGGTCTGCAGGTCAGCCGGGAGATGAGGGATCAAATCATCCAGGGAGCCCATGCGGGCATGGGAGAAATGTGCCATCAGCAC
This sequence comes from Neoceratodus forsteri, assembly GCA_016271365.2. Taxonomy (NCBI): domain Eukaryota; kingdom Metazoa; phylum Chordata; order Ceratodontiformes; family Ceratodontidae; genus Neoceratodus; species Neoceratodus forsteri. The sequence continues at coordinate 506,374,588 of CM028129.1, forward strand.
GGCCGAGCTGGCCTGGCAGAGGCCAAGGGTGGATGCAGCGTACACCTTGCGCTTGGCACAGTCCAGCTTTTTGGACTCCTTGTCGGGGGACTTATCCACATCCCTAGCATTCCCGGAACGCCGGAAAACGCTATCAGTGACCAATCCCTCAGCGGAGGGGTGTTCCGAAAAAACAGACAAAGAGCCGGTAGGGACCGCACACTTCCTGGCCAATGGCGCAGGACAGGAAGCAGGCCGCTGCCAGAGCTCCAAGGCTGGGCCAATAATGGCTTCAGCCACCGGAAAGGCCTCTGTGGGTGAATCCCCTCGGTCCAGTATCTCCATTAGGGGATACTAGGCCCGCTTGGATAAGGGCTCAAGCTGCATCCCAGTAGACTCCAAGATGAGCCAAAGCAGACCCATGAAGGACGATGGGCTTTCGTCCATCGACTGGTCCCCGCAGGACTCCAGGTCAATGGGCCTGGAGAACAGGGAGGAGTTGTCGTCGGACTCCGAGGAGTCCGCGAAGAGCTGACTGGGGCCTGAGCCACCCTCCACCTGCTGAGGACGGTCGGGAGTGAGGGTGACTGACAACCTAAGGGGCAGGCCTTGACCCGACTGAGAGTCCTTGGTCGGCGGCCCCGATTTCGGTTGTGGAGGCAGAGGTTTCACCACAATCGGTGGGGCAGCTGGTTTCGGCCGAACAGCTGGCTCAGGCTTGGGCACCTCGACTACAGCGAGGGGTTGTTTCGGCCGCTCAAGTGACAGCCACTTGATGGCCGGGGAAGGCAACGGCGTCTACTTGTTCCCAGACAGAAGTAACTGCTGCCACATCAGGTCCTCATAGCGTCAATGCAATTTGCACCGAAGCCTCTCCTCTTCCAAGGAGGAAGACGAGGACGAGTGGTGGCGTCACTTAATTCGGTGCCGAGACCGAGACCGCCAATGTCAGCAGGATCGGCTGGACCGAGAGGATGTCCGAGACCGAGATCCTCTATGTTTCCGAGGATGGGTCTGGGAAGGGGCGGGGGACACCCGCTTTTCCCTCGGCTCAGAAGCCTTGACTGGGGACTCCGGCACCGGAGGCACAGGCAAGTCCCCAGTCTCCACCGGGTGAACTGGTGAAGGGTCGTCTGCTTCACCAGTCGACAGCCCATCCGACGGGTTGAGAAAAATCTCGACCGCGTTGACGGGTGTCTCGGCCGGCTGACCCTACAGGAACACCGTGAAGCCAGCAGCCTTAGCCGCAACCTCAACCGAAGTCGAGTGTCGACTGTCTGGGGAAGGGGACCTCTCCCACGAACGCTGACGGTGGGACTTACCTTTCGAGTCCTTCTTTTTGGACCAAGAAGAATGTCCCGATGGCCCCTCTCCCTTCGTGGAAAGGGATTGGCAAAGCTCCTTAAAAGAAGCTGAATATGAGGTACCCAGAGAGAGCGGGATAAATGCTGCAACCAAGGAAGAGGATGATGCGGCCTGTGCCACCTCCTCCTCGAGGGCGATCATCTGCTCAAGTTGCTCAGCCGAGCCAGATGCCACGGTAACCACCCAATGGGCCTCCGTCTTCACCGGTGGGTAGCGCTTCTCAGGGCGCCCAAGCTGTAACCGGGCAGCGCTGTCTTCCAGGACGTTGGACGAAAACGAACGGCATAACTTGCAGGCCTGTGGGTCATGGTCTAGGCCGAGGCAGTTGACGCATGTGGAGTGCGGATCTGTCCTGGAAATTTTCTGCCCACATGGGCACTGCCGAAATCCGGGCGTCGATGTGTCCATCGCAGCCGCGAGGGAGTAATATGACCAAAGTCTTGAAAATTTTAGAATAAGTTTTGGGCGAACCGAAGAATTAGGATCCAGTCTACATGCAGAGCGTTAAGGAGGGAACCTAAGCTTCCAAGCGGTAAGGAAGATCTGGTGTCATGGGGTGGAGTCGAGAGTTTTACCACCCGGGTGGGTGGGAGGAGCCAGCTTGAAGACCTTCCGGCAAGATTTAAAGTGGCAAGGAACCTGCCAGACAGTGTGGATGATCAACATATCCATGTCCCTAGAATTAAGTATTTAGGGATCTACCTGGGCAAATCCCCACGAGTCGCAGAAGAGGGGGCCTTCTCCTGGTGCCTATCCTTGTCCTTCTTTTTATGCCCCTCCGGAGAAGTCAACGCCTGCCTTAACTTTCTCAGCTCTTTTCTCCATCGCAGACATCTTTTCTTCAGGAGATACCGAGGGACTGCTGGCATCGCTATGGAAGTTGCCGCTTGAACCGAAGGCTGTGCGGACACTTATCAACCGCGTGGTCGGGGCCTAGGCAGAGGAGGCAGAGGGAGTGACCGTCCTTGTGTGGCAGTTGGGCGCCGCACGAATCGCACTTGTTTTTAGAGGGGGACGACATAAAACGACGTTCACCTGACGATCGAACAGAAAAACTGTAGGTTTCTTAGAAAAAACCAACGAAGAGACAGAACTGCAACGAACTTAACCGTGAGGTGCTACTCGTAGCTAACGGCGGGAAAGAACTGGAAGGCGGGCGTCTGGGACCGCCCCTTTATACCGACGTCATATGACGCTGGTCACCTGACGAGGGGGCGGTCCCACGCCAGGGACTGCTAGCTAGAAATTTTTCTGTGGGGTCCTGCCGCCAGCCGGCATCAGTCCTATATGTAATTACCTACTGCAAGAGCCCTCTCGAAGTAAGATCTACCTGTCTTCTCAGAACAATATGGGCAGACCTACACAGATGGCATCTCTTGCACCTCCCTTTCCACTCTAGGCTACAGACTCTTAAAACCAATATACTCCCAAGATTCCTTTACTTATTCCAGGCAGTCCCTTGCCCAATTCCACAAAGAAACATCATGTTCTGGCAGAAGAAACTTTCAAATTTCTTATGGGCTCACCTTCCCCCTAGAGTGTCCAGGAAAATCCTTTTTTTTTACCTAGACAGGAGTGAGGCAGAGCTTTCCCCAGCCTCTGGGATTACTGGCTAGCAGTTCAGATGAAGATGGCCCTCTTCTAGACACACCCCACCTACAACCCGCACTGGAAGTAAATGGAAACTAAGATTAGAACTAGAATACCACTTTTGGCAGTTCTATTTAATCCTCCTTCCCAAATAAATCCAGAGGAATACCAACAATTTACTGTACAAACAACTCTACGGGGTTGGATTCAGAGAATTAGAAACGGCTTCACAGCCAAACCATGTGGAAATATAGGTGGTGAATTACAGTGATAGCTTTGAGCCAGCCACTCAGTCAGGATGGTACTGGAGGCAGCTGGTGAAGGGTTTTTGTGCCCCATGGCAGGTTCTTAAAGGTGAAGATATACAGCCCTTTGAAGTGCTCAGAGCCCAAGCTGATTGGAGCCCCTCAGATTGTGTATACTTTTATCAGATTAGAGACCACATCCAAAATAAATTCTGCCAAATTATGAGTTGACAGGATGAAAGACCATTCCCTGAGGCCTTCGAGATCATCTGGAAAAGAACACATGGTAAAGGGGCAATATCCATTGTATACTGGAATCTCATAGAAGATAAGACCCACAATATACAACAGCTACGCCATAAGTGGGAGGGTGAGCTTGGTGTAACTTTGAATTCTAGAGACTGGTTAAAAATCTTTAGAAATATGTGTAAGACCACCTCCTCCCAATCTTGGAGAGAATATGCCAGGAGGGTCAGGATTAAGTACTTCTACACTCCATACAAATTATTCAAGGCAGGCACAGTTCAGAGGGCAACCTGCTGGAGGCATTGTGGCACTGTCGAAAGTGGATCAAGTACATGTATTTTGGCACTGTGCAGGTATCTGGGGTGTCTGGAACCAGATCATTACTCACCTGACAGACCTATTTGGGTTAACTATTGAAGTGGGCCCTGAGCATTTACTGCTGGGTCTCTATCCAGCCGATATTAAAGGCAAAGAAGGGCATTATCTATGGGTGATTCTCACAATAGCAGCCTTAAAAGCTATTACAAAAAAGTGGCTCCAGCAGATTGCCCCATCCATTCAGGACTGGTTGGAAATAATTTCACAAATCCATAGCATGGAAAGAATCACTTTTTCTGTAAATCGTCAAAAAGAACAATTAACTAATAGATGGGATATTTATAGAGATAATATACATTAAATAATTCATTATGAAATACCACTTGGAATGAACAATTCACTCCCCCCATGACCCCTCAATTCTTCCCCTTACTAATGTATTGACTGATTCTCCTTTCTTTTTTCTTTTACCTGGGCACAGTAGTAACCTTTTGTTTCCAGTTTTACTCTCCCTATTTATTGCACTAAAGTTTTATCTTTTTAAGAACTGTTTCTTTCTTGAGCAAAGACTGTTATTATTGTAATAACCTGTCATAATCATAATAATCGACGAAATTAAGAAATTGTATGTATCTTCAGAATGCTGCTTTTATAATGGAATTATTTAATAAACAAGTTTAAAAAAAAAAAAAGAATGGCCTCCGCCACCGGGAAGGCTTCTGTAGAAGTATCTCCCTGGTCGAGGATCTCGGTCAACGGGTAATGAGCCTGTTTCTGAATGAGCTCCATTTTCATACCTGTGGACTCAGAGATCAGGCGGAGAAGGCCCATGAAAGAGGAATGGCCTTCCTCCATCGAGAGATCCCTCACAGACTCCATGCCTACTGGACGGGAGTGCAGGGAGGAACCCTCCGACTCTGAGGAGTCGTTAAAGAGGGGTTGACTGCCCAAGTACCCACTTGACCCTCCACGGACAGTTAAGGGTGACAGTGACTGACAGCCGATGGGGAAGTCCCTTGGTTGGCCGAGACTCCTTGGTTGGAGCGCTGTCCGGTGGCTGTTTAGGCACCGGCTCCACCGAAATTGGTGGAGATGCCAGGATCAGCCGAGCTGGGACCGTCTTGGTCGACTCCTTAGGCAGAGAAGGCGTCGGCCTGTTGGGCAAAAGCCAGGTGATGGCCGGTGTAGCAGCCGGAGCCAGCTTCATGCCGGTGAGCACCAGCTGTTGCTACATGTGATCACTGTAGCATTGACGCAACTTGCGCCAAAGTCTCTCCTCTCCCAAGGAGGATGAAGAGTAGCGGCGGCGCCACTTGCTGTGATGTCAAGAGCAGGAGCGCCGGTGTCGGTGGAAACCACTCAACACACAGGAAGAAGACCAAGACTGCTGGGGGGACTGGCGGCAGGCCCGGAGGGAGTCAGCAAGCACCGAGGCTCCTCCTTGTCTTGGTCACCGACCAGAGGTGGCAGGTCAGTGGACTGATCCGTTCCAACATTCTGAGTCAGGACCGGAGTCCTGGATAAGGAAGTATCACCCTCTTAAGTCAACAACTGGTTGACCAGTCTGAGAAAAATCTGGGCAGGAAGTTCAACCAGCATCTTGCTCCAAGCTGTTCAGCGGGTCCCTCAGCCGTGGAGAACACCCAACCGTCATCCTTAGATTTGACTGGCGAATTCCATTTGCTCAGTTGGCCTAACTTGAGTTGGGCAAGACAGTCCTCGAGAATGGTAGGATGGAAAGTTTGACAAATGTCGCAGGCCTGTGGATCATGCTCATGCCCCAGGCAATAGATGCACGTGGCATGCGTATCTGTGTGGGACATCTTCTGCTCACAAGGGCACCGACGGAACCCGGGAGCAGACTTTTTGTTCACTGCAGTCACAATTGATGATCGAGCTGAAGACACAAAGTATTAAACTTTTTAGGAACTAAATCCATAGATTTAGTTGCACGGGCCTACTCAGCGCTAGAGCAGTAAGGAGGCAACCTGCTTCTTCCAGTGGAAAGGAAGATCTGGCATCATGGGGCGGAGCCGAGGGAGTTACCACCTGGGTGGGTGGGAGAAGCCAGCTTGAAGACTTTACGGCAAGTTCTTAAAGGGAAAGGCAACTGCCAGAAGTGTGGACAGAACATCATATCCACGTCCCTAGGATAACTTATTACCTCATCAGAACAGTCAGACTTTCTTGAACTGTGAAGTGCAGTCTGAGTTGTGCTGACTGTTTAAGTTGCATCAGTGAGCCAGCATGCCATAGCAAGGGCTCACATGAAACAACAATACAAAAGAACTATAGTTCTTTTGTTTTGTTCTTTTCTGAAAACAGCAGGACTTTCTTGAATACTGAAGCTGCAGCTGGAGTTGTGCTACCGGTTCAGCTGGAGCAGTGAACCGACAATCCCCTGATCTTTCTGTCTCGACCTTTATATTTTTATTGTTTTTATTCCCTCCCCCTGCCAACTCAGCCAGCCCTCCCTCCCTTGATTTTCCCCGATCATTTGACCTGAATACTGTAAAAGCAAACCGGAAGAGGGGCACCAATGTTTATAATACAGATGAAGCCTCTTAACAGGGACGACTGCATGGACAGCAGTTTGTCCCTATTATCAGGAGAGGCGGTTTTCCCAAACAAATAGGGTGGCAGTTTTAATCACGGTTGGTAGAGCTTTATTATAGTTTAAAAACAATATAATGCTTTGTCATTTGTAAAAAATAAATAAATGTGATAGTCAACAGAAATTAGCAACAGAGGCCCCTACTGTCCTAACGATACCTTTCCAAGGCCTTAATATAAACTGTGGTGCCTTACTTACTACTGTTCTTCTTATATCAAGTCCCTCTCCCCACCTTCTCTTTTACCAAACCTCTTGTATTCTTCTACTTCACCCAAATCCACTTGACTTGGCCTTCTTGCCAGTCATAATCCTGAGACTAGAGCACTAACCACTAGGCCATTCCCACTGGTTATGAAATGTCCTTACTGGTTCAACCTATTAGTACTCTAGCCCCACCCTCCACTTTTTCTTTTCTGTTTCAACTGCCAGGTGGTGCAGACTTTCTCTTGTTGTCTCCTTTTTCTTCCTGTTCCTTAAGTTTGCTTACTCCAGTACAGCACCATCAGTTTCACATACTTTTATAACCATCTCTCCCCCATTCGAATTCTGCTGTGCATCACAACTTAAGCAGATTAGCCGAATTGTAGATAAACCAACAATCTATTTGATCAGTCAAAAGAGTCCTGTACACATCTACTCTCTGCTTATAGTTTGCCCCTCTCCCTCAGTTATGTCCCTCCCTACTCATATTCGTACATTGTGTTCTTGCTCGCTATTCTCCACCTGCGTACTTGTCTGCCTCAAGTCTGCCCCCTGCTGCCCATCTGCTACAAATCTGAGGCAAGACCCTAACGATTTCACTTTCTCTAATCAGCTAATATTTCATAATAGTCACCCAAATCTAACTTTGCTTCTCAACTCTAACATCTTTCTTCATTCTGTGGCATATGTTACTAAGAAATGCATAAGCCGTCCCCCACATTTACTCCCTCCTTAAGTCTATCGCAAACTATGGTATTTATGGCTCCTTGCACTTATTCTGATCGGGACAATGAATCAAACCCTGGACCAATGGCTTCTCTCTCCCACTCCGATCCGGCCTGGATGGGGAATAAAGGTCTTCATATTGTTCGCCTAAACATAAGAAGCCTTCTTTGTAACCTTGTAGACTTAGAGGCTTGGATGGCCTTATACCACCCCAATATCCTTTGCCTCTCCGAATCATGGCTAAAACCCTCTGATCCTGACTCTGCTTGTATCCTGCCCAAATACAACCTCCTAAGACATGACCACTCTTCACCTAAACATGGGGGTGGAGTTGCTATCTTTTTTAAATCTTATCTTTATCTCTCTGCCCTCCCCTCCCCCTCCCTCACTGTGAAGCACTGCACACTGTTTCTGCCTACACGATACCAAGAAACTTCACATCGGCTGTGTTTACAACCCCCCTGCTGGTGGTATTTCTAGCCTCTCTGAGCTTCTCTCTAGTATGACAACATCTGTTAGTCAGAATGAAGTTATTATTTAGATGATATAAACCATGACCGGTTAGGAAAATCTCATAAAACCTTCGACACCACTATTAAAGGGTTCAACTTTCAGCAGCTCATTACTGATCCCACTAGAGTCTCGTCTAACTAGTGCATGTACCCTCACCGACTGGATCCTGACTAGAACTGACAGGGTATCTAGTGTTGGCACACTCTCTGATGCCATCTTGGACCACTCCGCCATCTACTGCATTTGGATTGCAATCCCTCACCCCAATCGAAAATTATCTCTTTTCGTTACTTCACTAACTTCAATCAGGCAGCATTCCTGTCTGACCTCTCTTGTACAGACTGGTCCTGCCTCTATTCTGCAAATGATGTTCAAGTAACACTGGACTATTTCTTAAGTGAATTCAGTGTGCTCCAAAATCTGCATGTTTCCGTCTCCCACCGGATTCGTGGCACCCCAACTTGGTGGCTTAATAAAAGCCTTCTTACTCAACTAAAAGCTAGGGACAAAAGCTGGGTTCGCTTCAAAGCCTCAGGCCTTTTCACTGACCTTCACGACTATAGAGCTAAGAGGAATGCATGTAAATGTAATATACGCTTGGCTAAAAGCTCTTATTGCAAAAATCTATTAACCAGTGCTGCTGGAGATTCAAAAAAAGTTTTGGACTCATATCAAAACCTTTTTGGGGGCTAAACACACCTAGTCTGTAAATGACATGATCATAAATGGTTTACACTGCAGTAACCCCACCACAATAGCCAACTCCTTCAATAAACAATTCTCAGATCTAGCCACCTACACTGCTGCTTTTACTTCATCACAGCCCTCCATCTTAAACCCCAATGTTAATGTGTCCCACTCTCATCCACCATTTCACTTCCGGCTAGTTACCAGAAGTGAAGTCTTAAAATTGCTTAGGACCATCTCGGTTACTACCAGTGTGGGTGCTGACGATCTTGAGCCAAGACTTCTAGAGATGGGAGCTTCTCTTCTTGCTATAATCTACAATATCTCACTGTGCAGTGGTGCTGTTCTGAATATCTGGAAGCTAGCCAGCATTACACCAGTTTTCAAGAAGGGTAACCCCAAACTCACCATAAATTATTGTCCCATTGCCATACTATCAGTTCTAAGTAAGGTCCTTGAAAAACTAGTCTCTCTGCAGACCACTGGCTATTTACATAACCACAAACTTCTATCTGACTCCCAACATGGGTTCAGAAAATGATGTTAAAGTAGCTATGAATAATGGCCTCTTTACAGGAGCGGTCTTCATTGATTTAACAAAATTAATTTGATTTAACAAAAGCATTTAATGTCAATCACTCGCTGATTCTTTTTTTTTTTGTACTTATATTTTATTGTTTTCATAATAAAACAATTACATACAAGCTACAGTATCTCATGTCAGAGATCACATATCAGGACACAAAAGATCATAGGATACATTCAATGTAATAGTCTTTGTTAGTCTAGACAATCTGATTTACGTATATGGGGATATTTCTTCATGTATCAGTCCACAGAACAGAGTCCTGAAAAAAAGCTGCACCCCACAAGACTTTGAGCAGTCATTTCTAAAAATATACAATTTTTACCTTGCAAAAGTTACACAATATCCAGTGTTGTTATGACCCTCTACCAAACATTAGAGCCAATAAATGGTAGCAAACAGCAGTAGAGCTCCTTGATACCCACTGTATCAATATTTAAATACAGAAAACAGTCCCTTATTTGACTAAACCAGCCACCCTGATATTCCCATGGCTTTAACTTAGAAACGTTGTTACAGCCTTTATAACCAGCTGATTTTTAAACTATAGCATACTACTATATTAATGAAACAAGCTTACAAAACTGCAGCTCCCAACTCAACATGGGTAATATCAACATTGTTTATTCTAATCAGAGCTTCAGTCCCCTTTTATATTTAAATGCAACTTGGACAGAGTTTCTGAAAAACCTGTAGATGTTCAAGTGTCAGTCTCTGATTCTGAATCGGTCTCCGCCGTCCGTCTGGATCTATCAAACTCCTGCGAAAGGGCCTCTGCCTTCTTACCGGCCTCCTCTGGATCTGAATACTGACATACATGGCCTCCATACTGAATCCTCAAGCAAGCAGGCATCAGGAGAGAGTGCGTTACACCCAAACTGCGTAACTTAGCTCGCACACCGTCAGATCTTTTCCTCCTCACCCTGGTGGCAAATGATAAGTCTGGAAACATGTGGATGGTGGATCCCTGATAGTTGAGCCGTTCGGTATTCCTGGCTGCTTGGAGAATAGTATCCTGAATTACTGGACTTGTGGTGATCAAGAGAGTCGTTCTGGGGAGCTCAGTCGGACCCGATGCCACTCTAGTTGATATCCGGTAAGCCCGGACAAACTGAGCAGTAATGTGAGGCTTGAGCTGTAGGGCTCCAGGCAACCATTCCTTGAGAAAATAACTTGTCTCCCTCAATGTTTTCAGGAAGCCCCACTATACATATGTGAGATGTCCTTTGGGAGTTCTCTAGAGCTTCTAGACGATACTTAAGTTGGGTATTTTCTTGATGCAGTTTGTTTGTGGCGGTTAATGCTTTGGTTGCCATGGATTCAGCTGTAGCCACCGTAATAGATGCAGCAGCTATCTTGGCGTCCTGTTCTGCAAATTTTGTCAGGATCAATTCCACTTTTGAATCAATCGCTTGCATAGATTTTTGTAATGCATGCCCTGGTGGTTCAGAGTCTGGAGAGGTAGGACCCGAGGCCTCCACTGGTGCATTCTGAACAGGTGAGTTCTTTAAAGTACTTGCCGAGGCTTTATTAGTCCATCCCATCGCACAAAAAAGGTATAGTTGGAGTCAGTGCAGTCTATTAAACTTGTTTTTGAAGATAGTTGGCTGGATTTTCAGGTTTTCTGCAGTTATTTCTTTTTTTAGTGAGATTTTGATGGAGCTCAGCTGAAAGTCTCTGTCGGGTGGTGTGTTTACGCCGCTAAATCACCATGCCTAACTAAATTGCTATCCCTAGGTTTAACCCTGACTTTGTCTCCTGGTTCAACAGCTATTTATCAGATAGAAAGGAAAGGGTCAAATTTAACTCTGCTGTCGAGCCTCTCCACTGTAAACATTGGCGTCCCTCATGGCTCCATCCTTGGTCCTCTACTTTTCACTCTCTTTATTAATGATATCCATAAAATTTCCTCCACCTGTTCATCCCTGCTTTATACAGATCTGTTTGTCTATCGCAGCGCTAAATCGAGCTTTGTCCTAAATTCCAGTCTCACATCTTTCTCCTTACACAAAACTGGCCCTTAGAAAACAATCTGGTTCTGACCACCAGTAAAATGCAATCCATGTTATTTGGCTCTACCTTCAGACTAAGGAAATGCGATGGTAAGTTGTCAATTAATAGTGCTGACGGATCCCCCTTTGGAGAATGTTAGTTCATTCAAATACCTCGGGATCACGCTTGACTCCTTGTTAGACTTTGACCTACACATTTCCCTCACTTGTAGAGCTGTAAATTTCAAAACTGGTATTGCCTACAGAACAAGTTATGCGCTACCCCCCTCTGCCAGAACTGCCATTGCGCAGGGTGTTCTACTTACTCCCTGCCCTGGCCTATGGCTTGGTAACCTTTACTGGTGCTGCAAAATCTAACCTTTCAAAGTGGGATACTACCTAGAACAGCATTTGTCACTACACCTTAGCATCTCCCCGCCTCACTCACCACTGTAATCTTTATAGTGGCCTAAAGTGGCCCTCCCCTTCTGCTCATCGATCTCTGGCTTTTGGTTGCTTTATAGACAGCATCATTCGTATTGGCATTCCCTCCTCTCTCCGCTAACATGCTGTTACCAGCTAATCCGTGTTAAAACCTTGGATCTGGGAATCAAACTCTACTAAGTATACCCAGGTGCATAATGCAAATGGGGACTCAGGCCTATTCCCACACTGCACCCCACTTCTGTAACTCTCTACCACTAGACCTTATGCTCTCTCCAACTCATGACTACTTCAAAAAGATGCTCCACACTTACCTCATAACAACTGACTCTTGCAAAGGTTTTTATCCTCCTTGACCTTCCTCCTCAATTTCTCCCCTTCACCACTCTCTCCTCCTTCACACTGATCCCCTCTCCCTTGGTCATCATAGCAGATCTTGTTGTAAAGCCCCAAGTGACTTGTTGGTTAGCCTTTTTTTTTTTTTTTAACCATGAGAAAATTCTTTACATTTTTCTTGTTATTGTGGCTCAAGTATTCAGTAGTTCTAATAATAGAAACTGAAAATCTTCTTAGATAGCTTCAAAAATGTCCCAGAAACGCCAAAGTGAACCGAACTAGCCATTCCTATTAAGCATTTTGAGCACGAATAGGACACAATGGGAAGGAACTGGTTACCAGGGAAATGTCCCAATTAACAATGTCCATAGTAAGCATGTTCCGATTAAGTGGCTTCCATCTGTATTTTATATATTTAGCGGACCAGGGTATCCACCCTGGTACCCGCTTTGTATAAAACCCCTGCAGTACAGGCATAGTTCGGGAAGCATAGGGAAACCAAGAGAAATTATAAAATTTGCAAGTAGCATTTTATTATCAATAACAATTAAATAAAATTAAAAAAAATGTACAGGATAGTGCTTCACAAAGGCAGTACATATAAAAATCCTTCCTCTGAGTCTCTCTCTAAAATCGCAGTCCCCCCCTCCCCAAAAACGAAACATTGCTCTCTTTATATGAGATATCTGTGCCTGGCAGATTAATCTCTGCACCCTATTCTTGTAAGTGTCATTTCCTATTTTTCACAAAATGCTAAAAGACTTTTTTTCCATTGACCTTCCTGTGAGCGGCCTGATGAACACATTAGTTTTCTTAACAGGTGCAACCAATTAAGACATCCTGTCCCAGAGCTAGTTTCCTGTTAATAATTCTGCAAACAAGTTTGTGGAGGTCAAAATACAGCTCAAGGTTAGACCCTTGTATTACAGATTGCCATTTTTAAAAGAAACCCAAATAGCTTTCTGCATTCTTTTCAATAGTATAACTGTATACATTTGCAAACCAAGAGATCCCCATTTAAAGAGATTCACCAACTTTTTGTAAATTAGATTTCCACCAAGTATTTTGGTGCCTTGCCTTGGTGAAACACCATTGGTGTATATCTTCTTTTTTTTTTCCTTAGTTTTTGTTGACCGGGTAAGTGCACTAGACAAATCCTGCCTATTTTCAGGGACGACCCAGGGGAAGGGGATACAGATAAATGCCAACTGACCTTGAACCAGATTAAGCTGTTGGTGGTATTTTTAGTGAATGAGGGAAATTTGGCCAGGACATTGGGGAAATTCCCCTACTCTTTTCGATCTTTAACATCCACCTGAACTACCACCAATCCAGGCAGATAAGACCTCGGTTTAATCTTATAAAATTTCTTCTGGTACTTTAGAAGTGGAAGGGATCATAACTTTGCCCCTGCCGGATCCCTTCCACTTCCCGGTCTCTGGAGCTGTCCATGATCCACCCCGAGCTCAGGCATGTGGACGTGTACCCAGGGAGAGCGCAGGGATGCGCGCCATTAAAGTCTATGGGGCAGTTATATTTATTTATTTTTTTAACTGTTTATTTGTAGCATTATATACATAAGCATACAAATACTTACATCCTGAACAAATATATCGACAGGAATTTCTAGAAAGACATAACACAGGATACAGACTATCTGTTCACTTGGTACATCATTAGGGGTATCCACAGTTACAGATGATCTACCCATACATTTTTATCATTTCAGGAGCTATATTGCAACCAATGCCCTAACTTTTCAGCATAGGAATATTAATAAAAAACACACTTGCAAACCAACCTATAAAGGTATATGTTAACTTTACACAACATTGTTAAAGAAGATCTCCATTCTGGAGCTCCCCTTAGGCTTGGTGGGTGTATATATGGTGCTACCTAAATGCATCTCCTGGGAAACATGCCCTTTAAATGACACAACCAAAAAATTGTCTGGTGTCTAGAAAAAAAAACAATGAGTTTGAGCTGCACCAAGACCTGCTTGTGCCTCTAGCAGAAGTATCTTTAGGCACCTAAATAAGGGAGATCAAGTCTCCGGGCTCCCTTGGAACTGCCGAGCAGCTAAACATGCTGATCTTCAGCTAGGCAAAAAGCACCCTACTTCATACACCACCCTATAAATTAATGTAACCCTCCTGTTACCCGGGGTTACTAGAATCCCAGTAAAACCTAGTGGTAGGCAGGAAAGGCAGCTTGTGAAACTCCAGTTAAATGGATTTCACAGTTTCATTCTGTTCTCAGTCTCAGCTGAGACTGAGGGATGACATCATTTTAGAACTGTTGCAGCTGCATAAGCCACAATGGAATGATGCAGTTGAAGGTTAGAGTAAAACGCTGGAGAATTTGAAGCCAGTCTGTGTGTGCAGTCTGAGAGAGAGAGAGACTGTAGTGCAGCAGAGTGTGTGCAGGCTCTCAGAGCTTTAAGCTCTGTTACAGAGCTACTTTTGTTTAGGTGTGTGTTTCCACCTGAAGAGGAACACAGGAACTGATCATTGAAGTGGCGGAGACGGCTCTCAATGGTTCAGAGCCCCATCCCTCAGGGGAAGGGGGACAGATGTCTGCCTGTTTTCCAGGGGCAACACCCCTGGGTCCGGCTAAGAGAAAGAAGCTGCCTGTTTGAGTTGTGCTGCGGCACCAGAAGCTCTGTGAGAAGAATTCCTTGAGGAGGAAATGCCTGTGGGGCACCTGCAACCAAAGGGTGAGTTCACTCTGAAAAAGGGCCAAGTGTTTTTTCACCTAAAACAGAAGGAAACCTAAAGGGACTCTTACTGTGGGGTCAGGAAAAGACAGCAAAGTACAGTTGGAAGATGTGGGGATTGGACTGCTTAAATCCGTGGGGGGTCTAGAGTAATGGACAAAGCCACTTATAAGTATGTTCAAGTCCAGCACAAATGGAAAGAAAGAATGTGGGGATTGGACTGCTTAATTCTGTGGAGGGTCTAGAGTAATGGGCAATTCCACTTATTTTAACTATGTTCAAGTCCAGCACAAATGGGAAGCAAGACAAGTAGACTGAATGTGAAATACATTTAGCAGGAATCTACACAGCACAGTGCTAAAGGATGAGGTATTACAGTCCAGAGAAAGGGCCGGGTATGAATTGTGGGAGCGAGAGGTGGAAAACCCCCATCAGTAGTAACCAAATTCACCTCTACGGATTTGCTCTGAGACACCTTTTGCTTTCCCTCAGGTACTTGGCCAGTGCCAGAGGAAAGTACCCAGACGTGGGATTAAGAGGAAGATTCCCTGATGGAGCAGAGGTGCTCTTAGGTGGTTTAGGGAGCCACCAGAAAATGTTTCCATGATACATGGAAGGTGTCCAAGTGGCTGGCAAGGGAACCGAGCCAGGGAAAACCCAGAACAGTGTACAAATTCAGGCTGTGTAACCCAAAGCAGCGTACAAGTCCGGGCTGTGTGCCCAGTGGGTTGTAGAGCCTGAGGGCTAAAGTGATGAGGAAATGTTCTGGTCTCCTTTAATCTGCATTACCAGGAGTGTAGCCCCGTGGGGTCCATCTATGCTTTAATTCTGTTTGGATGTGAATAAAAGCCACACTTTATAATCCCACTTCTGGTATTGGACATTACAGTTATTGCTTCCTGTGTTCGGAGTTACTTGGGTGCCCCTGTGCAGAGTAGCCAAACCTAGCCTATGTGCCAAGTGACATATTCCTCCCCGAACCCAGCCCACCTGGTAGAGCTGTCAGATACAAACGGCATACCAGCCTGGGGTTACATTAACATTAAATCATGCACTATATTTCAATATATAAATCCAGATTTAACAAACACATAACTATTATAGTGACTTACTCGAATATTTAGGAAACTTAAAAAGCATTCAATTATACAGCTGCACATTATTTAAGAGGGAATTCTGTCATAGTAAAAGCAAGGTCTTAAAGACTTACTTATTGAAACATCCAAACCTTAGAGTCCTCACAAACTGAAATTTGAGTTACCACCATGAATTTCAAAAGAGAGTTTAAGTCCCGCAGCTGGAAAGGGCTACTCACCCGTTTTGAAGAGTTATAAATCAGAATGAAATTAAATCTTCATCTTACAAATGTGAGCACATTCAATCCCTTCCAGTTCATCCTCATCCGAGAAGCGCTCTTCTCATTGTCTTTTAGCCGCAATTCTCTCAACACAGGCTCCAGCTTCTTTCGGGTTGGCGAGGCGGTATTACCTATGGCCTTCAGAAAAACACAGGCAAGCCAGGAAAGCTAGTGAGTATGTGATGTCCAATTCTCAAAGTCGATTTTTCACTCCATCAAATGCCTTCCTCCTCACGGGAGACATCCGGAAAAAATAGAATACGGGCCTCTTTAACATAAATCGGACCCCTGCTCCTTAATGACCCAAGCAGCTCATCTCGTTCTCCCGCGGACCTGAGGGTAAAAAGAACAGTATGTGGGTTGTCCATGCTGTTTGGAGGCCTTCTGGGGGTAATCCTGTAAGCTCTTGAGACTCGAAAGTCTGAAAGTACTCAAATCCTCAAACCAAGCTTATAGGTCAGAAGGAAGAGCATCTCCCTCCAATTCCTCAGGAAGACCAAGTACTCTAATGTTTGCAGCCCTGTGTTCTCTAGCTGTTCCACTTGACTACGCAGGGTGGCCTGTTCTTTTAAGGATGTGGCAGTTGCAGCTAAGGCCTTCCCCGCCATGCCTTCTGCCGTCTTCGTGGTCTCTCCCACGGTATCTAGTCTGTGTTCCATAGACAGAGATTTTTCGAAAAAAGCCATCTAATTTTTGGTCCATTTGTTGGACCATTTTTGTCAAGGCATTTACCGCTATCTGCAAAGTTGTTAAAGTAGCTCCATTCAAGTCGGAGCTTACAGATTGTGTGGCGCCTGCTGCTTCATCGGGAGGTTTAGCGGTGGTAGAGCATGACAGAAAAAAATGGTGTTTTGCTGTTTTCGTACAGCCCATCTTCATTTATACTGTAGCTCTCTGGATGCAGCAATTCTACTGTCGAAATATATTGGTGGATAAATATTTATTTTATAAAATGATGCTTTTAGTTAAAATAAAAAATAAAGCACTGAGTTGAGAGCTCCAGAAAATTGCTGCTTCTGGCTGGGCTGCTAGCTCCATCCCTATGGGGGCATTTTTTTTTTTGAAATTATTGTTTATTCGCCTTCCTGCCTGCCATCCCGACCCTTCAGGAGTCTCAAGGTAGACATCCCTCTGCCTTCACCCTGCCCGTGATGACTTCCCATGAGCTTCGCTTGACCCCCGAAGGCATGATGCAGAGCCTCCTTATCCCAACAATCAACTTTCGTCGGTCCAGGGGTCATCGGGCGGGCGAAGGCACATCGAGGGCACGTCTCCGGAGGCTCCATCTTCCCAGCGATGGCAGGCATTTTTCCACTTTTTCTCCCACCCCCTACAGCGTAGGACCCCTGACGTCAAGGCGCAGAGTGCTGACGTCACGCTGTATGTTGGCAGCCCTTCCCGTAACCATTGGGGGCTTGCAGTACTCCGAGCCTCCGCTCGGAGTCAGACAAGTGTTCGGGCTATAGCCTTAACCCTCCCCGGAGTAGGCAAGCTGTCGTGGGATGCTCAAGCCTAACTCCCCCCGGCTGGCCCACCAGCGACCTGAGTCCGCTCCCGAACCCGGGTCGCTGGCGTGGAGCGAGGTGTGGCGTCCAGCGCCTCAACCCTCAGCGCCACCGGGCCGGCCTATGGGGGCAGTTTTAACAACATTTTTATATATAATAATGATCATTTAGTGGTTAATCAAGGGCACCTTTATAATGGCAAATTACGCAATGGGTTTCCCCACATGAAAAAGCTAAACTCAGTTATTATAACGTTCCACTTCAAAAATACCAGAAGAAATTTTTGTAAGATATACATCGACGGCGTTTCGACGAGGCAAGGCACAAAAATATGTGGTGCATACACATACCTGGTAAATATCTTTAACATGTAACTTCATATGTATTTTTTAACCACAGAAAAGCAAGGGAAGAATAAAGAATAGAAACAGCAAGTGAAGAAAGAGAGAAAACGTGGAAATTGTAGGACTGTTGGGAGTGGAGAATTCCTAGCTGCCACAAGGAAAATCAGTATTTTTTCAT
This sequence comes from Neoceratodus forsteri, assembly GCA_016271365.2. Taxonomy (NCBI): domain Eukaryota; kingdom Metazoa; phylum Chordata; order Ceratodontiformes; family Ceratodontidae; genus Neoceratodus; species Neoceratodus forsteri. Next base: position 506,392,529 of record CM028129.1, read on the forward strand.
ATTACCAGGAAAAAAGCTCCACTGAGCAATGCTCATTTACAAGAAGGTCCTGGGTAAGACAGAGAACAGTCAATGGTTATAGTGCAATTTCACAAAGTACAGAGAACTTAAGAATTTCTTAAGTACTGGCTAAAAAGCATAATCTAATACAAAGATAAGACTAGCAGGAGAATTTAATAACAGGATCTATGGCAAAGATGATTTACGTAGCGTGCTACTACAGGAACACAAACTGCAACATACAGTAATACATAATTTACATGTTTTTTCCTCCTCAATGACATTCACATTTATCAACACAGAATTGTACATGGGGTTCACTACGTTCAGAAAGGACAGAGCTGTGGGCTGATAGGGCTGTGGATAGTGGGGGAGGAGTAGCACTCATCATCAGGGATGACACAGGGATAAGCAGGGTGGAGTGGGCAAAGGGAGATGTGGAAGCGTTATGGGTCACCTTGCAGGTGCCAGGCGGCAAGAGGGTAACACTGGGGGAGGTTTATAGGCCACATGTGCTGACGGAAGATCTAGAGGAAGGCCTGGTGGCAAATATTATGGACCACTGTGGTCAGGGAGAGCGTAGCACGGTGGTACTGGGAGATCTAAACATGCCAGGGCTGACTGGGGAACTATGGCATCCTTATCGGCCAGGGAGCAGCCACTACTGGACATCTTCCAGGACGCGTTCCTTGCCCAGCTGGTGGTTGACCCAATGAGGGAAGGATGTATCCTGGATGTGGTCCTGTCGGACTGTGATCTGGTTAGGGACCTAGTGTTAGGGGACCCACTGGCGGAGAGTGATCATGTCACGGTCTGGTTTTCCCTGGACCGGGGGGGGGGAAGGGAAGATTGCACAAAAACGATAGTAGTGGACTTTACGGGTGCGGACTTCAAGACTATGGAGCAGATCCTCAAGGGTTACTTGGAGGGGATCAGGCCAGGCATGAACACTGAAAGCAGGTGGGAAATTATAAAAAGGGGGCTCCAGGAAGCTACCAAGGCCTGCACAAAAGTGCGAGGCAAGTGTGGTAGGGCCAGAAAGCCGAGCTGGTGATGGAGAAGAGGGCTGCTTATAGCCAATACAGGCATTCACGTGAGATTATGGACAAGGGGAAGTATGAAGGTTAGGACAGTCACCAGAGTGGTGAGATCGGCCAAGGTGAGGACGTAGCAGAGGTTGGCACAGGGCCAGGGGACTAGGAGAGGTGATAAAGGGTCCTTTGGGTATATCAGGGAAAGAAGGAAAGTGCAGGGGCAAGTTAGAAGACTGAAGTTGGGGAGCAGGTGGGTTGAGAAGGCCAAGGAGCAGGAGGAGGTACGTAATGATTATGCTGCCTCATTCTTCACTAGGGAGAATGGTGGGGCTGAACTGTACGGGGGGGGGCAGGTTGGACCAGATGTTAGGAGGGGGGCACAGATGTTGAAATCCCTATTGATAGGGTGTGGGAAGCCCTCAAGTCCCTCAGAACAGAGAAGGCACCAGGTCCAGATAGTCTTCATCCCAGGGAGCTAAGGGAATTGGCCAATGTCCTGGCTGCACCCCTGGCTTACCTATTCAACTCCTCCCTTCAGACGAGGAGGGTGCCTCAGGATTGGAGGATGGCCCACATCGTGCCTATCCACAAGAGCAGCTCATGAGAGGAGCCAGGGAACTACAGACCTGTCAGTCTGACGTCGGTGGTAGGCAAATCGATGGAGACCATCTTAAAGGAAAGGCTAAGGGTAGTTCTAGAGACACGGGGCTATCTGGATGATCATGAGCATGGCTTTGTTCAGAGCAAATCATGTTAGACCAATCTTGTGGAGTTCTACGATTGGGTGATGAAAGCGCTGGACCAGGGCAGGCTGGTGGATGTCCTCTTTCTGGACTTCAGCAAGGCATTTGATTCTATGCCACATCCTGGCCTGCTGGATAAACTGGGAGAAATGGGGGTTGGGGAACAGATGGTCAGGTGGATAGGGAACTGGCTAGCTGGGCATTTTCAGAAGGTGGTGGTTTCATCTCCTAGGCGGGTCATTAGCGGGGTCCCTCAGGGTTTGGTACTGGGCCCGCTCCTGTTTAACGCTTACATCTCAGACATCAGAAAAGGTAACAGGAGTGAGATGAGCCTCTTTGTCAACAACTCGAAGCTGGAGGTGGTGGTGGATGAGGAGGAGGGTACAGTAGCCCTACAAGGGGACCTGGAGACTCTGGAGAGGTGGTCATATGCACCTGGAAACTGAGGTTTAATACGGAGAAATGCAGGGTTCTCCACCTGGGGTTCAGGAACCCAGCTCATGTGTACACCTTGAGAGGGGTGACACTGCAGGCTTCGAGTGGGGAGAAGGACCTAGGGGGTGGTTGTGGATGCCAAGATGAACAACTCTGAGCATTGCAGGAGGGCTGTGGCCAAAGCAAACAAAATGCTGGGGTGCATCGCCGGAGGGGGATAAGCTCGAGAAGCCGGGAGGTGCTTCTCCCTCTGAATAACTGCCTAGTTAGACTACACTTTGAATACTGTGTGCAGTTCTGGTGTCTGTACTTGAAAAAAGACATTGCACTTCTGGAGAGGGTCTAGAGGAGGGCGACCAGGATGATACAGGGTCTGGGGGAGAGGTCCTATGAGGAGAGACTTGGGGAGCTCAACATGTACTCCCTGGAGGAGAGGAGGGATAGAAGGGATATCATCGAGGTTTTCAAATACCTTAAGGGGGCAAACAGGGTAAGCCCAGACAGGGTGTTACAGCTGAGAGAGGCGGCGGCCACCAGAGTGCACCAACTGAGACTGGTTGGAGGGAGACTCAGGGAGACAAGGAGAAGATACTTCACTGAGAGTGCTTCACTGAGAGGGTAGTGGAACCCTGGAACGCACTGCCTGAAGAACTGGTGGATGTAGATACTGGTGGGGAGTGGGGTGGGGTGGGACAAGTATAGGTTGAGGGTGAAACTGAACTGTGCCAAAACTGGAAAAGAACTTCAGTCGGGGGGTTGGGGGGGTTTCACAGAGGATGCGGGGAAGGCAGCAACGGTGCCCCTAAAGGGTACTGATCTCAAGCAGACTCGATACACCATAGGGCCTAATCTGCTGGCATTTTAGTATGTTAATATGTTAGAACTGACCGAGAAGTACCTTACAATAAGAGGGGCTAGCAAGCGAACACATTTTGAATGAGTCTTGCAAGGCATTCCAAAAGGCAGGGGCCATCCAGCTAATTTACCAAATTTTGAATAATGCCTTGGGACATCAGGCAAGATGATATTGTGATTTCTTAGATTATATGACCCTGTAGATTTCTGAAGATGATTTGATAAATAATACATCAGCAAATCGTGCATTGCCTTTAGGGACCATATATGTAGGTTACTTAGCCTTCCTGATAAGGTTCAACACACTACTGTGTAGAGGTCACAGTGATGTGTTCTAGCATGCAATCTGGAAAACAAACTGGAGAGCTCTATGGTACAGAGCACATAGTTTAGATAGGTGAGAAAACTGAAGCACTCCTGTGATTGTGCAATCAAACAGGTAGGAGAGATACAAGTGCCAGAATAGGAGAGGACAGAACAGAGTCTTGCTTTTAACTCTCTCTGCGTAACAAATGATACAGGCTCTTACCTAACCCTGTCACACAGAAGGTGACGGCAGATAAGGACTGTGTGGCCTGCCTAGCCTGCCCTTTTTCCCTACTTAAAGCAATACCGTAGACCCCAGTTGATTTGTGGCTTACATCTTTTCCCTATTGCAAGAGTACTCTTACGTCAATCCCATGCATTCTTGAATTCCCCTATCATTTCTTCCTCATCACCTCCATAAGGAGGCTGTTCCAAGCATCTATTACTCTTTCTGGGAAAAAGTATTTCCTCACGTTGCCCCTTAGCCTACCCCCCTCTAGCCTCATATCATGCCCCCTTGTTCTTGTACACCTTCTTTTCTGAAAGATGCTACTCTTCCTCCTTGATGGAGGAGGAACATCTGGATATTGTGGCAGTCACAGAAACATGGTACGCACAAAACCATGACTGGGACATAAACATACCAGGATACACTATCTGCAGGAGGGACAGGGAGGGTAAAAGAGGAGGAGGAGTAGCTCTTTACATAACGGAAGGAATCAAAGCAACAGAACAAAAGGGTAAACAGGGAGGAGAAGAAGCACTGTGGGTCAATTTGGAGACAGGCAATGGCACCACAATATGTACAGGGGTTGTATACAGACCCCCCCTCTCAGGGGGAGGAAATGGACAAGGAAATGATAGAAAGTATACTTAGAATGGCAGAAAAAGGGGCGATATTGCTGATGGGTGATCTAAATATGCCAGATGTTAACTGGAGTGCAGTTGCAGCAGCCACTTTGAAGAGTGGGGTTATTCTAGATGCCCTACAGGGGGCATGCCTTAGACAACTAGTATTGGAACCCACTCGAGAGGGAGCAATCTTAGACCAGGTTCTCTCAAATGGAGACGGAGAGGAGATCACAGATGTAGAAGTTGGTAGCCATCTGGGAACTAGCGACCATCGAACAGTATGGTTCACAATAAACACAGTAATAGAGTCAAGCCATACAAAGGCAAAAGTACTGGACTTTAGGAGGGCTGACTTTGCCAAAATGGGTGAGTGCCTAATGACTGCACTAGCAAATGGGCAGGAAGGAAGGGTGGAAGAACAATGGGGAATAATAAAAACTGCCATCACAGAGGTAACAAGCCTTTGTGTGAAGCAAATAAACAAAATGAAACAAAGTAAGAAACCACTATGGTTCTCAAAGGAAGTGGCAGTGAAGGTTCAAGAGAAAAAGAAAGCGTTCAGGAAGTACAAGGAATCACAGAAGGAGCAGGACAGAGAATTGTATCAGTTAAAGCAAAAGGAAGCTGGGAAGGCAGTCAGAACAGCAAAGGCCCAAACCGAGGAAAAGACAGCCAACTCAGTTAAGAAGGGGGATAAAACCTTTTATAGGTACATCAGAGAGTGAAGGAAGACCAAGGGAAGGATAGTAAGTCTTAATAAAGAGGAGGGGGGGGTGGGCAGAGGGTGACTGTGAAAAGGCAGAGATACTAAATAAATATTTTTGCTCAGTATTTACAAATGAAGAGAGGGAGGTACCTAAAACAAACAGTAGAAACACTCTGGATACAGAAGTTGATACCAGTCCATTTACAGAAGAAAGGGTTCTGAAAGAACTCTTAAAACTGAAGGTGGACACAGCAATGGGGCCTGATGGATTCATCCCAGAATTCTAAAAGAACAAAGGGTAGAACTAGAGACACCATTGACTACCCTCTTTAACAAATCATGGGAGGATGGGGTGGTACCTGAGGACTGGAGGAGGGCAGATGTGATTCCCCTTCACAAAAGTGGGAGCAGGGCAGAAGCAGAAAACTACAGACCTGTTAGTTTAACCTCAGTGATAGAGAAAATGATGGAATCACTTCTGAAGGAAAGAAATGTCGAGTATCTAGAGGCCAGAGGGGCAAAGAACCCAAGGCAGCATGGATTCACAGTAGGAAGGTCATGCCAGACAAATCTGATAGATTTCTTTGACTGGGTGACCAAAGTAGTAGATCAGGGAGGGGCTGTGGACATGGCCTACCTAGACCTTAGCAAGGCATTTGACACAGTCCCACACAAAAGATTAATAAACAAGTTAGCCAGCCTGGGAGTGGGTCCCAAGATGACAGCCTGGGTAAAGAATTGGCTGAAGAATAGGACACAGAGAGTAATAGGAAATGGAGTCCACTCTGAAGAAATGGGGGTTACTAGTGGGTACCGCTGAGGGTTCAGAATAGGATCAGTCCTCTTCAATGTCTTTATAAGCGACACTGCAGAGGGACTGAAGGAAAGTATGTCTCTTTGCAGATGACACAAATATCTGCAACAGAGTTGATGCACAAGGTGGGGTGGAAAGGATGAGAAGGGACTTGGCAATGTTAGAGGAATGGTCAAATGTATGGCAGCTTAGATTCAATGCTAAGAAAGGCAAGGTAATGCACCTGGGAAACAAAAACCCAGGGGAAGAGTACACAATGGGGGGTGAGATACTAACAACAAAAATGGAAAGGGATCTGGGGGTAGTCATATCAGATGACCTAAAGGTGGGCAAACAATGAGAGAGGGCAGCAAGGAGGGCTGGGGGGGATACTGGGATGCATAGGGACAGGCATCACCAGTAGAAAACAGGAAGTTATTATCCCTCTGTACAGACAGATGGTGAGACCCCATCTGGAGTACTGCGTGCAGTTCTGGAGACCCAATCTCCGCAAAAACATAGACAGGATGGAAGCTGTCCAGAGGAGGGCAACTAAAATCGTGCAGGGTCTGCACCAGAAGACATATGAAGAGAGACTTAAGGAGCTTAATATGTATAACCTCAAGGAAAGGAGGGAGAGGGGGGACATGACAGAAACTTTCAAATACCTCAAGGGAATCAACAAAGTCCAAGAGGGTAGCATCTTTCAAAAAAAGGAGCGTGCAAGAACAAGGGGGCACAATTTGTAGATGGGGAGGGGTGTCTCAGAGGTAATTTAAGGAAGTATTTTTTTCTCAGAGAGGGTTGTGGATGCATGGAACGGCCTTCCGGAGGAGGTTGTGGAGTCAAAAACAGTGGTGGAATTCAAGCATGCATGGGACAGTCATAAGGCAATTCTAGGGGGTTGGGGTAGGAAGAAGTAGGCTGCTGGTTAACTAGGATCTGCAGCTTATCCATTAGGTAGGGAAATGGGCAGACTGGGTGGGCCAAGCGGTCCTTATCTGCCGTCAAATTCTATGTTTCTACGTTTCTGTACCTTGTTTATACCTGAGGTACTTGAATGTCTCTACCATAGCCCCCCTCTCACTCCTCTCCTCCAGGGAATACATACTGAGGTCCTCTAGCCTTTCCTCATATGACTTCTGGTGCAGTCCTTGCATCATTTTTATTGCCCTTCTCTGGACTGCTTCTATTTTGTCTATGTCCTTCTGGAGATGCAGCCTCCAGAACTGGACACAATACTCCAGATAAGGTCTTACTAGTGATCTGTACAGTGGTATAACTACCTCCTTTTTTCTGCTGGTGATACATCTCCCTATGCACCCTAGCATCCCACTGGCTCTCCCCACAGCCTTCTCACATTGTTTGGTTACCTTTAGGTTATCACATACGATTACCCCCAGGAACCTTTCTTCATTGGTGACTTTCAGTACCTCTCCCCATCTTGTACTCCTCCCCAGAATTTCTGTGTCCCAAATGCATGATTTTGCATTTCTTTGCACTGAATCGTAGCTGCTACATTCTCTACCACTCCTCAAGCATGTTTAGGTCCTTACTAATTTTTTCCAACACCCCTGCAGTGTCGACCCTGTTGCAAATCTTAGTGCCGTCTGCAAAGAGGCATACCTTCCCCTCTAGCCCCTCTACAATGTCGCTTATGAAGACATTAAAAAGGACTGGCTCCAACATGGATCCCTGTGGCACCCCGCTGGTCACCCCTCTCTTCTTGAATTGAATGCCATTTACCACCATCCTCTGTGTCCTGTCAATCAACCGGTTTCTGACCCAGTTTACCACCTTGGGGCCCACTCCGAGGCTGCCCAGCTTATTTACCAACCTCCTATGTGGGATGGTGTCAAAGGCTTGCTGAAATCTAGGTAGGCCACATCCACTGCTCGTCCCTGACCTACCATCCTCTTGAAGAGGGAACTTTTTTTTCTTTTCTTTAAAAAACAGGTTTCCAAAACATTCTCTTACTATTCTTTCAACATCACCTGAAAACATTTACAGTTCTTTGCTCAAGCAGTACCTTTTTTCCACACATCTTTACATTTCCCCGAGTCTTCTCTTGTTATTCTATTATCACCTTATACCATTTACAGTTTCTTTACACGTGCAGTATCCTTTTTTCCTAACACCTTTTACAGAAAACATTTCAGTTATGCAAACATTATTTCAACGCTCTGAATGATTAATTCTTTAACCATATCTTGACAGAAAATCAGCACTGACATTCTCTTTCCCAGATATGTGCAGCACTTTGAATTTAAATGGCTGTAGTGCCAGGTACCACCTTGTGATTCTGCAATTTGTAGCCTTCATTTCAATAAGTCAACAAAGATGATTGTGACCTGATATAAGTACAAAGTCAGCTCCTAGCAAAGGGACTCCATTGTACATTTTGCAGCAAGACATTCAATAGTGGAGTACTTTTTCTTTCTGTCATGCAATTTCCTACTGATATAAAGAATGTGATATTCCTACTCATCTATATTCTGACACAGGACTGTGCCTAGGCCTACCTCTAACGTTTCTGTAACAGAAACTGTTTCTCAAAGTTTGGACGTCTTAAAACAGAGTCTGAATACAATGCAGCCTTGATGGCCCAAAAAGGCCTGTCACACTCTGGAGACCATTTCACACTATTTGGGTACCGTTCTTTCATGAGTTCAGTGAGGGGAGTAGCTAACGAACAAAGCTGGGAACAAAACTCCTGCAGTAACCAGCCAGACCTAAAAATGATCTCACATTTTTTTTTTTGGTTTACGGACAGGATTGTAAGTTACAGCTTTCTTCTTAGAAATCTCTGACTTTACTTCTCCATTTCCCAGAATACAATCCAAATATCTGTTTTTCTGCATGCCTAAGATGTACTTCACAGGATTAATGGTCAAACCTACATGTTTGATAGGTTGCATACCTGCTAGTAGGTGTTCCAGGTGGCTTTTCCAGTCTGGACTGTACACCACATCATCCAGGTAAGCAGCACAATAACCAGCGTGAGGGGCTAGAATTACATCCAGGTACTGCTAGAATGTAGCAGGTGCACCATGTAAACCAAACGGCATGGTGGTGAACTGACAGAATCCAAATGGAGTAGAAAATGCAGTTTTGTCTCTGGATTCTATAGCTAGAATTTGCCAGTAACCCTTGGTGAGATCGAAGGTACCAGTGTACTCGGCACTTCCAAATATGTCCACTAAATCATTTATCCTGGGCATAGGACAGTTGTCAAATACAAACACTTGATTAAGTTTCCTAAATCAAAGCAGATTCTTATACCCCCTTCTTTTTTATTTACAATCACCACTGGTGATGACCAAGCACTTATCGATTTTTCTATGATACCCAACTCTTTAATTTTCTGTATTTCCTTAACCACATCCACTCCTAACCTCTCTGGTAATCTTTATGTCTTTTGCCTGATATGGCGAGCAACCTCTGTCACCATTACGTGCTTGACCCCTTTTGCTTGGCCTGGCAGCGTGATAAAAGTACTTCTAAATGTCTTTATCAAGTTACGAATTTTTGCAGTTTGTTCTGTGGGTAAGAAAACATTCACCTTTACAGCATCAGAAGTTACAGTTTGTTCCAATCGGTCATAAGCTATATTAATATTGTCTTTAGCAGTTTCTGGTAATGCTAACAAAGTAATCTTTGGTGTTTTTTCAACCCATTTCTTCAGGAGGTTAGCATGGTACATCTTAGTAGGATTTTTCCTATCAGGATTTCAATCTCACATTTAACTATACTGGTACAGCTAACCGCTTTATAAGGCCCTTGCTACTTCTCTAACAGTTTGTTTTCTATGCTGGGTAACAGTAACAAAATCTTTTCAACTGGTTCAAAAACGTATTCTTTTATCCCATGGTCTTAATACACCTTCTGCTGTTTTGGGGGCTCTTTCCGTTTACTGCAGGCAATTTCAACATTTTGCCAGTTTCTTTCTCAGTGCACACATATAACACATAACAGATTGTTTCTGAGAGGGGTTATCTTCCCATGTTTCCTTTATTAGATGTAGTGGCCCTATAGGTTGTCTACCACACAACATTTCAAATTGTAAAAAACCTATTGAGACATGTGGCACTTCTTTGTAAGAAAAAATTAGGTAAGGTAAGCATTGGTCCCAATCTTTCCCTTCACCTTTCACAAAACCTTTTTAACATGCGTTTTAGGGTTTGATTAAAATGCTCAACAAGACCATCTGTCTGAGGTTCTTATGGCAGCGATATCTATTAGTCAGTACAGCTCCTTCAGTAATGTAGCACCAAAATCAATACCCGATTAGTAATAATCTCTTTAGGTATGCCCACCCTGCTGAAATTTTTAACAAACTCTTCTGCTACTTTTGGGGCTGTGACAGTATGCATTGGAACTGCCTCTGGGTATTGAGTAGCATAGTCACTACCAAAATGAATTGATTACCCTTTTTACTTTTGTCTAAGGAGTCAATCACATCCATTGCAATTCTGTCAAAAGGCACATCTATGAAGTGTAGGGGCATCAGGGGCACCTTGTCTTTTTTAGTAACTGGGGCTACTTTCTGACATTCGGCACAAGAATTGCAATAGGTAGCAACATCTTCATGAATCCCAGGCCAGTAAAATCTGTACAACAGTCTGGCAAGGGTGCAGTACCTCCCCACAAGGGACCAGCCACAGGAGTATCATGTGCTATCTGTAATTACTCAGTTTCATACTACTTTGGTATAATCAATATTTCTATATATTCATGCGTCTGAGGACTGACCCAAACTCTGTACAGTAGCTCGTTCACCCTTTTTTGTTTCACCTTCAGCTGCTTAAAATAACTTTGGAGAGAAACACTGTTAGTTTGCTCAGAAACAAAATCACATTCAGTTCTCAGTTTACTTTCAGCATTTTCATATACCAACCCTTTATGTTCATCAGTCTTTTGTTGCCACTGTTTTTTCATGCATCTTCTTTCTTTCCTTGATTTCTGGATCTTGGAGCTGGGTTCAAACAAATCCGAATCAAAGTCACCAAATGTAAGAGTCCCCAACATCTGATATTTTCTTTGCCTGTGCTTTTTATCACAGATGCTGACACAGCAGGATTTATTCCCTCTGTGATTAACTTCACAAATCCTGGGAAGTCATTTCCAAAACAAAAAAAAAAAAATCACAGGTACAGGTAACTTAGGTACTACCCCTACTTTCATTTGGTGTGACGCCCCAGTAATGTTCAGAGTCACTTGGGTGGTGGGATAGTACTGCGTGGCTGTTCTGGAGTTCAGCTCCTCCATGGAGCCGAGAGCCTGCCAGTGCCCATGCCCACAAGACTAGCAGGCACCCTTGTAGCCTGCTTGGGCTCGCACCTCAAGCTGTGAGCATTTCTGGAGTTCAGCTCCTCCATGGAGCTGAGAGCCTGCCAGTGCCCGCGCCCACAAGACTAGCAACAGGCACCCTCGTAGCCTGTTTGGGCTTGCGCCTCAAGCAGCGGGCTGTTCTGGAGTTCAGCTCCTCCACGGAGCTGACAGCCTGCCAGTGCCCACAAGACTAGCAGCAGGCACCCTCGTAGCCTGCTTGGGCTTGCACCTCAAGCAGCGGGCTGTTCTGGAGTTCAGCTCCTCCACGGAGCTGAGCACCTGCCATTGTCCACGCTCACAAGACTAGCAGCAGGTACGGATGAAAAACACAGCCTTGGCTCCTGCTGGCCTTGCCCATGCTGGCTCTGAAGCCCTTTGATTTTTAATCCTGTTCCCTGTGTAAAGATCATCTGCACCAACTACCTTGTAGCTTGGTTTACACTGGCAGTACAGGTCTCTTAACTTCGGCAGCCGTGTGTGAGCAATCTGCTGCCTGGCGCCTAATTTAAATCTGCCCCTCAGCTGCACGGGATTCGTGGGGTTCCTGGACTTTTTATACAGCACAACTGTTGCCAAAAAAAAAAAAAGTGTTTTATAATGCTGTGCTAAGTTGTCTGATCTTACAGTCGATTATTGATGCAAGTGTGTCAAGACTAAATTCTTGTGATAGGGTTATTGCTATAGTTTTGCTGTCCAAACCCCCCCCCCCCGAATCTCTAATCCAGGGATTTGACAGACCTAGCTGGCACCTTGATTGTGTGTGCACTAGCCCCTACGATTTACTTCTTCTTTGTAATTCTAGTTATTTTGTGTTCCCTTTTGTTAGCACAAACCCTCCCACCGATCCTGCAGTCCTTCCAATTTCTCTCTGTCTGCACCTTTCTCCTGCAAGCACCCTCGTAGCCTGTATGGACTTGCACCTCAAGCAGCAGGCTGTTCTGGAGTTCAGCTCCTCCACAGAGCTGAGAGCCTGCCTGTGCCCATGACCACAAGACTAGCAGCAGGTACGGATGAAAAAAACAGCCTCGGCTCCTGCTGGCCTTGCCCATGCTGGCTCTGAAGCCCTTTGATTTTTAATCCTGTTCCCTGTGTAGAAATCATCTGCACCAACTACCTTGTAGCTTGGTTTACACTGGCAGTACAAGTCTCAACTCCGGTAGCCGTGTGTGAGAAATCTCCCGTCCGGCACCGAATTTAAATCTGCACCTCAGCTGCACAGGATTCGTGGGGTTCCAGGACTTTTTCTCTCACCCTCTCCCTAGGCCATCTTAAATGCTCATCCACCACACTCTTTTCCTGGTGAAGCAACAGGACTGACTGGATCCTGGCTCCACCCTTTCATTGGCATATTCCTTAAACTAACCATATTAAGCTGGTCCCTGTTACAATCCCTCCTAGTACACTCCCCTAAGCTATCTCTCTTGATACATTCTTGGCTCCTGTACTATCAGGGCAATTTCTCATTCACAAGTTGCTGTGTGTGTCTACATAGCAAGCTCATTAAATTTACTATATACTCTCTTACCCTTGTCCGGATATAGGGATCTGGCTTTGTCAGAGGCTCAGTTTCTACCTAGCTTGTCATAGATCACGCAGTGCTTAAGAAGTGAAAATACAGGGTTATATTTCCGGATATAAGGATCTGGCTTTGTCGGAGGCCCAGTTTCTATCTGACTTATTGTAGATCATGCAGTGTTTAACAAGTGAAAACACAGGGCTATATTTTCACAATACTTTTATGAAGAGGTACCATTGCCATCACTTGATACTGGGAATGCGGTCCCACTGCTTATATATGAGGGATTGTTGCTGGTTCTCTATCGCAATCCTTATCCTTCTTGCTTATTCTGACACATACCTGCTCACACAGTCTCCTTACATCAGAGAGGACAATATCTCACCTGCCTGCCTCATGAACTCTAGCTCCAGCATACAGTACTTATGCATCCATTACCTTCCCTTCCTCCAGCTCTCAACTCAAAAACCCCACTATGCAGGAATGCATACCGAGCTGCCTATATAGGGTATGTCTCCCTCTGCATATGATAACCTCTCCACTGTAATATTTGCAGTTAGGGTGTTAATCAAAGCAGCTTTAGGGCAACAACGCCCATGTTGTGGTATTCCACCATCCATCTCCATTATTCCCTGCAAATATGCAAGGAGCAGGAATTGTAAACTATCCTTTCGTGCCATCAGGAACTGTTGCTCCTATTGTTATTGTGCTCAGGTAATGTTGAACTTAACCCTGGCCCTCCTGCAGCCATCGCTTCTCCATCTGACCTGCCTAGCCTTAAAGGAATGAGCTTTATGCACGTCAATGTTAAATGCTAAAGAAGATATCTTCTATCCAGGCATGGATATGTCATACAACACTTGATGTTCTGGTAGTCACAGAGTCATGGCCCAGAGCAGGCACAACAGATAATGAAGTGAAGATTCCCAACTACTCTATATTTAGAACTGACAGAAAGGCCAGAGGTGGTGGTGTGGCCATCTATGTCCAGGATAAATTCTCAGTCACTATCCTGGACTCGACCTCTGTCCCAAACAAATTCAAATACCTGCCCCTAAAAGTTGGGATCTCTTCTTCCATCTCACCGTGTGTGGTTGGTTGTTATAGGCCCCCCTCTGCTGGACTTCAGCTTCTAAAGCTCTTAAATAATATCTTAGGACCTGATCCCCCAAAAGTTACTATACTAGGGGACCTTAACTTAGACCGGTTTTCCAATGTGGCTACACCACTAAAATCACTTTGTGACTCCCCTGGATTGTCACAACTTATCAACGAAGCTATGCGCCCTAATAAAAAGAATGTAAACAACAGTACATTGCTAGAGGTCATTTTAGTAAATAGGCCCCATTTATTCTCACATGCTGCCACTTTTTTCTCTGATATCAGCGATCACTGCTTTATTGCTTGTGGAAGATCAGATTCCATGACTATGCCTTCATCTAAGTTTACCCTTAAGAGATGCAGATGTAACTTTGATCCTTTGGCCGTCATCACTGAACTAATAGATTCTTTGCATTGGCAGGACTTTTACTTATCTAAGACAGCGAGTGGGGCTTACGGCATTTTTCATGAAATAGTGACTGAGGCACTAAACAGACACGCACCACTGAAAAAACTTGGGTGAGGAACAAATCCCACCAAAGTTTCTCACCGGAGCTGAAGGATGCTATGTTGAAAAGGGACTCGTTCTGGAAAACTGCGTGCAAAACTAAGCTTGAAAAGGACTGGTGTATGTTTAGGAGGGCACGGAACACCTGCACCAAGATGATCAAAGAGGCTAAGGTCAGCTATTACCGCGCTGAACTTGAAATTGCTTCTAACAACCCTTCTAGATTTCAGAAGACAATCAAGGGCTTATCAGGTCATACTGCCGAAAACTCTCTACCTGCAAAACTTACGTCTGGCAATTCCACTATCTCTGATAGACCATCCATCCTTGTTGCTCTCAATGATCACTTCGTGACCGCAGAGCTAGCCTTTTACAACTCACCTGCTTGTTCCCTACGCTCACAATTTAGTGCGCAAGACCATGAATTCTTCAACCCCAAACCATCCTTCCTATTTCAGCCTGCTACTCTGAAAGAGGTTGAAGACCTCATACTACAACTGGATCCCAAAAAAAGCACTGGAGCAGATTTTATAGACCCGTATTTCATAAAGATTGGTTACCAAATTTTAGCTGTGCCAATCACACATCTCTTAAACTTCTCTCTATTCTTGGGCACCCTACCTCCCATTTGGAAAACAGCCCACGTCATCCCTATCTTCAAATCTGGTGACCCATGTGACCTAAACAACTACAGGCCAATTTCTCTTCTTCCAATACTATCCAAGTTACTGGATAAAATTGTGAGTACCCAACTTAAGAACCACTTAGAATCCAATAGCCTGCTAAACCCACTGCAATCAGGCTTCAGAGCTCAACACCGTACAATCACAGCCCTGGCCAAGGTGACTAATGACTGGTAACGGGACCTGGATGATAGGAACTTTGTCTGTGCAGTATTTCTGGACCTAAGCAAGGCCTTTGATACTGTGGACCATAGCTTACTTCTCTCTTCCCCTCTGAACACTGGCCTGGACCAACTTTCCTTGAGCTGGTTTGCCGATTACCTTACATGCCTGCTACAGCAAGTAAAGGCTGAAGGTGATTTCTCACCTCTCAACCCTCTTCTGCGAGGAGTGCCACAGGGCAGGGTCCATCCTGGGACCTTTGTTGTTTGCAATCTACATCAATAATATTAATACAAGCATAAAAGAGACCAATATACACCTATTTGCTGACGATACAGTGATGTACATAAGCAGACAAACACCTGAAGCTGCATACTGTGACCTTCAATCTGACTTCAACCAGCAGCAGATCTGGCTCATAAAACAAAAGCTGCTTTTAAATGGTAAAAAAACGAAAGCAATGATATTCTCACCCTTTATTCAGGCTCCAAACCCAACCAACTCTGGATCTTTTCCACCGATTACTACATTACTTGGCGAACCATTAGAATATGCAACAAACTTCAAACACCTGGGAGTCTGGATTGACAATCAACTATCCTTCACCTACCATATTGAGGAACTGACAAAAAAACTAAGACAGAGACTTGGACCATTTTTTAGGATCAAACACCTTCTAACTAAAGAAGCCAAGATGAGGTTGGACCAAACTACCTTACTTTCACTGCTAGATTATGTGGACTTCCTCTATAGTCAGTGTCCTGCCGCAATGCTAACCAAGCTTGACACACTCTACCATAGAGCACTAAGGTTCATCACTGGCCTCTCCTTCTCAACACACCACTGTTCCCTATATGCAGCTGTAGGGTGGACTTCCCTACCCTACAGATGTCAAAGAAACGTTGCACTTTGGACTTATAGAGCTATTACCAAAAAACTGCCTCAGTACATTTTTGACTGCCTTCTGCTAAGTTTGGAAGGTACCGCCTATATCTTGCTGAAAGTACCAAACACAGAATTTGAATTTGACGACAGATAAGGACCGCTTGGCCCACCCAGTCTGCCCATTTCCCTACCTACTGGATAAGCTGCAGATCCTAGTTAACCAGCAGCCTACTTCTTCCTACCCCCAACCCCTAGAATGGTCTTATGACTGTCCCATGTATGCTTGAATTCCACCACTGTTTCTGATTCCACAACCTCCTCCGGAAGGCGGTTCCATGCATCCACAACCCTCTCTGTGAAAAAATACTTCCTTAAATTACCTCTGAGCTGCCCCCCATCTTCAAATTGTGCCCTCTTGTTCTTGCACACCTCTTTTTTTGAAAGATGCTACCCTCTTGGACTTTGTTGATTCCCTTGAAGTACTTGAACGTTTCTATCATGTCTCCCCCCCCTTTCCTCGAGGCTATACATATTAAGCTCTTTTCATCTCTCTTCATATGTCTTCCAGTGCAGACCCTGCACCATTTTTGTTGCCCTCCTCTGGACAGCTTCCATCCTGTCTGTGTCTTTGTGGAAATTGGGTCTCCAGAACAGCAGGCAGTACGCCAGATGGGGTCTCACCAGCTGTCTGTACAGAGGGATAACTTCCTGTTTTCTACTGGTGATGCCTCTCCCTATGCATCCCAGTATCCCCCAACCCTCCTTGCTGCCCTCTCACATTGCTTGCCCACCTTTAGGTCATCTAATATGACTACCCCCAGGTCCCTTTCCATTTTTGTTGTTAGTATCTCACCCCCCATTGTGTACTCTTCCCCTGGGTTTTTGTTTCTCAGGTGCATTACCTTGCACTTCTTAGCACTGAATCTAAGCTGCCATACATTTGACCATTCCTCTAACCTTGCCAAGTCCCTTCTCATCCGTTCCACCCCACCCTGTGCATCAACTCTGTTGCAGATCTTTGTGTCATCTGCAAAGAGACATACTTTTCCTTCCAGTCCCTCTGCAATGTCGCTTATAAAGACATTGAAGAGGACCGTCCCACACTGAACCCTCACGGTACCCCACTAGTAACCCCTTTCTTCAGAGTGGACTCCATTTACTATTACTCTCTGTGTCCTATTCTCCAGCCAATTCTTTACCCAGGCTGTCATCTTGGGACCCACTCCCAGGCTGGCTAACTTGTATATTAATCTTTTGTGTGGGACTGTGTCAAATGCCTTGCTAAAGTCTAGGTAGGCCATGTCCACAGCTCCTCCCTGATCTACTACTTTGGTCACCCAGTCAAAGAAATCTATCAGATTCGTCTGATATGACCTTCCCGCTGTGAATCCATGCTGTCTAGGGTCCTGTGCCCCTCTGGCCTCTAGATACTTGACAATTCTTTCCTTCAGAAGTGATTCCATCTTTTTCCCTATCACTGAGGTTAAACTAACAGGTCTGTAGTTTCCTGCTTCTGCCTTGCTCCCACTTTTGTGAAGGGGAATCACATCTACCCTCCTCCAATCCTTAGGTACCACCCCATCCTCCCATGATTTGTTAAAAAGGGTAGTCAGTGGTGTCACTAGTTCTACCCTTAGTTCTTTTAGAATTCTGGGATGAATCCCATCGGGCCCCAAAGGTAAAAATATGCTTCGGTAGGGCCGCCATAAGTTATGTGCTGCCTGTTCTGTAGAACATGTTGCAAAAAACATTGAAACTCATCATTCTTACCAACCTGTCTATCTTCAAGACTCTATATGCTCATTCATTTAATGAATCCTGTGAATGCTTTCCTCGCCCGTAATCTTCCCATTTTGCTATAGGTAGTGTACTTCTATATCCTTTCCGGCTTCTTTGCTTCCACCCCTGCCCATTTGTTCCCATCCATCTTTTCACCCTTAGCTCCTAAATACCTTATTTTTGGTCATTGTGCTGATACCTAAATACTTTTGATTCCCATAGCCATACTTCATTGCCCTACCTACCACTAATTAGACAGGAACAGCAATCTATGGTTGCTGAAACTTATACCCAGTTTTAGCACCTTGGCTCCTCCTCCTAAATGCTCCCCACCCTTACTGCCCCTATACCTTTTTTCGCCCTTCCCCCTTCCTTTTTGCCCTCAAGGTACTTTGCCTCCTCTTCACCTGCTGTGCTGTCCTAGTCCTACTAATTATTTTTTGATTGCTGGAGATATGTTGTGGACATCTGCTGTAATATGCTATAATTATGCTTATATTTCTTGTGCTGGCTCTTGTGTATATACAGTCATCATTTACCAAATGCATTGCACTCACTAATACCACCGCTTTCTAGTTGATACTCTTTCTGAATACTGTAACCATTGTGAACTTTGATGTCTTAATTGTATTGTACATTGATCTCACAGCTATCCAGGTCCATCTTGAAAATTAGTTTTGCTCAATGATTATCGCCTGGTAAAATAAAGATTTGATTGATTGAGTGTCCCCATGGATGTAGATGACCTCAGTACCTGGTATTTCTGCACAATCTTTTCTCAGAACTTCAGCATGCACCAGGGTCTGTTGGCTTCCCAAATCTATAAGTCCCTTTACAGTCTTATCCCCCACCTTAACATCTGTTAAATGTATGTCCCAATTTGCTAAGGCCAAATTTAATCCAGTGTTTTTACCCTCCCAATTGTTCTGGCAGTTTCTTGCAATGTGGTCTGGCTAATTACAGTTACGGCAAATAAAGACTTTGGGTGGCCAGTCTCATGGCACCGGGCAACAGGGGATTGCCTGGCACACTGGTGACCCAGGTTCGCGCCTGAGCCCAGAGCATCAGGAGCAGTGGCAAGCAAGGAGGGTTCAAGAGTATCCTCTGGATGCTCTCCTCCCTGGGGTGTGGTTCACAGATGCAATGCCCTTTGGCAGTCCCTGGCGGCCGGGCTTGGCACTGTGCTTTGCGGCGTGGGTGACCACACTCTGCATGCGTGAGGACACTGCAGCATGCATCCCAATTGGGTGGGGAAAGCACTTTCAGAAAAATAGCCACAGATGCCGGCTGGATGACGGCAGCCCGCCTCCCCTCGCTGCGAAGTCAGGAGGCCGCCTTGCTGCCTGATGCAGATGCAAGGAGGTGCCGATGGGAACCTCGTTCTCCCCTCCTGGTAGCCCCCATGGGTAGGAGGGCCCCTCCGAAGGGATACTTCGGGACAGTCGGGCAGCAGATGGTGGAACGGGGAGAGAGGTGGGGTGCAAGCTGGCTGCCCGAAGGAGTGGGTGGCTGGGTTGGCTCGGGGAATAAAAAGATAATACAAAAAAAAAAAAAAAAAAAGACTTTGGGTGCAGATTTGTTACCCCCACCAGAGTTCTTATCTGATTTGGACTTAACATAAAAAAAGAAGGTCTTACTGTTCTTTGGCTGTTGCCGCTGCTGCAGTGTCTGTCTGGCCATCTTATAGTCCTCGGCTAAAGAACCGGCCTTTTTCTCATTTTCTGGTCAGTGTTTTTTTTTTTTTTTTTTAACTTGGAGCTGCATGTCTGTGAGAAAGATGTTGATGAATTGCTTCACTGCAAATATGTCGATGATCTGTGGGACTGTTTTACCCTCTGGTTGGAGCCATTTAATGAGGAGTTCTCCAAGTCGGGTGAAGGCTTCCCAGGAAATGCCAACTGAGTGGCACTTCAGGGACCGGAATCTCTGCTGTAGGTCTCTCCTGAGATGTCGTATCTTTTGGCCATTGGCAGGTTCCAGCAACCCTTTCAAACGTTGTCAGGTATGTTTCAATATCATCTGAGGGACACAACTTTTTAAATTTAATGTCTTTTAAGTTGCTTGTGTTTTGTAGATCTGCTGGACCTGTACCAAATCCTTCGGTTTTGATAGCTTGCAAGGAATCCAGCCATCGCTGTATCTCTTCTTTTCTCTGCTGCTCCTGTCACTGCGTCTCTACCTCTCTTTGTTGTATAGCCCACCATCTGAAGAAGGCAGACATGCTTTCAGGTTCCGTCTCTGCCTGTTCTTCTTCACTGGTTCCAGCTATACAGTCTCAGTTTGGACTTTTGTTTCTGCTTCTAGTTTGGCTGTCATTCTTCTGGTAATCAGTTCTGGGCTTGCAGCTGCAGGATCCACACCTATGCTTCCCTGATACTAGGTCTAGTACCCATGCACAAAAGTCCTGGCTTACAGTGTGCACGGCGTAAATCCCACTTCTAAACCCAACAGTTGTCGAGGTATTGGTCAGGAAGCATAGGCAAACCAGGAGAAGTTATAAAATTCGCAAATAGCATTTTATTATCAAAAACAACAAAACTAAAAATGTGCAGGATAGCTCTTATACAGGCAGTTCAAACAAAACAAAGTCCTTCAACTGAGGGTCTCTCTCAATCTAAATCTCTTGCTCTCTCTAAGCAAACATTTCTCTCTTTTGTAAGATGTTTTCACCTGGCAATTACTAGTAAATTCTGAGTCCTGTTCACCTCATGCTGTATCTCCTGTTTTCACACACTGTACCAAACTTTGCCAATTTCTTTCCTGTGACCAGTACATCCAGTCTTTAACAGGTTCAGCCAATTAAGACATTCTGGCAAGGGTTAGTTTTCCTGCCGACAGCTCTGCAAATAAGCTTGTGGAAGGTCAAAAGGTTTCTCAAGGTCAAGCACCTAAGTTCCAGCTTGCTATCTTTTCTAAAAAACCCAAACAGCTTTCTGCAATTCATTTCAACAATGTAACTATATACATTTTCAAACCAAGGGATCTCAGTTTCACATAAAGATTCATATATAGGTCCCCCCCCCAAATTCTTTGTGCACCCCATCCTAAACTCTCTCCAGTGTACGCACATGACTCACCTTCCATCCTGCCCTGTCATAGGCTCAGTCCTGCTGTCTGGTTCACGAGCTCCATTCCACTACCCGGTGCCCGTTCCCCCTGGATTTAAGCCCGCCGGGGCAAGACCGCCATACTCCCTCAACGACCAATCTGAGCAGGCTTCCGGGAGCAGATAGAGCACCAGAAGCAGCCGGTGCACTCGACAGTGGGCGTGGGGAGGTGGTCCCTGGCCTCACCTTCGCCTACCAGGATTTTGGGGGGGGGTCCTTAGAGTTGCCCCTGGAGTTCAGCCATGCAATGACATCTGGATGGATGGCCATTGACATCCACCTCGCTCCTCTCTAGTTTTAGCTCTTTTATGCAGCCTGTACCTCTGGTCTGCACCAGGGGCTGCTGCTGCTCCAGAGACTCCCCCGGATCCCTCCCAGGGACAGGAGAGCTGTCCTAGGATGTTCGCTCCTCTCCCTCCCCTGCCAACCCCCAGCAGCCTAAGCCCAAGCCCATTCCCGAACTCGGGTCACCGGCATGGCGCGAGGTGTGGCATTCAGCGCCTCAACTCTCAGCACCTCCAGGCCGGCTCCTCACATATAGGTTTCAACTGCAGAGAAGCAAGCAGAGAATGAAAGAATAGAAACAGCAAGTGAAGGAAGGGCGATAACAGTGGGAAATTGTGGGACCATCAGAGTGGTCAGTTCCGAGGTTCCACAAGGAAAATTTGATTACACAATCAGACAGACAAGAGATAGACAAGTAGCAGAATAGGGGAGAAAACAGATCCTTGCTTTTAACTCTCTCTGCACAAGAAATGGGGCAGGGTCTTATCCAACTATGTCATAGGTGGGTGCTGAGCAGGTGGTCAGGGTGGGGTTGTGAGGGGCAGTAAGATCAGTGAGGGACTGTTTTCTTATTTATCAGGTTAAAAAAGAGTGAGGGACTGTTTTCTTTTTTTCAGCCTTACTGGATGCCCTATTAGGGACATTTCATGCTGATGTCAGCTTTTACTGTGAGTGGCACTGGTGTGCCCTGCTCTCGCCACCTATACAAGGGTGGTGTGAGCAAGCTGGAGGGGAGGGGGTTGGGAAAGTGGTACCAGGGGTGGGCAACCCAGTCCACTTTTATGTACATCAGGGAAAGACGAGGGCTGGCTGAGCTGGGAGAAAATAAGAAATAAAGAAATATATTAAAAAACAAACGTATAGCTAGAAATATGGAGAGAGAGCGTGACAGAGATCACTGGCTCACTGCTGGCACTCAAGCCAGTATCTGCACTCCATCTGAGGCTGCAGAAATCATACAAAGAACATGGGTGAATAGCTCGTCTCGCTTAACCGGGCACCCAGGTTTTTCAGGTGCCCAGAAACATTATTTCCAGCATCACATTGGAAAACAAACACTAGAACCTAGTAAAACGGGTCCCATTTACCTAGGTTCAGGTGTCTTTCAGTTGGACAAACAAAAAAAATCCAACAAAACAAACAAACAAAAAAAAAAACCTGTATGGAGATTTAATAATCTCTATATCTCCCATTCCCTGCTCTATTTTCACTGACTTTGCCTAAATACCATGTGCCTGGCATACACATTGCATTTAGGCAAAGTCATTGAAAATAGAGCAGGGCATAGAAGATAAGGAGATTATTAAATCTCTGTACATATGGACACGGTACAGGAAATTTTATATATATATATATATATATATATATACACATACACATACACACACACCTTGCAAAAAACTCAAAAAACTATTAATGCACCAGTTAGGGTTTAACTTAAAGCAACAAAAATAAGGAAATGGGGTGTTAGGGTTCCCAACCCTTATTCCCCAGCCTCACAAGCAGCAAAAGGCCAAGCCCACACAAGCAACCACAGACCGCCCTCATCTGGCAAGACAAAAAACATACAACTGTTTCCAGATGACACAAACGCAGCAGCACTAATGTACTACCTTCATGGATCTGTACCTGCGGCATGCACACAGCAAGATGTACACATTCACATGTCACTGCAGATAGAAAGAACAGTTACATACTTACTGTAACAGCAGATCTTTAAGAGAATCTCTTTCATCAGACCACACCTTTGAAACTACTCACATTTCAGTACTAGGACCAGACAGAAACTTCTGCAAGCCAGGGGCTGCCCACGATATCATGGGCCAGTGTTTACAGAAACATGGGCGGTCCCATCTCTCCTCAATTTCCCCTCAAGAGATTATACTCTTGAGGACCTCTCAGTAGGAAACCAGGAAATCAGGTAAACTCCCAGCATACCAGGCAACTATGAGAGCTGGAAAAGTCAGCTATGGATGGAAACAATGGAGGAAATCCAGTGCCCTAATCCTAAGGGGGAAGCAGAGTGGGATGGCGTCATCTGATGAAAGAAATTCTCTCGAAGACCTACTGTTGTTGTAAGTACATAACTGATCTACCTTCTTTGAGAAATTTCTTTTATCAGGTCACAGCTTTGGAACGAGTCCCAATCAGTATAAAAAAAAATACCAATGATCTGGGCAGACAGAACACGTGTGTTCAGGAAAGCAGACCTGTAACACAGCCAAGCCAAATCCTGCTCTTCTACGAGACACAACGTCCAGACTATAATTTGTTTAGTGAAGATGTAGACAGTGCTCCAGGTGGCAGCTACACAGATCTTAGCAGCAGAAACACTGCAAAAACAGGCAACAGAAGTGGCCATGCCTCTTGTGGAATGACCACATACCACCCCAGGAAGTTCCTTACCATACTTCCTGTAACAGAATGTAATACAATATGCCAGCCATTTGGACAGGCACTGCTCAGACACAGGAGCACCTTCTTTCCCAGGGGAGAATGAAACAAAAAGATGAGTGGACTTTCTGCAGTCCTTGGTGCGACTCGAGATAATATTTGAGAATTCTATGTGTATCCAAAGTATGGAGTAATGCTTTCCCTGGATTGGCATACGCTGGGTAGTACACTGGAACATGGATGGTTTGATTCAAACTAAATTCAGATGCCACCTTTGGTAAAAACTTAGGACTGATCCATGAAGACACCCTGTCTTTATGGAAAATCAAACAGGAAGGCTCTCACATTACAGCCTGTAGCTCTGAAATCCTTCAAGCAACTGTTATGGCAACTAAAAATAACAAAATGGATTATAATTATCAACTAATAACAGAAAACTATTTTCCCTTGATTTAAAAAGTGACCTCCAGTTGCAAAAATGCCCTTGGGCACTATAAAATTTATAATAGCCCACTATCAATCTCAATTTCACCCTCGGGTCAATATTTTTCAGTATAAATCTCCAACTCTAGCCCATATTTGTATATCTATAGCTATACTTGCAGTTTCTGTTTCTCTCACAATATAATTTGAGCCCAGCAATGTGTTTTTTGCAGGAGAGGTTTCTGGGACCTGTAGTGTCCATTTCTTTCACTCTATGCACTAAACTCATAAATAGTACCTGCAAGGGGGTGGGTGGTGGGGTGGCAGAATGGTTATTCACTGATACAATAGATCTTTCAGAGAATCTACTCCACTGGGCCACAGCTCTGGAACATTAAGCCATCAGCTTCAGGACCACTCGAAAACCTTTGCTAAATGGGAGTAGCCCATGACGAAATGCAATGTTGGTGCCTATATAATCCTGGGCAGCACCACTGCTCCTCAGTTCCCTGCTGGAGATAAGCTTGGAAGGCCTCATACTATGAGGAACCAGGAGATCAGACCAGTACCAGCCACAAAAGTAGAGACATGGCACCGGAACAAAATATACATAAGACACTTGTGGACACCTCCAAGCAATTCTATAGACAAATTTGCCAGCTTATACGTCAGAAAGGGGAAAGGACGATGGGTGTACTGTTGACCATGAAAGACATTCTCTTGAAGATCTACTGTTATGGTGAGTAACTATTCTATCTTCATCGAGGACAGCTCCTTCATTGGGCAGCACCTCTGGAACGATTCCCAAGCAGTACATAAGGTACCCAGGGAGGATGGAAAAGTCTGAAATGCAATCAGGACAGAAGGCCTTGCGACACTATAAGACCAAAGCCAACACATCTACAAGAGACTATGTCTAAACTGCAATGCTTACTGAAAGCATGCACAGTGCTCCATGTGGCAGCAGTGCATATGTCAGCTGCAGAAACACACTGAAAGTAGGCAGCAGCAGTGGCCCCGTCACAAGTAGAGTGGCCAAGCACAGCACCAGAAAGTTCTTTACCATACTTTCTATACCAAAATTCAATACAGTTAGTCAGCCATTTGGACAGGCACTGTTTAGACTGAGGCGACCTCTTCCCCAGGGGCAAATGACACAAAGAGTTGAGAGGACTTCTTGCAGTCCTTAGTGCGATCAAGATAAAAAGACAGCGCTCAATGTACAGCGAGTATATAGAGCAATGATGGGGGGCACTGCTGAGCAGCAACGTGGAGGCAGCATCCTGAGAGAGCTCCAGCTTCGTTATAGGGGAAAAAAAGCCTAAAATAGAAAGGAAAAACCTAAACTATAGACTCCTTTTCAGTGGTGGTGTATGCCTGAATACTCCTACACTAAGATGAGCCCCCAAAAATATGCTAAATGCTCATCTCAGAACTTAGATTCTTATTTGTCCTCCCACGGGGCGACGAGCAACGCAGGGCTTACCTTGACTAAGGAGCAGCCCCCAATGGAGCTACCGACCTCTCAAATTTTGGCTATGCTGACTAAGATCTAAGCAACAGGCGACAAAATGAATAAACGCCTAGCTGTGGTCGAAGCTAAACTAACAGAAAATGATCGTCGGATCTAGGAAAATACTACCGCAATCGCAGAGCTTAAAGCAGAAGGTGAGTGCCAGCAGTATAACGCAGCATGTGTAAGGGATCTCAACTTGATGAGGGCAAAGATGGAAAATCTAGAAAATTTTCAACGACTGGCTAATATTCGAATCGTGGGATTTCCTAACAAATATGCTGGATCGAGGGAACTGGTACCTGCTATTACTAAACTAATCTTTTGGGATCTACAATTACTGCCACCAGACTCGGGGATCGCTGTTTTGAGAGTCTTCTGGATCCCTCAGTGCCAGAAGCCCAGAGATGGGACACAGCAAAAACGCACTGCGATTGTGACGCTTTCTAACTCAGATGCCACGATTGATTTCTTGCAGGCCGCTCGTTCCAGAGGTGAGACTCACTGGGAAGGACATCGTCTCTCCTTCTTCCTAGACCTATCGGCGCAAACTCAAGCCCGAAAAAAAAAAAACTGCAACTGATTAAGAATGAACTCTTTCAAAATGGTATCGTAGCTCAACTCAGCTTTCCGGCGAGACTGTTGGTAAAACATGCTTCCAAAATTCATGTATTTGTCGACCCAGCTGCAGCCACTATTTTTGCTGAAAAGCTAATTCAAAGTCTAAAGCTGACTGAATAGTGTTCAGATGATGAGGGTGAAGGCCTTATAGTGCCATTTGGAGTTTATATTATAACACACCACATGTACAGTAAATACCTAAAGGGTAGAAAAATAAATGTTGCTGGAGACGCTGATAAAATAACTGTTGTTCCTCTTGTTGCTATATGTTAAAAGTTACTATAATTAAAATAATAGATCTATGCTGTAACTTATAGATTGATGCAATAAGCATCTCTCAGTTTGTGAACTAAATTAAAATCCGGTTTTGATATCTTCCCTCCCCAGAGTAGGATGCCATGCCTACCAGAATCTGGCGGAGGGTAACATAACTTAATTGAGCCCAGGCAGTCTGTGTATTTACTTGCAGCATTTAGGCCCTTTGTGTTTCATACCCCCCCCACTTTGAAGTTTAACAAGGGGGTTAATTTCTTGGACACTGTTTATTCTGGACAGTTGTAGGTGAGAGGATCATCTGCTCTACAAGAAGTCAAACCCAAACTTTTCTCCTGTTAAAATGACTAAGGGGCCTCCCTCAGGTCATGGACTAAAGTATCTTGTACCTCAGACAACTGTCATAATACCTGTATCTGACTTAAGGGAGTCTGCGTACCTCACTAATTGATGTGTATTTTTGACATACAGCTGGTTGTAAATCAGAAAAATTTCATTAAAAAAAAAAAAAAAAAAGTACATGTCTCACCTCTGTTAGCATACTCAGGACAATACACAGAAAGGTTTATGGTCTGATTCAATGTGAACTCAGAGACCACTTTGGGTAGACATCATGGAGTGATCTGCAAAAACACTCTGTCCTTGTGGAAAAATCAAATAAGAAGGCTAATGCATCAGTGCCTTAAGCTCTATGAGCTGAAGTTAGGGTGACCAAAAACAGCATTTTCCATGAAAGGAAACACAACTCACAGGTTGCAGCAAGCTCAAACAGAGCCAGAGTCATCTTCTCATGTTTAAAACTGAGGTCCCAAGGCAGAATGGGTTTACAAATTGGGGTGGGGCGCACATGTGCAGAATAACCTTTTGAATGTACGGGACACCTCTAGTTGTGCCACCAGGTGTCCATCAGTAGGGGCATGAAAAGGTGTTTGGAGTATAAAAAAAAAAAAAGTTGAAGAAATCATGCCATTGTTTCTCTGCAGGTCTGATGAGTGGTCAACAGTGGAAGAAAGAACTCAGGAGCAATGGGCTCACCCACGATTATACAGATACAGACACTGAATGTCATCATGGGCAGCCCCTGGTTTGCAAACTTTTCCAAGTGGTCTTGATGCCGATGGCTTACAGTTCCAAAGGTGTCTGCCAATGGAGGAGACGTCCTCGATGAAGATCTGTAGCTACTATTTGAATAGTGAAAAGACCAAATGGCACCAGCAGATGTCTTTTCTCAGTTTCTCACCTTCGTTTGCTATGGCTCTTCTTCCGGACCTCCTCCTCTCCCTCCCTGTCAGACCTATCAGTGGAAGGATCTGAGTCTTCACCAATCTCCCTCTGTAGCACTGCATCTGCATTCTCCAGGCTGCCGACCACACAATGGCTCAGACTCCGGCACCCCGCCACAATGTGATCAATGGAGAGGGGTGACTGGACAACATTCATCTGTTTTGATTTTTTAAAAAGAAAAACAGTAAATACAATTCTGCTTAACAGAACTGGTATGTTTTATAGATAAATTAAAAAAGAGAAATACAAGGGCTAATATGTGGTGACATACTGTAGGGCACCATCTGACATACTGGCAAACCATGTTCAGAATCTGATCTTGTACTCTCAAGAACGGACCAGCAGAGGGATCATCAAGCATCTGCTTGAACACTCACCACCCAGTGGAAGACAAATCCTAATCCCAGCACCTGGCTGACCCTTGGTGGTCCAGAAGTGTAATGTTACTGTAAGGCAGGACTGTATGTAGGTGGAGCATCACTAAGGCATCTGAACTAGAACTGTGTTGTCCTTGTGCACCTACACTCTGCAACACAGGGGATGGGCGAGAAGAAAAAATTACTCACCTTAGTAATGTTGTTTCTTCTAATGGAGTCTTGCTATATTCTGACATATGCAGTGAGTCCCAACCTTCGAACTGCTCCAGAGGTGAAAGAGTTAACTTTCCATGCCAGGCATGGAACGCTGAGTTCAAGCTCGGTTGAAACTCTGTCTGTTGTTCTTCAAACTCAAACCATCAGATCTTTACATGCTAAACTCACTGAGGTCCTGTGTGGAAGCTGTAAACCTACACTAGCCAACTGGCTACTAAACGTAAGAACAAATTTTTTGGTCCCAAAACAAAGACTCAAGTTAGGAGACCCAAAAAATGAAAAACACAACACCAAGTCACCCCAAGAAAGGAGGGGTGAAAAACAACAAGGTGGGCAACTACTAAGTGCCAACATTGCACTGCCCACCCACATCCCAAAAACAGAGGTTCTGAGAGGGGTAGGCAGGGGGAGGTCAGAATATAGCAAGACTCCATTAGAAGAAACAACATTACTAAGGTGAGTAATTTTTTCTTCAAAAACATGAAGTCTTGCTATATTCTGACATATGCAGAATACAAAGCAGTACCTCCATGGAGGAGGGACAGATCCTACTTAGGAAATAGGCTCTGAAGCACAGCTGTGCCAAACCGAGCATCATTCCTAGCCTGGATGTCCAGGGAGTAATGCTTGGTAAAAGTGTGAACTGTTTTCCAGGTAGCTGCTTGACATATCTCTAGAATAGGGATGTCCCTGGCAGCAGCCAGGGAAGCAGCTGTACCTCTGGTAGAGTGGAGCCCTCAGGCCTGAGGGAGGAACCTTACCCAGTTTTTCATAGCAAAATTGGATACAAGAGACAATCCACCTGGCAATGGATCTTTTAGTGGCAGGTTTCCTTTACCAACCCTCACCATAAGTGAGGAACAGTTGGAGGGAGTCAAATCTGTGACCCTTGGTACGCTCTATGTAGTAACTAAGGGCTCTCTTCATATCTAAGCTGTGCAGCCTCCTCTCGCCAGAGGAGGAATGGTCAGTGAAGTACACTGGAAGAGATATAGATTGATTAAGGTGGAAATCTGAAACCACCTTAGGCAAGAACTTCCTGTTAGTCCTGAGGACCACCTTATCTCTATGGAAGGAGATAAAATCAGGCTCCACTGACAAAGCTTGTAATTCACTTATGCGTCTGGCAGAAGTGATGGCTACCAGAAACACAGTCTTCCAAGTCAAGTACTTAAGCTCTGCTGAAGACAAAGGCTCAAAGGGAGGTTGCATAAGCTGAGCAATGCAAACATTAAGGTCCCAAGCAGGGGCAGGGTCCCTGAATGGAGGGTTGGTGTGAAGCAATCCCTTGAAAAACTTGGAGAATACAGGGTGAGCTGAAAGAGAAGAGGGCTTACCTGCTGAAATAAAAGCAGACACAGCTGCCAGATGCACTTTTAGGGTAGCTGGCCTCAGCCCCAAGGTATTTAAGTGGACCATATAATCCAGGACTGTGGGTAAGTCAGCAGATTCCGGGGAAATATGCTTTCCAGAGCACCAAATGGAAAACCTCTTCCGGTTGGAATTGTAAGTAGCCCTGGTGAAAGGTTTTCTAGAAGCCTTCAGGATATCCATTACACCTTGGGAGAGGTGTAAATCAGCAAACTCTAACTCTTCAAGAGCCAGACCTTGAGATTGAGAGATTTGAGGTTTGGGTACCAAACCCTCCCCTGAGCACAGGTTAACAGGTTGTGATTCCTGGGAAGACACAGGGGAAGATGGACTGCTAAGGACAGCAGGAGTGGATACCAGGGTTGTCTGGGCCAATCTGGAGCAATCAGGATCATCTTGTAGGGTTGAGATCTGATTTTGACTAGCACTTTGAACAGAAGAGGGAAGTGGGGAAAAGCATAGAGAAACTTCCCTTCCCAACTGAGAACTAAGGCATCCAGAGGGACTAAGCCCAACACTGGGGGCCTGCAGCAAAAAAGGGGAAGTTGGTGATTGTCTGGGGCTGCAAAAAGATCTATCTGCGGGGTGCCCCATCTGGCGTAATACCACCTCCAAGACCAGGGGTCCAGTGACCATTCGTGATGGCCCTGGGAAATCCTGCTAAGAGCATCTGCCAGGACATTGTCCTTGCCTGGAAGGTGAACTGCCGTAAGGGAGGTGTTCAGGGAGTAAGCCAGAGACCACAACTTCATTGCTTCGGTGCACAAGGCCGTAGACCGAGTGCCCCCTTGCTTGTTGATGTACCACATTGTGGTGGTGTTGTCTGTTCTGACCTGTACAACTTTGTTATAAACAGATTTGGAAAAAGCTTGAAGTGCTAGAAAAACTGCTCTGAGTTCCAACAGTGATGTGGAGCAGAGATTCCTGAGGGGACCACAACTCCTGGGTAGTGAGGTCGCCCATGTGAGCTCCCCACCCCAAGAGGGCTGCATCTGTAGTAAGGATTAAGGAGTGAGACTGACTGACAAAAGGAACCCCTTGTCTGAGATTGCTGTGATCCTGCCACCACTGTAGGGCCTGGATCAGGGTTCGAGTCACTGGGATCAATTCGGTTAGAGGGTCTTTCTTTTGAGACCAAAAGGCTCTTAAATGGAACTGAATGTCCCTCATCTGAAATCTTGCTCCCTGCACTACTGCTGTAGAAGCAGCCATGTGCCCCAGGAGCTGTAGAAAATGCCTTGCTGGTGAGACACCTGCAGGGTGAATGAGGAGGCCAGAGAGACCAGGGTCCTTGCCCTGTCCAAAGGAAGGAAGGCTCTGGCTTTCTCTGTGTTCAGTTCTGCACCTATGAAGGTGAGGAGCTGGACAGGCTCTAGAACTGACTTTGAAAGATTCAGAAGGAAACCTAGAGAGGTGAGCAGTTGCTCAGTTATCTGTAGGTGTAACTTGACTTGGTCTGGGGACTGGCCTACTATGAGCCAGTTGTCCAGGTAAGGGAAGATGGCAATTTTTTGCCTTCTTAGAGAAGCAACTGCTACTGCCGGGCATTTTGTGAATACCCTTGGAGCAGAGGTGAGGCCAAAGGGCATTGCTCTGAACTGGTAATGGCCTGAGAGCAGCTCGAACCTGAGGTACTTTCCATGGGAGCTTCTGATGAGAATATGGAAGTAGGCATCCTTGAGGTCCAGGGACACTAGCCAATCCCCTGGCCTTAGAGAGGGTAGAATAATTCCCAGAGTCACCATTTTGAATTTTGGTTTTAAAAGGTGCTTGTTTAAGTATCTGAGATCCAGGATGGGCCGCCATTCTCCTGTCTTTTTTGGGGTAAGGAAGTACCTGGAGTACAACCCTTTGCCCTGGTGTAGGGGTGGAACCCTTTCCACAGCTCTGAGAGCCAGGAGGGAAGAAACCTCTGCCTCTAGGGCAAGTGTCTCTGGTGGATTTGCAGGTGGAAAGGATCTGGTTCTCATCTTTGGAAATGCTACTTCCAGGACCCACTTGTCTGATGTCAGAGACTCCCAGTCCTGGACAAAGTAAGCCAGCCTCCCCTACAGGTAGTTGAGAATTGGCCCTGGCAACCCCATCAGGGTGCCTGCTTGGCAGGGGCTTTGGGCTGAGGGGTGGAAGCAGGCCTGCTTGCACCCAGTCTGCCTCTCCCTCTAAAGAACCCCCTCTGGGCATAAGCAGAAGAGGAGGCCTGGGCTTGGTAAAAAGGCCTATGAAAAGGCCTGCCCCTGCCCCTGGGAAGCTGCCTTTGAGGAATGGCCTGCCTTTCCTTGGCCTGTGCACTCCTATAGGTGGTCCTATACTCATCCATTTTCTTCATGTAATTCTCTGTCTGCTCCCCAAGCGGAATTACCCACAACAAGAAAATCCATGGCCTTAGTCTGGTATCCTGTGACAGGCTAGTACATCTGAGCCAAGCCATCCTGCAAGTGCCACAGATGTAGCCATGACTCTTGATGACACATCATTTGAGTCCACTGCAGCATGGAATTGCACCTTGGATGCCTCAATACCATCAACAGCCACCTGCTCCAGCTCCTTGGCAAGCTGGCCAGGGACCTGTTTTGCTAGAGCCATAACAGTATCCCATCTGGATTTCTGATATCTAGCAACATAAGCCATATAATTTGCCTGTCTGAGTCCCAAGGATGCTGCCATGTACTGTTTCTTTGCCATGGCATCAATCTTCCTGGAGTCCTTGTCCGGGGTGAGGCCAAGGGGATATTTGCCTTGTCACAGGCTGCAGCCTGCACTACCCCAACATGGCTGCACTGTTGTGAAAGGAACTCCACATCAGAGCCTGACAATGTGTCCATTCTTTTATCCACAGGAGGTATAGTGTGAGGAGTTTTTAGAATTTTAAAAGTCTGTTTCCCAAAAGATTTATGCAAGGGCATAGACAGTCTCCTAGACTCTGGGATATCCATCATTTCCACATAGTCAGGCTCCTCTTGATCATCCACAGCTTCCTCCATAGGAAGCTGGAGGGTTTCAGCCACTTTTTTTTATAAAAAATAAAATGAGAAGGGGACTCAGAAAGCCTAGGAGGAGACACTCCTGAAGGTCTGTCTGGGGAGATGTCCGGGTCAATGGGCACATCCAGACTTTCAAATCCACATTCACTCTCCTCATACTCCTCTTCCCCCTCCTCTGGTTCATAATATTCCTCTACATCATAGTCTTGAACCGGTGGAACCGGCCAAACCGGGCACTTACCTGATGGTACCGGTTCGGTCGGAACCGGGGAAAGCGACTGGACGATTTGAATCGCTTTGGCTATCTCTTCAGTGGTTGGAGAGGAAAGTTTTGGCTCCACACCAGCTGATTTCCTAGTCCTTTTTGCTGGAACCGACCCCTCAGAGTCGGCTCTCCTTTTGGCCGAGGAAGTCTCGCCCTGGTCAGAGGGCACTCCCTCTGGTTCGGTTGGAACCGAACCGGGCTGGCCATCCGGGTCAGCGGACTTTTTGGCCTCCCTTTCCCTGAGCCTCCCAACTCTCTTTTCCAGGGTAGCTGCAGGAAAATTTTTACATCTGGCAGTCTGCATTGAGGTGGTCAAAACCCAGACAATAAACACAGGTGGTGTGGGGGTCAGCCTTGGCAAAGGCTTCCCCACACACACTGCAGTGTTGAAACCCAGTGGGCCCGGTTTTCTTTTGGGTTTCTCAGACATAGTGCCAGTCCTAACCAAACTTACCGTGCTTATGGCAATCCGCCAGGCAAACCCTCTTATCGGTTCTCAACCGCAACACGGGTCGTGAAAAACGTAAGAAAACTGGCTTTTTTAGAACCGATAAGAACCGTAACCACACTCTAAATGACAGAATAAAATATTTTAAACAACCTGATCGGTTCACAGCGAACCGATAAACAGTTTACAAGTTCCACACAAGAGAGAATTAATGTAAACCTATCTAGTACTCACAAGTACCACAGACAGAGCCTGAACCGACCGGTTGCATTTAAATTCGGTCGAAAACCGAGAAAAACAATACTTTAACTGACAAAATGAACCGAGCAGAAGGAGAAATCTCCGGAGCGACTGTTCAGTGAGGCGGAGTAAAGAATCTGACGGTTTGAGTTTGAAGAACAACAGACAGAGTTTCAACCGAGCTCGAGCTCAGCGTTCCATGCCTGGCATGGAAAGGTAACTCTTTCACCTCCGGAGCAGTTCGAAGGTTGGGACTCACTGCATATGTCAGAATATAGCAAGACTTCATGTTGTTTGAAAGGAAAAATGGAGGCAGCCTTGGGCAGATGATAGCTCTTCACCCTTCCCTCTTGACATTAAATGCAGTCTCCCAGCAGGCATGGGCGACCCTCTAGGGTAATGGGCAGGTGCTTCAGAACAGGAGAAATGCATTAGATCAGGGAAGGGCTCAAAGGCAGTTACTAAAAAGGGACTGATGAAGTCCAGCCCAAAGACATGGCAGGAGTCCAGGTGTAAATATGTAGAATGCTGGCTACAAGCATGTAGGGGAACACTCTGTGATGAACAAAACATGTTAAAGCTCAAAATGACATATTTTTATTTTGATGCTGTCTCTTTAAATAGTCTGTCAGTTAAGACAAAACAGAAAAGGACCATATTCATAGCAACTTAAAATCAACAATCAATTACAATTAGGTATTGTTTTTTGGAATACATATTGTAGATGGAACAGTCAACTTTCTTCCGAACTTTCCCAGAATGCCTCTGGGAATTATGTCAATTAGGCCTAGCAGCAGAACTAAAAGGCCAGGATCCTAGTTATAATCTGGTTGCAGCATCTAACTACAACTGCTTGTGAAAGTTAACTGGTTTGAAAACGTGTTTGCCCTCCCTTCCCAGCCCAAGTCAGATTTCTCCAAGTGGCAACTGTTGTTACTGTGGATGTAAGACAATTTTCTTTGTCAAGTGGTGTGACAATTTTCTTTGCTGTCACTGGGTGATGGATGCCAGGAGGAGGTATAGTACTGTGGTTTAGGGCACAGAGCTGCAAACCTGGAGACCTGGGTTTGAATCCCACAGCCCCACTTGCATAGCGTGTGACCCTGAGCAAGTCACTTAACTTCTCTGTGCTCCAAGGTCACACCTGAAAACAAGCTTCAGCTTAGTGTGCCTTTCCTGGTTAAGCAATTTCCCCTTTTCCTTACAATAGAGCCAATACATCTTTGAAGGTCTTGGGTCGAATTCACATCATTCCCAGAGGCATTCTGGGAAAATTCCAACAGATCAAAGGCAAAAAAAGAAACCCACAGGGGTCATAAAACTGTCAGGGAAAGTGAAAAAACAAAACAAAAACAAAAACCAAAAAAACAACTTGCCACAGACACATGGACCAGAATGCCAGGGACCATCAGAGAAACAAAAACGCGGTGCACATCATCTGTTTTTATAATTTTTGCATGTAGTTTTAGTCTAAAGGGGCCAAGCCAGTCTAAAGTTGGTTCAACTCCTCCCAGAGCCCACAGCCTACTTGTAATCAGCCCTACCCGTTGTAGTTAGTGCAACAAGCACTGGGGATATGGACCCCGTCATAACTGGGTTCACTTGAGATTCCTGGAATCCCAAGCTGAAGCCAGCTAGGGGCCCAAAACGATATGGAGGGAAGGCATTCAGCTCCCAAGGCGGGAGGGGTGGGCTGCCTGTCATTTCTGCACCCCCTTGCTGGCTTATCACAGTGCAAAGCTGGCTT
Source organism: Neoceratodus forsteri (assembly GCA_016271365.2). Lineage (NCBI taxonomy): Eukaryota > Metazoa > Chordata > Ceratodontiformes > Ceratodontidae > Neoceratodus > Neoceratodus forsteri. The sequence continues at coordinate 506,427,763 of CM028129.1, forward strand.
GGGTTGTGAAGGGAACTTCTTGCCCTCCCTCCTAGTGTGAGGAAAGACGGTCAATGTGTCGACCCCAAATGTCTCGGTGGGTGATAGGGGAAACTGGGAGAAAAAAAGTACAGTTACGTAAGAACTTACCGTTACAGCAGATCTTCAAGAGGAGCTCTTGCAGCAGGTAATACTGTTAGGACTAAGGCCGCAGGCATTAGGGACGCCTCGGAAAAATTTTCTAGTTAGCAGTCGGTAGCGGGGGACCACGGCCGAAGTGGTATAAAGGGGGTGGTCCCCTAGCGCCATCTCAGTTCCCTGCTGGAGTCCCGGTTGGTAAATAATGGAGACCCGAAAAGGAACTCTCACTATAGAAAGAAAAATTAGAGGTACAAACTGACCTGGGGATGGAGGGTGGAATATTTGCTGCAAGAGCTCCTCAAGAATCTACAAGTTCACACCTTACTATCTGACGGTGAGCTCTTGCAGCACTTCATGAGAAGGTCCAAGCAGTACCTGGCCAGATAAGAGGAATGGGGGCGAACAGATTACTCTCATGAGAGTAGTCCCTGAAGAACAGCCAAACCGAAGCCTGCTATCCTCCTAGAGGCTATGTCCAGAATGTAATGCTGAATGAAGGTATGGACAGTGCTCCAGGTGGCTGCGGCAGATAGGTCCGCCGCTGACACATTCCTCAGAGAGGCAAAAGAGGTGGCGATAGTCCTGGTGGAATTACCCTTAACCAGGCCTGGTAAGGGCTTGCCGTGATGCTGATAACAGAAGGAAATGTAATTTACTAACCACTTGGTTAGTGTTTGCTTAGTGACAGGGTCCTCTGTCTTGTGTTTTGCAAATGCCATGAACAACTGGTCCGTGTTCCAGACAGAACGAGTCTGGTCCACATAATAACGAAGAATTCTGTGAACATCCAGAGTATGTAACAAGGTCTCACCCCATTGGAGAACTCTGGATAATAGACTGGAAGTTGAATGTCCTGGTTCAGAGTTATAGCTGAGACAACTTTCAATAGGAATTTGGTATTTGTATGATGCTGCACCCTGTCCCTATGAAAAACAAGGTAAAGTTCCTTACACATCAGGGCCTGAAGCTCGGAAATCCTCTAGGCTAAAGTAATGGCAACTAAAAACAACGTCTTCCAAGAAAGGAGACGTAGCTCGCATTACGTGGCAGGTTCAAAAGGGAGTAGGGTGAGCTTTTCTAAAACAAACAGAAGGTCCCATGAAGGGACTGGATCCTTCCTGGGGAGGTCTAATATGCAAGACTCCTCAGGGGAATGTCTTGCAAATGTCGAGCTGCGCTAGAGTCCTTTCTCCAACAGCATCGTGATATGCTGAAACTGCACAAAGATGTACCTTGGTAGAGGAATAACTAAGACCTAAGTCAAGGAGGTGGAGCAGGTACTCTAGGATGAACCTGACGGAGTACTGGAGAGGATCCAAGAATCGGGCTGCCGCCCAGAGACAGAACCGCTTCCACTTCAGGGCATAAGTTGCCCTGGTAGAGGGTTTCCTTGCTGCCACCAAAATCTCTGCCACCCTCTGAGAAACTCCCAGCCTCTCCTCTGCTAAGACTACAGGAGCCAAGCATACAGGTGAAGGGATCGAAGGAACAGGTGGACTAGCGTCCCCCAATCCTGGCACAGCAAGTGGGTGCAGAGTGGCAATGACACGGGAGGTTCCGTGGCAAAATGCTGCAGAAGTGGGAACCAGATCTGATGAGGCCAGAAAGGGGCTGCCAAGATCATCCTGGCCCCTTCTGACTGCAGTTTGAGCAGTACTCTCTGAACCAGAGGGAAGGGAGTGAAGGCATAGAGGAACCTCCCTGCCCAAGAGAGGGATAATGCGCCTCGCCAGAAAACACCAGGCTCTGGAACTAGCGAGCAGAAATGTGGTAGTTTGGCGTTGTGCCGGGATGCAAAGAGGTCCAGCTCAGGACACCCCAATTATGAATAGGTCATCTGCTACATCCTACAGCAACTCCCACTTGTGGTTCAGTGACTAAGAATGGCTTATACTGTCCGCGACAACGTTCTGAATGCCAGGCATGTGGACCGCGACTAGGAACAGATCGCGTTCTACCACCCAGTCCTAGATTCTCATGGCCTCTCTGCAAAGAAGGTATGATCCAGTTCCCCTTGCTTGTTCAGGTAAAAGACTACCGAGGTACTGTCTGACTGGATTACCAGAGGGCCCCGGGAGAGCTGATCCTGGAAGGGTGTGAAAAACTGCCCTCATCTCCAAAACATTGATGTGGAGAGACCTTTCTGTGGCAGACCACAATCCTCTCATCCGATGCTCACGAAAGTGAGCACCCCAGCCTAGTCCCGAGGCATCCGTTGTGACAGTCTGCATTGGACTTTGCCTCCGGAAAGGGACACCCTGTTCTAGGTGAGCTGGATCTTGCCACCATTGGAGAGAATGCTGAACCGTTTCTGAGATTTGGATAGGTCGGTCCAACTCGTCCGAACCCTGATCCCATTGGACCCCGAGGTGCCACTGAAGAATTCTCATATTGAGAAGTGAGAAGGGGACCGCGGCTATGGCTGCAGCCATGTGACCCAACAGCTGCAAGACTACTCTGGCAGGCACTTGATTTGCTGACTGGATTCCGCGAGTTAGTGCCGAAAGGCGTAGTGCTCTGTCCGCAGGAAAAAAAGCCCTGCCTTGTAGAGTGTAGAGCACCATTCCAATGTATTGAAGCAATGGGGAAGGCCAAGGTTGGGATTTCGGCCAGTTCAGGGTGACTTAGAGACCGGAAAAGCTGTTCCGTCTATCTCAGAGTGCACAAAAGCTGGTGTTCTGCAGATTAGCCAATCGTCGAGGTAGGGGTAGACGAAGTGACCCCTTCTCCTCAATGTTGCCACAACTACCATGAGACACTTGGTAAAGACCCTTGGGGCCGATGAAAGTCCGAAGGGCAAGACCCTGAATTGGTAATGCTCATCCCAGAACCAGAAGTGCAGAAACTTCCTGTGCTAAGGCAGGATCTTTATGTGCACATAGGCATCCTGTATGTCCAGGGAGCATAGCTAGTCCCCTTGGTGAAGGAGGGGAAACAGGTTTGCCAGGGTGAACATCCCAAATCTTTTGTATAGGACAAACTTGTTCAGGTGGCTGAGGTCTAGAATAGGGCGAAGGTCTCCCATTTTCTTGGGCACCAAGAAAAAATGGGAGTAAAAGCCTTTGCCTTGCTGGGACTTTGAGACTGGCTGAATGGCCTTCTTCTGGAGGAGAGAAATAATCTCTTGTTCCAGGAGAAGGGCATGTGCAGCTTAACAGTGGGATGCCACAAGCGGATTGTCTGGGGGAATGCTGAGGAACTCGATGGCGTAACCCCTCTGGATAATCTGTAGCACCCACTGGTCGGATGTTATAGTGGACCATTCTTGCAGGTAGAGGGAGAATTTCCCCCCATCTGTTCTCCCCTCCAAGACCGATGACTGGGGGGAGGACACTGGGAGTCATGGGGTGGCAGCTGGATGTCTGGGGGCTTTTGGCTATTTGGGGCCTTGGCCTCCCAGTTGCACAGGTTGGTTATGGCATTTGAAGCCTTTGCCTTGGTAAGGACAGCCTCTCTGTTCACTTTGCTTATGAAAAGTATGCTTGTGGGCATGTTGAGGTTGTTCAATTTGTACTTGTACAATTTATGCATGTCTGCAATCGCCTTACCTGAATCCTGGAGTCCCTTTATGATCCCTTCCACTTCCTGACTGAAGAGGACTGGACCCTGGAAGGGGGCGTCCAGAACAGCATCCTGGAGGTCTTGCCTAAAGGACGTTGCCTGAAGCCAGGTATGCCTACGGAGACAGAGTACAGACACCCGATGCTGCTGCCCTAGCTGCCATATCAGCTGAGTCATACGAGCATCTCAAGACGTGCTTCTCGACATCCTGACAGGACTGAGCATAAGCCAGAAGTTCATTTTTTGTGTCAGAATCTGGCTGGGAATTGAGAATCTCCATGGTCTTTTCCAATAGTGATTTCTTATATGTGACCATATGGGCCAAGAAGTTTAATGATCTAATGGCCCCGGTGGCTGACGATCAGACCTTCCATCCCCAGTGGTCTAATTTTTTCGGCTCTGGATCTGGGGGCTGTGTACTAAGGTGTTTCGGTTGGGACTGTCTGCTGTGTGCCGCAGTCAAGACCGTAGAGTCCGCCTTTGGTTGTTCCACCAGAAAAGGTTCTTCTGTGGGCGGTTTGTATAGGCGGTCAGCCTTGCATGGAACCTCTGGTGTGCATGAGGCTCTCTTCCAGACCAGTTTGGCCACATCCTGGAAGGGCTCCACAAGTTGGGGGATGACAAGGGATTTTGGTTCCTTCTCCCCCAAGAACTTCACCAGATGTTTCCTTTCTGGGTTGAGTTCTTCAGTGTCCCATTCATACAAGTTCTGTATGTGCCGCATGATATCTAGGAATATAGGGTCATCCAGTGGAGACCTGGGGTATCTTTGGTATATGGCAAGGTTGGCCTTATGTCATCACCCAAGGAATCTGGAGAGGACTATCCTGCATCATCCCCAGAAGTGGGTGTGGAGCGGCTGCTAGAGTCAGGGAATATCTCCTCTTCCTTTTGCCCTTGTGAGCTAGTGATCCCTCTCCCTGACCTTCATCCTATGGATGGGGAGGTGGAGGTGTAGGAACCAGTTCTGGAGGCCTATAGAGACAGTCACCTTTGATGGGTGTTCCACCATGAATTAAACAGAGTTCTGACGTCTGCCAGGGGGAAGACTGGTGGAGGCGGCTTCGGGGCTGACGGACCGGGCGTTGGCGGGACGTCCGGTACTGGGATCTCTGCTGGGGAGGCTGCCCCTGCGGAGTCAGGCTGGGTGGTTGGCTCCCTGGGAGAGCGGTCATCCGATCCGGCGTCCAGAGAGGCATGAGTCTGGTCCGGCGACCGGTCATCCTCGGGGACGCTGGATGGGTGGTCGTCCTCTCTAGAACGCTTGTCAGGTGACTGTCCCTTCTGGGGCAAACGCATACTGTCCAGTGCAGGTGTTAAAGCGCGGGACGTCTGTCCTTGCTGAGAGGAGTCCCAGTGGCTGAAAATCAGTGGGGGAGGCGTCCTCTGTCAAATGACCGCCTGTCGCTGGTGGAAGTCATCTGACTTCTTGTGGCTGTCAGAAGATCCCGTGGAGCTGCGCCCTTCTTTGGGCCTAACAGCAGGTGACTGCCCTTCCCGGACCGGGCCCTGTGAGGCTTTATGGGGCCGGTGAGCCAGGGGGACCCGAGCGTGGCTGTGTCTGGAAGATGAAGGCTGGTCCCTGGATTTAGATGGGGATGCTCTGTGGGTGCTAATTCCCTGTAAAGAGGGGGGAATGGACCCTGACCTCCTGTCGGAGGTCGAAGAAGATGAAAGCATGGAGGGATACTTATGGCGGGACTCTGATCGGGGCCTGTCCTTGTCTTTGGAGTGTTTTCCCAGGGTCTTCTCTCTATGGGGAGACTCCCTAGCAGGTAAAGACAAACTAGGACCTGACTGGGGCTTTTGCATGGCGGCTACTTTCTGCTCGAGGAGGTACACCTTTAAAGCCTTTGCCCTGCAGATTATAGTTTTGCTGTTGAACTTCTGACAATGTTATCAGTTGTCAGGCCTGTGGTCGGGGCCTAAACAGATCAGGCAGGCCTCGTGGCTGTCCTTAGCTGGGATCCGTTTGCCAAAACGGCATTTCGACTTCTGCTGAGGAGGCAAAGGAGAAGACATGCACGAAAGGTTAAACTATATCGAAACTGTTGAAAATATCAGAAAAAAAAACTGTACATCTTAGCGATTTACTTATCTGTGGCCGACTGCTGTAGCGAGGTGTCCGAGGAGCCGAACAACGCGGGTCGATGGCAGGAAAGTAACTGAGATGGTGCCAGAGGACTGCCCCTTTATATCACATCAAACACTGGGCATGCCCGACGTTGGGGGCTGTCCTCTGCTACAGACTGCTAGCTAGAAAATTTTTCTGAGGGGTCCTAACGCCTGCGGCCTTAGTCCTAATGGTATTACCTGCTGCAAGAGTTCCACCTCAAAGTCAGATCATAAAGATTAAAGCAACCAGCAAAAAAACAAACACATGATCTAGAAATTTCTTTTTCATTGAGCTTTTTGGCCCCAACCATCTCCTGTGCCTGTAGTTGGGCCCCTCCACTGGTCACCAGTCCCGTCGCCACTCCCCCTGTCATTCAGCTGAGGGGATCCACACATTGTAGGAACCAAGAACTGTGGGGGCTGTCACTCGTGGCGTCCGTGCACACAGATTTTTTTCCTTCTTCTACCTTCAGTCCCACACTTCACCCCAGACATCTGGTATAGCCTGTTGGCCTCGGACACAGTAGTGCACACTGGGCATGCGCCACCCCTTGCAAGGAAGCAAGCTCCCCGGCTCACCGTGAGGAGCAACTACTGCATTGGGTCCGGGCCATCTCCCACCCTGGATGGCTCACGCTCCAGCTGGGAGCTATAGTGAGCCTGCCTGCCTGATCTGTGCAGACCCAGGTTCGCTCCCAAACTTGAGTCACTGGTGCAGAAGTGTGTAGCGCTACCGCACAGCCATTGGGTGACCTCAAAATAAGATGATTTCTAAAGGGAAAGATAGTACAGTTACGTAAGAACTTAACGTAACAGTAGATCTTCGAGAGAAGCTCTTGTAGCAGGCCACACCAGTAGGAATAAGCCATCAGGTGCCAGGACCACATGGAAAACTTCTTTCTAGCAGTCTACCATGGGGGACAACCCACCACTGACATCAGCCCATCCTATAAAGGTGGACGGTCCCCCACACCTACCTCAGTTCTCCCGCCGGAGTCCCCAAGCGGGTGGTGAATGGAGAACTGAGGAGGCTCCCAAGAGCCAAAAAGGAAGGCAGAAGTAGTGCGAGAGAAATAAAGAACAGCAGGGGAAAGGAAGGAGGGAAAGCTGGGCCTGTTGCAAGAGCTTCTTTCTAAGATCTACTGTTATGGTAAGGTCTTACGTAACTGTACTATCTTATTGCGAGGAAAGCTCTTGCAGCAGGCTACACTGGAAGGACTAAGTCCCAAGCAGTTCTGGGCTTGACCAGGACAACAACACCAGGAGGAAGACAGGTCAGCAGCCAAGAGCACAGAAGAGAAGGCCCTGAAGTACTGCTAGGCCAAAATTGGCCCCGCGCTGCGAGGCGATATTCAGACCGTAATGCTTGGTGACGGTGTGGACAGAACTCCAGGTGGCAGCTGCACAGATATCAGCAGCAGACATGTTCCTGAAACAAGCTGTGGAGGCAGCCATACCCCTGGTGGAATGGCCCTTAACCACTCCCGGAAGGGTCTCATTATACTTGCAGTAGCAATAAACAAACAATGCGATTCGCTAACCACTTAAGACAAACACTGTTTGGAAACAGGAGTGCCCTCTCTCTTAGAGGTGAATGAAACAAACAACTGGTCAGACTTTCTTAAAGGCTTGGTGCGGTTCGTATAGTACCAGAAAATCCTATGCACATCCAGAGGATGAGTAAAGCCTCCCGATTAGAGCACTCGGGGACTGGAAGGTGGATGGATTGATTCAAAGTAAACTCAACCGACCTTGGTAAAAACTTAGGATTAGTATGGAAGACACCCTGTCATTGTAAAAAAACAAATAAGGCTCCTTACACATAAGAGCCTGGAGCTCGGAAATCCTTCAAGCAGAAGTAACAGCCACTAAAAAGAGTGCTTTCCATGGCAGAAAGCGCAGCTTGCAACTCACGGCCAGTTCAAAGGGAGGTAAAATTAGTTTCTCCATCATGAAACTGAAGTTCCATAGAGGGATTGGATCCCGCATGGGAGGTTTTAAATGCAAAATGCCCCACAGGAAGATGCAGGACACTTCAAGCGGGGCAATGGCTTTTTCCTCGATAGGTGCATGGTACGCAGAAATGGGGAAAAGATGCACCTTGAGGGAGGCGTACCCCAAGCCGGAGTCCAAAAGGGAAATAAGGTACTCCAACACCTGGGTCACTGGGCAGGTGAAAGGATCTAAATGGCGAGCAGCAACCCAAAGGGTGAAACACTTTCATTTAAAAAAAATATATATTTTTTTAATACTTTATTTTTGAAAGTTTACTGCATTACAGTACAGCACTGAAAATGTAGGTAGGCAAATCTACATTTGATAGACCCATGAGCATTACAATAGAGCATATTACAGTTTAACAGTAAGAAAAAACTGTTTTGCCCCAAACCCACTTACATCACTGAGGCGTGATCTGAAATTAATCATCTACATGTGGGGTTCCTCAGGGTTCGGTGTTGTCCCCCATGTTGTTCGCAGTGTACACGCTACCCCTCGGAGACACTATAAGAAGGTATGGGCTGAGGTTTCACTGCTGTGCTGATGATACCCAGCTCTACTTCTCTTTTGCACCTGACCAGGACAGAGCTCTCTCGGTATTTAACAACTGCCTCGCTGAAATCCAGGACTGGATGAATTCAAGCTGGCTGAGGTTGAACTCGGAAAAGACTGAGGTGCTGATTGTGGACGAGGGGTGCTGGATAGGGGGGTTGGGGGCAGGTTCGCTTTCGGGACTTTTCCTTGGGGGCCTACCACTCCCTACCTCTGAACGGGTGTGATACCTGGGGGTGATCTTTGACGAAGGACAGACACTACAATCACAGGTGTCGGCAGTCGTAAAATCCTCTTTTTACCATCTGAGGAACATCTCCAGAGTTAAGCACCTTGTTCCGTCTGGCAATCTCCCCACACTGGTCCACGCTTTTGTGTCCTTGCACCTAGATTATTTCAATTCCCTTTACCTTGGGCTACCTGGGCTGGATATCCGCCGCTTGCAGCTGGTGCAGAATGCAGCAACCCAGTTATTGAAGGAGACTCCTTGGTCCTGTCATATCTCTCCGGTGCTGCGCAAACTGCACTGGCTGCTGGTACAGTGGCGGATCACCTTTAAAGTTGGACTTCTGATTTATAAAGCCCTACACGGACAGGGCCCGGACTACCTAAAAGAGCTTCTGGTTCCTTACTGCCCTGGCCAATCACTCCCTTTGGCTGACGAGGGGTTGCTAGAGATTCCAAGGGTTTGTTTAAGATTTTCTGGGGCCCGCTTATTCATGCACGTGGCCCAACCCTTTGTAATTCTCCCCGTCAGTTACGGGAGTGCATGACCGTGGAGGGATTTAAACAAGCTCTCAAAACTTATTTATGGATTCAAGCATATTCTGAATGATCCAACTTTGCCTTTTACCTGCATTTTACTGTATTTATAATGTTTGTATTTATGGTTTATTTGTTTTATTTAATTCTTTTGTAAGGCACCTTGGTTTGCTGAAAGGCGCATTATAAAGAAATTATTATTATTATTACTAGAAAATCACTAAATTGCCTTGTCTGCCATGAGCAGGGGATAATATGAATATATAATTTAGAAATATCACTTTCCCCTATATGAATCAAAGGGCTTACTCCCCCATATTCCACATAATTAGTTAAACATTGTGTGCAACCCCTAGAAAACAGCTTCCCTCATATTCAAAGGCATAGACCTAACAATGAATCACTTCTACAAATCTGCATTGCTCAACACTAGTTAGGAATATCTTAAACCACTATAAGTTTCATTTTGCAGAACTGATAGAAAATAAAAACCATTACCAATATTTATCAGTAAACAACAAGTTTAACAGTTGAAGAGCTAATTAGAGTACCTGCAAAAATCACAAGCTATGTTAAATAGAAAAGGTCCCAGGGTCCCATTTAACTGGGAATTAGACCTAGATAGTTCAGTCCTCTGAGCATGTTGGTAAAATGGAGAGCTCACTGCACCTTGCTGTATTAGGACTCCGTGTGGCGCAAATGAATAAAACCTCCGAGGAGAGGAAGGAAATAGTGTCCATGGAAAGATGCTGCCACCGTGTGATGGCACCATCTTGTTTGTTCTATGCGCTACTGAAACACTTTACAGTTTAATCTGCATCGTCCTATAAAATGCATCAAAGAAAAAAAAAAAAAAACATTTCTGCACAATGGTAGTACTAGTAAAAATCTCACGTTAATACTTGCACCATTAAGTGTAAGTCTGTACAAGGACGATCCCTGGACTTCACGATAGGTAATTACCATAAGAGTACTCAATCATTTTCTGTCTCTTCTTCGGGGTCTTGATCTCACCTCTGGAATTCCTTTTCAATTTTTTCCAAAAGCTTCGTAGTGTCTTTTGGGTCTGAAAATTGGTATGTCTTGTCCCCGTATGAGATCTTAAGGCTGACCAGCACAAGTAGGAGGTGTTGAATCCCCAATTGTTGCAATCTGGAATGAATGCCATCAAAGCTTTTGCACCTCTGTCTGGTCTCATAACTAAGCTCTGGAGATGAACTCAGGACACCCTCCATTCTGAAGGACCCTTTTGCTTAGGTTTCAACAAGATATCATCTCTCTCTCCATTCCCGATCCCAGTTTAACCAGGATGGTGCGAGGCTGAGGAGTATTTGTCGGTCTGTGAGCCCAGGTTCCTCTCAGGGTAATCCGATAGCATTTTAATATTGATGGAGCTATGGAGAGCTGGTAGTATTCGATCAGCCATGCGGTTATAAATTTTTTAAGCTTGTATCCCTCCACTTCCTTTGGTAAGCCTAGGATACATGCATTGGATTCCCTTATGGAATTTTCTAAGTTTTCTAATCTTCTTCCGAGGAGAATATTTTCCTTTGTCAGCCTGGTCATAACTTTAAGCACTCAGTCAGCCATCTGTGTAGCTGATTGTGTTTCAGCTGAGAGGGAGCGTAATTTAGTGTCCATAGATTTAAGTTGTTCCTGGAAATATGTCATTCATTTATCCAAGGACTGCATTGCTTGTAGCAGAGCAGCGTTAGTAGGCTGTGTGGAATCTTCATCAAGTACAGGCTGTTGAATCTCCTTACTTTGTCCCGGTCGCAGTTCTTTCAGCCGGGTTCCTTCTCAGCTTTTATCCACTTGCCTGTTCGTTCTCCCCATGCTTTTCTGCTGTGAACAAAACGTGGAGTATTTGGTATCCTTAAATTCCACTTACTCTCCCCTTTCTGCTGGTTACAATTATAGTAAGGTAGAGGTTCTATATTGCTCATTAAGTCAGAGTAAATGCCTCGAGTACTTCAGAGCTTGAAGATGCTGCTGCTCCTCGCTCGGTAGTTGGCTATGCCCCTTGAAATGCTTCCATTTCATCACATAAGTGGCTCCGGTGGAGGGTTTCCTAGCAGCCACCAGGAAGTCTGCGACCCTGGAGGACACCCAGAAGAGGGCGATAGCTAGGTCCGCAACAGCCACACATGGAGATGCAGGGAGCTGAGGTCCAGATGAACTACGGTGCCCTGGTCCTGGGACAGCAAGCCAGTGCACAGGAGCAAGGGATCCAGAGATTCCATCGCCAGCTGTTGCAATAATCAGACATGGCCAGAAGGGAGCTGTTAGAATTATCTCTGCCCCTTCCAACTGGAGCTTGAGCAGAACCCTCTGTAGGAGCAAGAAGGGAGGAAAGGCATACAGACACTTCCCCTTCCAAGAGAGGGACAATGCATCTCACCAAAAAACTCCAGACCTGGGATCAAGTGAGCAGAACAGTTTTGTGTTGAGTGGGGCTGCAAACAGGTCCAACTCTAGACAACCCCACCTGTCAAAGAGATCTTCGACAACCAAGGTTAGAAGCTCCCACTTGTGAGCCTGCGACCTGGAGTGGCAGATACTGTCACCCAAGACATTTTGGATGCCTGGAACATGTATGGCCAAGAACTCCAGATCATGCTCGATGGCCCAATACCAGACTCTCACTGCCTCCCGATACAGGGGGTAAGAATGGGTCCCCCCACTTGCTGATTTAATACACCACACACGCTGTCCATCTGCACCTGCAGTGGACCGGGGAGGAGATGAGTCTGAAAGGCCTACAGAGCGTAAAGGACCACCTGCATCTACAGGACGTTGATATGGAGACCCTGTTCCAATTCCGTCCAGGTACCGTGGGTCTGGTGGTTGGCCAGATGAGTACTCCATCCCAGACTGGAGGCGTCTGTTATGAGAATCTGACAGGGGGTTGAGAGTGGAAAAGAGATGCCCCGAAGGAGGTTGGCTGGCTCCAGCCATCACGACAGAATTCTCCAGACCAGGTCGGAAACCAGGACCAACTGGTCCAGGTCGTCTGTGCATTGGTCCCACTGGACCATTAAGGTCCACCAAAAAACCCGCTTATGCAGGCAGGACAGAGGAACCCTGGCAAAAGCTGCTGCCATGTGGCCTAGAAAGCTCAGGAAAACTCTGATGGGGACCCAACGACTGGAGGAAACCATACAGGCCTGCTGCAACAGTCGCTCCGCCCTGTCCACGGGCAAAAAAGACATTGCCTTGACTGGTGTCCAGGATCGCCCCTATGTACTGAAGGCTCTGGCAAGGAGAGAGGTAGGACTTTAACAATCTGACAGTGATCCCCAAGGCCTGAAAAAGATGGAATGTGTATTCCGGAGTCTGAACCAGGCAGTACCTGAAGCGGGGCTGCTAGCAGCCATCATACAAGTAAGGGAACACGTAGAAGCCCTGCTATCTCAGAGCAGCAGACACTGTTGCCAGGCACCTGGTAAAGACCCGGAGGGACGCAGAAAGGCCAAAAGGAAGAGCTCAAAATTGAAAATGGGCTCCATGAAAGTGGAAGCGGAGGAAGCAACGATGGGCAGAAAAGATATGGATGTGCAGCTAAGCATCCTGCATCTCCAGAGACCAGAGTCAATCCCCCCAATGCAAAAGGGTAACAGCCTCTGGAAAGTGACCATCTGGAAATGCTTGTACTCGATGTACAAATTCAGGTGGCTCAGGTCCAGAATGGGTCACAGACACCCAGTCTTCTTGAGAACGAGGAAGAAGTGGAAGTAAAACCCCCTTTCCCAGTGAGCCGGAGGGACAAGCTCAATGTTTTGGAAAATAAAGCACAGGTAATAGCAGACGACTGTAGCTGTGGAGTCCACTAAGGTCTGACATACGTGGGTCGATGGCGGTAAAAAAAAAAAAACTGAGGTAGGTTTGGGGGACCACAACGCATTATAGAATAGGCTGGCGTCAGCAGCTGACATCAGCAGTGGGCAGTCCCCCGTGGTTAACTGCTAGCTAGAAGTTTTCCGTGTGGTCCTGGCACCAGATGGCTTAGTCCTACAAATGTACAGAGATTTTCAAATCAAAACTTTTAGGACTTGCACAGCCATGACTGTAGCTGAATTTTCGCTTGACCCTATTCGTTACAATGAAATTAGCTCTTTTTTTGTACTTGCTCCTTCAAGGGCAATAGGATTTGCACACCCCTGCCAGTGTGGCCTGCTACAAGAGCCTTCTGCGAAATTAGATCATGTATTTGTTTTTTCGCTGGTTACTTTAATTTTTTTTTGTTTTGTCACATTTTTGTTTTTCTCCCAGTTCCCTTCATCACCCACCGAGCTAATCTGACTCACATTCTGCGGTCATGTCGAAAGATAAAACCTGTATGGAGAGCAGTCAAGTAAGTGTGTGATAGTCCTCCCCTACAGGCCCTTCCTTGCTCTCTTACTGTAATTCTGTGATTAGCACCCAAAGATGTACCAAGGGCTTGCCCCTACCCTCTCCCTACACCCACAACCCAACCTCCCCCCTTCCAATTCTGCCATCCCAGTCCCCTTGCAGTGTTTCTCTGCATACTGAAGGGCTGGGATTCGGCCTCTCACCTTCACCCTCTCTTCTGGCCTTTCTGAAGCCTACTCCCCCACACTGCCTACAACCTGCTTCCCTCCTGACGTGCTCTTCCTCTGTCTTGTGCAGACAGGGTTCTCAGCATACTGGAGGGGTCAAGCCTTGGCAGACCCCTCTCCTCCTTCCATCCACCCCGTTCTCTGCCTACCTACATATGCTTGCCTCCATTACTCAGCCCTAGTTATGGCTAACCCTAATCTCTATTGAACTTGTAGACAATTTGCACTTCTGATATACCTCAGCTAACTTGTACTGTCTATGTTACTCCTCACTAACTTACCCTAGATCAAACTGCTTGAATTCTATTCAGCCATTTTCTAGCTACACAGTTATGTGTCACTTAGTGTTTGCCTTTAAATGTTATTTTGTGCTATCTAGTTCAAAACTGTTAGCACTGTATCTATATAATTCAAAACTGTTAACATTCTGCTATTTCACTGCTTCTGTACAGACTACTCACTGTTATTTGAATGTAATCAATTGTAAATCTTATGTTGTGTACCAAATCTCTGTGTACTATCCTCAGCATTCTACCTACCCCAGGTCGCTTTTGAGGGCAGAACAACCTGTTGCTCAGCGTGCTTTCCTGGTGAATCATTTCAATAAATAAAAAAAATAAAAGTTACAAAAACCCAAATCCCCTTCTCATTAAAGATTTTCCTTTTAGGTATATTTACTGATGCAGCCCATTTAAAATCATATCAACAAACTTGTGTCACCTCAGCAGCATTATCCCTTCAGAGACTTCTTTTGAGGAACCAGACAGTGGCAACTTACCCACTATTTCAGAACGGTATACTCAGATGAGCTATATTGCAGAAAAGAAAAAATGACTTCCCATAGTAATCTTATTTCTTCCCAGTGATGCTCAGGTATTCATAACTTTATGCAGTAAACCTGGAGAGTTGGACTGCCCGGAGAGATGGAACACATGCAAATGAGTAGAATTCTTTGCACCTGAGCATCTTTGAAATACTGCCTCTACCAACTGTGGTGTTCTAACCTCTTCAGATTTGTGAGAAGCCAGGAAATCAGGACTTAGGAACTAATGTAACTAATATTCTATAAAAAAAAAAAAAAAGAGAGGTGTCCCCCAATTAAAGCATAGAATTTAGAAAAAAACTCCAAAGGGAGGATAACTCTTGACAAAACCACATCAAATAAAACTCCAAAAGGAGAACATTGAAAAACTCCAGTTTAAAAATGATTAAAACAGAGAAATGCAACAAAATCAATATGGCTTGGTGGTACCAGCACGTGGAGTGCAGAGGCTGAAGTTCGGGAAGGGGGAGGGAAGGCAGGAAGTTATGAATACCTGAGCATCACTGTGAAGAAATAAGATTACTATGGTAAGTCATTTTTTCTTCTAACCCCAGTAATGTTCAGGATATTCATAACTTTATGCAGACTACTAAGCAGTACCACTGGTGGTGGGCACAGAACTTATTTTGGAAACAGGCTCTGCAGGACTGCTGTGCCAAACCTAGCATCATCCTGGATAAAATATCCAGGTTATAGTGTTTTGTAAAGGTGTGTACTGTTTTCCAGGTAACTGCTTTGCAAATGTCCACCAAGGGAACCTCCCTGGCAGCTGCAAGGGTAGCAGCAGTTCCTCTTGTAGAATGCGCTCTCAATCCAGTTGGGGGCTCTTTACCTGCCTTAGTGTAGCAGAATTGAATACACTGGAATATCCACCGAGAAATGGATCTTTTTGAGGCTGGTTTACCCTTTCCTACATCCCCTTATGTAAGGAAAAGTTGTTTTCCATTCTTCCTAAGGTCTTTAGTGGCTGTCATGTAATAGCTGATAGCCCTTTTCACATACAGACTGTGTAATCTTCTTTCACCAGAACTGGTGTGGTCTGTGAAAAAGACAGGTAGAGTGAGTGATTGGTTCAGATGAAAGTCTGAAACCACTTGAGGAAGAAAGTATCTGTTAGTTCTGAGGACTACCTTATCTCTGTGAAATGTGATATAGTCTTGGTCAATGCAGAGAGCCTGGCGCTCACTAATTCTCCTTGCAGAAGTAATAGCCACTAGGAAGACTGTTTTCCAAGTAAGATATTTCAAGTGGGCAGTAGCCATGGGCTCAAAAGGAGGGCCCATGAGCTTGGCTATACACACATTCAAATCCCAAGCAGCCACTGGTGCCCTGTGAGGTGGGTGTAAATGCATCAGTCCTTTAAAAAATCTTTCGAAAGGTTTATCAGATGCTACTGACACCTTGGTCCCCACAGAAAGGTAGGCAGACACCGCTGCTAAATGAACCTAAAGGGAACTGGGTTGCAAATCTTGTGAATGCAAATGAGTGAGATAGTCCAGGACAACCGAGACGCCAGCCTTTTGTGGCATAAGGTTCATGCCGGAACACCAGACAGAAAATCTCTAATTTTCTCTCTTCCATTTGGAAGAATAAGTTTTCTGTCTGGAGGTTTTTCTATAACCCTTTAAATATTTAGGACAGCTTCAGAAAGTTTTAAATCTGCATACTCCAATTCTTCAAGAGCCGTGCTGTGAGATGAAGGGACTTGAGATTCGGGTACAACAATGTTCCCTGATTGGAAGTCAGGAGATTGTGTCTGAGGGGCAATTGTTTCGGTTTGCTGACAGACATGGAGAGCAGAAGAGAGTACCATGGCTGCCTGGGCCAATCGGGAGCTATCAAGATCAGAGATGCTGAGAGGGATTTTAGCTTCAGTAACACCCTGAAAACCAAAGGGAAAGTGGGGAAAGCATACAGGTACCTGCCTGTCCAATCCAGAACCAGGACATCCAGAGGA
This sequence comes from Neoceratodus forsteri, assembly GCA_016271365.2. Classification (NCBI taxonomy): domain Eukaryota; kingdom Metazoa; phylum Chordata; order Ceratodontiformes; family Ceratodontidae; genus Neoceratodus; species Neoceratodus forsteri. Next base: position 506,444,231 of record CM028129.1, read on the forward strand.
ACTGTGCCCTGAGCTGGTGGTCTGCAGCAATATTGAGGTAGCTGGTGGTTCTCGTGGGATGCGAACAAGTCTATATCTGGAGTGCCCCACCTTCTGAAAATAACTTGTACCATCTGCTTGTTCAGAGTCCATTCATGATGGACCTGGTTGATGCAGCTTAGTGCATCTGCCAAGGTATTGTCCTTTCCTGGCACGTGAATTGCCTGTAAAGACACCTTCAGAGAGTACACCAGTGTCCAAATTTTCATGGTCTCTGTGCACAGGAGGCCTGACCTGGTGCCTCCTTGTTTGTTTATGTGATGCAATGTGGTGGTATTGTCTGTTCTGATCTGTACCACCCTGCCCAATATTAGCGAAGAAAAAGCCTTTAGGGCTAGAAACACTGCTCTTAGCTCCAGTAAGTTTATGTGCTGAAGGGACTCAGCTGCTGACCAGGTGCCCCGAGTCGTGTGCTTTCCTAAATGGGCGCCCTAGCCCAATAGGGATTCATCTGTTGCGAGTACCAGAGAGGGGTTTTCTCTCTGAAAAGGCACTCCCTGCCTTAAATTGGATTCCTGTTTCCACCACAAGAGGGCCCTCAATAGTGCCCTTGTCACTGGTATAAGCTTTGCAAAAGGGTCTTTTTTTCTGAATCCAGTAAGCCCTGAGGTGAAACTGGATGTCTGACATATGGAACCTGGATCCTTGCACTGTGCCTGTGGATGCAGCCATATGGCCTAGTAGCTGCAGAAACTGTCTTGCAGTTTTTGATCTGTTCAGGAGGAAGGAATTTGCTATTGACTGAAGACTTTGCACCCTGTCTAAGGGTAAAAAGGCTCTGCCCTTAAGTGTGTTGATTTCTGCCCTATAAACTGCAAAGTTTGAGCAGGAGTTAGAACTGATTTATTTTGGTCTATTATAAAACCCAGACTCTAAAAAGACTTGGGTGATTCTTAGGGAATTCCTTACTTGGTCTGGTGAGTTTCCCAGCACCAGCCAATCGTCTAGGTAACAGAAAACAGTCGCTCCCTGTCTTCGTAGATATGCCACTACAGCAACTAAGCACTTTGTGAATACCCTTGGTGCTAAGGAGAGACCGAAAGGAAGAGTTGAAAACTGATAGTGGCCTAAAGGGAGTCAATCTGAGATATTCTCTGTAAGATTCCTTTATGGGGATGTGGAAATAGACGTCTGAAGTCCAGTGATGCCAGCCAGTCCCCTTTTTAGATTGTCGGCAATATTCGAGCCAAAGTTACCATTTTGAACTTTGTTTTTTTCAGATGCTTGTTCAAAGCTCTGAGATCCAATATTAGACGCCACTCCCCACTCTTCTTTGTTGTTAGGAAGTATCTGGAGTAAAAATCCCTTCCTCTCAGGGCAGTAGGGACTAATTCCACTGCTCTGAGTTATAACAATTTCTGAACCTCTGCTTCTAGTAATGTCCTCTCTGCTACAGGAGGTGAGCAGTAAACCCTGGTCTTCTGTGGAGGAAAAGATTTGAAGTCCAGAGACAGACCCTGACCCACTACTTCCAGCACCCACTTGTCTGTGGTGATGCTTAGCCAAGCCTGGAGGAAGAGGGAGAGTCTGCCTCCGACAGGGAGGAAAGAGGTGGCCTGAGCCTCAGGGGTTTTGCTTTGGTTGGGGCAGAGGTTGGGTCTGACAGCCCCTTCTACCCCACCCCTAGAATATCCCTGTTGTGGATACTGCTGGTACTGGGACACAGCTACTGGCTGGAAACAGGGTCTGGTCATAAAAGACCTTCCTCTGCCCCCCCCTTCCATAGGGTCTAATGGAAGGAGAAGCACGCTCTTAGCAGAATTGCTTCAACAGGTTGCCTTATACTCATCCACTTTTTTTCATGTATGCAACCGTGGATTCCCCAAAAAGAGTTTCCCTCTAAAGGAAAATCCAGGGCCTTAGATTGAGTATCCTGAGTAAGGTTAGTGACCCTGAGCCGAGCAAACCTTCTCTGTGCCATTGTGTTAGCCATCCATCTGGCTGCAGTGTCACTGGAATCAGCAGCCATCTGGAACTGGTACTTGGTTGCCTCTAGCCCAAACCTGGCAGTTTCAGCCAGGTCTTCAGACAAGGGTGAGGGGGCTTTCATGGATATGTCCAGTACAGACTGCCACAAGGATTTTTGGTATTGGACTGCAAAAGCTTGAAAAGTAGCCTCTGTCATGGCCAAAGAAGCTGATAAACAGCCTTTTATTGGCCATGCTATCCATTTTCCTGGCATCCTTGTACGGAGGGTGGGAGAACAGAGGGAATCTAGCTTTGTCGCAGGCTGCCTCCTGTATAACCCCTTGATGGTCAGTGTGGGAGAAAAGGAAATCAGCTCCCATCCTGTCCAACTGATATTTTTTATCTATTCTCCTATCAATAGGAGGAACAGAATTAGGGGTCTGTAGAAGTTTTAGGGTGTCTTTTTTGGAAAATGAGTTTACTGGCAAAAAGAGGGCTTTTGTGGGTGTTAAACCCATCATATTTAAATATTCAGTTTTCTCCTCATCCTCAATCTGCTCTGTAGTAGCAACATCAAGAGCATCTGCCATTCTCCTCACGAATGTAAATGTGAGGAGTAATCCTCTGACACCCTGGGAGGAGAACCAAAATCCTGCTCAGGAGATACCTCTGGGGGAATTGGTTCATCATCTTGAGAAGGATCATCTTCCTCCTCATAATATTGCTCTTCCTGTAAAGAGGGCAACACCACTGCTAGCCTGGGGACCCTGGATAGGGGCAGGCTGCAGGGGAACAATATTTTGCAGTGCTTGGATAATTTTAAAAGTCTAGGCTATCTCTTGCGCTGAGGGCATAGCAGGCACCTGCGCAGAAGTCCCTGGATTAGCAGGGGAAGATTCTGCATGCTTAGTTTTTATGAGTTTCTTTGAGGGAACAGGGGAGTCAGCCGGTTCTTTACCTCTTTTTGCCCCTTTTTCGCCTGTATCAGGGGCAGGGGTAAGCAAGCTTGTGGGTTCAGCCACAGCACATTGGGGTGTCAGCTGGTCAGAGCCAGATGGACCCCTAGGAAATCTTTTGTTTAGCCTTTCAAGGCCTTTTTCCACATTTTTTTCCAGGAAAGTTTTACATACTTCACAATCCTGATCCAGATGTTCGAATCCCAGACAAGCCACACATAAGGTGTGCTTGTCTACCTTAGAAAATACATCTCCACATTTTAAACAGTTCTTAAAACCGGGTTCTCCGGTTTTCTTTTTGGGTTTCTCTGACATGGTAATGTCTAAAAATGAGAAAAAACACTAACTGCTAATAAGAGATTAAATGCGGTTATTTAATTATTATACTTTTTTTTGCAGCAGGTTCCGGAACCAATAGGAACCAGAGGATACAAACCCAGGAGATGATAGATGAACTGGTTACAAAAACAATGAAATACACTAAAAAACGAAACTAATAACAGACAAAATACAAGGCTCTTTAATCAGAGAACCCCAATGACTTAAACAACTAACCTGGTTCCCTCACTGTTATCCAGAACCGCAAGGAACTGGAAAAATGTATAATTTAAGCAATAAACAAGATTTACACTAACAATCAGTAGAGGCAATAAAAGAAATAGAAAATACTTAAGTTCTTTAAGGTTTTGAATCTTCTTTCACACGAAAGAGTAAGTCGACCACGCCAAGCGATCAGACTTTCAGGCGGAGAGAAAAATCTGACGAGATTAGAACACCACAGTTGGTAGAGGCAGTATTTGAAAGATGCTCACGTGCAAAGAATTCTACTCATTTGCATGTGTTCCATCTCTCCGGGAAGTCCAACCCTCCAGGCTTACTGCATAAAGTTATGAACATCCTAAGCATTACTGGGGTTAGAATGAAAGGATATCTTATGGTATACTTAATAAATCTGACAATTATGAAAGAACGTGGACCCCCCTTTTTGAATCTTAAAATACTAAATAATCTTATAGGAAATTTAGCTTAAAACATATCAAACTTGATCCAAGTCTAACTATAATGTTATTGCACCCGACTGTGTAACTGCACCAACTACTGTAAGTGTATTATCCATGCCTTGCAGTTATCTAATTTAGGAATGAGAGATGCTATTTCTGATCCTGTATCATATCATATTTGATTGTTTTGTTTACCCTTGTGTCTGATATACCAGTTTATATTTAAATTAATAAAAATCAATGACAGAAAAGAAATGATCTTATTTTAATACAGAAATACAGAATTTACTAGCCGATCTGGTGACGCTGAGGGCTGAGGCGTTGAATGCCTTACCTTGCACTACACCGGTGACCCAGGTTTGGGAATGGACTTAGGTCGTCAGGGTGGCGGCGTGGGGAGGGAGTCGGAGTAGGATTGAACAAGTCGGAAGGCGCTCTCCTCCTGGGAGAGGTTGCTGCAGCCCTCCCCCATAGTCCGCTGCCACTGGGTAGAGGTCTGGTGGTTAATGTAGGCAGTGGGGTGACATTAGGAGACATGAGATGCAACATGCGATGCTCCACATGCACGTGTCATCCAAGGTAGGGGCTGGGATCGTGGAGAAAAATGCCAAAAAAAAATCTGTATGGAAAAAACAAAATTTGACGGTTGATAAGGACTGCATGGCCCACCTAATCTGCTTGTTTTTCCATACCTACTGTATCATCGCAGACCCTACTTGCTCTGCAGCTTATCCCCCTTGTCTTATCACTAAGGTTCCCTTATGCCTAGTCCATGCTTTCTTAAACCGCATTATAGTTTCTGCCCCCCAACACCTCTGCTAGGAGGCTGTTCCAGGTATCTCCACAGAGTCCCCCCCCAGCTTCATAGCATGACCCCTTGTTCTTCAGCATCTTTTTTTTCTGAAAGATGCTTCCCTCTTGAACCTTATTTATACCCGTGAGGTATCTGAAAGTTTCTATCATATCCCCCCCCCATTCCTCCAGTGTATACATATTAAGACCCTTCAGTATTTCCTCATAGGGCTTTGATGCAGACCCTATACCATTTTGGCTGGCCTCCTCCGGACCGCCTCCACTCTTTCTATGTCCTTCTGGAGAGGACGTCTCCAGAACTGGACACAGTACTCCAGGTGAGGTCTCACCATTGACCTGTACAGGGGTAATACCACCTCCCTCTTTCTGCTGGGGATCCCCCTTCCTATGCATCCCAGCATCCCGCTAGCTCTCGTGACTGCCTTGCCACCTTTAGGTCATCAGATATGATAACTCCCAGGTCTTTTCCTGCTTGGTGGTCACCAATACTGCTCTTCCCATTCTGTACTCCTCCCTTGGGATTCTGTGCCCCAAGTGCATGATTTTGCACTTTTTTGCACTGAAGCCCAGTTGCCATAACCCTTGCCACTCCTCTAATCTTTTCATATCCCCTCTCCCCTCCCCCACACATACACCCTGGAGCATCTACCCTGTTGCAGACTTTAGTATTCTCTGCGAATAGGCAGACCTTTCCCTCCAGCCCCTCTGCGTCATCGAGGCACATGTCAGGAAGCACAGGAAAAACCAGGAGTAGTTGTAGAATTTGCAAAAAGTGTTTATTAGTACCAGCAGAAACATAAAAAAATAAATTTGTTCAGTATAACTATTTACAAAGGCAGAATAAACAGAGAAGATCCATCTGAGTTTTCCTTCAATCTGTGTGTCTGCTGCAAGCAACTGCAGCTCTGTTTTCATGACTTTGCAACCCCCCTTCTTAACAGCATCCTGTTTTTTTTTTTTCTAAAATGTTCTTGTATGTTTCAGGCAGGTGCAGCAAGAACACAATGTCCCAGAACTGAGGCTCCTTCTCCACAGCTTCTGAAAAAGGGCTTAAAACTGCTCTCAGGTTAACCCCCTTGAGTTCCCAATAGCTTTTTGCAATCATCTCAAACTATAATTATATACATTTCAACAGTAACACTATATAATTTCTAGACAAAGGATCCCAATATTGGTTACATTTCCACATAATGATGTGCATATATTTTTATACCAGCAGATATGCACGGGAGGTAAAGACAGCAAGGGGAGACAGACAGACAGTGAGAGGCAAAGAATTGCGAGACTGTCGGGGTGATCAAATCCTAGGTCTCACAGGAAAATTTGGTTGTGTAACCAGACAGACTAGAGACGGGAAAGGAAAGAACAGAACAAAACAGATCCCTGCATTCAAATTCTCCATAACAACTGGGACAGGGTCTTGTTCAACCCTGTCACTTAGACACATGAAGCGCAAAATACCCCCTAGTAAGAGCTTGTACATACTACTCACCCAGATTCAAAACCTATTCCAGACTAAATATGTTTATGACACACACACCAAGGATCTGCTGCTTTTCCCCTCAATGTGAGTAGGCACAGCCACCTGCTCAGATCACCAGCCAGTACTCCTGGAGGCTGAATTGCAACTCCCCAGAAAAATAGCACAGTGGAGACTTAATTATCTCTGCTTTGAGATAAGGAGGTGATTTCAGAATTTAAGAAAGTCATTAAAACAACAATCGACCTTTATTCAAACCCAGAAATCTCTCCCCAAATATTATGGGACACCATAAAAATGATGGTTAGGGGCAAAATTATGTTACTCGCAGTACACAGAGGGAGAGACAAAGACAGCTAGATGACTTAATGGGCCAGCTAAGAACACTAAACGCACAACAAAAACAGAAGTGGAGCAGACAAGTGGAGTTAGAAATCAAAATGTTTAAGACTAAAATACAAAATATACAGATAGCAGAAACCAAAAAAGCTCTAAGTTATTTAAAACAATCCTATTACAAGGGGGGGTGCAAGGGTAACTAAGTTCCTTGCATACCGACTTAGGCACAGGACAGCTAGGCACAAATAATTCAAATAAAGCATCCCAAGACAGGTTCTCCATCCCATATTTTTATACCAGCAGATATGTAAGGGAGGAAAAAAAACACAAACAGCAAAGGAAGACAGAGACAGTGAGAGGCAAAGATTTGCTAGACTGTCAGGGTGATCAAATCCTAGGTCTCACGAAAAAATGTGGTTGCGCAACCAGACAGACAAACAGGAAATGAAAGAACAGAACAGATCCCTGCATTTAAATTCTTTCTCCATAACAACTGGGACAGGGCCCTATTCAACCCTGTCACACACCGCCCCCCCCCCCCATTAAGAGGGAACCTATTTTATCAAACAGGTTTCCAAAACTTTCTATTAATTCTCTACTGATATTAGCTTCTAACTTTCAGAAATTAAGCACATGTGATGTATCCTTTTTTTCTATAACACTATAGCAAACAATAAAGTTTAAACTCGTACATTTGTTTTTCAACCTTTAGAACCCTCAATTTGCTATTCTCTTTACCAGATTTGTGTACCACCTTGAATTTAAATGGCTGTAGTGCAAGGTGCCACCTTGTGATTCTAGAATTTTTTTCCTTCATTGGTTAAGCCAACAGAGAGGACTGTGATCTGTTACAAGTACAAAGTCAGCTCCTAGTAAGTAAAACTTAAGGGACTCCATGGCCCACTTTGCTGCTAAACATTCCTTTTCAATGGTGGAGTACCTTTTCTCTCCATCACAGAAACATTGAAGCTGATGGCAGATAAGGACCGCAAGGCCCATTCAGTCTGCCCATTTTTTCTACCTGATGAATGTGCCATAGGCATGTACTCTGTCAATGGCCTACCTATTCATACTCATCTTTATTGCTCCCTTATGCTTGTCCCATGCCAGTCTGAAGCCCTGCACTGTACTCATATCCACCACTTCCTGAGGTAGGTCGTTCCATGCATCCAGCACCCTTTCTGTGAAAAAGAACTTCCTCACATTCCCCCTTAATCGGCCTCCCTCTAATCTCATGCTGTGTCCTCTTGTCCTATTTTTCTTATATTGATACACGTTAGACTTTCACCTTGTTAATGCCCTTAAGATGTTTGAATGTTTCGATCGTATCACCTCTCTCCCTCCTTTGCTCTAGGGTATACATATTGACTCCGTTAATCTGTCCTCATACGTTTTCTGATGCAGTCCCTGCACCATTTTGGTTGCCCTTCTCTGGACTGCCTCCATTTTGTCCTTGTGCAGGTGCAGCCACCAGTACTGCATGCAGTACTCCAGATGGGGCCTAACCAGTGTCTTGTAAACAGGGATTATTACCTCCCTCTTACGACTTGTGATACCCCTACTAATATACCCCAACATCTCTCTAGCCTTACCTACTGCTTCAGTGGTCTGCTTAGATGATTTCAGGTCATCTGTGATGATGATGCCCAAGTCTCTTTCTTCCTATATGCAACTTCCTACTTATGTACAGAACAGGATGTTCCATCCCATCTATATTTTGACTCAGGACTGCACCTAGGCCTACCTCTGATGCATCTGTTTGAAGCAAAAATGGTTTCTCAAAGTCTGGGCTTCTTAAAACAGGGGCGGAACATAATACAGCATTAATGGCTTGAAAAGCTTCAAAGCTACAGCTTCTATCTTAGAAACCTCTGGCTTGACGTCTCCATTTCCCAAAACATAGCCAAAATATCTGGTTTCCTGCATGCCCAATGCACACTTAGTGGGATTAACTGTCAGACCTGCCTTTTTGATCAACTGGATAACTGCTCGTGGGTGTTCCAGGTGGCTTTCCCAGTATGGACTGTACACCACAACATCATCCAGTTATGCAGCACAATACCCAGTGCGAGGGGATAAAATTACATCCATGTACTGCTGGAATGCAGCTGGCGCACCATGTAAACCAAATAGCATGGTGGTAAACTGACCGAGTCCAACAGAAGTGGCAAATACAGTTTTGTCTCTGGACTCTTTAACTAAAGGGATTTGCTAGTAACCCTTGGTGAGATTGAGGGTACTGATATACTTTGCACTCCCCAGTCTGTCCACCAAATCATCTATTCTGGGCACAGGATAATTGTCAAATTCTGACACTTGATTAAGTTTCCTAAAATCAAGACAGATTCTAACACCCCTTTCTTTTTTGTTTACTGTTACCACTGGAGATGACCAAGCACTCCTCGACTCTTCTATGATACCCAATTCTTTCATTTTTCGTACTTCCTTAACCACAGCAGCTCTTAACTGCTCTGGTAACCTGTATGTCTTTTGCTTAATAGGGTGAGCATTCCTTGGCACTATTACGTGCTTGACCCCTTTTGCTCGGCCTGGTACTGTGGTAAAAGTACTGTTAGATGAGCTTGCTCAGTGGTGATCACCTGGATAAATAAAGATTTGATTGCTTGACTGACTGAAATGTCTTTAGCACATTACGAATTTCTGCAATTTGTTCTGAGGTTAAGGAAGCAAAGCCTTTACAGCATCAACATTTATAGTTTGTTGCAGTCTACCATAAGCTACATCAATATCTTCTTAATTGGTTTCTGGTAGAACTAGCAAAGCAGCTTTTGGTGTTTTTTTCAACCCATTTCTTGAGGAAGTTAGTATGGTACAGTATATCTTAGTAGGATTTTTCCTGTCAGGGGTCTCAATCTCATAGATAATAGTGCTAGTACGTCTAAGGACTTTATAAGGCCCTTGCCACTTCATTAACAGTTTATTTTCTGTTGTGGGTAACAGTATCAAAACCTTTTCACCTGGCTCAAAAACGTTTTCTTTTACCCTATGGTCATAATGTACCTTCTGCTGGTTTTGGGCCTCTTCCTGATTACTATGGGCAATTTAACATTTTGCCAGCTTCTTTCTTAGGGCACACATATAAGACGTTATAGATTGTTTCTGAGTGGGGTTACCTTCAGACGTTTCTTTTACCACATCCAGTGGCCCTCTTGGCTGCCTATCATACAGCTTTTCAAATGGTGAAAACTCTGTTGATGCCTGTGGCACTTCTCTGTAAGCAAAAAGTAGGCAAGGCAAGCACTGGTCCCTTCCCCTTTTACAAACCTTTTTAACATGTGTGTTAGGGTTTAGTTAAAACGTTCAACAAGACCGTCTGTCTGAGGGTGATGGAGGACGTTCGTATGGCGATGATACCTAGTAGTCTGTACAGCTCCTTAAGTAATTCAGCACCAAAATTACTACCCTGATCAGTAATCATTTCTTTAGGTATGCCCACTCTGCTGAAAATTTTTGTTAAGTTCTGCTGCCACTTTTGAAGCTGACACAGTACGCACTGGAACTGCCTCTAAGTATCGAGCAGCATAGTCGCATACCACCAGGATAAATCTATTACCCTTTTTACTTTTGTCTATAGGACCAACACATCATTGCAATTCTCTCAAAAGGCACATCTATCAAGGGTAGGGGCACCTTGTATTTTCTAGTGACTGGGGCTACTTTCTGACACACAGCACAGGAATTACTACAACAGGTAGCAATGCTCATGAATTCCAGGCCAGTAAAATCTACACAGCTATCTGGCAAGGGTGTGATCCCTTCCTGAGTGACCAGCCACAGGACTATCATGTGCTATCTGTAACAACTCAGATCTATACTTTTGTGGTATAACCAACTGTTCTATCTGGTCCTGTGTCTGAGGTTTAACCCAAACACTGTAGAGTAGCCCATTACATTTCTTAAACATAGGTTCACCCTGTCTGGATTTCACCCCCAGCTGCTTAAAATAACCCTGGAGAGAAACACTGCTAGCTTGTTCTTAAAGAAAATCATAATCAGTGATCAGTTTAGTTTCAGCATTTTCTTATGTTAACCCTTTATGTCCATCAGTCATTTGTTGCCACAGTTTCTTCAGGCATAGTCCTTCTTTCCAGGATTTCCGGATCTTGGAGCTGTTCTCAAACAAGTTTAAATCAAATGAAAGGCAAAGTGTCCCTGTCATTTGAGATTTTCTTTGCCTGAGCTTTTGTTACCACTGCTACTGAAACTGCAGGGTTCAGTTCCTCTGAGATTAACTCACTAAATCCTGGGTAGTCATTTCCAGTAATCATGGGTACAGGTAACTTAGGTGCTACCTCCACTTTCATTTGGTGCGACACACACACTTAATGGTCAGAGTCACTTGGGTGCTGGGATAGTATCGAGTGTCCTCATGGATGCAGATGACAATAATACCTGGCCTTTTGCACAGATTCTGAAAAAGGGCTTAAAAACTGCTCTCAGGTTAACCTCTTTAGTTCCTACCAGCTTTTTGCAATTATCTCAAACTATTATTATACACATTTCAACAGTAACACTATATCATTTCTAAACAAAGGGATCCCAGTATTGGTTACATTTCCACATAACGACTTGCATGTATTTTTATACCAGCAGATATACAAGGGAGGAAAAAACACAAACAGCAAAGGAAGACTGAGAGACAGTGAGAGGCAAAGAATTGCGAGACTGTCGGGGTAATCAAATCCTAAGTCTCACAAGAAAATTTGGTTGCGCAGCCAGACAGACAAGAGACAAGAAAGGAAAGAACAGAACAGATTCCTGCATTTAAACTCCTTCTCCATAACAACTGGGACAGGGCCCTATTCAACCCTGTCACACTCTGCAATGTCACTAATAAAGACATTAAAGATGACTGGTCCCAGTACAGATCCCTGAAGTACCCCACTGGAGACCCTCCCCTTCTCAGAGTGAACTCTGTTTACCACCACCCTCTGTCTCCTATCCCTTACCCAAGTTCCTACCCAGTTTACCACCTTTGGCCCCACTCCTAGGCTACCCAGCTTACTTACTAATCTCCTATGTGGGGCAGTGTCGAAGGCCTTGCTGAAATCCAAGTAGGCGACATCCACCACTCTTCCCTGATCCAATTCCCTAGTCACCCAGTCAAAGAAATCCATTAGAGTCATTAAACAAGACCTCTCCTCAAGAATCCATGCTGTCTCATGTCATATAAGCAACAGGATTCAAGTTTTTTTTAGTCTTTGGTAACCAAGTAAAACCCACTAGACACAAGTGCTTGTTTTCAGGGGTGACCTGGGAGCACTGCGGAGATTAAGTGACTTGCTCAGAGTCACAAAGTATGCAAGTGGAGATTGTGGCAATCAAACCCAGGTCTGCTAGATGTACCAAGCTCATTCACAACTCATTACTCTAACCTCTACGCTATACTGCCAGCCCCAAACAGGATATTCCACTATCCTACCCAGGAAATGCTATCAACTAACGAAATACTGGTTCTCATCTTAACATACTGCCAATACAGTAACTAGTTTAATAACTATGGAGATCAAATAACCCTTGATTGCATTAATAGTTACTGTCAATGCAATGGACATGATACGTACTGCTTTTCTACTGCAAAATGAGCAAGTGTCAGTTAATAAAAATGCAGAAAACTCTTCTGATTACTGACTGTATAAGCTGCTCTGTATATATAAATGCTGGCAACTCTGTCTTACATGCAAACTTAATAAAAATATATTTTAAAAACGATATTCCACTGTCCTTTCCTTCAGTAGTGATTCCAATGATTTCCCCACCACCAAAGTCAGACTGACTGGCTTGTAGTTGCTGACCTCCTCCCTACTACCACTTCTGTGAAGTGGGACTACATCTGCCCTGCTCCAGTCCCCCAGAACCTCTCCTGTCTCCAGTGAGAGGTTGAACAGGACTGTCAGAGGTACAGCCAGCACCTCCTTGAGTTCCCACAGTATCCTTGGATGGTCCCCGTCTGGCCCCATTGCCTTCTCCACTTTCAGATTTGCGAGTTCCTTCAGGACTCTCTCCTCCGTAAATGGACTAGAGTCCACTTCCCTTCCTTCAATGCTCCTATCACTTTTCTGTGGCCCCTCGCCTTCCCTTTCTTCTGTGAATACTGAAAAAGTATTTGTTCAAGATGTCTGCTTTTTCTTGGTTCCCCTCCAGACAATTCCCCCTACCCTTCTCAGTCTTACAATCTCTCCCCTGGTCTTTCTCTTTTCGCTTACATACCTAAAAAATGTCATCTCCTTTCTTGACATCGTGGGCTATTTTCTCCTCTGTTTGTGCCCTTTGGGCTTCGGATTTCCCTGCCACAATCTGTTTCTTCAGATACAACTCCCTAGCCTCCTCTTTCTAGGTCCTCTTATACCTCCTGAATGCTAACTTTTTTGCCCTTTCCTTTCCAGCCAATCCTTAGAGAACCACAGCAGTCTCTTCTTCCTCTTGGCTTTGCTTAGTAGCCAGACGCAGAAGTTTGTTGCCTTCTCTATGCCCCCTTTCAGTTTTGCTCAAAGTTCCTCCACTCCTCCCATGTCCTCCTCCACCCCCACCCGCCAGAGCATTCCTGAGGGATTTCCCATCTTTTTAAAAATCGGTCCTCCTGAATTCCAGGACCCATTCCCAAATTTTGATTCTTATTTACCAAATGAGACCATAATCCCCTGCGTGACATGACTTCTCCCCATACACGGAGAGCTCTACTGCCACAGCTCTCAATGGCAACATGAACTTGGGGACAGAGAGAGCCTCCCTTATGGCAGCATAAAACAACACTGCTGTCTTTTCCCCTTCAAGGAAGCACTGACAAATCTTCCTGCACAGAACAGCAGTATAATGTAATGATTTATATAATGGTTCTTAAGATTTTACTGACACCACCCTACGATTCCAAAACCCACCTTCCTGGAAAGGATCCTTCCGCTGTTTCCACTCGAACTGAAGGTAGACTGTACCATGTTGAGGCTGGGAGGGTGTACAGTATCCAGCGGTGCAGTGTGGGGTCGCTGGCTGAGCTCAACCAGGTTAACACTCTCCAACAGCTCGGACACGGACCCTCTGGATTTCAGCAATTTCAGACGGCTCTGCAGCTCTACGATCTGATCCTGCTGGTCTTGAAGTCTGTCACTCTGCAGCACATATATAAAATAGAAACTCTTATGCAGACCTTGATCTTCATGTAGAGAAAAACTGCTCGACAAAAGGAGTTCAAAATGTGTAACCTATGGTTAGATAGGTTGGAGACACAAACCTCCAACCATGGTCTCAGAAGCAGCACGTTTACTTCTCTATAACGTGTGCTCAAGGGAACTACCCTGGATTCGAACCCTTGTGCTGCCTGCTTCATAGATGTATATCTTAACTGCTACACCCCAGCAACTGCCATGCACTTGAGTACAGCTTGGCGGCTATGTTACAGGGTTAGCAAGGAGACCAGGGTTTGAATACTGGAAAGAGTCTGGCAAGGAATCGGGGTTCAAATCTGGGCAGGAACATTAAGTGCTATATATATATATATATATATATATCAAACTTCTTCAGACGGCCATCCCGGTGGCGCTGAGGGCTGAGGCACTGGACACCACAATTTGCGCCACACCAGCGACCCAGGTTCAGTGACGGACTCGGGGGCAGGGAGGAGAGGATGGAGTGTCCAGAGGACAGCTTTCCACTCCCTGAGGAGGGATCCAGCGTTGCTTGGTGTGCTGGGCCCCGATGGTGAATGAAATTACTGGGTACACTAGCGAACGTAAGGGGTGGAGTGCAGCAGACGCCAGCAGGACAGCCGTGCACAGGCGTCACTGCAAACCGCACTCCAAGGAAGAAAAAGCAAGAAAAAAAAAACTGCTTTCTGGATAGGCGATGGTGCCCTCCAGGACCCCCACCATCACATGCCTAACAGTCCAGTTCCATCCTTTGGCTCTCCTGATCCCTCCGACCTACTTGGGTCCAGCGATGGTTGCGCTCCCAGGTCAACGGATTGGGTAGGAAGGAGGAGTGTCTGTCCCCAATTTCCCAGAGAGAAGAGCTTCAGACTGAGTGGTAGAAAGCGAGTGGTGAGAGAGGGTAGCTCGAGAGAGTTCCGGATAGTGGGAGATGAACAGAGTTAATTAAAACAAAAAAACAAAAACTTCAGGCTCCTTGCTCCAGACAGCACTCAAGGCAACCACCAAATACAGAAATTGCTGCATATGAGCAGTTTTAATTCATACTGGTGCTACTGGTTTCAGTAGCTGGGGGTACAGAAATGAATGCACAGGTGCTTTAATACATACTGGCATTGCCAGTTTGGTTGGTTGGTGGTGGGGGTGGTACAGAAATTGCCACACAGCGAAGAGAATGCTGGTATGGAATAGGGGTTGGGTGAGACAGGGAATGTCATTAAGGAACAACAGTGCACACAAAGTGTCATCAGAATGGCTAAGCCAGCCCAGTGATTGGTGTGGTGAAATCCCTTTGAAAACTGATTGCCGAGGATCTGTGGCTCACTGGAATAGTTCAGCATCATTGGCTGTAGGCTCATCACACCATTAGCTCACAGCCTGACAAATCTCCAGAATATGTCTACCCCCACGATCTCAATATATTTGACTTGCTTTCAGCAAGCAAACATAAAATGGGTTCTCACAACTCATAAAACTGCTCTAATTTTTTACGGATCGGTAGCAGATCTTCTCAGGTCCCAATTTCCCTATGTTTCTTATTTATTGCGTGGTATTTTGTATTCACGCTTTACACCACCCTGGCAGAATTAGCCACTTGGCACATAATTAACTGAATGCTACTAAAAATCAGCATGAAAAGGGAAATAATACCACCAGAGCGATATGAGGTGCGACTCTTCTGACAGAAAGTCACAGGGTCTGGCTGAAGGAGAATCAATCTGTGTAAATAGAAGGAATTAAAAATAAAATTTTGGGGGAAACACTAGCCATGCTGGCAACCTCAGCTTCTGCCAAGAGCCTGGGAAGTCAGCAGCAGACTGTTGGGAAGAAGGAAGCACATCTGTCCTGCATGCCTCCTGCCTGGCAGAGGGTGGAAGGCTTTTTTTCCTATTTGACTGGCACTGCCCTTCGATGCCTAAGGGGGATGGAGTCATGTGAAGAAGAATATGCAACCTTTAGGCACCATTCTGCATTATCACATGCCTACTTGTTCTACCACCCAAAACCTCCAGCCTGCAATCAATTAACAATTTCTGGTGCTGATACCACTGCTACATGAATAAACATGGAACTGATGCCCTTAACTGTGCTCAATATTCATCGATGTAGCAACCAATGCAATTAATTGCATCAGTGCTGAAAACCACTGACTGCAACTGATGGCGTCAGTGGATGGAGCACCCATGATTGCACAGGTGGAAGGAGCTACATAAAGAGCACTTTTTCTTCATATACCTGTTTTTGTGCCAGCACCTGTCCACCCACCCTTTGGGTTGTTTTTTTTTTGGGGGGGGGGGAGCTGTCCTGCAAAAACCTCCATTCCCTGTTATCAGTTACTATCACTGCCACCCCTTCCACCAGATGTCAAAAAGCAGGGATCCAGTGTGCCAATGACCGTCATGGAGATGGCACTAATGGAAGTCTTTTTTTTTTTTTTTACCTATTTTTCTCTGGGTCCCTGTCATTGCCCCTGGTGCCTGGCATGGTAATCTGGCAGCCTCACATGATGCAGCAACTCCTACCACATGTGCTCCCCTTGTGAGGGAACAGGCTCACCGGACACCGTGAAGGGCTGCTGTACAGCTGGAACCCGGTACCATTCTCTCCTTGGCTAGGAATAGTTGCTTCTGAGTCCACTCCAGAACCCAGGTTGCTGGCACAGCAGCACAAGGCAATGGGCGTCCAGAACTGGTTTTGGGAAACTGACAACGCAAAAACAGAGGTATGTCCAGAAAAATAGCAGGGGTAAGTAAATATGAATTTGGGAATGTGATAATATGTTCCTTCTTTAAAATTCCCTATTAATTCAAGGGGGAAATACAAACCTGCCTATTGGTAGTGGTTATCACCAAAATGTATGCAGAGAGTCTTTGTGTGGTAGAAGTCAACCACAGCATAAACCGGACTGGTCAGTTATGAGCATCAGTTTTACAGGGGAGTGGAGGCAAGGATTTACCAGTTACCATGAAATCAGAACTAATGACAGTTTTGTGCCTTTACTACTCTGTATTCACCTCCTTTCAAAAGTGGTTGGTGTCACAAAACATTATACTGAATACTAAAAAGATAAAGGGAAGAAAAGAAAGAGAAACTGACTGTCAGATTTGAGGGGAGAACCCTTAGAAACAGTACATCGTTTTTAATATTTAGGGGTAATTTTAGACAACATTCTTTCTTTTGAACCCTGTGTGAAACATGTAACTGGACTAATACATCAAAGAAGGGTTCTGTTACTCAGATTTCTTTTGTTCTCACATTTTTGGTAGTGGACTATGGGCTACCAGTCTATGATGCAACTAATTAAAGAATCCTAAGCTCAACATTTTGTTGCAACAATGTGATGTCAGTTTGGAGTGGGTTCAACTACAATTGTTTTTTGTTTTATTACCTCCCCCCCATTACTCCCCATGGTGACCTCAGTCCCCCACCTGGACAATGGGTTCGGCCACAGCTGCCCAGACCTCCAGCTGACAGAGTGGCTCCTGCTGCTCCTTTGCCACTCAGTGGGGCATGTGTGAGTACTGGATGACCCGTGCCTAACCTGACTCCACCCCACCCCAGTCGGGACTATGCCACAGTTTGTTAAAAGCTGCAGTGGACAAAACCACATTGTCATACTGCATCCATAAAGAAGCAAAATTCTGCCTTGGCCACAGCACTGTCCCATGACTCTCAGGCCACAACAAAAAGATTAGCCCGTTGCCCTTAGCCTTCAACAGGTGGTATGCACACCTGAAGTTTATACTGCTCCATGGCATCTTCCAGTGCAGCAAGAAAGTCCCTGTTTTCCTCTTCCAGGCGCTGGATCTGACGCTGTAAGGAGCCAACAGACTTGTCTCTGTGTGAATCACACTCCTCTTGTGATCCAGTGCAAACCTATGTGAAAACAAAGCCAGGGAAAAAAGTAATCAATCAATCCAGAACTGAACTCATGGAAGGGAGACTGGCCACAGATGTAAACTTTTCATACTGCAATCATTCTATTAACTTACAATTTTCCTCTGGCACCACCCCTTTTTTATGGGATCTCACATCTTTTCCCACTAATGCTGGCATTGAATCAGACATTAAGAAACGAAGGGAATCGGGGAGACCCATGAGGTTGGTTGTAGTGCAGTGTACTTTTAAACAGGAGACCAGAGTTCACGGCCTGAGTCTGGGACTTCCTCAGCGGACCAGCAGGGGAAGGATGTAGAGACCGTGCATGCTCCTTCCAACTCCAAGGTCAGTCTGCACTGGTTCTTCACTGCCCCCTGGTGGCAGAGGGGATCAGCACCGTGAAACTGCAGTAAGAATTGATGGGTGGCATGTCAGCAGGTTTCTCCTGTATGTGCTAGACTCTAGTGGCCATGAGGACATCCAGGGGTACGTGTGTATAAAAGTAAAAGCTTCATCTCTGACCTCCACATCACGGCTCTGGTGTGTATTTTCTTCACTAGTGGTTGCAGTCTCGTGAAGTCCTCTCACAAGGGGCAGGTTGGGAACAACTGGTGAAAAGCAGTGAGTGGACTAGTCCGAGACCTGAGCTGGATGGGGTAGTCAAGGCGGGGGCTTACAAAAAGAATACAACAGAGAAAATATAAGAGCACTTATCTCATTTTCAGAGGAATGCTGGTTCTCTCCAGCTTAACATCTTGGGACGGACTGAAACATGGGAAGTCACATGGCTTGCTCAAGTTCACACAGTTAGTCAAATGGCTGTGGTTAGAAGAAAACCTAGGATCTTTTGGTTTAAGTTCTACACTCTGACCACTGGTCCATACTGCCTCCCTTTCCCTTATCAGCCTGACCATCAAAGGCCATTCCTGAAGCAGGGTCTTTGAAATAGAAAGCTACGCCATTTCAGTTCAGATTGGATACAAGGAAGGGGAGCCAGTAGCAGCATCACTGAACTACAACTATCCAATTGGTTAGAAGGTTAGTACTATGAGCGTGGCCCCCAAGAATTGAGCAGAAAAACACAAAAGGATTAAAACAAATATGGTACTGTATTTACTCACGTAACAGTCTAGTTTTTGGAGCTAAAAATGGACACCCATGAAAAAGGCCTTGACTTACATGTGAAGTTGACTTATCAGGGGAGGCAGTGTGGTCTAGTGGTACAGCACCAGAAATCCACAGGTCCAAACCCCAATAAATTCAAATACTCACTGTGTGACCCAAGGCAAGTTATGTAACCTCCCCGAGCTCCAGTTAACTCTGCTGCAGATATGGGTAGAAGGAGGATACCTCTAAAAACTAGATGCTTCATCTTAGCTGGGCTATCCTCGGTAAAACAAATACTTTATGTCCCGTTCTGGCCAGAAAAACATATCTTAAATCCAATTTTGGCCACTAAATTAGAGTTGGTATCCAAAGTCAATGACAAAAGCAAATTTTGGCATTCACTTTTGCCCACAGAATTCTGACTAATTTGTTTAAAAGTGTGTGTGGGGGGATGACTGATACACAAGTATATACGGTTGTTCCTCGAAACAATCTGCATTTGATCATCCACATCTCCATGGGAGATCTCTGTCCCCAACCCATTTATTTCCAAACCTTACCTGGTACTTTGACAGTCCTCTCGCCTTCTCTTCTGCTGAACTGCTTTCAATCCCACTGTCCAGGCCTGAGGCGGTGGTCAGCTCACTCCTCTCATCCTCCACGGTGCACAGCCACTCCTTTATTCTCAGTGTCAGTTCGACAGGCAAGCCGCCCTTCCCAAGCAGTTCTGTAAACAGTCTGTATGCTGTGTCCGTGCATGTCCTGTAGTGAGTGCACTCAGACAGGACCCGGGACATGTGATCTTCTGAAGAGCGCCTTTGGTTTTTGCCCTGATCTGAACGATTGATAATCCGGGTTTCAGAGCGGTGCCTCTGTTCCAGGGCCTGTCGGAGAGTCTTTATCTGGAGCTCCAACTCCTCCAAGCGGTCAACCTCCCCTCTGCAGTTCACAGTTACCTTGTTTTTGATATTTTGGGCCCTGTTGGCATAGTTGAGAGTGTTCAAAGTTTCATCAAAGTCAGAAGAGGAAGGACTGATGCACGCCACCATCAGAGTCTTCGCATTTCCTCCGAGGGAGTCCTTCAGGATCCTGTAAAATAACGTACACTTTGATTTTCTTGAAACGTATTCATCCAAATTACTTCTGACTGTAAGATACCCTTAAGGAAAGCAGTTTTGCCTACTAGTTAGAGTGCAAAGCTGTAAATCTGAGACCCAGTGACGGTGTATGAATAAAGGGGTGGTTCCTATACTCTGACTTTTCAATATGTTCCAGCAAAGAGGGTAAAACAGCTCATACTATTACTGCATACCTAATGGCATCGGCACACACAACTGCCACTTAATGTTCCTGTGATTAAACCCATTTTTCACTCTTTCTCTCTCTGCTCTATAAATGTCCTTGTTAATTAAACAAACTCTGGTCACAGTCAATATGGCTGCAAAAAGAACCAACAAAATTTACTTTCCATAGTAATATTGTTTCTTCTAAGGGATCCCTCATTATGCTTAACTAATGCAGTTAGCCTGACAAGTTGAAATGCCCCAGAGGCAGTAGAATGTATATAAATTATGGAACTTAGAACACATTTTAAACCACTGCATCAAGGTCGTGCTGTGTTCTACAGCCTAACATCAGATTTATTTGAAGCGACTTCTGGTGATGTCGGCGCTCTAATGGCCGCTTGAAGCGTGAGCTCCCTCAAACCTCCGACTTAAATCAAACACCATCGGCGGCTCAACAGATGGATTCTCCAACAAAAGGCTCCAGGGCAAAAGTCCTATTCACCAGAGGGTCGGCGACACCGACACAACACCTAAGAGAGCTTATATCATTATTTTGATTTTTATTTGTTTATGGATAAGCACACTGGGATACAATCCCTTTTACAGGTATGACCCATGGTCAATAAAAAACAAATACAAGTAATACAACAGACAAATTACATTTCATACAAATACAAAAATAGGAATTTATTTTATTTATTTGTACAAATCAGATTTACAACTTTTGAGTCAGAGACTCATTTACAAAGGCACCTTGTCACAGAGAGGACAAAACAGTAATACAAAGTTCCAGGTACAGACAGCGATACATAGATTACAGCGATACATAGATTATGTACAGTCTATTTACATAGGTTACATTTGAGTCAATTAGAGGAAAAAATATATACCCCTGTTATGTAGTTACAACATAGGCAGAAAAAAACAGTACTTGAAAAGTTGGAGCAACTAAGGAAAATTGCCCTTGGGCTGGGCTATAACATAGAGCAGACTGGTGACTGCAGGTGCAGTATGTAAGACAGATGACCAGAGGGGAGTGGATCTATGGGGCATGGGGGGAGGAGGAGAGGGTGTGTGTGTGTGTGTGTGTGTGTGTGTGGGTGAGCTGTCCGGAGGACACTGTCGAAGTTGGAGTGTGCTGGAAGGCATGAGTCCTTAGAAGCCAGGGGAGCGGGAGCGAGCAACAGCTAGTTGCATTTACAGCAGCATGTGTTGAAAAGGTGGTCACGAAGAGCCATTTTAAAGGGTCCAATTTTGGGAGTGTTGGTGATGTTGACTGGGAGAGAGCCCTGTAGCAGAAGGATCGCCGAGCTAGGGAGGTCCTGGTTCTAGGCACCAGTAGGGTGACCTTATCCGAGCTGCAGGTGGAGGCAGTGGGGGTGCCGTGTTGAAGGGAGGCAGACACTCCGGGGGGGAGAGCCCGAGCAGAATTTTCTTGGCTAGTAGGCAGGTCTGGTAGTGGAGTCTTTCTTCGAGGTTGAGGAGGTTGGCGGTGGAGTAGAGTAAGCAAATATGGGTGAGCATGGGTGCTCCGGTCAGGAGCCTACAGGCCTTGTTGATAGACAGTTGGATTTTATTGAGTGCAGTGTTATCAGCAACTCCGTAAATAGGCAGGCCGTATTTCACTAGGGACAGGACAGAACAGAAGATGTGATAGCCAGCCGGAGTGCATCGGGAGGAAGGCAGTCCTTGTAGCGGTAAAGAAGGCCTATCCGGGAGTTAGTGGCAGTCGAGAGGGCATTAGTGTGGGTGTGGAAAATGAGGGCAGTGTAAAGGTAATCCCAAGGTATTTATAGGTGGACACTTGCTCTAAGGGGTGCTGAGTGCTGGGGAGGATTAGGAGGGGGCGTTTCTGGCCTTATTTTGGTGGTGGGTGAAGAGCACTGACTCAGTCTTTTTTAGATTAATGACAAGTCTATGATCCTGGAACCACTTTTCAGCTTGGTTAAAGGTGAATTGGAGAGAGTCCTGGAGTGAGGCAGACTTATGGTGTGAAGCGTTGACAACGACACCATCCGCATACAGAAGAATTTTGCCAGAGAAGGCACTGGGCAGAGTGTTAAGGTAGAGACTGAAAAGTAGGGGCCCAGGAGCAGAAAGGTCGGGTGTTGGACAAGGTCCCACTGATTTTTACACACTGGGATCGAGCTGAGAGGCAGCTAGAGCACCAGGTGAGGGGACCAGTGGAGAAACCGATTTGGTAGAGGGAGTCAAGCAGGAGGGGATGGCAGACAGTGTCAAAGGCCTTGT
This sequence comes from Neoceratodus forsteri, assembly GCA_016271365.2. NCBI lineage: Eukaryota > Metazoa > Chordata > Ceratodontiformes > Ceratodontidae > Neoceratodus > Neoceratodus forsteri. Next base: position 506,466,452 of record CM028129.1, read on the forward strand.
AGAGGCCAATGAACACTGCTCCAGCAAGACTGCCAGAGTCAAGGGAGGAGTGCAGGTAGTTGGAGAACTCTAGGAGGGCTGTGGTGGTGCTACGTCCTGAGCGGAAACCATGCTGCTCAGGGCATAAGATGGCATAATAAATATTCCACGTCTAAATAAAATAAGTCATAACCGAAAACAAGTCAAGAGTAGAACCCAGATTCAGTTTAGGCTTTCTTATATAATTCCAAGTCACAAGGACTATGTTTCTATAGCTAATGTGTGCACAAATAGTAAAGATCTCTGTCTAAAAAACAATTACACTTGGACAAATCCCTAAAATGTGTCTTTAAAGCTACTGCAAACAACCCATACTTTCCCATGCCTCTAATTTGTGCCGGAATGTTATTCTATACTGTTGGTGCAAAGTATGCGTAGGATCACTGGCCACTTAAGATGTGCATAAATTCGATTTTTAACATAGTTAAATCCCCTGAGGATCTTGTGTAGTTTTAAACAAGGTGTCTCAAGTTAATTTTTTAGCCTTAGAGGTACACCCGTTTGTTGTACTTTGTAAGTAAATTTAGCCATAACAAACTTGTGGTATTGTTTAACTGATAGCCACCAAAGATTTTCCAATATAGTACAATGATGTACATTGTTAGGTATCAAAAGAGCAAATATGCCAATTTTGTGCAACAACACTGATTTCCGTCTTACAATACCGTCAGGAGCTTTATCCACCACAATAGAGGCATAGTCCAAAATAGGCAACAGACACAGACTTGCAATTGCCAAATGCACCTCATCTGTCAAAAAACTACGTAATCTTTATGAAAATAACGCTCAAACTTGCCAACGGGTGCGGCCAATAACATGGTGTATTCCGGCTCAGACAATCCGGAGGCCGATGATCTCGCTGCCTCCATTCTCAAAATGGCAAAGACAGTAAGTAAAATCGACCAGACCCTCATAGAACTCCGGGCAGACACTGGAAAAATCGAACACAAAACAGATCAACTCAAGCTCAGCCTCTGCAACATGGCTGAACAGACTGACAGGCAGGATAGGCTGATCTTGTATATGCTGCCAAGAGACTGAGTTGACCCATAGGATAGACGACCTAGAGGGATGGAGTCGCCGTCAGAATATCCATGTGTACGGAATCCCCGAGGGCTCAGAGACAGGTCACGCTAACACAATAGCCTTCCTACAAAAAGTGTTGAGGGAGCTGCTGTAATTGCCCGAGGACTTAGACCTCCCGAGGGATCAGGCTCACAGATCCTTAGGCCCGAAACCTATGAATGCTAGAGCCCGCCCCAGGTCCTTCGTGGCCAAACTTACCTGCTATGCCAGAAAAACATGAGCTGCCAAGGAGGGCCTGGAGGAGCAGCAAGCTGCAATATCAAAACAGCAGAGTCACTCAGGACAACAACTATACTACAGCCATGCAGGAACAATGAAAACTCATATGGCCGATCTTGAAGCAGCTTAAAACCAGAAATATCAAGACACAAATTTTATACCCAGCTAGACTCAAAGTAGATACAGGAAAAGAAATGAAAAACATTCGCAGACCTGCTGGCAGTGGAATCCTTCCTGCAGGAGCTTGGAATAATAATGCCCCCCCATCAAAGGAACGCCTGGAGAGATACCTACTGGACTCGGCTTGGACAGTGGCATGCTGGGGCTTATCACGCTCACCATGACAGCGCCATGGAGCTGGGACAAACCTTACAGCAGATGTAAGTGAGATGGTTCGTACCTACGGGGACCCCTCAAGATTGGATAAAGCTGCATCACACCTGCAGGAACATGATGACGCCACCCAACTCCTAACAGACGGATCTGGCCCCTTAACAGGCACTTGAAAATGTGACTCCAGATGTAACTGTTTATGCTCTAATGGGGGTTTCTACCTCATAGAGGCCGCGGCCCTAGGCCTCCTGTTTCTGGCTTCCCCTGGATACCTCTCTTCCCCTTTGCTCCACCCTTGCTGCACTCAGGATTAAATAGAAACCCGGTGGTAAGCTAACTTCCCCAAAGTTCTGATGATAACTTTATTAAGCTTTTAATCAGACGTGATATACACCCGGACAGAAAGTGATGCCATTACCACACACTGATTTTAGGGTGCAGCGGGTGGGCTCAGGAACATCCACAGAGAAAACTGGAACACTCATTACGCATTTATTAAATGACAAATATTCTTCACATTTAAATATTGCATAAAGGGAGCAGGAGGGTGACTGCCTCTCTCTGGGGGCCAGGAGGAGAACTGGGTCCATGCAGGTGGCAGGCACCATGCTGAGGGAGAGGCTGGATGTCCCTTGCAGGCGCACATGCTAGCTTATGTTGGCATCAGCTGCGCTGCCGGCTCCTGATTAACTCGTAGACAGAAACAATAAATATATAAATAAACGGAGTCATTTGGAGCAGGGCAGACCCATGTCACCGGGTGGGAGACGGCTCCTGGGCCTGCCACCTTACACTTAGGTCACGCAATGTAATCAAAAGGTATCTGAAAACTGGTATTGTACTGAGGGGAGTTGGGAAGATTTGGTGAATGCCGAGAGATTTCCCGTTTTAGCAGGCAAATATGGATAACGCCCAAAGTGTGTGTGTGGGGGGTGAGAGAAGCTTGGTCACCTGATGCTACACCAAGCGCCAACATTGACAATACTGGGGGGTTTCCTGTTGATATACGGGAACCCACTCATAGAGTTCCACACCAGGCTAAGTGGAACACTAGGCACCACAGGTGTGGTGCACACCAGTCAGGCACTTCCATCTCTGACTGACCAAGAAAGCCACACTACTTTGTGGAGGAAGACACTATTTTTGGATGTTCCCCTCCCGGCAGTTTTCAGGCTGTGAAGCCAGCCACAATGATTACTCATAGTTGGCAGGAGGTTCAGACCCGACTTAGGTTAGAATGGTTAAAGGTGTTACAAGGTGTACTGTTTTCACCAATTGCTTTTAAAGTTAATTTGTTGAATATTATCAGTAGGTACACAGTTTTCCACAAATATGAGAAACTATGAGCCTAAACACCATGCAACAAGAGTATTAGATCAACCTAGAACTTAGTTACTGCTTGAAAATGGTTAACATGAAACTTTTGGAATCTTGGCGACTCAGGGCTGTTTGGTGCAGCTCCCGCGTTCCGGAGACAAAACCCTGGAGCAGTGAAAGTGCTGCTCGGCGCTGCTGTGGGATGGCTCTTGGGACTGTAAACTACGTAGCTTGCTGCTGTGGGGGAAAATTTGTTTCTGCTTGCTGCTGTGGGGAGAACTTGTCTTAATTTGTGCTGGACTCACCTACGCTGCCTCCTGGTCCAGTCCCTTTGTGGTTCTTGGCGTCTTTTTTCTTTTTTTTTAATTTTTTATTTATAGTATTTTAATATACAAGTATACATCATACTCTTTTCCTGAACAGGTATATAGGCAGCCATTGAGACCTTACATTTCATAGGATAGAGACTATCTGTTCGATTGGTACATCATTTGGGAGCTACATCATCAATAATATTTTCAAGGTCCATAAAATAAAAATCCAGGAGCTATACATGCAACCAAAGCCCAATTTGGTTTTAAGTAATTTATAACATCATGTTTAACCGACCAAAGGTCTAAATAATAATTATAACATCTTTCAAATAAAGAGAAGATCTCCGATCTGGAGCATCCCCTTGCAGGTCTAGGAGCATGTTGGTGCTATCCGCAACCGAACGGGATTTGCCCTCCTTTTTATAACGAGACAGAATATACTTTCCATTAAAACCGTGCCCCTGCATTTACACCTAATCGTGTACAGAGTAAACACTAAACATGCTCCTTATTACATTAAGACAAATTACACGGACTCCCAAGCACAGCTGCTCTGCTAATTGTGTCTGAATAAAAGCATAAGGTACCCCCACATGTACTGAACACAAATTAAATTGTGTTAATAAGACACGCTAGCTATGCAGCCATATTACTACATCGTAAGGAGTGAAAAGTAAACCTTAAGAGTCCAGACCCTCTAAGCTTTTGCAAGTTTTTAGAAAACGCTGTTCAGCATTTATCAAGTCCATGCGTTAATAGTAGTTGTCCATGGCTGGGGTGAAAAACTTAATAAAGAGTACATGGTACCTATTCTCTTTCCAAAACTCAGAGTCTCTGCAGAGATTTAACATATGGTAATTTTTCTATTTCAAAGCTCATTGTCTCTCGAGATAATTTAATCCCCTTCCGATTCCTCTTCATCTGTTAGTTTAGCCTCCCGTTGTCTCTTAGAAATTATATTTTCAATGCAAGTCCCAGCTTCTTTTGGATCCATAAACTGATACTGACGTCGATTTATTGTGAAACACAGACAAAAAGGGAAAGCGAGGGAATAGGAGATGTCCATCTCTCGAAGGCGCTGCTTTACTCCATCAAAGGCCTTCCCCTCCTCATGCAAGTAGCATACGAGATGTCTGGGAAAAATAATATACGGGCCTCATCTACAAAAATTGGAGCTTTGTTTCTCAGGGTCCCCAACAGCAGATCTCCCTCGCCCGGGGAGCGCAGTGTGAAAAGCACCGTGCGTGGGTTTGCCAGTCCACTAGAGGGTCGTCTCGGATTAATTCGGTAAGACTTAATTATTTTAAATTCTGTTAACTCAGTTAGACCCTCAATCCAGGATTGTAAGTAGTGCATTAAGGACTCTCCTTCGGACTCCTCGGGCAATCCAAGAACACGGATATTGACAGCCCGTATTGAATTTTCCAGCTGCTCCATGCCGCTTCTAAGTGCAGCTTGTTCTTTAAGCGATGTCGCCGTGGCGGCCAGAGCCTTTCCCGACGTAGCATCTGACTGTTTTGTTGCTTCCCCCAACGCTTCCGTTCTATGCTCCATGGTGATAAATTTTTCAGTGAAGTTATCCAACTTCTGATCCATCTGTTGTACCGTTTTGGTAAGCGCTTGCACCGCTGTTTGAAGAGTCATCAATGTGGCCCCATTCGTATCTGAGCTCGAGGCATGTGATGAGCCTAGAGGGTCCTCAGGCGGTTTGGTAGATGAAGATCGTGGAAGGAAGAAATCCTGCTTATTTGTTTTTGTGCGCCCCACTGTGAGCTTCAAGATTCACGATCCTGCAGCAGAAGTTTCTCTTTTACTGATATTTTATGGCTGTTGATAGTTCTAAGCTCAGAAAATTATAACTTTTATAGTTTTATTAATCTGCGCTAGGGAGCTCCAGGAAAAGGCTGCTGCTGGCTGGGCTGCTAGCTCCGCCCCCCCGGCGTCTTTTTTCAAACACCTGAAAGAGGTGCCTGATTGGTCTGCCTGCGGTGACGTGGCTGCTCTGCCACCTGACGGCTTGAGCTGCGTCCAGCGGGCCACTCCTGTGTCTGCTGTTGGAGAGAGAAGGGGTGATGCGGGAGACCTCTGCCGTGGTGGGCCCCCCGATACCACTTCAGTTGACCATTCGGCTAGGGTGGAGGCGCCGACTCACGGATCGGAGTCGGGTAGACCTCCCCTGCCTGTTGTGCTGCATTAAAAGCGTCGGAGCCCCTGCACTCAGCGGCAGGAGAAACTTTTGGAATCTTGGTGACTCAGGACTGTTTGGTGCAGTTCCCGCGTTCCAGAGGCGAAACCCTGGGGCAGTGAAAGTGCTGCTCGGTGCTGCTGTGGGACGGCTCTCGGGACTGTAAACTACGTGGCTTGCTGCTGTAGGGGAGAATTTTTCGTCTCACCCGCCCACCCTGTTTCCTCCTCCCCTTAAATGGGGTTAAGCCACGCCCACCTATCTCTAATGTCCCTACTAGCTTGCATGATTGGCTGGTACCCTGCACCTGCCGCAGCTGTCTTTTTGACTCTTCCAGATTCACTGTAACGTGTCTCTCAGTGGAGGCTAGCTCATTTCCATTCTTTCTTTTTCCTATCATTGCCAGCTAACTTGTACTGAAGTTTTGGGTGGGAGTTGTCACCAACTCGCTCAGCCGGTCAACCCTCTACTCCCAAAGTGCCAACCTCTGAGCATATGATTGTGTACAGTGAACAGACAAGGTAACCCTCTTGTCTGTTTTGTGGGTTCAAGTCAACTTAGTCTCAAGCTCTGGAAGGCTTCAAACTGATAACCTCTTGTTAGCGTACCCAATTATCAGGCTCAGATAATTCTGTCTTCGGGGGGCCAGATATCTTTGCCTACAGGCACCCAACCAGGTCTTTCAAATGAACCCTTAGAACTCAATGCAAGACTTTTAGAGAACTCTATCCATTTCCCAGTTTGGTATACAATAAGCCCATACACAGTGTACTTATAACCTTTAAAAGCTCCACTAAAAATAAAAAATTGTCAAAGCACTCCAGCAGTTTCATTTGTAAAAAAAAATATCTTTACTTTAAAAATATCAAAACAGAACAATAATTACAGAACAAATTATATATATCCAAACACCTACAGCCTTAAAACAAACAGGAAAAAGTACAGTTCCTACAACACATACATTTAGACTGGTCTAATCTTACTCTTTTTCAGTGCTGTGATGATTCTCCCTCAGTCAGATAATATTCTCTTGCGTCAGTCTGAAATATTTTCTTGTATGTCTCTGTCAGGTTCTCTCAGCAGTTAAACACACTTCTGAGCTGGCCTTCTCATGAGGTCACTAACTCCGCCTTGGTGTATCAAACTCTATATTTTACAATACAGGGTCTCCCAATAAAATATTAAAAAAAACATATGAGATGACCTCACTGACTTTCCACTCCACAGGTTAACTGGTCAGAACTGGTTTTTGCTCTGCTACACATACATCTCAAACGTTTTCTTTAATCTAAGTCACTGTATTCAAAACAAAAGTGTACTGGCCTCTTTAATCCCATCTGGACCTTGGAATCTACACCTCAGGTCTTTCTGATGTAATTCAAGGGTTCCCCGGGAATGTATTTTGAACCTTCCAAATCCGTCTGGGTCCTCCCTGGCTCAGACATCAAACCTCTTCAATGTCCATTCTGGCCTCTCTCCGACGCCCCTCCCCAAAAGTCCTTCCCGGTAACCATACAAGTCAAAGGATCTCCCTGAGGGCATTATGAATGGCTAATCTTATTTCCTGGGATGAAAGCAAATTGATAAGGTAATTGCACCCCAGATCTCTGCAGTTTAAAATACCTCCTGTCCTTTGAACTTATCCTGGGGGTCTTGATGTGTCAGTTCCAGTAAGACAGCCTTTTCCTTGAACTGACCTTCCCTTCACATATTTGATATGTAATAACAAAAATTAATATAGCACTCGAGCACTCAAAGCTGGCTGTCTACGTCACACTCCTCCCCACCTAGACTGAATTTGGGGGATCCATCCCCTACATGGGATGAGCTTCCCAAATCAGTTCACTCCTCATAGACCCTAGACAGCCCATCGGCGTTCTGATTCTTAATGCCTGCCCTATGTATGATTGTCAGATCATATCCTTGCAAAACAAGACTCCATCTTAGCAGTCTCCCATTGCTCTTTCCCATCTGCATCAGCCAAACCAGGGGTTGTGGTCAGTCTGCACCACAAAATGCTGTCCATACAAGTATGGCTCTAATTTCTTCAGGGCCCACACTACGGCAAGACACTCCTTTTCCACTGTGGAGTCTGCTTGTTCCCTGGGGAGCAGCTTTCCGCTCAGGTAGGCTATCGGGTGATCCCTCCCTTCACTGGATGTCTGGCTTAGTACTGGCCCAATACCCACTTCTGAGGTGTCCGTCTGAACTATAAAAGTTTTGCTATAGTCCGGACTTGTCAAAACAGGAGCACTGCACAGTGCCTCCTTCAGTTTGGTAAAGGCTTCCTCACAGGCTGGACCCCAGGTGATTTTCCTTGGCATTTTTTTCTTTGTCAGGTCAGATAGGGGAGCAGCCAGGGCACTGTAATTTGGTACAAATTTTCGATAGTACCCTGCTGTCCCAAGAAAACCCCTGAACTGCTTCTGAGTTTCTGGTCTGGGCCATGCCTGTATTACCTCTATTTTTATCTGGTTTGGACGGAGTTGTCCCCGGCCTACCACGTGCCTAAGGTATGCCACTTCTCCCATGGCCACCTGGCACTTCGTGGCTTTGACAGTGAGCCCGGCCCTCTGTATTCTGCCCAGCACTTCCCTAAGGTGTGACAGGTGTTCCTCCCAGCTGGTACTCAAGATAGCAGTGTCATCCAGGTATGCCACGGCGTACTCCTCAGCACCATTTAACACTTGGTTCACCAACCTTTGGAAAGTGGCCGGGGAGTTCTTCATTCCGAAAGGCACTACTTTGAACTCAAATAAGCCTATCGGAGTGATGAAGGCCGACCTCTCCCTAGCTCTGCCCATCAACTCTACCTACCAATACCCCTATGTCAGGTCAATGGTTGTAAGGTAGGTCGCCCCGCCCCCAACTTGTCCAGGAGTTCGTCTGTCCGGGGCATCAGGTGGGCGTCTGACTTCGTGACTGCATTAAGTCCACGATAGTCTACACAGAAACAAGTCGAGCCATCTGGCTTGGGTACAAGGAATACTGGTGAGGCCCAGGGACTGTGGGATCTCTGGATTACCCCTAAATCCAGCATCTCCTCCACTTCCCTCCTAATGTCCTTTTGGACAGCCTCTGACACCCGATATGCTGTCTGCCATACGGGCATCTGTGTCCCTGTCTCCACATCGTGTGTTGCTAAGGGGGTTAGTCCAGGCTTGGTGCTAAACAAGGGGGCAAAATCTGTTAAAACCTCCCTCACTTTCTGAATCAGGTCTGGGGTCAGCTGGGGAGACAATTTTACTGCCTCCACAGAGGACTCCCGCTTACTCTCTTCCAGCAAGTCCAGAAAGGGGTCTCCTTCGTCCGTCCCCTCCCCAGGACTACACCGTGAGAACACCATGTCAGCCTTATTTGCATATGGCTTCATCATGTTGACATGGTACATCCTTTCTGTCTGTCTACGGTCAGGTAACTCCACAATGCAGTTTACGTCATTTACCTTCCTAACCACTTTGTACAGTCCTGCCCACTCAGCTTGCAGCTTGTCTTTTCGGACCAGAATAAAGGACCATGACTTCCTGACCCACCATGTGCGAGTGAGCTCTGGCTCTGTGGTCATACAATACTTTTTGTTTCTGTTGGGCAGCTGCCAGGTTGCTCTGGGCTGTCCCCATAAGCTCCTTCAGCCTTTCCCTAAACCTTAGGACGTAATCCACAATGGGAGTTCCCTGGGTGGCATGCTTGCCTTCCCAGTCCTCCCGGATCACGTCCAGGGGCCCACGTACCCGGCGTCTATACATGAGCTCGAAGGGGAAAAATCCTGTCCACTCTTGGGGCACCTCCCTGTATGCAAACAACAGATGGGGAAGGTATTTCTCCCAGTCCCTCCCATGCTGTTCAGCAAACGCCCGGAGCATTGACTTTAGGGTACCATTGAAGCGTTCCACAAGCCCATTGGCTTGTGGGTGATACGGTGTCGTGCATCTCTGCACCACCCCACACTTTTTCCATAGACATTTCATTAGGTCTGACATGAAGGAACCCCCTCGATCGGTGATTACCTCCTGTGGAAACCCAACAAGTGAGAAAATCCCAACCAAGGCATCTGCCACTTTGTCTGTCCTCAGTGAGGAAAGGGTGGCTGCCTCTGGGTACCGGGTGGCATAATCCACCACAGTCAGGATGAACCTTTTCCCAGAGGAGCTGGAGGTATTTAAAGGCCCCACAATATCCATTCCCACCCTCTGGAATGGCTCCTCCACTACGGGCAATGGAATCAGGGCGGCTTGGGTTTTCTGGCCCTCCTTCCCTATTTCTTGGCACCGGTGACAAGACCTGCAATACTCCTTCACCTGCTGGATGAAATTAGGCCAGTAGAAATTCTGGGCCAACCGCTGCATAGTTTGTGCGATTCCCAGATGACCAGATAAGGGAATATCATGGGCAAACTTGAGCACCTGCTCACGATATCCCTGGGGAACGACAAGCTGCCTGCCTAGCATCCCTCCCTCTGTCCGTACTGCCTGTGTATACATAAGTCCATTTTCCCAATAAACCCTATGTCTGCCGTCACCTCCCTGTGCACCGTCCGAGTCTGCCCAAGCCCTCAGATTCTCTTAACTAGGGTCACTTCTCTGAACAGCTGCGAACCCCTCACACCTTCCCAAGGCATGGGACAGGTCCTCTTCAGTCGCTAAACTAGGGTCCCTAGCACTAGCGTCAGGGCCCTCAGGATCACTGTCAATCCCAACTCTCTGACAAGGGGTCACCCCTTCCTCATTGGAGTAACCCTCTGTAGCCATGTGGTTATTTGCTACTGGGGAAATTTCTACCCTCTTTTTATCAGTCTTCCCCTCTGGAGACACAGGCCGGGGAACCAGCCTCTCAGTATCTTCCCCAATGACTTCTGGGGGGTTCAGGGAACTATAATTTTCCCTGGCCGCTTGGCTACGGGTAACTGCACATACCACCCCCCTGCTGGAGATTGTTACCCAGGATCACATCCACTGCTAATGTGTTAGCTACAGCCACCTGTTGCACAGTTCCCCCTGTTTCACCCCAGTCAAGGAGAACACTGGCCAGGGGCAATGTTTTCTCTTCGCCAGTAAACCCTTGTACAGTTATGTATTTGTTGGGTATAAGCTGACCAGGCTGTACCAGATCCCCTTTTACCAATGTCAGGGATGCACCTGTGTCCCTTAACCCCTGCGTCTGTACACCATTTACCATGACTGGGTGCATGTGTTCCCTCATGTTCACTGGCATGCTTCCAGGGAGACACAAACAACCCACTTCCTTTCAGGTATAACTTTGCGTATTATTGTTTGCCCTTCTTGGACACTGTCTGGCAATGTGCCCAGTTTCTTTACATAACCAACAAACATTTCTTACTTCAGAGAAATCTTTTCTTTCAAACCTGGGGCTAACTGGTTTCGGTGGAGGCAGTGAGGGGTTTAGCTCTCCTGAAGGCGCACTTTTCCCTTTTTGCACTGCCACACTCTCCCCATTCGCTCTCAGAGCAGGTCTGCTCTTGGCATAGCTGTCCGAGAGTTCAGCAGCCTCTTGCACTGTTTTTGGATCTCGGTCCTCTCGTCAGGTTTTTAACTCTACGGGCATGCCCAACAAAACTGTTCTAATCAAATCACATTTTCAATTGTATTAACAGTGTTTGCCTCAATTCCTTCCCACCAACGTTTTAAAAACTGACGTTGTTTCATGGCTAGCTTCTCATAGCTCATATCAGGGCCCCTCCTGAGCTTACGGAATTTAGCTCTGTATGATTCAGCAGTTAATTCAAACTTTTTTATTAGTGCTGCTTTTAACTTGCTTTCATCATCACTGTCTTTATTGTCCATGTGACCCAATGCATCCCAAGGTTTTCCGGTAAGTAGCGGGGATAGCTGGAAGCTCCAGGACTCTCTAGAAATTTTAGCCTGAATACAAACTTTTTCACAAGAATTTAAAAAGGTGTCTATATCCTCCCCGTCCTTAAACTCAGCTATTAATTTAGAGTTCAATTTGTAACCCAGTCCTGCAGTCCCAGTTAACCCCAAGCCACTTACCTGCCCTGGTGTCGCTGGTTGTAGTAGTAGCTTCTCCAGTTCATGTTGCCACTGGCGCTCCTCTCTCCTCTCTCCTCTCCTCTGCAGCTCTGCGTTCTCGCTCTCTCGTCTCCTCTGCCTCTCGTTGGTGCTCACGTTCCTCACAGTCCGCCTCCCTCTGTTCCCCTTCTCTCCTCTACTGGGACTCCAGCTCCTACCTGCGCAACTCAAGTTGCAACCTGAGAACTTACGGATTCAGGATACTGGTGACTTGTTCCTGCTGCTGTGGCCCTTCACTGACAGTGGCCCTGCTGTCCGCCTCATCGGCTCAGGACCCCTCACTGGCCACTAGTTCTGCCACACTAGAGGTCTGGTCCCTTTCAGTCATGGTTGGTGACTCACTGCTCTGGGTATCTGCTACCATCAGGGCCTCTATGAGGTTCTGCTTACTGGCTTTCACCCCAAATGGGACTTCCCTGTCCCCACACAACTGTTTAAGAAATCTACAGTGTGCTTGCTGTAGTCGGAATACATTTTCTTCTTCTTTCACTACTAATACTATACTGACTGGCACTTCAGAAAAAAAATAAAATGGGTGGGAATTTAACTGTAAGTCAAGGGATATAGTTCTGTTTCCTTTTTGAAACAAAACACTGCCTTTCTTTTTGTTTTTTTAAAGTGAGCTAAATGGTTTCAAGCTAACACACTGAACGACGAAGCTTGAACCACCAAACTTTTATGCCACCGCTGCCAACCAATCTGTCACCAACTCGCTCAGCCGGTCAACCCTCTACTCCCAAAATGCCAACACTCTTGTCTGTTTTGTGGGTTCAAGTCAACTTAGTCTCAAGCTCTGGAAGGATTCAAACTGATAACCTCTTGTTAGCGTACCCAATTATCAGACTAAGATAATTCTGTCTTCGGGGGGCCAGATATCTTTGCCTACGGGCACCCAACCAGGTCTTTCAAAAGAACCCTTAGAACTCAATGCAAGACTTTTAGAGAACTCTATCCATTTCCCAGTTTGGTATACAATAAGCCCATACACAGTGTACTTATAACCTTTAAAAGCTCCACCTAAAATAAAAAGAATTGTCAAGGCACTCCAGCAGTTTCGTTTGCAAAAAAATATCTTTACTTTAAAAATATCAAAACAGAACAATAATTACAGAACAAATTATATATATCCCAACACCTACAGCCTTAAAACAAACAGGAAAAAGTACAGTTCCTACAATACATACATTTAGACTGGTCTAATCTTACTCTTTTTCAGTGCTGTGATGATTCTCCCTCAGTCAGATAATATTCTCTTGCCTCAGTCAGAAATATTTTCTTGTGCGTCTCTGTCAGGTTCTCTCAGCAGTTAAACACACTTCTGAGCCGGCCTTCTCATGAGGTCACTAACTCCGCCATGGTGTATCAAACTCTATATTTTACAATACAGGGTCTCCCAATAAAATATTTAAAAAAACATATGAGATGACCTCACTTGACTTTCCTCTCCACAGGTTAACTGGTCAGAACTGGTTTTTGCTTTGCTACACATACATCTCAAAAGTTTTCTTTGATCTAAGTCACTGTATTCAAAACAAAAGTGTATTGGCCTCTTTAATCCCATCTGGTCCTTGGAATCTACACCTCAGGTCTTTCTGATGTAATTCAAGGGTTCCCCGGGAATATATTTTGGACCTTCCAAATCCGTCTGGGTCCTCCCTGGCTCAGACATCAAACCTCTTCAATGTCCATTCTGGCCTCTCTCCGACGCCCCTTCCCAAAAGTCCTTCCTGGTAACCATGCAAGTCAAAGGATCTCCCGGAGGGCATTATGAATGGCTAATCTTATTTCCTGGGATAAAAGCAAATTGACAAGGTAATTGCACCCCCAGATCTCTGCAGTTTGAAATACCTCCTGTCCTTTGAATTTATCCCTGGGGGATCTTGATGTGTCAGTTCCAGTAAGACAGCCTTTTCCTTGAACTGACCTTTCCTTCACATACTTGATATGTAATAACAAAAATTAATACAGCACTCGAGCACTCAGAGCTGGCTGTCTACGTCACAGGGGTATCCTGGGGGTTATCTGTAGTGACTAGGTGACTTGCCCTGTCCTGCATTTTACCAATGTGGTTTTGGTCGGAACCGCAGGTGACCGAATGATACTGCAGCGTTCACTACTTGTGGGTGTGCTCTGGGGTTAAGCTACTCAGACCTTTGACCCTGTCTGTTTTACTCTGAGTGGTTTGGGGCTAAGAAGTGTCTCTCTTCTGTGGGGATTATGTGGAACCTGTACTTGTGTACAACTGGGATAGACTTGTGCTAACCTGTATTGAAGTATGTGTGGGGGATTCTTGGGGGGCTGTTGGCTGTGGCTAGGTGTGGGTATCTGAATATTACTGCTGTGCACGCTTTTTTGTGGGTGTGCAGAGTGGATATAGCTACTCAGGCCTTTGACCTTGACCACTTCACCCTGAGCAGCTGGGCCACTGAATTCTTTTGACTCCTGTTTTGCTCTCAGTTGCATACTGATTTGACTGCCTGTTTTGTGTTAGCACTTTAGGGGGTCCTCCCAGCTGGCTGGACTGAGGGGCCAGCCGTTGAATAGACAGCCCGTCCTTGGTTACCACTCGGTGTGTAGCCTAGCCTGGCGTGTTAGCACCCCTGAGTCCTCCCTCCACGGCCCTTGTTGTCTGGCCTACTCTGTTCACCACCCAGTCTCCCCCCCCCTTATTCATTCTGGTTGGATGCAGTCTCTTGACATGGCGGATACCAAGCCTCTCATGGGGGGGGGGACCAAGCTTCCTCCTCCCCTTACCAGTCCTATTGCCCTCAGACTGCTCACCGTGCTATGCCTCTGGTCTATGCTAGGCCCTCTGCTCTTTATGGACAGTGCTCCTCCTGTTGGGAGCCCCTGGGTTACACCTGGACAGCTTGATATGACTGACTTCACCCTCTCTAATCTAACTGCTGGTGACAGACAGCCCCCCCGGTCTATCTGCTGTCTTGATCTTGGGTGTGTTCTGTATCCTTTCATAAGGGGTAGGAGTCCTGGCCATAAGCCACATGGTAGGGGTGGCCTCCTTCCTCTGAGGCATCTCAGATGGCTCTTCCTGGTGACTCTAGCCCTCTCGGGGGATACTGAGCTCAATCCTGGTCGTCCCCACCAAACCTCCTCCCCATCGGTGGGCTGGTCGAAAGGCAAAAGGTTGAAAATAGCCCACCTCAATATCCAAAGTCTTCTGCCCAAATTGGCTGACCTCCTTGCATGGGTCACTCACCACAAGCCTGACATCCTGGGTATAACGGAAATCTGGCTGAAGCCGTCAACCCCTGACTCGGCATGTGCACTCCCTGGCTTTGACCTTGTCACGCAGGATCATCCCCGGGAAAATGGGGGGGGGGGGGTATCCTGGTCTACTACAGGAGTCACCTTAATCTTTCGGTCTTGTCCGGGCAACAGTCTCCACTGTCGCCCTGCTGCACACAGTTCTGTTACTCGGGAACACTAAGAAGCTCCACATTGTCTATACCTACAACCCCCCTATGGGGGGCATATCAGGGCTGACCTTCCTCCTTGATACGGTTGGGTCACTGGCTGGGAATAACGAGCTGATGATACTGGGCGATCTCAACTTGAACTGGCTTGGTGGTAATGTTAAGATGTATGAGCCCCTGCTGGCTGGTCTCTCCCAGTCCCAACTTATCAAGGAACCCACTAGGTGGTCCTCCGCTGGTGGCTCGGGCTCCCTCCTAGACTGAGTCCTGTCCAATAGACCAGAGAGGATTAGCTCTTCTGGAATGCTTCCTGGCTCCATCTCTGACCACTCCCCTGTGTTCTGTGTGTGGAAGGTCCCCTTCCTGAAAATCCCACAAAGTCATCCAAATTAGGGATTTCTCCCGGTTCGACCTGGGGTCTTTCCATAATAACCTTCGGCTTACCGACTGGTCTGAGGTCTGGAATGCCCAGGACCCAGCCTCTGCAGTCAGTCATTATCTCAGGGCCTTCGGGGCGCTGCAGGATAAGCACACTCCTCTCATTAGGCGGAGGGTAAGGGGGTCCCCTAACAAGTGGTTACACGGGAGCCTCCTTACCCTCATGAGGACCAGGGATAAGTGCTGGGCCAAATTCAAGGTCATTTGTGACCAGGCCATATTTCAGCAGTATAGGAGGCTCTGGAATGAGTGTAAGAAAGTGATCAGGGCTGCCAAAAGTGAATTCTGCAATGCGGCACTGCTGAATTCGGCCAAAGACCCTAGGACTTTCTAGAGAAACATAAACAACATAGTAAGTGGCTCCGCCAAATGTGAGGCCACCGATATGTTCATCGATGATACCAGCTGTAACAATCCACTTACCATCACAAACACATTTAACACACACTTCTCAGACCTGTCTGCTTTCACCTCCCTCTTCTCCGCTAGTGGAGGTGCTAGCTGTGACCAGGACTCTGCTTCACTACACAACAGGCTTCCACTTCCCGACCATTATTCTATTTCAAGGCTGTGATGGCACAAGAGATGCAGAGATTGCTCTCTGGTCTCTCCCCCTTCTCCAGTGCTGGCCATGATGACATGGAACCGAAGCTCCTCCGTCTTGGTGCCTCTCACATTGCCTCCCCGGTGGCCCATATCTTCAACTTATCCCTAGCCTCTGGGGTCATCCCTGACATTTGGAAGGTGGCTAGGTTTGTCCCCATTCTTAAACAGGGCAACCCTAAGATTCTGGACAACTACCGACAGATAGCCATACTGTCTGCAATCAGTAAACTCCTTGAGAAAGTTGTGGCGGGGCAACTCTCGGAATATATCCAGTCTCACGAGCTTCTGTCTCCTGAGCAGCATGGCTTTCGTAAAGGGCACAGTACATCCTCTGCCCTTGTCACTGTCACATCTGGGATCAGAACTGCTATGAACCAGGGTAAACTCGCTGGTGCCATTTTCATCAATCCATCCAAAGCCTTCGATTTAGTTGACCATGCTCTGCTTTGCTCTCAGCTTGGGTCACTTGGCCTGTCACCCCCTGTACTCATCTGGTTCACCAACTACTTACAGGGCAGACAGCAGCTGATCAAATTCAGCAAGGTGCTCTCGGACACCACTGCTATGTCCTCGGGTGTTCCTCAACGTTCAGTCCTGGGGCCCCTGCTCTTTTCCATTTCTGTGAACAATCTTCCTGCTACCTCTTCCCACTCCAGGTCCATTCTCTATGCAGATGACCTGGTCCTCCTCACCCACTCTCGGGACATTGGGGTCATAAACCACCAGTTGAGCAAGGACTTTAGCAGTGTCCAATCTTGGATAACGTCCCACAGGCTGGTCCTCAATCTCAAAAAAACTCAGGCCATGCTCTTTGGGTCCCTGGCCAAAATAAAGGCCTCCCCTGCCCCCTTGTGTATCTCTGGTCTTGGTGGTGCCCCCGTCCTCATCACTGATTCTATCAAATACCTTGGGGTTACACTTGACCCTCAGCTTGACCTTGGATTCCATATCTTTAGTGTCTGCAGAACCGTTAACTGCAAACTGGGTCTAGCTTATTGTGCTATGAGCAATCTTACTCCCACTGCTTGCCTTGCGCTGGCCATAGGAGTGTTTCTCCCCTCCCTTAGCTATGGGCGTCTCCTATTCGCTCATACCTCCAAAGCCCACCTCGCCAGGTGGTCCATCACCTACAATAACATTTGCCATTTTGCGCTTGCTGTCCCTCGACTCACCCATCACTGTGACCTATATAGTAGGCTCAACTGGCTCTCCCCATCCAATTACTTAAATTTTGTCCTAGGCTGTTTCACGGGCAAGGTCCTTGGTACCAGCACCCCACCTGGTTTGGCGGAGCTCCTCATACCGGCAGCCTCCTCCTCATACTCCCTCAGATCCCTGGGCACTACTGTACTAAGGATTCCTGCCACTCGCACTCTTATGGGGGACACAGATTTTGCCTCGTGTGCCCCCACACTATGGAACTCCCTTTCTGCCCAGGTTCGCTCCTCCCCCTCTCAGGCTTGCCTCCAAACCTTGTTGTGGAGACACTTGAAGCTCTCCTCAGCGTGTGGCTGTCCCAAGCCTCAGCAATCTCTCTCAGTCCCCTGCATGGCGCAGTCCTCCTATTGTCCTGCCTGCACAGATACTGTCCTGCAACACTTTATAAACTCTGTCTATTGGGTATTGCTCTGGTGGTGTCTCTGCTTTTCTGGGGACTCCTACTGTACAAAATTTTGTATATAATGGACTTAATCCGTATATGACCTGTACATAATGCGCTTCTTGCAGCCTTGGTGATCCGTTGTATTTGTTTTGACGATTTGTATGTACCTGCTGACTACGTTATGTTTCCATTTTCTCTGACTCTGTATTACTGCCTTAAGTATATCATATTGTACTATGTCGTATTTCCTGTACTCTCCCGAGTCGTACCTGAAAACAGGCACAAATGTCTTGTCTAGTGTACTTACCTGGTCAACAAAAGCTAAATAAATAAATAAACATTGCCTCCCGAGTCCTATCATGTAATGTAAATGGTATTAATAGCCCCATAAAAAGAAAACAGATCCTTAAGTTCGTATCCTCTCAGAGATGTGAAATCAACTTTCTCCAAGAAACACATCCATCCCCAAGAGAAGCTCTAAAACTTAAAACACGATTCCACCCCACCTTGTACTATGCTTCTTTGGAGAAGTGATGGAAGAGAGGGGTCACAATCCTTTTGTCCAACACTGTGCCTTTTAAGGAAGAAGAGGTCATAACTGACCAAGGGGCCAGATACATTATAGTAATTGGGAAAATTCAGGAGGTGATGGTAACACTTGTTAATGTATATGCCCCCCAGGCTCCCGATCTGAATTCTATGCAGATCTAGTTAAGTTTGTGGCTGAAAAGTCCAAGGGTCAATTAAAAATTGGGGGAAATTGGAACGTAACCTTTAGCAGAGAACTAGACACTACATCACAGTTCCCAAACAACAGAAACAAGATAGCCAGGCTACTGCAGAAACTGCTCTCTGACCTTGGTATAGTGGACTGTCGTCGAGGCACAGGTCAGGAAGCATAGGAAAAACCAGGAGCAGTTGTAGAATTTGCAAAAAGTGTTTATTAGTACTAGCAGTAACATAAAAAAATAAACTTGTTCAGTATAACTATTTACAAAGACAGAATAAACAGAGAAGATCCATCTGAGTTTTCCTTCAATCTGTGTGTGTCACCCAAAACACTGCAGCTCTCCCTTATAAGTCCTTGCAATCCCCCTCCTTAACAAGCATCCTGTTTTCTAAAATGTACTTGTAAATTTCGGGCAGGTGCAGCAAGAACACAATGTCCCAGAACTGAGGTCTCTTCTCCACGGCTTCTGAAAAAGGGCTTCAAAATTGCTCTCAGGTTAACGCCTCGAGTTCCCAATAGCTTTCTGCAATCATCTCAAACTATAATTATATACATTTCAATAGTAACACTATATAATTTTTAAACAAAGGGATCCCAATATCAGTTACATTTCCACATAATGATTTGCATATATTTTTATACCAGCAGATATGCACGGGAGGAAAAGATAGCAAGGGAAGACAGAGAGACAGTGAGAGGCAAAGAATTGCGAGACTGTCTGGGTGATCAAATCCTAGGTCTCACAGGAAAATCTGGTTGTGCAACCAGACAGACAAAAGACAGGAAAGGAAAGGAAAGAACAGAACATATCCCTGCATTCAAATTCTCCATAACAACTGGGGCAGGGTCCTATTCAACCCTATCACATGGACATATAGAGAGCAAAATACCCCCTAGCAAGGATTATACATACTACTCACCCAGATTCAAAACCTATTCCAGACTAAATATGTTTATGACACACACCAAGGATCTGCTGCTTTTCCCCTCAATGTGAGTAGGCAAAGCCACCCACTCAGATCACCAGCCAGTACTCTTGGAGGCTGAATTCCAACTCCCCAGAAAAACAGCACAGTGGAGACTTAATGCATCTCTGCTTCGAGATAAGGAGGTGATTTCAGAAGTTAAGAAAGTCATTAAAACAACAATCGACCTTAATTCAAACCCAGAAATCTCTCCCCAAATATTATGGGACACCATAAAAATGATGGTTGGGGCAAAATGATCTCAATCGCAGTACACAAACAGAGGGAGAGACAAAGACAGCTAGATGACTTAATGGGCCAGATAAGAACACTAGACGCACAACAAAAACAGAAGTGGAGCTAGAAATCAAAATGTTTAAGACTAAAATACAAAACATACAAATGACAGTAACCAAAAAAAAGCCGTAAGCTATTTAAAACAATCCTATTACAAGGGGGGGTGTGAGAGCTAGTAAGTTCCTCGCATACCGACTTAGGCAGAGGACAGCTAGGGCACAAATAATTCAAATAAAGCATCTCAAGACAGGCTCTTCATCCTATAGAGGAGAACAAATAGCCGAGGCCTCTGTCTCGTTCTACAAAACCCTATACCAACCACAACAGGAAACTAAGGCTGTCTAAAAGGAAAGCTTTCTCAAGACACTAGACCTGCCTAAATTAACACAAGAACAGGGCCAAGATCTCCTACGACCCATAACTAATGCCGAAATTATAAACACCATCAAAAATTTTAAACCAGGGAAATGCCCAGGTCCAGATGGTTTTGGGGGTGAGTTTTTCAAATCCCTCATCGGAGAGGTCGTTCCTCTGTTATCAGGCACCTTTAATGAGATCTGGGTGGAAGGGGGACAGGCCCCCCCATCCTGGAACTATACGACTATCTCCGTCATCCCCAAAGCAGGAAAAGACCCCTCAGAGTGTGGATTATACCACCCCATCTCATTATTAAACACAGACTGCAAGATTTTTGCAGCCATCCTAGCAGCTTGCTTCAACCAGCTAATCCCACAGATTATCCACCTCGATCAGGCTGGGTTCATACCTGGGAGACAGGGCCCAGATGCTGTGCGTCGTACAGTTAACATAGTGGAGGTCATCAGACATGAGCAAACCCCAGCCTGTGTCACGGGACTGGACGCTAAAAAAAGCTTTCGATAAAGTATCATGGAGTTTTCTCTTCCAGGTGTTGGATTCACCTGGGATTCCCACAGCCCTTCATAGACAGCATTAAAACCCTTTACGCAGCACCGCAGGCCAACGTTTGGGTCAACGATGGACTATCCAGTAGATTTCCCCTGGCAGAGGCACGAGACAGGGCTGCCCCCTGTCGCTCATCTTCTTCGCCCTTTATATAGAGACCCTGGTTTGAAGTGATCCATAAAGACCCACAAGTAAAAGGTGTAAGAATATGAAATACCAAACACAAAATCTCTCTATATGCGGATGACGTTCTCTTCTCTATCTCATAAATCCGGAAGAATCGATACCCAAAGTTTGGACTCTCAGAGAAATTTGGCGCCCACTCAGGGTATACCCTAAACAGATCAAAGGAAAAAGGAGGGAAAGGGGAGACATAACAGAAATGTTTAAATACCTCAACGGTATAAATAGGGCACAGATGGGAAGCATTTTTTTTTTTTTTTTTTACAGAGAAAAAGATGCTCTAGAACATGATATAAGGCTGGGGGGGAGGCTCAGAGGAGATGGGAGGAAGTACTTCTTCATGGAATGGCTGGTGGATGCCTGAAAAAGACTTTCAGCAGAGGTGGTGGGTGCTAAAACCGTGCAGGATTCAAGCAAGCATGGGATAGATACAAGGGGACCTTAACAGCAGGGCGGGGGGGGGCAGGGGACCGGGATCAAGTAGGGTCTGCAGTACTATGTTAAATAGGAAACTTTAGGGCAGATTAGGTGGGCCCAGAGGTCCTTTTCTATTGACAACTTCTGTATATCTATGAACAACAAGTGATGCTCAACCAGTCAGATACTAAAAGAAAAAATTATTCTTGAAGAACCTTTTCCAGATTCTGGAAGGGGAGGCAGGGTGGGAGGTTTCCGTATAAAGAGTGATCCCTTGGAAGAAACAATACTACTATGGTAAGTAATTGTTTCTTCAAACCTTAGGAATCCCTCATTATGCTTAACCAATGCAGACTATTAAGCAGTACCTTGGGAGACTGGGTACAGAACCTATCTGGGGAAAAGGTTCTGCAAGACAGCAATGCCAAACCTGGCATCCCTTCTGGATTGCACATCCAGACGATAGTGCTTTGTAAAGGTGTGTACAACTTTCCAGGTAGCTGCTTTACAGATTTCTAGCAGGGGGACATCCCTTGTAGCTGCCATAGGGGAAGCAGCGCCACGAGTGGAGTATGCTCTGGGGCCTTGAGGTGGCAGCTTCCCAGCTTTGGAGTAGTGGAACTGAATGTAGGAGACTAACAAGCAGGCAATGGTCCTCTTGGAAGCTGGTCTGCCCTTTCCCACTTCACCATATGTGAAGAACGGCTGAGTGTGAGAA
Source organism: Neoceratodus forsteri (assembly GCA_016271365.2). Lineage (NCBI taxonomy): Eukaryota > Metazoa > Chordata > Ceratodontiformes > Ceratodontidae > Neoceratodus > Neoceratodus forsteri. The sequence goes on from CM028129.1 coordinate 506,488,307, forward strand.
AGTCTGAGGTCCTTAATAAATTCTATATGGTAGCTAAGTGACCTCTTGACATCCAGGCTGTGCAGCTTCAGCTCACCAGAACTGGATTTCTCTGTGAAGAACACTGGGAGAATGAAGGACTGGTTCAAATGGAACTCGGACACTACCTTAGGGAGGAAGTTCATGTTAGTCCTAAGGACTACCTTGTCCCTGTGAAAGATGACGTGGTTAGGATCAGTTCAAAGAGACTGCAGCTCGCACATCCTCCCGGTGAAAGTTGTGGCAACTAGCAAGACTGCCTTCCAGGTGACATACTTCATGTCTGCAGTGGCCATAGGCTCGAATAAAGGTTCCATGAGCTTGGCTATGCACAAGTTCAAGTCCCATGAAGGAACTAGTTCCCTCACAGGGGATACACATGCATCAACCCTTTGAAAATGTTCCTGAAAATGGGGCGGGAAGCCACTGTTTTCTCGTTGCCTTCTGATACATAGGCAGAAATAGCTGCCAAGTGCACCCTAAGGGTTACAGGCCTAAGGCTTAATTAAAGTCTGCAAATGCACCAAGCTGTCCAACAATACGGGCAGGTCTGCTTGTAGGGGGTTTAGCTGCTTAGGAGAGCACCACAGAGAAAACCTCCTCCATTTGGAAGCACAGATTCTTCTGGTGGCAAATTTCCTGGAGACCCTGAGGACCTTCAGGACTGCCTCTGAAAATTGAAAGTCAGAGTATTCTAATTCCTCAAGAACCAAGCCTTGAGTTGTAGTGACTTGAGGTTCGGAAAGGTCATTCTGCCCTGAGACATGGTCAGTACATTATATCTCAGGGGAAGATGAATGGGCTGTCTGGAGGAGAGGGCCAGTACCAGGGAGTACCAAGGCTGTCTAGCCTAATCTGGATCTATTAGAATCATGGTTGCTGGCTGGCTCCTCAGTTTCAGGAGGACCCACAACAGCAGAGGAAACAGAGGGAAGACATACAGGGACCTCAATGACCAGTCCAGGACCAGGGCGTAGGACTAAGGGGACTGTGCCCACTGCCGGGGGCCTACAACAGAAGAGAAGGTGCTGGCAGTTTTCTTTTGAGGCGAACAGATTTACTTCTGGTGTGCCCCATTTCAGAAAGACTGTGGTCAGCAACTGCTTGTTCAGAGACCATTTGTGATGATCTTGGCTTATCCTGTGGTGGGAATCTGCCAAGACATTGTCCTTTCCAGGAATATGGATTGCTGACAGCTGAACCTCCAGTGAGTAAGCCAGATTCCAGAGCTTCATAGCTCCTGTGCACAGTTTTGAGGACCTTGTTCCTCCTTGTTTGATGTAATACATGGCAGTAGTGCTCAATGTCCTGACCTGAACAGACTGGCCCTCTATCTGGGGAACAAATGACTGGAGCATGAGAAAGACCGCATTTAGCACCAGGAGATTTATGTGCTCCCTGGACTCTCGAGGAGACCACACTTCACTTACTGTGAGGTTGCCCAGGTGGGCTCCCAACCCAGGAGGAAAGAATCTGTTGTCAGAATGACTGCTAGAGCTCATAGCTGAAAGGGAACCCCTGTCTGAAGTTATCCCTTTCCTTCTACCAGTCCAAAGCTTGTAGGAGAGTTTTTGTTACAGGTACCAGCCTCGAGAGGGTGTCACTTCTTGGACCAATGGGCCCTTAAGTGACACTGAATGTCCTTCATCTGGAATCTGGCCCCTGGTACCACAGCTGTGGTGGAGGCCATATGCCCCAGAAGTTAAAGGAAGTGTCTTACCGGCCTAGGTTGACCCAGGACGAAGGAGTGTGCCAGATCCAAAAGGCTTTCCATTCTTTCCTGAGGCAGAAAAGCCTTGCACTGGAGGGCATTCAGCTGTGCTCCTATTAAGTCCAGGACCTACATCAGTTCTGTTTGGGATTTTTGCACATTTATGAGAAATCCCAATGTCTCCAAGGTGCTCTGAACTAAGAGCTGCAAGGTATTCTGAACTTTTAAGAAACTGTAGATCTCTAACCCCCATCAAAAATAATAACCTGGGATTTCAGGATTTTGTAAATTTAGTGACAAATCGTGGTAAAAAGGAACCGATTGTCACTGGAGATTTTAATTTAAACTTGATGGGGAAAGACAGTTTTAAATATGACTGCCCTGTTGGGCTCAGGTTTGCATAAATTGATAACTAATCCCACTCACCCCAACTTAAAATCTGATAGACACACATTACTAGATTGGTTTTTAACAAATAGAAATGAGCATACTGTAGCAAGTGGTTTACTTTCAGAGTCTATCAGCGATCACTATCCTATATTCGGAATTTGGAAAGGTGTGGCAATCGTAACACCTTCTCCTAAAATTATACAATTAAGAAATTATTCTAAAATAAATGTGCAGCAAAAGTCAGGCATCACAGAACTGACCATAAGACATAAAGATTAAGTTATGTTTAAATCGTTCATTTATTAATGTAAACAGATAAAAAATAGCAGCATAACCTCCCATAAAAACACTGTTTCAAGTCGTACTCGACTCTTTATCAAGGTGTACGACTTGAAATGTTGGTGCTTTCATGGGAGGTTATGCTGCTATTTTTTATCTGTTTACATTAATAAATGAATGATTTTAAATGTAACTTAATCTTTAAGTCTTATGGTCGGTTCTGTGATGCCAGACATTTGCTGCACTTTTGAAACTTTACTTAGTCTGGGCTCCAGTTTATGTTTTAAGCAGCCACCTACTAGAACAGATCTACAATAAATGTCTCTGGGTTTATGCATAGGCTATCTGAAGTGGATTGGTCTTACTTAAAACTAATACCTGATGATGTAGGCTGTGCACTTGATTATTTTATTAGAACTTTTATGGAAGTAGTGAATACATATGCACCAGTTATTAAAAAAAAAGTGGAAGGAATGCAAAATGGTTTAATAAGAAACTTTTCAAGATTATTAAAGAGATATCGTGTGGCTAAAATATAAAAGAAGTAAATCAATTTTTGACTTAAACGAATATAGGAATAGAAGAAACAATTATAAAAGGGAATTAAGACTAGCTAAAATTAATTACTGCAAGCTACAACAGACAGAAAATCTGTCAAACCCCCAAAGATTTTGAGGTTCAATCAGAACCCTTTTTTCCCCCCACCTACCGAAAACAGCTCTGGTATGTTTAAGAATGGAGAACTACTGACCAACCATGCCTCAACTACTGAAGAAGTTAATTCACAGTTTACTAATCTAGATTCTTATCGGAAAGACCTGAATAGTAATACATGAACTAATCAAGAAATTAACCTAAATAGGTCAAGCTTCTTTCTAAAGACTGTTAAAAGTGCAGAAGTGTTAAACTACTCGAACAAACTCTGGTCAGAGCCACAACGGCTGCTAATGCAATAATGTGATAGATTTATTTATTTCAAAGGTTTTACAAGGAAAGACATGATGAATTAATAACAGCTCATTGTGAGATGTGTCCTGGAGAAAAGGGAAAAAGATAACAGATAAAAAATACAGAATATAAAGTTCACAGAAATGGAATAAATGTAACAAAGACAGAGGAAAAATTATGTCTAAGAATAAACTGACAAAAATAAGTTACCAAGCAATAAGTTGTAGAACTGACCAAAGAACAAAAACAGTTATCAACTTGTCAAGATAAAAACTAGGGGAATGACTGATGTGGGAGAAGAGATACAGAATTAATGTGTGACTTAGTTGTATTACTGTGATGTAAAATCTTTTGCTGGTCAGGCTGCCTTCTCTTTCAGCTTTCCTAGACTTTAGAACGCTCTCCCCCTAACCATTCATTCCACCTCTTTCTCCTCTCTGCTCCATGACCACACTACTACCTCCTGTGCCTGTCCTTGAGTCATAGCCCTTCCACGCTCCTCAATTTACCATCTTCCTCTCTTTCTCCTCGACCCTCCACCCACCTCACCAACCCTTCTCCCTCTCCTTCCTCCCTCTCTTGTCTGCATTCCCCTCCTCCCCCATGCTCCTTCCATCAGCACCCTATCCCCTGGTGCCTTCACCGCTGAAAAGGACTATTGCTTGTACCCATGGGACAGATTACCTGCTGTGTCCTTGTAGAAGTTTTGCCTATATTTTATGTGTCTGATGAACCTCATTCATGTTAGTTTTGTTTTACATCTCTGTATGATGTTTTATTGTATAAGTTATCATTCTATGTTATGTTCGCACCTTTCTTCCCCCTAGGAAGCATATGGAAATGATCTATTTTTCAGCTCAGTATGTCTTTCCTGGTGAAACTTTTGAAATAAATAAGGTAAAAGTCCCACAGTCATACCACAATAATAGAGAAAAACAAAACCATAAACATCAAGGTAATGCAGTGAAAATTGTTTCTGGTTCTGGGCATATCCACCCCCTTGAAAATGCATGCAACACACACACACACACACACACACACACACACACACACACACACACACACACACACACACACACACAGACAGCTGTTATAATGTTTCATTAGCAGGATAGCGCAGCTAAAATATTTCATTTTCAGTGGGGTCCTGCTTTAACACATTTTTCCAGTGTATTGAGTAGAGTTAGCACAGGTAAAATGCATAATCTAATTTTTACTGGGGTCCTGCTTTTACACATTTTTACAATGTAGTTACCCAGGAAATGTCACTTAACATGCAGTATCCCATTTTCAGTGAGGTCCTGATTGTATTTATTGTAACATTAACCGGTCTGGGATGCCCTAACCAGCACAGCCTGTATGTTTTCAGTGACCACATACTGTATCTCTCTTTGGCCAGCAGGGGGATGTGAAGTGTGCTGAATGCACATTTCAGTGCCTTATTTTTGCTTTGGGGGGCTATATTCAAACATGCTTGGGGCACTGGCACTTTGCTCCAAACTTGCTTGAGTATAGCAAATTTAATGAACTGTGCTAATTTGCACTAATTGGGCAGCAGGGGATGTGAATTGTGCCAAGTGCACGTTTTAGTGCCTAATTTTTTCTTTGGGGGGCTATATTCAAACATGCTTGGGACACTTGCACTTTGCTCCACACATGCTAGAGTATAGCAAATTGAGTGAACTGTGCTAATTTGCACTAAAAAAAAGGGACTTTGCAAGGGCAGCCCAATACCATTTAATATGGGGCCATTACTCTGTGTAGTTCTTGTTTCCAGTTCTAGGTCTATCTACCAATTTCTGTTTCAAGCTTTTAGCCACTGACTGCCATGCCAGCAACCCGGGTTCAAGAACGGACCTGGGTCACTTGGGGACTGGCCTGGGAGGGAAAATGCATATCTGTAGGTCAAGGAGAGGAATCTTAGTGGTAGCACCATGAGACAGCATGGGAAGGGACCCCACACCCGGATGCCTGAGGTGTCTCCATGGAGGCTGAGAGTACACACACATGTCTGGGCCCAAAAGGGGAGAAAATAGGAGGAAAAGCCCTCAGACTGTAGAACAGTGATGGCCGGCACTCTAGCAGGCCTTACACTGATGTCTAGGCACCTCTGATCCCAGGGCCTGTGACAGGACCACCAGAAAAGGCAAGTCCCATAGAAGGTGGGTGACAGGACTGGGAAGACTGGCCTAGATGGGGGCAAGCCAGGGTGCTGAAGGAGATAAACAGATTTGTCCCATGGACACAGTGGGGTGACATGAAACCCATCAAGGTGGTGTACTGTGTGCAGGTGAAATGTGAGGTACTACCTGCACTGTGGAGCGATGCTCAGAAGCACTGCACGAACACAGTGGGGTGACATGGCACCCATTACAGTGGTGTACTGTGTGCTAGTGAAATGTGAGGTACTGCCTGCACTGTGCAGTGATGCTCAGAAGTACTGCATGAACATAGTGGGGCGACATGGCACCCAGTACATGATACCCATCAAGGTGGATTACTGTGTGCTGGTGAAATGTGAGGTACTGCCTGCACTGTGGAGTGATGCTCCGAAGAACTGTATGAACACAGTAAGGGACTGCTTGCAGGGAGGAGCAATACCAAGAAGCAATGCATGAACACAATTGGGTGACATGGCACTCATCACAGTGGTGTAATGCACCTGGTGAATGGGTAGGGTCTCCCTGCACTAAGGAACAATGCTCAGATGCACTGCATGAACACAGTGGGGGAGTGACATGGCACCAATTATGATTGCATTCTGTGTGCTGGTGAATGGTGAGGGACTGCCTGCACTGTGTAACGATGCTCAGAAGCACTATATGAACACTCTGGTGTGACAAGGCACACATCACGGTGGTGTACTGCTCGCTGGTGAAAAATGAGGGCATACCTGCACAAGGGAGTAGTGTCAAACGCACTGCATGAACACAGTGGGGTGACACGGCACCCATCAAGGTGGTGTACTGCGTACTGCTGAAAGGTGAGGGACTGCCTGCACTATGGAGTGATGCTCAAAAGCAAACCTTGAATACAGTGGGGCGACATGACACCAATTGCAGTAGTGTACTGCGTGCTGGTGAAAGGTGAGGGAGTCCCTGTTCTGTGGAGTGATGCCTAGAAGCACTGCATGAACACTGTGGAGCAACATGGAACCCATCACGGTGGTGTAATGCAAACTGGTAAATGGGTACGGACTGCCTGTACTGAGGAGCGATGCTCAGAAGCACTGCATGAACACAGTGGAGCAACATGGAACCCATCACGGTGGCGTAATGCAGACTGGTAAATGGGTAGGGACTGCCTGTACTGAGCAGCGATGCTCAGAAGCACTGCATGAACACAGTGGGGTGACAGCACCCATCCCTGTTGTGTCCTGTGTTCTGGTGGAGGGTAAGGGATTGCCAGTACTGGGGAGCAATGCTGAGAAGCACTGCATGAACACAGTAGGGCCGACATGGCACCCATTACCAAGGTGTACAGCATGCTGGTGAAAGGTAAGGGACTGCCTGCACTGTGGAATGATGCTCAGTAGAACTGCATGAACACAGCAAGGTGACATGGCACCCATCACAGTGGTGTACTGAGTGGTGGTGTAACGTGAGGAACTGGCTGCAGAGGGGAGTGATGCTCATAAGCACTGCATGGACATAGTGGGGTGACATGGCACCTGTCATGGTGGTGTACTGCATGCTGGTGAAAGGTGAGGGACTGCCTTCATGGAGAAGTGATGCTCAGAAGCACTGCATGAACACACATGTTGAGACATGGCACCCATTACGGTGGTGTACTGTGTGTTGGGGAAATGTCAGGGACTGCCTACACTGTGGAGTGATGCTCAGAAGCACTGCATGGACACAGTGGTGCAACATGGCACCCATCACAGCTGTGTGTTGGTGAAAGGTAAGGGACTGCCTGCACTGCATGAACACAGTCAGTAGGGCAACATGACACCCATCCCTGTTGCGTACTGCTTGCTGGTGAAAGGTGAGGGACTGCCTGCACAGGGTAGCGATGCTCAGAAACACTGCACGAACAAAGTGGAGTGACATGGCACCCATAGCGGCTGTGTACTGTGTGCTGAAGAAAGGCGAGGGACTGTCTGCACTGTACAGTGATGCTAAGAAGCACTACATGAACACACTGGGGCGACATGGCACCCATCACAGTGGAGAGTCATGCATGCTGGTGAAAGGTGAGGGACTGCGTGCACAGGAGAGTGATGCTCAGAAGCACTGCATGAACCCAGAGGGGCAACATGGCACCCATCACGGATGTGTACTGCGTGCTGCTGAAAGGAGAGGGACTGTCTGTGCTCATTTATCAGCTATATAAGAAATAACACATGCACTGCCTTATACGGCATTTATTTACTTGGACATCTAACCCTAACTTTTGTTGTATTTAGGATAAGCACTGTGACACACTAACACACATGCACTGCTTCATGTTCTAAACAGTGCACAGTTCTATAGTACAGCATTACAGCCATTTGTAAACTGACTAGGAAAAGATTAATGTACCAGGAAAGGGGTAACAGAGTGCCACGCAGGCAGGCAGGCGACACACACACACACACACACACACACACACACACACACACACACACACACACTCCTCTCTATGATGTGAGCAGAATTTACAGACCTTTGTCTCTGCCTGCATGCACCATCCCTTTGTTAGCCTTCTTTGTTGTACTAATTTTCATCAATTAATTTCAAAAATATGAACAATAACCAGAGTAACCCATATAAACAAGCTGTAGAGTTAAGTTAATAAAAGCTTGATTTCAAGCCCTTTTGTCATGTTTTATGTTTCCTGAAAATTTGTGGTTTTCCAAATATCTGCACTGTTACAAGCACTTCATTAACTGAGTCAGCCAAGGAGAGAAATGAGAAGGGAGGAATGACATGATGTTATCACAGCATCTGGCTGCTTGTCTCAGTCCCCCCTCGTCCCCACGGCAGAGCAAGCTGTAGAGTTAACTGCCCAAGGTTTTTACTAACACAATCACTGGTCGGTGTTGCTGTAGATTATAGGTTACTCATCTGTAATAGTAGTTCTAGGAGTGGTATATGATGTTCATCCACACTTCTGGTAGTGTCTTTTTCCTTTAACAGCTTGCTGGAAAATCATCAAGCTGGCTCCTCCCACCCACCCAAGTGGTAACTCCCTTGGCTCCGCCCCATGACGCCAGATCTTGCCTGCTGGAAGCAGCTGTGTGCGCCAAAGCCAGGGGAGGTCCGGTAGGTTCGAGTGGATGATCATCACATACCACTCCAAGAACTACTGTTACAGGCGAGTAACCTGTTTTTCTAGGGACGTGGATATGATATTCTATCCACACTTCTGGCAGACTCCTAGCAGTTCTCTGGGAGGAGGGAGGCAAGGCGCACACCCCCTACTTAGGAAATAAGGATTGGAGAATTGAGGCCTCAAAACCAGCATCCCGGTATGACTCTAGGTCAATGTGGTAATTGGAAATGAAGGTGTGTGCTGACCTCCAGGGATCCTGGATAGGGACGTCCCTGGAAGCAGCCACCGATGCAGCAGTATGGTGGGTGGAATGAGCCCTTAGCCCTCTGGGAGGCTCCCTACCCACCATCCTATAGCAGAGATCAATGCAGGATGTGAACCACCTGCCAATTGTCCACCTGGCTGCAGGTCTGCCAGGTGCGGCTTCAGCGTAGGTGACAAATAACTGGCAATCCTCTCCCCGAATTCCAGCCGTGCGCTCTTTACACTAAGTGAGTGCTCGCCGCAAGTCCAAAGTATGAAGCCTATGCTCGGCCTCTGAGGTGTGACTGGTGAAGCACACTGGGAGATTTAAACACCTGGTTAATTTGAAACTCTGAGACAACCTTCAGGAGAAATTTCAGGTTGGGGCACAGGGCAACCTCGTCCCTGTGGAAGACCAGGTAAGGAGACTCCACCGAAAGCACATGGAGCTCACTGATCCTTCTGGCTGATGTGATAGCCACCAAGAAGGCGGTCTTCCACGATAGGTGAGAGAGCTCACACCTGTGCATCGGTTCAAATGGCTTGCCCATGAGCTTTGCTAAAACAAGCAACAAGTCCCACGGTGGTGGTGGTGGTTCATGCACCGAAGGGGACATGTGGTCAAGACTCTTAGAAAAGCACCAGACCACCTTCTCCTGTGACACCAACTGCTGACTGGCCCATGACCGTAAGCAGAGATGGCTGTCAGGTGCACCTCAAGGGTCATCGACCGAAGGCCCGACTGGTCGAGAATGCTAGCCACTGGACAGGACAAAGGGTCCAACCCCTTGTCCTGACAGCAAATGGAGAATCTCTTCTATTGGAAGGCATAGTACTTCCTAGTCAATTCCTTCTGAGATGCCTCCACAACGGTGAAGACAGCTTCGGAGAGACCCAAGGCCTGGAACTCTAGCAGCTCAGTAACCAGGCTGTCAGGTGCAGGGGTGGAAGGTCTGGGAGGAGTACCTTCCCATGATTGATGGAAAGCATGTCCGGGCATAGGGGAAGATGCTTTGGGAGCTTGTGGCTGAGACTGAGAAGATCGGGGTACCAGAACTGATGTGGCCAGTCTGAAGCCACCAAAATCACCTGTGCCTTATCCCTCCTGGCCTTGAGGAGCACCTTGTGGATCAGGGAATCGGAAGGAAGGCATATAAGAGGCCTGGGGTCCAGGGCCTCAAGAAGGCATCCCCCTGCAGCGTTTCCTGCTGAGGGGGGTGGGCACAAAACAGCCTCAGCTTTGTGTTCTCCCTGGAGGCGAACAGGTCCACCTGAGGCGTGCCCCACTGGCAGAACAGACTGTGAACTACCTCTGGGTGGAGGGACCACTCGTGAGACGCCTCACCCACCCAGCTGAGGGTGTCCACCAGCTGATTGGAGGCTCCTGCCACATGGATGGCTAGGAGATCCACCTCCAGGCTGCGCACGAGGGTCCAGACACGGAGAGCTTCCTTGCACAATGGCAGGGAGTGCGTTCCGCACTGTTTGTTGAAGTAGTACATGGTCGTGGTGTTGTCAGTCTGGAACAACTGACCCCGAATGTGCGGAGTGAATGCAGTCAGCGCTAGCCGAACTGCCCAGAGCGCCAGCAGGTTGATGTGGCATCAGGACTCCTCTGGGGTCCAGAGTCCATGGACTCTGTGTTCCCCCAGGTGGGCACCCCAGCCTGTGAGAGAGGCACTGGTCACCAGGATGACCGTTGGATCCGGGCGGACCAATGAGATCTCTTCCTGCAGATGTGCTGGGACTAATCATCACTGGATGGCATCCCATATCTGCTGGGTCACAGTGACCAGCTGGTCGAAGTGACCCTTGCACCAAGACCACTGGCTGGCCAGCTCCCACTACAGGGAGCACATTCTCCAGTGGGCCCAATGGACCACACTGGTGCAGGCCGCCATGTAGCCCAGCAAGCGCAGGAAGTCCCAGGCAGGGCGCAATTGCCCAACCTGAAATGATCAGGCACAGGAGGAGAGAACCTCTGCCCTGTCTACCAGACTCTGGCTTTGCAAGAGTCGAGCTCCGCCCCGATGAAGTTGATCACCTGCGAGGGCACGAGTTCCGACTAGGCCTCGTTGACCAGGAGGCCAAGGGAGATACAGGTCTGGAGGGCCAGGTCCCTAGACCACTCCGCCTCCTGCTTGGAGGGACCCGCTATCAGCCAGTCGTCCAAGTAGGAATAAACCCAGACCCCTCGACGCCTCAGGTAAGCTGCCGTCACTGCAATGCACTTGGTGAAGATCATGGGGGCCGAGGAGAGGCCGAATGGCATGGCCTGGAACTCTTAGAGGGCTCCCTCTGCTTGAAAGCAGAGGAATCTGCGATGAGATGGATGGATTGGCATGTGAAAGAACATGTCCTGAAGATCTAGGGAGCAAAACCACACGTTTTGCTCTAGAGATGGTATGATCTGAGACAGTTGCCATCCTGAAAGTGCGTGACCTGAGGAACTTGTTTAAGTCATGCAGATCTAGAATGGGGCACCAGCCCCTGTTTGCTTTGGCACCAGAAAGTCCAGGGAGACAAACCCTGGGTGTTCCGGAGGATCCGCAACAGGAACCATGACCTCCTTGTGGAGGAGCTGGGCTATGTCGTCTCTGAGAGCTGACAGCATGTCTGCAGAAACCAAGTCCTCCCGTGGGGCGCAGGCTTGGCAAGGAAAGTACTGCTCGAATTCCAGACGCAGACACTGACCCACCACTTCCAGAATCCTCCTGTCCATGGTGACAGCAGGCCAGGCGGAAAGGAAGTGGCGGAGCCTGCCCCCCACTAGAGGACATGTGGGAGGTGTGACAGGCATGAAGAAGGCACCCCCATCCCATCACTGGGCAGGCTTAGAGGAGGAGGGCCCAGCTGAGGCATCACCAGAGCCTCTCCCTCCAGGCTTATGGAGGACCGATGCCACCAATTTGGGCCAAGGTCGTCAGGCCTGAGCCTGCTGGCCAGCCTGTTGCAGGACTGGTTTGGCTGCAGCAGTGAAGGTGGACTGAAAGGGCTTCCTCTTCTGCTGTTGCTTGGAGCCCTTAGGATCCTTCTGGGCAGATGTTACGGAGCCCAAGTTGGCACTGGACTTCTCAATTGGGTGAGGTGAGCCTCGACCCTAGGCCCAAACAGGTCGGTGCCCAGGAAGGGGACATCTGCAAGCTTGTGCTGAGTGTCCGCCATAAAGGTCGATATCCTCAGTCAAGCACTGCAGTGCATGGCCACTGAGGCTGCCATGGAGCGGGCACAGGAGTCCCCAATGTCAATGGCTGTCTGAAACTGTTTGGCTACAGCCCAACCCTGGTCCTGGACCTGTTTGACCATGGTCTGAATGTCCGCAGGCAGATGAGGGAGAACCTCATCTAAAGTGCCCAGCAGGGCATGGGAGAAGTAGACCATAATGAGGGCTGAACTTGCCTGGTGGAGGCCAAGTGAAGAGTCAGCGCAGACTTTCTTAGCCGCATGGTCCAACTTCTTGGACTCCTTGTCGGGCGGCTTGTCAATGTCCCCAGTGTTGCCAAAGCATCTAAACACAGAGTCGGCCACCAAGACCTCGGCCGAGGGATGCTCTGTGAATCCCAAAAGGGAGCTGGTGGGCACTGCGTAATTGTGGGACATCCAGGCTCAAAGGGGGCAAAGTAAGCTTCTCTAAAATAAAGTTCAAATCCCAGGGGGATATGGACTACAGACCGGAAGTTTCAAGTGAAAGATCCCCTTAAGGAAGGTTTTGGAGACCTCCAACTGAGCAATAGTCTTGCCTTCTACCGGAAGTTGATAGGCAGATATCACTGAAAGATGGACCTTCAGCGAGGAATAGCTGAGGCTCAAATCAGAAAGATGCAAGAGGTACTCAAGGACCTGGTGCGCTGGGCAAGAAAAGAGGTCCAGATCCCTGGCAGGTGCCCAGATGGTGAATCTCTTCCACTTCACAGCATACAGTTCTGGTGTAGGGTTTTCTGGCTTCCACCAAAACTTGTGCTACTTGGGAGGAAACCCAGTAACATGACACCACTATGTCCAGAGATGCCACATGTGCAGGTGGAGATATTTGAGTCCCAGGTGCACCAGGCTTCCCTGCTCCTGAGAGAGAAGGTCATGTGTTGATTGAATTGCTGGGGTTGGATATTTCTAAAGCAATTGGGCCCGATGGGATCTCATCCACACTGCTTAGGTATGCTGCCCCGTATATAGCCGAACCTTTGGCTCTCATCTTCAATTTATCTTGTAACTGTGGTGAGTTCCTAGAGGGATGGAAAGTTGCTAGAGTTAAACCTATTTTCAAGGCTGGTGACAGGAGTGAGCTGGGCAATTATAGGCCCATCTCGCTCCTGTCACAGATTTCTAAAATTTTTGAGAAAATTATCTCTGTTCATCTGAGAGATTATTTGGACTTTAATGGTAGAATGTCTACTTATCAGTCTGGCTTTAGATCTCAACACAGTACTAATAATGCATTGGTTAAGGTGGGTAGCGATCTGTAGCGGAGCCTGGACAGGAGACAAATGGTTGGAGCTTTATTTATATATCTTTCTAAAGCTTTTGACACTGTGAACCATCAGGTGCTCCTGTCCAGGCTCAGTCAGATCGGGTTATCTATCTAAGTTGTTAATTGGTTTTCGTCTTATTTGAACGGGAGGAAACAATTTGTCGAAATTACATAGAAACATAGAAACATAGAAGTTGACGGCAGATAAGGACCGCAAGGCCCATCCAGTCTGCCCATTTCTTTTTCTACCTTATAAATGTGCCATCGGCCTTTGCTCTGTCAGTGACCTATCTATTCATAGTCATTTGTATTGCTCCCTTATGCCTATCCCATGCCTGTTTGAAGCCCTGCACTGTATTCATAGCCACCACTTCTTGTGGTAAGCCATTCCATGCATCTACCACCCTTTCTGTGAAAAAGAATTTCCTCACATTCCCCTTAATCGCCTCCCTCTAATCTCATGCTGTGTCCTCTTGTCCTGCTATTTTTCTTATATTTAAACATGTTAGACTCTTTCACCTTGTTTATGCCCTTAAGGTGTTTAAATGTCTCGATCATATCACCTCTCTCCTCCTTTGCTCAAGGGTATACATATTGAGCTCCATTAATCTGTCCTCATATGTCTTCTGATGCAGTCCCTGCACCATTTTGTTGCCCTTCTCTGGACTGCCTCAATTTGGTTAATGTCCTTGTGAAGGTGTGGCCTCCAATACTGCACGCAGTACTCCAGATGGGGCCTAACCAATGTCTTGTACAGAGGATTATTACTCCCTCTTACGACTTGTGATACCCTACTAATACACCCTAACACCCCCTAGCCTTACCTACTGCTTTAGAGGTCTGCTTGGATGATTTTAGGTCATCAGTGATGATGATGCCCAAGTCTCTTTCTTCCTTTGTGACTGCTAGCAACTCCTCCAGCCTATAAGTGGCTTCAGGGTTTCTCTTCCCTATGTGCATGATTTTGCACTTCTTTGCATTAAATCCCAGTTGCCACTCTTCTGACCATTCTGCTAGTTTATCCAGATCTCTTCTCATTCTGCCCACCCCATCTGGATCATCTACTCTGTTGCAGATCTTGGTGTCATCTGCAAACAGACAAGCCTTACCCTCTAGTCCATCTGTGAGGTCACTAATGAAGATGTTGAATAGGACTGGCCCCAGGACTGATCCCTGAGGTACCCACTTGTGACTTGCATCTCTTCTGACTGTATACCATTTACCACCACTCTCTGTTTTCTGCCAGTCAACCAGTTTGCCACCCAGTTGACCAACTTCTGACCCACCCCGAGCCTACCTAGCTTATTTATCAATCTTCTATGTGAACAGTGTCAAAAGCTTTGCTGAAGTCAAGGTAGGCTACATCAACTGCTCCCCTTGGTCCACCACTCTGGTTACCCAGTCAAAGAAATCTATGAGATTAGTTTGACAGGACCTTCCTTTGTAAACCCATGCTGTCTTGGATCCTGTGCCCCTATGGATTCCAGGTGTTGTACTATCCTTTCCTTAAGGAGTGCCTCCATAATCTTGCCCACTACTGAGGTAAGACTGACCGGTCTGTAGTTCCCGCCTCCTCCTGCTACCACTCTTGTGGAGTGGGATCACATGAGCCTTCTCCAGTCTTCTGGGACCTCTCCTGTGCTCAGAGACTCACTAAACAATTCTGCTAATGGCTCTGCTAGTTCCTCCTTTAGCTCCTTAAGTACCCTGGGATGTATGCCATCAGGTCCCATTGCCTTATCCACCCTGAGCTTAGCAAGCTCTTGTAGGACCTTTCTTTGTGAAGGGAGTAGTGCTCACCTCCCCCCGTGTCCATGATGCTGAGCTGTGGGCCCTGCCCTACCTTCTCTTCAGTAAATACTGAGCAAAAGTATCTATTTAGGATAGATGCCTTACAGGGTCCTCCTCCTCACATGCTCCTTTCTCCATTAAGCTTAGCACACTCTCTGGACTTTCTCCTTTCACTAATGTATCTATAGAAAGTCTTGTCACCTTCTTTTACTGTTCGTGCTAGTGTTTCCTCAGTTTGGGACTTTGCCTGCCTTACTGCCTTACCTGCTTCCCTTAGGCAGTTTGGTATGCCTCCTATCTTCATCCGCTGTGTTCCTTATATTTTCTGAAGGCCAGCCTTTGGCTCTGACC
The DNA here is from genome assembly GCA_016271365.2 of Neoceratodus forsteri. NCBI lineage: Eukaryota > Metazoa > Chordata > Ceratodontiformes > Ceratodontidae > Neoceratodus > Neoceratodus forsteri. The sequence continues at coordinate 506,503,762 of CM028129.1, forward strand.
TTTCTGCTACTGTATTTGAGAACCAAAGTGGTTTCCTTCTTCTTTGCACTTCCTTTTCTGTCTAACACAATGGGATGTTGCTTCAAGTATTGTATCCTTAATGCTTGCCCACTTTGCCTGTACCTCCTCACCTGTGTTTCTTTTGCCAGGGCTAGCTTAACTCTGTTGGCCATCTTATCAAAGTCAGCTCCTCTGAAGTCCCATATTTTGCTTTGGAATGGGATGATTTAGATGTAGTAGCCAAATTGAACCATACCATGTGATGGTCACTGGCCCCAGGTGACCTTCTACCTGGAGATCTGTGATCCCTTCTTTGTTAGTCAGTACTAGATCTAGGATAGCCCTGTCTCTTGTGGGTTGCTGTACCAGTTGTTTGAGGCCCTCCCCCTGCAGGGAATCCACTATGAGTCTAGTTCTGGCAGATGTTCCTGCTGGTATTGACCAATCTGTATCTGGCATGTTGAAGTCTCCCATTATCAGAACCTCCCCTTTAGCTGTCATGTTTTGTATTGGTCCATTTAGGTCTAACTTAGTTGATACGTTAAATGGTGTCCCACAAGGGTCAATCTTGGGACCTTTGTTATTTAACATTTATGTTAATAATCTTACTTTTGACCGCCCAGACATAGCGTATCATCTTTATGCCGACAATACGATAATATATGTAGAAGGCCCTACCTTGATAAAACTCAAACTTCAGTTGGCTTTCGATCAGGTTCAGGATTACTTTAAGAAGCACTTTTTAGTATTAAATTCTAAGAAGACGCTGGTTGTTGTTTTCAGGAATATGCAGACTAAAGATCAGAAATTAGGCCTGAATGTAACTACTTTGGATGGTACTATCTTTATGGAAGGGGATCACTATATATATCTGGGTCTTTGGTTAGACTGTAACTTATCTTGGTCCCTTCACATAAACAATATGATAATGGGTTTAAATAAAAAACTAGGGGCACTATACAGGTTTAAGAGATATATATCCAGGGATGTTCACTTAAAAGTTGTGAACTCTTTATTAATGCCTAATTTAGATTATGGGGATCTCCTTTATGGAGGAGCCTCTGGTTCTTTATTGGATAGGGTAGATACGCTGTTTCACAGAATGGCTCAATTTGTCTTGGAGGTCCCTTATAAGATCCATAGATGTTTTTTGTTTACCAGTTTGGGGTGGGTGCGGCCCTTTGAGCGCAGGAACCTTCATCTCCTTAAATTTATGTTCCAAATTTGGAAAAAAAGAAGTTCCAATTGATATCTCTCAATTGTTTCCTCTCAGAAGTGTAATGGATAATCTTAGGTCTGCCCAGGGGTTGCATTATTTAATCCCAAAATGTAATCTGAATATTGGTAAAACAGCAGTCCCCTTTAGAGGGATGACTCTTTGGAATAAAATGCCTGTATGTTTAAGGGATGAGAATCAGAAAAATGTTTCTGACCTGTATAAATGGTATCTGAGTTGGGCTAGTAACCAATTTAATTGTAGACAATGTGATACTTACTAACCATCCAAATATTTTATATCATGCTCCTTGCTGCATAAATTATATATTTTTATACTGTAGTGTAATTGTGTTGATTGTTATGTCTTTGAAACTGATGTTTAATGTTGTTTATGTCTTGATACTTGGGACTTCATTGTAAATGAGTTATGCTCAATTGAATGTTTCCCTTATTCTTTATGAATAAAAAAGATTTACTACTACTACTACTACTACTACTACATCATGTAGGAGAGGTAGAAGTACTGGAGGTTCCAACGCTAGCTGTTGCAGCAGAGGAAACCATATCTGCCGAGGCCACAGAAGGGCAATAAGAATCATGTGTGCACCCTCCGCTTGAAGCTTCAGCAGGACTTTCTGCAGAACTGGGAAGGGAGGGAAGGCATACAGAAACCTCTCTGTCCAACAAAGTGACAGCGCATCTCACCAAATAACACCACACCCGGGAACGAGCGAGCAAAAACTAGGTAGTTCTGTGTTGAATGGGGATGCAAAAAGGCCCAGTTCTGGATGGCCCCACTAGTCAAACAGACCTATCACATCTTGCTTCAAATCCCACTGATGAGCCCATGCCGTGGTGCGGCTGAGACTGTCCGCCAGGACATTGTGAATGCCCAGGACATGGACTGCTGTCAAGTGCAGGTTGTGCTGGACTGCCCAGTACCACACCCGCATCACCTTCCTGCAAAGGGAGTACGAGCGAGTGCCTCCCTGTTTATGCACCAGACCGTGGCAGTGTTGTCAATCTGGCTAGGAGTGTTCCCGGGCATAAGAGGGTCTGAAACGCCTGGAGAGAATACAGCACCGCTTTCATCTCCAGAATGTTGATATGCAAATGCATTTCCTGATGGGAACACCTCCCTTGGGTGCTGTGGTCTCCCAGCTGTGCTCCCCAAACCTGACCTGAGGCATCTGTTGTGAGGGTCATGGAAGGGGAGGGGAGTTGAAGGGCAGATCCCTCTTCATGCTGCTGGAGACCATGACTCTGATTGTCCACTGGGTCACCCTCATGTGCAGTCAGGCCATCGGCACTGTGGGAATGGCTGCAGCCATCAGACCCAACAGTTGAAGAACAGAGCGAGCTGTAGTCCAACGAGAGTTGGCTACAGCAGAAGCTTGTATTTTCAGGGTATCCACTCTGTCCAAAGGAAGGAAGGCCCTGTCCTGGACCGTATCCAGCATCGCTCAAATAAACTGAAGGCGCTGGGAGGGCGAAAGGTTGGACTTGGGGTAATTCATCCTAATGTCAAGTCATGAAAACAGGTCAAGGGTGAAGGAGAGAGACTCCCTCAGATTGCACTGAGATGGGGCTGACAGAAGCCAATCGTCCAGGTATGGGAACACATAGATCCTCCTGCTGCGTAAAGCCACTGCTACTACCGCTTGGCACTCGGTAAAGACCTGAGGTGCAGAAGACAGGCCAAAGGGGAGAGCCTTGAACTGAAATTGATGAACCTGAGGAAGTGGTGGTGGTCTGGGAGGATAGGGATGTGCAGGTAAGCATCCTGCATGCCCAGCGAGCATAGCCATTGATCCTTGAGGAGCAGGGATAAGATTCTCTGGAGGGTCGACATGCGGAACCTCTTGTACTCGAAGAGGTTCAGCAGGCTGAGATCCAAGATGGGTCTTAGATCTCCCATATTTTTGGGCACCAGGAAGAAGTGGGAGTAATACCCTCTTCCTTCCTGTGCTGGAGGAACCGGCCCTATGGCTGATTTGGACAGGAGAGCGTAACTCTCTTCCCACACCGCTGGAAGGTGGCTTGATGGGTAATGTAACCTGCCCAGAGGTCAGTCCAGGAACTCTATCGAGTGTCCTCTTGAGATTATCTGCAACACCCAAGCATCTGAGGTGATTGCCTCCCACTCTCTGAGGTGGAGGGCAAACCTTCCCCCCACTGGTTCCATCGGCAGATCTGGAGGGGGTGGAGGGGTACCCACAAGTCAGGAGGCAGAGGGGAGTGCCAGCTGATGGCCCCAGCTGCCTTATGGGATTTGGCTGGGGGGCTGGTGCCCCAGAACCCGTGGCACGATGTTTGCCCTGATGTCCGGCAGGGGGCTATTTGTTCCTTTTTTGCTGTCGGCAGCAAAAAGGCTGCTTGGGTTTGAAGCCAGAGCGATAAAGGGAGCAGATGTCTCTGAGGGACCTACCACTATCCTGAAGCTCCGTAATGATGTCCTTTACACCCCCCCAAACAGGACGGAGCCTCGGAAGGGGGATGTCCAGGAGAGTGGATTGCACATCCTGTGCCAGGCCCACCAAGTGCAGCCACGCAAGCCTTCTAAGGCAAACGCCCAAGGCGGTGCTGCATGACACAGAGTCCACAGAGTTGTAGGTGGCACGCAGTGCATGGTGGCAGGAGGACTTATTAAGCCTCACCTTTTTAAAGGAGTCTGTCCCAAGATTCTGGTCTGGAATAGCCAGAATGTCTGATTCCAGATCTGACAGGGAAGATTTCTGGAAGGAAATCATATGGGCCATGTAATTCAAAGACCTCAAAGCACAAGTGGAGAAAGCGTACTCTTTGTGGCCATATTGGTCCATTTGTTTAGACTCCTTTTAAGGCGGAGAGGCACGAAGATGCTTCGGCTTGGCCGATCTGTCATGGGCTGCAGTGATCACTATGAAGTCCGCCTTGGGTTGCATAGTGAGGTGAGAAACCCCTTCCAGGTGATGATGGGTCCTGTTGGCCTTCTTGGAGACTACAGGGATAGACTGCTGCTGCCATATGGTGGATGTCAAGTCCTCATGCGGCCCCATCCAAGGAGGGATGGGTGAGGGGTCTGCATCAGAAATATCTAGGTGCTCAGTGAGCCTTTTCCTTTTGGGATCCAATTCCTGGGTAGCCCAGCCATACACGGCCTGAACAGACCAGAGCAGATCAGCGAATGAAGGGTCCTCCAGAGGAGACTTGGGAGAATCCTTTGGCTGAGGTTCTATAGGGGAATGGGATCTGGAACTCGCTGAAGAGTCAGAATCCGATTTTGAGTCAGAAGATACTGATCTGCTGGGTGAAGGGACCTTATCCGATGCCTCCTCTGCAGGTCTGTTGCCAGGCAAGGCTCTGGGAGGCTCCCTGTCCTATGTCTGTGGGTCGGCAGGGGAAAGACTCCTGGGGGTTGTCCTGGGAGCTGCTGTAGGGATCGGTATCAGCTCCAGACGAGCCAACTCTTGCAAGAGTTGGGACTTTCCATCCTTCCACCAAGAGGGAATAGATCCTGGTGTGTCGGCCTGTGACCTATCCGGAGCCTGAGGCTGCGGAGCAAGAGGAGGTGGCTGGAACTCTGGGTACCCCGAGTGAGGGCACGAGGGGTAGCCAGAGTAATGGTAGCCAAAAGGGTAGCCCTGTGGTTTGTACTCCTGAAAAAAAACTCACACTGCGGCGGGTACCCGGTCATATAGGCAGGCGATGGGTAACCCGGCAACGGATACCCTGGCACCAGGTAATAGGGGTATTGCGGCGGAGGGTAGTCCGGAATCATGCATGTTGGGGGGGGGGCAACCATTCCAGCAGGAGATGGGGCCGAGGGACCGCTAGGGGTGGAAGGGTCCGATGGCAGGCCTTGAGGGGCTGGGACCCTGGAGAAACCTGGTGGCAGCTCAGGCATCGGAGCATGCGGAGTAGGAAAGGCACCTGTAGAGCCATCAAGCAGCGGGAGATCGACCGGTACACCAGCCATCACCGGGTCGGGAAGGGCGTCGATCGGTGAGGAGCTCCAAGGTATGGGTTCCCCAATGGTATCCGACGTCAAAGGGTCAGGCATCGGAGGGACCACAGAATCTGAAGGCTGGTCCGCCGTATGCAAGAGGGATCTAGGAGGGGTGATCCCTGTCGACAGGTCTGCTGGAACAGCAGAAGACCCAGCAAGTAAAGAACCCGACGTAGGGGAAGAAATCCCCAAAGACACAGCACTCGTCTCCTGCAGGAAATCAAGGGAGAGCGAAGGGCCCGCTTGAGTCAGAGGAAGAGGGTCTCTGGAGGAGGAACCCTCAGGGGAAAAGGTTAGGACTGGCAGCTGGCTCTGAACACCGTTGGGGAAATCCAGAAGGTCCAACAGGAGAGCCTCGGCCGAATGTTCGTCCGGCGAGCCAGCAACAGACTGACAGGCCGTGACCGAGTGAGTGTCAGAGGAGCCGGTGTCAGACTTATTGGTCAGGGTCGGGCAGACAGCAGAGGAGCTGGAGTCCGGCTTATTGACCATGGCCGTCAGCTCTTTGGAGGAACCGGAGGGCAACTTACTGGCTGGAGAGCTGACTACAGTCCCAGAAGTGGTACCCTCCTAAGAAGAATGCCCCTTCCGCCCTCTGACTACTGTGGGAGGGGGAGCCAGCGACCGGTCCGCCGAGGTGGACGGAGACCAGGCAGGAGGAGTACTTACCAAAGCAGATGCCTCCCCTGAGGCCACTTCTTCGGTGTAGTGGCACTAGACAGAGGGGGACTGATCCTAGTCCCGGGCACTTCTCCTTCTCCTTTCGCTCAGTGATGGGAGAAGAAGAACGTTCCTGCAGCTCCTTTTCCATGGAACCCAGACGTTTCTTAAGCAAATGGGCTTAGAGGGCTTTTTGGCGTCTCACTCATGTGGCCCTGTTGAAGATAGGCAGATTGAGCAGTCCTGGGCCCGATGTTTTGGGCCTAGACAGAGGACACAGCGGGAGTGGTCGTCCTCGTCCAGAATTTGAGCACTGTACTTGTCGCACTTCTTTGGGCGACGCAAAGGAGAAGATCATTCAATTTCAAAAATTATAACTTGTAGAAGGGAAAATACTAAAACCGTTACCTGAAAAAATGGCGGTCGACTGGAGTGAAGTTCTCCACAAGGTACGACTAACACAGGTCGGCGGCGGGGAAAGAACTGGAGGGAGGGCATGGGGACCGCCCCCTTTGTAGTGTCACGCTGACGTCCCGTCAGGTGATGCCGGGAGCGGTCCCCTGCTATGGATTGCTAGCTAGAAGTTTGCCATGTGGTCCTGACGCCAAGGGGCGCCAGTTCTATCTGTAATGACCTACTGGAATGACTTACTGCAGAAACCTTCTTGAAGTAAGATCAATATTTACATACACAACACTTACCATTCAGGATGACCCATAACACCACCTTTGTTTGCCATTCACCATCCCCAGATGGCAAAGACTGGATAAGGTTACTTCAGCTACTCCTACAGTACACTAGACACAAACAGAAGCTCCACAATCATGGAATAAACAGCATACTCTTTGAATTAAGTGAACAATGAAGTTTATTCTGGCACCACTGGAGTCCCAAAAAGCACCCTACAGGAAATAAACTTCACTGTTCACTTAATTCAAAGAGTCTGCTGTTTATTCCTTGAGTGCAGAGTTTTCTGTTTGTGTCTAAGTGAGGGCTAGCTGGCATGCTCCGCACGGCCTCCTGTTACCCAGAAGCGTACTTCTTTTTTGTATGTGTAAAGTATACTAGGCTGCTTCTAGGAACATAAATCCTGAGAGCAGACATGTAGCAGAGGTTTAGGGTTTTTAGAGTTTTAGACAGAGAAGGGTGTAAATTCTAGGCTTTTGTCAACTTCACACTCACACGTCTAACTTGCATCTCTAACAGCGCCACAATGCTTGCCAAACTCATTCATGAACCATACCTCTCAACTGTGACATGTTACGAGCTACATCACTCATTTTGTCTCTCAAACTCTCTGCCATTGAGAAGGTGACATTCCACATTGACCACTGAGACTTTTAAGCAGAAATTTATAATAAGACGCAACATTATCAAAAAAACATGATAAATATTAGTACATTTATTTCCACAGTGTTCTGAGCTTGCAATGTCATGTTTGATGATGTATCACACATTTTGTTCAGTTGTCGCACATCCTGTCACACATTTGGATGACAAAAGGTTGAAAGGTATGTCATGAACAAGTTTTACTTTGATGTGGCTGGTTTGAATGAAGGGTCGAGTCCAACACAGCTACTCATTTGAGCATGGAGAGATTTGTAGGACAGTAAAATAAGCAGTGGAAATACTGCAAAACAAGTTTGTAAAAACTGAGCTGAGATGCCGAGCATGTGCATTAGAGGTCATCCTTAATGTGCATGCTCAGGATATCGGTTCAGTTTTTTCCCCAGCCTTGTTTTGTAGTAATTCCAGTGCTCATTTTCTTGTCTTACATACTTAACCCTGCTGTACTCAGAATGAGCAGTTCTATCGGATCTGATCCTTTCTTCAAACCAACCATGACAAAGTAAAAGTCGTGCATGAACGAGTTTGGCAAGAATCAGTTTGGATTCCGTTCGCAAGTTCGACTTGAGGACACAAGTGCTGCGAGGTTGTGATGGTTTCCTTATTGGAGCAAGAAAATAGTGCGGGGGATAAATCCAGTGTAATGAATGGAGAGGACGCGGAGAGATTCAATTCCACTCCGGTGGAAGGACATAGCTGTCCACAGCTGTGGTGTGTTCACAGTCACATGGTACTAAACTCCCCTTTTCAATGTAATTGCATTACAGCTGCATGGAAAAATTGGTATCAGGCATAACAAGAACTGAACTAAAAAAATCATACACAAAACTAATAAAGAAAATAAAACATATCACAGTACAACTCCACATCCTGTCATCTGGTACAGTAGGTATCAGCTCAGGAGGTGTGTTGATTATAACTGCAATAGTTACGTCAAGGTTAGGAAAAAAAAATAGAAGGGGACGTTTAGCCTCACTCCACTCACACACTACCTGTACTTGAATAAACTCAAATGTTACTGAATTTACAGTATCTAGTGTCAAAGCCGCACCACAGTGGCAAAGTAACATTTAATTGAAGAGCTAGCGGGATGGATTTGAATCATGGTCAAAGAGATGTTTCTGCTCTAGTCATCTCTGAGAAAGTGCCCTCCACCCACCTACACACACCCCATGGTGCAGATCACTGCTACACACTAATCCATTCTCAATCAGTCATCACTGACACCCATCTCGTCCCCAGCCCTGGCCAAAGCAGTCCCAGTCTTCATCTTCTTCCATGAAGAATCTAATTATTGTACTATGGGTTAGCCAGCCATGTCAGTATTCAGTGCCAGCATCAACACCATACTGCTACGACGAATAACTAAAATGCTGTTCTACACAGCAGCTGGCCCTCCTTAGGTCAGAATGTAAATGAATAAAATTAGTTGATTATTTATAAAACTCTTAATTATTGAAGGGGGGTGTCTCTTGAGGTCAGCAGTGAGGTAGAACTCTGAGGCACAGCCTGGATCAGTTTTTGAGAAGGAAGAGGAGGTGGTTTACAACAGGAGGGCCAGGACCAGTGCTGCTACTGTACGGACACGCATTTCTTTTTCCTTTTCATAATGAAGTGACAGTTGTATACATTGTTACACATAAAAGTTGTTTGGGTAGTGATGTGTCAGGCTTCAGTGTGAGTAAGGAACTGTATGTTGAAGGAAGCAGCTAATGACAGAGCCACACACACAAAAAAAAAAAAAGATATATGGTTCTTTACTAAACATTTATTTGTTCAGTCTGGTACCACACTCAAAGCCTGTAAACAGTAAGACAAAAAATATTGCTTGGGGACAACTGCATATCCACGAGGAGTTTGGGGCATGCAACTGTTTATTTTGAATAATTAAATAGAGCATACTTGCTGGAGCCACAGTTCACTTAAACAGAAATGGTATCAAGCATGCCATGCAGGCTCATCAGAAGTATATTTTCAGCACTGCCAAGAGTCGAACCTGCGCATCACGTACTTAAAGATACAATCATACATATTAGTACAGGGGATGGGTTAGGGGTGGGGGGAAAGATGTAACAATTTACAGATAAGAGAAAAATTGTTGTGATTATATGGCCTCCACTTTATGATGTAGCGCACAAAAACTGAGTGGATACATTTGAACAAACAGCCATTCAAGAGAGATTTGTTACAAGCTGTAAAATTCTAACTCAATTTTTTTTCACTTATCTAACATAACTTTGTATTACTACTGTCTATGTTTTTACCTTATTGTATTTTAATGTTCTGTATTTGTTTCTACTTCTGTTGATCACATGTTAAATCAACTGTATTGTATCTGTAAACTCCCGGGTCGTGCCTGAAAATAGTCATTGCTATGGATAGCGCACCTTACCCAGTCAACAAAAACTAAATAAATAAAAAAACTATACATGCCTTTGCTCCCCCCATAACCCGCCTCTTATACCAACGTGTATTATGGTATCTTTAAGTATGCTGTACCCGGGTTCGATTCTTGAAAATGCTGAAAACATACTATTGGTCAGCCTACATGACATGCTTGATACCTTGTCTGTTTATGTGAACTGCAGCTCTAGCAAGCAAGCAAACTTGGTTTCCGTGGATGCAATTGAAAATACAGCCTTAGATTAAATTATAGCACGCAGTTTAAATTAAAAATAAATAAAAATGTGAACACTTGCTCCGAAGACCTGCAACGCTTAACTTGAGCACGTCAGATCATCTCCATAGATGGAGTCTATGTGACGCGCAATATATAGTTTGCAGTGACTTTATTTAAAAAGTAATTTTGCAGATCTCTTGTACTTAAGTTTGGAATGTAAGGTGCTCGCTCAGTTGTTGGTGGCAGTGCAAGAATGGCTGGGCCTCCTTGATGAAAGATTTACTTTGTGGGTGCTGTCGTCCTGAATGGAACTGCCCTGTGCATTAACTGATGTACTGCAAATCATGTTAGATGTTTTTTTAAAGTGATTTGATGTCATGTAATGGATAAATCTACAAGTGCACAATCTAGTTGAACATCCTAATTTACCTTTGTGGATGAGAAAATAATAAAATTTTTCTGAAAATGCTGCCTTTTTTTGTTTTCTTACAAGCAACCTCCATATTAATAGCCCTTGTGCACGTCTCTGAAAGGAAGTGACATGCCCAAAGGTGGGCCGGTTTCAGAACTGCGTTAGTAGATCAACGTTTCATTACTGTTTCTATTTGCAAAACACCGAGTAGACTTCTGTACTGAGGTAATTTATGAAGTGTGAGATTGTATTTAGAATGTGCAGTATGCAGTCATTTGACATTGTGCAATTCTAGCCATTTTTAATTGATTACAAGGAGCCTAGTGGATGTACTTTCCAACACTTACAGCTGCAAGCTCCACTGTCAAATAATATTTGTAGTTTGCACAAATATTTGTAGTCTGCACTCTGTTGGAATTTAACTTTTTTTTTGTGACTAAAAATGTAGTCAGTTTTAAAGAAGACTATTGTATATTTCTGATTTGGATATGTGTGGTATATTTATTGTATATCAGTTACTGTACATATGTCAATAAGAGATCAGTTATTTCTGCTGTTGCAACACATATCTAGAGTCTGAGGCACTGAGGCAAGGTAGTAAAATGTCAAGCAAGCCTCCATTTACATACAAATAGGTCATTTGTAATACAGCCCCTCCCATTCCCTGATGTCACTGCAGCAACAGTGCAGAAGTACACATAAGGGTATCAATGCTGTCTATCCTGATTTTAGTTTAAGTTTGCAATGGCTTAAGACAGTTCTGTCAGGCAACTCACACAGGGAGTGGTACTTGTAGCCTTAATACTGCAAGTGCAGAGCAAATAATACATCTAATAGTATTTCATTCACAGGAAACAGAATTTCTTTGTACTGCTAATTTCTCTCTGTGAGACAGTTGCAACATGTTGTGGAAAGCAGCAGAAAGAATCACTCAGACAATCAAGCAGTCAATGAGTCAATCAGTATTGCACCAGATGAACACCCTTGAGAAGATTCATTTACAAGGTAGGCCTGAGCAGTTTCCCAAAGGATCACACAAGACTGAATTCCTCCTTTGCACAAATTATACACCCCCCTTTCAGCAGCCTGAAAGTGGAGAGCTAGGTCACTTACTTTATAAAGTGTATTGTTTAAAATTTGACAGAGAGTAAGGGACTTTAGTAGGATGTGAACCAGAGTTTCCCAGTTCTTGTGCCTGTGCTTTAACCACTAGATTAGCTTTCTTCCATATGCTGCAGCTGATGTCCTGGTAACCTATTCCCCTTGATATAGCTGAACTCTTTATTGCCTTACATCAGCCACCCAATCATGGACTGCCTAGTTACAAAGGGAAAGGGGCATTTTTGCAAGATTGTGTCTCACTGCTGGTGTTAATCAAAACAGAGAATGCTAACACACACAGAACATAACACAACAGCTATATAATACCACTTAAGACTCTTGTTGTACCCAGAGTCATTTATTGGGTAAACTGTTTTTACTAACAGAAACATTAACACAACACAAACACACACTTCCTTATAGGCAAACTGTATATACATGTCAAATCAGTGCTGCATCACACTCATATGGTCCTAGTTCCTATTAGACCTGCACTTCAGGATGTGCACAACACTTAAAGGGTTCCCCATTACTCAAGTGGGGAACCAAACATTGTGGGTTCTGTTTACTGGTGGAACAGCATTAGTGCAGCACCATTATCTGTTGCTCTGATGACATCATCCTCCAGCAGCATTGATGGTAAAATGAAGGACAAACACATTGATAACTTCTGGGGGCTGTATATTTTTATTTATAATCTAGATCTGGACAGCAATAGGACTGCTGGCAACTGGAGGAGGCACACAATAGTTACTCATAAGGAGTTGGGAAAATGTGGCCATGAAACTATGGGAGACTTCCCCTTTAACTTATATACTGCACACACACGGAGGTTGCTAATTTCAGAAAATGGAATACATGGACAGTATATGTGCAAAGAGGATAACTGCTTGGATCAACTTGTCAGCAGATATAAAACAGAGTGACTAAATACAGTTCCCAACTGTAGTTAAAAAATATTAAGAGGTGTGCATACAAACTACCTCACAACTGTGTCTTACCCAAATCTGTTTTAATAACTTTTGAAATAAATGAAGTTCATACATACCTCAACTGCAGTGTCCTGCATTTGCCATCGAGTTAAACAGTACGTGAAGCATTCGTGCCAAACTAGTACATCTGTAAATGTACTCATGGCAGGAAGTGCCTTAGTGTTAGTTTGAAACAATATCCCCCCCACTATCTCCCATCTCCTCCCTTTTTATTTCCCCACTATTCTCTACATTCTCTCCCCATAGCTTCCTCTACATGCATCTATCATCTCTCCTAACAGTTTCTAATTTATTCTAGTGACTCATATTACAACTGTTTTTTATTGTACATGTTCTTGAATAATATACACAAATTAGTGTAATTTAACATACATACTGTAAATCATTGTACATATTACGTAATTCCATATGAAAGCTTTAATGTACCTGACAAAGCCTATGGCTGCTTGAAACTACCGTACTTGTTATTGTCCTCACAATGTTCTGTATTGTTTCCCTGACGTGGCACCTTTGTAAAAGAGCCTTGGCTCAAAGGTGTCTTCCGAAATAAATAAAATAAATATCCACAGTAATAGAAGTAGTAGTGTCGTTTTTTTTGATTTTATGGTTATCTGAGCTGAGCAGATAAAGTACAGTTACGTAGGAACTTACCGTAACAGTATATCTTCGAGAGAGGTTCCTTCAGTAGGTCATCACTTATAGGACTGGCGTCGGGCTGCACGGCAGACTTTTCTAGCAATCTCTGATGGGGGGACCGCCCACCCGACGTCACGTGACCGATGTCAGCATGACTGTATATAGTGGGCGGTCCCCACACCTGCCATCCAGTTCTCCCGTTGGAGCCAGGAAGAGGCCTGACAGCAGGAGTGAACAGGATTTGGAGACCCTGTACAACACAAAATGAAGGGAAGGAGGGAGGGAAAAATATGACCTACTGAAGGAACCTCTCTCGAAGATCTACTGTTACGGTAATTTCCTACGTAACTGTACTATCTTACTTCGAGAGGGTTCCTTCAGTAGGTCATCATTTATAGGACAGAGTCCCAAGCAGTTCCTCCAAAGAGAGACCGAGAGAAACTAGGGAGGAGGAAAAATAACTTCAACAGAAAAAACTGGAATCCAGAATGGATCCAGTCTAGGACAGAACGCCCTGTAACACAGCTAGGCCAAAACCAGCCCTCCGCCTAGAAGCAATGTCCAGACTGTAGTGTTTGGTAAAGGTATTGACAGAACTCCAAGTGGCTGCGGCACAGATATCGGCTGCAGAGACATTTTGCAAAAAGGCAGCAGAAGCAGCCATGCCGCTAGTAGAATGACCTCTGATGGTACCTGGCAGAGGTTTTTCATACTTCTGGTAACAATATCTAATGCAGTTGCTTAACCATTTGGAAAGGCCCTGCTTAGAAACTGGTTTGTCCTTCGATCTGGGTGCAAAAGAAACAAAAAGCTAATCACAGCTACAGAATTCTTTAGTCCGGTGAGTGCAACACCGAAGAATCTGATGTACATCCATGGTATGGAGAAGCGTCTCACCTCTGTTAAGAGGGGAATGGACAGTATACAGGAAGCTCTACAGACTGGTTCAGTGTGGCTTCTGACACCACCTTGGGAAGAAACTTCGGATTCATTCTGAGGACCGCCCGGTCCCTGTGGAAAATCAGATAGGGCTCCTTACAAACAAGAGCGTGAAGCTCCGAAATCCTCCAGGCTGACATGATGGCAACTAGGAACAATGCCTTCCAGGAAAGGAAGTGCAAATCACAGCTCATAGCTGGCTCAAAAGGAGGAAGGGTGAACTCTTCCAAAACAAAGTTCAAATCCCAAGGAGGAGTTGCTCTGCGGATAGGGGGTTTCAAATGGAGAATCCCTTTCAAAAAGGTTTTCGAGACTTCCAACTGAGCCATGGGTTTACCATCCACTAGCTCGTGGTACGCCAAAATAGCCAAAAGGTGGACCTTCAACGACTAATGTGAAAGACCAGAGTCTGATAAGTGAAGGAAGTGTTCCATGACTTGAGGGGCATAACATGAGCAGGGGTTCCAACCCTTGACAGTCACCCAGATGGAAAACCGTTTCCACTTCATGGCATAAGCGGAATGAGTAGAGGGTTTTCTGGCCTCGATGAGACCCCAAAGCGAGAGATCGCCATGTCTGCAGGAGCCATGCAGGAAGATGCAGAGTCCTGAACCCCAGATGTAGCAGTTGACCTAGATCCTGAGTCAGGAGGTCGTGAGTCACTGGAAGTAGAACCGGTGGTTCCCTGGAAAGCTGTTGCAGCAGCAGGAACCAAATCTGTCTCGGCCAGAGAGGAGCGATGAGAATCATCTTTGCCCTCTCTGCTTGAAGTTTGAGGAGGACCCTCTGGAGAATGGGAAATGGAGGGAAGGCGTATAAAAATTTCCCTGTCCAAGAGAGAGACAGCACACTGTGCCAGAAAGCACCATGCCCTGGAACGAGCGAGCAAAAACTGGGAAGTTTTGCATTGAATTCGGAGGCGTAAAGGTCAATATCCGGATGCCCCCAACATAGGAAGATGGATTCTGCCACTTCCTGATGTAATTCCCACTCATGAGCTAGGGTCCGAGATCTGCTGAGACTGTCCATCAGGACATTTAGAATGCCTGGTACGTGCATGGCCACGAGGGCCAGATTGTGCTGGACCGCCCAGTTCCACACCCGCATCACCTCCCTGCAAAGGGATATGCGCGGGTTCCTCCTTGTTTGTTGAGGTACCAAACTACCGACATGTTGTCTGTTTGGACTAGCAGTGAACCCTTGGGAAGGAAGGTCTGGAAGGCCTGTAAGGCGTACAGGACAGCCCTCATCTCCAGAACGTTGCTATAATGTAGTCTCCAAGCTAGACCACAGTCCTTGGGCTTAGTGCTCCCCAAGATGTGCTCCCCATCCCAAGTTCGAGGCATCTGTGGTCAGGGATGCTGAGGGAGCTGGGTTCCTGAAGGGAAGATCCAAAGAAAGATTGCAGGGATCCCTCCACCAAAGCAATTCTTTCTGAACCGCTGAGGAGACCAGCACCAGATGGTCCAGGTTATCCAGGAGTTGATCCCACTGCACACGCAAGGACCACTGAGTGACTCTCATATGGAGCCTCACGAGGGAAACCGTGGTGATGGAGGCCGCCATCAAGCTGAGAAGGCACAGGATCTCCCAGGCCGGGATGTTCCTGGAAGAAGCCACTCTGGAAGCCTGACAGATCAGTGTCTCCACCCTGTCTGGAGGGAGGAAGGCTCTGCAGTGGATCATATCCAAAACTGCCCCAATAAACTGACGTTTCTGGGCAGGGGTCATAGAGGACTTGGGAATACTGACAGTAATCCCTGTTGAATAGGTCTAAAGTGAAAGAAAGAGCCTTTAGTAAAGAGTCCCTGGATGAAGCTGAAATCAGCCAGTCGTCCAGGTAAGGGAAAACCGCAATGCCCCTGTGGTGTAAGAAGGCCGCAACCGCTGTCAGGCACTTGGTAAACACCCGAGGTGTCGAGGACAGGTCAAAGGGGAGCGCTCGGAAATGAAGGTATTCCCCCTGGAACAGAAACCGCAGGAACCGGTGGTGGCTGGGGAAGATGGAGACATGCAGGTAAGCATCCTACATGTCCAGAGTACACAACCAATGGTTCTCCAGAAGGAGTGGAAGGAGGCTCTGGAGAGTCAGCATCCAAAATATTTTGTACTCGACAAACTGGTTTAAGTTGCTTAAGTCGAGTATGGGTCTGAAATCCCCAGTCTTTTTTTAGAACCAGGAAGAAATGGGAGTAAAACCCCTTTCCCCTTTGCCAGAGGGGAATGTGCTTTATTGCTTCCTTGAGCAAGAGACTGTTCACCTCTTCTCGGACGAGAAGAGCCTGATCCCTTGAATACAAGGATCTTTTTGGTGGAGTTTCTAGAAGAAAGTCTAGAAACTCTATTGTGTGTCCGACGGACACTAGCTGTAGTACCCATTCGTCAGAGGTGATCGCCTTCCACTCCTGCGCGTGGCGGGTGAACCTTCCCCCACCTGCTACCCATCAGGAGACTGAGAAGGCAGTGGGGTAGGAAGTCAGAAAGCGGCTGGACATTTTGGGGGAGAACTCCCTGCTCGTCTCTGGTTCTTGGAGGCAGGAGGGGTGACCGTATGCTTTCCCTGGCGGAGTGCCAGGGCTTGCTTTCTCTGCCTTTAGGTCCTTTTCTGAAAGGGCTGCTGTTGGTTGCCCGATCGGTACATGGACCTCACTGACCTGAGGGCAAGACCTCTGTCCTGCAAGTCAGCAACAATGTCTTTGGTGTCCCCATCAAAGAGTACTGAGCCCCTGAAGGTGGCATCTTGAATCGCCGACTGGACTTCATTAGCAGGTCCAGAAAGGCGAAGCCAGGAGTGCCGTCTAAGGGCAACAGCAGTTGCTGAGGTGTACGCCACAGACGCGACCATGTCGTACGAGGCCCGCGAAGCATGCCTACAAGAGAACTTGGAGAGGCAAAGATCCTTGACAAGTTCCCCCTTTAAGGTCAAGGGATCCATGACCTGGACCCAAGCCTCTAACCTGGCCAAGGTAGATTTTTGGTTAGACACCAAATGAGCCACTTAGTTAAGGGACCGAAGGATGCATGTGGCCGAAGAATAGATCTTTCTCCCGAACTGGTCCACCTGTCTCTACTCTGTCCGGAAGAGAGGTGCTCATGTGCTTGCGTGCGGCGGAGCGGTCATAAGCAGCAGAAATGACAACAGAGTCAGCCTTAGGATGTGTTTTCAAGAACGGGGCATCCTTTTGCGCCCGGTAAAGTCTGTCCGCCCTCTTGGGGACAGCCGGGAGGGAATGAGGCATCTACCAGATGGTAGAGGTGAGGTCCTGATGAGGTCCAATCCATGGAGGAATGGAGACTCTAAGTCCAGATGCTCAGCGAATCTCTGTCTCATAGGGTCCTGATCCTCTGGCTCCCAATCAAAGAAATCCTTCATGGACCTCAGAAGGTCCGGAAAGGCAGGGTTCTCTGGTGGGGATTTTGGGGAAACCATGCTCGATGGGCCCTCAGGATCCTCCACGACCTCCTCCATAGAATCGTCGGCCCCCTCATCATCATCGTTGTCTGCCCCTTCGTCAGGACGGTGACAGATACCTGGAAGTGAGATGTACTGACGAGTCTTCCCCGAGACGTGCACAGTAGCCACAGAAGAACTGCTCGGGGAAGGGGACCTTGGAGACCGTGGGAGAGGGAGTCTCGTCTCCAGGTCCAACACCAACACCAACTCCAACTCCAACTCTGACCGAGCCCCCTGCCACCAAGACTGAATCAGGGTCTTGAAATCCGGTGCAACTGGAGGAGGTGGTGGTGGAAGTTGGGGCGGGGGGGGAGGAGAAGGCAGCATTACCAGTGGGGGTGGGTAATGATGTCCCTGAAATCCCTGGTAATGAGAGTAGGGATTGAACCCAAGGTAAAACTGTCGGTAGTGACTCCAGTCCGGAGGGGAGCCAGCCAGGTAGTGGTCCCTATGGAACCCCAGCTGGTAGTATTTTTTATTTATTTTTTTTTTCAACTTTGTTTATCTCCGCCGACTCCGGAACTCTCTCGAGCCTCTTCGCTGGCCGGTGTTGCTCTACCGCCCACTGTGAGCCCGCCATCCTCAAGGATGTTACTTTCCTCCCCGGGCACCCCGATGGGGACGAAGGGTCCCGAGGAGATTGAAGGGGCGGTGGCAGGACTCCAGTGTTGGGCATGTGGTGGCAAGGCTCTGGAAGGGCCGTCACCTATCCAGGCCGGAGGGGTATTTGTAATATTATGCCCCAACGTGGGACATGCAATGCTGCCCAGCCCCGACGCGAGTGCTCCCACTCACGTCCGGAAGGCAGCCACCCGAGTCTGCCCCAAGCCTGTAAGCCCCTGTGCGCAGCAGTGCCGCCGGTCTCCACCGTGGGCCGCTGCCGCACCGGGCTGCCCTGGATCCCTCCCCGAGAGAGGAGAGCAGTCCCTCGGACGCCTATCCTCTCTCTCTCTGCCGGCCCCAGCGGTCCGGGCTCATTCCCGAACCTGGATCGCCAGCATGGCACGAGGTGTGGCGTCCAGCGCCTCAACCCTCAGCGCCACCAGGCCGGCTCACCCCAGCGGGTAGTGAGGGACAGTGCGGGGTCTGGAGAAAATCTCCATCGTCAGGTCTGGCAGCGGGGTACCCACGTCGGACCCACCATAGTATATATAGGCTGGGGGTCCGGCGTCGGGACAGCCCACGTCAAGGGGGCCGACGTCAGAACTGGCACCACCCAATCCGGCGCCGCAGCATCAGAGTGGCCAGTAGCATCAGAACCGGGCGAAGGGGCCCTGATGGCAGGACAGGGTCTGGCGTTGGTGCCAATGGGTGAGGCACATAGACAGGTCCTGGTTGGGGGACCGTCGTCGGGACGTCCCGCGTCGGAGCCAACGGCTGGGGCCAATTGCTAGGTCCCGGGTGAGCAACAGTCATCGGGACATCCGGCGTAGGAACAAGGTTCACCAGGTCCTCTGGCGGGATACTGGCTGTAGTCGGTGCTACAGGGATCCCTCCCGGAGGAGGGGCCTCCACAGTAAGGCCTGCTGGCCAAGGAGGAGCCTCCTTCCCTTTGACCCCAAGAGGAGAGCGTGGAGTTGACCCTGTGGAATCAACCACATCGAGGGGTTCTCCGTTTTTTCGCCGGAGGTACCCGCCATTGAAGTGGAGGGCACGGGCGAAGGGAGAGGGGCCTTCTCCCCCTGGTTCCACCAGGCGTCAGGTGAGGCGCTGTTAGGCCCTGACGGGGGAACCACACCTGTGTGGCCGTCAGGGACGGGCGTCTTAGCAGGTGGAGTCAGGCGGGCTGGGGAGGAGCCCCCGGCCGACTTCTCGACGGGTGCCGGGCGGGTCCCCACAGACTGGGGAGCTGGCTTTCTGGCTGCAGTGCAGTCTTCGGAGGAGCTGGGGGTAGACTTATATCAGCTGGTGCGGTGCGGTCGTTGGAGGGGCCGATCGACTGACAAGCAATGGTCTTTTCTGGGCGGCGGCTGGGCCTTGCTTGTCAAAGGCCACGTGACGTCCGCGGAGTGCTCCCACTCCCTAGACTTCTCCTTGTGCTTCTTCGATGGAGAAGATTTATTTGCAGAGGACTCTCCTAAATGCTCCATCTTCTTCTCTAGAGAAACCAAGTTGGCTTTCAATAGATGGGCCTCCAAAGCCTGCCATCTCCTTTTCTTCGTGGCCTGGTTGAAGGTCTGGCACTCCGGGCAGGAGATGACAGGGTGGTCTGGGCCTAAACAGAGGACGCACTTGAGATTACCATCCTTGTGCGGGATCTGCGTGACACAGGACAAGTACTTCTTCTTGGGTGAAGACATCAATGAAGAGGATGAAAAAGGAGAGAATTTTTTATCGAAGGAAATTCCAACACAAAACACTTTCACGACGATCGCTATATGGAAGTCTGCAATGCGACTGACATGGGGCGACGGCGGGAAAGAACTGAAGGGCGGGCGTGGGGACCACTCCACTATACAGTCACGCTGACGCTGGTCATGTGACGTTGGGTGGGTGGTCCCCTGTCAGGGATTGCTAGAAAAGTCTGCCGTGCAGCCTGACGCCAGGTGGTGCCAGTCCTATAAGTGATGACCTACTGAAGGAACCCTCCCGAAGTAAGATCTGCTAATCTCACAACAGTATCAAAATGTGTACAAAAAATAAACTTGCTAAACAATTTAGAATGAAGCAAACAACACAGCACCCACTAATCAGGTCACACACAGGGATATAGATTTCAACCATTTTATACAGTCTCAGTACAACCCATATCACTTTTGCTGCTGCTGCTGCTGCTGTATATGGATATGGCTTGCACTGAGACTATATTAAATGGTTGAAATGGCTGAAATCTATATCCCTGTGTGTGACCTACTTAGTGGGTGCTGTGTTTTTTGCTTCACTCTGTGTATTTGCTAAAGCACCACTATTAGTAACCTGGTGCTCGTAATACCTGCTCTGTCTAAGCAATTTAACAACATGTTGTGCAGAGGAATTGGATGGACTGTGTAACATGCAAACTAAACTGATGCAGATTAAGATTAGATTTCAGGCATTCAGAATGAAAAGGAGCAGTGCTCATATCAGTCGCAATTGTAGTAAATATTATGTGCAGACTGGTGTAGCCCAAGTAAACGTATGAATTTTCTCATGAATGAAAATGCATTCCTTCTAAACACATGTCCACTTGTACATCATGTACTCGTAGTCTTTTTTTGTGAATGTAGTTTTTTTCTAGGGGCATCCACGATGAACGGATAACCGTGAAGCTCACAATGGCATGAAATGTGATAGAACTCCCACTGACATAGTAACTGATGAAGATGTGGTAGTTACTCATTGTCATTTGTAATAATACGAGTTGTAGGGAAAAAAAACGGTACAGTATGCCCACACCTACATCAACTGCAGAGTGTCTCTTTTTTCTTTCAATTATTTAACCAGCAGTGGCACACTAAGCTGAAAGCTTGTTTACAGGTGTGACCTGGGAACACAGGAAAGTTAAGCGACTTGCTCAGGGTCACACAGTATGCAAGTGAGGGCTAACATACTAACATACTAAAATGCCAGCAGAATAGGCCTAACGGTCTTTCGTGTCTGCTCGTTTGGTCAGTCCCCAACCTGGGTGCTGACCTTGCTGTCCCCCTCGCCTTCTCTGGCTTCTCCCTTCCCAGTTCCGGATATTCTTGCTGCATTGGATTTTGCTTCCAGAACCCTTCCCCTGTACCTGTCCCACCCCCTCTTGAACCCCTCCACTGTCTCTGCCTCCACCAGCCCCCTAGGCAGTGCATTCCATGGCTCCACCACCCTCTCAGTGAAGTAGCACCTCCTCCTTTCTCCCCTGAATCATCCCCCCTCCAGCCATGCCCTCTAGTGGCCCCTTCCTCCTTCCTACGAAGCACCCCGACTGTTCCTCCCCTATTCTTAGTTTTCTTATTTCTTAATTGTTTAACCAGGAGTAGCACACTAAGCTGAAAGCATTTTTACAGGAGCGACCTGGGAGCACAGGGAAGTTAAGTTGACTTGCTCAGGGTCACACAGTATGCAAGTGGAAGCTGTGGGATTCAAACCCAGGTCTGGTCTGCTGGATGTCACCAGATTTGCAGCTCAGAGCCTTAAACCACTGTGCTATACTGCCTCCATCACCCTCCTAAATTACTAAACATTAACCTGGATATACAGCAGTTTGATTGGTATGCAGTCATTGCATTTCCTTTGCATAACCCATTAATAAATCACTCAGCAAGTTTGTTTTTCTGCATCTTTTTAAACCATTGTGAGAACAGTGGCTATCCCCCCAGCCAGATAATAAATGTAAAATCCAGATTATCTACAGCACTGCATGGTTCACCCTCTTCATGTACCTAAAGACCTCTATCATGTCCCAGCGGTCCCTTCTCTCTTCCAATGTGTACATATTTAGCTCTTCGAGCCTCTCCTCATAGGTCCTGTCCCACAAGCCCCAAATCATTTTGGTTGCCCTCCTCTGGACCCTCTTCAGGAGGTTAATGTCCCGCTTTAAGTGTGGCCTCCAAAACTGCACGCAGTACTCAAGGTGTGGCCTCACCAAGCAGTTATACAGAGGGAGTATCACTTCCCTCCTTCTGGAGGTGATCCCCCTAGCGATGCATCCCAGCATCCTGTTGGCCTTGGCTGCTGCCCTCCTACAAGTCTCAGAGTTGTTCATCTTGACATCCACCACCACCCCCAGGTCCCTCTCAGCCATCGAGACTTGTAGCATTGCCCCCCAGGGTGTACACTTGACCTGGGTTTCTGGCCCCCAGGTGGAGTACCTTGCATTTCCCTGCATTGAACCTCAGCTTCCACTTTCTAGACCATCTTTCCAGAGCCTCCAGGTCCCCCTGTAGGGCCACCCTCCCCTCCTCCCCATCCACCACCGCCCCCAGTTTCGAGTCATCTGCAAAGAGACTCATCTCACTCCTGATTCCTGTCCTTATGTCCGATACGTAGGCGTTGAACAGAAGGGGCCCCAAGGACTGATCCCTGTGGGACCCCACTAATGACCCTCCTTGGGGATGAGACTATCCCCCCAACTACGACCCTCTGGGTCCGGTCCTGGAGCCAATTGCCTATCCATCTGATCATCTGGTTCCCACCCCATTTCTCCCAGCTTATCCAACAGGCCCACGTGAGGAACAGAGTCAAATGCCTTGCTGAAGTCTAGAAAGAGGACATCCACTGGTCTACCCAGGTCCAAGGCACTTGTCACCCAGTCATAGAACTCCACCAGGTTTGTCTGACACGATTTCCCCGGGATGAATCCATGCTGTCTATCGTCCAGGCACCCTGACTTATCCAGGTCCCCCCCTAGCCTCTCCTTGACAATGCCCTCCATCACCATTGCCCACCACCGAGGTCAGGCTGACAGGCCTGTAGTTCCCTGCCACCTCCCTTGATCCCCCAGGGCTGTGGGATTCAAACCCAGGTCTCCAGATTTGCAGCTCACAGCCTTAAACCACTGTGCTATACTACCTCCCTTGCATTTGTCATAATGATAAACTGTATGTGAATCATGCGTTCCGCGTTATTAGACTGGCAGTTGTATGCACAAAAGACGGTGCTTTTGGGTCTCAACAAATTCAGTCAGCCATGCAGTGCTGTAGATAATCTGGATTTTACATTTATTATCTGGCTGTGGGGATAGCCACTGTTCTCACAATGGTTTAAAAAGATGCAGAAAAACAAACTTGCTGAGTGATTTATTAATGGGTTATGCAAAGGAAATGCAATGACTGCATACCAATCAAACTGCTGTATATCCAGGTTAATGTTTAGTAATTTAGGAGGAAATGCTGCAGCGCTCACATCAGTCACAACTGCATTTGCTCAACATTATGTAAATACTGTGATTAAACGGAATACAGCTGTAAATTTCTTTCATGAAGGAAAATGTATTCCCAGGTGTTATTCTGGCTGTGACACACAACCTCCCTGTCAATGGAGAGCATCTCCAAGGACGTATGATGCCTCTCCCCCCATGCTGACTCTGATCCACATATACTCATTACTCGGCTGCATCTGGACTATTGAAGGGCACACAATATTGGTTACGCTGTAACTATTCTGGGTCCTTATGATAACTGCCTGTGGAGTAACCCTGCTATTTCGCAAATGACGGCGACAGTATTTGGAATTAACTGTATCCACTTTGTGATCAGTTGTATTAAAGGGTCTGCAAGGGTTCCAAAGTGCCGAATTGTAGGTTTCAAATGACAGACGCAGGTGTCCCAGGGCAGAGTCTGCCCACTGATCTTGAACAAAGCAGGCTAGGGTCTGAGTCAGCTATACAGTAACCCCTCGCTATAACGAACCTCATTACAACGAATATCGGTTATAACGAACGTTTGTCTTGGCTCCCAGACAAACTTGGCACTATCTCTGAGCATTGCTGTTGCGATCTTGATTTCTTTTTTTTTCGAACCGTGGAAAAAACAGAGCAGCAGGAGAGTGTGCAGCGATGCAAATTCAAGGCAAAGTAGAGAAGGGAATGCAAACACTGAAAAGTACTGTACCTGTGCTTTCTGCCCAGTACTGTGTAACATGTACAGGTAATTAAATCCATTTATCGCTGACGAACTGTTGCATAGTGTGCGACACTTAAAGCACTTTACTGTAGCAAGCACTGTCGCATAGTGTGTGGACACTGTTCTAACTGTCAGCCTATGAGAGTGAGTGAAAGCTTCAGTTCTACTAGTGAGAGTACTGTACAAAGTGAAAGCGCAAAGCCCCCCACATGTTCTGCAATAAGCAACCCACACAAGCTCCAGAACTGAGATGCAGTATGCAGTTCTGGACAGTGACCTCGAAACCAGCAGCAGCACCGAGGTGGTTATAAATGCAAGGCCACCTCCTACACTCCTGGAGCGCCACCAAGTCCTCCCAGGCTGCTCTCCCCAACCCAGGAGCTTCAGTCTGTCTCCTTGCTGGACCCCCCTTCCCCAATAGAGACTCTGGGAAAGGCGGTGGGAGTCGCTTCTCTCTTTATCTGGCGGGATGGAGCAAAATAACTACCGACCAATGGGTCCTTCAAATCACAGAGAGAGGACATACACTGGAGTTCCTGGAGAGGCCACCGGAAAACCTGCCAGTGCCCTCCCAGTACCCCCAGTCACACATTGTCTTGATCGAAGAGGAAATTCAGGCGCTTCTTCAGAAGTGGGCCATAGAGCTAGTTCTTCCCCCAAGTCAGAGGGGAAAGGGATTTTATTTGCATTTCTTCCTCGTTCCCAGAAAGACGGGGGATCTTCACCCTATTCTGGAGCTCAGTCACCTGAACAAATATGTCATGTACATGAGGTTCAGAATGGTCACTCTGCCAGGCTTACTTCCCCTTCTTCACCAAGGGGACTGGCTCTGCTCCCTCGACATGCAGGATACATATCTTCACAACCTGGTGTCCCAGTCACACAGAAAGCACTTGCACTACCTCTTCCAGGGACAACGTTACCAGTTCCAAGCCTTGCCACTCGGCCTGTCCTCGGCTCCCAGAGTTTTCACCAAGTGCCCAGCAGTGGTGGCTGCGGCCCTCAGGAAGAAAGGCAATTACATCTTTCTCTGCCTACACGACTGGCTTCTAACAGCACCTGTGAGGGCTCAGCTGCCAGGAACTCTCGCAGACACATTTACTCTCTTCAGAGAACTGGGGATCACTCTCAACCTGCCAAAGTCATCCCCATGGCCCAGTCAAAGACTCCAATACATCGGAGTGATTCTGGACACAGCACAGGGCAAGGTTTTCCTACCGCCAGACAGAGCAGATCGCCTTCTGTTTCAGGCTCGGAAGGTATCCATGTCCAAGCAAACCTCAGCCAGGGCATTCTTACGAATGCTAGGTCACATGGCGGCTGCCATACCGACCGTTCCCCTGGCTCGCCTGTACATGAGGGTTCTCCAGTGGGCATTCAGGGTGCAATGGGACCAACGCTCAGACGACCTGGAACTGGTCTCGGTCTCCGACCCAGTTTGCCAGGTCCTGCACTGGTGAATGGACCCTATCAACCTCTCTATAGGGGTCCCTTTCAGACAGGAGTCCCTGCAGCAGACCATAACAATAGATGCTTTGGGGCAGGGCTGGAACACCCACTTAAAAGATCGACAAACCCAGGGGACCTGGTCCTCTATAGAGCAGACCTTACATATCAGTGTTATAGAGATGGGAGCGGTCCTCTATGCACTTCAGGCGTTCCAGATGGATCTTCATCCAGGCCCTCTTCTCGTCCAGACAGACGATATGTCAGTGGTCTTTTGCATCAACAAGTAAGGGGGAACTCACTTGTATCCCCTCTTCAGGGAGGTCATGAGGGTCTGGTACTGGGCCTGGGAACACCACCTAGAGCTCACCACCGTGCATGTTCCAGGCACCCAAAACATCTTGGCCAACAGCCTAAGCAGGTCTCGGTCCAAAGCCCATGAATGGGAACTACTCCAGTCAGTCGCAGAGCAGCTGTTTGACAGATGGGGACGACCAGAACTGGACCTCTTTGCATCCTCACTCAATACCAAACTGCCCAATTTCTACTTACTAGATCCAGGGCTTGGTGTTTTCTGGCAAGATGCATTGTTCCTCTGTTGGACAGGGAGGTTTCTTTATGCCTTCCTTCCCTTTCCTCCACTCCAGAGGGTCCTCCTCAAGCTGTAAGCGGAGGGAGTGGAGATGATTCTCATTGCTCCTTACTGGTCTCGTCAGATTTGATTCCCGCTACTACAGCAGTTAGCAGCGGAACCTCCGGTTCCCCTGCCTCTGAGCTCGCACCTGCTCTCCCCCGGACCAGGGCTCTCTCATCCATCTGCACCTCAAGTCCCTGCACCTGCATACATGGCTCCTGCAGACCTAGCAGCTGCCAGATTTGGTGTCTCTCCTAGGGTAGCTGATGTCCTAGTGGCTGCTAGAAAGACTTCCTCTAGGTACACTTACACCATGAAGTGGAAGCGGTTCTGCCTCTGGGCCGCTGCTCACCAACTCTATCCTTTCACTTGTCCAGGGAACTCTACTTCAGAGTATCTCCTCTCCCTATCCGACTCTGGACATAGCTACTCCTCTAGCAAGGTGTACATTTCTGCCATCTCTGTGTACACCGGTTAAGAGCAAGATCCTTGCCGAGTTGGATTTGTCCCGCATTTTTTTGCAGGGCATCCTTCACCTGAAACCTTCCATTCGGGACCCTGTTCCACCCTGGCATCTTTTGTTTATGTCAGAAAAACTTACCTTGCCTCCCTTTGAATCGGCTGCGGAATGTGAGCTACGCTTTCTGTCATGGAAAGCATTATTGCTGGTTGCAGTTACTTCCACTTGCATGATTTCCGAGCTTCAGGCCCTGATGTGTAAAGAGCCTTATTTGGTTTTTCACAAGGACAGGATGTCCTTGCGAGCTAATCATTTCTGCCGAAGGTTGTATCCGAGTTCACCCTGAATCAGGACATCCATCTTCCAGTTTATTATCCAAAGTATTTGAACAAAGGGGAGGCTTTACTCCATACTCTGGATGTCCACAGAATGCTTTGTTACCACCACCAACACACCGAGACCAATCAGTTTTTTGTTTCTTTTGCCCCTAGATCTGTAGGGGCACCTGTTTCTAAACAGACGCTGTCTAAGTGGTTAGTTAACTGCATCGTTTTCTGCTACTGTAGGTACAAGCCTTTACTGGGTCCGGTTAAAGGTCACTCTACCAGGGGTATGGCTACCTCCTTAAAGAATGTTTCTGCAGCACACATCTGTGCAACTGCCACCTGGAGTTCTGTTCACACCTTCATTAAGCACTACAGTTTGGACATTGCTTCCAGATGCAGAACTGGTTTTGGCCTGGCTATCCTCCAAGGCCTGCTGTCCTGAAGGCTTCTGGCCACCTATAGCCTCCTCCCGTGCCTGTCAGTTTTCTCCTTGACTGCTTGGGACTCGGTCCTTATGGTTATTGCCTGCTGCAAGAGCTCCACCTCGAAGTAAGATAGTACAGTTATGTAAGAACTTACAGTAACAGTATATCTTCGAGAGGAGCTCTTGTAGCAGGTGCTACTTTCCCTCCCTCTTTCCCCTGGTATTCCTTCAGCTCTCCTTTATTATAACTCGAACCTCCTCAGTTCTCCTTTCCTCCTAAGCTCTGGGTCTCCAGCGGGAGAACCGAGGTGGGGCTGGGGACCGTCCCTTTTATACCATTAGCAGACGTCAGGGCCGGTCCCCACTGAAGACTACTAGCTACAAGTTTTCCATGGGGTCCTGGCGCCTGACGGTTTAGTCCTTATGGTTACTGCCTGCTGCAAGAGCTCCTCTTGAAGACCCACTGTTATGGTAAATTCTTACGTAACTGTACTATATGAGGTGAGGTAAGGCAGACTGAAAAATCACATACAATTGATACCACTTGTGCGCCATTCAGATGTGTGCACATTCCGGTTATGTGCACGCTCTTGTCTGGTCCTGTTTCCCTGCCTATTTATTCAATGTGAAAAAAACTGGATGTGTGCACACCGATTTTCGGTTGTGTGCACATACACTATCTCAGTTTACCTTGTTTGATCTCCTGGATAGCTGTCAGTGACTCGAGTTGTGAATGCATCTGAATTGCAGGCTGAATGAAACTCTAGGAAGCTGTAGTGAGGTGTCATTGCATAGCCAGGTGTTTGTCACCTGGATAATTAGTAACAGGTGTGAGCAATGTACCGGGGTATTGAAACCTTGCTCACAGTTCACAGCTCGGGAAGCATACCAACAGCCATCAATGGAGAAGCTAAAAAGAAATGTGCTGAAGCTCGAACAGAAGGTGCAGTTCCTTGATAAAGTCCTTCAACCCGAGGTGTCCCATAGAGAGCTTGCTGCAGAGTTCAGTGTGGATGTTTCTTGTGTGGGGCGAATGCTAAAAAAACAAGGATTTAATCCTGCAAGAGTGGAGTTCAGGTACAAACAAGGACCACAAGAGAAAGGGGAGGGCAAGGACGGCAGGGTTGAAGATGCACTGCTGCGGTGGTTTACTGCTGCACGAGACCACGGTGTATCCCCATCTGGCCAGATTTTACTGGAAAAAGCCAAAAGCCTTGCTGTCAGCATGAGAATTCTGACAGCAGGGTAGCCGTCACGCTGGAAAGCTCGCAACAATATCGGATACAAGCATGTACATGGTGAGAATGCAGAGAGTGACTCTGAGACTTCAGATCAGTGGGTCCATGAAGTGCTGCCCACAAAACCACGTCATTTGCCCCAAGAGACATTTTTAATGTGGATCAAACTGCACTTTTCTTCTAAGCAACACCAGACGGCGCACCCTGACATTTAAGAAGGGCGTCGCAGCCAGCCACAAGGAAGCTAAGGAGAGGGTGTCAGTGTTGGTGTGCACCAACAGCACTGGTATTGAAAAAAAATGCCATTGCTGATAGTGGACAAATCAAAAAAATGTTGCTGTTTCAAAGGTGTCACAATTGAGGCTTTGCCGGTTCAGTACACTGCCTATGCCAATGTGTAGATGAGATCTGAAATTAACTGACAAAAGAAATGCGGCAGCAGCAAAGAAGAAATTGTGGTCATTGTTGACAACTGCCCTGCATATCAGCCACTCACCCTCCGCAATGTCCAGGTTGTGTTTCTGTCCCCGAACTGCACAGTTCTTATCCAGCCCATGGATCAGGGGTAATCAATAATCTTAAATAGCATTACAGGAAAAAAAATTGTAAACCAAATCTTACTAGGCATGGACTCGCAGATCAATTTTGAGTTCAACACCACAGCAAAGTCAACAACCATCCTTGATGCCATCCCACCTGCTTCACACAGTATGGGAAGAAGTAAGCCCAGAGACCATCCAAAATTGTTTCCGTAAAGCAGGCACTGGTGAACTACAAGAACAAAAGCCTGAGTGTGAGCAGCCAATAGAGACTGTGCCTCCTCCACCTGGAATGTCATCATCACATTTCGATGCATTCATGGTAGTGGACAGCAAAGAGCCTGCAAGTGGGGAGCTAACAGAAGAGGAAATTTATGCCTCGGTTATCAATGCCAACAGCCAAAATGATGATGATGAGGGCGACGAGACAGAGGTCCAGGTGCCCACAACAGGAGAAGTTTGTCAAATGATGCGGAAGATACAGCACTATGTGGATAGAAGGGAGCAGACAGAGTACAGCTGGTTTTACATCTTTGAGAAAAGACTGGAGTCACTTACCACACGCTTAGCCAGACAAGCCCACATTACCAACTTTTATTTGTCTAATCCTCCAGGAGTGTGAGTTCACTGGTAACGTACACCTTTACACCTCTGCTGTTTCGTTTACTGGTGGTTTTTTTTCCCCCCATATATACTTTTTAATCGTCTTTTCAGTCCCCCCCCCCAGGCCATGGCATACACATGCATGTGCGCACATGGAGGTGCATGCACATGCTAAAATCCCGTGGCCCCTTCTGCTTCTCCCCTGACTTGTGTCGCCACACTGTGCCACCTATGCACCCACTGGACCGCCACCCGGTGGGAGCGAGACTACAGATGGGCTGGCGTCTACCCCTTTGGAGGGGAGAGCTGTGGCTGAATCCCATTCCAACCCAACCCACCCCACCCCGAGCTGGCACCCGGGCGATTCAAGGTCGCTCCCGAGCCCAGGTCACCGTGTAGCGAGGTAACGATCAGCGCCAGCCTTCTGTGCCACTGGGCTGGCCTTCTACTGGTGTTTTATGCTGTACTGCTTAACTGTAAACAGTAGTTCTCCTAGTCTGTGAGTTCACTGCTACCGCACATCATGAACATTGTTTTGCAGTCTTTTTTATCCTTCACAAAAGTTAGATACTGTACAATACAGTACCGTTTCTAAAAATAAAATTTTTTACTTTTTTATTAAATGTCTATTACTGAGCCGGTTCCATGGCGCCAAGCGAAGGGTTTGCTTGGCACGCTGGCGACCAGGTTTGCGCCCAAGCCCAGGTACCAGGAGCAGAGTCCGGCAGGGAGGGGATGCATAAAATTCCATTGGACGCTTCCCGGGGTACTGCCTGGGCACCTCTAGGCGGATTGGCTGCATGCTTGGGGGATGTGATACCTCAACACGCCCCTGCCCAAGGATGCCACCCATGCAAGGCCGAAAACTTGAGGGGTGGTGCAGAGAAAATGATGTCTTGGATGACCAGATGATAGCCGCTGGACCCTCGCTGCCATGGAGCTCCCGGATAGCTGGGAACGACCCCAGCAGCACCCAGGGCCAAGCAGGTAAGGCTGAGAGGCTCATTCTCCCCAGAATGAGAGGACCCACTCGACGAAGGGATACAGTGGATTACCCTGGGGGGGCCTGCAGTATGGGGTGGCAGTTGGCGGCAGAGGTTGCCTGGGGCGAGGTCATTGCGGCCCGAAGGAGGGGCTGGCCGAGACACTCAGGTAGGCGCAAAAAAAAAAAAAAAAAGTCTATTACTGTACATGTCTTGTTGAAGTTTTAGCCATGCTTGTCATAAAATGATGACATGCTTTTACCAATAGCGATTCACACACCCGTCTGTTCCTATCTACGCCTGCTATTTTTGGGTAAGTACATTTTCGGTTGTCTCTGACCACGTGCACACAAGCGGAATCGACTATAATTCGGAAAAAAAATGCTAACATGAGCAATACTTGATGCGAGATCATCCTGCCACATTTAATTCAAACAAAAATATTAATTGTAGTCATGATGGGGGGGCACGGGAGACTTCTATATCTTAAACTGAACCTGTGTGCATTTTATAAGAACTCCCTTGTTTTTTTATGCCAGCATGCATGACCTGTTGCAACTACCGAGATCGGTGGTTTACACTGTACAGTAATTATATTGGTAAAATATATTGTGACAAAGGTGTCATTAGTGATCATTTGGTATGAAGCAGCAGAAAACACAGAACTTATAATAATAAAAATGCTGAGTTACTGTGCCCCGGACCAATCCAATCATGCTGTTGTTTTTTGAGGTTTGGTCATTCTCTGTTTCAAACTACAAACATGTGATCCATGAACAAAAGTCAGCTGTTTTTGCGTGGTTTGCAAATACTGGCTGTGATTGCAAAAGTATTTTAAAATAATTTCTGCCCTAATGAGTGCTTTTCATTTAAGTTCCTTTTACGACCCCGCCCCCCACACTTGTGGTGCACGGTATTGTGGACTGGTGGTTTCATTAAGTCTTGCCAAAGGTCTCTTCCAGTAAAAGCCCAAATGCAACTCTGAATAACCCCTAGTGCCATACAAGTAATGACATGGCCAATTATTAGAACTAGTGGTGTCCCATCCCATAATAACTGATCTGGTGCTGTCAGTAAACTTCCCTGGAAGTCTACTGCCCCCACCAACCAGCGATCACAGAACCACTACTGTCATTATAAATCCCTGGCAGGCTAGTGATCGGTCTTTATGTGCTCCGTTCTGCCCCCTGTCATCTCATTGCCCTATCCCAAGGGATACACAATTAACTACTCTTAAGACTATATATCACACATGTTCATTTGAAATCCTGTGGAGTCAACCCATTACTGCACTTGTAAATTTAAGAACAAGAATACATGAAAGAATTGCATTTTTCATCCACTTGAAAGGCACACTGGGTTCTGTCCACCTGAAATGTGTTCTATTTATGTCGATACTACCTCCTCCCAAACATATACACACACACACACAGAAGTATAAAGCTGAAACCATCTGCCTTGGATGGTGTAGAATACTGTAAATACGTGCAGAAAAAAATACAGGTTACTCACTTGTAACAGGAGCTCTAGGAGCAGTATATGTTGTTCAGCCACACTTTGTGGCAGGTTCCTTGCCGCTTTAAATCTTGCCGAAAGGTCTTCAATCTGGCTCCTCCCACCCACCTGGGTGGTAAAACCCACAGCTCCGCCCCATGACGCCAGATCTAGCCCACTGGAAGCCAGGTTACGCGTCGAAGCCGGGTAGGTTGGGTGGGTCGTGTGGATGAACAACATATACCACTCCTAGAAATCCTGTTACAGGTGAGTAAATACAGGTTACTCACCTGTAACAGGAGTTCTAGGAATGGTATATGTTGTTCATCCACACTTATTGGCAGGTTCCTTGCCGCTTTAAATCTTGCCGGAAGGTCTTCAAGCTGGCTCCTCCCACCCACCCGGGTGGTAAAACTCTCGGCTCCGCCCCATGATGCCAGATCTGGCCCGCTGGAAGCTCAGGTTGTGCGTCGAAGCCGGGGAGGTCGGGTGGGTATGTGGATGAACAACATATACCATTCCTAGAACTCCTGTTACAGGTGAGTAACCTGTATTTCTAGGGACATGGATATGTTGTTCATCCACACTTATTGGCAGACTCCTAGCAGTTCTCCGGGAGGAGGGAGGCAAGGCGCACACCCTCTACTTAGGGAATAAAGACTGGAGAACCGAGGCCCCAAAACCAGCATCCCGGCGTGACTCAAGGCCGATGTGGCAATGGGTAATAAAGGTGTGTCTGACTTCCAGGTAGCAGCCCTGCAGATTTCCTGGATAGGGACGTCCTGGAAGCAGCCACTGATGCAGCAGTATGACGGGTAGAATGAGCTCTTATCCTCTGGGAGGCTCCATGCCCGCCAACTTATAGCAGCGATCTATGCAGGAGGTGACCCATCTGCCTATCGTCCGCTGGCTGCAGGTCTGCCAGGTGCGGCTTCAGCGTAGGTGACAAACAGCTGGCGAACCTCTCCCCGAATTTCAGCCATGTACTCCTTATAATAAGCGAGCGCCCTTCTAGGGTCCAGAGTATGGAGCCTATATTCGGCCTCCGAGGTGTGATTGGGGCAGAGTCAGCACCTGGTTAAGATGAAACTCCGACACCACCTTCGGAAGGAATTTCGAGTGGGGGAGCAGGACAACCTTGTCCCTGTGGAAGACCAGCTAAGGAGACTCGATGCAAAGTGCCTGGAGCTCTCCCATCCTTCTGGCTGACGTGATAGCCACCAAGAAGGCGGTCTTCCACGACAGGTGAGAGAGATCACACCTGTGCATTGGTTCGAATGGCTTGCCCATGAGCTTTGCCAGTACCAGCAGTAAATCCCACGGAGGTGGAGGTTCTCGCACGGAGGAAATGTGATCAAGGCCTTTGAAAAGCCCGACCACCTTTCCTGCGCCACGACTGCTCCCTGCCCGCGCCCGTAAGCAGAGATGGCTGCCAGGTGCACCTTTAGGGTCGGCCGACCTAAGCCCTTGACTAGAAAGGGACCATAAATAGTCCAAAATGCTTGCCACAGAACAGGAGGAAGGGTCCAAGCCCTTGCCCTGACACCAAATGGAGAATCTCTTCCATTTGAAGGCGTAGCATTTTCTGGTCGACTTCACGGGACGCCTCAACAACATTGAGGACCCGTCGGAAAGACTCAAGGCCTGGAACTCTAGCCGCTCAGGAACCACGCGTCAGGTGCAGGGATTGAAGGTCCGGATGGAACACCTTCCTGATTGACTGAGAGCAGGTCCGGGCGAGCTGGAAGATGCCTCGGAGCCTGGAGCTGAGGCTGAGGAGATCTGGGTACCAGAACTGCCGGGGCCAGTCTGGGGCTATCAGAATCACATGCGCCTTGTCCCTCCTCGCCTTGAGAAGCACCTTGTGAATCAAGGGAATTGGGGGAAAGGCGTAAAAGAGGCCCGGGGTCCACAGACTCGAGAAGGCATCCCCCTGCAGTGAGCCCTGCTGAGGGGGGCGGGCATGAAACAGCCTCAGCTTTGCGTTCTCCCTGGAGGCAAACAGGTCCACCTGAAGTGTGCCTCAGTGGGAGAACAGATCTTGTACTACCTCCGGCAGGAGACCACTCATGAGATGCAGCCCCTATCTGGCTCAGGGCAACGGCCAGGGTGTTGGAGGCTCCTGCCACATGAATGGCTAGGAGATCCGCCTCCAGGCTGCGCACGAGTGACCAAATGCGGAGAGCTTCCTTGCATAGAAGCATGGAGCGCGTCCCGCCCTGGCGGTTCAGGTAGTACATGGTCGTGGTATTGTCCGTCTGGACTCGGACCACTTGACCCCGGAGAAACGGAGCAAAGGCGGTGAGAGCTAGGCGGACCGCTCAGAGCTCCAGCAGGTGGATGTGGCATCGGGACTCCCGCGGGGACCAGAGGCCGTGCACTCGGTGTTCCCCCAGATGGGCACCCCAACCCATCAGAGAGGCATCGGTCGATAGAGAGACCGCTCGTCCTCGGGCGGACAAACGGATGCCCTCCTGCAGATGGAATGGAACGGTCCGCCACTGGAGAGCTGCCCACATCTCCTGGGTCACTATCACTAGCTGGTCCAAAGGATCGCAGCTGCTAGGACCACTGGCTGGCCAGTCCCCACTGAAGGGGGCGCATGTGCCAGCCGCCCAACGGACCATGCTGGTACAGGCCGCCATGAGACCCAGGAGGCGCAGGAAGTCCCGGCAGGGCGCGATTGCCCAGCCAGAAATGATTGGGCAAGGAGGTAAGAACCTCGGCCCTGTCCCCGGGAGCGTGCTCTGGCTCGAAGAGAGTCAGCTCTGCCCGATGAACAGGATCACCTGCTTGACTCGAGTTCCGACTTGGCCTCGTTGATGAGAAGGCCAACTTGAGAGCAAAACCTGCAGGGCCAGATCTCTGGACCGCTCCCACCTCCTGGCTGGAGGGGCTGCTAGCAGCCAATCGTCCAGGTAAGGGTACACCGACCCTCGGCCAAGAGGAATGCTGTCACCACTGCCATGCATTTGGTGAAGACCCTGGAGCTGGAGATAAGCCGAAGGGCATGGCTCGGAACTCGAAGAGGGATCCCTCCGCTCGAAAGCGGAGGAATCTCCGATGTGACGGACGGATAGGGACGTGAAAGAACGCGTCCTGTAGGTCCAGAGAGCAGAACCACAAGCCGTGTTCCAGAGATGGTATTATCTGCGCCAGAGTGACCATCCTGAAGGTTCGAGACCTTAGGAACTTGTTCAGGTCGTGTAGGTCGAGAATGGGGCGCCAGCCCCGTCTGTTTCGGAACCAGGAAATACCTGGACACGAACCCCGGGTCTGAAGGGGGGTCCTCTAACTCCGTGATCACCTCCTTTTGGAGGAGGAGAGCGATGTCGGCTCGGTGAGCCGCCAGTGAGGCTGCAGACCCCGAGGCCCCCCGAGGTGTGACGGCTCTGAAGGGTGGGGCCTGCTCGAATTCCAGAGGTAGGCCTTTTCCCACCAGCTCCAGTACCCACCTGTCCATGGTAACAGCGGACCAGGCGGAAAGGAAGTGTCTGAGCCGTCCCCCCATGGGGGGAACCAGGGGTGAGGTGACAGGGATGGGGGCAACACGCCTCAGCCCGTCACTTGGCTTGGAGGAGGGACCGGCCGAGGGACCTCCTGGCCTTACCTCCTGCTTCCTGTTGGAGGAAGCCAACGGCTTGGGTTTGGGATACCAAGCTCGAGCCTGCTGGCCCTGACGTTGTTGGGTCAAGGCCAAGGGCGAGAAGGACGGAAGGGCTTAGGCTGTGGCTTGCGCCTTGTCCTTCTGAGCGGAAGAGACCGAGTCCAAGGTAGCATGGACCTCTCGATCCTCTGCAGGTGACCTTCCACCCCAGGGTCAAGAGGTCAGTCCCAAAAGGAACATCCGCCAACTTGTGCTGGGTATCCGAGGTGAAGGTGGATATCCTCAGCCAGCCAGACGATGCATGGCCACTCGCGGCCGCCACAGACCCGGGCACATGAGTCCTCGATGTCTAACGCAGTCTGAGCTGCTGTTTGGCCATTGCCCTGGTCCCGCACCTGCCTGACCGTAGTCTGCAGATCTGCGGAAGATGAGGGACAACTCATTCAGGGAGCCCAACAGGCGTGAGAAAATGTGCCATGAGGACGGCCGAACCCTGGCCTGACGAAGGCCAAGAGGACACAGCATAGACTTTTCGCCCGCATAATCCAATTTCTTGGATTCTTGTCGGGAGGTTTGTCCATCCCTCATGCTCGCACGCGGAAAATGCTGTCTGTAACCAACCCCTCGGCCGAGGGTGTTCAAAACGGACAGGAACCGGTAGGGACTGCATTTTCTGGCCAACCTGGCCAAGGCGCAGGGCAGGAAGCAGGACGCTGCCAAAGTTCCAAGGCCGACCCACTATGGCTTCGCCACCGGAAAGGCCTCCAGAACCGTCCAGAATCTCCGAGGGGACATCGTCTGCTTAGGAAACGAGTTCGAGCTTCATCACGGTGGACTCCGAGATGAGTCGAAGCAACCCTAAGAAGGACGAAGGGCTATCGTCCATTGACTGCCCTCCCGAGGACTCCAAGTCTATGCGCTTGGAGAAGAGGGAGGAACCATCATCGGACTCAGAAGAGTCCTCAAAGAGCTGCCTCGGGCCTGAGCCACCTTCCACCTGCCGATGTTTATCGGGAGTGAGGGTGACAGACAGCCTATGGGGCAAACCCAAGGCCGACCGAGAATTTTTGGTCGGAGCCCCAACTAATGGCTGTGGAGGTGGAGGTTCCAACAGAATCAGTGGGGCAGCTGGAACTGGCCGAACAACCGGCCTGAGAACAGGCTCCTCGACTACAACGAGGGGTTGTTTCGGCTGCTCCAGTGACAGCCACTTAATGGCCAGGGAAGACAACTGGGTCGGCTTATTCTCGGTCAAAAGGAGCTGTTGCCATATGAGTTCCTCAGATTTCGACGCAACTTGGCGCTGCCTCCCTCGTCTCGAGGAAGAGCGGCGGGCTGGCCTCATAGGTGTCGAGACCGAGACCGCGCTTATGGTGTCGGATCGGTTGGACCGCGAGGATGTCCGAGACCGAGAGTCTCGACTCAGGCCGAGGAAGGCGAGGAGAAGTGTTGAATCGGCACTCCTCGCCTCGGACGATCCCACCAAGGCCCGGAACCGAGGCACAGACGAGCCGACGGATCTCAACTCCCACCGGGGAACTGGGAGAGGGATTTCAGCTTCCCAGCCGACAACTCGTCTAACGGGTCGAAAAATCTCGACCGGCGACGGGAGTCTCGGTCAACTGGCCTGACGGGACACCGTGAAGCCAGTGGCCGAGCTGAGGGTCGATCAAGTCGACTGTCGACAAGGGAGGGGGATCTTCCGCCCCAAGAGCCGACGGAGAGACTTACTTTTGCTCTTTTGGACCTGGAAAAGGTCCTGAGAAGTTGGACCTCACCTTGGTCGAGAGGGCAGACAAAGCCCTTAAAAGAAGCCGAGAATAAGGCACCGAGAGAGCGGACAAATGCCGCAGCGGTAGAAGCGGCCCGCCGCTCCTTCTTCGAGGGCGATCATCTGCTCGAGCTGATCCGCCGAGCCCGCCGGCCGGGACACCGCCTAATCGGGCCTCTTTAGATTTCACCGTGAATTCTTTTCTCGGGCGCCCAGTTGTAATCGGGCAGCACGGTCCTTCAAGGACGAGGCCGAAAAGGAAGAGCACAAGTCGCAGGCCTGTGGGTCGTGCTCAAGGCCCAGGCAGTAGACGCAGGAGTGCAGATCCGTCTCTAGACATCTTCTGCCCGCAAGGCACCTCCGAAACCGAGTCGATTGTCCATCGCAGTCATGAGGAGAAGAAGACCTAAGTCTTTTCAGAAAAACTTTTGATTTCGAACTTTCAAGAATTAGAACCAGTCTTAAACGCAGCTGTTAAGGAGGGAACCTGAGCTTCCAAGCGGTAAGGAAGATCTGGCGTCATGGGGCGGAGCCGAGAGTTTTACCACCCGGGTGGGAGAGAGGAGCCAGCTTGAAGACCTTCCGGCAAGATTTAAAGTGGCAAGGAACCTGCCAATCAGTGTGGATGAACAACATATCCATGTCCCTAGAACCTGTATTTCTAGGGATGTAGCTATGTTGTTCAATCCACACTTTGTGGCAGACTCCTAGCAGTTCTCGGGGAGGAGGGAGGCAAAGCGCACACCCCCTACTTAAGGAAGAAGGACTGGAAAACCGAGGTCCCAAAACTAGCATCCTGGTGTGATTCTAAGTCAATGTGGTAATGGGAAATAAAGGTGTGTGCTGACTTCTAGGTAGCAGCCCTGCAGATTTCCTGGATAAGGACGTCCCTAGAAGCAGCCACAGAAGCAGCGGTATGGCGGGTAGAATGAGCTCTTATCCCTTTGGGAGGCTCCATGCCCGCCAACCTATAGCAGAGATCTATGCAGGCAGTGACCCACCTGCTTATCGTCTGCTTTGCTGCAGGTCTGTCAGGTGCAGCTTCAGCGTAGGTGACAAACAGCTGGCGAACCTCTCCCCGAACTTCAGCCGTCTGCTCCTTGTAATAAGCGAGCGCCCTTCTAGGGTCCAAAGAATGGAGCCTATATTCGGCCTCCGAGGTGTGATTGGGGTAGAACACTGGCAGAGTCGACACCTGGTTAAGGTGAAACTCCGACACCACCTTCGGAAGGAACTTCAGGTGGGGGCGAAGGACAACCTTGTCTCTGTGAAAGACCAGGTAGGGAGGCTCAATGGAAAGCGCCTGAAGCTCTCCCATCCTGGCTGTCGTAATAGCCACCAAGAAGGTGGTCTTCTACGACAGGTGAGAGATGTCACACCTGTGCACAGTTTCGAATGGCTTGCCCATGAGTTTAGCCAATACCAGCAGTAGATCCCATGGAGGTGTAGGTTCTCGCACTGGAGGGGATATGTGATCAAGGCCTTTGAAAAAGCGCCCGACCACCTTCTCCTGCGCCACCGACTGCCTGTCGGCCTGCGCCCGGTAAGCAGAGATGGCTGCCAGGTGCACCTTAAGGGTCGTCGACTGAAGCCCTAGCTGAGAAAGGGACCACAGGCAGTCCAAAATACTAGCCAAAGGACAGGAAGAGGGGCCCGACCCCCTGCCCTCACATGAAATGGAGAATCTCTTCCATTTGAAGGCATAGCATTTTCTGGTCGACTCTTTACGGGACACCTCAACAACGTTGAGGACCTAGTCGGAAAGACCCAAGGCCTGGAACTCTAGTCACTCAGGAACCAGGCCGTCAGGTGCAGGGATTGAAGGTCCGGATGGAGAACCTTCCCCTTGTCGACTGAGATCAGGTCCTGGCAGGCTGGAAGCCGCCTCGGAAGCCTGGAGCTGAGGCTGAGGAGATCTGGGTACCAGAACTGGCGAGGCCAGTCTGAGGCTACCAGAATCACTGGCGCCTTGTCCCTCCTCACCTTGAGAAGCACCTTGTGGATCAAGGGAAATGGAGGGAAGGCGTAAAAGAGGCCCGGGGTCCACGGTCTCGAGAAGGCATCCCACTGCAGCGAGCCCTGCTGAGGGGGGCGGGCGTGAAACTGCCTCAGCTTCGCATTCTCCCTGGAGGCAAACAGGGCCACCTGAGGGGTGCCCCAATGGGAGAACAGGTCTTGCACTACCTCCGGCAGGAAAGACCACTCGTGAGATGCAGCGCCTATCCGGCTGAGGGCATCGGCCAGACTGGTGGAGGCTCCTGCCACATGAATGGCTAGGAGATCCGCCTCCAGGCTGATCATGAGAGACCAGATGCGGAGAGCCTCCTTGTACAGA
Source organism: Neoceratodus forsteri (assembly GCA_016271365.2). Classification (NCBI taxonomy): domain Eukaryota; kingdom Metazoa; phylum Chordata; order Ceratodontiformes; family Ceratodontidae; genus Neoceratodus; species Neoceratodus forsteri. The sequence goes on from CM028129.1 coordinate 506,543,513, forward strand.
GGTAAGGAGTGCGTCCCGCCTTGACGGTTGAGGTAGTACATGGTCGTGGTGTTGTCTGTCTGGACCTGAACCATCTGACCCTGCATAAACAGAGCGAAGGCGGTGAGGGCTAGTCGAACCACTCGAAGATCCCGCAGGTTGATGTGGCATCAAGACTCCTGAGGGAACCAGAGGCCGTGGGCCTGGAGATCCCCCAGATGGGCACCCCCACCCATCAGAAAGGCGCTGGTCGTTAAGAGTGACTGTTGGCTCGGGGTGGACAAACGGGATACCCTCCTACAGATGAGCTGGGACAAGGCACCACTGCAGGCCATCCCATATCTCCTGGGTCACTGTCACCGGCTGGTTCAGAGGACCGGAGCGCTGTGACCACTGGCTGGCCAGCCCCCATTGCAGGGGGCACATATGCCAGCGGGCCCAACAGACCACGCTGGTGCAGGCCACCATGAGGCCCAGAAGGCACAGGAAGTCCTGGGCAGGGCGCAACTGCCCAACCAGAAATGACTGGGCAAAGGAGGAAAGGACCTCAGCACTGTCCGTTGGGAGCCGGGCTCTGGCTCGAAGAGAGTCGAGCTCTGCCCCGATGAACTGAATTACCTGCGATGGCACAAGTTCCGATTTGGCCTCGTTGATGAGGAGGCCAATCTGAGAGTAGTCCTGGAGGGCCAGATCCCTGGACCACTCCACCTCCAACCTGGAAGGGGCTGCAATCAGCCAGTCGTCTAGGTAAGGGTACACCCGGACCTCTTGGCGCAGCAGGAATGCTGTCACCACTGCCATGCATTTGGTGAAGAGCTGGAGAAAGGCCGAAGGGCATGGCCCGGAACTCGTAAAGCGATCCCTCTACTCTGAAGCGGAGGAATCACTGATGAGACGGACGGATTGGGTCATGAAAGAACGCATCCTGGAGGTCTAGACAACAGAACCACATGCCTAGTTCCAAGGATGGAATGATCTGAGCCAGAGTGACCATCCTGAAAGTATGCAGCCTTAGGAACTTGTTCAGGTCGTGTAGGTCGAGAATGGAGCACCAGCCCCCCCATCTGCTTTGGGATCAGGAAGTACCTGGACACAAACCCTGGGTCTGTAAAAGGATCTGCCACCTCACTGATCACCTCCTTCTGAAGAAGCAGGGCAATGTCGGCTCGATGAGCCAACAGAGAGGCTGCGGAGCCCGTTGCCCCCCGTGGGGCGACGGCTCGATAGGGAGGGGACTGCTCGAACTCCAGAGGCAGACCCCTGCCGACCACTTCTAGCACCCAGCGGTCTGTGGTGATAGCAGACCAGGTGGAAAGGAAGTGGCGGAGCCGTCCCCCCATGGGGGGAATTGGGAAGGAGTGACGAGGCTGGGGGCGACACCCCTCAACCCGTCACTGGGCAGGCTTGGAGGAAGGACCGGCCAAGGGTCCTCCTGGACCCTTCCCTCCAGGCTTCCTACTGGAGGAAGTGGCAGACTTGGCCTTGGGGCGCCAAGTGTGAGCCTGCTGGCCCTGTTGCTGGTGCTGCTGGGCCGGGTGTGACGCAGGGGCGGAAAGGCGAAAGGGCTTATGCTGCTGCTGGCAGCCTTTGTCCTTCTGGACAGACGTGACAGAGTCCAAGGTGGCATTGGACTTCTCAATCCTCTGGAGATGGCCTTCCACCCCTGGTCCGAACAAGTCGCTGCCCAGGAAGGGAACGTCTGCCAGCTTGTGTTGGGTGTCTGCCGTGAAGGTGGAGATCCGCAGCCATGGTTACTGCGGCTGCTACTGACCAGGCACAAGAGTCACCAATGTCCAAAGAAGTTCGGAGTTGCTGTTTAGCCACCGCCCTTCCCTGATCCCACATCTGCTTGACTGTCATCTGAAGGTCAGCCGGGAGATGGGGAATCACCTCATCCAGGGAACCCATAAGGGCATGAGAAAAATGTCAGTACAGATGAGCTAGCCTGTCGAAGGCCCAGGGAGGAAGCAGCATAAACCTTCCGTCCCGAAAAATCCAGCTTTTTGAATTCTTTATCGGGTGGTTTGTCCGGGTCCCTAGCATTCCCAGAACGCCGGAAAACACTCTCGGTCACCAGCCCCTCGCAGACTTGTGCTCCGACAAACCGGAGAGTGAACCGGTGGGGACCGCGTACTTGCAAGCCATCCTAGGCAAAGGCGTGGGACAAGATGCAGGCCACTGCCGGGCCAACAATGGCTTCGGCCACCGGAAAGGCCTCTGTAGGGGAATCTCTCGGTCCAGTATCTCCGTGAGGATACTGGCCTGCTTTTGTTCGGACTGGAAGGCATCCCAGTAGACTCTGAGATGAGTCAAAGTATTCCCAAGAGTGAGGATGGGCTCATCCACCGACTGACCCCTGCAGATTCCAGGTCAATGGGCCTGGAGTACAGGGAGGAGTCTTCAGACTCCGAGGAGTCCGCGAACAGCTGCCGAGCGCCTGAGCCATCCTCCACCTGCCAAGGCCGATCGGGAGTGAGGGTGACTGACAACCTGTGGGGCAAGCCTTGACCCAACCGAGAATCCTTGTTCGGGGCCCCAGTCTTCGGTTGAGGAGGCAGTGGTTCCACCACAGTGGGCGGAGCAGCCGGTTTCGGCCGAACAACTGGTGCCAGGGTCGGCTCCTTGACAACTACAAGGGGTTGCTTCAGTCGCCACTTAATGGCTGGAGAAGACGACGGAGTCAGCTGATTACCGGCCAACAAAAGTTGCTGCCACATCATGTCCTCGTAGCGCTGGCGTAACTTACGTCGGAGCCTATCCTCTGAAAAGGACGAGCAGCGACGCCACTTTCCATGGTGCTGAGACTGAGACCGCCGATGTTGGCGGGATCTATCCGACATGGAAGAGGACCGAGACCTTTGGGGTCACCGAGGGTGGGTCAGAGAGGGGGCGGGGGAAACCCGCTCATCCCTCGGTTCGGGGTCTGTGACCGGGGACTTCGGCACAGGAGGCACGGGCAAGTCCTCGGCCACCACCGGGGGAACCAGTGAAGAATGGCTGTCTGCTTCTCCACTTGACAACCCATCCAACAGGTTGAGAAAAATCTTGACCGCGTCAACGGGTGTCTCAGCCAGCTGACCTGATGGGGACACCGTGAAGCCAGTGGCCTTAGCCGCAACCTCGACTGAAGTCGAGAGCTGATGGTCCGGTGAAGGGGATATCTCCCACTCCCACGAACATCGATGGTGGGACTTACCTTTCGCTTCTTTTTTCTTCGACCTACTGATATGTCCCGATGGCCCTTCTCCCTTGGTGGAGAGGGACTGGCAAAGCTCCTTAAAAGAAGCAGTGTAGGAGGAGCCCAAGGAGAGCAGGATAAACACCGTGGCCGAGGAGGAAGATGAAGCTGCCTGGGCCGCCTCCTCCTCGAGGGCGATCAACTGCTCCAGCTGCTCCACGGACACTGCCCAACGGGCCTCCTTCGACTTCACCGGCGGGTACCATTTCTCAGGCCGTCCAAGTTGTAGTCGGGCAACGCGGACCTCTAAAACCGAAGCTGTGAAGGACTTGCACAGATTGCAGGCCTGCGGATTGTGGTCAAGACCCAGGCAGTAAATGCACGTGGAGTGCGGATCGGTCCGGGACATCTTCTTCCCGCAGGGGCACCGATGGAAGCCGGGAGTGGATTTGTCCATCGCAGCTGTGAGGGAAGATGAAGACTGTAGTCTAGTGAACTTTAAAATTATTTTCGGAAAACCTGAAGTGTTTGGATCCAGGCCTAAAATGCAGAGCGCTAGGGAGGGAACCTGAGCTTCCAAGCGGTAACAAAGATCTGCCGTCATGGGGCGGAGCCGAGGGTTTTACCACTTGGATGGGTGGGAGGAGCCAGCTTGAAGACCTTCCGGCAAGATTTAAAGTGGCAAGGAACCTGCCACAAAGTGTGGATTGAACAACATATCCACTTCCCTAGAATATACATTTTTCTGTGAAAAATCCTAAAGTTCATTTCCCCTTGACTTTAAGTAATCATACATCTAGTGCGCTCTATGAGCAGTTCCATTCATAATATGCATTTGTTGCCAGAATGTGACATTTTGTAAATGGTGCCAAGTGTCGATTGCTAATTATTATTTTACTCAACTTGGTGTGCGCCTCTTCTTGAGGTGAAGAGAACGAGGAGCAAAAGAACTCTCTTCCATTTTCCCTGAAGTCAGTTTGGATGGAACGTTGATGTGGACTGGTGAGGGTGTTGCAGGTCAGCCACCATGTTTCTCTTCTAGTGTCATACTAAATCAATACTGGGGAAGGCACTGTTCCATAGCCAACATTATTAGTTATTGCATCCGATTTTGTTCGCTGCAGCCACATTGGAATGTTTTATTAGGACGAGCATAGAGATTAATAAGAATTGAAATCTGCATATCAGATTACAAACATATGCTTGCAAGGTTCTGAGTGGCAGTCTCTCTCTCTCTCTCTCACTTCTGTGGTAGGATGGGACGAAAGGGACAGGACCCGATCACTTTTTTGTGTTGTCTGGGCTCATAGCCGTGGGGTCAGTGACTCGGGATGCAGGGAGAGATCAACTGACTTGGGGGGAGGGAGGTAGGGACAAACCCAACTGCTGGCCAAGTGGCCGGCGCCATGGTCGGGTGGGAATTGGGATTAGTTGGGGTGGGGCCGACGGCCTGACCAGATTCTGATTTGTAACACATTTTGATTTGTAAGTCTAATGCAACTCTGTTTCAGCTGCTCCTGCAGCTCTGATAAACTAGCCTTATTGCAACGATTGGACCCAGAAAAGAACTGGAAGTGACCGCAGCAGCAACAAAATAGTATGTGGCAGAGGAAAGGGTGGAGACACAAAGGAACAGCACTGTGCCAAAGGGAGAAGATCGCATGTGCTTGAACCCCACTGTGGAAGGAGACAGTCTAGGTATCCGGTCACATGCTTCCACAGCCCCATTCTCCTACTATGTAATAGCAACACACCATGCATAGCTTTCTCTATGCAGCCATAAAAATGGCAGCAACATCTGCTCCCCTCCCTCATCTGGCTCACTGACTCCATTCTGCCCAGTATGGAACAGGGCCAAATTACTTCTGCCATCTTTTTTTTTTCTTTGTAATTGGATGGGGTCGACCGTCACATTAGCTACGATAGAGCCTGCTGCAATTTTATATTTTTTTTAACATTAAAGTTTTACTGTTATTTGTATAAGTGTATAAGTCAGCTAGCTAAAATAGTTCAGTTAAAGATAAGGTAAATCCAGTGCGAGGAGCAGTGTTTTGGGAGCAAGCTGAGTAACGATTGAAACGGACTAAAATTGGAGATAGAAAGAAGTGATCAGAAAATTGTTCTGGTACATGAATCCTAGTTTGCACAAGTATTAACACAAAATACATTGTCGTACTCATCCTGACCTGACCTGCTAACCCTCCCCTTCATTTCCTTGCCCATGGATCCAGATCTGTGAGACTGTTGGGAGTTCATTTGTGGCTGTCCTGAATAGGAAGGCCGAAGAAGAGTGTTTTGGCAACACAGGCTGTGGAGGAATGGAGCAGTGCTGAGAGAAGACCTAAATCAGAGGAGTGTAAACGGGAGGCCTTCCTAGAGCGTGCCTGTGACCTGATCTGATTCTGGGGTTGATTGCTGTCAGAGTGGTCATCGCCTGGTTCAGTGTTGGGAAGGTACTGTCTCGGGGGTCTTGCCCTTGTTGTGTGCAGCTAAGTTTGGGTAGTTCTGGTGGGGGAGAAGCTTGCTTTAGTGTGACCCACGGGGATTTGGGAAGTGGCTGTTGGAGGGTAGCCACTGTTCCCTTTTGGTGTGGATTGTACTGAGCTGGGTGTGTCTGTGGGGGACTATCAATGGGGCCCATCAGTGTACCAGTTGGCAGAACCACAGTATTCTGCTGCCGAGGTAGCGGGACCAGGAGGGGAGCTAAACTGGGGACAGACAAGGCTATGAAGACTACTGCCACTGTCTGAAGAGAACGGGGAGCAAAATAACTCTTTTCCATTCTCCCTGAGGTCAGTTTGGATGGGACATTGATGTGGACTGGTGAGGGTATTGCAGGTCTTTTTAAGTTGCCTTGTTCATCACTTTACGGATAATTGATGAGTCAGTGAGAGTGCCAGACTTACCAGCTTCTTCTGGATAAATCTGTTGATCCTGCATTTGGACAGTGAAAGTGCAGAGTTTTGGGTGAACTTTGTTCTTTGATATTGGGTGGTGAGAGCCTCCGTAATCTTTAAAAAACTCTAAACAGTATTTGTGCAAGTCCTTTTACGCTGGAATTGATAAGAGACTATTCCCTTTGACAAATCGACTTGTTGGACATTTTTTTACTTCATTTTAATATTTCTGTTATGTTATAGTGTGTAGCGGGGAGAGTGCTGACTTATTAGTAGAATCAGCTAGTGTTAAATTGGTGTGAATGTGTTCGATATTGTATTAAGTCCCTCTAGGTTGGTAGGGTGTTAAGAATGTGGAGTGTGTGTGGGTTTGAGTAGTATTAAGTGTAGGATATAGTATTTTAAGTTTTGTAGTGATTTTAGGGTAAGAGTGAAAGGTAGTGTGTGTTGGGAATAAAAGGGTGTGTGTAGCGAGTGTGGGTGGGCTGACTGATGGCAGTGTGGGGGGGAAGGAAAGATGTGTTGGTCATGTATATTGGTGGTCAGGCGCTACTCTCCTGCCAGACTCAGGGACCTTCGCCGGTCTGATACCCCTACTCTGGCACCTAAAATATATGCGCGCTGTAGGACACTTGGGATAGCCAGGGGAGGAGGAGGCAGTGGCCTGCTGGGTCTGACAAGGGAGAGGAGGGGGGGTCAACAGATTGGGCTGATGAGGTCAAGAAGACGCCCTGGGGTGAAATGGGTCCAGGAAAGGGGTTCTCCCTACGTGGTTCTCGTACCCAAGGGCTCTGCAACTGGTGGGCAAGCAGCTGGATCTACCTCATCTACCCATCCTTCTTGTGCAGTGTTATGCAATGCCAGATCCACTAAAAAACAAAACATGAATTATTGCTGATCTTGTTGGAACAATGGATCTGGCTTGTATCACCAAGACCTGCCTGGATGAGAATACTAGTCCAATTTTGGAGGCAGCGATTCCAGCCGGGTACTCTGTGATACATCGCATGAGAAAGGATCACAGGGGTGGGGGTGTTGCCATTAGTTTTAAGTTGGAGCTAAGCCTTGTGGAAGTACCGGTGGAGGGGGGACCAGATCTTTTGAATACCTGGTAGCTGCAGGTGTAGGATGCAGGATCCTTCTTATCTACCATCCTCCGAGGGATGGGAAAGAATTCCTGCAGGAAGTCATGGACTTCGTCGTCGACCAGGCACTGGAGTCCCCTATGTGCATAATTCTGGGGGACTTCAATGCCTGGGTCAATGATGAACCTCTTGCGATTTGGTCAGAAATTCCTCCAATTGATTAATTCACTGGGCCTCACACAGGTGATTACCACTGCAACACACATTCGAGGGCATTCACTGGACGTGATCTTCCTACTCGGTATGGAGGTCTCTGATCTTGTGGTGGAACCAGTTAGCTGGTCTGACCACCATACCATAGGGTTCAGCTTCGCAGCAGCCCCTAATAGACCTGCCCCTACAGAGATGGTCCGATACTGCCCTTTGAGGGGTTTGGCCCCAGATGGTCTAATGGAGGTACCGGACCTCTCAGGTGTGACGAGTGCATGTGAAGAGTCAGAGGAGCTGATGCTGGCCTATAATAAGGCGGTAACTAGCACCCTCGACGCTATAGCTCCTGTCTGTGTTTGGCCCCTCTCCCATCACCTGTAGACTCCATGGTTTGATAAGACTCTGAAGGAGAGGAGGAGAAGGGGCTGAAGGTTGGAGTGGTGCTGGAGAAAATCCGGTCTGGTGGATGACAGACTTAAATAGTCCACCTTAAGGACCATCAATCGGAAAGCTCCCCTAAGAAGGCAAAGTTCCTGTCCAGGGAGATTGCTGCAGCAGGAGACAGACTACCTCAGCTTTTCCTGACTATGGACAGACTGTGCAATCCAACCTATCTTCAGTCAGGGGGAACCTTTTCACAAACCAGATGTGACGACTTTGCTCTGTTCTTTGCTGATAAGATTGCCACTATCAGGTTAGTAATCCAATCAGCATACTCAAATGGGCGTTGCGGTGACGGGCCTGAGGTTGCAAGCACCCAGACCGTCTGGTCCCACTTCGGTCATCTGGCAATCATGGATGTTGTGCAGGTCATCCAGGGACTATGTCCAACCTGCTGTAGTTTGGACCCGGGCCCTACATGCCTCCTTGCTGGGTGTGTAGAAGTCATCGGCCCAGTCCTAGCTAGGACAGTCCAGTGCTCTCTGGAGGCAGGAATGTTTCTGGAATCCCAGAAGGAAGTGGTAGTAGTACTGCTTCTGAAGAAGACCTTGCTAGACTCGGACTGCCTAGCAAACTACAGACCTGTCTCTAACCTGCCCTTTGTGGGCAAGGTTATTCAGAAGGTGATGGCCATACAACTGAAGGACCATTTAACACCTCATGATGTCTATGATCCTCTTCAGTCTGGTTTCTGAAAGAAGTGTAGTAGCGAGACTGCCCTGGTTCAGGTACTAAATGCTCTCCTGACAGCGAGGGATCGAGGGAGCTGTTCCATCTTGGTGCTCCTTGATCTCTCTGCGGCATTTGACACTGTGGACCATGGGGTATTGTTGGAGCACCTGTGGGTACTGTGTGGACTGTCGAGAACAGTCCTCCGTCGGTTTCGATTGTTCCTCACGGGCAGGACTCAGAGAGTAGTGTTGGGTATTTTTTCCTCTGCACCTCTCCCCGTCTTTTGGGGTACCGCAGGACTCCATCTTATCCCCCATGTTGTTCACAGTGTATGTGCTGCTGTTGGGGGACATTATTAGGTGGTATGGGCTGAGTTTTCACTGCTATGCAGTTGACACTCAGCTCTACATGTTCTTTGTGCTCAATTTGGATGGAGTAGTCTCGGTCTTTAACAACTGCCTCTTGGAGATTCAAGACTGGATGAGTGCCTGCTGGCTGAGGTTGAATCTGGACAAGACTGAGGTGTTGGTGGTTGAGCAAGGTCGGATGGCGTGGAGGCACAGGCGGGGGAGTTTACTGGACTCTAGCTCGGGACCACCCTGCTATCTACCTCAAATCGGGTGCATAATCTGGGCGTTCTACTTGATAGAGGTCTATCACTAAAACATCAGGTGTAAGCCATTGTCAAGACCTCATTTTATCATCTGAGGAACATCAGTCGGATAAAGCACCCCATTCTCCCTGGCGATATGCCAACTCTGGTTCACACTTTTGTAACCCTCATGCCTTGATTATTGCAATGCCTTATACCTAGGGCTACCGGGGGGTTTATATCCGCCAATTGCAGCTAGTGCGGAATACGGTGGCTAGGCTGTTGACTGGTTTATCAAGATCTTGCTTGGTAGATAGCTTGGCAGAAGACACCAGGAGAAAGGACTGCTGTGTGACTGAACTTCTCTGCTGGGACTAAAGTAGAAGAACTTTTGTACTTGGACTTTTAATTTAGGGTAAAAAAACTAACATACAAAAAAAAAAAAGTGTGTGTTTGGGTTAACTGAACTGAATGGGTATCTGAAGAGTTATCTAGGTGTAAATCTCAGGTGACTGAAAGGACTTAACTGCTGTGAGGTTTAAATTACTTGTAGAAAGATCTGGTAAGTAGGGGGAGTGGCTTAGCTAGAAGGAAGCTACATTTAAAGACTGCCTTAGAAAGTTTCTGCTAATAGCTTGGCAGAAGACACCAGGACAAAGGACTGCTGTGTGACTGAACTTCTGTGCTGGGACTATACTGCCCTCCTTCCCTCCCGTCTACCCCCCCCCCAGCCAAAGCTAGTTCTATTTTTATAGGCACAGGATTTGACTGACAACAGGAACTTCCTGTTTAGGGGCAGAAAGTGAGTGATCACAGAACCACCAAGGACCCACCATCCTAGAAGGGCAAGAGTAGCTCTCCAGCCCCCTCTAGCTGCTGGAGGTCTGCCTCTAAGCAAGTAAGTGGTCTACTGAGAAATATAGGATATTCTTGTCTCCAGAACAGGACAATCAGGGCTTAAAGGGCACACAGGCAGAAAGTAAGAGAGACAGAAAAAAAAAAAGTGGAAAGAGTAAGGATTGCAAACAGTTAAGGGCCAGAAATAAGGACATGATTGGAGTGGTGCAGTGCAGTGGCTGTGGAGCAGCAGTCTTCCGGAGATGTTCTGGAGGATGCGGTGCTGTCCCATCTGCAGGCACCTCTCTGGGCTGAGGGAGGAGGTTGCTCATCTCCAGGCTGAGTTGGCCAGGATTTGTGGGACCTCCTCTTCCATCCAGGGACCACCAGTGCCACTGCCGTTGCCTCAGAGGTTGCGAAGAAAAGAGTGGTTGGACCACAGTGGGCTCAGGAGGTGAGGTGGTGGAACAGAGGCGCATCCCTCCAGTTGTACCTCTCCACAATTCCTATGCCATTCTTGCAAAGTGTGGTTCCTCTATGGAGGCACCCACAGTGGAGACCAAGGAGGATGCTGGGAACCTCCATAAAGGAGACCCACAGGAGGGTGGCAGGGGACCCTGCAGGGGAAGGAAACAACTCCTGGTGGGGGACTCCATTGTTAGGAAGGTAGAACTGGGGAGGGGGAGAGGGAGGTAAGGTGCCTGCCTGGCGCCATGGCTTGGAGGGACAGGAGGCGAATCCTCAGGATTGCGGTGCAGTTGCACAGGGAGGGAGCTGGATGTCACTGTCCACCTAGGGACAAATGACCTGGCTAAGAAAGGGATTAGAGAAGTGCAGGAAGAGTTTGTGGAATTGGGGAGGGGCCTTGTCAAGTAGCACGCATGGTAACCTTCTGGAGGTGCTACCCATCTATGGCATAGGAGAGCTAGGGTGTTCCGCACCATGGGATTCAATCAGTGGTTGAAAACTGGTGTGGAGCTCAGGGATTTGGCTTCATTGGGGACTGGGGGTCCACCTGGAGTGATGCAAGCCTATACTGGCATGATGGGCTGCATCTGTCGGGAGGGAACCAGGATCCTAGGTGATAGGTTTAAATGCTTCATTGGCAAGCTTTTAACCATAGCCAAGGGGAGGCACTGAAAGGAGCAGGAAAATCCTAGCCCCAAATAATCACAGTAGTAAGTGCGGCAACACCAACATAGAGGTGTCGATAGGGAGAAGGCAGGGGTAAATGGAGAAAGTGACAAAGGCAAGAAGGACAGGGATGGGGCAAAAGGGAGTAAGGCCATCAGGAAATGGAGGGTAATGAGTACCTATGCCCGTAGTCTGGGCAGCAAGCTCCCTGAGCTGATGGCCTTAATGGAAGAGGGATGCCTGGATATCGTAGCAGTCACAGAAACATGGTACACAGAGAACCATGACTGGGATGTTAACATACCAGGGTACATAACCTACAGGAGAGACAGGAAGGGGAGAAGAGGGGGAGGAGTAGCTCTCTATGTAAAGGAAGGGATAAAACCAACTGAACAAAAGAGTAAACAGGGAGGAGAGGAGGCACTGTGGGTCACCTTGGAGACTGGAAAAGGCACCACAATCCGCACAGGGGTTGTGTACAGACCCCCATGTCAGGGGGAAGGAATGGACAAGGATATGATAGAAGGCATTCTTAGAATGGCAGAGAAAGGGGAGATACTGTTGATGGGAGACCTGAATATGCCAGATGTTAACTGGAGCACATTTGCTGCAGCCACATCCAAGAGCAGGGCCATTCTTGATGCCCTACAGGTGGCAGGCATTAGACAGCTAGTTTGGAACCCACTCCATGAGGGCAATCTTAGACCTTGTGCTCTCAAGCGGGGGGCAGTGAGAGGATCTCAGATCTAGGGGGTGGGTTGCCATCTGGGGACAAGTGACCATCAAACAGTGTGGTTCACGTTAAACTCAGCTACAGAGTCAAGCCATACAAAAGTGAGGGTACTGGACTTTAGGAGGGCTGACTTTGGCAAGATGGGAGAGTGCCTCAGAAAAGCACTAGCAAACAGGCTAGAAGGAGGTGTGGAGCAACAATGGGAAATTATCAAAACTGCCATCACAGAGGCAACAAGCCTTTGTGTGATGCAAATAAACAAATCAAAATGAAAGAAAAAGCCACTATGGTTCTCAAAAGAGGTGGCTGTGAAAGTCAGGAAGAAAAAGATAGCATTCCAAAAGTATAAGGAAACACAGAAGGAGCAAGACAGAGAGCTGTACCAGTTAAGGCAGAAGGAAGCAGGGAGGGAAGTCAGAATAGCAAAGGCCCAAACTGAGGAAAAGATAGCCAACTCAGTTAAGAAGGGGATAAAACCTTTTATAGGTACATCAGCGAGTGAGAAAGACAAAGGGAGGAATAGTGAGGCTGAATAGAATGAGCGGTGGGTGGGCAGAGGGGACAGTGAAAGCGGGAATACTGAACTACATATTTCTGTCAGTATTCACAAAAGAGGAGGGGAAGTGCCTAATCCAATTAGCAGAAGCACTTTGATAGGGGGTCGATCCCAGTCCTTTCACAGAAGAAAGGGTTCTGCAAGAACTCCTAAAACTGAAGGTGGACAAAGCAATGGGTCCTGATGGAATTCATCCCAGAATTCTAAAAGAATTAAGGAGGAACTAGTGAAACCACTGGCTACTCTTTTAATAAATCATGGGAGGATGGTGTGGTACCCGAGGACTGGAGGAACGGATGTGATTCCCCTTCACAAAGTGGGACCAAGACAGAGGCAGGAAACTACAGACCTGTCAGTCTGACCTCTGTGGTAGGAAAGTGATGGAGTCACTTCGAAGGAAAGAATAGTTGAATAGAGGCCAGTGGAGCACAGGACCCAAGGCAGCATGGGTTCACAGTGGGAAGGTCATGTCAGGCAGATCTAATAGATTTCTTTGACTGGGTGACCAAAGTAGTAGACCAGGGAGGGCTGTGGACATGGCCTACCTAGACTTTAGCAAGGCATTTGACACAGTCCCACACAAAGATTAATAGTCAAATTAACCAGCCTGGGAGTGGGACCCAGGGTGGTAGCCTGGTAAAACATTGGCTGGACAACAGGACACAGAAGTAATTGTAAATGGAGTCCACTCTGAAGAAAGGGGGTTACTAGGGTACCGCACGGTTCAGTATTGGGTCCAGTCCTTTTAATGTCCTCATCAGTGACATTGCAGAGGACTGGAAGGAAAAGTATGCCTTTTTGCAGATGACACAAAGATCTGCAACAGGGTTGATACACAAGGAGGCGTGGAAAGGATGAAAAGGGACTTGGCAAGGTTGGAGGAATGGTCAGAAGTATGGCAGCTAGGATTCAATGCAAAGAGTGCAAAATAATGCACCTGGGAAACAAGAACCCAGGGAAGAATACACAATGGGTGGGAGGTAGTAACAACAAAAAAGAGGAAAGGGACCTGGGGTAACCATATCAGATGACCTTAAGGTTAGCAAGCAATGTGAGAAGGCAGTAGGGAGGGCTGGGGCATACTGGGATGTATAGGGAGAGGCATCATCAGCAGAAAACAGGAAGTTGTTATCCCTCTGTACAGACAGTTGGTGAGACCCCATCTGGAGTACTGTGTCCAGTTCTGAGACCCATCTCCGTAAGGACATAGACAGGATAGAGGCAGTCCAGAGGAGGGCAACTAAAATGGTGCAGGGTCTGCAAGAGAAGCCGTATGAGGAGAGACTAAAGGAGCTTAATATGTATACCCTTGAGGAAAGAAGGGAGAGGGGGGACATGATAGAAACTTTTAAGTACCTCAGTGGAATCAACAAAGTCCAAGAGGGTAGCATCTTTCAGAAAAAGAGACTTGCAAGAACAAGGGAACACAATTTAAAGACAGAAGGAGGGCGGTTCAGGGGCAATGTGAGGAAGTATTATTTCACAGAGTGGGTAGTGGATGCATGGAACAGCCTTCCTGAGGAGGTTGTGGGGTCTAAAACTGTGGGAGAATTCAAGAATGCATGGGACAGACATAAGGCAATTCTTGTGGGTGGTAGGAAGAAATAGGCTGTTGGTTAACTAGGATCTGCGGCCTATCCTGTAGGTAGGGAAATGGGCAGACTAGATGGGCCTAGCGGTCCTTATCTGCTGTCAAAATCTATGTTTCTATGATCTAGCCATGTCACGTCTGCATTTCACTATCTGCACTGGCTGCCTGTGAACTGGCGGATCACCTTCAAGGTCAGATTACTGACCTATAAGGCCCTACATGGACAGAGACCCAGCCACTATTCTCATGCGTTCTTGAACCCTGTCACTGTTTCCACCCCCATCACCTCCGCGGGTAAACTGTTCCATGCGTCCACCACTCCCTCCAAGAAGAAGTATTTCCTCTGAGCCTCCCCCTTCTAACTTCATAGCATGATCCCCTGTCCTTGAGCATCTTTTTCTGTGGAAAATGCTTTCCTCCTGTACCTTGTTTTTGCCTGTGAGGTATTTGAATGTCTATCATATCTCCATTTTCTCTTTTTTCCTCCAGGGAGTAGATGTGAAGTTCCTTGAGCCTTACCCCATTTGATGCAGGCCATGTTTATTTTGGTTACTCTCCTTTGTACCGTCTCCACCACTCTCTATGTCTTTACAGAGGCGGAGCCTCCAGAACTATACATAGTACTCCAGGTACAGCCTAACCAGTGATCTGTATAGGGATATTATTACCTCCCTCCTTCTGCTGGTGATTCCCCTTCCAATGCAACCCAGCATCCTTCCAGCCTTCCTTACTGCTTTGTCACACTGCTTCCCTACCTTCAGGTCATCAGAAATTATCACCCCCATGTCCCTTTCCTGCTTTGTAACTGTTCATACCTCTCCTCCCAATGGTATGTTGCCCCTGGGTTCTTATGCCCCAAGTGCACTGTTTTGCACTTCTTTGCGTTAAAACCCAGTTGCCAAGCTCTTGACCATCCTTCCAACTTTACTAGAACACTTCTCATTTTTTCCACTCCTTCGGTTGTGTCTACTCTGTTGCAGAGTTATATGTCATCTGCAAACAGGCACACTTTCCCTTTCAGCCCTTCTACAATGTCACTGATGAAGACACTGAAGAGGACCGGCTCTAGTACTGATCCCTGTGGTACTCCACTGGTCACTGTGCCTATTCCGGAGCAACTGCCATTTACCACCACCCTCTGACTCCTATTGCACAGCCAATTCCACCCATTTTACTACCTTAAGACCTACTCCTAGGCTTCCCAGCTTGTTTAAAAGTCTTCTGTGTGGAATAGTGTCGAAGGCCTTGCTGAAATCCAGGTAGGCCACGTCCACCGCTCACCCCTGATCCACTTCTCTGGTCACCCAATCAAATAACTCGATCAGGTTTGTCTGGCAGGACCTCCCCCTTGTGAACCCATGCTGCCTCTGATCCTGCAGGTTACTGGTAACTAGGTATCCCTCAATTCTTTCCTTTAATAGTGTTTCCATTACCTTGCCTACCATTGATGTCAGGCTGACTGGCCTGCAATTTCCTGCCTCCTCTCTATTTCCACTTTTGTGGAGTGGGACTACATCTGCCCTCCTCCAGTCCCCCGGTACCTCCCTTGTTTTTAATGATGTGTTGAAAAAGGCTGTCTGAGGTGCAACTAACTCCTCTTTCAGTTCCCTCAGTATCTTGGAGTGCACCCTGTCTGGCCCCATTGCTTTGCATACTTTTATCTTTGATAGTTCACTAAGCACTCTTTCTTCTATAAAATGGTTTTGTGTCCACTTCCCATCCCTTTATACCCTTGCCCTTTACTCCTGGCCAGTCCCCCCCCCCTCCATAAATACTGAACAGAAATGGTTATTTAATAAATCTGCTTTCTGGTGGTCCTCTTCCACATTGCACCCTCCTTCCCCTTTCAGTCTTACTATCCCCCCTCCTTTGTCCTTTCTTTTTTCACTTACGTATCTTAAAAATATTTTATCTCCCCTTGTCACTGACTTGGCAATTCTTTTCTGTGTCTGTGCATTTGCGCTTCTGACTGCCTTCCCTGCCTCCCTTTGTTTCTCTTGGTAAGCCTCCCCTATCCTCCTCCTCCTCCTCCTGTGTTTTTTTTTTTTTTTTGTACGTTCTAAACGCCTTTTTTTTTTTTTGCTCTTACCTTTTCTGCTACTTCTTAGAGAATCATAGTGGTCTCATTTTTCTCTTGCCCTTGCTCACCTGCCTTATACAGAAGTTAGTAGCTTGCCCAATTCCCTCTTTTATTTTTGCCTACCTTTCCTCAACTCCCCCCAGTTTTCATACCCCTGCCAGGGCTTCCCTCAGGCATTCTCCCATTTTCTTAAAATCTGCTCTCCTGAAGTCCAGGGCCCTCGCACTTGTGTGATTCGATTCTGAACCGGTCCTCACCTCAAACCACACTGTATGGTAGTTACTGTTTCCTAGGTGGTCCCCTACTCTGACGTCAGTCATACTGTCCCCGTTTGACAGTACTAAGTCCAGAAATGCCCCCTAGAGAGTGGGTTCCAACATTAATGGCCTGAGGAACTCCCCTTGCATGGAGTTCAGCATGTACCTACCCCTGGTTGAAGCTGTAGCAGGGAGACTCCAATCCACGTCCGATAGATTGAAGTCTCCCACTATCAGTACCTCCCCCTTGCGAGCCATCTTCTGGATTGCTTCCACCATTTCCTTAACAACCTCTTCCCCTTGTGCTGGAGATCTGTAGATCACTCCTGTTCTAATAGCGGATCCTTTCCTTCTTTCCAGAGTGACCCACAGTATCTCCTCACTTCTCTGCTTCTCCTGTATTTCCGTGGCTTTTATGTTATCCCTTACATATAGAGTCACTCCTCTCCCCTTTCTGTCTACTCTGTCCCTTCTGAACAGCGTATATCCTGGAATGGTTACCTCCCAGTCCTGGTTTGCATTGCACCAGGTCTCCTAGATTGTGACCAGATCAAGGTCTGCTTCCACCATGGTACTTACATTCTCCTCATACTGTTCATCAGCATTTGCATTTTTTCCCCCTCCTTCCTAGTGACTCATTCCTATCTTGTTTCCATTCCTATTTCATAAGGTCACTTTTTTTTTTTTTTTAATATATTTTTTTAAATATATTTTATTTATATATATTTTTATTGAATTTTGTTTCCTTATAGGACAGGAGACATTTTACAATCAGAGTTTTTTCTATGCTTACTCCAGATTTGTTGTTATACAGTTTTACACTATACATTTATGAATGGAGATCTTTTACATTTGATACAGATTAACATTAAAATAAATTACTGATATTCTTTGCTAATACCGAATAAATCTGAGACATCATTCTAGTCTTATTTCTTCTCTTTCCCGGTTCCCACACATCATGGGCAAAAATCAGGACCAACCCTTGCTTGGTAGAGTGACCATCTCTGCCAGAGAGTGGCGAACTTGTCAATTTGGTTATTACGTTTTGCAGTGATATTTTCCATCTGATAAATGGATTTCACTATTCGCCTCCAATCTTGTATGGTTGGAATTATTTTGGTCATCCATTTCCTTGTTAAGGATTTTTTTGCAGCCAACAACATAATGGGAAGCAGGATTTTTGTCCGGTGGGACGATCCGGTAAACAGCCATGAGCACCACCGGCCGTGAGCTCAAAGCTCTCCCCGAGGCTTTCACTGGATTTCTTTTTGTATATTTATCCAGAAAGGCATCAGGCGTGGACATTGCCACATTATGTGTGCCAAGTCTGCTGTTTTGGCTCCGCACTCCCTCCAGCAAGCCCCAAATTCAATCGGAAGGTATTTAGTCAGACTCTCCGGTGACCTGAAAAACCTTGATCTACATTTCCATGAGTATTCTCTCCAAATATGTGATTGGGTGATTTTGACCGCTCGCAGTGATGAAGAGGACCATTCTTCTTTAGATACATCGAGGGCTAAATCTTTGTTCCAAATTATTAATATTGAGCTTGTTGATTCTTTGGTTTGATCTTGCATCAATTTGTATAAGTTTCCAATTAAATGGTTCCAATGTTGTCCCTGAGAGTGGTCAAAAAATAGTTTTAAAAGGGGGGGGGAAGGGAGGAGTCAGTTTGACCTGGATGATTCTATTACGTAGTAGATGGTTTCCGATTTGAAGGTATCTAAAATGATCGACATTTGGTAAGTTAAATTTAAGTTTTAGTTCTTGAAATGGTAGAATCCCATTTGGACCCAAGAATTGGAATGCCTGCTCCAATCCTAGTCTACGCCAGCGGGAAAAAGTTAGGTCATTATGAGATGGGATGAAAAGGTCGTCCTCTGAAATAATCTTACAATATTCATTGATTAACTGGAGTGGCTCTTTATCTCACATTTTAAACCATATTTAAGACCTGTGAGGAGATGTCAGTAAAGTCTCTTAAAGGAGGAGTCCTCCCTGGTGAAGAAAAAAATATTTTTTTTATGTCATACATATCGTTCAGATGAAACTCCAATTTCTTCCATAGGGAATCAAACTGTTCAGAGAGTCATAAAAGAATAATTTTAAGAAATGCGGCTTCTGCATATTTTTTTGAGGTCCGGGAGGTTAGTGCCACCCTGGGCCAGTGATAGTTTTAGAAATGAAAGACGAATTTGTGGTTTTTGCTTGTTCCAAATAAACACTGATATCATGTTATCCCATGACTTAAAGTAGTATTGAGATGGGAAATATGGAATGTTTTGGAACAAGTACAGAAGGCGGGGTAAGACATTCATTCTAATAGTTTCAATGCACTGGAACAGGGAGAGTGAAAGGTGAGTCCATCTATCCAGGTCTTTCTTGATCTCGATGGAAATAGGTTCGTAGTTGATTAATTCAGTTACATGGAGATTATGGGGAATGTGTATACCAAGATATTTTAGTTTGGTTGAGTGCCATTTAATGACTAAACTCTGTTTTAAAGTGTTTGGGGAGGTGTAATTATATAGGAGGGCTTTGGTTTTTGTAATGTTTACTTTAAAACCAGCTAATTCTTCAAATCGGGATAACATTTTCCATGTCTCTTTCATCGAATCTGTTGGAGATAAAAGGGAACGGAGAATATCATCAGCAAAAAGACTAATCTTATATTCAGACTGCTGCATTGGAATGTCCTCTACTTTTTCTGATATTCTTATGGCCCTTGCTAAAGGTTCAAGGTATAATACGAATAGTAGAGGGGATAAAGGACAGCCCTGCCTTGGCCTATTGAGAGCAGGGAGGAGAGTCCCCCTTTTATACGAATGTAAGCTTTTGGTGAAAGGTATATTTAACTCAGCCAATGTAGTAAAGAGTCCGGAAAGCCAAAAGTTTTTAATGTATCCCAAAGAAAGGGCCAATGGACCTTGTCAAATGCCTTTTCAGCATCAAGGCTTATAAAGGCTGCTGGGATTTTCCGAGTGTGAATATATTCCATTAGTATTAAAGATTTTCTAACGTTGTCCATAGTCGACCTGTTTTTTTATGAAGCCAGCTTGGTCTGGATGTATTATTGCTGGGAGTATAGTTTCTATTCTCTTGGCCCAGATGGCCATAAAGATTTTATGGTCTGAATTTAATATAGATATCGGCGATAAGAGGAGGGGTCTAATTTGTTTCCATTAGGTTTTGGGATAGCAGCAACTGTGGCATAATCCCATGATGGCGGGGGTAAGTTTCCCGCTGCCGTTTCTCTATACAACTTGAGAAGTCTTGGGGTTAGTTCTTTACTGAAAATTTTATACCATTCGCTAACGTATTCATCAGGGCCGGGGCAACAACCCGAAGATTGTTTAGTGAGGGCGGCCTCTATTCAATTACTATTGGGGCTTGTAATTTCTGGGCTTGTATTGTTGTGATTTTTGGGAGCTGTAGCTGAGCTAGGGAGGTTTGTCTGTCCTCTTGGGAAGAGGTATTATGTGTTGTATAAAGCTGTTGGTAATAATAAGCAAAGGCCTGTCTTATGTCTTCTTCTCTGTGGGTAATCTTACCAGTTTGAGGTTGTTTAATTTTTAATATTGTTACTGCATTTTTCCTTGCTCTCAGCTTCTGTGCCAATCTGCGTGTTCCCCTAGATCCACCCTCATAATTAGTTTGTTTTAAGTATATTAGAGACATTTGGATCCTTTCATCTGTTATTTTTTGAATTGCCGATGAAGTTTCTCTTATTTTTGTTAGTACTTCTTTGTCCCCTTCTCTATAGAGCATTTGAAGAGTTTGTAAGATCTTGGTAAGATCATTGTATCTCCTCTCCCTTTCTTTTTTTTCCATTGAGGCATACGCAATAACCTCCCCTCTAATGGTGGACTTCATGGCGTCCCATAATATGGCTTCTGAGGCAGCCGATGGTGCATTTTCTTCCAAAAATTGTGGAATTCTCTTTTTTATTTGGTCGGTAAATTCTTTATCTTTTAGAATATAGGGATTTAGTCTCCAGAGTGTTTGTTTCGTTTTTTTACCCAAATCCACTTTCAATAGTAGAGGGCGGTGGTCAGATATTATTTTTGGACAAATAGTTATGTCTCTCACTGAGGAGAAATGTTCGCATGAGGTAAAAAAAAAAAAAAAAAAAATAGTCTAGTCTGGAATATGAGTGAAATCTTCCCGAATAATATGTGAAGCCTGGGGCTGAGGAAAAAAAATTCCTCCAGATGTCTACCAGACCAAGGTTTTCAAGTTGTGCTTTCAAGAACTTTACTGGTGTTGAGAGACGATAGACTTTAGGATTAGATGAATCAAGGTTTGGAGTGATTGCCATATTGAAGTCACCTGCTATGAGTAGTTGCCCCTGATGGAGGTCCAATATTTTATTTAGTATTTGCCGGATTATAGGTGATCTAGTCTGTGGAGGTAAATATATATATTGGCTAATGTCACTTCTTGATTATATAGACAGCCTTGAAAGATGATATAGCGTTCCAATCTATTGGGCTGTATGCTGTTTATTTTGAATTGGGTAGTTGATGGGATCATTATTGCCACACCCCTTTTACGTCCACTCGGGTGAGATGAGGAATAAATGGTGTATTGACCCGCCCCCAGTTAATTTCTGGTGTTCAATATCTGAAAGGTGGGATTTTGTATAAATATAACATCTGCCTTTGTTTATTTAAATGCTGCATCACTCTTGATCTTTTGATGGGGTTATGAAGGCCGTTTACATTTACGGGATAAATCCTTACCGGTTGGGAAGCCATTTTTTTTTTTTGTTCTTGAATTCTTTTTTTTACTGTTTTAAGTTTTATACTTATTACTTTTGCTATCATTTTGGGTTTCTGAGTTTTATTATTTTTTTGTTTATCTTCCAGGTCACCCCAGTCCATCGTCACCCGGATCGCTCCCCGGATCATTTTGAAAAAATAACCAACTGTATTCAGTTCTTTGTTCACAAATCTGTTGGTTCTCCCCCAATGAAAGTTTCTGAAGTATTTGTAATAATGTGAAACACTGAAATATTGTACCCTGTCTCCTGTGTCTCTTTCCAGCTTCGTTGCTTGAACAAATGTTAACTTTAACATTAATTGTAACTATGTAAAAAACAGTAAATAAATGGCAAAACTGTGAACCTGTGCAGTTTTCAGCTGACAAATCAGCATTGCTTAACAAAACTATATATATATCAGAACTTCCAAAGTTAGGGTGGTATTAAAATTCCACCCTTCCATAATCTCAATCTGGTTTCCTCTGGAAAATCGGGAGTTGATTGAGGATCTCTTTTAATAGAGATACCTCAGAGGGTGCAGGTCAGCACCCAAGGGGTTCAACAAAATGGGCAGTCTAGGCTCCACGAACCTCCCTTTATGATTAGACCCCCCTTTTCCCTGCATTACGGGGAAGAAAAAAGGGATGATCAAGACCTGATCCCCACTCCGCTGGACCCACCTCCCCGCCCTCCTCCCTCCTCCCCTCCTCCCTCTCCTCTCCGTCCCCCTCTTTTATTTGGAGGAGGGTCCCTTCAAAGAGGGACCTTCTCTCAGATGAACAGGGACCCCTAATTGTAAGAGGGCACCCATTCACACAGATCAATTCCCTGACCTTGGAAGGATGGGATAACCACCTATTTCTTCCCCTTACTGCCCCCAATAGACTCAAGAAGAAGCCTGAGGTTGGTTTGAGGGATACTGCTCCTCCGTTAAGCACTCCCCTTACCTCAGATAGTCTCAATCCCTAAAATCGTGGGGGCCTTTACCCAATACTCCAGCATACGCTGGACACCTATTTATTGTCTTGCCTATATCAGGATTCAGAAGGGGGTCTTCCCAAGGTTGAAAAAGGAATGAACCGTTGAACAAAAAAAAAAAGGGGGTAATAAATAAATAAATAAAGTGAAAAATCCAGGGAGAGGGGGAACAGAATCCTTGACGTGACCCTTCTCACCCCTCTGGGGGAGCTACACTAGTGGAAAAAAAAAACCCTCCCAAAAAAATCTAAGGGCCTATGGGTTATGTAAGGGAAAGAGAAAAAAAAAAGAGAAAAAAAATAAATAAAAAGAGATATATTAGTGCTTAGTATGTCAGGATCCAAGATTTAATTATTATGTCCAAAGTCCCTTGGATCTAGGTTAAGAATTTTGACTTGGACTTCCGGTGATGTCATGATTAGAGCAGCAGCTTAGGTTGCGAGGCTCCCCCTGAGACCAAACAAATAACCTCGATATTAGCAGCCAACCGCAGGTTAAAACAACCATAATTAAACCCAAGAGATTTCAATATGCCCAGGAAGAGAGGAGGTGCTAAACAGGGGTCTCTGAAATGCTTGGATGGGGAGAGATCCCAGGAAGAGGATTCAGAGAGCGGGGAATCGCAGGCTTATCAGCCTCCGGCCACAGCACCTATGGCCGAATTAGTGCTGAAGCACTGATTCTGCAACGACAGATGGCTCAAATGCTAGCAGAGATACGAGACTTCAGGAAGGAGATGAGGTCGACTGCTACTGCCCTCCAGACTGACCTCAGTAAGCTTGAAAAAAAGACAGGACGATTGTGAGGAGCAACTGACCGCGACAGACAAGAGGGTGGAGGAGACTGAAAGAGCCGTCGTCCAGCTACACATGCAACTGAGGGGCCTGCAAGACCGCGCAGAAGATGCAGAGAGCAGGAGCCGTCGGAATAATATCTAACTCTAGGGGCTCCCGGAAGGAGTGGAGGGCACAGAAATTATTTCTTTCACACAAAAGCTATTAAGGGAAACACTTAAACTACCAGAGACGATCTCGTTGGAGATGGAGCGGGTACATCGTACTCTGGGTCCCAGGCCTGCAGCAGGTGCGCGCCCTCGTACTATCCTGCTAAAGATCCTATGACACCAAGAAAAGGAAACGGTGCTCCACACAGCATGGAGACAGGGCTCAGTTTTCTACAAAACTCACAGGCTGTACCTGGAAAATGACTTTGCCCCTGAAGTGATGACGCGCAGAAGGGCCTACATACCAGTAATGAAGGCACTTAAAGCGGCAGGCATACACTTTAGGACACTCTACCCCTCAAAAATGGTGATTCAGTTCAACGAGAGGCCTCTCACATTTGAAAGCGCGGCTGCAGCAACTGCCGAACTCAAGGCCAGGAAGATGGAGATCCCCCAACAACGACCGAATACTGAAGTGCCTATCGCAACTATGCTTGCCCAAAAAGCCTGGAGTGCTAGCCAACGAGATTCCAGATGGCGTCAATGAGTGGAGGTCATACAAACTATAATAAGCACCCTGAAGTCCAGGACCCAAAACCCGCGGGAGACAGAGGGGACCCTGCAGGATCCTAAAACATGAACTGCCGCAAGTATAAAATGTGGACTTTACTTTGATTATGAGGGCCCAGCTGAAGTAACTATGTAAAAACTTAAATGGGTCCAGTAAAAGTTAAAATAAACTACATTAATCTTAGGGGAGTAAAGAGGGAGGAGGAGAGGGACGTGAAGGGGGGCTGATCAGATAATCGGGAATCAGCAACAGTTTTCCTAGTCGGGTAGATACAATAAATGACACCTTAGAATAGGCCTGCGAATAGTGACTCCCAGATATTCAGTAGAGCCCAGGGCAGAGAGAGCAGTATAGTAACTGCCCGGAAACAGCTGGACGGCCGAAATCACCGGAGAGGCCCTGGACTGATTGGGGCCTGTCTGGCCTGTCCGGTGGACCAATAACTAAGCAAGGTCTCTGGGCCCCTCTCTCTAGCCAAAACAAAGCAGGGCAGTGCAAAAGCAGATGCTGTACCGGGCTGGTTGCATTTACCGCATGAGCAAGAGATGACATGGAGGGTAATGGGATCGGGGGATGGGGACAAGGTGACTTGGGGGAGGAAATGATTACAGCGGCCGCCCTGAGGGATCCCGACCCAGGGGCTCGGAGGGCGGCGCTTGCTCCTGCGGCTTACTCATGAGATGGGGCCTTAAGGCATGAGCTATAGACAGCGGGACCAAGAATATCCAGCGCACAGTATACTCAAGCTGGCCACTAAGAGGAGTGCCGCTACCGAGGCCTGGGCCACTTGGTTAAGCGATCCTGAAAGGTGATTGCCTGCCGCTTCCATTCATTGCCTGGGTGAACTGGGTGGGGGGGGAGCGACTGAAGGATCCGCCTTTCACCAGACTGGAGGAGCGATAGCAGTTTGCTCTCCTCCTGCAGGAGGGATGCGGAGGTCTGAGGGCCTAGAGGTTTTGGGGGGGGGATGACGGCGTGGGTGGAGGGGGACAAGGCCGACCAGCCGAGGGGGTCGCTGTCCGGGCCTTGAAACACTGACAGATGGGAGCACCTGACCCCCATGCTGACCCTGGACTGGATGGAGGGGGGGGGTAGGGGAGGCCTAAAAGCTGAACTGGTTGCCTCTCCCTTTCCACCCCTCCACCCTCTCTCTTTGTGTCCTTCCTATCCCTCCATAGTACATTACAGAGCCCTGGAAGACCTGATGAATGGGGACTTGCGTGGGCCTTGGGGGTCCTCGACGACAACGGGACCCCTCCCTGCAAGGGGACCGGGGAGTGACGGGTACACTGGGGCACAGCCATGCCCACAAGACCCATAACTGAGGGGTTCGGGGTGGATAATCAGGGATAGGGAGGAGGGAGGTATGCCAAAGGGGTCGACAGGGGCTCATATGGGGAGGGGGAGGAGAGACTAATGGGAAGGGGGAAGCATAACAAGGAAGGGGGATGCTCTAGAGGAATAACGATTGACAAAACAAACAGATCTGTGGAATTGCTAGGGCAAGGGGGTGGGGGGGGATTGGGAGACATCTTCGAAGGAAGAATGGACCAATACAACCGTCACACCCCAACTGGGCCACCCGAGACGGGATCAGAGTAGCTCCATCCCATGGCCCTGGGCAAATAGGACTTCTGGAGCACACTGGTGAAGGAGGCAGGTTGTCTACCCTCCACCTCAGCTTCCAGATGCTAACGAACGGCAGATCCTCAGAAGGCCATAGCGAAAGTAGCTACGAGGCAGCCTGAGCGATGTAACATGGGTAACCCTTGATGCCAGTGACAACAGCCCATGTCTTGGGACCCCCGTTTTGATGCCAGGCCATCTGTCCACAGAGTAACACCGGGGAAAGAAATGAGGCACACTCTTGTTTAGTTATGTGTTCCTCACTTCTCCTGTCCTCGGTCAATGGTTGGTCGAGGGTGGGACAGACGCGGCCGGACCTTGGTGGTGGACTCTCCCATCTGGGCTGAGGAAGGCCAAACCTTCCATTAAATCACTCGAACTGCTCTCAGATCATTAGAGATCTCAGGGGAGCCTGAGGCTCTGCTGTACACGCCACCTACCCCATTTACCTTTTCCCTATAGGTACCATTGGTACCTAATGCCCAGAGTAAAGAAGGACCGCAATGGTAGGATCTTATTCCTACCCCTAGATCGGGGCTTTGCCTGGATCAGTGGAAGTGCCAGTTGTTCAGTTTATGTTTAAGTGACCATGTTGGCCACATGGTGGTTTTTGACACCTATGTTGTTTGTTAATCTCTACGTGTTGTTTTGTTGGTATTGTAATGTATGTCAAAAGGTCATCAGGCTCACTTTATGTCAAGTACAGTCACAAACCTTACACGGGTTCAAAGAGACGCATTGCGAGGGGGGCTGGGGAGCCAGGTAACAAGCACCACAACCACCTGCTGAGATGCATGTGTCTAGATTGAAGTTATTGTCCCTAAACATCAACAGCCTTGCCTCTCCCATTAAAAGATCCAAGGTCCTAGCATACATCAGAAGATCTAAATCGGACATAGTTTTCCTCCAAGAAACTCACATGAATTCCACCGAACATGCTAAGCTAGTTAAGCTAAGCAGAGGGCAAGTCTACCACTCCTCTTGTAAGGATGGTAGACGAAGAGGAGTGGCTATTATCATACCCTCATACACTCCATTTCAGATGGACTTAACCTGGTCCGACCCGAAAGGCAGGCTGACCACTGTCCGAGGAAAACTTAACGATGAAGAGGTAAACTCTTGTTTACATATACCTCCTGCCGGGCATCACTGTCCCACAACTGAGGCCATTACTAGACAAGATAGTCCAGAAGACCAGGGATTTTCTTTTATTGGCAGGTGATTTTAATCTGACCACGGATCCCCGGATTGACTCCTCCAGTAGGAGACCCCAGAAACAAACAACCACCCAGCAGTTCTTCAACAAATTCGTATCGGAGGTGGGCTGGTGTGACATATGGCGGAAACTACACCCGCAGACAAGAAACTACTCTTATTAGTCCCCGGTACGTCATACCTACTCCTGCACAGATTATACATATACCCAAATAGAAAATCTGGCCACCATACATCATGCCCAACTTGGAGACATTTCTATCTCGGATCACGCCCCCTTGTTTACCTATTGGGACCTAGGCCTACAGACCAAAAATACGCAGTGGAGGTTAAACCCATACCATTTACGGTCAAAAATGTTTCGTGAGTTCCTCTCGGAGAAAATCACTGAAATTCTAATGGATAACCCCTCTTCGGATTCGACTCCATCGGTACACTGGGATACGATCAAAGCAGTCCTCAGAGGACACGTAATTAAATACATGGCGGAATTGGGGAGGCAACACAAGGAGTATAGGGCCAAATTAGAAGACACACTCCACTTCCTTCAAATGGCACATCAACAGGGAGACGAGTCAATTCTTCCCCAGTTACAACAAACCAAACAAGAGCTGGATAAACTGGCCCAACAGACTGAAACTGCCCTCACTTTCTTGAGGCAACAATTTTATGAAGTTGGACCACGAGCCACATGTCTGCTTGCATACCAAGTATGCAGACAGAAGAAGGGTGCAACGATCGCAACCACAAGACACCCTTCAGGTGGCCAGCCGCTCTCCAAAACACATGACATCGTGGAGGCCTTCACTACATTCTATAGAGCCCTCTACACTCCCGAGACTACACTGCCCCCAGCTCGGTTGATGGATTATCTAAACTCAGTCACCCTCCCAACACTCACAGAGGCACACAAGGATTCCCTAGTTGAGCCCATTATGGATGCTGGAGGTGATGCAGCTAATAGCCAACGCTAAATCCCTGAAAGCCCCGGGGCCAGATGGATATGGCGCGGAGTTTTACAAGGCCACTAGAGCCCAGGTCACTCCTGCACTCCTCCCAGTCTTTAACTCGGTGCTGGAGGAGGAGTCCCCACCCCAGTCCTGGTCCTACGCAACCATATCGGTGATTCCTAAACCAAGTAAGAATCCCCAAAATTGTGCCTCATATAAACATATATCAGTACTTAAACAAGACTATAAATTGTTTATGAGTATACTGGCGCACCGCCTGGATCAGGTTCTCCCCTTATTAATACACAAAGACCAAACGGGGTTTGTGAGGTCACGCACCACCACCGATAACATCAAGCGCTCTCTCCATGTGGTGAACCAGATGCAAAAGACCAGAGACTAGACAGTTCTAATAAGTCTAGATGCCGAAAAGGCCTTCGACAGACTGGCCTGGCCCTTTTTGTACTTAAAGGAAAACTACACCCAAAACTTGAAAAAATATATGCTATGCAGAGTGTTTTAATTTGTATGTGAAGTTCTAGTGTTTCCTTCCCTCTGACTGGTATTAGAAGTTTCTCCTAAATTAGCCTGCTAGCTTTAGGGTAGTTTTACGACCCCTGGAGATCTCCATATCAAATAGCTTTATTGCCTTTCTTTGTCCTACAATGCACCTTGTTTCATGTGATGGTGATGTGGCAGAGCCCATTAATCCAGCAGAAAGCATTGCATTACAATCAGTTCACAACAATAGAGATGGCTATATTTTAAAATCTGTAGAATTCAGCTTGGTGACCACCCTCATCCTAAAGGTTTTACTATCCTGAAAAACTTTGTTGCTGGTACTTTTGTGCAGCTTGTAAAGCTTCCAAGATATTTAGTTTGTTTGGCATGTGTGTGCTGAATGTTGGGTCTCTCTTACATCACAGTCACATGAGACAAGATGCACTGTGGGAACAAGAAATACAATTACACTATCAGGTATGAAGATCCCCAGGGGCCATAAAACTAACATAAAGCTAGCAGGCTAATTTGGGAAAAACTCCTAATACCAGTCAGAGGGAAGGAAACACTAGAACTTCACATACAAATTAAAACACTCTGCCCAACATATATTTTTTCAAGTTTTGGGTGTAGTTTTCCTTTAACTCTAAACAAATTTGGATTACCCCTCCACCTTCATTCAAATCCTGCAAAATATATACTCCGCCCCCCCAGGCATGTGTGAAGGTGAATGGGCATCACTCTGGTTATTTCCAGCTTCAAAGGGGAGCCCGACAAGGGTGCCCTTTATCACCTCTGCTGTTTGCCGTAGTCATTGAACCCTTAGCGCAGCCAATCTGGGAATCCCAGCAGGTCGAAGGGATCAAGATAGGAGATACAGAACATCGCATAGCCTCATATGCGGACGACATTCTTCTATACTTCCAGAATCCAGACCGATCAATCCCTGCAGTGAGACAAATCCTGGACACTTATAGCTCGGTGTCAGGATACAAGCTTAATTTGGCTAAAACAGAAATCCTCACTTTCCAATATGCTCCTACACAGAGCACCCGAGACACTCTGTCAGGCAGATGGAACCTGCTGAAGTACCTGGGAGTGCACATACCTCAAGATGCTACAAAATACTATAAACATAACTATGTACCATTTATTACACAATTAAAACAAGACCTACAGGCCTGGACAACCCTGTCCCTCAGCCTCTTGAAGAGAATAGACAATCAGAATGATAACCCTTCCGAGGGCTTTATATCTATTTCAAAACATTCCCCTATACATACCACCAAAAACCTTCCAAGAAATAAACTACCTAATAGTGAAATTTATATGGACTAATCAGAAACCCCGGGTCCGCCTAAAGATACTCTCCCTTGCATGTCAAGACGGAGGCTTAGTACTCCCAGACCTAAAGCTTTACCAACAGGCGATAACCCTCGTTCACATGATGGCCCGACAGACTAGAACCTCCAATCCACACTGGCTAGAAATAGAAAAGTCACTACTAAATGACCAGGCCTTTTTACAGGACATGTATCGCCAGGAACCAGGGGAAAGAACCCACCAGATCCAATCCTTGGTTAGCGGATCAGTTTAGGAATTGGTCCACGCTTAAAAAATCCCAAAAGCTGTTATCATATCAAGTGCTTATCTGCCCAATTTCTAACTTAACTGACCTCCCACCTAACAATATAGACAATGGTTTCCTGAAATGGGAAAAGCATGGGTTAAAGTATCTGCTACAAATAGTGACACAAGGATGTACCTGGACTTATGCAGAAATCCAAAAAAAATTCCATCTACCACATAAGGACTTCTTCCGCTATTTACAACTGCGACACTAAGTGGAAAATCTCCCACGATCTCTGTGGAACCCGGAAGGTTATCCGCCACTAATTCAATGTCAAATCCAACTAAACAATTCAAGGAAGCAAGACCACTTGATATCACTATACTACCAAACCCTTAACTCACAAAGGGAAGCCCTCACTAAGGACATTCGTACACAATGGTATAGGGAGACGGGGTATCAACTTTCTCTGGGGGATTGGAGGCAGGTGTGCAGCTACTCTGCCCGGGTCACTAGCTCACACCAATGGAGGGAATACGCCTGGAAGGTTTTGGTCCGCTACTTAGATCCCCAGTAGTCACAAGTCACTATTCCCCAAATAAAACAGCGGAGTGCTGGAGGATATGTGGCGAACCTTACTCACATTATGTGGGCTTGCCCAGCACTCAAAACCTTCCTAACGCAACTGGAGGTCCAGTTACAAGAATTCATAGACTCGCAACTCCAGCTGTCGCTAGAGATGTATTTATTTCTTATCTTCCCTAGGCCACATAGAGGTCCTAACACTAGATACCTGCTTTCTCTGCTTCAAACTGCGGTAAAGAAAGCAATAACTAGACAATGGTTAACAACTAGAATCCCATCATTACACGACTGGTGAGATAGCACAAAACAGATTTACAACATGGAAAAAAATAACACACAGTCTAAATGAACGGGAAGAGAAATTCACCACCAGTTGGACACGCTGGCAGATATATTACATGTTAGAAGACCCTGCCTTCGTTCCCTAAGGAACCATAGCTTAGGTGACTACCGGGGGTCACAAGCTGAGATAATGGAGACTTTGACTCCAAAGACCCAAACCTGGCTCCCCCGCTCCCTCGTGAGGTAGAGGCCCGCGCATAATTTAGCCCGGCCAAATAGGCTCAGCCAGGGTGGGACTTGTGAAAGGATTGTGAACTTGATACAGGAGACATGTACAAGTGTATTGACTACTGAGGCCAGACTGTAACCCGGAATGGGAGTTAATGTAAATACTGGTACTATGGCTTTAACCTGACCCCTTTACCCCCTCTAGGGAAGCCATCTCCTAAATAAGGGTGGGTGTCCTTGCCTTTAAATGTCCCACTAAATAAAATATGGGACATTGGACCTTTCAGTGCCAGGACACCCTACTGGGGTACTGCCAGTGGCAGGATCAATCTGTGAAACACCCATTGTTTCCCAAGCCTTAAATGTTACATTTAAATGTTAACCTCCCAGAGTTGGGGGTCGAGGGCCTGGAACTGGTCCCCCAGCTATAGAACTGTAAAGCCGAGTAGTGTATACCAGTTAGTATGAATTTCATATTGGTTTTATAGATTGACTGTACAATGTGAAAAGCGATGAATGTTTCTAAATATGTGAACAATGATGATTTATATGTATATAAGTAAAAAAAACTTAATAAAAAGAAGAAAAAAAAATAATTTTGACTTGGATGCTTCTGTTTTTCACCTGGGGGGGAGCTACTCATGCTGAGCCCTCCTACCAGGAAGAGGCACCCCAAGGGACCCGTCCAGGATGAGACATCTGACAGGAACGGAAGGGGGTTGGGACAGCACCAGGGGTGGGGACCCGGTAGCTCAACCAAGCACGACTGTAAGCCCCCCAAGCCAGGCGAGATGCCCGCCATCGAGGGGAATTTTTTGTACTATCCCATTCTTGTAATGCTGGATTGTTTGGGAAGGCGCCTGGTCTTCAGGCCATCACGGGCCCCCCCCCAGCCGAACCCTCCCACACATCCCCCCACGCAGCCTCCCTGAGAAAAGTACCGTGAGACTCACCGACCACCAGGACTTATTTCTGGTCCACTGTCACGGAAGGGTTCCTCAGTAGTCGAATCCTCTGCAACATTTCTTCCAGGCTGGGGCATTCCGTCAGGCAGCACTTGTCCCTGAGACGAGCTCCTCGAGGGTCCAAATCTAGTCATGAGTCACTCCTTAAGTACCCCTTTCTTGAATAGGTCTTCCTTAGCTTCCATGGCTGAAGAGTATGAAATGGGGCCCTCTGGTAGATATACAATCAGCTTGGTTGGGTAAAGGGTGCGAAATCTGATCTGTTGGGATCTTAGTATAGGAAACAATGGAGCATAGGCCCTTCTCTGACTCAGGGTGAAGGGAGCGTAATCATTGTCGATAATGATGCGGTGACCTCCAAACATAATTCTCCCTTCCTGCCATGATTTTTTTTTAAGAGCAGTTCCTTCGTCTGAAAACTCTGCATTCTGATAACAAATTATCTAGGCCTGGCGTCCTTCGTCTTAGGTTTAGGGCCAAAAGCACGATGGGCTCGTTCAAAATCGAGGGGATAATCAGGCCCAAGATCAAGAATTGTTCTGAAGAATTGATCGGCGAAGGCCAGAGGATCAGCACCTTCATCGCCCTCAGGGAGGCTGAAGATCCGAAGATTTTTTCTCCGCCCTCTGTTCTCTGCGTCCTCCTGCCTCAGTGAACAGTGAAGCTGGGCTTTCGCCAAAGAAAGAACTGCTGACTTGAGGGCGTTAATTTTGATGGTATTCTGGGAAATCTGCTGGTCTGCCTCCTCAGGCTGAGTCTGCAGCGTTTTCAGGTCGGCCCTCACCAGCTTAATTGAGTCCCTCATGTCCTCCCTGAAATCTGAAATGGCCCGGAGAATAATTTGCTCAGGCTGGGGGGAGCTTGAGCTGATTGTGTTTCATTACTTTTCCTTTTCCCTCCCTTGGTAGCCATCGATGAGTGGGGAGAGTAACAGGGGCTATCTGCAAAGGCTGCAGGTGAGCTAAGTGATGTGGATGAGTCAGGGTCACAAAGGCAGTCTTTCTCTTCCCAAGCAGTCAGGTCGTTAAGCAGAGAGAGAATCTATTATGCAAGTAAAGTTCCATCCAATGATGGGAGGAGGAACAGTTCTGGTAATCACTGGGAATTTGTCTAGGTATAGGGCTTTAACTTCTGTTACAGTTCGTTTATTTATTTTCCTTTTCCCCCCCCCTTCTCCTCCCCTTTTTCCCTCTCTTTCCCCTTTTTTTGAGCCTGAGAGATTTTCGAGCTGATGGAGGGTTACTTTGTATGAGCAGGAACTGGGTTGCACACTCCGGTTGGATTAGGGCCCTGCAGGCCGGTTGCTCCACCCTCGCGATCGAGTCTGCTGTCTAAAGGAAAGTCCGAGGTGGGAGCCTACTTCTGGGCAAGGACGGCGCTTAGTACTGCTCCAGTTCTCACCGGGAGCACTCCCGAGTCCCAATCTCCGTTAGACGCCTAGGCTTCCTCCTCCTTCCAGCTGGGACCAACCGCCGCTTCAAAAGGCAGAGGGGGGGTGTGCAGTGGGCTGCGTAGAGAAGCAGAAGCTAGCCCGACACTTAAATCAGGCTGGGGCCGCGTAGGCTGAAGCTCTCCTCCCACGCGATCGGAGCAGGCAACAAGGGGGAGCTCTTATTAATTACCTAACGACCAGAGTCAGCGAAGGAAATGGTTCCGGTGTTGCTGGGGTCCCGGGAGCCACGGGTAGAAGGCGTTCAGCGCGCCATTCCGGAACCGGAAGTCTAAGGTCACCCTTCTTTTGTCTCTTCTGAACCCACCTCACGATTAACCTTTTGCTTAGCACTAATTGGAGTACAGCGCACTGAGATGAGGGCATGAAGGAAAGGACCTTGTTAGGACATCAGCTACATGGAGAAACTGTGCAGTCAAAGATATTGTTCTCTCAAGGAGGCTATAGTTGCCAGAGTAGACTGCAATGTATCCCCTGTTGCCTCTACTAGGATTCCAAGATTAAGCTGCCATTGTAGAAGTACCTGCACGGCAGGTGCACTTGCCACTAAACCATCAGGTGTTGTGACTGATTCCACTTTTTATTCAGCACAGCAATGTATCTACCCCTTCCCACAATGACCAAGCCCAATTCTGAAAGCTAAAGAGGATTCTACAATTTTCTTCAAGTCCTCATCCAGTGCAGATATATCTAATTTCCTCTGCAGAGTATAAGTCAATCAGTTTATTGGGATGTAAACTGAGAGGTAACCTCTCTTTTACAGTTGCGATCATGAGAAATAAGTTACACAGATATGAAAGAGATACATACAGCCTTTCAATTCGGAGAATTATCAACAAAGTTATACAATTTATAACATACACAGTGGCTGTATAACAGTCAAGTTATCAGAGCTTTAAATCGGGTCAATGACTGCAAACTAGTTTAGCCATTTATTAGAGTTGCATCCAGGTTCCAAGAACTGGCATAGCTTAAGAAAGGGCACAAGGGGACTGGCCTGCCAGCGCAGTGGTTGGTATTCCACTTGCGGCACCAGCGACCCAGGTTCAGGAACGGACCTGGGTTGTCTGAGGGCCAGCTGGGGGAGACGGATCAAGCGTCCATAGGACTGCTCTCCCTCTCTGGGGGGAGGAGGTTCTGGATACTCTGTGCCACACTGACACCTAGCGGAGGCTGGGTCCACCGCGGCATCGATGCCAAATTGAACTTAGGGGCAGATCGGATGCCGGTCGTCATTGCACGACCCCATCCCTGTTCAAAGGGGAGAAAATAACATCCTGTGCCTGGCCGTCTAAATGATGCTCTGCCCCTGGTGCCTTGATCAGCCTCCAGGAGCCAGCTCCTCGACCAGACATATGTTGCGCAGCACAATACGGGGGTCGGTGCTACGACCCTGCTCTCTGGGGGGCAAGCCAGAGATAACAGGGTGGGTGCGGGCATATCCGGAGGTGCAGGCAAGGGGGTCCGTGATCAGAACGGATCCCGACGGTTGGCAAGGGAGCAAAAAGCAGAGTAATGAAAAAAAAATAAAATAAGAAAGGGCACAAGTACAAACGTTTGGAATAGTATATATATATAAATAAATCTCCTTAGACATCAGAGCGTGACCATTGTTGTTTTTCACATATAACAAGTTTGTCAGATATGATGGAACCACATCAAGAAGAACCTTGTAAAGAAACACATAGCAATGAATTAACCTTTGGGTGTCTGAATAGGCAAAGCAAGGCAAAATATATTTCTATGGTGCCCAATCGTGGAGGCTCTGGGCACCTCACACAAAGTAAATGGCACACCGAACAATAAAACTGTACGACAATTCAGATAAAATAATCAGTATCACAGATTAAACAAATTAAAACTAATCATAACTCCACTTCGGGGAAAGCCAGGGAAAATAAGTAGGCCTTAAGACCCCTTTTAAACACCTCAACTGAGACGGCCTTTCACACACTGGGTGGAAAAGTGTTCCAGAGGACCAGTCCAGTGATGCTGAAAGCACGATCGTCAGATGTCTTCAGTCTGGTCCTCGGAATGGAGAGGAGGGCCCCGAATTGAAGAGCAGAAGGAGTGGACTAAGGATGCAGGTGGTAGAAGATCTGACAAGTAACCAAGGCCTAGACCATGTAGGGCCTTAAGTGAGCAAGCCCACTTTGACGAAGATCCTCCACCTGACCGGCAGCCAGTGCAGGGCACGCAGGACCGGAGTCACGTGACTGGACCTAGAAAGGCCAGTCAGTAACCTGGCCACTGCGTTCTGCACTAGCTGCAGCCGGCAGAGGGTCCCTCCAGAGCCATCGAAGTATAGAGCATTACAGTAGTCCAGCCTGGACATCACAAAAGCATGGACCAGTGTTGGCAGATCTTCAGGCGGAACTAGAGGTTTGATCCTGGCAATATTTTTTAAGTGGTAAAAACCACTATGGACAATGGCCAACATTTGAGACTCAAGGGTCAGGCCATCGTCCAGAATTACTCCAAGATCTTGCACCCTAAGGGAGGCAGTCAATGGCACAGATACCAGGAAAGGACCAGTGATTGAGCTGGAAGCACACCCATCTTGCCCATGACCCGGCTCGATTAACAGAGTCTCCGTCTTGTCCGGGGTCAGTAGCAACCAGCTGGAGGACATCCTGTCATTGATCTCGGCAAGGCAGCTGCTTAGTACATCCATGGCACTATGTGTTCCCTTGGGCAGAGGACAAATACAGTTGGTTATCATCTGCATAGCAGTGAAAACCCACACTGTAATGCCTAATGAGCTCACCCAGGGGTAGCATGTACACCGCAAATAACACTGGTGACAAGATCAAGCCTTGAGGTACCCCACACGGCATAGGCCTCAGTGAGGAGGAGAAATTTCCCATCACTACCCACTGCCTTCTGCCTGACAGGTAGAACTCAAACCAGGTGATGACAGTGCCGGTGAGTCCACAATACTCTCTAAGGCGACAGAGAAGCACAAAGTTATCAAGTGTCAAATGCTGAAGAAAGATCGAGGAGGACCAGAACTGATCTGTCTCCTCTATCTCTAGCCCTTAGTAAGTCATTTTGCACCCTGACTAAAGCCATTTCTGTACTATGCTTCGCTGTGAAACCTGACTGGAATGGCTCAAAGATTTCAAAGGACACAAGGTGATCCTCAAGCAGCTGCGCCACCACTTTAACAAGCTTGCCTAAAAAGGGTAGGTTGGAGATGGGACAGTAATTCGCCAGAATGTCAGGGTCAAAATGTTTTTTTTCAGAAGGGGCCTAACTACAGCCTCTTTCAAGGCATCAGGGAAGACCCCCTCTGACAACGAGCACCAGACAATCCTGGTGAACACCGGGCCAACAGCATCGACACATCTCAACAGGAAATGAGTCGGAGCTGGGTCCAGTTCACAACAGGTAGGCTTCAGCTGCAAGAAGACCTATGTAACCTCAGCCACCTCCACCGGTTTAAACTCGTCCCAGACAGGCAGAGTGCTTCTGATCTTCCCGGGCTGCACACTGCGAGGCATCAATCGCCTCACTGGTGGAATCCCCTGATGGATGGAGGACACCCTGTCAGAGAAGAACTGAGCAAACTCATCACACAGAGCGACTGAAAATGCTTTTTTCGGCTGTAGACAGACTGGATGTAACAGTCTGTCGACAGTTTGGAACAGCTAAACTGGTCTGTTCTTCCCTGCAGCAATCTACCTGGACAGGACCTCTGCCTTCTTATGGTTGACTGCCCTGTGGTACTCATGATAATGAGTACGCAAGGCCAGTTTGTCCTCCTCTGATTGGGTCTTCCACCAGCAATGCTTCAACTTCCAACCAATGATCTTCATTGTCCTGAGCTCCCCATCAACCCAGGGGGATCTCAAGAGAGAGGAATTGGGTCGTACATGAACTGGTGTGACGGCATTGAGCGCCCTGGCCATATAAATTAAATTCCACCAAGACACATGTATTACCATTTTACTGAGCTCCACCTCCTTCTATAAGAATTCATTACTCCTTTCACCAGGACCTCACTGCCCTTAAATATCTTGGTATTACCCTGACCCTGTCTGGAGACGGGCCCTACCAGGCTAGCCATGAGCCTCTGTCTGCTCAGATGTTAGTGGATTTGCAACAGTGCAGCATCATCCACTGAGCCTTAGTCGGAGGGTAGACATGGTCCAAATGATTATGCTCCTGCATTTCTTTGGTATTACTTCCAAAATGTCCTAGAAGTTAATTTTGCATGTTACTGCTCCCGAAAGTGTGTGTGTGCGTCTGAGGGTCTGGCCCTGCCTAATCTGAGACTATATTATACTGCCTCTCAAATTTGGATCCTGTTTGCTTGGCACTGAATTGGACCTGGGCCACAATGGCTGGCCATGGAATAAGTACTGCTCCCTTCGTGGGAGAAGACCCACTATGTCTTCACCACAGCTGCCCCTGATTTGACCGAGACATAGCATAATCCCTGGATTGCCTGGGTTTGACAGGTTTGGCAAGAGACAGTAGTGGCTCTGAACCTTTTTGGAGCCAAGAGGCAGGTATGCCCCATAGCACAATGGTCTGCTTCATGTATAGACGCCACATATCACAGGAAGATAAGACTCCTATTTATCCCAGTTTTGCTCTGATGGGGTAGTGTGCCAATTTCAGGACTTGCAGAATCAATATGGCCTTGACAGGTGGGAATTTTTAGATACCTCCAGGTTCGCATTACCTTGAGTCCCCCCAAGGAAGCGGTACCCAGCTTAGCTCCTCCTTTGGTTCGTGCCCCGATAGACATTAGTACTCCAATTTCTGCATACTTAATCTCTCACCTTTACCAGGCACTACAAGCCACACAACCCTACAATACCTTATATGTTGCGGATAAATGGGGTGAGGAACTGGGGCAAGCTTTAGACCAGACCAGATGGGAGAGGGGTTGTTCAGAGGCGAGTACAATCTCTTTGTCCCATATCTGGTGGGAGTATGTCTGGAAGTATCTCCTCCATTATTTTAAAACCCCGGTTATTATGGCTCAGTAGGGTGGTCACCATGGTGCCACCTGCTGGAGGCACTGTGATGACCAATGGGAGTCCCAAGCTCATATTATGAGGGCCTGCTCGATAGGGAGACCCTTCATAGGGGAACCAGAAAGCGTAATGGCGGAGGTACTACATACTGGGATAACACTCACCGTGGAGGTAAATCTCTTGCACCAGTACCCAAGGGCACTGAAAGATAAGAGAGAAATACCTTGTTGGTGTCATGCTCCAAGCCTCCAAAAAAGTTCTCACTCTTAAGTGGCTTATGACTCAGGGGCTGGATCTGGGTCAATGGAGAGAGAGACGGTGAATTCCATATATCATATGGAAATGATCATATTCAGCCTTAATGAGCGCTCTGAAATGTTCACATCTCGGTAGGACTCTTAGGTGATGCATGTTATGCAGCACAATCCAAACTTTGTTCCATGACCTCATGAATTATGGGCAGAGGAGAAGCAACAGTGGACAGGAGGCAGTGAGGGTAGGCAGGAGGAGTGCCCGGGTGCAGGATGCCAAGGCAGAGTGTCTGTGAATGGATGTCCCTCCCATACCCCTCCTTCTGGTGTATATGATGTCGCTAGCACCTGCAGATGGATACTGCAGTTCAGTTCAGTTCCCTGCCCTCAAAGCTGTGTTGGGGGATATGGGGAACTGCAGATCAATTTTATTATCGGGATTTGATTATATATTTACCCTGTACCACAGCTTGCTGCTCGTCTACATTTATGGCGGTATGGCTGTGCAACTTGTTTGTTTTAATAAAAATATATATTTACAAAAAAGAATTAGCCAAAGAGACTCAACCCAAAAGAAGAATACAAAGTGCAATGATGAGTTCTCCATGTCAAGCCAGTTACGAACCTAAAGATCACCAACTGTGGTCATTTTTAAATATTTTTTCAAGCCCTCACAGCAGTGGCCTACCACTTAAGGGTTTCAGAAGTTCACTTCTCAGTTTTTTTTATAGCCTCTATAACTAAGTGGAAGGATTGTAAATCCTTGTTGAGGAGCTGTCATCTAATCCTTCCTGGTCCCAGATTTGAGTAGGTGCCACCCCTGTGCTCGCACGTTTTGTGACAGTTTGGAGAGCATGGAGGCAAGCTGTATTGATAGTAATGGGAGCAGGTTTTTAAATACTATGTTTTTATATTTTAGAGGGCCACATGAGTCAAATCAAAGCCACAGCTCAAATAGCAAGGCCCTTGTTAGTTGAGCCATGTCTTTCATTTGACACCTGTAGCCCTCTAAAACATAGTATTAAAAACTGGCTCCCATTACTAGTAATACAATGTGCCACCATACTCTGCAAATTAATAACGCCTCAAAAAGCGAGATGCAGGGGCATCGTCTATAAAATCAAGACCAGAAAGGGGAAAGGCTTTGGCGGCCTGCCCCTCTGACTGAGGATTTATGATCCCTTCCCCGTAGTTAAAGAGGCTTTATAAAATTCAAAGAAGTGGACTCCTTAAGTCCTTTAGAGGTAAGCTGCTGCTGGGGGGCTTAAGGAAAGCACTGAAACCGGTGCTCTTAAGTGTACTGTGATATAAAGGATCTAACATTTCTATTAGAGCAGTGGATGCATTTCCATAAATACAGTCTGCATAGTCCTACTGAGTAAGGAATAATGAAGTAACCTATTGTATATGTGAATGAATAGATTAAAATATGCCTTATTTCTATAGAAAAAGGTAAGCAGTTTTTTTTCAGTTTACCTGACAAATGCTGAATATGATTTTTAAATGTCAAATTATTGTCAAGAAATATGCCTAAGTGGTGTGCAGTCCTTCCTCTGTGCTGACCACCCTTACCAACTTATTGCCATCCACGGACACGTCCATTTGGCTGCTGACCCCCCCCCCAGTTCATTTATATAAAGGTTAAAAAAGCGCAGATAGGGGCCACCCCTATGGCCCAGTGTCAGTGTGTTGCACTGTCATACAGGCGACCTGTGTCTGGGAGCGAACTAGAGTGGCCACAATGGAACGCAGGCCAGTGCATAGCAGCTGCCACTCTGTAATGCACAGTGGTCACGAAGAATGGTGTTGTGCCAGTGGAGCTTGATCTCTCCACAGACGCAGCAGAGTGCATTCAAGGCTGTCGGTAGGCTCTTACCACACCTGGGGAGGAGGGGGAACAGGGGATAAAAGAGGATAAAATCTCACGACCAGCTAAATGATGGCTGAAGTTCCTGGCTCCCATGGGTCTTAGCGCCCTTGACACTAGACCCTGTCCACCTGTTTGGACTGCTTTGGGGAGGGGGGGAAGACAACCCTGTCCCAGAACCCCTATTCTCGAAGAGGAAGATGTGGCTGCTGTCAGGTGACAGCAGGACCTGGGCGTGTGGGGGATGGAGTAACACCATGTCTGAAAAGGGTATATTCTTGATGTTGTTATGGTCAAAGGAGAAAAAAAAAAGTACTGCTCCCTTGACCTGGCTCTGATGGTGTAGGTACGCTGTGCTACCATGTGGGAGGCCTAGATCTGAGTCTCAGTCCGGACTCTTAGCCCAAGATCAATGGAATAAGGACTAAGTTGCAGGGGACAGATATGGCCATCTCACAGGAAAGATGCCTCCTTTTTGATGGATCCAGGGAGGCAGTGGATGCCTTCCAGCTCAAGTCATGGCATGGCAGGTGGTCTTGTGCATGAGAAGGAGGAGTAAGAGGATGGTAAAAACTGGGAGAAAAATCCCATGGTGTTTACCAGACTAAAGTCCAACCACCCCACTATGTATGCCCTCCAGCACGGCCACTACCTTCTGCTCTATACAGGGTGGGATGGTTTTTGAATAAGGAGACAATGCGGGGGTGAAGCTGCAGGCTTGTGATCTAGGATGTGGTTAGCTGAAGGACTGGAGGTGGGCTCCTGATGCTGGAACACAAAATTAGAATCCATGACTGAAGGCAGGCATCCATTGGGGAAGGAGACAAAAAGTGAATTAAAAAAGTAAACAGATGGCCAGCTCCGTGGTGCTGAGTGATGGGAGAAATCACTTCATCATGCCAGCAACCTGGGGTACATGCTCAGATCCTGAGATGTCAAGGAGGCCAGTAGGGAGGGCTCATGGCATCCCTAGAACATTCTCCTTGGTGGGGATGGGTTTGTTGCACCACTCAAGTTTTTGCTCCTGGTGGTGGCATGGCAGAGCTGCTTTGGACAGCATGCAGCTGTGGCAAAATTCTCCACAGAAAACACCCCCTTACCCCAAAACTACCCAGATTCTGCCTTTTTGAATGGTGAGGTGGGGGGGCAATCAGTGGACATTACCAGGCACCGCAGCCCAAAGGATTCCAGTCCTGCAGACTTTCAGAAAAGCAAAGCTGTAATCCTGCAGGAAAGTTCTGGGCAAAATCCTTTGCGCACCAGTCACACAGAAAATCCTAATAAAAACTGCTGCAATGAGGAACAGCAGCAAATGGAGATAAAAGAAAATCACCTGAAAATGAAGAAATCCCTGTAGGGCAGGCAGCTGTTTACCAGCTAGAACAGGCAGTAAAAGTGAGGGATTCTGGGAATAGGTGTGTCCTAAGACTTCTCTTATGCTGTTTCAACTTGTCCTAGCCGGCAGGGGGCAAACAGCCCAACCATCCGACTACTCACAGGAGCACACACAAATAATTAAGCACAACTTCCCCCTGCATGATTAAAGTCGGTGGCAATGCAGTATCAATATGGGGCAGACTTGGTCAGGAATCTCTCCAGACTGCTATCAGCTACAGGTAACTGCAATATTTACTTAAAAATTATTGTTTCATAGACTTTCAAACTACAGTGCTCCCTCACTTTAGCGAAATCATGGTTGTTATGAACGCCACCTGTAGCTCCCAATGTTAACAGCTCGTTTCTTGTTATCAGCACCACCGCGACCCCATCCGTCTGCTACCCCACCGGCTTTTGAACATTCAGAAAACTGGACAGTGTCCGACCGAATTTTACTGCTCCTTAAAAAAGTACTACAGTCAAAATTCATAAAACCATAAGTTGTGCAGAGTGTTTTCATTTGTGTGTGGTCCTGGTGTGTCCTTCCCTTCTGTTTGATGTTAGGAGTTTTTTCTAAATTTGCTGGTGCATTGCTTTTCTTCTTCCTACAATGCCTCCTGTCCCATTTGACACTACTGCGTCTGGGACATAGATTCATCAACTACTGGTTTAGAAGTAATTTTACAGCAGTAGAGCTGTGATTTTTTTACAGTTATCTATTCCCCCCCCAGAGTCCTCTGCATCCATCTGAAATCCCTCCCCCCCCCATGCAGGCACCGGGTATAAGACCCCCTTCCCTTGACCCCACGACTTACCCTTCGTGGCAGGGGGTGGGGAGCGATGCGACCCACTGGACTGGATTTAGTGTTCGGGAGGTGTCTTCCGGCTGTTGCAGAGGGGGACCATCGTCATCCTTGCAGAGGACTCCCATTTCATCTTTTCTTGCCTCCCCGAGGTCGGTGGCATGCAATGGTACCAGCGGTGGCAGACGTGCATGCATCCATGCGCACCCCCGCCAAGCGCCTGCCGCAGACTCTCGCCCACAGTCTCAGTGCTGACATGCTACCTCCCAGCCTCCGCTAGGTGGCAGGCAATCGCCGAGCACTGCAATCCCCCCTTCCCTGAGAAGGAGAGCAGTCCTAGGGACGCTCAATCCTTCTCCTCCCTGCCAACCCCCGGCATCCCATGTCCATTCCCGAACACAGGTCGCCGGTGCGAGGTAAGGCATCCAGCGCCCCAGCCCTCAGCGCCACCGGGCCGGCTTGTAGAGCTGTGATTTTTAAGGGAAATGTCCACTTGTAATCTGGCCCCACGTCCACGTGAGGAAGAGCCTGACTAGCATTTTCGAAAAGTGTAATAATTTTTTTAATTTACAATCTGTTTATTTAAATTTTATCTGGTTGATCCTACTGTCCCACCCACAAGCATTCTGACTTGAAAAGCCCCTAGCAGCACACCCACAACCTTCCACGGCTGTCCCGAGAATGACGTATGAGCTGGGAAGCAGCCGTGGGAGCATTCAGAGATGTTTAGTATAGTCGGAGTTTTTAATAGCTCCGGTCTGCAATTTTCAAGTCCCGGTGCTACACAGAGTCCAGGTACAGACTCGCAGTCAACTGGCATTTTGACTCGAAATGCCCCTAGTGGTGCACCCACAACCTCCCTCAGCTGTCCTGAGAATGATGTATGAGCCGGGGAGCAGCCGCGGGAGCGTGCACAGAGATGCTATTAATAGCTCTTGTTTGCAATTTACATGTCCCAATGCTATACAGAGACCAGCTTTAGACTGACAGTTGACTGCCCGTCTATAACTGGTCTTGGTATAGCACTACATGTAGGTTGCAAACCGGGGCTATTAATAGGTCCAACTATATAGGATACAAGATATCTGTGCAGAGACCAGGCATAGACTGGCAGTGACTGCCAGTTTATACTTGGTCTCGATACAGCACCATGACATGTAATACCTATCTCATCCCCAACCCCCAGCCCAGCTGGGACGCGTCATCTATCTACCTTGCATATACCCTTCTGCTACCTCAAAAACCTACGATCAAAGCCATATCAATTAGTTCTGTAGTAGTCCAGTTTTATATATACCCTGCACTCAAGCACCCTTC
Source organism: Neoceratodus forsteri (assembly GCA_016271365.2). Classification (NCBI taxonomy): domain Eukaryota; kingdom Metazoa; phylum Chordata; order Ceratodontiformes; family Ceratodontidae; genus Neoceratodus; species Neoceratodus forsteri. Next base: position 506,586,987 of record CM028129.1, read on the forward strand.
CCAAGTAATGCCCCCCATATCAATACCTCTGCCAAGAAAGAGCTTATATTTATGCAGCGTTGATTATGAAAACTCATAATGTTGCTACTTTTATGCTCAGGGAATACAGAAATAAACTCAGGCCCCACCTCTCCTATCACTTCCCCTACAGATTTTGCATCAGCCCCAGGCCTAAAAATGATGATGGTCAACGTCTGCAGCCTCATGAACAAAATAGACTTAGTAAAAGTCTGGGTTACACACACAAACCCAGACGTCTTAGTAGCAACAGAAACCTCTTAAGGGCAGCACTAAGGACCAACAAATAGGCTGCAGTCCTACAACACCTTTAGACTGGGTAGGCTGACTAGGGGAAGGGGTTAATTATTTATGTGAATTTCAAATTCATTGCCACCGAAATCCGTACTACTACCAGACCAAAGGAATTAGAATGTCTGGCCCCAAGACTCTCCCTGCACCCGTCTGAAGCAATCAACATCACTGGCTGCTACAGACTGCCAGCAAGGGGTACAGAACCATTGCCAGTCCTTAGAAACATCATTGAATCTAACTCTAATGAATCAATCATCCTTGGTGATCTAAACATGGACTGGCTGTAATGAGCTGGGTATCGCACAGCTCATCTCAGACCCTACAAGACTTAATGCCAAAAGTAGCACTAAAAGCTCCATATTAGATTTAATTCTTACAAACAAACTGCATAAAATTGCGCATACAGCCATCTTCCACACCGATCTTAGTGACCACAACATTGCTGTTTGCACAGGAGGTCTAGAAAATCAACCATAACACTCCACATTCATCACTAAGCGAAGCTTCCATAAATTCAAACCCAAAAGTTAGCTAGCAGACCTTCGGGACACGAACTGGCATACTTTTTACCTGGCCACTTCATTAGATGAGGCCATTAATATTCTTAATACTAACCTAACAAACCTAGTAATTAAGCATATCCCATTCATTAAATGTAGGGTGATAAAAGCCTTGCATCCTTGGTTCACGCCCAACCTGAAAGCAGCCCTGACCCAAAGGGACAAACTATGGACCAAGGCGAGACAGTCCAAAGCCCCCGCAGACTGGTTGGCTTTCAGAACCTCAAGAAATGCTTGTACCAAGCTGGTTAGAGCAGCAGCCAAATCAACTTATTACGTGGAAACTCCTGAGGGTGCCAAGGGTAACCCAGCCAAGATTTGGCAAACTATTAAAGCTGTTGAAGGTCAGAGAATCCCACCTGCAATCCCCATCAAAATTACAACTCAAGGTACCACAATGTCAGACCAGAGCATCACCCTAGAAAAACTAAATGAGCACTTTGTGACAGCAAGTCTAGCATTCGACTCCTCCCCAGCTGCTGGGCTTGTTGACTGCTCCCCACCCAAAGACATCCCCTCGGACCCTTAGACTCCAGGACACTTTCTGTTTCTCACCAGTGACTTTCAAGCAAGTTGAGGACTTATTAATAAAATCAGACACACAAAAAGTGCAGGTGCAGACGGAATCAAGTCTTTTTTCCTAAGACTAGGGTACCACTTTATAACTGCCCCCATAGCACATATTTTCAACTTATCAATCACATCTGGCACAGTCCCTTCCTGCTGGAAAACAGCCTTTATACTGCCCCTATTTAATCAGGCAACCCTTGTGACCTGAATAATTACAGACAGATTTCCATCTTGCCCGTCCTGTCGAAGCGCCTAGAAAATTTAATCAATACTCAGCTGAAGGAACACCTTGAAAAATCTGAGATTTATTTAACCCCCTCTAATCCGGATTCCGGCAAAACCACAGTAGAGTCAGCCCTAGCCAAAGTGACAAATGATTGGTTCACTGCCCCTGGATAATAAAAACTCTACTGGGGCCGCATTCCTAGACCTAAGCAAGGCCTTCGACACGGTCAGTCATAACATTCTGCTTGCCACATTCAAAGACCTTGGTCTGAATAACTGCTCACTAAACTGGTTCACTAGCTATCTTACCGGTCGACTCCAGTGCATCAAAACCAACAAACTCCTTTCTTCACCCCTACCGATAACTAGAGGTGTACCTCAGGGATCCATCCTTGAACCTCTGCTATTCACAATTTACATCAACTCCCTTAGAAACATCCATAACTCCAAACTCCACCTTTTCGCTGACAATACTGTCCTATATACATCAAAACTCTCACTGTCAGATGTCACTGAACTACAGATTGATTTTAGTCAGGTGCAACAAAATCTGTTAAGTTCTAAACTATTATTAAATGCCAAGAAAACTAAAATTATGTACTTTGTACCCCCGCATCCCCCAACCTCTCTACGTGGACAGGTCACACTGGCGCCTATCATAACCCTACTAGGAGACTCACTAGAGTCAGCTGATCATTTCAAATATCTAGGGGTATGGTTAGATAGTAAACTATCCTTTGCATATCACATTGAATCCCTCACTAAGAAACTGAAAATAAGACTGGGTTTTCTCTACACAAACAAATCCCTTTTTCCTTAGATAGTAGGAAAAGGCTGATTCAAGCCATCTGTCTTCCTCTACTCAACTACGCAGATATCATTTATAAAAGTAACACAGTAACCAACCTTCATAAGCTAGATATTCTACTGCATCACGCTATCCGCTTTATAATTAACGCACCCTATAGAACTCATCATTATGCCCTCTACTCAGCTGTAGGCCGGGCTTCCCTTCCCTGGCCACAAGAAGGACTTTCCATATTAGTATCTGGGCTCTTAAAACACTTCAGAACAAAGTCCCTTCCTACATCAAATCCCTTTTTCATCGCTATCATAGCTCCTACGCCCTCAGAAAAAATGTTTACATACTACTGGAAGTACCCAAATTCCGCAAAGCTGCGATCAGTCATGTCATTCTGTCCACCTGGAATAAACTACAAGCCACACTGAAACTCCCTGAATTGGTCTCCTTAAATGTATTTAAAACCCTTGCCAACAAAGTGCTTACATAAAACTGCCACTGCCAAAACGTCTAGCAGTCCTCCTTTCAACGAGACCACTACAGTCTCATTAAGCACTTGAATGGTAAACTTCTTTCATGTTACCCTCTCTTCTCCTTCCCTGCCTGTTAGCTTAGTTACTGATTTGTATAAAATTTAGCCATATTTCTCCTCTTATTGTATATTGTTTATCTGTCTCAATACTGTTGAACTTGATGCATATCAACTGTATTGTACTACTTTGTACCAAGCTGTCCTATCAGGACCTCATTGTAAATGAGTGTGCTCAATTGAGTTTTCCTGCAAATAAACTTGAACGTGAACATGTAAATTGCAAACCGGAGCTATTAATAGCTCCACTATATAGGATACAGGATATCTGTGCACGCTACTGCGGCTGCTCCTCGGCTCATACATCATTCTCTGGACAGCCTCTGGAGGTTGTGGTGCGCCATTAGGGGTACTTCGAGACAAAATGCTGGCCGGAGGGATGGCAGGATCAACCAGTTAAAATCTTAATGAATAAACAGACTGAAAGTAAAAAAAAAAATTATTATTATTGAGTCAATAACTGGCTTTATAAAAGAACCCAGACTGTTAGGGTAAATGGGGAACATTCTGATGAAGGACTGGTGTTAAGTGGTGTCCCCCAGGGCTCAGTGCTGGGTCCCACACTGTTTGAGATCTTCATTAGCGACCTCACCATTTTATCAAATAATACCATATCAAAATTCGCAGACGATACTAAATTGGGAGGACCAGTAGATAGTGACTCCAACAGGAGTACTCTCATAGATGATCTTAAGAGAATTGAATTATGGGCAATAACTAACAGAACGTCATTTAATGTATCTAAATGCTCAGTGTTACACATGGGTAAAAATAATATTAAACAAACATATTATATTAACAACACGATGGTTAGGGAATCTTCCATAGAGAAAGATCTGGGTATACTGGTTAACAACAAGCTGTCTTTTTCTAACCATTGTAATAAAGTTGCTAATCACACTAACGCCCTTTTACGCAGAATTAATAATACATTCATTCTTAAAACTGAGGAGTGCATTATGGCCCTGTATAAAACCCATATTAGACCCCACTTAGACTATGGTTCACCTTTCTGGAGTCCCTATCTGGCAATGGATATCACAAGAATTGAAAAAGTTCAAAGAAGGGCTACAAAAATAATACCACATCTTTCTACATTGGACTACGCAACTAGGCTTCATAGAACAGGGCTCTATTCCCTTGAATTTAGAAGACTAAGGGGTGACTTACTTCAGTTATTTAAGATCTTACAGTCAGCTACGCTAATGAGCTTATGTGGATTATCCTTTTCATCTAGAAAGATTGTAGCCAGAATTCACAATAAGCAAATAGAGATTAACAGAACCAGAACAAACAAAAGACAGCAGTTTTTTTACACTCAGAGCTCCGAGAATTTGGAATTCTTTGCCACAGGATATTGTTGATTGTCAGAATATAAACACCTTTAAAGTTAAAATTGATAAATGGTTTCTGGAAAGAACATAATTCATCAATGATCCACAATGTGTGGAGGACATCCTCGATGGGCTTCGGCCTTCTTTTGTCCACTCTACCAAGTATAAAGTACCAAGTATTACATTCTGCAAAAATGCTAATTGGGCCCTGCTTCACACCGATGTGGGGCCTGATTACAGACAGACATTTCCCTTTAAGTAACTTTCCTTATCCAGCAGGCACTGAAGGCTACATTTACAGTTTAGCAAACATCTGAGGTCTAACTGAGTTGGTATTCTGTAAGATAACTGTTAAGAGTCTTTACTAATTATAGCACTTATGACCTAGGGTGATTGGTGTGCTTTTTATGGCTGGGTATAGACTGATGAAATTAAAAGCATTAGAAGCAAAACATTTTCTCCTGCTGGCTAGACCAAGACACACACAGGGAAAAAAAAATACTGAATTAGTTATTTAGTTGAGGCCAGAACATAAGGTTCCTATCTGCAGATTACTGCTCCAGTACTTTCCCTTACTGAATCAGTGATCCCCAACGCATCACTGTCTCATGAGACAGGAGGCACTGTAGAAAAAAAAGAGGAGCAATAAACAGTGCTAACATGGAGATCCCCAGAGGCCATACAATTAGTAGGCAAATTTAGAAAAAACTCCTAATAAGCAAACAAAGGGAAGGACACACCAGGACAACACACACAAATCCACACACACTGCACAACACATGTTTTTGCAAATTTTGACTGCAGTACTCCTTTGAAAACACAGAACATGAGCGAAGTACACAACTACCAGAAATGCTCCTCTCATACTTGAACTAAAGCAGTCAGAAGCTGGCCCTGAGATCTGTGACTGAGTGTATTTTCGATCTGATACTGATCCCTCTCTCTAACTCCTAAAAAAAAGTCTCTCCCCCACATTTTGTAGCCAGAACAATAGCAGTTGCTCACTCATCCTCCATGTCCATCACAGTACGCCAATAGCAATCACCCACTAACATCCACCAATGTTAGAATTATTAACATGGCAAGAACACTGTACTGTGTCAGCTCAGTTTGCTGCAAGTTGTCAGGAGAGTGGGTGGGGAAGCGGGTGGGAGGAGTCTCAATGGCACGTTTAACAAGAAATTAATAAGAAGGGAAATCCGTTTTATAACTTCAGTCTCCTAAATTACTGTACTTTAGTATATAATTGGACTTTCAGTCTTGCAAACTGACTAAATTTATGCAGTACACAGCTGTACCATGTTTCTATAGAATATGACCTGGATCGTAGCAGAAAACTTAGTGCACTTAGTGCTCAGACTTTAGGGCACTATAATGAGCTCACGTTATGGCTCTCATTCTGTTCATTATAGCAAGGGAGCACCATATGAGGGGCACGGTTCATAAAATGCTTGTGCTGCAACAGTATCTCTGTTATGCAATCAAGGGTACTCAACAAGTCTGCAACTGTATTCATGTTTTCCCACCGGGGGGGGGGGGCACATCATGGGAGCTAAAATACTCTGCTCCCAGGCAGGGACGGCAGAGATTGCCCAACATTCATAAGCCCATACCCCCAACTATGAAGCAGTACCAGCACGCTTGTGAAGCCAGCCACTTGTCCATCCTCCCATCCAAAGGACCAGGGAGGGTGGGGGGAGAACTGTAGAATTTGTTGATAAACAGAACTGGAAAATTTGTCGTTAAATAAACAAATAATCCCTACAAGAACAGGGTGTAGCTCCTGGCTAGAGATAAGCGGAGGACTGAAAAGTCTATGTGAAAAGGCAGTCCTTTTATTTATTTATTTATTTTTTTTTTATTTTCTTATTTATTCCTCCTCTTGCCCCCTCAGCTCCAGTCTCCTCAGGAGCGCCAAGGAGTAATCCCTCTACAGTTTGCCTACTTGGTCAATCCTCTTTTGCCCATGTAACCTCAGATTACCCCCCCGGGCGGGGACGAGGTGAACCCCAACACCCCGAGCAGTCTGTAACGTCGCTTGGTCGGGTGCCAGGTGAGCGGCCGCAAATCGAAAGCAAGCTCCGGTGCTTTGTCTCCACCGGAGCTGAAGGGCGTTTTCCTCCTGTTTTTTCTTGGGAGTGGCCAGCGTCCTGATGTCAAGGCACGGAACAGACGTCTGCCACTCCCCGCCCCTTCTCTATCTTGTCAGCGCTTTCTGCACCTCTGGCTTCCGCCAGAGGTCAGCCGAGCACCGAACAGGGACCCCTGTCCCTCCCGGGAGAGGAGAGCTGTCCTCTGGACGCTCAATCCTCTCCCTCCCCTGCTGACCCCCAGCAACCCGGGCTTGTTCCCGGACCCCAGTCGCCGGTGTGGCGTCCAGCGCCTCAACCCTCAGCGCCACCTAGCCGGCTTGAAGGGGCAGTCCTAACAACTCACTCTGTTTTCAGCCTGTCTCTTGGAGTGATGAGGACACACGTCCATCTCCTTTTACCTGACCGAAGCAGTCAACACCCAAATGGACAACAGACCCTCCCAGAATAAACAAAAAATATTTAAACTGTTTTTTTTAGCCAAACAGTGACCTTTTTGCCATTATTCTTCATGCAGTATGACAAGCTTAGGAACCAGAAAACTCTGGTTCAAACCCCAAAAGAGTTACTGACTCACTGTGTGGGACTGAACAAGTCACCTCACCTCTCAGTTCAACCAGCTGCAGAACTGGGTAGAAGCAGGACCCAACACAAATCAGATGTTACATCTCAGCTTGACTATCCTGAGTAAATAAACTACAACAAAATAAATACATAAAGTATATGATGTGGTAATTCCAGAAGGTCATAGGCTCTTCGCAACCCCCCACTGCAGTGTCTGCACTGGTATAAGGCCTGTTCCAAGGTGTGGGACATGAACCCATGAACTGGAGTGAGGGCATTACTACTTGGCCACAAGGACTGCACTATGTTTACGTCAGGCAGGATGGAACCTAACTAGCAAAGCAAACCGAAGCAGAACTGTAACTGTTCAGCTAAGACAGGTGTTATTAAATGGAAATGTACTGTGAAAATGTACACTTGGCTTATATTTGGGGATTTTAATAAAATCTGGACTCCTTTACAGGAATTTTAGCTAAAAAACCTGGTGGCCACTGGGCCAGTAACTGAGCCAAATTTTTATTTACTTTACATTTTCTACCCCGATTCCCCTTCCCCCATGTTTTCCCCATCCTTGTGTCTCGGTTGTGCGTGAGCATGTGGCGGCATGCACATGACATGGTTCCGAGGCGCCCTCCCTCTGCTTTGCTGCCCACCCACCTGCACTGCCCTCGGACCTCCACCCGGAGGCAGTGGAACTACGGTGGGCGACAGGGTCCTCACTGGAAGAGGAGAGCTGCCTTTCGGCTGCTCAATCCTACTCCCTCCCTCCACCCTCAGACGACTCCCGATGACCCTGACTTGTTACCGGAGTGACGTGAGGAAAGGCATCCAGCACCTCAGCCCCCAGTGTCACTGAGCCGGCTATAACCGAGCCAAAATTGCTATCCTACAGGAAATTATGGTGGCCCGTTGCTAAATGTAATTACTTATTTCAAAATCTTTTCGACATTAGTGTCCTGGTGATTTTTAAGTTTGAAAGACAGGCTATATGGTAATTTACTCTGTATCAGTGCAGTCTGTAGCACTGTGGGAGGGTGTCCTCCCATGATAAACGACTAGCTCCATATAAGCCCACACAGCTCTCTCCTTCACTGGACCACCTCTCCCTGCCATGCCAATCATTAAATTGGTGAACAGTCAGTCCATCAAAAAGCTCCACTAGCCAATCACTGCATGGCCTTGACAAGTGTTTCTGCAAGGTCTATTTCTACATGACCTGCCCTCTGCAAACACTGATCCAATCACAAGTGCTGCCAGGATGGCAGTTCCATATCAGCCAATTTGAGGACATTGGCAGCAGTCCTGAGTCAGCCTCGAACGATGGGCGTCGCACTGCAGCTTTAGGAACACCTGCCATTCTATGAATGATGCACATGACAGCAACTTCATTATGTGTGCCAACTTCTAGTAGAATGTGTCTATTTGCAGTGTGCGGTGTCAACATGTGTATACACTATGTGACTACAGCTACAGCTGCTGCTCAATCTGAGTTTATTCAATGGCTCAACAATGATGCTGGCCGATAGGGCCAGCAATGGATGAGGTACTCTGGGCTGAGGTAATAATCACTGCTAAAATCAACTCCTGCCTTTTATAAACTTATTCAAAGCAGTACTGTAAAGGTAAACAGACCCCTCTCCCTGAGGCCTTTTTCTTACTTTACCATGGAACCTACAAGATGTGAGAAAACAGGAATCCAGGGAGTAACTCACGCACTACGTGGTACAGGACCCTGGGTGCAGCTGCAGGTAGGCCAGCCCCAAAACAAGAAAGCAGCTGCACTCCAATAGCAAGAATACAGACCATGGCCACAGTGGTAGTTGAATGCTTTATTGGTGGAAAAATCAAAACATCGTGGGTCTGTACAAATGTTACCTCAAGCTACTATCCAGGTACCCTGGTGATTTGCTCAGTCGGAGCCTCGTTACTGTGGCCATGGTCTGTATCCTTGCTGTAAAGGGTGCAGCTGCAACCTATAAGATGTATTCTGCTGACAGCCTTTTAGAAATGTTACTTTATTCCCAATTTCCCCATCCCCCTTTAACCCCCTTTCTTTCATTTTCTTTCCTGTCAATTCTTTACCCTCTTCTTCCCATTGTCCCTATTCTCATCACTGGTTACCCTATCTGACTTTCTATCTGCTTGGATATATACTGAAGAAACTGCATACAATGTATTGTAAGGCCAAGAATGTTTGGGTTTGATTTCCTGTCACTCAGAAAAATGTTAACGATATGATTCTGTTTGATTTTGTATGATTTGCCCTCCTAATAAAAAAAAAAAATATGAATAAAAATGTCAGGCACAGATCATTCAGCGGAAACATAACTAGGACATGATACAGGATACAGAAACTACCACACTAATTAAGGTCACGAAACAGTGGTGTGTCACTGGGTCTACATTTGTATTCTGCATGAAAAAAATAAAAATAATAAAATAAATAAATAAAAAACTATGTTGACCATACCTGGTAATTTTGGAGTCCCTATAGGGAATGTGGGTGCTTTTCCTTCTAGGATCCCCAAGTGCACTGATGACATTTCCCAGAGCAAGCAGGCCACTGTTTATCTGAATGCTCTCTTTCAGCCTCTCCCCGGTGTTCCCAGTCTTTATGATCCGCTCCGAGCCTGCCAGGTCCACAAAGTGGAATTTGGAAGAAATCACCTGAGCGGTTCCAAATATTGAGTTGTGGTTGCCTGTGATAATACGGGTGGCGCGACCTGTCCCTCGCCTCTGCTCCATGGTTATAGTGAAGACTGTGTGGGAGCGACTGGACTGAGTGTTGATATGGGTGGCTCCTGTGTGCTTGGCTGTGTTGCCCACCTCTAGAAGGCTGAGCACCTCATCCAGACCTTCGACTTCACATTCCTTCACACCACAAAGCACTGAAATATCAAGCGGGAAATGGGTTAGCAGCACGAGACCGGGTACATGGGTTCCAGTCAAAACATCTTGCAGTAAAAAGAGGATTCTTTCATGGTGAAGTAAATGGTGATCGTGAAAGGTGGGGTAGGGCCACTAATTTTTCATTTTCAAAAAATTAGCAATTCTGTTCGATCAAATCTTAAAATCCACTTTGGCCTTTTTTTTTTTTTTTTTTTTTAAACAGAAAATTAGCATATTCTGTATAAAAGTTTTATGCAAATATTTTTGTTTAAAAAAATGTATTTCTTTGTTTTTGATAACCAGGTAAGATAAACTAGGTGTACATACGCCTATTTTCATGCACGACCTGGGAGATTTACAATAGCAGTTAAGAACAAAAGAACATCAAAGGTAGTAACAATCAGGAACAAACAGCAAGGAAATAACAATTAAGTAGAAATTACACTAACATGTAGGATTAAGCAGTGCAATGAGAGAGTAACAGGTATAAGAATTTTTTTTTACATGAAAATGTGAATTTTTTATCGTACTCCCTGGCAATTGCAGGCTAAGTGGGTAGACCCTTATGGCAGACTGGTTCTTCTCCGAGGTCTGATTGGCCGGGCGGAGGTCACCTTAGCAAATGCTTACTTTCCTCTAGACTCTTCTGTGGGTGATCTCAGGGGCTTACTAGATAGAATTACTCAATTTGCCAAGGGCATATTGCTGCTTGCAGGAGACTTTAATATTTTGCCTAATCCAGAAAGGGATTCCTTTAGTCCTCACACTCCCAGGAGAAACCCACAACAGAAACTCCTTAGTAGATTTCTATCTGAGGTGGGCTGGGCTGACACTTGGTGATACATGCATCCCCATAACAGGAATTACACGCATTATTCGGCAGCTCACCAAACTTACTCCAGAATTGATTTATGCTTCACACAAGTAGAACACCTAGATCATTTGGTTGACACTCAAATTGGAGACATAGTCTTATCAGATTATGCACATATAATAAGTACTTGGAAATTGGGGCTGCAGAAAAGGAATACTTTTTGGCGTCTGAATCCCTTTCACTTGAAATCTAAACAGTTCAAAGATTTTTTAACAGACAAAATATCCGAGATACTAACTGATAACACAAACTCTGATATCTCCCCAGGTATCCTTTGGGATACCATAAAAACAGTCCTCTGAGGCCATCTTATTAAGCACACTTCACACCTTGCGAATGTGCACAGACAGCACAAGACTCGACTGGAGGAAACACTGCATTTCTTACAAATAGCACATAAGCAGGGCGAGAAGTCCGTGCTTCCACAAATTAAGCAGATTAAACAGGATCTGGATAGGTTGGCATTACAACAGACAGAAATTGCCCTGACCTTCCTCCGTCAGAGGTACTACGAGGTGGGGCCTAGGGCTACAAGACTGTTGGCCTATCAAGTTAGAAAACAGAGGAAGACGGCCACCAACACTACTATACGCCACCCAACAGGCAGTAGACCCTTGAATAAGCTTAATGACATTGTGGAGGCATTCACCGCATATTACTCGGCCTTGTACACTCCAGAGCGCTCCATATCTCCGGATCATATAAATGAGTTCCTACGAGACCTTGCCCTCCCCAGAATCTCGCTGGAACAGAGCGAACAGTTGTTGAGCCCCATCACAATGCAGGAATTAGTCAGTGCCCTAGCCTGGGCCAAAACTATGAAAGCTCCGGGACCTGATGGCTATGGGGTTGAATTCTATAAAGCCACAAAACAGCTTCTTCTGCCTCCCTTTCTGAGTACCTGCAACTCTGTCTTGCAGGGTGATCCCCCGCCTCCCACCTGGGCATACGCCACTATTTCTGTCATCCCCAAGCCCGGTAAAAACCCTCAGCTATGTGAATCATATCGGCCAATTTCGGTGTTAAACACAGACTATAAGATATTTGTGGGGATCATGGCCCCTAGGCTAGAAGTTATTCTTCCACAAGTAGTCCATAAGGACCAAACTGGGTTTGTAGGTGGGCACACTACTACTGACAGTATTAAAAGAACCTATCATATAATCCGTAAGATGAACAACTCTGATGTCTCTGCGGCCTTAGTAAGCCTTGATGCTGAAAAGGCCTTTGACAGATTATATTGGCCCTTTCTATACTCAGTTATGGAGGCCATGGGCTTCCCCTTGCCATTAATTCAGGTCATTACAAACATCTATTCATCCCCTAGAGCCTGGGTGCGAGTCGCTGGACACCACTCGAGCCCTTTCCCCCTTTACAGAGGCACCAGGCAGGGTTGCCCCCTGTCACCTCTCCTATTCGCCTGGTTTATGGAGCCACTAGCACAATTAATTAGACAATCACAGGACATCTCAGGGATCGAGATGGAGGGAGAAGAACACCGAATAGCTCTTTATGCGGATGATGTTCTCCTATATCTACGAAACCCAGCTAGTTCACTTCCGAAAGTTAATGAACTACTAAGTTCATCTGGGCATCTTTCGGGCTATAAAGTGAACATCTCGAAAACTGAAATTTTGACCTTTCAGTACTCACCCGATCAAATTATTCGGGAGCAATTCCCTTGTAAGTGGGACCTGGGGAAGATAAAATATTTAGGGATAAACTTGGCTAGGGACTTGAGTGATACCTACAGGCAGAATTACATTCCCTTTACCGCACGCCTTAAAGAGGACCTGGCTTAACTGGAGTACACTCCCATTGAGCCTGTCTAGGAAGATAGAACTCATTCGAATGGTGACTCTCCCAGAGCTCTATACCTTTTAACAATATTCCCATTACACTCCCGGTCTGTATTTCTGGATTGGGACAGAGCTATAACTCACTTTATTTGGGCTGGCCGCAGGCCAAGAGTCAGGCTGAAACTCCTCACTATGCCAAGAGGCCTTGGAGGATTGTCCCTCCCTGACTTTTACCGGTATTACCAAGTTGCGCATCTTCTTCATGCATTGACTAGACAGCTACTTGACAGTGAGATGCACTGGGCAGAGCTGGAGCAAGCAGTTATTCCAGATTTGGAATACTCTGACATATTGTACCGTGGGGCAAGACACTCAGTTGATTTCCAGAACCTTCCTGCAGAGATACAGCATAGTGTGTCCTCTTGGTATCAGATCAGGAGACAGCTTTCTATCCTCCCTTTTATCCCATTAATCTGCCCAATAGCGGTCCTACCAGACTTTCAGCTCTGGAGACTTGATAATGCTTTCCGTCAATAGTCAAGGTATGGCCTAAGATACTTGTTCCAAATTATAACCGAAGGGAAACTGTGGTCATTTCAGGAAATACAGACAAAATTTGGCCTGCCCAACTCACACCATTATAGGTACTTACAATTAAGACACTATTACGGGTCCTTGCCGATTACAGTGCACTGTCCTGAATGCTGGCCCCCTTGATTGTAAGTATGCAGTCTTTGTTTTCCTCCCCAAATCAGAGGCACCTAATATCAGTCCTCTACCATGCCCTGATATCTTCTCACTCTGCTAATTTGGTCGACTCCCATGAAAAATGGCAAAATGAACTGGGCGAACCCATAGGGAAAACAGTGGGAACAGGCCTGTAGACAGGCAGTTTGGTACATCTAGTTCACACCAGTGGCGTAGAGTACTCCTGGAAATTCCTTGTTAGATACTTCTATACATCATAGGTTACTAATCACTACATTTCTGGACGCTCAGCCGCTTGTTGGTGACTATGTGGTGAAGGCAAAGCTCATCTTACACATGTAATGTATACATGCCCTAAGCTATCCTCATTTATTCAAGCCCTACAACTTGAGCTCCAGGAGATCTTTGATAGGCCTCTCCAGCTGACCCCGCAGGTGTTAACCCTTTTAATTTTTCCGGAGGACATCAGAGATCAGGGCACCTGCTATCTTTTAGCCATTCTTTTGTCAGCAGGGAAAAAGGCCATTACTAAATTGTGGTTGACCCCTGACACTCCAACCCTCCGAGGCTGGTGGTCTATATCTAAGCAAATCTACTGTATGGAAAAATTAACCTATAGATTAAATAATAGAGAAGAGAAGTTTAACTCAAGGTGGAATAGATGGCTCTTATATTATATGCTTAAAGACCCAACGTTTATCCCATAATCTGATAAATCTCTCTCCTCCCTCTGGCTCTTCCCCCTCCTGCTGCCCTCCCCTCCCCCCCCTCTTCTTTCCCCCTATCTCACAGTGTGGATCTGGCTGGCGTGGCGTGGCGCTGGGGACCCCCCCCCCCATTATTGAGGTTTGGGTGCTTAGAGGTTGATTTATATTACAGCAAACTGTTTTACATTAAAGGTACTTTAATTGCTAAGGTTTTTCACTGTCAACTAGAGCCTATACCAGTTTCCTCCATGAATCTATTCACAATTGGTTTAGGGTCCTTTGAACTCCTGGGCCTTGTTGGACAATAATTTTTATAATGGTTGGAGCTAATTTTTTATTACTTTATCAGAACATTAACTGCTCTAATATCTATAAGAATACTCTGTGTACCCTGGCTTGATTCCTACCCTTACCTGTGTATGGTCACAATCGACTGGAATGTACTGTATGAAAATCAAATAAAGAAGAGAATAACAAAACAAAAAAAACGAAAAAAAACAAAAAAACGAAAGAAAATGTGAATTTTTTTTTGTATGAAACACTGGTAATAATGAGGGGTAAATGTGCAAAAAGTTCACTCAATGTTTTTCTGTGCCAAAAATTGGTGCAAAATTGTATTTATTTATTTACTGAAGATATCGGATAACATACCTTTGAGTCAAAGACTCCTTTACGAAGGTTTCACTTCATCATATACAGAGACATCAGATACAATGGCAACGAATAAGACACAGTAGTTGCAAAAAAGCTTGTACATTAGCAAGAGTGGTTACAGAAAGTTGCAAAAACAGTTACAGAGTAAAGACGGTGATCAGTTAACAGAATACATATACTGCAGGACGGTGGCACCAGCCATGCCCTGGTCATTATTTAGTAGTCTAGGCTAGACTGGGGTGTCTATTGTTCAGGTATAAGCACGCCCTGGGGTGGCAGGACTAGGGTGAGGTCCAAATACGAGGGGGGACATGGGTAGAGCAAAAAATCAAAGACAGTCGCAGGCTGAGCCTTGAGAGATTAGGTCACGTAGTTGGGACTTGAACCAGCCAAGTCTGGGTTCTGAGAGGAGGGAGTTAAGCTAGGTAGGGGCCTGGTGCCTAAATGTTCTTTGACCGGAGGTCTTGCAGAGGGGTACCCGGAAGTGGGTTGTTGCAGATTGCTGGGTGTGGCGGAGGACAAGGGTGCCTGCAGTGGGGGGTGGGGGTGGGGGGTAAGGGCAGGTGGGAGTAGACCTGCAGTTATTTTTTTTTAGCAGAGGCATGTCTGATATTTGAGCCTCCCGCTGAAGTTGCTTGCTGGTGGAGGCACAGGCGCAGGTGTGTGTGCGTCTGGCGCAACTGGAGGCTAGTCTACAGGCCTTATTAAGAGCCAGCCTGATTTTGTTTAGGTGTGTGTTGTCAGCTGCCCCATAAATTATGATACTGTAATCTATGAGCGACAGTACTGAAGCTGACAGCTAGGTGGAGGGCTTCAGGTGGGAGGCAGTGCTTGTACCGGTGCAGTAAACCAACATGCACATTAACGGCGGTGCTCAGTTTTCAGATGCGGTCATGGTAGGTGAACACTGAGTCTAGGGTGATACCCAGGTACTTGAAAGAGGTAACCTGCTCAAGGGGGTCATTGAGGGAGTTCAGTATGCACAGGGGTAGCCCACTGTTCCTGCTTTGGGAGTGGGAAAACACCATAGGCTTCGTTTTTTTGTAGTTTAGAACTAGCCTATGCTTCCGAAAAAGATTTCTGGAGTGTATTACAGAGAGCGGTGGGATCAGCGTGGGAGCTGTAGAAGACGGCATCGTCTGCACACAGGAGTAGTTTCTCAGAGCAATCCTTGGGTAGGGAGTTGAGGAACAGAGAGAAAAGTAGGGGGCCAAGAATAGAGCCCTGAGGGACTCCCGACAGGACTTGGAAGGGGGAGGACTGGATTTGGGCAAGTCTGACTGTCTGAGTTCTCTCTGACAGTTGGCCGGCAAATCAGCCAGTAGTCTCAGAGGACAGAACAATTTGTGTGAAGGAATCCAGTAGTAGCGTTTGGTACACTGTATCAAATGCCTTGGAAAGGTCTATAAAAACGGCACCAGCAATGTGACCTGTGTCCAGAGATGTGTGGAGGGCATTACTGAATTCCAGGAGAGCTGTGGTAGTACTGTGGTTGTGCCGGAAGCCATACTGCTCAGGAGACAGAAGGCTGTATTTGGAGAGGTAGTCCGTAAGGTGGGTGGTCACAATTTTCTCCAAAGCTTTGGGGGGAAGGGGGCAGGATTGAGATGGGGCGGTAGTTCCCAGGCTGGGTGAGGTCGCCGATCTTAAGAATGGGTGTAATGAGAGCTGATTTCCATTTAGAGGGGAACTGGCCCAGTGATAGGCAGCGTTTCAGGAGCATGGTGAGTGGGAGAAGAACTTCATTAAAGGTGAGCCTAAGTAGCTTAAGACCTAGTGTGTTACTGCTGAATCGTAACTTGCTGAGGGCCTTGAGGAGAAGGGGGGACAGTTTCACGCTGTAATATTGTTTTAAAGCGGAACAAGGGGGCGGTGGGAGAGGTGGGGAATGCTGGGGGAGAAGAAATTGGGGGAGGGAGAAAACTACTAAGGTCAGAGAAAGAGGTATTAAATGTATTTGCAATCAGAAAATTTAAAAATTTAGCACACGACTGAAAAATGCTTAATTTTGTTTTCCCACAAAATGGCTGATTCCTTTTTTTTTTTTAAAATGGCTACCTTTTTCAGTTTTTGTGGTACATAAAGGGGTACACCATCGCCGCATCAAAATACCGACAGCGAAGACCACCACAGCGACAGGATTTGGCCATAAACCGCCTGCCGCTGTGATGGTCTCCCACGACCAGGGATTGCTCAGGTGTTTCACCCCCGGTCCAACTCCAACTCGGAGTTGGAATCCTAGAGACCAGTGGGTGTGGATGGCGGAGCCCCCACATTGGGGGTTCGGTCACAGCCCCCCGATGGAAACAGCAGGCATCCCTGACACTGCATTGCTGACACTCGGCAATGCGGCTGTCGCTGTTGGAGATGTCTCCATAGCCGCTGTCACTGCGGCATGGTAAAACCCATAAAGGGCTATAGTGGGATGAAGAGAGAGCACGAGTAACAGAAGCTCTCCATCTGTTCATGCACAAAGTCAGGTACAGTGTGGGAAGATGCAATGCAAGCTTCCTCATAGTGTGACAAATGCAGCATTGGTAAACTATGAGGAACTGACAGCACTGTAGACTGAAATCCTCGATTTTATTCCTGGGACCAGGTACAGTGTACAAAAGCACAGTAATGGACTCACACTCTGTGAAGAATTTATTTATTTGAAAATTGGTAACTGGGAAATGCGCATTGAGCCAGGGGTGTAGCCAGACAATATACACATGTATACTAGGACTGTGTGTGTTGCCCCGTTTGGCATAATCACTACGACATTAGTATCCCATGACACTGGTTGTTGCCCCCCAACATGCATGGGTATATGCAGATGCCATGCATTGTTCCATGAGACACCAATACACCAGCCCAGACTCTGTAAGGCTGTATAGTCCTTGGGCTGCAAAGACAGTATCAGTGACCAATCCTTCTGGCGTTCACATATATGAATAAACATACAGAATGTGTCTGCTGGTTCTGTTTTGTTTCCATGGCCTAGGGAAACAGTTCAGGGCCTATTTGCTGCCCCCCCCATACAAGTGTACACCATGGAGTATGCCTGCCTACACCCATGCACCGAGCCAGTGCTCCTTTCCAGGTGTGACCTGGTGGGGAGGGAGTGAAGGGTCAGTTGTACAGGTATACACAGTAAGAAGAGTACAAAGTCAACACAAAGCTACAAAGTATTGCACATACAAAATATAAAAATATCGAAAGCTGGCCCAGTGGTGCTGAGGGTTGAGGCGTTGGACGTCACACACCTCTCACCATGCCGGCAACCTGGGTCCAAGAGCGAGCTAGGGGTGCAGGGGGTCAGCGGGGGAGGAGAGGATTGAGCATCCAGAGAACTGCTCTCCTCTCCTGGGGTGAGTTACTGGGGAATCCCCACCTTGTAGTGGCTTCTGGTGGAGACCGAGAGCACTACATACCAGCGGGGCCGTGAAAGGGGATATACAGATACACAGACACAGTCGGCAGATAAGGGCTTATGGCCCATCCAGTGTGCCCATTTGAGCTTGTAAGGGAGAGGTGACGGTGTACGTCTGCAGGAAAGGGCGGGAGTGCTTCCTCTGCACGGTGACATCACCGCACGTCCACACCTCAGGTAGAAAAATGGAAAAACCCTGGCACCCAGGAAGGTGACGGTGGGACCCACAACCGGCACCCATGCTCAATGCCGGATACACCCTGACGATCTCCGTCTCTCGCCCTCACTCTGGCCGCCCGCTAGATTGTAGACAGAGTGCAGGAGCAGTTGGCCTGTCCTGCCTCAGGGGACTCTGAGCCGGGGGGTCAGCTAGGTTGGGTGAGGATACAGGAGCATCCTGGGACGAAGGTCTGGATGGGGAGATCTCAGCGAGCGGGAGAAAGATGGTAAAATAGTGGGTCCACACTGGGGAGAGGTCCTATGAGGCCAGTGAAGAAGGGGGCATAAAGAAAGTTTGGAAAAAAAAAAAAAAAAAGAGTAAAAATATGGAAGATAAAACTGCGGTGATAATAGTATAAGCATCACGGAGGTACAACGAGCACCATAAACGTGCAATGTAAAGTGCATACAGTGCCAGGAGTTACAAATGATAAAAACAACAGCGACAGCGGTTTAAAATCTAGGCCAGGAAAAGGCAAAACATGTGAAAAAAGGCAGTAGCACTGCTAGAACAGGATTGCAAGGGGTAAGACCCACTAGTTACAGTTTCTGTGGCAAAAACAGAGGAAGCCAAACAGACTGGAAGGAAAGGAGGGAGCTGGGGTCAAGGTGGGTGGAGATGGGGGGGGTGAAAGGTGAGGGACAGACTGCAGTAGAAACTGAAGCCTTCTTGTTTATCCCTAAGCCAGGTACCATGTGAGGCAGGCACCCTGCATGCTTCCTCAAAATGCTGCCATAATGCAACTCAGCAGTTACATGGATGGATAACCTGGCTCTAGAGTGTAATTCACTTTCCACAGTCATCTAATCTGGAGCTCACACCAAACACAGGATGTCAACCTAACCTCCCTGTTCTTTACATTCTCTCCCTCTCACTGTATTTTTTTCCTCAACACTTAACCCCTGATCTCCGTTTGGAGATCACTGCCCTCTGCTACAGTCACAGGATGGGAAGGCAAACGCTGTTCGAATCCCAATGGGGGAAAAGCTGGTTCCCTTGGAACCCATCCACCTTAAATGTCTCATAAATGGATGCTCAGGAATCTGGACACCGTGCCCCAAATTCTTACTTGAAGATCTTGTAGAAAAAAATCTCAGAAAAGTTAAAAGATAAATCCCTGCAGCTGCAAGGAGCTCTGACTGGCTTGTTCTAAGAATGAGTAGCAAACTGGAGAAGACGTAGAGGGGCTACTGGTTATGAGGCATCTGAAAACTCATTCTAATTGCCTGAGGGGATGTCACCCACTGCTTGCTGCACATAGGAACCGACCTACAACCCCGAGCTGTTCTGTGCAGTCCTCAGTCATTCACTTAATCTGCCTGTGCATGCCTAACTGCTGCCGATATAACAGTTTATATTCTGCAAAATGCTTTTGAGATACCGTGTGTAATGAAAGATGCTAAGCAAATTACTTTCTTCCACAAATTCATTGACTGCTCTCCAAGACTGACAAAAGTAAGGTATAATCAGTGCTCCAGAGGAAAACGGCATTCAAGGGTAATGTACTCAGTGCTTTTAGGATTGCATAGCAGAGCTATTCTGACGTCTTGCTAACGAGGAGGTGAGAGAATTGCTGAAAAATTACACATCCCCCTCCCGTGATGGAGTTTCATCACATCATTGGTATGCACAGATCAGTGCACTCTTCTATGTCGCTCTCTCACCCCCTGCACTTTTTTCCTTTCTCTGCAGCTCCCCTCCCCAACCACAGTCCCTGGCATCTAGCATCCCCCAGCTGCAATGTTTGTGGGTTACAGCCATGTGTCTACTGCACCCCCCCCCGCCCCATCTCTCTCCCAGGTCCGTCCTATTCAGGTGTCTTGTGCTGAGCAGCAGAAACCAACTCTTGCAAGGAAGTGTCCCGGACCTTGCTCGCTCCAGTCCTAGCTGGCGGACTCTCAAGTGCAACAAGCTGATAGGAGTACCAACCCCAGTGGTCACCTCTAAACCCTGTCTACTCCCATCTTCGTGTTAACACCTCTCCCTTCCCTGCTCCCCACAGTGGAGCCATGCTCCTTGGTGGCACTCTTGGGCTCCATGCCTCTTCTTTCTCTCCCCAACCCTGACTGCATCTTTTCCCCCCCTTTTAATAAGATGCACTCATTGGCAGCACTTCTTCCACTCCCCCTACCCCGCATCGGAGCCGTACTCATCACAGTATTCCACTTGGTCTCCATGCCTCTTCTTCCTCTCCCCTAGCCCTGACTCATCTTTTTTTTTCCCCCTTAAAATGTGAAGTCCCCACCTCTTGCTGGTCACGGCTCCTGCCGAACGAAGAGTGGGGACTCGTTTGGACTCTGTGCTGTTTTTCTTCCCCCACCATGCCTTCTCTATCTAAAACAATCTCTGGTCTCCCTCTTGCCGGTCACGGCTCCTGCTGAACGAAGAGTGGTGACTCATTTGGGCTCTGTGCTGTTTTTCTCTCCTCCTCCCACCATGCCCTACTCTATCTAAAAAAAAAAAAAATCTCTGGTCTCCATTCTCTCTCTGGTTTTCCTGAAGAAGATAACACACCTGGATTCCATGCCTGTTCTATGCCTTACACTGTGCACAGGCCGGAAGGGTAAGAGACCAACCGGAAGCATTCTTGCATACTCTGGGAGGTTAGCTGCATAGTGATTGTCCGGTCCGGTGGCCAGCCACACTCCCCAGAACACCCAGTCCATCTTTTGTCAACACAGACGTCTGTGTGATCCACGTACCCCTCCAAATATGCCCCTAGCTAGGCAGAAAAAAGGCCCCACCCAGAGGGTAAGTCAGTGCTGTCCAACAGTGAGGGTGACTGACATTTCCAAGTGAGGGATTACAAGGTAAGTAGGTGGAAATTAGGTGCAGAATGTAGGTAAGAGGACCAGACCCAAAAATAAACAATGTGTTGGGGGGGGGTGGGGGGTGGAAACGAATCTAGAAAGTAAGTCTGAAACTGGCTTTCTGTATAAAAATAAGTTGTTTTTTTTTACTTTTTATTTATGAATTATTCGACATACAGTACATATCATACAACAGGAACAGTAAGGCATGCAGCTGTATAACATAAATGGTCAGCAGATAAGACATACTGTGAGATAGCGCTACACGCATTAAATACCCATTCATGTAAACATGTCTACACACAATACACACCAAGTTAAGTACAGTAGGATAAAACCATAGACTATTACCTTCTCACCCATGCTGAGGCGTTAAAGTCATTTTGCCAATCTTACCCACTCCTTGTAAGTGAAATAAGTATTAGTGGGAAGGCTTTAAGGTTTAGAGAGTGAGCAAAGTATTTTCAGATGTCCCAGACCTGGACTCAACTAAACTGCTTGGCACCTTACCTGCAGAGGCACACAATGTGCCAAGCAGAGACCCCGTAGATACATAGTTCAGTCAGTCTTCAAGGTTCACAAACTGAGAGGTATGTTCCATCACATCAACCTTTAATATGCTGAACTCTCTAGATCCATATTGGGGATGGTAATGAACAGAACTGAACAGAGCTGAAAACACATGGCAGATAAGGTATACTTGCTACACATCAGAATGTAGGTCTAAAAGACCGCGCCTTAGGGCTTACAAGACTAAGGAGCAACTAAGAATGGTACATAACAAACAGGCTGCACATGAAATAAAACACTTACTTCAGCCTTTATACCTCCTCACCCTGCTCAGACACCCCTCCGCAGTGTCCGTAAAGATATGGGTTTTGTTACTGATGCATACCTGAAGCCATGCTGGGAATAACAATTGTGCTCCCACACCATGCTCGAGTAGCGTTTTCTTTACAACTTGCAGGTCTTTTTTTGAGCTTGAGTCTGGAATGAGATATCTGGAAAAAAGGCAATCTTACTTCCCTCCCAGAGAACGTCAGCCTTGGTCCTGGCTGCTTGGAGAAGTGGAATTCAAGCTTCAGAGCTGGACAAATTCACTACTATAGTAAGGGGCCTCTACGTGTCCCCTCCATGCAGTTGAGCTTGCATAGGGATCACAAAGGCTTTGAGGATCTGCACTTCTGAATCTGAGGGGTGCAAGCCCAGGTTCGTAAAAAATGAGACATTGTACCACTAAGTTCATCTCAACTGGCCAATCGGTGGGGGAGACAATGATTCTGATGTTGGCTTGCCTCTCGAAATGTTCAATTGTTTCCACCTTGGCTTTTAATCAATGAAGGTCCTTTACGAGCAATGTGTTCATCTCCTTCTGGCATTCCACATCATGTGAGAGTTCTTTCAGGGAGTTTGAGTTTTCCACGATTCTTGCCTCGAAATCTCCTTGTCTGGCGCCCACCATGGCGAGACATTTATTTGTCTCGTCTCCTGTAGCTTGTATTTTTTGAAGCATCACCATTATTTATTTGTTTGGCGGGAAGGTTTGTGATACTCACTCCTCCAGGCTGCACAGGCCTTGCTGTCTTCACGCTGGACACCAGGGAAAAATAGGCTTTCCCTCCTTCTGCCACCAGCTTCTGGTCTTGTTTCGGACCCATTTACACTCCCAATCAGCTTAAGCACAGAAAGCAGTCAATTTCAGGAGCGTCCACGAAGTCGGAGTAAAGTATAAACTCATATTCAATTTGCAGGATCACAGCTCTACAGGAAAGCGTCTGCCATGTTAGCTGCTCCACAGCAACCCTCAAAATAATTGTTCTGAAATCAGATTCCAAGTAACACTGATAAAGCATTCTCCCCATCTTCTTGAATGTCACCTACCTATCACTACCATCTGTTAGCTGTCCTAAACTAGGCCTTGCCTAATAATATAGGATACAACATAAATGTTTTACATTCCACACTCAGTAGAAAGCTTCCCCATTATTTAATTGGGCTTCTTTCTACATCTGACCGAAGCCAGTGGCTGCAGCCTGAGCGCAGAAGATGAATTGCATTTTACTGTGTCCAGGAGTCAGACCAGCACAGTCTGCCTTTAGTTAAAAAGCCCCTTCCTCCTTGAGCCATCTAAATCCAGCACAATGCAGTTTTGTGTTCCAGTGTGTCTTTTATACAAAAGTATATCAGAATGCTGTGCGTTAGGGAAAGAAACAGTACTGTCTGAATGAAAATATACAATTATGTAACAGAAGAAAAATGAATCAAATAGTTAAGTGAAGGAAATCAGAATAATAAATACTGTTTGTACCATCAATTGTGTTATAGGGCAATTGCTCACTATGTGACCCCAAACAAATCACTACCCCTTGAGCTCTACTTTTCCAGCTATTCAGAAGGGTAGACGCAGGACACAATGATAAATGCTGAAGTTGGTCTCTGCTGGGAAGATGAATGGTAAACATGTATAATATGCTATATGTGGTATATACAACTCCTACATCCTTGCGTACACAAAGTCACTGTGGGGATCGGGGGCGCTGTGGAGCCCGAGCAGCTTGTAGCAGCTTTTTAGAGATCTCTGTAGATCAACTCTTCTGAAGCCCTAATCTACATTTTAGAGGTTTCAGTCCTAATTGTACTTACGATTTTTGTAAAGAGTGACCTTGATTTGTTCAGGATGGGTAACCGTAAAAAGGAAAGACAGCCTGGAAGTGGTGGAAAAAGTAAAGGGACTTCTGGGGCCTTGCAGCCTGAAGACGCCACGCAGCCAACGACAAACTCGTGCTCAGAAGAGACCATAGATACGTTGGGTTATAAATTACAAATGCTCATTCAGTCTGTTACAGCCCTAAATATTAAAGTCGATGACTTCAATGGACGAGTCGTGCTGTTGGAGCAGACCGTGGACAATATGAAGGGTAACCTGATCGAGATCCAAAAACAGACCGAAGCAGCTATGGGAGCAACAGTGATGATGGTTAAAGAAAATCAGCACCTTCATGCAAGACTCGAGACACTCGAGAATCAAGCCAGAGCTGCAAATATCAGGATTATAGGTCTGCCTGAGGGGTCGGAAGGTGATAATCCTCTGATGTTCTTGCGGGAATGGCTAAATGAAAAACTACTGCCTGAAGGAGTGGAGGAAATATGGGGTATTCAAAAAGTGTATAGGACCGCCCCGCGTAGTCGGGCAGTGAATTCAGAGGAGCCTCGCACCCTTATGGTAATTACGGGAGTTAGTGAGAGAGATACGTTGCTGAAATATGCACGGAGAGCTGCCACACTGTACCAAGACAATGCACAGATCTCCTTATTTCCAGATATAAGTTATGCCACCCAACAATGCAGAAAGCGTTTTAATGGTGTGAGACGACAACTACAAGCCCTGGAGATGCCCCATACAATGCTTTTCCTTGCTAGACTTCGAATAGTATCCCAAAGCAAAGTCTATATTTTCACAGTTCCAGTGGAAGCAGGAAAATGGACGGAGCGTAGGGCCATGGAGGAGCGTGCACGAAGGACCAACTCAGGCAATGAAGAGGAGATATCTCTACCAACATGACTTTGGAGACTGCTTGGATTATGGCTTAAAAGTTAAAACCTAGGAGGACCTCAGTTTAATTAGCTACTGCTATTTTGTCTCTACTTGGTAAAGACCAGTTGGTCTCTTCTGTTTTTAAGGGTAAAGTAACTACTCATTGTTCTTAGGGATTGAGACATGTAGGTACCCTTCCTTTTGTCTATCTTTCCTATAAATATATATACCCGAATGTTTAATCATAGTGAACCAGAGTTTAATAAAGGACATCGAAGGGTTGAGGAAGGGGATGTTTCTATTATGAAGTTTTTGGTTAAAAGTTGTAATGCTTTATACTGCTGCATAAATATTCAATACAATCTTTACATCTTGCTTTTATACATGGCACCAATATGCCCCTTTTATGGGGACAGTCGCTTTATTAGGATAGGAATCCTTATTACATTTGCTGTTTATGCCATGTGGCTCACAGACTACCATTAACAGCACACATAAGGACTCAATTTAGAATCACAATGTTGGCTCCCCTGAATGTTGTACTACTATAAGGCACATGCATGCTAAACCTGTATCCTCAGCTGGAGTCCGTGACCAGGCCGATGGTTCGGTGATAAGGAGCAGGGACAAAAAAAGACAAATTTAAAGCTGTATCTTAGAGAAGGATGTTCTCAATGATGTAAACTTATAATGGTCTGTGTGCTATATGTATTATGATCTACTGTCATACTTATGATAAAAGATAAAAATAAAGTATAAAAAAAAACCAAAACAAAACAACAAAAAAAAAAACAAAGTCACTGTGGTATCCATGATGATGAGGAAGACACAATGAAAGGAAGAAAAACTGCACTCAGTAGGAAAGGTTCTGATCCCTCCACACTAAGAACTAACCTAGTAAGCATTAATCACCGACAGAGGAGGGCTCTACCGGTGGATTAATGCCAGCTGGGGGGGGGCGCTGTTGCACGAGGGTTTCAACCCCCCAGCGGGCATTAATCACTGGTAGAGCCCGACACTGGAGGTGATTAATGCCCTTGTAACACGGAGAAGGTCTAGGGCTCCCTACCTCTCTCTCCGTATGCGTGTCCTGCATTCCTGCGGCACAGTCTCACTGCTCGCTGGCTCCATCCCCCGTCTCTCTCACTAACCCCCGGCTGGCACAGCGCCACTTGCGACCCAGTGGCTGTCGTGGCCACTGCAGGAGCAACACGGCATTATGAGACGATAATGCCATGTTGGGCTCGTGAACGCGCAACAGCAACACGGCATTATGAGAAATAATGCCGTGTTGGGCTCATGAACGCGCTTCCCACAACAGCAACACGGCATTATCGTCTCACAATGCCATGTTGCTCCTGCACCACGTGACGCCCTCCCACCTATCGCGTGGCGCCCTGGCATGGCTCTCCATAATGCCGTGTTACAATAGAGGATAAGGGCTGGTCTTCAGTTAATAACCACGCTGTAATCACTTCAAGAGGTTGCCAAGACAATATTGGAAACCTTGAGAGCGAAGCTCAGGAGGTTTACTGTTGTCATGGCAACCTTGACAAGTGAGTGCAGCGAGATTATTATCCGAAGACCAGTCGATAGTTTTTATAGTGTATGGGCACTAGTCACTTTACTTGGGCACCAGGTAAACTAAATTATTGTGCTTACTTTCTTTTTTTGTCCTCACTGCGCCACTCTCTGTCGGGCCAGCTCTCACCGCCGCGGCCATTCATTGTTCAGAGACGCACATGCGCAGACACGTTTGCACTGTTATGGTATCAATGTGACGTACTCAAGAGGGTATAACAACCTCTTGACTTCACAGTGATACCACAACAAGGATAGGAATTCATTGAATTCTATCCCTAACAACGCCCTCCCATACATTATAAACAAGTTACTGATGTGACAGTATTGCTGTATCCCTTTGGTATAGCTGTTGGTTGGTGGGTACGCGAATCTAGGGATGCTGCAAAAAGGCAAAATTAAAAACAAACACTTTACATCTGTGACTAAGTATTTTTTCCCTTTTTTTTGTACTGGTTTGCTTGAGCAGTATTTAGTAAAGTGGAACTAAATACATGTGACTGGACACTTGGGCAAGAACTTTTTTTTTTGCCAATATATAAAGAACACCTTTTTGGTGGGGATGGCGTAGAGACCTAGCTTTGAGTCCTGTGCTTGACTTCCAAGCTGGTCCAGCATAACAGCCTGGGCTACAGAGGCAGCACTGGAGAGGATTGCTCAACATGCAGCTTGTGTGCCTCTTTAAGCTTGGAGCAACACTGATGTAATAGGGGACCACACATCAGCCTTATGATGGGACAAATCACTTTCTGGGCCAGTTGTCAGCTTGGCCACTAGCCTTCAAAATCTGGTGGTCAAAAAATATTTTGGTAGCCATTATTTCTACAGCCAGTATAGTTTGAAATCCACAGAATTCGAAATCTCGTAGCCAAGTCAATTTTTATGACTGCACAGTGACAGCTATGCAGACGTATTGCCAGCAGAAGAGAAACAGCAGGGTCTGGAACTATGTCACCAGATACAACATCAGTCACACTGTGCCTCCTCTGTGGAATCTCATCACATCATTGATATGCATGAGATCCCTGCATATCCTCTTTAACTTTCCCTTCTCCCCTAAACCTACTTTTTCTTCTGCTCAGCGCTTCTCAGTCTCTCTTCCCCAGCCCCCGAACACCAGGAACTGCCAGCTACTGCTCCCAACCCTCACCTAGCAACTAAAATGAGCTTGGTGCCACTCCTTCATGCCCCCCCCCCCCGCAATGGAGCCACGCTCATCAGCAGCACTCCTTCCACCCCCCAGCAATGGAGCCATGCTCACTGACGGCACTCTGTCCACTACCCTCCATCAAATGGAGCCATGCTCATCTGCAGCACTCCTTCCACTACCCCCATGCAACAAAGTCGTGCTGGTGGCACTCCTTCCACTCCCACCCAACCCAGTAATGGGGCCACGCTCATCAGCACCACTGCTTTCACTCCCCCCACCTTTAGCAACAGAGAGGCAGCTACCTCTGTCCTAGCTCAGCTTCTAGCCTGGATTCCATAACCTGAACTGGAGGAAATTGTGGCTGAATGTCCAGATTGTATATACAATGTCGCAACTGAGCCATACTCATCGGGTGACACTCCTTCCACTCCCACTCCACACCATCGCAGTGCAGCCATGCTTGTGGGGTACTCTTTCCACTCTTGTACCCCCCAGTAATGGTTCATGCTTGTCAGCAGCACTCTTTGCAACCCCCCCCCCAGCAACAGAGAGGCAGCTGCCTCCAGACCCATCCCATCTTCTAGTCTGGAGTCCCTCACTTGAACTAGAAGAAACTGCAACTGAATTACTGGGATTGTATTTACAAAGTAAACTAAAATCAACAAGTAATTCTCCTGAGCAATGGGGGGTCCCAGCAGCAAGAGCAGACTGTCCCAAATGGTCATGTCTGTTTCAAGGGAGGAGGACTTTAGCGGAAAGCAACACAGGGATATACTGAGTGAAACAAAGGTGAACATCTTGACAAAATTCCTGAAAAAAGTCTCCGAGCAGGACAGGTATCAGATAAATGTGGTCGGCTTTCTTCCAGGTGAATAGTAATGTAATTTCATGTTTACATTACAAGTCACTGTGTGATCATGGTTAGGTTTGTTTATATACTGACCTTTATATGGTTCTATTATTTGCACTTCAGAGTCTCACTATTCTTTCCTCATTTTGTTTTTTTCAATTAACACACATTTGTGCTTCTACCTATACCAAAAATATCCAAAATGCTTGCTACAATACCGTCTTTGAAACTCTGAAGTGGCTCATCATTGGTTACTTCAAGTACTAAACAACCATGCAAGAATACTGATATAATTCAGCAAACAGTTCTTTTAAAAACACAATATTTATCTGGTATGTGGCAGTCGGCATTTTACCTTGGACTACCCACACCTAACAAGTGCCCTATTGGCATGGAGTGCACTTCTTGTCAGGTGGGACTTGAACAACTGAAACTGATTCTCTAAGCCACAGCCTTAGTCGCTCTACCTCAGACCACCCATGCTGCCTGCTGCCACCTTCCAGAGGGGGATGCTGAGCCTTTTCTCTAATGGATCCCCCAGCAGTCCCTAGCATGCTTGAACAGCAGCAGAAGCTGTTGTAACAACTGCACTCAGTTGTCAACTGCACTATTGGCGCGGAGTGCACTTCATATTGGGCAGGACTCCTGATCTGTCCTCCTTCTTAGAGCCTGCCCACCCAAACAGTCCCAGTGTGAGTGAAACAGGAGTGGGAGTCCTTGAGGGGAGTCCCCATAGGGGAGATGCCAACTTCCACCCTGCATACAGTACAGTTACGCAAGTACTTACCGTAACAGTAGCTCTTCGAGAGGAGCTCTTGCAGCAGAACAACACCGGCAGGACTTAGCCGCCAGGTACCAGTAGCACATGGAAACTTTCTAGCTAGTAGTCTACCATGAGGGACTGCCCAGTGCCGATGTCACCCTCTGACGTCAGCTATCATATACAGGCTGGAGGTCCCCCACACTCACCTCAGTTCTCCTGCTAGAGACCCGGAGCGGGCAACGAAAGAACTGAGGAGGTTCCAGAGAGCAAAAAAGCAAGAGGGAAGCAGAAAACCCATGCGAATGGAAAAAGAAACAGCAGAGAGAGAGAGAAGGGGGAAGGAGGTAGGAAAATCAGGGCCTGCGGAAAGGCTGCTTCAAAGATCTACTGTTACAGTAAGTTCTACCAACTGTATTATCTTACTCAGGAGGCTTTTGCAGAAAATAATCGGGTAGGACAGGGTCCGAAGAAGTTCCGGTAATGAAAAGGAAACAGCACCGGGAGAAGGTTAGACAGCAGCCAATGGCCTAGGAGAGAAGGCCGTGCAGAACTGCAAGACCAATACTGGCCATGCGCCTAGAAGCAATATCCAGACTATAATGCTTGGTAAAGGCGTGGACAGAACTTCAGGTGGCGGCTGCAGAGATGCCCATTACTGAAACAAGCCAAGGAGGCAGCCGTACCCCTGGTAAAATGGCTCTCCCAGAAGGTCCTTGTTGTACTTTAGCAATAAACAATGCAATTGGCTAACCACTTAGACAAACATGGTTTGGAAACGAGAGCGCCCTCTCTCATAGGGGCGAACGACACAAACGACTGATCAGACTTCCTTGAAGTCTTGGTCTGGTGCGTATAGTAATGCAAGATTCTATGTACATCCAAAGTATGGAGCAATACCTCCCTCTGATTAGAATACTCAGGATAACAAACCAGTAGGTGGATGGACCGGTTCAAAGTAAACTCCAACACCACCCTGGGAAGAAACTTACGATTAGTACACAAAGACACCCCGTCTTTGTGGAAAACCAAATAAGGCTCTTTCAACATGACAGCCTGAAACTTGGAAATCCTTTGAGTAGAAGTAACAGCAACTAAAAAGAGTGCTTTCCATGACAGAAAGAGCAGCTCACAACTCGCGGCAGGTTCAAAGGGAGGTAATGTGAGTTTCTCCAACATAAAATTGAGGCTCCACGGAGGGACCGGGTCCCAAATGGGAGGTTTCAGATGCAAAATGCCCCGAAGAAAAGTGCGGGACACCTCAAGCTGAGCCATGGGCCTGCCCTCGATAGGTGCATGGTACACAGAGATGGCAGTAAGATGCACCTTGAGGGAGGAGTACCCCAAGCCAGAGTCTGAGAGAGAGAGAGAGAGAGAGAGAGAGACAGACAGAGAGAGAAGGTACTCCAACACCTGATTTACTAGGCAGGTGAAGAGGTCCAGTTGGCGTGAAGCAGCCCACAGGGAGAAATGCTTCCATTTCATGGCATAAATGGCCCTGGTGGAGGGCTTTCTAGCAGCCACAAGGACATCTGTGACCCTGGAGGACACTCCAAAGCAGGTGATGCCGAGTCTGCAGGAGCCACGCATGGAGATGCAGAAACTTTATATTCAGATGGACCAGGGTGCCCTGGTCCTGGAAGAGCAAGCCGGTGCACAGGGGTAAGGGTACTGGAGGTTCCACTACCAGCTGTTGTAACAAGGGGAACTAAATCTAACGGGGTCAGAAGGGGGCTATGAGTATCATCTCTGCCCCTTCCAAGTGGAGTTTGAACAGCACCATCTGGAGGAGTGGGAAGGGGTATAGAAACCTCCCCTCCCAGGAGAGGGACAATGTGTTTCACCAGCAAAATCAAGGCCTGGGATCGAGCGAGCAGAAAAGCGACAGTTTTGCATGGAGAAGAGACGCAAAAAGGTCCAACTCTGATCGACTCCATCTGCTGAAGAGATTTTCGACCACCAGGGTCAGAAATTCCCACTCATGAGCCCTTGACGGGGAGCGACTGACACTGTCTGCCAGGACATTTTGGACGCATGGAACATGAACAGCTGAGAGCTCCAGACCGGGCTTGATGGCCCAATAGCAAACCCTCATCGCCTCCCGACACAGGGGTTAAGAATGAGTTACCCTGTTTGATGATGTAATACACCACACACATGTTGTCCATCTGCACCAACAGTGGACCAGGGAGGAGATGAGTCTGGAAGGCCTGCAAAGCATAGAGAACTGCTCGCATCTTCTGAACGTTGATGTGGAGACCCTGTTCCACTTCTGTCCAAGTGCCCGGAGTCTGGTGAGCATCCAAATGAGTTCTCCAACCCAGACCTGAGGCATCCATTGTGAGAATCTGACAAGGGGCCTAGATTTGAAAGGACCCCCGCCCCCATGCAGGTTGGCTCTAGCTACTACGACAGGACTCTTTTGACTGCATCGGAGACCATGACCATCTGGTCCATGTCATCCGTGCGTTGATCCCATTAAACTCTCAATGTCCACTGAGGAATCCTCATGTGAAGGTGGGCAAGGGGAACCGTGGCAATGGCTACCACCATGTAACCTAGGAGTTGCAGGAAAACCCTGGAGGGGACCTGGGACTAGAGGAGACCAGGTAAGCCTGGGCCATTAGGCATTCCGCCCTGTTCAGGCCATGCCCTGGGCAGTTCCAGAACTGTCCCTATGTAATGGAGGTGCTGGCAAGGAGACAAGCAGGACTTCGGCTGATTGACGGTAATACCCAAGGCCTGAAACAGGCGGAAGGTATAGCCCAGGGTCTGGACCAAACATTCCCTGCAGGGTGCCGCTAACAGCCAATCAACTAGGCAGCAAAACACATAGAAGCCCTGCCTTCTCCAGGCAGCCGCCACCCCCGCCAGGCACTTGGTAAAGACCCTGGGGGCTGAAGACAGGCCAAAAGAGAGGGCCCTGAATTGAAAATGGTCTCCCTGAAACTGGAAGCGGAGGAAGCATCAATGGGAAAGCAAAATCTTTGTATGCAGATACGCATGCTGCATGCCCAGAGAACAGAGCCAATCTCCCCGGTGCAAGGGGGGCAACAACCCCTTAAGGGTGACCATCCTGAAGTATCTGCACTCTATGTACAAGTTCAGATGACTCAGATTCAGGATAGGTTGGAGATCCCCGGTATCTCTGGAGACAAGGAAAAAGTAAGAGTAGAATCCCCTGCCTCACTGGGCTGGGGGGACAGGCTCTGTGGCAAGCTAGCCAACTGCCAATCATTATTTGCAGATATATTTCTGTCATATTATTATAATATTACATTATATTATTACAATATTATATTGTTATTGTGTTCTACTACATGTTCAATGTAATACCACTTTGTTAATTTGCATGGTTACTGTATGTAATTCACCCCTGGGTTGACCCTGAAAAAGGGACTGTATTGTCTCAGTGGACTTACCCGGTCACCAAAACTCAAATAAAGAAATAAATACATTTTTTTTTTTTATGCGATTTTGTGTATGTTAAATGCCACAAAAAATTGCCCAGTGTTACTGAAAGATCACAGGATGAGAGAAAATGTCTTGCAAAATATGTGACATTCCTGTGTGACCCAGGAAAACAGCTACTAGCCAGGGAGCTGAAAATTACATTTACAAAGGGGATGGAAGTCCCTGGTTAGCTAACTGGTGTAATAAATTCTCAGGATGAGAGAAGCTATCTCCCCTGTTGTAAACCTTTAAGATCAAAAGGAGAAATGGTTTTAGGTAGGAGGTGTCAGCAAGGATACCACATTTTGATCACATTTTTTCAGTAGTGCCAGGAAGTGGTGATATGAGAACCCAAATAAAGAAATAAATAATAATTCCTTAAAATCTGGAAAGAGCAAGAGAGACACCTGCTGACCGAAAAGAGAAGGCCACCAGCTATAAACCAGAAAGGGTTCTTTTTCTTTCAGACTGCCAGAGGGACTATAAATACCCCCTGTAAACAGAAGCTCATTGCAATGCAGTTTGGACACACTCCTGACAAGACACAGAACAACCTGCCAGTAGCAGAAAAGGAAGAAAGGATTTTTCAACTTCATTTATTCTTCCAGACTACAATTTACTACAAACTTAAGGTAGAACTTTAGGTAACTAGTGCATTTTTCATGTATATTTTCTACTTTTATTTGTGTTATTCTGTGATCAAAATTTTCCAAATCTTTTAGTTGTAACTGTATGAATCATTAAATAAGTATTTTAGTAAAAACATTTGTTTTTAAGTAGCCTGCCTGAGCGAGATTTTTCATGTTGTGTGTGGTTGTTGGATGTTTAATAATAATCTGTGACTAAACTGTTATTGCTAAGGGGTGTCACCATAAGCTACCAATCGAACAGGATCTGTACAGGGAAATCTGGGTAAAAATAGGGGGAATATGAAAGTCTCAAGGCAGAGGCTATAGGGATTTAAACCAGGTTATTTCATGCCCGTGGGAGAAGACAAAATCAGGGTTACAAGGCTACCCCAAAGAGATTTTAACGCCCTGATCTTCCCCCTTTGTGTGACAACCAAGGGTTCTCCTTTGGCTACAAGACTCAAGACTGGCATTATACCCTTATCCAAAGTAAAGAGGGAGCCCTGGGGCCTTGTGGCAGGTGTTCAGCCGTGAACACAGCAAGCATTCTAGAAAGACACGGGGAGGGTATCCCTGTTTTCCCCCTCCCTGTCATGGACTGCACTTAGGGGGTGGGCACTGTGAGCTCAGTGGACCTGACCATCAGGAGTTGGTTTGTGACAGGCTCTACGGCCCTTTTTTTCCAGAAGACCCTGAATTTCCTCCCAGACAAGTGACAGATGAGCTGGGGGAGGGGGGTAAGAGGAGTTTTCTGAAGGATTTTCTGGGGGCCACTCAAGAAACTCTAGTGTGTGGCTGTGTTCTATGATCTATAGCACCCAGTTGTCCGAGGTAAAGTCCTGCCACCCCGATGAGCTACAGGGAGCACCAACTTCTGACAGCTTCCCCAGAACCCTTCCTACAGAGGGGTTGGCTAAGGAGTCAGGAGGTTTCAGCAGGCACCGGAGAGCGGCTGTGGGTGCTCGAGGGGCCCTGGCAGCAGCTGTGGATGAGGCAGGCGCTGCTTTGAATTTGCCCTGATCTTTTGTGGGTGGGTGGGCTTGTTTGCAGGAAGAGCGGCAAAATGGAGGTCGCTGACCAGTCTTAGGTTAGGTATGGTACAGTGAGTGAATGGACCGGAAAGCACGGCCTGACTCCTGGAGGGATGAAATTATTTTATTATTATTTAGTTTTTGTTGACTGGGTAAGTGCACTAGACAAATCCTGCCTATTTTCAGGCACGACCCGGGGGAGGGGGATACAGATGAATGCCAACTGACCTTGAACCAGATTAAGCTGTCGGTGGTATTTTTTTAGTGAATGAGGGAAATCTGGCCAGGAAACAGGGGAAATTCCCCTACTCTTTTCGAGAAGTGCCATGGGATCTTTAATATGCACCTGAACTACCACCAATCCAGGCAGATGGGACCTCGGGTTAACGCCTCATCCGAAAGACGGCACCTCAGAAGTGCAGCACCCCTCTCATGCTGCACTACAGTGTCAGTACTGGGATATTAACCCAAGTGCCAGATGTGGGAACCTAACCCACAGCCCTCTGATCTCCCGGGCCTCAGAGGTGAGTGTGCTACCTATTGAGCCACTGACACTGCTATAGGTAGGTACCTCTAAATTAGATCCTGTACATCCTCCCCAAATAGGACGGAATCTGGAAAGGGGGCGTCCAAAATGCTGGTCTGCACATCACAGGCAAAGCCGAACAACTGCCGCCAGAAATGGTGCCAGAGGCAGACACCTGCGGCCGCTCCCCTGCCTGAGGTGTCCACAGCATTGTAGGTGGCCCAAACAACGTGGTTGCCTACATTGGAGCCCACTTTGAGGAGCTGGGCAAGCTGTGTTTTGGAGGGATCATCGGGCAAAGCCTGAACTAGTTCCCTAGCCTGGTCCCAAAGGACATTTTTTTTTTTTTTAAATATTGTTTTTATTGTGCATTCATTATGAATAAGCATACATTACAAATATGTATTCCAACTGTTATTGCACTGTTACATTTTTCATGACATTTTTAACACTTAATAAAAACTGTATAAAATTCTCAGAGGCTGCAGTCTGTTATCTACTCTCTGTTGTCTATGGTCTGTATTTTCCTTATTTCCCTATATATCTGTTAATGTTTTTCTTCCCCTTAATGTTATTTATGTTTCCCCTGTCCTATCTGTGCGAAGTATTTTGTGTTTTGTTCTCCTTTCCTTTATGTATATTGCCTATGTTACAGAAGTATGCCTAGCCCTGGCGGGGGTTAGGGTCTCTGAACCTCTGTCTCATCCTCTATATTGTTCCTCCTTCTTCTTCTTCCTCAGCTTGCGTTGGCCATTTCATCCATCTCTCTAAATATATGTTAATTTTATCTTGTACTGAGTATGTTAATCATTCCATCTGTTGTATATTTTCTACCTGCTTCCTCCAGTCTTGTTTGCTTGGGACAGTAGGCAATAGCCACTTACATGTGATGGATTTTGCGATGGCTGCTGTACATATTGCCCACAGATGCTTGTTTGGTCCGCATATTTCCGTTGGGGGAAGCGCTAATATTGTATGCCTAGTCCCGAGGCTACGTGGAACAGATTTTTAAGGGTAGCTTCAGTCTCTCTTATGAAGTTCTGTATGTGGAGACACTTAAAGAATGTGTGTGTGTGTGTATGTTGCTCTCTCCTCCCCACACTGCCTCCAACATTTACCATCCCCTCTTTCCCACCATTGCTTTTTAATATGTGGAGTTATGAAATACCTCATTCTTACCCTCCAAGCAAATCCTCTCCATTCTGGTGAGACTGCTGTATGGTGCCCTATGTCCTATATTTTAACCCATTCTTTTTCTGTTATATGGAACTATGCCTCCTCTTCCCATTTCTTTTGTATATGATCTGTGGCATCCTCCATGTTGGATGCGAGGTATTTACAGATTTTCGTTATCACTCCCTTTGATCCCACTGTCTCGAGCAATTGCTCTGTGGTTGTGTCGCCTTCCCCTGCAATCTGCGCGAGGTGTGATTTCCTCATTTGTACCATGGTGTAATTCTGTATCTGTAGGTACCTGATTCTATCAGCCTCCTGCTAGGTGTATCTGGTCTTACACTCCTTGAATGTATGTAGATTAGTTCCTGTCATTATCTGATGTATGCTATGGAAACTTCTCTTCGCCTGTCTGTTATACCACTTGTACATTTTCCCAGGTAGGAAACTGGGGTCCCTATGCAGCCAGGAGTACTTCCATTTGTCTCTCTTGATCCTGGGGTGATCCTGTAGCCAAGAGGACAGTCTGATATTGGACCACGTGGGCCAAGTACTTAATGGCCCAGATAGCTAGTGTGGTGGACGCGAAGACATGCTTACCCAGGTGGTCCAGCTGTCTGGATTCCCTGTCCAGGGGAAGAGCACTAAGGTGTTTGGGCTTCTTGGTGTGGTCATGTGCTGTGTTGATGACTAAAGAGTCAGCTCCAGGATGGCCCCCCAAAAAGGTTTACCAGCTGGAGCATGGAGAGCCTGTCTGCTTTCTTAGGCACTGGAGGAGTGGTAGAGGGGTGATTCCAGGTTGCCCTCGTGGCATGGTTAAAAGAGTCAATCAGAGGTGGCACTAGCACAGGTAGGGAATCAGGCTGCTTCAAATAAATGGCCAAGCGCCGCCTCTCCGGGTCCTGCTCCTCCATTTCCCAGCCCATGGTGGCCCAGATGTGCCTCATGACGTCCATAAACGATGGATCAGAGGGGATTTGGGAATCACCATAGCAGGTTCCTCGCCTCGGAAGAGTCCCCCAGGATGGAGGAAGACTCTGAATAGTTAAGAGTCCTCCTCATCTGGCTCACTCTTGGTCGGTGGGCACCAGTCCTGTCAAGAGCCGGAACCAATGTTAGGTCTGGATCTGGTGGACCTTGGCGTACAGGGGGCATTTACACCCGACTGCCCCCTGTTCAGGGGCGGAAGGTCCCTTGCGGGTCACCTTGGAGGTGCCGGAAGTGGGCTCCGAGGAGCAAGGATCTGCTAATACATGAAGGACCACCACGCAGAAAAGAGGGCACTGTAGTCTACAGGGCAGGATAATTATATAATCAGCAGATAAGGATGGGCCAGCGCCAGGTAAGGAAAAGGAGGCAGCAAGGCTAGCAGAGGGTACCCCGGTTGGGGACTGGCAGGCGTCGGCTGTGGCAAGGGCAAGACTGGTGTCAGGCACGCAGGCTGTTGGACAGGGAACACAGGAGCCGGACCTATAGGTTGGGGCAGCGGGAGAACTGCCACCGGCCCAGTGGGAGTTGGTTGAGGATGCCTGGGAGGAGAATCCACCAGTGCCAGGAGAGGAGAAGCAGGTGCCTGGAGGGAGGGAGACCTCCCTGGTGACGGCAGAGGTGACGCTGGACTGGATGAGACATCGGTAGCCTGCTGTGGGCACTGCATAGAAGGACTGGTGTCGGACTCTGTAGAGGGGACAGACATAGGACGTGCCTTGGTGGGGGGGCGCGCAACAGTTCCATTGTGACGAGCTTCTGCTTGATTAGATGGCTCGCCAGGATTTTAAGATGACGTCTCCGAGTGGCCTGACTGAACTTCTGGCAGATCTGGCAGGCTTCAGTGTCCTGGCTGGGGCCTAGGCACAGAATACAAGCAGAGTGACCATCTTTTTCAGGAATTTGTTTGCCGCAGGCACACTTTGTGGAGCAATCGGAAAACGAGTCAGGTGGAGAAGAAATAAACTCAATGACGGTAAAACCGAAAACAAAGTTAATACTGCAGAAAATAAAAAGGGCAGCAAGCACAGGAAATGGTGGTCGCCTATAGCTGCAGCGTCCGCTAAGGTCAGACATGCGCAGGTCGACGGTGGGAAAGAACTGAACAAAGTGGGGGACTGCCCGCACCTTTATATGATAGGCCAACATCAGAGGGTGACGTCAGCGGTGGGTGTTCCCTCGTGGTAGACTGCTAGCTAGAAAGTTTCCCTGTGATCCTGGCGCCTGGGAGCTAAGTCCTACTGGTGTTGGCCTGCTGCAAAAGCCTCCTTGAAGTAAGATTGTAAGTTCCTTATGTAATCTGTAACAATAACTGCTTACTGCTTAGCTAGGATCTGAAACTACTCTCACTGTAGAGGCATTTAGGGGCAAAAGTGGTGGCTTTGGGTATGCTCCCAGACTCACTAAGTGATCACTGCTACACTTTTTGCTTCTGGTCAGCAAAGGGACTGAGGAGTAAGCCTGTTTATACTGCTTCCAGGAATATTCGTAAGCTGGATGTGGGCACCTTCAGTCTGGCCCTAAATCAGGTGAATTGGTCTTTTCTAGATTCTTAGACATCGACGAGGCCTACGACAGATTCTGTAACTTGTTTTTAGAGGTCTGTGATAGGCGTTTTCCAATGAGGGCAATAAGGATAACAGCATTTAAAAAGTAACTGATCAATCCAGAACTGCTGCTTTAAATGAAGGAAACCGATAACAAATGAAGGCAATATAGTTAAACACAAGACTCATCACCTTCATGAATTTAAGAAATTCTGTAACAGATGCAAATCTAAAGTTTGCATAGCAAAAATGCATTTCTTTACATCTACAAACACTGAGGAGCTCACACAAGGACGGGGTGCCATGGAAAAAATAAAATACAAAAGCACAAATCCAGGCACTCACCACCACAAATAAAGCTGCCAACCACGAGAGGGAATTATTAAAACATTTATTTAAATAAATCAACTCCCTGCTGGGTACAGGGAAGGGTATTAACAAAGTAGTATTCCAGGAGATTGACAGTATGGTCGAGTTGCCTGTTTGGTAGCTACAATTTTTAATACATTTTTTAAAAAGGTTTTTATTTATTTATGTATTTGGTGACCGCGTAAGCGGGCTGATCCAAAGGACCATTTTCAGCCGCGACCCAGGGCACAAACATGGCACACCTCTATTAGAGGTCAATACATGGTGTGGACAGTAAAATCAGTACATATAATAGAACTCAAATAGGGGTACAGAGAGTTACAAGTACAAACATAGTACGAGTAGTACAGACTAAGCATACAGTCACAGAAAGTTTACAATATATGATACAGTAATAACAATAGTACATTAGATTGACAAGACCACAAGCTGTAGCATCCTACAGGCTACCCTAACAAAGTATCTTCCAATACAAGATAATATACATAAGGCTTGACATTCTAGAGACTTAACAGGAGATCAGGACAGGATCAGGAGAGTAAACAGTACTAAGGAGTGAGGGCACCGGGAAAGGTCAAAGATGTGGTCAGAAAAGGGGGCAGGAGGCAGGCAGCCCACAGAGCAACACTAGGACGGCTTACGGTCTCTAGTGTTTCCTACAGGACAGTTACAGGTGTACTCTGTCAGGAGCCAGGCTCTTAGGTTTGTTTTGAAAGACTGGTGAGAGGGGGATGAGCGAATAGCGAGTGGTGGTCTGTTCCAAAGGGAGGGTGCAGAGATAGAGAAGGCTTTGCTACCCATTACAGAAGATATACGAGGAACTTCCAGTGGAGGAATAGAGGAAGCCCTGAGGTTCCGAGAGGCCACCCTATCTGTGAGCAGTGACGAGTAGGGGGATAGCCAGTAGTTCCTGAGTGAGTTGTCTACTAGGTAGCCTGTGGCGTAGTCAAAGCGACCCTGTAGTGTGAGCCACCCTAGGGACTGGTAGAGATCTTGAGAAGTACTGTCTGGATTCTTTTCTTAATTCTAACTCTTCCTTTCACCTGGATGTTTGGCACCTGTCTTCGACAAACAAATTTAATTTCTGAATTTTGACCCCAGAAATTGATCGACTATCTTCAAAAATGCAACCCCTGTTCAGCAATTGGTTCTGATGGTTTTGGGAATGGTTATCATGGTATTGCTGGTCACCAAGTTAACTCAATTTTTCACTTTGTAATGGGGTTTTTACAAGATTTTGGAAACTTCCCACAATATGCTCAACCCATAAGGGTAGATCTACAGCAGTAGTTCCCAACTACTGTCCTATTTCACTGCCTGCCCCACTATCTAGGGCCTGTGAAAGAATGTTTTTGAACAGATTACTGATTTCATGCTCAAGTATGACATCCAGACAGTTGCATAGCATAGGGTTTGTTCTAATCACAATACAGAGACAGCCTTGATGAGGTTGACAAGCAGTGTGCAGGGCTCTATGCTATAGCATTTTCTGTGGACCTCACTGAGACTTTTGACCATGTAGATCACCGGTTGCCATTTGATTCCCTGGTTGATGCCAAATTTTCTGAGGATGTGTTATCATGGCTTAAAAGTTGGTGGTCCCATAGCACTAACGTTTCGGGTATGCAATCAGTTCATTTGCTGTGGAGTTCCTCAGGGGTCCATCCTGGTATCCCTGTTGTTTTCTCCCTTTTTTTTAATTAAAATTATGTCCCTACAGCCTGTCGACATACAGAGGTATTCTGTATGGTGACGATGCAGTTATTTTTTTGTGTAGGGGATGATTTTCAGGGCCTCTCAATCAATGTTCAGCAACATTTCAATAGGTTTCAGGAGTGGTTTAGGCTTTGTAGGTTGGCCCTAAATTAAAATAACGAGATAAATAAATGCTCTTCAGAGGCCCCAGAAAGAACAGTATAGGACCATTCAGCATTATTGATTTAAACAAGGACTGCATTGAATGTATTGACAATTTTTTTCAAGTATGTGGGGGTCACTTTGGATAGCACTATCATTTGAGTCATACGTGCCTCTATTGGTCAAAATGTTGCCTCGCTGGCTTGGCCTTTATAGAGCATGTCTTTTTAATCCCTGGATCGTGAAAGCTCCTGACACATAGTCTTTTGTTTTCCATTACTGACTATGGGTCGCTTGTTCATATGGGTATATCAGACAGAGTGCTATCCAAACTAAAGTCCACTTATAATAGCATCTGTCACTTTGTTATGGGTCAACCAAGATTGACTCACCACTGCAATTTATACTCTGCCATAGGATGCCGCCACTTTAATGAGAGGTATAAATTTCATTTGGCGCAGATGTTGCACAAGATTGTGCTGGCATTAATGCTGTCTTGAGTATCCAAATCGTTCTCAGTGCCTTCTAATGTTATTGGTACAAGATCCCAATCCAAAAACCAATTCCAAATTCTATAATGCAAAACAACTTTGATCAGAAAGCCTTTTTTGTTCATCTGTCAAGGATTATAATGATCCTCCTGCTGATGTGTTGGGCTGCAACTTAAAACATGGCCGTTTACAAAAACAAGATATAAATGCTATTTGTGATTGCTGTGCACTTTTTAAATTATTTTTATTGTTCGTATTTATATGTGATCTGGTCACTTGTAAAAATGGGCATTTTGTGCTCAACAGCTAATTAGAAAAATAAAATGGAAAAAAAAATACCCATTGTAACAATTGCTTATTGCTACTAGTTGGATTCTGTTCTACTTGTTGTTTATTGCTAATGGCAGGGACATACTTGCTCACCATACACTGCTTAGTAGGGGCTATTACTTTTTGTTACTGCTAAATAGCTCTGCTCATTTGTACTGTGTAAATTTTGTGGGGTTTTGTCAGGTTCATGCTACATTTTTCCCAATCTGCTGGTCTGATTATTGCCCTGCCGTCCCTTTTAAGTGGTCAGTCCATACTCCCTCTCCCCTTAATTTGTTCATTTAGTCTGCCTCCCTATCTGGGTGAAGCCTGC
The DNA here is from genome assembly GCA_016271365.2 of Neoceratodus forsteri. NCBI lineage: Eukaryota > Metazoa > Chordata > Ceratodontiformes > Ceratodontidae > Neoceratodus > Neoceratodus forsteri. The sequence continues at coordinate 506,628,691 of CM028129.1, forward strand.
ATCTTCCTATAGTGGTTATGATCTTCTGACGCTTTCCCAGGCAAAGCATGCAAAAGTGAGGAAGATTTAGTACTGCAGGGGTGGGGTGACTGGACTGTTCGCCATTGTGTGGTGGAGTTAAGCTACACCCTCGGTTGTGACTGATGGACCACTTTTCTATCTCCTTATTTCCTAGCAACAGTTAATGCTTTTCTCTTTGCTTTTCTCCCCAGGTTGGCCGCCTCAGCGTAGCTCTTTACTGTTCCTACTAAACTTCCTACTAGTTCTCTTTTCATTTCCATCCATCCAGTCCATGGAATGGTGCCAAACACCAAGAGAGGTGTTGTGTAAAGTGTATAAGTGCATTTTGTGTACAAAAAACATGGAGGCTTTTTTAAATAGGAATGAATACAGTTAGTAAAGCCTTTTTAAAGAAAAAGGATTCAGAAGTTATATAAAACAATAATGTCATGATTAGTACAGTTATAAGAAATCCTTAAGGTATTTTCATAAATTCACACTATGGACCTGTTACTGTATAAGGTTTTATGTGTGAGGCTGAATGATATGCTTTATAAAAGTGCTTAGTTATTGTGGATCAGAGCTATAGAGAGTCAATATTTATGGATATATACACTGTACCTTTAACTGAACCAGGAAATCCCCTGACACAAACCCCTTCCCCTTGGTTTTGAAACAACATGTTCAGACATGAAACATGTCCAGACTTGTAAATGAAAGGGCTTAGTCAGGTGACCCCCACCAAAAGATATAAAAAGCCTCTTCACTAAGTTCACTTCAGCCCAGCCCAGTGGGGCTCAGCCCTGTGGGAGGAGAGAGGCAGATAAGCTGCTGAATGCAGATGAGAAGGGTCTTAAGAGCTCTAAGATCCAGGACTGTATTATATGAGAAACTACTGATGTTAAGTAGGGATTTTCTTTGCAATTTTTTTGTTTTCATTTATTATTTTTCTAACTTTTGAAAAATAAATATCACACCAAAGTGTGTTTTAAACCTGTGAATTTGCCTCATCTGATGTTTATCCCCACACATTGTGACACACGCGATTTCAGGCATAAGATGAATGTTTATGGACATTACACTGACATATACTAATTAAATTACAGGAACTAATACAAAATTCAGAAAGTGCAAAAAAATTACTTTTTTTTTTTTAAACTGTCATGACATTTTCCATGTCGATGTTAAAAGTGTATCAATATAATTATTCATTATAGAAAAAATATATCAATAAAATGTATTTACATACTAACATACTAAAATGCCAGCAGAATAGGCCTAACGGTCTTTCGCGTCTGCTCGTCTGGTCAGCCTCCACCCTGGGAGCTGACCTTGCTGCCCCCCTCGCCTTCTCTGGCTTCTCCCTTCCCAGTTCCGGATATTCTTGCTGCATTGGATTTTGCTTCCAGAACCCTTCCCCTGTGCCTGTCCCACCCCCTTTTGAACCCATCCACCGTCTCTGCCTCCACCAGCCCCCTAGGCAGCGCATTCCATGGCTCTGCCCCCTCTCAGTGAAGTAGCACCTCCTCCTTTCTCCCCTGAATCTTCCCCCCTCCAGCTTCCACCCATGCTCTCTAGTGGCCCCCTCCTCCTTCCTTCGAAGACCTTGACTGTTCCTCCCCTATTTACCCCCTTCACGTACCTGAAGACCTCTATCATGTCCCTCCGGTCCGCTCTCTCTTCCAATGTGTACATATTTAGTCTTCGAGCCTCTCCTCACAGGTCCTGTCCCCAAGCCCCAAATCATTTTGGTTGCCCTCCTCTGGACCCTCTCCAGGAGTTTAATGTCCCTCTTTAAGTGTGGGCTCCAAAACTGCATACAGTACTCAAGGTGTGGCCTCACCAAGCAGTTATACAGAGAGAGTATCACTTCCCTCCTTCTGGAGGTGAACCCCCTAGCGATGCATCACAGCATCCCGTTGGCCTTGGCTGCTGCCCTCCTACAAGTCTCCGAGTTGTTCATCTTGACATCCACCACCACCCCCAGGTCCCTCTCAGCCATCGAGACTTGACTTGATTACATCACGACAAAGTTACTGTTAACATCCATATATATTCAGAGAAAACTGCCTGTTTCTATATTGATAACATAATTACTACTATTACATGATAACGATATAGTAACACCACCATTTCTTAACGGCTGGTCTCAAAGCTTTCAGTAAAAAAAAAAAAGTTTCTAGCCTCAACAGTTCAAGAGTTAGACTTTTTAAAAGATATTTTCTTTAAAATATGATAAATTTGGAACTGTCAGAGACAGACAATTTTTTTTTTTAATGAAAACGGAGTCAGCCAAGTAGACATTAAAATATCACTACAGCGAGCATATATCGATATAAAAAATCTAAATGTTTCATATTGATATAAAAAACACAAAATGATTCAATAAATTGTTCAAGTTGTGTCATTTTTAACAACGGATTACATCAACAAGCATGTGCATGTAGCAACGCAGAAGAGCAAACTGTGCGTATCACTTAAGTCTATACATGTTGCCTGGACTTCAAGTTCTCATTTGAGGAAAAAAAAAGTTTTGATGATTAACAATTCAAATGTTATAGCTTTCAAAATATAGTTTCAAGCATTATAAAAATTTCACGAGATTATTTTTTTTTTTTTTTCCAGACATGATCAAAAGATGCTATTGGTTGTTCTAAGAATAAACATTATTTTCTAGTTTAGGTTTCCTCCCTATCTGGGTGAAGCCCACGTCCCCCCCTAAATTGTTTATTTTTGCCTCCTCCCTATCTTAGTAAAGCCACCCTCCCCCAAACAACTGTTAACGTTCAGGTTTCCTCCCTATCTGGGTAAAGCCGACATCCCTTGCCTAAATTATTAAATTATCTTCCTCCCTTCAAGGGTGAAGTTTACTCTCTCACCACCTAAACTTACAAAGTACAGGGCCGCAACTGCTCACTGTCCTTCCAATAATGAAGTTCTAATACTATCACTCCTCCCCTTCCAATGTCCTTTGCCCACCTCCCCCATACTGTTTACCTTTACCTTCCCCCTCCATATTCCCCCCTTCTCCTGCCTCCCACTCTACCTCATTTCTCCTGTTGTCTTGGGATCAGTTTCCTCACTTCTTCTTGGCTCCATCTTAGAGCCCTCAGGTGCCTTCTTTCCTACCCCTCTCATCATCCCCACACTTCCCCTCTTCTCCATATAAGGAACTCACTTGCTCCATCAGGCTCCCTGTTGCTTATAGCAGCATATGATATCAAGCTCAATCCTGGTCCAGCCAGTTTTCTCCCTCTCATCTCCTTAAAGGACTGAGAGTGACCCATGTTAATATCTAAAACCTCCTCCCTATGACTGACCAGTTGCAACTGCTCATGGTTAATCTCAAGCCTGATGTGCTCGTGATCTTGGAGTCTTGGCTCTCCTCCAAGATTCATGATACTGCAGTTGCAATCCCCAGGTGCACTTTCATGCAGCAGGATCTGCTAAAAGAGGTGATGGAGTTGCAATCTACCTCTCCTCCTGCATCCAATCCAAGCTTGTGCTCTCTGACACCTTCCACTCTACTTATGAGTTGCTCCTTCTCAAGCTTTCCCTTCCCTCCCCATCTCTGTCCCTATATGTATGGCTCGAGCCTACTGCTGCTGCCCTGGCACATCCCAACCTTCAGTCACTGTGCACCTCACCACCATCTCCTCCCATGCCTCCTTTGGTGAGCTGCTCATTCTTAGTAGTTCTACCCTCAATTGACTCTCGCTATGCCAAAACATTAAGTCCTTCCAGCTTACCGAACTGATCACTAGTCTAGCCTAGCACAATCACAGATCCCTCAATCACTCCCTTCTGGACTGTGTTCTTACATTTCACTCACTGTATCATGGATGGTATCCTCCCCAACGTTCTCAGTGACCACCACATAGTCAACTGTGTGTGCAAGATTCACCGCCCCAAAGCTCCTAGTGGCTACTGACAGGTCACTCATCTCTAAAGTCAGCAACATATATACTGCCCTCTGCTATTTTAATGCCAAATTTATGTCAGCACAACTATGCATTTGCTCAATTCCCATATCAGCAAAACAGCATAACAGTTACATCTCAAGTACTCACTCAGTGATGTCCGCTGTTCTGGACACCCATGCTCAGTAGCTCTAGCCCCGGCACTTTGACTTTTGCTAGAATCTCAGAGGGGTGATTAAGGTTGTTCCACCCCCTGACTAAGTTCTGGAAGGTCATCCACACCCTATTCTCACCCCACCCCTCCACTAACCAGTCCCCCCCTCTCTGTCTTCAAGGTGGGCGACAATCCTATTTCTGAACAATCATCTGTCACCTCAGTTTTCAACTCTTTCTTCACCACCTGTGCCCATTTTCTCCTCTTCTCTTCTTCTCCCCTCCCCCTCCTTCAACCCTAACCCACACCTTGTCCTTCTCCCCTACCACATCTGATGCATCCCTTAATTGTGAGCCCCAACTGTCTTGACCCAAACTCTTGCATCTCTCTGCCCTTGCCACTGCCCTATAAAATTACCTCCTTCTCAACCTGTCCTCCTCCTCAGCCTCAGATACTTGGAAACAGGGCACATTCATCCCGCTTTCTAAAGTGGACAACCCCACCTCCCCTGGCAACTACTGCCCTATCTCCCTGCTCCCCACTCTGGTTAAGCTCCAAGAACACCTTGTGCTATCTCAGATCTCCCCCTTACTTGATTCATCTTCCTCCTTCACCTCTTTCCAGTTTGGCTTCTGGAAGCCCCCCTCCACCACCACCTCCCTCCTCTGGCTTACTGACTCTATTCTATCTGGCTTGGTCACCTCCGCAATTTCTGTACACTTGGCCAAAGTCAACATTGTTGCTCACCCTCTCCTTCTGGACAAGCTCAAGGCAGTGGGGTTTCTGACTCCTCAGTTGGCTGGTTCCGCCTCTACCTTGAAGACAGGTCTCAAGCTGTCCACACTGAAGGTTCCATATTCCCCCTACTCCGTACTAGCTGTGGCATCTGCCAAGGGTACGTAATTGGCACAAAACTCTTCTAAAATCTTCCTCAATGACCTCCTTGCTCCTTTGCATCCATCTATATGTACGCAGATAACACTGTACTCTTCGCCTTTGGCTCCTCTGCCTCAGACTTCACAGCCAGGGTCCAATTGGATTTTACTAACATCCAGTACTGGTTCCTGGCAAATCTGATTTGCAACCAGGCAGTGGCTTGCCAGGCTCACACCTCTCCCTGCCATACCCCTGATGGTGCAACAGTTGAGGATGTCCCCTCATTCAAGTACCTCGGGTCTGTCTGGACTGGCACCTTGATTGCTCAGCACATGTGGATGCCATCCTCAAGAAGCTGCACTCCAAACTTAGTGCATTTTACAGGAATAAAGGGTGTATCCCGCTTCCTGCATGTCAAGAGTTCATCTTGAAGATTATATCTCCCACTTTCGACTATGGTGACATAGGTTATAGTGCTGGTCCAAGTCCACCCTTCCTAGACTGGATCCCCTCTTTCACTCCTTTGCCACTTTGCTGTGGACTGCCCCACTTGCACCAACCACTGCTCCCTGTACTTCTCCCTCTCCTTCCCCACCCTTGAGGACAGACACCATGGCCACTGTGCTTCCTTCATCTCTAAATATTGGCTTGGGTCCCTACCCTTCTACCTTGCTTTACTCCTCCCCCCCAGCCACTTCTTACCCCCTTTCCAACTCTGATTGTCACTCCCTCACACTCCCCTCAAGGAAATCCACTGCTGGTCAAGCTGCCTTCTTCTTCCCATTCCCCAAACTACAGGGGTCTCTCCCCTAACCATTCTTCTCTGCCTCTTCCCTCACTCCTCCATGACTTCACTACTTACTCCTGCAGCTGCCTCGGATACTGATCCCTGGGCTGCTGCCCACCACCCTCCTATGTCTGCTCCTCCTTCTCCCTGTACCCACACTAGTGCAAGCCCCTTCTTCTCCATCCCCAATCAACAACCTTTGGTTCTACCCATGCTTTTGCACACTGCAAAAGTTATCCTCCAGCACGTTACTGTATTCTAGTTGCAAATGCAGTTAACCTCCAGCACTTTATTGCATTATGTATTTTACTTCTCACAATCATTGTCTCTGCACAATTGTTATTTATGACACTTATTCACCTTGTATTGCAATCATTTAAACTTTTGAAACAAACATTAATATGAACAATGTACATCAGACATGCTAACCCCAAAAACTAAGTTTTACATCCCTTATCAAGTTAACCCTTAGGCTGCTGACAGAATTACAACGTATAGGAATTCTGGACTGATATATCAGTCTGTGGCACAGCAAGAGTTAATGCATTAACAGGTGTAGTGGCTCCGACCCGAGCTGGTTGATATATTTTTTTGTTTTTATTTATTCCCCATAAAACCCTTTAGGCAGAGCCTATCTGCAAAGGGTTTAGAGTCAGCAACAACCGTAAAAAACAGCAGCATGAACAGGGAACTGCATGAATACAGTACTGCTCGGTGCAACACAGAGATTAGTATAAAGAACATACAACACTTGTAAACTTTACAACAGAGTAATGCGAGGTTACAGTTAGGCAAGAGACAACAGCTGTACAATTAGTGCAGCCACTCTCACATGAGCGAGCACTAGTATACAAATAACAATTAGTACTGCCATGGACAAAAACCATGGGCGTCAGGGAACCAGCACTTCAAATAAAGATTGCCTCATAGGGCATCTGCAGATTAGTCAGTGGGAACAGGAGTGTAAAATATAATTTTGATGGGTAAAAATGCTTCAAACTTGGAAAAACAACTCGTTTTGAAGTATCTATGGAGCATTTCCTAGGACTGGAATGAGTATGGGTACTCATCAAATTTTTTAAGAGCATTTCTGATGAGTAAAAATGGGCCAGTACTCACCTTAACTGGAGCACTGGGTATGATGTACTTAAGTTTCTTACCTATGTTCCCCTTGTCATCTTCCCTGATCTGTATGTTCTTGCTGGCAGGCTCCACCTCCAGCAGGTCCCGGAACTCTTCCTTATACACCTCCAGGTAGGAGACCCTCACCATGTAATCAATCAAGTCGTTCTCATCAATCATCTTAAAGATTTCCGCCATGGCCCGGGGAATGATGCCCTGTTCTTCATCACTGATGGATGCTGGAGGGAGATATTTAAACACTCATAACCAGACAACCATTGCATTGCGATCAGTAGATGTTAAAAGTTCACCAACTGGTTAACTAATACTATAAGCCTACCTCCTGGAAACTCAGGATCACTGGTACGTAAAACCAGAAATTATGTGGCTGGAAAATAGAAGATATAGCATGGAATAAAGCTATGCAAACTGAGACAGAGACAAGGAGAGAGAGAGAGTGAGTGAGTGAGAGCAGGAGTGTGTAAGAGTGAAAGCCTGCGTGTGACCACCACCGTATTTTTAAAGGGTGTCCATGGCACAAAAGAGAACATCAGTGTTTTCACATTTGTTAGTTTTCCTATTCATTCCTTTACCAGTGGTAGAAATTAGGAAAATATGCTGGTGTAGAAGGTGGGATACTAAAACTGCAAATTTGGTACGCTGTCTCAATATCTGGTATTCTGCCTATCCAAAAGAGCAGTGCTATAGATTAAACTGAAGAGAGGCAGGATGAAGAAGTTGTAATGCCAGCATAATGAAAATGGCATTCTGCCTTGAAAACTGATGCAGCCAAGCTTCTGGCTTACTTTGGTTGCAACTTTTCTGCAATGTGCTGAGTATTTCAGGTTACTCGTGATAATTACACCCAGGTCCTTTACTTCCTCTGACCAGGTTACCTGCACACTGTACCTGTACCATCTGCAAATTGGAACAAGTTCAGCTGTTTTTAATTATTTTTGAGATTTTATATGTATATGTTTTATTATTGTTCTTGTTCTGTTTTATGTATTTAAATATATGCAATCCTATTTTAAGGGCATCCTGAGCCTTAGGGGAACAGCGCCCTAAATAAATAAAATCTATTACTATACTACCCAATCCATATTTGGTCCCTGGGTTTTTCGACCCCCGAGTGCATAATTTTACACTTTGTAGCATTGAACCCCAACTGGCCAATGCCAGGCCACTTCTCAAGCCTAGCCTGGTCTTCCCAGAGTTCCTGTCTCCCATCGTCTGTGACCACCCTCTCACAGAGCTTTGTGTCATCCACGAACAGGCAGATCTTACCCTTGATCCCATCCGTGATGTCACTTATAAATACATTAAATAACACCAGACCAAGCACAGAGCCCTGCGGGATCCCACTGGTCACAGGTCTAGCTTCTGAGAATTCACCTCCAACTACCACCTTTTGGCTTCTGTCCAGCAGCTAACTTGCGATTCACCTAACAAGCTAATAGGCCCCATCCCAGGTCTTCTAGCTTCCTGACCAGTCACCTGTGAGGTACAGAGCTGAAGGCCTTGCTGATATCCAGATACACGCCATCAACCACTTAACCCTTGTCCACTGTCCTAGTGACCCAGTCAAAGAAGCCAATTAGGTTAGTTTGGCAGGACCTCACTGACACAAACCCATACTGCCCTATATACTGGAGCCCATTTTCTTCCAAAAAGCTCACCAATCTCTATTTCAGGATGGTCTCTATCAGCTTGTCCACTATTAAGGTCAGACTGATGGGCTGTAGTTCCCTGGTTCATCCTTTGGTCCACTTTTATGGAAAGGCACCATGCGTGCAGTGCTCTAATCCCTTGGCATGATCCCTGACTCCAAGGAGTTGCTAAGCAGGTCTGCCAGCGGATCTGTCAGAGCCACCGACAGTTCCCTTAGGTGCATGCCATCTGGCCCTGGGGATTTATCCACCTTCAGGGCCCTCAAGTAACCCATCAGCTTGAATGACACCATCCATGACTTCCTCCCTCCCAGTCCCCACCCCACTGTTCCCTAGTGATTTTGGACCATCCTTCTCTCTAGTAAAGACTGAACAGATGTACTTGTTAAGTACCTCTGCTTTCTCTTCACTATCCTCTGCTAAACTACCCCTCCATGTTTAATCTGTTTCATCCCTGATGTTCCTTTTCTCTCTTATATATTGGAAAAGGCATTCTCCCTTGTTTTTACCCCGTGCTAGCTGCACTTCTCTTTTCCCTGTGTGCAGATGAGGCAGCATCGCAATCTCCAGAAGGTCTCTCTGAAAACTGCCGCCCCACAGCCACTGCACCACTCCCAGTTTTCTCAACCTCTACTCTCCCTGTGTTACCTGGAGATACATTTGTACCCTTTGCCCTAATAGGGTGTTTCTAGTTTCCCCTTTTTTGTTTATTTCTATTTGGGCTCTCCTGTGCCTTGTTTAAATCTTTATATACTCCTACTCTAGATAGGGTGTTGCTCCTATTCTAAGTTTGGGCCTACCTTGGACGTTCCATCCTTCCCAGCAGTACGTAATATACAGAAGTGAACAGGCATCTTGTCCTAGTTGAGTGGCAGAGTCCCCTGCTTCTCCGCTGATGCCTACGACACCAGCCACCTGTTCCACTCGCTCGCTGGGACATGTTGGCAGTGACTATTTTTATGCAAAACTGTCTCCCCTCCTCGTGGCATGCTACTGACTGTGGGAGGTCAATTATCAAATAGCTGAGGCCCCAGGACAGACAATTAGCACCCCTCCCCCAAACTACAGGAACTGCACACTGACAATTTAATGGTACAAGTAGTGCAAAGGAACACCGACTAGCTACCTCTACAGAGGTGATACATGGGTAGCTGGTCAGTGTTCCTTTGCATTACTTGCACCATTACATTTTCAGTCTACAGCATCTGGTGTGGGCGCTGTTTCTTATGAACATATGAAACAGCCAGCAGAAAAAGGCCATCAGGTCTCTAGAGTCTGCTTGTGCTGCAGGGTCCCTAACTTACACTACTGACCCTGCCCCCCCCGTGGTCATCCCTTCCCCTTCTACCTCACCCAGGTCCCATGGTTTCCCCTTGTGCCTATCCCAGGCCCTCTTAAAGCTGCCGACTGTCCTCACTGAGACCACTTCCTCTGGCAGAGCATTCCAATTTGCCACCACCCTCTCTAAGAAGAAGTGCTTCCTAAACTCTCTTGTAAACCTCCTCCACTCCAGCCTCAAACTGTGCCTCCTCATGGTTTGGTTGTCCCTTAATTTGAAAAGACTCTCAATCCACCCTATTCATCCTCAAGTATCTGAAGGCCTCTATCATGTCCCCTCTCTCCCTCCTCTCCTTCAGGGAGTACATTTTTAGGGCTCCCAGCCTCTCAAGGCATACTCTGTTGATCTGTGATCATCTTGGTAGCCCTCCACTGGACGTCCTCCAGCAGGCTGATGTCCTTCTTAAGGTATGGACACCAGTATCTTATTCCGTACTCTAGGTGCGGTCTACCCAGTGACCTGTAAAGGGACAGTATAACCTCCTTCTGGGACGGCCCGGTGGCTCTGAGGGCTGAGGCGCTGGACACCATACCTCGCTCCAAGCTGGCGACCCAGGTTCGGGGAATGAGCCCGGGCAGGCCGGGGTCAACAGGAGAAGAGGATCGGCGTCCGATGGACGCTCTCTCTCTCGGGGTGGGATCAGGGCAGCCGGTGCAACAGTGGCCCCAGGTGAAACAGGTGGCACTGCCTATGCCTTCAAGTGCCACATTAGGAACGACATTGGGCAGCCGTCTCCCGGACGTGGGTGGGAGCACCACATCATGGGCCAATGACACTGCACGCCTTACGTCGGGGGGGGGGTACCAGAATAAGGGAAAAACTGAGCACCGAGGATCAGGCGATGGCACCAGTCCCCCATGCCCAATGTCGGGCTCTCCTCAACTAGCCTTGATTTCCGTGGCCGCTCTCCGTTCGATACTGGAGACGGACGTGATGAGAGGCGCCCAGGAAGGAGGAGGGCGACCCACCCTGGATAGGCTTAGCCGGGGGTGCTGGCATCGGAGGGGAGGGAGGGAGAGAGAGGCACAGTTCAAGGGACCTCAGGCGGGGCAGGAAAAAGGATTGGATGCCCGAGAGAAGGACCTCGGGCTGTGACCGGAGGGAAAAAGAGTTGACCAAAAAAAAAAAAAAAAAAAAAACCTCCTTCTGTCTATACTACTGATCCCCTGGCTATACACCCAAACATCCTGTCTGGATTAGCTGCTGCCTTTTTGCATTGCAAGAAGTGCTTAACGTTGCTAGTCATCATCACTCCCAGATCTTCTTCCGTCTCTGCTGCTGTTACCAGGCCCCCAAAGTTAGTACTTGGTTCTGGGGTTGCTGGCTCCAACGTGCATCACTTTCCATTTCTTGGCATTGAAGCTAAGTTACCAGATGCAAGACCATCTCTCAAGTTTTCTGAGGACTTCCCACAGGTCATGTACCCCTTCCATTGTGCCCACCCTCCTCAGAGCTTGATGTCGTCTGCAAACAGGCACATTTTGGCCTCAATACCCTCTCCAATGCCATCGATGAAGACACTAAACAACACCAGCCCCAGCACCAAGCCCTGTGGGACCCCACTGGTGATTTCCTTGTTGCTGGATAACTTTCCCCCTACCATAACCCTCTGAGTCCTGCCCTTCACCCAGCTTTCTACCCACCTGGTCATTTTCTCCCCAACCCGGAGATCAACCAGTTTCTTGATCAGCTTCTTGTGGGCACTGAGTCGAAGGTCTTGCTGAAGTCTAGGTACTGGATGTCCATCGCCTAGCACCTGTCGACTGCCCTGGTGACCCAGTCAAAAAAGTCAGTTAGGTTTGTTTGGCGTGATCTACCTCCCACAAATCCATGCTGCTTCTCATCCTGGAGACCATTCTCCTTCAGATACCTTACCAACCTCTCTCCGAGTATGGTCTCTATGAACTTGCACACTACTGAGGTCAGACTGAACTGCATGTAGTTCCTGGGGTCATCCTTGGGACTGCTCTTGTTGAGAGGCACCACATGCACCATTCTCTAGTCCTGCGGCAACACGTCCAACTCTAGGAAGCTACTGAAGAGGCCTGCCAGCAGCCCTGCAAACTCCTCGCCAGCTCCCATAAACTCCTGGATGTATGCCATCCAGTCCCAGGGACTTGTACGAAGGTGCATACTAAGGTAAATGAGGAGCAATGAGGCAGAACTGCTCATAATTGCTCCCACTTCTTTAATTCAAATAGTATCTGAGAGTGCCTCCAGAGAAATACAGGTTACTCACCTGTAACAGGAGTTCTACGAATGGTATATGTTGTTCATCCACACTTACTGGCAGGTTCCTTGCCGCTTTAAATCATGCCGAAAGGTCTTCAAGCTGGCTCCTCCCACCCACCCGGGTGGTAAAACTCTCTGCTCCGCCCCATGATGCCAGATCTAGCCCGCTGGAAGCCAGGTTGTGCATCGAAGCCGAGGAGGTCGGGTGGGTTGTGTGGATGAACAACGTATACCATTCCTAGAACTCCTGTTACAGGTAAGTAACCTGTATTTCTAGGGACATGGATATGTTGTTCAGTCCACACTTACTGGCAGACTCCTAGCAGTTCTCCGGCAGGAGAGAGGCAAGTCACACACCCCCTATTTAGGAAACAAGGACTGGAGAACCGAGGTCCCAAAACCAGCATCCCGGCGTGACTCAAGGTCGATGTGATAATCGGTAATGAAGGTGTGTGCCGACTTCCAGGTAGCAGCCCTGCAGATTTCCTGGATGGGGACATCCCTGGAAGCAGCCACCGATGCAGCGGTATGTGGCAGAATGAGCTCTTATCCCTGGGAGGCTCCATGCCCGCAACCTGTGAGATCTATGCAGTAGGTGACCCACCTGCCTACTCGTCCGCTTGGCTGCAGGTCTGCCAGGTGCGGCTTCAGCGTGAGTGACAAACAGCTGGCGAACCTCTCCCGAACCAGCCGTTCGCTCCTTATAATAAGTGGCGCTCTTTAAGGTCCAAAGTATGGAGCCTACATTCGGCCTCCAGGTGTGATTGAGGGTAGAACACCGCAGAGTCAACACCTGGTTAAGGTGAAACTCCGACACCACCTTTGGAAGGAACTTCGGGTGGGGGCGCAGGACAACCATGTCTCTGTGGAAGACCAGACAAGGAGACTCGATGGAAAGCGCCTGGAGCTCTCCCATCCTTCTGGCTAACGTGATAGCCACCAAGAAGGCGGTCTTCTATGACAGGTGAGAGACGTCACACCTGTGCATCAGTTCGAATGGCTTGCCCATGAGCTTAGCCAATACCAGCAGTAGATCCCACGGAGGTGGAGGTTCTCACACCGGAGGGGATATGTGATCAAGGCCTTTGAAAAAGCGCCTGACCACCTTCTCCTGCACCACCGACTGCTTCCTGGCCCCCGCCCAGTAAGCAGAGATAGCTGCCAGGTGCACCTTTAGGGTCGTCGACCGAAGCCCTAGCTGAGAAAGGGACCACAGGTAGTTCTGAATGCTGGCCAAGGAGCAGGAGGAAGGGTCCAACCCTTTACCCTGACACGAAATGGAGAATCTCTTCCATTTGAAGGCATAGCATTTCCTGGTCGACTCCTTACAGGATGCCTCAACAACACTGAGGACCTTGTCGGAAAGACCCAAGGCCTGGAACTCTAGTCGCTCAGGAACCAGGCCGACAGGTGCAAGGATTGAAGGTCCGGGTGGAGAACCTTCCCCTGGTTGACTGAGATCAGGTCCGGGTGGGCTGGGAGCCACCTCGTTAGCCTGGAGCTGAGGCTGAGGAGATCTGGATACCAGAACTGGCGGGGCCAGTCTGGGACTACCAGAATCACTTGCGCCTTGTCCCTCCTCACCTTGAGAAGCACCTTGTGGATCAAAGGAAATGGGGAAAGGCGCAGAAGAGGCCCAGGGTCCATGGCCTCAAGAAGGCATCCCCCTGCAGCGAGCCCTGCTGAGGGGGCGGGCATGAAACAGCCTCAGCTCCGCATTCTCCCTGGAGGCAAACAGGTCCACCTGAGGTGTGCCCCAGTGGGAGAACAGAACGTGTACCACCTCTGGCAGGAGTGACCACTCGTGAGACGCAGCCCCTATCCGGCTTAGGGCATCTGCCAGAGTGTTGGAGGCTCCTGCCACATGGATGGCTAGGAGATCTGCCTCCAGGCTGTGCACGAGGGACCAAGTGTGGAGAGCTTCCTTGCACAGGGGCATGGAGTGCATCCCGCCCTGGCAGTTTAGGTAGTACGTCTGGACCTGGACCACTTGACCCCGTACAAACAGAGCAAAGGCGGTGAGGGCTAGTCAGACCACTCGAAGCTCCAGCAGGTTGATGTGGCATCGGGACTCCCAAGGGGACCAGAGACCGTGTGCTCTGTGCTCCCCCAGATGGGCACCCCAACCCATCAGAGAGGCGTCGGTCGATAGAGTGACCGTCGGCTTGGGGCGGACAAATGGGATGCCCTCCAGCAGATGAGCTGGAACGATCCACCACTGCAGAGCGTTCCACATCTCCTGGGTCACTGCCACTGGCTGGTCCAAAGGACCGGAGCGCTGTGACCATTGGCTGGCCAGTCCCCACTGTAGGGGACGCATGTGCCAACGGGCCCAGTGGACCACACTGGTGCAGGCCGCCATAAGGCCCAGGAGGCGCAGGAAGTCCCGGGCAGGGCGCAATTGTCCAACCTGAAATGATTGGGCAAAGGAGGAAAGAATCTAAGGCCCTGCCCGCCGGGAGCCGTGCTCTGGCTCGAAGAGAGTCGAGCTCTGCCCCAATGAATTGAATCACCTGCTTTGGCACGAGTTCCAATTTGCCTCATTGATGAGGAGGCCAACCTGAGAGCAAACCTGGAGGGCCAGATCCCTGGACCGCTCCACCTCCGGTCTGGAGGAGGCCGCAATCAGCCAGTCGTCCAGGTAAGGGTACACCCGGACCCTTTGGCGCCGCAGGAATGCTGTCACCAGAGCCATGCATTTGGTGAAGACCCTGGGAGCTGGACAGAGGCCGAAGGGCATGGCCCGGAACTCGTAAATGGACCCCTCTGCTCTGAAGTGGAGGAATCGCTGGTGGGACGGACAGATTGGGATGTGAAAGAACGTGTCCTGGAGGTCCAGAGAACAGAACCACATGCCTCGTTCCAAGGATGGAATGATCTGAGCCAGAGTGACCATGCTGAAGGTTCGAGACCTTAGGAACCTGTTCAGGTCATGCAGGTCTAGAATGGGGCGGCAGCCCCCCGTCTGTTTCGGGACCAGGAAATACCTGGACACAAACCCTGGGTCTGGTGGAGGATCCGCCACCTCCCTGATCACCTCCTTCTGGAGGAGCAGGGCAATGTCGGCTTGACGGGCTGACAGACAGGCTGCGAACCCCGTAGCCCCCCCGTGAGGCGACGGCTCGATAGGGTGGGGCCTGCTTGAATTTCAGAGGCAGACCCTTTCCTACCACTTCCAGCACCCAGCTGGTCCGTGGTGATAGCGGACCAGGCGGAAAGGAAGTGGCAGAGCCGTCCCCCCACAGGGGGAACCCGGGGGGGGTGACGAGGCTGGGGGTGACACCTCAACCCGTCACTGGGCAGGCTTGGAGGAGGGACTGACCGAGGGACCTCTCGGGCCTTTCCCTCCTGGCTTCCTGCTGGAGGAAGCTGCAGGCTTGGCTTTGGGGTGCCAAGTGAGAGCCTGCTGGCCCTGATGCTGGTGTTACTGGGCCGGACATGCCGCACGGGCAGAAGGCCGAAAGGGCTTATGCTGCTGCTGGCGGCCTTTGATCTTCTGGTCAGACATGACCGAGTCCAAGGTGGCATTGGACTTCTCGATCCTCTGCAAATGGCCCTCCACCCCGGGACCGAACAAGTTGGTACCCAGGAAGGGGACGTCTGCCAGCTTGTGCTGGGTATCCGCCGTGAAGGTGTTCTCTTTTCAGTGTATTAAAAGGTCTCCCAACTATTTGCAGTGGATGACCTCTGATGTCCCTCCCACTGTCTTTGTATTCAATCGCCAGTTCACACATAAGATATGGGTCATTCAATCCCCAGTTCACACATAAGATATGGGTCATTTACAATGTCATACATTAGAAGCAGAGCTCCTCTAAACCTTCTAGTCTTTAGGGGCATGAGGTTCAATGATTCCAGTCTTTGTTCATATGGGCTTTATTTTAACCCATAGATGTTTTTCATGTATCTGCTCTGTACCCTTTCGAGCAGTTTACAATCTGATTTTTTTTAAACGGGCACCATAATTGAGATGCATATTCTAGGTGTGGTCTTACATATGCTCTTAAACAAAGGCATCAATACTTCTCAATTATTTGATGTAATATTATGCTTTATAAACCATATGACTTTATTTGTTTTGCTAACTGCTGCATTAGTTTGTTGAATGCAGCCTAAATCATCTGTCACAAGGACGCTGAGATCTTTTTCATTACTGGTAGTACACAGGATGTTTCCACTTATCGTGCAAGTCATATTTTGGTTGTGTTTTCCCAAGTACATTACCTTATTTGTCCACCTTTAGTGCTAACTGCCCCTCCCTCGCTCTATCCTCTTCCATCACCACATTTGTGCCTTTTTCCACCTCTCCCCCGTGATGGCACCAGTCCTTCCTTTTCCCTTGTGAATACTGAGCAGAACTAATTATTCGAAACTTACGCCTTCCACCCAGTCATCCTCTTTCTTAAGCTTAACTGTCCCTTCCTTCCTATCCCATTTCTCACTTACATAACAAAAGAAGGCCTTCTTCCCCCTTTTAATCTTTTCAGCTATTTGGGGTTCTTTTTGTGTTTTAGCTTGCTGCAAAACCTTGCATGCCACTTTGGCCAATTTCAGGTAGTTCTCCCTATTCACCTCACTCACAGTCCTTCTGTATCTCCGTAGGCTGACCTCTTGTCCCTCACAGAAACACAGAATTTGATGGCAGATAAGGACCACTTGGCCCACCTAGTCTGCCCATTTCCCTACCTATTGGATAAGCTGCAGATCCTAGTTAACCAACAGCCTACTTCCTCCTACCCCCCCACTAGAATTGCCTTATGTCTGTCCCATGCATTCTTGAATTCCCCCACTATTTTTGACTCCACAACCTCCTCAGGAAGGCTGTTCCATGCATCCACCACACTCTCCGTAAAAAAATACTTCCTCACATTACCTCTGAGCCGTCCCCCCTCTATCTTCAAATTATGCCTCCTTGTTCTTGCACATCTCTTTTTCTGAAAGATGCTACCCTCTTGGACTTTGTTGATTGTTGAGGCAGTATAGCGCAGTGGTTTAAGGCTCTGAGTTGCAAATCTGGAGACCTGGGTTTGAATCCTACAGCCCCCACTTGCATACTGTGTGACACTGAGCAAGTCACTTAACTTCCCTGTGCTCCCAGGTTGCATCTGTAAACAAGCTTTCAGCTTAGTGTGTCTTACCTGGTTAAACAATTGATTCCCTTGAGGTACTTGAAAGTTTCTATCATTTTCCCCCTCTCCCTCCTTTCCTCGAAGGTATACATATTACTCATCGCATCAGCAACCTCAGGGGTGAGCCAGATGGGTGACCTTGCCCATGGTTTCTTCCCCCTGAGCCTAACTCACTCCTCTGGAGCCACCAGTATTGCTTCATTGATGATGGGCCATTTTTTGGTCCACCGCCCTGTCCACTCTGATGCCTTCCAGGTGCTTCCTTAGCATGTCTCCCATTTTCCTTAAGTCCGCTCTCCTGAAGTCCAGGATTTTGGTCTTAATGGGGATGGTTCCCTGTCCATATCCAATCTGAACCAGAATGTGCTGTGGTCACTACCCCTCAGGGGTTCCCTGAGCAGTATGTCTTGTATGTGCTCCCCATTAGAGTGAGTAGTAGGCCAAGAACTGCCCCCTCCCTGGTGGGTTAAGTGACACCTTGAGTTAGAAACCCACTCTGTCGCATCCAGGATCACCTGCCTCATGGCAAAGGATGTGGCCGGTATACCCCAGTCCACCTTGGGCAGATTAAAGTCCCCCACCACTACCTTACTTGCAGCTTCCAGCAGTTGTGAACT
The DNA here is from genome assembly GCA_016271365.2 of Neoceratodus forsteri. Classification (NCBI taxonomy): domain Eukaryota; kingdom Metazoa; phylum Chordata; order Ceratodontiformes; family Ceratodontidae; genus Neoceratodus; species Neoceratodus forsteri. Next base: position 506,646,537 of record CM028129.1, read on the forward strand.
CAGCTCCCCGTCTCTTTCCTCCTCCTGGCTGGGTGGTCTGTAGACCACCCCAACCTCACCTTTCTCTCTCTGTTGGTCTGGAGCTGAATCTACAGTGTTTCCAACCTCCCCCCCCCGGTTCTGTCTCCTCCCTCGTGCATGTTATCCCCTTCCTGATGTAAGCCACCTCCCTCCTTTGCCTTTCCCCCGCCTCTCCTACACAACTTGTAACCTAGGATCGAGAGCTCCCAGTCATGGTGTGGCCCAGGTCTCAGTAAAGTACAGTTATGGAAGAACTTACCGTAACAGTAGATCTTTGAGAGAAGCTCTTGCAGCAGGTTCAACAATGAGGACTGACGCCACCTGGTTGCGGTTCCGGCAACTTTTTCTCTAGCAGTACCGACATGGGGAACGCCCCCTGCCGACTCCACCCCCGATATCGTCCTATATAAGGGAGGAGCTCCCCACATGCTCCAGTTCTTGCACACCCACCCCCCGTCAGGCAAAGAAACCGTCAGGCCAGAAACGGTAACTGATTGTCAACAGACAACCCCTCAAACAGGAAACGATGGCAACCTGAAAAGGACCTGATCCCTGGGGGAAGGAGGGCGGGAAATATACCTGCTGCAAGAGCTTCTCTTTAAGATCTACTGTTACGGTAGGTTCTTACGTAACTGTACTATCTTACTTTGAGGAGAAGCTCTTGCAGCAGGTTCAACAATGAGGACCGAGCCCCAAGCAGTATAAACTTATAACAACCCTTTGGGAGGAGGGAGAACAGAAAACAGGGAAGCATGGAGAGGAGAATCCGCAGGAAACCAGGCCCTGCAGGACTGCAAGGTCAAAGCCTGCTCTGCGTCTGGAAAGGTCTAGGCTGTAGTGCCTGACAAAGGTATGCACAGAGCTCCAGGTAGCAGCAGCACAGATATCTGCCATCGGAACTCTCTTCAGCGCAGCAAAGGAAGTTGCAATAGCCCTCATAGAGTGGGCTTTAGTCAGCCCACTAAGTCGACCTGCTGTGCTTCTCATAACAATAAGAGATGCAATGGACCAACCAGCATGAGAGTGTCTGTTTGGTGACTGGGCGACCTGCGGACTGTGGGGCAAAGGACACGAACAGTTGATCAGACTTCCTGACCTCCTTGGTTCTAGCCAAGTAACACCCGAGAGCCCTGTGGACGTCCAAGGAATGGAGAAGGGCCTCTCCCCTACTGGAATGTTCCGGGTAGTAAACCGGAAGCTGAACCGATTGGTTTGAGGTGAGCTCTGAGACCACTTTTGGCAAAAACTTCGGATTTTTGCACAAATCAACCCTGTCCTTGTGAAAGACCAGATAGGGTTCCCTACACATGAGGGCTTGAAGTTCCAAAATGCACCTGGCTGAAGTAACAGCTACCAACAGCAGCGTTTTCCAGGAAAGAAAACGGAGCTCAGCGCTCATCGCTGGTTTGAAGGTGGGGAGAGAGAGCTTCTCCAGGACGAACAGGAGATCCCAAGGGGGGACAGGGTCCCGGACGGGAGGTCTGATATGCAGAATGCCGTGCAGAAAAGCTTTTGAGACCTCCATCTGAGCCACCGTCTTACCAGACACGAAAGAATGGTAAGCGGAGATGGCAGCTAGGTGTACCTTGATGGAGGAATAGCTAAGGCCTTTCTCAAAGAGAAAGAGCAAGTACTCTAGGACAGTGTTAACCGGACAGACCAACGCATCCACCTGCTTCGCTGTGGCCCAAGTGCAAAAAAGTTTCCACTTCATAGCGCAAGTGGCCCTCATGGCAGGTTTCTTAGCCTCAACCAACACCTGGTCAACTTGATCAGACACCCCAAAACGGACCTTTGCTAATTCCTGAGGAGCCAGGTGTGCAGGTGAAGAGAATGTAGGTTCGGGTGCAACAGGGACCCGTTGTCCTGCGACAAAAGGTGCGAGGATAGAGGAAGAGGCATCGGAGGCTCCGCCGCTAGACGCTGCAGTAGTGAAAACCAAATATGGCGAGGCCACATCGGAGCAATCAGAATAATGGTGGAAGGTTCCGACTGAGCCTTGAGGACCTTCTGAAGAAGAGGGAAGGGAAGGAAGGCATAAAGGAACCTCCCGCTCCCAGTGAGGGATAATGCGTCTTGCCAGGAAACACCAGGCTCTGGACCTAGCGAGCAAAAACTGGGCCGTTTTGCACTGAATCGAGACGTAAAAAGATCCACCTCTGGTGTCCCCCAGAGGCAGAAGATGCGATCTGCCACGTCTTGACGCAATGCCCACTCATGAGCTTGCGACCTTGTCCTGTTGAGCATGTCTGCCAGCACATTCTAAAGCCCAGGAACGTGAGCTGCTGTCAGGAACAGGTGGTGTTCCAGGGCCCAATCCCATACCCACAATGCCTCCCTGCAAAGGGGATAGGAATGTGTGCTGCCTTGTTTGTTGATGTAAAACATCACCGAGGTGTTGTCTGTCTGCACCAAAAGATGGCCCGGGGATAGGACCGATACCAAGGCTTGTAGGGCATAGAGCATGGCTCTCATTTCCAGGACACTGATGTGCAGATTCGCTTCCAGGGGAGACCAAGTACCTTGGGTACGGTGGTCCCCCAAATGTGCACCCCATCCCATGGACAATGCATCCGTTATTAGAGAATGGGATGGCACCCCCAATTGAAAGGGTATGCCCTTTAGTAGATTTTTGGACGACATCCACCAGTGAAGCTCTCAGCGGATTGGCTCTGATATTCTGACCAAGGCATCCAGATTGTCTGACATTTGGTCCCACTGTACCCGCAGGGACCACTGAATGGTCCACATGCGGAGACATGCCAGAGGAACTGACACTATGGCCGCAGCCATGTGTCCCAGCAATCTGAGGAGCAGGCGAGTCGGCACCTCTGAGGTCGAAGAGATCTGGGACGCAATGGATCGAATGTGACCCACTTCATCAGAGGGAAGAAAAACCTTCCCGACAGCAGTATCCAGAAAAGCTCCTATAAACTGGAGGATCTGAGAAGGAGACAGGTGAGACTTGTCCCTGTTGATGGTGACTCCGAGACTCTGGAACAGAGAGATGGAGTCCCTGAGTGTCTCCGACACGCGGGGCCTGGAATGGGCCAGGAAGAGCCTGTCATCCAGGTAAGGAAACAAGAAGTGGCCCCGTCTTCGAAGCGTTGCGGCCACAACCGCCAAGCACTTGGTGAAGACCCTTGGGGCCAAGGAAAGGCCGAAAGAAAGGACTCGGAATTGATAGTCCTCGTTTTCAAACCTGGACCTGAGGAATCTCTGATGGCTTCTGATAATTGGGATATGCAAGTAAGCGTCCTGCATGTCCAGAGAGGCTAGCCAGTCTCCTGCCAAAATGAGAGGGAGGAGGGTGAGGAGAGAAACCATCCTGAATCTCTTGTAGGAGACCCACTGATTCAGATCGCTGAGGTCCAGAATGGGTCTGAAATCTCCAGACTTCTCTGTAACTAGGAAGAAGTGAGATAAGAACCCCTTTCCTGACTCAGCCGGTGGAATCGGCTTGATGTCCCTCTTGTCCAGAAGGGAGGATATCTCCTGTCTGATCAGGGCTCTGTGTTTCCTTCGGTACCGGGATGCAGGAGGTGGTCTGTCCGGAGGAACGGATGTGAACTTGATAGAGTGCCCAAACTCCACGAGTTCCAGTACCCATTGGTCGGAGGTCATCTGAGCCCACGCATCAATGTATTGCAAAAAGCGGCCTCCGACCGGCTCCTCTGGTGTGGGTACCAGAGGAGGAAGGTCGCCTGAATAGTCAGGCATTGAGTGGGGGAGGGAGGGCGGCAGCGGCTGCTTTGAGAGGTCTAGATGCGGAGGCCGAGTTGCCTCTGGCTCTGCCTCTACGACCGAAGCCTCCTCGTTAAGCATGCTGCTGAAGGCGAGGTTGCTGAGCTTGGTGTCCCCCACGGCCACGAAAATGGGGCTTTCGCGTGTGCCCCTGCTTCGGGCGGTACATGGACTGCATGGAACGGATAGCCTTTCCAGAGTCCTGCAGCCTGGTGATGATTCACTCCGTGTCCTCGCAGAAGAGCACACAGCCCTTAAAGGGAGCATCCAGAAGACTGGTCTGAATGTCTGGATCGAACCCTGATACCCAAAGCCAAGCATGGTGATGGAGGCAGATGCCAGTGACGGCCACCCTAGAGGAGGTGTCTGCAGAGTTGTAGGCTGACCTCAGAACGTGGGTACCCACGTCTGAGCCGGTCTGCAGCAATTTGGCGAGTTCACTCCGCTGAGAACAATCGGGCAGGCTCTGCACTATGTCCAATCCTTGTTCCCAGAGGGCATTCTGGAATTGGACCATGTGAGTTAAGAAGTTGAGACTCCTTATGTTGCAGGTGGCAGTAGAGTACACCTTATGGCCCACGGAATCCAGCTGCTTCGATTCTCTATCAGGCGGTTGGGTGCTCAGATGTTTGGGCCTCTGCGAATGATCGTGAGCTGCCGAAATCACCACGGAGTCCGCAGCAGGTAGTTCGGCTAAAAAGGAATTGTCTGCAGGTGCCCAGCAGAGCCGGTGAGCCTTCTTTGGCACAGTGGAGGAGGAGGAGGAATGAGGGCACTTCCAGTTTGCCCGGGTGACATCAGCGAAGGCGTCTACCATGGGAGGGATGACCACTGGCTTTGGGTCCTTTTGGCGGAGGTAGTTAGCCAGCCACAATCGCTCAGGGTCCCGGGCCTCTGTGTCCCAACCCATGTTGGCCTGGATGTGCCTCATTACCTCCATAAAGCTGGGGTCATCTGGGGGGATTTGGGGAACTCCTCCATGTCCCCTTGGTTCTGCTCCGAGTAGACTGAGGAGGAGTCTGAGTCTACATAGGAGGTAGTAGGAGAAGAGGGTGAGGGGCTACGCCTCTTCCCTTTAGGCCTCTTGTCCAGAGGAGGAGAGGGGGAATGAGAGGAACTACTGGACTGGTCCCTCTTAGATTTTTTTGTTGTACTTCTTTGGAGGAGACATGTCCCCCATCCGGTTCAACCGGATCAGGAAACGTTGCCGGACTAGGCAGAGGTGCACCCGCTGGTAAGTCTTTTTTAATGGTCTCCCACCAGTGAGAAAAGCTCTTAACCTGTGAGAGGTGTAATTCTGGAGAATCAGGAGTAGGCTGAGGGAGCGCCTGAGCTGCCCTGCCGCCGAGAGGGGCCGCATTGGGTCTGCACTTATCAACGCGCCAGCCTAAGGGGGAACGCTGGCGTATCAGCTCCACCGCCATCGGGTCGCATCAGGCAAACCAGCGACCGTGGAGAAGGGGTGTCCGAGCAGATGTTGGGGTCAGAGACAGAACCGGCGCGGACGGGTCGGGCGCGTTTGACTACGACTCGCGGCGGGACAACCGTTGCCGGGATCGGGGCTGAAGGAGCAGCGGGTGGATGAGAGTCTGGCGTCTGTTTCTCCTTGGGAACCGACGGGCATCGTTCCTTGTCGTGAGACGGATGGTGGTCAGGTTTATGGCTCGAGGCCTTCTCGGCCAAACGCTGGTCAGAAGCCGGAGGCTAGTGTTGGTCGGAGGTCTTATGTTTTGTCGGCAAGGAGGAGGCCCTGCCGTTAGAAGACCCGGAGGCCTTGCTCAACTCCTGGGAGTCGGCTTTAGAAGAAGAAGCCGAGTGGGAGGAGCCCTTACCTGAGCCCTTGGATTTCTTGGAGGGCTGAGACACTTTGAGTGGCTGAAGAGCAGTCGACGCAGAGCCCACAGACGGTTTGAGGGCCATGAGGCAGGCATCATGCCCAGATGACCCGGACTTCGATCCCGACCTGTGTCTGGAGTGGGATCTCCCTCTGTCCTGCTCCCGATGTTTGTGGTGCTAGCGGGTGGGTTGAGGATCAGATTCCCCTGGGGAGGAGGCCCATTCCATGGCGGCAAGTTTTGACTCTGCGAGGTAGGCTGCAAGGGACTTCTGGCGCCAGATTCGCGTCCGCGAATTGAAGGCCTGGCAATGAGGGCAGGCATCGGTGCCATGGTCGGGCCCCAGGCAGAAGAGACATGTGGAATGTCAGTCCTTCGTGGGAATCTGTCGCCCACAAGTGCACTTATTTATAATCGATGACACAGATGTCGAAAAAACGAGAATTTGAATTTCTAAGTGGTGGAGAAGAGCGATCGGTACTAGCCGAAACGATGAACTAACCCTGACTGTGCAGCGGGAAAGAACTGGAGCACGTGGGGAGCTCCTCCCTTATACAGGATGACGTCGGGGGTGGAGCCGACGTCGGCGGGGGGCGTTCTCCACGTCGGTACTGCTAGAGAAAAAAGTTGCCGGAACCGCTGCCAGGTGGCGTCAGTCCTCACTGTTGAACCTGCTGCAACAGCTTCTCCTCGAAGTAAGATTTGCTGCTATGGCTACCTTCCCCATCACTAAGAATGCCAGCATGTCTGCCATCTTGTTACAGAGACTGCAAGCATTGAGTGACGCCACCCTCCAACTTGTCCCAGTGTTCCCTTGCTTTCCTTTTATGCTTTGCCTTTCCTTCCCTCCTCCCGCACTTTCCCCCTCAACCCTCGTACATATTTGTTACCCTTTCTCTCTACACCCATCCTACTGATTACTCCTGCCGCTGTGTGTGTGTGTGTGTAGGAGGCATCTACGGATGTCCTCATTAAAGAGTCTCCGGATCCGCTGGCCACCCCCCCCCACCAGTCAGTAGTTTAAACCCAGCTCGTTGACTAGGTATTCCCCCAGTTTGCCTCTCAGTACTTTACAGCCCTCTCTACTAAGGTGTAGTCTATCACTCAGAGGTAAACAGAGGGATGGGACAGATAGGATATGCTTCCTGGGGAACAACAATATTTCAGATTACTACTTAACAGGGACGCAGACCCAACAGACCAAGGGTCTTTCTCAGTCTTATTCCATATGTACTGATCTAACTAACTGTGATGAACAAGGTCTAAAATGGTGCATCACTGGAACCTGTGCTCCTCAAAGCATGAGGCATAAAAAAAAAAAAAAAAAAGGAGTCTAGGGACCCTCAACCCCATGTTCACAGATGCACTAGGAGTGCACATTCAGTATATGGTGGACCTATGGCTCTTGCGTTCCTCTACTAATCTACAACAGGCATTCAGAGCTCATACTCATGCCACTACAAAATGAAATATTCAATCCATGGCAGTGGTATCTTTAAGGGTGTACTCTGTACTTTGAGCGTGGTCACTGATCACAGCAGCACATTTTTTGTGGGAAATTCAGTTACCTGTGCTCCTCTCGTCTTTCAGAAACACAGCTAGGGGCAGGAGTTTAGTAGGAAGGTGATGGTGGAGTCCAGAAGGGACACTGGAATACTCACCAGACTTTTTTTTTATTAATCAGGTAGAGTTCAAAGGTAGATCAGCATACTACTGGGTGAGCAGGAAGCCATCAAGTTAGTAAATGGCCAGCAGGGATCAAGTGTGTGGGTGACCAGTAAGTCACTGTACGATCTGGCAAGAAACAAGAGTGCTGACAGCTAGCACAGGCTAGTGTATTTGTGGGCAGGCAGTCAAGAGAATACGGGAAGCTGGCCAACAACAGCCCATGTAGGTGGTCAGGTAGGGATGAGCGTGTGTGGTTTTGAGGGACTTTATGGGCAGGTGAAAAAAAAAAAGCGTGTGTGGACAAGTGGTACTACAGCAGCAGGGAACAAGCATATTTGTATGACTGTGTGTCAGCTGCTTTATGCTTACTGTAAATCAATTATTCTGTTTAGCTCTTTGTATGTATAATTTTCTGTCACTTGTAATTCTTGGATTAGTATACACGAGTTGCCTTATTTATTTAGTAACATCTAGGATTAACACCTTTGAGCTAAAAGCTTTTTCCATAGGTTCCACATCAGAGGAATTTTGTACAGGAGGGCAAAACAATATAAGTAGAATGCTAGGAATTACAATTTACAGATACATAATAGACAATCAGGTTGGAGGTTAATACAGACACACTACTGAGAATATCAAACAAAAATCCTAAGGTGCATTAAACTGTACCAGGGTACAGAGCTACCAGAGGTGGTTGACAGAAGGCACAATGGGGCAGGCAAAGCTAACCGTGCATGGCATTGTACAATGTAGGCCATGGGTTCAAAAAAAAAAAAATTATTGGGAGACATAGGTGGAGGACAGAGGCACTACAGGAGAGAGGGGAGAGGTGGATCCAGAGGGTAGGATCACAGGTGAGATAGCATTTGAGAGTTGCAGCTCAGAGGTCAAATCAAGGGTGGGGTTAAGTGGAGTAGAGGTGGATCCTGAGGGTAGGATCCAAGGTCAGATAGCAATTACAGAGTTGCATCACAGAAGGCAAAGTTGGGGGTGAGTTTCAGAGGGTAGAGGATGAGGAGAAGACCCAAAGAGCATAGGTGGTAATCAGAGATTAGCAAGTTGGATAACAGAGTGAAAGCCAGGGAAGCAGCCTAGAGGGCAAGTCTAAGGGGAGAAGAGGTGGGGAGAGTAGGGTGCAGGAGGCAGGGAGGGCCTGGGACAGGATTCGGTCAAGGTGAAGGGAGAAGGGAGGGGAAGTAGGGCATGGAGATGGCGGGGGTGGAGAAGGGGCGAGAGATGTATGGGAGGGGGTAGGGGGTATGAGAGGCAATGGGCCCAAGAATAGTGGGTCAAAAGGTCGGTGCCTTCTAGTGGAAGCAGTCACAGCTGGTTGAAGCAACAAGATGCTGTCTGAGCAGTCGCTTAAAAGAGCCCAGCATGGGTGCAGAGGATATGTCAATGTGAAGCGAATTAAACCAAAGTGGTGCCTGATGGGTGAAGGATCTTTGACCTTGGGAGGTACGGCAGCAGGGAATTTTGAAAACCTGGCTAGCTGAGCTTCTGATGTGTTAGAGTTTGGAGAACGGGATGAGGAGTTCCTGAACACCAGGGAGCAACATTAAAGGCCCACTTTTTTTTTGCTAGTATACATGTTGGATACAGTAGCTTTCCCCTGAAGGGGAGCCAGTCAGCCTGGGCATACATGTTGCAGGTATGGGTCAATCAGGCGGAGCCAGTTAGGAGATAGCAGGCTTTGTTAAGTGCTACAGTGATGCGGCGGAGAGACGTTTCTGTGGCTGAACCATAGATGACAAGCCCAGAGTCTGTAAGTGATACCACAGAGCTATGAATGGCTAAACTGAAGGCATCCAAGGTCAGACAAGATCTGTGCCTGTAAAGGAGACCAATGCGTGAGCAGACAGCCTTGACAACACTGTCAATATGGACGGCGTGAGACAGGGCCCCGATGACTATGACCCCCAGATACTTGAAATGCTGAACCAGTTCCAGGGAAGAGGCCATTTCATTGGTGATTGTCAGAGGGTAGGAACTATGCCTGTTTTGGGGGTTAGAGAACAACATTATTTTTGTCTTTTTGTAGTTCACTATGAGTTTATGCTTGTTGAACCAGCTTTCAACATCTGTAAAGTTTTCCTGGAGCTGCCTCTCCAAAGCTCTGGGGTCAGGGTCACTGGTGAAGATGACAACATCATCCGCATACAACAGAATACGGTCCTGGCAGGCAAGTTGGAGCTTGTTAAGTAAGACACTAAACAAGGGGGGGGGGTCCCAGAATGGAGCCTTGGGAGACTCTGGAGTAAACTGGTCTACTATCAGAAAGAATGTTCCCAATCTTCACCTGCTGAGAGCGGTCGCACAGGTAACTATTGAACCACTTTACCATGTCAACTGAGAGACCAGGGCAGACAGCTGATCAACCAGGAGGGCATGGTTCACTGTGTCGAATGCCTTGGTTAAGTCTATAAAGGCCACACTGACAAGGTGACCTTGCTCAAAGGAGCGATGGATAAAGCCTGAGAACTCTAGCAAGGCTGTTGTGGTGCTATGCCCGTTCCTGAAACCGTACTGCTCTTTGCTTTGCAGTTGATATTTTACTAGGTATTCGGTTAGCTGGTCGGCCACTATCCTTTCTAATGCTTTAGAGAGTGGAGGAAGGATGGATATTGGTCAGTAGTTCCCGTGTATAGCACGGTCATCACTCTTATGCACTGGTGTCACTGTTGCCGCCTTCCACTACTTCCGAAATTGAGAGTGCCTAAGCAATAGGTTGAATATGTAAGTTAAGGGCGTAAGCATCTCGTCAAGGGTGAGCATGACAAGCTTGAAGTCCAGAGAATCACCACTATATCTAGACTTACCCAGGACCCTGAGGAGGTATTTCCTGGCTTCAGGGGCCGAGATGACCCTGAAATAAAATGGCAGGTGAGAGGGGGCGGAGCAGTGTTATCCGTGGAATCAGAATTGTTAGTTGGGCAGAAGTAGTCAGGAGGGAGGACACTGCTCAGGTCAGTAAACGCATCATTAAAGAGTGTTAGCAATGACTCTTGGGTCAGTGGAAGGTTTGCCACTGATGGTCAGCATGAAGGGGGGCATTTTAGAGACTTTCCCGGTAACAACTCTGAGGTAGTTCCAAAACTTTCTGCTGTTATTCCACGTACAGGACAGGGCTTCTTTGTAGTAGTTACTCTTTGCCATGCGGATAGCTCTGGTGCATTTGTTTCTTGCCTGTTTATAGTTCTGTACGTCGGCCTGTTTCCCTGTGGCCTGGGCCCTGTACCACAGGTGGTCCCTGGTTTTTAAGAGATTGAGGAGATCCAGTGATTATCATGGCCTTTGATTTTATGTGTTCGGTAGGGAGCATGTTTGTCACACACTGCATCAAATTTTTTTTTTTTTTTTGTAATTTCTTTTTATTCAGAAGTATTTTATATTCTACACATTGGGTGAAATTAGGTACAGGTAAGTACTGATAGAGTACAATACAACAGCAGATGAACAATTAATCTTTTACAAAGAGAATATCTAGAGATTGACTAATCACAATCGTACCAATCTACATGATAATGATGTTTTTTAGTTGAAGTCTAGTTAGAGAATTGAGGAAATTATACCTTGGGGTATATGTCAAATTAGACCAAATAAGGTTAAAGGGCAAAATCTAAGCTTAAAGTAGTTATGTGTTGGGTCCACTGACTCCACTTTCTTGATAGAAGGATGGAATCTCCTCTTAGTTCTAAGTTAAATGTCTCGGATATGTATATTTCAGACATTATTTGTCTCCAGTTTTGTAGTGAAGGAATCTGTGTTCTCATCCAACATCTCGTGATTGCTTTTTTAGCAGCCACGAAACATATTGGTAATATGGTCTTCTCCCAGCGGGGAGCATGGTCCGGATACACCCCCAAAAGGAACTGTTAGTTCAACTGGTTCAGAGAATAGGGTGATTAGTTCGTTTTGAATAGTTAGCCAGAAAGGCATAAGATACGGGCAGGTCCAGAAAATGTGCTAGACAGTTGCTCGGGAACAGCCACAGTTTCTCCAGCACCTACCATATGTATCTGGGAGGTATTTCATTAGGACTGAGGGGGCTCTAAAGTATCTGGAGCGGCATTTCCAGGCAAATTCTCTCCAGTACGGGGATACACACTGCATTGAATTGATGTATGAACTGTTCAAGGGCAGTATTGAAATCACAGGTGGAGAAGACAGAGGACCAGTCCAAGCGTTGGAGGTCAAATTTCAGGAGATCAAAATGTCCACGGGTGAGGACCCTGGAGGAAATTACTGGGGCTTGGAAAATTTATTGGCCCAGCAAAATAGGACAGGGGAGTGGTCACTTAAAACTATCTGGGAGTACTGTGATGCTGGAGATACGGTTAGGGCGGTTGAAGAGGACCCAGTCCAGTAGAGTGCCTGATCCCGTCTTATAGTTAATCCTTGTAGGCGATTCGACAAGCTGTGTGAGGTGAACGGTGGAGACTGTGTCTCTGAAATGGCTGGCATCCTGGGCAAGCCAACTGACGCTGAAATCACCGAGCACTGTTACTTCAGAGTTAGGACTTAGGCTACCCAGGCAATGCAGGAGTGAGTCAAGGCCACAGTTGTCTGTCCGAGAGGACTACAGACCGACAACACAGTGACGGTTTTATTGTGTGCTCCTAGTAGCACTTTAATGGCAAGTGTTTGAACATTGCAATTGGCAGTGGGCAGCGGTATGGCGAGGCCCTGGAGGCCAACCCTAATATAAACTGCACATCCTCCTCCTCCTCTTTTTGATAGGCCATTCTGCCTGAAGATCGAGTAGCCTGGAACAGAGATGGACATGTCTAATATTTTCTGGGACAGCCATGTTTCAACAACAGAGAGGCTATCAGGGTTGTGTTGGGTGATCCATACCTTCAGATTGTATAGCTTAGGTAGGAGGCTACAAATGTTGAGGAATGCAATTATGAGCGACCCTTCTTTCCTCTGGGGGGTGCATGACTTCTGTGGAGGCCCCGGGTTAGGGTGGATAATACCTGTGAGTAGTAACAGAGGTGCAAGCCTATACAGGTATTCCTTTAGTTGTTTGTTGTTGCGGTGTCGCAGCCTTTGTTGAGTGCGTCATGGATTGCATTTTCCCTCAACGAAGAAAATCCTTGGGAGGATCGAGAGTGGGGGTAGCCATAAGGGGTGGTCTACACCTGGTGACCTGTGAAGGGGTGGGGACATGTCCAAAAGCTTATTGTTGCCAGTAGGACCAAGGCAAAGTGGGAACCTAAAGGATCCATACACACCACATAGGTGGTTACGATCTACAATACAGGAGAATGATGTAACTATTCCAACAAGATCAGTAATGGATAAGGTTGATAGCGTAAGGATTATTATGCATATGGATGCAGGTTGGCAGGCAATCATCAGTCTTTGACTGACAGGGATCCACAGATTTTGATAGGTCAGTCAGCTTGGGTGCGGTGACAACTATCAACTGAAAGGCGTTGAATGACAGTCCTATCACATCTTAGTGACGGTGACAGCTAATTACTGTAATTATTATAGGGTAAAGGGATATGAAAAGATCACTATCACACGCAAACATGCAATGCTTTTTTTTTTTTTTATCTGTTTTTTTTCCCTAGTTAGCTGTACTAATGGGAGCGGGAGCTGACAATGTCTCTCATACAGTGACTGCAGCACTGTAAAGATGTAAAATGCAACCTGCCAGTGACTGAAGAAGTTACTCTTGACACTCTCAGCAACTGTAGTGGAATCTCAATCAAAACTGCAGACAGAATGGGCCGGCCCGTCGGCGCAGCGGTTGGATTTCCGCTGCGACACCGGCGACCCGGGTTGGAAAGCGGACTGGGTCTCGGAGAACTTCAACGGGGGAGAAGGATCGGCGTCCCAGGACTGCTCTCCTTCTCCGGGAGGGCTACAGTCGGGCGCAGAAGGGGACCGCCGAGCTGAGGCTAGGATCGCCCACGCGCCGTGTTTACGCTTGGGGGAGGGGAGTGAGGCGGGCAGATGCTCAGCGCCATTGCATCGCCCCGCCCCTCAGGGAGGGGTTAATGGGGTAAAACCACGCCCAGCGTCTATATGACGCTTTACTCTGGGATGCCCTGATTGGTCACCGGAGCCGTTCCCCGACCAGTTACTAGTTCCGCGATCCGATACCGGGGTCGGAACCGCGGCCCCACTCTCTGGGGGGGAAGCCAGGGATGACTGGGGAGTCGGCAATGTCCGGTGACCGGGGATCCCGGAGTCCGTGACCAGGCTGAGGACGGACGTGGGGCGTGAAATAAAGAGCAAAAATAAAAAAAAAAAACTGCAGACAGAATAAGAGAGTTAAACAGTTCACCACCACCAAAGAGGCAATGAGCTGAGTAGGTCTCCTACACCCCTGAAATGTAGTTCAAGATAGGGCAGTATTCCACTGTTCATGGGGTGATGAGTGACCGTTCGGTATTACCAAAGTATGAGTGTAACACCAATGAACGCACTATCTGAAAAGTTAAGCTGGATTATTATGATAGGCTCAAGACTGTCCCTGACCCTTAGCAACTGTCTCCCTAACTACCCACTAAGCCTTGAGGTCATCTGATTCTGCTTCAGGAGAATGTTGAAGCCAAGCTGAAAAACATTATCAGGAGCTTACACTCAGAGGGGGCTGTTGTTAATGTCCACACTGTGTCTGCAGTTGCTGCTGGGTGTTGTGAAAGCATATAGCCATAAGTTTTTAATGGACTCTATGGTTGTCACCTGCAATTTACCAGACACTGGGCTTGGCAATTTCTGAACAGACTAGGTTTTGCTAAACGTAAGGAGACAAAGGCTGGCTGTAAAAAACACTCGGTGACTCTGAAATGCTGAGACAAACTTTCTGAAATCCATCAGAGGTGCCTCTGTGCAGGAGCTGATCCTCAGTGATCCTCATAAACATTGACGAAACCAGGCTTCCATTTAGTACCCTGCTCACATGGACTATGGAGGAGGTGGAAGCAAGGCAGGTCAAGGTAACTAGTTTGGATGATAAACATCAACTTTCACTTGTTGTGAACTGCACATTATTGGGCACTTATCTACCACTACAAGTCATCTACCAGAGGAAAACTGTTGGCAGCCACCCTCAATTCAAACCCCCGCCACCCCCACATATGGCATATTACTAACACTGACAACCACTGGGGTAATGAAGTCAGAATGCTCCAATACCTAGATCATATACTGCTCTTGTATATACAGCCATGCGCCACACCCTTGCCCTCCCAGCCCAACATCCTACTTTACTTACATTACATCTCTACACACAGCACCAGCTGTTCTTGACATATCAGAATAGTCAGTGATAATCACTGTGTTTGTACCTGCCTCCTACATGGATTTACTATAGCCCCTTGATGTAACAATATATAAAATCTTCAAAGATGAACTGAAAATGTGCGTACATGAGGCCTGGGGACCAGGGTCTTGCAAACGCATCCCCACGCAGTGTCTTGCAGTGAAGGGGGGGTGTTTTGCATTCTTGTGGCAGGCAAACACGTCGACCTGGAGTGCCCCAAAGGGAGAACAGGCAATCAACTACCTCCTGGTGAAGACACCATTCATGAGATACTGCGCCCACTTGACTGAGGGCCTCCGCAAGCTGGCCACATGAACTGCCAGAAGGTCGGCGCCCAGACTGTGCCCAATGTTCCAGATGCGGAGAGCTTCCTAACACAATGGGAGGGAATGCGTCCTGCCCTGTTTGTTAAGGTAGTATTTTGTCATTGTGTTGTCTGTCCTTACCTGGACAACCTGACCCCAAACATGCGGAGCGAAGGCTGTCAGTGCTGGATGCACCACACAGAGCTCCAACAGGAAGATGTGACATCAGGACTCCTTGGGGATTCAGAGACTGTGGACTCCATGGTCCCCCAGGTGGGCTTCCCATCCCAGCAGAGAGGCACTGGTTGTGAGATTGACCATTGACTCTGGGCAGACATATGGGACTCCTTCCTGGAGATGTACCAAGACCATTCACCACTGGATGGCGTCCTATGACAGCTGCATCACCGTGATCAGCTGACTGAGGTGACAAAGGTGCTGAGACCACTGCCTGGCCAGCTCCCACTGCAGGTGACATCCTCCAGTGGGCCCACAGGACCATGCTGGTGCAAGCTGCCATGTACCCCAGTAGGCATAGAAGTCCCAGGTAGGGCACAGTTGCCCAACCTGAAATGAAATGATCGGGCAAAGGAGGTAAGATCCTCTACCCTGTCCGCTGGGAGATGGGCCTTGGCCCAAAGGGAGTCGAGCTTTAACCCGATGAAACTGATGACCTGTGATGGGCTGAGTTCTGACTTGGCCTCCTTGACCAGGAGGCCCAAGGCCGAGCAGGTCTGAAGGGCGAGATTTCTGGACCGCTCTATCTCCACTCTGGAAGAACCATCAATCAGCTAGTCATCCAGGTAAGGTACATCCAGACACCCTGGCGCCGCAGAAAGACTGCAACCACTGCTATGCATTTGGTGAAGACCCTGGGGACTGAGGAAATGCCGACTGGCATGGCTTGGAACTTGTACAGGATCCCTTCCAAGCGGAACCACAGGAACCCCTGGTAGGATGGACAGACAGGGATGTGGAAGGCGGCATCCTGGAAGTCCAGATAGCAGATGCACATGTCCTACGCCAGGGACAGAATGATCTGATTCAGAGTGACCATCTGGAATTTGCGCAGCCTTAGGTATTTGTAAAGGTCGTGCAGATCCAGGAAGGGGCACCAACTCCCCTGTCCGTTTTGGAACCAGAAAGTATCTGGAGATGAACCCCAGACCTGCTGAAGCGTCCTGGACACTGCCTCCTTCTGGAGGAGCTGGGTGATGTCCTTCCTCCCAAAGGGCAGACAACATGTCCACGGACACCATGTCCTCCCACGGGGCATAGGCTCAGTTGGGCAGGAGAGCCTCTAACTCCAGAGGCAGTCCTCAACCCACCACTTTGAGCACCCACTGGCCGAAGTAATACTGGATCAGGCGGAAGCAAAGTGGCAGAGCTGGACCCCCATGGGAGGTCCTGGGGTGGACTGGATGGGTGGGAGGGTGACACCCCCCCAACCCATGACTGGGCAGGCTTGGAGGCATTGGCAGGGCTGGCAGACGGAGCAGCAGACCCTACCCCCGGATTTCCTAGCATCGGAGGAGGCCGGCTTCAGCTTGGGCTGCCTGGCCTGCTGTTGTCCTATTTGGGGCTGTGGTGGTCTGGCAGAAGGCACGGAGCAAGGCCAAAACTGAATGGGCTTCTTCTGTGGTTTCTGGCCCCTTAACGTCCTGAGAGGACGTGACGGAGTCCAGGGTAGCGTTGGACTTCTCTACAACCAGCATCCATCTGTATTATTACACTGAATTTTATTAATTGAATTCTGACTTTTGTTTATTTGTTATTTCTGGATTTTAAATAGGTTTTTTTATCTTGTAATAGTCTGTTAGGTGCCTAGAGCCTCTGGGACTGGACGCCATAAAAATAAAATTTGCCTTGCCTATGCTAATAAGATAGACATCAATGCTGGGCCCAAACAAGTTGGTGCCCAGAAGGGGACATCCACCAACTTGTGCTGAGTGCCAGCTGTAAAGGTCGATATTCTCAGCCATGCCCTGTGATGCATAGCCACTGCAGAGGCCACAGACCTGGCACAAGAATCGCCAATGTTCAGGGGCGTTTAGAGCTGCTGCTTAGCCACAGCGAGTCCCTGGCCGTGTAGACTTTCTTGGATGCGTGGTCAGATTTCCTGGACTCCTTGTCATGTGTGTGTGTGTTATCAACATCCCCGATGCTACTCATGTGCCACAACACTGAGTCGGCAACCACCCTTTGAACGAAGGGTGGTTGGTGAACCCCGACAGAGACCCAACAGACACCGCATACTTGCGTTCCATATGGGCTGATGGCATCGGGAAGGAGGCAGGACACTGCCACAGCTCCAGAGCGGGGACAAGGATGGCTACACCACAGGGAAGGTGACCCCAGGGGAGTCATCCCTGTCAAGGATCTCCGTCAAGGGGTACTCAGCCCGCTTCTGGACAGGTGCCAGCGGGATCCCCACTGATTCTCAAAATCAGGCGGAGCAGGGCCCCGAAGGAGGTAGGCCCTTGTCCCGTGGAGAGATCTTCTCAGGACTCGCAGTCAAAGCCCCAGGGTCCAGTGGGATTTCATGGAGGAGTCCTCAGAGTTGGAGAACTCCTTGAATGCCAGTTGGGCACCTGTGTCCCTGCTGACAATGCGAGTTTCACTGACTTGTGTAATTTTAACTGACAGCTGACCAGGAACCCTGGCACCATCCTTAAGACTGCAGAGGAGGTGGGTTGAGAGACAGACGCTGGCCAAATTAGTGGAACCAGGTTCCGGCACCCACAGGAGTGGTGGAATGGGCTGGGGCATACGACCTGTGCTGAGAAGCCACTGCTGCCAAAGGAACTCCTTGTAGCGGTGCTGCATTTAATGGTGGAGCCAATCCTCTCCAGAGGATGAGGACGAAGAGGAGTATTTTTTTTAGGTTTTTTTTTTTTAATCTCTTTATCCCTCCTACACCCCTCCAGCTCTGGTTCCTCGGGAGCACCCAGGAGTCTACTACTGCTATCCACCTTACCTGGTCTGTCCTTGGTCCCCATGGAGCTGCGGTTTGCCTCCTGGGCGGGGACGAGGTGGGGCCTGTACACCCCAAACACTTCTGGTTTCGTCGGTCCAAGGCGGCCAGGCAGGTGGAAGCACATTAGGGCTAGCTCTGGTGCTCCGTCTCCTCGGAGCTGGAAGGCCTTTCACTGTTTCCTTGTGGACTTCGCGAGTGCGCTGCATCATGGTGCAAGCGCCGACATCCGCGACATCCCACCCCATGGCGTAAGCCTTCAGAGCTTGCTGAGCCCCCAGACCTTTGTCCAGGGCCAGCCACACGCCGAGATGCTGACATGCTGCTAAGCCTCTGGCCTCTGCCAGGGGCCAGCAGATGCCGAGCTGCATCCCCACCCTCCCCACAGAGAAGGCGAGCTGTCGTTGGACGCTCAACCTTCTTCCCCTGGCTGGCCCTCCGGTGACCCGGGCTCATTCCTGAACCCGGGTCCCCTGCGCCGCAAACGGAAATCCAACTGCTGCACCGGTGGGCCGGTATGAAGAGGAGTATTGATGGTGTTTTTCTGCCGAGGGTTGAGAGTCCCTTGACCACAATCGAAAGCTGGAAGACCTTGACCAACAACATGGCAGTTGTTGGGGAAGAGAAGAAGGGGAAGGTGAAGGATGCCTGGGAACCCCCAAAGACTCAGGCTAATGACGGGGAGGGAGCTTGGTTAACAGGCTGGTACAATCCACCCTGAGTGGGGGTCAGAAGGACCACAGTCCTAGAGAAAGAGAGAGAATCAACCCCCTCATCTGGTGACTATGGGTCGACTGGGTTGAGATAAATCTCGACCGGTTGTTCGACCCGTGTCTTGGCCAGCAAGCCAGACGGGGATGCTGAGGGGCTAGTGGCCTGGACCTGAGGAGACGTGTCAGCCAAAGCCGACGACTTGACAACCGTCGAGCCAGGAGAAGTGCGAGAACGGGAGAGGTGGGCCCTCTCACGATCCCACAACCTGCGGCGGAACTTTTTACATTTGTTCCAAGAGGATTTGGACCCCTGAGAAGGGCCCTCCACGAGGGTGGGCAGGGACTGGTATAAGTCCCGGAATGCCCCTGTAAATGGGTACACAAGCCCACAGGGACCAGGACAGACGAAGCACTCGAGGCTGCCTGTGCCGCTCGACTGTGGCAAACTGGGCCCCAGAACCGGCCACTGCGGTAACTATCCTACGGACATCCTTGGACTTAAAGAGAGGGTCATGTTCCTCCAGGCATCCCAGAAGGTGGCGGGCATAATGATCCTCCAGGGTGGAGGGTTGAAGGGTGCGGCATAGGCTACAAGCCTGCAGGTCATGCTGGAACCTCAGGCAATAAATGCACTCCAAATGTGGATCGGTGAACAACATTTTCTGCCGGCATGCTGTGCATTGCTTGAAGCCCGGACCAGTTTTAGGATCTACTGGATCCATGAGGCAAAGAGCAATCAAAAAACTCGAAGACCAAAAAATGTGGAAAATGAAGGTCTACACCTAGCACAGAACTGCGATGGAGGGAACATGATGCTTCCAGGAGACTGGAAGATCTGATTTCTCAGGGCAGTACCGAGGTTAGCACCCGGGTGGGTGGGAGGAGCCAGCTTGAAGACCTTTTGGACATTTTTTTTTTTTTTTTTTTTTTAAATATCGCACTGTTTTTCCTCCTCGTGCAGAGCAGTCCTCAGCGACCCCTGGCTGACGGCACCCCCAGACCAGGTCTGGTGTGCGAATCCATATGCCCATCCACACAGGCCAGCCAATGTGCAGCCCCCCCATCAGGGACCTGCGGCTATGTCTCCCATGTCCGGGGGTGCAGGGCCCTGCCATTTGCCGCTGTGAGCACCCCTGCCATTTTCTACCAGATTCCCCCCACAGAAGCCGGACGTGCAATGGCGTCAGTGCACCTCCGTGCAGATGCCTGTCACGCTCCTCCCCCCTTATCGTGCCCACAACTGTAGTACGTCCAGCTTCCATCAGGTGCTGTTGCAGTGTGGTGCAGATCCCTCACCCACCCCAGAGGAAGGAGAGCAGTCGTGGGACGCTCAATCCTTCCTCTCCCCTGCCAGCCCCCCACGGTCCGAGCCC
This sequence comes from Neoceratodus forsteri, assembly GCA_016271365.2. Classification (NCBI taxonomy): domain Eukaryota; kingdom Metazoa; phylum Chordata; order Ceratodontiformes; family Ceratodontidae; genus Neoceratodus; species Neoceratodus forsteri. Next base: position 506,666,452 of record CM028129.1, read on the forward strand.
GTTCCTGAACATAGGTCACTGGTGCGGCACGTGGTGTGGCATCCAGTGCCTCAACATGCAGCGCCACCGGTCTGGCCCACCCGGACAGTTGTTAAGGGGAAAGGATTCAGTCAGAAGTGTTTACAGCACACCATATCCATGATCCACGTCCCTAGAATATTAATTTCCTGGGTTCACTCTGTCCGCGAACATAGGGAAAATTTATTGACAGTAAACATTACCCATTTTACAGTATTGTATTTCACCAAATAGAAGCCACTCACAAATACAAGCCGCAGGTCATAATGACTACTTTTAATAAAAGCTGCCCTGCTGTAGAAACCACGGCTTCTAATCAGGGTTGAACTCATGTCAGATAAAGCTCTGTTGGTGGGACGCTATGATTTTTCTCTCTGTAAATATAATTGTTATATTTCTTTTTTAAATGTTTGTTGTGCTTATTTTGCTATCAAGTAGACCAGTAACAACATATCTGATCATATTCAGGATGTGTAATATTTTCTTTTTCACATTTACAATAGGATTTTGCAATACAAGCTGCCCTTGAATACAAATCAGAGGTCAAAATAAAAAAGTCAAATAGCAGCCGCGGCTTCTATTCGAAGAAATATGGTATGGCATAAAGTCAGTACACAAGAAACAGATGAAACAAGAACAGAAAGAACTCAGGCAAGATGAAAATAAAAGAATGAGAGCAAAGATGGGAGAAAAAGACCACGGAAGGAAAAATATACAACAAAAGATCATGAAGATAGGTGACCCAGAAGAAGGGGAGACAGTGAGACAAACGGTCATGGTGTCCTGCATGCATCGAGGGAAACCTGTTGAGTAATTTCATTTCTCGTAGGAAGTTGCCTGTTGCCTTCAACAGACTGTCTTTGGATTATACAAAATTAAAATTATTTTGTTTTATAAAAAGTAGGTAGGAGCATGGCCCAAGTCTGAAGGAGCACAAATTACAGGGTGCAAGTTTACAAGTGGCACAGAGAAATGCGCACACACTCACGCCAGCACATATAGTTCAAGCTGGTAGCCCAGACCACCAAGAGAACAAGGCTGCTGTGTTGTGGTTCAAAAAAGCTTTTATTTCCCATATAGTACAGCATAAATGCAGAAACAAATCAGAATGCAGCAAACTGACCAAAACTGCCTCTGCCTCTTGACAAAGTGCAAAACTTTGGGACAGTCTGCTACACTCTAAGCTGTTCCTGCATTTATGCTGTACTGTATATGAAATAAAAGCTTTTTTGAACCATAGCACAACAGCCCTGTTCTCGTGGTTGTCCCTACTTTCAGCTTGAGCTATACCTGCTCGCGTGAGTGTGTGTGTGGTTCTCTGTTCCTGCTTTATGCTTGGTCACCTCCCACAACACGGCTCCAGCTGAGTGGGTCTGTTTGTTGGACTAGGGTACAATTTATATTTCCTAACGCCCTCTGTTTTGGAGGAGCATGCCGTGCTAAATCCTCAACACCACTCCGATCCATGGTATAAATGAATGACAGATAGGAAAGATATAAAATACCTAGCATAACAGTCACCTCAGTACACAAAAAGAAAGCAAATTAACATGCTGCGATTTGGCAAGAAACTTACATATACTGGCTTCTCCAATGGTGTAGGTCTTCCCCGAGCCAGTCTGTCCATAGGCAAACACAGTCGCATTGAAGCCTTCAAAGAATGCCTCAATCAGTGGCTGCACACAGCTGTTATACACCTCCTCCTGAATAGAGGACTGGTTGAAAATGAAGTCAAATTTGAAGTGTCGATCATTGCCCAGTGTAACCTGCTGGGCTTCCTTGTCGATCTGGATGCATGACTGATGTCCATGCAACACCTCTTTGGGTAGCAAAGGTCGGATTCGGAGGGCTACCCTTACAAGAGTTTCCTCCGTCTTTGATTTTGGACCCATGGTAGGTGTGGGGGGAAGTGAGCAGACTGCAGGAACACAGTCAATCTGTAAAGTCAAGAAGGTACGAAACAGCTTGGGCTTCTGGCAGCATGTTTAAGCCTGTTGAGGAAACAAACAAACAAACAAAAAAAAAAACAGTTTATTTGCTGGTGACCCAGGGAAGGAGACTAAGTCTTACAACCCATTTACAGGCATGTCTTGGAAGGATGAACAAGGTACAATATAGTATTGAAACAATTACATACATTTCATTTATCCCCTTAAAAGTTGCAGTTAAAATGCTGAGTAAAATAAATGCATCAAAACCTTTGGACCAGACCAGATACCAGGATGAGTACTTAGTGCAGCATACTGACTCCTACTAGGGCATGTATATTTAATGCAGCCAAGATGAAAGAGAATATTCCTTATACCTGGAAACAGGGCCAGATATTCAAACATTAGTGCCGGCAGTAATGGGGTTCATGTCGGTGCTATCCAGGTTTGTGACTTGTGTGGGAGGGCCACAGTCAGATGCCCAGGTAGCGTGCCCTAAACCTGGTAGCGCCCAGGCACTAACATAACACTGTGCCTCTGTAAATGAGGGGGGCCCCTTCCTGCATACAGGCACAGTGGCATGTTCAGAGGTTTGTGATGACAGCAAACAGCACCAAAAGTGGTGCTATTTACTGACACCGAAAACCACCTCTTAACTGGATGCTAAGCACATGCCCCCACCCCACCGATAGTAAGCAGGTTGTATGGCAGTCGCCTGCCTCGTCTCACCCATCACGCCAGTGAGGTTGCAGTCCCTGTTGTCCAGCAGAACGCCCATGAACAACCATCCCATGTACTGTAAAATATCCCTGGTGAACCAGCCCGATGGTGCTGAGGGTTGAGGCACTGGACGCCACACCTCGCTCCACGCCAGCAACCCGGGTTTGGGAATGAGTCTGGGCCGCTGACTGGGGGCGGGAGAGAGGATCGACGTCCAGAGGACTGCTCTTCTGTCTTGGGGAGGGTTCCACGTCGTCCCACTTGCGGATTGCCCTCTAGTGGTGACTGGAGGGCAATACGGGTTGGGAGGTGCACTCTGACGAAGTTATGGCAGGAAGGGGGACCGGGAGAAACAGGAAGGAAAAGGAGCCTGGCAAGGCTCCATGACAGTCCGCCGCACCGAGGGCCGGCTCTGGCTTCTGGATTGGGTCTCAGGGGAAGGGGCGCCACCTCCCTGGCCCTGCCACGAGGGGCAAGCTGTGGGGGAAATCTCTGGGGTCGGTGAGTGCGGTGCAGCAGGACCTGAGAGAGTAAGCCCCTGCCAGGGTTCAGGGGCCAAAATACCTGGAAAAAAAATAAAATAAATAAATATCCCTGGTGACTAGTGCCACCACCCATCTCCCGTTCCGTATCAGTGAAACATATGCCTGGTGTCTAGTGGCACCTCCACTCTCCAAGCACCTGTCTTGTGTTAGTGAAACACATCCCTGGTGTCTAGTGATACCCCTGAACACCCATCCCAAGTAAGTAATCACAAATCCCTGGTGGCTAGTGGCACCCCCACTCCCCTGAACAGCTGTCTCGTGTATAGTCTAGTATCCCTGGTGTCTAGTGGCACCCCTGAACAGCTGTACTGCATGCAGTCCAGTATCAATGGCATCTACCTGCACCCCTACCCCCAAACATCCTTATCCCTGATTTCTAGTGGCACCTCCATACCAACAGCTGTCCTGTGTACAGTCCAGTATCCCTGGTGTCTAGTGGCATATGCTCACTATCATCTCATACAGTGGCCAGCAGAGGAGGTGGCTGCATGCTGTATTGGGAATCGCAATGCCTCCCTTGACACCCCTATAAGGGGTGGGGGTTGGATGGGTAGTGTTCCGTGAACAGGTGGGGCAGGTAGGGGGACACTGGATGTCCAATGCTTACCTTTCTGTATGTCGACGGGCATTCCGGGGGGGGGGTGCCACTGGACACCAAGGTGGTTCATCTTGTTCTACACGGGTACTTGGGGAATGCCACTAGACACCAGGGATTTGAACAATGACATGGTACAGGTGTAGGGAGGGTACGAGGCGCCACTAGACACCCAGGATTTGAACACTGAACTGGCATGGGTGTACGGGGGTGAGGGGCACCACTAGACACCAGGGACATGAACATAGCAATGGCATGGGTGTACAAGGATGGGAGGCACCACTAGACACTGGGGATCTGAACTCTGCAATGGCACTAGTGTACCGGGGAAGGGGGTGCCACTAGACACCAGGGAGATGGAAACCAAATGCAGGACAGCTGTTTGGGGTGGGGGGTGACATTTGGGGGTGCCAATGGACACCAGGTATATGTACAATGACTGCAAGATGGATGTACGGGGGTGGGGGGGTGCCACTGGACACTAGAGATATGTACAACGACCGCACACTATACAAATGCACCCATAATGGGAATGTAAATGGCCCCTTAGCACCTTGCATGCCCAATGGACTCATCTGCATGTTGTGGGTGAATATAGTGCACAGGAATCCCGATACTATCCATTCTGGGAGCACTATTCCCTGTGGGCTGGATATAACCCAAGTTCATGTCAGAGCAGTGCAGTTTTACTTAGCACTGTGCCAACATGGGCAGACAGTCGGACAATGCCAGTCTGCTGTCCGACTGAATATAGCAGCCACTGGGTCAGGCACAAGTGCAGCACAAGCCTTTTTGCTGTGTTTGCACCTCCAGTTGAATATCTATCCCTTCACTTCTTAAACCTAAAAAGGACCAGTTAAAAGACAGAAAGCTTAGTGACTTCCAAAATAACAATTTCTAAGCTACGCTTGTTGTTAAATGTTTTATTAAAAAACTTTACAACAAGAACAAAACCAACAATGTATTTTTTTACCAATTTATGACTGCATAGTGAAGAAGATAAACACCAATCAATTTAGTAACTTCGAAGAATACTCCACCACATGTCTGTTGGTAGAACCAAGCAATAATACACAACAGAATGTGTAAGTCATGAGATATCATCAAGACTCGGATGTATTGTGGGCAAGAAGCTGAAGTCAGTGTATCTTACGTAATTAAGAAGTGATGTCATCCCATGGCATACCACACCAGGGATCATATTACTGCTATTATGCAATGGATTTTTTTTTGTGTTTAAATTTCATTTGTACTTTTTTTAAGTTACAAAAATTACTAGAATAAATTATATTTGCAGAGTTTACATTATGTAGGTTTGATGAACAATCTCACTACTGTTACAACTGATATAAGGCAATACCATTGTACAAATTTAAGTGAATACAGTACTACAAATGGCCACTGCAGTCAATGCGCACAAATAAAATAAGAATACACGGTAAATTAGTATAAAATGTATAACCGACCTACTATGAGATTCTGTGGTAATATCCACGAAAATATCCAGGGTGATAATACGGCTTTCAGAAGCTCCCCTAAGCCTACAAAACTGCCACCATTCTTCATTGCCTTTAGAGAAAGGAATCCTTTACAACAACATTCTTATCATAGCTTTGGACAGATAGGCCTACTAAATAAAGACCTGAGACAACACCTCTCTTGAACTACATGACTGTGCACTTAAGCCCGACTGTCATTGAGGCACAGGTCAGGAAACATAGGAGGATCAGGAGCAGTTGTAAAATTCCAAGTAGTGTTTTATTATCAAGAACAGTAAAATAAAAAATAAAAATTGACCAGCAGAACTATTTACAAAGGCAGTACAAACAGAGAATATAAAATTCTTCATCTGAGGGTATCTCTAATTCCAAGTTTCAGTCTCAGTTTCTCACTCTGCAGTAAACGTACTGCTGCTCTTTTTATAAGTCTTTGCCTGAGAACTCATTAAGAGACCATCCTGTTTCTCAGAAAATGTTCTTGTCAGTTTCTTTGCAGAGAAGGCTTACACATAGAACAATGTCTCAAGCTGGCCTCCTGCTGACTGTTCTGCAAAAGAGGCTACAAACAAGCCACCCTAAATTCCAAACAGCCTTTTGCAATCATTTCAACAGTATAACTATATACAGTTTCAAACAAAGGGACCCCAGTATCACTTACAATTTCACACAAAGATTCATATATATTTTATAACCACAGATATGCAAGGGGGAAGAAAAAACAGAAACAGCAAGTGAAGGCAGAGAGATTGCGAGAGGTAGAGAATCATGACACCATCCGAGTGATCAGTTCCTAGGTCTCATGAGAACATTTGGTTGCACAACCAGACAGACAAGAGACAGAAACTCTTTCTGCATAAGAAATGGGACACGGCCTTATTCAACCCTTTCTCACTGATGGTAAGCTCTTACCCGTCGAGAATGGATCTATTTTTAAGTATTTAAAAAAAAAAAAAAAAAAAAAAAGAGTTTTACAAATATTTTTATCATCTTTTTCAGGTACTAAATGAAGTTTGGAGCCTTCTGTCTGTGAGACTGTTGTGTATCAGATTTTCTAAAGTGGGGTGTGTGGGAACTATTTTCCACCGACACCCCAGCTGAAAATCATTCCTGTGATTTGGCCAGGTTTGAGAAACTAACTTGCACTGGTGTGATATGTCTGGAGTTCCTTTAGTGCTTAAAGCATGCTGTGTGACAGGTTGTCGGGGGAAGTTTACACATACAAAGTTCTAATACCCAGAAACAAAGCAAGCCAAGGCTACTTCATTGCTGGAAGTCTTCAAATTAAGTAGCTGAAAATGAATGAGGTTCATTTTATTGTTACAAGCAGCGATGTACTGTATATATACTGGCAGTAATGGGAATAACTTTAGCACAGCTAAGTGGAAACAACATTTCTATTTGTTTTGCACATACAACACATCAAAACGGACTGTACCATCAAAATAAATTCACTCATGAGCAAAGAAAATGCAGCATGTAGTGGTAGACTGCATAGACCAAAAAAGGACAGAGCTCTCACCAGTGACAGCACTGGGGAAGGGGGTTAAAACACGAGTCGAAGTGGACTCACTGGTATGAAAAAAAGTGGGTCTAAAGAGAAACCTACTGAATCAAAACAATCAGTGGCAGGTTCTGAACAGTTCACATTCCCTTTTTTTTTTTTTTTTGACATATTGTTATAAGGTTAGGTGAATCAATTTGGACCCATTGGCAAAGAAAAGAGGGGTCATTTCTGAGCAGGATGCTTCTTTTGCCCTTTTGGTGCATTTTAGCGCTGTCCCTGGCTCTTACCTCCCAGAAGTAGACAGAAGCCTACAACACTTGTGCATTTGCCACAAAGTGCTGTTTTATTAGAGTGCAAAGTTCCATCACACATGTGCAAGTAAAAAGCCTCACTAGGCAACCCGCCCCTGCACTTCACTCAATACATCTTCCTAAGGGAGCACGCCCAGAGCATCATTACAGACTGGTTTTAAAGACAGCATCTGATGAAATTTCTGTTACATCATTAGTTCATATTAAAAGATGGCTACCAAACTGGACTGATCAAAATCAATGGTGCAGAGTGCATATCCCTGCAAAAGTTAACAAAAAATTCCAAATATTTCAGTAAAAATTTATATGAACATTTCTAAGTGCAGATTCTTTGGTTCACAATGTAAAACGTTTTTAAAGTAAATTTTTTGTTTTATCCGGAACCAGAATGTTATTATCTGCACAAATAAACTGCTACGTTGGTGAGTGTCAGTAGTCCCCCCCCCCCCACCATGATCTATGTATTTTCCTTCATCCAGCTACCCTCTTCTGACCGCCCCGTCATCCGGCTTCTCTGGGACTTACCTTCCACTGACATCCTCTGTCAAGGGACTGTGGGCCGTGCCCAGTCGCCTGTGAGGGGTTGGTCATCATCCTGCAGCCATGGGTTTTTCCACCTGTTTTTCGCCCCGGGCTTCCATGAATGAGCAATGAGCATGACAGGTGAGCTATGCCTCCGCAGACACACCCCTGGCATCCTGAACGTAGGCTCCATTTCCAACTTGAGGCACTGCATGCACTGCCTCCCAGCCACTGCTAGGTGGTAGCCCAAGGTTGACCATCCAAATCCCCCCTTCCGCCAAGGGCGGAAAGCAGTCCTAAGGATGCTCAATCCTCCCTCTCCTGGCCAACCCCCGAGTGACCCGCGTCTATTCTCAACTCAGGTCGCCGGTGCGGCAGCTGATAAGGTGCTTGGCACCTCAGTCCTCCATGCCACTGGGTTGGCTTGGGTGTCAGTAAATAAAATGTTCACTGCACCAATGTCATTCACCAAACTTCAAAAATCTTTTTCCTAATATGAATACAAAAAGACATGTCATTTAGGAGCAGACTACTGAACGTGGCAAGCAGAAGACCAGAGACAGAATTCAAGAAGATAAGAGGATTCCAGTCTACTCTCCTTCACGGCACTAACTAGATAGCCACAATCATCCTTTTAATGGCTTGATGCCTAAGGTACTCTGGGATCTTAGCAGCTTGTTGTGCAAGTGATCAAAGGTAGTAAGATTCCTAAGGTAAGAAACAAACAAAGAGAAAAAAAACGTAATCATTCTGTTCAGGCTGAACTTTGTAAATCATATCCCCTATACTAGTCACATTTTTGATTTACATTTAGTGCTTAGTGAGTACCCTTAGGGTAGTCATTTTAGATACCCCCACAGTTTCTGTTCTATTGGGATATGTAACATTATCAATTCAGCTATACTCAAATTCCAGGGGGGATTTTAAGTGGTATTAAAATGTAATCACTTAAAGGAGTGGCTTCAGGTACCATTCCTTGTTAAGGCCTGCTGAAGCCAGACTATCCATTACAAAGTATCAATGACTTTCCTTTTGTGAGTTTTTTTAAGTGCATTTCCTCCCCTTCTCAAGCATGGAACATGTTCAATTCCCATAAAATTTAGGCGGCTGGGGTCAGAATTGCGGCATATTTTGAAGTGAGCGCCTACCGGGGTACTTTTTATTGCCCTTTATGATGCTTCTCACATAGTCCTGCACGCTCTCCTTCAAAGGGGGTATAATACACCTCATGTAAAATTAACTGCAGCTGCAAGCCTGTACCATGAAAAATAAATGACAAGTGGTGCGACAGTTAATAAACTGCCTAATCTTTACCCTTCTTGGCTAGTGAGTTCCTTTCCCTGTTGGCAATATTTTACAAATACTGCAATGCCCCCACCTGAACATGCCCTTGGGTTGTCTACTTAGCCAGTTACCATGTGAAGTTTAATTGTTTTTTGCTTAATTCTCACTGTGGACGAGTCTGTCCCTCAGGTTTCCCCCTTTCCTGAAGGTGATTCTAGGTGTGTCATTTAGGGTTTCACCTAACGTGTCATCCCCCAAAAGAACTAGCCAGTTCTTATGTACCATTGCTCTTATCTGCCTTGCCACACGACTGAAGTCTGTGACTAGGGTTACGGTTTTCAGTTTCCATATTTTGACTGACACTTTTGGGTACCAATAAGTTTTTTTCTGTCTTTGGTTGGGCTCTACAGTATGTGTTTTTGAGTACTGCCTCTCTGTATCCCCCTTTTCAGAATCTGGCAGTTAGTTCTGCAACTTGGATTTCAAAATCTTCAGGTTGTGAGCAGTTTCTTCTTATTCTAAGGTATTCTCCACAGGGAATACATTTAACCAAGGATTATTATGCGTGTGCAATGTCTGCCCCGAATATAGCATCCCCGGCTGTCTCCTTTCTATAAGCCTTGGTTATCCTTTCCCTTCCAGCTTGGTTATTACCTTTCTACTGTTTTTCCCCTTCCAGCATCACATCAAGAAAATTCAGCTTATCCCTTGAGATGGTAAGTGTAAACCTCTCAAGATTGTATTCATTATTGTTGAGCCATCTTACAAAGAATTCTGCCTCCTCTCTGGTTCCCTTTCAAGCATACACATCATCAATAAAACGCTGTCAACGACGATGTGGTGTATGTATGCGTTAGTTAGCTCACTGCTGACCATATCAAGTTCTCAGTACCCCAACAAGAGGTTTTCATATGATGGGGCCACTGAAGACTCCACTGCAGTTCCAGAAACCTGATGGTAGTCAGTGCCACTGAAGTGCCTCCAGTAAAAAATTCACTGGGAACATGTCCTTCTTTGGATTCCTTTTCAGAAAGTATTCCACCATGGTGCTTTACAGACAGATATACAAGGCATAATGTTCTTGCCATTCAAGCTCTGCAAATCTGCAGAGTGTATCCATTGTGTCACATAGATGTGAACTCACTTGTTCCAAACAGTCATTAAGAAAGAAATCCATCAGGCTGGCCCGGTGGCGCTGAGGGTTGAGGCACTGGACGCCACACCTTACACCATGTCGGCGACCCGGGTTTGGTGACGGAATCAGGGGCAGGGGTTGGTGGGGAGGAAGGACTAGAGCATCTGAAGGACTGCCTCCTCTCTCCTGGGGAGGGTTCCTGGGGCAGCTGTGTCCTTGCACTACAAGGGATCACTGAAATGGTCTCAGGGTGGGGGAGTGCAGCAGACGCCACTTTCCATTATGACTACGCCTGCCTGCCTTGTCAGCTGGTTTTATGAGAAGGTTGGTACTGTCAGGAAGTTCCTGTAAAGGTTTCTGTTCATTTTTAGTTAGAATGCTATTTGCATTCTTCTTGCTTCCATTTTCTAACAGCTTTTCACCTCTTTTAATACTACCTTTTCAAATGCCTTTATATTGGGGTTTAGACTAGGTAGGTGTGTCTTAAAACAAACTTTTGCGTGTTTCTCAAAAAGTTTCCCTGTCTAAACCCAAAATACATGACATGTTTGTTAAACTCATGGTTATCCGTATTATACAATTCCTCTAAAGCCTGAAGGTTTTTCCTATCTGCCAGATTAAAAAAATGAAATAATTTTCAACATTCTTACGGTTAATACTTTGTGGCATGTTAGGGTCCATTGGGTCACTACTGTTTATGGCCTCTTGCTCCGAAGACAGAGCCACCAGATTATCCACCACTGCGAGGTTATCTGATACCGCCGTTTTGGGTCAGGTTAAGCAACGGATGGTTCTGACACCATATGGTGCTACAGGGTTTTAAATAATTGATTAGTAGTTTTTTTCTTGGGACAATACTAACTGTACAGAATGCATTTATATAGGTTTTGTAGAAGTGTTATGTTTGTTAAACACAATGAGGCAAGTGCTATGCATTTTCAAAATGTTTTAGAACGTTTATGAGCAAAACGCTAATCAATTTTTAGAGTTAAATAAAACCCTGCGCTAATGGATAAAATGGGTTAAACATGTTCCATCAAAGTCTCTTTCTCCTGCTTCATTCCTGAGTGCATTTTGTCCTCCCACATTTTTTTTACAAACTAGTCTTTTAAACAAATATTTTGGAAAAGAAAAAGATCCATTAAGTTCTGAATTTCACACACTCAGTAGTAGGTATGAATGAGAGTCCCTTTGTGAGGATTTTTAATTGTGTCATTGAAATTCCTGTTTCAGTTAATTATCTCTTCTTCCTTTCCTGGTCTGCTTTGTTTGTCTTTTTTCTTGCCTCTGGTGAAAAAAAAAAAAAAAAAAAAGATACCCCCGAGGTGTCCTCATTCTCATCTGTAGCTGGTTTCTGAATCTTCCTTTTGTGTAGCACTTTCAGTTCCCTCATTTCTCTTGCTTGACTGTGACCTTCCCCATTTACCGAACTCCGTGATCTTGACGGCTTTTTCCAAGAGTAAATTCTAGCTTCCTTTTGATAATCTCCTTCTCGAATTTATTGATTTTTGTTTGGTGTGCTTTATCATGTTCTGCGAATTTGGGGGGTATTTTTTTTTGGTTATGCAGCTTCCTCCCTCCATGCTGCTATTTTTTCAGTTACCACATCATACGTTTCTTTTGTCCTATTTAGACATTGCAAAAATCTGGCAGACCCATCTGCAAGGATCTCCTCTCATTCCTCCCTGTTACAGAAATCTTCCACCTCCCACTCGCCGGTAATTTTGTTAGTCAGAGTCCTCTGGGGGGCTTCACTTTCCTCTAAGTTTCCAATATTATATGTGATACTGGTTTTTAAAATAAGCAGTCTCTCCAACTTAAGAACAACTCTTGGGAACAGGCAGAGGTGCTAAATGAGTACTTTGCCTCAGTCTTTTCAGATGGGGACTGGGGATCCCTACAGGCTGATGGTAGGGAACAGCATTCAGCTAAGGTGAGAAGTCAGTCTGAGACCAGTGGACGAAATGAGGCTAGGGTACAGTTAGGACCAGACTCAGAAGGGGTGGGGAGGTTGACTGAGGGGGATAAATGGGGGGAAGACATCACAGTACATACGGTGAGGGAGGCCCTTCGGAAGTTAAAGACTGATAAGGCGCCGGGGCAAGATGGGCTACACCCGAGGGTTGTGGAGGAGCTGGCAGCTCCACTGGCTGCACTCTTTAACATCTCTCTGCAGACAGGATGGGTGCCCCAAGACTGGAGGGTGGCTTATGTAGTGCCTATTCATAAAAGGGGGTCTAGAGAAGAGATGGGGAATTATAGACCTGTAAGTCTAACGTCTGTGGTGGGCAAAGTAATGGAAGGCTTTGTCAAGGAGAGGATTGGGAGGCAGCTAGAATGGTTAGGAAATCAGGATGATAAACAGTATGGCTTCATTCCGGGGAGATCATGTCAGTCTAATCTTGTAGAGTTTTATGACTGGGTGACGAGGGCCTTGGACAGACATAGGCCGGTGGACATCCTATATCTGGATTTCAGCAAGGCGTTTGATTCAGTACCACACTGTGGGCTAATAATAAAGCTGGGGGAGATGGGGGTGGGAGGGCAGGAGCTCAACTGGGTTGAAAATTGGCTCTTGGGGCATTTACAGAGGGTACTGGTGGGTGGGATAATCTCTTCTCCTAGGAAGGTAATCAGTGGGGTCCCTCAGGGCTCGGTATTGGGGCCGCTATTGTTCAACGTCTATTTCTCGGATAGAGGAAGGGGGTTAGGAATAGGCTGAGTCTCTTTGTGGACGACTCAAAACTGGGAGCTCTGGTGGATTGTGAAGAAGCGAGGGAAGTGGTCCAGGGGGATCAGGATATCCTGGAGGGATGGTCAAGGAGGTGGGGACTGAAATTTAATGTTAGGAAATGTAAAGTACTACATTTGGGGGTAAACAACCCGGGCCATGAATACATCCGGGGTACACTGGGAGAAAGGAATTTAGGGGTGGTGATAGATGTCAAAATGAATAACTCTGAAAATTGTAGAAGAACTGCAGCCAAAGCAAACAGGATACTGGGCTGCATAGCCAGGGGAATTATGTCCAGAAGGAGGGAGGTGATCCTCCCTCTGTACAATGCCTTGGTCAGGCCACAGCTAGAGTACTGTGTACAGTTCTGGAGACCTCATCTGAAGAATTACATAGCACTGCTGGAGAGGGTTCAGAGGAGAGTGACCAGGATGATTCAGGGCATGGAGGGGAAGCCTTATGAGGAGAGACTAGAGGAGCTTGTGCTTTACTCACTGGAGGAGAGGAGGGACAGGGGAGATATGACAGAGGTTTTCAAGTATGTAAAAGGAATAACCAGGAGTGGAACCAAGGAGCTTTTTAGGCTTAATAAGGGGGGGAAACAACCAGGGGCCATGGGTGGAAGCTGGAGTAGGGAAACTACAGGGGGTAGCGTAAGAAACATTTTTTCACTGAGAGGGTGGTGGAGCCAAGGAATGCACTGCCTGGGAGGCTGGTGAAGGAGGGCACAATGGAGGGATTCAAGAGGGGGTGGGGTAGGTACAAGGGGAAACAAACTAAAGAGGATCCTCTTGGGGGCTGGGGGGGTGGTAAGGCCAGCAGCCATTAGGTTGCTGGCTTTTGAGCAGACATGACAGACCATCTGGACTATTCTGCTGGCTTTTTTAGTATGTTAGTATGTATCATCAGTAGTAGTAGAAGATCTGTGCTCACTGACCACCATATTCACTGACCACCATGGAATACTTAGCCTGCTCCTTTTACATGGTGAAGACATCTCCTTCTCTCAGACAGAGGGGATCCTAGATTGTTCTCCTTCGTGACTTCGGTTCTCCGCCATGATGCGTTGTTGTTTTCAGTTTCACAGCTCAGGAATCCCACTGCCCTGCAATGAGATAAAGGGCTTTCTGCCTGCACTACTCTTCTGGGATACATCCCCAACGTCTTATATGCTGGAACAGCTTATTGATGAGATGCCTGCGGCTGCTGAGTTAAGGGCAACAGAAATACAGTGCAGAAGTAACCCAGTGCTGCAGCGGTATAGGATTATGGGTGCACTTCCGAATGAACCTTCCCAGGCTCAAATACAGCTACACAGACCAAAAAGAACAGAATGTTCACCTCCCAGAAGCAGACAAAAACTTACAACATGTGATTACTTGCCATAACAAGCTATTTTATTAGGAAGCAAAGTTTCATCACACATGTTCAGGTAACAGCCTTACTAGACCGTCCACCCCTGCACTTCACTCGATACATCTTTCTAAGGTGGCGTGCCCAGGGTATCATTACAGCTGGTTTTAAAGACAACATTTGATTACGTTTCTGTCACATCATAGTTCACATTAAAAGATGTTTACCAAACCACTGATCAAAATCAATGCTGCAGAGTGCATATCCACATAAAAGTTAACAATAAGTTCCAAACATTACAGTAAAAATTTATATGAATGTTTATAAGTGCAAATTCATTGGTTCACACTGTAACAGTTTTTAAAGTCTATTTTCTGCTTAATCCAGAACCAGAATGTTATCAACAAATAAACTGCTATGTTGTGTGTTACAATGGTTCAATAAAATGTTCACTGCACCGTCATTCACCAAACTTCAAAGATCTTTTCCTAATATAAATACAAAAAAAAATTTCATTTAGGAGCAGACTGCTGAACCTGGAAATGCGGATGATGCTCAGGATGGAATTCCACAGCCTAGGGGCAAAGTCTGAAAAGGCAATATCATCAAGATTTATTTTCATTTTTGGAATAGGCAGGGGTCTCCAGTCAGCAGACTTTAGGGAGTAACCAGCACAGGTACGCAGAAATAAGGATTCCGTGCTTATTAGAATTCCCTTCTATTTCTAGGCAAAATCAGTAATGGCTAAGAACATATGCCCCTTTATCCTATGCTGTATAAGCACTTTCACTAAATTGTACTGCGGTGTTGATGCTGGGGCTAGTGATCGATAGCCAGTTTGAACAGCAGGCATCAAAGAGAACACAAGTGTAGTGTGCTTATCTCTCCCCTTTCTCTTGGGCGTGTTCTGCCTCCTTCATTCCAGCACGTTTGTTAATGTCTACATATAATTTGTAAATTAGATGATGGTTTTCTTTCTGCTTAGAGCATAATCTCACTATTTGTAATATAGTATGTGGATATACTAAGATGCTTTTCTTATTTTTATTTACAAAGTCTCTAGCTTGCAGAAATCTAAAGATGCTACTATTTGGTAGTCAGAATTCATCCTCCTGTAACCTAAACAGTGTTACATTCCCATCTCTAAGTAGTTGTAGCACCACTCCTCTTTGGCCGAATTGTTGGAATGCGAAAATACAGTACAAACTCTTCCATATGAGTATCCATCGACATTGTCTCTTTTCTATCCCCATCCCTTTTTTCAATGCCAACTATTGTTTAAATACATGTTTAGCCCATTTGTTTTAAACAGGTAACTAGATTCCTGACTGCGATTGCTTCCCATGCTAAGGCTTCTAGGTGTGCCCACTGAGTTGTTGAAATGCACAATTTAGCCTATTAAAGGCTTTTTCCACGTTGATCAATAACACTTTTTGAGTTTCTGGAACTGATCTCAACTCCTCTACAATATTTAACATTTTTTTCTTACATTATCCCCTAGGTGGCATTCTGGGATAGATTCTGTTTGCTCTAACTTAATTTTGCTATTATAGTTTAAAGACGGGCAGCTAGAATCTTTGTATAAATTTTAAGGTGTTGATTTAAGAGATTGGTCTGTATGATTCGCAAAATTCTCTGGTCTTCCCTGGTTTATGGAGAACTGATATTACTGCTTTTTCCCACTTATAAGATGATAACTGCTAGCTTGACATTTCGCTCAGAGTACTGCTGCCAGCTAGTCCATGGAGGGCTTGTAAAAATCTGAGCTGAATCAGTCCTCATCTGTAGTTATGGGAAGAGTCTGGGGATTGTTTCCTCAGTGGGCTGTGGGAGGTCTAGGTTTTGCAGAAATTAGACTGTCTGTAATTGTACCTCTGCCCTAGATTTATCTTCTTGATAAAGATTAGAATAAAACTCAAAGAAGGCTTCCGCTATGTCTTTGGGATGCATTTTAAAAGCATTACTTTGTGGCAATATTTATATTTTTGGTCACTGTTCTCCGCTGCTTCCCATTTTAGTCTGTAAGTTAATAAGGCTACTGCCCTTCCCCTTCTCAATTCACAATATATGTGTGCTGTATAGTGTATTGACCCTAAATTTTCCTGCAGTTCCTTTCTAAGTTTTTTAAGTTCCTTATATACTGTTTGTTTCTGTTTATGAAGCTGTCTAAAACGTCTCTTTTCTAGGGATTCCTATAGTTGCCATTCTT
Organism: Neoceratodus forsteri; assembly: GCA_016271365.2. Lineage (NCBI taxonomy): Eukaryota > Metazoa > Chordata > Ceratodontiformes > Ceratodontidae > Neoceratodus > Neoceratodus forsteri. Next base: position 506,682,809 of record CM028129.1, read on the forward strand.
TGTTTTTTTTCTTTGTGGATGCTCAGTTAATGATTTTGCCTCGCAGTACTGCTTTCATGGCATCCCAGACCATCTGCTCTGCCACTTCTCCCATACTCAACTCCCTATTCCTCTGAATTTCTGTCTGAACCATTTTATTGACTTGAAGTTAATATCTTTCAATAAAGAATTATTAATTCTCAATAATGTATTTTTTTTTTTTTTTTTAGTTTGTGTCTCGGTAACTGACAGATCTATTGATACTGGTGCATGGTCAGAGTGTACAATTTGGTGGATTTTGCTAGTTTTGACCTTGTACACTTTTTTTTTTTTTTTTATAAACTTTCTTTCTGCAGTGGACCCAAGAACTCTCTCAGGCAGGCCCCTCTTGCCCTTAGTGCTCTACCACCCACCTAGTGCTCGCCCTCCAGGAAACTGGGTACAGACACTCCCCACCCGCCCCTGTCCGATGGACCCTCTGGCTCTGAACCCCCCACCACAGAGGTAGGGCCGTCTGACCCTGGTGCTCCATCTATAATCTAGTGTGCCAGACCCAGGGCAAGGTGAGGGATCGAGAGAGCCAGTGGGACAAGCCCAGCATTGTGTGTGTGGCTGCAGAGCACTGGAGGCTGCCGTCACCTATCTCACAGACCATGGTTTTTCTCTCCTCAAGGTTTCCCTTCGGGAACGTGGATGTGCAATGAGGTCAGGCGTGTGCGGTCTCTCTCCCGTGACCGCCCGATGGACATCTGCCACGTCCCGATCCAACTTTTACGGTTCCTGACACCATTCCCCCAGTCTCCACTGCGGGTCCCTGGGCTGGGAACGAGATCCCCCTTCCCCAAGGAGAAGAAAGCAGTCCACTGGATGCTCGATCCCCTCCTAACCCCAGCCAACTCGAGTTCATTCCCGAACCCGGGTCGCCGGTGCAAGGCGAGGTGTGGCGTCCAGAGCCTCAACCTCCAGCACCACCGGGCTTGCTTAGTACACCTCAGTCTTATGTGTTAAGACTAGACAGAGGCAGTACAGCTATCCTTATCCACAGTACCACCCCCATGGATGTTCAAAAAACCTATGTGGACATCCAGGGGAGGTATGTGATTTTGCAGGGAAAGTACAGTTACGTAAGAACTTACCGTAACAGTAGATCTTCGAGAACAGCTCTTGCAGCAGGTTACACCATTAGAACTGAAGCCGGCAGGCGTCAGGACCCCACGGAAAAATTCTAGCTAGCTATCTTCAGCGAGGGACCGTGACGTCGGTCCGCCTCCGGCGTCAGGCGTGGTAGAAAGGGCGGTCCCAGATTCCCCAGTTCTCCCGGCCGCAGACTTCCGCCGCAGGCTGACATCGAAATGGGAGACCGAGGATTCGCCGTCAGAAGACAGAAAGATATAAATCCCTGCTCAGGAAGACTAAGCCATGCCTCCTCCAAGGGGGAAGGTGGGCGGGAAGGTACCTGCTGCAAGAGCTGTTCTCGAAGATCTACTGTTACGGTAAGTTCTCACGTAACTGTACTATCTTACTTCGAGACACAGCTCTTGCAGCAGGTTACACCATTAGGACTGATTCCCAAGCAGTAACGCTGCCAGAAATTCCGGGAGGAGGAAAATAGGAAGTACATTCCAGGTCCTGAACCTAGGACAGGAGACCCTGTAGCACCGCAAGGCCGAAACCAGCCCTTCGCCTAGAGGCGATGTCCAGGCTATAATGCCTGATAAAGGTATGCACAGAGCTCCAAGTGGCTGCAGCACAAATAGCAGAGGTGGAGACGTTTCTGAGTGCTGCAAAGGATGTGGCCACACCCCTAGTAGAATGACCCCGGACCGAGCCCGGGAGGGGCTTTTGTTTTATATCATAACAGTAGGAAATACACTGGACAAGCCAGCGAGACAGAGACTGTTTGGATACTGATTGGCCCATCATTCTCTCAGAGAAGGAAACAAAAAGCTGTTCAGAACTACGAGAGGGTTTAGTTCTGTTGAGTAATACCTCAGGCTGCGTGAACATCCAGAGTGTGGAGCAAAGCCTCTCTCTATTTGAATAACCCGGGAAGTAGACCAGAAGGTCAATGTCCTGGTTTAGAGAGAGTGAAGAGACCACCTTAGGTAAAAACTTAGAATTCGTCCTCAGGGATACTCTGTCCCGGTGGAAAACTAAATAAGGCTCTTTGCACATAAGAGCATGAAGCTCAGAAATTCTTCTCGCTGAAGTAACAGCAACTAAAAATAACGTTTTCCATGACAGAAAACGTAGCTCGCAATCCGCGGCAGGTTCAAAAGGAGGGAGCGTGAGCTGTTCCAGGACAAAGAGCAGGTCCCATGGGGGCACAGGGTCCCTAATGGGAGGCCTAAGGTGTAACACTCCCCTAAGAAATTCCCGAGAGGCGTCCAATTGAGCTACTGTACGATGACCCCACCGAGGTGATAGGCCGAAATGGCACAGAGGTGCACCTTAATAGAGGAGTAGGCTAGGCCTGAATGAAAAAGAGAGGAGGTAATCCAAAACTACTCCCACAGGACAACCTAAAGGAAAGATCACAGCCCGTGACCATAAACAAAAACGGCGCCATTTCATGGCGTACGTCGCATGCGTTGCCGGCTTTCTGGCTGCAGAAAGGACCTCTGCAACCTCTTGCGAGACCCCGTGATGCAAGATGGCTATGTCTCTAGGAGCCAAGCATGCAGGTTCAGAGAGCGTAGGTCCGGATGGACTAATGAACCTTTCTCCTGAGAGAGGAGGTGGGAGCTGAGCGGCAACAGGAGCGGGGGTTCCCGAGATAGTTGCACCAACAAAGGGAACCAGATCTGTCTGGGCCAGAACGGGGCCACCAGGATCATGAGTGCGTGCCCCCTGCGCAGTTTGAGAAGAACTCTCTGGATCAACGGGAAGGGAGGGAAAGCGTAGAGGAATCTGTTCGCCCAGGAGAGGGATAACGCGTCTCGCCAAAAAACACCAGGCCCTGGATCTAGCGAGCAAAAATTGGGCAGTTTTGCGTTGGATGGGGATGCGAACAAGTCTAGTTCTGGAACTCCCCAACAAAGAAACAGATCCTCTGCTACCTCTTGAAGAAGTTCCCACTCGTGGACTCTGGCCTGGGATCGACTCAGGCCATCTGCAATAGTGTTGTCCACCCCGGGAACATGCACAGTGATCAGATTTGTGCCGTGTCCGATTACCCAATCCCACACCCTCATGGCCTCCCTGCAAAGGGGGTAAAAGTGTGCGCCTCCTTGTTTGTTGAGGTAATACATCACCGTGTTGTCTGTCTGCAGCAGGAGAGTACACGTGGGATTACTGACTGAAAAGCCTGTAGGGCATAGAGAACCACCCTCATCTCTAGGACACTGATATGGAGATGAGCTTCCAACGGGTCCACGCATTCTGGGACTTATCCGTCCCAGGTGAGCCCCCACCCAAGACCTGAGGCGCCCATGGTGAGGGTCACCCGGACGGCGTTACAAACGGGACGCCCTTGGAGAGCGACTCGGGACCAGCTACCACTGCCAGTCTCGATGACCGAAGTTCGCGATCCTGACCGGATGCTGCAAGTGGTCTTGCCTTTGGTCCCATTGTACCTTGAGCATCCACTGGGTTACCGCATGTGGAGCCTTGCGAAGGGACAGTAGGAATGGCCGCAGCCATGTGCCCGACAAGCGCTAAGGACCGACCTGGCAGGTACGATCTTGTTCGACGACAAATCCCTTTATGAGGGATCTGATGCGCTCCGCTCGGTCGTCCGGAAGAAAAGCTCTTCCCTGAACAGTGTCCAGGACTGCGCCTATAAACTGCAGTTTCTGCGACGGTACCAGGAGAGACTTCTCGCAATTTATGAGAATGCCCAGAGATTGGAACAAGTCCTGGGTGCTCTGAACCGCGAGTAACAACACCTCTCTGGAGGCGGCCATGAGAAGCCAGTCGTCGAGGTACGAGAACACATAGTGGCCCTGTCTCCTCAGAGATGCTGCCACGACTGCCATGCACTTGGTAAAGACCCTTGGTGCGGATGACAGTCCGAACGGAAGAGCTCGGAACTGAAAGTGGTGGTCGAGAAACTCGAAGCGCAGGAACCTCTGGTGCGCGAGAGCTATGGGGATATGCAGGTATGCGTCCTGCATGTCTAGAGATGCTAAAAAGGCGTCTTGTTTCAGCATGGGAATAAGTCCCGGAAGAGTCACCATGCGGAATCTTTTGTATGCACCGACACATTGAGGTCGCTGAGGTCCAGAATCGGACGGAGGTCCCTGATTTCTGGGAACCAGGAAGAAGTGGGAATAATATCCTTGTCCTCTGGTTCTCCGGACGCATTCTCATCGCCTCCTTTCTTAGGAGCGTGAGCACCTCTTGCCAGATCAAATTTTATGCTGACCCAGATATCGGAGAGCAAAGGAGGCCTCGAGGGTGGCTTTTCTCGAATTCTATAAAGTGGCCTAGACTGACCAACTGCAGAACCCACCTGTCGGTGGTAATGGCCTGCCATCCCGGCAGGAAGTTCGCAATGCGACCCCCGACCATGATTTCCCGTTGATCCTGAGGGGCGGGGGCCGGAAAGGAGTCAGGCTGTGGCGGCAGATGGGCCCGCTGGCTGGGTCGGCCTAGGGGAACGCTGACCTCGGGTCGCGGGCTGTTTTCCCTGGGTTCTACGAAAACCCGAGCCCCTCTGATGTGTGGCGGAGCGGGGCTGCTGCCTCTGTGTCCGCCCACGAAAACGGCTTTGGTTCCTATGAAAGGAACCAAGCTTGGGTCGGTACATGGCTTGAACCGACCTTACCGCCTTCCCGGCCTCTTGAAGTTTGGTAATGATCTTCTCGGAAGGATTACCAAATAAAACTTCTCCCTCGAACGGAGCGTCCATAATGTTTTTCTGGACATCCGAGGTAAAGCTGGAGACACGTAACTAGGAGTGTCTCCGGAGGCACACGCCAGAAGCTGCTGTTCAGGCCGATGAGTCCGCGGAGTCGTACGTGGCTCGAAGCACTTGGGTCCCCACGCCTGAACCCGTGACGGAGGAGCTGGAGCACTTCTCCTTCTGCTCACCTTCGGGCAGCCAGCCGCTTTCAGACCCTGTTCCCACAAAGCGCTCTGGAATTGAACCATGTGGGTCAGGTAGTTCATGATCTGACGGCGCAGGTAGCGGAAGCGTACATGCGCCTGCCCAGTGCGTCCAACTGTTTGGACTCTGGGTCTGGTGGCAGGGTGCTCAAATGTTGCGGCCTCTGTGACTGGTCATGTGAGGCTGTGATGACCAGAGAGTCGGCCTGAGGCTGCTGAGACAGGTACTGGTCGTCCTTAGGAGCCTTGTACAGATGATCAGCTTTCTTCGGCACCGCCGGGAGCGAATGTGGACGCTTCCACGCTGCCTTGGTGACGTCCACGAAGTGTCCACCAAGGGCAGTACCACCACAGGCTTGGGGTCCTTTGTCAAGATATCTGGCAGGGCGAACCTTTCGGGTCTAGTTCTTCTGCATCCCATCCATGTTCTCCTGGATATGTTGCATAATATCCATGAACGAGGCGCCATCTGGAGGAGATCTCGGTGTCTCACGTGGGTCCGGAGAAGGGATGGAGAGAGGAGATGGGGATCTAGAGGAAGAGTAGACTGATCCCGTGTCCTCCGTCGACGGCGAACGTCGGTGTCTCCTGGATCTCTTGGGGCTGGGTGATCCAGAAGAGGATTTCGACGGAGGTCTCTGTTTTTCTGATCTTCCCCTGGGAGAGGATCCAGGCTCCCGGGAGGTAGCGGCCCGCCGACGGTGAAGGGGTGGCCGGTACTGGAGGAGGAGTGGGGAGGAGGAGGAGGAGCGGTGGGGGCCATGTCCCTTTAATGGTGTCCCACCAGTAAATGAAGAGATCCTTCACTTCCGCTACAGAAAGTCCCAACGACGGCCCAGGCGCCGGTGGGCGGTCGTCGGATCCCGGCGTCGGCTCCACAGGGGCCTCAGGTAAGGGCGAGGGGGCCCTGGGAGTTTCGGCGAGGCTGGGGTCGCCCGTCTGGTCCTCGGGCTGCGTTGAGTCCTCCTCAGTCAGCGTCTCCTGACCGATGTCGGTCGGAGGCGTGGGAGCCCTCTTCTCAGGCGGAACGGACGCTGGTCCCCCAACCGGAGTCCGCTGGGATGGTTTGGCCGACGACGGCTCCAGGGAGGAATGACGTACGGCCGACAATGGTCGGGCCGGCGTCGGGTCCACAGGTCTCTTCAACGGAGTGAGCTCCAAAGTTTTGCGTGGAGGCACAGAAGACGACCGGACGTCGGGAGCCAAAGGGCGGGAACCCGACTTAAGATGATGGTGGTGGCGCTCCCCGGACTTCGCCAAGGCCTTGGAAGAGGACGACGACGATGGCCTGGCGGACTTGGCCTGAGAAGAAGAAGGCTTTCTTACCGCAGCCGGGGGAGGCTGAGAGCTGGCTCTGGAAGGGGAGCGGTCAGACCGAGAACCGGAGCTGCGGGACTCCAAAGCCCTGGATGGGGACCTGGAAGGGGCCTTCTTTCTTTTCTCCGCTGCTTGTGGATTTGGATGAAGATTCCCCTGGAGGACATGGTCTTCAGTTTTCCTCCAACAAAAAGCCTGGAAGGCCTTCTGACGTCCGGATCCTTGTTCGGCTGTTAAAGCCCTGGCAAAGCGAACAGGCCCGGGTATCGTGGTCTGGGCCCAGGCACCCAACACAGGCCATGGGGGGTCCTTAAGGATCTGTTTCCGCACACACTTGGAGGGATGACCGGAGGTCGGAGGACATCAGCAACAATCTTGCTTGAAGAAAAAGAATTTCCCGGAGCTCTGAACCGCAGCGTCGCTAGACTGGAACCGAAGGGTCGAGACATGCAAGTCGACGGCGGGAAAGAATCTGGGAATCTGGCGGACCGCCCCCTTTTGTACCACGCCTGACGTCGGAGGCGGGACCGACGTCGGGGGCGGTCCCCGCTGAAGATAGCTAGCTAGAATTTTTCCGTGAGGTCCTGACGCCTGCTGGCTTCAGTTCTAATGGTGTAACCTGCTGCAAGAGCTGTGTCTCGAAGTAAGATTGTTATATTCACAGGCAGTAACCTTAGTGACTACCTGCCACCACAAACCTCTGTATCAGTATTCCGGACCTTCGTAAGGTAATGGACTTACTTCAGGAAAGACTAATCAAGGGAGGTGACCTTAATATGACTTTTTCAGTAGATTTAGATTCCACTAATCCTTCATCCCATAGGGTGACTAACGCACTCCATACTGTCCCCAGAAACGTCAATACCCGCAGTTTGGAACATTCTACATCAGTTTGAGAGAGTGGCTAACTTTAAATGCAACTAAAATGGAGGTACTTTCATTAAATTTTGCCCCCCTAGTGGAACTAAAATGGCAAAAGCCAGCCCTGTGGCTCTGGATGATTGCAGGGAGGGCTCAAGAGTGTCCTTTGGGAGGGGGGGGTCATGAATGCATTACCCTTTGGTGGCTCCTCACGGCCGGATTCGGTATTGCGCTTTGTGGTGTGGGTGACGCCAGGATGCTGCGGTGTGCATCCTAGTGGGCAGGGGGAACAAAATAAGAAAAAATGGCCACCCAAGCTGGCTGGATGACGGCGGCCTGCCTCCCCTCATCGCAAAGCCCAGGACAGCCCCGAGCCAATGTATTCTGTGTTCAATGTCTGCACCTGTAACGTTGTCCAATGTTGTACCTGCACAATGTTCTATTGTCTTGCCCTCCCTGCAACGAGGTGCTTTTGTAAATGAGTCCCTGACTCAAGGGTTGTAAATCAAACTTGTTCAAATAAATAAATAAAAAAATAAACAAACAAACACCCTTGCCGCCCGACGAGGCTGCGAGGAAGTGCCTACGGGAACGTCAATCTCCCTCCTGGATGCCCCCATGGGTAGGGGTTCACCCTGAAGGGATACGTCGGGTTGGTCGGCAGTAGCTGAGGGGCAACAAATGGCGTAATGGAGAGAGTGGTGGGGTGGACTGACCACCTGAAGGAGTGGGCAGCTGGGTTGGTAGGGGATAAAAGCATGATGGGGGGAAAAAAAAAAAAATGGTGTTACCCCCTATGTTGGTCACGTACACCGATTAAATATTTGGGGATTTACATACTGAAAGATATAAATAATATAGATCTGATTAACTTTTAACCTCTTACAACTCTTATTCAAGATGACTTGACCAGTCGGGGAAAATTATCTTCATCTTCTTTTCAGCGGGTCGAGACAATTTTCGATGAATACACTACCAAGATCATTATATCTCTTTCAAACCATTCCAGTTCTCCCAGCCAGATACTACTTTGTTTCGTGGAAGAGAATGACTTCCAATTTTATATTTTGGGGCAGCAGCCACATGTTAATTTTTTAATCTTACAATTATCCCTAGCTCAGGAGGTACATTTACCCGATTTGGAATTTTATGCTAGACCAGCATTTCTTCATGTGATTCTTCTATGGTTAACACCTAATTATGATGCCCCATGGAAAGAAATAGAATGTACTAACATACTAAAATGCCAGCAGAATAGGCCTAATGGTCTTTCGTGTCTGCTCGTTTGGTCAGCCGCCACCCTGGGTGCTGACCTTGCTGTCCCCCTTGCCTTCTCTGGCTTCTCCCTTCCCAGTTCCGGATATTCTTGCTGCATTGGATTTTGCTTCCTGAACCCTTCCCTGTACCTGTCCCACCCCTCTTGAACCCCTCCACTGTCTCTGCCTCCACCAGCCCCTAGGTAGTGCATTCCATGGCTCTACCACCCTCTCAGTGAAGTAGCACCTCCTCCTTTCTCCCTGAATTCCCCTCCAGCTTCCACCCATGCCCTCTAGTGGCCCCTCCTCCTTCCTTCAAGCACCCTCACTGTTCCTCCCCATTTACCCTCTTCATGTACCTGAGACCTCTATCATGTCCCCCCGGTCCCTTCTCTCTTCCAAAGTGTACATATTTAGCTCTTCGAGCCTCTCCTCATAGGTCCTGTCCCACAAGCCCCAAATCATTTTGGTTGCCCTCCTCTGGACCCTCTCTAGGAGGTTAATATCCCTCTTTAAGTGCGGCCTCCAAAACTGCACGCAGTACTCCAGGTGCGGCCTCACCAAGCAGTTATACAGAGGAGTATCACGTCCCTCCTTCTGGAGGTGATCCCCTAGCGATGCATCCCAGCATCCTGTTGGCCTTGGCTGCTGCCCTCCTACAAGTCTCAGAGTTGTTCATCTTGACATTCACCACCACCCCAGGTCCCTCTCAGCCATTGAGACTTGTAGTATTCCCCCAGGGTGTACACTTGGCCTGGGTTTCTGGCCCCAGGTGGAGTACCTTGCATTTCCCTGCATTAAACCTCAGCTTCCACTTCTAGACCATCTTTCCAGAGCCTCCAGGTCCCCTGCAGGGCCGCCCTCCTCCTCCCCATCCACCACCGCCCCAGTTTCGAGTCATCTGCAAAGAGACTCATCTCACTCCTGATTCCTGTCCTTATGTCAGATACGGGCGTTGAACAGAAGGGGCCCAAGGACTGATCCTGTGGGACCCCACTAATGACCCTCCTTGGGAAGAGACTATCCCACCAACTACGACCCTCTGGGTCCGGTCCTGGAGCCAATTGCCTCATCCATCGGATCATCTGGTTTCCCACCCCATTTCTCCTAGTTTATCCAACAGGCCCACGTGAGGAACAGAGTCAAATGCCTTGCTGAAGTCTAGAAGAGGACATCCACTGGTCTACCCAGGTCCAAGGCACTTGTCACCCAGTCATAGAACTCACCAGGTTTGTCTGACACGATTTCCCGGGATGAATCCATGCTGTCTATCGTCCAGGCACCCTGACTTATCCAGGTCCCCCCCAGCCTCTCCTTGACAATGCCCTCCATCACCTTGCCCACCACTGATGTCAGGCTGACAGGCCTGTAGTTCCCTGCCACCTCCCTTGATGTACCCTTAATGATCTATACGATTTAAATCCTACCTTGTTCGCAACAATGGGAAAAAAAACACCACTACGCAACTTCAAAAAATTTACGTCTGATACATTAAGGATATGGTATCAACTGAAATCTCATCATAAATTTGAAAACATTTTTTATTTTTGTAGACTGCTGTCTGCAGATGAAGAATTTATACCGGCCCAAACTGACCTTTCCTTCAAGCGTTGGAGACAGCTAGGCCTTAAATTTATTTGCCAATTCTTAGACTCGACGGGGGTTATTACGTTTGAGGTGCTACAAAAGGCACACGGCCTAACTGGCCGTGAGCATTACAGGTATCTCCAAGTAAGGACTTGTATCCTACATAAGCAACAGGAATACACTAAACTCCCCGATCCAAAACCCCCTCTACTGAATCTGTTAATAGATCCAATGGGAGGCAAACCATGGGGACATTTAAAAGGTTATTTGTATAAAATATTGAGGGATACTTTAGGGGACTCTACCCAGTCAATACTGGCCAGCAGAAATAAAGACTTGGTCCTCTCTATACTGTTTGACCCCTGGATGAGGTCTACACTTCCTGTAGTTCAAAGTTATTTCTCATATCTGGAGGGAATACGCTTGGAAGTGTCGACATAGAAACTTTCGCACCCTAGCGGTCCTGGCAAAACATGTCACTTTACTGCGGTGCTTGCTGGAGGGGCTGTGGATGCCTTATGGGTGGCAGACCATGGTCATGTATTTTGGCTATGCCCACCGCTGGCTCCTTTTTGGCAGGCCCTTCATGGGGAAAATGGTGAACTGCATAGGTGAGTAGGTGGCTTTGACGGCTGAAATGGTGCTACTATAAATTTTTCCACGTCACTGCCCCTCTTGGCATAAAACATTACTATTAATATACTTATTATCTGCCAGGAAAACCATAATACGAAGGTGGATGACACCTGAAATCCCCACATTACCTGAATGGCGTAAGATAGTGACAGATATGTATATCACCTGGAAAGACTAACAGTTGGGCTTCACGACAAGCTCAACCTTCGTACTATGAAATGGCAAAGATGGGTGTGGTACATGACCCAAACAGACCCAAAGTTTATCCCCTAACACATTATATGGCGGGCACGGGGGGGGGAGGGGGGAGAAGGGAAAGAGATATTTAATTTGCATAATTTATGTACATCTAAATAGAGTAAGCTGGGTTCTGTGGGAGCATCATGGGTTTACAGGAACTACTGATTGAGCCTCAGTTCATAACTATTAAAGTGAATTTTGCCTATGTGACTGCATGTGACTACTACATTTTGAAACTAACTGATGTATAAGCTGTAACTACTTAACTGTAAAGTGCTTCATACAATAAAATTTTAATTTAAAAAAAAAAAAAAAAAAAAGAATACGCAGACGCTTCTAGAATATTTCTGGTGTGGTTTAGAGAATGCCTCCAAATATCTATCATGCCCTGTTCTTCCATGCACTCTCTTATAACTTTGCTTGCACTTTAAAGGTTTGGTTTACATATCACCAGACTAGCTGTCTAATTGTGGATTCATCACACAATTGAAGTGCCCTCCCAAAATCACGCTGCCTGGGGGTACAGTGTCAATCTTCTGAAAGATATCTTTCAGGAGGGGGCTACACTGGAAATAGGGGCATGTATTACAAAGAGAATAACGGATAGGTCACTGGGCATTACCGGTGAGTAATACCAGAGGGAGGTTCTGGACACATGGGAACCTCGAGAGGTTCTTGTGTCCAGAACCTCGAGATGGTAGTTCACCGGTAATGCCCAGTGACTTATCTGTTATTTTTTTTTTTAATATAGGAATACAATTTTTTATTTTTTTGTCGCTTAAGGACTGTGGTCAGTCCTGGCCGAGAGCCGCACTGTATAGCGCGCCGGTTCATTTCCTCCGGCTCGCCCAGCTGCTCACTTGCTCACTCACTCACTCAGTTCATTCGCAGCACAGGCAGTCCTACATTTTCTTGTTTTGGGGGAACGGGGAATGCAGGATCAACCAGATATCTCCATTAAAAAAAAAAAATAAAAAATAATAAAACAGGGAACTTTTTTTGAGGATTACTACTCTCGCTAAACGAGAGACTGTCCGCCATGTTTTTTTTAAACTGTTCTGTCCGCCCACACAGGGAAAGCGGCCAATGAGGAGGCACGCTTAGGACACGTGGGGCAGAAGGTATCTTTTTGAGTGCTTGCAACAATACTATTATCACCATAAAACTATAGTATTAAAAGTGACTGACAGTACTATTATCACTTAACCTTTGAGGGTATTACCCTTTTTTTTGTATGCTTTATAGACCTATTAAATACACTCAGATAACATTTTTACCCTTTTTTACCACTGAATTTAGAACTTTTACATTATAGGACATTATTCGGCTACTAGACATGACCCAATTTATGCTGTTTTCCGTCCAATTCACTAGTTCTGCAAATGCAGACAGAGCACCATACATGTAACAGTAAAAAGCAGGTGAAACAATTTAATAAACAGTAATTAGAAACATCAAAAAGGTAAAAACCTTAACTGTTATTACACACTGAACTTTGTAAACAGTTTTGTGTTTTCTCAGGGGTGTTATCTCCCCTCCTAAGCACCCTGCCAGAGTTGTAATTATCATGCTTCAAGCCTTCAGGGTGACTTGAAGAAGAAGGGTGCAAGTTCCGCAGATGTGACTGCCTGCTCTTTTGGCTTGCAGGACCTCTGTAGGTACCCGAGTGCCCTCTCAAGATCTGTTTCTGAGGCTGACGCACAAGACTTACAAGTGAGACATGAAAGATAGTTTGGGCGAGTAAGGTTGGCGAATGTGATGCCTCCCATGTAATAAAATAAAACGTTAACAGTGCTGCGAGAACTTGTTTTTTTGTTGTTTTAACAATAGAATGGTGTGCTCCTTATCCTTCATTGGGGTGTTTGCAGTGCTGCTTCTTCTGGTGCCTACTTTGTCAGCATTCCCCCCTAAGGCTGCAAAGGGCCAGCCCAGGTCTGGAGCTTCCACTGCCTCTCGCAAGCTGTAATAGCTCCCCTGATAGACTGTGATAAGAGTGCCCCTTTCAAAAGAGAGACCTCAGCCTCCTCCTAGCATAGGCAAATCATTGTGACTGCCCTTCCTGATCGGGTGCACCCAGTGACCGGATTCATGTTTGTGAATCGTTCTAATGCAGTTCCCCTACCCTCCTCCTCCTCCTCCTCACCATACTCCTTTCCCCCATACTCCTTTCCCCCACCTCTCTCCTCTATAATGACAATGCTTACCTCAGGATGTTACATTTTTCACTGTGTAGCACTTAAGCATCTTTTTAGCAACCTGAAGTGTTCTTCACTGCTCATAACCACTGTGTACTCTAAGAGGTTTGCTATTGTCTCAGCATTTCTGCACTTCTGTAACCACACTAGTTTCAAGTTGTTATACCTGTGTACCTTGCAACTCTGTATGTTTTAACTGTATTTGAACAATGTGTCTTGTACAGTGTACTACACTGAGTTGGAGCCTTTGTAAGACAGTCTTTTGGCTCAAAGGTATTAATCCGAAACAAGTAAATAATTTATATGTCCATTACATCCATGAAGTGTTTCTCATGCTGCACAGTTAGAAGAGTGCCCTCCCCAGTTCCAGTGGTTCCCTTTTTCCTTTGTTGCTGTGGTTCACTGTCTCAGTTTGTTAAGAACTATCCTTTGAATACTCCATTTCAGAGCTACACCATTTCCCAGGGTTTAATGGCCAGTATGATTGTCCTGCCTTTGCTGTATCCCAAATCTGAGTGCCACCTCTCAAACTTCAAAGTTCAGCCATTTAAGTTCTTCATGCTCTACCTCTCTCTAGAGTTATTAGAACAGTATGGCACAGAATATATTAACACCTAGAGCCGCCTTCAACATGAAGACACCCTCCCACCCCTGTGCTTCCCCTTTGCATGAAAAAAAGATGCACAATTCAAACTAGGGCCTACTGCTCATCTTAACCCCAACCACCCACAGACCCCAGGAAAATATGAAAATGTACCATTATCACACATTAGTTTCAGCTGCTACGCTTCATGAGGCACTCTCCCATGCTCAGATCAGCAACGCATTCAGCAACAAGAGCTGCTTGAGTCTAGGCTAATGAAATAAGGCCTTCATGTCATAAATCAGAAACATAATAGCATATTCTAAATTATGTAATTTTGTCCCATTAGCTGTTCAATATACAGGTTTAGCTGATGTTATGGGAGTTAATGCAGGAGAGTTTGGTTCATTCTGAAGCTCCAGCAATTCACAGAAGTCAGTCAGTACATCTTCTGATTGTGGCCTTTTCTTCCCTTGCTCTGCCTTGATCCATGCACACTTCATGAATTCATGTTCGAGGTCATCCATCTCCAAATGCAGGCATTCACTACTCCATTTTTAAAACTACGGAGCCGCATCGGCCAAAGATTAAAAAAAACAGGGGGCCTGTTTCAGTTATAATTTTCCATCAGGCTGGGTAGTTCATATGTTCTTTAAGTTCCTTTTTTCCTTTCAAATCCTTAATTGCAGCCCTGATATCTTGCCCTTTGACCTGAAGAGTCCCGGAGAAATCTTGGTGAAACCATATCTGTTGTTGCCTGAAGGTGACTTTTTTCTGCTTCCACTCTGCTGTAAGTATGGTCTCTTTGGTTTGGTGATGCAGCATTTTAACAGTAACTGAGCATCGTTTGACCGTATGATCTTTCAGGCGAGGACCTGATAATCTGTGCACTCTTCTATGGTGAGTGGGAGAATAGGAGGCAGTCCAAGCACCGTTTTCAGTAAATGATCAAGCAAGGCTATCATTGTTAGAAAGTTGTCTTCTGGTCCTTCTTTTAAAGCATGAATACAAAAACTGTTTTGCCAGGCCCTATTTCTCTACATCTCCATCCGGCTCTGCAGTTCCCCTTCTCTTCCAAGTAAGAATGGAATTAGTCTATCGTACTGTCCTTGTTTATCTACAGTGCTCCCCACCTTCTTATCAGTGGCGCTGATTTTCTGGTCTATTGCTCTGAGATGTACTTTTAAATTGGCAAATGCCAATTCCAGCTTACCAACTGATGACAATACTTGCTAAACTAGGTGATCAGCTGCGGAAACTTCTCCTTCGTCATCTTACTCCATACCTGACTGGAAAGAGTAAATGGATGCAGAGGATCATGAGTGTGATGAGCAGGCCCGCCCGGCTACTAGGCCCAATGTACATTCTGTCGCTTAGAGCTGGGCGAGTAACGAACAGTATTTCCAGAATAACACAAATAGGCTATTTGTTACTTGGGAAGAAAAACAAATAATCAGCAGTATTCGGGGCGATTCGGCAAGAGTTCAAGACCTCCTAAGATGTCCTGTACAATCAGAGGCCACTTTGGAAACTCACTGAAGGTATGTAATGTGACTCAGCACTCGCAGACGCTTCAGGCAGAAGAGAAAGACCCCTTGAACTGCTGCAGGAAAAGAATCTATTTCCATCCACTTGTTAGAACTAGACAAAAATCAGAAATCCTGACATTTTCCTTCCCTCTCTTAATCCCAAGCTAGAGAAGATCAATCTGTTACACTGCAGAGTGAAAATTAGACTTTTAAAAAAAAGGGAAAATAGAAGGACTGTTTAGTGTTTGCTGAGAAAGAGAGACAGAGGCAGAGACAGAGAGACAGAGAGAGAGAGAGACGGTTCCAACAGTGCCCACACCCCCCCACTCAAACACCCCGTTTTGTGTGTGTGTGTGTGTGTGTGTGTACCGCATTAAAACTAAACATTTAAAGCTGCAGTGTAGTATGTTTTAAAGACTAATAGCTTGCCGGCACAGTGGTGTGGAGGGCTGAGGCATCCGTGCCTTACCTACTGCCACCTTACCTTACCTCCTGCCACGCCGACAACCAGCAACCCGTGTTTGCGGTGCGAGCGTGTCGTCGGGGGTCAGCTGGGGAGGGAAAGGATTGAGGGTCCGAAGGACAGTTCTCCTTCTCCCGGGGAAGGGAGGAGTATAGGCTCAGCGCTTTCCTGACACCTAGTGGTGGCTGGGTGCAGGCGCGCCATGAGCTTGTCACACGTGAAAGGGGGGTGGAGGAGCCAGCTGGCGCGGTTGTGGGCAGAAGAGCGCACAGCTCGCCATTGCAGGCACTGCATGCTCCACTCAAGTGGGGGGTGGGGGAACCGAACAACGAAAAGGCATCCTGGTCACGGCAGTTTTTTTTTTTTTTTTAATCTCTCACTACACCCGGGCATCCTTCAGGAGTACCCTCTCGGACTCAGCTCTACTCCCAGCCTGAACTTCCGCATTTCTCCCCAGATCTCCCTCCTACCCAACGGACAACGGCAGGCATGACCCCCCCGTACCATCTCCGGGGCTGATTCTGCACTCCCTCGGTGGCTGACTCCTAAGTATGAGGTGCCTACCTTGTCGCTGGGCAAACCCCCATGGAGAGAGATCGAGAGCGCGTCAGACCGGCGATTGGGATGTGAGCTGATCCACTGGGGCCACCGTCATCTTCAGATGGTGTGAGAGGTGTTTTCTTGCTTCCTCTGGTCTCTCCCCCATGGAGCTTGGTCGTGCAATGACAACCAGCATCCACCAAGCTCCACCCCTACTTGCCTTCGGCTCGTTGCATCCTCTCTTGGCTACCCCCGGCCACCGCCAGGCGTTGCACCAGAGTGATGCGGTCTCTACCCACCCCGGCATAGAGAGCTGTCCCTTGGATGCTTCATCGCTGCCCGCCCCTGCCGTCCCCCGACTTTCCAGGCTTGCTCCTGAACCCAGGTCATTGGCGTGATGCGAGGTAAGGCATCTAACGCCTTAACCCTCAGCGTCACTGGGCCAGCTACAGTTACGGTAGCTTGATAGCCATCAAACAGGCACCCCAGCTTCAGGGCATCGCCAGAACTTGATCCTTTCTGGTGGGAGAGTTCGGGGCCCCCCGCCATGGGGGAAGACGACGAGGGCCCTATCAGAGCTGGGGACAGGCCAGACGGTGGCTGGAAACAAGGAAGCAAAGACAGAATAGCCAACCAGGAGCCAGGGTGAGAAACAAAAAAAAAAAAAAAAAAAAAAAAGACTAACAGCTTAGGGGAGTAAGGAAGTTTTTTTTACAGGTGTTTATTTTCATTAGAAATGTAAAGTTTTTGTAACTTAGTTGTTGAATGAAACAAAGAACAAGGCATGTAGTTGAAATGAAGTGCAGTTAGCTGTTAGGGACCTTTTTTTTTTTTTTTATCGTTGTTCATGGCTTGGCCTCATAACCAAGAAGAAATGTTAAACAATATTTTTCCCCCAAAATAATTTAGTCAGACTTGGCTATAAAGTGAGCAAGATTTGTCAGCTCAGCATTGCTGCAGTGACATGAATGACTTGATTTCATAATAAATATAATTTAAATTTAATATCAGAAATCTCTGGAATTAATAAGTTAGGCCATGTTTATGGTTTACAGAATATGATGCATTATGTTTCAAATAACATCACAATCAGTATGAAATAGAAGTCATAGTGTCAAATGTACAAGTAATCAAAGTAAGCTCAAAGATGTTAATACTGTGAGAGGACTACAAATTGCTCCATGGCTGGTTCAGAATAACACTGTGCATATGTTTAGACATTACTTAGAGGTCCTAACTGATCATTCCATGAGGAAGCTGTATACTAAATACAGATGGGAGCTTTTTAAAAGCAATATTCTTAAAGCTAGATTTGAGAAAGTTTGTGATACTAAAGCTAGAGTTTGTGCTTGTAACTTTGAAGATCTGGAAAATCTATACCGTGTAATTTTTATATGTGGCTGGTATAAAATACCCAGAACTATATGGTTATATCCCCTTTGGGCTAAAATTGACAACTGATAAATTGCTGCTGCTTAACATTATGTTTACAACTGAGGATGCTTATATTATTAATATAGTTGCACAGTACCTTAGAGCAATTGCATTATGTGTATGCCGTATGATTAAGATAGCTGTGAATGGATGTTAATTAAAATTATTCATATTTACAGATGGTTTTTAAGCTGCATTTGAATTGTATTTATGCTGTGTATGTATTGTGTGATATATTGTGCAAAGGTCTATGACCGAATAAACAATTATTCATTCATATCATCAGAAATCTTACTGTGAAGAACACAGGCTGGGTCCCTCTACTGCCACTTAAGCAACCGTGAATGCACCGTAGCAGGATGACTCCCATCGCTTCAGTTAGCCATTTCTGTGTCCTGTATGTGTGTGTGGGTGTGCACTCAAGACATTTTTCTAAGTTTCTGGCTATGTGCCCAAAAAGAAATTAAAGAAATTAATACACGGATATATTTTTAAAAATGATTTATTTATTGAGGCAGACATCTTATAAACAATTAGAAAAATTACTCACCGCAGTAATCTTCTTTCTTCCATGGGGTCCTTTAGCATCAGTAACTTTTTGCACTTAGCTGGCTAGGTGCAACTGCCCTGGAGGTGTGCCTTTAAGAGATTTTTTAAAGAGCGTAGGGCTAGCCAATCAAAAGACAGGAGGGGATGTGAACTGAGTGAAAGCTGTTGACTGCTTCAGAATTTTTTTAAAGGAAAAACGAGGGCAAATGCCCAGAAAAAGAATTAACAGGATTCAAAAAACATGCAAATGTCCAAAAGTGGAAATAGAAACAGCAACACGAGGTAAAAATTCAATAACAAATGCCAAATGTGGTAAAAGGTGACGTAAGAGCCCTTCTCCGACAGATGAACCGGGGAGGAAGGGTGGGAGCTTACTGATGCTAAAGGACCCCATGGAAGAAAGAAGATTACTGTGGTGAGTATTTTTTTCTTCTTACCCCAGGAGTCCTTTAGCATCAGTAACTTTTTGCAGACTACCAAGCAGTACCAAGTGGGAGGTGGGCAGAGAACCTACTTAGGAAAGAAGCTCTGCAGAACTGCCCTGCCAAATTTGGCATCAGATCTGGTCTGCACATCCAAACTGTACTGTTTCACAAAGGTGTGCACAGATTTCCAGGTAGCTGCTTTGCAGACATCAAGTAGAGGAATGTCCCTTGCAGTGCCCCTGGTGGAATGGGCCCTCAGTCCCACCGGAGGTTGTTGACCAGCTTTCTCATAGCAGAATCTAATACAAGAGACCAACCAATGAGGAACAACTTAGTGGAAGAGCCTCTGGACTGTTTAGTATGCTCTAGGTAGTGAAAGATGGCTCTTTTGACATCCAAGCTGTGGAGCTTTTGCTCACCAGTAGTAGATGGCTCAGTAAAAAAAAGACAGGCAGAGTAATGGATTGGTTCAAGTGAAACTCTGAAACCACCTTTGGCAGAAATTTCCTATTTGTCCTGAGCTCAGCTTTATCGTTGTGGGGGATGATGTAATTCGGCTCAGTGCACAGGGCCTGTAGCTCTGAAATCCTCCTGGCAGATGTAATGGCTACCAGGAAGATGGTCTTCCAAGTTACAAACTTGATGTGGGCCATGGACATAGGCTCGAAAGGTGTATTCATGAGCCATCTATGCAAAGGTTCAGATTCCAAGGAGGAACAGGCTCCCTGGTTGGAGGCTGGAGGTGCAAGAGGCCTTTGAAAAATTGTTTAAAAATGTCATGGGAAAAAATTGATTTCTTCTTTCCCACCGAAAGGTAGGCTGAAATTGCCGCTAGGTGTAGCCTGAATGAAGATGGTTTCAAGCCAGATGTCTGTAGATGTACCAGGTAGTCTAGCAGCTGAGGTTCTTAAGCTGATAAGGGTTTGACCTTTCGCTTCTGCACCAGAGGGAAAACCTTTTCCATTTGGCTGCATGAGTCTTCTTAGTGTTCAGTTTTTTAGCCATCCTCAGTATCTTAAGGACCTGTTCAGAGTACTGTGAGGATGGAAACTCTAACTCCTCAAGAACCAGGCTTTGAGGTGAAGAGCGTGAACGTCTGGGTACTGCACTCCTGTCTGAGGAAGGCTTAGTAGGGAACAAGTTGGAGGCAGGCAAATGTGCCTGTTGCAGGACACTGAGAGAAGGAGAGGGTACCAGGCTTGCCCGGGCCAGTCCGGAGCCACTAGGATCATGGATGCAGGCTGCTGCCCGAGTTTCAGCAAAACCCTAAATATCAGGGAAAAGGGAGGAAATGCGTACAGGAGAACCTCCCTGGCCAGTCCAGGATCAGGGCATCCAGAGGAAGTGTTCCCGGAACTGGGGGCCTGCAACAGTACTGAGGAAGCTGAAAATTGAGAGGAGAGGCAAACAGATCCACATCTAGTGTGCCCCACTGCCTGAACACTGTGGCTAGTACTTGCTTGTTCAGTGTCCATTTGCTCTGACCTTGACTGATGCGGCTTAGAGCATCCGCCAGAGTACTGAGTTTGCCTGGGAGGTGAATAGCTGAGAGGCTGACTCCCAGGGAGAATGCTAGAGACCAGACCTTCCAGAGTATTCCTGATCTGGTACCACCCTGCTTGTTTATGTGGAATATTGCAGTGGTGCTGTCCGTTCGAATTTGAACCACCTGCCCTTCTATGCTGGGAGCAAAAGCTTTGAGAGATAGAAAGACTGCTCTGAGTTCTAAAAGATTTATGTGCAACCGTGGCTCTTCGGGAATCCAATTGTCGCTCACTGAGGCACAGTTTAGATGAGCTCCCCAGCCCAACAGGGAGGCATCTGTGGTGATCACCTTTGTGGGAAGAGGAGCTTGAAATGGAACCCCTGCCTGCAGATTTGCAGGGTCCTTCCATCACAGCAAATTTTGGAGGAATTGCTCTGACACCAGTATTAACTTTGAAAATTTGTTGCTTCTTTGAGACCAGCGAGCTCTGAGGTAGGCTTGCAGGAGTCTCATCCTGTACCTGACCCTTGGGACTACTGCAGTCATAGAGGCCATATGTCCCAGAGGTTTGAGGAAATGTCTGGCTGGTCTTGGCTGTCCCTGGGTGAAAGAATCTGCCACTGAAAGGAAACTATTTCCTGTGGGAGGAAAGCATATCCCTTCAGAGTGTCCAGCTGGGTCCCTATGAAGGTGAGCAGCTGGGTGGGTGCCGGGTGAGACTTCTTGAGATTTACCAGGAAACCTAGAGACTCCAGAGTGTGTTCTGTGAGGGAAAGAGATTCCTTGACTTGGCAAGGAGACTTTCCTACTATGAGCCAGTCATCCAGATAGGGGTAGAAAGCAACATCCAGTCTCCTGAGATGTGCTGCAAAACACTTGGTAAAGACTCTTGGGGCAGAGGACAAACCGAAGGGCACTGTGGTGAACTGATAGTGACCCGAAGGAAGTTTGAACCTGAGAAACTTCCTGTGAGATCTCCTTATGGGAATGTGGAAGCAGGCGTCCTTTAAGCCGAAGGAGGCAAGCCAGTCGCCCTGCTGTAAGGACTGTATGACCAGTGACAGAGTGACCATTCTGAATTTGGGTTTTTTTCAGATGTTTGTTTAAATATCTGAGATCCAAGACAGGTCACCATTCCCCCATTTTCTTTTGTGTCAGAAAATACCTGGAATAGAGGCCTATGCCCTTCTCGTGGGTGGGGACCCTCTCCACTGCTCGTAAAGCCAGAAGGTTTTGTACCTCCATTTCCAACAGTGGTATCTGTGATGGTAACAGAGGTCTTGACACCTGGGTATGTTTGAGGTCTGGCAGCTGTCCGAACTGCGATGACAGACCCTTCTCCACTATCTCCAGCACCCACTTGTCCGACGTGATGAGGGACCAGTGCTGAAGATAGTGAGAGAGTCTGTCTCCAACCAGAAACGGGGCAGCGACCTGGACACTCACATCAGGACTTAGACTGAGAGGCAGGTGGCTGGGTAGAGGTGGATCTTCTTTGGCCCCTTCTGCCTCTGCCTCTGAAAGACCCCCTGTACTGGCTAAAGTCAGACTGGGGATAGGGACTGTAAGGCCTGGGAAAACTTGCCCCTACTGCCCCTGGGACGGGATCTCTGAGGGGTGGCGGGTTTAGGCTTGGATGAATGGCTCTGCCAGGAGGCCTTGTACTCATCGACCATTTTCATGTAGTCAGCGGTTCTGTAATTAAACAACATATTTTGATCACAGGGAAAATCCATGGCCTTGTTCTGAGTGTCCGTGGTGAGACTGGTTGTTCTAAGCCAGGCAAGGCATCTCAGAGATATGGCATGGGCCATCGCCCTAGAGGCTGCATCATTATTGTCATCTGCCATGTGGAATTGGTACTAGCTTCCAAGGTAGTTTTTGATGTATCCACCAGCTCCTGTACCATAGAATGTGATCCGTTGTGGGCGATAGCCTGGACAGACTTCCAAAGGGCTTTCTGATATTTGGCTGTGAATGCCATGTAAGAAGAAAGCCTGAGAAGCAGGGAAGCTGTGGCATACATTTTCTTTGCTATAAAGTCAATTTTCTTGGAATCATTGTCAGGGGGAAGGGGCAACACGGAGACACCAGCTTTCTCACAAGCTGCCTGCTGCACTATAGTCTCGTGGCTAGGGTGTGCTGACAGGAACTCGGTACCATTTTTAGACAATTTATATTTTCTCTCAAGCTGCTTATCAACCCCTAGTACTAAAGTGGAGTGTTGAAGCACCTTCATGGTATTTTTTCTAAACGCATTATAGATAGGGTCTTTCATCCTCAAAGACCTTGGTTGTCCCTATCTCCCTATAATCTTCATCTTCATCGACATCTTCGTTGGGCTCCTGTGTAGGGAGGTCCAGGGTATCCAGCATATTTTGTATAAATGAAAACATAGTGGAAGGATCCTCGTGGTCACCTGGGGGATCCCCAAGGTGAGGGTCCGGGGACTCCTGGGGCTCAAGGCCCTCAAAATCCATGTCAGGGGCATCATAGAATTGATTATCTGCATCAGCCTCACAGTCTACAGAACATAGAACTGTGGAAGAGTGCTTGCCAGCCCCAGTAAAGAGAGGACCCATCTTTTAAGGGTCTGAAACAGTTGCCATGCTTTTTCCATATCTTGCACTGACGGACGAAGCTGCGTAGTTTGTAAGTGCTTTGTTTTTTCGAATGCTTTAAGCTGCCTGTTGTCTCACTATTGGCTTTCCCAGGAGCAGCAGGAGCATATCTGTCTTGACAGAGTTTCTTTTTAGCCACTTCATCAGAGGCTTGATCAAGCTTCCTTTTTTCGTCACTCTTATTATTTTTTCAATATGTGAGGAACTTCATCTTTGGAAGCTTTACTTTTTGACTGGGATCCGGAGGGTTCCTCAGCACCTCTGCTTTTGGTATTAGTGTTTTTGAATGGCCCCTCGTCGGAAACCTTTGATTTATCCCCAGCCATAATTATCAAAGGTGTGTCTGCTATGTTCGCCAATTTAAGCAAAGCAAACCAGTTCTGGACCTATGAACTGAGTGCAGGTTTCTGTGAAAATGCCACCGGCCAGTCCTGCCCCAGCTAATAAACTCTATTACCAGTGCCTTTTTTTTTTTTTGGTTGTAAAACTGGGATCTATACCAGTGCCAATCTTAATAGAAAACCAGTAATATTCAACTGCGCACAAGTGGCTGCTGGACCCTTACGGACAGTCCTGACACAGATGATACCAAGGTCCAGTAATATAACAAAAAAGGTTTCCTCATAATTGACAATCTAGAGAGAAAACCACCAGGCACTGTTTAAATTTGAAATCTACTTCAAGTGCCTCGTGCTAAACTCCGTGAGGTCTGAGGTAGAAAACATGGCAACTGTCCCCAATTCGACGGTTGCCACAAGAAATTAGTCAAAAATGAAGGAAACCGTAGAAAATTAACACCCACAATAAAATTAGGCTTTAAAGTTAATAGTCGAGGTAAAAATAAAGTCTAAATAGTGCCGTCACGCTAAAAATAAAAAATTTGCGATGTGCTAATGAAAAAGTAAAAGTTGTCACTCAGTACACTAAAGGAAAAGCTTTATGAGGAAAACTTTACCCAGAAAAGCACTAGGAGGCTGTCAACAAGGAAAGTTGGGAGACACCTCGGAGGCAATATGCTCAGTCCAGTGGAGAAAAAATTCTGAAGCAGTCAACAGCTTTCACTCAGTTCACACCCCCTCCTGTCTTCTGATTGGCTAGCCCTACGCTCTTTAAAAAATCTCTTAAAGGCACACCTCCGGGGCAACTGCACCTAGCCAACTAAGTGCAAAAAGTTTCTGATGCTAAAGGACTCCTGGGGTAAGAAGTATCAATTACCGCAGACGATTCCAACTTCAAAATTACAGAAGTTGCAACAAGAGCAGATCCAAGAAAAGTACATAAGATGTGTTCCATGAACCATAACAATCAAGGAAGCAGCAGCCACCCAGCAAACCAACCCTGTGATCCACACTGTAATACGATTACGGGCTAGCAATTTATGGCTCTGCCTCTGCCCTCCGCAAAATTACAGTTGCACTCACCAAAGCATGCATGCTGCTAACTGGGGCTGATCGACTTACACACACTTGTGACCTGTACACTCGGGCAGGATGGCTACCTCTCATCAGCCGGATACAGTATCAAACCTGTCTCTTAGCCAAAAAAGTCCTCCTCGGGGTCATGCCCCCGGGCATTGAAAAGCTACTTATTGACCACCACAGTACCCAGAGAACTAGAAGTTCACAACAACTAACCTTCCTTGTCCCCAGATGCCGGACTACCATGGGCCAGAGGATCTTTGCCCACAGAGCACCACAGTGGTACAATACTCTCAACAAAGAAACTCTTACTGCTGCTGCTCTTGGCCCTTTTAAGAGACAACTCCGACTTCATTTAATTTCAACTAGTTGTTGCAACTGCCTCGCCTAATCGGGGGACCACCGTTCACTGCCCTCCACTTCAGTCTTGAAAGCCATCTCTCCCCGCCTTGCCTCCTTCTACCTGCCTTCCCCCTTGCCCCCTCTCCCTTTCCTCCCCTGGGGCATTTCCTGACTTTTATCCCTCCTCTCTCTCCCTCCCCTTTAGAGCTCTTACCCTCACCCTCTACCCTCCGACAATGGCCTTCCTGCCTGCATACCCCCTTCCCTCTCACCTGCAGTGCTTATTTCCAAGATTGCCCTTGGCTGGTTATGTCATGCTACCTAACATTTGGCACATTTTGAATTACTGGAATTTCCTAAGTCTCAGTCTCTTACTTCTTGTTATTGTGTAACTATGTATTATTATGTTGACCTTTGTATGTATGTATGTATGTATGTATGTATGTATGTATGTATGTATGTATGTATGTATGTATGTATGTATGTATACCCCCCATTCCTTCGACGTGGAACCTTTGTAAACGAGCAGTTCCTGCTCAAAGGTATTTGTAATCCTAGATTTCAATAAAATAAAAATTAAAAATACTGGCTCCTGGCAGTGGTCGAGGGCTGGTGCACACTCAGGGTCCAATCTGTGGGTCGACGCGGGCCAATGTAGGATGTGCAGTGCATGGAAGCATGTGCGGCAACATCCCAGGCATCCTTGCACGCCCGCGCCTGGGGGACAATCTTGAGAAAAGAACTCGCGTGTTTCATGAAGGCCGGCTCTGACGGGCGCCCATGATGGACGCACTCAATCCAACTCCCCCTGAAGCGTGCGGGGTAAGTACCCACTGTGAAGTGGCCTGGGGATGGTAGGTGAGGTGATTTGAGCTCTGACTGCGGCCAGGGAGGAGGCAGAGGAGCCATGCTGGATAGGGAGGAACCACAGGTACAACCCCCCCCAGCCGAGGAGGTCCTACAAATAAATACGCAAAAAAAAAAAAAACCCAAAAACCTTGCATCTGTATTTAAAAAAAAATTAAAATAAAAATCTCACACTGATACAGTTAAAGGAGAACTGTCATCAACAGGGTTTCTTAATGTCTGAAAGACCATAAAAAGCTAATCTGAATTAGCAATTGTGTTTATCTGTGAGTCTTTGCAGTCCAGAGTGATTCATATGTAAATCAGTCTATAATTAAGGGCTGGGGGCAGTCATAAGTTTTAGGCTCCTGACAGGAAATGATGTCACTGAGGATCTTGGCCCTCCATTGACTGTAGGTTAAACAGGAAATTGTCAGTTTTTATTAAGCGTGTTTTAAGGTGTTACTACAACACTTTTTATACTTATAATACTTGTTTTGAATGTGCATTGAAACTAGTGAGTTCTCACCTTTACATTTCAAACTGTCAGTAAAAATAATCCATCTTTAGGGTTGCTTTAACCTCTAGGCTATACTGCCAGTTGATAATCAAAAACTACACATCTCAAGGCTGGCTCTCTGGTGCCAACAGGTATTGGGGACCCACATCAAGATTTCTAAACCCTGTCTGTGTTCATGTCAGTACAGATTTCTGGGGCTGCCACAGCAACAACTTCTGTCTTTTTCCATTTCCTCTCTTACAGCATTTTCGCGGGTGAGAACTCGGGTCTACAAGATGCCAATGTGGCTAAGTACCTACTGGCCTGGCATCATGGGACCATCCTTGAAATTTGAAGTTTTTGATTATCAGCTGGCAGTACAGTCTAGAGGTTAAAGCAAAGAGCTTTGTTCATCCAGCAGAATGTGTTTTATTCCATCATGCTCTGCTTGTATACTGTGTGAACAGAGCAAATCACTTAACCTCCCTATGCTCCCAAAACAAGCTGTAGCTGTGTCTTTCCTGTACAAAGACAGTAAAAACAGTCTGAGCATGTATTATGATTCTGAAAATATTATGCTTTTTCTATCCAGATTTGACTTGAAAAGAAAACATAGGCCACTATTACTTGTTTATTAATTGGAAAAACACATAGATGGACACACAGTTAAAACATGCATAACCTGAAATGTATTATTAAAGAGTAATTTACTTCTCTTTGATGAAGTTAAAAGTATAACTGTTTCTTACCGAAATACTTTGGATGGAATGGGATTTTTTACCGTAAAGGAAAAAAAATCAATCTGGTTGCTCCTGCCACCCATACCCTTCGAGTGTGTCTTGCACTCCACAGCTATGCCTACGGACCGCAACTTTCCAGAATGCCATTCCCACTCTAATGTAAAAAAAGAAAGAAAAACAAAGGGAGAGACAGGCTGTGTGTGGTGTGAGGTGTGTATAACATACAAGATCTATGACAGAAGTGCTGCACTAACTGAACTGTGCTGAAAGGGAAAAAAAAATGATCACCATTAAATAAATAAAATATGTGGGTCGGTGGATGTAAAACCCAGAATTCTGCACACACCGTCAGTGTGGGATGCTTTTATAAACCACTTGGACTTTGCCATCGGGGTTAATGGGGAATGTATAACTGACGGACACATAAACAACAAGGAATACATCTGTTACCAGCTTATAACATGGTCCTTACTACGTCCAATATTGTCAACTGGGCCCCGGTCTAGTTAACTGCAAAATACATTACATTGCAGTATCTGTACATCGAATGTCACTATTCTGACCTACAATACAGGTGCTGAGGTGAGTGAACAGTCTGTAAGTGCTGGTTAGCTAAGGGAATAAATGACAGGGTTACTCTTGGGAGCATGCACTGGGTTTATGGACATTATCTAGGTACTACCCTTCTGGGGTAGTGATGAGGGCTTCTAGATGGCCACATTTTTTGAGGTAGGCCTGCATGGCATTGCTAAGACCTTATGGCAGGCATTTCAGTATCAGGCACTCCAGGATGGTCCGACATACATTCCTTGTAGGTAGGCAGTCTAGGGTCTAGCCATCTCTTCAGGATCTGTCTTTTAGCTGTGTTAGCCATTAGATATATGCCATGCCGTTTACTGCCAGCAACTCTAGAATGGCCCACATTACCGGCCACACTTGTGTCTTGTTCATATAAGTTCTCAAAGCCCCAAAGGGGGTTATGTTTCGACTTGATTTTGTGCCAGAAAGTCTGAATCAACAGGCACTGCCTCACAGGTGAATGAAGGAGCCTTCAGGATGATCACACTTGTAGCATTTGGGGGGGAATGCTTTTCATTTTATGATGCTTTTTGGGGGTATAAAACATATTACTCAAAATTCTGAATTGCTGAATCTTCAGGTCAGTGAGTGTGGTGGTCTGTTGTGAGAAGGTCCACAGTTTGGTCCAGTCCCATCCTGAGGTGTCTGTCATGTTCTGAAGACCACCAGTCCATAATTTCTTTTGCTTCTCCATGTACCTGGGAGATGAGGAGACCGTACCAGAGATGAAACACAGTTCTTTGGCAAGTTCAATAGGGATGATTCCCATGAGGTTCCTGATGTTTTAGGGATCAGGTATCCCAATGCTAGGTAATGGCATGTTGCAGATGAACATTGCAATATGCGCATGCCGGTTTGAAGATATAGGTATGCAGCAGCACCGGGAACGGCGGCAAACCCATTAGGTGTATTACGTCCTGTATGCACAGTATCCCCCTCTCCTCCTAGTGCTTCCACTGAACTTGTGATCCATCAGTTAAGATGTTGCCATTTCCCCATACTGGCTACCCCAGGCATTTCTTGAGAACTTTGAGGAGTGTGGCCTGGGTGTTCTCCATAGGGGAATTATGCAGGGACTGAGGGCATGAGCTGTAGATAAGGGCTGGTAATTTAATCTCTGCCTTGCTGCATAATTGTTTTTCCATACTCAGTCACTCTGGTGTGTGAGAGGCCCTTTCTTTGTCTTCTACTACCCACAGAGGGGCACTCCTCAACTGGGATGCTCAGTGGTATACAGTGATGTTGGGGTTGGGGACCTTGAGGACGCCTTTGTCCATCAGACAGGCCATCCTCCGAAGGGAGCCTCTTAATTTCTTGCCAGTCCAGATGAAATCAGAGATATATCACTGAGCCTCTAGTAACCATTTTGTAGGGATTCCAGTATGCAGAATGGACATTATGAAAAGGATTCTTGATAAAATGTTCATTTTAACAGATGCAATGTGTTGACTCTATTGAAAGTGGTAGGGTGACACTAGAAGAGCATGCCTGTTTAAATATTTGATAAATATGGCGAAGAAACTGTTCAGATTTCTTTGATTCTCTCAAAAATCAACATGAAACTTTATCCTAATAAATACAGACATTTTCCTCGATGGGTCATCAAATCGCCTTTTCTTTTGCGTGCTGTTTCAGGCTTGTTGTAATAATTACACAGTATATGTTATCTGGATGCCTCCTTCAGGGATACTAGAAAGAAGCTGGTTCTAATTATTCTCCGTTATAGTGATCAGAAGCTGGAATAGAAGTTATGTGTTACAATAGTGGACATTATGCATAGGTGCAATTTGTGTTCCCCTTAAGCTACACAGACTGATTCTGAGAGACTCAGGCTCTGTAAAGGAGCACCCTCATGGGACTGTACTGGGGTTGTGGGCTAGAGGTGGAATCTGGCCTATAACACACCGGTATATAGTTTCGATATGGGGCAAGAATTTATTATTATATATGTTAATCTATGAGATCAGATCTCCCCAAGACCTTGCTGGTGTAATACAGCACCTATTTAGTTTAAGTAGGGCTATGGGAGCTCTGGAGAGGGGGAACCTTTTTTATGAGCTGTTAAAACTTTATAAAAGGACCTTAAGGATCAGTTAAGAAATTGTTTATTAATTTAGGTTGTTTAAAATAGGGCACTGGCTGCATTACAGCTCTAATTTCTTATAGTAATTTTAGTTATGTATAATTGATTTTACCCCTCAATGCTGTACCAAAGGAACAAGTAGTCTTTTTCTTTAAAACTGTATAATGGATGGAAACATATGTTATACATGTTCAGGCTATGATGTGTTTTATGCTCATGTATAGAATATCATAAATAAAAAGTAAAAAACCAAAAAAAAAATAAAGTGGTAGGGTGCCCCAGCAGTCCATATCAGTTTTTGTGTCTGACACAATACGTTTTATGTTTTGTTGGATGGTACTGGCCATTGATGGGTGGATACCAATACCCAGGTATTGGATGGCAGTGGGTTTCAATTCTAAGTTCATATGATCAATCATGTTTCTGGTGCACTCGTGGTTCAGTGGGAGGACCTCTGATCTGTTAGCATTCAATCTGTAGCCAGAGAACTGCCAAACTGTTGTATGAAGTGCATCACTGCAGGCACTGAAGAGGCATGGTCTGTTCTGTGTGTGGGCAGCTGTGCACTCAAGAAATTTTTCTAAGTCTGTAGCATTTCTGCTCAAGAAGAAGAAATTAAAAGAAAAATTCTTTAGAATTTAGTCAGGCTTGACTATCAGTGAGTGAGTGAGTCTGCTCATCGTTGCTGCAGTGACTTGATTTAATAATATACAAAATTTAAATTTACTCCAGGCTAGTGCCCTTCCACAGCCACTCAAGCAAGTGTGAATGCATCGTAGATGGAGGGGTGGACTAGCTGGCTGACTACCGTCACTTCAGTTAGTTGTTTGTGTGTGTGTGTGTGTGTGTGTGTGTGTGTGTGTTATACACACACACACACACACACACACACACAAATATATATATCTATCTATATATAAATAAATGTATGTATATATACACACATGTACATACGTGTAACACACACACACACACACACACACACACACACACACACACACACACACACACACACACACACACACACGGCTGTGCACTCAGGGCGTTTTTCTAAGTTTGTAGCTTTTCTGCTCAAGAAGAAATTAAAAAAATATTTTTTTTTTCTGAGAATGTAATAGTCTGGCTCAACTATAAGTGAGACTTGTCAGCTCAGCACTGCTGCAGTGGCTTGAATGACTATATTCCATAAAAAATAATTTAAATTTAATACATCCACTTGTGAGGAATACAACCATCGTGACAGACACAGCACATAGTACCAGAAAACACAGTTGGTCCAGCAACCCTAGCAAAGCTGCAGCACGTGTACAGCAGCAAGCAGCAGGAAAGAGTGAGCATACCGCAGAGTGATGGTCAGGATGCAGTCATCATACAAAATTATGTTTTACCCCATCAAAACCTGCAGTCCCCACCAGCACCAGTATGGCATCAGCTGACATCAGTTTAAAAGTACCATTCAAAGTACTAATTGCCACAGATACCAGCAATATGAATGTGTCCTCTTCCTCCCTTGCCACTGCCACCAGTACCAACAGGATGAGGACATCCTCCTAAGTAACCACCACTTCTCTGGATCCACCACCCACCCACTTTGACTGCAAGGATACCAACTTCTGCTGCAACAGAGGCCCTGCCAGCCACTCCTGCCACTGTGACTCAGAGAGGCTGCTGAAGGCATCCAGTAAAATGCTTACTACAATAATGCGATGGGGATGTTAGGACAAGACCCAGTCCAGAAAGGTGTGGTTTGAGAGGGTGGATTGAGCCAGGTGGGTTCCGTAATGAGTTGTGAGAGATTCAGAGATACAACCCTGAGAGAGGTCAGCCTCAAGATCAGGGAAAGCCAATTAACATTAAAAGTCCCCAAGGAGGATGAGTTCACCAGAGGAGGAGTCTGAGGTGATGGCAGAGGGTGAGTCAACCAGAGAGGAGGAAGAGATTTGCTGGAGAGCCATAAAACCCCACAATGAAGATGGGTAAGGTGGGGGGAGGGTAGGAAAGTTTGGCAAGGAGAAACTCATGGGAGGAGGGTACAGCCTCCATGCAAGTGCTGGTGCAAGAGGTGCTCTGGTGGACACAGAGAGCAACACCACCATCACGCTTGCCCCTGTCCTGCATGAAGAGACGATAGTTAGGAAGAGTCAGGCTAGAATCTGGAAGACAGCCAGGATTCAGTGATACAGAAGAGGCCAAATGAGTGTTAAGAGACCCATGCTTTGAGGAGATCCAGTTTAAAGAGGTGGCCCCAAGCACTGAGGTGGAAAACACTAAGGCAACTAGGAAGAGAGGAAAGGGAAGTGGGAGAGGGACCACCGTTGGTTTCCACATCACCAGCAAGGAGGAGAAGCCGGATGTGGAGGTGAGAGACAAGACAAATCAGTAGAGAAACTTCAGGTTTAGGGATGGGGGAGGGAAGGAGACTGTGGAGGGGTTATGGGTTGACAGATGGACTAAACACAGAACTTCAGGTTCAACACACAATCTGTGTGTGATGTTTATTTAAAACACTGGGAATAACCTTAAGTAATGGCATATGCCTTCTTCAATACATCAGTTTGCAGCAACAGACTATGCATGTCCTTCCTCTGCACTTAGCACCTACTAACCCACTGATCTATCTCTTTAACGAACATTATTTTATTCCCTATGTTTGTCTTGTGCGTTTTGGTGATGGGGAGCTCAATAAAGAAAAACTCAAAAACAAGCCAAAGACAAAGAACCTCAGTGCAGAAGCACTGAAGCAAGGGTTACCCCAAAGGGCATTGGCAATAAAGCCCAATTTCAAAGAAACACAACATCACACATACCCCCATAATGCAAAGCATCATGGGATGTATATGCAAATCACCATGACATTTTAGGCTTGTTCAGCTTAAAGCAGGACTGCATGGTGCCAAAGGGCCTCTCAAACAATCTTTTATTTATTTTAAATAACACAACTAACTTAATTTTTATAATACAGTCCCCTAGAAACTTTTTAGAAAATTAAAGAGGACACTATAGCATAGTCAAGAGAGGGGTGGGGTGCACATAGGTGGCCAACCTTATGGACTAGAAATTGTAAAGGACAGAGTAGGCTAAGAAATAGAAGAACTGGTGCAACAGGTTTAAGAAAAGGTTGGTCCTCAAGAGTGGCAAGATCTCCCTGTCACAGAGACCAGGGAGGGAGGGAGGAGAAGGGAAGCGGGTGGGCAGATACTCAGTGTGGCTGAGGCAGGCTGGGCTTCCCTTACCCTTGTCCTTGCCACCCTTACTGACTACCATCTCCCCAGGACTTATCTGACCAGCCAGTGTACCCCCACGGACTGCCATCCATGGCGGGGTCAGGACAGGGATGACCCCCCCCTCCCTGGAGAGATGTATCTAGTGCTGGGCTCCGACTTTGTCCTGTCCTTGCTGGGGCATGCTCCAGGCCTGCACTGCCACCAGGCCTCAACCTGGTGGCAGTCAGACAGAAGCAACAATCCTCCCTCCCTGGGAGAGGAGAGCAGTCCATCAGATGCTCAAACCTCCCCCCCAGCCAGATCACAGCAACCAGAGATTGCTCCCAATTCCGGGTCACTGTTGTGGTGGGTGGTAACGCTATCATGGCGCCACAGCACTGGTAATATATTTTTCAATGAAATGTAATATTGCATAGCAATGATCAGTAGTTGACAATGTTTTCCAACAATTAGCCTGATTATAGTTTATGCTTTGGCTAGCTCTTAATGATGTTTTAACTTAACTTATCCATTATTTTAGAGAAAACTTGTTGAATCTTGTATAGGGTCATAGGGGTTTCCCAACTATTACTATTAAACTGCCTTTCCAATTTTGCAGAATAAAACCATTGTTGATTAAGGAGTTCTAAAATCCAGTAAAAATAGGCGCCCTTCAATCAGTTCTCACTTTGCATACATCAATCAGAATTAAATCCATACCTGGAGCTTTACTGGACTGTGACTGGGATGTAAGAGACAAATTGATTACTTCCACTTCAGTTATCCACAGATTGTAAGATGTAACAGTACAGTTAAAATTGGCTAAAACAGGGAAGGAATTTTTCATTAGCATCAAAAAATAAATGCTGGAAATGTGAAAGCCAGATCTCAGGCGTAATACACCATATCTTAAGTATTTGTCCTCCAATTATTTGTCCCTCTAGCTACTAGCAGACAAAAATGTTTTGTATTTTTTAGTATTGGCCCACACTTCCAAATTAGAGTCTTTTAATCTTACTCAACTACTGAATGAACCCACCCGCTACAACCCACTCTCCCAAAACCACTCCCCCTCCGCATTTCTCACCCCCCAACAGGATAACCTCTTCTGGCATCCTTGCAAATGCACTAAGTGACCACCGCCATTACATACTGTATCAGAAAAACTCATATGCCCAAGTCAGCTCCCAGGTACATTAATACACGCTCCCTAAATGCACTGGACAGTGAATCCCTGCTAACTAGCCTTAGTCACGCTGATTGGCGCCTGGTGTACTCTGCCCCCAACATCAATGTTGCCCTCTCCAGCTACCTGCACACATTCACGACAATCTGGAACTCTCATGCCCCTCTGAAAAAACTCAGGGTAAAAAAGTGCCACCATCAATGGATCTCCGCTCCCATACTCACCAAATGTAAAGCCAGAGACAAAGCCTGGTCTGTGTTCAAACCCCACATTAATCTTTTAAATAGGCAAGCCTACAACACCCTCTGCAACCAATGCATTAAGGCCATAAGACAAGTGAGAGCGGATTACTTCAAATCACAACTGGCTCATGATCAGCCCTCCAAATTCTGGAATGTCGTACACTCACTTCTTGATCCACCTACACAACCCAGTTCCCCTGCCTTCATGCATCACAGCCAGCTCATCACCGACCCCATCTGCATTGCTGGAACTCAAACTTTTCACATCTTGCACCGTGCCACACGTCTCCCCCTTCAATCCTTTGTCCCTCCACACCAATTTCTAATTCTCACCCATCTCTGAACAAGAGGTCCTCGCAGCCCTCCACTCATAAAAATACCAGCAAAATCGAGCCCAGACGGGATCCACCCTAAGCTCCTACAGATCTTAGCTCCTGAAATTACCAAGCCATTCACCCATCTACTCAACCTCTCCTTTTCCACAGGCTTGGTCCCTCAGGCCTGGAAATCCGCCTCTGTTGTTTCCCTCCACAAAGGCAGTGACCGCTCTTCACCCGGAAATGACAGGCTAATCTCCCTCCTCTCAGCTCTTGCTAAGCTACAGGAGTCCCTGACCCACTCCAGGCTATCGGAATATCTAACTACAAACAAACAATCTCCTATCTCCCCACCAGTCTGGCTTTAGGAAACAGCACTCCACTATCTCCTCGCTCCTGCATGTCACAAACAACGTTCACACTGCCTCTGACCAAGGCCTTCTTACCACCACTGTATTTGTCAATCTGGCCAAGGGCTTTGATTCCGTTTCCCACCCTCTCCTCCTAACTAAACTAGAAGCAGCAGGCTTAGCTCCTATCATCATATAGTGGTTCAACTCCTACCCTTCCAACAGGTCACAGTCAGTCAAAATCAATGATGTCTATCCCCCCTTCTCCATCCTAGCTGGCATCCCACAAGGCTCTGTCCTTGGTCCCATCCCAGGGTTTTAAATAACTGATTAGCAGTTTTTTTCTTGGGACTATACTAACTGTACAGAAAGTATTTATACAGATTTTCTAGACGTGATGCATTTATTAAAACACAGTGAGGCAACAGCTATGCATTTTCACAAAGATTTAGCACTTTTATAAGCAAAACGCTAATCAATTTTTAGAGTTAAATAAATCCCTGCCATCCTCTTCTCCATCTTCATAAATGACCTTCCCTTCTTCTGCACAAAATCCAACATACACATATATGCAGACGATACTATCCTCTTCACCTCAGGCCCATCAATATGTGAAGTTCAAACTACCCTCCATTGCAAGTTCGATAATATTCAGCA
Organism: Neoceratodus forsteri; assembly: GCA_016271365.2. Classification (NCBI taxonomy): domain Eukaryota; kingdom Metazoa; phylum Chordata; order Ceratodontiformes; family Ceratodontidae; genus Neoceratodus; species Neoceratodus forsteri. The sequence goes on from CM028129.1 coordinate 506,718,021, forward strand.
CTGATTCAGAAAAAAACAATGAAACACTTCCAAAACTGAATCTATGGTATTTGGTACAACACAAAATCTTAGCAGATCCCCCCCCCCCCCCATCACTTCCCTGGATGGTACCCCTCTCGACCAGGTCACTAAATACAAATACCATGGCGTCTGGCTTGACCCCCACTTATCCTTCTCGTATCACATAGATGAGACCGTCACTACACTACGCCCCAATCTTGGCATATTATACCGGCACAGAGACCCTCTTCTGCTTCCTGCCAGATGTCAAATTGTAACTAAAATGATCCTCCCCATTGCTGATTATGCAGACATGGTCTACTGCACTGCCCCTGTAACCTCCCTATCCAAGCTGGATACCCTCCTAAATTCCTTCTGTCACCTCGCTACCAACTCACCCCTTAGAGCTCATCATTGTGATCTATACCCCCTTCTAGGACTAACTCCGCTGTCCCACAGACGTTATATCCACTCCCTCAACCTTATATCTAAATTATGGTTCAACATGCTACCCTCCTACCTGTTGGATAGTCTCTCCCCTGCCTCTGACCTCCCTTATGAACCGAGACACAGAAATGAACAATCCTTTTACATACCCTGTCCCATCCTCCTCTTTTGGCAAGGCCACCTTCTCCTTCCGACTCTGGAGGTAGGTAAAATACTTAACCTTCCTGCTGCTAATCTGTGCAGGTCATGCTGAATTAAATCCCAGTCCATCGCAGTCACTAGTTGCACCCGCTGACCTCACAACCACCAAAGGCCTGAAATGCCTGCATCTTAATGTATGCATTCTACTGAAAAAATTAGACCTTATCCAGGCATGGATCTCCCACACAGACCCAGATATTCTGGTATCAACAGAAACTTGGCTGAAAAACACATTCCTGACACCACTATATCTTTTGCACCCTACAACCTCTTCCGTAGTGACAGAGAAACCAGGGGAGGGGGCGTGGCAGTTTACATCAAGGATAAATTTACAGTTTCTATGCTCCTGCCAGTACACCGAAGGAGTTCGAAGCTCTGACATTAAACCTTTCTCTATCACCCACTGAAACCCTGACAATAATAGGTTGCTACAGGCCACCCTCTGTAGGCCTTCAGCTCCTAAATTACTTACAAGATGTTGCAGACAAAAGGCAGAATGAGATCATATTTAGCAATTTAAATCTCGACGGGCAAAAAACTTTAAACAAAAGCTCTCAACTGAAAGAATTCTGTGGTGATGCCGGCTTCACTCAACTGGTAACTGATATCACTCGACCACTTCATAAATTCTCCCCCAACGGGTACTAATTGATCTAATCCTAACTTACAGACCCCATAAAATCTCTTACACTGCTATTTTTCACAGTGACGCTAGCGGTAATCGAGCCATGGCCTGTGTTAGAGGATGACCCACACTCAAGTCAGTCAGTAGGTTTTCTTGGAGAATTTCTCTAGCTACCTGTTGGACCTCAGGTTCATTAACTGGACTGATTTCTACCTGGCTTCCAACATCAATGATGTGGTTTCAGTCTTCAACAACATCCTAACCGCTATTATCGACAGACATGCCCCTATGGTAAAACATAGAGTACGGAAGCTCTCCTGCCCCTGGTTCACAGCCGAGCTAAGGGCCTTGCTAAATGGGAGGGATCACCTTTGGGCTACTGCCAGGTGGACCACTGTCCCTTCTGAATGGGCAGGTTTTAGAGCCTGTCGTAACAACTGCACCAAAAGAATAAGGGACACAAAAGCTAATTTTTACCTGTCAGCCTCTGCTACTGCTAAGGGTAACTCCAGTATGTCTGGCGTATCATCAAGTTTGTTGAAGGCAATAAACAGTCATCCTCATTACCCTGGATGATCTCCTACAAGGACACTACTTTCTCTGATAAATCCAATATCTTACTCCGCTTTAATGAGCACTTCTCTACCGTGGGTCTCGTGTTAGACTCCTTCAAAGCTGCCTCCCTTGTCCCCAATGCTCCCACACATTCCCCAACGCCTCCAGCTCAGTCTTCGCCTTCTACCCATTCCAGTAAAAAGAGGTGGAAGACCTTCTTCTCCACCTAAATGTTAACAAAGGTGCTGGTTCCGACGGTTTAGAACCATACTTCCTCAAACTCGGCTTTCAGTACCTCACGGCCATCTTACACTTCTTTAACCTCTCCATTAACTCCAGCACTGTCCCTGGGGCTTGGAAAATAGCTCAGGTACTTCTGCTATTTAAGTCAGGTGACCCTACTGACCCAAATAACTACCGACCTATTTCCATTCTGCCTCTGCCCTCTAAGTTCCTTGGGAAGTTGGTAAATGCACAAATTAAAAACTACCTCAAGAAAGCAAACCTTATAGACCCAGCCCAATCAGGATTTCATTCTTTCCATAGCATCGCTTCAGCTCTAGCCTCAGTTACAAATGACTGGCTCCTTGCAATGGACAGGAAACAAGTCACAGGGGCAGTCTTCCAGGACCTCAGCAAAGCATTCGACACAGTCGATTATGCCCTACTGCTCAATTTACTAAACTGGTATGGAATCTCCGGCACTGAGCTGTCATGGTTCGATAGTTACTTGTCAGCTGGGTCTCAACAGGTGAAGGCTGATGGCTCGCTATCCCCACTTCTACTGCTCAGGAGAGGGGTACCCCAAGGTTTGATCCTTGGACCACTTCTGATATACATCAACTTCATCGGAAATGGGATCAGCAATTTCGCGGATGATATAGTGATATACATATCCAGTCCCTCAGTAGACAAAGCCCGTGCAGAATTACAGACAGAATTCGATCTCCTCCAGCACAATCTCATACTTTCCAAACTGCTGTTATACGCTAAAAGAGAAAAGTGATGTTCTATTCCAACCACTTGCCCTCCATCTCTGTCTTGCTTCCTTGCCCCCCATCAAGACTTTCCATGGCAATGATCTCGAGTTAGTCCACAATTTTAAATACCTAGGCTGTGAACTAGATCGACACCTAACTTTTTCAGCTCACGTCAACTCCCTTGCAAAGAAATTACATCAAAGAATTGGCTTCTTTTATAGGAATAAATCCCTGTTTGATTCTGACTCTAGACTGCGCCTGGTCCAAACAACCTTTATACCACTTACAGACTATGTTGATATTCTTCTATATGGCAGATGCTCTTATGCCCTGCTACGTCAACTGCACACTGTCTATCACAAAGCGATATGCTTAGTTTCCAACGCTCATCGTCGGACTCACTGTTATGACCTGTATGCCTCCCTCGGGTGGACCTCCTTGGCAAACAGGCGTCTCTTCCACTCTGTCCCCAGGCTCTATAAAGCCCTGCTGGCAAAACTACCCCACTACATTTCCTACCTCTTTCAATGCATTACCTGCCCCTACCCCCTACTCAGTAACTCCTTCGATATGCTAGACGTTCCAACCTCCAGTTCCTGGTTTGGAAACATGGCTATAAACCGTGCCTGCCCGGCTGCCTGGAATAAAGCTCAACCCAGGCTCAAACTGCAAAGCCTGATCCCCCTGAATAGCTTCAAAAGACTTGTTTATGACAACCTATGGGACTTTGGTGACTGCGGTTGATAAAGCGCCTTCTCCCTGCCTGGTCCATTGCAGTGACCGCTCTATCCTCTTGTCCAACCCCCCTCCCTCACCTCTAAGTTACTTTCCATTATACTTCCATTCCTTCTTCCTCTCCCGCTTCCTCTCTCCATGTTACGCTACCATCACCACACAATCTACCCCTAGTCTGTATCTCACACTATCATCACTCAGCAGTCCCTGCCCTTATCTACAGCTGTCCTTTCTTTACCTTCTATCTCTACCTCCTCTCTCCGCCACCTATATAGTGCCCTTGCCCCAGCCAACATTGCCACCCTGATATATTCATTTTTCCCACCCCTCCACCTTGTCTGCCCCCTCCTACCTCCGTCCTATCATCCTCTGTCCCCCTTTCCCAACCTGCCGGTGCTACTATCTTTACTTTCCTTGCTGGCCTTGTAGTTTCTACTTTCCTCATGAGGCACTTGTGATGCTCTGCCATCTTCTTATGATTATTGTATGATATTTGTATTATAAACAAATGTGTCTGAATGTCTGCTTCGATGCACCCAAGCCGGACTTCAGTGGGTGACCCCCCCCCAGGTTCCAGTATAGCAATCATACAGGATGTGGTAAACTGACCAGAGGATGTGTGAAATTGACTAGTGAAGGGAAATCCTAATCTAGAATTTCCTGTTCTGTTCTTAATTAAGGCTCTGGCCATTTGCCAAAGGATATAGGCCTCATAAACATATATGATTTCCTAGAGGAACAGGCTATTTGATAACAACGTGTTAAAAGTTGTAAACCCTTTGATCTTCCTGGGAACAGGAACCACAACCAGTTCAAAGAAATGTTTGATCCCAGACTGTCGTATTTAGCAAATGGCTTTTTGCTGATGTTCACATTATTTACAATACCTCCTTGTAGAAAATTATGAAGAATTAACTCTAAGGGAAGGTCTGACTGACCTCACAGAAGGGATGGGGAGATGCCCCCTGAAATGAAAGACTGTATCTGTGAAAAGTGACATATGATGCTTGGACACTGGAAAAGACAGTTCTCAGACTTAAACAGCGCTTAAAGGTACTACTTAGTTAGAAAAGAATTAAATAAGTATATGAGCTAGTAGTTTCGTATTCTGTAATTTTCCTTTTTTTTTGTGTATGACAGATTTGTGATATAATTGGTTCTGTATTTTATTTCACCCGTCTCACCATTTTTCTAGTTAACATTTTATTATACTGCCTGTCTTTTCTCAGTCTTCCTTTTGCATGTGATGCTGAACCTGGGGTTAAGTCTGACAGCTGTTAAAAAGCTTGATTGTGTTACTGAGCTTACTTTAAAAGGTAAGAAATACCTAGGTCTCATAGAATTCTAAGGGTACATTTTGGAAAACTTGGCTGGGTGCCCTGGGCGAAGGATTGTAGTGCATCCCCCAAAGAGGGTACGTATCCAAGTATGTTAATTAGCATAAGGTTCACAGTTTGAATCCCTCCAGAACTCGAGGCTAACAGGTGATTTGGACCCAAAGCAGACAAGAGGGTTACCCTGTCTTACCTGTTCACACTATTGCACTCTGAGGTTGGCACTGTGGGAGCAGAGGGCCTGACCTGCGGAATGCGTTTGTTACAGTACTACTTTGTTACCCAGAGCTAACCATTTATTTAACTCCTAGCTTTAGTGTGCCTATGTATATATGATTTAACTATTATTGTCCTATTTTCTTCTCGTGGATTATTCGTGTGTTTAATGCATATTACTTTGTACATGCTTGTGTAATGTCCCTCTTGTTAATCAGGACCTCCTTGTAAATGAACCTGCTCAACAGAGTTTTTTCCTGCCAATAAACTTGAACTTGACCTCCCCAGTTTGTGGAACAAATCTGTCCCCTCTATAAGGAACCATTTCTCTTACCTTGCCTGCAAGCAACAACTTCGCTCCCTTCTATCTCCCCCCCGCCTTTGTCCCAGATGAGTTCAACCTCCTCTCATCAGTCCCTTGTGTCTACTGCCTCCTAAGCACTTAATTTACTATGTTTCTCAATGTGTGCACTTTACTAATGTAAATTCACTAAAAATATCATTAACAGCTTAATCTGTTTCAAGGTGAGTTGCCATTCATCTGTATCCCCTCCCCCAGGTCGTGCCTGAAAATAGGCAGAATCTATCTAGTGCACTTACCCGGTCAACAAAAACTAACTAAATAAATAAATAAATAAATATTTAAATACATTTTGTATGTCCTGTCACTAGACCTGAAATGACATTCTCAAGAGTGATGTACTCTACTGTTATTGAATTATCGCTGTAACAAATGTCCATCTGTCTCAACGACCTGTCATGATCAGTTCTGCTTCATCTGTTGTTTAAGAAATATTGCTGTAACCTGTGTCTTTAAGCAAACGTAAGGTGCCCGGCCACGCACCTGGAATTAAGCCTCAGCTCAGTGTGCCTTTCCTGGTTATCAATCGTTTAAATAAATAACATTTAGCATTTACTGCATCTGATATACTGCCCCATAATTTCTGTTTTGGAGTTTGTTTTTTCCTTTTAGAATAACTGTGCATATGATTTCCTATATTTACTCTGCCGAGATGGACTTTGTTTACTAGGGATCCTTCTAGCAGCTCTCAGTAGTTTGTTAAGTTTTGACTTTGCTATTTTACATTTTTTAAGGAAACAAAAACAGGTATCGGTAACGTTAATCTCTTTTTACAAAATTAAGCAATAATGCACATTATAGAGTGTGTTGTGCAGGGACAGCGTCACTGCCTTGTATGGATGGGCATGATTGTGCACCCAACACACGAGAAGTGACATTATTCCCCATGACACATGCCCTGAAATGCATTACTGCAACTATAAAAGGGCTTACTAACATACTAAAATGCCAGCAGAATAGGCCTAACGGTCTTTCGTGTCTGCTCGTTTGGTCAACCCCCATCCTGGGAGCTGACCTTGCTGCCCCCCTCTCCGTCTCTGGGTTCTCCCTTCCCAGTCCCGGATATTCTCGCTGCACTGGTTTTTGCTTCCAGAACCCTTCCCCTGTACCTGTTCCACCCCCCTTCCAGTCCTGGGGCACCCACCCTGTCCTCAGAGAGATGCTGAAGAGCTCCACCAGGGATTTCGCCAGGACATCCACCTGTTCCTTCAGCACTCTTGGATGTAATTTATCCGGCCCGGGTGCTTTCTCTGTCTTAAGGGACCTGATGGGCTTCCCTCACTCTCTCTGCTGTGATTTCCACCTCTGTTACCTCATCCCCCTGCTTTGCCTTCCTCCCACCTGCCAGTGATGCCCCCCCTCCCCAGACCCACCGATCGGTAAGGGTCCCCCCCTTCTCAGTTTCACCATCTCCTCCCATGTATGATGCAGCCCCCCATTTTCCTTGGTGAAACCTGAGGCGAAGTACTCATTTAGTACCTCAGCCTGCTCCCCAGGGTCTTGTGCCCATCCCTCTCCTGTTTTAATCCTGCTAATCTGCCCCTTCACCCTTTGTTTTTCCCCAATGTATCTAAAGAACCCCTTGTTCCCTCTCCTAATTTCCCTGGCCAGGTTCTGCTCCTTCCTTGCCTTAGCTGCCCTCCCCACCATTGTGGCCCTTCTGGCCATCAGCTTGTACTCCCCTTGGTCCCTTTCACTCCTTGAGCACCTGAATTGCCTATAGGACACCTTCTTTCCCCTCACCAGCAGGGTTTTCAGGCCCTACTGCATTTTCGTCTTACTCTTGCACAGGTGCTGGTAGCATCCTGCACCCCCCCCGATGATTTCCCACCTACTGTCAGCGTCCATGTCTGGCCCAATCCCATCCAAGTGCTCCTTAAGGATCCTTCCCATTTCCTTGAAATCCGCCCCCCTTGAAGTCAGTTACCTCCATCTTTGTGCAGCTTTCTTCCCCACCCTAGTGGCCCTTCTGGCGATCAGCTTGTACTCCCCTTGGTCCCTTTCACTCCTTGAGCACCTGAATTGCCTATAGGCCACCTTCTTTCCCCTCACCACCTCCAGAACCTCCCTGGTCCACCAGCAGGGTTTTCGGGCCCTACTGCATTTTCGCCTTACTCTTGCACAGGTGCTGGTAGCATCCTGCACCCCTCCTCCTGATGATTTCCCACCTACTGTCAGCGTCCATGTCTGGCCCAATCCCATCCAAGTGCTCCTTAAGGATCCTTCCCATTTCCTTGAAATCCACCCCCCTTGAAGTCAGTTACCTCCATCTTTGTGCAGCTTTCTTCCCCTCCTAGGTTCAGGCAGACCCAGACCGTGGCATGGTTGTTCCCCGCCAATGGGTCCCTTACCTCCAGGCCCCCAATCTGGTCACTGTCTGCCAGGACCACATCCAGTATCCGCTCATCCCTGGTCAGTTCCACCACCTGCTGAGTTAGGAACACGTCCTTAAAGACATCCAACAACCTGTGTTCCCTGGCCACCGAGGATGTCAGTCTCCCAGTCTGTTCCTGGCATGTTTAAGTCCCCCAACACCACCACCCTTCCCATCTGCAGCGTCTCCCAACATCTGCCACCAGACTCTCCTCCAGCTCCTCTGCCAGTGCTTGTTTAAAAAATAGACAAGGCGAAAAATCACATTTATAAAATATATAGTTTTAATTGCTTTTTGAATAGGTGTGAAGTTATGTTTGGATAGCATCACTGTTGAAGCATTTTCCTTGCCATTTTATAATTGGAATTAGTCACTCAAATAGCAATTTACTCTTTTCATATCTATTTATTGTCACAGGGGCTAAAGCAAAAACAAGTAAGTACTTCCTCCCGTCAAGCCTCTATAGGCATACTAATTATCTCCCTGCTTGCTACCTTTTCAGACGGACCCCCCCCACGCACATAACGCTGCCGACCGCGGCAGGGACGGAGGATCGCAGCTCCCACCTGGAGCCTCGCTGATACTGCAGGTAACCGCATCTCCACATTGAACTCCTGCCGAGTCGCATCAGGGGCGCCGGCTGTACAACAAAGGACTCTTGCCCACAGTCAACTGATTGTTCCGGAGGGCTTTCTGCTGTGGGGTGCTAGCCCGGATTTATCGCCATGCCGCTGCCTGCCTGCCCGCCCCAGCCACCCTCCCACCCAGGGGCGGCCGTGAACTTCTGCTGGCTCGGGTTGAGCATGTCACTCCTGTGATGTCACATCCTGTTTAGCGCGTGAACCTAAGTCCCCTTTCCCATTTGCAGGTTATACCTGCTGGCCACCAGTGGGCACTGTCTCCTCCTGCAATCCTACTGCTGTGCCCCTCCCAGTCCTATATAGGGGTACATCCTCATCTTCCCTCCAGCTACCATCCCCGACAGTGTTAGCTGTGTTCTAAAAAAAAAAAAATAAATATATATATATATATAAATTAGACAACATGACACTACTACCATCATGCATGTCTATCACCCTACGCTCCCGCCTCCCTCCCCTTCTTCTACTCCTAATCTTAGTTACCTCCCCTAGTGGTGTTATACCCCGTTGTTGAGCTGTTACTTCTGCCTCAGAGACTCTGCCTGCAACCCACCCCACATCCCACCCTGTTACACCCCCTGCAGCTTTCACTCACTCTTCCTGCCCACCCACCTCACCACCGATTGTGTGGTCACCCCCTCACTCACTCCCCTTGCCCCCTTCTGCGTCTCCTTGTGTTTGCTTATCCTGTCTGCACTACGCTTCCTATCCCCTGCATCCCTACATCCTCACATCCCCCCTACCTCAGTCGTCGTAAATTCTCATACTGCAGCTTTCTTCCAAGAATAGCCCTACTCCTTCTCCTACTTCTTTCTGGCAACATTCATCCCAATCCTGGGCCCGGCAACACTAGCCCTTCCTCGAAATCCACTGGACTTCGTATTGCATCCATGAACATCTGTAGCCTCCTGAAAAAATTGGACTCACTACACTGCTGGATGTTGGTCCATAAACCTGATGTGGTTGCCTTGGTTGAAACCTGGCTGTCTGACTCCACCCCTAACTCCCTGGTCTCTCTCCCTGGCTACACCCTCTACCGGCTGGACCGGGCTGGTAGGAGGGGGGGAGGCTGTGCCATCTACCTAAAGGACCCACTCACTGGACTAGCCCTCCCTCCCCCAGACCTTGACCACCATGCCCAGGCACTAACAATCAAACTATCTCCTGACCCCTCTAGAGGGCCTATCTTCCTTACTACAGCCTCACATACCTCCCAAAACCAGTCTCGGGCACTGGGCACACACTAATTGAATACATTACCTCCCTACCCAACCCCTCTGACCAAATTCTGGTGGGTGACCTGAATGTTAACTGGCTTTGCCCCTCAGCCTCCTCCACCTGTGAAGCCTTTGCTGCAATTGATATAACCCAACTAGTCTCCCAGCCCACTAGAATCAACCCCAGACGGAGCACTAGCACTCTCCTGGATGTGGTCCTTATAAACAAGCCAAGCCGGGGTCCACAATATCCAAATCCTCCCTGACTGTCTTAGTGACCACTCTCCTATTCTCTTCAACTGGGTAACCTCTCATCCCACTCCCTCAAGTCAAAACCACCTCTCGAAGGCAGCTTAGACCCGGGGGTTTGAATGACCTAAAGAATTACCTTGCTCACACAGACTGGTCCCCACTAATAAACGCAACTAACATTGACATGGCCCTGTCCTTCTTTATCAATACTTTCAACTTTGCCTATGACATCTTCGCTCCTATAACTACTCTTAGGTCCAAAGTAAGATATGCTCTCCTTGGCTCACCCCTGCACTGAGACGGCTTTTTAAGCAGTGGGATAATCTGTGGCACCTTGCTGTTGCCTTTGGCCGACCATCTGACAGGCAGACCTATGCTGCGGCTAGAAACCAATACACCTGGGCTATCTGTAAAGCTAAGGCGGATTATTACCAAGCCTCCCTCACCTCCTCTTGGGGGAATCCTAGGTCTTTCTGGGACAATGTCAAGCAGCTGAATGGCCACTCCCGGTCCCCCTCTCCCACGCTTCTTAACATCAATGCTACTGTCTCCACTGACCCTACCCTCACTGCCACCCACCTCAATAACTCCTTTACCGACCTTAGCTCAATACTCCTAGTAATTTCTTCAGTCCTCCGCCCCAGTTCCCCCTCCATCCACGCCCTTGTTCCACCTGCGTTGTGTAACCTTACAAGAAACTAGACCATATCTCCTTAAGGCCCTTAAAGGTAACGCCATAGGTAATGATTCCCTTGATCCCTGCCTCCTCGTCAGGTCCTGGATCAGGTCCTCACCCCTATCACAAGCATCTTTAACAAATCCCTCTGCCTCAGGCAATTCCCTACTGTCTGGAGGGTTGCTACGGTTACTCCTGTCTACAAAGGTGGCGACAGGATGCTGCCTGGTAATTACCGACCCATCTCAATCCCCCAAAGCTCTAGAGAAAATTGTTGCCACCCAAGTCTCCGACTACCTTTCAAAGTACAGTGTTCTTTGCCCTGAGCAACATGGGCTCAGAGCCGGTCATAGTACCAACACGGCTCTCCTGGAGTTTACCAACTTCCTCCACACCTCCTTGGACACTGGTGCCCTGGCTGGAGGGGTATTCATTGACCTGTCTAAAGCTTTTGATACCGTATTGCACCCACTCTTGTTAACTACCCTGGACCACTTAGGCTATGCCACTGGACCAGTCTCCTGGTGCGCCAGCTATCTCTCAGCTCACTCCCAATGTGTGAAAGTTAGTGGAAACCTCTCCAGTGCCTGCCCTATTCGCTCTGGAGTCCCTCAGGGGTCTATTCTTGGACCTTTACTCTTCTCCCTTTTCCTCAACTCGCTACCCAGTGCCTGCAAGGGCAAGATCCTGCTTTATGCTGACGATGCTGTACTCCTTGCCACTGATAGTAGCCCTACGCGGCTTCAAAGCTCTCTCCAACTTGCTTTTGATTCCGTCGAAACCTGGTTCTCTGAGCATCGACTCATAATCAACATAAAGAAAACAAAAATGATGATCTTCTCCCACCCCCAAAACAAGCACAGCAGATTTCCCCTCACTGTTCTTTCCACACTCAAAATGCCCATTGAACCTGTGCAGTCCTATAAATACCTGGGAATTGTCTTTGACCCTGCCCTCTCCTTCCATGACCATATCTCCGCCTTGAACACTGCCGCAAACCGGCGGCTGGGCATTCTCTTCCGGCACAAAAAATGTCTCCCTGTGGATGCCCTCCGCCTGGCTGTCACCTCTTCTGTCTTATCCTCATCGACTATGGCCTCCCGGTCTATGGATCAGCTGATCAGACAGCGCTCAGCAAGGTCCGCCTTACACTTAACAAAGCCTGCAGACTTATCACTGGTGCACTAGACAAAGCGATACATGTCAGCTGTATGCCTTGTCTACCCTACTCAACCTGGATGAGCGGCTCATGTATCAAACCTGCCTGCTCACATTTAAAACACTGCATGGCCTATCTCCACCAGGCTTAACTAGCACTATTCGCCGACTGCACCAGCGGTGAACACTCATCAGCTCCGTCCAAAACATCCCTGTTCATACCAAGGGCTAGGGACCTCACAAGGCCAAAGGGCATTCCCCTACAGAGCCCTACCTGGTATAATTCACTCCCTACCAGTATCTCTGACTCTCCCACACTAGCAAGCTTTAAACTCAGCCTCAGAAACCACCTGCTCAATTCACACAGGTGTTGCTGCTGAGAAGTTGAAGTGGGGGGAGAAGACATAAAAAAAAAAAAAAAAAAATAGTCTTGACAATGCTCGCTGAGCAGCACTCCCACCCCCCCTCGCTCCTGCTTCCCTTCTCCCCTGAACTTCCTCCCTACCTCTCTTCTTTCCTCCCCATCCCTCTCCATTCTAACCGTCCCCTCCAGTCCTCACCTTATACTTATGTATTTTGAACTTGCCTTAATCTGTATTAACTGTTGTTTATTGTTCTAATGTCTGTTTGTCCTCTATGTGACGAGGTACCTTTGTAAATGAGCCTCTGGCTCAAAGGTTGTTAAACTGATGTTTAAATAAATTAATAAATTAATTTATCCTTCCAGCATCAGGGTCCAATATTTAACTTTTTTTTTTTTTTTTAATTATCATTAATCTTAACCTTATATAAGCTAGTGGGAGAAGCTTTTTCATAGATGACAGTTTGTTGAGATTTAATTTCTAATACAAAAGAGGACGATGGTCACTTTCTGGGCAGGTAGTAACCTTTAAACTTTCTGCTACAGCCACACCAACGGTATCAATCAAAATGTAGTCAACAGTAGAGTTATTGTTCACAAATACACGAAATACAGAAGCATGAAGAAATAAACATAACAAATAATTCACCATTAACATATCCAGCTGGTCTTTTGTTCAGTACCAGAAAGTCAATGCTCTGTATAAGACTGAGTAACTTTTTTTAGTGTAAGCATGTATGTGTGTGAGAGCATGTATGTGTGAGTGACAATGAGCGTGTGTAGGTCCACTGTCTTGTATGTCTGCTGACCTAAGCAGGTGTGTGCTGGTGAGCTTGTACGTTTCTGTATGGATCAGCATGTGTGTCTGCAAGTGTGCATGTATGTGTGGGCAGTCATGAGCTGGTATGTGTGCAGATAATATATAAAATCAATTGCAAAAAGGCCGCACTCTCGTTGTTTAGCAAAAAAAGACTGTTTATCGATTAAAAGGGTACTGCCATCCACCACAAAAAAACAGTTGCGGAACTAAAACACTGCATCTGTTTTTTTGTGGTGAATGGCAGTACCCTTTTAATCAATAAACAGTCTTTTTTGCTAAACAGCGAGAGTGTGGTCCTTTTGCAACTGATTTTGTGGATTTTGGGTTGAGTGCTGCACCTCTGGTGAATGGAGCTGCAATTGTTTGTTTGTTCTGTGTGTGCAGATGCCCAAAAGCATCAGCTTGTGTGTGCGAGCAAATGTGTCTGAGCATGGGTCTTCGTTAATTTGAGTCTGTGTGAGAAAGTGTGTGTGTCTAGGTGCAGTTGCCAGTCAATCTGTGATGACTCTGTATCTATGCTTAGGACCATACACCTCTGTGTCTGCAATTATGCATCTGTCTGTGCACATGTGCTTCTCTATGAGCACTATGCAGCTGTGTGTAAAAATATGCATCTTTGTGTGTGCAAGTGGGTCTTTCTGTGTGACCATCAAGCACGTGTCTTTGTTTTTGAGCATGAGCGTCTGTGTGCAAGGTGAGCCTTTTGTAATAAATACTTTTTAACATACTGTCCCCTAGAAAACAAATAGAATCAAAATAAAATGTAGAAAATGTCGGCAGAAAAATACCATTAGTCCATCCAGTCTGCCCCGTTATTCCCTATCCTACCAAGACCTGCTGTCTTGCCCTTGCATAACTATTAAGCCCATAACTCTGTCCATGCCATGCTTGAAACCATTAATGGTCTTTATGCCCACCACCCCTGCTGGCAGGCTGTCCCTGCAACCACTCTCTCTGTAAAATAAAATGGTTCTCACATCCCCCCATGAATCCTTACCCCCCAGCTTTTTTTCAGAAACATAAATTTCTCTATCATATCACCCCTCTCCCTTCTGGTCTCCAGCGAGTACATGTTTAGTGTCCCAAGCTGATCTTCAAAGGATCTGCCCTGCTGGCCCTGAATCATTTTGGTAACCCTATGCTGCACAGTCTACAGCCTGCCTTTGTCTCTCCTTAGGCGGGGATTCCAGAACTGGGCACAGTATTCCAGAGGGAGACAGGGGTGTCTCACAAATGATTTATAGAGAGGTAGTATTACCTGCTTCCTCCTGCTATTGAAATCCCTCTCAAGACACTCCAACATCCTGGTTGCCTTACTGTAGGCCTTTTCACATTGATACAATTGTTTCACGGAGTTGCTTGTGATGACTCCCAAGTCCCTATCCTCAGTAGTGCCCAGGTTTAACCTTCTCGTCCAATATTCCAACCTGGTGCTCGTGTTTCCTACTTGTATCATCTTGAACTTGCTGGCGTTGAATTTCAATTGTCAGACCTTGTGCCACCTCTTCAACCAAAGATTCTATAAAAGGCACCAAACTGAATTTTGTAAAGTGTCAGTCAAAAGTATGAATGGAGGTGGGCTCCATGTCGCAAGACAGTGTATGGCCCTGTCTGGTGTGTGCTGCCTGTATGAATACGGGGCAGTGTTACAGTAACATAAAGTGAACATGTGTGTCAGTAACACAGCCTGCTGCTGACAACAGACTCCCAGGAGCAAAGTGAGGGAGCACGTCTCAAATGGAATAGCACCTTTGCTCCCGGAAGCCATATTCAGCGGTATGCTAAAGGGGGAACATGGGGCTTCACGTATGACAGAGTGCCTCTGTGACAGGCATGAAACAGGTCAGATAACTTATAGGAGGAGCCTTGTTCCAAAGTGCCACTCTGCCACACTTTAAAATCTGCATTTGCATAAAATAAAGTTACTGCAGATAAAATATAACACTGCCTTTCATTTTTTCCTTTTACATTTTCTGTGTGTGCTGCCAGTCTTGCGTGCCTGCTTTCTTTTATACCATTTTTGGGGGGCGGGGTTTGAAGTGGGTGCACTAGATGAGTCTTCCATTCTCCCATAGTTCAGAAATTAGCCCACAGTGTTCACACCCCTGCAGGATGCAGCTCCACAATGTTCACACCCTCTATGGAATGCAGCCCAGCACTGTTTAAATCCCCTGCAGAGTGCAGCCCCGCAGGATAGAACCCCACAATGTACACACCCTGCAGGATGCAGCCCCGCAGTACACCCCCCCTTGAAGGATGCAGCCCAGCAGTGTTCACCCCTACCCTGCAGGATGCAGCCTGGCAGTGCTCCTCCCAACCTGCAGGATACAGCACTGTGGTGTTCACCCCTGCTCCCTTGCAGGATGCAGCCTGGCACTGTTCACTTCCCCCCACAGGATGCAGCTCCAGTGTTCACACCCCCTACAAGACACAACCCTGGAGGATGCAGCCTCCTAGTGTTCACATCTCCTACAGGCTGCAGCCCTGCAGTGTTCACACCCCCTGTAGGATGCAGCCCTGCAGTGTTCATAGCGCTTGCAGGATGCAGCCCTGCCATGTTCACACCATCTGCAGGATGCAGCGCCTCAGTGTACACATCCTTCGTAAGACAGAGTCACGCAGTGTACAACCCCCACCCACAGAATGCATCCTGACAATGCTCAGCCCCCCCTTAGGATGCAGCCCAGCAATGTTCACTCCCCACCCTACAGGATACAGCCAGCTGTAGGATGCAGTCTGGCATGGTTCAACCTTCTCCAACAGGATGCAGCCTTGCAGTGTCTGCCACCCTGCAAGACACAATCATATAATGTTCACCACCTTGCAGGATGCAACCCCGCAGCAATCATATCTCCTGCAGGATGCAGCCCTGCAGCATTCACACCTTCTGCAGGATGCAGCCTCGCAGTGTTTACACCCTCTGCAGGATGCAGCACCGCAGTGTTCACACTCCCTGCAGGATGCACAGCCACACTGCTCACACCTCTTGTAGGATGCAGCCCCACAGTGCTCACACCCCCTGCAGGATGCAGCCCCGCAGTGCTCACACCCCCTGCAGGATGCAGCCTTGCAGTGCTCACACCCCCTGCAGGATGCAGCCTTGCAGTGCTCACACCCCCTGCAGGATGCAGCCTTGCAGTGCTCACACCCCCTGCAGGATGCAGCCTTACAGTGTTCACATCCCCAGCAGAATGCATCCCTATAGTGTTCACCTCCCTGCAGGATGCAGCCCCGCAGTGTTCACACACCCCTGCAGGATGCAGCCCCGCAGTGTTCACACACCCCTGCAGGATGCAGCTCTGCAGTGTTCACACACCCCTGCAGGATGCAGCTCTGCAGTGTTCACACACCCCTGCAGGATGCAGCTCTGCAGTGTTCACACACCCCTGCAGGATGCAGCTCTGCAGTGTTCACACACCCCTGCAGGATGCAGCTCTGCAGTGTTCACACACCCCTGCAGGATGCATCCTTGCAATGTTTACAATCCCATGCAGAGTGTTTTCAGACCCCCTCTGCATGATTTAGCCCCATTTTGTTTACATCCCCTGCAGGACTTAACCCCCCCCCCCCGTATTTACATCACAGTGCAGGATTTAGCCCTGTGGTAGTTACCTCCACCCACCCCTTTGCAGGCTTCAGCCCCAGTGTTTACATCTCCCTTGTGGGATTTAGCCCCACAGTGTTAAGCCCTCTTGCAGGATTTAGCCCTGCATTATTTACACCCCCACACGTGATTTAGCCCCCGCAGTGTTTACATGCCTCCTTTGCAGGATTTAGCCCAGTGTTTACACCTCCAACAGAAGGATTTAGCCTTGCAGTGTTTACATCACTTTGCAGAATTTAGCCCCCGTGTTTACACTCCCTGCATGATTAAGCTATGCAGCATTTACACCCCTGAAGATTGCAGCCCCTCAGTGTTTACACACCTCACAGAATTCACCCCCACGCCAAGTGTTCACACACTCATCCCAGCGTGTATTCCCCACTTTTGCGGGACTGTCCTACAGTGGTTCTACTCCCTTGTAGCATGTTGGATTTGGCGGCACAAGCCAACACACCTTGCAGGATTTAGCCCCTCCTAGGTATTCACATCAGTGTGCAGCTTCCTCTTCTTTACAAGACTTTTCTCCGTAGTATTTAAATCTCTCTTGCAGGATTTAACCCTCAAGTTAACACCCCTTCCCTCTGCAGGATTTAGCCCCTGGGTGTTTATAGCTCATGCAGGATTGCCCAGCAATGTTTCACACGACAAATGCGTCTATGCCCAACCCCCTGCATTTTAGGATTTAGCTCCCATTGTTTACATTCCGGAGTACCCACTAACCTCTCAGCTGGGGAGTCGGGGACGTGGTATACAAGCATCTTGTGCCCCATACGCAACCGCGTAGCAATCCATTCAGCAAGTATCTGTCTCCTGGCGGGGTAGAGCTGCTACAGAGCAACACTCTTTACTTACAAACTCATTTTAGCTCTCACTCACCCTCAGTGCACAGCGCCATAGCACACGAAGGACCCCTGCCGTCGCCGTTGTGTCGTCACGGGCTGCCCACAGAGCTCGCATGTAGGAGTGGTTGTTCTACGAACAGAACAAGAAAAAAAGACCTTCTTTTTGAGTTCTGTGGTTCTAGGCACAGAAGTTAAGAAAGGTATTTCCTTCTAGTTCCAGGGTCCCATAGAGCTCTAGTTATTGCAGAAGAACTCGTGACCCCGCCCACTGAAGACGGAAAGTGACGTCATTTCGACGGAGTGCGCGGGAGATTTTGGAGTGCGAAAGTGACAGAGAAAAAGCGAGAAGATAACCGGCTTGGCTCCTTAGGAAAACCACAAGGAAAAAGCGAGACCAGAGCCACATGAGGTGAGCGACTGTATTTAACGTAGTAAGCTTAATGTATAACTAACGTTCAGTTCCCTGTTAATCCCACCCACACACGCACAGTTTCTCAGTAATTCTATTCCGGCAACCCACCACAGTGATACTGCTTACGCGTCTACGTCATAGATTGCCAATCATGTCATAGCAAAAGTGTACTAACCTGTCTACCTCGTATACACTCATTATACTATTTTTATTTTATTTATTTAAATGTAGGATTACAAGTACCTTTGAGCCAAGGCTATTTTACAAAGGTTCCACGTCAGTTTGAGGACAGTACAACGAACTACAGCAACGCATGGCACTACATCAAGGCAACGAATTATAGGCAGGTTAAACAGGTTTACAATCAGTTACAAGAGAAAAATGCATACACTTTGGAGAAGACGGGTCAAGGGCAACTGAGGGTGTACAACACCATTACAAGACGTGGGTAGGACACAGGGAGGTAAGAGCTGTCAGAGGCATTGTCACAGCACACAGAGAAGTGCAGGTAGCGGGGGTAAAAGAGTGCGTGGGAAGGAGGGGGAGGAGAAGAGACAAGGGAAAAAAGGGGGGTAAAGTGCTAGTTGGGGGGGCTGAGGCAGTACTGAAAGGGTAGCTAGGAGGGCTGGCTAGATGAGGCAGTAACAGGTACTGGAGGCAGAGAGAGCGAGGCGGAGTCTTGGTTTGGAGGGGCCAAGCTTGGGAATGGAGGAGATCTCGCTGTTGAGGCTATTCAACCAGCTTGGGGCCCTGTAGGCAAATGAACATTGACCCACTGATGTTTGGCAGCGAGGAATCGGCAGGAGTTGAGAACTAGATCCCTGGTATGGCGGGATTACTACTTGGGCTGAGGAGGGCTTGGACACCGGGGAGGGGAGGGAGTGTCAAGGCCTAAGGTTATCTTCTTTGCCATAATGCAGGTTTGGTATTTTAGATGGTTTGATAGTTGTAGCCAGCCAGTTTGGACGTAGAGGTCACAGGTGTGGGTAAGACGATGGGCTCCAGTTATAAGATGACAGGCATTGTTTAGGGTGGTGGAAATACGCCTGAGGGCAGTTGAAGTGGCAGAGTCATATATGATGAGGCCATAGTCGATGATGGAGACTACGGAGCTTTGGACAGCGACCATTAGGGCTACAGGGGTAAGGCGTGCCCTAGGCCTGTATAGGAGTCCATCGTTTATTCACTGATCTTATACCCTTACTGGAATATATTTACAGCAACCTTAAAACTCCAGTGTTCCCCATTCATTAAAAGTGAGAGGCTGGCCACCACGCTATTTCAGAATGCCGCCTCTGAAACTGTATAACCGCCTCTCTTACTTAGTGTGTTGTCACTTTAAATCCGCTCAGAGTTCGTGCACGGGTACATGGAGGAGTGGTCGATTAGCAACATGGGGCGGAGTTCTCGCGCATTGAGGAACCTGTGCATGCGCGAGAACAAAGATAGCCAGTCAAATGGAATCCGGCGCGATCTGTGTGTATGCGCACAGCTGCAGTAACGGACGATGCAGTCGGGTCTCTCGGCAATCACGAGGAATAACTTCTGGTGTGTCAGATGACCACTGGAAGAACAAAACGCAGGATCCAATGAGGGAACATGCTCGAGGAGTGATGGCACAGACACCCTATCAGTGGAGCAGCTACACCACTGGGGTAAGTCTCATCTCGGTAGTCTGCTGCCACTTTAAGATTTTTTGCCATTGCATTTCTGTGGTGGAAAGCATAAGGATCGATCATTTCTGTTGGCTATTGTGACTGAAATTTTGTCAGCTGCCAGCTTAATTTCATGCAAAAGTATTATAAAAAACAGTTTATTTTCCTGAGGACTCTCATAGAAAACAATCTTATTTACAAGAAGACTGCAATAAGGGAAGGGTGCTGTGTGTGAAGGGGAGAGGGGAGGGAGATCGCATGGTCTCTTCAACAGAGTCACTACCCGTGCAGCTCTGATTCATTTGCTACTGAGGTAGCTGCATTATTGGGAAAATAATAAACGTTATGTACTGGGCGGGCCAAAAGTGCACAGTATTGTGTTGATGGTGAGATACTTGGAACAGGATTTCAAAATATTATTTGTGTGTGAGGGAAAACATTGTTGTGACCAGTCTGCCAGTCCCTGTCCTGCCAGTACGTGAGTCCCTTTTCTGTGTGTGCTAAATTTTGTTGTTGACCACAAAAAAAAAAAAATTACTTGTGTGTGAGGGAAAAAAAAAACAGGGCTCCATTGCTATGGCCAGTCTGTCAGTCCCTGTCCTGCCAGTACGTGTGTCCGTTTTCTGTGTGTGCTAAATTTTGTTGTTGACCACAAAAAAAAATAATAATTACTTGTGTGTGAGGGAAAAAAAAAAAACAGGGCTCCATTGCTGTGACCAGTCTGCCAGTCCCTGTCCTACCAGTACGTGTGTCCCTTTTCTGTGTGTGCTAAATTTTGTTGTTGTCCACAAAAAAAAAAATTACTTGTGTGTGAGGGGGAAAAAACCAGGGCTCCACTGCTGTGACCAGTCTGTCAGTCCCTGTCCTACCAGTACGTGTGTTCCTTTCTACGCATTATGTGTGTGCTAATTGTTGTTTACCACAAAAAATAACTTGTGTGTGAGGGGAAAAAAAAAACAGGAATCCAAACGGTACGTCCAGTGGGTCTGCCGGTCCCTGTCCTGCCATTATCAAACTCTCATTCTGTTTTACTGAAAATAAACACACAACACACTTAGGAAAAAGCTTTATTGAAATAATCCACAATGCAGAAACTAACTAACTTTGGCTTCAAATTAACTCAAAAACAGAAACATCCTGAATCTGATCAAGATGACAGTCGTGAGATCACAATGCCAGTTGCTCCAGTCGTTATCGATGTCCAATAGTCTCCCTGCACCTCCTCCTGTAATACAGGAAAAAACACCTCTAAGCATAGAGCAACAGGCTTTTATACTGGCTGGCTTAACAAATACTGTTGGTTAGAGTACAAAGAAAATGATGGCATGTTTGTGCATTTTGCATAAAACATAAACAGATGCCCAAATCAGGAACAGTTTGGGTACTCAGTGGGTAAGACATTCAGAGAAGATGCTATAAAAGGCATCAGAACAATACAGTTCACGTTGTTGCTTCTGAACTGGGAGCTAACTGCAGAATTTCAGCTTCAAAAGGTGGAATAGAGCAGGCAATGCAGCAGGCCCTGACCCTGAACAAGAAGCTTTGACGCATCCCTTCGCTGTATGTACTGGCTAATAAAAATGAGCTGCCTCACGAACTAAATATGGCTCACTGCTGGATCTCGCCAGAGCATTGGGATGCAAATACCTAGACAATATACATATTGCTGATGCTGTTAAATATCGTTCTGATCGAACTGTCAGAAATGGTTCTCTCTTTGGGTGAGGTGGTCAAGAGATCAGTTCTTACAGATTTGAAGGCTGCCAGATTTTTTCATATTTGGTGGGATAAACAACTGATATTGCTGTTATGAAGCAGCTCATTTTGTATGGTATGTACTGCAAAGAAGGGAAACCCAGAGTTTCTTTCCTGGGACTTGAGGAACTAATTGATGGAAAGGCAGACACAATTGTTAGAAAAATGCTGGAGTTCTCTGATAACAATCAAATCTCGGTTGATCACCTTGCAGGGTTAGGCAGTGATGGAGCAGCCGTTATGCTGGGCAGGCAAAACGGGGTGGCTAAAAAGCTGAAAGAAGTCATCCCAATTCTTGTTGAAAATCACTGTATGGCTCACCGGGAGGCCTTGGCTGTAAAGGCAGCAGCAAGTGAAGTGAACGCCATTAAAAAGTTTAATCAAACACTAGATCACTTATATAGATATTATGAAAACTCTGCTGTTCGCATGGCTGCCCTGAAAGAAATTCAGCAGGCAATGGAAAACCCTGTTTTAAAGCCTAAACAGGCAAAAGCAGTTAGGTGGTTGTCCCATGACGCAGCATGTGACACACTAAGGAAGATTTTCCCATCCGTTGTTACGTCCTTGCATAGAGAGGCCTCTGAAAGGCATGATCCCCAAGCTATGGGCCTAGTAAAAATGGTGGAAAACTGGGAGTTTTTCTCTATTTTATGCATGATGTGTGACATACTTCCACACCTTAGCATCTTATCTAAATGCTTTCAAACATCAGCTCTGAATTTTACTTATATAAAGAGACATTTACATTCCACTTTAGAGATTCTCAGGGCACGCCTACTGGTACCTGGTCAGTACTTCTCCTCCGTTTCGCCTGAACTAGTACTCCTGAATGATAATGGCCTGAAGTTGCCATTTAGCCAACCACAGTTAAATCATTTCAGAACCTCTGTGCATGACAACTTTATTAGGGCCCTAATTGCTCAAATTGAGCAAAGGTTTCCAAGCACAGAACTTTTGGATGCGTTCAGTATCTTTGACCCAGCATGATACCAGAAGGTGATATTGAAGAGTTGGAAGGGTATGGTACTGATAGCCTTGAGATTATTCTTGGTCAGTATGCTACTGTTGTGGATGTAGATGCTTCTGCACTGGAATGGGCTTCCCTGCGTAGTCTCATGTTCACAGAAAAGATGGCCTTTAAGACTATTTCTGATGTGCTGCACGCTCTAACTACTAAGTATGTAGACCTGTTTCCAAACATATCTACTTTGGCAGAACTGGCAATGATAATACCAATGTCAACTGCAGATTGTGAGAGGGTTTTTTCTGCACTGAATCAATAAAACGAGAGAACGAAATAGATTATGCCAGTAAAAGCAATGCACTTATGCTTATCTCAATTGAGGGCCCTGATGTTGACAGTTTCTTTATTTGGAAGCTGCAGCTCATTGGGCAGGACTGCGAAACCGAAGATTAGATCTTGGCCTTGCAGGCACTAGTAAAGAGTTGTAGTATGGCCTCACCAAAATGTCAAGACTCTCAAAAACTGTTGACTGGCCTGCAACTAGAATGCAGAGGTTCTCCAGTATGTTTTATCACACTTTTCTTTTGCTATTGCACTCTACAGAGGCCTCCAGATCATCATCATTTGGGAGGCAGTATAGCGCAGTGGTTTAAGGCTCTGAGCTGCAAATCTGGTGACATCCAGCAGACCAGACCTGGGTTTGAATCCCACAGCTTCCACTTGCATACTGTGTGACCCTGAGCAAGTCACTTAACTTCCCTGTGCTCCCAGGTCGCACCTGTAAAAAAGCTTTCAGCTTAGTGTGCTACTCCTGGTTAAACAACAAAAAAAATAAAAATAAAATCATATTACTCTTATTTCTTATTTCTTATGCATTTATTGCATCCCAACTGACTCCTCCCCCTGGTGACCCCGCCCCCTGTGGCTCCTCCCCATCACCACCGGTCTATATTTTCACGCAATGTGGAACACTGAACTCCCTGTATGTGTTTTGGTCCAGACCATGTTCGTGTTGCCTAACAATGCAAATGCTTGTAGTCTCTTGCGACCCCACTATGTTAGCTTGTTTTGATTACTGATTTGATATACTTACCTTTACAGTTTGTTTTTCACCTTGTGCATTTTAGCTTGCATGTACTGTACAGTGTTCATTTCAGAGTGGGCGATTGGGACAATTACCACAGTCTTCAATTTTGACCCACCGTTTCTTCTCCCTGGGGGACAACCTGCTCACTGTTACAATGGTCTTAAACTGCTGCTTTACAGATCTGGGCTCTATTATTTTTCATTTGACCCTTACTGTTTATTCCCAGTGGGTTAGTGTCCCACGTAGATAAATATCTGAAAAGAACCCTGATTGTAACTATTCCCGCTGAACAGTGTGTTAACCTGTTCACTGCTGCTGTCCTCCGTGGGACCCCATGAAAACAGGGTGTTGCATCTCATCGGGTTATCCCGGTTGGAGTAATTTCAAATAAGTAAATACTTCAAACAACTATCTTTCAAAGCAGCATGAATGTACACTAGCACAACATACAAGTACATGGAATATTTAGAAATAATCCCCATTAGTTAAAGGAGTAGTACACCCAGAATTTGCAAAAACATAAGTTGTGCAGTGTGTTTTGATTTGTGTGTGAAGTCCTAGTATGTCCTTCCCTCTGTCTGCTATTAGGAGTTTTTCCTAAATTAGTCTGCTAGCTTTATGGTAGTTTTACGACTCCGGGGATCTCCATCTCAGCTAGGTTTATTGCATTCCTTGTTTCTACAATGCTTTCTGTCTCATGTGATAGTGCTGTAGCTGGGACCTTTGCAATCAGTTCACAACAGTAGAGATGGCTATATATTTTTTTTATGTACTTTTTATCCCCTACGTTCCCCACTCCTTCGGAATGCAAGTTCCCTGACTTACCCTCGATCCCGCTCGAGCCACTACTCCAGCCTCACATGGCAGCTGGCCCCGAGGTATCCCGGCGTAACCCTTTCGCCAGGTGGGTCCCTCTCCTTCGAGGAGGAAGGCACCGGGAGGGGGGTTACCAGCGCACTCTTAGTAGGTTCTGGGTGCTGCCGAGGTGGAGAGAGGGCTCCCTGGAGGACTTCGGCGGTAGCAGAGCGTGGCAGCCGTCATCCGGTGGACCACTGGAGCTGTTTCCAGTTTTCTGGGTTCCCCATCGCGCCGCTTGTGTAGTGCATCCAGTCTCCACTGGTGGCTGCTGCCGAGTGAGGTCTTCCCCAATCCCACCCCAGGATAGGAGAGCAGTCTTTCAGACGCTCGATCCTGTCCTCCCCCTGCCGAGCCCCGGCACCTTGACTCCGTTCCTGAACCCGGGTTGCCGGCTTGGTTTGAGGTAAGGCGCCAGCGCCTCAATCCTCTAAGCCACCGGGCCGGCAGAGATGGACTTATTTTAAAAACTATACAGAGTTCTGCTTGATGATTACCCTCATTGTAAAGGTCTTTTTGTTGTGAACAATTGTGACACTGGTTGTGTATGTGTGACTTGTATGGTTTTCATGATATTTACATTTGTTTGGCATGTCTACTAAAGTGTTCACTCAGAAAAAAATGTCTGCTGTTTGCAAATGCATCTGCACACATGGCAAATAAATCTAAATATCTTGAAAACTAAAAACTACACAAAAACAACAAGCAGCAGAGTTGTTCAGGACAAAAAGAATTTTACAATGTGGGTAGTCGCTAAGCTGAACTCCTTACAGTTTTTAAAATATTTGCCATTTGAAGTGGGAAATTTGGTTAAAAAAAAAAGCAAATTTGGTTAATTAGATGGCTATATTTTAAAAACTGTACAGAGTTCTGCTTAGTGACTACCCTCATTGTAAAGGTGTTTTTACCCTGAACAACTTTGCTTCTGGTCATTTTTGTGTAGCTTGTAAAGTTTCCAAGATATTTAGGTTTGTTTGGCATGTGTGCAGATGCGCTTGCAAACAGCAGATGCTTTTTTTTTTTTCTCTGAGTGAACACTCTAGTAGACCTGTCAAACAAATGTAAATATCTTGAAAACCACACAAGTTACACATACACAACCAGTGGCACAGTTGTTCACAACAAAAATACTTTTACAATGAGAGTAGTCACCAAGCTGAACTATGTATAGTTTTTAAAATATAGCTACCTCTACTGTTGAGAACTGATTGTAAAGCAGTGCTTGCTGCAAATCTGCTGTCCCGACTATAGCACTGTCGCATGAGACAGAATGCATTGTAGGAACAAGGAATGCAATAAACTTAGTTGAGATGGAGATCCCCAGGAGTTGTAAAACTACCATAAAGCTATTTGGATAATTCAGGACAAACTCCTAATAGCAGACAGAGGGAAGGACATACTAGGACTTCACACACAAATCAAAACACTCTGCACTACATATGTTTTTGCAAAGTCTGAGTGTACTACTCCTTTAAGGACGATGTCATGATTTTTAAAAT
Source organism: Neoceratodus forsteri (assembly GCA_016271365.2). NCBI lineage: Eukaryota > Metazoa > Chordata > Ceratodontiformes > Ceratodontidae > Neoceratodus > Neoceratodus forsteri. The sequence continues at coordinate 506,743,650 of CM028129.1, forward strand.
AAGATAATCATTACACCAGCATCAGTGGGATAACACTTCACCCAATCTAATCACTCACTTGTGGACTTATCAGTACTGGTATTTAAAACTTCAGAACTTAATAGGAAAGAAGGACATCTGAGCTTATGCTTATTCAAGTTGATTCAAAACAACATGGTCTGAACAGACAGGGCTCATGATACACTGTCTGGACCTGTGACATAAACACTGCACCTCCTAACAGTAGGTCACTTAATTCTGTTGCAGCTGTGAGGGAGACACCAAAAGGGTGGGAGTATTCAAAGGTCTGCCCCTTAAGGGAAGTTGGTGGCCTTGTGGTGGACAGAGGACCTCACAGAAAGGTGTGTTCACTTTTGGAGAGGGGAAGGGATTTCAGTCCTGTTAAAAGATACTACCAGCTGTGCAGACGATTCTGTGGGCTGCAGATACAGGGATCAACCTTAACTTTTGTTGTTTTTTTTTTTTTGCACTAACCAGCAGGACAAATTGATTGAAAATTGCACTAGCCTGCAGATGGTTGTACTAGTCTACAGTTATAATGGTACATTTTTATCCCTTATACAGGAAAAAATGCAAATCAAGAAATAATCTGATTGGCGTACGTTTATCCTGCTGCCACATTACTTCCTGCCCCAGCAAAAAAAAATGATGCAGTGCAGTCTCACACAGTGTGTTCGCCCCCACATTGTTTTGTACCATGGCCCACTCTCTTCCTCTTCTGCACCCACCCCCATCGGACCAGAGGATCCCACAACAGTAAATGTTCAGTCAAGCAGTCCTAGCTTTGCACACACAATAACCAACAGCTTATTAAAAAATATATACCAAATAAATGTAAACATGATGGTTCCAAGAGGAATAAGCCTACCTGGATGAATAGATCCATTAAAAAAAAAATGATAAATAGAAAAAACAGACTGTTTAAAAAGTATAACAGTCATGGTATACTTTTAAAACTATAAATCATACAGAGGAAGCCTTAAACAGATTAAACTAAAAATCATGAGAGCATAAGCACATTTTGAACTAACACTTGCAAAGTTAAAGGTTGCAAAAAATCTTTTTATTCACGTGTAAACAGCAAAAGGAAAGGAAATAAAATGATAGGATCCTTTATAAATACTATGGGACAGGTAGCTACCCCCGAAGAGATGGCTGACATTCAAACAGATATTTTTGTTCAGTTTTTAACACCGGTAACCAAAGTACACATTGTGGGAAATACAGTTCAAGTCCTGGACAAATTATTATCAAGGTCAAAGATATACATGATAGGTTATTGAAATTAGATGTCACTAAATCTCCAGGTCCTGATGACATGCATCCCAGGGTATTAAGGGAATTGACTGCTGTTTTAGCCCCCCCCCCCAGTTACGTATGTCTTTCAGACCTCTCTGGATCTAGGTAAGGTACCTCTGGATTGGAAAATAGCTACAATGGTTCCCATCTTAAAACAAACATTTGTCAATGCCGAATGTTTGCTTGCTGGCATTGGCATTGGTAGTGTAGAAGTTACAGAGCTGCATAATAGGAATGGCAGCGAAGTGTTGAACTAAAGCCAACCCCACCACCACCCTGCAGAGAGTGACAGGCATTGGGGTGTGCCTTTGGGTCGTCGGGCATAACGACCACGCCATTTCACCACACCCTAACCTGCAGACACTGACAAGTGTCACGGTGTGCCTTGGGATCTTTGGCCCTTATGCGCACCCCATTCCATCAGGAAATACGGTGAGATGGGTGCGGTATAGGAGAATGGGGTGATGTTTGGGCCAGAAGAGTCCGAGGCACACCTTGATGCCTCTCACTGGCTGCAGGGTGTGGGTGGGGTGGAATGGTATGAGCATGACAGGCAAGAATCCCAAGTCACACCCCTGATGCCTGTCATTCTCTACAGGGTGGGGCGTTATGGTCGGAAACCCTAACGCCTGAGGCATTCGTTGGTATTTTCACTCCAAATTTTCAGCATGTTTTTTTTGTGACCCCCACCTCATGAACAGTGGCAATATCAGTTTGTTAGCCGAAAACTGCTTTTGCACAGCGACTATGGCATTTGGCACCACAGGTGCAAAAACACATTCTGAACAGGATGTGAAAAATGACAGAGGTACTGTTAATGGGGAGCTGTAAAAAATGGCAATGTTGAAAATCTGCTGTGAAAATCTTAAAAAAAAAAATGGTGAAGTCATGAGCGTGTGTAGAAACTGTGCAACTCACACCCGTAATGTAACTAGTTTGGGGAATTTTTTACAGCAGATTGTTAACACAGGCATTTTGGGACCTCCGATCATGAACAGTGTCAGTGTGATTTTCTTTATCTGTCCCGAACAATGATTTCCCACAGTGACCACGCATTTCTGTGCTGAAAGTGTGAAAACATTTCGGCCATGTTGTGGAAAATGACAGCTGTACTGTTCATAAGGAGGTGTGGAAAAATGCCACTGGTGAAAATCTGGACTGAAAATATTACAAATTCATGAACTTACGAAGGTGCGTGGAAACTGCGCAATGCTCACTCGTAATATAGTCATTTTATGGAGTTTTGTCACCAAATTTTCAACATAGCCATTTTAAGACTTCTGCTCATGACCATTGTCACTGTGATTTTCTTAATCTGTCCCAAACATTGTTTTCGCATACTGACTGTACCATTGTGCGCTACATGTGTGGAAACACATTTTGGGCGAGATGTAAAAAATGGTAGCTGTACTGCTCATAAGGAAGTGCGGTAAAATGGCACTGTTTTTTTTTTCTTTTTTCCTGGCGGTACCACCGTCTGCCCTCCGCCCTGGTCATGGCCCCCGGAGACCTCCACCACCGCCTATAGCTGCTGAGGACCCCGATCACCCCCGGCTTACCCCCCGGAGGGTTGGGCCGCAGGCCACCTTCGTGACCCCGGAACTGTGACTGGTTGGGGTCCCGCAGCGGCGGTGGCGAGGCTCTCCGGGGAGGGCTTCATCCTACGGTGGTCCCGCCCGCCATTTTTCCAATTTTTTCCTCGAGGAGGTGGGGACGTGCAATGACGCCAGCGTCTGCCCCGCCTCCCCAACTCCCCACGTCAAGCGTCGGCAGCACTAGATCTCCTGGCCTCCGCCAGGAGTCCTCAGCGCTCCGAGCGCTACCCGCACCCTCCCCCGGAGTAGGAGAGCTGTCCGTCGGACGCTCGATCCTACTCCCCCCGGCCGGCCCTCTGGCGGCGTCCAGGTCCGTTCCGGGCAAATTCGCTGCGCCAAGAAATCCACCGCTCGCCCGACGGGCGGCACTAAAATGGCACTGTTGAAAATCTGGTGTGCAAATATTACAAATTACAAACTTGCCAGCGTGCGTAGGAACTGCGCAACGTGCGCTCCTAAACAGTCATTTTTGGGAATTTTTTCACCAAATTTTCAACATAGCCATTTTAACACCTCTGCTCATGACCAGTGTCACTGTGATTTTCTTAATGTGTCCCATACATTGATTTCGCATACTGACTGCACCATTGTGCGCTACATGGGCAGAAACGCATTGTGGGCGAAATGTGAAAAATGACAACTGTACTGCTCATAAGGAGGTGTGTTAAATGGCAATGTTGAAAATCTGGAGTGAAAATATTGAAATTTCGCAAACTTACGAGCGTCGCATAGGAACTGCCTTTCATAAAAACAGTCATTTTAGGAATTTTTCCACAAATTTTCAAAATAGGCTTTTGAGAGCCCACCTTATGAACACTGGCAGTGTCGTTTCGTTAATCGTTCCGGAAAGGTAATTTCACTCAGTGGCTGCGAAATCACCCTTCGGGCCTGAGTAACGCCATGACAGTGACAGCATTCATGAGAAGGGGGCCCAAAAACCCCATGTTGAAAATTTGGGCCCAAAAATGCCTGAGATATGCAACAAAGTTGAAAAAACCCTATCTATCCCATTATACAGCTTACCGGCATTTCCTCAGTTCGCGGTCGGCTTTAAAGAGTGCAGACATGTTCCTGGTCCACGAAGATCGTCGTGCGAGCTCGGAGATAAGTATGGGGTGGGGGGTGTGGGGAGGCAGGATCGCGGTGGGTGGGTGCGGGTTGTGGGAGGGGCAGGGAGAAGCGCCGAGGGACAGTTTTTGTATTTACAGTTTTTTTTTTCTAAGACTACGAGGGACGAAGACTATGAGGGACGTTTGCCACGCTGGGGTGGGCTCCCAGCGTGGCAGCTGGAAGGCTGTTGGGGGAGCTGGAGCCGGCGAAGTTAGGCATCCCGTCGGCCATATATCAATTGCCCGCTGGGGTGGGCTCCCAGCGTGGCACCAGACTCTTTAGAGGCGTGCAGCCGGCGGGGGATTAAGAGCTTGCCCGGCTATACAGTATGCGTGGGGGGGCGTGTCAGCGCGCAATATGCATGCGGCGTGTTGGGGAGCTCTGCTCACTGAAGCAGAACTCTCCTTTCAGCTGTATGCCACTGCATTTTCAGCTGTCATAGACAGCTGGAGCAGTGATTGTTGCACTGCGACTGCGCCTGCAAACACACTGACTGAATTGGAAGAAGCTGACACACCTCTGGAAAACTCGGATGATGGCACTATGTTTCTTGCACATGCGTGCAAGCAAACATAAAAAAGGGGCTAGGTCCAAACCAGAAAATTTCAGACCAGTGAGTTTGACTTCACTAATGGGAAAGGTCTTGGAAGGTGGTAATTAAAGATGTAATTACAATGCATCTGGAGGTTAATGGATTGGTGGACCAATTACAGCATGGGTTCACTAAATCCAGGTGTTGCCAGACAAATCTGCTGGCTTTTTATGAAAATGTCAGTAGGGAACTGGACATTGGAAATTCAGCTGATGTGGTGTATATGGACTTTGTGAAGGCATTAAACAAATTGCCTCACATAAAATTATTAAAACTGTTGGAGAAGATCAATCTGAATTCTAACATTTGTAACTGGGTGTCAGCATGGTTGCAAGAGAGACAACAAAGGGTATCCATTAAGGGTATGTTTTCAAATTGGTCTCCTATTACTAGTGGCATACCCCAGAATTCTGTTTTGGGACCTAGTTTATTTAACATAAGTATATATATATATATATATATATATATATGTGTGTACGTATATATGTATATATATGTAGCCTCCCTTCAAGCAAACAATTCAAGGGTATGGTTATATAAGTTCGCTGATGATTGTAGGGTGGGGCAGTTGTGAACACTCAGGAAGAAGCGATGGAATTGCACAACACCATAGATGGCATTTCTGATTGGACCACTACTAATAAGTTGGTTTTGAATACTACAAAATGCAAAGTAACGCATGTGGGCAAATTAAATAAACATAATAATTACAAACTTGCAAGTTCACCGCTTACAGTTACTAACGAAGAAAGAGATTTGGGTATTACAGTTAGTTCCGATCTTAAATTTAGTACCCATTACATAGAAACATAGAATTTGACGGCAGATAAGGACCGCTTGGCCCACCCAGTCTGCCCATTTCCCTACCTACTGGATAAGCTGCAGATCCTAGTTAACCAGCAGCCTACTTCTTCCTAACCCCACCCCCCAGAATTGCCTTATGACTATCCCATGCATGCTTGAATTCCACCACTGATTTTGACTCCACAACCTCCTCCGGAAGGCCATTCCATGCATCCACAACCCTCTCTGTGAAAAAATACTTCCTTAAATTACCTCGGGCCGCCCCCCCTATCTTCAAATTGTGCCCTCTTGTTCTTGCACACCTCTTTTTTTGAAAGATGCTACCCTCTTGGACTTTGTTGATTCCCTTGAGGTACTTGAAAGTTTCTATCATGTCCCCCCTCTCCCTCCTTTCCTCGAGGCTATACATATTAAGCTCCTTAAATCTCTCTTCATATGTCTTCCGGTGCAGACCCTGCACCATTTTAGTTGCCCTCCTCTGGACAGCTTCCATCCTGTCTATGTCTTTGCGGAGATTGGGTCTCCAGAACTGCACACAGTACTCCAGATGGGGTCTCACCAGCTGTCTGTACAGAGGATAATAACTTCTGTTTTCTACTGGTGATGCCTCTCCTATGCATCCCAGTATCCCCCAACCCTCCTTGCTGCCTTCTCACATTGCTTGCCCACCTTAGGTCATCTGATATGACTACCCCAGGTCCCTTTCCATTTTTGTTGTTGTTAGTATCTCACCCCCCATTGTGTACTCTTCCCCAGGGTTTTTGTTTCCCAGGTGCATTACCTTGCACTTCTTAGCATTGAATCTAAGCTGCCATACATTTGACCATTCCTCTAACCTTGCCAAGTCCCTTCTCATCCTTTCCACCCACCCTGTGAATCAACTCTGTTGCAGATCTTAGTGTCATCTGCAAGAGACATACTTTCCTTCAGTCCTTCTGCAATGTAAGCTATAAGACATTGAAGAGGACTAGTCCTAATCTGAACCCTAGGTACCCGCTAGTAACCCTCCTTTCTTCTGAGTGGACTCCATTTACTATTACTCTCTGTCCTATTCTCCAGCCAATTCTTTACCCAGGCTGTCATCTTGGGACCCACTCCCAGGCTGGCTAACTTGTATATTAATCTTTGTGTGGGACTGTGTCAAATGCCTTGCTAAAGTCTAGGTAGGCCATGTCCACAGCCCTCCCTGATCTACTACTTTGGTCACCCAGTCAAAGAAATCTATCAGATCTGTCTGGCATGACCTTCCGCTGTGAATCCATGCCTAGGGTCCTGTGCCCTCTGGCCTCTAGATACTCGACAGTTCTTTCCTTTAGAAGTGATTCCATCATTTTCCCTATCACTGAGGTTAAACTAACAGGTCTATAGTTTCCTGCTTCTGCCTTGCTCTCACTTTTGTGAAGGGAATCACATCTGCCCTCCTCCAGTCCTCGGGTACCACCCCATCCTCCATGATTTGTTAAAGAGGGTAGTCAGTGGTGTCACTAGTTCTACCCTTAGTTCTTTTAGAATTCTGGGCTGAATCCCATCAGGCCCCATTGCTTTGTCCACCTTCAGTTTAAGAGTTCTTTCAGAACCCTTTCTTCTGTAAATGGGCTGGTATCAACTTCTGTATCCAGAGTGTTACTACTGTTTGTTTTATGTACCTCCCCTCTTCCCTTGTAAATACTGAGCAAAAATATTTGTTTAGTATCTCCGCCTTTTCACAGTCTCCTCTGCCCACCCTCCCTCCCTCCCTTTATTAAGCCTCACTATCCCTCCTTGGTCTTCCTTTGCTCCCTGATGTATGTATAAAGGTTTTATCCCCCTTCTTAACTGAGTTGGCTATCTTTTCCTCGGTTTGGGCCTTTGCTGTTCTGACTGCCTTCCAGCCTCCTTTTGCTTTAACTGATACAGTTCTCTGTCCTGCTCCTGCTGAAGTTCCTTGTACTTCCTGAATGCTTTCTTTTCTCTTGAACCTTCACTGCCACTTCCTTTGAGAACCATAGTGGTTTCTTACATCGTCTTGTTTGTTTATTTGCTTCACACAAGAGCATTACCTCTGTGATGGCAGGTTTTATTATTCCCCATTGTTCTTCCACCCTCCTTCCCGCCCATTTGCTAGTGCATTCCTTAGGCACTCACCCATTTGAGCAAAGTCAGCCCTCCTAAAGTCCAGTACTTTTGTCTTTGTATGGCTTGACCTCTATTGCTGTGTTTATTGTGAACCATACTGTTCGATGGTCACTAGTTCCCAGATGGCTACCCACTTCTACATCTGTGATCCTCTCTCCATCTCCATTTGAGAGTATCAAGTCTAATATTGCTCCCTCTCGAGTGGGCTCCAGTACTAGTTGTCTAAGGCATGCCCCCTGTAGGGCATCTAGAATAACTGCACTCTTCGGAGTGGCAGCTTCGTAGGTGTCAGATTTAAAAAAAAAAAAAGGCAAACCAAAACTTAAGTTGCATTTTAAGATCTATTGCAAGCAGGGATGCAAAAGTATTAATTCCAGTCTATGTAGCTCTGGTGAGACCCTATTTATTTATTGAATTTTGTTAGGAGTACGCCGTTCAGGTGTGGTCCCCTCAAAATAGGGAAGATATTATTAAATTAGAGTCTGTCCAGAGGAGATTTACCAAATCTATACACGGGTTACATAGAAACATAGACTTTGACGGCAGATAAGGATCACTTGGCCCACCCAGTCTGCCCATTTCCCTACCTACTGGATAAGCTGCAGATTCTAGTTAACCAACAGCCTACTTCCTGCCACACCCCACTACAATTGCCTTGTGTCTGTCCCATGCATGGTTGAACACTAAATCATATCTAGATAGATTGACTTCCCTTAATCTATATTCTTTGTGTTATAAGAGGTTCGAGGGTGGGGGTATGTGCCTATTGTATAGGGTAATTGGAGATGTAAACTGTCGAACTGAGCTAGGAATTTTCCCTAGGACAGATGAGCGTGGTAGTAGAAGGCGTAACAAACAACTGATCGATCTACGTGGAAGCGTAACACAAGAAGGCACTGGTATAGTCAGAGGGTGGTTACTGCGTGGAATGCTGTACCAAGGACCATAGTTAACAGTGGTAGCATGAAACGGTTTAAAGACAATTTCGACTTGCATTTTGGCTAGATAACAAATAAGTTTTGAATTTAGAAGTAAAAAGGCAAGCTTTAAGGATGTGAGTATATTTGCTTAAATACATCTATGAAATCTATGAGATCTTGCACCTCACCACACACTCACCCACAGGGCAATGAACAGAGTCTGGCAGAAAAAGATACTCTTGGCCTCAAGCCTGTGATCAGCCGGAGACTGGGACTTCTAGAAGGTTTTGTTAAGTCATAACCCTTGCAGGGCTGTGGACTGCTATATCAGTCCAGAACTCTAGTACGTTCTAATTCTGTTGGCAGTCTAAGGGTTAAGTGAGTCAGGGGCAGATCTAGGATTTGTTTGGGAAGGAAGCTACACAAACCTAGGGGGCTTGGGAAACAGAAAACTTGATGACATTTTGTTTATATACACCAGGCACAAAAGTATCTACCTCAACAATAACTGATTTTTTTTTCCAAATTGTTCTTTCATTAGCCTTGGGGAAAGAGTACCCATGCATCTCTGTTTCTGTATGGAAGGATCTGTACACCCCAGGAATGCCTATTTTAACCTTTCAAATTATATATTTTATTAAGGTTTATTTTTGTACCATAGATGCTCCAAAGCATTGTTTTTAGGATGTAAGGACATGCTGGATGAGATAAGGGTGGGACTGCATGGATGGCATTTTTTATTTTATTTTTTTTTATTTTAGTCTTTGGTAACCACAAGTGCCTGTTTTCAGGAGTGACGTGGGAACACTGGGGAAGTTAAGTGACTTGCTCAGAGTCTCACAGTATGCAAGTGGAGGTTGTGAGAATCAGATCCAGGTTTGCTGGATGTACCAAGCTCATTCACAGCTCGTTAGGCTATTCTGCCAGCCCTATTGACCTGTATGGTCCAGTAAAGAGCTGTGGACCCCTACACACTACACACTGCAGCCAGTAATGTCAGCTGCAGTGTGTGTCTAAGGATGGTCATTTCACAGTCTGGTCTGCAGTGGTGTCTACGGAGAGTACAGAGCTTGGGAGACTGGGAAGGGAGAAGGAGCAGCTATGGTGAGACTGGGATAAAAACCACCACCTGCAGGACAGACCATTGTCGTCCAAGCACAGATCGGGAAGCATGGGAAAACCAGGAGCAGTTATAACTATTTATAAAGGCAGTACAAACAGGGAAAACCAAGTCTTTCGGGGGTATCTCTTAATTCCAAGTTTCAGTCTTTTACTCTCCTTGTCTCCCTAGCAAAAGCATTGCTGCTCATTCTATAAGCCTTTGGGAACTCATTAAGAGAGCCTGCATTTCACAGAATGTTTTTGTAAGTTTCATTCCTTGCAGCTGGAGCAAAAAGAACATAGTGACCCAGAATTGACCTCTTGTTGACAGCTCTGGAAAGTTTGCAAACCTGCATCTTGGGTTGACCTGTTGAGTTCCAAATAGCTTTTTGCAATCATTTCAACAGTATAACTATATACAGTTTTAAACAAAGGGATCCCAGTATCAGTGACACTTCCACATAAAGATTCACATATATTTTTATAACTGCAGATATGCAAGGGGAGAAAAGACAGAAATAGCAAGGGATGGCAGAGAGATAGTAAGAGATGTAGAACTGTGAAACTGTTGGAGTGATCAGTTCCTAGGTCTCACAAGAAAATTGGTTGAGCAACCGGACAAGAGACAGAAAAGGAGAGGATAGAACAGACCCTTGCGTTTAACTCTTTCTGCATAACAAATGGGGCAGGGCCTCATTCAACCCTGTCACAGCCATGTATACGTTTTAGCATTTTGTCATTGAAATTTTAGATACAGACATCATCAAATGCAGATGAAGAGAAGGACAGATGTAGTCTCACTTCACAACAATGGTAGTAGGGTGGAGGCTGGCAGCTATAGACCAGTCAGCCTGACTTTGGTGCTGGGGAAATTATTGGAATTACTACTGAAGGAAAAGATGGTGGAATACCTTGAATCCAGTGGCTTACAGGACCCAAGACAGCATTGATTCACAGGAGGATGACTTGTCAAACAAATGTAATAGATTTCTTTGACTGGGTGACCAGGGAATTGGATCAGGGAGGAGCGGTGGATGTGGCACACCTAGCTTTCAGCAGGTCTTCGACACCGTTCCACATAGGAGATTAGGGAGCAAGCTGCGTTGCCTAGGAGTGGGACCAAAGATGGTAAACTGGGTAAGAAATTGGCTAAGGGATGAGAGACAGAAGGTGGTGGCAACGGATTTCACTTCGAGGAAGGGAGGGTGACCAGCGGGGTAACACTGGGATCAGTCCTCTTTAATGACTTTATTAGCGATATTGCAGAGGAGCTGGATGAAAAGGTCTGCCTATTCGCAGATGACACTAAAATCTGCAACAGGGTAGATAGACACTCGGGGTGGGGGGGTATATGGAAAAAAATTAGAGTGGATTTGAAAAAGTTAGAAGAGTGGTCAAGGGTATGGCAACTTGGCTTCAATGCAGAAAAGTGCAAAATCATGCACTTGGGGGCAGGGCACAGAAACCCAGGGGCAGAGTACAAATTGGGAGGAGAGGTATTGACTACCATCCAATGGGAAAGAGACGTGGGGGTTATAGCTGATGATCTAAAGGTGGCTAGGCAGTGTGACAAGGCAGTTGAGAGAGCTAGCGGGATGCTGAGATGCATGGGGGGGGTATCACCAGCAGAAAGAGGGTGGTGGTGTTTGTCACGCATCCCTGGCCCCCAAACCCTGGCAGGCCAGTAGGACCTCCTGTTTGCAGAGAGGATCCGCCTATTCAGAAACTCGTGAGCAGGAGTAAGAGTTTCAGGAAGACTTACCAGCCTTCCTTTTCCCAGTGGGAGGTTCTCTTGTGAAGTTTTGAGTTCCCTTGACTCTGCACTACTTTCGGTATTTGAATCCCACCACGGCCACTGGCTACGTCTTGCCTAAGCAGTTTGGGTACGATAGCTGATTGGTACTATCCATCAAGGCACACAGTCTTTTTAAAACCCTTCTGTTAAAATGTTAAATCACACAATCAGACCACCAGGCAGAGTTGATAAGAAAATCATAAAAGTTTACTTAACATAAAAGCAATATAGAAAAGTCTACAGTTTGGATGAACTTTGAAATGCTGACAGTATCAAAAGTAAAACTGGATGGTTTACAGAAAACACTAAATACTGTAACATCAAAACAAGGTATTGTTTTAGTATTAGAGTCCAGACAAGATTTTAAATGTCCTTGTAGAGATGAGTTCTTAAGCAGCAGTTGTGTAGCAAGTGTTTATTCCAAATCAGTTCCTCTGAATGTCCTTTTAAAAAAAGTCTTTAGGTTCTTTACTTGGTGGAAAGTCTTGGTTTCCAAAATTCTGACTTAAAATCAGAATTTTCTGTTCAGTATATGTGACAAGTCAAACTTTCCACACACTCGGGTCTGGTTTTAGAGATTTTTCCGGGCCTACACATATACTTCTGGCTTACAAGTATATGCCAGCTGGTCAGACTATCTCACTTCCAGCTAAACCATTTCACAACTGCCCTGCATTCAAAAATATGTCTGATTATTTACATGATGGTCATTTTACACACCCACCTTTTTGTTTCCTCTGGGGAGGGGTTAAATGGTTCCAAGACAATACAGATATTAGTTTGTAACAGTTTGCCTCTTCCTGCAGGTGTCCCTGTGGTACCATGTCAACCACAGTGACATCTGGTCCATGCATTCGGCTTAACCCTTAACCCGTGGGTCATCCTCTGACCTCTTTCTGTCATAGAAAGCTAGATACTCAGTTTTGTCTAAGAGTTATATTTTCCTGGCTCAATAAAACTGTCTCCCTTATCTGGAGACATATCAGGTCCACACTAGCCTTTATAGAAATTCTGGTTATTTTGTAGTTACCTGTTTAGGGACAGTATCTTAATTCTAAAGTACATTGCAGCTTATACAATATGAACCCACATAAATGGATATAGGCCTATCATGCGAAAGTGTTATCCTGTATAGATCACTGGTGATACCTCACCTGGAGTACTGTTTCTAGTTCTGGAGACCTCCTCTCTGGAAGGGCATAGAAAAAGTGGAGGCAGTCTAGAGGAGGGCAACCAAAATGATGCATGGTCTGCATCAAAAGTTCTATCAGGAAAGACAGAAGGATCTCAATATGTATACCCAGGAACGAAGGGAGAGCTGGGATATGATAGAAACTTTCAAATACCTCACAGATATAAATAAGGTACAATAGGGAAGCATTTTTCAGAAAAGATGCTCAAGGACAAGGAGTAATGCTAAGAAACTGGAGGGGGTAGACTCAGGGGAGATGTGAGGAAGTACTTCTTCACGTAGAGGGTGGTGGATGCCTGGAACAGCCACCCAGCGGAGGTGGTAAGGACAGAAACTGTAACAAGGTTCAAGAAAGCTTGGGATAGGCATAAGGGAACCTTAGTGATAAGATTGGGGGGGGGGGGATAAGCCGGAGATCAAGTAGGTTCTGTGGTGATACAATGGCTAGGGAAAAACCGGCAGACTACGTGGCCCAAGCGGTCCTTATCTGTTGTCAAATTCTGTGTTTTCTAAGTTAAGGAAATTGGAAGCTAGTGACTTAACAGCACTCTACCCTTGATCACAGTCTGGACACTAGCTGAAAGTCCTAATAGTGGACTGATAATTACTCACATTGAGCTTTTTGTAGGATCCTCTATTGTGCTGCCTGTTAATTGCAGCTGTTAATGAGCTGTTAATCACACCAGGCCATCTGGAACATGGAGGGAGATTAACATAAGGACTAGAGCCTGCTAAAGTAGGGATTTACTTGAACTTCATTGACAGCCATGGAAAACCTGCACTAGTCAAAATGGACAAATAGAGTGCTAGCTGCACTAGTCCTTGTCAATTTGCACTATGCCCTGGGCTAGTAAAACAATGTTAAAATCGACACCTGCAGATAGTGTGAGTGATGACCGTCTACTAGTTATGTGCATGTGGTTTTGATATAAATATATATTTTAGACTTCTGCTTGGGAAGTGGCAAAGCATCATGGAACATGGGATTTGAACAGAGAGAAAAGAAGGGTCTACTGTCACTGACCCAGTGGATAAACTAATTAAAAGCTTCCTTTTGACACCTATCTGTCAAAGCCTGTGTTAGCTGCTGTAACAGGTTGTAAAACCAGCCACTGCTTTGAACCTAGAAAACTAGCCATAAAAGACTGCATTTTTACGACATCAGGAGGGAAGCCAGTTCTGATGGATACCTGTGACAATTCACACAGCTAAGAGAAATGTATTTCAGGATGTTTTTCTGAAGATCAAAGGAGGAATGCTCTGATGAGGAAAGAGACGGTCGGTTATAATTTAATATTTCTATCGTTGCAGATTTTAAGCAAGCAGTAAGTTGACACCCTTTTGGGTATACCTGGTCATGTTACAAATTAATTAGGACTAACAGTGACCTCGTGCTGTGACCTCACAAGCTGGGTGGGACATCCCCATATTGTCAAGTTGCAGAGGGAACATTGTATACTTGTGTTTGGACTTTCAAGACACACTTGTGTTCTGGACTCTTAAGAGGCGCTTCTGTCAAGTTAGGTAAACCACAACTGAAAACTGAGCTAGAACTAGTTAATTCAGTAAAAAGGCGTTTTGTTTTGTAATTTCAATTTCTTTTTTTTTTTTTGGAATGTACCATTCATGTTATATGTTCTGTGTTTTGTATTTTATTTACTGTTTTTAATTTTAGTAAACTTTTTGGTTTCCTTAATCCTGTCTAAGACATTTTTTCATTTTGACTGTGCATGCTGGAACAGTGTAGATAATTCTGACATAACTGTTAAAGTGCTAATAGTGTGTCACCATATGCAGCAAGGTAAGGAAATACCTAGGTCTCAGTTGAGTCAGAAGGGGGATTATGAACCAGGCTGTGTGCCCGCTGGACTAAGTATTGCACTGCTTTCCTTGAAGAGGGTGTGATATTTGCACCTGTTACCTGGGCATGCTAGCTAAAAAGAGTTCATATTTGATCCCAGGACTCGAGACTGGTAGTTGCTCGGACTCAAAACAGACAGGAGGGTTTCCCTGTTTGTCTCCTGTTCACATATTGCACTTCGAGGTTGGGCACTGGGGGAGCAGAGGGCCTGACCCCTGAAGTGCATTTGTGACAGATCAGCCTACTGTTTGTATAGGGAATCCCAAGCTGGGATGGACATCTGAGATGCTTCCTGTGGCAGAAGGTATGGGGAGATTGCCAGACACTGTCAGAGGGCAGGCTGAGGTACGCGTTGCTATGCTGGTGCCCAGCATACTGTCCGTTGAGAGTAAAGAGCTGGTTGACGTAAGGTGGCCAGAACCATGGTGGCCATCAGCAAGGAGTATCTAAGTGAAATCCTGTACAGCAGTGCTGCCTCCTGCAAACCAGCTGAACTGATAATGCAGTATCATGTATTGTGCAGGAAATGTATGAACCCAAAGCTCATAGCAAGGTGGCAGATATGGTAAATTTGGAGTGCAAAAGGCTCTGTCCCAATGTATAATATCACCCACTGGTGAATATCAAGGAATAAGAAGTCGTGGGGCTCCCGAGGATGTGTAGAGGGTACAAACTTAACAAAGGGACCCTATGGTTCTGACTGCTGTCCAGCATCAGGCTAGAACCTGTCTTAAAGTGCTGACCAGAATAGCGGTTGGGTGACAGTGTTCCATATGTGCAACTATAAGTATGTTGGTAAACTTGACAGTCACTTTACAGTGTGATTTATTACTGTTCTCACAGAAAGGGAAAATGGATCAGAGTAAACTTGGGAGTGAAAGTAATATGGTGTGTGTATTTAGATTTTTGATGTTGGGGAAGAGACCCTCCGGCGAGCAGATGCCACCTTATTCCTAGATGCGGTGGATATCCTTGTACTATGCCTGGCCCCACCTGATGCCAGGAAAGGATTAGATGGTGTCAGTCATCAGCTGAGTGAGAAATTACAGCAGCCGCAGCTCAGTGGATTCTTGGACTGCACAACATCTGGTCCAAGGATTGCATCTATTTACAATTTCTTTGGTCCAATAAAAGGCATCACATTTTGCAAAAAAATATCCCTCTTAAAAAATCTTGCTTATTTTCAGAAAACTTCTGGTTTAAACCACACATGACCCACTTTGTTACCTGGAGAGTATAGAACACAGGGCCAACCATTAACTCGCCCCCCCCCCCCGCATACCTCAACCGCAATAAAATATCTATACAGGCCACACACCATAGCTATAATAGTCGAAAAATGAAGCTACTACCCTTTCACGTAACCACTTGCATCCAGTGTAAATAGTTTGTATTACTTATCAGTAGAATGTTAGCTGTTTGGATGTTTCATCGTCTGGCCTTTTGGCCTTTGACAGGTGCTACTTACAGTGGATATCCTGATCACCTTTAAGACATAAAGTTCAGGTCACACAACTTCACTCAATTAAAGAGTAAAAGTTGCATAAGAGCTGGCCTGGTGGCGCTGAGGGTTGAGGCGCAGGACACCGCACCTCGTGCCATGCCGGCGGCCCTGGTTCGGGAACGGACTCGGGTCGCCATAGGTTGGCTGGGTAGGAGAGGGATTGAGCATCCGTCGGACTGCTCTCCCCCTCTGGGGGGGGGTCTCCAGTGTTGTTGTCCTACTGGCTCCAAGCGGAGGCTAGGGGTGGTACACCGGCGCTGCACCGGGTGAGAGAGGGCAGGCGCCGGAGGGAGTGGGTGCGGACATGTGCGCACTCCCCCCCAGTGGTGTTCTTGCACGCCCCTCTCTCTAGGGAGAAAAACAGAAAAAGATGGCGTCCCAGATCGTGGCGGCTTGATGGCCGCTGAAGGGTGCCCCGGCTTCGGGGACATCGCCGGAACTGAATTTGGACTTGATGGTGAGTGAGGAGGGGCTCCCACCACCCTGCCGCAGTGAGCAAGCCGTGGGAGTTTGCTGGTGAGGGTCCAAGGCAAGTCAGGGTGTGGACGGTGGCTTGAACTAATGCGTGGACGAGGCAGCCAACCGGGAAACCAGGTAGGAAAAAACACATAGCTGTAAAAAAAAAAAAAAAAGTTGCATAAGATGCACGATACATATATAGGTGTTGTTTTGGCTCCAGCTAAGTTGAACTTAAAAGACAACATACCACCCAACGCCTTATATGCAAAAGAAAACACATTAAGCAACAATAAAGATACAAGACAGAGATATCAGGGTGCCATTTTATTTTATTGTTGTTGATCATCATCACCACAGTAAGACTAACATACGTATACATATGCATATAGAAATTAATTACAGGTGTTCAGCCATAATGCAATATACAAATGCAGTTTTGCCAGCTAAAATAAAGAAAATGACTTCTTTGAAAAAATAATTCATAATGATAAGGATAAAATAAATAGAAAATAAAAGTCTGATTTAACGCAACAAACAGCATGCTGGCTGTTTTTCGTCCAACTTTGGGATGGGTCACTTTATGAAATGTTTACTTGGTATCCTGTTTTTTTTTTTTTTTTTATACTTATTTTATTAGAGACATTACAGATTCTCAGTATCTCATTTCTTTGGTTATATTTGATGTCCATTTTCTTTGTGAACAATACATGTTATTCATATTCCATATTTCTGAGTAAACAGCTTTTACATATCTCTAAAAAACACTAAAGTACATACAGTTCTAGTTTTTCATAAACTACTACTTCTAAGGGACCCTTGACTAATAAACTTATGGCTGATATCTACCTAAAAAAAATAGGTATGGGGGAGGATACATACCTAGAGAGCGGGAAGGAAGGGGGGGGGGACATTCAAAACTGTGATTCTTTATACAGATCCCAATGTGTCCATCTATTATTATATTGATTTAATTTATGGTTGACAATAAATGTAATTCTTTCCATTGCTTGTACTTGATCCAATATTTGTAACCAATCGGTAAGCTGCGGCACACATCGCTGCAGCCATATTTTTGTTATTGCTTTTATTGCGGCAATATTTGCCACTGCCCAGAGATAGCGTCCTTCTCTGCCTTTGATTTCCGAGGGACATAGCCCTAATATGATGTTCTCTGGGCCTATATTGCTATCTAGACTAAGCAATTTACTTAGGTGAAACCTTACTACATGCCAGTACGTCTGTATCTTTGGGCAGGCCCAAAAAACATGTGCCATATCTGCCTCCCCACTACCACACCCCCTCCAGCAGTCAGCTCTCAAACTCCTGTTCATTGAGACTAACCTCTTTTGGGGTCAAAAAATATCTCACTTTAATCTTCCAGGAGAATTCTTGCCACATTGGGGATGATGTAGTCTGCCAACTATTTCTAAAAATCTGGTTCCACTGTGCATTATTGAATCTTACCCCAAGCTCTTGCTCCCAACTCCTCTGTATGTGGGACGTGTTATGTGCCCTGTCCGCTATTAGATTCCAATATGACATTGTTATTGCTCCTTTTCCATGTGTCGTACTCCGAACTGATTCAAACACTTTGGGGAAAGGTCTCTTGTCCTCATAGTGAAGACTCTTTTGTATTTTGTCATTTATATAATCCCTTAATTGGTAATAATACAATCGGTCCCCTTCCATCCACTGATATTGCGCTTGGGCGCGCTCAGATGGTATAATTGTCATGCCCTGAAGTATTTGCCATGTGGCATATATACCCTTCTTTGCCTGCTTTTTATACCAGTTTGAGAGTTTAGCTGGAGGGAAATTCCTTTCTGTTGACCACCAGGTATATCTCCACGTATCTCTGGCCGTATATCCTCGTCTGACACCCTGAAGCCAACCCGCAAGTGTTACTTTAGCTGGGGTCAACATATCCCCTAACCCTTGGTTTTTGTTTTCCAAATCAAATAATCTGGAACCAAGCAGCATATTCCCTATCTGCTGCAACTCTATCTGTTGCCAGTGGGCTCTGTAACTTTGATGTACCCACAACAAAGCTATTTTCATCTGAACTGCAGTCCAGTAGTCCGCAAGAGCTGGGCAAGCCCTACCTCCTTCTCGCTTCGGTAAGAACAACGTTTGCTTGCCTATTCTAGGCTTAATGTTACCCTATATATAGGTCATGACCAGTCTTTGCCTACTTGCCATTACTTTTTGAGGTATCAAGCATGGTACTGTTTGAAACAAATATAGGATTTTCGGCATAATATTTGTCTTAACTATTTGTAACCTTGAATGAAATGGGAAGGGTATACTATTCCATTTTTGAAGGTCTGCGCGGATTTGTTTAATCAAAGAAGGGAAATTATCCTCAAATAGTGTTGTCGAAGACTTTCCTAGGTTAACTCCCAAATATTTGATAGTCTTGCACTCCCACCTCATGGGATACTTAGTCTTAGCCGGCTCGTCGGCGCAGCGGTTGAATTTCCGCTTGCGGCAGCGACCCGGGATGAGGAGGGCATCGCCGGAGGGCGGCGGGAGAAGGATTGAGCGTCCGTTGGACTGCTCTCCTTCTCGGGGAGGATGGGGTAGCATCCGGGCGATGGGGATTCTAGCGGAGGCTAGGAGCACCCACGCTGCCAGCTAAAGATTGTAGGAGGCGGGCGGACGCTGGACGCCATTGCACGACCCGCCTCCCGGAAAAAAGAGGAAAATGGATGGCTGCCGGCCACCCTCCATGAAACCGCCCGCGGCTTTTGATTAGCCCCTAGGCCAGTCCTCCGACCATTACGGTCTGCGGGATGCCTCGCTCTCCCCATCCGCAGCCCGCCGTGGGGCAAGCCACGGGTATCGGAGGACCCGAGGCCGATGTGGGGGGGTTGAAGCCGTTGGCCCGTGACCGGGCTGAACATTGGGTGGCCGGCAGCTAGGAGGAGGTGGAAAAAATGCAAATAAAAAAAAAAAAAAAAAAGGATACTTAGTCTTAATCTCATCTGGTAGAGCTGCAGCCATCACTAAGACCTCCGTCTTTGACCAATTAAGGGTATAACCCGATAGGGCTGAGAATTGATCGATTTGTTTAAAAACTTGAGGCAAGGATTTGTTAGGGTTCGTCAGGTAAAGCAGGACGTCATCCGCGTAAAGGGCTATTTTGTGCATGGAATCCCCTATTTTACCCCCATGATTGCATTGTCTTTCGAATACTCTACGCAAGGTTCTATATATAAAGGCGAAGAGCAGGGGAGAGGGCATCCTGCCGAGTTCCCTCTTCAATGTAAATGAGCCGGAAATGTGACCATTTGCTCTAATGTATGCTAGTGGGTGGGCGATAGTTTTCCCAAAAGGCTAGGAAAGGGGCTGGGAAGCCGAAGCCGGCCAGGGTACCCCAAAGGAAGGCCCATGAGACTTGGTCAAACGCTTTTTCCGCATCTAAACTCATCAAGTAAGCTGGTGTCCCTGACTTTTGTAAGTGTTCTATGATATTCACCGATCTCCTGATGTTATCTGAAGTTTGTCTTCCCATTACAAATCCCGTTTGGTCTAGATTGATTAATTCTGGCAACAAATGTTCTAACCTTCTAGCCAGTACCCCTGTTGTTATTTTGTAATCTGTATTTAAAATAGAAATTGGTCTATACGAATTGCATAGCGTGGGGTCCCTGGCCGGCTTCCGCAACACCGAAATGATGGCTTGAGCCCACGAGGGGGCGCCTCTCCCATCCTCTGACCACATCAAGTTGCATGCCTCTTTTAATGAAGGGGTAATGGTCTCTTTAAATGTCTTATAAAATTCGTTAGGGAGCCCATCAATGCCAGGGCATTTTCCTGCCTTTAAGCGGGAAATCTCTGCCTGTATCTCTTTCTTTGAGATAGGCATAACTAGATTTTTTTTGTTGTTGGGTATTTATTTTTGGTAATTGCAAGGGAGATAAATATTTTTCAATAATTTCAGGAGGCGGTTTTGCTCCTTTATTATATAGTGTTTGGTAATGTTTAAAGGAATCGGTTATTCCTTCAGCATCTGTTTTCCAATTCCTGTGTATAGGGTCTAAGATTTTTGGTATGCATGCTTTAGCCTTCCATTGCCTCAGCCTGCTGGATAGGAATCTCAGTGTCCTTGGGCCCCCTTCATAGTATCTTTGCCTTAAGTATATTAACTTCTGTTCTACATGATAATCCAAAATTTCAGCATATTCCTTTTTCAACTTTTTCAGGGCCTCTCCCCTTTCCCTACTTATTTGTTGGTGCTGTTGATATTCTAATGTAGCTGTTTGTTCTTGTAAATAGATTCTCCTCGCCTCCCTCTTTCTTTTAATTCTGGATGAAATTTCTATGCATTTACCTCGCACTATGGCTTTTACTGTGTCCCCTAAAATTGTTGGTGCTTTTTCCGGGTCTCTGTTTTCCCTAACTGCTTGTTCTATAGTTCTTATTATCTCCTTAGCATCATCCTTGTGCAACAAAAAAAGATTCAGTCTCTAAAAGGTATTTCGCTTAACGTGACCAGGTTTAAGCTTAAGATAAGTTGGGGCATGATCAGATAACGTTATGTCACCTAACCAAGAATCTGTGCATATCAACATCGAGCTTTTTGATACCAAAAAGTAATCTATCCTCGAATATGTTTGATGTGCTGCAGAAAAAAAAGTGTACTGTTTACTAGTTCTATGCATTTGCCTCCAAGCATCCGTTAAACCAAGTTCGCCTAGCAATTTTACCACCTTATTGGCTAACCCCCTCTCTTGTCGAATCACAACCCCTGATGTGTCAATATGAGCATTGAGTCATAGGTTTAGGTCCCCTCCTATTATCAAGTGACCTTCCCCACTCAGTGATTTTTAAGGAGGAATTCTCTACAAAATGAAAAATCTGAGCCGGGGGAGGGCATATATCAAAACCAAAGAAATAACCACTCCGTCATATCTACCCTTTAAACCCACAAAACACCCCTCCTTGTCCTTTATAGTGTCCTGTACCTCAAAAGGACATTTGTTTGGGATCAAAATGACTATACTCCTTCTCCTTCCCTTCTTATACGAGGATGACACATTTATTTGATACCCAAATTTCTTGAGCTTATCGTGCTCTACCTGAGACAGGTGCGTCTCCTGTAACATTATAAATGACGCTTGTGATTTCCGAAGAAAAGACATAGTTCTGCCTCTCTTGATCGGATGCGTCAGCCCATTTACATTAAGCGACAATACAACTGGCTCAGATTTATCCATAGTCCATTAGCATTTTGTAAATCCTTTCGTTCTTAGCTTTTTTATTTCCCCCCACCTTCCAACATCCCGGCCCCCTCATATCAGCCTTATTTAAGTCCCTGCCAACTTTGAATATCATAAACTTTAAAGAACAAAGCCACATCTTAAACGTGGATGTGGAAGCTCCAATATTTCTTTAAAACTATAACTTCAAATTGAGTACTTCCAAAAGTGGAAACCCCCTGTATTCCGAGTGGGTTTCTGTTACCAGCAGCTTCTTTCTACTGGAACGAGGAATGTTCTGTGCCACAACAAGTGCAGCTTTCCTCGAAGGGCCTGTGTAATATTATGTTAGAATTACCAGGCTCCTAAACTATTCAAAGACCAGGAGTTGCTAAACCGTGTACCTTTACCAGTGCTGATCCCCCACCCTCCCCGAGAAGACATTGTATAATTTGCCTCTTATTCTGGAAAATAACTGTACCTGCATTACAAGCTTGTAGTGAGTTCGTGTAGAGAGTAAAGAAATAGCAGTATATGTTTGTTATAGAGTATTATAGGTTTCTCTATTTTATGAAAAGTCCCAGCTTGAGCTATGGTCCCATTAGACTGTTCATCCTTTTTTGTAGAAAAGAAGGCGGGACTGATTTGTGTCTTTCTGTTGTTGATGAAAGAAAAAGGAGAAAAAAAAAAAAACAGTCTCAATACCATGCTAATTCAATTCACATTTTTGACCCCTGTCAGTTTACAGCTTTACTACAAACCACCTCTATGTAGCCCTCTGCCATTTTTCAGCATTTATCACTAGTAAAGGGCTTAACTGAGTTCCCGATGCTTCAGTTCGCCTATTCCATACTTCTGTGTATCAGCTCAGTCTTGGGAATCGCATTGCACACCTTCTCTGCTGTCCTGTAGTTTCTTGAGCAGGACCTTCATCGCAAGGAGGGGGAAGAATGATGACGTCTCTCTGCTACGACCTCTCTTCCTTTTCCCAAGCGAAATCGTCCAGTCCTGATACTCTTCTGGTGTCTTCTGGGAAATCAAGTTTTTCTGTCCCTTATTCTGTGTAGTCAACAGTCCTTTCTCCACAAGTGCCTCCCTGGCCTCTTCGGGGGAATTGTAAGGTTTAACTCCTTCTGGCCAAAATACTCTTAACTTTGCAGGGAAAGGAGTATGGAAGCGCAGACCCTTGGCTTTAAGTAACTTAATTAGCTCCGTGTATTGTGCACGTTGCCTTTGTATTTCCTGCGGGTAATCATGATCAAAGTACAGTCTATTATTTCAGCATGTGACTTCCTTTAATCTCCAGGCTCTTATTAAAATGTCCTCCTTCGTTTTGTAACTGTTGAATTTTATGATGATAGATCTTGGTCGTGCACCTTCCTCCACTGGTTTAGGTTGAAGGGCCCTGTGCGCTTTCTCAGTGTTCAATTGATACCCAGCAGGTAGTTGCAAAACGTCTGTCAAGAGGTCTGAAAGAAACTCATGCATTAGGCCTGTCTCTGAGCCTTCCGGTAAACCGTACAGCCTGATGTTCTCCCTGCGTGAGCGGCTCTCTAAGTCAATGCATTTCTCCTGCAATTTCTCCGTTTGCACTGTTAAGGCCTGCAGTATTTTCCCGTTTTGGTAAACTCCATCTTCCGCCTGTGCAATTCGCTTCTCCGTCCCTTCCACACGTTTCTCCAAACCAGTCAATTTTTGGTCTAAATTTCTAAATTCCAGTTTTGTTTCTGCTCTCATCTCCCGAAATAACTGCTCAAAACGTGATCGGGTTAAATGCTCGTTCTCTTCTTCCGTGTCTGCAATGCTGTAAGGAGAAGGGCTGCGGCTCGGCCGTCTGGAAGGTGATCGCGATCCTCTCTCATCCTGTGCAAGTTGCTTTATTTTTAACTTATCTCCACTGGATTTATCTCTCACACGTCCCATAGGCGTCATTTACAGTATTTTTATTAAGCAATGCAGGTATTTTTAATCTTCTCGAGGAGTTTAAGAAGGGGAGCTCATTTCACTCGCTCTCTCCTGGCTCCGTGACGTCACTGGAAGTCGCTTGGTATCCTGTTTATTATGAATTGTATGACAACTACTCCATAATTGAAGGTTATATCTGATGTAGCTATACTTAAATGTATGCACCTTTTTTTTATTCAAACAATACAAAATATTTAACCTCAAAAAAAAAAAAAAGAAAACTTCTTGATTTAAAAACCGTTTCTCTTCATAAATCTCCAATTAAAAAAAACCAAAAAAAACTGTTTTTGTTGGGAAACCTCTAGTTTTAAAGGCCTTTCCTATGTTGCCTACCCTTGTCTCCCACTGCTTAATTCACTGTGCTTCTTTTCTTTCTCAGTACTGGTTCTCTTCTTTCTCTCTCTCTCTCCTGTCCCTTCCATGTCCTATGGTCTTTGCTCTAGGACTACTGCACCTTCTCCATTCCCCACTACAAATTGGCTGCTGGGTAGTCCACTTTCTTCTCTGGTATGCCCTCCATCTAGAACAACCTTTCCCCCATACTTTGTCTGTTCTCATCCTCCTATTATTCACTTGAAGGAGAACTGTGGCAATACTAAGCTCTCCACCCCTGAAAGACTTACCTCCCGATTTAAGCTTTTGTGAGTGAAACCCCCCTTTTTTTCCAGCAGGTGCAGGCTTTATTTTTATTTCCTAAAATCTGCGAACTGGAAATATGGCCGACTGTGTGCAACTGCACACAGTCCGCCTATTTCGATTATAGTAGATTTTAGGAAATAAAGCACGCATCTGCTGGAAAAAAGAGGGGTTTCACTCACAAAAGCTTAATTGGGAGGTAAGCCTTTCAGCGGGGGAGCTTAGCATTGCCACAGTTCTCCTTTAAAGGGTACCTAAACAAGCAGTTTTTTATAACTGCAAACTCCAAAATCTGGCTTCATACCGAGGTAAAGAAAAGACTGCTGTTTACATTTATTTCCCAAACGAAAGGGAAACAGAGGAGCACCAGGAAAAAGTGCAGTGCTTTTGGAGAATACTATGAACATGAAAGAAATTTAAATCCAAGCACCCGCACAGACACCTCAGAAAAACACTAGATGATAAAAATCATATTTATTACAGACCACAAACAGGCACAAAAAAAACAGACTGACGTTTCACTTGGCTAGCTGCCAAGCTTCTTCAGAGTAAAAGACATGTTACATTTCATGTACTTAAATATCCTTTTTACCAAGTCATGTGATTCCTCGTGCACCAATAAACTTTAAATACATATCATTATCTGCTTACAAAGCAAAGTCCTAAAGTTATATGTACTATAAAACCATTCACATATATCACTTAGTGTTTTTAGTAAGAAAACATCTCCAATGCTGACATCATAATCAGAATAGAGGATCAAATATCCTCATTCCAACAAACATGATTTTTTGCATATACTTAAGAATACGCCTAAGAATATCTGAGGGATGTCTAACTTATATACATATATTGAGAATTATGTTATTTTAAAATCCTTTATTAATTTTATAAAAATGATATATATTTACTTATTTATATTTCTTCAAAATGCTGTCAATTCAAAACTATCATTCATACCTTTGTTTCTCAAGCTCCCAATGTATATATCCAGAAACTTTCTCTTTGGCCTATTTTTTTTTCAAATCTCCACCTCGGTCCCAATGTGACCTGTTCCAATCCTAAAATTTAAATTCATGTTTCTTTCGTCCATATTTCTGTATGTGTTTAACTATTGCATAAGAATCATCATTTTTCTATAGCTCTAATATGTTCACCTATTCTTACCTTGAATTTTCGTACTATACGTCCCATAATAAGCCCCACATTCACATGTTAATAAATATACTATATTCATACTATTACATGTGATGAAATCATGTAGCTCCATAACCTTTCCTGAAATAGGATGTACAAAATTCTTGCAGCAATTAATATATTTACAATATATGCAGTTCCCACATTTAAATGTTCATTTAGGTCGTGATGTAAGCAACATTTGTTTACTTTTAGAATTCAAAGTTGTTATGTTAGATACTACATAATCTTTAATGCTTTTATTCTTCCTATAAACAATGTTTAGACCTTTTTCAACCAATTTACTTAATTTTGGCTCCAGTTTTAAAATTGGCCAATTATTTCTTACAATTTGCTCAATATCCTCGGCCTGATTAGAAAAACTTGTAACAAAGGGACAATTTACTTCAGTTTTTGAAACCTTATTGTAATATATTATTTGACTTCTAATTTATCTACCTTTCTCACAGCTGTCGCTATACTTCTGTTGCTATATCCCCTTTCTTTAAAACGCTTAATTTGTTCACCTCGTTTTGTTATATATTCTGATGGTTCAGAACAATTCCTAAGCGTTCTAATAAGTTGACCTTTTGGTATATTAAACTTTGTATGGTAAGGATGGCAACTATCGTATCTTAATAGTGTGTTTCTATCTGTTGGCTTCTGAAACAAGGTAGTATGTACACCTTCCTTTCCGTCTTTATATAATCTTAAATCCAGAAAACTGATGTCCGTCAAATGTATTTCATATTTGTATGTTAGACAACTGCTTGTAGCTTCCATCCATTTAATGAACTCTCCAAATTCATACTTTGTGCCTTTCCATATTATTAAAATGTCGTCAATAAAACGACGCCACAGGTCAATCTTGTCTATAAATGGGTTAGTGTCCACTTCATGTAAGTGGTCAACTTCCCATTTCCCCGACAAATAGATTGGCATAGCTCGGAGCCATCGTAGTACCCACTCAATCAGAGCTAAAAATATTGGGTAAAGGTTTATCCTTTTGTTCAGAAAAAGGTATTGACTTCTTCAATACTTTTGTAGATTTGCATAAGTTTGGAAGGAATTTAACTTTTAAATGCATACACGAACAAGATGATTTGGACAGCACATCAAATACATCCAGATTACAACCGAGATCAGAGTACTGCCCACCCTTGAATCCAACTGTATCATTTTTTATTAAAAAATGTGAATTTGATTTGAAATCCCTGAGGAGAAAAGTGGGAATTTTAAATACAACTGCACAAAGGAGAAATGGAGCTTTAAATAGCTTAAAGACCAATAAATCAATTACCATTAAACCTGCAGATAAGGGCAGGGCAATTGTGGTTTTAAATACTGTGGATTACGTTGGGGAAGTTAAAAGGCTGGTTAAAGACGAAACATTTTATATCAAAACAACATATGGCATTATTGAAACATTTAAAAATAAAATAGATGTATGTTTGAATGAGGGATTTATTAAAGGGCACATCTCTGAACTGGAATATAAAACTTTAGTAGTAGCATATCCAGTTATCCCAGTCATTTATGCTCTTCCTAAAATACATAAAGATTCAAAAAATCCACCAGGGAGACCGATTGTTTCTGGTAATGGCTGGTTAACAGAGCCCATCTCGATGTATCTGGATAGTTTCTTACAACCATTAGCACAGAATTTAAGATCTTATTTAAGAGATTCAACTCAAGTAGTACAACTAGCAGAAGATTTATATATGGACAATATGTGTTTTTTTTCTGTTGTAGATGTCAATTCTTTATACACAGTTATACCCCACAATGAAGGTCTGGAAGCTATTAAATACTTTTTGAACTCTGGAAATGAGGAGGATTTAGTTAGAGTTCCTACGGAGTTTCTATTACGATTAACAGAAATAGTATTGACTATGAATGTTTTTTTGTTTGAAGGAGTATTGTATCATTAGATCAGAGGCACAGCTATGGGTACTACGGTGGCTCTGAGCTATGCCAATCTATTTGTCGGGAAATGGGAAGTTGACCACTTATATGAAGTGGACACTAACCCATTTATAGACAAGATTGACCTGTGGCGTCGTTTTATTGACGACATTTTAGTAATATGGAAAGGCACAAAATATGAATTTAGAGAGTTCATTAAATGGATGGAAGCTACAAGCAGTTGTCTAACATACAAATATGAAATACATTTGACGGACATCAATTTTCTGGATTTAAGATTATATAAAGACGGAAAGGAAGGTGTACATACTACCTTGTTTCAGAAGCC
Source organism: Neoceratodus forsteri (assembly GCA_016271365.2). NCBI lineage: Eukaryota > Metazoa > Chordata > Ceratodontiformes > Ceratodontidae > Neoceratodus > Neoceratodus forsteri. Next base: position 506,771,229 of record CM028129.1, read on the forward strand.
AACAGATAGAAACACACTATTAAGATACGATAGTTGTCATCCTTACCATACAAAGTTTAATATACCAAAAGGTCAACTTATTAGAACGCTTAGGAATTGTTCTGAACCATCAGAATATATAACAAAACGAGGTGAACAAATTAAGCGTTTTAAAGAAAGGGGATATAGCAACAGAAGTATAGCGACAGCTGTGAGAAAGGTAGATAAATTAGACAGAAGTCAAATAATATATTACAATAAGGTTTCAAAAACTGAAGTAAATTGTCCCTTTGTTACAAGTTTTTCTAATCAGGCCAAGGATATTGAGCAAATTGTAAGAAATAATTGGCCAATTTTAAAACTGGAGCCAAAATTAAGTAAATTGGTTGAAAAAGGTCTAAACATTGTTTATAGGAAGAATAAAAGCATTAAAGATTATGTAGTATCTAACATAACAACTTTGAATTCTAAAAGTAAACAAGTGTTGCTTACATCACGACCTAAAGGAACATTTAAATGTGGGAACTGCATATATTGTAAATATATTAATTGCTGCAAGAATTTTGTACATCCTATTTCAGGAAAGGTTATGGAGCTACATGATTTCATCACATGTAATAGTATGAATATAGTATATTTATTAACGTGAATGTGGGGCTTATTGTGGGACGTACAGTACGAAAATTCAAGGTAAGAATAGGTGACCATATTAGAGCTATAGAAAAAAATGATGATTCTTATGCAATAGTTAAACACATACAGAAATATGGACGAAAGAAACATGAATTTAAATTTTTAGGATTGGAACAGGTCACATTGGGACCGAGGGGTGGAGATTTGAATAAAAAAATAGGCCAAAGAGAAAGTTTCTGGATATATACATTGGGAGCTTGTGAAAACAAAGGTATGAATGATAGTTTTGAATTGACAGCATTTTTGAAGAAATATAAATAAGTAAATATATATAATTTTTTATAAAATTAATAAAGGATTTTTAAAATAACATAATTCTCAATATATATATATATAAGTTAGACATCCCTCAGATATTCTTAGGCGTATTCTTAAGTATATGCAAAAAACCATGTTTGTTGGAATGAGGATATTTGATCCCTCTATTCTGATTATGATGTCAGCATTGGGAGATGTTTTCTGTACTAAAAAACACTAAGTGATATATGTGAATGTTTTTTATAGTACATATAACTTTAAGGACTTTTGCTTTGTAAGCAGATAATGATATGTATTTAAAGTTTATTGGTGCACGAGGAATCACATGACTTGGTAAAAAAGATATTTAAGTACATGAAATGTAACGTCTTTTACTCTGAAGAAGCTTGGCAGCTAGCCAAGTGAAACGTCAGTCTGTTTTTTTGTGCCTGTTTGTGGTCTGTAATAAACATGATTTTTATCATCTAGTGTTTTTCTGAGGTGTCTGTGCGGGTGCTTGGATTTAAATTTCTTTCATGTTTACATTTATGCAAATAACATAAATGCAGATCTTACTTCGAGAGGGCTCTTGCAGTAGGTAATTACATATAGGACAGATGCCGGCAGGCGGCAGGACCCCACGGAAAAATTTCTAGCTAGCAGTCCCTGGCGAGGGACTGCCCCCACGTCAGGTGACCGGCGTCAGAGCGATGTCGGTATAAAGGGGTGGTCGGACACCGCCTTCAGTTCTTTCCTCGTTAGCTCGTTGCAGCTCCTCACGGAAAAGTTTGTGCTTATCAGCCCTACCCTCGATCGTTTTTCTGCCAAAAATCTTATTTTTCGAATTAACGTCGGTGTTAACGTCGGTGTATGTCATCCCCTACACCTTCCGAGCACAAGAACAAGTGTGACTCGTGCGGTTTCCAACTATCACACAAGGACGGCCACTCCCGGTGCCTGTTCTGCCTAGGCCCGGATCATCCATTTGAGAAGTGCCAGCATTGCCTTAACTTTAACGTGGCCACCCGGAAAAGACGGCAGCAATTCCTGGAGGCCCATATCCTCAAAAAGAAAATGAGCTCGATGGAGAAGGAGCTTAAAAAGCTAGGGCAGGCGTCTACTTCCCCCGAAGGCCATGTAAGAAAAAGGACAAGGACAGGCACGGGACAAAGGCTCTTCCACGCGTCTCCTCGAGTCAGCGGGCACTCAATAACATCCCCTCAGAGACCCGCTCATCGATAGCCGCCTTGGGAATTTCTGAGTGGCGGCCTGCCCGTCTGGCTCGGCTCGGGTCTTGCGGGTGCCTCCGGGCTATTGGAGGCCTCCGGCCCTGGTTCAGCCACAGGCTTGCGGGCGACTCCGGTAAGCTGGGCGTCGGCTCCTCTGATGTCCGCCCGGAGAGGGCCGGTAAGACGTCTGACCCTTCGGGGCGACGCACGGCCCCTTCCCCACTGGACCAGGCCGACCTTTCCTCTCGACCTGCCTCAGGTGAAGGCCCTTGTAAGTCTGACGTCGGCCCCTCCGGCGTCCGCCGCGAGCTCGCCTCTACGCCTCACGTCGGCTTGTCCGACGTCCGGCCGGCGAGTGAGCTGACGACGGACCCCGTCGTGTCCGCTGTTCCTGGTTCACCGCAGCTTTCGCTGCAGTCCGGGGAACTAGAGTTCCCCCCATCCTGATCCAGGGGACTTTTCCCCTCCGTCCGCTGGTGCAGTTGGGGTTCTTTTGCCTCCGTCGGTCCCTCTCCATCTGGTGCGACAGACCCGACGTCGGTTCCCCGGACACCGGCTCCGACGCCGGCCCCTCTGACGTTGGTACTCCTGATGTCAGGGCCTCCGCTGTCCGGCCCGATGTCGGTCTTACCGGCGCGGGGAGAGATTTCTTCTCCTGGGCCCCCTCCGGCTCTCCGTTTGGACTGCCTGTGAGTGTCAAGCTGGGCGTCTCGCGGGCAGCCCCCAGCTCCCGGGTACCGCCGTCTTATTCGACACGGTGTACCCGGGAGCGTCGTATCCGACTCTGCAATACCAAATGCCGGGCTTCACGATGCCGCAGTACTCAACGTCTCAATACCCGATGCCGGGTTATCCGCAGCCGGGTTTCGGATACGCTCCTTATGGGTTCCCCCCTATTCTTATACCCCACCATCGGATTCCAGGGTTCTTGCGTCTGGATCCAGGGAGGGGCAGGACACACGTTCACGGGTGCTACCCAAGGGACCCGTTCCTCCCCCGAGTCGGGTAAGGGAGTCTTATTCTTCTTCTTCCTCCTCTTCACTCTCGGATTCCTCGGACTCTTCCGACGGATGCTCTGAGAGAGATGATGAGCCCTGCTCTCCGTCGAAGCCCCGGACGAGGACTCCTCCTAAGTCTCCTCCGGAGGATCCTTCTTTTACGGAGTTGCTTAGAAAAATCCAGGAGGTTCATCAGTGGCAGTCTCTGGAACCAGATCCTCAGCAACTGAAACTTGCTGAACATTTGGATCTGCCCGTGACAGCTCCTACATTAGTGCCACCCTGGATAGAGCCTAGCCGTCGGCATTAGCCCCACTTCCAAGGAAGTCGAACAGGCTATATCAGGCTCCAGAGGGTGTTGACTTCCTAGACTCTCACCCTCGTGCTGACTCGGTCGTGATTAGCGCCGCTCATGGCCGGTCGGCGCACCCAAAGCATCTTAGCTCGTCCCCTCCTGATAAGGAATCTCGTCTTCTGGACCAGTACTGGAGAAAGATTTATGCTTCCTCCACACTGGGGATTCGGGCCCTGAACTACGTCGGGCACATGGGGGACTACCAGAAGGCCGTCCTTACTCACGTGGAAGCCAAGCTGGACTCCTTGCCTGACTCCCAAGTCAAACAGGAGTTGGCTGACCTCGTCCTCTCTGCTCGTTCGGCCAGTCGCCACATTCTGCGGGCGACATACGATGCAGTGGACACTGCCGGGCAGAGCTCCGCTTTCGCCGTGGGTCTACGGCGTCATGCCTGGCTCCGCGTGCCAGGGTTGGTCCCGGAGGTGCAATCTGCTATTCAGGCGGCACCTTTCCGGGGGTCGGTGCTTTTTGGAGGTGATGTCAAGGACATCATCACCGGTTTGCAAGAGAAGGGGACAGCTCTGAAATCAGTGGATTCCATGTACCGTCCCCATCAGCAACAGCACCGTCCCTTTCGCAGACGGAATCGGCCAAAGGCGAAACCACAGGGAAGGCGGGCCACCCCCCCTCTGAAGTCGTCGTATTCAAGGGAACACCTTCCATTGGTCGGGGAAGAAATCTCGGCTCTTCTCATGAAGCAGGCGGTAGAGCCCGTCCCCCCTTCATCTTCAGGGGTCAGGGTACTATTCCCATTTCTTCCTGGTCCCATAGAAGACGGGAGATCTCAGACCGATTCTAGATGTCAGTTCCCTGAATCTTTATGTAGAGTACAAAAGGTTCAGGATGCTGTCTCTGCAGAGCCTTCTGCCCCTCCTTTGGCAGGGTCAGTGGCTTTGTGCCCTGGATATGCAGGATGCTTATCTGCACATTCCCATTCACCTTTCACATCGCAAGTACCTTTGTTTTGCGTTTCAGGGGGACCACTACCAATTCAAGGTGCTCCCTTTTGGTCTATCCTCGGCCCCCCCGAGTATTTACCAAATGCCTGGCAGTGGTGGCGGCCCACCTGCGTACCATGGGAGTACAGGTGTTCCCTTACCTGGACGACTGGCTCCTGGCGGCCTCGTCCAGGGAGGAACTCCTGCGTTTCCTCTCCCTTACCCAGCAGGTTTTCGCTTGCCTGGGTATTACCATCAACCATTCCAAGTCTCATCTGGACCCTTTCCAGAGGCTACAGTTCATCGGGGCTATCCTTGATACGACCGTGAGCAAGGCCTTCCTGCCTCCGGACAGGGCGGCCTCTCTTCAAACCCAAATTTTTCTGCTATCAGAATGCAGGATGGTCTCGGCGAGGTCGGTCCTCCGCCTTCTCGGGCTCATGGTGACCGCTATTCCGACGGTCCCCCGAGCACGACTCCACATGAGGATCTCTCAGTGGACTCTTCGCACTCAGTGGGATCAACTAGTGGACGACCTAGATCAATTAGTTCTGATCTCATCGTCGATGGTGCGAGACTTGCAGTGGTGGATGGTTCGAGAGAACCTGTTTCGGGGGGGTTCCTTTCTTTCATCCTCCCCCCCAGACTCTGACTACAGACGCGTCAGGCGAAGGTTGGAGAGCCCATCTAGGCCCTCATCGGACCCAGCGTTCCTGGTCCAGGCTAGAACAAGCTCTCCACATCAATGTGTTCGAGCTTCGAGCTGTGTTATACGCCCTCTAAGCCCTTCACCAATACATCCTTCCTGGCCACCTAGCCGTCTGGACGGACAACATGTGCATAGTGTGGTACATCAGCAAACATGGAGGAACTCGGTCCTACCCTCTTTGCAGGGAGGCAATGAGGGTTTGGGATTGGTCAACACAACACGACCTTCACCTAACGGCGATTCATGTTCCAGGAGTCGACAACACTCTGGCAGACAAGCTAAGCCGCTCTTCTGCTCCGGCTCACGAGTGGGAACTGGACCAAGGGGTACTAGATGATATCTTTCAGCTTTGGGGGACTCCGCAGGTAGACCTGTTAGCCTCCCCCCAAAACGCAAAACTTCCCACCTTTTGGTCGCTCGTTCCAGAGCGAGGCACTTTCTGGAGCGACGCTCTGTCTCTAGACTGGAAGGACAGATTCGTCTATGCTTTTTCCCCAATTCCTCTGATCCCACGAGTCTTGCAGAGACTAGCCTCAGAAGGAGGAGAATGATTCTGATTGCTCCTTTCTGGCCCAGGCAATCTGGTTCTCTCTTCTACAACAATATTCAGAGGATCCTCCTCTTCCTCCATCTTGAGGTTTGTTGACCCAGGATCAGGGGACCCTGGTCCATCCGGCCTCAAATCCCTTCAACTACATGCATGGCTCCTGCAGACCTAGCCCAGTCCCGTTTTGGTGTGTCTCCAAAAGTGGCGGAGATTTTAGTGGAGGCCAGAAAGCGCTCCACAGGTCCACTAATGCCATGAAGTGGAAGAGATTCTCTATTTGGGCAGCCTCCAAGAACGTGGAGCCTTTCTCCTGTTCAGCGAGTTTTCTGCTGGAGTATTTACATCATCTGTTCAACCTGGGTCTCAGCCATTCCTCCTTGAAGGTTCACATGGCAGCTATCTCAGCCTATCATATTCCCTTCGCAGATAAAGCTTTCACTCAACTGGAGGTCTCTAAGACCTTTCTCAGAGGGGTCCTCCATCTGAGGCCCCCCATCCGTACTCCCGCTCCCCCTTGGGACTTGAATTTTGTTCTGGAGAAACTTACTCTTCCTCACTTCGAACCTGCAGCTTCTGCAGATTTGAAGTTTCTTTCGTGGAAGACGCTCTTCTTGGTGGCCACTACTTTGGCTCGAAGAATCTCCGAGCTCCAGGCCCTGATGTGTAAAGTTCCCTACTTGATTTTTCACAAGGAACGAGTTGCTCTTCGCACAAATCCTAAGTTTCTCCCTAAAGTAGTAGCAGAGTCTACCTTAAATCAGTCCATAGAACTGCCTGCCTTTTTTTACACAGTACTCTAACCAAGGGGAATATTTACTCCATACTATGGGTGTTCACCGGATTCTGAGATATTACACCAACAGGACGAAGGATCTCAGAAAGACTGATCAGTTGTTCGTCTCTTTTGTTCACAAAAGGGAAGGCAGTGCTGTTTCCAAGCAATGCCTGTCTAAGTGGTTGGCTCATTGCATCACTTTCTGTTATGACAAGTACCACAAAACCCTCCCGGGTCAAGTCAGAGGCCACTCCACAAGAGGAGTTGCTGCCTCTGCAGCTTGTTTCAAGAATGTATCTGCGGCAGACATATGCGCTGCTGCCACCTGGACTTCCATCCATACCTTTACGAAACACTACAGTTTGGACATTGCCTCTCGCCGTAGAGCAGGCTTCGGGCTGGCTGTTTTGCAAGGCCTCCTGTTTTGAGGCTTGCACGGATAGAGCTACTTCTTGGAGTAGTTCCCTCCTCCCGGTGCCTTTTCTTTGTTCCAGACTGCTTGGGTTCAATCCTATATGTAATTACCTGCAAGAGCCCTCTCGAGTAAGATGGTACAGTTACATAGAACTTACCGTAACAGTAGATCTTGAGAGAGGCTCTTGTGGGCTAACTCTTCTCCTCCCTCCATCCCCTAGGCTTTCAGCTCCTTTTCCATTTAGGGAAATATCCGCTCCTCTCTCGTCCGGCCTCTTTTTTGGCCTGTGGCGGGAAAGAACTGGAAGGCAGGCATCCGGAACCGCCCCTTTATACCGACGTCGTCTGACGCCGGTCACCTGACGTGGGAGCGGTCCCTCGCCAGGGACTGCTAGCTAGACATTTTTCTGTGGGGTCCTGCCGCCTGCCGGCGTCAGTCCTATATGTAATTACCTACTGCAAGAGCCTCTCTTGAAGATCTACTGTTACGGTAAGTTCTTACGTAACTGTACTTTTCATAGCTTTTGAAAAATGTAAACATCAGCCTTTCACTTTCAAAAAATAGCCTTGGTTTCTCCCTAAGATGTCTGCCAAGTGTGTTAAGCGATGAGTCATGATGACATCATCGGAGCCAGAGCCAGAGACCCACATATATTTCAATAGCGCTAACTAGTTCTTCTTTCCCTCTTTGTTTTGAATTGTTTTACCAGAATGATCAACACCTTGTATTAACTCCTGGATTATTCTGATCAGTAAACATGTTAGGTTATGATTTTATTCATTTACTTACCCGGTCAACAAAAAATAAATACATTTTGTTTACTTTAACTTGCAAAAAATATTTTGCAATCCAGCTGACTTTTTCTTTGGCTAACTGCATTACAGTACAACACTTCAAATATCTGATGATCTAGTGGTTATGTGATGCACTGTATTTTGCTTTTTGTTAGCCAGGAGAGACACACACTAAGCTGAAAGCTTGTTTACAGGTGTGGCCTGGGAGCACAAAGAAGTTTATTGACTTGCTTAGGGTCATACAGCAAAGTACCGATCTGGCTCAGTTCCAAAGCTCATGCTGTCTTGTTAATCCACAAATAAGGCTTTCTTTTTCCATGTGAACCCCCTGCACCTAGCCTGCCTTCTGTTGAACACCCCACCATCCATACCTTGTTCCTAGTGCTGCATATGTGCTTACAGTCTGATGAAGAGAATTATCACACCTCAGATTGTAATCATGTACCTCGGAGAGTTGTGCACACTTATACCGATACGCATAATCAGCTGGCACTTTTAAAGAATGCTTCCCAAATCACTCTCCAGTCCACATGCTCAGTATTTGAATTCTGCTCCCATAGTAACATTTAGTGGATCACCACCCTTCTGCACAGTGAAGGTAGTATGTACAGTTCCCCTGTTGTGTTTTTTGCCACCTCATTAACCAACAACTAGGTCTTCCTGAAAGGCAAAGCAATAAGCATCATGACCCACCAGAAAAACTGCTGTTCATGCCCTCATAAGGGCTGCACTTACAATGGATAACAATATTATTAGCAGGAGAGGCATACTAATACCGTGAGCGAATCCACCCGACTTCAAATGTCAGTCTACTCTTTTACCTGTGATCTGCAGAACCCCGCAGGACAGTTCCCAGCAATTGTTCTCCAGTACTTTTCTGTGCTGAACTCCACAATGTGAGTTGGCTGGCTACCACCCTTTCAAATCTTGAATGAGCTATACACAACTCCCTCAATAAGGTCCTAACAAACGTCAACATCCCCACCACTCAAGGGTAAGCTTCCTACAATGAATTCAAATAACAGTTTAGGTGCAGCCCTGCCACTCTGAATATTTGTCATCGCTGGCTATTCTCATCCACAGTCAGGTAGTGATCATGATGCTGGCAGCCCCACATTTCAGATCTCACAATGATCTGCTCAGCCTCCTCCTTCATGTCTTCAGCCAACCTGAATATAGCTGTACCCTGCTGGAATGGCTTCTTCAGTCCCTCTCTGGCATTCATTCTTCTCACCTGCTCCTCACACCAAAACTGGTGAGTTCACTACCCTTCTGCATCATGAATGTGGTTAGTACAGTCTCCCGTGTTATTTTTACATAGTACACATGATCTTCTGGTAAGCTAGGCTGATAGCAACATAGCACAAGTGGAAAAATAGGTTTTCCTACCCATATAAGAGCTAAGACATGTATGATTAGGCACTATTAAATGACATGCATAATGATGTGCACGCCCATCATTTAATAGTGCCTAATCAAAGGTAGCCTAGATCTTTTAAGGATAGGAAAGCCCATCATTCCCCTTGTTCCCTGCTGCTATCAGTCTGACTTACTGGAAAGATATGTTTATATTTGACATGTTAAAACAAAACGGGACTGTACTAGCATTCATGATGCAGAAGGGTGATGACCTCACCAGTTTTCGGTGTGAGGAGGAATAGTGAAGAATGAATGCCAGAGGGGGATTGAGAAGGCCACTTTTGCAAGGTACTGCTATATTCGGGGAATGGGGAACACAGAGAGAAATATGAGCAGATTACTGTGAGAAATAAGATGTGGGGCTGCCAGCACCATGATCACTACTTGACCCTGTTGTCCTGGCCAACATTCCCCTTCCCATAAAACAGTTCATGCAGTTGTCCAAGGCTGTATGAAGATATTAATGTATGCTGCCACTACACGTTCAGTCACTTCACTACCAGTCTAGTATTGCTTTTAAAGCACTTTGGTATACAATGTCAACAAATCATGGGAGGATGGGGTGGTACCCGAGGACTGGAGGAGAGCAGACGTGATTCCCCTTCACAAAAGTGGGAGCAAGGCAGAAGCAGGAAACTACAGACCTGTTAGTTTAACCTCAGTGGTAGGGAAAATGATGGAATCACTTCTGAAGGAAAGAACTGTTGAGTACCTAGAAGCCAGAGGGGCACAGGACCCAAGGCAGCATGGATTCACAGTGAGAAGGTCATGCCAGACAAATCTGATAGATTTCTTTGACTGGGTGACCAAAGTAGTAGATCAGGGAGGGGCTGTGGACATGGCCTACCTAGACTTTAGCAAGGCATTTGACACAGTCCCACACAAAAGATTAATATACAAGTTAGCCAGCCTGAGAGTGGGTCCCAAGATGACAGCCTGGGTAAAGAATGGCTGGAGAATAGGACACAGAGAGTAATAGTAAATGGAGTTCCTCTGAAGAAAGGGGTTACTAGTGGGCACCGCAGGGTTCAGTTATTAGGCCGGTCCTCTCTATGTCTTTATGTTTACATTGCAGAGGGACTGGAAGGAAAGTATGTCTCTTTGCAGATGACGAAAGATGTGCAACAGAGTTGATGCACAAGGTGGGGTGGAAAGGATGAGAGGGACTTGGCAAGGTTAAGGAATGGTCAAATGTATGGCAGCTTAGATTCAATGCTAAGAAGTGCAAGGTAATGCACCTGGGAAACAAAAACCCTGGGGAAGAGTGCACAATGGGGGATGAGATACTAACAACAACAAAAATGGAAAGGGACCTGGGGGTAGTCATATCAGATGACCTAAAGGTGGGCAAGCAATGTGAGAGGGCAGCAAGGAGGACTGGGGGGATACTGGGATGCATAGGGAGAGGCATCACCAGTAGAAAACAGGAAGTTATTATCCCTCTGTAGAGACAGCTGGTGAGACCCCATCTGGAGTACTGCGTGCAGTTCTGGAGACCGAGTCTCCGCAAAGACAGACAGGATGGAAGCTGTCCAGAAGAGGGCAACTAAAATGGTGCAGGGTCTGCACCGGAAGACATATGAAGAGAGACTTAAGGAGCTTAATATGTATAGCCTTGAGGAAAGGAGGGAGAGGAGGGACATGATAGAAACTTTCAAGTACCTCAAGGGAATCAACAAAGTCCAAGAGGGTAGCATCTTTCAAAAAAAGAGGTGTGCAAGAACAAGGGGGCACAATTTGAAGATAGAGGGGGCGGCTCAGAGGTAATTTAAGGAAGTATTTTTTCACAGAGAGGGTTGTGGATGCATGGAACGGCTTTCCGGAGGAGGTTGTGGAGTCAAAAACAGTGGTGGAATTCAAGCATGCATGGGACAGTCATAAGGCAATTCTAGGGGGTGGGGGTAGGAAGAAGTAGGCTGCTGGTTAACTAGGATCTGCAGCTTATCCATTAGGTAGGGAAATGGGCAGACTGGGTGGGCCAAGCGGTCCTTATCTGCCGTCAAATTCTATGTTTCTATAATGTGTATGAACACCAATTATTATTATTATTTCCCAAGGAAAACCAAGACAAACATATAGTTCAGTTTCGAGAAAGTATGAACTCTATTATTGGACTACACAAGAACTTTGCTACAAAAAAATGGCTCTAGGGGGTGGTGAAGGATGTGGGTACAACCCCCCTCCAATAGTAACATACTTTCCTTGCTGCTGCTGCATTTCACTTTGAAGAAGTCTGATTTATTGATTGTACAAATGTTTGCATTCAAACTATGGATTACATTTGTAGGTTTTGTCAAAAATGTACTAGAAAAGAATAATAGCAGAAAATGTAAAGGTTTGATAAACATGTTTAAAAGTGCATATTAAGCATGCACACCACCCCAGCACCCCCGTTGTAGCATCCTGGATCTGCCATAACCATTAAACCACCAGGTTATTTAAGACTTCTACTGCACTGTGGTTTGCCACAGAGAAATTCGGTTGAATTAAAAAACAATTTCAGCATGTTAAAGTAAACAAAATGAACAGAACCATAACCTAACGTGTATTATACAAGATGATGCACATGGTTTTGACCATCTGGGTGAAAAATTCTATACAAAGGGGAAAAAAGAACTAGTTAGCACTATAGAGAGCCATATATCTCTCTCACTTTGACTCCAATGATGTCGCCACATAATACATTTGGTGGCCATTTTAGGAAGCAGGTAAACATAGAAACATAGAATTTGACGGCAGATAAGGACCGCTTGGCCCACCCAGTCTGCCCATTTCCCTACCTAATGGATAAGCTGCAGATCCTAGTTAACCAGCAGCCTACTTTTTCCTACCCCCACCCCCTAGAATTGCCTTATGACTCTCCCATGCATGCTTGAATTCCACCACTGTTTTTGACTCCACAACCTCCACCGGAAGGCCGTTCCATGCATCCACAACCCTCTCTGTGAAAAAATACTTCCTTAAATTACCCCTCTATCTTCAAATTGTGCCCTCTTGTTCTTGCACACCTCTTTTTTTGCAAGATGCTACTCTCTTGGACTTTGTTGATTCCCTTGAGGTACTTGAAAGTTTCTATCATGTCCCCTCTCCCTCCTTTCCTCGAGGCTATACATATTAAGCTCCTTAAGTCTCTCTTCATATGTCTTCCGGTGCAGACCCTGCACCATTTTAGTTGCCCTCCTCTGGACAGCTTCCATCCTGTCTATGTCTTTGCGGAGATTGGATCTCCAGAACTGCACGCAGTACTCCAGATGGGGTCTGACCAGCTGTCTGTACAGAGGGATAATAACTTCCTGTTTTCTACTGGTGATGCCTCTCCCTATGCATCCCAGTATCCCCCCAGCCCTCCTTGCTGCCCTCTCGCATTGTTTGCCCACCTTTAGGTCAGCTGATATGACTACCCCCAGGTCCCTTTCCATTTTTGTTGTTAGTATCTCACCCCCCATTGTGTACTCTTCCCCAGGGTTTTTGTTTCCCAGGTGCATTACCTTGCACTTCTTAGCATTGAATCTAAGCTGCCATACATTTGACCATTCCTCTAACCTTGCCAAGTCCCTTCTCATCCTTTCCACCCCACCTTGTGCATCAACTCTGTTTGCAGATCTTAGTGTCATCTGCAAAAATACATACTTTTCCTTCTAGTCCCTCTGCAATGTCACTTATAAAGATATTAAAGAGGACCGGTCCTAATACTGAACCCTGCGGTACCCCAATTAGTAACCCCCTTCTTCAGAGTGGACTCCATTTACTATTACTCTTGTGTCCTATTCTCCAGCCAATTCTTACCCAGGCTGTCATCTTGGGACCCACTCCAGGCTGGCTAACTTGTATATTAATCTTTGTGTGGGACTGTGTCAAATGCCTTGCTAAAGTCTAGGTAGACCACGTCCACAGCCCCTCCCTGATCTACTACTTTGGTCACCCAGTCAAAGAAATCTATCAGATTTGTCTGGCATGACCTTCCCACTGTGAATCCATGTTGCCTTGGGTCCTGTGCCCCTCTAGCCTCTAGATACTCGACAATTCTTTCCTTGAGAAGTGATTCCATCATTTTCCCTACCACTGAGCTTAAACTAACAGGTCTGTAGTTTCCTGCTTCTGCCTTGCTCCACCTTTGTGAGGGGAATCACATCTGCCCTCCTCCAGTCCTCGGGTACCACCCATCCTCCCATGATTTGTTAAAGAGGGTAGTCAGTGGTGCCACTAGTTCTACCCTTAGTTCTTTTAGAATTCTGGGATGAATCCCATCAGGCCCCATTGCTTTGTCCACCTTCAGTTTGAAGAGTTCTTTCAGAACCCTTTCTTCTGTAAATGGGCTGGTATCAACTTTTGTATCCAGAGTGTCTCTACTGTTTGTTTTAGGTACCTCCCCCTCTTCCTTTGTAAATACTGAGCAAAATATATGTTTAGTATCTCTGCCTTTTCACAGTCACCCTCTGCCCACCCTCCCTCCCTTTATTAAGCCTCACTATCCCTCCCTTGGTCTTCCTTCACTCCCTGATGTACCTATAAAAGGTTTTATCCCCCTTCTTAACTGAGTTGGCTATCTTTTCCTCGGTTTGGGCCTTTGCTGTTCTGACTGCCTTCCCAGCTTCCTTTTGCTTTAACTGATACAGTTCTCTGTCCTGCTCCTTCTGTGATTCCTTGTTCTTCCAGAATGCTTTCTTTTTCTCTTGAACCTTCATTGCTACTTCGTTTGAGAACCATAGTGGTTTCTTACATCATTTCGTTTTGTTTATTTGCTTCACACAAAGGCTTGTTACCTCTGTGATGGCAGTTTTTATTATTCCCCATTGTTCTTCCACCCCTCCTTCCTGCCCATTTGCTGGTGCATTCCTTAGGCACTCACCCATTTTGGCAAAGTCAGCCTTCCTAAAGTCCAGTACTTTTGCCTTTGTATGGCTTGACTCCATTGCTGTGTTTATTAGAACCATACTGTTCGATGGTCGCTGGTTCCCAGATGGCTACCCACTTCTACATCTGTGATCCTCTCTTCATCTCCATTTGAGAGAACCAGGTCTAAGATTGCTTCCTCCGAGTGGGCTCCAATACTAGTTGTCTAAGGCATGCCCCTGTAGGGCATCTAGAATAGCCCCATCTTAGTGGCTGCTGCAACTGCACTCCAGTTAACATCTGGCATATTCAGATCACCTATCAGCAATATCTCCCTTTTTCTGCCATTCTAAGTATACTCTCTATCATTTCCTTGTCCATTCCTACCCCTGAGAGGTTGTCTTATCAACCCCTGTGCGGATTGTGGTGCCATTGCCGGTCTCCAAATTTACCCACAGTGCTTCTTCTCCTCCCTGTTTTCCTTTTGTTCTGTTGCTTTGATTCCTTCCCTTATGTAAAGACTCTCCTCCTCCTCCTCCTTTTACCCTCCCTGTCCTTCCTGTAGATAGTGTATCCTGGTATGTTTACGTCCCAGTCATGGTTTTGTGTGTACCATGTTTCTGTGACTGCCACGATATCCAGATGTTCCTCCTCCATCAAGGCCACTAATTCAGGAAGCTTGTTACTCAGACTACGGGCATTGGTACTCATTGCTCTCCATTTCTTAATGGCTTTACCTTCTGTTGCAGCATCCCCCACTGACCTTTCTACCTCGGTCTTTCTCTCATTTAGTACCCTGTTTTGTAGGGAGAGGCTGGAATTTTCCTGCTGCTTATCAGTGCCTCCCCCCTTGACTAGTTTAAAAGCTTGCCAATGAAGCATTTAAACCGATTGCTCAAAAGACTTGTTCCCTTTCTGGACAGATGCAGACCATCCTGCCAGTATAGGCTGGTGTCCCTCTAGGTGGAACCCCAGTCCCCAATGAAGTCAAACCCATGTGCTCCACACCATTTCTTCAGTCATTCATTAAACTGCATGGTGCAAAGTAACCTCGCCTCACTCATGCCATTGACAGGCAGCACCTCTGAGAAGGATACTGTGTGTGCTACTTGTCTTAGGCCCCTCCCCAATTCTACAAAGTCCTTCTGCACTGCTCTAATCTCATGATGAGCCAAGTCATTTGTCCCTAGGTGGACAATAACGTCCAGCTCAGACTCCCGTGCAGCTGATCTCGTGATCCTGAGGATGCGCTTCCTGTCCCTCCAAGCCATGGCACCAGGCAGGCACCTTACTTCAATTTTCCCTGCTCCCCCCAGTTCTATCCCCCTAATAATTGAGTCCCCCACCAGGAGCTGCTTCATTTCCCTGTGGTGTCCTCTGCCTCCTTCCTGTGGGCCTCCCTTGTGACAGTTGTTCTCAGCCTCCTTAGTCTCCTCTGCGGGTGCATCCATAGGGGAGCTATGCTCCCCCAGAATGGTGTATGGATTGTGGAGTGGAACAGCTGACTGGGTGTGCCTCTGTTCCACCATCCTCACCCTCCCTGAGCCCACTGTGGTCCAACTGCTGTGCTTTCTTCACAACCTCTGAGGTAGTGGTGGTAGCTCTGGTGCTCCCTGGATGGGGGAGGTTCCCTTCCTACCATCCAGTGCGGCCTGTAGATGGGCAATTTCCTCCCTCAGGGCAGAGAGTTGTCTGCAAATAGGGCAGCATCTCAGCCTCCAGAAAGACTCCTGGAAGACTGCTGCCCCACTGCCATTACATTGCACTACTCCCCACATGTTTATCTACTTTCCTTTATTTTGTGTGTGTTTGTGTGTGTGATTGGCGTGTTATATAGAAATATATATATTATACAATGTGTATGCTTATATTGTCAGTGCAGTGTGCTAGAGAGGATAAGACAGTGATATGCACCTTGCACTCTTGAGAAATGATGTCAGAACCCCAGGTATAAAGAACTATTTCCAGGGGTGGGTGGGGTGAGGGGTGAGAAGGGGTTGGGCCTAAACTGTGCCCTCACAAAACAATCAGCTAAAAGCTCTGACCCACTGCTGCGATGAGTGCCTTCCTGTCAGCAAGATGCTCTACACAGCTACTACCAGTAACATATTTCCAACTAAATTAATGTAAACTGTCAAAATACTAGCAGAGAGTCCAGATAGCCACAAAGGAAAATCAAATATGCAGTTATTTCAGCCATTCTGAAATTGCTTACAAGATAAGTAGTTTTGAAAACCCCCTTCCTGATTTAAAAATGAAATTAAACACAAAACAATCCCAATGTAAGACTGTAAAGTAAGGAAAACCTCCCTCAGATATAAGTAAGAGAGATCAGTTGTAGATTTCTAATCCAATATAGTATATCCCATGCAGCTTCTCAGTTGTTTCAAAGCACAGCCTGTTACACCACTTGAGATGGGCTTCTGTCTGAAACAGGATCACACCAGTAGTTTATAGTAATTGATCAATGCTAGAATATTCATCCACCCAAAACAATTGGCTATGGTGCAGGGTCTCCCTGACTAGTGAAGACAGTTTCCACCACCTGAGGCTGTGTCTGGCATCAAATTACAAACTGCAGCCTTTGCTATTCAAAGTACACAGCTACTACCAGTAAGATATTTCCAACTATTTTATTTCCAACTAAATTAATGTAAACTGTCAAAATACTAGCAGACAGTCCAGATAGCCACAAAGGAAAATCAAATATGCAGTTATTTCAACCCTTCTGAAATTGCTCACAAGATAAGTAGTTTTGAAAACCCCCTTCCTGATTTAAAAATGAAATTAAACACAAAACAATCCCAATGTAAGACTGTAAAGTAAGGAAAACCTCCCTCAGATGTAAGTAAGAGAGATCAGTTGTAGATTTCTAATCCAGTATAGTATATCCCATGCAGCTTCTCAGTTGTTTCAAAGCACAGCCTGTTAAACCACTTGAAGAGATGGTAAGAAGGTAGGAAAGTTTTTTTGAAATTGGAAGGCTGATTTTACATAGATACATAGATACATAGACAGTGTCGGCAGATAAGGGCCTATGGCCCACCCAGTCTGCCCATTTAAGTTTGTAAGTTCAGTTTATGTTTTCCAGAAGTCTGTTGCCCCTTACCCCTGACCTCCAGAATTCCTTTATGTCTATCCCATGCATTCTTAAATCCTGTGATTGTTTCAGCCCCCACCACTTCCTCTGGCAGGGTGTTCCACTTGTCCACCACCCGTTCTGTGAAGAAATTCTTCCTCACGTTTCCTCTGAATCGTCCTCCCTCCAACTTCATCCCATGCCCTCTAGTCCTGGAACATCTTTTTCGCTTAAAAATAGTGCATTCCTGCACCCTGTTCCTCCCTGTAAGATACTTGTATGTCTCTGTCATATCCCCTCTCTCCCTCCTCTCCTCCAGGGAGTACATGTTCAGTGCCTTCAACCTGTCCTTATAGGACTTGTGATGCAATCCATGCACCATCTTTGTTGCCCTCCTCTGAACCTTCTCTACCCTGTCTATGTCCTTACGTAGGTAAGGTCTCCAGAACTGCACAGTGTACCCAGGTGCGGCCTCACTAGTGTCTTGTATAGTGGAATTATGACCTCCCTTTTCCTGCTGGTGATGCCCTGCCTATGCATCCCAGCATCATATTTGCTTTACCTGCTGCCTTGTCACACTGTTTCCCTGCCTTGAGGTCATCAGAGATGATAACCCAAGATCCCTTTCCTGCTTGGTGCATGCTATATCCTCACCCCCAACTGATATATTGTGCCAGGGTTTTGTGCCTATATGCATTATCTTGCACTTCCTTGCATTGAATTTCAACTGCCACATCCCTGACCATTCTTCAAGTTTCTGCAGGTCCTTCTCATTCTGTCTACACCTCTGGTGTGTCTACTCTGTTACAGAGCTTTGTGTCATCAGCGAACAGTGAAATTCTGCCTTCTAGGTCCTGTGCAATGTCACTGATGAAGATATTGAATAGTACGGTCCCAGCACTGATCCCTGTGGTACCCCACTGGTCACTTTTCCCTCTGTGGAGTGACAGCCATCTACCACCACCCTCTGTGTCCTGCTGCCCAGCCAGTTACCTACCCACCGACTACTGTCCTGCCCACACCCATATTCCCCAGTTTGTGCAATAGTCTTCTATGTGGCACAGTGTCAAAGGCCTTGCTGAAGTCCAGATAGGCCATGTCCACTGCCCTCCCTGATCCACCTCCTAGTCACCCAGTCAAAAATTCAATGAGGTTGGTCTGACATGACCTTCCCTGGTGAAACCATGCTGCCTTGGGTCCTGTAGTCCATTGACAAACCAGATGTTCCACCAATCTCTCCTTCAGTAGTGCTTCCATGATCTTCCCACTACCGAGGTGAGGCTGACTGGTTTGTAGTTCCCCGCTTCCTCTTTGTTCCCACTTTTGTATAAGGGGACTACATCTGCAATCCTCCAGTCTTTGGGTACCTCCCCTGTTTCTAGTGATCGGCTAAACAGGATAGCAAGAGGTTCAGCCACCACCTCTCTTAGTTCTTTAAGGACCCTGTCCTGTCCTGTTTACAATTTTCAAATAATCTAGAACCACATTTAGGTAAATTATATAAATGTAGTTTTAGCATTAATGAATACAGCAGCCTTTCCTTTCAGTACCTACGGAGTCAGATTTTTGAATAGTTTGTTGTCAAAATGTTGTTTAGGTATCCTTTTAAGCATTTTATTTATTTATTTATGTCTTCGGTAAACGGGTAAGTGAGCTGATCCAAAGGACCATTTTCAGCCGCGACCTGGGCCACAGTGTGGCGGACAGCAGTTAACAACAACAGAGATATAATACAATATTACAGGAACTACAAAAGACCCCCAGAGCAAATGCACTGGGACATAGGTTATCCCAGAGGATATTGGCCGTACAGCCAAATATTAAAGAATACACAAATTGCACATACCCCAGTACTGTAACGCAAAGCATCATGGGAAGCATATGCAAATGTCCATGACATTTCTTTTGTAGTTCTTTTCTCTCTCTACTTTGGGCTGCCCATGACCCAAACAAATAAGATCCCCTATAGGGTGGCTGGCTTCCTCTCTATGGGCTGAGATACAGATATGGCACACTGATGAGTCCAAATGAGGATGAAAGGCGTTTCTCTGTCTGCTGTTCTCAGCATTTGCTGACTGTATTGTGAGGTCTTTTGGAACCTTGCAGTTCTGCTTAAAGTTGAGCCACTCCAAATTAATTCATGGGCATCTGCATATGCTTCTTATGATGCTTTGCATTATTGGGGTATGAGCAATTTGTGTATCCTTCAGTATTACAGGAAGACAAACACACCTCAATATGAGCTCAGCACATGGTGTCTACAATATGAATTTGTACATACAGCAGTAATCAAATACAGGGTTACAGAAATTATAAAGGGGCTTAATATAGTATGATTTGTACAGACTAAACTGACAGCCACAAAAGTTCAGAGCATATGATGCAGCTACAGAAGTGTTATCAGTTGACTAGGCAAGCTATGGCTTCCTGAAGGCTAACCTAACGTTTGGTAACCACTAAATACGAAACAACAGTTTAAAACAAAAGGAAAGGGGGCTGACATTCTTGATAGACTTTCAAAAGATCAGGACCAGAATAAGGAGCATATGCACAGGAGAGTAAACGGTGATGGGGAGTGAGGTGAGGGCCGGAAGGGCGCAACAGCAGGCAGCATCAGATTAGACTCCTCCTTTACTCCCTCTTGCTGTTACCCTGGCTAGTCCGTCCTATGTCCTCTGCCTTGTCTTGGTTTTTTTGTGACCTCTGTGCACCTGTGCCTAATTTATACTTGCAACCTGAAAGCCTACCCTGGCTCAGGTAATTCCTAAATGCTGTTCCTTCATCCTTTCCTGATCGCATCACAGTTGTATGTTTTATTTTTTTACTGGCAGAGTACAACCTCCTTGCAAACATCAGATTAGACTACTCTCTGCTGATCTGCTGCTGCTTATATTGCTATGAAGTGTTCATTTTACCTGCCCTTTTTTACTGTATATTTTGTCAGTACATGTCTGTTTATTTTGACTTTTGGTTGTTCATTTTGCCAGTATACTGTTTCGTTAATATTGAAAACACCTTTCCACTGAATGTATTTGTCTCCTTGTACCCTTCCCCCAGGGCTGCACCTGGAAATGGGCCTCAATTGTGTGTGTCTTTCCCACTCCAGTAATCAATTTTCAATATATAAACGTTCAGAAATCCTCTTTAAATATATTGAGGGAAATTAACTTTTTGGTGGCAAAACTGAGGCATATATGAAAAGTAGATGAATAAAAGTCCACTTGCAAGAGTAACAATGAGAAGGAAAAGCCTTCTACCTCCTGTAGACCCTGTGGAAGGGGAGACAGAGACAGAGGTTACTTCCCAAGAGTTTATTTCCCATATGCCCCTTATGAGTAGCATCCACAAAGAGGATACTACAGGGGCAGAAGGGGTGCAAAGCATACTACTGGTGCAGCACCAGCACCCAAGCTCCAGCCAAAGCAAAACCCCTGACATTTCTGCCAAAGTTGTCGGTCCATTGCCAGTGGGAGGAAGATTGGCTTCTGGACATAGTGGGCCAGGGACTGTCTTGGCAGTTCATAAATTACCAAAACTGCAGAAACGCACACAATTTCCAGCACTCTAGCCACAGAAAGAATTCCGCTGGAACTAGAAGTTAACAAAAAAAAAATTGCTGACAGCTACAGCTGTAGAAAAGGTCCCTACCAATCAGTGGGGCGAGGGTCTATTCTCAAGGTACTTTCTCACCCACAAAAAAAAAAAAAAAGGAAGTGGTGACCCATTTTGTATCTCGGGAATCTAAACACTCATATAAAGGAAGAGAAATTAAAGATGGTCAGACTAGGAACAGTGCTATCATCTCTGCAGTCAGGACACTGGTTGGGATCACTGGACCTGAAAGATGCCTATTTTACTATCCCAGTCAGGCCATCACACCTAAAATATCTCAGGTTAAAGCTAGGGAACTGTCGGTACAAGTTCACAGTTCTTCTCTTTGGCCTCGCCTCAGCACGAGGGGTATTCACAAAGTGCTTAACGGTGGTGGCAGCACACCTGGGAAGGCAAGGTGTGATAGTTTTTCCCTACCTGGATGACTGGCTGGTCTCAGGGAAAACAGAACAGGAGACAAGGTGCTCTCTACAGACTGTAAAAAGCACCCTGGTGTCTCTGGAATTGTTGATAAGCCTGCAGAAGTCCCAGTTAGAACCTGTTCAAGTACTTGACTTCATAGAAGCAGAACTAGACACCTTTCAGGGGGAAAACTTTCCTCCCCAGGCTAGAATTACAACTCTGATAGCAGCAGCAGAGCCCTTACAACAGGTCAGCCAAGACCTGCAAGGAACTTTCTGCAATTGCCAGGGCACATGGCTGCATCCACAAGCTATGGTTTCATGGTCCAGGTTCCAGATGAGAGATATCCAGTGCCACTTATGAAACAGTTGGACTCAAAGATGGAATCCACTTTCAAAACTAGTGGCAGTGACAAAAGCACTGATAAAGTTTCTAGAGTGGTGGAAGGAAGAGAACATTCCCTTCCTTCAGCAATCGCAAACAAGTATCCTGACTACAAATGCGTCACTCCCACCTACAGAACCTCACAGTGAGCGGTACATGGAGCCCACAGAAATCACTGGAACATATCAGCCTCCTGAAGCTTTGGGCAATGCTGCTAGCAATGCAGTCTTTACTTTCTCAGCTACGAGGTCAGTCATTCCAAATCAAAACGGTCAACACCACAACAGTGTGTTACGTAAATGGGTAGGGACAAGATCTTCAAATCTGTGTATAGAAGCAATGAAGATCTGGAACCTGACATACATCTCAGAAGCAAACATTCATGTGATGTACATGCCAGGCAAAGACAATGTCCTGTCAGATTTCCTTAAGCAGAATCAGTCAGGGAAACCACAAATTGGCCTTGAACATACAAGTTCTGGCCACATTGTTCTGAAGTTAGGGCACTCTCCAAAATAGACCTGTTCGCTTCTTGGAGGGGGAGACCATCAGCTTCCACAATTTTGTTGCAGACACCAGCTAGAGGGACAGTCCCAGAGGACATCCTGGTCTTGGGCTGGATGGTACAGGGAGGTTCCTGTATGCCTTCCTACCATTTTCTCTCATCCAGGAAGTCCTCCTGAAACTCAGGAGGGAATCTGCAACAGTGATCCTAATAGCTTCAGACTGGGCCAGAAAGACCTGGTATTCAGTTCTGCTGACTCTGTTCAGCAAGCCTCCAATCAGTCTGCCACTGAGCCACAATCTGTGGATCCTATCTCAGGGCAGGATAGCATTCCTAAACATCAGAACATCACTGTGCCTGATGGCATGGTTCTTGAGGAGCTAGAGTACTCTGGATTAAATCTCTCAAAGGAATACATTGTCAGTATCTATCTATCTTGGAGGAAGGCCCTGCAGGTGCTTAGAATTTCAAGGAAACCAGCAACCACGAAATTATATTCCTCTAAATGAAAGAGAGTTTCTTACTGGTGTACTCCCAGAACAATCCAATAGAGGCAGGGTTGCCTGTAGTTTTGGAATACCTGGTTCACCTCCAATCCTTAGGCCATCAGCAGTAAAGATGCATTTTGCAGCGGTGTCAGTCCATATATCAGCAGGCAAGGGAAAGTCACTGGCCTCTCGACCTATCTTTAAAAGTGTTTTAAAGGAAAACAGTCATTTGCAGGGGCTCCCGCCCCTGCAAACCTTACCCTCCGGTTAAGCTTTTGCCCGAAAAGCGCCTTTTTCTGTATCCGGGAAAATAATTTAATTTATGAATGAAAAGTCTGCTACCCGGAAGTATGGCGGACTATCAGGCGCTCTATTAACTGAAAAGTGCGGCGCTGCCCTGCACTTCCAGTGCATTTGTATTAGGCGCAGGCGCGCGCCCGCACCTTTACAGTTAATGGAGCTGCTCACAGTCCGCCATACTTTCCGGTAGCGAACTTTCGCTCAGAATTAAATTATTTTCCTGGGCACAGAAAAAGGCGCCTGGAGCCCCTGCAAATGACTGTTTTCCTTTAAAGGCCTCAGTCATTTGCACCCACCGGTAAGGGATCCAGTTTCACCATGGGATCTACACATTTGCCTTTTCCAGCTCATGGAATCTCCATTCGAGCCTATGGACACTGCTGACCTAAAATATGTCACATGGAAATCCACATTCCTGATTGCCGTGACCTCTTCTAGGAGGGTGAGTGAACTACAAACCTTCTGCACAGACACCATTACATAATCTACCATAGAGATAAGGTAGTCCTTAGAACCAACTGAAAATTCCTACCTAAGGTGGTGTCTGAATTCCATCTGAACCAGTCAGTAACACTTTCTGTGGTCTACCCAGAACACTTCAGTCCAGGTGAGTAAAAATTGTACAGGCTTGACCTAAAACAAATTCTGGCCATCTACATGGACCAGACAAAAGATGTCAGGTCCAGAAACACTCAGCTTTTTGTTTCCTGTGATGGGATTGCCAAAGGTAATCCAACATTCAAGAGGTCTGTCTCTCGCTGGATAGTCTCTTGCATTCCAGTCTGCTATGAAAAATCTGGGAAAATGCCACCCAGGGCTTAAGGGCACACTTCACAAGGGCCACCTCTGCCTCTGGCAGCTACAAGGAGCACCCCCTTATTTGACATTTGCAAAACAGCATCTGGAAAACAGTGCACACCTTCACAAAGCACTATTGTCTTGTCTTGTCATACAGTTCAGAAAGAATGTCAGCTTTGGAACTGCTGTCTTGCAGAACCTTTTTTCCCCCCCAAGTAAATTCTGGACGCAGGCTCTGTCCACACCAGCAGCGGTAGTCTGGTAACGTTTTCAATAACATTACAGGGCTTACCGTGCTAGTGTGTCCATACTGCAGCAATTCCTGTGTGTTTCGTGCTTAGTAAACTGTGTTAAGGAGATCATGTCACGTCAGCCGTTCCAGGCACCGGGACCAGATGACATTCACCCTAGGGTACTCAAAGAGCTAGCAGAGATCCTGGCAGGACCACTGACTGACCTGTGCAATACCTTCCTGGACACAGGATGCGTACCACAGGGTTGGAGGATGGTCCATGTAGTGCCCATTCACAAGAGTGGCCCTAGGGACGAACCAGGCAACTACAGGCCAGTGAGCCTCACATCAATTGTGGAGAAACTCGTGGAGACCGTCCTAAAGGAGAGGCTGGTGACCTTCGAGGACAGTGGTCTCCAGGACGGTCGCCAACATGGGTTTGTTTTGGCAGATTCTGCCAGACAAATCTGATCGAGTATTACGACTGGGTGACCAGGGAACTGGACAAGGGCCATGCGGTGGATGTGCTGTATTTGGACTTCAGCAAGACCTTTGATTCTGTGACGTATGGGAGGCTAGAGGGAAGCTGGAATACATAGGGTGGGATCAAAGATGGTCAGATGGATCGTCAGCTGGCTGAATGGAAGGCAGCAGAGGGTGGTGGTTGGGAGGGAGCTCTCGTCACCAAGGGAAGTGTCGAGCGGGGTGCCATGGGGTGCCACAGGGATCGGTGCTGGGACCAGTTCTATTTGGGATATTCATAGCTGATCTCTCACACGGGGTCCGGAGTAGGATCAATCTGTTCGCTGATGATGCAAAGATGGGAACAGTGGTAGATAACATTGAGGGGTGGAAGGGGGCTGCAGGAGGACTTGACCAAACTACAGGAGTGGTCAGAAACATGGCAGCTGGGGTTCAATGCCAAGAAGTGCAAGGTACTGCACTACAGAGTTAGGAACCAGGAGAGGAGCTATTAGCTGGGAGGGGTGTAACTGGAAAGTATAGAGGAGGAAAAGGATCTGGGGGTGGTTATAACGGGCAGCATGACCAACTCTGCTCAGTGCAAGAAAGGCGGCAGCAAAGGCCAATAGAATGCTGGGGCGTATAGTGAGGGGAATATCCTCCAGGAGTAGGGAGGTGATCCTGCCCCAGTACAAGTCCCTGGTCAGACCTCACCTGGACTACTGTGTGCAGTACTGGCGTCCGTACCTGAAGAAGGATATCAAATTGTTGGAGGGGGTGCAATGTAGGGCGACAAGAATGATCCAGGGATTGGAGGGAAAGTCCTACGAGGATAGATTGCACGAGCTGAACATGTACTCCCTGGAGAGGAGGGATGGGGGGATACAATTGAAACCTTTAAATACCGGAAGGGGATAAATAAGTTTAATGCAGAAGGGATCCTCCAGCTTAGAAGAGAGGGATATGAGGTTGGAAGGGGAAGATTCAGGAGGGAAATCGGGAAACATTTTTTCTCAGAGAGGATGATGGACAGGTGGAATACTCTACCTGAGGAGGTGGTTTCCTGTAGAACGGTGGATAGCTTTAAGAGGGGTTGCAACAGGGTAAGGGGGTTTTAAGATGAAGGGGGTAGGTGGGGCTAGCTGCACATTCAATGCCGACTCGATAGCGCATAGGCCCCGTTTCTGCTGGCATTTCGCAGATGTTCGTGATATGAAACATGCTACGGACTTCCGTTCACACCATTGAAGTAAGTGTGTTGCAAACAGAACCACGTTACAAACTGTGCTAAAACTCTGATAGTATCAGGGTTTGAGCACGTTTTGCAAACACGGTTCTGTACCATTTTCAATGTGGACATGCACCGCGTTTAGTGTCCTGTAATGTTTTTGCCTGCCTGTAACGTTGCAGGACCCCTAGTATGGACAGGGCCTCATGGTACTGCTCTACAGTCTGCTTAGAGTGAACTCCTAAGTGAAGGATTCCTGGGGTTAGACAAAACAATTAATATATAGTAATGTTGTTTCTTCAGGTTCCCTCATTATGGTTTCACTCTTCCACTCTGCCTCTCTTTCCAGAACCTGATAATAGGTTCTCACAATAATCAGTTCATTTTACTTGAGTTGCTTCAGCATTGCTACTTCAGTTTTTTTCTACAGTTGTGAGTTATTTTTTTCTCTTTATATTTACATATTTTACATTTACACATCTTCTTCAGTTTAATTGGTGTTCTTTTCAAACATTTGAAATTTGTATTGAAATGTTTGGTAGCATTTGCAGCTAGATTGACCAGCCACCATTCATCTCTGGAGATAGAAATAAATCTGGCAACTGCCAGAGTGGGAGGTGGCCACAGTTTCTCAAACACCTGTTCTAAATTCTCTATTCCGCTATTAGAATAGGGTTCTGTCTCTGGGGTATTAGTCTCCTAGGAGATGATGCTTAGAGTGAAACCATAGTGAAGGATCCCTGAGAAGAAACATTACTCCTGGGAGTAATTTTTTTCTTGTGGAGGTAGCTTGGATGAGAGAGTGCTAGGGAGCATATACTGTATTATACTGTATATGGCAAGATATTTGTAACCAAATCATAGTAGCATGAAATTCACATAACAAGAGTATACTGAATTTAATTCTGTTTTGACCAAACCATGGGGAGGGGATTTTGTACTGTGTACATTGTGTGTCTCACAGTTTACATAGTGTCTCTGCCCCCATCCAAGAGAGAGGTGGGGAGAGGCATTCCTTAGTGGAAGAATAGGAGGCTTGGATTAGTCTTTTTTTAAATATTCAAAAAGGTACAGGTACAAAATACAATATAACAATAACAAATATCAGTAAACATCAGAAAGCAATTCAGGAATTATTGAACAAAATCTTAAAAAACAGTCTTTAATATAGTCAAACAGTAAATAAAGCTGGTTAATAAATTTGGATATATCAATATTAAACTACCAGAAAGTTAAAGCTTTATTTGATAAACCATAATATGTTTTAAGCTTCAATTATATCTGATCAAAAACATTTCTACAGCTTATACAAGGTTGGATATACAGGTATATACTTTATTTATTTATTTAATTTATTTATTTACACTTTATTTATGCTCCCTTGGCCGTTGGACTCTTTCCAGCGGAGTCATTCGGCGAGCAGACTTATCCCATCCTCCTGATGGGGGTCTCTCTCCCACATCGCTGTGCTTCCCGAAACCCCTAGATCTGAGTCCCCCAAGGCAAGAACCACCTAAACCTTACTGGCGCTCTGTCTACAGTATCAGGATGGGTGACACTTATGTGAGGGGGAACCAGGGGGACGTCCCGGATGTGGATGTGGTGCTCCCGCACCCGTCTGCAGGACGTGTGCAGCAGCTCCATACTCCAGTTCCCTGAGCCCTGTGAGCCGCTTCACCTGGTCACCACCAGAGCTACACAAGACCCTTGCATCCTCCCCGGGAAAGGGGAGCTGCCAGCTGGCAGCTCAATCCCAAGTCCTCACCCTCCCACCCCCTGCCTACCCCTGGTGTCCTGAGCTCGTTCCCGAACCCGGGTTGCCGGCTTGGCGCGAGGTGTGGCGTCCAGCGCCTCAACCCTCAGCGCCACCTGGCCGGCCACAGACATATACTTAAACAATATTAAAAAATAAATTGGATACTTTCTGCAGTTTGGGGTGCAATGGACCTGCTAATGCGGGAGACAGACTCGATGGGTTATTTGCCTTCTTTTGTCTCCAACCAAGTATAATAATATACAGGGTTAAGGGCCTCTTCTATTGAAGACGTAGAGAGAACTGCACCATTTTTCTACTCATTTAAGTAAGCTGCAGTGGTTCTAGAGTTCTTTATTCACGCCTTATTTAAGAAAGAGGACCAGATTGCTCAAAAGTATTCCATTGTGACCAAATCTAAGTGACTCAGTTGTTCATTATTAGCTAAAGTACCCATATGTTGTAGCCAATCGAGAAATATGGAGATGTCCTGAGTACCCCATTTTAAAACACTTTATCTTTTCAAACATAAGGAAGCAGATCGTAACCATGTTTGAAGGGAGCTAGGTGTGTGGAGGACAGAAGATGCATCTCTCAAGATTCAAAGCATAGGATCTGAGGGTACAACTTAGCTTAGCATCTGATTACGAATCCTATAAACTCCATACAGATGATTTATTGGGGCATTTCCACAAATATGTAGGTTTGCTTCTTTCTGTTTACACCTCCAGCATACATTCTCTCCATCATTCTTCATCTTAGAAATCCTTGCTAGGGTGTATTAAACTTTGTGAATAAATTTTTTTTTTTTAACTCTATTTTAGCACTGATCCAGGGAACTCTCTCGGGCATCCTCAGTTTCACCCTGCTCTACCTCCGTGCTCGAGAGGCCTCTGGATTCCTGGCACCATCCTGGCTATCCCCCTGGCTCTGAGCTCCCTGAGGTAGGGCTGCCCTATCTGCCCAGGGCACTCTATCTCTTCATTCGGGCCAGGTTGGGCTTGGCCCAGGAATGGAGGACGACCGGCGGTGGAGTGTGGCTGGGTGGTTGGATGTGCTGTCGCCTATCCCCGGTCGGGGATTTTCTGTTATGTTTTCCCTCAGGAGTGCAGAGAGCCATCACGTCCGTGCAAGGCTGCCGGCTGACGTCTGCCGCACTCTTGCCCCTTCGTCTAGTTGGTGATCCCTGCTGTACTCCCGATCTCCATCAGGGGTCGCGAGGGCACCGAGCAGCCCCAGGATCCCTCCCAGGGAGAGGAGAGCTGTCCTCTGGACGCTTGATCCTCTCCCTCCCCTGCCGACCCCCGGCCCCCCGAGTCCTTCCCCAAACCCGGGTCGCCGGCGTGGTGCGAGGTGTGAGTCCAGCGCCTCAACCCTCAGTGCCACCGGGCCGGCGTGAATAATTTTATATTGGCTCAATTTTATATTGGATCTCCCTTCCTCCCTCTTACCTCCTGGCTTGTCTTGTACATGATGGCTCATAACCTGTTCCAGTTTTTGAACGGTCTTGAACACTGTAGCTGCTTTTTCTACAATACCCTGGAGTTAGAAGTGAGGTCATTATCATTAGCCGAAAGCTGTTTACAGATGTGACTTGCTCCTCCTTTACCTCAGCATTTTTTTTAAGAATTTCTCCCAGTGGCATGTCTTAATTGAAGATACATCCAGCAGTCCCATCTCCCCACTATATAATCATCTCTAAATTTTTGGAAAGTGTAGATTTTTAAGGTAGAGGGATCAACTATAGCTTTTTTTTTATTTAATATACTTTATTTATTTTATGAAAAACAGAAGAGCAACAAAACAAAAGACAATCAAATACAAAACTAGTATAATACTGTCAACATTCAATACTGGAAAATATGAACAATGTACAAAAACAAGAAAGAAAGAAAGAAAAAACCCAAAAATGAAAACATAAAGAAGTCTCCCGACACCCACCCCCCTCGCTCCCCCTCCTGCTCTGTCATGCTCAGTCGGTAAGGGCACCACATGCTCTCCTTACCTCTTTAAACCATTCATTTTACACACAAGAAAGCTGAGCCGCACAATATGAAACCAAACGAGGTCTTGTCAAATTGGAGCTCCCAACAAGGTGTAAGGAAATTCCCAGTGGGAGCAAAAGGAATTATGTCTGTGGTGAAGAGAAGCCCATATTTCCTCCAAGCAGAGACCCTGCATAACCTTGGCATGCCATTCTAATAATGTTGGTTAATGGGTTCCTTCCAGTGTCGTTACAAAACCTTATCTATGAACTTCTATTAATTGTTCCACCCCCAGGCCTAATAAATACTGCTCCGGTGTAAGACAGTCTTGTAATCCAAGTAGGAGGTCTAAGGTATCAGAAACCTGTATCCATAAGGATCGAGCACATGGGCAGTCCCATAATGTGTGTTTAGGCGTAGCTAAATCAGAATTGCATTTAATGCAAGTAGGCAAATCCAAAAGCCTGTAAGCATGTAATTTAGCATGGGTATAATGGGATCAACTATATCTTATATTGTTGGAATACCTTTATTCTCTGAGTCATATATTTTTTTTAAGGGGCTTGTTTTCAAACGCTCTCCGGATTGTTCCATAATGGCATCAGTTTAACTGGGAAATTCTCATGTTTGACATGCTTTCTAATATACTGGCAGGCATATAATAAAAACTTCTTAAAAGAGTGGGATTTAATTATAGGCGGAGGATTAATGAATAAAAAGTTAAACCAAATATAATGTTTCATTATCACAGATTCATGTGACACCCATATAGTTGCGCTAGATTTAGGGGCAGAGTTGAAAAATCATGAAGCCAATTTTCGCAGCGAATACAAAACAGTGTGCTTTGAAATCTGCAACTCCAAAACCATCATTACTTTTAATTATGCCAACTTTTTAAAAGCTAATTCTGTGGTTCTGCTATGAAATACCGAAAATTACAATCCCGACACCCCGACGCTGCTCTTACCCGACAGATTAACATCCCGATCATGGAAAGCCCGTCATTGGACTTCTGCCGGGTTTGTGGTCTGTGGTCGGCCATGCCCCCCACTCCATCACGTGAGGTTTCGCCCTGCAGCCCCAAAATTTATAACTAACTCCGAGCCCTGGCAAATTCCACTGTCTGGCTTTACGATCTGGATGTTAATCTGTCGGGTAAGAGCTGTGACGGGATGTTGGTCTCAGGCTCGTGTGTTGGGACTGTAAATGTCGGTGTTTCATAGTGCTACCAATTTGGTGGCTTTTCACATCCCCACAGAAAAGTTGACATCTTTTTGTTTTATTCTTTTTGAACCAGGGTTCTTCCCGGGGGTGGTTCTATCTTCAAATAAAGATTACATGGCACGCAGGGTGCGAAATTCCTATACCTTAGGTGCCCT
Source organism: Neoceratodus forsteri (assembly GCA_016271365.2). Lineage (NCBI taxonomy): Eukaryota > Metazoa > Chordata > Ceratodontiformes > Ceratodontidae > Neoceratodus > Neoceratodus forsteri. The sequence continues at coordinate 506,801,757 of CM028129.1, forward strand.
AGGGCAGGCACTTTTGTCCCAGGACACCTAATATAGTTTAGTACCTGCCCACTGGGGCACCTAAGGTATTTAACAGAGTCTTGGTTTCTTTTCTCACTACTGAGCAGCCTTGTTTACCCCCATGTCGGTACGTTCGCTTTTTTTTTTTTTTAAACTCGCGCTCATTTTCCTGTGGGCGGGGTTCCGCTGAGGGTGCGTAAGTGTCATTTTCCTTTTGGCGGGTGGCTGGTTGAGGATCGCCGAGCAGCCTGAGCTGGTGCCATTGCCAAGTCTCAAGATGAGCCCTTCAGAGACCAGGTGACATGCTGAGAAGAACGGGCTGACGTTTGACTGGCCTAGCTATCAGCCAGCTGCACATACAAGGGGTCGAAACATTGTTGGTGGAGGGATGCTGCAGGAGACTGACACCAATCGGTAGTCTCTCTGCACAGTTCGCCCGCCCCCTCACACAGTGCATCTTGTCATCTGTGTAAAGCGCGTCACTCTATCTTCTTCTGTTGCAAAAGAAAGATATAGTGAGTGGCTCGCTTACAGCTTGCCCATTAAATTCATTTGTTCGCGATTGCGATCGGAGATCAAATAGTTAATAAAAAAGCTCTTAAGAGGTATTGTCCATCAGCTTGAATGTCAAATGCAGAATTACTTGTTACTACTTTTTTTTATATTATAGTCGGAAGTGCGTGCAAGTGATAAGGGGGTTGGGGTAGATCATGAAGGGACAGATTTAATAACTTTGGATGAAATTAAAAAAATAAATAGCTCATAAAAGAGCTTTATTTATTTATTTATCTAAAGCAGTGCCTAGTCAGATCTGCCTGCAATTTGCAACAGTGATAGTTGGGAGGGGAGAGTGAGACCACAAAGTAAAGAACTCTAGTCAGTCATACAACCAAAATTAGCAGCCTGGCAAGATTAAACTTCTGTTTGGGGTGAAAAGATAAACAGGAGCATAGTGCAGTATAGCTAAATTTGGTGGTGAGATGATGGAGAGACTTGTGGAAGCTGTACCTTAGGACTTAGCTGCCTGATTTAATATAATGAAAGAGTAAACCCAGTTGTCGCAGAGTGAACTAATTAAATAGTAGCAGACTGCAAGGGGCCATTCTCAGTCTCTATGCTGTATCAGGCTCTTTTTTTTTTTTCTGTAGTAGTAGTCACAGTTGTTGCTGGGAACAGAAAATCAAAAGTAAAAAAAAGAAATCCTTACATTCAGTCTGATAAAAAGCTGGCTGATTTACTTAAGCGGAGTTTAACTAAACTAAGCCCTCAAAACATCTAAATTAAGAACTACAGGGAGCTGCTCAGCTAAGTCAGCTTGAGTAAATAAAGGTTTGGGAAGAGAATAGATGTATTCTGTGATCTAATTAAAAGCCCTTTGTGTCCGGAGGGCTTGCAGCCTGCCTCGTGCGTACTGATTTGTCCTCTTGAGGACTGAAGGAAGGCACCACAGAGGGTAGTCAGTGGCTACTGGCAAGGCAGGAGGAAATAAAAATAAATTTAAGTCCTGTCCCTTTGTGTGTTGAATTTGTGGGGCGACTGAGTGATTGTCATTTCCTCTTAAAAATAAATTACTTTGTCACCCTTTGTATGTTGGGGTCTGGCTTCTCTTCTTAAGGACTATTGAGATCTGATGGCACTAGCCCGGGGAGTGGCTAGATAGAAGAGAAAACAAATACTGTAAGTAAAACCCCCTTTTTTTGGACTGCTGTACTAGTCCACACTACACTGCATTTTGATTTGTCCTCAAAACAAAACAAATCTTGTTAGTTGCAATCAGTGCTTGTTCGGTCATGCATGGGTAGTGTTACTGAAATAAATCACACAGCCAGTTTAATTTCTTTATATTTCTGTTTATTATTTACAAGTTGACAAACCAGGACGATGAAACCAAAATTATGGGGGGTTATGTAAAAGTTTCCTGGGTATGTACGTCTACTGCTTGTACTTTTTTTTACGAATTTCATGCCCTGATGGCACGTAAATCATTTTGGGGGCTATTTTTAATTTGATAGCATTAGCTCTACCCCAAAGTGACAAAAATAGTGTCTCCCATCTTTCAAGTTTTATATGTTCATATTCTCGGAGGAGAGGGGTTCTACGTTAAGCTTAACCTTTCATGAAAATCCTTGGGTATCTTTATTCCAAACTGTGTTGGATTACTGTCCTTACATTAAGGAATAAACACACTTTTATGTTTGCCTAAAGACTCAGAAGGCGACCTCAGGAGGGCTCCTCTGCCCAGGAGCCCCCCCCCCGACAATCACCAGCCGACCAACACAGCAAGAAGGCGACCTCAGGAGGCTCCTCTGCCCAGGAGCTCCCGCACGATCACCAGCCGACCAACAGTAAGAAGGCGACTTAGAGGGCTCCTCTGCCCAGGAGCTCCCCCGACGATCACCAGCCGACCAACACAGCAAGAAGGCGACCTCAGGAGGGCTTCTCTGCCCAGGAGCTCCCCCTCCCCCGACGATCACCAGCCGACCAACACAGCAAGGTAATTTGACTCCAGTACCGTGACTCGAGTAGCGCCTCAAACAGCTGCCCATCCTTGTTCAAATCTTGACGCCTTTTTTGCATTTCTGTTTCTTGTGGTAAAAGCGCCAGCTTTAAACACTCGAAAAGGGTCTGTACAGCAGCCTACAGCTGGTGGACTGATGCTATTTGTTGACTGTTTCTGTAAAGGGGCCTCTCTCACTGCTGCTGCTGCTACTACATGAACTCATTATTTGTGGACACCTTACAAATAGCAAAGCTGACTGATTAATGTCTCTGTCATAGTCGCGATGTGCATTATGTTAAATCTGACTAATAGCAAGAGCCACATGTTATCTGTTTAGCGAGTCTTGTGCAACAGCAGAAATACCTCACTGCAAGCTCCGTCGGGAGAGTTACTGCCTGTACTTGCCTCTGAGCTCTTATTCACGCTGCGCTGTCCTCTCCCACTACTGCTACTCGAATTACTTTTCCACTGTTCCCTCCTCTCTGTCCCTATATAATCAAGCTGCTCACCTTCATTTCTGTCTCTCTGTCTCTCTCTCTCTCTCTCTCCTCAGAAGGTGACCTCAGGAGGGCTCCTCTGCCCAGGAACCCCCCCCCACCCCGACGATCACCAGCCGACCAACACAGCAAGGTAATTTGACTCCAGTACCGCGACTCGAGCAGTGCCTCAAACAGCTACCCATCCTTTTTCAAATCTTGGCGCCTTTTTTGCATTTCTGTTTCTTGTGGTAAAAGCACCAGCTTTAAACACTTCGAAAAGGGTCTGTACAGCAGCCTACAGGCTACTTCCCAGATCATGCCGCAGAATGCTCCCACCCGCCGCCCCCCACCACACCCACCCTTGTCCGGCTTTACTTACAGGCTGAGCTCCACCCTAATACACGCCCTGTTGAGGAAATTAACTATCGCCTCACTTTTCCATTAGCAGCCTATACCTTTTCACTGCTAGAGGGCGCTTGACCGATCCTATATTTTTACCAGTGCCCTGACTGTACCTTTTACTCAAAACTGTCTGGGGGCACTTAATTTTATCTCTTATCCTTACCATTGCTCAGACTGTATTTTGCACTCCCATACATCCCTATAATTTTAACTCCCACTTACAAATATACCAAAATGGCCATTTCTCCCCATTTCGTTCTTTTAGTAACCTCTACAGCTCTTTGCCTCATCTGGCTCCCTTCACTCTGCAACTCTATATCCTTTAACTTTTACTACTCCTATCCTGTCCACTACAGGTCATTTCTTGTGCCGAAAACACTTCGATTGCCTCCTGTCACCTTCCCCCTCCTCATTCAGCACAAATTCATATATCACTTATCCTACACTCTGTATAAATCCAAGATGCCAAGTTTAACCCTATCCATCTCCCGGATATGTCGCACACTCTTACACCTATCTCACCTAACCTTGATGTTAGCGGGGGATATAGAGGAAAACCCTGGACCCCCAAGTAACCCATCCTGTAAAGCTACAAACTGGCATGACACCAAGGGCATCCGTATTGCCCACCTAAACATTAGGAGTCTGCTTCGTAACAAGGCAGTACTGGAAGCCTGGGTTGCTCAGCACAACCCAGATATTCTCTGCTTATCTGAAACCTGGCTAAAACCCTCAACCCCTGATCAGCTTTGCTCACTGCCCAACTACAACATCATTCGGCAGGACAGGCATTTACCCAAGCGGGGCGGGGGGGTTGCCATTCTTTTCAAACCACACATTCCATTATCCCACAATACCCAACCATCTCTATCTCACTGTGAAGCAATTTATGCCATCGTAAAGCTTGGATCTAAGAAACTTCACTTGATTTGTGTCTATAACCCTCTGGCTGGTGGCACAACTGGGCTAGAGGAACTGCTATCTCAGGTTGATAAGACCATAGGTCGTAATGAAGTCCTCATTCTTGGGGACCTGAACCTAAACTGGACCAGTAAATTAAACCAGTCCTCTCACACTATTGTCCAAGGTCACAATCCTCATCAACTTATTGTAGACCCCACCAGGGTCATGTCCCTCCCCCTCGGGCTAGTATTCTTATAGACTGGATCCTTACTAACCGCCCAGATAGCATAGCATGTGCAGGGACCCTAGCTGACTCAATCAGTGACCACACTCCTATTTTCTGCTCCTGTCGTGCGTCAAACAAACCGACTCCACCTCCTAAACTCATCACCTTCCGAAACCTGGCTAACTTTAACCAAGAAAATTTCTTACGTGATCTTGAACTGATCGACTGGTCCCCCATCCACACCTCTAATAATGCTCAACAAGCATTAGACCATTTCCTTGCTAAATTTCGTCTGCTCCAAGACACCCATGCTCCCTGTGTCACTCGTCGGATTCGAGGATCACAGACGAAATGATTCTCTAAAGACCTACTTGCATTGATTAGGTCCAGGGATAAAGCGTGGCGTTGCTTCAAGACCACTGAGCTAACGGCTGATTATAATCATTACCGAGCCCAGAGAAATATATGCAAAAGGCAAATTCGGTTAGCCAAAAGTTCTTTCTGTAAAAATCTATTAACCAAAGCAGGGGGTAACTCGAAAAAATTCTGGGCCACAATAAAAACCCTCCTTGGAGCAAATCAAACAACACGTGCAAATGACATGCTGATAAACGGTATACACTACAATAATCCTACCACTATAGCTAATTCTTTTAACCACCATTTCTCGGACTTCTCCACTTACCATGTTCCATCCCCCAATACTCAAGTCCTTTCGGCCAACTATAACTTTAAATCTCAAGTCACACATCCCCCCCTTCAGGTTCCGGAATATTGCCAAGTCTGAAGTTTTGAGGCTTCTCCTCTCAGCCCATGACCATACCAGTGTAGGATCAGATGGACTAGAGCCCAGGCTTCCAAAGACCGCTTCCCCCTTTATAGCCTCTCCCCTTACAAAAATCTTCAATCTATCTCTGCGTCATGGCTTAGTCCCCAACATCTGGAAAACTGCCAAAGTCACCCCCATTCCAAAAAAGGGTGATCCTAAACTACTCTCGAACTACCGCCCTATAGCTATTCTCTCCCTCCTTAGTAAAATCCTTGTAAAACTTGTAGCAACCCAAACTCTTGACTATCTGCAGCAGCATAACCTCTTGTCTAGCTCTCAGCACGGCTTCCGTAAGGGACACAGTACTACTACTGCTCTCCTTAAACTCACCAATGATATCCTTTCTGCTATGGACACTGGCCTCCTGACTGGCACTATCTTCATTGACTTAACAAAAGCTTTTGACCTGGTAAACCATACCCTCCTTCTTTCTAAACTTTGCTCCCTCGGCTTCTCTTCATATGTAGTTACCTGGTTTGACAGTTACCTGTCCGGTAGAAAGCAGACCGTTGTCTTCAATTCCGCCTCTTCTGATCCCGCCTCCATCCGAGTTGGAGTGCCCCAGGGTTCCATACTAGGCCCCTTGCTTTTCTCCATTTTCATTAATGACATCCCGCTGCTTGCTTCAACCTGCTCAACCCTCCTCTATGCAGATGACCTAGTAATCTATCACAGTGCAAGGAACCCACTTGACATCAACCAATCTCTTAACTTAGACTTCACGGCCATTCAGTCGTGGCTGATAGAGAATAAACTCATTCTCAACATAGTAAGATGCATTCCATGCTCTTTGGATCGCCTGCCAAACTCAAAACATACCCTGATGCCCTAAAAATCACCTGTACCGACGGCGCTTCACTTAATAGTACCAAATCCCTCAAATACCTGGGCATCACTCTGGATGAATCCCTTAACTTTGACCTACACATAACAAACACCTGTAAATCTGTAAATGCTAGGTTAGGTAGTGCCTACCGTACCAGCTATGCCCTTACTTCTTCGGCTAAACTTGCTGTGGCTCAAGGCTTTCTACTCCCCGCCCTGACTTATGGATCAGTCATGTATCTATCTGCCTCCAAATCCTCCCTCCATAAGTGGGACATCACCTATAACAATATCTGCAGGTATGCCTCGGCATCCCCTCGCTTCACACACCATTGCCAACTCTATTCTGACCTTAACTGGCCATGCCCCTCTGGCCATCGGCTCCACTCCCTGGGGTCTCTTATTGACAACACAGTCCGCACCGGCACTCCATCTTCTCTCGCCTGTCTGGTCTGATCACATCCCCTGTCCTATGAGCTCCGATCTGCGGACCTAGCCCCCTACCATATTCTCAGGTGTAAAACCAACATGGGCTCACGCGCTTTTGCACATAAAACCCCAAAATATTGGAACTCGCTACCTCCAAATATTCGTGAAGCACCTACCCATGCTAGCTTTAAAACTCGACACCGGGTACATCTACAATCAAGTCAGCCAATGCACCTGTTTCAAGCCACCTTAAACTTCATCATTCTCACTATAATCTCTCACTATATATTCTCACTATAATCTCTCTCACTATAATACTTTCCTCCTCCATGTCTTTTCCCCACCTCCCATACTACCCATCTCTCCTCCCCTCCACTTTCTCCTCCCCCCATCCCTCACTCTCTCCACCTCTCTCTCTCTCTTGTCTTCTCACCCTCAATTTAGGCACTTACTGTACTGTGTTTTGCTCAAACCTTCGTGATAATGTCTGTTTCACTCACCATTTAACTCTAGTTGTTTATGTTACCTAAATGTATTCTCCAGATTTGCCTCCATTGTAACCCTCCCCTATTTATTCCAAATGTTAACTGCTCTTTGATCTTATTGTTTCAGTTGTTGTTAGCTGCCTGCATTCCTCACTGTGTTCCACCAATTTCATGTGCTGCGTCACATGTATGTTTCATTTTGTGTGTTTAACCTGTCTTCTGCTGGGTCGTGCCTGAAAATAGGCATTGCTATGCCTAGTGCACTCACCCGGTTACCAAAAGCAAATAAATAAAGGGATTCATTGGCCTGGTGTGCCGCTGGGAAAAGGGAAGGCTTTTCATTTATATTAAGTGGCAGAATTGGCATTCCCCCCCCCCATATCCCACAACATGAACACCTTCTCTTATTGGCTTCCACGCCAATTCATTGAAAGTGATAACCGCGCATTCTAAAACCCATGCGTACTGAAAACTGGTGTGGAGTTTTGTTCCAGTGTAGATTACTTATCTAACTTCACACCGCCATGGACCACCACTCAAGTGATGATTCGAAACTCAGCCGAGTTCACCATGCGGTTTCCGACTTCACAGTTATCACTTTTGCGGAATTGATGTGATATGCTCTTATTGAGGGCTTCAGCTCTGGAGTAGAGCAAGATGGGAATAGAGTATGCTTCTCATTCTTTAGTTCCCATAAATGAGTGACAGTGTCCCTCTGAATGTGGCAAGAAGGTAACATGTGCGACACCTTATCAAATTATGGAATTAAAGAACGGAAGCAGTGCAGCCCTTTCAGTTCATATTTACTTACCTACTGTTCTCTTTTTGTACATATCTGTTTCCTGTCTCCTCAGTCTTTAAAGGTGATAGGAAATGATTTTTACATAAACTACTTTCCCATTTTCCTTTCCTTGCCAATTAACGTATTCTGTAAAATTACTTTTTATTAAAACTTTCAACAGTTACACATTCATTTTTATACATCATAGCATGGTAATATATAAGTACAGGATTGCTTGTCATGTTTGCTGTATTTCATTAAAGTTTTATACAAGGCACACTGTGTGAGTTCTCTTTATTTTCATAGCTGGACCTGAATAGAGGCCTATAGCCCCGTACCCCTCGTTCTGTAATCCCTCCCCCACTCCTTTACAACTCCATCCGAGATCAAGCCCTGTTTGTTTACATACTCATACCTGCTGTTCCTAAGGTATTGTTGCCCCTATGTGCTCTTCCAGGCAAGTGTGGCTTTGGGCCCTAGTCTCGGGGTTGCATCCTAGGGGACAAAGTCTGGTCCTTTAGCATGATGTGCATGATCCACCTGTTCCATCTTAGGGAGCACAGCTCCATGCTGTCATTTAAGTTACGGGTAATTCTCTCAGCCCTGTATATGTGATTAACTAATGTTCTCCATATTGCCAGGGTGGGTGCCTGGGTTGACGGCCAGCATTTTGTAATGGCTTTCTTTGCGGGTAATAGGAGAACCCCAATTAAGTAACGGTTGTGAGAGTCCCTTAGTCCCTGCGGGAGGACGTATAGGAGGAACAGTTCTTCCGTAAGGGGGATCGGTTGCCTGGACAGTTCCTCAGCCTCTCCCTGCACAGCTGATAGGAACGGTTGAAGTTTAGGGCAGAGCCAAAACGTATGTGTGTGTGTGTGGTGGGCACTAGTCTCTGTGCATTGCCGCTAGCATTCAGCTGTTCTAGTGGTGAGGTAGTGGGAGGTAATGGCTGGGGTGCGGAAGTATCTTACCTGTAGCTGCCACGAGAACTCCTGCCAGTGATGAGAACTGGTGATTTTAGAGACGGTTAGGTAGGAACTGTGCCACTGCTGTATTGTGAGTTGTAGGCCCATTTCAGCATTCCTGTTTGCTAGTGTGAGAGCTGTGGAGTCCCCCACTGTCTCGACTAGGGCCTTGTATAGGGTGGAAATAGCATGGGGTAGTGCTCTGGATTGAATCACCTGCAGCAGTAGCACAATCAATGGGGAGTGTCTCTCAGGGCAGCGGGCACCCAGTGGGAGCGTATCATAATAGTACCTCAGCTGCAAAAATCGTTAGACGTCTGAATGCTGTAGGCCATATTCCTGGCGGATCTCACTGAACATCTTAAAAACAGGGCCAAATAGGAATTGTGAAAGATGGGTCAGCTGGAGGTGCTTCCAGTTGTGGAAGATGAAGTCGGTTTGGGCTGGCGGAAAATTCTCTAGTGATATGATTGGACATAGTAGCATGAGGAATGGGGTATGGTGAAGGAATTTACGGATGGAATTCCAAGCCTGTGGTTGATGTCTAATCCGGGGTGTGACGATATTCGCCTTTCAGGCAGGGGATCTTGATTTAAGGTGGCAACAGCCAGTTCTTGAGTGGGCAATATGGATTCCTCCAGTTCACTCCATCGTGCCAAGGTGGACCCCATATAGCGGTGGACTGTGAATGACAGGTGAGATGCCCAGTAGTATAATTTTAGATTTGGAAGTGCAAGTCCTCTCTGTGCCTTGGGATAGGAACAGAGTGGACAATTTAACTCTGGGGCACCTGCCAGCCAATATAAAACCGGAGATAGCTTTGTTCCAGCTTTTAAATATCTGGGAGGGCAGGAAAATGGGAATATTTTGGAAGAGATAAAGGGCTCTGGGTAGAATCACCATCCTAACCACCTCAACTCTCTGCAGGATATTTAAGGGTAGAATATTCTACCTATTGAGGTCCTGCTGCATCTTGATGTAAAAAGGAGAGTAGTTATTCTGCAGTGCATCTTCAGCTTTACGGGAAAAAAACACCCCTGGGTATTTTAACTTTTCAAGTTCCCATCTAAATGGGAATTGCTTCTTAAATGCCGGGGGCTCAAAGTGAAGGCAAGTGCATCAGTCTTGGAGGTATTGAGTCGGTATCCCGAGATAGCCCCAAAGTGTCCAGGATGCAGAAGACTGCAGGAATGGATTATGTGGGTTGTTCAGGAATAGTAGTATATCTGCATATAGAGCTGTGTGGTGTTCGACCTCATCCATCTGTATTCCTGTAATTTGTGGGAGAACTGTATTGCCTGGGCCAGTGGCTCGATAAAAAGGGCGAAAAGCCCTGGGAATAAGAGACATCCCTGTCTCATCCCCCTGTAGAGAGGGAATTAGTCAGGGTGACAACCCAAGATCTTTACACAGGCACGGGGGGGGGGGGAGAATAGATGCCTCGGATGGTGGCTATCAGTGGGGCAGGGAAACCAATCTTGGTCCTGGTGGAAAATAGAATGGGCCAGGATACCCTGTCAAACACCTTCTCAGCATCAAGGCTGAGAAGGACTGATGAGTGTCCACGGGTTTGCATTTAGTGCTCTGCGGGTGTTGTCAGTGGTAGCCCTGGCACTCACAAATCCAGTTTGAGCTAGGTCTATCAGACTTGGCAGAACTGCGTCGAATCTGCAAGACAGAATGGGCATAAGGTATTTATAGTCCATATTAAGGACCGAAATGGGTCTGTAGGAGTCGCAGGCCAGGTTTTATTTTATTTTTATTTTTATTTTTTTAACCGGTTTCAGAATGAGTGATATTGCTGCATAATACCAGCTTGGGGTGGGGGGGAGGAGACTCACCCTGTGTAACCTCATTACAGGTCCGTAACATCAGTGGGCTCAAGGTTTGTGAAGCAGATTTATAAAATTCTGCCCCGTAACCATCTGGACCTGGGACTTTCATTGTTTTAAACCTGGAGATTGCTGCTGAGAGCTCCATTGGTTGAATGGGATCCACCAGGCTTATCTGCTGCAGTGCTGCTCTTCTGTAAGACTGGGTAGTTCCAAGTTAGCCAGAAAGGTGTTGATAGCCCCAGTGTCCGGCATCCCCTCTGGGGTGTATAGTTTGTGGTAGTACCCACAGAAAGTCTGGGATATTTTTGGGAGTTCGGTGAGGCGGGTTCCAGTGAGGGGATCTTTCATTCTATTATGGTGGACAGCCTGCGTTTTCTCTGAAACATAGAAACATAGAATTTGACGGCAGATAAGGCCCGCTTGGCCCACCCAGTCTGCTCATTTCCCTACCTAATGGATAAGCTGCAGATCCTAGTTAACCAGCAGCTACTTCTTTCTGCCCCCACTCCCTAGAATTGCCTTATGGCTGTCCCATGCATACTTTAATTCAACTACTGTTTTTGACTCCACAGCCTCCTCTGGAAGGCTGTTCCATGCATCCACAACCCTCTCTTTGAAAAAATACTTCTTTACATTACCTCTGAGCCCCCCCATCTTCAAATTGCACCCCCTTGTTCTTGCACACCTCTTTTTTTGAAAGATGCTACCCTCTTGGACTTTGTTGATTCTCTTGAGGTGCCAGAAGAAAGTTTCTATCCGTCCCCCTCTCCCTCCTTTCCTCGAGCTATACATATTAAGCTCCTTAAGTCTCTCTTCATAAGTCTTCGGTGCAGACCCTGCACCATTTTAGTTCCTCCTCTGGACAGCTTCCATCTTGTCTATGTCCTTGGGAGATTGGGTCTCAGAACTGGACACAGTACTCCAGATGGGGTCTCACCAGCTGTCTGTACAGAGGATAATAACTTCCTGTTTTCTACTGGTGATGCCTCTCCTGTGCATCCCCAGTATCCCCCCAACCCTCCTTACTGCCCTCTCTCACATTGCTTGCCCACCTTTAAGTCATCTGATATGACTACCCCCGGGTCCCTTTCCATTTTTGTTGTTGTTAGTATCTCACCCCCCATTGTGTACTCTTCCCCTGGGTTTTTGTTTCCCAGGTGCATTACCTAGCACTTCTTAGCATTAAATCTAAGCTGCCATACATTTGACCATTCCTCTAACCTTGCCAAGTCCCTTCTCATCCTTTCCACCCCACCTTGAGCATCAACTCTATTGCAGATCTTTGTGTCATCTGCAAAGAGACATACTTTTCCTTCAAGTCCCTCAGCAATGTCGCTTACAAAGACATTGAAGAGGACCGGTCCTAATAGTGAACCCTGCGGCACCCCACTAGTAACCCCCCTTTCTTCAGAGTGGACTCCATTTACTGTTACCCTCTGTGTCCTATTCTCCAGCCAGTTCTTTACCCAGGCTATCATCTTGGGACCCACTCTCAGGCTGGCTAACTTGTATATTAATCTTTTGTGTAGGACTGAGTCAAATGCCTTGCTAAAGTCTAGGTAGGCCATGTCCAGAGTCCCTCCCTGATCTACTACTTTGATCACCCAGTCAAAGAAATCTATTAGATTCATCTGGCATGACCTTCCCACTGTGAATCCATGCTGCCTTGGGTCCTGTGCCCCTCTGGCCTCTAGGTACTCGACAATTCTTTCCTTCAAGTGACTCCATCATTTTCCCTATCACTGAGGTTAAACTAACAGGTCTGTAGTTTCCTGCTTCTGCCCTGCTCCCACTTTTGTGAAGGGAATCACATCTGCCTCCTCCAGTCCTCAGGTACCACCCATCCTCCCATGATTTGTTAAAGAGGGTAGTCAGTGGTGTCACTAGTTCTACCATTAATTCTTTTAGAATTCTGGGATGAATCCCATCAGGCCCCATTGCTTTGTCCACCTTCAGTTTTAAGAGTTCTTTCAGAACCCTTTCTTCTGTAAATGGGCTGGTATCAACTTCTGTATCCAGAGTGTTTCTGTTGTTTGTTTTAGGTACCTCCCCGTCTTCATTTTGTAAATACTGAGCAAAAATATTTATTTAGTATCTCTGCCTTTTCACATTCACCCTCTGCCCACCCCCTTCCCTTTATTAAGCCTCACTTTCCCTCCCTTAGTCTTCCTTCGCTCCCTGATGTACCTAAAAAAGGTTTTACCCACCCTTCTTGACTGAGTTGGCTATCTTTTCCTCAGTTCGGGGCTTTGCTGTTCTGACTACCTTCCCAGCTTCCTTTTGCTTTAACTGATACAATTCTCTGTCCTGCTCCTTCTGTGATTCCTTGTACTTTCTGAATGCTTTCTTTTTCTCTTGAACCTTCACTGCCACCTCCTTTGAGAACCATAGTGGTTTCTTATATCGTGGTGTTTTGTTTATTTGCTTCACACAAAGGCTTGTTACCTCTGTGATGGCAGTTTTTATTATTCCCCATTGTTCTTCCACCCCTCCTTCCTGCCCATTTGCTAGTGCATTCCTCAGGCACTCACCCATTTTGGCAAATTCAGACCTCCTGAAGTCCAGTACTTTTGCCTTTGTATGGCTTGACTCTATTGCTGTGTTTATTGTGAACCATACTATTCGATGGTCACTAGTTCCCAGATGGCTACCCACTTCTACATCTGTGATCCTCTCTCCATCTCCATTTGAGAGAACCAGGTCTAAGATTGCTCCCTCTCGAGTGGGTTTCAATACTAGTTGTCTAAGGCATGCCCCCTGTAGGGCATCTAGAATAACCCCACTCTTAGAAGTGTCTCCTGCAACTGCAGTCCATTTAACATCTGGCATATTCAGATCACCCATCAGCAATATCTCCCCTTTATCTGCCATTCTAAGTATACTTTCTATCATTTCCTTGTCCATTTCCTCCCCCTGAGAGGGGGGTCTGTATACAACCCCTGTGCGGATTGTGGTGCCATTGCCTGCCTCCAAATTGACCCACAGTGCTTCTTCTCCTCCTCTTCCCTGTTTACCCTTTTGTTCTGTTGCTTTGATTCCTTCTCTTATGTAGAGAGCTACTCCTCCTCCTCCTCTTTTACCCTCCCTGTCCCTCCTGTAGATAGTGTATCCTGGTATGTTTATGTCCCAGTCATGGTTCTGTGTGTACCATGTTTCTGTGACTGCCACAATATCCAGATGTTCCTCCTCCATCAAGGCCACTAATTCAGGAAGCTTGTTACCCAGACTACGGGCATTGGTACTCATTGCTCTCCATTTTTTGATGGCTTTACCTTCTGTAACAGCATCCCCCACTGATCTTTCTACCTTGGTCTTTTTCTCATTAAGTACCCTGTTTTGTAGGGGGAGGCTGGCATTTACCTGCTGCTTATCAGTTCCTCCCCCCCCTTGACTAGTTTCAAAGCTTGCCAATGAAGCATTTAAACCGATTGCCCAAAAGACTTGTTCCCTTCTTGGACAGATGCAGACCATCCTGCCAATATAGGCTGGTGTCCCTCCAGGTGGAACCCCAGTCCCCAATGAGGCGGTAGGCTAGGAGGTGGGAGGCCCGGGGGCCTGTCTCGCCATACCTCTGTCGCAGATGAGCCACGGCTATCTCAGTCTGCTGTAGGCAGAGTGCATCAAGGTCTTTCTTGGTTTAAGCTGTGGCAGGATTGAATGATCCCCTTGCTGGTGGGCAGATTACAGGAAATGAAGGGTGTGTTCTAGCCTAGCCTGCCTCTCCTTTCTCATTTTGGTCTGAGTGGCTGTATATTTTAACAGGTGCTTTCTCAGGACTGCCTTCCGGGTGTCCCATCTGATAGAATATGAGATTACTGGGTCAGAGTTGTCGGCTGTGATTTCCCGCAGTTTATCAGTGAGGAACTCCCGGAAGGGTTCACTCTTTAGATAGGCTGGGTTGACCCTCCATAGGGTGTTTTGCTGTTCTAGCCCTAAGTTCCAATTGCTGGTCAGCGGGGCATGATCTGTGTGGGCTATGTCCCCTATTGTACAGTTGACCAGAGACCCTAGATGTTCCCTCTGGGTGAAGCAGTGATCAGTACTGGTATATGTGCATATACTGCTGAGTAGAACTTATACTCTCTAGGCCTTGGGTGTAGGAATCTCCATACATCCAGCCAACCCACCTCCTGGACAGATTGTTTAAAGATTTTGTGCGGGGCCGGTTGCCTGCCCTGAGATGCGCTAGTAGTGTCGAGCAGGGCTAGGGGCAATATTAAAATCTCCTGCAAGGAGGAGCCCCTTTGTCATTTCGACCACCTTGTCAAGTAGGGAGCTAATGCTTGGGGAATTTGTTCCTGGAGGTAGGTATGTGTTTGATAAAGTTACCTCCTTGCCTTGCAGGGTTCCCTGTACAATAACTAGCCTTCCCTCAGGGTCTGCCCATTCAGTTGTTGCCTGGAAGTGGGTCTGGTTGGGGATAAGTATGGCAATACCTCTTTTTCTTCCCCCCTCCCTCCATAGAGGAGGAGTAAACCTGGGCAAATCCTCCTCTTGCTAGCTTCTTATGTTCCTTGATGGTCATATGTGTTTCCTGGATATATACCAACTCAGCCTTACTTTTCCTCAGTATTGTCAGTATTCTAGACCTTTTTATGGGCTGGCTAGTCCATTTACATTCAGTGAGTATAACTGTAAATGTCTATTAGCCATCATAAAAACTTAACAGGCGGAGTACCAGAAACACCACCTCATGCTTAGGCCTCTTACCTAACTGTAACCCTTGTACTCGTCTTGTGACTGTTTAGTAACATAGGAGAGAACATCTTCTCCAATTGTGAACTGGGGGGAACCATATAAGGGGGACAACAGTAAGGGTTTGGGTGCAAACTAGGAAGCAGCAATCTGCCAACTGGGCGTTATCTGCTGAATTGTGGGTGGCTTCCTAGGGGCCTGGGGTAGGTATGCTCTGGGACCCTAGTGAATGCCTGGTATGGCTCATCCCTAGCATAAGGCACCAGACTTAAACGTCTGGGATATAGGGTGTTGGGGGGGCACGTCTTGGCTCCTCCAAGGACAGCTGCTATTGTTTGGCAGTCTGAAACTTTCAGCTGTTTGCTTTTGCTGTGAGAACTAAATGGCAGGCAAAGGGGGATTCTCTCCCAGGGTATATCTGGACCAAGGAAGTTGGAGCAGCCAGCCAAGCTTGTCTGGGGTGGAAGCCCCCATCCTCTGAATCCCCATAAACTAGGTGCTGGAATTGATATGTTCATATTAATGTGTTCATTTTTTAAAATATGGTTGCGTACTTGAAAGTATCAGAATTGGTCAGAGTTTCGTAAGTTAAATTTTGATTGTAATGTATCAAAAGGGAGTATACCCTGTGGTGATAAGAATTGGTAGAAATGAAGAGAGTTCCAGTCGCCACCAACGTTTATAGGAGAAATCTGATATAGGGAGGAAGGTTTCATCTTCTGAAATTAGTTTGCAGTTTTCATAAATAGGGCGCAGGGTCCTTGTCCTTCTCATTCTTTTCCATAGTTGATATGTATTTGCTGTTATTTTATAGAATGCCCGAGGTGGTAGGGAACATCCTTCCGAAGAAAAGAGTATCTTGTTTATATCGTTTAGATCATTTATATTGAATTCTAAGAATTTCCAGGGGGTTTGGTAGTCCCCTGCCATCCACATCAAGATTGTGTGGAAGAATGATGCTTTAGCATATAAAGTAAAATCCGGAAGACCAACTCCTCCCTGAGCGAATGATAGCTTTAAGGCTGATAATCTGATCCGTGGGTGCCGATGACCCCAAACAAAAGTTGAAATTAGCTTATCCCAAGATTAAAATAAAAGGTTGCGGGAAAAGTAGGTATGTTTTGGATGAGATATAGGAGTCTAGGGAGAATATTCACTTTGATTGTGGTTATTCTTTGATGGGAGGTAAAGAGTGCTGGGGACCATCTAGCTAAGTCTGACTGTATACTAAGAGTCAGTGAGTTCATAGTTTACTATTTCCAGGACCTCTGGGTTAAGGGGGATGTTAATACCCAAGTATTTTATTTTTGCTGTATGCCATTTAAAGGGGTACGAGCTCTTTAAGGAGGTAGAGGGAATAAAGTTATATATAAGAATTTCTGTTTTTGCATCATTTAGCTTAAAGCCAGTTAGCTCTTCAAATTGTTTTAAAATCTGCCAAGCTGCCAGTATTGAGGTGTCTGGAGAAATTAGGGATAAAAGTATATCGTCGGCAAATAAACCTATTTTGTATTCATGTTGGGCTATTGGTACACTCTCCACCTCTCGCCTCTTCCACAGAGCCTGGGCTAAGGGCTCCAAATAGAGGGCAAACAGATGGGGATGGGGGAAGCCCTAACGGATACCTCTGTTTATCTGAATAGGGGTTGAGATGCCCCCATTGACTCTCAGATAAGACCTAGGTGAGGTATATAGTTTTTGGAGACAGGCTATAAAAGAGGCAGGGAAGTGGAAGACCCGCAGGGTGTCCCAAAGAAAGGGCCTTGACACCCTGTCAAATGCCTTTTCAGCATCTGAGCTGATAAAGGCGATCGGAATGCGTCTTTTTATGGCATACTCCTGAAGAATTAGAGTTTTCTGGATATTATCAGAGGTAGTTCTACCTGAGATGATTCTCGATTGATCTGGGTTAATAATCTTTGGTAGAAATCTTTCTAATCTGGCTGCCATATACTGGTGAAGATCTTATAATCCGTGTTTAACTTGGAGATTGGGCAGTACGCCGTAGAGGTGGTTGGATCTTTGTTTGGTTTTACTATTGTGGTTAATATAGCAAAGTTCCATGAAGGTGTGGCGGTGAGTCTCCCTTAATCAATTCGTTTTGTATAGCGAGTGTAAACTTGGAATCAGGACATTTGAAAACTTGCAATACCATTCTGATATAAAGCCATCTGGGCCTGGACAACAAAGAGTCTCCTGGTACTGAATGTGTTTAATCTGCTGGCTATATCAGCTGTACTGTCTGGAAATGTGTTCCTTTCTTGCCTTTCTGTACATATTTTTTGTGTATATTCTGTACTATCTCTGAGCTTTTCGGCTCAATCCCATTAATATGCACTTGTGATGTTCTTATATCGACTGCTGTCAAACACCTGTACCATACTGTTTCTCATGTGATGTGATGTAGACTGTCTTATATGTGAAGTGATATATAAGGCCAAATTATTCTCGTCTGTACCTTGTAACCTACCGGGTTGCTCCTGAAAATAGGCACTTGGCTGTCTAGTGTGCTTACCTGGTAAACAAAAGCAAATAAATAAATGAAAAGACCTTGGGTCTGGTAATTTGTGCTTCTAGGGATCTTATCTAGGTCTCTTCTACTTTAGGAAGATTGAGTCGGAATAGGAAGGTTTCTCTGTCCAGTTCAGAATGCCCCAACCCTTCCTCATATAGTTTCGTATAAAATTCAGAGAAAGTCTGTAGTATGTGGGAGTCAGTGTGTCCCATCCAGCCAGAAATGGCATTTTTAAATTTCATAATTATTGAGGTTCTTTTTCTGGAATATAATTTATATGCCAATTTTTTAATCACCTGGGGTCCCCCTTTGTGTGTTGTATGACGCAGATATGTTAATGCCTGTTGGGTTTTGTTATCAATAATTTTCTGTATGGCTGTTTTTGTGTCCCTGATGTTGCTATTCAGTTCCTGATCCCCTTCCCTGTATAACATTTGGTAGCTCGTTGAGTCCTCCAAGAGTTGCTGGTACTTTGTTTCTCTTTCTTTCTGTTTTTGGGCTGTATAGGCTATAATTTCTCCTTGAATAGTTGCTTTTAAAGCATCCCATAGTATCGCTTCTGATGTAGTAGTGTGGGCATTTATTCTCTTTTTTTATGCCCCCTTCTCACCCTGGTACTTCCTCACCTTCAGGAGTCTCCAATGGCCTTATGCATCCCTGCTTGTCTGTCAGCATCGGGTCAGTCATCCCCCCCCCATGCTGCCTTTGTTTGACCCCCAGGCGGGTACAAGGCGAGGCTCCCCCTTCCACCACCCTGAGCGTCTGTGATTTCGTCGGGGATCTGTCGCCCATGCTGGCAGGGGCCCTGGGATCGGGGCCTGAAGCTCCGTCTACAGGGAGCACCAGAGGGGTTTTTCCTTCTGTTTCGCCCCATCCCGTGGGACACCTGCACGCAGAGGAGAGCTGAGAGCAGTGCGTGCGCAGCATGCTAACGCCTCTGGCTCCCGGCAGGCGTCCTCCCTCCCTGCTACATGCGGTCCTCGCTGCTACCTCCACCGTGGTCACCCAGGTGGCGTGTATCGCAGCAGGACCCATCCCACCCACCGGAGGGAGGAGAGCAGCCTCTGGGCGCTCGATCCTTCTCCCCCCAAGCCGGCCCTCCAGCTGCCCGAGTCCGTTCCCGAACCGGGTTGCTTCGCGCGCCGCGAGCGGTAACCCTACCGCTGCGCCAGCGGGCCGGCTGTGTGGGCATATTTTGCTTAAAAATTGGGGTATTCTTTTTATGTTATTTTGGAATTCTTTATCTTGTATTAATAAGGGGTTCATCCTCCAAAGCGTTTTTTTGAACTGCTCTTCCTATATCTAATCGAAGTATTAAGGGATGATGATCCGAAATCAGTTTGGGTCCAGTTGTTATGTCTTGCACTTTTGAAAAGTGCTCACAAGTTGTAAAAAAAATTATCTAGTCAGGAATGGGAATGAAACCTAGGTGAATAATATGTATAGCCGGGTGAGGATGGAAACGTTCTGCGCCAGATGTCTCATATTCCTAGATGATCTAAAGTAGTTCTGAAATACTTAACCGTCTTGTTGGACCTATATTGATGAGGGTGTGAGCAATCTAGGTGGGGGGAAGGGTTATATTAAAGTCTCCTCCCAGTATAAGTTGTCCCTGCAAATGGTTCAGGAGAAGAGAAATTAACTTCTTTATTATTTGGGGTTGGGTCTGAGGAGGGAAATAAACATTAGCTATTGTGAACTTTTGACCATATAGCAGGCCCTGCAATATTACGTATCTACCCTGGGTGTCTATCCAAGAGTTGCTTATTTCTAAAGGTGTGTCGGAGGGGATCAATATGGCTGCCCCTCTCTTCCGCCCCTTGGGGTAGGATGAAGCATAAACTTTATATTTTTTCCCCCAATTTAGTTTCTGGTGTTCGGATTCAGAGAGGTGAGTCTCCTGCAATAAGTAAAGGCATGCTTTTTGTCTTTTGAGATGGTGCATAGCACGATATCTTTTTATAGGGTCATAAAGACCATTTATGTTTTGTGAGTGTATTTGTATTGGGTTAGTGGCCATAGTGGAATTTGTAATTAATGTTGCTTTTTTGTTTCGTCCCTAGGTACCTAAGGTCTGAATTTGTCCCGATCACTCTCCACCCCTCCGAAGGCAGAATCCTAGGACAAAAAATGTTCCTCTTTTATACTGACATTGTTCTGAACTGAATAAATCAAAACTAAACATCATTGTGTGTGTTGTATTTCCCCCATCCCAGCATTTCCCTTACAACTATCTAACATCACAAACTTTTAACAATTTATAAATGAAACAAAGAACAGTCTCTCCCTTATCTTTATAATCCCCCCCCAACCATACTCCTTATACTAAAACTCTCTATTTTCCTTAAAAACGAGAACCTAGGGAAGTTCTGGAACAAGCTGCTATTTAACAACCAATAGCTTTGTTCCCATAGGTTCCAACTGTAAGTTATATACGTGGTGGCTTCTAATAAGGAGGTGCTTATACGAAGCACACTCAATTTGCTCTTGTCCTGGAACCCCAGTGGGTCCAGAGAGGAGTTTAGTAGTATCTGACTACTCCTGTAGGGAACTGTCCACAGAAGCTGCAGTAATACCCCCATGAGAGTGAAGTGTATATCAAATTCACCCTCTTTTGGGTCTGGCATAACCGGAAGATTTTAGGACCAGTATGTATGGGGCTCTCCATCCCTTGTTATTCTAGTAGTCAAATTTCTTGTCTATCAGGTTGGATTTCGGTGTCTTTACTCAAATAGGCCCAATTGTGTCGTTCCTGACACTCTCATTTCTTTACTGTGTTGTTTCTAATAGGGTTATTCCCTCTGTAAGTTCACTGAAGTGGGTATAGTCATGGGGGGTGAGGGTCTAAACATTTCCCTTTTATGCCCCATTGTCACATCTGGGATATTAATAAGGGTCATCTTGCTCTCTCCATATGCAGGTAACAATCCCACGGTATATGGGTGGAGGCGGTTTCTAATGGTCCTGGCTAATCCTAGTTTAAACTCCCAGACAGGATGAAAGGGGAAAAAAATTATTTCCCTTATCTAGGTTTAACCCCCACAACTCGTTCAGTCGTCGGGAGGTGGTAAAAGATCAGTGAGATAGAAAGGTTCATAAAATCTCCATATCCTGCCAATATTTGGTAGTTTTTGCAGTGTCCCTTTATTTAAAGTTTGAGTTTCAGCTTCCCAGCCCCCTCAGTCAATTCCATCACTGAAGAACAATGAGATTCGCAAGATCCCCAAGTCTGTCCGGCATCCAGCTGTCCTCCCAAACATCCTGGACCCGCAGAGGTAATTCATATTATTACTGTACTTCCCTTTCGATCGTCTTGTATGCTCTGAAAAAAACCCTTCCTGCTGTTATTTAAATTATTTGAGGTGTTTGCTTAATTTCTGTCCCCTTCAGCCACGTATGAGGTTATTTTAATAAGTTCCATTGCTATGGATTCAAGCATTAGCAGTCTGTTCGGATTCTCGTGCCTCCCCCCTCCCCACCGGCTCTGTCCGCTCAACCAAGGAATGGGTAAGGAAGGAGAGAGTCCTAGAGGCAGGTAGACAGCCGCTAGGAGAGCCGCAAGGATAGGGGAGCAATAACCTCCGTAATTTCTACCCCCGAGCCTGGGAATAAAACCCCGCCATCTGAGAGTATGGGCCTAATGACAACCCGGTCATATTCAAGTTCATCTTCTTTACACCTTTTTTTTTTTTTAATGTTGCCAGGTCACCTTAGAGGCACTCCCCCCCCTTCCTCCCGCAGTCATCCCCCATGCACTCCAGTCCCCCCACCAACCTGACCAGTTAAGGGGGAGGCATCCTTAAGTTTTGTTCTCCCTTACTTTACCTCAGGTGCCCAAGGTTGGGTATCTGTACTGATGCAGACATTGCAAAATGTCTGATAATGCCTTGTTTCCCATCTGCTGCTCCTCCAAAGATGTCTGTGCGGCTTGTACCATCCAGGATTTCACTGTGTCTAGGGTCTCGGTAGTGATGATGCCCCGCTTTGTCAAATCCTCCACGACTTTAAGTGCTGTAGAGTATGTCCTCTGTCCTGTTGATAAAAAGACTATAAGCTTGGCAGGGTATGGGGTTCTGAAGTGTATTTTCTGGGATCTTAGGGCTGGGAATAGGGGATTATAGTCTCTTTGTTGGTGTTGCGTGCAGGGCGCATAATCGTTATTGAATAAAATGCATTGCTGCCCCAGCATTACATGACCTTTCTGCCAGACTTTTCATAAAAGGAGTTCCTTAGTTTTATAACTAAGCATTCGCATCACGAAAGAGTGAGGCCTTGCATCAGGCCTCGTGGGTTTTGGTCCGAGGGCTCTGTGTGCCCTTTCTATATCTAGCTGTTGACTGGGCTCGAGCTCTAATACAAGAAGGAGGAGGTAATCTGCGTACGCTAACGCATCATTACCCTCCTCATTCTCTGGAATGCCAAAGATTCGGATGTTCCGGTGCCTACCCTGATTATCTGCGTCGTCTTGTTGGGTGGCCATGGCTAGTTGTTCGGTTGCCAGAGTTTTGATGGATGCTTCAAGCTCTTCTAATTTTTCAGAGTTTTTAGAGATTTGTTGGTCAGCCTCGGTTACTCGCTCTTGTAAAGTGCCCAGTTCCAATCGTAGGTCCTGCATTGTTTCGCGGACTTTGTTCCTGAATTCTGCGATTACCATCAGGATGGTGTCTGTATGACCCCCCGATGAAGATTTTTTTTGTTTGCCGGCAGCCATGGAGGGTCTTTTCCTCGAGGAGCCCTGACTAGGCCTGGCATGGTGTTCCGAATCCTCTGAGCCCACATCTTCTGTTTCTACCGCATCCGCTAGCTCCTGAAAACGCTTTCTGTGAGCATTTGACATCCTGGTAGGTGGATCACCAATTCTGTTTGGTTTAGTCGTAGTTTTGTATGTTATTTATAGGTTTGGTGTCCGTTTTAGATTTTTAAAGACTGAGAGCCCCCGATCTACGCTGTTTAACAGTTCATGCCAGAACTGGAAGTCTCAGTAGAGTACTGCCTTTAGCAGTGGGGTTCCCCGTACCCCACCAAAACCCCCTGCATCCTAAAGACCGGCAGTTCAAATTTTGTGTTTACAGTCCTTCATTATGAGGGTCTCTGCGCGGTTTGCTTTTTTTTTTTTTTTTTTTAATATACTTTCTCTTTATGCCCCCCCTTGTCGCTGTACTGGATTCCTTTCTTTGGGTATCCCTAGGCTGTGTAATCCCGTAGTCCTGCCCCAGGTACCTCCCTCCGGGTGCTGGTTAGCCTTTCCCCATCCTGCCTCAGTTTACCCCCTGGGCGGGGAGGAGAGGGACTCCCCCCCTTTTAGTCCCCCTCTCACACCTCAAGTATGCGTCGGAAGGTGTCAACAGCCCCATCTATGGAGCCTGGTTAAGGGTTATCTTGGGACAGCCAGGTCCCGTCTACAGGAGCCCAGCACAGGATTTTTCCCGTTTTCCTGGTCCCAACCCACAGGACGTCTGCATGCAAGGGGGACCATGGAGCAATGCACGTGCTAACGCTCCGGCTCCTGGCAGACATCCTCCCTCCCCTTATACGCTGTCTCGCTGCACCTCCACCCGTGGTCACCCAGGTGGCGGTATTGCAGCGGGACTCGCATCCCAACCCACCTGGAGGAGGAGAGCAGCCCCTGGGCACTCAATCCTCCTCCCCCAGCTGGCCCTCCAGCCGCCCGAGTCTGTTCCCAAACCCGGGTCGCTGGCGCCGCAAGTGGTAGCCCTACCACTGTGCCGGTGGGCTGGCAGTTTGCGGGGTTTGCTTTGATGTCCAACTGCCCGTCATGGCATCTGGGGGCCATTTTGTTAAGTCCAGCCTTCTCCCCCCGTTTCCTCGATGCCCCACCTCTGGTGCGGTTCCCTCTCCGTTCTGTTCCCCAGGCCTCATCACGGCCCCTGCGGTCGCAGCCCCTACACGGTCTTGCAGCTAATAGTGTGAGTGCCCACAGGGGAAGCATGAAGCCCGACTTAAGGGAGGGAAACCAGGAGCAGAAAGAAAGTGATGCCGCATCCGAGCATGCTGCACCCAAGTGCGTTGGGAAGAAATTACTGGGCAGCTGAGGGGGGACTTTGAAACTAATGGTTGCATGAGAACTGCTTTAGGGGGAGAGTTGTGGACCTACCTGTAGGGAGTAAAAAAGATGGACCATTCATTTCTCGGGCTGGTGGTCTGATTCCCAGTGGGTGATCCTGCTGTCTGCTTCCTAAGGCCCTCTGCAATCTGCTGTATAGTTGCCGCACCCTCTCTCCGACGTTGCTTCTTCTGTGGTGCTTGGTGCCAGACCCTCTGCACCAGTTTTGCTGCAAGCGTTGGTTGTTTTTTTTTTTTTCCAACAGTATTTCCATGCCTCGGTGGTTCACTTCCTGGGTGACTTCCTCAGCCGATTCATAGGTTTTGGGTCTGTCGGAGAAGTGGATCACCAGCCTGGAGGAGTAGAGAGTATGGAATTTAATCTTTGCCTCCCTCAGTTTTCTTAGTAGCTGGGCATGTGCTCTGCAGCGTGTGGCAATTGAGGGGGGATAGTCATTGTCAATGTAAATTCATTGTGATTGAAAAGTTAGCTCCCTTTTCTGCCAGGATTTATGTAACACCAGCTCCTTCTCCTGGAATCGAAGGAAACGGAAGACCACTGAGTGCGGGCAGTTGGTCTGGGATGGTTGCGGCCCAAGGGCCCGACGTGTCCGGTCCATCTCAAGTGTACAGCTCCCTGGTAGGTCAAGTGCAGTTCGGAAGAATTGCTGCAAGAATCTGATTGGGTTGTCACCCTTGCATCCCTCAGGCAAGCCGGATATTCTGAGGTTATTCCGGCGATTTCGGGCTTCAGCATCCTATGCTTGTGCCTGGAGCTCCCGGATCGCCTGGTGCATTTGGGTGATGGCGAGCTCTGCGATGTCTGTGCGGGAGTCTGCCTGAGATACTTGTTCCTCCATGGAGTCCAGTCTCTTTTCAATTTTCCCAATGTCTGTCCACACAGCAGTGAAAGTTGATCGAGTCTCCTTTCTGAAGTCCCTGCAACACCAGATCCATTTGTTTATTGAAGCGGATGCTTTCTTGGGCCACGGCCCTAGGGTGGCCAGGATAGGTAGAGAGCTGGGAGCTGTCACTGTCCAAGCCCAATCCCTCAAGATCCGTGAGGTCCGTGGGCGATTGGGCCCTACCCGGTCTTCCTCTTGGCATAATATAACTTGTTTGAAGCGGAGTTCCTCCCTCTTTGATTATATTATGCTCTGAAAAAATGTTATTTTCTGTCTTGGAGGAGACGGAGCTGTTGGTTCAAGATGCTTCCGTGGGCATGACGTCACCAGAAGTCCCAGTTAATGTATTCTGATATGCTTTGATCAGGGTTCATTTCAGATATTTATCTATGTGGGACACTGATCCACTGGGTATAAAACGTATGGGTCAAATGAATGGGTCATATTGTTCAACCGAGTCTAGAGTCATAAAACAGCAGTTTAAAACCTCTATAACAGTGAGCAGGTTGTCCCCAAGGTAGAAGAAAAGGTGGGTCAAAATTAAAAACTGTGTGCTAGTATCCCAATCCCCCACCCAAAAATGAACCCTGTTTGATCAATTTTTGATAAATAATCTAGCTTTGCGATGCCCTCGGATCTATTAAAGTTCCACTCTCCTGAACGGCTACTGGTCTTTTTTTTCATAATTCGTAGACATTTCAAACACCAGTTACACCGTTCCATGCTTCTGTGCTATTCATTTGAATGGCCTGAAATGGTTTTACTACTATTATAGAATATTCAGGCAGCATGAAAAGAGTGAGCAGCAGCTGCTGAGGAGAAAAAGATTCAGAGTAGTCACAAATGCAAAAAATCAGATTATTAACGTCAGAAAAAAGGTCAAAACATATCAGAATATTAGATAGATGAGCAGGGTTCATTTCAGATATCTATTTATGACACTGACCCATTTGGTATAAAAAGTAAGGATTAAATGGAAAAAAAAACAATAGGTCATATTGATCAGCCGAGCCTAGATTAATGAAACAGCAGTTTTAAAACCTCTAACAGTGAGCAGGTTGTCCCCAAGGTAAAAGAAAAGGTGGGTCAAAATTAAAAACTGTGTGCCAGTGTCCCAATTCTGCACCCAAATATGAACCCTGGGTGAGAATCACGTGATACAGCCCTAGCAGGAAGAAGCAGTACAATTCTGCCTATTTTCAGCCTCGTGCCCGGTGGGGGGTGGGTGGGGATATAGATGGAAGCCAACTGACACTGAATCACATTAAGCTGTTGGTGGTATTTTTTTTCCGTTAGTGAATGGGCGAGAATTTGACTGGGACACTGAGGAAATTCCTCTACTATTTTTGAGAAGTGCCATGGGATCTTTAACATCCACCAGAACAAGCAGATGGTATAATGTCTCATCCTAAAGATGGATTAAGGAAAACTCTCATAATCCTAACCCTCCACCCGAGACTTAGCCCCGATTAAGCTTTTCAGATGGTAAAAATTGCAGTTTACGGTGTACTTTATTTTTATTTTGTAAAACTCCCCGATCACCAAATATCGCGGATGCTGCGCTGTTCTATTTCAGGTAATGTTGTGGCGCCGCACAGCTCACCCCAATACAAAATGTATTGGGACGAACAGTGCAGCGCAGCACCGTTACCTGAAATGGAACTGCGCAGCATCCACCATGTTTGGCGATTGGGGAGTTTACAAAATAAAAATAAAGTAGTAAACTAACTAAATTTTTTTACCGTGCAACTGAATCCGAACTACAGCTTCGAGTGGAGGGTTAAATGAGAGTTTTCACCAGTGCTCCGCCAGAAGACTCCCCCAGGGTGGCCCTACCTAACTCTCCTCCGGGGTGGATACTACCTAATCAACATGGCCAGCTCAGGTATTCAGGGAGAGGGGCCACAGACAAATCCAACAGTGACTGGTAAATACAAGCAAACAAGCATTCGGCATTGAGAAATGCTTGTTAGACTAGCGCTTGGAAGTCCTGTTTTCTTGAAAAAACTCTGCACCACTTTATCAAGAAAACAAGCCAGCTTTGCATCATCTAGAGCTGGTGATATTGCCATTCCCTTATTTGGTTGATTGGCCATCCCAAGGCCAGCATTAATGGTGATTTGGGGAATGTCTAAAGATGGAGGGTGGGGTAGTGCTAGAGATCTCTGGAGTGAGGATGCTGCATAATTCCACCCCCCGCATCCCAGCTAAATGCCTACAGATTACTTGATGCTCAGGTCAGTGTTCAGGGCTCTGAAACACACTGTTGGAAACTGGAACAGCAGTGAAGCTCATTGGGCCCACCCACAATTTTTACAAAAATGAGGGTTCTTGCTGGTTATATGTATACAGGTTTTTTTTTTTATTTAGCTTTTTTGTGGATCCGTTGGCCATCCAGGCCTCTGGCTGACCTTGTGACCTCCCAGCCTCTAACCACCCTGCACCTCAGTAGTAGGGGCCATCTCCGAAGATTGCCAGCATCATGCCATCATCCTGAAGGACTGTTGAGGGATTTTATCCCTCATGTCTCGGGGATTTTGCATTATCAGACTGTATATTGGCAACTGGTGACCTCATGAGCAGCAGTGTTACGGCGCATGCCCCCCCAACTGTAGGCACTGAACTCTGCTCCTGAAGCTGGGTTGCCTGCAGTAAAGTGCAGCGGGCTTCCCCTCGGCCACTGGGCATACAGTCAGTGTCTGCATCATTGTGTGTGTGTGTGTGCACGCAAAGGACTGTGTTACCTGCTGTAAAACCAGTAGCACCCCTCATCAGAAATGTGGTTTGAACTTTATGAACACAGCAAAGGTTAGAGCTTGCTAGTTTTGGAATATGTTTAGAGTTTGGGAGCGCGTGGTACTCCTTTTAGCATGCTCCCTTAGATCTCCTGTACAAAGCATAAAATAAGCAGGTTTGCATAACAGTTTGCTACGCAAAAACTGTTATTTGCTAATTAAGTGCAGCTTTGATTAGCAGAAGTTGCTAATCTTCTGATTTACTGCATTGTAGTAAACATTTCTGAATGGCAGTACTTTTTTCCTGCAGTTGTGGTAAAAAGTACAGAATTGTGATAATTTATCTTGCAGTTTGACAATTTTTTTTCCCACAACTGCACTCTGCTGGACTGTATCATATAGATAAAAATAACCATTTTGTGAAATTACTCCTCAAACCTGGCTGGTTGCTAATCACAAATTTTTTGATTAGCAGTATTTGCCAATCAAGTTTCCAAAACTAATTTATGCCTTGCTGTAAAATTACCTGAGTGGAAGCACGTTACTTGAAAGGAGCCAATTAGGCACTGCACTGCTAACAATAGCCACTATAGGCATTTCATAGCTAGGACCAAACCGTGGGGTTCCACCCTGTCATCTGGTGGTTTGGCTTACTCACATTGGAATTCCAGTCTGAAAACTAAGACTGCACTGGACTCTGTTTAATAGTGATCTGCTGCCTGCATAATTGTGTTAGCACATTGTGTTGGCTACTTCCGTGGTGCAGTGTTATTTGTAGGTAAATACAGAAACACTGAGGAAAATGCTGTTTAAAAAAAGTGATAAATGAACGCTGGTATGTCACATCACACTTCATTTGCCAGCTACTGTACTACAGGTATTCACACATTCATTCTTTACCTAGGTCACAGTGATATGAAATAAAATGGATCAGAAGATTCTTTCTCTAGCAACAGGGGAAAACGTGGAGAGGCTGCAGCAGTGTCTACAGAGCTTGAAAGAAAATGAGGTTTGTCTGGGTTCTAAGAGCATTTCATTTTATATTTTTTTCACCTGTTCATCCTTCTCCCAGACACTTCTTCAGTTTATCTAGAGGATGGGGACATGTTATGGCCTCTGAAGGGGTCTGTTACTCCCACTTGGCTCCCCCATAGTCCTTGTGCATAACTTTACCCAGGTCTGGCCTTCAATCCCTGATAAGAGGAGGCCTCTGCCTTGGCTGGTCTTTTATCTTCTTGGTTGCACCCTTTGAGGAGGAATCAGGAGGGGGGAGTGGGATGCTAGGAGTTTGGTGCCGATGTTGGTGTCATGAATCCTGTTTCCTTGCTCTCCCGAAGATCTGCCTTATGATCATGCAGCCCTGCATTCATACATCCTTTCCAGCCACTAGGTTTCCCAACTGCATTGTTGCCAGTAGTCATATATGTGGTGGTATTGCAGTGGGAGCTGCTGCCATCTCTCTCTCTCTCTCTCTCTCTCTAGAGAAGGACATCTGTTCATTTATTGAGAGGCTCAGTGCCTCTGCTATTCATGCAGGTGCCCTGGACTCAGGAAGCAAACCAAGGTCAGCAACATTGCAAGTGAATGTCTGCTTCTACTGTGCCTCCACGCTGGCTGGGAATAATTCACATTATCTTTGGAATTTGTTTTGCAGTGTCATTTTATATGATAACCTTGGGGGGGGGGTGTTATGACCAATGTGACCCCAGCAGCTCTGGGTGTTTAATCTTTTTTTTCACCATCACCTCTTCTCTCACATCCGAAGGAGCCAGACATCAAACTCCTGAGTGGGACTACTGTAAGTCTCCAATATTGAAACTGCCACCATATGTCTGCCAGCTGGTGGTCATACTGTAGATAAACATGCTTTTTGTGGAGGGGGGGGTTTCTCACCCCCCCCATCCCTTTTACTGTTGTTTGACCTGCCACTACTGCACCTTCTGTTGCCTGGGAGGAGGGCTCCTTTTGCCTTCAGGGTGGGCAAGTTGCTGCCTTTGTAACCATGATGATATACAGAAATAGATTAGTTGCCGTATTGGTCCTTGTAAGAAAAGATCCAGAATCAAATGGTCTCATACCTTTTATTTGACCAACAAAGAAAGCATAGACATTGTTTTCTTTTTGTAACATCTATGTTGGTCCAATAAAAGGTATCGGACCATTTGCTTGTGGAACTGCCTTTGTAACCATATTTTATACTTTTTCGTGGCTTACCAGTGGGTGTAGAGGCTCCGTATCTTGTCCTGGACCCAGTCACATTGGAATTTTCCATCTCTGATATTTTCTCAACTAACTCGTCCAACCTGGTGTTTTCCCCCCAAAAAATATTGTATGGTGGGAATGTAGGTGTAGTGGTAAAGGTGCAAGACCGTCTTCCACCTTACCTGTTCTTTAATTCTTTAACCCTTTTTGTGAGAAGCTTTATTTTCCTTTTTCTCTTAGTCTCCTGTTCTACCTTATTTCTCCCCTTTTTGACCCCCTCTTATTATGTTTGCTTGCACGCATGTGCAAGAAACATAGTGCCATCATCTGAGTTTTCGGAGGTGTGGCAGCCCTCTTCCAATTCAGGCAGTGTGTTTGCAGGCGCGGCCGCAGTTCTCCAATGCCTGCTCGAGCTGTCTATGACAGCAGACAAAATGCAGTGGCATACAGTTGAAAGGGGGAGCTACGCTCCAGTGAGCAGCGATAAGATATCGCCTGCTCATGCGCGCTCCCCCTACACACACACACACACACACGCATACTGCGTGCTCGCCCCCCCACACACTGTGTAGCCGACGGGGGGGTGCCTAATCCCCGCCGGCTGTGCTGCACCCTCCCAAAAACAGAGTTTATATGCCACCTGGTGCCCACCCAGCGTGGCTACACATCAGTATAGCCGATGGGGGTGCCCAATCCCCGTCGGCTCCATGGTCCCCCGGAGTACAGGGTGCCACGCTGGGAGCCCACCCCAGCGTGGCAACACATACTATTGCCGACGGGGTGCCCAATCCCCTGGCTCCATGCTCCACCCCGTAGTCCTTATGCCACACTGAGCCCACCCCAGCGTGGCAAACGTCCAAGCGCCATTTAAAAAAAAAAACACCTGAAACTCAAAAACAGTCCTCGGTGTCTCTGCCCCCACCTGTGCCCACCCATTGTGCACCCTGCCTCCCCACACACCCTCACCCTATACTTACTCCTCCGGATGACGGCGGACGATTCGTGGACCGAGACGCCTGTACTCTTCAAAGCTGACCACGAACTGAGGGAAATGCGGTAAGCTGTATAATGGGATAGATAGGGTTTTTTCAACTTTGCTGCATATCTCAGGCATTTTTTGGAATTTTTGCACCAAATTTTCAACATGGGGTTTTTGGGAACCCTTCTCATGAATGATCTCACTGTCATGGCGTTAATCGGCCCCGAAGAGCGATTTCACAGTCACTGCACGAAATCACCTTTTGGGACCGAGTAACGAAACGACACTGCCACTGTTCATAAGGTGGGCTCCCAAAAAGTCTATGTTGGAAATTTGGTGGAAAAATTCCTAAAAATGACTGTTTTACGAGCCGCCTTGTGCAGTTCCTACGCACGCTCGTAAGTTTGCGAATTTTCAGTATTTTCACTCCAGATTTTCAACATTGCCATTTTATTACACTTCCTTATGAGCAGTGCAGCTGTCATTTTTTTCACATCTTGCCCAAAGCGTGTTTCTGCCCATATGGCGCACAAATGGCGCAGTCGATTGTTAAAATCAATGTATGGGACACATTAAGAAAATCACAGTGAAACTGTTCATGAGCAGAGGTCTTAAAATGGCTATGTTGAAAATTTGATGAAAAATTCTAGAAATGACTGTTTTACGAGCGCATGGCTATGCAGTTCCTACGCTACGGAAGTTTGCGAATTTTCTATATTTTCACCCAGATTTTCCACATTGCCATTTTATTGCACTTCCTTATGAACAGTACAGCTGCCATTTTTTCACGTGGTCGCCTAAAATGTGTTTCCACATGTAGTGCACAATGGTGCAGTCGTATGCAAAGCAATGTTTGGGACAGATTAAGAAAGTCACAGTTACACTGTTCATGAGCAGAGGTGTTAAAATGGCTATGTTGAAAATTTGGTGACAAAAGTTCATAAAATGACTGTGTTACGAGTGAGCATTGCGCAGTTTCCACGCACCATCGTAAGTTCATGACTTTGTAATATTTTCAGTCCAGATTTTCACCAGTGGCATTTTTCCACACTTCCTTATGAACAGTACAGCTGTCATTTTTCACAACATGGCCGAAATATGTTTTCACACTTTCAGCATAGAGATGCGTGGTCGCTGTGGGAAATCATTGTTCGGGACAGATAAAGAAAATCAAAGTGACGCTGTTCAAAATGCCTGTGTTGACAATCTGCTGTAAAAAATTCCCAAACTAATTACATTACGGGTGTGCGTTGCACAGTTTCTATGCACGCTCGTGACTTCACCAGTTTTTTTAATATTTTTACTGCAGATTTGCAACATTGCCATTTTTTTACACCTCCCCATGAACAGTATAGCTGTCATTTTTCACATCCTGTTTGGAATGTGTTTTTGCACCTGTGGTGCTAAATGCCGTAGTCACTGTGCATAAGCAGCTTTCGGCTAACAAACTGATATTGCCACTGTTCATGAGGTGGGTGTCACAAAAAAAACATGTTCAAAATTTGGAGTGAAAATACCAACGAATGTCTGAGGTGTTAGGGTTTCCAACCATAACACCCCACCCTGTAGAGAATGACAGGCATCGGGTGTGACTTGGGATTCTTGCCTGTCATGCTCATACCATTCCACACCCTGCAGCCAGTGAGAGGCATCGAGGTATGCCTTGGACTCTTCACCCCAAAGTTCACCCCATTCTCCCATACTGCACCCATCTCACTGTATTTCTAATGGAATGGGTGCGATAAGGCCAAAGACCCCAAGGCACACCGTGACACTTGTCAGTGTCTGCAGGGTAGGGTGTGGTGAATGCGTGGCCGTTATGCCTGACGACCCAAAGGCACACCCCAATGCCTGTCACTCTCTGCAGGGTGGTGGTGGGGTTGGCTTCAGTTCAATACTTCACTGCCATTTCTGTTATGCAGCTCTGTAACTTCTACACTACCAATGCCAATGCCAGCAAGCAAACATTCGGCATTGACAAATGCTTGTTTTATAACTGTTGTTGTACTGGGGACAGGGCACTGTTTTTAACATGGTGGAAAGTAGGGTATTTTTGAAAAAGCAGAGGTGCTCAAAATAAAACATGAGGGCAACCCCATTCTTAACTGCTTTTGGAATAAAGTCACCCCACCTACTGTTTTGCAGTTTGTCTGGAGTAAAGAGAAATACCATGCTGTGAGTGGAGGAATCTAGTCACATGACCATACAGTGCTGGCACACAACCATAAAGTAAATTAATGATAAATCTTGTCATTAATTTAAAATACATCATCTTTCCTGTTTAAATATAGGAAAGCACTGTGGCCATGTCATTAGAATACCAGCTTGCAAACCTGTAGAAACAGGTTCTAACTCTACTAGAGACAAATACCGTGTGACCTTGGGCAAGTCACTCAACCTCCCTGTGGTCCAGTCCATCTAGCTGCAGAAATGGGTAGAAGGAGGACCCCACTGAGAATGAGAGACTGCATCTCTGCTGGGCCAACCTGAGAAAATATATTGAAAAACAAGAAATATACATATACAATAGCCCATTTTTTTAAAGCAGCAGTATTGATTAGTCTTCATGTAGTTTATTTTTGCAATAATGTTTTTCTGTCAAAAACATAAATATACTGTGGGGTTTTTACGTTTTTAAAAAGACCTGCTCCTGTGCCCTACCCATCATGAGAAATTTAAATATCGTGGTACAGTGCTGTGTGGTTAAGTAGCTGTAAGAGCTGGTTTAAAAATATCTGAGAACTCAAAAAGGATACCGAGGATTAATCTAAGGATGTCATATGTATGTATTGCTTTAAAAAACTATCTGATGAAATGATTTGCCAGCTACCAAATACTGCTGCTTTGATTGCCATAACCCACTTCAGGGATTGCATTGTGTTTAAATTAATGCACTTCGTGGATATTGAAGGCACTCTGCTGTGCACCATGGCTCCCAGTGCATCCAAGGCTTACATTTATTTAGACTCGATGCCCTCTTAAGTGTTATTGCTTACATAATCAACACAGCTCATTGGAAAATGGAGTGCAGCTGCTGTTCTGTCCAGTAACATTTCCTTCTTTTCTTCTCCAGCTCAGTGATCTGATAACACGACATGCTGTGAAAGGGAAGGACATAGGAGCACTTCTGAGAGCCATTTTTAAAGGTCAGAGCTGGATGCCCAGTGGAAGTATTTCGATATGATGTTTCATTTGGTTTGGATTGTTGCATTTTCAAAGCAGCAGTGCACAAATTAACCGGAAGTCGTGATCACTTCTCAGATTGTTGCACTGTGTGGATTCCAATTTGAGTTTTAGTACTTTTCACTTTTTTTCTTTATTGAGTTTCCCCTTTTTCTCCCATACCCAGGACTCTGGCAGATATGTACTTGCATGTGCGTGGAGGCGCACGCCGGGTACCGGCTCGTCCTCTTTTGCCCCACCCCTGGCTGTTGCCATCGCACCCTCGTGCCTATGCTTCCCACCGGACCTCGACTCGGTGGGAGCGGAAGGGCGCAGCGTGAGGTAAGGAGTTTAGCACCTCAGCGCCACCGGGCCAGTACTTTTCACTTTTATGATATTATTGTCTCCCCTGATTTTCACTATGTTGTGTACATACCTGTCAACTGCTTTAAATTTCAAATAACTCTGTGATTGTTACGCTCAGTTTTACTCTTGCTTTGTGAAGGTTTACTGATGTTCCTCATAACATATTAGAGCAATTTTGGGGCACACAAAACTATTACAGTATTTAACTTGATAGAAACGTTTTTTTATCATTGAACAATTGGGTCCCACTATTCTTTGATATATTATACTGTAAAATAAGAAAGTGCTACACAGTTTAGCAATTTTGAATACCGGTGCTACTCATTTTGATGCTGCGAGGCTGAGAGGTGTGGTTGTGTGGATCCACAGGAAATCTAGCAGCACCCATGTCATTTGTCCTTCTTCTTCACCCTTGTTTACGTAGCGTGTCCTTATAAAGACTGAGCTGGCAAAGCAAGGTGTGATGCATGCCAGTAACATATGGAAAAAAATAACCGGTAAGAGAATAGTATTGCCTCTTTCCTTCCAAGTTCAACATGACACTTTGTGCAAGAGTCTGTGCAAAACATAAAGATTACAAAGAAAATGGGGGAGAAAAATAATTACGTGTTTGTTACATATAGGACTTTTCGTACACGATGATTGAGGAAAAAGGACATTTTAATAGTTAGTGTTGCTTCTTTAATGCTTTTTCAAATTAGATTATGACTTGTTGGCATTGAAAACTGTTTTTATTAACCTTACTTTTTACTGCTTCCAGAGTTGCTGCCTGCCTTTTGTTCAGAGGTGGGTGGCTTCCTTCATTCTGAGGCGACCTTCCAGTTCTGTTACCGATACTGGTGATGCAGGGCCCAAGAGTGCCAGGGGGAGACTGTCATGCCCATCACTGTTGTAGCTTGTACTCCCATTTTGTTCTCCTGGTCTCCTCCCCATGGCTCTGCAGCCGCATTGTGGTCATGCTCGCACTAGCATCCCCTGTGAGTAGAGGCACGCTTTCACTACACTTCCTGATGCTGTGGGTACAGTGATGGGAAGTGATGCAGTCAGTGGCACTTTCTAACATTGCTGCCAGTTTATCGCTGGTATGTGGCTCGTGCCTGAACCCAGGTTGACGACATGGTAGAGTGATGTGCTACCACTGAGCCACAGGGTAGCTCTTGGAAAAATGTTTTTATTGCAGAAATTTTTTTTTTTTGCTTCTTCTGTTAATGTGTGCAGTAAAGCCCCACAAGGAGGGAAGAAACCCAAAGCTAGATGCAGCTGCATGACAGTTGTTTGTTTGGGTGTGCGCAGTCGGACAGAATGGGCTGTCCTCCCCTGACAGCTGGGACAGGTTGTAACAGCCTGAGAAAAGTCTTGGGCATGTGCCTTCCCAGATTCCCTCAGTCTTTGCAAACTGTCCAAGCTGGTTGACAGGTCCCTGCTCTGCAAGGATCTTTTCTTCATTTTATCTACTTACATTTTCCTGTTACAAACTTAAGAGGATTTGCTCTCTGAAGGCACTGATAGGCTGCATTTATAATGCTCTGTACTCAACTACAGTTCAGTGCAGGAGTGAAGAACCACAGTAGGAAAAAAAGGCTGCAGTTGTTTCAGGGGCTGCAGGAGAACTAAAAAGAGGACTTGCTTTCTGAAGGCACCGATTGGTAGCATTTGCTCTGCTACAGTTCTCTGCTGGATTGAAGAACCACAGCTGGGGGTTAAACACCCAGAGCTGCCTCCCGGGTCCCCACCATCACTGGTGCCGAGGCCCATCTCCTGGCACAGACGTGGGATCTTTTCTTGGTCCCACCCCCTGCAGGCCCCAGCACTTTAGGAGAACCAATGAGACGAAGGCACGCAGAGACGTGCCTTTGCTCCAGGCCCTCAGCTGACATACGCCCCTCCCTATGCTGTTGTGTCTTTGGTTGCACCTCCATCTGTGGTCACCCAGCTGGCAGTATGACAGCGAAGATTGCAACCCACCCTCCCCAGAAAAGGAGAGCAGCTCCTAGGATGCTCGATCCTTCTCCCCCCAGCCGTCCCTCCAGGAACCCAGGCACGCTACCGAACCGGGGTCATTGGCGTCGTGAGCGGTAGCTCTACCACTGCACCCAAAAAAAAAAATGTTATGCTAATTAGAGAATCTTAGAATAACATTCAAACTCTGCTGTGTGGTCATGCTCGCCCTTGCATTCTAACGGCAGATTTATTTCTCTGCCTGAAGAAAGCAGTCTCCCTGAAGTCTTCTCTTCATACTTCAGACTGACTACAGTTTGTTGTTTTTATGTATTATCAGTTTCAGTTTTTTCTGACTTGATAAATTATGGCTACTCTGCGTTAGTTCGGGTGTAATTTGTGTAACATCTCATTTATCTGGTTCCTCATTGGTTTCCAGGAACCGGTGAAGGCTGTTTTGCGGTGTGGTTCCCACTTGGGGAACTGCTTTACTTTAGGGGGACCCCCCCCTTAAAAAAAACATTTGTTTTAGTTTTTAATTTAATCACTTTGTGGTATTTTGCTATAACTATTCTCGGTTCCCTGATTTTGGGAACTAAAACGATAAGTGGCGCTGAGGGTTGAGGCGCTGGGCATACCTCGCACCCATGGCGGCCGGGTTGGGGAGTGAACTTTCGGGCCGCGGGAGATGGGCTGGAGCATCCGATGACAGCTTCTCCGGGAGGGAGGTTCTTTATCCCGGCAAGCGACGACCCCTGGTGGAGGCTGGGGGTGTGACGGCAGGTTGGGGTTCCAGGGTCTGGATTGGTTGAGGGCGTAGGTCAGCAACCAATCAGTCAGAGGGACTACAGGGGAAGGACATTGCCGACGTCGGCGCTCGCGCTTTGACGTAAGGGCCCTCAACGTCCCACAGGAAAAAGTGGAAACACCCTCACTGGAGCCGGGAAGACGGATCGCCGAGCCAGGGTCTCTATGTGCCCGTGCCTGCAGCCCTACGGACCCTGACACGTGCAAATTGGAAGTCTGCCCCCAACCTGACCCTGCCCGGAGGGTATCCGCGGCAAGATGGAGGGACCAGGGACTGACAGGTAAGGCTCCGGCAGAGACTAGGCTTGATGGGTGGCTCCCGATGGTGCGGCTCCAGTGGGCAGTAGGCGGGGTAAATTGTAATGGGAAAAAAAAAAAAAAGAAAAGTGGTATCAAAGAGGAGGCAGGCAATTATAGGCTTGCAGCCTCACTTCGGTGGCAGGGAAACTAATGGAAACAGTATTAAAAGAAAGGATTGTGGGATACCTGGAATCCAGTGGAGTGCAGGATCCGAGGCAGCATGGTTTCACAGAGGAAACGTTGTGGCGAACAAATCTGATAGATTTTTTCCTGGGTAACCAAGGTGTTGGATTTGGGGGGCAGTAGACACGGCCTCCCTAGACTTCAGCAAGGTGCCAAGGATGGTAAGAAATTTAAAACTGCTGGAGGAGTGGTCAAAAGTTTGGCGGCTAAGGTTTAATGCAAAAAAGTGAAAGATAATGCACTTTGGTCACAGAAACCTGGGGTGGAGTACAAAATGGAGGGGAGAGATGCTTGTAACAACCAAGCGGGAAAGGGACCAGGGGTAATCATATTGGATGACCTAAAGGTGGCTAGACAATGTGATAAAGCGATCAGGGGAGCTAGTGGGGTGCTGGGGTGTATAGGTAGGGGCATCACCAGTAGGAAGAGGGAAGTGGTGCTGTCCCTATATAGGTCATTGATAAGACCCCACCTGGAGTACTTTGTCCAGTTTTGGAGACCACATCTCAGAAAGGACACAGACAGAGTGGAGGCGGTCCAGAGGAGGATTACCAAGATGGTGCAGGGTCTGCATCAAAAGCCCTATGAGGAGAGGCTTAAGGAGCTCAATATGTACACCCTGCAGGGGGAGGGGGGATATGATTGAGACATTTAAATACCTCACGGGGATGAATAAGGTACAGGTGGGAGGTATGTTTCAGAGAAAAGTGTGCTCTAGACCAAGGGGCCTTGATATGAAGCTGGAGTGGGGTAGATTCAGTAGGGATGTGAGGAAATACTTCACAGAAAGGGTGGTAAATGTCTGAAACAGTTTTCCAATGGAGATAGTGGGGGCAAAAACAGTGATAGGAGGGATTAAAAAAGCCTGGGATAGGCACAAGGGAATCATAAGAGAAAGGAGGAGGGTGGAAGAGTCAGTGTAGTAGACCAAGAAGGGTCTGCAGAGAAAGCAACCACAATAAAAATGGGCAGACTGGATGGGCCATGTTTCTGTGTTTTCAGTTTCTATTAGGTGTTTGTTACTTTGTGGTTTGTCTTTAAAAGGAACTGAACTGCATTCTTCTTTTTAAACCCCTTTTACTTTCATAGGGTTTTTTTACTATTGGAAATTTGGGTTTTTGGGAACTGGAATGTCTTCCATGCTTGTCAGTGTTTGGGATGATTGACAGGCTCACGAAGACTGAACCAGCAAACTTTAAAAATGGTAAAATTTGCTTCTGACTCCTGGCTAAGGCAGACTGTTATGAGTTGCCTTGGTCCAAGTCACGATTTTGTCAGTTGTGAGCTTTGTATCAAATTTTGCCATAAAAACGCAAAAGAGCCGGCCCGGTTGCACTGACAGTTGAGGTGCTGGACGCCACACCTTGTTCCACGCCAGTGACCTGGGTTCGGGAGCGGGCTCGGGTCGCCCGTGGGTCGGCTGG
The DNA here is from genome assembly GCA_016271365.2 of Neoceratodus forsteri. Classification (NCBI taxonomy): domain Eukaryota; kingdom Metazoa; phylum Chordata; order Ceratodontiformes; family Ceratodontidae; genus Neoceratodus; species Neoceratodus forsteri. Next base: position 506,840,690 of record CM028129.1, read on the forward strand.
GGGGAGATGGACTTGAGCGTTCAACAACAGCTCGCCTTCTCCGGGGAAGGTTGCGGCCACTGCCGAACACTTGTCTGACTCCGAGCAGAGGCTTGGAGTACTACAAACCCGGTGCAGGGAATGGTGGCGCTTTACAGTTTGGGCGGCGGCATGGCAGCAGCGCCACGGGCTATGCACTGTAGGGGAGGGGAGAAAAAGAAAAAACACCTGCTGGCTCCGCGAAGATGGCCTTCCCAGAGAATGCCTCTGATGTGCTCCATTCACCAGGGCCACCATCTCGGTCTGACGAGATGTAGGATTACGGGGCAGTAGACCCCACCTCATCCCTGCTCGGGGGGGGCCATGGAGGAAGAGAGGTGAGTCCTGGTGGGTGCGAGGTAGGAGGATGACTCAGTGGATGCCCTGAAGGGTCGGGGCCAGCAGGCAGTAGGGAGAGATAAAGAGTAATTTCAAAAAAAAAAAAAAAAAAACACAAAAGAAAAGGGCTAAAAAACTTTGACATTATGGTTTTCCTGTCTGCCTCCACATCATCTAAAGGCTCAGATAAGAGTCCATCCCCTCAAGGCAAACAGCATTCACTGTCAGAAGGGACAAATGAGAACAAAAAGGCTGCTAAAGATGGTTCAGAAATCGGGATGTCTGAATGGGGGATGCTAAATCCATTAAAAACAAGAGCCCTCTGAGCAGACACTGGAGGCAGCGCCTGCAAAAGGAAAAAAACAAAAGGAAAAACATGTCACTATCCCTTCTCGTGAAGATGAAAAGGAGACACCACGGGACACAAATAAAATGCCCTCAATCGAGGACATGACTAGGGCATGGCAGTTCCTGCAGGCTTTCCAGGCTATGGGGAATTTTATAAATGTACCTCCCCGGCTCTGGTTCCTTTCCCAAGGCCTGTGGAGGAGGAGGTTGACTTGTATTTTGCGGAGGAAGATGAAGGAAAACCCAAAGAATCTCATCTGTCTCCAGAACAAGAGTTGTTCCTTTTTTAGGCCCTCCAATGACTATACCTGACAGTATACTTTTGTGAGGCATATGGTAAATACCCTCAACATCATTTCACAGGAAAGTGACGAGGATGATGTGGAATTTATGGATATGATGGGCTTGACTCCCACAAAGAGGCTGATCTTACCCATTCACAAGTCCCTCAAGGCCACCTATAAAACCATGTCGGGTCCCATTTCAGTTGTGAGCATAGATAAGAAAATTTAGAAAAAGTACCAGGTGGATAAACAGGGTTCTCAATACCTGTATTCTCGTCATGATCATAAGAGAGCAGTACGGGTTGCTGCCTGTGATAAGGCAAAGATGTCACTTTCCTCTCAGCCTCCTGAAAAAGATTCCAGGAAGCTTGATAATATGGGCAAAACAGTTTATGCTTCAGCTTCCTTGCTATTGAACTTGCTATTAAGGCAGGCAGCATACTTTGCTACCCAGCTCCATACCAAAAAGTTCTCTGGAGCTCAATATTGGCAATGAGTGAGACAGCTGCTGGTGACTTGGCACAAGATCTGGCTGACACAGCCGAATCATCTGTTGATGCTACAAAGTACCAGTTCCATATGGCAGTTTACACAGACACTGCATCCAGGGTTATGGCCCATGCAGTGTCCTTCAGAAGATTTGCCTGGCTTAGAACTACTATCAGGACACTCAAAGGCAGTGGATTTCCCCTGTGAGGGAAATTCACTGTTTGATGATGAGACAGGAGCATACATGAAAAAGGTAGATGAATACAAAACCACCTACCAGAGGAGCACTGAGAAGGAAAAGACCTCCACTTCCTACAGGCCTTCTGGGAGAGAGGTAAAGGATACTTTCCCCATACCTACAATTACTTATGATTTTCCTCCACAGAGGGGTTTCTTCAGAGGTAGTGGTAGAAGGGCGTGCAGTTTCATGACTGGCCCCCAACGCTGAGGCTAAGCAAAACCCTGAAAAGTCTGCACAGGTCACCATCCATTGCCGGGCGGCCCTGAGTCATTATTTTAAAAACTGGTAAAAAATGACCACAGACAAATGGGTTTTGGAAATAGTGAGTCAAGGTTTGTCCCTGCAGTTGAGAAAAATCTCAAGACTGTACAATCACAAAGGTTTTCACCCTTGCACTCCAGCAGAAAGACTCATGTTGGAGATGGAGGTAAACAAAAAACAACAAAAGTGCTGCAAGCAAATGCAGTGTGCAGAATGTACCTCCCTCACAATGAGGAAAGGAACTGTACTCAAGATATTTTCTGACCCACAAGAAAAATGGGGAGTGGCGACCCATTTAAGACCTGAGATACTTGAACAAACACTTAAAGAAGGAAAAATTCAAGATGGTAGCACTGGGATCAGTGATTCTATCACTGCAAAAAGGAGACTGGCTAGGGTCACTGGATCTGAAAGATGCCTGCTTTCAAATACCAGTCAGGCCCAGTCACAGAAGGTAACTCTGATTCAGGTTAGGGAATTGCCATTATTGATTCACAGCCGTTCCCTTCAGCCTTTCCTCAGCACCAAGGGTGTTCACAAAGTGCCTAGCCATTGTGGCAGCACATCTGAGGAAGCAAGGGGTGGTAGTTTCTCCCTACCTGGATGGTTGGCTAGCTTCAGGGATATCATACCAGGAGGTAAAGTCCTCCCTTCTTCTGACACAAGGCACCCTGGAGGACCTGGGTTTCCTCATAAATGTACAAAAGTCACAGTCACACCCTTTTCAGGTTTTGGACTTTATAGGTGCAGAACTGGATATCCTGCAGGGGAAAGCATTCCTTCTCTAAACAAGAGAGAGGGTAGCAAATCTGTTAGCATCTGCAAAATCCTTAAAGGCAGGTCACCCCAGACCTGCAAGAGGTTTCCTGCACTTGCTGGGCCACGTGGCATCATCCACCGCGGTGGTGCCACATTACAAATGAGAGAGATCCAGTACCACCTGGGGAGCCATTGGTCCCAAAGGTGGGAACCACTTTCTAAACTAGTGTCTGTCACAAAGTGCTTGCTAGGGCACTGGAATGCTGGAAAGAAGAGTGCAGCATCAGAGAGGGGATTCTCTTCCTTCAGCAATCACCTGCAGTCACACTCATAACAGATACTTCCCTCCTGGGCTGGGGTGGCATGTGGTGTACACAGGAGACTGAGGAACACATAAACTGGAGCTCAGAGCAGTATACATGACAATGCAGGCCAGTTCCTCCCACATCAGAGGTCAGTCTGTCCAGATCAGGGCAGACAATTTATTTATTTCAATCTCAGATTAACACCTTTGAGCTAAGAGCTCTTTTACAAAGGTTCAAGGTCGTAACACACAGAGTACAGAACAAACGTACGGTAGGAAGACAAATGAGTATCAGTACAAAAGGCAGTATAGCTAAAAATCATTATCAATAAACTGACAGGCATTGTACACTGTGTGCTTGGGCAATGGTCTAACAAAAAGCTAGAACTAAAAAGAGACTTACTAGTACTAGGGCAAGTTACTATTATTGTACATTAAGAGTAGAGCAGCCTGGGTATTTTGTCCAGGGAAGAAAGAGAGATGCAGGGTGGCGAGATTTGGGTGGGAGAGGGAGTGAATAGCGAGTGCCTGCATGGGGAGGAGGAGTTAGAGTTAGTGGAGTGGGAATCAGAGTAGGAGTTAGAGTAAGGAAGAAAATGTGGGTGGGAGGGGAGAAAATTGGGAGGTACGTAGATTATATTGGCATGGCATATCGGTAAGGCAGGGGTAGGTATAGGAAAAGAGGGGGGATGTAGGAGCTATGGGATTAGGAGAGGGTAAAGGGAGGGAGGGAAATTAGTTGCAGGGATGGAGGCTGGGGGTTGGGGAGCCTGTGACAGCTTTAACTGAAGCAATGTCACAATATCACAGCTGTGTATTGCATAAACAGGGAGGAACAAGGTCTTCAAAACTGTGCACAGAGGCAGTGAAGATCTGGAACTTAGCGTACTCCCTGGAAGTCCAACCTTCGGCAATACATCTGCTAAGGAAAGACATTGTGCTGGCAGATTCCCTAAGCGAGATCAGTCAAGGAAATCACGAATGGATACTGAACCAGGAGGTGCTGTTGATGGTGTTCAGAAGGTGGGGGACACCACAGATAGACCAGTTTGCATCTTGGGAAAACAACCAGCTTCCAGTGTTTTGTTGCCGACCCCCATCAGTAGGTACAGCCACAGAGGATACTGTAGTCCTGAACTGGTCAGGGAAGTTTCTTTATGCCTTTGCACCCTTCCCACTTTTGCTGAAAGTACTTCAAAAGCTGAGAAGGGAGTCAGCAGCAATGATTCTCATAGCTCCAGGCTGGGCCAGGCAGATTTGGTACTCTCTACTCCTGTCAACCTGCCCTGAAATTCAGTCTGCCGACATTGCCTCAGAGCAGGGTAACATTTTCAGATCTGAGAACTCTGCATCTCCGAGCATGGGACGTGAAGAGCTAGAGTTCTCTTGACTAAATCTTTCTGAAAAGGTTATGGAAGTTCCTAAGGTTTCCAGGAAACCAGCAACAAGGAAACCCACACAGAGCCCTCCTCTTTTGTCCCTTCCCCCTTAGGAGATACCTAAGTACTAGTGCAAGTGACCTCTCTTGGAATAAGCTTTTTTTAAATAATTGAAGAAAAAGTTAAGTTAACCTGTCTGATAGGTAATAGGTGTTTATACACATTAAGAAAGCAGTAAATTGTTATAATTTGTGTTCTTAATTTTTTGTTCTTACGACAATCTCCCCAAGATGATTTATTAATTTATTTATTGGATCAGATAGATTTTGTACACTGTATAATTAGTTACCGGTTACTGGTGTGAGATGAGGTAAGTACGGGAGAACTGTTCTAAATCTGTACTTGGAGTGCCAAGCAGGACATCGAAGATCAAGTCATGTAATGTATCAGTAAAACCCATCTCTATAAAAGCCATAGTCTTCAGAAGCAACACATCCTGAACTGTTTTCTTAAAAAATCTAGCTACTGCACTATCCTTTATAGCTAGAACTTGGACACCATTTAATGGAATTCTGTCTCAATGAACATGAAAGATCCACTGAACAAGTATATCATTTATTGTTACGTGTGTTTTTGAAGTATTTATTTGTTTTTAAGGGGAGATTTAATTGTCTATACACAAGTAATTAACGTGTATCATTATATGTGCTGATTTCTGGAGAAATTTAGAAATTTCAATAAAAATGTTGAACATAAAAATAAAAAAACAAAACAAGAAAAACGTATGTGACAAAGTGGAAAATATTTTCACTTTGATATTCTAGAGAGCTAAGCCCATTGTAGGCGAGTTTAGCTTCAATCCTGGACTATTCAGTCCACTTTCACTGGACTGCTCAGTCCACTTCCAGTCCCTGGACTTCTTGCCCTCAACCCTGAAGGTTCATTTGGCAGCAGTGTTGGCATACATTTCGGCTGGCAAGAACAGGTCAGTTGCCTCACAGTCCATTTTTCCAAAAGTTCTTTAAAGGCACTTACTGTATTACTTGTACCCTCCAGTAAGGGATCCTGTCCCTCCATGGGACCTGAATCTTTGCTTTGCCTTGCTGATTGAGGCTCTTTTCCGAGCCTATGGCAACTGCTGCTTTGAAATATGTTACCTGGAAAGCAGTTTTCCTCGTGGCACAGACATCTGTCAGAAGGGTGAGCAAGATGCAAGCCCCTTTGTACAGATCCTGACTTTCTCATATTCCACAGGGACAAGATACTCCAAAGAACTAACAGAAAATTCTTTCCCAAAGTGGTGTCTGAATTTCAGCTGAATCAGTCAGTTATACTTTGTTTTCTTTTCAGCGAAATCCAGCTCAGGAGAACAAAAGCTTCACAGTCTGGATGTTGAGAGGTGTTTTCCTGCAGAGAATCTTTAAAGCAGCTGCCTGGAAAACACTACATATCTTCACAAAGCACTACTGTTTTGACATACAGTCCTGAAGAGATGCCTGTTTTGGCATTGCTGTCTTGCAGAGCCTTTTCACTAAATAGGTTCCGTACCCAACCTCCCAAGGTACTGCAATGGAGCCTGCAGTTTTTAAAGCATAAGTGAGGAATTCCTGGGATTTGAAGAAAAATGTACTCACCACAGTAATGTTGTTTCTTCCAAAGGGATCCCTCACTATGCTTAACAATCCCTTTTCCCTAACTTCCCCTTCCAGAACCTAGAAAAGGGTTCACACAAGAATCGGTTCTTTCTGTAGCTTGAGTATTTCTTGCTACAGTGCCTTTAAAATTGCCACTTCGTGATCTAAGCTATTTTGCTTTTTTATAACATTTTAAAACTGCTCTGTTATTTTGGGGAAAAAATGGTTCCATGTCAAAACTGCTACAGGAAAAACATTGTGGTCATATATCAGCACCATGAAAATAAATGAATAAAATTCACAAGGAGGAATTTGCAAGCAGTTTTAGCACAGTTTGTTAGATAAAATCCTACTGAAATGAATTCGGCATTGAAAATCTGAAGTTTTTATAACAGCCCTTTGAAAGTAGTCACCCAAAATGTATTTGACCACATGCTTTTTCAGATGCATGGTCTTGAGGGGATATAGGAAAAAAATAACATTTAAAACTTTTAAATTTTATGGATATGTTCTTGGTAGCCATTTAGCTAGTTTTGTGGTCACTGCTCACCCTAGCTTTAGAAATAAATCTGCCATTAGAATGTGAGGGTGAGTGTGACCACACAACAGGGTTTGAATTTTATTCTGAGATTCTCCAATTAGCTTAAAATCTGGGGTGGTTCATTCCAGGGGAATGAAGCAGTTGTTAAGCATAGTGAGGGATCTCTATGGAAGAAACAATAATACTACGGTCAGTAGTATTTTCTTCTGCTCCAAGGAGTTTTGGCCATTAAGAGCCCCTTCGACAAGAACTTAGAGGCTGTAATGGAAAAGGCGTACTGTATAAGGTGTTGGGAGCCTAGCTTTAACTTATGTCACCAGGGTCATGGTCTGCTTTTTTTTATTTTTATTTTTTATTTTTTTTATTTAGTTGTTTAACTAGGAGTAGCACACTAAGCTGAAAGCTTTTTTACAGGAGTGACCTGAGTCTGCTGGCTCGTGGATGTCTCCTTCGACTTAACTACAACTTCAAGGCAGCAGGGATGGTGTCTTTCCTATCTATGGGTATGGTTTCCTGACTGATGCATCCTAAGATCATGACTCACTGACTCTGTCCTTCGTCAGCTGACAGTTTCCAGAGGGACCTATTATTTGGACTGCAGTTTCAGGCCATTGATAAACAGATGTTCGACTCCATAGTGGCCCTTCCCCAAGATAAGAGGCCGCCGGGATGCTGTTTCTTTCACAATGCATGCCAGTACTGCACTAGATGCCACTGCAGCGTCCCACAGGACAAAACATAAAGCTTATTTAAGTTACTCCCAGTTCCTGGAGACAAGAAGACTCACCAGGAAATTATTTTATATTTTTATTATGCCCATTATGTTTCAGTACTGCATAAAAGCCAATGTTTTGAGGAACTATCCCCTTCTTCAGGGGTAAATCATAAACATATTTGCAGTTTGCCATACAGTGTGTTTTGTCCTTTTAGAAAAGCTAAGATCAGAATCCCAGACCTGGCCTGGTCTTTGCTAGGAGTCCGCCGGACACCGGTTGCTGCTCCCCACCCACCCTGAAGGAGGTGAATAGTCCACTGGGCGCTCATCCTATCTCCCCTCGGGCTGCCCTCTGATGTCCTAGGCTTATTCCTGAACCTTGGTCACCAGCATAGATAGCAGTTGTGCTACCATTATGCCATCAGGCTAGCCAAAATGTATACTTTAAGGAAGATTAAGAATTGCAGAGCAGACTTCATTATGTGCACAAGTAGCGGGTTTAGTATTCTGATACTATTTTTTTTTAGGACAGAATACACTGTGTGGCTAATATTTCTATGATTTTAACATAACTTTCATTTTTAATTTTAATTTGTAGTAACTGTATAGCCTTGAAGAAGAGGATGATTCCTTGAAATGTTGACTTTTTATGCAGCACTGAAATGTTATTGGTCATAATAAAAACATAAAATAATTTCCTGGTGAGTGAGTCTTCTTGTCTGCAGGAACTGGATGCGCATTGAGGGCTCTTTTCTGGAGCAGACTTGGCAATATAAAATGTGTCGTCAGAAAAGGACTGGTAGACCCATTCAGTCTGTCCTATTTTCCCTGCCTATTACTACACCCTGAACCCCATTTACCTCTACTTATTATTATACTCATGTGCCTATCCTACACATGCTTGAAGCTCCCCACTGTCTTCACCCCACCACCCTCTTCTGGCAGGCTATTCCAGGCTACCACCACCCTTTTTTGGCTCCAGATCCCGCCAGGGGATCTTGGCTCAGCTACCTGCCTCCCCATGACCAGGCTCACCCTGGGGCCGCCGGGTGGGCGCTGCCTCCCCAAGGTCACCGGTAATGTTTCCTGGCTTACCCCCCAGGGTGGGGCCACAGGAGCGGGATCCCACTCAGTGGACATGGTTGGCAGCGGAGGTGGCAGAGTGGGCCTTCACCCTCGGGGCCAGTATTTTTGTGTGCTTTATGGGGGGTGGGGACATGCACTGATGTCCCACGTCCCCCTGCGCCCTGTCCCCCCCACTAGTACTGTGCCGGCACAGCGGATGCCCCTCATTCCCCGCTAGTAGTCCGTAAGATGCCAGACACACTACCTCCTCTTGGAGAAGGAGAGCAGTCCCTAGAATGCTCAGTCCTTCTCCTTCAGCCAGCCCTTCGACATCCGAGTCCGTTCCTGAACCCGGGTCGTTAGCGTCTCAGACAGACGCACTGCCTCTGTGCTGGCAGGCCGGCAGTCCATCACCCTTTCTGTGAAGAAGTGTTTTTCTCACATCCCTCAATCTCTCCCCGGCAAACTTCAGAGCATGCACCCGTGTTCTGGTGCTCATCCTGTAAAAGAGATCCTCCACACCTTGTTTACCCACATGAGGTACTTACATGTCTCAATCATGTCCCCTCTCCCTCTCCTCCAGGGAGTACATGTTGAGCTCCCACAACCTCTCCTTGTATAGTTTCTTTTGTAACCCCCGCACCATTTTGGTAGCCCTCTTCTGGATTGTTTCCACCCTGTCAGTGTCCTTGTGGACAGAACTGAGCACAGTACTCCAGGTGGGGTCTCAGTAGTGAGCAATACCGTGACAACGCCGCCTCCATTCTTCAGTGTATTTTGTTTTCACAGATGAGGGCCACACTGAAGTCTTCTGGAGAAGGCAAAGCTCATTAACCAAGGGTTATTTTTCTACAGCAGAGGAGGGTGAGGCAGAGTTAACCACTGGACCAACAGAGATTGTAAAAACCACAAATGGTACCAAGATCTGTCCTGGTCCATGGCACCCCATTGGGTCAAGACTGGCTATTTGCAGACTAGTTGAAAGAAATCCTGACAGATAGATTAATTTTTAAATGTTTTCTATAAGGACTGGTTTCAGAATCCGCCAAGTTGGGACTCCTTCCTGCAGTCAGCACAATCCAGTTAAGGTATGAACGATTCATGCCGCTTGCAACCATCTCTGACAGATCAAAGCAATCCAGCCAGTCCCCCCAAAGCAGTGCGACTCATAACTATATGTCATCTTTTTTGTTGTTCCCAGGAAGACCGGGGCTGTCATTCGTCATAGCTCTCAAAAGTATGCCCAACAGAATCAACTATTTTCACTTCAAGATGGGAATGCTATGCTCCACTGTAGCGGTAGTACATTCCGGGACTTTCCTGAGGTCTCTGGACCTCCAGGATGTGTAGCAACGTATTTCCATTCATCAATCCCATCATCAGTTTTTCTGCTTCTGTGTTTAGTATTTGTCACTACTGTTCTTATTGTTTACCTCGTTAAGTGTATTTACAAATGACATATTGGTGCTGGTGGCCCACCTCAGGGAGGACTTGCATGTTCATCCAGATCTGAATAACTGGCTCATTAGGGCATAGTCACAGACAGCAGGCAATTTCTGCAGTTACTAGAGCATTGCAGTACCACAGCTGGATAATCAACCACAGCACAACGCACTCCAACTGATGTAGTGCATTCAGCAGCTGGGGCAGTGCTTGATGCAAGCACTATAGTGTCTCTCACAGCGGACAGAGTGTAGACCCTCCCACAGGTATGTAAGTGGCTCAAACTCAAGCCTGCAGCGACTGAAGCACAGTCTTGCTTGTGCTGGTTCTGATGGCGATCCGCCCCAACTTGGTGCAAATAGCTAGGCCTCACTCTCGCCCTCTTCAGTTCCACAGACTACAGCTGTGGGATCCTCAGATGAACTCTGTCAACCAATGTCTAACACCCTTAGTGAGGTCATCCATTAAATGTTGGGCAGTGTAGACGCTCCTGACTCAGGGAGTGTCTAGATGTGCAGTGGCATGCCCTGAAGATGGACACCAGCCTGTTGGGCTGGGGAATGGTGCTAGGCACGACATCGGCTAAAGGGAAATGGAGACTAGCTGAAAGGAAGTTCCTCATCAATATCCTGGAAATGAGAACAATATTCTGGGCATTGCTCGCATTCAGAGTCAGACTGAGACATCAACATGTTCTGGTCTAGTTGATCAATGTGGTGGCGATATTGTATGTGGAGGAGGCACATAAAAGTAAAGCAATGATGGCAGAAGTGTACATGCTACTTTGCTTGGCATAGGCAAACCTGCTGTTACTGTCCGCGATACTCCTAGTGGGTACCCTCAGATGACAAGCTGACTGATTACGTTGACAGACGCGCCACCCAGGGACGTGGGAATTTGGGAAACTTTCCACTTGATATGTGTTGTTGGGGAATGCAGATTCTGGATAAGCACCAGCAGCTTCAATTCAAAGACCCCCAGCTGCTTCAGCAGATACCAGGACAGCCAGTTGCGGGGAACTGACTGCCTCTTCTTGTCATGGCCTGATGCAGTCCTTTACACATTCTGTCCATGACCAATGATACCATAGGCTCTAAGACATTTGTATTAGGAACCATCAACACTGATCCTCCTTGTGCGTTGATGACCTCGAAGAGCATCATAATCAAGAGTTGATACACCTAGCACTGTGTGAACCACTCCCACTCCTGAAGGGGCCAGACTGTCTTCATCGGGGACTGATTCTTCATCCAGAGCTTCAGAAATTGCTACTCTTGGCCTGGCTCCAGAATGCAGAAGATTTATGAAGGCATTGAACTCTGCATGAGTTATGGTTGCCCTTTTGGCTGTCATGAGCAATGCAGGATTGCACTTCCTGGAGCCCCATTCACATATGTCAGCTTTCTTACCGGTCAAAAGCTGCACCCCAGAAACCCACATGTCCCACCTCTCTAGAAGCTTAATGTGGTCCTTCAAGCTCTGATGGACCACTCCCCCTTCGAGCTCTTCTGCAAGGTGTATCTTGTCCCTTATTCTCTTCCTCATGGCCATATTCTCGACTAGGAGGATAAGTGATGCAGAAGCAGCTTTCGCACAAGGATCTGTATTTGCCATTTCATTAGGACAAAGTGGGCTGACTAATACAGAAACCAGAAGACAGCAATACCCTTCCTTTGCCTAAACACCAAGGATGACAGACTACATCTTAGAGATGTTCTGTGAACCTTTAGAGTTTACCTTAGGTGCGTTAAGGTGTTTCGCACACCTGTAGGCTCTATGTTCTTGGGAAAGAAAGGGTTCACCCCAGCAAAATAAACTAGTGAAATAGCTATGTTCTGTTGTCATGTTAGCATCCCTATCCTGGGGGACTGTCCTCCTTCTCCCAGGATCAGAGCTCATTCCATGAGAGCTATGGCAGCCCTTTAAATGGAGTAAGCCTATGTGTTCCTGGAGGATATCTCTAAGACTGCTGCACGGGCCTGGGTTCATACATTTACCAGGCATTTCTGTCTAGGTAAGTTTTAACTTGGTGGATGCAGTTTTAGGCAGGGGATGCTGATTTGGGTCGTACAGCACTGAACCTCCCTTCTAGGGACTGCTCATTAGGGCCTATTCCATATGACTGCCTATGGGAGCTGACACACAAAAAGTAATTTTATTTCCTTACTGGTAATTCTGGTTGTGTGTAGGCTCATCCATGGACAGTCAGGCCCTTCCAGTTATCAGTGCTGTACCTTTTTCTTATGGTATCTTCTGTCCTTATTGCATATTGTCTCCTTCTCAGGGTTCGGGCACATGCTACATAGATACATAGATGCTGTCGGCAGATAAGGACCACTAGGCCCATCCAGTCTGCCTGTTTAAGCTGCCTAACGAAGCGTCCAGTGACCTTATTTGGTCACTGGCTTTAGCTTTTTTTTTTTTCCAACTCTATTATTCCTTTGTTTCTGTCCCATGTATGTTTGAAGCCCGCCACTGCACATGGTGTTTAACATTGATTGTTATTCCTATCTGCTACCCATATTTTCTGCAGTCTTGGAAAGAGGGTTGGACTGAGGGAATCTGGGAAGTGGTGTGTCTAAAGACTTTGTTCAGATTGTTACAACTTGTCCCAGCTTGCAGGGGGAGGATAGCCCATTCTGTCTGGCTGCCTGTGGATGGAGCCTACACCCAACTGGGACTGCTGGTAAAAAAAAAAATATATAATTCCTCTTTATTGATTGGTTTTCCACAGTGAAAGAGCCTCATTTAGGTGTAGCACTTTATTTCCAAGGGATTTCAGTGGGTTAGAGGAATAGCAGCAGCAGGTCTTAAATGCAACGTATACTGTGTAGATTTGAAACATGGGAATGAGGAGACTGTGCTCATCTCTTCAAGTAGAAAATTCAGGTCTAAGGGTACAGTTTTGGAAAGAACTTTTCATCTGTGGCAGTATTGTTTCTGCTCTCATCCCCACCTTCAACATGGAACAGCTAGTCTATAGCATATGAAACACAAACATATTCTAGGCCTGCTGTTAGTTATGTTTTAGCATTCTTTTATGGTGCAGTATTTCTTAGCTATTCAACATAGAATGGAACAGTCAGCATTTTAAATATGCTTCTTTTCTCTTGGGGTGCTCAGCTTTGCTGTCTGTGTCTCTGTTTACAGAGCAAGTCTGCTTTTTTGAATTTCTCATCTGGCATGCTGTATGGCACTGCAAAACACTTCTATTCTTGATGAGGACGTCTCTTGGGAATAGTGTCATCTCCTGCCATCTTGTTAACACAAGCGGTAGTGCTACTACTTGCGGTGCCGATGACCTGGTTCGAGAACGAGCCTGGAGCATCGGAAGGTCGGCTAGGGAAGAAGATGAGCATCTGATGGAGTGTTGTTCTTTCCCAGGGAAGATGGGTTGAGGCAGTCGACAGCAGTTGGACTTGTGGTGGTGGCTAGGAGTCTGTATGCCTGACACCTAATGCACATGTGGGTTGGAGGACTCTGTGGTCATTGGCATGTTGTGTGCGTGACGTGGGGGATTGCCTGGATAGGTGCGGGATGCGGGGATCTGGGGACTGATGTAGGGTATATCCCCGCCTGGCCTGAGAGCATTAAACAGAATTGAAAAACAAAAATGGTCATCTGCCAGAGTGAAAGCACATGGGGATGGGACAGTTTAAAATCTGTGTCAACTTGGACCTCATGGTTTAAAAATAAAATGTGGGTAAAAACATACAGGGAACTCACAGGGTCTGACATTAATTAAAAGCACACATTTACAGAAAAAAGTAGCTTACAATTGTCAGAGCATTTTTTTTCCAGGTCACTGTTTCTTTCTTCAGATTGATTTATAGAGCAGGTGCATCTCTCTGGGTCCACTAGCTAGTGGATGGGGGATCATTTCTGGGCAGGTTGCAGATTTTGCCCCTTGAGTGCAAGTTGGTGCTGTGCCTAATCTTTTGAATGCCTTTGCATTGGGTAATGTCTCTGATGTTCAGAATTTTCTATTACCATGACAAGAATGAACCCTATTCTTAAACCTGGGCATGTTAAAATAAATAAATAAAATAAAAAATGTGGAAATCAGTACTGCATTAATTTTTAGTGTTTTGCTGAAAATGTGTATGTTGTTGCTGATGTAAAGACTGGAGTTCTGCACCTTGTGTGTAATCAGGTGAAACATCTATAGCTCTTTCACTTATTATGTTTTGCACTTAGGCTCCTCTTGTTCTCAGGAAGATGGCGTGAGCAGGAGACTCCATGTTTACAGGCACTGTATCCAGCTTGCAGAGTCTGGAGACCTGCAGGTGGAGGTGGTCTCGGACATCATTGGCCTGCTGATGCTAGAGGTAAGATCATGAACATGGCAGGGCGTTCATTATCATTGGAATGTTGAGGCTCTGTTTAAACTTCTACTACTAAATGTGGATGCTTGTGTGTTCGACAGTGGGGCACTGAAATCTGTGGAATATTTTTGTACTGTGTTACCTGACTCACTGTATTTTGGGGGGGGATGCTGTGGCGAGCAAAGAACTTCAGGTATCCACTCAGTAATATTTTAGACACTTTATCTTTTCTCCTGCAAAAGCATGGGACGATTTTGTGGTTACCCAATGGAGTGATGAAGATTTTATGTAACCTGATTAGACTACTTTAAAAAGACATTTTTAAAACAAAAATCTTACATTTTTTGTTTTGCTTCTATGTAAACCAAAAATCCAACAATGTTTAAAAAGTGTTTACAATTAAAAAAAAAATGTTGTCAATAGTGGAAGTGTATAATTACTATATTGAAATAAGCGTATGTTCACTATATCGATATATTGAAATTACTTTCTAGTATATTGATATAGTAACAATTAATTTCCAGTGTATCGGTATGATGTAACCATTTCGATCTGAGTTCAAACTTACATTTAATGTAGACCCAGTGATTCCCAAGTTAGCCCTTTCTAATAAACTGAATTTTTTAAATGAAAGATTGGAGTCCAGTCAACATGGTTACACTCTTTCGGTGTATCAGTTTACTGGAAATACACTTACTTTTATTATATTGATACACTAATAATGCATTTCACTATATTGACAGAAATAAGTAGTTTCATTATCTTAAAACAGTGGAAATGTACTTATACTGTATTAACAAAAAGCCTTAACAAAATCAAGATAATTATTTTTTTTTAATATATTTTATTCTTTTTGGGTCCCCCCCATGCCCTTAATGGAGCTCAGCCCCTGCCCCATGTGCTCACCCACCATGCCCAGGCTTACCCCCCCAGGTGGGGACACCGGGCGGCTGCCCCCTCCCATGGTAAATAGAATTGAGCCCTGGCTTACCCCCCCCCAGGGTGGGGCTGCGGGAGTGGGACCCCCAGCGGACACTCGTGGCAGCAGAGTGGGGCGTCATGGCTGGGGGACTGTAGATTTTGTGGCTGTGTTCCCCCTGGGAGGTGAGGCGTGCAATGATGCCAGCGTCTGTCCTGCCTCCCATGCAAGCAGGTGCCGGCTTTTCCCCCGGCCTCCGACAGAGAGGTCACCAACAGGCCGACATTGAACCCCCTCCCCCCGGAGAAGGAGAGCTGCCCCTCAAGTGCCCTATTCTTCTCTGGCTGGCCCTCCGATTCCCGGGTCCGTTCCTGAACGCAGGATGTCGGTGTTGCAAGCGGTTGCCTTGCCGATGCACTGTTGAGCCGGCTAATCAAGACAATTTTAAATCATTTTTAGTTTTTAACATACTTATTGCTGATGATATCAAATACTTTTTCTTATTACAGCATACAAAGATACTAATACTGTAGTAGAAATTTAAAAGGACACATAAGACAGACGATGTGTTGATATATAATAATAAATAATAATACTTTATTTGTAATGCGCCTTTCAGCAAACCAAGGCACCTAACAATAAATTAAAATAACACATAAAATAATAAATACAAACACATTATAAATACTTATAACATCCAGATAAAAGGCAGAGTAGAATCATTCGGGGTAGGCTTGATTCCATATGTGAGTTTTGAGAGCTTGTTTAAATCCCTCCACAGTCGTACACTCCCATCACTGACTGGGTAGAGAGTTCCAAAGGGTTGGGGCCGCATACATGAATGCCCGGGTCCCATTAAGATTTTAAACAAAGCCTTGGAATCTCTTAGCAACCCCTCGTCAGCCGAGTGGAGTGACCACCCGGGGCAGTAAGGAACCAGAAGCTCTTTCAGGTAGTCCAGGCCCTGTCTGTGTAGGGCTTTATAAGTCAAACGTCTGACTTTAAAGGTGATCCACCACTATACCGGCAGCTAGTGCAGTTCGCGCAGGACCGGGGGAGTCCCCGTCAATAACCAGACTGCAGCATTCTGCAGTAGCTGCAGGCGGTGGGTATCCATCCTAGGTAGCCCTAGGTAAAGGGTATTGGAGTAATTGAGGTGCGAGGACACAAAGGCGTGGACCAACGTAGGGAGATCGCCAGACGGAATGAGGTGCTTAACCCTGGAGATGTTCCTCAGATGGTAAAAAGAGGATTTGATGACTGCTGACACCTGTGATCACAGTGTCATCTATTCGTCAAAGATCACCCCCAGGTCTCGCACCCGTTCATAGGTAAGAAGTGGTAGGCCCCCAAAGGAAAAGTCCCGAAGGCAAACCTGCCCTCAACCCCCCCTATCCGGCGCCCCGGATCCACAACCAGCACATCAGTCTTTTTCGAGTTCAACTGCAGCCAGCTCAAATTCATTCATTCCTAGATTTCAGTGAGGCAGTTGTTAAATACTGAAAGATCTCTATCCTGGTCAGATGCGAAAGAAAGGTGGAGCTGGGTATCATCAGCATAGCAGTGAAACCTCAGCCCATACCTTCTTACAATGTCTCTGAGGGGTAGCATGTACACTGCAAACAACATGGGGGACAACACCGAACCCTGAAGGACCCCACATGACAGAGAGATTGGGTCAGAGGAATAAATCCCTGACACCACCCTCTGAGTTCTGCCAGTGAGGAAAGATGTAAACCACCTGAGGATTGTACCTGACAGGCCACAGATAAACCTTAGGTGACCGAGAAGGACCCCATGGTCTACCGTGTCAGATGCTGATGAGTGATCTAGAAGAACCAAGATGGAACTTTTTTTCAATCCCTTGCCATCGGGAGATCATTGAGCACCCGACCAGAGCTGTCTCAGTACTGTGCCTCTTTTGGAAAATATTACACACCAGAAGATACTAGTGGTATTCCATCAAGGAAAGTTGTAACCTTCCACCTGCTTAAGTTATTTAAAATTGTCACCTTGATGGCTTTCTAGCCATTCCATTAAGAAGAACCATAACCTTTCTCTACCCCCGCAGTCTATTTAAATTGTCACCTGGATGACATTCTGAGCTATGAACAGCTTGTTTCCAGCTGCATTATAAGGGAAGGGTGCAGATGAATCCACAAAACAGCACAAAAATGGTACAACTGAAGTGCACACATTAAGTCAAGAGCAAAATGCATGGTGTGTATAATATGTAATGCCATTAGAGGGTATCCTGTGATAGGGGCATGTGTTTTTTTTTTTCTTGATATTCCCCGCCCGACATGCACCCCAGTTGAGAATCCTAATTTAAGAAAAAAAAAAAAGTAATTTGTGCGCTTTTGGTTGCACCGGGATTCCACATTGCCGAAATTGAATTTCGGTGACGTGGGATTGCGATAAGGACGTTCAGTGTTTATGAATCGCCCTTATCACATGGAACCCCATTACAATATAGTAGCAGTGGACCATAATGCAATAATCGGTAAAATAAATTGATTAACTGACTATAAGTGTATTATATGAGCAGCTGGAAAAAAAATGTAAACAACAACAACAAAAAAACAAAAACAAACTCCTCCTGCCAGTAGAGGCGGAGATTGGTTACCAGACATCCAGACTCCAAGCCTGTCTGGTTGTGACTCTTAGATAGACCAGTGGGTGAAGCTTAGTGACAGAGAGGAGGGTGCTTTAGAGGTCAGATCAGCCTGAGGTGGAGAGGACCTCATACCTCACAGCTGTCGATGGATCCAGATTTGAGATTAGAACACCTTGATGGCCAGTTGCTTGGTAACCTCCAGGGATGGCCCAAGGACAGCAGAGGAGATTCCAAGGAAGGGATCTGGGCCATTTAGTGTAGATTGCTTATAATTCTGGGGATCATATGAGGGAACAGATCAGGAGAGTGTGGAGAACCTGAGGGGCTTTCCCTCATGGTGAGTTCCTGGCAATCTTGGGGTCCCTGAAGAGAGGGTATCACCTTTGAGGGGCATTTGCGATCCTGTGCCCAACTGATGTTACCAGCTGAGCTGCTGCTGAAGTGAAACCTGATGAGAAAGATGAGACTGACTCGGGTTGGAGATATGCCTACATTGTGTGACAGGAGATCCCAGGCTGGCATGGGTACCAGATCTCCTACCTCTGGCAGAGGTGCTGGGGGTCAGCCTCTGCAAATGGGCAAACTGGGGTATGTGCTGCTGCACCCAGCATGCCTTCAGGCTAGTACTCGGAAGGTATGATGCATGGTACCCAGTACAGAGGGGCTGAACTTTGGAGTCCCAACAGGGAGGCTGACCTGGCACAGAGCAGCTGCTCTCAGGACCAGTTGGTCCATGGACACCCACCAGCAAACTAAAGTCTAAGTGTTGTCCCTACAGCAGTGTATGTCTTCTGCATTACCGGCTGAGTAGGTGCCGCAGTTGTATGAAATGTTCAGTACCCTATAGCTTATAGCATTGTGAAAAAACTTACAAAAATCATGCAGAGTGCAACAGACTCTCATCCTAGGTAAACGTCACCTTCTGGTGTGTGCGGACAAGGAGGAATATGAGGGGTCATATGGCTCCCGATGTGAAGGGGGGTGGGGGGGGGATATAACCTTTATCAAGGGACCCCAAGGTCCTGTCTCCTCATGTTTGGGTCAGGATTGACCTGTTTGTACAGTACTGTAGTAATATAGAGAGTGACTGGGGATTGTGTTCCCGCCTGTAACTGCTGACTTGTCAGTTAAGTGTGAGTACTGCTTAAAACAGTGTGCATTGTTATTTAAGCAATAAGACACAACAGTGTGTTTGTTATCATGTAATAATGTCACTCCTGGGGTGGGTTGAAGCACGAGGTAAAGCAGAGTGCTTCCAACATCCAAGGAGTGATGTTATTACACAATAACACACATTTTGGACTGCACTATTGCAATTATAGAATAGCTTGTTGTTATATATAAAATACAAAAATAATTTTGAAGAATGTCTTTGTTACTGTGGGAAAATATTTTTGTTTCTTATGAAAGCAAGTGGCAAATGCAGTGCAATCAGTGGTGTTACTGTGACGTTATTGTGTAATAACATCCCTGTCTCAATGGGTCAGCAGCCAATCAGCTTCTTACATTTTTCCTTGCTATTGTATAATTATTCCTGCCAGAGTGAAAGTCTATGCTCCCATCCTGTTTACCACAAAATGTATCAGAACTTTGTCAAATTCTTTCCTTGCAGGTGCAACAAAATAGAATATGGTGTCCCAGAACTAATCCCCTGTTGACAACTCTGCAAATTAGCTTGTGAAGGTCAAACTACATCTCAAAGTTAACCCCTTGAGTTCCAAGTAGCTTTTTGCAATCATTTCAACAATATAACTATATACATTTTCAAACCAGAGAACCCAGTTTCATATAAACAGTTTCACCCATATTTTTATAACCACATATAAACAAGGGAGAAGAAAAGATAGAAACAGCTAGTGAAGGCCGGGAGATAGCGAGGGGGGGGGGGAGATCATGAGACCATCACAGTGATCAGTTCGTAGGTCTCAGAAGAAAATGTGATTGCGCAATCAGACAGACAAGAGACAGAAGAGAAGAAGAGGACAGAACAGAACAGATCCTTGTGTTTACCTCTTTCTAACAAATGGGACAGGTCTTATTCAATCACATACCCCCCTCTTTAAGAGGGAACCTGTTTTTTCCCCAGAACTTTTTTTTGTTCTCTTCTAACATTGCCTTATAACCTTTACAGTTCTGTGAATATGCAGTATCCTTTTTTCCATAACAACCAGTACAGCAAACAGTTAAGTTTAAACCCACACATTATTTTTTATTTTTTTTTCAACCTTCACAGTTTTTCAACCTTTGGAATTCTCAATTCCTGATCCACATCTTGACAGAAAATCAGCATTGACATTCTCTTTTCCAGATTTGTGCATCACTTTGAATTTAAATGGCTATAGTGCCAGGTACCACCTTGTGATTCTGGAATTTTTTATCCTTCATTTGATTAAGCCAACAGAAAAGATTGTGATCTGTTGTACGTACAAATTCAGCTGCTAGCAAATAACATTTGAGGGACTCCATGGCCCACTTTGCTACAAGGCATTCCTTTTCAATGGTGGAGTACCTTTTCCACTGTCGTGTAATTTTCTACTGATATATAGAATGGGATGTTCCTTCCCATCTATATTCTGACTCAAGACTGCACCTAGGCCTACCTCTGATGTATCTGTAACAAAAATGGCTTCTCAAGGTCTGGGCTCCTTAAAACGGGTTGAACATAATGCAGACTTGATTGCCCAAAAAGCTTTGTCACACTCTGGGGACCATTTCACATTGTTTGGGCATCGTTTCTTTGTGAGTTCAGTGAAGGGGGGTAGTTAATTGGGCAAACTTTGGAATGAATCTCCGATAGTAACCAGCCAGCCCTAAAAATGATGTGATGTGTTTCTTTGCTTCAGTGACAGGACTGTTAGCTACAGCTTCTTAGCAACCTGTGGCTTTACTGCTCCATTTTCTCAAAACATATTCCAAATATCTGGTTACATGCATTCCCAGTGCACATTTGGTAGGATTAATGGTCAGACCTGCCTTTTTGACAGATTGGATAACTGCTCGTAGGTGTTCCAGGTGTCTTTCCAGTCTGGACTGTACACCATTACATCATCCAGGTAAGCAGCACAGTAACCATTGTGAGTAGCTAGAATTACATCCATATACCGCTGGAATGTAGCGGGTACTCCATGTAAACCAAACGGCATGGTGTGAACTGATAGAATCCAATAGGAGTGGCAAATGCAGTTTTGTTTCTCTATCCTTTAGCTAGGGGAATTTGCCAGTAGCCCTTGGTGAGATCGAGGGTACTGATGTACTTGGCACTTCTCAATTTGTCCACCAAATCATCTTTCCTGGGCATAGGATAACTGTCAAATTCGGGCACTTGTTTCCTATAATCAAGCTAGAGTCTTGCACCCCTTTCTTTTTTATTTACAGTCACCATTGGTGATGACCAAGCACTTCTTGATTCTTCAGTAATTCCCAGCTGTTTTATTTTTTGTATTTCTTAACCACATTTGCTCTTAACTGCTCTGGTAATCTTTGTCTTTTGCCTGACAGGACGAGCATTCCCTGTTACTATTACATGCTCAACCTCTTTTGCTCAGCCTGGTACTGTGGTAAAAGTACTGTTAAATGTCTTTAGCAAGTTACAGATTTTTGCAGTTTGTTCAGAGGTTAAGGAAACATTCGCATTTACAGCATCAGCATTTACAGTTTCTTCCAGTCTGTCATAAGCTATATCAATATCGTATGTAGAAGTTTCTGTTAAAATGAACAAAGCAGCCTTTGGCGTGTTTTTTTAAAATTTTTTTTTTTTAACCCATTTCATTTTTTGCTGTATAGGTGTTAATGCTCCTCTTGTCAGGACCGGCCACGGACGTTCCTTACTCCCGTCAGGACTGGGGACCAGTATCCCTTGTAGATTCCCCCCCCCCACAGCAGGGCCGTGAAGGGATGACCATCCTCCCCCACCTGGAATATAATCCAGACAAGCCCCGGATCCCTGAGAGAGTGGGTGGGCCAACGGCTTGACTGTCAAGACTTCATGGAGCCCGTCTCCCAGGTTTTCCTCCTTAGGTTTCCTCCTCGGGCTCCTCACATGACATGCAGTGAGCAGAGTGTGTGCGCCCCTCCTCTGCTAATACTCGGGATAATACTCAGGATTTAGGACAACAGAAGGCAAATGCCAATTAATATTGCCCCCACTTCACAATGGAGGTAACAAGTTACCATCTTTAATGAACCTGTCAGGTCTTGCCTTAAATGAATTAACATTAGGGGCATCAGTTACATCAACTGGTAGCTGATTCCATAGTCTAGCTGCTCTAGTAACATAACTCTGCCTCCAGGATTCTGTTCTAGCGTGATTCTCTATAATCTGATGACTATACCCCCTAAGTCATATCTAATATCGTTATGGACAAGATGCAAGTCCCTTCTTAATACTTCATTATATAGAATTTTGTGCATCAACAGGATGTCCTCCCTAGCACGCCTAGTCTCAAGATGCCATAACCCCATATCGGATAACCTTGTTTCATATGGTTTATCCTTGTATTGGGATACCAATTTGGTAAATGACCTCTGTGGTCTTTCAACCAAAAT
This sequence comes from Neoceratodus forsteri, assembly GCA_016271365.2. Taxonomy (NCBI): domain Eukaryota; kingdom Metazoa; phylum Chordata; order Ceratodontiformes; family Ceratodontidae; genus Neoceratodus; species Neoceratodus forsteri. The sequence continues at coordinate 506,862,916 of CM028129.1, forward strand.
GTTGTCCTTCTTAAGATAAGGACCTCAACTTTGGGAGCAATAGTCCATATGTGGTCGTATATAGGTTTTATACAACTGAAGTAGTACATTGACATTTCTAGAAAAAAAAATCTGCAGACATAGTTAACAAGGTGTATTGCTTTATTGGCAACATGTTTGCAGCAGGCAGTACTCTTGAGGTCGGTACTAATATATACTCCAAGATCCCTTTCACAAGATGATGTTTTTAGTTGGTTCCCTTGGATACAATAGTTCTGCTGTATATTGATCTTCCCAAAATGCATAATTATGCATTTATCTATGCTGAATTGTATCCTATTTCTTCCTGCCCACTCAGTGATGTTCTCAATATCTTCCCCAAATCTAAGCCCGTCTTCGAAGGTATCCACAATACCCCCCAGTTTTACATAATCTGCGAATTTACTCAGCTTGTTGTTACTCTCAATACTTAGATCACTTGTGAAGACATTAAACTTTCACTAAAATACCACCAACAGCTTAATCTGGTTTAAAGCCAGTTCGCATTCATCTGTATCCCCCTCCCCTGGGTTGTGCCTGATAATAGGCAGAATTTGTCTAGTGCGCTTACCTGGTCAACAAAAACTAAATAAATAAATAAGCAAAAGCAGACCCAGTACTGATCCCTGAGTGACCCTGGCCTCAGTGTATAGATAGCTGGGAACTCTTACTGATTGGGTTCTGTTAATAAGCCATTCCTTTATCCATTTTATCACCTTGTGATTAATCCCCAAATCCACTAACTTTAAGACAAGGCCACTATGTGGCACCATATCAAACGCCTTCCTAAAATCAAGTAGAACAACATCCACTGCTCTACCCTGATCTTTATTACTCCCCACATAACTGTAAAAACTGACTAGTTTGGTTGTACAAGACCTCTTTTGTGTGAATCCATGTTGTGTCACATCTTCAAGACCTTTATTAGCCAGGTGGCCACGTATATCCTCAGAGATTAGACCTATGATTTTCCCCACTATCGACGTTAAGCTAATAAATCGGTAGTTAGCAGGGTTGTTTTTACTACCCTTCTTGAATATTAGTACAACAGTTGCTTTTCGCCAATCTCTGAGGACATAACCTTCTTTTAATGATCTTTGCCCTAAATCTGCTATGATTGGAGCTAGTTCCTTACCCACCTCTTTCATAAATCTTGGGTGCAGATCATCGGGACTGGAAGACTTGCTCACATCCAGGGCCTTAATTTTACTATAAACTTTTTTCAGCTGAGATTATCTGTGTAAAATTTGGTATAGTTTGGTCAGGTAAGTCATTGAAACCGTATTTTGTTCAATACTAAATATTGAACTAAAATATGTGTTGAACTTCCTGGCCATATCATTGGGGCTGTTACATATTTTACTATTGATGTTAAGTGGTCCTATGACTCCGTCTGTACCCCTCTTCTGATTAATGTATGCATAAAAACCCTTAATATTATTATTGGTATTCACTAACTTATATTCAGCGTGCACTTTAAATTTCCTTATCTCACATTTTAATGCACTCAAGGTTTTTCTGTACCTGTTCCTGTTTATGACCAGTTGATTATTATTTAATTTTCGATATGCCGTTTGCTTTTTGTTTATAAGTCTTCTGATCCTTCTACTAAGCCACGGTGGCTTTTTACCTCTTTTGTTATATACTGATGTTATGGGGACATACTATGATTCTAGGTCGTGAAGTATTTTGATGAACGGGTCCCAACACTGTTCCATATTTAATCTTTCCGACAATGTTTTTCAATTAAGCTCTAGTAATTCCTGACGAATAGCACAGTAGTTAGCTCTAGTGTAAAGTTTATGAATTGTTTTTCCCATTGTAAATTTTTTAGACTTATTTATAGTGAACCTAATTATATCGTGGTCACTATTGCCAAGTGGGGGGTCAAGCTTAATGTCTAGTGTGTTCTCACTCACATTAGTCATGATGATGTCTAATTGTTCTGTCCATGCGTGGGTTTGTTTATACATTGCTCAATCCCAGATGATGATAAGGTTGATTGTATTCTACTTCCAGTGAATTAGTACCTAAATCCTCCCCCCAAATTACGTCCAGGAGATTCAGATCCCCTATTAATAATACATCAGAGTTCTCAGCTACGGATGCTATAGTCTCAATAAATTGTTCTGTTTCATGTGCAGCTGCATTTGGTGGTCTATAAAAGACAGCCAATCTGAATTTCTTTCCCTTCAAGCCGGTAATGTCCGCCCACAATACTTCAATCTGACCAATATCCTCATTACTACTGCTAGCAAGACATTCAGTGTTCTTGTTTATGTATAATGCAATGCCCCCACCCTTCCTGTTTACCCTGTCCTTACTTATTAAATGATAACCCAGTAAGTGCTTATTCCAATTGCTGTCTGCACTCCACCAGGTTTCTGTAATCCCGGTGATGTCCACTTTATTATTATTATTGTTGAGTAGAATTTGAAGCTCGGCCATTTTATCCTTATTCAAGCTTCTAGCATTAAAATACATAACTGTGGCTTGTATATTGCTCCTTGTAGAGGGTCTCTTATAATTAACAGTATTTCCCAGACTGGAACCTGAAGCCAGTTCCTTCGTCCCCTTATTAACTAGTTTAAACTGTATCTCCTTCTTGAGTCTCATACCTAAAATTCTACTACCCCTAAAGTTCAAATGAAGACCATCTCTACAATAAAGGTTAGGTTTGTTGTGGAAGGTGTCCCAGTGTCTTAGGAAGTGATCGTTGTTTTCCTGTGCCCATCTCCTCAGCCATGAATTGGCAAGACTGATTTTTTTGTGTTTGTATGCTAAAGCTCTAGGTTCGGGAAAAATCTCAGAGAAAATACTTTTGCAGTCTTTCTCCTTAAGCTTGTCACCCAGTCTTACAAAATCTTTCTATAGGGCTGGTACTGATTTATTACATAGATCATTAATACCTATATGAATTACTGCAATTGGTTTACTGCCTGCCCCCCAAAATATATAACACAATTCCCACAATTCATAAACTTTACACTAGAGCTAACTACTGTGCTATTCGTCAGGAATTACTACAGCTTAATTGAAAAACATTGTCGGAAAGATTAAATATGGAACAGTGTTGGGACCCGTTCATCAAAATACTTCACGACCTAGAATCACGGTATGTCCCCATAACATCAGTATATAACAAAAGAGGTAAGAGGTCAGTTATGTCCAATAGATCCTGCACTCCTGCCCCTGAAAAGCTACTGACCATAATATTGGCTTTATCCTCCCCACAAACATATCTATCCATATATTTAATTATTGAGTCACCAATTGCTATCACCTGCCTTCCTGGTTCATTATTATTGGGTATATGTGTGGGGCAACTAGGGGGAACTGTGCTGCGAGTGTTAATTTCCATCTGCTTATCCTGGCTAACCTCATTGTGTGGTAACCCCTAATATCTGTTGTTAAGTGGTATGTCTGAACAAACCACATCTTCCTCAGAGTTTTCTCCATCAATTTGTACTGCTGAGCACTGCTCTTGTTTTACTATAACACCCCAATTCCTGCAAACATTCTCTAGTGTACATTGACCTTCCTCCTTCAAGGGTCTCATTCCTCTCTTTTTCCTTTTAACTGAGTTCACAAAACATCAGTCACTTTCATCAGCTATTTCTGTGCCAGTAACTTCATTTACCAGTTTGTGTTTAGTCCTGGAGTCAGTATAACAACTTAACCCTGGCTCTGCATGTTCTTTGTTGAGGCTTGTCAGGATTTTTAATTTATTAACCATTTCCAACTGACTATTCTCTAGGGTTTCAAGTCTGGTGGTAAACAATTGTAACCTGTGTAAAAGTTCCTGATTGTGCAGGCACTTTTCACATACATAACCCTCACAATTTGAACCTGCATCCATCATCTTATACATTATGTAACCATGGCACTTAATGTATAAATCACCGTCACTTGTTAAGATGGAAGAGGCCATTTTTACCTTAATCTGAAATGTTCCCTCCAGTCAAACTATGTCTGCCTGCCTTTTGGTTAACGTGTTCATGCAGTTGCCTTCTCGCCTGCCCCAGCGGACACTGCAGACACACACAGACATGCTCTCGCGTGTGCCTGCGCACGACGCTGCCCATCCTGCCCATGCTCGCCCCACTCGCAGAGGAGGCTGCCTAAATAATTGGAAACCTTGAAGTAACGTCTCCCATGTCAGTTACCCCGCTACTCTGTTAGGTATACTTAAAAAAGAGCTACAGTCACACTGCTCTAGAGCCCCTGTTGTTTAAAGTGCAGTGTTCAGTTTTAAATCACTAAAAACACTCTCTGCGGCTTCTGCAGTCCCTAGACACAGCCAAGGACTATAAACATGAACTAAGTTGTACCCCCAGTGCACTGTCACAGAGCCCTCCCCACAGCAGTGACTCATGCAGTCCTCCACCAGGATTCCTCCAGGTGGCGGTTGATCGCCAAGCCACGAAGTTCCCCCTCCCAGAGGGAGGAGAGCAGTCTAGCGTATGCTTGATCCTCCCTCCCTCCTTCCCTTGGCTGACCGTCGAACGACTCGCCTCCGTTCCTGAACACGAAGTGCCAGTGTGGGAACAGGTAAGGCGCCTGTGGCACCTCAGCCCTCTTCACCACTGGGCTGGCTTCAATCCATTTCTTCTTCAGAAGGTTAGCATGGTGTATCTTCGTAGGATTCTTCCTATCAGGGGTCTCAATCTCATAGTTTTTCTTTTCCCTTCCTCGTCTGGTCAGCCGTCCCTCCAAGGAGTGACCCAGCCCCGTCACCAGCACCATCACTCCCATCTGCCGGGACTTACCTGCTATCATCTTCCCCCAGGGCTTGGGCCTCCCCGCCCCCCCCGGTGGGGTCCACCAGTTCCCACCGCAGATTGGATCCAGTTCTGGTGGCGTGCTCAGCTGTTTGAGTATGGGGCCTGTGGGCGCTGCTCGTCATCTTGCTGCCAGCATTTTCTTCCTCCAGTTAAAACAACATGAAGTCTTGCTGTATTCTGACTATTGCAGTTAGGTTCTGCCTTTCAACTGCCCCAGAGAACAAAGAGTTAACTTTCCATGGCCAGCATGGAACGCTCAGTGCGAGCTCGGTTGAAGCCCCTGTCTGCTGTTGTTTAAACTCCAACCGTCAGATTCTTTACTCCGTCTCACTGAACAGCCGCTCCGGAGATTTCTCCTTTGCTCGGTTCAAAAAAAGTCGGTTAAAGTGTAGTTTTTTGCTCAGTTTCTACCGAATTTCTGCTACTGAATCTGTCGGTTTAAGTCTCTGTCTGTGGTACCGTGAGTACTAGATAGGTTTTACATTTAGTTTCTGTGTGGAACTTGTAAATGTCGGATCGGTTTGGCTGAACTGATCAGTTTAGTATTAAAAAGTTTGTGAAATTACATAGAGTGTGGTAACCGGTCTGTATCGGTTCTAAAAAAAACGGATTTAATTACGTTTTTTTCCAAGACCCGTAACACGGTCAGGAACTGATAGGGGAGTCTTGCCTGGTGGATTGCCGAAAAAAGGGTAAGTTTTGGATAGGATTGGCCATGTCTGAGAAACCCAAGAAAAAAAAAACGGGCCCACTGGGTTTCAATACTGCAGTGTGTGTGGGATAGCCTTTGCTAAGGCTGATCCCCACACCACCTGTGTTTATTGTCTGGGGTTTGACCACCTCGATTCATACTGCCAAATTTGTAAGAATTTTCCCAAAGCTACCCTGGATAAGAGAGTAGGTAGACTGAGGGAAAGGGAGGCCGAGAAGTCCGCCGACCCAGATGGCCAGCCTGGTTCGGTTCCGACCGAACCAGAAGGAGTGCCCTCTGACCAGGGCGAAACTTCTTCGGGCAAAAGGAGAGCCGATTCTGAGGAGTCAGTTCCGGTTAAAAGGAAGAGAAGAGAAAAATCATCCGGTTCGGATCCAGAAATTCATACTCTGACCGCTGATGAGATAGCCAAAGCGATAAGGATAGTGCAATCACTAACTTCAGTTCCGGCTGAACCGGCACCATCTGGCAGGGACTCGGTTCGGTCGGTTCCCCCGCTTCCGGACTACACTTCAGAAGAATTTTATGAACCAGAGGAGGAGGAGGAGGGAGAGTATGAGGATGATGATGGTGATTATGAAAGTCTGGATGTGCCTATTGACCCGGACATCTCCCCAGACAGACCTTCAGGTGTTTCTCCTCCTAGGCTTTCTGAGTCCCATTCCCACTTTATGTTTTACAAAAAAGTGGCTGAAACCCTCCAGCTTCCAATGGAAGAAGCAGTAGAGGATCAGGAGGAGCCTGATTTTGTTGAAATGATGGACATCCCAGAGTCCAGGAGACTGTCTATTCCCCTCCATAAATCTTTTGGGAAACAGACAATTAAAATTCTAAAGACTCCTAACTCCATACCTCCTGTGGACAGACGAATGGACAAGAGGTACACCCTTTCAGGCTCGGACACGGAGTTCCTTTCTCAGCAATGCAGCCATGTTGGGGTAGTGCAGGCTACTGCCTGTGATAAGGCAAATATTCCCTTGGCATCACAGCCCCCAGATAAGGACTCCAGGAGGATTGATGCCATGGCAAAGAAGCAGTACATGGCAGCATCTTTGGGACTCAGGCAGGCTAACTATATGGCCTACACAGCTAGATACCAGAAGTCCAGATGGGACATTGTTCTGGCTCTGACTAAACAGGCCCCTGACCAGCTTGCCAAGGAGCTGGAGCAGGTGGCTGCAGATGGGATTGACGCATCCAAGGTGCAATTTCATGCTGCTGTGGACTCCAATGATGTTTCATCTAGAGTCATGGCTACATCTGTGGCTCTTCGGAGGATGGCTTGGCTCAGATGTACTAGCCTATCACAGGATACCCAGGCTAAGGCCATGGATTTCCCTGTCATTGGTAATTCTCTGTTTGGGGAGCAGACAGAGAACTACATGAAAAAGATGGATGAGTACAGGACCACCTACAGGAGTGCTCAGGCCAAAGAAAGGCAAGCCACTCCTCAAAGGCAGCAGTCAAGGGGCAGGGGCAGGCCTTTTCAAAGGCCTTTTTACCAAGCCCAGGCCTCCTCTTCATCCTATGCTCAGAGGGGGTTCTTCAGAGGGAGAGGCAGACGGGGAATGAGCAGGCCTGCTTCCACCCATCAGCCTAAAGCCCCTGCCAAGCAGACACTCTGATGGGTCTGCCCGGGCCGATTCTCCAATACCTACAGGGGGCAGGCTGGCTTACTTTGTCCAGGACTGGAAGTCTCTGACATCGGACAAGTGGGTCCTGGAAGTAGTAAGCCAGGGACTGGTTCTCAGCTTCAAAAAATTTTCCCAAGATGAGAACCAGATCCTTTCCACCTGCAAATCCATCAGAGACCCTTGCCCTAGAGGTGGAGGTTTCTTCCCTCCTGGCTTTCAGAGCCATAGAGAGGGTTCCTACCCTACACAAGGGCAAAGGATTGTACTCCAGGTACTTCCTAACCCCCCAAAAAAACAGGAGAATGGTGGCCCATCCTGGATCTAAGATATCTGAACAAGCACCTTTTAAAACCAAAGTTCAAAATGGTGACTCTGGGAATAATTCTGCCCTCTCTAAGGCCAGGGGACTGGCTAGCCTCTGTGGACCTCAAAGATGCCTATTTTCACATTCCCATCAGGTACTGCCACAGAAAGTACCTCAGGTTCGAGTTGCCCTCAGGCTACTATCAATTCAGAGCAATGCCCTTTGGCCTAACATCAGCCCCAAGGGTGTTCACAAAGTGCCTGGCAGTAGTGGTTGCTTTCCTAAAGAGAAAAAAGATCTCCATCTTTCCGTACTTGGGTGACTGGCTCATAGTGGGTCAGTCTCCAGACCAAGTCAAGTCACATCTGCAAATAACTCAGCAAGTGCTCACTTCCTTAGGATTCCTCCTCAACCTTCCAAAGTCTGTTCTCGAACCAGTACAGCTCCTCACCTTCATAGGGGCGGAGCTGGATACAATAAGGGCAAGAGCCTTCCTTCCCCTGGACAGGGTAAGGACCCTTATGGAACTGGCCTCTTCATTCACCCTTCAGGTGTCTCGACCAGCAAGGAGTTTCCTGCAGTTTCTGGGCCACATGGCAGCCTCTACAGCAGTGGTCCAGGGAGCAAGATTTCAGATGAGGGACGTTCATTTCCACTTAAGTGACTTCTGATCACAAAGAAAGGATTCCCTTACCAAGCTAGTCCCAGTGACTCGTACCCTGATCCAGTCTTTGCAATAGTGGCAGGATCAGGACAATTTGAGGCAAGGAGTTCCTTTTGTCACTCAGTCTCATTCAGTGGTACTCACCACAGATGCCTCCCTGCTGGGCTGGGGAGCCCACTTGGGGGATCTTACCACCCAAGGGCTGTGGTCACCTCAAGAATCTCTGCTTCACATCAATCTCTTGGAACGCAGAGCAGTGTTTCTAGCTCTGCAAGCCTTTTCCAAATCTGTACAGAACAAGGTGGTCCAGATCAGAACAGACAATACCACCACAGTGTGGTACATCAACAAGCAAGGAGGCACTCGGTCTGCGGCCTTGTGCACAGAAGCAATGAAGTTGTGGTCCCTGGCCTATTCCCTGCAAACCTCTCTGATAGCAGTTCACCTCCCAGGGAAGGACAATGTCCTAGCAGATGCTCTCAGCAGGATATCCCAGGGCCATCACGAATGGACCCTAGATCCTCTAGTTTTGAAAGTGATTTTCTCGAGATGGGGCACTCCACAGATAGATCTTTTTGCAGCCCCAGACAATCACCAGCTTCCTCTCTTTTGTTGCAGACCCCCAGTCGCTGGTTCAGTCCCCCTGGATGCTCTGATTCTGGATTGGGAAGGGAAATTTCTGTATGCTTTTCCCTCTTCCCTCTCCTGTTAAAAGTGTTAGTCAAGATCAGGTCACAACCATGCAAAGTGATTCCGATTGCTCCAGACTGGGACAGACAGCCCTGGTACCCTCTGTTGCTGTCCTTAGCAGTCCACCTTCCCCGTCTCTCTTCCCAGGAATTACAACCTGTTGACATCCTCTCAGGGGAGGATTTGGTATCCGAATCTCAAGTCTCTCAATCTCAAGACATGGCTCTTGAAGAGTTAGAGTTTGCTGATCTGCACCTTTCTCAAGGGGTTCTGGATATCCTTAAGGCCTCTCGAAATCCTTCCACCAGGAAGACTTATAACTCCAAACGGAAAAGGTTCACTATTTGGTGCTCTAATAAGCACATTTCTCCAGAATCTGCCGGGTTGCCTACAGTTCTGGACTATATGGTCCATCTTAATGGCTTAGGACTTAGGCCTGCTACACTTAAAGTGCATTTGGCAGCTGTTTCTGCCTTCTTGTCAGTAGGCAAACCCTCTCCTCTGTCAGCTCATCCTGTGTTTTGTAAGTTCTTCAAGGGATTGCTGCACACCAGTCCCCCCTTTAGGGACCCTGCTCCTGCTTGGGACCTTAATGTTTGCATTGCTCAGCTTATGGAACCTCCCTTTGAGCCTTTGTCCTCTGCAGAGCTTAAGTACTTGACTTGGAAAACTGTGTTTTTGGTAGCCATTACCTCTGCCAGGCGTATCAGTGAATTGCAAGCCCTGTCAGTGGAGCCTGATTTCATCTCTTTCCACAGAGATAAAGTGGTCCTAAGAACTAACAGGAAGTTTTTGCCTAAGGTGGTTTCAGATTTCCACCGTAATTGGTTTGTATCTCCCTGTTTTCTTCACTGACCATTCCTCCTCTGGAGAGAGGAGGCTGCACAACTTGGATGTTAAAAGGGCCCTCAGCTACTACATAGAGTGCACCAAGGATCATAGGTTTGAGTCCCTCCAGTTGTTCCTCACATATGGAGAGGTCGGTAAGGGCAAACCTGCCATTAAGAGATCTGTTGCCAGGTGGATTGTCTCCTGTATACAATTCTGCTATGAAAAACTGGGTAGAACCCCACCCTCAGGCCTGAGGGCTCACTCTACTAGAGGTACAGCTGCTTCCCTGGCTGCTGCCAGGGATATTCCTATCTTAGAAATTTGTCAAGCAGCCACCTGGAAAACAGTCCGTACATTCACCAAGCATTACTCTGTGGATATCCAGGCTAGGAGTGATGCTCAGTTTGGCACAGCAGTAGTTCAGAGCCTATTCCCAAAGTAGGTTCTGTCCCTCCTCCATGGAGGTACTGCTTGGTAGTCTGCAGTAGTCAGAATGCAGCAAGACTTCATGTTGTTTGAAGAAAAAATTACTCACCTTAGTAATGTTGTTTCTTCTAATGGAGTCTTGCTGTATTTTGCCTCCTCCCTCCCGCCTCCCCTCTCAGAACCTGTTTTTGGGATGTGGGTGGGGAGGAGCAGTGTTGGCACCCTAGGGGTGCCCCTCTTTTTCACCCTCCTTTACTTTGGGTGTGTGTTATGTTTTGTTTTGGGGTTTCCTGACTTGAGTCTTTGCTTTGAAACCAAAAACCCTTTTAATAAATTTAGTTGCCAGTTGGCTAGTGTGAGTTTTACAGTTTCCACACAGAACTTCTAGTGAGTACTGCTCGTAAAGATCTGACGGTTAGAGTTTAAACAACAGCAGACAGGGGCTTCAACAGAGCTCGCGCTGAACGTTCCATGCTGGCCATGGAAAGTTAACTCTTTGTTCTCCGGGGCAGTTGAAAGGCAGGACCTAACTGCAACAGTCAGAATACAGCAAGACTCCATTAGAAGAAACAACATTACTAAGGTGAGTAATTTTTAATTTTTTTTTTGCCCCAGGGCTGTGAAGTGTAATGACATCATTGCACACCGATGTTTGTCATGTCCCATAATATACCGGCAGTGGGCATCCTCTCAGATGTGCCGAGTGACCGTTCACCCATATTTCATATATGGAAGAACAGGCCCCCTATATCTCTCCCCTGGATCTTCACTGCTAGAGATTGCTCTTAAGTTCTCTGCACCTGCTTTCCAGTCCTATCTCTTCAGCCTTGACTGGAGCCCTATTCGGCTTCTCCGAACCATAGATGAAGCCCTGGACTACATGCAGAACTGCTTCTTGTCAGCAGCCAACAAGCATGCCCCATTCAGAAAGCTCAGAGTCAAGGGGTAATGCTATAAATGGATAACCCCCGAGCTAAAAACCCTCATGAAGCAATGGGATAGGGCCTGGGAGAAATACAGAACATCTGGTACACCCACGGACTGGGTTGCTTACAGGGAGCTGAGAAACCAAAGCAAAAAATGCTTAAAAACTGCCAAAAGAGAATGTCAGACACCTGCAGCAGGCCAGTCTCACTGACCCTAGGTGTTGGCAGCATATCAATGGTCTACTGAAAGGCAAAAGTAAACCCCAGCAAGGACCAGTTGTTTCCAACGGCCACACTATTGGTGACAGCCTGGAGGCAGCCAATGCCTTCAACACGTTCTTTACTGATCTGGAGGAATACAAGGCTAAATTCTACCCCCCCCAGGCCTCTGACCACTTGCGCCCCAGCAGGCTGGATACCCTACATCCTGAATTCCATCTGAAAAAAGTGAAGCGGAAGGATGTACTCTCTCTACTAAGAAAAATAGAGACCAGGGGAACTGCAGGGCCAGATGGACTGATCCCCAGATTACTGAAAGAGGCTGCACCCGCTATTGCCTCCCTTGTTACCTGGTTAATAAACATGTCCCTATTAGAAGGAGTTGTTCCAGCCAGATGGAAAGAAGCCCATGTTGTCCCTGTACACAAGGGTGGTCAGAAGGAACCAATTAGCAATTATAGGCCTATCTCGCTCCTCTGTATCTTGGCCAGGATACAGGAACGACTTGTCTATAACCAGCTTCGGGACTGTCTGGATACGCACCAGCTACTAGTACCAAACCAGCATGGTTTCAGACCAAATCATGGTACTGACACTGCACTTATCAAATTTACAACCGACACCCTCAGGGCCCTTGACAATGGCTACACCACTGGAGCCATTTACATTGACCTCACAAAGGCCTTCGACATGGTTGACCATGACCTGCTGGCAGACAAGTTAAAGAACATAGGCCGAGACCGCCACTCCCTGGCATGATTTGAGTTACCTCTCCCATAGAAAAAAAATCAGGTTTAGTGGAATGGATCGTTCTCACTAGTCTACCTATCATGAGGGGGGTACCTCAAGACTCTGTCCTGGGGTCCATGCTGTTTTCACTGTTTGTCAACGATCTCGGCAACAACTGTGGTGGTAGCTCGGTAATACAGTATGTGGATGATGCTGTACCATACAGAACCACTGCCTGCATATCGGAATTGAAGCATCTGCTACAGGAGGACCTTGGTACATTGGAAAAGTGGCTGCTGAAGAATAGGCTGCTGCTGAATGACAAAAAAACAGAAGTCATGGTCTATGGACCTAGGACACTAGGCTTAGACAGATCCCTTCTACTCCCCCTTGTTTCGTCCTCAGGGACACCCTTGGAACTAGTGAGCTCTTTTAGGTACCTGGGCCTTGTCCTTTACCAAGGCTTCACATTTACATACCAGGTGGACCAGGTCACCAAAACTATACACCAAAAGTTTGGGCTGCTATACAGACTAAATTCACAACTTATCCCTGATACTAGGGTTGCAATCACAAACAGTATCCTCCTGCCCAATCTAATGTATGCAGCTTCCATTGTCCAGGCCCTATCTGGTAAGGAGTTGGGCAGGATGCAACCTCCTTTGAAAAAGGACTCAGAGCTGCATAGGGAACATAGGCAATTCAGCTGTTAAAGACAATCTGTGACTGCCTGACCCCTAGTAGACTATCCTAATCTGGGTAAGTTGCCCCCTATGTCCTATACCCTTGGTTACAGGTGCCTACACACTAAATGGAAAGGTGACCATGTACAGACTACACGAATGTGCTACAATAAAAGATCTTTTTGTCCCATAAAAAGTCTAGGTTTGCACCCTGATATGAGTATTCTTGTTGTATTGCTGCATTTTGTCTGCAATGTACTGTGATTGTACCTAAAACTGTCAGGTATTTGAAACGTCCTCTACCCAAAAATATTTCTGTAACTAATTCCTGGTCACCCCTGAAAAAGGGGCCTCTTAGACCCAGTGGGCCTACCTGGTGAACAAAATTAAATAAATAAATAAAAATAATAAATTAAATGTCCCCTGATCTGTCCCGGCACCCAGCTGTCTTTCTTCTAGCTTCCACCAGGGGCCAGGTGAGCTGTGGACTTTGCCTACCCTCCCCTCTGGAGGAGGAGTTCGGTCTTGCAGATGCTTGATCCTCCTAAGCCCCCCCCCCCCCGACAGCCTGGATCAAACTCATAGTTAATTGTGCCAGTATATCTAAGCACTCTATAAGGCCCTTGCTACTTCATTAACAGTTTATTTTCTGTAGTGGATAACAGTAGCAAGACCTTTTCACCTGGCTCAGAAACTTTTTCTTTTACTCCATGGTCATAATACACCTTCTGCTGGTTTTGGGCCTCTTCCTGTTTGCCAGTTTCTTTCTCAGGCTACAAACATAAGATGTAATCGATTTTTTTTCTTAGTGTGGATGTCTTTGCATGTTTCTTTTATTACATCTAGTGGCCCTCTAGGATGTCTACCATACATCATTTCACATGGTGAAAAACATGTTGATGCTTGTTGAACTTTCCTGTAAGCAAAAAGCAGATAAGGTAAGTATTGGTCCCAATCCTTCCCTTCACCTTTTGCAAACCTTTTTAACATGTGTTTTAAAGTTTGTTTAAAACGCTCAACAAGACCATCTGTTTGGGGTTGATGAGGGGAGGTTCTTGTGGCAGTGATAACTAGTAGTCGGTATAGCTACTTCAGCAATGCAGCACCAAAATTACCACCCTGATTAGTAATAATCTTTAGGTATGCCCGCCATGCTGAAAATATTGTCAAGCTCTGCTGCCACTTTTGTGGCTGTGACAGTACGCATTGGAACTGCCTCAGGGTATCTAGTGGCATAGTCGCATACCACCAAAATGAATCGATTACCCTTTTTACTTCTGTCTAAGGGACCAACCATATTCATTGCAGTTCTCTCCAAAAGGCATATCTGTCATGAGTAGGGGCACTTTGTCTTTTTTAGTCACTGGGGCTACTTTCTAACATTCAGCACAAGAACTGTACCGCAATCTGGCAAGGGTGCGATACCTCCCCGAGTGACCAGCCACAGGACTGTCACATGTTACCTATAACAACTCAGATCTGTACTTCTTTGGTATGACCAATTGTTCTGTCTGTTCCTGCATCTGAGGATTAGCCCAAACTCTGTACAATAGCCCATTCTATTATTTTTAAACACTGGTTCACCCTGTTTTTGTTTCGCCCCAGCTGCTTAAAATAATCTTGGAGAGAAGCATCGTTAGTTTGCTCTGAAACAAACTCACAATCAGTTATTGGTTTAGTTTCTACATTTTTATATATTAACCCCTTATGTCCATCAATCTTTTGTTGCCACGGTTTCTTCAGATGTCTTCTTTCTTTCCTGGACTTCTGGATCTTGGAGCTGGGCTCAAACAAGTCCACATCAAAGTTTCCAAAAGGAAAAGAGTCTCCAGGGTCTGAGATTTTCTTTGTCTGTGCTCTTGTAATCACAGCTGCTGAAACTACAGATTTTGTTCCTTCTGTGATTAATTTAATAAATCCTGGAAAGTCATTTCCAGTAATCCCAGGTACAGGTAACTAAGGTGCTACCCTCACCTTCATTTGGTGTGACACCCCATTAATATTCAGAGTCACTTGGGTGGTGGGATAGTATCGAGTGTTGCCGTGGATGCAGATGACACCAGTACCTGGTCCTTTTGCACAGTGTTTTCCTAGCATTTCAGCATGCACTAGTGTTTGTCTGCTTCCCAAATCAGTAAGCCCCTTCACATTCTTATTTCTCACCTTGACATCTGTTAAATATTTGCCCCAATTTGCTAAGGCCAAATCTGCTTCAGTGTTACCCTCCTTATTTTTATGGCAGTTTCTTGCAATATGGCTTGGCCTGTTACAGTTATAGCAAGTAAAGTCTTTGGTTGCAGACTTGTTACCCCCACCAGAGTTCTTATCTGACCTGCAGTTTAATCTGGGAAAACAAGGGTCTTACCGGTCCTTGGCTGTTACTTCGCTGCTGCGTGGTCTGTCTGGCCATCTGATAGTCCTCAGCCAAAGAAACTGCCTTTTTCCTGCTTTTTGGTCAGTGTTCTTTTACCCAAAGCTGCACGTCTGTAGGCAGGATGTTGATGAATTGCTCCACTGGAAATATGCCGATGATCTGTGGGACCGTTTTGCCTTCTGGTTGGAGCCATTTAATGAGGAGTTCTCTGAGTCGGATGAAGGCTTCTTGAGGATTATCGATTGAGTGGTACTTCAGGGACTGGAGTCTTTGCTGGTAGGTCTCTCCTGAGATGTCACATCTTTTTAGGATTTCTCTTTTCACAAAGTCATAGTTTTCTGACTGTGCAGTGTCCATATTGCTGCAGGCAAGTTGAGCTTTATCTGTCAGGTAAGGTACCAAGCTGATTGCCAATTGCTGCTTTGGTCATTATCGGGCTGCGGCAACCCCTTCAAAACTTTTCAGGTATGCTTCAGTATCATCCGATGGGCACATCTTTGTAAGTGCTGCTCTGTTTATCAGAAGTCTTTGCCCGAGAATGAATCTCTACATCCTGAACTCAACAGACATCCTGTTTCTCACAAAATGTATCAGAGGTTTGTCAATTTCTTTTCTGGCAGGTGCAACAAAATAGAATATGGTGTCCCAGAACTAATCTCCTGTTGACATCTCTGCAGATTAGCTTGTGAAGATCAGACTGCATCTCGGAGTTAACTCCATGAGTTCCAAGTAGCTTTTCACAATCATTTTAACAATATAAATATATTATATATATATATATATATATATATATAAAATATAATATATATTTTCAAACCAGAGAACCCAGTTCCACATAAACAGTTTCACCCATATTTTTATAATCACAGATAAGCAAGGGGGAAGGAAAGATACAAATGTCAAGAAACAGCAAGTGAAGGCAGGGAGATAGCGGGGGAAGGGATCGCGAGACCATCAGAGTGATCAATTCCTAGGTCTCACAAGAAAATGTGACTGCTCAGCAGAAAAGGAGAAGGTGGAACAGATTCTTGTGTTTAACTATTTCTGCTTAACAAATGGGACGTGGTCTTATTCAACCCTGTGACACTGTACTCACCCCATGACTGGGGACCTGGGAGGTGCGCAGTGATTGTGGAAACTGTTGTAGTGGAGCCCTCTGGTGAGCATTCCATCTTATCCCTAGACACAGAGGGTCTCCTCTGGCCATGCCTGTTCTAGATCTCTCAAAGTATGTGTTATCATATGGTGTTAGCAGGGAAGAGAAGAGTTGCAGGTTGGCAGCTTACCCTGGCCTTTACCGGGTGGCAGTCAAGCAGCGAGAGATGGGATACTCTGTCACCAAAGGAGGAGAGCTGTCCTGTGGGATGCTCATCTCTCCTTTCCCCTGATGGCTCCCCAGAAACCCAAGTCCGTTCCTGAACCCAGGTCGCCAGAGCAGCAAGTAGTCGTGCTACCATTGCCCTACCTGGCTGGTTGAAATAATTTTTTTAAACTTATTTCAGTAGTTTTTGTAGCTGGTTAATCCTACTAACTACCTGCCTGTCAAAGCCGCTAACTGTAAGAGCCAGTGACCCCTGCAACTGAGCCTCTGATGATGCAAAGGAAGTGCTTGGCTGCGGGGACCATCCACATGCCATTGTTAAGTTTAAGAATGTAACATCTGAGTGCATTTTCAAGTTGAAACCACAGGTAGCGATCTTGGTCATTCCTTGAGCCCCGAAGACCAAAACCAGTACCTTGGTTATCAGTATACTAAAGTATTAAAGCATGTTTAAAAAAAAAAAAATCTTTCAAGTCTGAATTGATGCTACCCTAATAGGGAAGTAGTTGTGGTCTCGTATTTAAACTCTGACTATTACAGAAATTAGAAGTAAATACTAACACATTAAAACACAATAAATAAAATGGCCAATTGTTTATTATATGTGAACACATTCTCTATAAAACAAATTCATAATTATCTATAATGTTTAATCAGAATTAAAGTTTGCACATATTAAAGCATATGTTTCAAGAGCATTCTGAGCTTGTAGATCCACGTTTTGGGATGTGCTCCATATTTTGAGAGCCTTTGTCCTATATTCTCCCACATTTTTACTAGTGCCCTACATTTTTTTGATAAAGCATTGAGATAGGTGTTAAACATTCTGTTTGGTAAAGTTACTGTTTCAGTCTTTGGGGTTGGTGTTTGCCAGTTTGATCGGCATAAAGCAAAGACCATGAGGATAAAAGCCTTGATTAAAAAAACTGTTCAGAGTTGTTTTTTTTTGTGATATTGTGTTTTGATCCACTCATCTCCCCCCCCCCCCCATCCTACATACTGCCGATTGGGATCGTTACTATTCCCATCCACCTTTTCGCAACTGGGTGGTGAGTGGTTGCCTTCACAGTGGATGCCAGCACTGTTTCTTTACTATCCAGCAGTGGGTATGTAAATACTGGGTTTCCCAGCACTCTTCCCAGCCAGATCGAGTGTAAGAGTCTGGGAACTGAATGTAAACTGTGCCACTGAGTCAGCTTCAAAAGATGTTTATTCAGAAGCTTTGGTAAACAGAAGAGAATAAAAAAATTAAAAAATTTAGTGCGCTGCAAATGATTTCATCAGTGAAGTACATAATTGATGGTTTCAGCACGTAAATGTCTCAGGTGTTCTACCTTAGCTGTATTTTCTTCTTCAGGCTCACCAACTACCAGGAGCATCACTCATTGAACTCGCCAACTTGTACGTTGATGCCATCAAAGGAGGAAGTCTATCGAATGGAAAATCTCTTGAACTTTTTCCAACTGTTCTCATTGCGCTGGCTACAAAGGAGAGCCTGACATATGGGAAAGGTAAAGAGATGTGGGGCAGCAAGATTGTTTGTTTTACTTTCTGTTGAGAATAGTTGTAACAATTTCTTATACTTTTGCTGACATGTCTCTGGGAATTGTAGTTCTAGGAACACAGCTTTCAACTGCCTCTTGTTAGATATGGGTGGTATTCTATTTTAGACCACCAAGACTGCCCTCTCTCCCACTTAGAAAGTGCAGTTTCATGTTGTACATTTTGGGACATAGCAGTTTTATAAAAAGCTGCAGAATGGTATGGTTTGCTGGCACAGTGGCAGCATTACCACTTATGGTGCTGAGGACCCAAGTTCTTGTCAGGAACTCACAACGTAAGGTCAGTGTGAGGAGGATTAAGAATCCCAGAGGACACTCTCCTGTGGGAGGGGTATGTTGCCAATTTTTAAAATTTTTTTTTCAACTTTATTTTGCTTCGGACGCCGGCGTTTTGGGCAGCTCTCTAGCAGGGACCCACTCAGCAACACCTCTACCACCCACCATGCCCTTTCCCTGACCGAGGAATTGGTTGCTGGGTCCCCCCTTCCCATGGCCCCGAACGGGAGAGGCGGGAACCACAGAGAGTCAAGTCTGGATGGGGTCCGGCATTGGACGTGTGGGCTTAGCCACTCGGGGTCCGGCATTGCCTCCCACGACACTGGGATTTTCAACCTTGGTTTCGTCCCAGGGGTTTGGACATGCAGTGATGTCTGCGCTGAGGGCGGTTCTCAGCTGACATCTGCCTCCCCGTCCCTTGACAACGGCACACTACTGTGGTGCCCCTGGTCTCCACTGGGGGCTGCTGCAGAGTGATGCCACCCCAGGAGAGGAAAGCACTGCTCTGGACGCTCTCTTCTCTGCCCTGCCGAGCCTTGGCGACCCGAGTCTGCTCCTGAACCCGGGTCACCGGCATGGCCGAGGATTGGCGTCCAGCGCCTCAACCCTCAGCGCCACCGGGCTGACTCATGTCACCAGGTTTCCCTGCACCACAGAGGGCAGTGCAGCTGAGTGTCTGCAGCGACATGGGATAGGTTTCCTGACTGAGCTTTGCATCAGTACAGAGTTCATGCACGTGGAACTCCTGATGCCAACATCCACAGGGACACGACAAAAAATACAGGAAATAGCCTCCTGGATATAGCAGGATGTCAGATCTGACACTTGATCAGACCCCCCCCACCAAGACCCACACCACCGTAGGTTGAAACTGTGACTTTGTGAGTCCTGTTTTGGTTTGGTCTCTTACTACTAGCACTGCCACGTGGTGATTTTTTTTCTGTGTGTGAGTTTGAGGGGAAGGGGCCCTGACAGATCAAAGACAGGGTTTTCTGGGCCACAGCAGTAGCTGCTGCGAAGCGTGGATGGGAGTAGTCCCAGATGAGAAGCATATAAACAGTATGTTAAAACAAAGAGTTGTACTTTATTCATGGTGGGTCGTGTTTCTGTGAAATATTTACAGCTGGAGAAGTAAAGCACAAGGGGTCAAATTACTTGCACAAGATCACTGGAAGACCGTGGCTTTGGTGGGATTTAACTCTGCATCTTTTATTTTTTTTGGGGGGGGGGCTGTATTTGTATTCATTTATTTCCACATCCTCACTGTCAGGCTCACCCTGTCTGGCACCCTTTCTGCAGCTGGGAAGGCTCATGAGCAGCTGCCTTCAGAACTGATGCCAGTTTAGTTCTTTGGTTGGCTGGCTGGGGGTGTGCACAAACGCTTTGCTGCCAGCACCTTTCCTGCCCATGAGCCAGCAGTGCCCCTCCTTGACATGATTGGCCATTGCCTACCTTAGTGTGGGATTCTGGGCTTTCACATGAAACCTGGTGTGCTGAGCTGCAGTGCCACTGTGCCTGGCCGAACCTGAATCTCTTGATTCATGAACCCCTTTTGTTTATAAGAACATAGGATCTTCAAGACACTATCCAACTGGATCAACTTGACAGTGCAGTGACTAAAAGCTGTTTGCTATGCTGGATACCTGGGTTTTTGCTTCAAACTGAGATATAGCTGTGGGCTGGCGGTTGGAGAATTGAGCCTCTCTGAGTAGGTTCTCCTCCTCCAGGGAATTTATTTATTTAAAGAGTTTCACCAGGAAAGGCATACTGAGCTGAAATAGCTTGTTTCCAGACGCATCCTGGGGCAAGAGGAGGAGGGATTACAGTATGTTTAAAATACAGTGTACAGTAAATGTAGGAAACAAATATGCAAGAATATGCAGGTAACATGCATATAATTACACATACAGTATGTACACAAAAAGCAAAAGTACATTAGAGTGGCAATTCGAGTATTACACAGGATATATTCAACCATGCCATCCAGGCTAAATCTGTGCATGTAGACAAGTAGGGGTATCAGTAGCAGGTACAGGAGGGAGTGGTGAGTTCAGACAGGATGGGGGCAAGAGGGAGTGGTGAGTTCAGACAGGAGGAGGGGGCAAGAGAGGAGGATGAGGTGGACCGGATGTGTAATGGGAGTGAGTTCCAGAGTTTGGGGAAATGGTAAGAGAAAGCAGCTTGGCCAGCCAAGGAGGACCTGGGTGGGAGAGGAAGGGAGCAGAAAGCGGAGCTCCGAAGGGCATAGAGGTAGGGGGGAGCAGGGAGATGATGGAGGAAAGGTTGGAAGGGAGGGAGCCTAGCCAGTATTAGACTGTGAAAGTAGTGCAGTGGGCCAGGTGTCTGTCCTCAAGTGAAGGGAAAGAGAGGGAAGTATAGAGAGAGCTGTGGTGAGTTTGAGGTTGAGTGTCCACTGCAAAACAGCAGAAAGAGTGAAAGAGTGGGTCCAGTCTGGACAGGGTGGATTTTGGAGTAGCACTATAGTCAGTGTCTCCATAGTCAAATAGAGGCAGAATCATTTTCTGAACAGCGGCTGTGTGGACCTGCAGAGGAATGCAGCCGTGGTTGAGGTAAAGCTCTGTGAGTTGGGGATGGAGTTTTTTGCGAATGGCATTTACATGTTCAGAACAGTCAAGGTGACTGTCTAGATGGACCCCAAGGTATTTGAAAGATGGGACAATTTTAGTGGCGGACCCGTCCAGGCAGGGCTCC
Organism: Neoceratodus forsteri; assembly: GCA_016271365.2. Taxonomy (NCBI): domain Eukaryota; kingdom Metazoa; phylum Chordata; order Ceratodontiformes; family Ceratodontidae; genus Neoceratodus; species Neoceratodus forsteri. The sequence goes on from CM028129.1 coordinate 506,883,781, forward strand.
AGATAAGGGGAGTGCTGACCTGTTTCACTTACCTCATTTTAGGAAATACTCTTCAGAAAATGTTTTTGATGAGTACCAGTACTCGACCAACATTTGTAAATACCCCACACTCCAAAGAATAGTGCTCCATAACATAAGTGGTGATTCAAAAGGAGCAGTTTTTTACAGATTTACAGCACTTGTATGCATTCCAATTTGGTTAATTTTAAAACCGGTAGTGAGTAAATTACTCCTACCTGCCAACATTGTCTGAAGCATTGTTGGCACTTGGTCAATTTTTATCTGAAAAACCTACATTGTTTTAAAAACATTTACTCCTCACTCCACTCTGTCCAGACATTTATACACATCTGAATTTGGTTTTACTCATCTCACTTTCAAAATGAGGAGTACAGTACTCATCCCAAAGAATCTTATCTGGAGCCCTGCATCCAGGGTACGGAAGGAGGGTAGCAATCCTGGCGATTTTTTGCCTAGAGCCAGAGGTCATGGAGACCGTTTTCTTGGCGTTTAGAGCCAGCTGATTTGTCCACAAACAGTGCTGAACATTATCAAAGTCCAGTTGTAGACTGGGCAGCAAATCAGAGGAAGAGGGTCCGGAGGCGAACAGGACTATATCGTCAGCATACATATGAATGGACACTGAGGTGCAGGCAGCAGGGAGGTCATTTAAGAAAATTGAAAAGAGTATTGCACCAAGGATGGAGCCTTGGGGGACACTAGTATCCATTGGAAGGGGGGGGGAGTGGAATTACCAATTCTAACTGACTGAGTCCTGCCTTCGAGGTGGAGTGGAACCAGTTTGTGCGGGATGGTGAGCCCTGCTGCAGCAAGCTTGGTAAGGAGAAGGTGGTGGGCAACAATGTTGAAGGCTTTGACCAGGTCAACAAAAATGCTGAGGTAATATGGCCCTGATCCATACCAGAAAGAATGGAGTCAGTAAGCTGGAGGAGGGAGGTGGAGTGGGATTTATGGAGCCCAGACTGGTAGGGGTGAAGAAAGATGTGGTGTCAAGGAAGAGCCGAGATAAAACCAGGTGCTCCTGAAGTTTAGCCAGAGTGGGAAGGAGAGATATGGGGCAATAGTTGCCTGGGTTAGAGGAGTCACCACCTTTAGGGAGGGGTGTAACGGTGGCATGTTTCCAAGCTTCAGGGACAGAGCCGAGGGAGAATGAGAGAGTAAGGAGGGAGGAGATAGGGACAGCTATAGCAGGAGCAGCGAGATGGAGGAGTTTAGGGTCGTGGCCATCAGGGCTTTTACATTTCTTTGGTGTTGAGGGCTAGGAGAGCCTTGTCTGCAACAGCAGGCGAACAAGAGAAGAGGAGGAGAAAGGAGGGGATAGAGAAGGGGTTTTGGGGTGGGAGACAGTAGAGATGCTGGAGGGAAGGGAGGAGAGGAGAGTGGAAGCACAGGAGGTGAAGTAGGTGTTAAACTCATTGACCACTGAAAGAGGGTCAGAGATAGGGACATCATTCGCTTTAAGGATTGGGACTGTGGGCTGTGCCTTTGGGGAGAATAAGGCATGAGCCACCTTCCTGAACTTGGAAGGGTGGTTAATGTTGTTCTGGAAGCTAGTGGAAAAGTGCTCTGCTTTGGCTAATCTGATCGCTCTTGTGCAGGTAATACGCAGTGTGCGGTATTTGAGCCAGTCTTGTGGGTAGCCTGAGGATTTTTGAGCCTTTCATGCTGAGTCTCTAGGATGGAGACAAGCAAGGAGTTCCGAAGAGATCCAGAGGAGGAGGTGGGTGCCTCTGACTCTAGTTTTCCTTAAGGATGCGTGCTTATCCCAGATGGATAGGAAGGTGGATTGGAAGAAAGGGGCTGAGTTGATGGACCTGGAGGAAGAGATGGACGATCATTCTGTATTGGCCAGGACCTTGTGGAGGCCAGATAAGTCTAAGGATCTAAGTGACTGGATCAAAAAGATATTGGAAGGAGCTTTTGAACATTGGACTTTACGAAAGCAGTAAACCATGTGGTTATCACTTAGGGTGTCCGGGAGGGTGCCAGAAGCAAACATGTTATGGGGGTGGGTGGTAAGTACCCAGTCCAGCAGTGACTGGTTTTGTGATTTAACGTTTTGATGAGTGGGGTCAGTGATTAGCTGAGAGATGTTTAGTGATGAGGTAGCATGGAGAATTTTGGAGGAGGAAGAGAGCCAGTTCATACTAAAGTCCCCAAGGATGAGCAGCTTATTGGGGAAGGAGTGCGAGGAGATGGTGGTGAGATGGTTAGTGATTGAGGAGGGGGGAGGCCGGGGTGGCAGTAGGCTGTGGCTAAGAATATAGGGAAGGAGTGGGGAAGGGAAAGTTTTAACAGGATCATCTGATGGGCTGAGCAGAGAGAAACAGATAAGATTGTAGTGTGTTGGATAGCAGAGGAGATATAAATGGCATTACCTCACCCCTGCCAGAGTGATCCTGTCTGTCTAAGGAGTATCCAGGGATAGTGATAGCAGTATCTGAGATTTTAGGGGAGAACCATGATTCCGAAATAACTAACACGTCTGGCTTTAGGTTGACCATGATAGTTTGAAGGAGGTCGACCTTAGGAAGGAAACCTCTGATATTTAGGTGGGCAAATAACAGGCCTTTGGGAGAGGAGAAGGGTGCAGCTCCAGAGTTTAGGCTCGATGTCATCTGCTATCAGCAGGAGTAGTGAGATAAGGAGTTTGGCAGCGACAGGGATTTGCCTCCTAGTCAGGGTGGAAAGGGGCTGAGAAGTATGGGGATTTGGTGGAGGTGGCGGGCGCCTGGAATGGAGAGATGCCAGATGGATGCAGGTGGATGGGAGGAACGATGGGCCAGGTAACCAGGGTGAGTAGGATAGGATGGGGAAGCAGGAGGAGGGAAAGGTAGGGGATGCAGAAGAAGTAATGTGGTAGGAGTGGAGTAGTGAGGGGAGAGTGATATATGGTAGGGGATCATAAGTGAAAAGGAGAGGGAGAAGGGAGAGGGTGATAAAGAGCATTACTGTGCCAAGGAGGGAGTTGCGAAGACAAGGGCGCACATAGGGAAGAAGTAGGGTAGGACAGTTGAAAGGAGAATGATTAGATAAATAGGGTTATTGATAAGTAGAAAGGGCAGTAGGCAGCAGGAATATAGAAATAATAAGCTGGAAGCCCAGCAGAATTAGATACTTAGGATTTGAGCAGTGTTAAGGATCAGTAGAATAGGCAGTAGGCAGCAGGAATATTTGTATTAATTAGCTAGAAGCCCAGCTGTAAGCTAGCAAATTACATGGCAGTTACATATATAAATAGCTACATAAACACTGTCGGCAGATAAGGGCTTATGGCTAAGTTCCCTTTATGTTTTTCTAGAAGGCTGTTGTCCCTTACCCCGGACCTCCAGAATTCCCTTATGTCTATCCCATGCATTCTTAAATCCTGTGATTGTTTCAGCCCCCACCACCACCTCCTCTGGCAGGATGTTCCACTTGTCCACCACCCTTTCTGTGAAGAAATTCTTCTTCATGTTTACTCTGAATCACCCTTCCTCCAACTTCAACACATGCCCTCTAGTCCTGGAACATCTTTTTTTGCTGGGAAATAGTGTATTCCTGCACCCTGTTCCTCCCTATAAGGTACTTGTATGTCTTGGCTCAACACAGACACTCTCAAAATGGAGGGTGGGGGTTTCTGTTTTTTACAGCAAACATGGAAGTGCACTAAATTACTTCAGAGCTGGAAAAACTTTTACAAAGAATAGTTCAACAAAACTTTCGTTAAAGAAGTTGAGGTCAGCACTACCATGTTATAGACAACAGATGTTTTTTAGGACAAGGCCAGAGTGTGGAGCTGTCGGATGGAAGGGAAAGAGAAGAACAAGAAGGGGGTTGGGGAAGAGGAAGAGGGAGAGGAATGAGAGGAAACAGAGGAAGCTGGAACGCAAGAGGAAGGCAGAACTGGGGTGGGGTGGGGTGAGATCACCTAGGGTATACAACAAGAACTGGAAGTCATTAGCCACACGGATGTAAATCTATCCAAGACCCAGACTGAGGTACTGAGGAAAGGATTGAGTTTTATACCCACAAACCAGCATAATGCTTTCAAAATAAAGGTGGATATGTATAGTTTTTTTTTTAGAAAACTTCATTTTAAGGACTTTTTCAACCCCCCCCCCCCGTCACACACACGCACAAAATACACAATCCGGATAGAGAAGTCACTCCCTTCAAGCCTGAGTCTACTTTTGCACCCCCACAAAATAACCGTGCAATTAACACATATTGTAGTTTGGTGAAGTAGGATGTGAACAAACTTGTTTAGAAAAAGAGATACAGTACACAGCTTCAAAATGTAAGCAAAAAAGAAAGAGAGGCTATCAAGGAATTGCAATCTATGCCTGGAATAATAATAAAACAGGCAGACAAAGGGGAAGCAGTAGTAATATGGGGAAAAGATGAGTATCTGACTGAAATGCATAGACAAGTGAACAATTGTAGCATCTACAACAAACTACAGAACGATCCAACTGATGCCATAAAAAAGAAAACTGATGATTTGATTTTGGAGAGTGAACACAGGGGAAGATTACTAAGAAGGAAGCTGATTTTTTTGCGTGTTAAGAACCCTAGAAAACCTGTCTTGTATTTGTTACCAAAGTACCTCAGTGGAATCAACAAAGTCCAAGAGGGTAGCATCTTTCAGAAAAAGAGATGTGCAAGAACAAGGGGACACAAATTAAAGATGGGGGGGGGCTGTTCAGGGGCAATGTGAGGTAGTATTTTTTCACAGAGAGGGTAATGGATGCATGGAACAGCCTTCCTGAGGAGGTTGTGGGGTCTAAAACTGTGGGAGAATTCAAGAATGCATGGGACAGACATAAGGCAATTCTTGTGGGGGTTAGGAAGAAATAGACTATTGGTTAACTAGGATCTGCGGCTTATTCTGTAGGTAGGGAAATGGGCAAACTAGGTAGGCCAAGCGGTCTTTATCTGCCGTCAAAGTCTATGTTTCTATGTACATAAACAGACTATACCAGTGCCAGGTAGACCATTGTGTCAGCTATAGGGTCTGTGATGGAGAAAGTGTCTAAATTTATGGATTTTTTTTGTTCAGAAATTGGTCCCTCACTTAAAGTCCTATCTTAAAGATACTAAGGAGACCTTGATATTTTTAAGTGACATCAGAGTGGAAGAAACAGATTGGTTGGTAACAATCGATGTTGAAAGTTTGTATTCAAACATTCCGCATGAGGGAAGGTTAGATGCTCTGAAGGAATGTTGACAAGAGAGGGAGAAAACTTTACCCTCCACTGAGTATATTCTGGCATTGGCAAGATTTGTCCTAGAAAATAACTGTTCTAGGGACATGGATATGTTGTTCATCCACACTATCTGGCAGGTTCCTTGCCGCTTTAAATCTTGCCGGAAGGTCTTCAAGCTAGCTCCTCCCACCCACCCGGGTGGTAAAACTCTCGGCTCCGCCCCATGACGCCAGATCTTCCTTACCGCTGGAAGCTCAGGTTCCCTCCTTAACGCTCTGCAATTAAGCTTTGGGCCTAAAAACTTCGATTTTGAAAATTTCTTCAAAACTTTTCTACACCTTCACGGACTTCATCCCTCGCGGCTGCGATGGACAAATCGACTCCCGGTTTTCGGAGATGCCCCTGTGGGCAGAAGATGTCTCGGACGGATCCGCACTCCACGTGCGTTTGCTGCCTAGGCCAAGAGCACTACCCGCAGGCCTGCGAACTGTGCTCATCTTTCTCGTCTACGTCCTTGAGGATCGCGCTGCCCGTCTCCAACTTGGGTGCCCGAAGGAGATTTCTCCGTTAAATCCAAGGAGGCCCGACTGGCGGTGTCTGCAGGCCGCGGGCTCCGTGAGAACAACTTGAGCAGATGATCGCCCTCGAGAGGCGGCTCATGCAGCTACATCTTCGGCCGCGGCATTAGGTCCGCTCATCGGGGCCTCCTGTTCGTTCTTTAGGAGCTTTGCTTGACCCTCTCGACCAAAGGTGAGGGTCCAACTTCTTCTGGTCCGTTTCATCGGTCGAAGAAAGAAAGGTAGAAGTCCCATCGTCGGCGCTCTTGGGAGCGGAAAGATCTCCCTCCCTTATTAGGCAATCGACTTCGGTCGGTGCACGACCCGACCACTGGCTTCCGGTGCCCCGTCCAGGCCAGGTGACCGAGACTCCCGCCGGCGTGGTGAGATTTTCTCGACCGTTAAGGCAGGTTGTCGGCTGGAGAGCCAGAATCCCTCCTCCCGGTTCCCCGGCGAGGACTGAGGATACCGTCGGCTCATCTGCGCCTCCGGCCCGGGCGTGGATTGTCGACCGAGCGAGGGATTGCCGATCCTCGGCTCCCCGCCGCGCCGACCTCGGCCTAGCCGAGATTCTCGGTCTCGGACATCGTCGCGGTCTAGCCGATCCCGTCGACACAGGCGGTCTCGGTCTCGGCACCGCGGTAGGCGGCGTCGCCCCTCCTCCTCGGACGAGGGGAGGCTTCGGCGTAAGTTGCGCTGAAAATATGAGGAACTTATGTGGCAACAACTAATTTTGGCCGGAAACAAGCCGGCTCAGGCCTCTTCTCCGGCCATAAAATGGTTGTCACCGGAACAGCCGAAACAACCCCTCGCGGTGGTCGAGGAGCCTGTTTCCAGGCCGGTTGTTCAGTCTGTTCCTGCTGCCCCACCAATACTGGTGGAACCGCCTCCGCCTCAACCGACAGTTGGGGCCCCGACAAAAAGTTCGCGGTCGGCTCATGGCCTTCCCCATAGGCTGTCGGTCACCCTCACTCCCGATAAGCCTCGGCACGTGGAGAGGTGGCGCAGGCTCTAGGCAGCTATTCAGCGACTGCGTCGGAGTGGACGGCAACTCCTCCTATTTTCAAGCGCCTAGACTTGGGGGCAGTCGATGGACAATAGCCATCGTCCTTCCTTGGACTACTCAGGCTCATCTCAGAATCCACTGGGATGAAGCTCGAACCCGTGTCCAAGCAGGCTGAGATATCCCTCACATGAGATTCTGGACCGAGGGATTCTCCCTAGGAGCCTTTCCGTGGCTCGAGCCATTGTTAGTCGACCCTGGAATTGTGGCAGCGTCCGGCTTCCTGTCCTGCGCCTTCGGCCAGGATGGCCCAGGAAGTATCACGGTCCCTGCAGCTCTCTGTCGGCTTTTCCGAACACCCGCCGGCTGAGGGGTTGGTCACGGACAGTGTTTTCCGGCGTGCGGAAATGCCAGGGGCGATGGACAAACCGCGACAAAGAGTCCAGAATTTGGACTGCTGTGACGGAAAGTCTATGCTGCCTCCTCCCTCACCTTCGTCAGGCCAGTTCGGCTGTCTTGATGGCACATTTTCCCATGCCCTGTTGGGCTCCCTGGATGAGGTCGTCCCTCATCTTCCTGCGGACCTGCAGTCCACAGTAAAGCAGGTGCGGGACCAGGGCAGGGCAGTAGCTAAGCAGCAGCTCCAGACTACGCTGGATATTGGGGATTCTTGTGCCGGTCAGTGTGGCTTGGTGGCTATCGCCCGGCGTGTGAGGATATCCACTTTCACCTCGGATACCCAGCACAGAAGCTTGCGGATGTTCCCTTCCTGGGAACTGACCTCTTGACCCTGGGTGGAAGGCCACCTCCAGAAGTTAGAAAAGTCAAGTACCACCTTGGACTCGGCTCGTCCAGCGCTGAAGGACAAGGGCAAGCAGCCTCAGCCTAAGCCGCTAGCCCCTCTGCTCCCGCTGCCGCCCGACCCAACAACGTCGGGCCAGCAGGCGAACCTTGGTATTCAAGCCCAAACCGTCAGCCTCCTCCAATAGGAAGCAAGGAGGAAAAGGCCAGGAATGATTCCCTCGGCCGGTCCTTCTCAAGCCTGCACAGTGGCGGGCGGAGCTGCAGCCCCATCCCGTCACCTGGCCCTGGTTCCCCAGGTGAAGGCGACTCGACACTTCTTTCACGCCTGGTCTGCTGTTACCACGGACAGGTGGGTTCTGGAAGTGGTGGGAAGAAGCATGCCTCTGGAATTCGAGCAGGCTCCACGCTGAGGCGTCGCCCCAAGGGGGCTTTAGAGGTCCCAGACTCTCTAGGCTCGTCCCGACGACAGCCTCTCCTTCAGAGGGGTGATAAAAAGGAAGGACCTCCATGAACCGGATTAGGTGACAAGATACTCCTGGTCCAGAACCAGAGGCTGGCCCCATTCTCGACCTCTGCGACCTAACAAGTTCTAAGGTCTCGAACCTTCAGAATGGTCACTCTGGATAGATAATACCATCTCTGGAACACGGCGTGTGGTTCTGTTCTCTGGACTTTCAGGACGCGTTCTTTCACGTCCCTATCCGTCCGTCTCATCAGAGATTCCTCCACTTCAGGGCAGAGGGATCCCTTTTTGAGTTCCAGGCCATGCCCTTCGGCCTCTCTCCAGCTCCCAGGGTCTTCACCAAGTGCATGGCAGTGGTGACAGCATTCCTGCGGTGCCGAGGGGTCCGGGTGTACCTTACCTGGGCCGATTGGCTGATAGCAGCCCCCTCCAGGTCGGGTGGGAGGCGGTCAGGATTTGGCCCTCCGGTTTGCTCTCAACTTGGCCTCCTGAGTCAAGAGCCAGAGCCAGACTCGAGCAGGCAGGTGATATCTTTCATTGGGGCCAGGCTCGACTCTCTTGAGCCAAACCACAGCTCGGCGGACAGGGCGGGGTTCTTACCTCCTTTACCCCAATCATTTCTGGTTGGGCAATGCGCTTCCCTGCCGGGACTTCCTCACGACTCCTGGGTCTCATGGCGGCCTGTACCAGCGTAGTCCGTTGGGCACTGGCACATGCAGTCCCTCCAGTGGGGACTGGCCAGCCAGTGGTCACAGGCTGCGATCCTTTGGACCAGCGTGTGTGGGCGACCAGGAGATGTGGAGCCGCTCTCAGTGGTGGACCGTTCCGTCCCATCTGCAGGAGGTATCCCGTTTGTCGCCCGAGCCGACCGGTTCTCTCTAACGACCGACACCTCTTTGATGGGTTGGGGTGCCCATCTGGGGAACACCAGTGCATGGCCTCTGGTCCCCCTGGAGTTCCGATGCCATATCAACCTGCTGTGAGCTCCGCGCAGACCGCCTAGCTCTCACCGCCTTTGCTCCGTTTCTCCAGGGGTCAAGTGGTCCGGGTCCAGGCGGACAACACCACGATATGTACTATCTAAACTGCCAGGGCGGGACGCGCTCCATGCTCTTATAAAGGAAGCTCTCCCCATCTGGTCACTGAAAAGTGCCAGCCTGGAGGTCGGATCTCTGGCCATTCATGTGGCAGGAGCCTCCAACACCTCGGCCGATGCCCTGAGCCGGATAGGGGCTGCATCGCACGCAGTGGTCTCTCCCTGCCGGAGATAGTACAAGACCTGTTCTTCCGCTTGGGGCACCTCTGGTAGGACCAGAGCACTTCAGAGAGAACGGTTGAGGCTGTTTCATGCCCGCCTTCAGCAGGGCTCGCTGCAGGGATGCCTTCTCGAGGCCGTGGACCCCGGGCCTCTTTTACGCCTTTCCCCCCGTTCCCCTGATTCACAGGGTCCTGCTGAAAGCGAGGAGGGACAAGGCGCAGGTGATTCTGATAGCCCCAGACTGGTCTCGCCAGTTCTGGTACCCAGATCTCCTCAGTCTCAGCTCCAGGACTCCGAGGCAGCTTCCAGCTCGCCCGGACCTGCTCTCAATCAATCAGGGGAAGGTGTTCCATCCGGACCTTCAATCCCTGCACCTGACGGCCTGGTTCCTGAGCGGCTAGAGTTCCAGGCCTTGGGTCTTTCCGACGAGGTCCTCAACGTCGTTGAGGCGTCCTGTAAGGAGTCGACCAGAAAATGTTATGCCTCCAAATGGAAGAGGTTCTCCATTTGGTGTCAGGATAAAGGGTTGGACCCTTTCTCGTGTCCTGTGGCAAGCATTTTGGACTATCTATGGTCCCTATCTAGTCAAGGGCTCAGGTCGACGACCCTTAAGGTGCACCTGGCAGCCATTTCTGCTTACCGGGCTCAGGCCGCATGAGTCAAGTGGCGCGGGAGAAGTGGTCGGGCGCTTCTTTAAAGGCCTTGATCACATTTCCCTCCAGTCGGGAACCCCCACCTCCGTGGGATTTACTGCTGGTACTGGCAAAGCTCATGGGCAAGCCATTCGAACCAATGCAGGTGTGGTCTCCCCACCTGTCGTGGAAGACCGCCTTCTTGGCGGCTATCACGTCAGCCAGAAGGATGGGAGAGCTCCAGGCGCTTAGCATCGAGTCTCCTTACCTGGTCTTCCACAGGGACAAGGTTGTCCTACGCCCCCACCCGAAATTCCTTCCAAGGTGGTGTCGAGTTTCACCTTAATCAGGTGTTGACTCTGCGGTGTTCTACCCCAACCACAGTTCGGAGGCAGTATAGGCTCCATACTTTGGACCCTAGAGGCGCTCGCTTATTATAAGGACATACGGCTGAAGTCGGGAGAGGTTCGCCAGCTGTTTGTCACCTACGCTGAAGCCGCACCTGGCAGACCTGCAGCCAAGCGGACGATAGGCAGATGGGTCACCTCCTGCATAAATCTCTGCTATGAGTTGGCGGGCATGGAGCCTCCCAGAGGATAGAGCTCATTCTACCTGCCATACTGCTGCGCCGGTGAGCTGCTTCCAGGGGCGTCCCCTATCCAGGAAATCTGCAGGGCTGCTACCTGGAAGTCAGCACACCTTCATTACCCATTACCACATCGACCTTGAGTCACGTCGGGATGCTGGTTTGGGGCCTCGGTTCTCAATCTCTGTTCCCCAAGTAAGTATATAGGGGTGTCTGCGCCCTCCCTCCTCCCGGAGAACTGCTAGAGTCTGCCAGATGGTGTGGATGAACAACATATCCATGTCCCTAGAAATACAGGTTACTCACCTGTAACAGGAGGTTCTAGGAATGGTATATGTTGTTCATCTGCACGAACTCCACCGACCTCCGCCTCGGACAAGACAACCTGCGCTCCAGCGGGCAGATCTGGCCATGGGGCGGAGCCGAGAGTTTTACCACCCGGGTGGGTGGGAGGAGCTAGCTTGAAGACCTTCCGGCAAGATTTAAAGCGGCAAGGAACCTGCCAGATAGTGTGGATGAACAACATATACCATTCCTAGAACTTCTGTTACAGGTGAGTAACCTGTATTTTCAAACAACATGAAGACTTGCTGTATTCTGACAATTGCAGTTAGCCCCAGCCTTTTAACTGCCCCGGAGAACATAGGGTTAACTTTTCTATGCATGGAATAGAATGTTCATCTCAAGCTCAGTTGAAGCCTCTGCCTGTTGTTATTCAAACTGCAACCGTCAGATTCTTTACTCCACCTCACTGAACAGTCGCTATGGAGATTTCTACTGCTGCTCGGTTCAAAGTTGGTTGAAGTGTCGGTTTTTGGTAGTTTTTTCTACCGAAATTGTTGTTTCCGCATAGTCGGTTCAAGTCTCTGTCTGTGGTACCGTCAGTAATAGATAGGTTTTGTTCTGTTTTCTGTGTGGAACTTGTAAAAGTGTGGATCGGTTTGGCTGAACTGATCATTTTGAGGTAAAATTTGTACTTTACTTTAGTGTGTGGTTACCAGTGCGTATCGGTTCTAAAAAAACAAGTTTTAGTACGTTTTTTTCCAAGACCCGTGACACAGTCAGAACCGATATAGGGAGTCTTGCCTCACGATTGCCGAAAAAATGGTAAGTTTGGTTAGGTTGGCCATGTCTGAGAAACCCAAGAAAAAAACCGGGCCCACTGGGTTTCAGCACTGCAGTGTGTGTGGGGAGATCTTTGCTAAGGCCGATCCACACACCACCTGTGTTTATTGTCTGGGGTTTGACCACCTCTATTCAGACTGCCTAATTTGCAAAAATTTTCCCAAATGTACCCTGGAAAAGAGATTAGGTAGACTGAGGGAAAGGGAGGCCGAGAAGTCCGCTGACCCGGATGGCCAGCCCGGTTTGGTTCCGACCAACCAGAAGGAGTGCCCTCTGACCAGGCGATACTTTTCGGCAAAGGAGAGCTTGATTCCGAGGAATCAGTTCCGACAAAAAGAAAAGACAAGTCAACCGGTTCAGATCCAGAATCTCATACTCCGAACACCGATGAAATAGCCAAAGCGATTCGTAATATGGAATCGCTTCGATCAATTCCGACTGATCTGGCACCTTTTGGCAGGGGCTTGGTTTGGTCGGTTCCCCCGGTTCAGGATTATACCCTGGAAGAATTTTATGAACCGGAGTTTAAGGTGGAAGGAGAGTTGGAAGATGATTATGGTGATGGTGAAAGTCTAGATATGCCTATTGACCCGGACATCTCCCAGACAGACCTTCAGGTGTTTCTCCTCCTAGGCTTTCTGAGTCCCCTTCACACTTCATATTTTACAGAACGGTGGCTAATACCCTCCAGCTTCCTGTGGAGGAGGCAGTGGAGGATCAGGAAGAGCCTGACTATGTAGAGATGATGGACATCCCAGAGTCCAGGAGACTGTCTATTCCCCTCCACAAATCTTTTGGGAAACAGACACAGAAAATTCTTAAGTTTCCCAATTCCATACCTCCTGTGGACAGAAGAATGGACAAGAGGTATACTCTTTCAGATTCAGATATGGAGTTCCTTTATCAGCAGTGCAGCCATGTTGGGGTTGTACAGGCTGCTGCCTGTGATAAGGCAAGCATTCCCTTGGCATCACACCCCCCAGACAAGGACTCCAGGAAGATTGATGCCACGGCAAAGAAGCAGTACATGGCATCATCCTTAGGGCTCAGGCAGGCTAATTATATGGCCTATGCAGCCTGGTACCAGAAGTCCAGGTGGGACACTGTACTGGCACTGGCTAAACAGGCTTCCCCCCCGCTTGCCATGGAGCTGGAGGGGATGGGCTGCAGATGGGATTGAGGCATCGAAAGTTCAGTTTTATGCTGCTGTAGACTCCAATGATGTATCATCGAGAGTCATGGCTACATCTGTGGCTCTTCGGAGAATGGCTTGGCTCAGATGTACTAGCCTCTCACAGGATACCCAGGCTAAGGCCATGAATTTTCCTGTAGTGGGTAATTCTCTGTTTGGGGAGCAGACAGAGAATAACATGAAGAAAATGGACGAATACAGAACCACTTACAGGAGTGCTCAGGCCAAGGAAAGGCAAGCAACTCCTCAAAGGCAGCAGTCCAGGGGCAGGGGCAGGCCTTTCCAAACGCCTTTTTACCAAGCACAGGCCTCTTCTTCCTTTTCACAGAGGGGGTTCTTCAGAGGGAGAGGCAGAAGGGGGATGAGCAGGCCTGCATCCACCCCTCAGCCTAAAGCCCCTGCCAAGCAGACATCCTGATGGGTCTGCCCGGGTCAATTCTCCTATCGCAGTAGGGGGCAGGCTGGCTTACTTTGTCCAGGACTGGATGTCTCTTACATCAGACAAGTGGGTCCTGGGAAGTAGTAAGCCAGGGTCTGGTTCTCAGCTTTAAAAAATTTCCCAAGCTGAAAGCCAGATCTTTTCCACCTGCAAATCTCTCAGAAACCCTTGCCCTAGAGGCAGAGATTTCTTCTCTCCTAGCTCTAAGAGCTATAGAGAGAGTATCTACCCTACACTGGGGCAAAGGATTGTACTCCAGGTACTTCCTAACCCCCAAAAAGATAAGAGAGTGGCGACCCATCCTGGACCTAAGATACCTGAACAAACGTCTTTTAAAGCTAAAGTTCAAGATGATAACTCTGGGAATTATCCTTCCCTCTCTAAGGCCAGGGGACTGGCTTGCCTCCCTGGACCTCAAAGATGCCTACTTTCACATTCCCATCAGGTGCTCCCACAGAAAGTACCTCAGGTTCAAGTTGCCCTCAGGCCAGTATCCGTTCAGAGCAATGCCCTTTGGCCTGACATCAGCCCCAAGGGTCTTCACAAAGTGCCTGGCAGTAGTTGTTGCCATCCTAAGAAGACCAAAAGATTTCCATTTTTCCATATTTGGACGACTGGCTCATAGTGGGCCAGTCCCCAGACCAAGTCAAGTCACACCTGCAAGTGACCCAGCAAGTGCTCACTTGTTTAGGATTTCTTCTCAACCTACCAAAGTCAGTTCTCGAATCAGTGCAGCTCCTCACCTTCATAGAGGCAGAGCTGGATACGGTAAAAGCAAGAGCCTTCCTTCCCCTGGACAGGGCAAGGGCCCTCATGGAACTGGCCTCTTCATTCAGCCTTCAGGTGTCTTGACCAGCAAGGCATTTCCTTCAGCTACTGGGCAACATGGCAGCTTCTACAGCAGTGGTCCAAGGCGTAAGATTCCAAATGAGGGACATTCAGTTCCATTTAACAGCTTTTTGGTCCCAAAGAAAGGATTCACTTACCAAACTAATTCCAGTGACTCGAAATCTGATCCAAGCCCTGCAATGGTGGCAGGATCAGGACAATTTGAGGCAAGGAGTTCCATTTGTCACTCAGTCTCATTCAGTGGTCCTCACCACAGATGCCTCCCTGCTGGGCTGGGGAGCCCATTTGGGGGAACTTACCACCCAGGGACTGTGGTTGCCTCAGGAATCTCTTCTACACATCAATCTCTTGGAACTCAGAGCAGTGTTTCTGGCACTGCAAGCTTTTTCCAAATCTGTACAGAACAAGGTGGTTCAGGTCAGAACAGACAACGCCACCACCATGTGGTACATCAACAAGCAAGGAGGCACTCGGTCTATGGCCTTGTTCACAGAAGCAATGAAGTTGTGGTCCCTGGCCTATTCCCTGCAGACCTCTCTGATAGCAGTTCACCTTCCAGGGAAGGACAATGTTCTAGCAGATGCACTGAGCAGAATATCCCAGGGCCATCACGAATGGGCCCTAGATCCTCTGGTGTTGAAGGTGATTTTCTCAAGATGGGGCACTGCAGAGATAGATCTTTTTGCAGCCCCAGACAATCACCAACTTCCTCTTTTTTGTTGCATACCCCCAGTCTTGGGCTCAGTCCCCCTGGATGCTCTGATTCTGAACTGGGAAGGGAAATTTCTGTATGCTTTTTCCCCCCTTCCCTCTGCTGTTCAAAGTGTTAGTCAAGATAAGGTCACAACCATGCAAAGTGATTCTGATTGCTCCAGACTGGGCCAGGCAGCCATGGTATACCTTGTTGCTGTCCCTAGCAGTCCATCTTCCCCTGTCTCTTCCCAGGAATTACAATCTGTTTAACATCCTCTCGGGAGGATTTGGTACCCCAATCTTCAGTCTCACGGCTTGGCTCTTGAAGAGTTAGAGTTTGCAGATCTGCATCTTTCCCAATGGGTTCTGGATATCCTTAAGGCTTCTCGAAAGCCCTCCACCAGAAAGACTTACAACTCCAAATGGAAAAGATTCAGCATTTGGTGTTCTAAGAAGAATATTTCTCCAGACTCTGCTGAATTGCCTACGGTTCTGGATTATATGGTCCATCTCAATGGCCTAGGTCTCAGACCAGCTACTCTCAAGGTACACTTGGCAGCTGTTTCTGCTTTCCTGTCCGTGGGCAAGTCTTCCTCACTGTCATCCCATCCTGTATTCTGTAAGTTTTTCAAGGGATTGCTTCACACCAATCCCCCCTTTAGGGATCCTGCTCCTGCTTGGGATCTTAATGTTTGCATTGCTCAGCTTATGCAACCCCCTTTTGAGCCTTTGTCCTCAGCAGAGCTTAAGTACTTGACTTGGAAAACTGTGTTTTTGGTAGCCATTACTTCTGCTAGATGTATCAGTGAATTGCAAGCCCTGTCAGTGGAACCTGATTTCATCTCTTTTCACAGAGATTAAATGGTCCTTAGAACTAACAGAAAGTTCTTGCCTAAAGTAGTTTCAGATTTCCACCTGAATCAGTCTGTATCTCTCCCTGTTTTCTTCACTGATCATTCTTCTTCGGGAGAGAGGAGGCTACACAGTTTGGATGTTAAAAGAGCCCTTAGCTACTACATAGAGCATACCAAGGGTCACAGGTTTGACTCCCTCCAGTTGTTCCTCACTTATGGAGAAGTTGGGAAGGGCAAACCTGCCACCAAGAGATCTATTGCCAGGTGGATTGTGTCTTGTATACAATTCTGTTATGAAAAACTGGGTAAAACTCCACCCTCAGGCCTGAGGGCTCATTCCACAAGAGGTACAGCTGCTTCCCTGGCTGCTGCCAGGGATATTCCTATCTTAGAAATTTGTCAAGCAGCCACCTTGAAAACAGTCCATACATTCACCAAGCATTACTCTGTGGATATCCAGGCTAGGAGTGATGCTCAGTTTGGCACAGCAGTACTTCAGAGCCTATTCCCAAAGTAGGTTCTGTCCCTCCTTCATGGAGGTACTACTTGGTAGTCTGCAATTGTTAGAATACAACAAGACTTCATGTTGTTTGAAGAAAAAATTACTCACCTTAGTAATTATGTTTCTTCTAGTGGAGTCTTGCTGTATTCTTTCCTCCCCCCACCCCCCGCCTCCCCTCTCAGAACCTAGATTTTTGGGATGTGGGTGGGCAGGCGCAGTGTTGGCACCCTAGAGGTGCCCCCTTTTTACACCCTCTGTTCTCTTTGGGTGGAATGTTATTTCATTTGATTGGTTTTTGTTTTTGGGTTTCCTAACTAGAGTCTTCCATTGAGGACCCAAAACATTATTTTTCTGCCAGTTGGCTAGTTAAAAATTTTACAGTTTCCACACAGAACACCTAGTGAGTTTTGCTCGTAAAGATCTGACGGTTGCAGTTCGAGTAACAACAGGCAGAGGCTTCAACCAAGTTCGAGATGAACATTCTATGCCATGCATAGAAAAGTTAACCCTATGTTCTCCGGGGCCGTTAAAAGGCTGGGGCTAACTGCAATTGTCAGAATACAGCAAGACTCCACTAGAAGAAACATAATTACTAAGGTGAGTAATTCTTTCTTTTGGTTCAGTGGGTCGTTCTATGCTCAACATAAAGGGACAGCAATGAGGACCACCTTTGCCCCAAGTTTGGCCATTTTATATATGGGTGTCTGGGAGGAAAATTATATTTATGACCAACAAAAGAATCCATTTATTGGGCAAGTAAAAATGTGGAAAAGATATATTGATGACTGTCTCCTAGTCTGGTCTGGCAATGAGAGAGAATTGAATCTCTATATTGACTATCTGAATCACACCAATGTCAATCTGAGATTCACATACAAAAAAGTATAACAGCATTACCATTCCTGGACACACAGGTTATGAAGACTGGAAAACAGCCTAGAGACTGGGTTGTATAGAATGCCTTATCACGAAATACTTTATTAAAAAGGGACAGCTGTCACCCTAATAATGTGATAATAAAATATACCGAAAGGACAATATGTCAGAGCATGGAGAATTTGTTCAACTGAACCCCATTTTAAAATGGCTAAAAGGGGTTTAACAGAGTGTTTTCTGCAGAGTGGGTATGAACCCGATTTGCTTTTGGACTCGCTTTCTGAAGTTGAATATGCAGATAGGGATACCTTACTGCGATCAGAAAACCAGCTAAGTAGAATGAAGTCTTTTCTTTTGTTACCGAGTATAACCCATTGGCACCAGAATTAGGCAAAATCATTAGAAACGTTGGCCAGTTGTGCAGACAGATACAAGTCTCTCTAAATTTACACAACATCCCCCAAGAATTACATATAAAAGGGGAAAAAAATCTAAAAGACACTCTAGTGCTTGCTTTTATACCTGTGCAGAGGGAAGAACCTAGAATGTGGTTGCCTGCAATACCAAATGGAAATAATAGATGTGGACATTGTACCCACTGTTCTAATACACAAGATACGATGAGTTTCAGCCATCCCAGATCAGGAAAAAAGTATCAGATTAATTCCTTTATTAATTGCAGCACAGCAGGTGTGATCTAGCTGCTCGTATATCCTTGTAGAATGAGTTATGTAAGCCAAACAAGAAGGGCTTTAAAAAGTAGGATCGGAGAACACAAAGGGGCTATAAGAAATTGTAATTTCAATTATGCCATAGCCAGACATTATGAAGCAGCCAAACATGGCTCAGCAGCAACCCTTGGATTTATTGGTATTGAGAAAGTGGAAATGGGCCTCAGAGGTGGTGATCTGAACCTTTGTTTGCTGCAATGGGAAGCTTTTTTGGATCTTTAAATTGAATGGTATGGCCCCAAAGGGATTAAATGAGGAAATCCCACTGCACAGCTATATTTGCCATAGATGAGACTATTTTCAGGGGATTAGACTTGCCAGCTCTGTCCCCTTTAGAGACATGACTTGCCGGCTCTGTCTCTGGACTAGCAAATACTGAAGAGGTGGCAGTCTTTTTTTCTTGTTCTTTGCAAATGGAGGTATAGGAGATTAGACTTGCCAGCTCTATCTCCTATTGGGGGGGATAAGACTTGCCGGCTCTGTCCCCCTGTTATTCATTCCGTTGTTATGATTTCTGTTGACTGGCATTATTTACTGTTTTTAATATTTTTTGTTTTCTTCACCCTCACCCCGATCACCCCCCCTTTTCTCTTCTCCCCCCCTTTTGACTACTCACACCACCCATCCCGATCCATTACCACCACCAACCTCCCCACACCCCCCGTCTCCTCCTATTTATATTTATTTTATTTCTTCAAGAGTATTTGTTGTGATACGAATTTGGCTTATTGCACGGTCCTATTATAAGTGTTGACTCTGTGAGTAGTACAGATGAATGGCAGTATATTTATGTATGATGTGTTTTGTAGAGTTTCATTATTTGGCTCTTGCTGTAGCTAATTTTTAATTATAAGTTCCACCGATGAGAGTGGTGTAGTATACACTCGAGTGCTGTAGTGGGAAGCATGTTAGTATCCTTTTAAGTTTGCCAATTAAAAACTGCACTTTGCTGGTTGATATGTAAGCGCTCTACCAGGAAGTGCGATGTGCAGGAGTCTCGGCGGTGCACCAGCGTGATTTTCAGTTTAATTTTTTGTATTTAGACGTTTTAGTCCTTCTAGTATGTGCTAGCTTATCGCTGTCTCTATTCTCCTCATTTGGAGTGAGGTTGAATCTACGACCAGTTCAGTTGACAGGATTTCCATGCGGTCACCACAGGAGTAAGTCTGTTTTTGAAACTGAAGCTGCAAGTGCGCAACCAGCCGTTTTTTTAACTTACCCTGCAAAAGTTTTTTCCCCAACGTGGTGAGCTGTACTGTTCTTTATGTTTTTTTGGCAGTACGCAGTCTTTAGTAATGTTGATGTCTATGTCATTGATTTGGTGGTGACTTTGTGTTATTATGCAATAAACATCTTTTTGTTTCCCCAGCTACCGTGTTATAGTGCTGCCCTCAACTTCTTCAACAAAAGTTTTGTTGGACTACTGTTTTTGTACTTATATGTCTCTATCATATCCCCTCTCTCCCTCCTCTCCTCCAGGCAGTACATATTAAAGTCCTTCTGCCTGTCCTCATAGGACTTGTGATGCAGTCCCTGTACCATCTTTGTTGCCCTCCTTCGAACCTTCTTTACCCTGTCTGTGTCCTTACATAGGTAAGGTCTCCAGAACTGTACAGTGTACTCCAGGTGGGGCTGCACTAATGTCTTGTATAGTGGAATTATGACCCCTCTTTTCCTGCTGGTGATGCCCCCGCCTGTGCATCCCAGCATCCTATTTGCTTTACGTGCTGCCTTGTCGCAACTTTTCCCTACCTTGAGGTCATCGGCGATAATAACCCCAAGGTCCCTTTCCTGCTTGGTGCATGCTACATCCTCACCCCCCAACTGATATGATGTTCCAGGGTTTGTGTGCCCCATATGCATTATCTTGCACTTCTTTGCATTGAATTTCAGCTGCCAAACCCTTGACCATTCTTCAAGCTTCTGCGGGTACCTCCTCATTCTGTCTGCACCCTCTGGCATGTCCGCTCTGGTACAGAGCTTCGTGTTGTCAGCAAATAGGGAAATTCTGCCTTCTAGGTCTTGTGCAATGTCACTGATGAAGACGCTGGATAGAATTGGTCCCAGCACTGATCCCTGTGTACCCCACTAGTCACTCTTCCCTCTGTGGCGTGACAGCCAATTACCACCACCCTCTGTGTCCTGCCGCCCAGCCAATTACCCACCCAGTGCACTACTGTCCTGCCCACTCCCATATTCCCCAGTTTGTTTAATAGCTTTCTATGTGGTACAGTGTCAAAGGTCTTGCTGAAGTCCAGACAGGCCACGTCCACTGCTCTCCCCTGATCCACCTCCCTTGTCACCCAGTCGAAAAATTCAGTGAGGTTGGTCTGGCATGACCTCCTCCCACCACCCCCCGGTGAAACCATGCTGCCTTGGGTCCTATAGTCCGTTAGCAACCAGATGTTCCACCAATCTCTCCTTCAGTAGTTCTTCCATGATGTTCCCCACTACCAAGGTAGGGCTGACTGGTCTGTAATTCCTCGATTCCTATTTTTTCCCACTTTTGTATAAAGGGACTACATCTGCTGTCCTTCAATCTTTGGGTACCTGATCCATTTCCAGTGGTCGACTAAACAGGATTGCCAGAGGTTCAGCCATCACCTTTTAGTTCCTTTAGGACCCTGGGGTGCACCCCAGCTGGGGCCCCATTGCTTTAGCGACTCTTATTCCTTCTTGTTCTTTTAGGACCCTCTCCCGTGTAAAGGGACTTGTGTCCATTTCTGCGCTGTTTCCACCCCTTGTTCTCCTTTCAGGCCCATTACCCTTCTCTTCTTCAGTAAAGACTAAGCAGAAATATCTGTTAAATATGTCGGCTTTACTGTTGTCCTTCTCCATGCGGCCCCAGTTATTGCAGCTCAAATCACAGTAGACTGTTTGTAGAAGAGAATTAAATAACCGGTATGGTGCCTTCACTCCACAATCTAGCAGCAGCATTACAGTTCAGTTCAATAGACTAAATCACTAAACTGTATTTCAGTATATGTGTTTAACAGTTCTGGATAACTATAGCAACACACAGAAATAACGATTCAGGAATAATGAGGCCATTACATTACCTTAGAAAATCCATCAACAAATTCTTCCCTTAGATAATAACATGGGTAAAGAATCCACAGGTGAGTAACTGACTCGGCCAGAATTCTAGGGATTCTGGGTGCTTGTGGAGCACTTAGGAGAGTGTGGGAGCCAAGAATTGTAATGTGGGGGCAGGGTTGGTTGTAGACGGGGAGGGTATTAGGAATATAGTGAGCTGCGGTAGAGCTCAGGGAGGGTATGGATTGAACCATGTGAGAGCTTGGGTGAGGGGTGCTAAAGTTGACTTTTTTTTTTTATGTGCACCTACACCTATAAATTTCAGACCAACTTGGGGGGTGGGGGTGGCTGGGTGTGAGGTGAGATGAGACTAATGCACAGTGCTGCTAGTGAGCCGAAGTTAGGAGCTGAGCTGATTTTAAAACCTGCTGTGGTGGTGACAGGCTCCTGCAGTGGACGGTGCTCTCACTGTGTCGGCTGCCTCCGGGACAGCTGTTGGACACTGTAGTGCCTGCTGTGGTGGTAGTAGCAGACTGCTGGAGTGGATGGCCTGGAGTGGATGGTGCTCCCGCTTTGTCGGCTGCCTCTGGGGCTGTTGAACCCCCTGTAGTGCCTGCAGGTAATGGAGACCAGACAGATAAGGGATTTAGGAGGATTAAGGGGTCAACACTCTGACAAATGGACGGCAGAGGTCAGGGTGGGAAACAGGAAGGGTGAGTAAGAGGGAGGGGAGTTAGAATGAGAGAAAGGAAGGAGTGGAATGAAGGAGGGAGGGGAGAGGCCTGGGAGAGACTGGGTACCCCCCGGGGTAGATGTAGGACTGTAATGTGCCTGTGCCAGAGGAAGGGTTGCAACAACCACTGCAGTACTGCCACCTGGGTAACCACAGGTGGAAGTGTAGCTGGGGGGGCAAGGATTCTGAAGCAAAGGGGGGAAGGCCACTGGCACATTACACCCTACATCCACCGGGAGAATGCCAGTCTCCCTGGCCACTCCCCTCACTCCTTCTCCCCCTCTCCAGATCTGGTTAACAACCACAGCCAGGGGTGTGCAAATCAAGTTTTTAAATACTTGCCCTACCGTAAAACATGATAGGACTGGTAAAAACATGTTGCTACCACTTTATTGAGAGAGAGAGAGAAAAAGATAATTTCTTCTCAACATTAACAACACACTAATGAAACGATCACTGATGCCCCCACCTCAAAAAACCACACAAAGCCCAAGGCGAACAAGGGACAGGCCATAAAAAATAAATAAATAAAAACATCAAAATCAAGTGGCTCTGTAACACTAGGGCAAGAAGCCAAAAAGAAATGCAGTCATTTGCAACCAGCAGTGAGGGACCTGAGGGTACCAATGACATCACACTGAGTAGTGAATACAATGCTGTGGTACTGTAAAAGACATCACACACATTACCAACCCTGTTCTACTTCTTAACCATTGGCTTGTGATTTGTCTTCATTACACAGAAAATACTCAGCATCAGCAGTAGACTTTTATGCAACTGCTGTATTTTTGCAGAAAACAGCAGTTGCAGCACAGCTAACGGCAAGTTGGCAACACTACACCGCACTGAGCCAACCAGAACCAAGCAAGCAGGGTTGTGGCATGGTGAATCTCTGGTAGCCTGTGCAGCTGCAACACATCATTCAGTCATTGAATGTCTCTTCCCCCCTGGGAGCCACAAGTGTCTGTTCCACACACCTTAAAACATGGCAGCAAGCAAGGGACAAAACAAGACTCCTCTTTGTCACAGTAACCCAACCCCAACGTCAAGTATCTAGACGATTTGCCTCGTTGTGCATTGCATTGCCACCCGTCCAACTAAATACCAGCTATTTAATACCCCGTATGTGCTCAGCATACATGCAGCATCACCCAACCGACAACCTTACCATATTTTTACTGGCAAAGCAGGGCTAGAAATTCATTTCAAAAAGTGATGTTTCACATGGAATACCATTTCACAAGCTTTGGTATTCCATCTTGAAAACTGGTATACCAACACTATTTTTTGTATACCACTATTAAATCATTGTTTTTTCCACAGCATTTAACATTTTTTTAGTTGTTTATAGCCCAAACTGCCCTATTCAACTAAATTTAAAAACATTTGTGTGGAGGTCCCAGAGAGACCAGTCCTGTAATGGGGTTAGTCTTATTTTAAAATTGTTTTTTTTTTAAATACATATTTGTGTGAAATAATGAGGCACAAAATAAAAGTATTTAAGAAAAAATTCAGCCCGAGAAGCAGCACTCTCCACTTAGTGCCAGTGGTGCCACATATCCCGGATTTCTTCTGCAGAAGTTGCTCCTGCCTAAAAACACACACATAACAGTATTGAATACAAAGTTAAAAACTAAAGTTTGTCTCAGTGTGTTCTGTTTATTGCCCTGCCATCCAGCTAGTTCCCTGGCTACACACTAACAGCATTTTATTCCATTTTTTCTTGTTGTTCTAATTGCCCAACCCCTGATCAAAATGCTTATTCAGGCACCATGTTTTTCTTATATTTTAGCTGCAGTCAGTCCTGAGTCGCATACATTAAATAACTTGCTTGCCCAGTGATTCTTTTTTTTATTTAGTTAACCCTTGTAACAGTAAAACTTATTGAACTGTGTCTGTTTTGCACTCTGAGCAGTGATTAGTAGCAATAAGGTCATAGTTCACTTCGCAGGTGTTTATTTTTGTTTACAAAAGGAGCCAGAACCGTCTTTTATGCTGCTACAATTAAACATCTGCCAAAAGCTTTTCCCCCTTTCTTTTCTATTACAAATGTCAGCAAGCCTAGTTTTTAGCTATTTTGCCAAACAGTCTTTAGCTGGCAGGTCGCTAGTCTGAAATACAGTACTGTATAAACAGGCTGGTCTCACCTTATAGATGGTGACAAATGGGCAGCTGCAAAAAGTTAGGGTCCCAAGAAACTTCTCTGCATGTTTCTCTCTGGGGAGTGTTGTTTGGGTCTTAGAATCCCTAAACTAGGAGAAATACGATAGGCTTTTTTGTAGTGCAGTTTACCAGGTTGCAGTTGGAGTCATGTTTCAGAGGTGTAGCATGACAGTGATGAGAGAGCAAGAGAGAGAAAGTCTTGCTAGCTGTAGCATGAGCTGGTGCTGCATTTTACTCTGAAACAACAGTTTTTCCGTAGTGGCTGTGCAGTTAGGACGTGCTAACGTTATGGAATACAAAGAAAAAACACAGATGGGAAAAACGCTTGACCAAGGCCTGAAGTAGTGAGATCAAAGGGTCTGCCCGACTGTGTAATTAAGTCAGCCTTGGACATTGGGCAATGCAAGATCTTACTTGAGAGGCTCTTGCAGTAGGTAATTACATATGGACTGGCCTTGACGGCAGGACCCCATGGGTTGTAGCTAGCGGTCCCTGAGAGGGCCGCCCACGATCAGGTGATCGGCGCCACGACGTCGGTATAAAGGCGGTCGGAGCCCTGCCTTCAATTCTTTCCCACCGTCAGCTTGTGCAGCGCCTCGCGGTTAAGTTCTTATCGCTCAGTCCTGTTACTTCGTCGGTTTTTCCGAACAAGTTTTCAGTATAGACTTTTATTCTTCTTTTGTCAGATGAATGTTGGTTTATGTCGTCCCCTTCAAAGAATAAGTGCGACTCATGCGGCGCCCAACTGCCTCACAAAGGCGGTCACTCCCTCTGCCTTTTCTGCTTAGGCCCCGACCACGCGGTCGAAAAGTTTCCGCACTGCCTTCGATTCAACGCGGCCACCCGCAGACGACGCCAGCAGTCCCTCGAAGCCCATCTCCTCAAAAAGAAGATGTCCGCGATGGAGAAGGAGTTGAAGAAACTTCAGCAGGCGTCGACCTCCCCTGAAGGGCATAAGAAGCGGAACAAGGAAACCACCGGGAGAAGGCCTCCTCCTCCGCGACTCTGGTCGGAGTCACGGGCAAGGTAACATCCCCTCCGGGGGATCGCCCGACGGCAGCCTCCAAGGCTTTGGAGGAGGCGTCGGCCAGCCCGTCGAGGTTCGGCGTTCGAGCCGCGGGTGTCTCAAGCAAAGGAGACTCTAGCCCCCAGTACTGCGCAGGCCTGCGGCCCTACTGGTGTGGGCACCTCCCTTAAGCAGGCGTTGGCTCCTCTGGCGTGCGACGGAGAACGTCGCTAAGGCTCGACCCTTGGGGGCGCATGAGCAGTATCCCCCTTGGACTGGGCCTCCTCCTATACTCGGCCCGCCTCGGCGAGGACCCCTGAAGTCGGACGCGGCTCCTCTAGCGTCATGATTCGACCCTGTAAACCACCGCGTTGGCTCCTCCACGTCGCCCGGGCCTCGGAGCCTACGGCAGACCCTACGCGTCTGTTTTCACCAGGCTCCTGCGCCAGCCTTCACTGCCGTCAAGAGGCCCCAGTCCCACCTGCCCGACCCCGGGAATTTTTCCCCTCCATCCACGGACGAGGCTCGTGAACCCTGGGCTACCGTCCGATCCTCTTCCGGAAGAGCCGGATCTGACGCCGGCCCCCCTGACGCCAGCCCTGGCGCCGACGCCGGTTCTGATTCCGGCCCCTCCGACGCCAGCGGGGGATATTCCTTTTCCATCGGGCCCTCCACCCCACAGGCCTATCCTGACTGATCCGCCCATGGAGTACCCGGCTGGGCCGTCTGCTCCGGCAGCTCCTCCAGTGCCTGGGCATCCGCCGTCATATCCGGCGCCAGTTTTCTGAGTCCGCAGTATCCTCTTGCCGCGGTACCCGGTGCCGACCCTTCGGCGCGCGAGTACCCGGCTCGGTATACCCGCGGCGGGTTGGTTTCTCCTCCTCACAGTTTCCTCCAGTGCCTATCCCCTCCTCCACCGCCTCCTAGGCCGGCGGTGGATCTTCAGGAGACTCTTGCCTCCTGGTGGGCTGAGGCCAAGGCTCAGCTCACCAAGGAAGTTGAGAGCTGTCTTACGGCGACGGTGCCACCCCTGGCTCCCGTACGCCCCAGACGGCACACTCCCTCTCCTCCTCCTCCGGACTCCCGGGTTTTAACCTCGGGATCCAGAGAGGGGCAGGACACGTGTTCTGGGATTCCCCCCAAGGAACCCGTTTCTCCCCCTAGTCGAGTTAGGGAGTCTTTCTCTGCTTCAGATTCTTCCTCTTCTCTCTTGGACTCCTCGGAGACTTCCGATGGATGTTCCGAGAGAGACGACGAGCCACGGTCTCCGTCCAAGCCCCGGCTGAGGACTCCTCCGCAGTCTCCTCCGGAGGATCCTTCCTTCACGGAGTTGCTCAGGAAGATCCAGGAGGTCCATCAGTGGCAATCCTTAGAGCCAGATCCTCAGCGGGTTAAACTCGCCGAACATCTGGACTTGCCCCTTACGGCTCCTACCATAGTGCCACCCTGGATCGAGCCTCACGCCCACCTTGTTTCCACGATTTGGAAGCAACCGTCGGCATTAGCCCCACTTCCCAGGAAGTCGAACAGGCTATACCAGGCTCCGGAGAGTGTAGACTTTTAGACTCTTCCAGTGCAGACTCGGTGTGATTAAGCGCCATCCACGGCCGGTCAGCACCCAAACATTGAGCTCGTCTCCCGGATAAGGAATCTCGCCTTCCGGATCAGTATGGAAGGAAGATCTATGCTTCTTCCACACTGGGGATTAGGGCCCTGAACTATGTAGCACATATGGGGGATTACCAGAACGCCGTCCTTACCCAGGCGGAATCTAAGATCGACTCTTTGCCTGACTCCCAAGTCAAGCAGGAGTTAGCCGACCTGGTCCGTTCTGCTCGTTCAGCCAGTCGTCATATTTTGAGGATGACCTACGACGCAGTGGACACCGCAGGACGGAGTTCTGCCTTTGCCGTCAGTCTTCGGCGTCATGCATGGCTCCATGTGTCAGGTCTGGTCCCGGAGGTGCAGTCAGCGATCCAAGAAGCACCTTTTAGGGGTTCTGTGCTTTTCGGTGGTGATGTCAAGGACATCATCACTGATTTGCAGGAGAAGGGGACGGCCCTTAAATCGGTTGATTCAATGTACCGTCCCCATCCCCACAGCGCCGTCCCTTTCACGAGCGCTGGCCGGCCTCAGCGAAACCTCAGGGAAGGCGGGCCACTAAGCGTCGAGCCCCCACAGCTGCTAGGCCTCCACTGCCCAGAAAGCAGGTGCCCCAGCTGTGGCTGTGTCTCACACCACCTGACTCCTCCCCTCTCCCACTGCCTCCGGCAACCGGAGAACACAGTGGAGGAGGTTCTCCCTCCACCTTCGGGTTGGGAGAGGATAACATCAGTTCATGGGTGCTTCAGATCATAGCAGAGGCACTCCATAGAGTTTCTACAGAAACCTCGTGTCACCCCTCTGAACTCCGCACTCAAGGGACCATCTTCCTTTGGTCAGGAAGAAATCTCGGCACTCCTTGCGAAACAGGCTATAGAACCTGTCCCCCCTCACCTCTATGGGACGGGTTACTATTCCCACTTCTTCCTTGTACCAAAGAAGACAGGAGATCTCAGACCTATTCTCGATCTCAGCTCTCTGAACCTGTATGTGGAATACAAGAGGTTCAGGATGCTTTCCCTTCAAACCCTTTTGCCCCTGCTTTGGCCGGGCCAATGGCTTTGTGCACTAGATATGTAGGATGCGTATCTGCACATCCCCATTCGCCCTACGCGCAGTACCTCAGGTTTGCATTCAGGGGTTCACTACCAATCCGGGCGCCCGTTTGGTCTTCCCTCGGCTCCCGAGTCTTTACCAAATGCTGGTGTAGGCCACCTCTGCTTTGGGAGTTCAGGTTTTCCCTACCTGGACGACTGGCTCCTGGAGGCCTCGTCCAGGGAGGAACTCCTGCATTTTCTCTCCCTCACCCAGCAGGTTTTCACTGGCCTGGGTATTACCATCAACCATTCCAAGTCTCACCTGGAGCCTTCACAGAGGCTCCAGTTCATCGGGGCAATTCTCGACACATCACTGTGCAGGGCCTTTCTGCCTCCGGACAGGGGGGCCTCCCTCCAGTCACAGATTTCTCTCCTATCGGAACGCAGGAGGGTCCCGGCGAGGTCAGTGCTTCGTCTACTGGGGCTCATGGTGGCGGCCATCCCGACGGTTCCACGCTCGCGCCTCCACATGAGAATCTCTCAGTGGACTCTCCAGTCTCAGTGGGATCAACGGGTAGACGATCTAGATCATCTAGTTCTGATCTCCTCGCCAATGGTAAGAGACTTGCAATGGTGGATGGTTCGAGAGAACCTATTCTGGGGGGTCCCCTTTTTTCATCCTCCCCCCCGATCAGACTCTGACCACGGACGCTTCAGGCGAAGGTTGGGGAGCCCATCTGGGTCCTCATCGAACCCAGGGCCTATGGTCAAAGATGGAGATAGTTCTCCATATCAATGTGCTCGAGCTTCGAGCAGTGTTGTATGCTGTCCAAGCCCTTCACCAATTCATCCTTCCCGGTCACCTTGCTGTCCAAACGGACAACATGTGCGTGCTGTGGTACATCAACAAGCAAGGAGGGACTCGATCCTACCCACTGTGCAGGGAAGCGATGAGGGTTTGGGAATGGGCAACGCTTCATAACCTTCACCTCACAGCGATCCATGTTCCGGGAGTTGACAATGTCCTGGCAGACAGACTGTCACTTGTCGGCTCTACCACACGAGTGGGAATTGGACGAAAAAGTTCTAAAAAGCATCTTCCAGATTTGGGGGACTCCCCAGATAGACCTGTTCGCTTCCTCCCAAAATGCAAAGCTTCCAATCTTTTGCTCGCTCGTTCCATAGTGAGGCGCTTTCTGGAATGACGCTCTATCTCTAAGCTGGAAGGACAGATTCGTCTATGCTTTTCCCCTAATTCCTCTGGTCCCTCGTGTGTTACAGAAGCTGGCTTTAGAAGGAGCAAGAATGATCCTGATCGCTCCTTTCTGGCCCAGGCAAATCTGGTTCTCTCTTCTACAACAATACTCAGAGGTTCCTCCTCTTCCTCTTCCTTTATCTCCAGGATTGCTGACCCAGGATAAGG
Source organism: Neoceratodus forsteri (assembly GCA_016271365.2). Taxonomy (NCBI): domain Eukaryota; kingdom Metazoa; phylum Chordata; order Ceratodontiformes; family Ceratodontidae; genus Neoceratodus; species Neoceratodus forsteri. Next base: position 506,912,555 of record CM028129.1, read on the forward strand.
GGAACCTGGTCCATCCGGGACTCAAGTCCCTTCAACTTCATGCATGGCTTCTGCAGACCTAGCTCAATCTCGTTTTGGCGTTTCTCCTAAGGTGGCCGAGATTCTGGTGGAGGCTAGAAAACCCTCCACTAGGTCCACCTACGCCATGAAATGGAAAAGATTTTCCATCTGGGCTGCGCCCAGGAACGTGGAACCCTTTTCCTGCCCTGTGACCATTCTGCTTGAGTACATGCGTCATCTTTTTGACCTGGGTCTCAGTCATTCCTCTTTGAAAGTCCATATGGCGGCTATTTCAGCCTACCATGTCCCTTTCACTGACAAGGCATTTGCCCAGCTGGAGGTATCCAAAACTTTCCTCAGAGGGGTCCTTCATCTCAGGCCCCCTGTCCGGATTCCAGCTCCCCCATGGGACTTGAACTTTGTCCTCGAGAAACTTACCCTTCCTCCTTTTGAGCCTGCGGCTTCCGCAGACTTGAAGTTTCTATCGTGGAAGATGCTCTTCTTGGTGGCCATTACTTCTGCTCGCAGAATTTCCGAGCTCCAGGCCCTGATGTGCAAAATCCCTTATCTGATTTTTCACAAAGAATGAGTAGCTCTTCGCATGAATCCTAAGTTTCTCCCGAAGGTGGTAGCGGAATCTACCTTGAATCAGTCTATTGAATTACCTGCCTTCTTCACGCAGTACTCCAATCAAGGAGAATACCTGCTCCATACCATATATGTTCACAGGATCCTGAGATACTACACCGATAGGACGAAGGATCTCAGAAAGACTGATCAGTTGTTTGTCTCTTTTGCTTACAAAAGAGAAGGCAATGCTGTCTCTAAGCAATGCCTCTCAAAATGGTTGGCCCATTGCATCACTTTCTGTTATGACAAGTACAACAAGACCCTACCGGGTCAAGTCAGAGGTCACTCCACTTGTGGAGTAGCAGCCTCTGCGGCTTGTTTCAAGAACGTGTCTGCGGCAGACATCTGTGCTGCCGCCACTTGGACTTCAGTCCATACCTTTACTAAATATTACAGTTTGGATATTACCTCTCGCCGTAGAGCAGGCTTCGGGTTAGCTGTCTTGCAAGGCCTCCTTTCTTGAGACCTGCTAGATTATTAGCTACTTTTTGGAGTAGTTCCTCCTCCCGGTGCCTTTCATTTGTTCCAGACTGCTTGGGATTCTGTCCTATATGTAATTACCTCACTGCAAAAGCCCTCTCGAGAAGTAAGATAGTACAGTTCGTAAGAACTTATCGTAACAGTAGATCTTCGAGAGAGGCTCTTGCAGTAGGTAATACCTTCCCGCCCTCCATCCCCCTAGGCTTTTTCAGCTCCTTTTCCATTGAGGAAAATGTCTGCTTCTCTCTCGTCCGGGCCTTCCGGGCCTGTGGTGGGAAAGAACTGGAATGCAGGCGTCCGGGACCGCCCCTTTATACCAACGTCGTATGACACTGATCACCTGACGCGGGGTGGCGGTCCCCGCCAGGGACTGCTAGCTAGAATTTTTCCGTGGGGTCCTGCCGCCGGCCGACGTCAGTCCTATATGTAATTACCTACTGCAAGAGCCTCTCTCAAAGAGCTACTGTTACGGTAAGTTCTTATGTAACTGTACTTTGCACACCCCGACCACAGCTGAGCCTGGATGGTAAAAGGACCAGTGATGAGGCTGTGGTACCCTAGACCTCCTCCCAGAAATACCAAAAGGATTAAAAAAAAAAAGGTTAAAAGAAGGTGTTCATCCAGTGACCAAACTACAACATGATGCTCTACCATTCAGGGAACCTGAGTAAAGGAGTGAGCCCAGATTGCCAGCACTCGAGTGGGCAGTGCTGCCAGTGGCAGTACTTCTGAGCCTGAGGTTCGTGGTACTGTGGTCTGCATGAGGCTGACATAGTTTGTAGGCAGCGTTAGTGCGATGGGAGGGACAGGGTCCAAGGGAAGAAATGCAGGGGGGAAAAGAGGCAGGCACCAGAGTAAGTAAACCGGCACTAATGTGCCTTGTGCCCTCTCCATTCCCAAGGGCTGTGGGAGACAGGTGAAGTTCTTAGGGCTGGGAGGTGGTTAGCTCAGCTGGTTGTGTGGACCTGGCTCAAGGAGGATAAAAATCTCTATGGGGGAAAAAACAGAATCACAGTAACAGTCCTCGTTTGCCTCATGGCATTAACAATCATGATGTATCCAAATTTACCTGAGAACTGTGCTGCCCCTTGATTGTTCAGAACTTATATTTGGTGATATTCCACTACAATACAGATTTATGTAGTCCAGTTTATTTTACTAAATTATCTACACCATGCTTCTATAACCATCTCTGGCAGCCTGCAGAACAGACTCATTACCCTTTGAGTGTGGAAACAAATTTTTTGTGCTACTTCCCTTTATCCTGCCATATTGCAGCCATAGTTTGTGCCCTTCTTTTGTTGTGCTGACAAATACCCCCCTTCAAAATGTTAAATATTGCAATCAGATGTCCCCCTTAACCATTCCCTTGTCCAGTGTGAACATACCTGAGGGCCTAGTCTTTCTTACAGCTCAGCCCTCTAGTCTGCACTGTAGGCACACCATGTATGTATACCCTCTCTGTCTCTGTAGTATCTTTTTGTACAGTGGTGACTAAGATATCCTAGGTAAGTGATAAGACCCAACATGCTGTGGGGTGTTTGGGGATACTGCTGCATACCCTGGGCGTTGTGAACTTATAGTCCTTGGAAGTGTGTGCATCCTTCAGGAACCCACAACCTAAAAGGTCTTAATGGCTTTGAAATGAGTTTTTGGAGTAACAAAAGCATTTCAAGGACAAGTTCTATATGTAAATAGTCCTTATGTGGAACAATGCGGGCTGTTTTTTTTTTTTTTTTTTTTTAAGAGGGTTGTGTTGCCTGATCAATTTACTCCTTGTGACTGCTACCGGTGAATCAGGTTTCAGGATTTTTTCAACCCATTTTTATGGCTGCAGTAGGCAGAGCCTGCAGACATTTTGCATGTACAAAAGGAGTGATGTCATGTTTTCTTTCCGTGGAACTGAGTGAAGGTGTAAATAGTCTCCTCTGCCTCACCCTCCTCTAAGAAATGTTTTCCGCCCTCAAATAAATACGCTTTCATGTTAGTCAATGGTTGCAGGGTACTATTTTCTTTTTTAAATGGGCGGTACAAGAACTGGAACCTGAGTAGTGGGAGGCAGCATTCATTTTTGGGGGGGGAGTAAGATCCACCCCCACCTCCACTCGAGAAGCTCCTAAAGATCCACCCCACCTTTTTTTATTCATGTGGGAGTGGCATGACGTGGATAGCATGTTGAAACAAGACACACTAGTTTGGGACCTGGAGCAAGCAACAGAACAAGTCTGTGGAGTGATCCAGTTGTGGAGCCCCTGCATTTTATGAAGGGCTAGGAAAACAGAAAATACTTAATGCCTTCAAACTGACTTAAAAACCCTTGGAACAAATGATTATCAGAGCCACCTGGGGACTCGGAAGAAAAGAGTAATTAAGGACTGTCTGAGACTACAGCTCCCAAGGAAAACAATAGACACAGCATTCTGAATTCAGGTTGAAAGAGCCACATGTTTTTATTAAACATTTATATACTAAAAACATAAAGTTCAGCTTCTGGAATTAACAATATTGGTTTACCATATAATATAGTTTGTCTTTTTAGTAGTTTCAAAACTTTGAAAGCATTGATGTTAGTAATGCATTTAGAAATACATTTTTTTTAATTGTCTTTACAGTTAAACATGCAGTTTCACGTGAGGGTACTTTTCGGGGGTTCAAATTATTTTAATCATGGACACAGTACTTGGCAAACAGACCTTTGATAAAGTGTATTTTTTTCTTTTAAGTTTGGGAAGTAAAGTGTAGCAGTGTTGTAATTGAGTTTATATATGGCAGGTAGGTAGGGGATAGTGTTTTGAATGTGGCAGTAGGAAACATTTGTTAGAATAAATATATGCTGTCTTGCAAATAAGGAAAAAGTGTAAGGGATACATTTTGCAAAACAGTGATCCAAGTGTTTTGTTTCTGCCTAGGCTGTGAGAGGATTTTTTTTTTCTAACTTTCCCTGGGTGTTTTATGACCTCTGGGGCTGCCATTCAGGTTTGTTTTATTGCAGCTTGTCCAGGATAGTCTTCCCAGAGTGCCCTTTGGTTTGATGTCTAATAGCCACTACAGCAGACCAGTGCCTTGTTGGCAGTCCAATGTGTACTGAGCCTGTGTGGTTGCTGAATTTTGCTTCTCTGTTTTTAGAATAAGTTGAAGCGTGTCTTTTTACTTGATAAATGTTTGTAAAAGTGTAAATCATATTTGCTAGTGCAACTGTGAGTTACTGAACTTTTTTTTGTAGATTTGACTCCTGACTTCTTATCATGATAGGCAGTTAATATTCCTGGAACAGACTTTGCCTTTGAAGCTCCTATAAAGTGATGTTTTTATGTCACTGTGTAGTTCCTCACTTTATAGGCGCTTTAGTGGTTAAGCCTTTTCATGCAGGAATGTTTACTGCCTGTCATAAACAGAAATCAGTAGTAAAATCTACCAAACACAGTTAAGTTGGCTTAAAAGCCAAAGCCTGTTACAAGTTCAGCAACTATTTTTTTTTTTTTAACCAACCTTGGCTCAGCTTACATTCCTATCCTGATCACTCATTTTCACTAATAAATTCCGAGAGATGTAAAGTCACTCCTGCTGGGTATATGGTGTTAGTCACACCCGTCCTCCAACTTCATCCCCACCACCTTGCTTTGTATTTTGCATCAGCTGTAGCATTTCAGTACAGCAGGAGGCGACAGTGTATATTTTTTCTGGACTTGCAGTGTTAATTGAGCCGTCCCCAGTCTGTATCCTTTCAAGAGCTACTTCAAGTGTTGTGTATACCCGCGTAGTTGTTTCACTCTTATTTACAGCTTTACAGCTTTATCAATTTTTAATTGTCATTTTTTTGCCCTTTAAATAACATGGTTCAATACCTATAGCTTCTCCGTTTCTTTATTATGATCTCATGGATTTCTGAAGACCCTCTTCTAAACAAGGTACTAAACACAACTTGGTTTTCTTTGTCTTTTTTGTGTTTGTAGTTTTATGAAGCTTGTAATCCTAGAAACAAGGGTGCAAAGACCACCCCAGTGTACCAACAACACCTAAAAGAAAAACTGACTCTCTCTCCCCGCCCCGTAAAAATAAGCAGATCCTCGCGGTCTCTCTCCTGCCCCTCCCACCCGTGCCCACCCTCGTGCCTAAGTCCCCGAACCCCCCTCACCCCATACTTACCTCTGGAACCCGGCGCAATGATCTTCGGTGGACCAGGAACATGTCTGCACTGTTCAAAGCCATGCCGGTAAGCTGTATAATGGTGTAAATAGGATTTTTTCAACTTTGGTGCATGTCTCAGGCATTTTTGGGAATTCTGGCACCACATTTTCAACATGGGGTTATTGGGACCCCTCTTCATGAATTCAGTCACTGTCATGGCGTTATTTGGTCCTGAATGGTGATTTCATGGTCACTGCACGGAATCACCTTTCGGGACCAATTAGCGAAACAACAGTGCCACTGTTCATGAGGTGGGCTCTCAAAAAGCCTATGTTGCAAATTTGGTGAAAAAAATCCAAAAAATGACTTTTACGAGTGTGCATTGCGCGGTTTCCACCGCCGTTCGTAACCGTGAATCTGTAATATTTTCACTCCAGATTTTTAACATTGGCATTTTTCCACACCTCCTTATGAACAGTACAGCTGTCGTTTACATATCCTGGCGAAATGTGTTTCGCACTACCGGTCTGAAAGTAGACATGGTCGCTGTGGGAAATCAGTTTTAGGGACAGATTAAGAAATGACAGTGACACTGTTCATGAGCAGAGGTCGAAAATGCCTATGTTGAAAATGGGTGAAAGTCCATAAAATGACAATGTGTTACAAGCGCTCGTTCGCAGTTTCCACGCTTGCCAACCCGCCAGAATTGCAATATTTTCATGCCAGATTTTCAACACTGGCATTTTTTCACACCTCCTTGTGAACAGTACAGCTGTAATTTTTCACATCCTGTCCGACATGTATTTTCGCACCTGTGGTGCACAATTGCGTGGTCACTGTGGGAAATCAGCTTTTAGGACAGATTAACAAAATCACAGTGCCACTGTTCATGAGGGGAGGTCCCAAAATGCCTATGTTGAAAATGTGGTTAAAAAATCCCAAAAATAATTGAGTTACGGGTGTGTGTTGCGCAGTTTCTATGCATGCTCGTGACTTCACCAGTTTTTCATATTTTCACTCCAGATTTTCAACGTTGCCATTTTTTTACACCTCCTCATGAACAATACAATTGTCATTTTTCGCATCCTGCCCAAAATGTGTTTTCGTGCCTGTGGTGCCAAGTGGCATAGTCGCTTTGCAAAACCACCTTTCAGCTAACAAACTGATAGTGCCACTCTTCATGAGGTGGGGTCACAAAAAGCCCATGTTGATAATTTGGAGTGAAAATACCAACAAATGCCTATGGCGTTAGAGTTTCCAGCTGTAACATTGCACCCTGTAGAGACTGACAAGTGTCAGGGGTGTGACTTGGCATCATCAGCTGTAATGATCTCGCCATTTCACCCCCACCCTCACCCTGCAGCCAGTGACAGGCATCGAGGTGTGCCTTGGAGTGCTCGGCCCCAAAGTTCACCCCATTCTCCTATACTGCACCCACTTCAGCGTATTTCCTTATGAAATGGGGTAAGTATAAGGCCCCAAGATCCCAAAGCACACCACGACACTTGTCAGTGTCTACAGGGCAGGGTGAGGTAAAATGGCATGAGTGTTATAGCTGACGACCCAAAGGCACACCCCAATGCCTGTCAGTCTCTGCAGGGTAGGGTTGGCGTCAGTTCAGTACTTCACTGCCATTCCTATTATGCATCTTTAACTCCTGCACTACCAATACCAATGCCAGTGAGACAACATTCGGCATTGACAAATGCTTGTTGTTGTTACTACTAAGCCCCCCATTGTGTACTCTTCTCCTGGGTTTTTGTTTCCCAGGTACATTACTTTGCACTTTACATTGAATCCAAGCTGTCATATTGCTGACCATTCCTCCAACCTTGCCAAGTCCCTTCTCATCCTTTCCACTTCCCCTGTGTATCAACCCTGTTGCAGATCTTTGTGTCTTTAAAGAGTAGTACTTTTCATTCCAGTCCCTCGGCAACCATCATTACGAGTTGAGGTATCTTTGCATGGTATGGACAACCCCACTTCACAGATGCAGTCCCTGTACTCTACAGTAAGAGTGAACATCTTGGTGTAATGAGTATAGAATACTAATGTTGTGATTGATATCATAAGTGTCGCTGTTTGTTCTGTGCAAAATACCCCCGCCAAATAAAAAGGATAATATAGAAACATTCCCAAGGTGACATATGCATTGTTCTGTATTAAATAGCAGTAGCCTAATAATGTCTGAAATTGGACTGATCCAAACTCTGTAATTCCTAGGTAAAAGTCTGTGTGTAACAGAAACTGGAATAAGTATTGCTATGTAAAATAGGAGCACCCATATGTTATCTGGGAAAAATGTATGTATTATCCTAAATATTTTTTTTTCTAATTGTGCATAGAGGAAAGTGTCACAGTCCTGATGTCAATCACAAAAGTAGCAATCAGTAGTCCATAGATAAAATGTTGCATCTTAATGCAGAGAACAGGGACTGCATCTGCAGAACCGGGGTTAGCCATGCCATGCAAGTATAGACCAGCTGAGTCATGATGTTTGGTTTGATTGGCCTCAATATGAATAATGAAATGTGCATTCCCTAACTGATTCTGATGGTGGGGTTCCAGGGTTCTGAATGAGTATCTTTCTATCGCTATGAGTATATGATCGTTACATAAAACCTTTATTGCTTACCATTCCTTCCATTAAAATCGACACCTCCATATCTTTTCCTAATAATGTGTGTGTTCCTTAGAGTAGAAAATAAAACAAATCTTACTAGTTAAAAACCATTGTGTTGTTTCTCCATGTATCCTTCACAATTCAACATAATCTCCCTAACTTCATTAGGCAGCCATGGTGGATCTAACCAGACTGTGTCTTAATGTGGCCTCAAATGTACCCTGAGCAGTGGTATTTGTTGAAGCATATTTCCTGCTGATTTCAGGGTGTCAGCTAGAATTTAAAATATGTCGCCAAACCTTTTAGCCAGATGACTACACTTATAGCCAAACCGTGCATGAAGTAAATTGCCTGTCAGGCTGCAGTAGCTATTTGGCAATTTGAAGTATGTGTTTTTTCATCTAAATACAGAAATGGTGAGCTAAAAGTTGTTTGCCAGTGGTAGGTTTTTACCAGTGTGTTTTTTTTTTTTTTTTTAACCCTTGTGCATGCAGGTCAGCTAAGTGGTGAAGAATACAAGAAACAACTAATAAACAGCCTCTGTTCAAGCAGGTTTGTATAAAGAAAAGTTTTTTTTTTAACTAATTAATTGGATATTCATTCAAGGGAACCATTAATCTTGTGCTTTACATACTGGTAAATTGAAATGGGGGGACATGTGAAGTCTACTAAAATCATTATAAAATGAATACTGGTAGGAAAAGGCAGCATTAACAAGAGATCTTAATTAAGGGGATAAAGACCATTTCAGAACAAACACGCTAAACAATACATGAGTTTGGGGGGTGGGGGGTGGTATTTCACAGGTGCTCAAATTCTGAATATGTATATTTTTTTATACTTTACTGGATATTCAAATACATCATATCACATTATCATGACATACTTATGCAGAATATTTAGATTATAAATTAAATATATTTCCTAATAACAAAAAATCAACTCTATAAGTAAATGTATTATGAAAAAGGCCTAACAAGGCAGTAAGTCAAATTGAAAGTAAACCGTCTACTTCACGTCTGTTAGATTTTTACATTTCATTAGCCTTTACTGTGGTACAAACTTTTGTTCATTTGCAGATGCTACTTAGTTAATTTAAAAGAACAAAGTACAGTCATTCCGATAATTAGATCTGCCACCTTAGGTCTTAAGGGAAGAAGTGTGGTCTTTCTCTTTGATCAATACGTCTATGTGTACTAGGGCAGATTCTCATACAAATCCCATCGGTTCTGGTATTTGTCCGTGTGTTGTAGGAAGCAAAAAGTGAGTTTGTCTAACCTTTGTATGTCTGTAACCATCTGTGTCCACACTGCCACAGTGGGAAGGTGCAGCTGCAGCCATTTAATTATTGAAATAGCTCAAAGGTATTGACCGTCCCGACCCCTCACCTGATCTGGGTAGAGCCTCAGGATCACATCCTCCAGGCCAACCCGCATCTGAATTCCAAATTTATCTGTTAGGTGCTGTTGCACCTCTGTCCAAAATGGTAGGAGTATCAGACAGGTCCAGAATACATGGGCCTGTGAGGCCCTCACCTCACCACAGTTTCTCCAGCATGAAGGGGGAACACTGGGATCCCACTTCAGAACTTATAGGGGAACTAGGAAAAAACTCATTCAGAGCATCCAACTGAAGTGGGTGAAGAGGACACCTTCCATGTATTTCTCCATACTCTTATCCATTGCTGCGCATTCCAAGGGGTACCGAGTTCTGCCTCCCATCTCTTTTTCACATATTCCGCTGAATACCCCTGGTCATTTAGGTAGTTACTGTGACGCTTGGCCAGCTAGTTATGATTGTTCTATGATATTTGTAATATAAAAATGTAGTGTGTGATTGTCTCATATAAGCAGGAACCATTTAATTAAGGTTCTTACTTCAGAGTGGCATTTTATTACCTTTTCATGATATGCCCAGGTTCTTTGAAGTGGAAATGAACTGGGACTTTATGAGTCTGCCAGAAAATGGAGATCATAAACTTTTATGACGTCTTAAGTGGAAGAACATTTAATATCAACTGGTGTTAAAAAGCTATAAAACTCTTTGATATGCCTCGGGAATAGGAACTGCTCGAGATCAAAGAGAAAATGTTAATTAAGGAGTCATATTCAGGAAATGAGTTTTTGCTGATGTCACCTTATTTAATATACCTCCTGATAGGACATCTTGTTTGTATATTTTTTGTATTCAACAAGGAGGAGCTAGATGACATCAGAAGGGGTGTGTGAGAGAGACACAGTTTAACCTAGGACTTGTGTCTGATCTTAGTGACATACCATGTGGGGCTCTTAAGAAACAAGATCTACCTTAAGCACTGTAGAGGTAATACATTAGATAGAAACGATCTAAATGTATGTTGGTAGGAGTTTGTCTGTAGTTTTCCTTGTTTTTCTTTATGTGATTGTATGCTTTTTGATATAGTGTTCTGCGTTTACATTTTACATATTTTTATCCATTTTAGTAAAAATATTATTTTGAAAGACTGCCTGGGAGTGTCTTTGAAGTTCTTTTGTGTATGTGACATATAGAGGGTTAAGACTGACAAAAACTGTTCATAAGCTTAATGGTGTTACTAAACTGGGAAAAGGTAAGAATATACCTAAGGTCTTTTATAGAGTTTTAAGGGTTCAATTTTGGATACCTGGTTAGGTGGCCTTAGGCGAAAGATATCTAGCTTCCCCCCCGAAGAGCAGATTATCTGAGCCTGTACATTTGGGTATGCTAGCATAAGGTTCACAGTTTGAATCCCCCCAGAACTTGAGATCAAAGATAATTTCGGACCCACAAGCAGACAGGAGGGTTTCCTTGTCTGTTACCTGTTCACAATATTGCGCTCGTAGGTTGGCAGTGTGGGAGCAGAGGGTCTGACCTGCTGAGTGCGTTTGTGACAGTTACTATTTAGGAGTGTGATGACCTTCTCTTCCCTGGGTGTCCTCCATATGCTCTGGAAGATTGATTGTCCCGGGGCACTGGGCATCTGTTCCTGTTGCACCCTAATTGATCTGTTAATGTGATCCCTCATCTGATAAAAACGGAGTTTGTCCCCCTTGCCCCAACCAAACCTCTGCTGTGCTACCTGAAAAGAGATCACCAAGCCTGCCTGTAGTAGGTGGATCGGGGAAGTAATTCCTCTTTTTGCTTGTTGTTTAAACCAACTATCCTATCTTGCAGGTGGAAATTCTGGGTCATTTATCCACCACCTGTGTGGCCAAAGGAGAGCCTTTGTTTGTCCTCTTGAAATTCCCCTTCTCCAACCCTCTAGTACTGCTCTAGTTCCTGAGAACCTCGACTGGAAAAGCCTCATTTGTGAGGTGTGGAAGAGAGTTACCCTGAGTGTTAGTGCCTCATGCTCTTCTAAGTCTTGTGCCATGAGTTATATTGTGTATTACCCCAGAGCAGGGCTACCCTCATCTGGGCCGCCATCCAATACCTCTGTAAATTAGGAAACTCCAGGACCCTTGTGATTTAGGAAGGAAAAGTGCTTGCCTTCAAACTCTAGGTCTTTTTTACCGCCAGAGAAAACCAAAGAGCAGAGTCTGTCCCCTCTCAAGCTCCACCTGTGGTATTGCGCATGACACGCTGGAAGAGGTATAGTAGGCGGGGTAAAGCATTCATTTTAAGGGACTGAACACTGGCATATATAGAGAGAGCGGAAGCAGGGACCACCTCTTAAAGTCTTCTTTCAACTGTTTCTGAAGAGGGTTGTAATTTAAATTATAAAGCTGGGAGGATGCGTTCCCAAGTACTATTCCCAAATATTTCGTATGCGGTAAATCCTAATTCATGGGGAACTGTTGTTTGATGTTCTGGGGGACTTGATAGAGCGAAGACGAAGGTACTAAGCATGTACTATTTAATGTGAACCCTGCTAGTGCAGAAAATTCCTCAAGCTGCTGGAATATCACCGGCAAGGACTCTTCTGGGTCTGTGAGGTAAATGAGAATGTCGTCTGCATAAAGAGCCAATTTATGTGTTTTGGCCCCCATTTCAACACCTTTAATTAAATTATTTTGCCGTATTGATTGCACTTCTAGGGGCTCTATGAATAAGGCGAAAAACAATGTCGAGAGGGGGCAGCCCTGTCTAGTACCCCTGCCCAACCTAAAACCAATTGAAACAAAACCATTAGCTTGCACATACCCTCGTGGGTGGTGGTATAACCTAAAGGTGCCTGTCAAAAAGGGATCTGGGAACCCAAACCCAGAAAGGACCCTCTTCAGGAAATACCAGGAAACTTTATCAAATGCTTTTTCAGCATCTAAACTCAACAGTAGAGAGGATAACTTAATGTTGTTAATATGGTCTATAATATGGACTGTTCTTCTGAGGTTGTCTTGGGCCTGTCTTCCTGGGATGAGGCCAGTCTGATCGCAGTGTATTAGTTCAGGAAGAATTAATCGACTGCGGCGGGCTAAAATAGAGGTCAGGATTTTATAGTCATTGTTAAGGAGGGAGATGAGTCTATAGGAGGGGCAAAGCTTGGGGTCCTTTCTGGGCTTGTGTGTCACCGATATAACAGCCTGAGACCACGAGACCGGAACCCCACCCTCTTCATTAAATACATAATTGAAACTGGAAAGTAGCAACGGGGACACCACCTCCCGGAAAGTTTTATAAAACTTGGCCGGTAATCCGTCATTACCAGGGCATTTATTTATTTATTTATTGAATTTTGTTGACCCGGTAAGCCCACTGGGCCTAGAAGTCCCTTTTTCAGGGGCAACTGAAATTGAAACAGATTAAGCTATTGGTGGTATTTATAGTGAATGGGAGAAATTTGGCCAGGACACTGAGGAAATTCCCCTACTCTTTTTCGATAAGTGCCATGGGATCTTTAGCATCCACCTGAACTACCACCAATCCAGGCAAATGGGACCTCGGTTTAACGTCTCATCCGAAAGACGGCACCTCAGAAGTGTAGCACCCCCCTCATGCTGCACTGCAGTGTCATTATTGGGATATTAACCCAAGTGCCAGATGTGAGAACTGAACCCACAGCTCTCTGATCTTCCAGCCTCAGAGGCGAGTGTGCTACCTACTGAGCCACTGACGCTTGCCCGTTTTAATCCTCACCACCTCTGTTGCCAACTCCCCCGAAGTAATTGGCTCCATAAGGGCCCCCCTCCTGTTCCCTCAGCTGCAGAAGAGCAGCCTGGGCAAGGAACTCTGCAACTTTCTCATGACTGGGATCTCGATCTGCTGCATAGAGTTCTTGGAAGTAATCCTTAAATGCCTCTGCTAGTCCAGATATTGATTTCATTATCTGTGTTGTGGTAGGATGTCAGATCCCAGGTATGATTGCTCTGACTCGCTGTATTCTCAGTCGACTAGCCAGGAGTCTTAAGTGATCGAAGAGCACCCTCATAATAACTCTGTCGCAGGAATAAAAGCTTCTGCTCTATGTAATAATCCAAGAGCCCATTTAAGTAGTTTTACGCTTCTCACAAAGCTCTCAGCTCTGTCTGTGTCACCTTAATTTTTGCAGAGTTTCATGGATCTCAATCTGTTCCATTTTGTTGCACCTCCTCTTTTCTTTTTTTTTTTTTTCTTACCAGCAACTGCACAATTTCCCTTTTAAAACGGCTTCTCCTGTGGTCCTGCGGACACCTCCTGAGGCTTTTTCTCGGAAGTTTTGTTTAAATGCTCTGAATTTCTTCACTTTGTGATCCCAGCAATGAATATGTAGGCCAAAAGGAGCTTGGGGCTTCCACTAGTTCTAAATTTAAGAAAAATAAATATATCCTTGACAGCACCTATCTGCTCCTTTGGGGGTTAAAAATGCTCTATCCTTAAATATATTTGATGTGCTGCAGAGTAAAAAGTGTAGTCTCTGCGGTGTCCATAGATCTGCCTCCACATGTCAGCTAGTCCCATCTCACCTAATAGCTTACAGACCTTTCTTGCAACCTTGTGTTCCTTTCTAGGGGTATTCAAGGAGGTATTCAGCTGCGGGTTGAAAACCATGTTAAGGTCCCCTCCCACAAATTATGGAGCCCTCTGCCCAGTCCTGTAAAGTGGTGAAAAATGCCCGGTAATCTTGAAAGTCGACCCTGGAGGGAAGTATACATTATCTAGGGTAACCTTCATCCCCATATAGTGGCCCTTCATTAAAACATACTTGCCTTCCTTATTTTTCCACGTGTCTGTTATTTGAAATTGAACCCGTGTGGGGACCAAAATAGCAACTCCCCTTCTCCTCCCTTTTTTTATAAAAGTTTGTGACCGTGGCCCCAAACCCAAACTTTTGTAATTTGTCATGCTTCCCAGCTGATAGGTGGGTTTCCTGTAAAAAGATGAAGTCCGCAGTACTATGCCTTAAATAGGTAAGGATCTTACTTCTCTTTACAGGGTTTGTTAGGCCATGGACATTATAGGAGCACATTACTGTCTTGTATTTACCCACCATTGTGAATTATGTATGCCCTACTAAATATGCCACCTCTCCTCCACCTCCCTGACCAACTGTTACCTATGTTCTTCCCGTTTCAAACAGGCCAGTTTGATAAAATGAATAATAGACCCTTATGACATGGAAAACAAAATGTGCAAACTGGTGTCCTTCATCTCAGCACTTGAGGACACCTTAAGTTGTACAATTCAACAAGAGTAAAACTAAACTTTTCTTCCAAGGTAGGAAATCCCTAGAAACCAGGGGCTTCTATTCCCCACCCCCAGTGAAAGATGCTAGGGTAAGGGAAGGAGGGTCTGTCTACCTCTTTTTGTCGGAGGTGCCCCCTGAGTAGCCCGTTCTAATCGGCTACTCTGACTTATTCAGGAGTAGGTCCTAATGAACTGCACCGCAGATCTGTGCAGCTGGGTCCCACCTTCGACCCGATGCCCCCAAATCGCTCTATTAAGCGAGAGAGAGGAGAAATGCCCATTTCAAGTGTAATTCACGGGGCTTACAGAGAGATCCCCTGTACTCCCGCTTAGCAAGGGAGCCTTGTAAGGATTTAACCTGGGGGAGCGGGGGTGGAGATCTCCTCCCCTCCTGTCTACCATCAACTGTAGTATTAACCCAGTGGTTATATAAAATCTGCTTAAAACCTTTTCAATCTTATGAATGTACCAGAACAAAACCAGGATAACTAATAGAGGACCCCCCCCCACTTTAGGTCCATTAACCTGAGAATACAGACGGTAAACATAAAGCCCTGGTTATATAACCCTCCTGTTTGTAACTGGTCAAAGTCTGTTTCCTGTCTATTTACAGAAACACTCTGACCTTTCAGCCATGAGTCTGAATAGGAGAAAATCTCTCAACCATTTGTAATGCAGTTCATGCCCTGATTAACTGGACTTTGAAAAATAATATCTCTGGAAGTTTAGAATGAACCAGCCAACCAGTTTTAGTAGTATGAATCTCTATAGATAGATCCTCTTAAATGGCTTAAGCATGCTGTTACTTGATTTGCTCCCAATCGGAAGGACTAGAAGAAACAAAAAAAAGTTTTTCTCTCTGTCCGGGTTTTCAGGTAAGTACCTGTGGGAGTACTCAGCCCAGGAAACCACTCGCCTCCGTCGTGGCGTGTCCCTTATCTCGAGCAAGCAGGCTCGGCTGTCTCAGTGCTTCCCTGGCTGACTGGAAATCGGAAGCACCCTTTGTCCTCTGTGTAGCTGTGATCCAGTCCTGAGCAGCAATGGACCTCTTGATGCTACGTTCCGCATCCTGGGCAGGCAATGGCAAGCTTTTTGATTTTAAAGCTTCTAGGGCTTGCCCTGCTGAGTTGTACACTTGAGGTCCGTCTCGCCAGAAAATCTGGAGCTTCGCAGGATAAGGCGTCTGAAATCTTAACCCCTTCTCCCTTAAGGCTCTCAGTACTGGGAGATATTGTTGTCGAGCTTGCTACACTTCTGGGGCATAATCTTGGTCGAAGGACAGCTTGGACCCCAGGTATGTGATATCTTTTTGTGCCCAGGCTCTTCGTATTATGTCTTCTTTTGTTTTGAAACTGCTAAACTTCATGAGGATGGGGTGTGGGCGGTCTGCCAGGTCAGTGGGCTTCTGCACCAAGGAGCGATGTGCTCTTTCAATTACTAGATTATAAGTTGGGGGGAGATTTAGCACATCTTTCAGAAGATTCTTTAGAAATGCAGACATAGGAGCCGTTTCTGCTCCCTCACCAGTCCATACATTCTCAGGTTCTCCCGCCTAGTATGCCTTTCCAATTCCAGGCACTTAACTTGAAGCATTACTGATTGCTGGTATGGTGCCTTGATCGCCCGACCTATTTGAGTGTTTTTATTTTCTGTGGCCGAGATCTGTTGCTCGGCCTGGTCAAGTCGCTGCTCCACGTTGAAGATCTGTTGGGATAAATTTCGGAACTCCTTTTTTTTTTTTTATATTTATTCTTTATGCTTCTACCTCCTTGGCTGGGGGTGTTGCCTATGGTGCCCCTTTCAGCCCTGCGACCTCTGGCACCCCACTGGCAGCAGCTCCCATTCTTGACCTCTTCCTCTTGCACACAACCCAGGTCTCGACCCAATGGGTACGTACCCCGCACACTGTGGAGTTCCTGGTGAGCCGGGCTGGAGGGAGAATCCTTGATGCATCCGGTGTGATGCCGGTAGGCCGAGGCTTCATCGTGTCAGAGGATTCCTCCTTTTTCTCCTTTTTGCTTCTGGCATGGGCATGCAATGATGTCTGGGACTCCATCCCGCGCTCTCTTGAGCTACCGTGCACCACCACCTGGTTGCCACCAGGAGCCAGTGCTGCAGCGGTTCTAATCCCCCACCCTCCCCAGGAGAGGAGAGCTCTCCTCCGGACGCTCAGTACCCTCCTTCCCGGCCAACCCCCGGCAACCCGAGCTCGTTCCCAAGCCCGGGTCGCCAGTGTGGTTCGAGGTGTGGCGTCCAGTGCCTCAACCCTCTGCGCCACCAGGCCGGCTTTTGGAAATCCCTTTTTATTCACCCATTCTAGAGCTCCATATTTTAGCCAGTGAAGTTTTGAATCTGGAACGGGAGAGTTGCTCCAATTTCCCCCTCTGTGTTGTAGTCTGTCTCCTTGGTGCGTTTAAAGATGGCGAACAGCTGCGGCTTCGGGACTTTGGTGGTAATCCATTTGCATCCTGTTGCTGAGCTTTATTTTTGTCATTTTATTAGGGTGCTTTTCTCCGATTTGCGTCCTCTCTCCGACATATTTTAAAGTTTGAGGTGGATTAATAGTACAAATGAGGACTTTTTTAGTACTAGGGGGCCGGAACAAGTAGCTCAAGCTGCCATCGAGTCCGCGGCGGAACCGGAAGTCCCAAATTCTGAATATATTAACTAAAAAAAAAAAATAGAGGGGTTGTTCTCGACTCAGCATGATCAGACATGCTTCATGGAGGTCCTGGAAAACTATGAGTGAAAATCGCCTAAAAACTTGACTAATTTACAGTTAATCAGTTCTTTACTAGCTTATCTGAGAGTTGGAGTGTTTCCACATTGGCAGATGTTTTTTTTTTTGTTTGTTTGTTTTTTAAACCTGTTTCAAAATGGTTAAGCCTAAGCAGTCGATGACTCCGGAACCCAGCAAAAAGAAAGCGCAGCAGGAACAGGATCAGACACATGGCAGCAGAGCAGATCAGAGGGAACTGGGCAGCCTGAACCCTCAAACAGTACCTTGTAAATGGCACTGGGGGACTTAATTAGAAAAGTGAACACCCTCAGTACTCGGTTCACAACTATGGAAATGCAAATGGAGTTGCTTGCCACAGACGCAAAACTAGTTAATGAGTCGGCAAACCGGTCTGCAGCAGCAGTGGTGGGTATTATCACAGAGAACAAGCTTCTGCGCTTTCACCTATAGCACCTGGAAACTGGAACTCAAACGAATAGTATCCGTCTTCTAGGTGTGCTGGAGGAGACTGAGGGGGCGGACCTGCAGACATTTTTAGTTGATTTGCTAAAAGCCCATTTAGAGCTGGACTTACAAGGTTTCAATTGTAAGGTGTACGGGCTCACTCCTATGAAAAAGGCAGCGGTCAGCCAGCCCTGAATGATCATGATACTTACTACTGGCCCGCACATCTGTGAAGAACTATTCCAGGCAGCAAAAGTAAAGGGTCTGCTGAAACTGTGTGATGATGGTCTTTTTTTTTTTTTCCATTTTGAGCTCTCAGCTTTGTGACCCGGTAGCACCGAAAGGGTTTGACGCTGTCTGGGCCAGCCTTTGTACCCTTTTCATGCCTCATGCTGTACAGATGCCTTCACGCCTTCTTATTCATTATACTGGTAAAACTTGTATCTACGATCTGTCGGAGGCTGGCAAAATACTTGAACTTATTTAAAAAAAAAAGAACAAACCATCAGTCTCCACGGAGTCAGATGATGGTGCAGACAGACTGTAGACTATATTAATGTGCTTCTGAACACAGTAGTGTTTAAAATCTCTTGCAGTAGTATGTGCTTACATTAATTGCTTTACTATGCATGGACCTCTGTTAATGTTACGCATATGGAGAAAGGATGCTGGGGCAAAACCGTGGTGATTCTCTTTTAACCTGCATGATTTTTGAGCCACCTCTTGGGTATTGCTTTGGGTCTTGGTGGGGAGCAGCAAAGACCTTCGATGGCCAGTTCATTGTGGTGACCTACAGAGAGAAGTGCTTAATGCACTGTGTGTTCAATGGCATGTAGCGGACTCGAGCAAGACGCCCTGTCTAGTTGAGATGTTTTCAGTTATGTGATGCACATTTACAACTACGAAACTCTTAGCATGGCTATTGATGAAGTATGGTATGGTTATCCGGATGTTTATAGCCTAAATAAGGTCTAATTTTTTTCTATACTTGTAGACACCATGGGCCAGATATAGACAAATAGGCAAAGCAGAGCATAAAGGTTTGCACTGCACTTGCCCATTGCCCAGAACCCCGAGGGTGCTATAGTTAGTTAGATAGTGCACCAGCGCTATCCGACTGAATATTCGGCATGTCGAGGCAGCTTAAGCTGAGTAGCGCTACACCGACATGGATCCTGGCAGTGTAGGGAACAGCGCCCCCAGACCTGATGGCACTGGTAGCTCACAGTGTGCTATTCAGGTGGCACCATTCAGATGAGCCCATTGGACATGCAAGGCACTAAGGTGCCATTTGCATGCCCGTTATGGGCACAGTTGCATGGAAAGCAGGGTGGGCTTGTGCCCCTGCGACTGGCCCTGCCCCCATCCTGACTGCCTGGTCCCGTAAAAGTGGATCTATTCCCTGGTGTCTTTTGGCACCCGCACCCTCTGATCCCCATCCCGTGTACTAAGACATATTTCCCTGGTGTACAGTGGTACCCCCCTTCGTCCTCAAGTCGCCGGCCCTGGTAATATTAAGTAATTTCCCTGGTGTCCTGGTATCTAAGTGGTCCTCCGCCCTCCGATCACTGGCCCCTTATTAATGAAATACTTCCCTGGTGTCCAGTGATCTCCCGTGACCCTTATTTTGGCACACATTCCCTGGCTCCTAGTGGCAGTGTCCCCTCTGCAGCATAGGCAGTGACCAACCCAGCCTGTCACCCCCCCCCTTACCTAAAGTACCGGTGCCATGGGAGCACATATAGCGATTGGCACAACCCTCCTCTCACCACCTTGGCTGGCTGCCATATGCGAAGATGGAGAGCGTGCATACTGTCTATAGTAGACCTTATGTGCGCTCCTTTTACATTCCAAGGAATGTGCGCTCCCTGTCATCGCGTATGGTGGCCAGCTGAGATGGTGAGAGGAGGGCCATGCTAGTCACTGTATGGGCTACTGTGGCACTGGCACTTAAGGTAAGCGATGGTGGCAGGATGGGTTGGTCGCTGCCTGTGATGCGGAGGGTGACACTGGATGCCAGGGAATATGAGATAGAATATGGGGCCGGTGATCGGAGGGTGGGGGGACCACTGGACACAAGGAAAGTATATAATTTTAATGGGGCTGGAGATTGGAGGGCAGGGAGATCACTAGACACCAGTGAAGTATTTAATTACTATGGGGCCAGCAACTGGAGGACAGGGGGGTCCACTAGACATCAGGGACATATATAATTTTACCAGGGAAGGTGATCTGAGGACGGGGCACTAATTACCAGGGAAAGTATTGCTTTTACCGGGGACAGGGTTAGGGACCAGTAGGCACCAGGGACATTATTACTTTTACTGGAGGCGGGGATCAGAGGGTTGGTGCCACTAGCCAACATGGAGCAGGTGTGCTCCCCCAATCATGTGATTGTTGACTACAGTGACTCCACTGACCGCTAGGGTTGCCCAGAGTAAGTTGGGCTTTCTCTCGGCAGCAATTGCACAGTGCAAGGTGGCCTGCACTATTCCCTTTGTGCAGTGCCACTGCACTAAATATTGTACTGTGTTGGGATTCCTGCCCCTGCCCCTCCCTTTTCCCACTGCATACATTGTTTTGTTTGCATGCACGCTAACCCTTTCAACGCGTACCATAGCCCCCTTTGAATATTGCACCTGAGTGCAAACCTGGGCAGACACATGGTGATTACTGCCTGCTGGGCAAAGTTTTTATTATCTGGCCCTGTGTGTTTTATTGGTCTGCTTATAACAGTGGTTTATCAGTTAAGCCATCGAAGGGTTCACTTGTGACCAATTTCAAATTTTTGACATTTGTTAAACAAGTTTATTGAAATAGTTATCATCTTGATAAAGGGGGTGGGATTTTTGGTCCCTTGCAGGTTCCATCATCTCAGTATGTCACGGGACTTTTCAGAGTTGATTTCTTGCAATTTAGCTTAACATGGAAGATAAAACACCACTGGTTGACATTAGTGGGTGTTTGGCATCTGGAAGAACATTTATTACACTGTTATCGATAATCTCCATGGGCATGCTCCTCTTATGGGTAGAATAGAATAACGAGCATTGTATACTATCACTGTACGAACATACGAGCATACAAAGAAGCCAGCAGAAGAAGGCCATTTGATCTATCTAGTCTGCTCAGATTGCAGGGTATACAGCTTGAGCTACTGTCCCTGCCGTCCCTCCCCACACCTCCCATCCTCTCTACCCATAATCCGTACCTTCCCCCTATGCCTGTCCCAGCCTCTCTTAAAACTGCCCACTGTCTTCGATGAGATCACCTCTTCCAGCGCACATTCCAAGTGTCCACCACCCTCTCTGTGAAGAAGTGCTTCCTGACCTCCCTCCTAAACCTCCCACCCTCCAGCTTAAGACTGCGCTCCCTCGTGTTATGGTTGCCACTCAGCTTAAAGAGACTCTCCTTGTCCACCTTAATTATTCCTTTCAAGTACTTGAAGGTCCCAGTCATGTCTCCCCCCCCCCCTCCTGTCTTCCAGGGAGTACATGTTCAGTGCCCTCAACCTTTCCTCATATGCCTTACCCTGCTGACCAGCTATCATCTTTGTAGCGCTCCTCTGGACCTTCTCCAGCAGGTTAATGTCCTTTTTGAGGTGTGGGTACCAGTACTGAACCCCATACTCTAGATGCGGCCTTACCAGGGACCTGTACAAGGGCAGTATAACCTCTTCTCTCCTACTACTGATCCCCCTAGATATGCATCTCAGCATCTTGTTTGCCTTTGCTGCTGCTTTCTTGCACTGCATGGAGTGCTTCAGATCACTAATGATCATCACTCCCAGGTCCTTCTCCTCCTCTGATGCAGATATTCAAACTCCACCCATGTAGCACTCTGTCCTGGGAATCTTGGCTCCAATATGCATAACTTTGCATTTCTTGGCATTGAAGCCAATCTGCCAGATCCTGGACCACTTCCCCAACTTTTCCAGATCATCCTGTAGGTCATGTATCCTTTCAGCTGTGTCCACTCACCCGCAGAGCTAGGTGTCATCTTCGAATAGACACATTTTGCCCTTAATGCCATCCCCAATGTCATTGATGAAGACACGGAACAACACTGGCCCCAGCACCGAGCCCTGCGGGACCCCACTGGTTACCTCTCTGGTGCCAGATAACTCTTCCCCCACAACCACTTTCTGGGTTGTGTCCTTCAGCCAGTTTTCCACCCATCTGGCCATCTTTTCCTCAATCCCGAAATCCACCAACTTTCTGATCAACCTTTTATGGAGCACAGAGTCAAATACCTTGCTGAAGTCAAGGTAGAGGATGTCTACTGCTTGGCCCCTGTGTACTTTTCTCGTGACAGAGTCAAAGAAGTCCTCTTCGTTTGGCACAGTCTTCCCTCCATGAACCCATGCTGCCTCGCATCCTGGAGACCATGCTCCTCTTGATATTCCACCAACCTTTACTTTAGTATGGTCTCCATGAGCTTGCCCACAAAGGAGGTCAGACTGACTGGTCTGTAATTCCCTGGGTCATCCTTGGGACCACTTTTGTGGACGGGCACTACATGTGTGCTGTTCTCCAGTCGTGCGGTACCACGCCTGACTCTAGTGAACTGTTAAATAGGTCTGCCAGTGGCCCTGCCAGCTCCTCAGCCAGTTCCTTTAGTACCCATGGATGTACTCGGTCCGGGCCTGACGATTTGTCCACCTTCAATGCCAGCAGCCCTTCCCTCACTCTATCCTCCTCTATCACTATATCTGTGTTCTCCTCCTCCTCGCTCCTCTTTTCCCTCCTGAAGGCACTGGTCCGCCTTTCTCCCTGGTGAAGATGGAACAGAACTATTAATTTAGTATCTCTGCTTTTCCCTCATTATCCTCCACCCACTCCTCTCGTTTCTTAAGCCTAACAATCCCTTCCTTCTTGTCCCTTTTCTCACTTATATAGCGAAAGAAAGCCTTCCCTCCCTTCTTAATTCCTTCAGCTATCTGCAGCTGCTCTTGTGCCTTTGCTCGCTGGACGAACTTACTTGCCTCACTAGCCAATCTTAGGTGATTTTCCCTATCCACCTCTCTTGGTCTTCCTGAATTTTCTATAGGCCAGCCTCTTTACTGCTTGGGCAACCCCAGAACTGAACCAGCTGGGTGCTTTGCCCTTGTATTCTTCCCCTGAGCCTAACGCACTCATCTGTGGCAACCAGTATTCCTTCCTTAATGATGGACCATTGTTGGTCCACCCCCATATCTGCTCTGATGCCTGCCAGGTGACTTTTTAGCACTTTGCCCATGTTTCTGAAGTCCGCCCTCCTGAAATCCAAGATTTTGGTCTTAGTTGGGATGCCTTCCCTTGCCCATATCCAGCTGGAACCACACTGCTAAATGGTCACTTCAACCCAGTGACTCCCTGATCATTATTTCCTGTACATGCTTCCAATTTGTGAGCACCAGATCAAGAATTACCTCAACTCTTGTTGGTTCTGTGACACCCTGAGTCATGAACTCACTCTGCAGTCCTTCCAGGGTCACCTGACTCCTAGCACATGTTGTGGATGCTGTGCTCCAGTTCACCTTGGGCAGGTTGAAGTCCCCCACAATTACCACCTCTCCTTTCCCCGTAGCTTCCAATATTTGTGAGCTCAGTTCCCTGTCCCTCTCCTTATCCTGATTGGGTGGTCTGTAACCCACCCCCAACTTCACCTTTCTCCCTCTATTAGACCTTAAAGGGGAACTGTTATCAACAGGATTTCTTAATGTCCGAAAGCCCATAAAAAGCTAATTTGATTGAGCCATTGTGTTTATCTGTGAGTCTTTGCAGTCCAGAGTTATTCGTATGTAAATCACCCTGTAATTAAGAGCTGGTGACAGCCATATGTTTTGGGCTCCTGGCAGGAAATGATGTCACTGAGGGTCTAGGTCCTCCTTTGACTGTATTTAATCCAACAGGTTAAATAGGAAATTGACTGTTTTATTAAGCGTGTTTAAGGTGTTATTGCAACACTTTCTACATCTATTATAATTGTTGTGCATGTGTATTGGCACTAGTGAGTTAACACCTTTACATTTCAAACTGTTAGTAAAAATAATCCATCTGCAGGATTGCTTCAACCTCTAGGCTATACTGCCAGCTGATCATCAAAAACTACACATCTCAAGACTGGCTCTGTGTTGTGTCAACAGGTATTGGGGCCCCATATCAGTATTTCTAAACCCTGACTGTGTTCATGTCAGCACAGATTTCTAGGACTGCCACAGCACAAACTTCTGTCTTTTTCTGTTCCCTCTTTTGCAGCCTTTTCTGTTACAATTTCAGGTGTGAACTCGGGTCTACAAGATGCAAATGTGGCTATGTTCCAACTGGCCTGGCATCATGGGGCCAGCCTTGAAATGTGTAGCTTTTGATTATCAGCTGGCAGTACAGCTGTGAACAAGCTTCATTTATCCAGCAGAATGGGTTTTGAGCATGTGTTAAGATTCTGAAAATATCATATACTCTTTCTATCCAGATTTGACTTGAAAAGAAAAAAATAGGACACAATTCGCATTGATGGACAACATTGTTAAAACATGCATAACCTGAAATGCGTTATTAAAATATAGAATAATAGCTTGCAGTGGGGGGGAACCATTTGACAATATTGTCATATTGGTAAAAGGGAATGTTTTTTTTCTCTCTACTGTTCATATTCCCCGTTAGCCTTCCAGGCTGCATGCGTTGGGTAAATTATCTGTAATGTTAGTCTTTAAAGATGGGGGGATCCTCCCTATATTGTACTTTAAGAGGGGGTGTCGTGCATTGATCCTTTATAAGATTTCATCATCTGTACTGTATGTGTTATCCTCCTATGTATTGCATCTTGTAAGTTTTGCTTACAAAATCAATAAATAAATAATAAAAAAATATATATAATATAGAATAATATATGGGCGAGTGTGTGTAACCAGAATTTTACACACGTGTGGGATGCAACATAAACCCTGAGGGTTTATAAAGTATCACACACCAAGTGTGTGTGTGTGTGTGTGTGTGTGTGTATAAAGTTTTTACACACACACACCTATATATGTTTTATTTAATTAATGGTGATATTTTTCTCCCCTTTCAGCACAGTTCAGTTAGTGCAGCATTTCTGTAGAGACACACACGTGCACACACACACGCACACACACACAGCCTATCTTTCCCATTTGTTTTTTTTTTTTTTTTTTTTTACATTACAGTGGTAATGACATTCTGGAAAGTCATGGTCTGTCAGCATTGCTGCATAGTGTAAGACGCGCTCGAAGGGTATGAGCAGCAGGATCAACCAGATTTATTTAGTTTTTCATTTTCAAGGCAGGATCAGCTAGATCAGGGCTTGCATTAGCATGAGTAAAGTGGGGGTCAATTTGACCCTCTGCTTCAAATTTTGGGTGTCAGCTCTGAAAATCTCAGGGTCAGATATTTGCTGGAATGTCATTGTACTACATTACCTGCCACTTTTCTGCTAATGATATAGGTGCACATCTTTCAATATAGAGGGTCAGTGCTGAAGCATTAATTTTATTTTTGTGCTTCAAAATGCTCAAAAATTTCATTTGGGGACTTCAGTAGGGGGTTAACACAAGCCCTGTAGATAGATATTTAAAAATATTTAAAATCGTATTTGTCTTAACAGTGTGTGGCAAAGCTTTGAGTGCTGATACTGGTGCTTGGTAATGGAACTGCCATGTTGGGCAAGATGTTCAGCCCGCCCTCAGTGAAACTTCACGCCAGTTAGCTTTCTGTGGTGATGCTTGATTGACAGGTGTTGATTACAACCTCCTGGTTGTAACCACTAACATCAATTGGGAGGTTGTAACTGGAGATAAGTGTCTTTATTTGTATGTAAAAATGATCACCATTAATTAAAGAGTATGTTACTTCTTTTGATGAAGTTAAAAGTATAACCTTACTGAAATACTTTGGATGGAATGGGATTTCTAGGATCGTGGATATGTTGTTCATCCACACTTATTGGCATGTCCCTTTCCCCTTTAAGGATCTCCGGAAGTCTTCAAGCTGGCTCCTCCCATCCACCCAGGTGGTATAACCCTTGGTTCCGCCCCATGACGCCAGATCTTCCTTTCTGCTGTAAGATTCAGGTTGCCTCCTTCGTGCTTCCGCATTTTGTAGGCCCTGGCTTCAAAACCTTCGGTTATTCCAAAAATTAATCTAGTTCGCATTAGCGATCGCGACTGCTCTTCTTCGATTATGGAAGACAAGACTTCCCTTGGATTTCACCGGTGTTCGTGTGGCCAGAAAATGTGCACTGATCCCCACACTGTGTGTGTCTATTGCTTTGGTGTCTACCATGACACCTCGAAGTGCGATCTTTGTTTTGCATTTCACTCCAACGTCCTCGACAACCGTCTCTCACGTCTGAAGTTGGGGAGGCCAGAAAAACGCAACCCTTTGTTGAAATCAAAGGAGGCTTGGTGGGCCGTTTCCGCGGCCGTGGGATCAACCAAGCAATTGGAACGCATGCAAGCCTTCAAGGAGGAAGCTGCTTGGGCCGCGGAATCTTCCTCTTGGAGCGTCTTTGTTCCGTTCAACCTGGGCTCCACTTTCTCGGGTTCTTTCCAAGAGTTGTGTCAGTCTCTCCCGACTAAGGGGGAGGGTCCTGTGGGCATGCACTCCTCTCGGTCCTGTAAGCAGGAAAAGGACCCGAGATTGTCTCGTCTCGGCGAAGACGTTCTTGGGATCGGGAGAGATCTCGGTCCCAGGAACCGGCAGTCTCGACTTCGGTCGAAATTGCCTCTTCGGCTGCTGGCCTCTTGGCTTTGCTGTCTGGCCAGTCGACAGAAGTGTCGATTGACATTGAAATAATCATCAACCCGTTTGACCCCTTGCCGCCAACTCGGGTCGCCGACTCTCTCAATCAGACTCCGGTCCTTTCTTTCCCCGATGAGGAGACCCAGCCCGCTGGGAATCCCGTCGAGGAAGTGGTCCCCGACCCTGGGAAATCACCAGTCCCGCTAGTGTCTCCCGGGCCACCGAATTGGCCCGTCTGATCTCGATCGAGGTCTAGGACTCCCTCGACTGAGAGGCCGAGGAAGAGTCGCAAGCGCTCAAATAAAAGGCGACGCTATCAGTTGTCCTTGTCCTCCTCGGATGAGGAGAGGCTGTGGCAGAAACTCTAATGCTGTGAGGACCTCATGTGGCAACAGCTGATTTTGTCTGGGCACAAGCTGACCCCAGCTTCTACCCTGGCCATTACTTGGCTTTTGCCTCCCAGGCCGGAGCTGATTCCTTCGGAGCCGAATAAGTTGGTTCCCCAGCCCGTGTAGCTGGCGAAACCTTCAGTTCAGCATATTCTGGTCTCTCCACCTCTTGTGGTGGAACTGCCGCCCAAGCAGCCTGTGGAAGGGGCTCCTTCTAAGGGAGATAGACCAGACACCTGGCTTTCCCAGTGTCTTTCGGTCACT
Source organism: Neoceratodus forsteri (assembly GCA_016271365.2). Lineage (NCBI taxonomy): Eukaryota > Metazoa > Chordata > Ceratodontiformes > Ceratodontidae > Neoceratodus > Neoceratodus forsteri. The sequence continues at coordinate 506,939,594 of CM028129.1, forward strand.
GTCACCCCGGACCGCCCTCGGTCAGGTACCGCCCATTACGGAATATTACTTCCCAAGGCCTTGCGGCAGTCCTTGACCTAGCATCCCCCGGACAGGTGGGTTTTGGAAGTGGCCGGTCAGGGACTGGCTCTGGAATTCGAGCAGCACCCTCCAAGCCGAGCCTGCGCCCCTCGGGAGGAAAGAGTATCCATCCATACTTGGTTGGCTCTCCCAGACGACATTGCTGTGCTCCTCCTCAAGGAGGCAGTAGCTCCAGTGGTGGATTCTCCAGGAGACCCAGGCTTTGTCTCCAGGTACTTGCTGCTGCCCAAGTGGACTGGGGTCTGGCGCCCCATTCTAGGTCTGCACGACTTGAATCAGTATCCCAGGTCACGCACCTTTCGGATGGTCACTCTGTCCCAGACCATACCATCCTTGGAGCGAAACATATGATTCTGTTCACTGGATCTGCAGGGTGCGTTCTTTCACGTCCTAGTCTATCCGTCTCATTGGCAGTTCCTCCGTTTCAGAGCCGAAAAGACCCTATGCAAGTTCTGAGCCATGCCGTTCGGCCTGTCATTGGCCCCATAGGTCTTCTCCAAATGCATCACAGTAGTGGCAGCCCATCTCAGGCATCGGGTGGTCAGAATTTACTCCTACCTTGATGATTGGCTCTTAGCAGGTCCCACCCAGCAGGAGGTGGAGAGGTCCAAGGATCTGGCCCTCCAGACCTGCTCAAAACTTGGCCTCTTGATCAACAAGGCCAAGTTGGAACTCATGCCTTCTCAGTTGATGTGCTTCATCGGGGCAGAGCTCGACTCTCATCAAGCCAGAGCTCGGCTCCCGGCAGACAGGGCGGAGGTTCTGTCCTCCTTTGTGCAATCATTTCTGGTTGGGCACTTGCACCCTGCCCGGAACTTTCTGCAACTTGTGTGTTACATGGCGGCATGCACCTCCGTGGTCCGTTGGGCCCTGTGGCACATGCGCCCCTTCCAAAGGGAGCTGGCCGACCCAGTGGACTCAGCGCCACAGTCTTTTTGACCAGCTGATCACTGTAACCCAGAAGATGTGAGATGCTGTCCAGTGGTGGACTGCCCCAGACCAGTTGCAGGAAGGGATCCCGTTTGTCCGCCCAGAGCCGATGGCCATCCTGACAACTGATGCCTGTCTGGGCTGGGGAGCTCACATGGGGAACAAAAGGTCCCATGGGTTCTGGACCACTGAGGAGTCCCTATACCACATCAACCTGTTGGAGCTCAGAGCAGTCAGACTGGTACTGTCAGCTTTCGCTCCTCAGCTTCGGGGTCAAGTGGTTCAAGTCCACATGGACAATACCATAACCATGTACTACCTCAACAAACAGGGCGGCATGCACTCCTGTCTGCTCTGCAGGGAACGGCTCCGCATCTGGACCCTCGTCAGCCGTCTGTAGGCGGATCTCTTAGCCATTCATGTGGCAGGAGCCTCAAACCATCTGGCAGATGCTCTCAGCCGCTTAGGCGAGACATCCCACGAGTGGTCTCTCCATCCAGAGGTAGCTTACAGCCTGTTCTCCCACTGGGGCAAACCGATGGTGGACCTGTTTGCCTTCAGAGAAAACACCCAGTTGAGGCTGTTTTATGCCTGCCCCTCTCAGCAGGGCTCGCTGCAGGGCAATGCCTTCTCGAGGCCGTTGGCCCCAGGCCCCTTCTATACCTTCCCTCCATTTCCCTTGATCCACAAGGTGCTCCTCAAGGTGAGGAGGGACAAGGCGAAGATGATTCTGGTAGCCCCAGGCTGGCCACAGCAGTTCTGGTATCCAGATCTCCTCAGCCTCAGCTGCAGGCCCCAGGCTTCCAGCATGCCTGGAACTGATCTCTCTTAGTCAGAGGAAGGTATATCATCCAGACCTTCAATCCCTGCACCTCACAGCCTGGTACCTGAGTGACTAGAGTTCCAGGCTTTGGGTCTTTCTGAGGATGTCCTCACCGTGGTGGAGGCATCCAGAAAGGAACCGACCAGGAAATGTTATGCCTTCAAATGGAAAAGGTTTTCCATTTAGTGTCAGGGCTAGGGCCTGGACCCTTTGTCCTCTCCAGTGGCTAACAGGCTCGACTGCCTTTGGTCTCTGTCCAAAGGGGGTCTTCGGTCATTGACTCTTAGAGTGCATCTGGCAGCCATCTATGTTTACCTGGCGCAGGACGGTTAGCCGACATTGGCGCAGGAGACAGTGGTCGGGCGCTTTTTCAAAGGCCTGGATCACGTATCCCCTCCGGTGTGTGAACCTCCATCTCCGTGGATGGGCAAGCCATTTGAACCAATGCACAAGTGTGCGTTGTCACACTTGTCGTGGAAGATGGCCTTCCTGGTGGCTGTCATGTCTGCCAGAAGGACGTGGCGCTCCAGGTGCTTTTGGTGGACTCCCCTTATCTGGTCTTCCACAGGGACAAGGTTGTCCTACGCCCCCACCTGAAATTCCTTCTGATGGTGGTGTCAGAGTTTCACCTTAACCAGGTGTTAACTCTGCCTGTATACTACCTTAATTACACCTCGGAGGCCGAATAGAGGCTCCATACCCTGGACCTGAGACGAGCCATTTGCTAGTACAAGGAGAGGACGGCGTAAATTTGGGGAGAGGTTCACCAGCTGTTTGTCACCTGTGCTGAAGCCGCTTCTGGCAGACCTGCAGCAAAATGGACTATTGCAAGGTGGATTACATCTTGCATAAGTCTGTGTTATGATTTGGCGGGCATGGAGCCTCCCAGAGGGATAAGAGCTCATTCTACCCTCCATACTGCTGCATCAGTGGCTGCTTCCAGGGACATCCCTATCCAGGAAATCTGTCGGGCTGCTACCTGGAAGTGAGCAAACTCCTTCATTACCGCATCGACCTTGAGTCACGCCAGGATGCTGGTTTTGGGGCCTCAGTTCTCCAATCTCTATTTCCCAAGTGAGTATCAGTGGGGTGTGAGCCTTGCCTCCTCCTCCCGGAGAACTGCTAGAAGTCTGCCAGTAAGTGTGGATGAACAACATATCCACGATCCTAGAAAAACAGGTTACTCACTTGTAACAGTAGTTCTAGAAGTGGTATATGTTCATCCACATGGACCCACCCGACCTCCCCGGCTGCAGACGCACAAGCCTGGCTTCAAACGGGCTTAGATCTGGCGTCATGGGGCGGAGTCGAGGGGTTATACTACCCAGGTGGGTAGGAGGAACCAGCTTGAAGACTTCCGGTGATCCTTACAGGGGAATGGGACATGGCAATAAGTGTGGATGAACAACATGTACCACTCCTAGAACTACTGTTACAGGTGAGTAATTGTTTTTTCTATCGTAACAATGCCAGAATTGTATTGGATTATTAGGAGGCAGTATAGCGCAGTGATTACTGGCACTGAGCTACAAACCTGGAGACCTGAGTTTGAATCCCACAGCCCTCACTTGCATACTGTGCGACTCTGAGCAAGTCACTTAATTTCCTTGTGTTCCTAGGTTGCAACTGGAAACACGCTTCAGCTTAGTGTGTCTTTCCTGGTTAAACAATTTCCCTTATTTTTACTAACAGTTTGAAATGTAAAGGTGGTAACTCACTAGTTTCATTGCACATACAAAGCAAATATTATAAATGTAGAAAGTGTTGTAATTACAATATCCCATTCCATCCAAAGTATTGCAGTAAGAAACTGTTATACATTTAACTTCATCAAAAGAAGTAAAATACTCTTTTAATAAGGCATATCAGATTATGCATGTTTTAACAATGTTGTCCATCTATAGTAATTATGTCCTGTTTTTTTCTTTTCAAGTCAAATCTGGATAGAAAGAGCATGTTTTCAGAATCATAACACATGCTCAAATAGTTTTTACTGTCTTTGTCCAGGAAAGGTACACTGAGCAACAGCTTCTTTCCAGGTGTGTTGTGGGAGCACAGGGAGGTCATGATGCCAGGCCAGTAGATACGTAGCCACATTTGCATCTTGTAGACCCGAGTTCACATACAAAATTATAAAAGAAAAGGCTGTAAGAGAGGGAATGGAAAAAGACAGAAGGTGGTACTGTAGCGGCCCCAGAAATATGTACTGACATGTTCAGTTGGCAGTATTTCCTAGATGTTAAAGCAATCCTGCAGATGGATTATTTTTACTAACAGTTTGAAATGTAAAGGTGATAACTCACTAGTTTCAATGCACATACAAAACAATTATTATAGATGTAGAAAGTGTAATAACACCTTAAAACACACTTAATAAAACAGTCAATTTCCTATTTAACCTGTTGTATTAAATACAGTCAAAGGAGGACTTAGACACTCGGTGACATCATTTCCTGTCAGGAGCCCAAAACATATGACTGCCACCATCCCTTAATTACAGGGTGATTTACATATGAATAATGCTGGACTGCAAAGACTCACAGATAATCACAATGGCTTAATTAAATTAGCTTTTTATGGGCTTTCAAACATTAAGAAATCCTGTTGATGACATTTCCCCTTTAACTGAACCCATAATGCCTCCACCTCTCCTTCCTCTGACTCCTCCCACGTGCATGTTATTACTTGCCTAATATAAACTGTCACCCCTTCCTGACTACCCTGTCTCTCCTGTATAGTTTATATCCAGGGATCGCAAGGTCCCAGTCATGGTGTTATGATGCCCAAGTCTCGGTTACTGCAGCTATGTCCACCGTCCTGTCTGCTACTAGTGCCTGCAGGTCGGCCATCTTTTTTCCAAAACTCTGTGCATTCAAAGACACCACCCTCCACCTAGAATCTGACCTTCCTTCTCTTTCCTCTGTTCTTCTATTCACATTTATCACGTCTGTGTGCACTCCTCCACGTACCCTTGTTATGTGTTCCTCACCTTCTCCATCCTTTGCCAGCTGTGTTCTTGCCACTTCCACCTCCTCCCTCCATACCTCTTCCATCACTGTGGGGGGGGGGTCACTGACCTCCTCCCCTCGGAGTTTGTGGGCCTGCATGCCCGCTGCCCCCCCTCAATAGTTTAAATTAAGTGTAGTGGTTATCTATTCCCCCAGTTTGTCCTGGGGTACCCTCAAACCCTCCCTATTGAGATATAGCCTGTCTTGTGAAAAGAGTACTTTGTTTGACCAGGTCTCCTCCCAGTCCCCAGTACAGATAATCATCTCCTCCCTGTACCATTTCCTCAGACAGTCATTAAAATCCTCTGTTCTTCGTCTTTTGCTGGCTGTGCTGACCCTTGGTACTGGTATCACCTCTGGGAAGGCCAGTGAACTTCCTTCCTCCCTGCAGATCTTCCTTAACTCCCTGAACCTACTTTGCACTACCTCAACCTCCTCCCCAGCTAGGTCGTTGGTTCCCAAATGTATAATTAAAATTAGGTTTTGCTCCAACCTTCCTTACTGTTTCCCTTATTCTTGGGCCCAGCTTCCCTGCTGTCATCCCTGGCATACAAACCACCCTCCTGCTTGCATTTGGGTCCCCTTTCCTTCCCCAGTGAATATCTCTAATTATGGAGTCACTTATGATTGCCTCCCTTCCATCCCCTGCACCTGTGCTCCCTGTCCTTCCTTTCTTACCTTTGGTTCTTGCTGTTTCCTCACCTAACTGCTCCCTCTGCACCCTGGTGAACTTATCTCCACATCCACAATTTATCCCCTTAACTGTTTCTCCATCTCCCACTCTGCCCCTCCACTTCTAACTATCTGTATCTGCTTTCAGTTTTCCCTCCCCTCTTCCTTTCCTTTTCTCTCCCTTCCCCCATCCTCCACTCCGTTTTGCTTGCCTCCTCTTCCATGTCCACCCTAATTAGTTCCCTCTCCTCTTCCCTGTACTCCTACTCTCAGCCCTTGCTCAACCTGACCTCATACCTCACCTCCTGCTGCCCCCTCTCTCCTTCCAGACAGTGGAGCAAATCAGTTCAATAAAAGCACCCCTTCTGAATGTCCTGCCTCTGATGCTACCCTCGCATTCCCACCCCTTCCCCATACCACTTGCCATTCCTCTACCCTGGGCTCCCCAGCCCTCTGAGGGAGAGATACTCCTGTGTGATGAGTGGTCCTCCCCACTCCCATCCCCTGCCTGTTTATCTCCCTCCCTCCCTTGTCATCACCTATCTGCCTTTCCCTCCACTGCTCTGCTCCTCTGACTTCCCACACCATCCTCCCCAGCTCCCATCTGAGCAGCCTTATTTCATCCCATAGCTGCTCCAGGCTCTTACACACAGGACAGCTCCCTTTACTCTACATCACTCCCAAAAAGACTGCTGCCCCACAGCTATTGCAGTTTACCACTCTGCTGCTTCCCATACATCTACCTATTCTCCTAAAGCCTCCGAGTCCAGCTTCTCTTAGCCTCCAATTATACATAATTATAAAATATCAGCTGATGGAAATAATTTCTTACCACTCAAAACAAAATATATGGTGTACTTCCAACATTTCTCTTACTCCCTTAACCTTACATATGTAACCCCCACCCCCCTGCCTTTTTGCAAACGACAGGTGGTATGCTGTTTGAATCTGACAGCAGTACCAGGTGGGGACTGGGTTCGGGGAGGAATAGGTTACTTGGCACAAGGCTAGGTTTGGCTACTCTGCACAGGGGCACCCAAGTAATTCCGAACACAGGAAGCAATAACTGTAATGTCCAATACCAGGAATGGGTTTCTAAAGTGTGGCTTTTATTCACATCCAAGCAGAACAAACAAAGCATAGACGGACCCCCACGGGGCTACACTTCTGGTAATGCAGATTAAAAAGAATCAGGAGTGCTTCTTCAACACTTCAGCCCTCAGGCTCTGAACCCACCGGGCACACAGCCCGGACTTGCACGCTGCTTTGGGTACACAGCCCGAACTTGTACACTATTTGGGATTCCCAGGCTCGGCTCCCTTGCCGACCACTCAGACACCTTCCATATGTCATGGAAACCTTTTCTGGTGGCTCCCTAAACCACCTAAGAGCACCTCAGCTCTATCATGGATTTTTCCTTTTAATCCCACGTCTGGGTACTTTCCTCGGGCACTGGCCAAGTACCTGACAGAAAGTAAAGGTGCCACAGAGCAAATCCGTAGAGGTGAATTTGGTTTCTACTGATGGGGGGGCCTCCCAACTCTCGCTTCCACAATTCATACCCAACCATTTCTCTGGACATTAAACATCTTATTCTGTAAAGCTTGGCAATGTAGATTAAGGCTAAATGTTTGTCACATTTCCTCTGTTTGTCTTGCTTTCCCATTGTGCTGGACTTGAACATACTTTTACTTGGCTTAGCCCATTGCCCTAGGCCTCCCACTGATTAAGCAGTCCAATCCCCACTTTACTTTACTCTTTGTGCTGGACTTGAACCTACTTGAATTAACTGGCAATGTCTATTACACTAGACCTCCTACAAATTAAGTAGTCCAATCCCCACGTTCCAACAGTTCAGGTGAAAAAACTTAGGCCATATGTCAGAGCTAACTCACCCTTTGGTTGCAGGTGCCCCACAGGCGATCCCTCACAGGAATTTCTCTTCCACAGCTTCTGGTGCCATGGCACAACTGAAATAAGGCAGCTTCTTCCTTAGCCAGAACCAGGAGGGTTGCCCTGGAAGACAGGCAAACTTTTCCACCCCATCCCCTCAGGGATGGGGCACATGACCAGTAACAGCGTCTCCACCACTTCACAATCAACTTACTGTGTTCCTCTTCTTCGTGAAACACACACCCCCTTACAGCAGCTCTAAACAGAGCTTGAGGCTCTGAGAGCCTGATACAGACTGCTGTGCTGCCTCTCTTCAAGACTGCACACAGACTCTGTTCAAAAATCCCCAACATTCTATCCTAACTTTCAACTGCAGCATTCCAGTGTGGCTCATGCAGCTGCGAGAGTTCTATGGTGATGTCATCCCTCAGTCTCAGCTGAGACTGAGAACAGAGTGAGACAGCGTGAAATCCATTTAACTGGAGTTTCACAAGCTGCCTTCCCTGCCCACCACTAGGTCTTACTGGGATTCTAGTAACCCGGGGTAACAGGGGGGTTACACATAAATATATACATTTCTATTTCACATATATCCTATCTTATCCAAATAAACAATTACTTATTAAGACTCACTAACTCTTCTACTAATACAGTATTTCTATTACCTATTGCCATTACACTTAGGGGAGGGGGGAGGAAATGAAGAAAACAGAGCAGGACATGGATCTGGGGATCATAATATCCAGCAGCCTCAACGTAGGGAACCAGTGTAGCAAAGCAGTGGGGAAAGCACACGGAATGCTGGCATGCATAGGGAGAAGCATCTCCGGCAGAAGGGGGGAGGTACTGATACGTCTCTACAAAGCCATGTTGTGAATGCACTTAGAGTATGAGGTTCAGTTCTGGAGACCACACCTATGCAAGGACATAGAGGGCTTAGAGTTCAGAAAAGAGCGACCAAAATGGTGCAGGGTATGCAGGGGAAACCATATGATCAGAGGTGTAAGGAGCTGGATTTGTACACGCTGGAGACCAGGAGGGAGAGGGAGGACGTGATTGAAACTTTTAAATACGTAAAAGAGATCAGTAAAGTAAAGGAAGGGAGTCTACTTAAAAGGAAGGAGGGGGCCAAAACAAGAGGGCATAGCATAAGGTTACAGGGTGGAAGATAGAAAGGGAATGTGTGAGGACAGTTCTTCACAGAGAGGGTAGTGGAGGCCTGATACAAACTGCCGGAAGAGGTGGTGGCGGCTGATTCAGTGGAGGGATTGAAGAGGGCATGGGACAGACATATAGGGTTGTGGGGGAGGGTCAGTGACAAGAGCTGTGAGTAAGGGGAGGGCAGGGGCAGACTTGATGGGCCAATGGGTCCTTTTCTGCTGACATGATTCTATGATTGCTATGCTGTGAACAAAGCATATTGTTTACTTGTGTTTTGCACTGTGAAAAAGGAATAAAAAAAAAAAAACTAAAAAAACGAGTTATGTTGCCTTTTAATGTACGTTAATGCCTAAGAGTGGTCTGGTTCTGACACCGTAAGAATGTGAGACCACGCTTACAACCGTGGGAGTGGCATCAGCATCATTATTAATAGGTTATAATTTGCCATTATAACGACGGACACATGGCAGGTTCTCCAGTGCACAGCTCATGCTCCATCAGCTACGCAGCAAACCCCACAAGTGCTATGAATCTTTTGTTAAAATAAAGAGAAGTCATCCTGTGCTACTGTGCCAGTCTCTTATGTGTGAGCTCACCTCACCAAGTTCTAGTGTAAGTAAACTGCTATCCCACAGAAATTCAAAACTGTAAAATTAGAAGTAGAAACCATGGCGACCTCTGAATTATGCTCATTTCAGTGTCACCATAATAACCAAATTTTTTGTTTGTTCTATATGTACTTTTATGCTTTTTCCATGTTTTTCCCTTGGGCGTCCCGGGACCATGGCAGACAAGGCAGTGCATGCATGTGGAGGCACACACACACTCTGGGTACTGGCTTGGGCCCTACCGCCCCACCCCTGGCTATCTCCCAGGCCCCCCTGTAGCCCGAACTGCCATCCGTCCTCCACCGGGTGGCATCCAAGGGCTGGGGGAAACCTCTCATCCCTCCTCAGGAGAGGAGAGCTGCCTAACGGCAGCTCAGTCCTGCTCTTCACCCCCCCCCAGCTAATCCCCGGGAACCTGGGCTCGTTCCTTGAACCCGGTCGTTGGCGTGGTATGAGTTGTGGCGTCCAGTGCCTTCACCCTCAGCGCCACCTTGCCGGGCTAACAACCATATTTTGGAGCAGCTCCATTCTTATACTACTCACAATACTTTGTAGTTTCTGCACATTTTAAAGAGTAGTAAATCCACAGTTTATGTTTATCTTGCTACATTTGACTAGTGTATTCAGTGTTCTACACGCAATTTTTAAAAACATTTTGTGTACTTTATTAAAATTTATGATACGGTAACAAACAGCACAAGACAAAAACAAACAACTATAACACACTAGTCAAATACAATACAACAACATAGTGTACAGTAAGCCCCCTGTCCCACCTGAAATGACCATCATGTACTGTGAAACCATGCCCGAAGGAGAGGCAACCACAACATCATCTTATTATGATATAGCAGTTAAAAAAACAAGTTGTAGGTACAGGCAGCTGAGGGAAATATAATACCTGAAAGTAAAAACATACAATTCCTTCGTTTATATGGGCTTATTGCCCTAGATGCCGTCAGGTACTCCACACCATGACCCTCGCTGTAAAAGTAAGAGTTTGTAAAGGCTCTCATCTAGCTTGGAATGTATTTTATTTACTTACTTAAACGTTTTACCAGAAAAAGTATACTGAGAAGTGTTGCTCGTTTCCAGGTGGTACAGGGATGTGGTAACAGTGCAAGAACATGGTATCAAACAATCAAAATACATAAATCAACAAATAACATGATAATGAAAGTAACTACAAGGTACAATTATAGTAGCAATCCAGCAACCAACAAAAAAGGAAAAGCAGTAAAAGAGTTGCAGAGTGCGTCACGGAGAATTCAGTGTGGCAGTATTCAGGTGAATACCGAGGTGAGAGGGGACAACTGCAGGAGGGGAAGTGAGGCTATGAAGGTGAGAGGTGATGGTACGGCAGGATGGGGCATGTCCGACAGAAGGGAATTCCAGATTTTGGGGGAAGCGATGGGGGAAAAGGCAGCTTGTCTAATGGAGGTGGACCTAGAAAGGATGGCCAGAGTTCTGGGGTTAAGATTTCGTAGCGAGTAGGTGGAGGGGAGAGGGAGAGATAGGGAGGGAAAAAACCAAACCAGTGATTAGCTACGAAATTGGTGGAATGGGAGGGGAAAGAGAGAGATTGGTAGAGGTCACAGTGGTGGGTGCGGAGGGGGCGGTCGAGCAAAGTGTCAGAAAGCATGGAAGAGGGTGTCCAGTCTGGCTAGGGAGGTTTTGTGAGCAGCGCTGTAGACTACATCACCGTAGTCAAATATTGGGAGGATCATTTTTTTGGACAGATGCTCGTCAGGCTGGGAAGGGGCTACATCCACAGTTTCTGTACAGGGCACTAAGTTTAGGGTGCACTTTTTTATGGATGGCATCCACATATTCAGAAAAGTAGAGGTGTTGGTCCAACAAAACCCTGATATACCTGAAGGAGGTAACATCCTCAAGCATAGTCATGTCAGGGGTGTGGAAAGAGGGGAGTGAGGGGAGCCTATGGAGTCTCTGCCTTTTGCCAGAGGTCATGAAGACCGTCTTCTTGGTGCTCAGGAACAACTGGTTTGCTAGGAGCCAGAGCTGAACTTTACTGAAGTCAAGCTGGAGTCTGGACTCCACCTCAGAGGGGGAGGGACCAGAGATATACAGGACGGTATCATCTGCATACATATGGATAGAGGAGGAGGAACATACAGCAGGGAGATCTGTGAGGAAGATTGAGAATAGGAGCGGGCCAAGGACAGAGCCTTGTGGTACACCAGTGTTGATGGGGAGGGCCGGGGGATAGAGAGTCTCCATCCCTGACTATTTGAGACCTGCTATCAAGGGGGAAGTGAGGCTGTGAAGGTGAGAGGTGATGGTACGGTGGGATGGGGCATGTCCGACAGAAGGGAATTCCAGATTTTGAGGGAAGCGATGGGGAAAAGGCAGCTTGTCTAATGGAGGTGGACCTAGAAAGGATATGAACCAGTTTGTGGCACTGGGTGAAAGCCCGACTGAGGAGAGTTTATTGAGGAGGAGGGCATGGGAGACCATGTCAGTCACCTTGGCTAGGTTGACTGAGATGGCCAAGGTGATGAGTCACTGATCCATGCCAGTGAGGATGGAGTCAGTTAGCCTAAGAATGAAACCTTAGGATGTTATTCAGGGCAGCAATTGTTTTCTCAGCATTGAGGGCAAATAAGATTTCCTTATGCCACTCTGTAAATGTAGGGACTTCTTCGTCCTCCCAGTGACACATAATTAAGCAATTTATCCCTCCAGAGTGTGGGTATAATGGAGGATTTACCACGGCTGGTGCCTCGTGACCGAACCACACCAGTCCTGTTAAGTCCTCCAGTATACCCACACCATGGAGAAATAAATTGATATTATACAATGGCAAATGTTGTTTTATTTAATTTTTTTTTAGATATTTTGTAGCTGACTGAGGTCTTTACGGTTGGAAGGAGGATGTCATTTTTTTAATATTTACCGCTGCATTTTAGCAAAGCGGCGACAGGACAAATGGCGGCAGTTTCAATTAAAATGAAAGCGACCGGACTGGCATGAGATAAGGTTGGCTGGCACTTTTTCCCCGTGGGTACACTGGAAGATTTACCATGCTGGGAAAGGTACCAGAGAACCAATCAGGATGCAGCATTTGGCACATTCGATTTACTCCATTGTATAATTGTCAGTTTGGCCACAGCTGCAATAAGGATTACATGCCCTTTCCTCTGATCAAAAACCTGTTCTCTAAATAAACCCAGTAGACAAATTTCTGGGGTAAATGCATCTTGGAACCCTAGGAGGGGGTTGAGCCCATCCCGTATGACAGACAAAAAAGGCTGAATTTTATCATACATCCAAAGAATGTGATACAGAGTGCCCAGCATCTGATTGCATCTAGTTCACAAGTCAGCATCTGACAACTTCATATTAAAAAGATGTTTGTGGGTATGGTACATATTATGTAAAATCTGGAAGTGTTGGAGGCCGGGCCTATCTTGTTTTATATACTTATTCATGTCAAACCAAACATGCCTCCGTTGTTCATCAGGCACCAAACTACCGTATTTACTCACGTGTTAGCCTACCCCCCAAACCCGAGAGACAGTTTTTTAAAATATTAGTGACCTGTGTATAAGCCGATCCCTTTATCTGCACACATCTACGATGTAGTCAAACAGTTCAAACATATGGTACTATCAAGAATCCACTGATTGAAGGCTTGCCGTGGTTGAACAGACCCCATTCCAAAGGTCATGAGGGCAAGACTCGGAGCCCTCCCCCAATCGACCTTAGAAGAGTGAGTGTTTGTATTGTACAACAGCTTACGGTACCTGCTGCTTTCACGTCGAGAATTTCTGACATTGAGCCCTTCCCCCATCCCCGAACACCCAGATCAGCAGCAGCAGCCACTGAAGCAGCTCCAGACTCACATGCTGGTACCTGCTGCTTTCACGTCAAGAATTTCAGTCGACCGATCGTCTGTACTGCTGTATTACACTTGGGAACTTTAGAGGGGTGAGTGTTTGTAGAGTGAGTTACTCCAGCACTGTATGTTGTTAGAGAAGGGAGCCTGAATATAGGATCTGTGTGCCCTATAGTCTTCAGTTGACACACTCCTTGACCTCTTAATCCTCTTGGTAATCTTTGCCTTTTGTCCCCCTTCACTTTTCTGGCAGCCACGGGTGAACAGAATTAAATTATTTATTGACTTGCGTATAAGCCGAGGTACTATGAACCTGACCAAAAAAAAGGGTAAAAAAAACTCTTCTTATACACGCGTATATACGGTAAGCTGATTGCCCAATAGTCACATTTACCTGTCAGCCTCTATGGATTTATCTGTTGAAATACCGTGTATAGTCTAGAGACAGCATGTGGCCCTTGTGCTGCTATGACTAATTTATCAAGCTGCGATCCTTTCCCTTTGTTCCACGGTGGAGGGCCCTAAAATTGTAACACATAATGTTGAAGTTGTGTAAAAGGCAAAAGTATCTGGCACTGAGATTTGTGTTTTGGAATGTGCAGAAAGAGATAAATGACTCCCGAAGAGTAAATGGTTCACTGTAAGGATGGAATGGGGATCAGTCCCCAGTGTACGGAATTCAACACTTTACCTCATCTGGAAATTCAGGGTAAAAACAAATGGTTGTAAGTAGTCTACTAACAGAGTGAGCAACAGTAGCTTACACATTTCTTTGTGCGCTAGGATTGACTGACTACATTGTGGGGGTAGCTTGGAGAGGTTGCAGTACTTTGGCCATGGGGAGGTATAATAAAACATTAGGATCAACCTCGCCCTCTTGGCATTAAACTTCCTCAGTTCGTAGCCATTGCGGTCTAAAGTCGATCCTCTCATTATTATCTTGAATGCCAAGCCAGTGCAGATACTTGCTGCCATGCAAGGCAGAGTAATAAATGAAGTTAGGTAGGTGTATTCCTCTCACCTCTTTGAGCTCGGTGAGCTTTAGATAGCTCTGACTGATTCACTTACCTTTCCAAAGAAATTGAGTATTGAGGGTCTGTAGTGATCTTAACTAGCTCAGGTGAAACACTAAATTCAACATATTTAATGAATATAGTATTTGTGGTAAAATATTCATTTTAATGATGTTAAAATGTCCTCAGAGGGAGAGGGGCCGAGATTGCCAACACAATAAATCTTGTTCAGTCTGACATATCGTAGGATCCAAATTTAGGCTTTTAAAGGGGAACTGTCTGCAATAAGAGCCTCGCTCCCAAGTGTGAGGCTTATACTAATTAGCCCTTTATGCGCAGAAACACTTTTTATTACTCTCATTACTGCAGTGTAATAAATTGTATCAGGCTAATTTCATTGACTTGTAAGCTGACATTGACTGTAACCAGAAATGCCAGACTCCCCTGCTGCTGACATCAGAGGAAAGCTGCAGCAGTGGGAGATTCAATAGCCCGCAATGAATGTCAAAGTGTTTTATAAGCTATAATCTTCTGTTTGTTGGTCTGCTGTTTTCCTGGGTCTATGTACCGTCACAGAGGACTGTACTAAGCCTCTTGAGCACAGCAGAACCAGCAAACATCTGAATTTAGCTTACAAAATCTTTAACATGTATACTGAGGGCTCCTGAAGGATATTGAATCTCCCAGATTTGCAATCCTTCTCTGATGTCAGTTGCAGGAGATTCTGGGATGTCTGGTTACGTGAAATGGCATCTTAGAAGTCAGCAAAATTAGCCTAATGCATTCTACTGTGTTGCAGTAAACAGTAAGTAAAACAAAAAATGTTTTTGTACACAAAGTACAAATTGGGATCAGCCTCACACTTGGGTGTTATTGCTGACGGTTCCCCTTTAAGTTCAAAACAGTACCTCGAAACTTTAATGCCCAGGTATGTCAGTGCTTTGTGTTCCCATTGTAGTCCCAGAGCTTGGATATCTTGTCTTGATACCTGATTATTCAGGGGTAGTATGTAGGTTTTGGTTATATTAAGTTTTATAGGAGGAGAAGGTACTGAAAGGTTCAATTATTGTAAATGCCGCGGGAATGAAGACTACAGGATTTGACACGTGTAGCAGAATATCATCTGAATATAAGGACAATTTGAATTCCTGATTCACTAAGTTAATCTCTTTACCTTTTCCAATTGTTTTATTTTTTAAATTTTTTTTTGCATAATATTTTTATTGCTTTGTAAGCATACTCACAAAGCAAAAGTTTACAAGGAAGGATGACACTCCGAGTTAAAAAGCAGCAGTTTACAGTGGTATACAGAGTAGTAAGCATCCTCCCACTATTGTACAACAAGGGGGAAATACAGCAATAGACATATTTTATTAGAAAAAAGTAATCCCAAAGCCTGCAGCTTAAATGGAAGGGTCCACAAGCACCACCTCGTCAGACTATTTCCAAATCCTGATGGTGCTCTTTAATGTCCATCGTAGAATTATAAGCAGGGCTTCACAAAATATAATAACAATTCCAAAAGGAATATCAACAAAAAAAAATGCCCCTCACGTCTCAATAAAACAGAATTACCCCATCCTGTACTCTCCATCAAATATACATTTAAATCACTATACAGACAACTCACAAGACAGAAATGAGCATTCAAACAGATAATACGAGGGCTTCAATAGTCCATACAGTCCAACATTTTATCTTTAAAGTAGAAGCAACTCAGGTCCCTACATCCCAGTACTCACTTCACCTATAAGGCCTCAGTCAAAACTCATTCTCCCTCAGAAGAAATGTCATATTCAGTAGCTTGTTCCGATTCTTGCTCTACCATCCGAATAAACTTATCGACATCCCCAGGCTCATTAAATTGGTAAGACTTGGCTTTCCATTGCAGTCTAAGACACACAGGAAATAACAGCTGGTGTGCAATGTTTAACTGGTGAAGCCGACCACGGATTCCATCGTAGGCTTTCCTGCCCTGTCTAGTAGCATAGGATAAATCCGGAAAGATGTTCAAGGTGTCAGTCCCATATTTTAGGCCTCTCTTACGATGGGCAATGCTAAGGACCCTGTCATGGTCCCCAACAAATTGGCACACCACTAAGACTGTTCTCGGGGGCCCAGGTGCAGTCGGTGCCCTTTGAGGAGAGATCCGGTAAGCACGCTTTATGGTAATCAGGGCTTTTTTTCTTCATCCCAACCCAGAATAGAGGGCAGGAATGACTGGATAAAATTTAAGCAGTCCTCTCCCTCTGCCTGCTCCGACAGTCCAAGTATCCGGAGATTTCTCGCACGGGCCTGATTTTCAATGGCCTCCAAGCGCCTTCGAAGTTGCCCGTTCTCTGCAGTCAGCTTTGTCGTTGCATCGCAGGCCTTCAATACTGAGCCCTCGCTCCTATGAACAATGCGCTCACATGCATCCATTCTCGTCTCAAGTGCAGAGACCCATGGCATTAAGGAATCAAGTTTCTTATCGATATCTCTTACTGAAGTAACCAACTGATTCAGTGTTTTCTGTATAGTAAGAAGGGAGACCTCCTCTTGCTGTTCAGCACTCCGTGGCCTTGCTTCTACGTTTCCACTAGGCCGCTCCCCTCGTAGTTGTCCCGATTTTTTAGGAGCGAAAAACTCCGATGCTGAGGAGGCGTTCCCACGAGTTTTACCCATTATTCCAGTCCTAAGTGTCTCTCCTTAAAGAAAATGTACTTGCGGGGCAGTTAAAGTTAAAAGGGGTTAAAAAAAAAAAAGTTTTAAAGAATATATGTGGAGCTCTGTAAAAGTGCTGCTTCCTATAAGCTGCTCAGCAGTGCTGCCCCAATTGTTTTAGCTTTAAGGCCAGAGGCTTTGACTATAGATTAAACAATAATGGTGACAACCGCCATCCTTGCCGTGTTCCCCTGCACAACTGTATGGGCTCAGACAGGACACCATTACAATAGATTTTTGCAGATGGTGACTGGTATGACACCTTTTTTGCCCCGCTTATATTATCTATTTAAGCCCACTCCTGCTAGGGCTCGGTGGCAGTGTACTGCTATCCGGGGCTCCTTCTTCCTGATCGTGGATCACTGTGCCCAGCCGTGGGATGGGATGTTTTCATTAAGTAGCTAGTTTGTCCCGTCCTCACCCCCAAGGGCGCGGGCGAACAAGACCAACACCCAAGCGGTAAGCCAAGATGAGACACGGCTTCTGCCACTCACCTAACAACACCCTCCCTTCTTGACAGGGTGCAGTGCCCGCCCCACCCCAGGAGAGGAGAGGAGAGTTGCCAATCAGTGGCTCAATCCAGCTCCTCCCTTCCCCCTGCCAGACGACTCCTGGCGTCCTGGGTTCATTCCCGAACCCAGGTCGCCAGTGTAGCTTGAGGTGTGGCATCCATCGCCTCAACCCTCAGCGCCACCCAGCCGGCCGACTGGTACAACACCTTGATCTATTTAATAAATGATTCCTGAATACCGTATTTCTCTATAATGAGGAAAAGATAATCCCAGGCCACTCTTTCAAAACCTTTCTCTATGTCCAGATGGACCAGAGCTGCCAGTGGTCCAGCTTCACTCCCTCCCCCGACACAGAGATAAGATGTAACATCTTGCAGAGATGGTCAGTGGAGACTCTCCCGAACATAAAGCAAACTTGCTCAGGCCCAGTCAGGAAGACCATATTAAACTTGGCCTGTGAGCAAGGACCTTAGCCAAAATTTTAATATCCACATTAAGAAGAGAAATGGATCTATATTTTCTGGCAAGAGATTCTTCACCCGGCTTGTGGAGCAATGTAATATGGGCCATCATTAAGGAGGGATCCAACACATCATCATTAAATAATGAGGTCAATTGTGGCACCTAATCAGCCTGAAATTGTTTATAAAAATTAGCTGGGAAACCCATCAGGGCCCAGAACCTTATCCGCTGCCATGTCTTTAATCACTTTAGCTACCTCATCTGCCTATATTGCCCCTTCTAGTATCTGCTGTTGTGCAAGGGATAGTGTGGGGAGGGTAATACCCCGTAGAAAATTGCACAGCACATCTTCTGTCTCTACTGGCCCTCGCTTGTGTGTATAGATGTCTTGATAATAGTGTAACCCCCCTGCAAATGGGGGTTCCCAAAAGACTTCCAGGAGCTTGCTTGAATGCTCCAAGCCTGAATGGTGTTTGGCATTTAAGCCATTTATCAGTGAGTGTTTTTAGAGCCTCTGGTACTGTCTCTTTATGAGCTGTCTGCTTGCAGACATAATTAGTTTGTATGGGGGGACTGTGTGCTTCTCTGTTTGAGTACCACTCGAGCTGCTGCCAATTCACTCTATTTTTGCAGTCACTAGGAGTGCAAAGGGAACCTATCTGAAAGATGTAACTGTTTGCCAGAAATCATGTAGAGTAATAATGAAAATACAGTTTGTCTAACCTGCTTTCTTTGCAGTCAGAACTGTGTCTGCCTAGTCCCCCATTCTGGTTTTGAACTGCTGAACTGGACCAATCAGTGTGGGGTAAGCTAGCTCTAAAATGGTGCCTTGGACGAATCAGAACTTGGACTCATAATCTGAGCCAGCCACAAGAGGATTGCATGGGCAGTGACTCTGGGAGATGTAGTTTAGACTTAGGCGCCTTTTTGGACCAACAGCAGCAGTCTATTATGAGTGATAGCCAATCCAGTCAAGAACTGGGAGGAACTCAAAGGAAGTGCCCGGTTTTGTCTGTTGGAGTTTCAGTTGAGCTTTGGCAGTGAAGGGGAAAGAAACCCTGTGCTCCTTCAGTGCACAGTTTCAGTCAAAAAACGCGTGTAAGGCCCAGAGTTCTGGTCTGCAGCTTGTGTAACTGCTTGTTAGGACTGAATCCGTCCTGTGAAAAGAATCAAAGGATCTCTGAAGAGTAGAAACCAGGCTCACCCTGTAGAAGACTGGAGAAATTGTTGAATTGCACTCGGTCTGTCAGGAACTGAATCTGCTGTGTGTTCTCCTGGGTATTGTGCAGTAATTCGATCGGATAGAGAAGCACCTGCCTGGTATAGTACTTTCTTTTACCATATAAATGTGTGAAGAGTCTCGTGGAGCTCAAGAGTAGCCCTGCTGACGTTGAAGGACCCTATCTTGTTTGGAGGTCGTGAGTACTAATTCAGGGTCGCCTCTGTTGAATTGCCACATTAAATCCAAATGGAATCACTGTACTGCTGACTGTTTAAACTAATTTTTCTTTTCACTGTGTGAAAGGGCCCCTACCAGCTGCCACGGTTTGGACTAGCCACTAGGGCTTGGGTACCCAGGGACAGTAACTGGTAGGATAGGCCTGTGCACAGAGCCATAGGTAGATAGTAAAGTGATAAGCTAATTAACCTGATTTCCCCTGTCCTTGTTATATCCCCCCTAAATAAATCCGAGCTGCTTGTTTCAGCAAAGTTATACTGCCTGAGGTATTTGTCTATGTTAAAGTATTGTACTGTGATTGTTGCACTGTATCTTATTTTACAGTAGGTCCCAGTGCCTGAACCACCCCTGGGGGTAAGTGTATACTGTGAAGGTAATTCTGATATATTGTGTGGGCCACTAGTGGGAAGAAAGGGGGGTTGCAGTGTCCCAGAGGGCTGTGACCAAGTAAGTTTAACTATTGCAAACCCTGACCTCTGGGTGGAGGCACCCGCCATTGGATCCAGGCCCCTCAACCTGTTAGTGGCAAATCAGGCAGGGGTAGTAGCCCCTGGGATAGCGCCATCTAGGGGTTACAGTAGTCCCAGAAGACTTCCACTGTCTCCCAGGGGTTGGTCTGCAAAACCTGTTCACCCTCCTTATGGAGTCCCTTCAGGATTCATTTAGCTTACTTTTGGCGAAGTCTCAGAGTCATCAGGTGTCCTGCCTTCTCCCCTCGATTTATATATTTAACTTTAAAGTTTGCCTGTTCTGCTTTTTCATTCATAGTGGCTGCATGTGCTGCTCTTGCACTGTTTAATCGAAGCCTGGTCTCTGGGATATATCATTTTATAAAGTCTGTTTAAGGTAATAGATTTCAGATAAGAGTGCCGTTGCTTTAGCTTCTTTTTATTTTTTCCTGAAAGGAATGAACTGCCCCCTTGGATAGCTTTTTGCACCTCCCCACAACATCCGTTTTTAGTCACTGTGCCTTGATTGGTTTCAAAAAAGAATGTGATGTGTTCCTTAATTTTCTCCACTGGCCCTTTATCCCTCTGGAGCTGAGTACTGAGTTTCTAGGTCTTGTCTATATCTGTGCTAGGCTTGTCATGGTATGAAATTCTGATGGTGTAATAACTGTTGCATGTAGTACTGTGGTTATCTTCATACTGTGGTATTGCAGAATAAGTAATTTTTGCACAAAAAAGAAGCCTCCTCAAACTCTTGCATCAGGGACAGTTGTCCCTGAAAATGCAAAAAAATGAGTTGAAAGGTCACATTACTGCGGTATACTGTGACTCATGGTTAGTGTGGTATCAGAAATTTCCCACGGTATCAATACCATGACTTCTGATAACGCGATATACTGTAAAACCATGATACCATGACAACTCTAATCTGTGCCCTGTCTGATATCTAATTGCATGGCAGGTGGGTTATGGTCTGAGAGAACTGAGGGCTCTATTTCACAAGTTTGGACCTCCTGTAGGGATTCCTGACTCTGGAGAAAACAATCGCTATGTGACCATGTATTGTGGAGAATTGAATAAAATGAGTAGGCCTTATCTTGCTGATGGAGGATGCACAATGGGTCAGCGAGCCCCAGCCCGTCCATCAGCTCGCACAAGGCTTGCCATCCTTGAGACGGGCCCTGTTTTCTCCTCCCAGACTTATCTATGTTGGACTTCTCCTGCCCCCAAAAGTTAGCCTACCCACTCCCTTCGGAAACCCAAAAGTTGCTCTTTTTTCAAGTGGGTCTCCTGCAAACATGCTACCGTAGTTCCGAGCCTTCAGAGGTGTTTAAGGATAGCATTCCGCTTTCCCCTTCTTGCCCCCCTTTTATATTCCAAGAGGTTACCTTAAGAACTCTATCCTATATTACCTTTCACAAAAAGAGAGGCTTGACTCTCCCACAGGGTTGCCTAGCTCCCAAATGAAAAGTCATTCCTTCTGAGTTCCCTTCCCTTAACAAGATACTTCCTGCATAAACTTTATAAACAAAACAACTAACATTTACAACAACAGTAACACTTAACATTAGTCTCACCATTCCAAATCAGGTCTGGATGACCATACCTCTCACCTGCAGGCCTGTGATTGACCAGTGTAGTCAGGAGAGCAGCCTCCAGTCAGACACAAAGTAGTGAAACTAGGCAGCTATACTAAAAGCCTTCATGAAGGTCCATGAACTAATACCCACTGTGTCAGATAATATTGGCACAACGGCCCCTCTGGCAGTCCGCCCCTGCTCCTTGATAAAAGAATGGGTAGGTACCCTTACAGGTGACAATAACCGTCAGAAAGTAATCTAGGTGCTGTGCCCCCTCCCCCCCCGGGGATATATGGACTTCATAGTGGCTCACACAATGAAGCACAGAATTTATTAACAACTGTAACCACTTCAGGTAGCTAAACAAAGGAATGACAGAACAGTCAAAATATTTATCCAGTGCCTTCTCCCGTAGAGCCCCTTAAGAGTGGCTCTGCTGAGGGCACAAATGAAGGCTCCTTAGACCATCAAGGAGGAACCGATCTGGGAGGTCTCTAGAAGCATGCTAGCTTCCCACCTACGTAGGATGGCAGGAACTTTGAGACCGGCGGAAAGGTATAAGCAAGCACCCCGAGTCCCTCAGTGTGCAAACTATGTGAGCCCGCAAGTCTCACCATCTCTGTGGCAGAAGTTTGCCCAAAATGGTATCTATGGGAGGACAGCAGCTTCCGCCAACTAGTCCTCCAGAAACCACCATTCAACAAAATGTTAAGTAACTGTAACGCCCATGTGAAACATAAACATTAACCATTCAGTGTATATTCAATATTTCAAAATCTGCTAAACATTTAACTTGGGAACTCTGCCCCCTCCCCCCCAGCCATAGGTATTACCCTTAAAGCAGACATGGCCCCATATGTTACCACCATCACTATGTAGTGTGAGAGGTGAGACCAAATCCCAGATAAGAGCATTAGACAAACATGGTCCCATAAATGTCTCTAGTACTTAGCTCTTTAGAATGAAATGTCACATGACATGTCCATTTGAATATACATAGTGAAGACGCTATACATTCCCTCCAGTTGCCATCTTTAAGGTGCAGGCCTCCCATCTCTACGATGCAGGGGAAATAAGTCAGTAAACAAGGCAGAAAGTTGCCTAGCTTGCTCTGTGGAGAGAAATTGCTTTTGCCCATGCTCTGTGGAAACGATCATCTTGGCTGGGTATAGAATTTGAAAATGTATTTGAGCAGCCAGCAGCTTAGATTTTATATCTTTGTACTCAGCCTGCTTCTTTCGAACATGAGGGTTAAGATCCTGGAAAAGGAAAAGTCTTTTACCCTCCCACAGTAGCTCCTTGATGTCACGCACTTTGTATAGAATGTGGTGCTTCTCTGAAAAATTCAGTAGCTGGAAGATATAATTGGTCGCAGCTTCTCACCCTCTGCTGGATGTGGGTGCAGTGACCAGTGGGCCTGTTCTATAATATAAGAGGTACCATGTGGGGAAGGACCGACTGTTTTCTGCAGGAATTTTTGTGTAAATTGCAAAGGATCCAGTTCTTCTGCACCTTCCAGCAACCCCATGAGGACCAGATTATTTCTCCGACTGTGTCCCTCTTGGTCCTTGAGCCATTCTTTCAGATGTTTTCCTGACAGCTACTAGTTTGGGTGTCATGTGAGCCTGGTGGTCCTCCATGGAAGTAATCTGTGCTTCAGAGTTTCCCACGTGCCTTGACAGTTCCTCTAATGCCAGACAAAAGGACTTGATGTCGCTGACCAGCTCTGGGATTGCTTACTTAACACTCCCCAGCTCCCAAAGAAAATGATTAACAGTAAGAAGTTCTGCAGCAGGGAGTTGGGTTCTGTTGGGAGATTCAGGTGAAAGCTCCACATGAAGCAGCTTAGGCCCCGGGTGTTGGGCAGGCAACAGCTGGGGGGGGGGGGGTGTTCAACCTGTGCTGCTAGTGATTTTTCCATCCATGCCTCCGAGGGCATTATTACTTAGATTAGTCCACTAGAGGTAGGAAGAGACTGCAGGCATATTTGAATACAAAAAGTGTCTCAGTTGCCAGTAATTAACTAATTTAAGCCAAGGGCTTGGTCTGATGGAGCCGTTCTACCATGTTGTCACCCACGCTGGCACATCACGTGACTCCTTTACACATGATTTTTGTTCCTACTCTGTTCCTGTTTTCTCTCTTGTGACTTTTTGAAATACAGATCAGATACAGTTTTTCAAATAAAATAGTTATTTCCAGTGTTTGCCTGTAAAGTGACGGTGTTTGCCTATGAAAGTAAAGGGATAAGTGAAACACTGACACATAGGGATTTTTTACTGTATTACTTCCAGTACAGTTGCTGGACAGAAAAAAAAACAGTCCCCAGAAATTACATAAAATAACACATGGGTAAGAGAGCAAAACTCACATTTTTAGCATCCCACATCTTGGATGTGCATACAGTTCTCATTGTGCACTCCTTTCCATGAATTATTCTATACATGGAAGCTTTATAAATGGACAAACCTTGATAGAGATTGTCAAAACTACAGAAGACTTAGAAATACATGCAAGCATGAACTCAAAAGAGCAAGAATTGCTCCTGTACAAAGCTTTCAAGATAAGAACCTCTCTGACCCAAAGCGTTTCTGAAGCTAAGTGAACTGTCTCTTAAAGGGGCACTCTTACTCCCTAACAAATGAAATTTTGCAAAATGGCACTATTCTCACTGGGCCTGCTGCCTTGGCAACGGCTTTTAATGACTTATTTGCACACCTAGAGGAATACAAGGACTTCACATCTGAAATCTCTCCAGTCCTCCATCCCCTCACACATCCTCATAATAGCTCAGAATCTCCATTTAACTTTCATATTAAAATTAATAACTGGGAAGGAGGTCCTCTCACAATTTAACAGATTAAAGGGCAATTTGTCAGCCAGATATGACAAGCTAGAACCCAAATTACTCAAATTAGCAGCCCAGGTTATTGCCTCCCCTTTAAGAGACTTGTTCAATAAATCATTGACCCAAGGCAAGGTACCTTCTATATGGAAAGTTGTGCTGGTGGTGATGGTTCATAAGGTAGGAGACAAAGTATTTATTGAAAACTACAGACCAATCTCTTTGCTCTGCTTTCTGGCCAGAATTCAAGAGCGGCTCATTCATGATCAGTTGAAAAAGTTTCTTGATGTGACTAACATCCTGCACTTAGCATGGTTTTAGGTCCAACCGCAGCACTAATACTGCTTTGATCTGATCTACCTCAAACATCTTTTGGGCAGTGGACTCCGGCCTTGCAACTGGAGCCATCTTTGTTGATTTATCTTAAGCTTTCAACCTAGTCATGATTTACTGATATTTAAACTTAGCACCTTAGGTCTGGATGAACTCTCCTGTTGGTGGTTTCAAAATGACCTATTTGACAGGAAGCAACTGGTGAAATGGAATAGATCTTTGTCCTCTCTTAACCGGTCACTGATGAGTTCCACAGGGCTCAACACTTGGTCCTTTGCTGTTCTCCTTGTTCATCAGTGACCTGCCAGAAAATCGTGAGGGTGCTAAGGCGTTTCTGTATACGGACGACATTTTATATAAAGCCATTCAGATCCTACCTCTTTAAATGCAGACCTGGTCAAGGATTGTAGGAAATTCAAAGATTGGTTTGGAAGGAATAAATTAGTACCGAACTCCAAAAAGACTAGGAAAGCCATGTTGTTTAGCTCTAGCAAACTGGGCTCGGATAGAAGTAATCTAATTAATATAACTTCTATATCTGACTCTCGCATAGAGGTAGTCGACACTTACAATTACTTCGGCGTCTGCCTTGACCAAGAGTTAAATTTCAAGCCATATATTGAACATCTGTTGAAATCCATCCATCAAGGGGGGCGCTCTGGAGCCCGTGCAGTATGGATGCAGGATTACGAAGCTCCTCAAAATCTCAAAATAAAAGCTAATTTTTGAGGGTTTAAAATAAAGTAAACCTACTCATCCACGCAGAAAAGAATATTGGAACTATTGTAGACCTGAGATGGGGAACCCAAAGAAGGATAAAGCAAGTGGGGAGAGCGTTAGAAGTAAACCAAATACTGGCCCTCCAGCAACGCGATTGATGCATGGCCGACCACTTCTAGATTCCACTATGGAGAGCGAGGAGGAGACGCTGCAGACGCTAGGCCAGAAAATGAATAAAATGTTAGCGTCAATGGCGGATCTCTCAGAGCGTTTCGATACCCTCAAGAATAGGGTAACCCTCCTCGAGAAAGATTCGGGAGTGATGAAGACG
Organism: Neoceratodus forsteri; assembly: GCA_016271365.2. Classification (NCBI taxonomy): domain Eukaryota; kingdom Metazoa; phylum Chordata; order Ceratodontiformes; family Ceratodontidae; genus Neoceratodus; species Neoceratodus forsteri. Next base: position 506,965,036 of record CM028129.1, read on the forward strand.
GAGGCAAGTGAAGCAAAAAAGCAGTCAGAAGCTGTTTGGGCACGGCTGCGAATCTATTAAAAGAGAACTCTCACCTGCGGGCTCGACTCGAAAATCTAGAGAACCAGGCCCGGGCTTCAAATCTGAGAATAATTGGCATCCAGGAACGCAGTGAGGGAGACCACCTGAGCTTATTTTTAAAAGACTGGCTAGAGCAACAACTAGGTCAACCCCTGCAAGAGAGATCATGGGGGATTCAAAAAGCATATAGAGTTACCTTCCGGAGCAGGCCTTGTATCCCCAAGGACGATAGTGGCGGTCTTGGATAGTATGGGCACTCGAGATTTAATCCTATCTCTAGCCAGGCAAAAGCGATCTCTACTGCACGACGGAGAAACAGTGTCTCTGTACCCCGATCTAAGTTTTGCTACTCGGTAGAAAAAAAAGATTCGATGGGACAAGGGCCATGCTTCATGAGGCAAACATCCCACACAATATGCTTTTTCCTGCATGATTGAGATTGACACACAATGGAAAGATATTTGTTTTTTTCGGATCCAGCCGACGCTTTGAAGTGGGCCCAAAAGTTCGCTAAGCCGAGCAGGAGAAGACGGAAATCCTCCAGGTCTGGTACGGATGACGAAGATGACTTGGACATTTAAGAGACATTTTTGTTTAGAAAATCTCAGGTCTGTTTAAAATTAAAATTCCTGGGAAAGCATAGTTAGCTTCTTTTCTGTTGCCAGACTTATGTTTTAGGAACTTTTTTAGTCACTTAAGTGTGACTGGTCTGAGGCAATAAAACTTGCTGTGGGGAAGAGAGGGAGTTTTCCCTCTACCTGACGTTGGGGACGATGCATCTGTTGGGGCTTCATTTATAATCCTAATCGTAAAGTACCATTTTGGTACAATAATTTTGGCTAATGCATGCTGCTTTGACAGTCTCATGGTAGAGGCAGAAACTACAGACTCTAATGACTTTAAACTCTTATTTTTAAAGTGTGCTGCTCATGGGCTCAAGATACATAGCCTACACCATGGTATCTGTTTTTTCTTGTATAATTAAACTTTAGGACTATATAGTCCTTTGCTGTACCCCCACGAAGTATCTTATAGATGTAAGACGAATTTACTAAATGTTTAGTATTAAGAGAGAGGTGGCGCCCTCAAAAGAATGTTGGCCAAATCCTAATGTATTACATCAGGAACAGTAATTGTATGTTTGCTGAAGAAATACAATAAAGTATAAAAAAAAAGAAAAAAAATGCATCCATCAAAAGCTTGAGCTTATGTACTGGCTTAGGGGCTACCTCATCCCTTCAGCATGCCTATTCATAGCTAACAGCACCCTCCTACCCAAGCTCCTATATGATGCTCCAGTGGTATGCTTTTTCAGGGAGATGGAGCTCAAGTAAGCTCAAAGGTCTATAGAACAAAATTGATAAGTTTGTGGCAGGTATCTCAAGCAGAGAGCATCACTGTATGGTTTCTCCCTGCTTAATTTGCGCCCGAATGTAAGTTAGGATTCCCCATACTGTGTCTAATGCACAAGCTTATGTTTGGCACCCCTCCACCTAACCTAAAAGACCTACTGAAAATGAAGCCTGTATGGAGAACTCTTCGTCCTTCCTCCAGTATCCAGCTAGCCGCCCCCAGATCTAGGTCCTATAGCAGATCTGTCGCCTGCTTCACCCTTTCTTATGGAATAAGGTTCCATTGGAAACTAAGGATTGTAAGACGTTATCCAGTTTCAAACCTAGTGTAAAATCCGTGCAGCTGCTACTGCTAGGGTGTCAAGTTATTACATTGTAAGGCTCATTGTTATGTTGTACACTGCTGTATTGCCAATACACAATATTTGCAACCCAAAAATATAATTGCTTTTACCTCTCCTTTTTGCATGTCTTGTACCATTGTTATATCTAGCTAACAACATTGTAATGGAATGTCCAGACATCTCCTGTGTTCTGTGTTGCTGCAATGTATTTTAACCTGTTATGTATTGTAATGTACTGTAATGTCCAGGCATCTCATATTTATTGGGCTGCTGCTATGTATTACTGTTTACTTGTTAACTAATTCCAGGTAGCCTCTGAAAAAAGGGACTTTCAGTCTCAGTGGGCCCAGCCGGTAAACAAAGTCCAATAAAGAAATAATAATGTATTAACATTTTAAAACAGTTTCCCTGAACGTACCTATTTTCAGAGTAGCTACATGTGAGACACTCTTCAAAGAAAGAGTCTTTCATGTGCAGAGGAATGGGGTTCTCCAGTTGCTCAGGAGCGCACTCATGAGCTATAAAAACAAAAATGATACTAATTGCAGCACTCCTTAGTAAACATTTGTACTGCGTTTTGCCAGTATAAAGGATGGAATTGTGGAAGACAAAATTGGTCACATTAATGGAAGGGCAGATACCCACTAGGTTCATACAACTGGAAAGGCAAAATGGATTTTAGTCATCTTGCCCCTGGAATAAACTACAAGGAACACTTAAAATCAGTAAGCTAATCAGACTCTCTACTCATTTAAGGAGCTTCTTGAAAACTACTCCTTAAATAAATGCGACTGTCGATAAAAAGATCCTTCAATATAAGCTGGTTGTCTCGCACTGCACTTCTTTGTATTTACCTTACATAGAACTCTCTGTAATATATGTACAATATTGTTGTCTTCAGTTGTTTGTTGATTTGGCTTTAGATTCATGGTTACGTGTGCCCTGCATGTGCTTTCTCAATCTATGTACCTTCGTAATGCTTCTACTAAGTTGCTATGTATGTATTAATTTGCCTGTCCTAACCAGGACCTTTTTGTAAATGAGCATTGCTCAATGGAGCTTTTTTCCCTGGTCGAACAAATAAATACAGATGCAAACCATACTGGTTAAAAATTACAGACTGCTGCTTTAAAAAAAACTTCAGTATTTTAGTGGAAGAATGCCCTAAAACAATTACTTCCAGAGAGCAGACATTTTACAGTGATATAAGAAACTACAGCTGGACATGTAAAATCTGTTGTACAATGGTGGTGAGTTTGTAAAATGTGTGATGAAATGTTATTTTAAGAGCAGACGTGTTCCAAATTATTTTAGAAAATGATTTATCTCATTTGGAACATGATTAACCACTGGGAGTTATGGGTCTTACACTCACTAAAGAAAATACATGTATTATTCTACTGCAACCCATTATGCAGTTGTTATAGTATACCACACTATTCTTAATGTTTTTTTGGTATTTTACCTTTTTTTAGCTTATAGTGTATGGTGAAATGTGGTTGTGTATGGAAATCCATACACCGCAAAAAGTCGCTCTTCTTCAGTAGTGACGTCCTCCCTAACGCAGAATGACTTTTCATCCTGCGTTAGTGAGAATGTCACAATGCAACCGCCCCCACCAGCACCTTTCATAGGACGGGGGCCGTTGGGCGACTCCTGTGCGTGAGCTGGCTGGTGGGCTGGAGAGACCAGGAGTGCGGGTCTCTGGAGGCAGACGCTGGCTACAAAATGTAAGTGATCCTGTCTTGGGGTACCATGCACTATACAGCACAGTGTATGGACTCCCAAACAACTCGACAACTCTTCCCCCTTTATGTTTTCTGTGACGGCAGAGGGACCTCTCGAGTTTTCTCTCGAGGTCATCAGCTGTCATAGAAAACACTCTGGTGAAGAAGTGCCTTGTTGTATATGGGAAGCCATACACTATCCTATATTTCTTTGTAAACTCTTCATCTGGCCTATTGTTACCTGCGTTCTATTTCCAGATTCTAAGTGGAAATAATACAGTCGTAACAGAAATAAATTATATTCTAAATGAAAAGAAATATATATCCCAAGACAACATTATTTATTTATTTATTTACTAAATTGATTTACCACCGTTGTGGTGTATAAGTAGAGGATATTTCATAGGGCTTCTAGGAATAAGCTTTTCATTCAGTCTGGAATGTTGCCAATAATATTGCCAAGCAATGAGGTGGCAGTCTCTAGTGCTAGGCTGGCATTATTGACATCAAACCAGAGTAAACAGACGCTTATAATGTATGGTAGAACATTGTTAACCTAAAAAAATCATTTCCCAGTGTTGTGAACCCATCGATGTGACGTTCTATCATTGTTAACCCATTGATGGTATGTCACATCGATGGGTTAACAACTGGGAATGGTCTGCACATGTCCGTGCATTTTTTTTTTTCTCAGGAACCGACAGGTGCACACAGTGGTGAGAGAATGACTGAATGGCCACGGCAGTGACTATTATCTGAAAAGTAAGAAGCCGTCTTCGTTTTTTCTTGGGATCATACACTATAAAAAATAATATATGGTCCTTCTATCGACAACAGGTTACTGTTAACTGTCTTGAGGTTGCCATGGTGACGTAAACCTCTCAAGCTTCACTCTCGAGGTCTACATGGTCGCCCTGGCGACCTCTCGATGGCCAATAGACCGGTTACTGATAGAGGACCATACATTATCCTCTATATTATTCAACATCCTATGGGTTTTCTGTTTGTAAAATGGGACTAGTCATTGTCCGATGTCCAAATCCCTATATTGTTTTATTACTGTTTTTTTCTTTTCTTTCTTTTTTTTTTTAATCTACAGTATGTCAGAAGTTTCACATAAGGGGTGTTGGGGTTGCATCCTGTTTGCATCATTTATGTGATCCGTGAGTGAGTTTGCTAAATATGTGTAACTGCCATGGTTTGAAATGGTGCAGCAGCAGAAGTGAAGACACAAGGATTGTAAGGGAGAATAACATGTTATTTTCCTAGAGGGAAATAACGGTGCAGAATAACCATATTTATTCAACTTTTGGTTTTCATCCGTACCATGGTATGAATTTGGAATCTCCATACAGTGCAGTACAATAAATAATCAGTACAGTGCAAACTCATCCACACTGTATAAATGTAATACAGATTGAGTTTTTGCTGTAAATAGATGCTTCTGTCTTCATTCGTTATGACTGGACATACCCAGCTGCACTTGTGGCTCCACTTCTCACCACCGCTTGTGATGTCAGATGGTCCATTCATAACTCACAAAGACACCAACAACAAAAAAGTATCTACAGCCAACCCATGTTGTATCCTATATGTCTCGCATGTTACATCAAGAGGGTTATATTAAGTACAGTAGATGCACAAACTAGGTGATTTGATACCTTTTATTGGACCAGCAGATTTCCTGAAAAAACTTTAACCTTTTGAACTTGCCATCAGAAAGGTTATGGCAAACCTAGTAAAAAAAACCTTCAAAATTGGATATTTTATGAATCTTGTACAACCGCATGACCATCACACTGCTACATCTCCAAGGAGGTTCTTCTTTCTCTCGAGCTGTGCATCCCAGCTAATGACTTCTCTAACTGGGGCATTCATGTGTAGAATTAAACTGAGTTTTTTTTTTTACTAGGCTTGCCATAACCTTTCTGATGAAGAACTATGTAAGTTTGAAAGCTTAAGTTTTTTCTGGAAATTTTTGTTTGGTCCAATAAAAGGTATCATCTCGCCTGTTTTGTACATCTTGGCTTCTAATTGAGGGCAGCTTGTAAACAAGGGCAGCTTCTATTAAGTTTGCTCTCCCTCTCCCTATTTCTGTCAATTCAGGTATTGTTTAAAGATACTTCCCTGATAAGAATCCTTGGTCCCTTAACATATTTCCCGACCCACCTGTCCACAAGGCTCCCCAGAACAATGCAGCCACTTGCATCATTGGATCTCGCTATGTCACAAAATGTAACTTTTACCTGATTACTCATTGTGTTCCAGCATAGTTAATTAGGTCTGCTACCAAGGTTGGGGGTGTTTTATTGTCTCCTGCTGTCTGTCTTGGTCTACCAAGCAGTCTCCTTTCCATACAGTGCATATATTGCACATGCTCTGTCTCTCCGGCCACATTCCATACCTCATCACTGTGAAAGAAGCGGAAACTGAGGCCAGGACCAGGAGCAGGATACTGATTTCATTGATTTGTAGCTGACTTCAAGTAGAAACCTCAGCTTATAATCAGGGCAACTTGTATTGAATATTTCATTTTAAGCTGCGGCTTCGAAATGAGGGTGGCTTCTAATCAGTGAAATGTGGTAGACAAAGAACCTTTGTGTGCAAGCACTGAGGCAGTGGTTACCCCAAAGGGCATTAGCCGGTAAGCCAAGTTTCAAAGAAATACAAAATCACACATGCCCTCACAATGCAAATCACCACAGAATATCATGCTGGATGTGGTAATTCTGTAAGCCTTTATAATTGATATTGCTAAGCCAAGTGCTATGGCTTCAGGCAACTATCTTTCTAAAAATGTCGGAAGGTCCCCATCCACCTTCCCCTCTGGGATGCCCAAGAGCCTCTCGTTGGTCAGCCAGGCCAGGTTCTCAAGTTGTCTGAGGTGGCTTCGGACCACGGTTTGCTATAACAGTAGCTGTAACGACCAGTGCTTTTCCTGCAGTGCGACTGTGTTCCTCTACTGTGCCAGCCATCGCCTCCACTCACTGCTCAACGAGAACAGTTTTGTCATTTTACTGATCTAGCTTTTTGTCTGATTTTAAATTGTTTGAGTTAGCATGTTCATAACCCTCTGCAAGGACTCTGTATTAGTTCCTTCAGCACCTCTCTCTGACGGCAGCTGTCCCACTGGAGATTTTATAGGTCCTAAAGTCCTGCTGGCAGAGTCCGTTTTTGAAGTAAGTGCACAGTACCAATCAGTACTTCTTATAGAAACAATAGTCAGACTTTTAACACACAAAATAGAGAATAATGGATAGAGAACTGTGTGTTATGGATTTTTTTTTTTTACACACCCAAGGTGTATGATGACCCATAAACAGGGTTCGACTTTAACATTGTTTTACTAGCCCAAGACCTAGTGCAAATTGGCCAGGGCTAGTGCAGTTAACTCTCTACTTGTCTGCCTTGACTAGTGCAGGTTTTCTATGGCTGTAAATTAAGTTAAAAATGTCCCTGCTTTAGCAGACTCCAGTCCTCTTGCTAGTCTGTCTCAATGTTGCAGATGTCCTGGTGTGATTAACACCTCACTAAGAGCTGCAGTTATCTGGCAGTTCAAGAAGAGGATCCCACAAAAGGCTCAATGTGAGTAATTATCACTCCTCCGTCAGAACTTTCAGCTAGTGTCCAGGGTGTGATCAGGGGCAGAGCTGTTAAGTCACTTGCTTCCAGTTTTCTGAATGTGTCTCTGTCTGACAATTTGTCCCACATTATTAAGACCAGTGCCACTCAATACCCTGCATTTTGAGTGTTTTTATCCCAGCCTAACCATAACTACTTCCTCTCCCCTTCAAATCTCTCAAGTCTGTAGTTTCCCTACATTTTTCTACATTTTGAGTGTCCGTATCCAACATTTCAGTAACAAAATGCTAAGAGGCATTCAGGATCTGCTCTGAAGATGGTGGATTTTATCCCAGACTTACCATAGCTGCTCCCTCTCCCCTCCAAATCTCTCAGCTCTGAACTTTTCCCTGGACACTGCTGCAGACTCTACTCTGACATGACTATCCATAGACCCATAGCTGCCATTACTAGCAAGTGTAGGGTTGTTTAGCTCTTCTAAATGGACCGTGCCAGCCAACACCATCCATATAGTCCCACCTTTACCCTACTCAGCATGTCCTTTCATCCTAAAAAGAAAGCTTTGGAGCATGAATGGTACAAAACACCTTAATAAAACACATAATTTGAAAGGTTAAAATAATTATTCCTGGGGTGATTAGACCATCCTGTATAGAAACAGGGGTAGTATAGTATCATGCCTGTGTACTGTTTACCTTGGTCTGATGAAAGGAGAATGTTAAAAAAATTGGTTACTGTTAGGGCATAGCATATTAAAATCAAAACTTTTAAAAATAAAGATGCCATAAAGTTTTCTGTTTCCAAAGCCCCTTAGGTTTGTGTTGCTTTGTCCCCAAAGAAATGCTAGATGTGCTCCTGGCTTACTTGACGCTGTATGAAAACTTCCAGAAGTGCCAGGCTCCAGTTGATCATAAGGTGGGGGTAGAGCGCGCTTTCTCTGCCTGACTCTATTCATTGCCCTGTGGGTGGTGGTGAAAGTGTGGTGAGGTGCACGATGATGCCAGCTACTGTGTGTGCAGAGCGTGGTCTACTTGACTGAACATTTGCTGCTGTGTTATCCACTGGTTCAGGAGGTGCAGAAAGAGGAAGAGAGGAAGTCATGGTACAAAACAATGTGGGGCACACTGTGCATGATAGCATTGCAGTCTTTTTTTTTTTTTTTGCTGGGGCTGGAAGCAGTGTGGCAGCAGAATAAATATGCAATAATCTGAGTACTTTCTTAGCTTGCATTTTTTCCTGTATAAGTGTTCAAAATTTACCATTGCTATTGTGGGCTAGTGCAACCATCTGTGGGCTAGTACAGTTTTGAATCAACTTGTCCTGCTGGCTAGTGCAAAGAAAAGTTAAGGTTGACCCTTGCCCATAAACCTCGAGAAGGAAGCTTGAGAGGTTTATGAGATCATCACACACCTCGGGTGCGTAAAACAAAAAAATCTATAAGAGCACAGTTGATTGTTCTCTATTTTTTATCAATGGTGCAGGAGTGAATGCCAATGTTAGTGAAGCAGTTCTGTCAGAAACGCGCACACACACACACACACACACACACACACTCTCTCTGTCCAGTGCAGACTTTCCTTTCCTTTTTTTTTTTTTTTTTTTTTTAACTTACACTGCAATAAGAATAAATACCACAATAAGAAACAACAAGAGTAGTCAACCACGGTCCGTTCCCAATCACAGTGGCTGTCTCCCATAACCCTGCCCGAAGCGTACAAACAGCAGGATCAGCCAGATAGATTTTTTATGTTGTAAAGGCAGGATCAACCAGATAAATACTGAGGGGAAAAAAAAAAGAAAACAATCACATGTACTTAGAGTGAGAGGCAAACATTCAGTGCGGTTCCTCGGTAATGGAGAAAACAAAGCCACCATGTTTGTTTAGGTATTCGGCCTGCCCACACACACTAAGAGCCAATGAGGTGGTGCGCTAACTGGGAGTGACAGAAAACTCCGTAATAACCGGGTAACCTGGTTATTACAGTGTTTGAAACACAGAACTACTCCCTGCATTAAAGGATGTCACCAGTAATTATTAAAAGATTTTCTAGTGATTTTTATCAGGTTTTATGCAGTGTCAGGTGTGATGCTAAGCTGGATGCATCTTTTCTGTGTGCCTTATGGTCACGCCCCCCCTCCTCCTCTAATGCCATGTTTTAAAAAATTATTTTTGACTTTTCAGTCATCATGCATCTGTGTCACTGTATAATTCCTGTGGCATGTTAGCATGCTCCACCTTGTATAAAACTGCAAACACCTGTGTTTCTGGTGCAGAGAAAAGGTATGAAAAGCAAGTCTGTGGTAACCTATAAAGTAATTGGTTTTGTTTGCCTAGCTTATTCCTAAGAACAGAGTATAAGGCTGTGTTATGGCATCATGACTGGTACAAGACCATGTGCCGCAGGTCCTGATTATGCACAAAACAAATTGGTTGCCCTTTCCCTTTCCCTTCCTTCTTTTTTTTTTTTCTTCTCCTTCCGTTGCTCCTGCCCACAGTTCTGGGACTCCGTTTACATTTCTTTTGCATTGAATGTTCAAAATGAGTGGAAGTTACTATTAAAGAAATCCGTGACAACTAAGATTCATGTAAGCCCTCAAATTAACATTGAGTGGTTCCTTCCTAGTTTTATTGCGTTTATTGGGTTTTTGACCCTTATAAAGAATGAAGGGCACTGGTGCAAAAGCAACACCTTTCCCCCATTTGCCGTGTGAACCGAGTAAGAGTGGAGCTTAAAAATCATGAAAGAAATGCCAGTCACTGGCCATGCTGATGACCCGTGTTTGTATCCTGTGCTTGAAACATAGCTGTAGGCTGTTGAGCATCCTCCAGGACTCCTCCAAGTGGGGCAACTGTGTGTTCCTCTGCTATGACACTGCCCCAGGTAGAATGATGCTAAGTGGGAGGTGCACCTTCCACCCACCACCACCACTACCACCACCATTGTAGAACTCATTCATATCGCATGTCTAAGGTGTGAACTGAAAGAGGCAGGCCATGTTTCTGTCTTGGATGCCTGCTGCCAAGGAGAGACCGAATGGTTCCTTCTGGTGCATGGCTACACCGTGGAGGTCAAAGGGGAAGGTGCTGAGTGGATGAAGATTACCTGGCACTGATGCAAGCTCTCTGCCTTTCATGCGTCGTGCTTCTCAGGGCTGGCATCAGCAGGGACACTGCAAGTGGGGGAGATAAAATTGTCTCTTCGTTGGCGTGTCATGACAAGCCATTGAGCCAGGGTGTGGAAGTACCTCATGTGCAGGGGTTGAACTTGGCACTGGCCCGCTAGCCAAATGCTGATAGATTTTTTTGGCGGGCTAATAAGATTATCCATTAACTAGCCCTGCGGACTAGTACTGGACATGGTAACATTTCAGTAAGTAAATCAGCTGGGCTGTTGAAAATGTCTGTTGGGCTAGTGGATTTTTCCAGTCACTAGCCCTGCTGGCTAATGGATGCATGATTATATATCTACCCCTGCACATGGGAGGGACAGAGGGGATGACTGAGCAGACAGCAGAAAATGGTAGGGGCCTGGGCAGATGGCACTGACATGCATTTACACACCCACATATGACACCCAGTCTGGCCATCCCTATCCAGAGGAGTAGGTCTAAGAGGCATCAGGAAGAGGTTGGATTAAGGGAGCCGAGGGTTTATATTATCACTCTGGTGGTGTTGGGGCAAGAACTTGTCTTGTTGGAGGAGGACCTAAACTCACCAGAGGAGTGAAAACATGGTGAGGAAAAATAAAGCACAACCCAGACTTTAGTCACTTCGCTCTCCTTCTGTCTCTCCCAGTGGAATATTTGTCCCCTCCCACTCTGGGGAGGAGCTGTGTGTGAGCTGGAGGGCCTAAGGTCAAGGGGGTTGGTCAAGTCTCTTGGGTAGGCTCTAATAACTTAGTCTGTGCGAGAGGTCTGCTAGATGGAGGAAAACCAAGTAAAAAAAAAAAAAAACCCAAAGAAGCACAATATTCAATACAGTACTAAAATTATGAATACACAATAATGTTGTGATTTATTTTTTTTTAATCAGGTGGGATCGTCAGTGTGTAATCCATTTAACATCGATGTTCAGGTAACATTTTGCTTCTGCCTTTTTTTTTTTTCTTTTCCTTGCATGGTTAATAATCCCAGTATTTTCTCTGATTGCAAAGGCCTCTGTCCCCTGGGAGGGCTTTTAGCTAAACTGGGGGTGGGGTGGGAGGTGGCGTGGGGCAGTGCCTAAACCCAGAGTTGAAGTCTGTGTGTGAGACTGCTTCATGAATTTGAGTGTAAACAAAAATGATTCCCCCGAATCCCACACTGAGACTGACTTTGGGCCAGGCGCGTTGCGGGCATGAAGTGTATTCAGTTGCTGCAGAGGGAGGGTGCAGGCCATCTAGCTTCAATGCAGTTTTGGACAGCTGATCCAAGAGTAGCATTGGCCTTTGCTTGAAAGACAGACAGAGCAGCTGCAGCATAATGGGAATAATAGAATAAGGTGAAGGGGAAAAAATATTTTTTCCTTCCAAAGTTCTGTTCTGCAGAACAGCTATTTAATTACCTGTCAGATCGCCCTAGGACAATCATGTGTCATGTCTTAGGAGGTGGGGGTTTGTGGGAGGGCAAATTAGTTTGGTCCTGCTAGTTCCAGTACTTAGAGGTGTGTGCGTACATGCATGTGTGTGGGTAGAGGGGAATGATGTACTTTTCATGCCCCTTGTCTAATATTCCATTTTTTGTTTCTCATGCAGAGATGTTCCAGTGAGTGTGGATGAACTGCAGTTCATTGTGGACAAAGTTTTGAGAATGTTCCCTAAGTTGGACTTGCAGGAAATACCTCCACTGGTCTACCAGCTTCTGCTTCTCTCCGCTAAGGTAAGTAATTAATTAGCTGCAAAAGAACCATTTGCATGATTACTCGCCTCTGTGGGACCAGGCAGTACACCAACTGTCATGCAGAATCTGGGAGCCTCAGAAGTATATGTGCAGATTCAGATAGTGAGCTTTAGCAGAAGGGACTCTGTGTATATGAAGCACTTTCTGTATGTGGAGTACTGTAACTGGAAGTTATTGTGGTTGTTTTTAACATCACCTCTGTCTCGTTACGCTGTGACCACTTGCTGTTAACTCCTGCTAGAGTTTTACCTCGGTATCCTTTATTGATAATTACTTGTATATTTTGTATATTTGCTGTATAATGTATTTAGCTCATGCCCCCCCCTCCCCATGGCAACTGGAAATGAACCTCTGCTCATGTGCTTTTCCTAGCCAAAATTTTATATTAAGAATACATGGTGCTTTACAAAGCAATTAGTACTCTCAGTTCCTCAGATTCAGTAGTCCAAGACTACCAAAATAAAAAACAAAAACAAAGCCCAAAACAACTCTCTTCTGTAATGTGACATTATATAGTAAGGAGCCAGCCCAGTGGTGTGGCGGTAGTGCCACCGCCAAACGTGCTGGCGACCCAGGATCAGGAGCAGTCTCAGGTTATTGTGGGCCAGCAGGGGGGGAGAAGATGACTATCTGATGAACTGCTCTCCTCTCCGAGGGAAGGAGGCGTGCTGTTCCTGCCGAGTGACTGCCATCTTGTGTAGGTCTGGTGACAGTGCGGGCCTGCAGGGCAGCACAGGAAGAGAGGGCTGTGTGGGACTTCTGCAGCTTGTGCATGCCTCCACACATGCGCACATCTGCGTGTGTGCCCCACCACGGGGATTGGGGAGAAAACCTCAGGAGGAAAAGTGGTGAGATGGGCATGTATGATGCCCTGCATGCTGACCGTGAGGGTGGGGCAGTCCGTGAGAGTCGGCTGTCTGTTAAATTCTGGGACGTGGGAGATGGGGGGTGGTGGGGACAGATTCAAGGGGAGCCCTGCCTGCCTCGGCCTCAGGCAGCAAGCAACTTGTTTATGGGGAAAAAACATTATATAATTACTGGTGACCTCCTTTAATGTACAGAGTCACCCTTTGTTTGAAACTCGGTAATAACAGGTAGAATTAGTTATTACGGTATTTTGTTTGTCTCCCATCAGTCATGAATGTTGTGCTACCTCATTGGCTCTTATTCCATGAGTGGCCAGGCGGAAGAGTTCCGCAAACATGGCAACTCTGTTTGTCATTTATCAACGAGTCACTAGAGCAACAGATTGTTTCCCTGCCTTGGTGAGGCCTTTTTTTCCTAATTTTTTTTTCTGAAGTATTTATCTGGTTGATCTGCCTTCACGACTTGAAAAATGTATCTGGACAATCCTGCTGTGCATTGGGCTCTGAAATCATGAGTCCGACCCAGTGAGATCACCACTGGGACTGTGCCTGACCAGGCTGGCTGACTTCCTACACCGCGAGGTTCAGCAGTTTAATTTTTTAAAATGGAGACAGACAGACAGGTGTGTGTGTGCGCGCGTGCTTGTTTATGTATGACAGGACTGCCTCAGTAGCTTTGCCATTTACTTCCTAACACCACTGATTATAAAAAATAAAGGCTATGCAACTGTGTTATAGAGTTTATGTACATACTATCTGTGTGTGATGGCCTCATAAACCTCTCGAGCTTTGCTGTCGAGGTTTATGGGTCATCACACCCCTCCGGTGTGAAAAAAAAGAAAGAAATCCATAACACACAGTTGCATAGCCCATTATTCTCTGTATAGTAACACAGTAATCTGAAGTTGGAAGGGTTTACTAAGTTCATCATATTATTTATTTATTTATTTATTGAAATTTCGGATAACACCTTTGAGAACAAGCTAATTTTATAGGTTCCACGTCAGACGAACAATACATATCGGAAAAGTATGAGATGGAGAACAAACAAAACAAGGAATTATACAAGACATTACAAGAGTGTATAACTAGAGAAGTTCCAATACATGTGGCATTATGCAATGTATGCCGTGGTGCATATTTGATTAAAACCTGGAATTCAAAGGGTCATGTTAGAAGGGGTGGGTTCTTATGAAATGACCCTTTACAGAAAAATAACAGACTCAGCCTAACATCTAATAATCAACAAGGTAAGGGATGGCATCAGCCCTGGGGCCTCGTCAGAAGTGAGAAGGTATGGGACAAAGCATTTTAAAGTGAGCAAGGGAGCTCAGGAGATATAACGGAGGATAGGGGGAAAGAGTGGAAGGGATCAAGAGGAAATGTGAAAGGAGGATGATTAGCAACTTAGAACAGTTATTTACATGCTGAGAACAGTTATGCATAAGGTCAGGATAGCATAAGGTTAGAATAAGTGCTGGTTACAAGAAGGAAGGTTATTGGAAGCAGTCACAACTGGCATCAGCAACTAGCTTTAGCTTAAGTTTAACCTTGAAGGATCCCAAAGGTGGGTGCTGAAGTGATGTCATGGTGCAGCGAGTTCATCCATAGCGGGGCACGGTAGACAAAGGTCCTTTGTCTCAGAGAAGTGCGACAGCAGGGTATATTAAAAATCTGGCTAGTAGAGCTTCTGGTGCAACGAGGGTTGATAGTGGGGGTAATGAGCTTTTGCACTCCTGGGAGCATTTTGCCTAAGCTTACTTTTTTGGACAGTAAACATGTTTGGTACATGAGTCTACCTTTGAATTGGAGCCAGTTAGCCTGAGCGTACATGTTGCAGGTATGGGACAGATGGGCGGAGTCGGCATGCTTTGTTGAGTGCAGCTATGATGCGGCGAAGAGTTGTTTCAGTAGCTGATCTATAGATTGGTAAGCCATAATCAATAAGCGAGCAAGAGAGCTTTGAATGTCAAGGTTAAGAGCCTCTGGGGTCAAACATTGCTTATGCCTATAAAGTAGTCCAATGCGGGTGTTAACAGCCTTAGCAATGTTGTCAGTGTGATAGGCATAAGTCATTGTACTGTCAGTAGTAATCCCCAGATATTTAAAAAGCTGAACTAGCTCCAAGGGAGAGCCCTCTTTGTTGGTGATAGAAAGAGGGTAAGTTCTTTGCCTCTTTTGGGAGCTGGAGAACAGCATAGTTTTAGTCTTGTTGTAATTCATAACTAACTTGTGCTTATTGAACCATCTTTGTACGACTACGAAATTGCTCTGTAGCCTGGATTCAAGAACCTTAGGGTCTGGATCACTGGTAAACAGGACAGCATCGTCATCCTATAGAAGGATGTGACCCTGACAGGAGTAAGGAAGGTTGTTGAGTAAAATGCTAAATAAGAGGGCCCAAGATGGGCCCTTGAGGAACTCCAGATAGGACCGGTCTTCACCTGCTGTGTACGGTTGTGCAGGTAACTTTCAAACCAGGCTACGCTGTCATGAACTAGGCCAATGGTGGTAAGCTGTTCGACCAGGAGGGCATGATTCACTGTGTCGAAAGCTTTGGTTAAATCAATGAAAGCAGCACCGACCAGGTGTCCTTGATCTAAGGAGTGATGAATAAAGCCTGTGAACTCCAGAAGGGCGGTGGTGGTACTATGACCATTTCTGAACCCGTGTTGTTGCGGGCATTGTAGCTGATATTTTTCTAAGTATTCAACCAGTTGGTCAGCCACGGTATGCTCAAGAGCTTTCGAGAGTGGGGGCAGGATAAAGATAGGCCTGTAGTTCCCAGTAATTGTGTGCCCCCCAGACTTATGAACTGGTGTCACAGTGGCAGATTTCCATTTCTGAGGGAATTGAGAGTAACTTAGTGACCTGTTAATAATATGTGTTAGAGGTGACAGGATTTCATCCAGTGTAAGAGCAACAAACTTAATATCCAGGGTGTCACCACTAAATCTTGATTTCCCTAATATCTTGAGTAGGTAATTCCTTGCTTCATGGGCTGAGAGCGTTTTGAAGTAGAAAGGAGGATGAGAAGGGTGCCGAGTCTCTTTCCCAGAGTAGTCACTTGTGAGGGGGTGAGAGAAGTAGTCAGGTGGCAGGACACCACTCAGGTCCGTAAAGGCATTATTAAAAGTGTTAGCAATAAGTTTGGGGTCGAGTGAAGGCACACCATCAATGTTAAGCATGGTAGAGGAAGATCTGAGGTCTCTCCCAGTGACCTCTTTAAGGTTAGTCCAACATTTTCTGCCATCATTCCAGGTCCGAGAGAGCACTGCCTTATAATATTGACTTTTAGCTGCACGAATAGTCCTCGTACAGTTGTTTCTAGCCGCTTTGTACCTCTGGATGTCGGCCTATTTACACAGGGACCTAGACCTGTGCCATAGATGGTCCCTCGCATTCAGAAGCTCAAGGAGGTCCAGAGAAAACCAGGGATTACAGCGGCCTTTGATTTTATGCTTTTTATTTTATGGGGGGGGGGCGTGCCTATCACATGTAGTGTTGCACTGAAGAATGAATTGGTCAAGGGCAATGTCAGCATTGTTAGTTGTGTAAACCATTGACCGGTGCTGATTATGCAGGTCAACTTTTAGTGATTCAAGATGCCCACGGATGAGTACTCTGGTGGTAATTGTTCTAGCGGGTGGTTTAGAGAATTTGTTCGCCCAATGAAACAAGACTGAGTAGTGGTCACTGAAGGCATCTGGGAGTATGGTTGTGTCCGATATATGATCAGGGAGGTTAGAGAGCACCCAGTCCAGTAAGGTACCTGTCCCAGTTTTATAGTTGATTCTAGTGGAGGACTCGGTTAGCTGGATGAAGTGAACTGCTGAAACTGCATCTTTGAAAGGGCTTGTGTCAGGAGAGAACAAATTGATATTGAAATCTCCTAACATGATAATTTCCGAATTAAGGCTCAGAGCACCAAAATACTCCATGAGTGAATCATAGCAGGAGGCTGTCTGTCTGGGAGGAATATAGATTGAAAACACAGTAAGGGTTTTATTGTGTGCACCTAGAAGCACTTTTATGGCAAGGGCTTGCATATGGTCATCAGTTTTGAGCAGAGTTAGGATGAGACCTTGAAGGTTGTTTCGTAGGTA
Organism: Neoceratodus forsteri; assembly: GCA_016271365.2. NCBI lineage: Eukaryota > Metazoa > Chordata > Ceratodontiformes > Ceratodontidae > Neoceratodus > Neoceratodus forsteri. The sequence goes on from CM028129.1 coordinate 506,981,951, forward strand.
GATCGCACAACCGCCCCCCCACGCTTGGAGAGGTGACCCTGTCTAAAGACTGTGTAGCCTGGGATGGAAATTGAAGCATCCGCTACTTTTGGAGAAAGCCATGTTTTTGCGACTGAGAGGATATCTGGGTTATGTTGTAAGATCCATGCATTCAGTACGTCCATTTTGGGGAGGAGGCTGCATATATTAAGTGAGGCAATTGTAAGTAACCCAGTAGATGACTGTGGGTGTGCTGTAAGTTGTGGAGGGCCAGGGTTGGGGTGAATATTGCCGGACAGCAGCAGCAACAGTAAGGCCAGTCCACACAGATATTCCTTTGACTGCTTGTTGCTGAGTTTGTGAAGCTTCCTCTGAGTTGAGCGCGCTTTACAGTTGGCTTGAAAGTTGAAGATCCCAGGGAGGAATGTCAAAGGGGGTAGTCAGCTAGGGCGATGAAATGGCAACCCCCGGTCACCAGGGGAATGCAGGTTCCATGGCACAGTAAGAGAGTCATAGCATTGGGATAAGGTGATAGTACTATAAACATATAAATGATTACTATCCGATGTTGGCGAGGTAGATGTTAGAAACTTATCACAGGCAAGGTCAGATAGGGTCAATACAGAGAGCAATATAATGCCTGTAGGAGACGGAGCCGTTATATGAGGCATTATGATACCTAGGAGTGCAGCAGTAAGGTCACAAGCAAGGTCCCAAGCACAGTGCAAGGTTAATTATACCATTTTTTTTTTTTCTTTAGAGTACAATATGCTAAAAGTGAGAAGCAAGGAAGGGGATAACGGTGATTAGAACAGGAAAAAGGCAGAGGCAAGTTGAACAAGTGGGTTGGAGGATTAATAGGAAAAATAAGATGCCTCTAGTGGCAGATCAGTATAAACTGCAAATGGGAAAATGGGCACTTGCCCTCCTTCATTATAAGTGATGACGAATGTATTCAGTGCAAACATACTATTTACAGTGATTTCCTACCCACTCTACTATGCAGGGTACCAGTTCATTGTTGCTTCAGGCACCTTCTTCGATGAATTTCACATGTGTTATGAATTGCCAGCCTAGTGCAGATGCTCTAGATGCTTGGACACCAGAGGCTGGATTTTCAAAGATGTGGAAATTGGTGCACTGGTGGCAAACCAGTGCGCAGGGGGGGGGGGCTTCCCTTGTACACTGACAGGTTTTTCTGCAAGCACCGTATTTTCATATGTGGAGTTGTTTTGTAACCAGCTCTACAATTTACTGCAGTTAGCGGGTGTTTTCCTTGCACAGCTGTGTCAAAATGCTACGCCTGGTTGTACCAGGCATAACATCCTCTCTAGATCCACCTGCCACTTCTGTGCTCAACTGGCTGAACATAGGAATGTTTGCCAGTGTGAAGATTTTGTTTTGCACCAGTGGGCTGCAACTTGGAACTTACTTCCTGGGCCATTTTTGGCCATTTGAAAATCTGTCTGACATTCGGGTCTTGGTGGCTGAAGCCCGGCTTGTCTTCTTGGTATCAGGGAGAAGGTTACCAGGTTGTAGTTACTGCCCCCATCCTCACACGCTTGATCATTAACATTGGAGATGCCCCATCCCCACTGCTGAGAACAAGGTCAAGGGTAGCCTCAAACCTAGTCTGTTGTTGGATGTTCTTCTCTAGGAAGCAGTCCTTGAAAGAGGACAGGAAGTTGTTTTCAGCCCTGCTACTAAAATAAAAAAAATAAAAAACGGCGTGGCTAAAACAACTACATTCTGCAGCTTTCTCCTCTAATTAATGACATAGACTTACCAGGCTCCCCTTCCTTTATCTTATACCCTTGATAGTGCTGTTATTGAGGATGTATTCTCCTTTGAGTATCTTGGGTCTGATTGGACCAATACCTTGATTTCTTGGTGCATATTGATAGCAGACATCATATGCTCCACCCCAAACTTGGTGCATTGTGCAGGAACAAAGCGAGTATCCCACTTCCTGTGTGATTCCCCAAGTTTTTGACTATGGTGACAGTCTGTAGTGGAGCTCCCGAATCCTCCCTTGCCAGAGTGGACTCCCTCTTTCACGTTTTTTTTATTTTTTTATTTCCTTTTTATTAAGAGAAACACAATAGGAATAAATAATACATACATGTACAGGTTATCAATAGTCAAATACATTTCAGGTCAGACATGGATGACGTACAGATAAAAAGAAGAAACGAAACATACTGTGAACATACGACATTGCTGTTAGGAAAAGGCCCACAGGTCTATGAAGTCTGCCCGATTGTGCAGCTCTTAGTTTCATATCACTACAGCTGCCCTACCCCACCCAGACCCTTCCTCCTCCTCTTTCCCAGTCTTTGCCCCCTTTGTTTTCTTTGTCTGTACTAACCCTGCCCTTGACTTGATCCCAACCCCACTTAAAGCTATCCATTGTCCTTTTGAGCGATTAACTACTCTGGCAGTGTGTTCCAACCCGCCACCACTCTCTGTGAAGTAGTGCCTCCTCATCTCCCTCCTAAACCTTCCCCCTTCCAACTTCAGACTGTGCCCCCTAGTGATCCCCCCCCCCGTTTAAGTGGAACACTCCTCCCTCCCTGATGTTGTTTATGGCTTTCAAGTACTTAAGGTCTTTATCATGTCCCATCTTTCCCTTCTCTCTTACAGCAAGTATATGTTGAGCTCCTTCAACCTTTAATTGTATGGCAACTCCCCTAGTCCCATGATCATTTTTGTAGCCCTATGCTGCACCCCCTCCAGTAATCTCCCATCCTTTTTGTGGTATGGGCACCAGTACTGTACACAGTACTCCAAGTGTGGCCTCACCAGTGATCTATACAATGGCAGGGTGACCTCCCCCTTTCTAGAGGTGATCCCTATGGCAGTGCAATCCATGTTAAAAAAATGAGAGGAGCGCTAAACAGTACTGTATCATGTAAAAGTAAAGGTATCCTCACAGAAGGTTTCCGTCTACACATTAAATAAGATTACTGCTCCCCAGCACACCCCAAAACCACAGGCCCGTGAGTACGAAATTTGGTGTTAGTCATCTCCCCAGCCGAACATCCGGGAGCTCCCCCCCCCATGACACAAATTCTGGATCGTGCTGTGCCATATAAAATATCCATTTTTGCCATTTTTCTCTGAAAGATTTTTGTTTGTCATGTAGTCCTGCCATTAGGGCTTCAAGCTTATGTATCTCTAGGGCAATTTGTCACCAATCTGAGACTGTGGGTATTTTGATGGACAACCACCGACTGGTTATGGCTTTTCTTGCTGCTAGGAGGTACAGGGGGTAGCAGGGTATGATGCCATAATGGTCTATGTGTTGGAAAGATTGACAAAGCAACCATTTATGCTGTTAGTTCGACCTGTTCCCCAAAACAATTCCGCAGCTACTTCTGTAGGGTACACCAATAGGGCATAAGCTTGGGGCAAAGCCATAAGACATGGCCTTTCTTTCACTCTTTTTGTCATTTTGCCTTGGACTATCCCTCTAGTACTCACCACTGCTTATGCTACCCTTTCACTCCCTCCTTTTGATGCCAGGCACCTTTCCCATTGTGCCTCCACAACATCCAAGTTCTGGTTTGGTTCCCTTTCCTCCTCTCGAACATCCCTTCCTCCTCTTACACTCTTCACAGTAATATTTCCCATCCCCTCTTTATTTCTTCTAGGAAATCTACTGTTGGTCAGTCTGCTTTTTTATATTGCTTTCCTAAGCTTTGGTCCTCCCTTTCCCTGTCAATCCACTCTGCCTCTTCTGCTTTCTCCCTTTTGTCTCTTCTTTGTGACTTTTCTACTCCCACCTGCAATTGTCTATGACCCTTTACCTCTTGACTTCCCTCCCTCCCACTAGTACTGTCCAGGCCTTTTTTGTTCGTCTCATCCCCTGTATAAGTAGTTTCCCCCTGCCTGTCAAAACTCAATTTTATCTGCTACATATATATGTTGTACTGATTTTTTGCCTTCAGTGTTATGATTATGCTCCTCTGAGATAGTATATTGCTGTATATGACTTCTAATTTTGTAATGCTGTTAATACTGTTTAGTTTTTCTAACTCGTGATCTAGCTCCACTTCCCCTCATCCCCAGGATGGATCTGAAAATTAGCTGTTATCAGCTCAGTATGTCTTTCCTGGTGAAACTTCTGAAATAAATAAATAACTGAAGGAATCAATGAATGAATGAAACATTATATAGTAACATAGTAATCTATGGTTGAAAGGAGGTACTAGGTCCATCATATCTGTTCCCACTGCTTAATAAAAAGGGATAAAAAACTCTATTCTGTACAAATGTACTATTCATAGGGATTTCCAGCGTGTTCTACAATGCAGGGTACCAGTTCATTGTTGCTTCAAGTACCTTCTTTAATGAACCCCACATATGTTATGAATTAACCAGCCTCATGCAGGTGCTCTAGACCCTTGGGCACCAGGTCCTTTATCTTGGTAAAGTTCATATATCTGAAGTTCAGGTCTTACTTTCTAAAGCCCGGCTTGTCTTCAGTGTCGTCGGGGAGAAGGCTAATGGATTGTAGGTACCACTTCCCCCCTCCCCATATGCATGAAGATTAACATTGAAGATGCCCCATCCCCATTGCTGAGAAGAAGGTCATGAGTAGCCTCAAACCTAGTCTGCTGTTGGATATTCTGCTCTAGTAAGCAGGTCTTAAATGAGGTCAGGAAGTTGGTTTCAGTCCTGCTATTAGCCTTTACAGAATGCCACTCCATGCTCAGCAGAGTGAAGTCTTCTAAGATCACCACTACCTTTGATTTGGCTGCTCTGTAAATTTCCCCAACTAGCTGGGCATTATGCTTGGCTAAGTTCTTTGGGGGCCTATAGCACAATTCCACAGTGACTCTTGACTCTTCTGCCTTCTTTTCCCCAAGCCCAGCCCAGAGGGACTCTGTGGCACTGTTTGACTCCCTGATGCCCTCCTTGTCCTCCGTCGTGACGCTCTCCCATACAAAGAGGGGCCCCCCCTTCCACATTTCCTATCTGGCTGTCCCTTCAGAATAATTTGTATCAGTCTGTCCTTGTGTCCCAGTCATCCCTCTACCCTCTAGGTTTCAGTTAGTGCCCCTAAATCCTGACCTTCAAAGTGCATTGGGCCCTTGGGCTCCACCATTTTGCTGGGTGTGCTCCTTACATTAGCCTGCATGCAAGTGAGTATAATTATTCATCGCTGCTCCACGTTCTCCTGGTGTTCACCTGAATCGGTCTGCTGCCTTGGTGGTCCCTGGTACCATATCCCTTCCCCTCTCCTCTATTTATTTATTTTTTTTTAAACTTCTATTTATTGATTTTTAAATGCAGTAGATACAAGCATAGCCCATAGAACAGTGCATAGAATATTACATTCAGAATTCGGTGAGACATACAGCATCGATGGCACTCCTAACTTGATACTATATAGGGGGTTATGAAAATTACATTTCTAGCAATAAAAGATTCACCTAGGCTATTGCTGCCATGAGTGGGGGAAATACTATATAAATATATTCCAGTATAAGACAAATGACCCCTTTAATAGGTGAAACTTCCCCATAATTCGACATCAATGGATAGAAAAGAAATAGTGCATTCCCTCTTCTTCCAAACCACCCACTTCTAGCCATGGTCTACAAAGACCAGATAAACATCATTAAATTAACCAAAACATCTCAATATGGCATAGCTACAACTCCCAAATGTATCCCTAATCTTTTAAAAAGAACTCTCTGGTTATCTTAACCAGAAATAAGGAAAATAAAAACTATTGTAATGCTGAATACAGACTTACAAATTCCTGAATGATCTGGACAATATGAACTATTATTTTAATTCAACTGCGTCAAAATGACCTAGGTTTCACCCCATATATATACAGCCCACAACCGATTACTTTAATAAAATAGAAAGTCCAAAACAGTTAAGCTGTACTGAAATGTTTATGGTTACTGTGTAAACCCACAGTGCTAAGAACAAAAGTCATGTTTATTTTTATTTATTTAGTTTTTGTTGACCGGGTAAGTGCACTAGGCAGATTCTGCCTATTTTTAGGCACGACCCAGGGGAAGGGGATACAGATGAATGCCAGCTGACCTTGAACAAGATTAAGCTGTTGGTGGTATTTTTAGTGAATGAGGGAAATATGGCTAGAACACCGGGGGAAACTTCCCCTACTCTTTTCGAGAAGTGCCATGGGATCTTTAACATGCACCTGATCTACCACCAGAACAGGCAGATGGAACCTCGGTTTAACGTCTCATCCGAAAGACGGCACCTCATGAGTGCAGCACCCCCCTCTTGCTGCACTATAGTGTCAGTATTGGCATATTAACCTAAGTGCCTGGTGTGGGGATGAACTGGTGATACCTCAATATCTTCTTTAGGAGCCCTAGTCAAGTGGAAACTTACTGGGTAGGTCCCTCCTGTCTTCAGGTGGTACTTTCTTCCTCCTCTGACTCGGAATCTGGTCCCTTCTTCGAGTAATCCAACTCGATTTTTGTGATCAACTTGGCCAGCTCGACAGGATCCGCAAAATGGTATGTTTTGGCCCCGTAAACTATTTTCAAGCTTGCTGGCATGATCAAAATGTGGTGGATCCCAAATTGACATAGCTTCGATCTGACTCCCATCGAAGGCTTTCCGGCAGTGCCTGGTGGCGAAGCTGAGGTCTGGAAATATCTGTAGAGGTGCTGCCTGCCACTGTGAAGGGCCACGTTTCCTAGCCTCTCGTAAAATATAGTCTTGTTCTTTTACAGAGCTAAGCACCACTAAAACAGCCCGAATCGGTGGATGAGCTGGATCGACATGCAGGCAGGCCCCCCTGGCGTTAACCCTGTAGGCTTTCTCTACTGAAATTTGAAAGTCCAGGTGGAGAAATTCTGTTAACCACTGTTCTAAAAAATTACAGAAATCTTCACCCTCCGACTCTTCAGGCAATCCGAGGATTCAGATATGGGACGCCCGCTCCCCATTTTCGAGATTCTCCAGCCTACGCCACAGAATCAGATTTTCTTTCACAATGCCAGACGTCATGGTAGGCGCCTTATCAGCCGTCTTAGATGCTTCCATCGCTGTTTCTTCTACCAATTGAAGTTTAGTCTCTGCCACCAGCAATCGAATAGTAAAATTGTCCATTTTTTTATCTGTGGACTGGATTGCCTTCAGTAAAGCAGCGTTTGAGGGTTGGTTGAGTCTGGAGGCTCTTTCTCCCTGTCTGGGCCTGCTCTGGTGTCTTTTTGTTTTGCTCCGTCTCCTCCAGCCGTTGTTTTGGTGTGACTCATGTCTCCAGTAACAAGAATTTTATATCGTTGTGATCCGCACTAGCTATTAGATCCAATTGTAAGCCCTGTGAGAAGTTTTGGTCCACTTCTAACCTTGAAATTCGTTAAATATTGGTACACTTCTAACCTTGAAATTGGTTATATATTAAAGTGCTGGCACAGAGCAAAGAAGGATTGCTGCTCTCAGCTCAGCTGCTAGCCATGCCCCTCTCCCTCTAGTTTAAATCTTTCCTGACTGCCCTATCCATTTTTCTGGCTAGTGCCCCATCTCCCTTCTCACACAGTTGCATACCATTCTGAGCATACATGTGTGCCTTGCCCAAGAAGGAATAAGAAGTCTATCCCTCTTACCCTAAACCCATAGCCAAGCATTGACCTGCCTAATAGTCTGCTGCTGCTCCTCCTTCATAGCTTCCAAGATTGGGAGTATCTTGGAAAAGATCACCATGAATAACTTTTTTTTATTTTAAAGTCTGTTTTGCTCCTTTGTCTGGCACGCAGATGTACCACCATCTGGCCAAGCTACAGCCATCATGGAATACAGTCTTGTTTTCCAAAGCTGCTGTAAATCACCTTCCCCGTGGCGATCCCGGTGTGAGGACCAAGGTGCAGGCAGAAGCATGCTATACGCACACCCTGCCATGCAGCTCAACGTCCCCTCCCAATGTCTCGACTTCTGCACTGCCATCTGTGCAACTACAGATGGCGATAGCACAGTGAGGCAAAGCAGCCCTCCCTCCCTGAAGAGTGTCTGTGGGGACGCTCAGTCCTTCTCTCCCCCACTGCTGGCTACTAAATTCCCAGGCCCATTCATGAATCCAGGTTACTGGTGTTACAAATGGTTGCACTTCTGCTGCGCCAATGGACCAATCCATGGATACCTTTTCCTTCAGGACAGTCCTAGTTCCTTGAATGACCTCCTCATGTCCTTGAGACTTGTGCTTATGATGTCGTTTGTGCCAACATGGACAACACAGTCTGCTCCACCCCCCCCCCGGCCATAGATAGTGCTTATTCAGCCCATGCTCTGAGTAGGCAAATCATCTCGTGTGAGCTGCTGTCATCATCCAGCAATGCCCTCCGCCTTATCTACGTCCATAACTATGGAGTACTCAATGACTGCTACTTTCCTGCCTTTCCCCCAGCTATGTCCTCAATTTTCCTTGGCAGTTCATGAGTCCTGGTGCATGCACTTCCGCCAGAAGTCTCACTTGCCTGTTGACCCCCCATCAACCTTGCCAGCCAGAAGTTGACATGTGTTGTTGGTGTCTACTTGCAGTGGTGCTTCCTGATGATCATGCCTGCTACCTCCCTTCTCCACTAAAATCCATTCCTCATCCCTACCACTAGAAGTGACAGTCGATGTCATTGCTCTCCTTAACTTCACTGGGCTTTGTACAGGTGGTTGCCTCTGGCATTCACCAGCATGGCCATGCCTTGGACCTGGTCTTCTTATTGGGTCTTTGATGTTAGTATTGTCAAGGATGATCTGGTCAGTTGGTTAGATCAATAGTTCTTAGACTTTGTCACAGTGAGCCTCCCAAATCCATGGAAAGATTTTGAGCCTCCCCAAAACTGAAATAATCTTGGGCCTCCCAGAAAAATAACTTACTATACTTTGCAGTACACCATGAATAAATTGAAACCCCTCTGAGTACTTGGCTCACATTCAGTTCTTTCATTCAGTTCTTTGTCTTATCCTGAGGTGGAACCTTTGAAAGAGAGCTCCTGTGCTCAAAGGTGCTGTCTGAATAACAAATAAATAAAATAAACAAATATTATTATTCATCTTATGGTAACCCAATCCCCCCCCCCAACAGACCAGCCTACTTGCTCTGCTATTTTCATTCTTGAACAATTGTTACCCCTTGTTTCAGTACCTTCATGGGTCAGACTACTTTCTCTGTTCCCTCTCTATATGAAATAACCTTCCTACATTCTTTGCCTCTCCCCCTCCTTCCCTGCTCCTAAGCAACTTCTCTAGGATTACTTTGCTTCTTCCTGCTATTGCTCTTAGCACTTCTATACTCAACCCTTGTATTTGGGCTGTTCTGCCATCAGTCTACAAATTGATCAATTACCAGCACTCATTATTAGTTTATTGTTCATATTTGTTTGCACTATTTCATTGTGTATTTCTTGATTGGTTTGCAGTTACCTTTTGAAATGTATTCACTACCTACCCTTCCTCAGTTACACCTGAATGTGCCTTGGCTCATTCACCTTCCCTTGTCACCTATCAGTAAATAAATACATAAAATTCACCTACTATTATCCTCTTCCAGTTTGCTTCATCTCTTCACACAAAATACATAAAACTCAAAATTTAAATATAATACTTTTTCAGACTTGATGGAGCCTCCCCTGGAACAGGTTGGGGCCTCCCCAGGGAGGCTGGCCTCACCATTTGAGAACCCCTGGGTTAGATCATCATGCTATGCAGTTGTTTTGTGGGCCTCCTCGATTTACTGCCCCTGTTGAGATGGTCAGTTACCGCTCTTTTAGAAATCTGAAGCCTTAGGGTCTCCTGGTGGCACTGGTCATCTCTGGCATTGAGACTGCTTGTGTGATGGGAGTTGAGGCAGCAGTGGAGGGTTACAACGTGGGTCTTGCTGCTGCTGTTGACTCCCTAGCACCTCCCTGTGTCGCCGCTTGATTTCCTACAGCAGTTTTCCTTGGTTCATTGATGACCTGAGGAGGTTGAAGACTAAGGGGCAAAGGTTGGAGCATTGTTAGCAGAGGTCCCACTCAGAGGTGGATACATTGATGTCTTTGTCATGGGTGATTGCTGCTGGAAAGAACCGACCAGGTCAGCTATTTAACACTGTGTACAGATTATTAAATCCCATCTGTCTCCATGCCTATAGAGTGTTTTGCACAGAAATGTGTGACTAGTTTAGTCGGTTCTTTTTTGGCAAAATGTCCTCTATCAGGACTGGGATATCCTCAAGTAGCCTGTCATTGGCTGACGGTGTCCAGTCTTCAGGTAGGTGCACTTTGACTTTGTGGGAGGAGTTTGAACCAATGTTGATGGAGGATATTTTCCATGTAGTTTCTGATCTGTACCCCACCTACTGTAAACTGGATCCTGGGCTGAACTGGCTTCTTTTGGAGTGCTGGGGAACGCTTGGTTCGGTATATGTGAAGGTTGTCAGGTGTTCTCTTGAGGAGGGGAATTTTCTCAATCTCTTGAAATGGGTAGTTGTGAGAACCCTTCATAAGAAATCAACCTTGGACCCTGATGTTCTTACAAATGACGGCTCTGTGTCGAATCTTCCCTTTTTGGGGAAGTTGATCAAGAAGGTGGTCGGTGGAGCAGTTGGAACAGTACCTGCCTGGGACGTGAGGCCATCTATGAGCCTTTCCAGTCCGGATTCCTGCTCTGGTCAAGGTATACCATGATCTGCTCCTTGCAAGGGATAGTGAACATAGTTCCATTATCGTGGAGGCATAGGTCAGGAAGCGTAGGAAAACCAGGAGCAGTTATAAAATTCGCAAATAGCATTTTATTATTTCCAGTAACAAAATAAAAATCATACAGAATGTTGTTGTGTTTTTTATTTTTTTTTAACATAGGCAGATAGGCAGTTCAAACAGAACAAAGTCCTTCCTCTGAGGGTATCTCTAATTCTAAATTTCAGTCTCTCTCTTTCCAGCAAAAACATTGCTGCTCTTTTTAATAGAAGTCTTTACCTGGCAATTAATTTGAGCTAGTTAAAAGGCATCCTGTTTCTCATAAAATGTATCAGAACTTTGTCAATTTCTTTGCAGGTGGGACAAAATAGAACATGGTGTCCTAAGCTCCTGTTGACAACTCTGCAAAAGAGCTCATGGCGATCATTCTGCATCTTAGGGTTGTTGCATCTGAGTTCCAAATAGCTTTTGCAATCATTTCCACAGTAGAACTGCATACATTGGGAAACAGAGGATCCCAGTTTCATATACAGATTCACATACATTTTTATAACCACAGATAAGCACGGAGAAAGAAAAGGCAGAAACAGCAAGTGAAGGCAGAGAGATAGCAGGAGTTGGAGAATCGCAATACCATCAGAGTGATCAGTTCCTAGGTCTCACAAGGAAATTTGATTGCACAGTTGGACAGACAAGAGACAGGAAAGGAGAGGATAGAACAGATCCTTGCGTTTAAAGGAGAACTACAGGGAGAGGTGAAGCCCTGACTGCTGCACAGATAAGGGCTTCACTTCTCCGATACCCCCTATAAGCGCCATAAGACATGTAGAGATTAAGTACCTGAGCACACACAAAATTCACTGAAAGCTGCAGTGGCACGGCATTTTCATAATGGCGCTCCTCCACCCCCCGGGATCTCTCTGGTAATATCTCAAGACGATGATGCTGCACTGCCCCTATAATTATACTGCACTTATGTACAGAAATAAAACTATATATATACTTCTGATGCCCAGCGCCGTTTTTACTGAATTTGCCTAAATCCCATGGGTATACCCAGCCACACCCATGGGATTTAGGCAAATTCAGTAAAAACAGTGCTGGACATCGGAAATATAGATATAGTTTTATTTCCATACATAAGTGCAGTATAATTGCGGGCAGTGCAGTGTCATCGGCTCCGATAATATCGGTGAGATCCCGGATGGAAGGAGCTCCATTATGAAAATATCAGCACCCTGGAGCGTTCAGTGAATTTTACATGCTCAGGTATTTAATCTCTACATTTCTATGGCGTATGCAAGGGATTGGAGAGGTGAAGCCCGATTTGTGCAGTGATACGAGACTTCACCTCTCCTGATGAATTTTAACTCTTTCTGCGTAATAAATGGAACAGGGCCTTATTTAATCCTGTCACATCAATCTTTGTTCTGCTTGACCTTACAACGGCTTTTGACATGGTGGACCATGGGTGCTGTTGGCCCATCTGGGGCACTATGTAGGACTCGCAGGGATGGTGTTATGTCTGGAAGAGAGCAGCAAGTGGCACTCTGCTGTTTCATCTCAGCCTGTGCTGCTCTCTGCTGTGGTGTGCCTTAAGGTTCAGTCTTGTCCTCCATACTGTGTGCTGTGTACTTGCTGCCATTGGGAGGCATCATTAGATGATATGGCTTGGGTTTTCATTGTTATGCTGATGATACCCAGCCGTGTGTGTCTCGTGCCCCGCTCTCTGGATATGGCCAGGCCGAGGACCCCTCTGAAGTCTCCTCCGGAGGATCCTTCCTTTACGGAGTTGCTGCGTAAAATCCAGGCCATCCATCAGTGGCACTCTTTGGAGCCAGATCCACAGCGGCAGAAGCTAGCTGCCCATTTGGACCTGCCCGAGGTCGCTTCTACCTTGGCTCCACCCTGGATCGAGCCTCATGCGGACCTTGTTTCCACTATCTGGAAGCAACCCTCCACCATAGCCCCACTTCGAGGAAAGGCGGGCCAGGCTATATCAGGCTTCTGAGGGTGTTGAGTTTCTTACCACTCACCCCAAGGCTGACTCGGTTGTGATCAGCGCCCGCCCATGGCCGGACAGCCAATCCAAAGCATTTGAGCTCGTCACCCCGGACCAGTATGGGAAGATGGTCTTTGCTTCTTCCACTCTGGGTATTAAGGCCTTGAACTACACCGCCCATATGGGGATTACCAGAGAGCAGTCCTTAGCGAGGTGGAAGCTAAACTGGACTCCTTCCTGAGTCACAGACCATACAGGAAGTGGCAGACCTGGTCCGATCTGCTCGTTTGGCCAGTAGGCACATGCTTACGTGCTTCATACGATGCAGTGGGCGCTGCTGGTAAGAGTTCGGCGTTCGCCCGTAGGTTTTGAGCGACACGCCTGGCTCAGAAATATCGAGTTTGGTCCCTGAAGTGCAGTCTGCCATCCAGGGCGCCCTTCAGGGTTCGGTTCTGTTCGGTGGTGATGTCAAGGATATCAGCACTGGACTGCGAGAAGGGCACTGCTCTCAAGGAGGTTGACCACTTGTACAGAGCCTCTCAACACGTGGGGCTGTCCCTTCATAGCGGGCACTGGCCAAGGCGAAACCACAAGAGGCGGGCCAATAAATGCCGGGCCCCCTCAGGCTGCAAAGCCCCCGCCCAAACGAGCAGTGGAAGCTCCAGCCGCAGCAGTGCCTCACACTACCTGACTCCTCCTCTCCTACAGCCTCTGGCCTTCCAGAGGAACTGGTAGGAGGAAGTTCTCCTACATCTAACAGGTTGGGAGAGGATCACGTCAGGCGTTTGGGTGCTCCAGCTGATAGCGGAAGGACACTCAATAAGTTTCTTGGAAACCTCCCACAAAAACCCTCCAATCGTCTTAAACCTTCTTCTGGTCCGGGAAGAAATCTCGCCTTCTTCGGAAGGTGGCGATGAGCCCGTTCCCCCTCCATCTCGGGGGGTTACTATTCTCATTTCTTCCTGGTTCCAAAGAAGTCTGGTGACATGAGGCCCATCCTGGACCTCAGGTCCCTGAACCTGTTTGTGGAGTACAGGAGGTTCCGAATGCTCTCTTTGCAGAGTCTTCTGCTCTTCCTTCGGCTGGGACAGTGGCTGTGTGCTCTGGACATGCAGGATACCTACCTGCATATCCCTATCCACCCGTCCCACCACAAATACCTTCGGTTTTCCTTTCAGGGGGACCACTACCAGTTCAGGGCCCTCCCATTTGGTCTCTCCTCAGCCCCCGCACCCAGTATTTACCAAATGCCTCTCTGTGGTGGCTGCCCACCTGCATACCCGGGGGTTCAGGCAAGGCAAGGCACATTTTATTTAAGAAGACGCCCATCCCAGAGGCTCTTGACGCCGTACATTAATCGATAAATTCAACACATCACAATAATAATCAGTTAAATACAGTAATCTAAACAGGTTAAAACAAAATTTGCTATATAATTAGCTACTCTCAACTTCAGCTGCATTTAAAGTCTCTATGACTAAATTAACAATAAATTTAACTTATTTAAAAGACAGGTAGAAAACTATAAAATATAGTCCGGGAAGGCCTGATTGAACAAAAAGACCTTGAGGTGGGCCTTAAAAACCTCAGCAGACGGGGCCTCCCTAACAGCTAGAGGAAGTGAATTCCACAGGACAGAGGCAGCAACACTAAATGCTCTGTCACCAGCAGTTCTTAACCTCGTCTAGGGAATAGCTTGGAGGCCCCCCTAGAGGAGAGCGGACCTAGACAGCAGGTGCAAGAAGATCGTTCAGGTAGCCAGGGCCCAGGCCGTATAGGGCCTTAAAGGTGAACAAACCACCTTAAAGAGGACCCTCCACCTAACGTAGCCAGTGCAGTTGACGCAGCACTGAGGTAATATGACAGTATTTAGACTGTCCTGTCAACAGCCTTATTGCTGCGTTCTGCACCAGCTGCAGTCGGTGCAGGGTACCCCAGAGACCCGAGATAGAGTGCATTACAGTAGTCAAGCCCTGGACATCACCAAGGCATGCACAAAGTAGGGAGAGTCAAGGAAGAGGGCATAGAGGCTTAATCCTAGCGATATTCCTCAGATGATAAAAGCTGATAACGAAGCAGACGCCACCTGAAACTCAAGTGTCAAACGCTGTCAAGAACTAACACAAGATCACTCACCCTAGAGGAGGCCTTCAATGGTACAGAGCCAAGATGAGAGTCCTGTTTCTGCGCCAGAGGCCAACCTATCACGCCACCTGTTCGACTCCACCACCAGTACCTCTGTCTTACTGGGGTTAATCACAACCAGCTGGAGGCCATCCAGTCATTGATTTCAACTAGGTAGCTGTTAGCACTTCCACTGCACAAGATGTTCCAGGGGCAAGGAGAGGTACAGCTGGTATCATCAGCATAAGCAGTGAAAACCCAGACTGTACTTCCTCACTGATCTCCCAGGGGTAGGCATGTACGGCGCACACAACATCGGGTGACAGGACTGAACCCTGGGGAAACTCCGACAACAGGTTGACAGGGAGGAGGAGAAATTCCCAATCACTACCCTCTGCCTCCTGTTAGATAAAAAGACTCAAACCAGCAGATACACGATGCCGGCAAGTCCCAGAATTCCCTTAAGGGTGGTCAAGTAACACTCGATGGTCCACCGTGTCAAATGCTGAAGAGAATCGAGGAGAACAAGAATGTGCCCCTCCACGATCTCTAGCCCTAGGAGGTCATTATGCACCCAAACTAAGCCATGATTTCTGTGCTATGCCCTCGCCTGAGAAACCCAGACTGGAAATGGCTCATATAAATCATAGGCCACAAGATGCTCCTCAAGCTGAAAGCGCCACCACCTTCTCAACAATCTTACCCAAAAATGGGAGATTGGAGATAGGGATCAGTAATTTGCCTTGATGTCCTGGTCAACAATGCTTTTTCAGAAGGGGTCTCACAGTGCCTCCTTCAAGACATCAGGAAAAGACCCCCTCCGATAGGAAACACTGGACAATCAAGGCAAACACCGGGCCAACAGAGTAAACACATCTCATTAAGAAGCGAGTTGGCACGGGTCCAGTTCACAAAGGTGTGCAGCAGCTTGAGCAATCTCACTGACCTCAGCCACCTCCACCGGTCTAAACTCAGCCCCAACCAGGCGAGTGCTCTCCGATCGCCCATAGCATGACCACTGTCTCGCCATATTCTGGTCCACTGGCGGAACCTCCTGCCTGATGGCAGAACACCGGTCTGAGAAGAACCAAGCAAACTCCTTGCATAATGCATGAAAAACTACCTTCAGCTGCAGACAGGAAGGATGAAAGCCTGTCCACAGTCCGAAAGAGCACAGTTAGTCAGATTTCTCGGCGGCAATCTCCCTGGACAGGAATTCTGCCTTCTTACGGTTGTTGCCCTGGTTGCACAATAATGAGCCATGCACCGAACAGTTGTCCACCTCCAGGCCAGACTTCAATCAACTGGCTCTAATCTCCGACCAAGTCTTCATCACTTTGAGGTCCCCATCTTACAAGGGGACCTCAAGTGAAAAGACCTGGGTCATCTACTGAACTGGTCCGAGGAGTCAAAACGCATCAAGAAAGTACCCCTTATTATAAGCCTCCTGCTCGCACACACCCCCAGCGTATGCATTGTGCACACACTAGATAGGTCAGTCACCGCCAAAAACTCCCAGGGGTCAAACCCCTCAAGGCGATAACTGACCATCTCTGCAGGAGGCTGCAGGGGCCCCGGGCGGGAACTTCACCGTGCAGTGATCGGACCAAGCGACCCTATCAATGCTGAGACTATTTATCTCAAGCACCAGTGAGAACACCAAATCAACATGTGGCCACCTGATGGGTTGGGAAATCTTCCTGCACCAAAACCCAGAGTGACATCATTTGAAAGGAAGTTATAACCAGCCAGAGGATTCATCCTCGGCCCAAACATTGAAGTCCCCAACACCAAACATCTAGGGGCCTCCAATGTTTTCGCCGATGATAAGTGGTCACTATACAAGAAATCTCCACCCGGCAGGAATGGTAAATCATCAGAAACAAGCAGCCTGCGCCCGGACCCCCACGAATGGCCACACATTCAAAGAATATGGTGCTCTCACTGGGTACACGGTGAAGCCCAGCTCGGATCTAAAACAGATAGCTACCCCGCCACCCCTGCGTTCCACTCTGGGGCAGTGCACTACAGTATACCCGGATGGGATGGCAGCCTGTAAAACTGGGCCAGCATCATCACCAATCCAGGTCTCCGTAATGCAAGCCAGATCGGCCGTAGAAACCAAGTCCGCTATAATTGCAGTCTTGTTTCTGACCGATCTGGCGATACAAAACTACCACCTTCAGGGGATTGGTGGACAGTGCAGCCCTTCTGGCTGCCTGCCCACTCAGTCTAGTACAGGAACCCTGGTGATGGGAAATAAACATGTCCGGCCTCTCTAAGTCCCGTCTAATCCCTCCGTTCGGGGTTTCGTCGCAGGTGGCGGAGATTCTAGTGGAGGCCAGAAAGCCCTCCACTCATTCCACTTGCACCATGAAATGGAAAAGGTTCTCTATTTGGGCCTCTTCCAGAGCTTTCGAGCCATTCTCCTGCTCTTTCGGGAGGCTTCTGGATTGCGTGCTTCTGGCATGCGTCACCTCTTCGATCTGGGTCTCAGTCACTCCTCCTTGAAAGGTTCACATGGCCGGCCATTTCCACTTACCATGTTCCATTCGAGGACAAGTCTTTTTGTGCAGCTGGAAGTCGCTAAGACCTTCCTTAGAGGGTTCTCCACTTGAGACCCTGTATTCACGCACCTGCCCCTCCTTGGGACTTTAATTTCATTCTCGAGAAGCCCTGCCTCCCTTTGAGCCGAAGGCATCAGCAGACTAAGTTCCTTTCCTGGAAGGCCCTCTTCCTGGTGGCCATTACCTCTGCTTGGCAATTTCCGAGCTTCAGGCCTTAATGTGCAAAATCCCATACTTTATTTTCAGCAAGGCGTGTGGCTCTGCGTATCAACGCTAAGTTTCTCCCCAAGGGGTAGTGGAATCTATGCTGAATCAGTCCATGGAACTGCCTGCGTTTTCGCAACAGTCCAATCAAGAGGTACCTCTTACATACTCTGGATGTTCACTGTATTCTGAAATACTACACCAATAGGACTAAGGATCTCAGAAAGACTGATCAACTGTTTGTCTCTTTTGCTCACAAAAGAGAGGGCAATGCTGTTTCTAAGCAGTGCCTTTCAAAATGGTTGGTTCATTGTACCACTTTCTGTTATGACAAGTATCACAAGACCTTGCCAGGTCAAGTCGGAGATCACTCCACGAGGGGTGTCGCTGCCTCTGCTGCTTGTTTCGAGAATGTGTCGGCGGCTGACATCTGTGCAGCCACCACTTGGACTTCTGTCCATACCTTTACGAAACATTACTGTTTGGACATTGCCTCTCGCCGTAGAGCTGGCTTCGCGTTGGCTGTTCTACAAGGTCTTCTTTCCTAAGACCTTCACAACCAGAGGATCTGTGTATGAGTAGTTTCTTCCTCCCTTGAGCTTCTCTTTGTTTCAGACTGCTTGGGACTCAGTCCTATATGTATTACCTACTGCAGAGCCCTCTCAGTAAAATAGTACAGTTATGTAAGAACTTACCGTAACAGTAGATCTTCGATAGAGGCTCTTGCAGTAGATCTCTCTCTCCTGCCCTCCATCCCCTCAGCTTCTTTTCAGGATGGGAAATATCGCTTCTCTCTAGTCTTTTGGTCTTTGGCGGGAAAGAACTGGAAGATGGGTGTGGGGATCGCCCTTTATACTAACATTACATAATGTCGGTCACCTAACGTGGGAGGCGGTCCCCTGCCAGAAGACTGCTAGCTAGAAATTTTCCGTGGGGTACTGACGCCTGCCGGCTTCAGTCCTATATGCAGTTACCTACTGCAAGAGCCTCTGTCGAAGATCTACTGTTGCGGTAAGTTCTTACGTAACTGTACTTTATGGTAGGATGGGGGGTCAGAAAATACTGGCAGTACATCTTAGAGGTGCAATGTCTTGGCAGATTTTGTGTCTTAAGCTGCTACTGGTGCATGAAGGATGTGGGAGGCAATGTCCCCGAGAGCCTAGATAATGAGTTAGGCATTTATTGTATGGTAATCCACGACTATGTGCAGGCAGATGTGGTGATTAATGTATCAGCAACATCCCACAAACAGTTGTGGGCAAGACGCAGCCTCTTAAAAGATAAAATGTTGGTCTGCAGGGGAGCTCCCATGGCATCTCCCACCCTCCTGTTTGTTATCCTCCTTCCTGCAAGACTCTTAGAGCTGCTTTGTGCACTTATATCCTTTCCTGACTCTTGTAGTGTTTTGGACTTGGTTCTGTCCTGGAAAGCGGCTTCCCATTCTAAGTGTTATGGGGCTGGCCATCATGACATGTACATGTGTCCCCCACCTTTGGTTCTCTGTCCTTCCCGTCTCTATTTAAAAACTACCTCAGACAATATCTCCTTGATAAATATGTTTGTAACTGATCCTAACCTCCTGCTGTTGGTATTCCTCCTGACCACTTGTCAGTTTCACTGTATTTGCTTTCATGACTGGTGTTACTTTTCTTTTCTCCATCTGTCTTAATATTTTAGATGCACTTGTCTCCGTCTCATTGTTATTTATCTGTACTCTCGTTTATTATTGTATGTACTTCATGATGCTTGTAAATGCTGGTCACACTTGAAAAAGGGCAGTATTGCTCAGTGTGCTCTCCAGGGTAAACAATAAAATGAAATGAAATGATACTTTTTTACGTTAAGGTTTTTATCTCAACTTCCATTGCACTTGAGGCTCACTGGAATCCTTCTCCCCCGACACTGTGCCATAGCTTCTTTTTGCAGTGAAGTGACCTGAGAGTACTGGTGTCCTTTATTCATCCATCCATGAATGCATGTTTTCCCCTTTATCTTCCTACCTCCTACTGGCACCATTTGCAGTCGCAGCATCAGACTTGCTTGCAGGGAGTTTCCCTCTGACGCAGATGGAGCTCCTTGTCTCACCACAGGTTGCTGCAGTGGTTAAATTGGAAATGTTTAGGTGGGGAACTCTTACATCTAGATTTCTAGGTGGTGTAACTTTCATTTTTAGGTGGTGGAACTCTCCTGTAATAGTCAGTGAAGAAAGATGACAGAGGTGGTGGAACTGTCATACAGTTGTTTAAGAGGTAGTGGAACTGAGTTCCTGTGGGCTCCTGCCCACTTTAACCCCTGGGTTGCTGTGACAACAGGGTACAACCCCACCCACCCCTAGCCAGTAAACACTGCCGCTGGAAATACGCCCTGACCGTGGCGTTTTATTCACTGGAGCCCCGACCTCACTCCCAAACCTGTGTTGCCTCTATTACAGTGCAGCACACTATTTGCTAAGGAATCAGGCAGGCCCATGACATGGTATTTTTAACTTTTTTTTTTTTGTATTCAAAGTTTAATTTATGTTTTCCAGTATTCAGAGCATGATGGCACAAAAATGAAGTACAGTTCAGTGAGAACTTTGTACAAATGTAGAACAGTATCATAGGATCCTGCATATACAAAGCTTGTGCAAAAGTACTGCTTGGTGCCCTTGCATTACTTTAGCTTGCACATACAAAAAACGGGCTTCCCCTTGGGTACAGCATTGAAGGAGATGAAATTCCATTCCCATTATCACCTTAAATGGGCATAAGGGAGCCTGGTTTAATGTCTTATCCAAAGAATGTCACCTTCAACAGGGCTGCACACCCCTTAGTGCTGTACTGCAGTGTCTGTGTTGGTGTGGACCTTGAACCCCTGTCCCTCCTGGCTCTGAGGTGATAGCAAAGGAACCACAGTAATAATTCTACCACAGTCATTTCTTTCATTTTTGTTTGCTATATACACAAGCAAAATAAAATGTATTCTGTCATCCTGTTTCAAGTATTTTATTTAGAAAGTGGTCATGGGGCCTTCCAGTCACCATTTTATTTATTTATTGAAAAGTTTCACCAGGTAAAGCACACTGAATAACTATTTGCCCATCTCCCGGTGCGACCTGGGGGAGAGGGTAGTGGGAGTTACATATTAAGATATTGTATAGATATTGCTAGATTTGTATTGAAGTGTGATTTTAACACTGTCATGTTTCGTTCCCTTGGCTGGAGCCCACTAGAGACCAGAAGAAAATGGGTATAGGCTATACAAGTTCATGGAATTTAAAAAAATAATTTGACATGTGGGTTAGAATAAAAGTTAGAAAAACCAAAACATGGTTGTAATTTGAGAAAAAAAAGGGCTAGAGAGTTAATAATTCCTAAATACAAAAATAAATTTACATCCATGACCTTTCAGTATAAAGCAGCTGTTTGTTGGAATCAACTTCCCCTGTATCTTAAAGATCCACACATGAAATCAGATGTTTTTAAAACTGCTGTTTACAAGGAATTTGAGTATTGTTGTACATGTAATAAATTTCATAGGTAGAGTGAAATCATGAGAATTGACTTATGGGGTGACTTGTTAGATAGAATACATGGTAATGTAATAGTGTGTATTTTTTCTCTATATTTGTCTATATTTCCCTTGAATGTAATCCGTTTGATTTGAGACATGTTTTGTTTTTGTATTTATGTATATGCCTTTGTATTTATATATATGCACGTTATGCTACTGTAACTTGACACTTTAAACAGGTACATATTGTGAAAAGGGGATATATAGCCCTAATGGTGGTATCACTGTATAAATACATTTTATCTACTACTACTACAAGAATAGTACACAGCATACTGCATACAGCAAAGTTTATAAAGTAGGTAGATTCCAACAGTTACGGTGACCTTATGAATGACCAATAGAGTATAGAAGTACAAATGCTCTGAAAGCAAACATGGAAGCAATTTCCAGATAGGACATTTGCCACTTTAGCAGTAACAGTTTGTATGAATTATAGAGACATATGCAAACAAAGGAAGTTACACAGCACTTTAGCTTAAGAGTAGGAGAGCTGTAGCAGTGAGAATAGAGAACACTAAAGACTACAGTAAAAATTACATGCAGGGAGACAGCAGTAGAACCGAATCAGCTAGTAGATCCTGTCAGAACTCACAGGGTCCGAGGCGGAGCCAGACAACAGAATACAGTTTGCATCAACATAAAACGAGGAGCAAGATTAAGTGCTTATAGGTATAAGGTTCCTGCTGGAGACTTAGATCCCAGTCAGTGATGGCAGAGGCTATGCACAGTCCCTGATGGGTGCCTCATGCCTTGCGGTGAATCCACAGCTTCCATTGCTATTCTGCTTCTTCCCTGGTGTGCAGTTCCAGTTCCAGCCAGAATCCTAGTAGGTCCCAAGAGACCAGGAGATTAGTTCATTTGCAATGAGCTCCTGTGACAGGGTTGAATAAGGCCCTGCACCATTTGCTATGCAGAAAGAGTCTAAATGCAAGGGTCTGTTCTATCCTTTCCTTTTCTGTCTCTTTTATGTCTGGTTGTGCAACCACATTTTCTTGTGAGATATAGGAACTGATCACTCTGGCGGTTTTGCAATTCTCCACCTCTCGCTATCTCTGTGCCTTCCCTTGCTATTTCTGTCTTTTCTTCCCCCTTGCATATCTGCGGGTATAAAAATATATGTGAATCTTTATGTGGAAATGTCACTGATACTGGGATCCCTTTGTTTAAAACTGTATCTAGTTATACTGTTGAAATGATTGCAAAAAGATATTTGGAACTCAAGGGGTTAACCTGAGATGCAATTTGTAAGCATTTTGCAGAACTGTAAACAAGAGGTCAGTTCTGGGTCACTGTTCTTTTTGCTGCACCTGCATCAAAACTGACAGGAACATTCTGTGAGATGCAGGCTCATTTCCCAAAGAAAGACTTATAAATAGAGCAGCAATGCTTTTGCTAGAGAGACAAGGAGACTGAAAGTTGGATTTAAGATATACCTTCAGAAGAAGGACTTCGTTTTCTCTGTTTTGCCTTTGTAAATAGTCATACTGAATAACTTTTATTTTTTATTTTGTTGTTCTTGAGAAAAATAAAAAGGTATTTGTGAATTTTAAAACCGCTCCTGGTTTTCTATGCTTCCTGACCTGTGCCTCGATTACGGTTCCCAAGCAGAAGATTGTGGAGTATTAATGTTGGGGTTAAAAAACAAAAGTTCATTTTAGTTGCTTACGGAGGTCTTGTTTTCTGAATGTTTAACCTGTCTCATAAAACATGGTTTTCTCTCCAGGGTTGTAAGAAAAATGTTTTAGAAGGAATTGCTGCGTTCTTTAATCAGCAGGATCAGCTAAAAGAGGAGCAGCAAAACACCGAGTGAGTAATACTCTAGATATTTTGAGAATGTTTCATGTTGTATTATCCATTCCTCTTGGGCACAAGTGAAGCCAGGGTAAGTAGAGTATAAGTTCCCTTATGGTAGTGCATTTATCTGATGAGAATACATATCCCTGGGTGAAAGTAAAACCCCAATTTCCTTAGTAGATCTAAAACCAGTCGTGGTACTGGTTTCTCTTATCTGTCCCCACATTGTTCCTCAGCCCTACACCCTGATGGAGAGTGCCATGTGGCCTACCCTCGCCCTTTCCTGGGAGCCTTTGAGCATCACCTACTCTGTGCTCACTGTGCTTGACTGTACCACTATAACTGTTTAACTGTTACATTATTTAAATAGTCACTTTTCACAGTATGTGTATTTTATGTGACACTTTTTTAAATGGATAGTGGTCTGCCTAGTTTTGGTTTTGCAATTTGTACATGAAGTTGGGAAATGACGCAACTTTCAGGAATCTTGTATACAGGGTGTAGTAGTGAGATGAGCCTTTAGTTGTTGAAGCAGGAGTGCTTATAGTCTTTTTTCCGCTTCTGATGCCACACACCCAGTCAGCCCACAGGCCTGGGGGTGTACCCTCACAGCTGCATCCCCAGCACAGACCTTTGCTGACACTGATGGGGGTCCACAGGGCAGGGCCTGGGAACACTGCCGTCAGTCATCCTGGCAGTGCAGTGGTTTTCTCCCTCCCACCTCCTTGACTCCAGACAGTGTCTTTGTTAGCCTCCTGCTGTGTGCGCCCTTTTGCCCATGCACCATCCCTTATGAGGGAGAAGACTTTCTGGCCCATTTCAGTGGGACACTTCGGCAGCAGAACCCAATGCAACCCTCCTTTGGGTTGGCTCATGCTATGCTTGGTAGCAGTCTGCAGCACTAGCCGCACCGATCCTGGCTTACTGAGTCTGAACCGAAACCCATGTCACCACCTTATAATTATGACATGCTTCCGCTAGGCCATTGGGTGGCCCCTGAAGCAGGTATTCTTGTCACCTTGGACAGCCGGCACAATCTGTGCTAGTTGCCAGGCACTGGAACATTCTCAGAGAGACTTAAACTAAGCAACTGCTGTACACAACAGGCTTGCAGGAGGATGATCAGTCTGGTCATTCTTTATATCATGCTCAGTTGTTGATGTCATCGTAAGATCCTGTTTAAAGTGACAGTGCTGACAATTATATAAAACATTCCGTACATTTTATGGTACTGGGTTACATTAAATTACCTACATACACAAAACCCACATGTAGAAAAGAAACAAAAGCACATTTGGCTCAGTCCCTGTAGAAATATGCTTAACCATGTATTAATTCGTATTATACACAATTTATAAAGGACCATCCAGACAACTGATCTAACATATTTGGATCTTCTTTCTCTTGTAAATATAACCAGTATCGGTCTCTATATATAATCCCGATCTTAGCAGAGATATCAGGAAATGAAAAAATAATCTGGTGAAGAAAATTCATGTAAGAACCACCATGCTTCTTTACGGCTTCCATTACTCGTCAGTATTAGGGTTCGAGTCTCACTGTAAGCAGAGATTCTCCGAGCCAAGTGATGGAAAGCACATACTGAGAAACTGTTCCATTTTTCTAATAAACCTAAAGCAACAGGAATATGACAGGAACATATTATAAGTCGTGCCGAATCTCAAAATGCTAATTTAAGCCTGGGGCTTCTGAGCATGTTCAGTCAGGTCTCAGGGGTGTGGAGTCTTAATGCGCAACTCTTGAGATGTGAAAGAGATGTTCACATTGGGTGGTTTAGAAGCTCCGGTCTTAAATGAATGCATTGAGTTTACACCATGCTTATACAGTATGTATCACTAATAGTAGAGCCGTGATTTGCTGTTTGACAGGGGGAGTCTTTCAGTTGCTTCTTAGGAACTATGTCAAGAATTTGAAAGTATGTTATTCCCTATAGTAGAGGGAATTAAGGTTGTCGGAGTAGCTGTTGAGGCAGCAGGATGAAAAAATTATTATGCAGTTTTAAGAGTGACCCTTGTATCTTCAGTGGGCACTAATGGGCATTCATTTCTTCACACGTGCTGTGCCTATAGACTCCCAGCAGAACTTGCAGCTTGCATTCGGGTACACATGTGACATCTTTGGTGGGGATCCTGACACTACAAGAGCAGAGTTGCTCATGCAGCCATCCATATGAGTGGCTCCCATAGGAATGGTGGAAGTCCTTGGGAGTCACAAGCAGAAGGCACTAGGAGGCCGGGGTGTTTGGTTTTGCATTAAATTTAGATTGAGGCATGGTATTCACTCCTGCTCAATACTATTAAGCTTGGAAATTTGTATTTAGACTTCTTTTATGTGTTGTTGATGTTTTAAGAATGACTTTGGTAGGTAGATGAATGTGCTGGGGTTTGTTGCAGTGTGTATATAAACATATAGTAGGCACTTGCTCTTTAATGCTAACTAATCATTATCAAAATTGTGTTTTTATGTGAATGACTTTAGTAGTCTAATTTGTTGCTTACTGCAGTGTTTGATATATCAAACATTTGTCTTATGAAATTAAACATAATTGTTTGGTCTGTCTTCTGTGTTATTATCTTAAACATAGCAACACATTATGCCAAATTTTATGTTTTATTTTTCTTAATAGTTGTGTAATTATTATTAAGGTTATTGACTGATGGAGATGTTGAATCAAATCAAGGATTGAGTCTTAACTTGCCATTTGTAATGAAAATAAAAATGATACATTTAAATATTTGTTGCTGCTGTTCAAAAATGGCAGAATTGTCAGCCTGGTTTAACATTTGTCATGGCAAAAGCAGTGCGCTTGAGCAGGTTGGTGGAGAAGAAATGTCGAGACAGTCTGTAGCACATTGCAGTAGGTAAGACATTTATTAGGCATATTGGCTCCAAATGCAAACAAAAATGTGAGGGTGCAGAGCTAGCCATCAACCTGAACAAAGCGTGTTCGGATCTGCTCCTCACTGGAAAGTCGTTTTCTACTTTTTAGTTTACCATTTCTTGTTTATTCACGGTACAAATTTCATTGGTGTGCTCAGCCAACAACACTGGCCAATATGGGTCCGAAAAAAGAAGGAAAAAATGTGGCTTCCTACTCTAAATCTGTGGAGGAGTACATGCTTCCTAGGCCTGGTACATCTGCAGTGGTGCAGAAGGACCCGACTATGGAAACAATATTTGCTATTTTACAAAAATTTGAAGAAAGGTCAACCAAACAAACGATTCTGTCTCTGCCATGGATCAGAGGGTTTCAGAACTGGAGGAGGGGAGAAAGAGAGCTCTAAAGCTTTGGAAGAGATCGCTGCCGGCGAGCATGCTGTGGCCCAGGCCGGTACCTAAATTCTTTTCAATGAAGTTGAACCCTGGAAAACCAACCGTGCTGCTAATCTCAGGATTGTGAGGCTTCCCTTACCATTGCTGTGCAGGATTTAAAATCAGTATTTCAAGCTTTACTTACAGATTCCTGGGACTTTCTGAGGACTCTGTCCACATTAAACAGATCTTTTGCTTGCCTAATAGTCTGAGTCCTGTGGAGGTGCAGTGCAGTCATCGACTGTGCTTGTCACAGTAGACTCTCTGGAGGAGCGTTTGCTCATCCTAGCTGCCGCTAGGAGACTCGGGACACAACCTCAGGGGTTGAAATGATCTATTTTTCCAAATGTGGCGGCTAGCATGCCAAGCGAGGAGGAGGAGGTTATTATAATTGTGCTGGAGAGTGTAACATATCGGCTAACCTGTTTTTCCAGCTCGACTGTCTCCGTTTTACATACAAAGAGTAAACCCTATGTTTTTTCATAGGCTGGCGAGGGTCACTTGATTTTTGGAAAGTCTTACACCTCATGGTGAACAACCCTCGGATAATGAGCAGGCCAGTGACCCTTGAATGACTCTAGAAACTTTGGTTTTCAGCACTGTAACTCTCATGGGATTGTGCTTTTGTTACTAGGGCGATCTATGAGGGGTTGTTTTTGCTTATGATAGATCCTAGTTCATAAAGTTAATGGCTACCTAATTTGTTAGAGTGTTTCAGTAAAGAGGGGGTATAGTTTGTAATTCCATATCCTTTTGAGCAGGACTCTGAATCTTCTGAATATAGTTATTTCCCTCTCTGCATCAACCTTGTCTGTTAATGTGAGGTGTTCCTATCATTTTGGTTATAGAGGCTTATTACATATATGTTTGGGTTCTACAGAGTGTTTAACAATTACCTTTTCTGGCTACCCCAATAGATTTGGTTTATAGGGTGCCTGAGGTAGAATATCCTAGATTGTATATGTGATATTATAAGCATCATGTTAGTGGCCATACTTTGTTTGTGGGGATTTTCCCAACTGTTTCCCTGCTCCTTCAAAGTGGGCTTTTTCACTATCTATATTCAGTCATTTGTATATCAAAGTGAGAGCTGCATACTCTGTGTGAGATTTGCTCGTATGGATTTCTCAATTATGAGTACTTGCTTCTAGGAGCGTGGAAATGTTGTTCATTCACACTCTCTGGCATGTCCCTTTCCCCTTTAAATTCACGGAAAGTCTTCAAGCTGGCTCCTCCCACCCACCCAGGTGGTAAATACTTTAGCTCCACCCATGACACAGATCTTTCTTTCCGCTGAAAGATTCAGGTTCCCTCATGCTACTTAACTTATGCAGTTCGTAGGCCTGGATTCTCAACAATGGTTTTCACATAATAAGCTTTCCTTAAAACTCATCAGAGTTTACAATACTGATCGGCGCATTGGACGGAGAACAAGTCGTCCCCTGATTTGCATGATGTCCTGCCGGACAGAAAATATCGCGCTCGATCCCCACCTCTTGTGTGTCTGCTACTTGGGTGTCATACATGACACCACCCTCTTCCACCATCTGTCCGGCCTTCCATCCCAACGTCCTGGTGGCTGACCGCGGGAGCCGCGCCTAAAACTGGGAGGCAGACCCGCCATCCACGGTGAAATGTCGAAGGAGGCAAGGTGGAGGCGGTTTCCCGCGACCGCTGGATCTGCCGACGGCAGCTCGGCCAGATGGTGGCTTCGAAGAGAAGCTGCTGAAGCTTCGACCAGCGAATTTTTACGTGCCGCTTAACCTGGGTTCTACCTTCACTGGGTCCTTTTGGGAGCTGTGCCAGCCTCTACCCACCAGGGGTGAAGCCCTCGAACTTGCACTCCTCCGCCCTAGGAAAGGGACAAGGACCTTAAGTCTTCTTCATACTGAAGAAGGCGTTCCTGAGAACCGAGTGGTCGATTCTCAGGCCCTTGCGGTCCGACCTTGAGTCGAGATCGCTTCCTCGGCTGCCGGCTTCTCGTACCTTCCGTCAGGCCAAGGCACTGAGGCAGAGGAAACGGCTGAACCGGCCGAGATTTCTCTCGACCCGATTGAGCCGTTGTCGCAGACTCCGGTCGCTGACTCCTTAGAAAGGACACTTATCCTTTCCTTCCCCGACGAGGAGACCCAGCCCTCGGGTGTCCCGACCGAGGGAAAGGTGCTGGAACCTCGGTTCTCTCCGACTCTGGCTTCTCCCGATCGAACGAGCCGACCCCGTCGGTCTCGATCGGGACCAGGACACCGCCGTCGAAAAACTGAAGAAAGGTCACAAGCACTCTAGGAAGAGGTGTACACCGATCTTCATCCTCCTCGAATGAGGAGAGACTTGACGGAAACTCTGTCAGCGTTATGAGGATCTCATGTGGCAACAGCTGATTTTGACCCGGCCAGAAGCCGGCTCGCGCGGCAACACACAGCCGTGCCTGCCTCAGCCTCTTAGGCCGATGCGAGCCCTCGGAACCGAAGATCCGGTTCCTCTGCCCTTAGGGGACACGCTTTCCAGCTCGGCCTGTTTCGGTCTCTCCACTGATTTTGGTGGAACCACCGCCGAAGCAGCCTCAGGGAGGAGCTCCCTCGAAAGAGGATAGGACAGACACTGGCCTCCCCCATCGTCTGTCCATTACTGTAGTCCCCGATCACCCTCTGCATATCGAGGGAGACATAGGCGGGAGACCTTTATATCCCGACTCTTTGGACTTGGATGCCACTGGTCTGCACTCGCATCCGGGGGATGACGAGTCATCAGTGGCAGGCTTGGAGGAAGGTCCTTCCTCGTTTTAGGGCATCCTCTGCCTGATTTCCGAATCAACCAGAATGCCCTTGGAGCCTATCAAAAAGAAGGCGGAATACCCCTCACGGATATCCTCAGGAGGGGGGATACCCCGACGGAGAGCCTTTCCAGTGGTCGAAGCCATTGTTGGCCCGACCCTTGAGCTATAACGCGTCCTGCCTCCTGCCCAGCTCATTCTGCCCGCTAGCCGCGCAAATTATCCGGTACCCATGGGGTCCCTGGCGGGTTTCACAGAGCATCCCTCGGCCGAGAGCCTTGTGACTGCTTCTGTGTTTAGACGCACTGGTGGCTCAGCTGACACTGACCGCCTTCTGAACAAGGAGTCCAAGAATATGGACCATTCTGCCTGGAAGTTTTATGCGGCTTCATCCTTGGGCCTTCGTCAGGCCAGCTTAGCTGTGATCATGGCACACTTCTCTCATGCCCTTTTGGGGTCACTAGATGAAGTCCTCCCTCATCTACCAGCGGACATGCAGACCACGGTGAAGCAGGTCCGTGACCAGGGCCGTGCTGTTGCGAAACAGCAGCTCCAGACAGCCCTGGACATTGGAGATTCCTGTGCCCGCTTCTTAGCAGCTGCAGTGGCCACTTGCCGCAGGGCCTGGCTGAGGTTATCATCCTTTCTGGCGGATACCCAGCACAAGTTAGCTGACGTGTCCTTCCTTGGCACCGACCTCTTCGGGCCGGGAGTGGCAGGTCACCTCCAGCGTATAGAGCAGTCCAGTGCCACCTTGGATGCTACCTCTGCAAAGAGTTCTTCGGGCAAGAACCAGCAGAAGCGCAAGATGAAGCCCTTTTGTCACTCTTCCCCTGCGGTTAGACAACCCTCCTATCAAGGAGGTCAGCAGCAACAGCAGGAACAGCAAGCTCAAGCTTGGTGCCCCAGGCCCAAGCAGGGTCCTCAACAGCCCCGAAAAGGAGGCTGAGGTGCCGGTCCAGGAGCCTTCTCCTCCTCTAAGCCTGCTCAGTGACGGGTCAGGGGTTGCCACCCCTACACCCATCACGCCAGCTCTGGGTCCTCCCGTGGGGGTTCGGCTCCGTCACTTTCTTTCCGCCTGGTCCGGTATCACTCCGGACAGGTGGGTTCTGGAAGTGGCCGGCCAGGGTCTGCTTCTAGAATTCAAGCAGTACCCTCCCAGCAACCAGCGCCCCTCAGAAGGAAAGGATCTCCAGTTCGCACTCAGTCGGCCCTTGGGGCGACACTGCTCAACTCCTCTGCAAGGAGGCGGTAGCTCCAGTGCTGGATCCTCCTACAGACCCGGCTTCATGTCCAGGTACTTCCTGGTGCCCAGCGGATGGGGGTTGGTGCCTCATCCTAGATCTCCATGGCCTGAATCAATATCTCAGGTCTCGCACCTTCTGGATGGTAACTCTGAACCAGATCATACCATCCCTGGAGCAAACTTGTGGTTCTGTTCACTGGATCTACAGGACGCGTTCTTTCACATCTCAATCTGTCCGTCCCACCAGTGGTTCCTTTGATTCAGGGTCGAAGGGACCCTGTACGCATTCCGAGCCATGCCGCTCGGCCTGTCATCGGCCCCTCGGGTCTTCACCAAATGCATTGCAGTGGTGGCAGCCCATCTTCCGTATTGAGGAGTACAAATATACCCCTATCTTGATGACTGGCTCCTGGCGGGTTCCTCCCTTCAGGAGGTGGAGAGGTCCAGGGATCTGGCCCTCCGAACCTGCTCCCATCTAGGCCTCCTGATCAACGAGGCCAAATCAGAACCGTGCCCTCTGAGGTGATGGGCTTTATGGGCAGAGCTCGACTCTTGTCAAGCCAGAGCTCAGCTCCGGCGGACAGGCGGAGGTTCTCTCCTCCTTTGCCCAATCATTTCTGGTTGGGCACTTGCATCATGTCTAGGACTTTCTGCGTCTTCTGGGTTTACTGTCGGCATGCACCTCGGTGGTCCGTTGGGCCAGGTGGCACATGTGCCCTTCAGCGGGAGCTGGCCACCTAGGGACTCAGCGATATGGTCAGTTCGACCAGCTGATCATTCTAACCCAGAAGATGTGGGACGCTCTCCAATGGTGGACCGTCCCGGACCGAGTGCAGGAAGAAATCCCATTTGTCCACCCTGAGCCAATGGTCGTCCTGACGACTGATGCCTCTCTCATGGGCTGGGAGCCCACATGGGGATCACAGGCCCACGGGTTCTGGACCCCTGAGGAGTCACGATGCCACATCAACCTGTTGGAGCTCAGAGCATCAGACTGGCCATGTCAGCTTTCACTCCTCAGCTCCGGGGTCAAGTAGCTCAAGTCCAGATGGACAATACCACGACCATGTACTACCTCAATAAACAGGGCGACATGCACCCCTGTCTGCTATGCAGGGAGGAGCCCCGGATCTGGACCTTGTCAGCTGGTTGGAGGCGGATCTCCTTGCCATCCATGTGGCAGGAGTCTCGAACCAACTGGTGGATGCTCTCAGCCACTTAGGCCAGACATCCCACTAGTGGTCTCTCCATCCAGAGGTAGCTTACAATCTGTTCTCCCATTGGGGCAAACCGTTGGTGGACCTGTTTGCCTCCAGGGAGAACACCAAGCTGAGACTGTACCATGCCCGCCCCTCTCAGCAGGGCTCACTGCAGGGGGATATCTTCTCGAGGCCGTGGACCCCAGGCGTCCTCTACGCCTTCCCTCCATTTCCCTTGATCCACAAGGTGCTTCTCAAGGCGAGGAGGGACAAGGCGAAGGCGATTCTGGTAGTCCTAGATTGGCCCCGCCAGTTCTGGTATCCAGATCTCCTCAGCCTCAACTGCAGGGCCCTGGAGTGGCTTTGTACATGCCCGGACCTGATATCGTTGAACCAGGGGAAGGTCTTCCATCCGGACCTTCAATCCCTGCCCTCACAGCCTGGTACCTGTGCTAAGTTCCAGGCTCTGGGCTCTGGGTCTTTCTGAGGATGTCTACACGTGGTGGAGGCATCTCGTAAAGAATCGACCAGAAAATGTTATGCCTTCAAATGGAAAAGGTTTTCCATTTGGTGTCAGAAATAAGTCTGGACCCCTTATCCTGCTCTGTGGCTAACATTTTAGTCTACCTTTAGTCTCTCTCCAAAGGGGTCCTGGGGTCATCGACCCTTAGGATGCACCTGGCAGCCATTTCTACTTCGTCTTGCGGGCTGGTCAGACGACATTGGCAGGGACAGGTGGCGGCTTTTCAAGGCCTGGATCACATGCTCCCCTCAGGTGCGTGAACCTCCACCTCCGTGGGATCTCTTGCTGGTTTTGACAAAGCTCATGGGCAAGCCATTCGAACCCATGCACAAGTGTGAGCTCTCACACTTGTTGTGGAAGATGGCCTTCCTGGTGGCTGTCATGTCAGCCAGGACAGGGGAACTCCAGGTGCTTTTGGTGGACTGCCCTTATCTGGTCTTTCACAGGGACAAAGTTGTCCTGTGCCCCCAACCGAAATTCCTTCGAAGGTGGTGTCTGAGTTTCACCTTAACCAGGTGGTGACTCTGCCGGTATACTACCTAACTACACCTTGGCGCTGAGTACAAGCTCCATACACTGGACCTGAGATGTGTTCTGTCCTATTATAAGGAGAGGATGGTAGAAATTCAGGGAGAGGTTTGCCAGCTATTTGTCATCTATGCTGAAGCCGCTTTTGGCAGGCCTGCAGCTAAACGGACCATTGAGAGATGGATAACATCATGCATAGGTCTGTGTTATGAGCTGGTGGGCAAGGAGCCTCCCAGAGGGTTAAGAGCTCATTCTACCCGCCATACTGCTGCATCGGTGGCTGCTTCCAGGGACATCCCTATCCAGGAGATCTGTCAGGCTGCTACCTGGAAGTCAGCTAAACACCTTCATTACCCACTACCACATCGACCTTAAGTCATGCCGGGCTGCTGGTTGTGGAGCCTCAGTTCTCCAATCTCTGATCTTGCTTCGAGAGGGCTCTTGCAGTAGGTGATTATATATAGGACTGATGCCGGTGGCGGCAGGACCGGAAAAATTTCTAGCTAGCAGTCCCTGGCGAGGACACGCCCGATCAGGAGGCGTTGATATAAAGGGTGGTCCCTGGCGCCCGCCTTCAGTTCTTTCCTGCCGTTAGCTCGTGCAGTGTCTTGTGGAAAAGTTCATGCTTTGTCAGCCCAATCTTCGTTGGTTTTACCGAAATAATTTGTTTTTTCGACTAACGTTGGGTACCATCGTCGGTGTATGTCGTCCCCTACACCCTCCGAGCAGAAAAATAAGTGCGATTATTGCGGCGCCCAACTACTGCACAAGGACGGCCATTCCCTGTGCCTGTTCTGCCTAGGCCTCGATCACCTGGTCGAGAAGTGCCAGCACTGCCTCAGCTTCAACGTGGCTACCCGGAAAAGGTGGCAGCAATCCCTGGAAGGCCATATTTTGAAGAAAAAGATGAGTTCAATGGAGAAGGAGCTCAAAAAACTGAGGCGGGCGTCCACTTCCCCCGAAGGCCATCGGAAGAAGAAGGATAAGGAGGACACGGGACAAGGGCTCCTCTACCGTGTCTCCCTCGGGAGCTGCGGGACACAGATAACGTCCCCTCCGGGGACTGTTCCTCGGCTTGGCCGCCTCGAGAGAGGTTTCTGAGGGGCGTTGGCCCCCGTCTGGCTCGCGTTCGGGCCTGTGTGGGCGCCTCCGGGCGGTGGAGGCCTCTGCCCCAGTTTGGCCGCGAGCTCACGGCCTACTGGTGATGCTCCCGAAGTGTTCGGCTCCTCAGCGTCCAGCGCGAAGAGCGGTAAGACGCCGCGACCCTTGAGTGGCGGCCTCCGGCTCCAGTGGACCAGGCTGATCCTTCTCCTCGGCCTGCCTCCAGTGAAAGGCTCTGATAAAGCCCGGCCTCCAGGCGCCCGCGGGCTTCGCTGTCAAGCGCTGCGCCCGGCTCGTCAACACCAGCCGGCGAAGACCGGATGGACCCCCGTCCGTCATACCGTTTCCGCAGCTTCGCTGCTGTCCGGAGACTCAGAGTCCCTCCATCCCTGGGCGGCGCTGGGGATCTTCCTCCGTCAGACTGCCCCGGTTGGTGCGCGGATCTGGCGTCAGCTCCCCGGACACTGGTACCTCCGCCGCTGGCTCTGACGACTCCAGGAGACATCCCGCTTCCGGATGTCCCCCCTCCGCTGGGCCCTCCAATGTGGACCTGCCCGTGAGGCTGCCGGCCGGGCCTTCTGCTCCGGCAGCTCCTCCGTCCTATCCGACGCCGACGTACCTGGGACCACAGTATCCGACGCCGCAGTACCCGACGCCGGTTTTTCCGACATGTAGTACCCGATGCCACAATACCTGACGCTGGGCTTTCCGCAGCTGGGTTTTGGATACTCTCCATACAGGTACAACCCGTATCCTTATCCCCCATCTCCTCCTTCTCCACCTCCCCCACAGCCGTCGGTGGACCTGCAGGAGACTCTGGCCTCCTGGTGGGCTGAGGCCAAGGCTTAGCTCACCATGGAGGTCGAGAGCCGCCTTCTGACGACGGTGCTGTCTCCGGTTCCCGTACGTCCGGGCGGCACCCTCACCACCTCGGGACTCCAGGGCTCTTCCGTCTGGATCCAGAGGGCAGGGCTGCAGCTTCCCAGGGGCTTCCCAGGGTCGTTCCTCCTCTGGAGTGGGAAGGGAGTCTATTTCCTCTTCCTCCTCTTCGCCCTCGGACTCCTCGGATTCTTCCGACGCTTGCTCCGAGAGGGACGACGAGCCACGTTCTCCGTCGAAGCCCAGACCAAGGACTCCTCCAAAGTCTCCTCCGGAAGATCCTTCTTTTATGGAGTTGCTAAGGAAAATCCAGGAGGTTCATCAGTGGCACTCCCTGGAACCAGATCCTCAGCGTCTGAAACTCGCTGAACATCTGTATTTGCCGGTGACAGCTCCTACCTTGGTGCCACCCTGGATAGAGCCTCATGCCGACCTCGTTACCACCATATGGAAACAGCCGTCAGCTTTAGCCCCACTTCCTAGGAAGTCGAACAGGCTATATCAGGCTCCAGAGGGTGTTGATTTCCTGGATTCTCACCCTCGTGCCGACTCGGTTGTGATTAGCGCCACTCACGGCCGGTCGGCTAATCCAAAACACCGCAGCTTGTCGCCACCTGACAAGGAATCCCGCCTTCTGGACCAGTGTGGGAGGAAGATCTATGCTTTCTCCATGCAGGGGATCAGGGCCCTGAATTATGTCGACCATATGGGGGACTACCAGAAGGCCATTCTGACTCAGGTGGAAGCCAAACTAGATTCCATGCCAGACTCCCAAGTCAAGCAGGAGTTGTCTGATCTTGTCCGCTCTGCTCGTTTGGCCAGTCAACCACGACATCACGATGCAGTGGACACTGCTGAGGCGAGACTCAGCTTTCCGCTGTAGGCCCTCTGGCGTCATGCTTGGCTCGCGTGTCAGGTTGGTCCGGAGGTGCAATCTGCTATCCAGGAAGCACCCTTCTGGGGGTCGGTGCTTTTTGGGAGTGATGTCAAGGACATCATCACTGATTTGCAGAGAAGGGCCGACACTGAAGTCAGTTGATTCCATGTACCGTCCCCATCAGTAACCGCGCCATCCCTTTTGCAGACGGAATCGGCCCAAGGCGAAATGCCAGGGAAGGCGAGCAACAAAACGCCAGACCCCCACAGCTGCTAAGCCCCCCCTGCCCCAAAAAAGCAGTGGGTGCTTCAGCTGCGGTGCTGCCCCACACCACCTGACTCCTCCCCTCTCCTACAGCCTCCGGACTCCCCGGAGGAACTGGTAGGAGGGAGGTTTTCCCTCCACCTTCCGGGCTGAGAGAGGATAACAGATTCTAGGGACATGGATATGTTGTTCATCCACACTGTCTGGCAGGTTCCTTGCCACTTTAAATCTTGCCAGAGGAGGTAAAACTCTTGGCTCCGCTCCATGACATCAGATCTTCCTTACCGCTTGGAGGCTCAGGTTCCCTCCTTAATACTCTGCATATAGACTGGATCCTAATTCTTCGGTTCGCCCAAAAATAGTTCTAAAATTCTCAAGACTTTGGTCAAATTCTTCCCTCGCGGCTGCGATGGACAAATCGACTCTTGGATTTCGGCGGTGCCCATGCGGGCAGAAGATGTCCAGGACGGACCTGCACTCCACGTGCATCTACTGCCTCAGCTTTGATGACGACCTGCAGGCCTGCGTGTTGTGTAGATCGTTCTCGGACAAGCACGTCCTTGAAGGCCAACGCTGCAGTTTTAACTTGGGCGCCTGAAGCGCTACCGCGGGTGAAATCCAAGGAGGCTCATTGGGCGGTGTCCACGACAACTGGCTCGGCTGAGCAACTCGAGCAGATGATCGCCCTGGAGGAGGAGGCGGCCCAGGCTGCATTCTCATCTTCCTCGGTCGCGGCATTTATCCTGCTCTCTCTGGGATCCTCCTACACAGCTTCTTTTAAGGAGCTTTGCCAATCCCTTTCCACGAAGGGAGAGGGGCCATCGGGACACTCTTCTCGATCAAAAAAGATTGACTCGAAGGGTAAGTCCCACCATCGACATTCGTGGGAGTGGGAGAGGTTCCCTTCCCTGGGCAGTCGACACTCAACCGGCTGGAGGTTGCGGCTAAGGCCGCTGGCTTCACGGTGTCCTCTGGCCAGGTCAGCCGTCGAGACACCCGGCTTTCTATCGCTGTTGAGATTTTTCTTGACCTACGGACAGGCTGTCGACTAGTGAAGCCGACAACCCTTCTTCACCAGTTCCCCCGGTGGAAACCGAGGACTTGCCTGCACCTCCTGTGCCAGAGTCCCCGGTCAAGGGTCCCGAGCCGAGAGAGGAGCGGGTATCCCCCCCGCTCCCTCCCAGACCTGCCCTTGGAAACACAGAGGGTCTCGGTCTCGGACCTCGTCTCGGTCCAGCTGATCCCGCCGACATTGGCGGTCTTGGTCTCGGCACCGAGGAAAGCGGCGGCGCCGCTCGTCCTCGTCTTCCTCCTCGGAAGAGGAGAGGCTTGGCGCAATTGCGTTGGCGCTACGAGGACTTAATGAGGCAGCAGCTCCTTTTGTCCGGGAACAAACCGGCGCACATGCCTTCTCCGGCCATTAAGTGGCTGTCACCCGAAAGGCCGAAACAACCCCTCGTGGTAGTCGAGGTGCCCAAGCCTGGGCCGGTTGTTCGGCCAAAGCCAGCTGCCCCACTGATTGTGGTGGAACCTCCTCCTCCTCCACAACCAAAATCGGGGGCTCTGACCAAGGACTCTCAGTCGGGTCAGGGACTGCCCCACCGGTTGGCGGTCACCCACACTCTCGACCGTCCTCGGCAGGTGGAGGGTGGCTCAGGCCCCAGGCAGCTCTTCGCAGACTCCTCGGAGTATGACAATGACTCCTCCCTGTTTCCAGGCCCCTTGACCTGGAGTCTTCTGGGGCAGTCGATGGGCGAGCCATCGTGATCGGTGGGTCTGCCTCGCTCATCTCGGGAGTCCACGGGATGCAGCGAGCCCGTATCCAAGCGGGCCAAGTATCCCCTGACGGAGATACAGGACTGAGGGGATTCGCCCACGGAGGCCTTTCTGGTGGCTGAAGCCATTGCTGGCCCAGCCTTGGAGCTTTGGCAGCGACCGGCTTCCTGTCCTGCACCTTCAGCCAGGATGGCCAGGAGGTATGCGGTCCCTACCAGCTCTTTGTCCAGTTTTTTGGAACACCTCTCTGCGGAGGGGTTGGTCACCGATGGCATTTTCCGGCGTTCCGGGAATGCTAGGGATGTGGATAAGCCCCCCAACAAGGAGTCCAAAAAGCTGGACTATGCTGGGTGCAAGGTGTGCGCTGCGTCCTCCCTAGGCCTCCGCCAGGCCAGCTCTGCCGTGCTGATGGCACACTTCTCCCACGCCCTTATGGGCTCCCTGGATGAGGTGATCCCTCATCTCCCGGCCGACCTGCAGACTACAGTCAAGCAGGTGCGGGATCAGGGAAGGGCAGTGGTGAAACAGCAGCTCAAACTGCTCTCAGACGCCCGAGACTCCTGCCGGTCAATGCGGCTGCAGTGGCCATGCTACAGAGCATGGCTGAGGATATCCACCTTCATGGCGGATACCCAGTACAAATTGGTGGACGTCCCCTTCTTGGGGACTGACCTGTTCGGCCTTGGTGTGGAAGGCCACCTCCAGCGGATCGAAAAGTCCAACGTTACCCTGGACTTGGTCACCTCCGCCCAGAAGGACAAGGGCCGTCATCAACAACATAAGTCCTTTCGCCCTTCTGCACCTGTGGCACGTCCGGCCCAGCAACACCAGCATCAGGGCCAGCAGGCTCGGCCAGGCACCCCAAAGCCAAGCCTGCGATGGCCTCTAACAGGAAGCAGGGAGGAAAAGGCCCAGGAGGGTCCCTGACGAAGTCCTTGTCCTCAAGCCTGCCCAGTGGCCGGGTTGAGGGGTGTCACCCCAGCCTCGAATCACTCCCCTAGGTTCCCCAGCAGGGGATGGCTCCCAGCACTTCCTTTCGCCTGGTCCCTATCACCATGGACTGCTGGGTGTTGGAGGTGGTAGGAAGGTCCCTGCCTCTGGAGTTCGAGCAGGCTCGCCCTCGAGCCACTGTCGCCCCACGAGAGACTCTGAGGTCCGCAGCCTCTCCTGTTGGCTCGTCGAGCCGACATTGCCCTGCTCCTCAAAAGGAGGTGATCAGGAAGGTGGTGGACCCTCCACCAGACCCAAGGTTTGTGTCCAGGTACTTCCTGGTCCCGAAACAGGCGGGGGCTGGCACCTCCATCCTCGGGACCTGCACGACAGACAGGTTCCTAAGGTCTGGAACCTTCAGGATGGTCACTGTGGCTCAGATCATTTCCATCCTTGTAACTAGGCATGTGGTTCTGTTCTCTGGACCTCAGGACGCGATTCTTTCACGTCCCAATCTGTCCGTCCATGCCAGAATTCCTCGCTTCCAGGGCAGAGCCCTCCCTCTGAGTTCATGGGCCATGCTCTTTGTAGCCTTTCTCTAGCTCCAGGGTCTTCACAAATGCAAGGCAGTGGTGACAGCATTCCCTAAGCCCTTGAAGGGTAGAAGTACCCCTCGTGGACGACTGGCTGATGCAGCCTCCTCCAGAATGGGGTGGAAGCGGTCCAGGATCTGGCCCTTCAGGTTTTGCTTTCAAGCTGGCCTCACTTATCCAACGAGGCCAGAGTCGAAACTTCGTGCCAAAGCAGGTGATACAATTCATGGCGGGCAGAGCTCAGACTCTCCTCGAACCAAAGCATGGCTCTGGCGGAGACAGGGCAGTTCTTTCCTCCCTTAGCCCAATCATTTTAGGTTGGGCAATTGAGCCCTGACCGGGACTTTCTGCGCCTCCGTTGGGCCCGTTGGTACATGCATCCCCTACAATGGGGACTGGCCAGCCAGTGGTCACAGCACTTCGATCCTTTGGATCAGCTAGTGACAGTGACCCAGGGGATGTGGAACGCTCTCCAGTGGTGGACCGTTCCAGCTCATCTGCAGGAGGGCATCCCGTTTGTCGGCCCGACCGACAGTCTCTCTATTGACGATGCCTCTCCTGATAGGTTGGGGTGCACCATCTGGGGAGTACAGGCGCATGGCCTCTGGTCCCTCTGGAGTCCAATGCCACATCAACCTACTGGAAATTGACGGTTCATCTAGCCCTCACTGCCTTCCTCCCGTTTATGCGAGGTCAAGTGGTCCAGGTCAAGAGCGGACAATACCAGGACCATATACACCTAAACTGCCAGGGCGGGGCCACTCCCTTGCCTCTGTGCAGGAAGCTCTCGCATTTGGTCCCTCATGTGCAGCCTGGGCGGATCTCCTTGCCATCCATGTGGCAGGAGCCTTCAATATTCTGTGCCGATGACCCCTAAGCGGGATAGGGGCTGCGTCCCCGCAGTGAACTCCTGCCGGAGGTAGTACAAGATCTGTTCTCCCACTGGGGCATGCCTCAGGTGGACCTTTTTTTGCCTCCAGGGAGAATCAGAGCTGAGACACATTTCATGCCGCCCCCCCCCTCAGCGGGGCTCGTTGCAGGGGATGCCTTCTCGAGGAACCGTGGACCCTAGAGGCCTCTTTTGCAGCGTTTCTCCCATTTCCCTTGATCCACAAGAGTGCTTCTCAAGGCGAGGAGGGACAAGGCATGAGTGATTCTGGTAGCCCCAGACTGGCCCCGCAAGTTCTGGTATCCAGATTTCCTCAGTCTCAGATCAGGCTCCGAGGGCGGCTTCTAGCCAGCCGGACCTGATCTCAGTCAGTCAGAGGAAGGTATCCCATCGGACCTTCAATCCCTGCACCCTGGCCTGGTTCCTAGTGGCTAGAGGTTCCAGGCCTTGGGTCTTTCCGACGAGTCCTAAGCGTGGTTGAGGCATTCCATGAAGAGTCGACCAGAAATACTTTCGTTTTAAATGGAAGAGATTCTCCTTTGGTGTCCAGGGCAAGGACCTGGACCCATCCTCCTGTTCCTTGGCAAGCATTCTGGACTGCTTGTGGTCCGCTTTCTCAACAAGGGGCTTGATTCGGCCGACCAGCAAGGTGCACCTGGCAGATATCTGTGCCTTGCAAGCGGCAGAAGCAGTCAGTAAGCGCGGGAGAAGGTGATCGGGCGCCTTTTCAAGGCTTAATCACATATCCCTCGATCACGAGACTTCACCTCAGGATCTACTGCTGGTATTGGCTAGCTCATGGGCAAGCCATTGAACCGATGCACAGGTGTGACATCTCCTGCAAGTGGAAGACCACGCTTCTTGGTAGCTATCATGTCAGCCAGAGGATGATGGAGCTCAAGCGCTTTCCATTGGTCTCTTATTTGGTCTTCCACAGGGACAAGGACATCCTGCACCCCACCATTCCTTCGAGTGGTGGAGTTCATAACCAAATGTTGACTTTGCAGTGTTCTACAGTGCACTTGGTGCAGAACACAAACTTCATACTTTGGACCCGGCTCGCTTATTACAAGGCGGGCCAGCTGAAGTTGAGGAGAGGTTAGCCAGCTGTTTGTCACCCTCACTGAAGCCTGAAACCGCAGCCAAGCGGACGATAGGCAGATGGGTCCTCCTGCATGATCTCTGCTATAGGTTGGCGGGCATGGAGGCCTCCAGAGGGATAAAGCCATTCTACCATACCACTGCATGGGTAGCTGCTTTAAGGCGTCCTATCCAGGAAATCTGCAGGCTGCTACCTGAAGTCAGCACACCCCCGTACCACCACAGCCGACGCGAGTCACCCCGGGATGCTGGTTTGGGGCCTCAGTTCTCAATCTTTGTTTCCTAAGTAGAATTGTGTGCCTCCCTCCTCCCGGAGAACTGGAGTCTGCCAGACGGTGGATGAACAACATATCATGTCCTAGTCAGTTGCTCACCTGTAACAGGAGTTCTAGGAATATGTTGTTCTTCGACCACCGACCTCAGCCCGGCCCTGGCTGGCTTCAGCGGGCTGAACCTGGCGTCATGGGCGGGCCGAGTTTCACCCGTGTGGGTGGGGCCAACAGACCTTCCGGCAATATTAAAGTGGCAAAGACCTGCCAGACAGTGTGGATGAACAACATATACCATTCCTAGATCTCCTGTTACAGGAGAGTAACCTGTATTTCTTGGGTGCTCAGCTGATTGCAGAAGGACACTCAGAGAGTTTCTTGAAACACCTCGTCCCCAGTAAATACAGTATTCAAGGGACATCTTCTCTTGGTCGGGAAATTTCTGCTCTGCTGAACATGCAATAGAACCGTCCCTATCTACAGGGACGGGTTACTATTCCATTCTTCCTGTTCCCGAAAACGGAGATCTCAATCAATTCTGGATCTCAGTTCCTGAATCTTTTAGTAGAATACAAAGGGTTAGGATGCTCTCTTTTGAGCCTTCTGCCTCTCCTTGACCAGGGTGGTAACACTATGGATAGCAGGATGCTTACCTGCACATTTCCATTCGCCCATCTTACAAATACACCCGTTTTGCGTTCAGAGGACCACC
The DNA here is from genome assembly GCA_016271365.2 of Neoceratodus forsteri. NCBI lineage: Eukaryota > Metazoa > Chordata > Ceratodontiformes > Ceratodontidae > Neoceratodus > Neoceratodus forsteri. The sequence continues at coordinate 507,023,833 of CM028129.1, forward strand.
ATTCAAAGGCTTCTATTTGGTCTATCCTCAAACCCGTATTTCCAAATGCCTGGCAGTGGCCACCTGCGTGCAAGGGTGTGCAGGTTTCCTGTACCTGGACGATTGGCTCCTGGTGGCCTCGTCAGGAGAACTCCTGCCTCCCACTTATCAGCAGGTTTTTGCCTGCCTGAGTATACCATCAACCATTCCGTCTCATCAGGCCCATTCCAGGACTACAGTACATGAGGCAGTTCTCGAAACGACCCGGGCAAGCCTTCAGCCACCCGGACAGGATACCCTTCAGACCCATAAGTCTGTGTCCGACCACAGGAGGTCTCTGAGTTAGTCCTTTGCCTTCTCGGGCTCATGGCGGCTGCTATCCCGACAGTTCCTCGCGCTCGACTCCACATGAGAATTTCTCAGTGGACTCTATGCTCCCAATGGGATCACTTAATGGACGACCATCACCCAGTTCTTGTCTCCTCACCCCCAAATGCTTCGAGACTTGCAATGGTGGATGGTTGGAGAGAACCTGTTTGGGAGTTCCATTCTTTCATCCTCCCCTCCCAGACTCTAACCACAGGCGCCTGGAGGGGTTGAGAGCCCATCTAGGCCCTCATCGGACCCAGGGCTCCTGGTCCAAGCTCAAACAAGCTCTCCACATCAATGTACTCGAGCTTCGGGCAGTGTTGTACTCTCTCAAAGCCCTTCACCAATACATCCTTCCCGGCCACCTAGCCGTCCAAATGGACAGCATGTGCGTGGTTTGGTATATCAACAAACAGGAAGGGACTCGGTCCTACCCTCTTTGCAGGGAGGCAATGAGGGTTTAGGATTGGGCAACACAACATAACGTTCACCTCACGGCAATCCGCATTCCAGGAGTCGACAACACCCTGGCAGACAAGCTAAGTCGCTCTTCTGCTCTGACTCACGGGTGGGAACTGGACCAAGGGGTCCTAGACAATATCTTCCGACTTTGGGGAACACCACAGGTTGACTTGTTCGCATACCCTCTAAACGCAAAGCTTCCCGTCTTCTGCTCGCTCGTTCCAGAGCGAGGCGCTTTTTGGAGAGACACTCTGTCTCTAGACTGGAAAGACAGATTCGTCTACCCACGAGTCTTGCAGAACTAGCTTCAGAAGGCACGAATGATTCTGATTGCTCCTTTCTGGCCCAGGCAAGTTTGGTTCTCTCTTCTACAGTAATACTCAGAGGATCCTCCTCTTCCTCTTCCTCTTCCTCTATCTCGAGGTTTACTGACCCAGGATCAGGGACCCTGGTCCATCCAGGCCTCAATCCCTTCAGCTGCCGCATGGCTCCTGCAGACTTAGCTCAATCCCGTTTTGGGGTGTCTCCCAAGTGGCAGAGATTTTGGTGGAGGCCAGAAAACCCTCCCCCAGATCCACTTACGCCATGAAGTGGAAAATATTCACTATCTGGGCCGCTTCTAAGAACGCGGAACCTTTTTCCTGCTCAGCGGGGCTTCTGCTGGAGTATCTATGTCATCTGTTTGACCTGGGTCTCAGTCATTCTTCTCTGAAGGTTCACATGGCATCCATCTCGGCCTATCATGTTCCCTTTGCAGACAAAACTTTCGCTCAATTGGAGGTCTCTAAGACCTTTCTCAGAGGGGTCCTCCATCTGAGACCCCCCATCCGTACTCCTGCTCCCCCTTGGGACTTGAACTTTGTTCTCGAGAAACTTACTCTCCTTCCCTTTGAACCTGCAGCTTCTGCAAATTTGAAGTTCCTTTCGTGGAAGACTCTCTTCCTGGTGGCCATTACTTCCACTCGGAGAATTTCCGAGCTCCAGGCCCTGATATGTAAAATCCCATACTTGATTTTCTGAGAGCGATGTTGCTCTTCGCACAAATCCTAAGTTTCTTCCTAAAGTAGTAGCAGAGTCTACTCTAAATCAGTCCATAGAGTTACCTGTCTTTTTCACACAGTACTCTAATCAAGGGGAGTATTTACTCCATACTATGGATGTTCATCGGATTCTGAGATACTACACCAACAGGACGAAGGATCTCAGAAAGACTGATCAATTGTTCGTCTCTTTTGCTCATAAAAGGGAAGGCAACGCTGTTTCTAAGCAATGCCTTTCTAAGTGGTTGGCTCATTGCATCACTTTCTGTTCTGACAAATACAACAAGACCCTCCGGGTCAGGTAGAGAGGCTACTCCAGAAGAGGAGTAGCTGCCTCAGCTGACTTGTTTCAAGAATGTGTCTGCGGCAGACATCTGTGCTGCCGCCACCTGGACTTCGTTCATACCTTTACTAAACACTACAGTTTGGATGTTAGCAGGCTTGAGCTGGCTGTTCTGCATGGCCTCCTATCTTGAGGCTTGCACAGCTAGAACTGCTTCTTGGAGTAGTTTTCCTCCTCCGGTGCCTCTCTTTGTTCCAGACTGCTTGGGATTCAGTCCTGTATGTAATTATCTACTGCAAGAGCCCTCTCAGTAAGATAGTACAGTTACGTAGAACTTACGTAACAGTAGATCTTCAGAGAGGCTCTTCACAGTAAGTAACTCTTCCCGCCTCCATCCCCCAGGCTTTTTCAGCTCCTTTTCCAGTGATGGAAATATCCGCTCCTCTCGTCCGGCCTTTCTGGCCTGTGGCGGGAAAGAACTGGAAGGCGGGCGTCAGGGACCACCCTTTATACCGACGTCTCCTGACACCGGTCACCTGACGTGGGGGCAGTCCCTCGCCAGGGACTGCTAGCTAGAAATTTTTCCTTGGGGTCCTGCTGCCTGCCAGCGTCAGTCCTATATGTAATTACATACTGCAAGAGCCTCTCTCGAAGATCTACTGTTACAGTAAGTTCTTATGTAACTGTACTTTTCCTAAATAGGGGGTGTGCGACTTGCCGCCCTCCTCCCGGAGAACTGCTTGGAGTCTGCCAGAGAGTGTGGATGAACAACATATCCACACTCCTAGAAGAACAGGTTACTCACCTGTAACAGTAGTTCTAGGAGTGGTATATATTGTTCATGCACACGCACCCACCTGACCTCCCCGGCTTTAGGCGCACCATTTTGCTTCCAGCAGGCTAAGATCTCGCGTCATGGGGCGGAGCCGAGGTATTTACCATCCGGGTGGGTGGGAGGAGCCAGCTTGAAGACTTCCGGTGAATTTAAAGGGGAAAGGGACATGCCAAAGTGTGTGGATGAACAACATATACCACTCCTAGAACTACTGTTACAGGTGAGTAACCTGTTCTTTTTTTGTATTATTCTTGTTTAGAGAATGTTTATATATCCAGCTTGTATGGCTATTGAAAATTTTAATAAAGAATAAAATTATAACAAAAAGTGCAAAGATGTATATAGCGTCTGCACAGACCAGACCAGGTGTTACAGCACTTCACTTACCGAGAGTTTCTTCAGGGTTGTGGGTACGTGGCGAAAGAGCCTCTAATCTTTTTGGGTCAGTAAAAGCTCTTTAAACTCAGAATTATGCTTAATTCTTAGGTGCCAACAGTGTTATCCAGCTGTTTTTCCAGATCTGGAGCATTTCCTTGTGTTACGGTACTTATATAAAACATTTTGTACGCACCATTTTCTTAAAAGTAGAAGGCAGGATTGTTCATTAATGAAAATCCAATAAACATAATAAAATGAAAAGCATTTTTTTGAGTAACTTTGTATGTCTTTTACCCGAAGGTCTGTGGAACTGGAAGCAGCTACCATACCTCAGGACCAGCTCCGTCATGTGGAGGGCACTGTCATTCTTCATATTGTTTTTGCTATCAAGTTGGACCACGACCTCGGCAGGGAATTGGTCAAGTATCTGAAGGTATAGTTAAACGTACTGTTCTGTTTATTCTTTTTTGTCACAAATTTGTTTATACTCCTCGGCTGGGGCAGGCTGGCTCCCCTCGGCCCTGTTCCCATTGCCCCCCCTCGCCACCACCACCACCAGCAGCCACGTTCCCAGGCCTAACCTGTTGGCCATGTTCCTCCACGGATTAAGGGGGAGCCCCCCCCCCGGAAACTTGCATCCAGATGTTGCTGATAGGGGTCCAGGGGTGGCGTGGGTGTGTAGAGTGTCATTCTGCCCACCTTATCATCCATTTCCTCTATTTTATCCTTCCTTCAAAGCTAGGCATGCACGCTGGTGCGTTCCTGTGAGAGGCCATCGCACTGCAGAGTCCCGCAGCTGACTTTCCTTCTTCTTACCAGTTTGACGACTGCCACCAGGCCTCCACCTGGTTACAGTCTTTGTGGTGGTGCCAGCGAGCCCTCCATTCCAAAGAGAGAAGAGAGCTGTTTGTCAGATGGTCAGTCCTCTTCTTTCATCCCCTCTTTCCCCGGCTGACCCCCAGCAAGACTGCTTCTGATCTCAGGTTGCTGATGTGGCAGGTGGTAGTGCTACCACTGCGTCACCGAGTTGGCCTGTTCGGTGTCTTCCATGCATGATTGTTTTGACTATGTGTGCTGCATTGTGTTTAATTGTCTTGCAACCACCCCAGGGCGCACTTGTGAGGGTTGCTACCATAATGAGTTCCTTCCCTGGTAAAATGAAATAACGTTTCAATACTGCTTTGACTTTATAGAGGCAGTGCGGTCTATTGTACAGGCTTTACAATGTGGGAACCTATGTTCAGATCCCACCAGAGCCATGTATTCATTGCGTTACCCTGAGGAGGTCGAATGGCTTCTCAGTGCTTTAGCCTCCCTAGGAGTACAAAAAACAGAAAATTAAATGCAGGACCCCACTGAAGATTATATATTACATCTCAGCTGGGCTGTCCTGAATAAATGAATTGTAATGGAGAGCGAGGGAGAAAGGAAGAAACAATTTGTGGAACGACTGAGCAGATAAAGATTTGCCCACCAGCAAGACTTGGTGAGGTCTGCATTGCCTCCACTTCATACGCAGATGTTAATTCACCAGTTATGGCCCGTAGTTGTGAACTGGCGTGGTGGCTTATGGGTCATAGCCTAGAGGTTGGAGCTTGGAGCTATGAATCAACTTGATGCATCCAGTAGACCAGAGTTTGATTCCCACAACCTCTACTTGCATATTCTGTGCCCTGGAGCAAGTCATTTAACCTCCCTGTGATCCTGGCTCGCCCCTGTGAGCAAGTCACTTAGCCTCCCTGTGATCCCGGCACACCCGTGTAAATAGGCCTTGTGCCCATTGTGCCTTACCTGGTTACCATAGAATAAAAGATAATTAGTGATGGGTTGCCTGAGCAGGATGATAGCCTGGCAACAGTGGAAGGGGGTTATAGTCATAAGGGAGATTTATTAAAAACATTTTTTTTGTGAGCTTTCCAGGGTGTCACCACAATATACTGTATTTGATTAAGTGGTCTTTTTTGATTTCTGAAGAGGATTTACCCCTCCTGTTAATTTATTCTTGTACTGTACTGGGCTGCTTTTGGCTATTCACAACACCACAGAAGTGGGTCCAGAGGACAGGAGGAGGGTACATGTTGTCCTGCTTCATATTAGCGATAGCAGGGAGGAGGCTGGCAACCATAGGCTGGCCAATCTAACATCATTGGTGGGGAAGCTAATGGAGTTAGATTTGAAGGAAAGGATTGTGGAGTATCTTTAATGCAATTGGTTACAAGACCTGAAGTGGCATTGATTTTGGGGTGGGGGTTGATATTAAGAGAAACCTGATAGATTTCTTCAACTGGGTGAAGAGGAAAATAGATGAGGTGGGGAGGTGAACATGGCCTGCTTAGACTTCAGCAAGGTCTTCAACATCGTACCACGTAGGGGGCTCATTAGAAAACTAGGTAGTATTGCGGTGGGTGCTATGGTGGTAAAATGGGTATGAAATTACTTCATGGATAGTCGACAGAGGGTGGTGGTAAATGGAATTCATTTGGGGTAGGGAACGTGACCAGCGGGGGTACCCCGAGGCTCAGTACTGGGTCCAGTCCTTTTTATGTTTGCTTGCACACATGTGCAAGAAACATAATGCCATCATCCGAGTTTTCCAGAGGTGTGTCAGCCTCTTCCAATTCAGTCAGTGTGTTTGCAGGCGCGGTCGCAGTGCACCAGTCACTGCTCCAGCTGTCTATGACAGCTGAAAATGCAGTGGCATACAGTTGAAAGGGAGAGCTCCACTTCAGTGAGCAGAACTCCCCCCCCTCAGCAAAACGCATACCTTTATGTGCGTGCTAGCGCTTTCCAATGCATACTGCATATAACCGGCCAGAATTGCCCAATCCCCGTCGGCTCATGCTCCCAAAGCATCCAGGTGCCACGCTGAGAGCCACCCAGCGTGGCAAAATGTTTATGGCCGACGGGGTGCCCAATCCCCGTCGGCTCCAGCCCCCCAACAGCCTTCCAGCTGCCACGCTGGGAGCCCACTCAGCGTGGCAACCGTCCCCTCGTAGTCTTAGAAAAACAAACAAACCTGTAAATACAAAAACTGTCCTCAGCGCTTCTCCCCTGCCCTCCCACAACCTGCACCCACCACTGCGAACCCTGCCTCCCCACCCCATACTTACCTCTGGAGCTCGCACGACGATCTTGCGTGGACGGAACCGTCTGCACTCTTCAAAGCCGACATGAACTGAGGAAATACCGGTAAGCTGTATAATGGGATAGATAGGGTTTTTTCAACTTTGTTGCATATCTCAGGCATTTTGGCAATTTTGGGCCCACATTTTCAACATGGGTTTTGGGACCCCTTCTCATGAATGCTGTCACTGTCATGGCGTTACTCGGGCCGAAGGTGATTTGGCAACACTGCGTGAAATCACCTTTCGAGCGATTAGCAACGACACTGCCAGAGTTCATAAGGCGGGCTCTCAAAAAGCCTATTTGAAAATTTGTGGAAAAATTCCTAAAATGACTGTTTTATCGAGCGTAGCTATGCGCAGTTCCTACGCATCACGTAAGTTCTGAATTTTCAATATTTTCCTCCAGATTTTCAACATTGCCATTTTACCACACCTTCTTATGAGCAGTACAACTGTCATTTTTCACATCTCACCCAAAATGTGTTTCCGACCATGTAGCGCAGAATGGCGCAGTCAGTGTGCGAAATCAATGTACAGGACACATTAAGAAAATCACAGTGACACTGCTCCTGAGCAGAGGTCTTAAAATGGCTATGTTGAAAATTTGGTGAAAAAATTTCTAAAAATGACTTTTACGAGCGTGCGTTGCAGAGTTCCTACGGCTCAGTAAGTTTGCACATTTCAATATTTTCACTTCAGATTTTAACATTGCCATTTTACCACACCTCCTTATGAGCAGTACAGTTGTCATTTTTCACATCTCGCCCACAACATGTTTCTGCCCATGTAGCGCACAATGGCGCAGTCGGTGTGCGAAATCAATGTATGGGACACATTAAGAAAATAACAGTGACACTGGTCACGAGCAGAGGTGTTAAAATGGCTATGTTGAAAATTTGGTGAAAAAATTCCCAAAATGACTGTTTTAGGGCGCGCGTTAAAGTTCCCTCACATGCCTTCTTGGCAAGTTTGCCAATTTGTAATATTACACCAGATTTTCAACAGTGCCATTTACGCACTTCCTTATGAGCAGTACAGCTACCATTTTTCATATCTCGCCCAAAATGTGTTTCCACATGTAGTGCACAATGGTACAGTCGGTGTGCGAAAACAATGTTTGGGACAGATTAAGAAAATCACAGTGGCACTGGTCATGAGCAGAGGTCTTAAATGGCTATGTTGAAAATTTGGTGACAAACTCCATAAAATGACTGTGTTACGAGTGAGCATTGCGCAGTTTCCACGCACCCTCGTAAGTTCATGAATTTGTAATATTTTCAGTCCAGATTTTCACCAGTGGCATTTTTCCACACCTCCTTATGAACAGTACGGCTGTCATTTTCCACAACATGTTCGAAATGTGTTTTCACACTTTCAGCACAGAAATGCGTGGTCGCTGTGGGAAATCATTGTTCGGGACAGATAAAGAAAATCACACTGACACTGTTCATGATCGGAGGTCCCAAAATGCCTGTGTTAACAATCTGCTGTAAAAAATCCCAAAACTAGTTACATTACGGGTGTGCGTTGCACAGTTTCTACGCACACTCGTGACTTCACCAGTTTTTTTAAGATTTTCACAGCAGATTTTCAACATTGCCATTTTTTACACCTCCCCATGAACAGTACCGCTGTCATTTTTCACATCCTGTTTGGAATGTGTTTTTGCACCTGTGGTGCCAAATGCCATAGTCGCTGTGCAAAAGCAGTTTTCGGCTAACAAACTGATATTGGCACTGTTCTTGAGGTGGGGTCACAAAAACCATGTTGAAAATTTGGGTGAAAATACCAACGAATGCCTGAGGCATTAGGTTTCACCTCGCCCCCACCCTGTAGAGTATGACAGGCATCAGGGGTGTGACTTGGGATTCTTGCCTGTCATGCTCATACCATTCCACCCCCACCCACACCCTGCAGCCAGTGAGAGGCATCAAGGTGTGCTTCGGACTCTTCGGGCCCAAACTTCACCCCATTCTCCTATACCGCACCCATCTCACCGTATTTCCTGATGGAATGGGGTGCGCATAAGGGCCAAAGACCCCATGGCACACCGTGACACTTGTTAGTGTATGCAGGGTAGGGTGTGGTGAAATGGCATGGCCATTATGCCTGACGACCCAAAGGCACACCCCAATGCCTGTCACTCTCTGCAGAGTGGTGGTGAGGTTGGCTTCAGTTCAGTACTTCGCTGCCATTCCTATTATGCAGCTCTGTAACTTCTACACTACCAATGCCAGTGCCAGCAAGCAAACATTCGGCATGACAAATGCTTGTTAATGTCTTTATAAGACAGAAGAGCTGGAAGGGAAGGTATGCCTCTTTGCAGATGATATAAAAATCTGCAATAGGGTGGACACCCTGCATTAAGTTGAGAGAATATGCAGAGACCTGAGAAAACTTGAGGAGTGGTAAAGGGTATGGCAGTAGGGTTTCAATGTGGAAAACTGCAAAATCAGGCGCCTAGGGCGCAGAAACTCAGAGGCTGTGTGTAATATTGGGGAGAGGCATTGATGGACACCAAGCAGGAGAGAGACCTGGAGAAGTCATATCTGATGACCTCAAGGTGGCGAGCAGTGTGGCAGTGCAGTAGGTAGGGTCAGTGGGATGCTGGGGTGCATAGGAGGTTATCCCAAGCAGAAGGATTGGGTGGTGTTGCCATTGTGTAGATCATTATGAGACCCCACCTAGAGTACTTTGTCCAGTTCTAGAGACCACGTCTCAGGAATGACATAGACAGGGTGGAGGCCGTCCAGAGGGGGGAACTTAAATGGTGCAGAGGCTGCATCAGAAGCCCTGTGAGGAGAGACAAAGGGTTCTCAGTATGTTCATCCTGGAAGAAAGAAGAGAGAGGCGGATATGATAGAGAACTATAAGGTACAGAAGGGGAGTATTTTTCAGAAGAGAAGGTGCACGAGAACAAGAGGACATGGAGTGAAGCTGGAAGGGGGGAATTTAGGAGGATTGTGAGGAAGTACTTCTGTACTGAAAGAGTGGTGGATGCCTGAAACAGTCCTCCAGCGGAAGTATTGAGGGCTGGTGGTCTCAAGCAGTGAGACAGGCACAAGGTAATCTTGGTTGGAAACGGGGGCCGGAGATTAGGTAGGTGTGTGAGACTGTATAAGCAGGAAGAAATGGGCTGAGTGGGTGAGCCAAGCGTCCATATCTATTGATAAATTCTGTGTTTTATGTTTCATAGAAACAGACAGTGATGGCAGAAAAGACCAGAGGTCCATCCAGTTTGCCCAAGTTCCCTATAATCCCTGGATCCTGCTGTTCCTCCAGGGTACTAAACCCACCCCGGTCCTCTCTGTAGTCTCCTCCTTGGTCCCATCACTCCCAGTAACCACTGTTCCCTTCATGTCCCAGCCCTTCTTCAATCCCCTGTTTCGGTCCCACCACTTCAGCCGGCAGACTGTTCCAGGGTTCCAGCACCCTTTCAGTAAAATAGTAATTCCTCACATCTCTCCTGAATCTACCGCCTGTTAATTTTCATTCGTGTCCACGTGACCGTGACTTGGTGTTCAAGCTAAATAGTTTCCCGCAGTTCACTTTAATTCCTTTAAAGAACTTGAAGGTCTCTATAATATCTCCTTCCTCCCTTCTGGTCTCCAGTGAGTACATATTTAGTGCCTTGAGGGGCTCCTCATAAAATCTGCCCTGCTGGCCCTGAATCATTTTTGTTATCCTGCACTGTCTACAACCTGTCCTTATCCTTTCTGAGGTGAGGACTCCAGAACTAGGCAGTAGTCTAGATCAGGCCTCACCAGGGATCTGTCGAGAGAGAATGTACCTCTTTCTTCTATCATGATACCTCCGATACATCCCAGCATCTTGTTAGCCTTGCTACAGACCTTGTTGCACTGACTCAATTGCTTAAGTCTGTTGCTAATAGCGGGCTGGTGGCACTGAGGGTTGAGGCACTGGAGGCCATACATCGTGCCATGCTTGCGACCGAGATTTCGGGAATGGACTCTAGCCGCCCGAAGTCGGCAGGAGAGGAGAAATTGAGCGTCCGTGGGACTGCCCTCCTCTTCGGAGAAGGCTTGAGGTTTGCTCGGCACCTTAGTGACCTCCATTGGAATCAGGGCACTACATTTGCTGACGCTGTACAGGGGGTTGAGCGGTGGCGGACGTCAGCAGCGTGCCTGCGCAGACGTCATTGCACATCCGTGCTCCAGGGGAAAACTTTCGCATGAAAAGCACTGGCCCCTGGGATAGGCGATGGCTGCCTCCAGTGCCCCGCTGCCACACACCGAATAGCGGGCTCATCTGGCGGCTCGCCCAACCCTCTGCCTCACCTTGTGGCGTGCACTTGATTCTAGCTAGAGCGCCAGGAGTGGAGCGGCCCCATCTGCTGGGGAGAGGGGCTCTGAGCTGAGGAGTCCCTCGGTCTGAGGTAGGTGGAGTGTATGGATCCATGACAGTCGTTAGACAAATTTGTTGTCGACCGACTAGACTTACCTTTATGTTGACTGCAGTTGCACATGAGACTGTTTTTCTTGAGCGATGCCTCCGAAACCCCGTAACTAAAATAATCAGCTGTGAACTGGGTTGATTCGGGGAGGGGATGGAAGATCCCCAGAAAGCAGTGCTGGTGTCCCTGCGCCCGACACTACAGCGACCTGTCGCTGTAAAATGGTCGCATGATAGCGATGGCATACCGTGGCGTTTGTCTCTGATTTCCGGTGGGGCATGCTTCAGGTGGGTGGTAGAGCAGCAGTTGCGAGTGGGTAAGTTAGAGAGTTCCAGAGTGCGCCAGTGAGAAAGATAGTTGACAGAAAAAAGTCAGTTGCTAATGATAACTCCCATATCCTGTTCACTGGTCACTGTCAACCCTCCAACATTAGTTTTGTGTAATCTGCGAAGATGTTTCACAGTGCAGCTAAAGAATAATTTGTGGCTTAAATAATATGCCAGCAGGTTTCCACAGTGTTGAACTGATAGCACAGTGTGGATCTGTTTAACAACAACAAAAGAAACAAATTATTTAGGTTGTCAGAATGAAGTTTACTATCGGCAGTTCTGTAGCCTTTCACTGAGCATGCATTGTCATTAGAACAGTCTTCAAGCTTGACTCCTGCTACCACTCTGCCATATGTCCTCCAGCTTTGCCCCGTGCTCTCATATCTTTTCTTCTGCTGGAAGGAACAGGTGTCCTCCTTCACAGCTTCTGGTAGTGAATTAGGATTCTGCTAGATCTTCATCAAAGATATCTCCTCCATTGGGTCACACCTTTGTAACTGTAAGCTGTCGGCGTCCGGATGACTCAGAAACTTTTGCTAGCTGGGGGCTACCCATGATAATGTATGATGCTGACATCTTTACAATGTGGGAGGCCCCATCACTCCTCAGTTTTTTCTTCTGCTGTCTGTTGCTTTATCGGATCACGCAGAGAAAGAATGCCATCATTTACTCTACTTTATTTTCAATAGTTTTCAACTGCCATCATTGTTTTATGCCACTGTCGAAAGTACCTTTATATTTTGGTATTACTCCACATTGTCAATAGGGAGTTAATACATATGGGTAATGAACACCCCTACTGGGGCTGTGGTGCAGCCCAAAACTGTCAAGTCGGCATAGAACCTTGGGCACATGAGCATTTTGAGATCACAGATTCCCCAGTCTTTGCTGTGCCACTTTAGGGATAGGCTGCTAGCGAGCTTTTCTGAAGAAACCTCTGTCTATAATTATTTTATTTTTCTGATAGGATTGTGTAACTGAAACTGGTTTGGACTTCCTGGTGCCAGGTGTGTCGAGCTAGCCAACTGCCGGTCATTATTTGCAGATATATTTCTGTATGTTCTTTTTGGTGTAATTTTGCGTTTGTTAAAGGGCACTATCAGGCTTTGGTGGTATTTTTTCCACCTCTCAATCCCGGTGGTGTTTGCTCCTCACATTCATATAGAAAGCACACCTGGGCACCCGATTGCTGAAAGAAATCAAAAAATGCTGTTTTTAACCCAGCATTACTTTTCAGCCGGGACAGCTAATTCTCCCCCCGCCTGCAGCCTGGCGCGTTAACAAATGTTCTTGGTGCCGGAGGGCCTGTAGGCTCGTTCATGAGCACTTTCGTTTTTTCAGAAGGCATATGAGTTTATTTAGATATCAAAATCTATAGGGATCAACAAGACTGGAAATGTAACTCTTTCCTGAACGAGCAGTAAATCCCATAGAAAAACACTGAAAAGTGAAGCTGTGACTAATGCTTTCCAGCTGTTTGGAACCTCTGAGACTCATGTCACATCAATGTGCTGGAAATGACAGCCTAGAGAATCTCATCGGCCAGAAACAGTCCTACAGACAAAACAAGTCAGTCATGTTTTGCATAAATAAGCCAGAAGGGCACACTCTTACCCTTTCTACAGGAGACATCTTCCTACAGAGTAAATAAACAAGTCTGTCATGTTTTACATAAATAAGCAACAAGGCACACTCATCATCTCCATGGGAGGAGAGGAGTGAGGTGTGGGATTGGTGGCTGGAGTGGGGATCCTGGTCCAAGCAGTTTACCTGCCAGGACTACAAAATACTGTGGCAGATGAGCTCGGCCAAATAGAGCTTGAGCCTCATGAGCAGTCACTAGCTCCAGATGTCATGAGATGGCTGTAGGAGAAATGGAAAACATGAAATGTGGACCTTTTTGTGTCCCAACTCGAAACCAGACTGCGTCAGGTTTGCTCCAGAAATCCAGGACATGGCGTTTCCTGTCAGGATGCATTCAGAGTGCAGTGGCGAAATCTATTTCCGTATGCATTTCCTCCAGTTCTTCTGGTGCAGAAGATTCTGCTCAAACTGGAGGCAAGACGATTGTAATCGCCCCCTGCTGACCTCGACAGATATGGTTTCCTCTGCTGAACAGACTGTCCTCCAGCACACGAGGATCCTCCACTTAGGGCGGACTTACTGACTCAGGGTCACCTGGTCTATTCCAACTTGCGCTACCTTCACCTTAAGGCCTGGCTCCTGAAGAAATAGAAGTGAACAGGTATAAGGTATCTCAGAGGGTCTCTGAAATATTTTTGACTGCTTATAAATCTTCCACCAGGAAAACTTACACAGTCAAGTGGAAAATATTTTCCATCTGGTGCTCAAAACCTGCATGGGCCCTTTCAATGCCCATCTGCGAGGAGTTCTGTAGTACTTGCTGGACCTTTATGATGCTGGCTTGCAGTATTGGCAGTCAAGGTCTACTTCTGTGCTGTGTCTGCATACAAGAAGCCCATCAGTACCCTTTACCTGGCCCAAATGCCACTTTTTAAGAGGGCCCTTAAGAACATTTTACACACAAGGCCTCCCCCCTCTGGAGACAAGTAGCTGCCTGGGATATCAACTTGTGTTTGATATGCTCACCCCGCAAGGCCTTTGAAACTTTTGTTACGTCTGAGGTAAAGTTCTTGACTTAGAAAGCAGCTTTCTAGTGGGCATCACTTTGGCTCACAGAGTCTCTGAAAATTCTTGCTTTTGTCTCAGATCTCCATATACTGTTTTCCACAAAGACGAGGTAGTTCTCCACACACACCCTAAGTTCCAGTGGAAAGTGGTGTCTGAGCCATCTAAATCAGCCTCTAGTGCTGCCTACCTACTTTGCCTATTTCCAGAATGAAGGAAAATGTATTCTTCAGTCTCTGGATGTTAGGAAAGTTCTTAAGTTTTACCTGGCCAGAGCTAAGGACTTAAGACAATCCAAACGGCTCTTTGTCTCCTTCGATCCTAGTCGAAAGGGAAAGCCTGTTACAGTCCAGTGCATTTCTGCCTGGATTGTGAGCTGTTTGCACCACTGCTATGCTATAGTGCGGGTCGAGCTGACAGGTGAGGTACGTGCCCACTCCACCAGAGCAGTTGCCACGACCCTGGCAGAGATTTGCTATGTTCCAATGAGTGATGTTCGTAGAAATGCATCCTGGAGCACAGTGTACACTTTTGTTAAGCACAGTGCCTTGGACGTCCATGCCAGGCAGCATGCCTTCTTGGGCATGGCTATCCTGAATGGACTTCTGTCCAGAGTGAGCCTAGGTGCCTATCGCCCTAGTCCAGGTGACTTTGTCTGAGGTTGGTACTCCGACCCATTAGTGTGAATCAGTGGTTAAGATTGATTCCTGGAAGATATGAAAATTACGGCAGTACTCACTGTAATGTTTGATTTTCTAGGAATATTTTCACCATTGATTGAGACGCCCACCCGCCTTTCCCTGGGTTGATTCCAGTCTATTTGTTAGTCTTCACCCTTTGTTCATGGTTTGGCCTGTGGAGACACTGAGCTACTGGTGTGTTGACCCTTTTACACGGGTCATCAGGGCTGTCTTATGTCCTTATGTTATGCTTCACCTCCTCGGTAAAAGAAAGATACTGAGGCAGTTGAGGGCTGGTTCAGAGGTAAGTCATGAAGCCACAGGCCAGTCTCATGATTCTACGTGTGCAGTTTACCTCCGTGCTAACCATCCTGAAAAGTTCTGGCTCCTGCAGTGTCCTAGCACCTCCAGCTCAGAACCCATTAGTGTGAATCAATGGTGAAGATCTCCCTAGAAGATGAAGATCAAGAATTGCTGTGAGTACATAATTTTCAGTTTCATAGTGAGGAATCAGAATAATAATTAGTAGAATAGAAACATAGAATTTGATGGCAGATAAGGACCGCTTGGCCCACCTAGTCTGCCCATTTCCCTGACTAATGGATAAGTTGCAGATTCTAGTTAACCAACAGCCTACTTCCTCCTACCCACCCCCAGTAGAATTGCCTATGTCTGTCCCATGCATTTCTTGAATTCCCCATGTTTTTGACTCCACGACCTCAGGAAGGCTGTTCCATGTATCCACAACCCTCTCCATGATAAAAATACTTCCTCACATTATCTCTGAGCCGTCCCCCACTATCTTCAAATTGTCCCCTTCTTGCACATCTCTTTTCTGAAAGATACTACCCTCTTGGACTTTGTTGATTCCATTGAGGTACTTGAAAGTTTCTGTCATGTCCCCCTCTCCTCCTTTCCTCGAGGGTATACATATTAAGCTCCTTTAGTCTCTCTTCGTATGTCTTCTGGTGCAGACCCTGCACCATTTTAGTTGCCCTCCTCTGGACAGCCTCCATCCTGTCTCTGTCCTTGCAGATGGGGCCTCCAGAACTGCACGCAGTACTCCAGATGGGGTCTCACCAACTGTCTGTACAGAGGGATAACAGCTTCCTGTTTTCTACTGGTGATGCTGCTCCCTATGCATTCCAGTATCTCCCAGCCCTCCTTACTGCCTTCTCACATTGCTTGCCCACCTTTAGGTCATCTGATATGACTACTCCTAGGTCCCTTTCTATTTTTGTTGTTGTCAGTATCTCACCCCCCATTGTGTACTCTTCCCCTGGGTTTTTGTTTCCCAAGTGCATTACTTCACTTCTTTGCGTAATCTTAGCTGCCGTACAGTTGACCATCTTCCAACCTTGCCAAGTCCCTTCTCATCTTTCCACCCACCTTGTGTATCAACCCTGGTGCAGATCTTTGTTTGCAAAGAGACATACTTTCCTTCCAGCCCTCCACAATGTTACTTATAATGACATTAAAGAGGACCAGTCCCAGTGTTTCTGAACCCTGCAGTACCCTCACTAGTAACCCCCCTTTCTTCAGTGTGGACTCCATTTACTGTTACCCTCTGCGTCCTGATGACCAGCTAATTTTTTATCCAGGCTACTGCTTTGGGACCCACTCCATGGCTGACTAACTTGTATATTAATCTTTTGTATGGGACTGTCAAATGCCTTGCCAAAGTCTAGGTAGGCCATGTCCACAGCCCTCCTTGGTCTACTACTTTGTTAACCTGGTTAAAGAAATCTATTAGATTCGTCTGACACAACCTTCCCACTGTGAATCCATGCGGCCTTGGGTCCTGTGCCCCACTGGCCTCTAGGTACTCAACAATTCTTTCTTTCAGAAGTGATTCCATCATTTTCCCTACCACTGAATGTCAAACTAACATGGAATGGAGCGAGTAGTGTGAAGGGGCATTGTGAGAGAAGAGGGTAGAATGGTAGGGGGAAGGGAGGAAACCAGTACTTGAAGACAAATGAGGAGCATTGAGTGAATGGGGCGCAGTGAAAGCTGTGAGTGAATGAGGAGCAATGAAAGAATGACGTTTCAAAAACAGTAAAACATTTTCATTTCTGAACTTTTTGTTGTAGGCTGGGCAGCAAGGTGACATAAGCAAAATTTTGTGTCCCTTTACTGTGGCTTTAGTGCTGTCTGTGGCAAGAATCCACCGGTTTGAGGAGCAGGTATGTTATTTTTGTCACTTTTATTGTTCACTTGCAATGCAGTACAACAACTTACAGCAGTGTAAACATACATGATCCTAGAGCGCTGCTGTTCTACTTAATGCAGCAGTGCAATGAAATTGGGCAAAAAATTGAACCCTATTTTTTTTTTTTACTGTAAAGATTCCTTGCATCTTCCAGTTGTATTTGGTGGTAACATTTTCTAGTTCTACCAAAATGTGAGTATTGTATAAATGTTTAAAAGATGGCTGACACATTTTGCTTAGAATTACCATTGTAGACCTGGTAAGTGCTAAATGGAGAACATAAAGAAAACTCATAGTGCACAGCCTGGTAGGTACCTTGAAAGCTTGATTTGACAGGTACGCTAATGTTTTTATTAGCAGTAGCAGAAAGTAGCTTTACGGAAAAACATTTTTCATGGCATTGCTGCTTTAATGGGATTTTCTGATTTCCAGGACAGAATTCACCCTTAGCATCAGCAAACCCATTCTACAAAGTCTACCTAAAATATTAATTTTCTGGACATACAGTTTTTTATGACTGAAGATATTTTGTATGCAGATGGGTCTTAGGTTTTCAGACATTAACTGTTCTGACTGCTTTCTCTGCCTTGAAATCACAATCGTCTACTTGTGATATTAGAATAATTCCTATTACAACAGTTTGTGATGTCACAGCAGAGTATTATGGTTTCAAAACAGGTAAAGAAGCATGAACAGATGAGCGCTGTTGGTGAAAGAGCCCAATTTCCGAATATGTATTTAGTAATAATGGCTAGAATGTCAAAATTAAACTTTTGGGGAATGTTAGAGTCCTGCTGATGTCCATGTTTTACAGAAAACTAGTCAATCATTTTAAAGGGATGGAAGCATTCAGCATTACCAGTTCTGATTTGCTGGCTCTCTGTTCTGTTCTCTCTCTCTCTCTTTCTTTCATTTTTGGCTCCTTGGTCTTTAAAGCCAGCTCTGTCTATAGCCCATCTATTGCACCATTATACGTGCTCCAGTCAGTTGTGTAATTGGTTGCAATCAGTAAGTGTCTCCGGACACTATCGCTACTAGCGTAAGCTGCTACGTAAGTGACAATTGAGCATGTTGCAGAGCTGCTTCTTTTTCATGAATATACTGTAGCAGCCAGTGCAAGTAACTGAATTATCAGGAGCCACTGAATAATTTCAACAGAAAATGTCACTGGTTTGAATATAGATTTTTATTCACAGTTTCAGTGGTTAGGCTCCAAGTCTCAAAATTGCAAGAAAAGATATTTGCAGTTTGCAGACTTTAACCTTATGGCAACATAGCAACAACCCACCAGCTAAAATATCCAGGTGGTGATCATTTTGGTCACCAGGTCTGGCACCGAGGAAGATGGTGAAAAATATTTGCACATGCTAGTTGGTTGCTCTTGCACAATTTCTTATCTTCTGACAAAAGAAGATTAACGATTACTTGAAGGTGGGAAGGGGGTAGTAATATTCGCAACACAATTAAGGGGATAAGATAAATGCAGATTGTGTGGCAAACTACACAGTTCCCAGTTAAATCGGGTATAGTAGTAGAAAAAAAATGTAACTCTCATTTTTTTTTATATTGCTACTTAAAATTATTATATCAGTGTAGTCATTTATGTATATATGGAAATGGCCTTAATATCACAATATTAATAAAAACATGTCGATACTACCTTTGAAAATTACAAAATGCATTATTTTTTTTTATATTATATCACTATAGCACATGGCTAGATCTCTTTCCTATAGAAAAGATTATGCATTACTTCTTCAAATCGCATATTTCTGAACCTGTATCTACACTTAAAAAAAAAAAAGTTTTAAAATTAAGCCATTTTTGTGACTTACCTTGTGTGTTATATAAAACAAACTATAGGAAAGTGTTGTTTACTATGTAAATATTACCATTTCATGAGTAGAAGAGCTCATAATGTCACTTGCCTTTGGGCTTTTGGTTCATAAACTCTTCAACCCTTTCAATGGTATTATTTAATTGCACAGTACACTTTTGTTTATATACAGTATGTCTTGGTACATATCAACACATGAAAACTGAATCAATATGTACTATTCATGAGGAGCCTCATGCACAATCGTGGGAAATATGATGAGAAAGCGACATAGTGGCGATGGCAGCTGCACACTGCATGTGACGTTGGCCACATGGCATGCACACAGGCAGGCACTGGGTGGTGGGCAGGGCCAGATGGGCGCGCAGAGATGCGTGCCAGGCCCAACAGCAACGCCCATGATCCCGACATTTAAGGCGACAGCACACCCCTGGCGCAGCCGACAGTGCTGAATGACGCAATGCAGCCGCTGCCTGACGCTGGCGGCGAACGCAGGTGGATGCGGAGGAGAAGCAGAGAACAGGGAGGACGGCAATGGACAAGGTAGCACCCTGAACAGGGACGTGTCGGCACGGGGCGGGCCGATCCCACGCTGCAAACTTCAGCGGACAGATCGTCACCATGGTAACAGACATCTGCCTGCACTACAGTAGGCTGTATGGTGTGGAGGCCCCCAACACACCCGTGGAGGTAAAGGCCAGGCTATGGCTAGACATACAGGCCGCCGTAAATGCTGCCGGGTCTGAGGCATGGACCCTGGCTGCGATCAAGCACAAGTAGTTGGACCTGAGTGCAGTGGTGAAGCGTAGGCTAGCTGCCGGCAGGTGGGCGGGCAGCGGGCCGCCAAGCATGGATAGCCAGCTGATACCCCTGGAGCGACTGGTGGCTGAGACGCTGACACCGGTCGCTGTCCATGGAGTTGCGGAAGGGGTGGACACGATGGCAGGTGAGGCATGTTGCACACAGCTGTCCGCAACAGCCCACGGAACCCCCTGCACTGTTCCCACAGGTGGCACCGGGCCGGGGCGCAATGGAGTGGCATGGAACATGGACCGGACGCCCGCAGCACCGACCATGACAGCGCTGGAGACCGTGGACCAGGCAGCGGGCTAGGGGGTAAGTGTGCACGGCCTGGTGTGGAAGGGGATGGCAACTGTGTGCAGTGAACCAACCATAGCCATGCACCCATACAGGAGTGTACCTGGAGACACAGAAGGACATGGCCAGTGAGAGGAACAGCGCAGCCAACCCATGGGAGGAGGACAGTGGGACCGGCAGCGACACAGCAGTGGGGACGGACATGTAGCAGACTGTGTCTGTGCCACGTGACGTGGCATGCATTCACCCGCCACCACGCAGGGACCCTGTCACACACACGAGTCCGTGGGACCCCTGCCACTACACACCGCCGTGCAGCGTTACAGCCACACAGCGACAGCAGAGATGAGGAGCCCTCGGATCGCACCTGTACACGGCAATGGCAGCGCGGTCACAGCTCTATGTGGAGGAGCAGTAGCAGCTGGGCGGGACCGCCTGGGGGAACAACGTAGGCCAACTGCTGCAGTGCAGGCACAGATAGCAGTGCAGTGAAACACGCATACTGCCATACTGTGGTGTGTGGTCGCCCTGGAGGCCAAGCAGGAGCTGCTGCAGCACACACACAGCAGGACCAGCATGGTCTCGCCTGCATGGCCGGTCGCCATGGATAGCGGCACGCAGTGCGATGCACCAGCACCCAGAGGCACGCCGGGCACAGGGGGGACTGGAGACACCATGTGGTCATTGGAGCATGCCATGCCCAGGCACGGACACGGCTGATGGATCACAGACGCCCATGGCACACATTGCACTGACGGGCATGGACAGCGAAGACACACTGGCACATGGCAGGGACATGACACTTCCGATGGTGGCGGGCGTCATGGAGGCAGTGGGTTGTGGACGTGCCCACCTGCATGGCAGCTGGGCAGCAGTGCGTTGGCACATCTCGCGGACCGCATGGGGCCGGGGTAGGTCCGCTGGCACCACCTGCGGGTAGCTGCCATGCAGTACCCGCCAGATGGCACAGGGACGGGTGGTCTGGCCATGAACAGGTGCACCGCCGGACCCGCCCCCGCATGGCCACACACGCCAGCTCGCCCACCGATCGTGGCAATACCCAGGCATGGTCTCATCATCGCACCAGCAGGCCGCAGCGAACGCTGTGCAGGGCCACCACACTGTGCACCCTGAAGAAGTGGCCAGGCACCGCCCTGCATGGTTCCTGTGCCACCACCACTGCAATACGATCCCATCCCATGCATGGTGTGTGTTCAGCGCATGAATGTGCCCTGCACGAGCGCCTGCTGGGCCGCACCACCATCCGCCATACCCTGGACCCGGGCAGACGCTGCCCCAGCATCATCGTCCCCATCGCCACGCGGTTCGAGGGCATCAGCCGGCAGTGGCACATTCGCACGCGTCTCAATGTTGTGCAGCGGCACACACTTTGAACACCTTGTATGCCTTTGCTGGACACAGCATGAGTTTGCCACCGGTGTGGTCCAGATATCTGAAGCACATCTTCAGTTAACCAGGGTTTCTCTCCACAACTGCCCATGTCCTGCTGTGTGCCGTGTTGTATGCAACCTGTGCAGGCTTGGACGGTGCATGATACAGCGTCATCAGTGTTGTCCGCAGTGGCTAGCCGCTGTCACCTGCTTGGCGGGATCGAGATGTCAGTGGCAGGCCCTGTGGCATGTACAATACTCACCCCGCATAGTTGCGGCAACTCACCTAGTAGTCCGCCGTTGAGGTGCCTGTCGCGGAGGTATGCGTCCATGCCCAAGCCATCCAGGACGTAAGTGTCATGCATAGAGCCTGTGTACGTGATGCACACGTCTGTGAACAAGCCGTGTGCGTCACAGACCACCTGGTAGTTAATACTGTGGAACCCCTTATGGATCCTGTATGCCTCCTCAAGGTTGTCGGGCGTGCGAATGGGGACATGTGTCCCATTGATGGCGCCGCAGATGTTCAGCTTACCGTGCATGGCATAGAATGCCTCCTTCGTAGCCCTAACCTCCGCGGGCATCTTCGGGAAAGCGATGTGCACCTCCTCGTGCTGTACGAGGGCATCCATCACCCATGCCACGGCTCTGGAAACGGAGGACTGGCTCAAACCCACGCTGTTGCCAGTGATGTGCTGGAATGACCCAGTGGCATAGTACCCCAGGGCACACTGCACCTTTTTCCCCAGTCATGGCGCATGACCAGCGTGTCCATAGCCCCACCGCCCCACAGATGCTGTCACACAACATGGCCATGGTGTCCCACAGTAGGCGCAACCGCTCGATGCAGTGTGTGTTCTGCATTGTTGAAGCATCTGTGCGGGTGTGGAACACACATGGCCAGTGTCGTCGTCCCCGTCTGTGTTCAGCTATCTCCTCCAGTAGGTGGACGTGCAGTAGCACGCCCGGACACATCTCGTATCTGTGGCAGTGCGATCTGTGCAGTACCACCCATGTGCTGTCGCTGCCTCCTTTGTAGCGGCGGGCCTCCAGCGGCCCACCCACTTGTGGGCGTGTCTGCTCTGCGGGGTCACACCTAGCGTCGCATGCCAGCGTCATGTGCAGTTTGTGGTGGTGCAAGCAATAAGCATCATGGCGGGGCAGATGGTGGAGTGCAGGGCCATGCTCTCCTGGCACTTATTTTGTGTTGTTGAGGGCGACTATGCCAACAGAGGTGGCTTCGACTCTCTGTAGTTCGACATGGTGAGTGGTGTGTGCGGGGGGCAGATCAGGCCTGGCAGCGCTGCCTTGTGTGATCACGTGTCTCTTCTCCCCTGCACAAGATCATGGTGGCATGCCTGCCAGACTCGCGCTAACCTTGCAGGGCCAACCAGATGAGGCACACGTGTTGGTGGAATCTAGGATGGCGCAGCGGTTCAGGGAGTGGCAGCCCCGCTATATGATCTTGAAGGGCGCCGGGGGAGACCTGTTCCTTGAGGATGACTACTACAGTGCCTGAGACGTGTATGTCCCCTCACTGGTAGGGATGCCTGCATGTGCTCTGTGTGTGTCGCCCCGAGCGCTGGGCCTGTGCTGTACTGATGTGTGCCCCTTTGCCTTTCAGCGATACCATGGCCCTTTGAGGAGAAATGGTGCTGCACCTTGGAGGGCGGCAGGGCCAGCCATTGCCATCGTGGGAGCCGGAGGAAGAACAGGACAGTGGCCTTATCAACCCAATACAGCCGTGGCCACAACAGCCTGAGACCCGCTTACCGGTGGACGCCTGCCCTTGTAGCCTGTGTTTGCCCCGCCCATGGATGGGATTAGAAACATAGAAACAGACTTTGACGGCAGATAAGGACCACTTGGCTCACCCAGTCTGCCCATTTCCCTACCTAACTGGATAAGCTGCAGATTCTAGTTAACCAACAGTCTATTTCTTGCCACCCCTCACTACAATTGCCTTGTGTCTGTCCCATGCATGTTTGAATTCCCCTACTGTTTTAGCCCCAACAACCTCCCCAGGAAGGCAGTTCCACACATCCACCACTCTCTCCGTGAAAAAAGATTTCCTCACATTACCCCTGAGCTGTCCCACCTCTATCTTTATATTGTGTCCCCTTGTTCTTACACATCTTTTTCTGAAAGATGCTACCTCCTGACTTTATTGATTCCTTGAGGTACTTGAACGTTTCTAACATGTCCCCCGCCCTCCCTTTTCATCAAGGGTATACATATTAAGCTCTCTCAGTCTCTCTTCATATGATTTCTGATGCAGAACCTGCAGCATTTTAGTTGCCCTCCTGACTGCTTCCATCTTGTCTATGTCCTTGCATAGATGAGGACTCCAAAACTATACACAGTACTCCAGATGGGGTCTCACCAACTGTCTGTACAGAGGATAACCACTTCCTTTTTTCTACTTGTGATGCCTTCATGCATCCCAGTATCCCCGGCTCTCCTTACTGACTTCTCACATTGCTTACCCACCTTTAGATCGCTCTGATATGACTACCCCCAAGTCCTGCTCCATTTTGTTGTTGTTAGTACCTCCCCTGCTATTGTGTACTCTTCTCCTGGGTTTTGTTTCCCAGGTGCATTACTTTGCACTTCTTTGCATTGAATCTAAGTTGCCATATGTCTGACCATTCCTCCAACCTTGCCAAGTCCCTTCTCATCCTTTCTACCCCCCCTTGTGTATCAGCTCTGTTACAGATCTTTGTATCATCTGCAAAGAGGCATACCTTTCCCCAAGACCCTCTGCACTGTCACCTATAAAGATGTTAAAGAGGACTGGACCCAGTACTGAGCCCTGAGGTACTCCACTAGTGACCCCCCTTTCTTCGGAATGTGTTCCACTCACTATTACCTTCTGTGTCCTGTTGTGCAGCCAGTTTGCAACCCAGGCTACCACCCTGGGACCCACTCCCAGGCTGGCTAACTTGATTATTAATCTTTTGTGCGGGACTGTGTCAAATGCCTTGCTAAAGTCTAGGTAGGCCATATCTACAGCCCCTCCCTGGTCTATTACTTTAGTCACCCAGTCAAAGAAATCTATTAGATTCATCTGACATGACCTTCCTGCTGTAAATCCATGCTGCTTTGGGTCCTGTGCCCCGCTGGCCTCTAGGTACTCAACAGTTCTTTCTTTCAGAAGTGATTCCATCATTTTCCCTACCACTGAGGTCAAACTTACAGGTCTGTAGTTTCCTGCTTCTGCCTTGCTCCCACTTTGTGAAGAGGAATCTCCTCCTCCAGTCCTCAGGTACCACCCCATCCTCCCATGATTTGTTAAAAGTGTGGTAAGTGGTGTCACTAGGTCCTCCCTTAATTCTTTTAGGATTCTGGGGTGAATCCCATCAGGTCCCATTGCTTTGTCCACCTTCAGTTTTAGGAGTTCTTTCAGGACTCTTTCTTCTGTAAATGGACTGGTGTCAGTATCCCTCCCTACCCAGAGTGCTTCTATTGTCTGATTTAGGTAACTCCTCATCTTCTTTTGTGAATACTGAGCAAAAGTATTCATTCAGTATCTCTGCCTTTTCACGGTCTCCTCTCGCACCTCCTCTCCCTTTAATCTTCACTATTCCTTCTTAACTGAATTGGCTATTTTTCCTCAGTTTGGGCTTTTGCTATTCTGATTGCCTTCCCACTTCTTTCTGCTTTAATTGACACAGTTCCCTGTCATTCTCCTTCTGTGATGCCTTATACTTTTTGAATGCAGCCTTTTTCTCCTTAACCTTCCCTGCCACCTCTTTTGAGAACCATACTGGTTTTTTACTCCGCTTTGTTTTCTTTATCTGTTTCACACAAAGACTTGTTGCCTCTATGATGGCAGTTTGATTTTCTCCATTGTTCTTCCACCAGCCTTTTTGGCCATTTGCTAGTGTATTCCTCAGGTATTCACCCATTTTGCCAAAGTCCAGTATGCTTGTTCTTGTATGGCTTGTCTCCAGGGTTTTGCTTATTGTAGAGCACACTGCGAGTGGTCGCTTGTTCCAGATGTCTACTGACTTCTAAATTTGTGATCCTCTCTCATTTGAGAGTACCAGGTCTAGTATTGCTCCCTCCCGAGTAGGTTTCAACACTAGCTGTCTAAGGCCTGCCCCCTGCAGGGCATCGAGAATGACCCTACTCTTGGATGTGGCTGCAGTACATGTCATCCAGTTAAGATCTGGCATATTCAGGTCCCCCATCAACAGTATCTCCCCTTTTTCAGCCATTTTGAGAATGTCCTCCATCATTTTCTTGTCCATTTCCTCCCCTTGAGATGGGGGTCTGTATACAACCCCTGTGCGGATTGTGATGCCATTCCCTGTCTCCAAGGTGACCCAGAGTGCCTCTTGTCCTCCCTCTTTACTTTTTAGTTCTGTAGCTTTGATCCCGTCCCTTAAGTATAGAGCTTCTCCACCTCCTCTTTTCCCCTCCCTGTCCCTTCTGTAGACTGTGTACCCCGGTATGTTGACATCCCAGTCATGGTTCCTCGTGTACCATGTTTCTGTGACTGCCACAATATCCAATTTTTCATCTTCCATCAAGGCTACTAGCTCAGGAATCTTGTTTCCCAGACTACGGACGTTGGTACTCATTGCCCTCCATTTAATGTGGGCTTTATCCTTTTTTCTCCCATGCCTGCTCTTTTTGCCCTTGTCTATTTTTCATTTACCCCTGTCCTGCCTCTGTTGAGCACTGTACCTCAGTGTTTACCTACTACCTGTCATGTTTTGTAGGGGCTTGAGATTCCTGCCTCTTATTAGCACCTCCCCATGGCTAGTTTAAAAGCTTGCCAAGGAAGCATTTAAACCTGTCACTTAGGATCTTGGTTCCCTTCATGGACTGATGCAGACCATCGTGCCAGTATAGACCTTCATCTCTCCAGGTGTACCCCCCATCCCCAATGAAGCCAAAGCCCTGTGCTCTGCATTGCACCAGTTTTGCAACCATTCATTAAACTGCATGGTGCGTAGTACCCTAGCCTCACCCCTGCCATGGACTGGCAGCACCTCTGAGAAGGTAACCGTGCTTGCTACCTGTCTGAGGCCCCTCCCCAACTCCACAGTTTCATCCTGCACGGCACTGATCCCATGCCTAGCTAGGTCATTTGTCCCAAGGTGGACAATGATGTCTAGTTCCCGCTCCTGTGATGCTGCTTCTGCAATGCTGAGGATTCGCTTCTTGTCCCTCCAAGCCATGGCACCAGGCAGGCACCTTACTTCCCTCTCGTCTCCTCTCCCTTCCCCAAGTCTACCCCTCTAACAATTGAGTCCCCTATCAGAAGCTGTTTCCTTCCCCTGTGGTGTCCCTTGCCACCCTTCTGTGGGTCTCCCTTGTGGATGTCCTCAGCATTCTTCTTGGTCTCCACTGAGGGTGCCATCATAGAGGAACCTTGCTCTGCCAGACTGGCATATGGTTTGTGTAGAGGTACAACTAGGAGGCTTCGCCTCTGTTCCACCACCCGCATCCTCCCAGAACCCACTGTGGTCCAACTGCTCTTCATACTTGGCAGCCTCTGTGGCAGTGGTGCTCTTTGGGTGGGGGAGGCCTCCTTAGTCCTTGCCAGTTCAGCCTGGAGGTGGGCAACCTCCTCCCTCAGAGCTGACAGTTGCCTGCAGATAGGACAGCAACGCAGTTTCTAGAATTTCTCCTGGAAAACTGCTGCCCCACAGCTAGTGCATTGCACCCTCCCCATGTCCTCTCCCTTATAATATACAACATGTAATATATATATATATATATATATATATATTATATTTAGTATTTCTTCCTTTTGTGGTGTGTACTTACCCTTTAGGCACTGTGCTGGGTTATTAGAATATGGCAGTTCTGCCCGAAGACCTGTTGAGAAGTGATGTCAAGCCTTGGCTATAAAGGAAACCTCACGCCTGGGGGTTTGGGTGTGGGAAGGGTGGGTGGGTAGTCCACAACCACTGGTGACTGTTAGAAACAATCAAATACACCACTGCTCCACCACCCTGGTGAGTACTGCCCTTTATAGTAATTCAGCTAACCTCCAGTAACTGATTTGTCAACTATTTAAAAGTAATTTGATGCAAACTGTCACAGAATACTAGTAGACAGTCCAGTTACCCACAAAGGAAAATCAAATATGCAGTTATTTCAACTCTTCTGAAGTTGCTCACAAGATAAGCAGTTTTGAAAACCCCCTTCCTGATTTAAAAACGAAAATAATTAAACACAAAGCAATACCAATGTAAGACTGTAAAGTAAGGAAAACTTCCCTCAGATGTAAGTAAGAGAGATTTGTTGCAGATTTCTAGCCCAATATAGCATATCTCATGCAGCTTCTTAATTGTTTCAAAGCACACCCTGTTACACAACTTGCCTGTGTGCTGGGCCGGGGTGGGATCCTGGATGACTTACTGTGTGCAGCCCTGCTTGTTCCGCCGGCTGTGCATCGGGGTGCGCCGGGGGACCTTGCACAGGCCATGGTGGGCCGGACGCCTCTTGATGTTTTGTTACTGAGCTTTTACTGTGTGCTGTTGGTGCCTGCAGGTGGGTTTGGGGACAGCGGTTGCTGGGGGTGTACCTGCCTGTGTTACCAGCCTGTGTGTCTTACTTGTCTCCGGCGGGGCACTGGGGTGTCGGGCTACCATACTGCCTGGGCTGGTGGGGGGTCCACTCGGGCTACGAGTGTGTGCTGGCCATCTGCATCTTGCACATGGCCCAGGTGCCAGTGCGAGGAACTGCTCCTCCGCAGGTCACGGCCCCGGTGCCGGGGGAGGCGCTCCGTGCATGGTGCTGTGCACCGCCACCTGCCGACGGGCCGTGCAGCCGTGATAGTTGCATGTGCTGTGGCACATATGTTTCCATCTTGCATGGTGTACCCACTGTGCTGTTCCGCCTCTGTTGGTCCGCTGTGCCCTGGGGGCGTGGCTGGCATCCTAGGCGTGTGTGTGCGCTGTGCTGCTCCATTGCCACCAGTGCCACACTGGTGTGGACATGCCGGTTTTCCTTCTGCATGTGGCATTGTTATGCTGTGTGCCTGGTGAAGCATGCCTGGTGCGCCATTGTGGCGGGTTGCTAAGCGCAGCATGCAGGTGGCGTTTATGCCCATGGTACAGTGTGCCACTGCTGGCTGTGCCGTGGCCTTGATGCTCGCTGTGTCACCGGGTGTGCTGGCACCTCTGTGACTGTGTGTGTCTGCATGCTGTGTTGGCCTGTGCAGACTCCCATGGTGTGTTGCACGCCGGTACCCACCTTTTCCCTGGTGTATCCTGTGCACCGCGACCTGTGCAGCATTCCATCATGTGGGCTATCGTGCATGTGCGTTGCGGGTGCCTACACACCTGTGTCTGCGTGGCACAGTGGCTGCGTACTGCTACGCCTGCTTGTTGCGCGCCTGCTACACACCAGTCGTGCATGCTGCTGTGCGGTGGCCTGCGCGTCGAAGTGTCATAGCGCTTCCGCGCCTGCCCTACACACATCTCCTCATGGCAAGTATCTGTCATGCATAAGGCCCATTGATCTGGCTCCATGCTTTTTATTTAAAAAAAATTGATTTCTTGCCGTAATGGTTCAAAAGTTAGACCTTTCGAAAGATAAGTATTTAAAATGGGCTAAGTCTGGAATCATTATGGCTGGGAACTTAATTTTTGTTAAGTGTAAGCTTGGCATTGGCTGTGTTGTTATATACTGATATGTAATACTGTTTTAACTTCGATATATCAGTATATACAAATATAAAACCATTTCCATTTTTTTTGTAAATCCATTGATTACAATTTAAAATACTAGCACCTATAGATGTGACCACCACAGCAGAGTATTCACAGAGCTGGGTTGGCCACCATTACAGGCTAGGCTCCAATACTCACTCCACTGCATCATTTTCAGGGCCTGCAGCACTGGTAATCCAAATATCTTGTCTACTCTCCTGGCACCTCAATGTAAAGAATGTGGTCTAAGGTCAAAAATTATTCTCTTTTTCCACACTTCACGCATGAGAGCTGATATGGGCCAGTGTTCCTTTGGGTACACAGTCCCAGTACTGTGGAAGTCCCTACCACTTCAGTTGAAGGGGAACCAAACTCCGGGTACCTTCAAAATATCTCTCAAATGTTATGTACGTAAGAAACACATGTAAGTTTTTCGCCTGAAACTGACTTGTAAATGTCATACCATGATTAACTTTGGCTCTGTAACCACTTTGAAGTGTTAACTGCTCTTCTGTGGAATGGTTCTCAATTGCTGTACATGTACTTTTGTGATTGAAATGTCTATAAACAGACTTTGTCTTCTTCTCTGGGTCGCCTCTGAAAATGGACTTGGTTCTCAGTGGTTACCAAAACCAATAACTAAATAAATGAATAATTGTCAAAAGATTTTAATGTTTGTTCTGTAACAGAGTAAACATATACTTGTAAAAGCTGTACGACTCAACTAGGCTGCTCTGAGGCCCTTGGGTCAACTTGGTATACATCTCCTAGAGTGCCGGCCTGGGTTCCACAGTGGTCAACACATATGGCGCGGTGCCTCCACCCTGGGTAAGTGGCAGGGTATACCTACGGATAAAGAACAGGTTACCACCCCCAGGAAAATATGTAAGCTGCCCTTCCCTGAACACTTCCCCTCACAATAACAATTCCCCAACCCCAGCAACTCTATGGCAGTAAGTCACAGCAGCAGTAGTTAATGCAGATAATGAGATCATTTATTGAAGGAGTGGAAAACGGGAGAATATGAACCAGCACAACAGTTGGTGAAACAATAATTCTCCACACTGTAATCCCTTCTTCCACCACTGGGTGCACCCAGAAATGTCCCTTTACGGTGGGCACCTCATCGGGGTGGTGATGCAGGCCTGGGGTCTTTCGTCGAGGCCCAAATAGCTGTTAACCAGTTTCATTACTTTGACTGTGCCTGGGCACAACTTTGATCGCTGACACAGTCCAGCCCAGAATTTACCCCCTGTATCCTAACTAGGTAGCTAACTAATAAGACTCCCCAAAGCCGCAGCTCGGGGTACTTACAGTTTTGAAGTTCACAAAGGGGGTTTGCAGCTGGCTGAGTTGCACGATACCTGGTGGTGTCTAGATGGTGGTGCACTACAAGGTTGCAGATCTTGAAGTCTGACAAAATTTAAGGGTGAAAGTCTTTGCCTGTCTGGCCTTGCCAACATCACCTGGGGACCTTTGTAGACAGTTTTCACACAGGAGGCCTGTCGATGTCTTCCTCATTGGTCTGCTTCCTCCTCCTCTTTCAGTCCAGGGAAAATGATAAATATGGTCTCCTAGACCCCTCTGTGGCAACCCTGGTCACACAGTCTCAGCTAGGCGCTTGCTCAGTCTTTTAACCCCAGCACTCTCCCTCTGGGTGTTTTCTTCATAGGAATGCTGGACTCTTCCACAGTCACTTGCCACAGCACTCAATCTCTCTCCCCTTGCAAGAATTTTCACTCACCAAACAACAACTCCACCGAGGGGCACAGCAGCTCAGTCTGTAGCTGTGGTTCACAAGTCTTTTCAGGTTCAAAGTACTGCCCAACCATGATTCACCAGGGAGCAAAGTTTAGAATGTCTCAGCAGCACAACTCATTCGCTCCTCCTCCTCCTGCAGCACCATTTGGTAGTTGCTTTTTGAAGTCGGCGGCCAAAACCTGTGGGAGTATCAGGTGCAGGGAATTGGGCCCAGGAGCCCACAGCAGTCTTTTCCTTTACACCACACACTGCAGCTCATCTTGACGACTCTCCCCTTTTAGCTACAACTCAGTCCTATTTATAGTCTCCTTGCAGCCCTTCTCTCATTGGCTACCACTCTCCTGGGCAAACTCACTGCCCTGTCCTTTATCCAGCAGCCCCTGGGCTTTGTAGTTTTTTTTTGGGGGGGGGGGGCTGTAAACAGTCTGGCTCTTAATTTTAACATACAAGCCCTTAACTAGGGCTGAAAACATTTTCCCCAGCGACCGGAGACTTTACGGTCATCATCTTCTCAGTTCCCCAGCTCCTCTGTAGTCTCTGGAGTTGGTAATATACCTTTTATGGCGGCCGTGCATGTCCAGTCTGGTGCGAGCTGCTATCTTTGTTTTCATTTGTGCTGTCCCAGTTTCAGAGCTACACCGGGAACACTCCAACTCATGAAATGCACCCAGAGGCTCGGAAATAGTAATCTGACCTCTGCTCCACATGGAACATGGGCTGAGGTCCTAGAATTACAGTGGCCGTGGGTGTGGAGCAGCAGCGGGGCCTCCAGGCTCATACCCCACCACGGCCACTCAGGATGCTGGATGAGAGAGCGGAGACCTGTATCCCTACCAAGGTAAGCCCATTTGAGGGATTACATACTTGAGAACAGTGCATTTCAGGATGGGCGCATTGCTGTCGCTCCTTTGAAGAAGTTTTAGTCTTATGTATTTTAGTTTAAGTTTTTAGTTATTTTGTGCTCATTTTCTGTTTTGTTTGTTTAATCCAACTCCGGTTTTGGTTTTAAGCTTTACCGTTCGGCGGTGGCTTGACGTCGAGTGGGTTTTGTCTCCCGGACCTGGAGAGAGATGCCGGTCGGGCTTCTCTTTTTTTTCCTTCACAGACTTCACAGGTTTCGGTCTTAAACTCTACCGCTTGGTGGTAGAAGAGTTTTATGGTCATGTGGAGGACGAAAAGTTTTACGGTCGTGTGGAGGAAGAGGAGTTATTTGAAATCAGTACTGGTTAGTCCCGAAGTGTGTTTGGTGAAGTCCTGGACACAGTCGGCAAGAACAGGGATCAGAGAATCGGAGGATTTTTTGATCGGGGCTTTACTGGAGACTGTGGTGTGCTCTTTGACTACCGTGAAACTTTAGGTGGTTATTTCAGTTGCCTAGTTACTCTGGCAGGTGCTCTCTTGGAGTTTTGCTACTCCACAGGGGGTTTGGGGTATTTTTTTCAGCCGGGGAGCTGGCTGGAGTACCTCGCTCCCTTGGACCATGGAAATTGCTGCAATAGTGGGTTTTCTCATGGTCCTTTGGTGTGGGTAGCATTCATTTTCTTGGGAGTGCACTTAGCAGGAGTAAAAGTTGGAGTGTGACTGAACCTCTTTGGATAAAAGCTCTTTGTGGATTTTTGAACCTCCTTGGATAAAGTTTTTTGTGGATTTCCTCCTTGGACTGTTTTCCCTTTTGGGTTTATCTGGTTGTCTTTCCCTGGATTTGGATTTCTGAATCTGTGGGAATTCTGGACCTGTACTGAGAGCTGCTGACTGTTGACTCTTTTCTGGATTAAAATTTTTTCCGTTTTGGACACGGGTGGTGAGAGGACCCTGGGTCCATAAACTTCTGTTAGTCTATTTAATTTATTTTTTTTTTGTTTATTTGATTTTACACTTTGTGTCTTTCTCTTGGCAGTGAGAAAGATCAATATTATTTCTCCCCAGTTGTGAGAGAATCTGGAGGGAGTTCATAACTCTTTTATTGTTTAAAATATTTGTTTTCATGATGGTTTGGCAGTGAGAGTGCCATTGTACCCTCTTTCCTCGGTGGTGAGAGGACTGGGGGGGGGGGGGGTCATACAGAAGAAGATTTATTATTTATTTTTTGTTTGTTTGTTTAAATTTGTATTTTAATTTTATATTTATTTTATTTTATTATATTTAGTGGATTGTTAGTTTAGTTCAGTTTGAATACTTTTGTGAGGTTGGGTTTTGTTTTTGTTTAATTATATTGGATATGTTTAGGGATTATTTGATAATTTCTGTTTTATAAAGATTGTGTTTTTGTGCTTTGGTGTTTATTATTTAGTTAAGTAGCGACATGTGCTGGCCTTTATTCCCCACGGTGGTGCGCTATTCTTCCTTCTCTCTCCGCGCCCTCTGCCCCTTTTGTACTCCTTCCCTACAATTTGATATCTACCAGCGCTGTAGAGCACTAGGGATATTTCGTGGGAGAGTGAGGGTGGGGGTGAGGGTATGCGAACAGGGGAGGATGAATGAGTGGGGCCATCGTATCAGGGTTATTAAGTCCAGAAGGTGCCCTGGGGCAAAATGGAATCTGGATCGGGGTTTACCATGTCTGGTATCCATACCCAAGGGCACTACTGATTTCAGTAGGCAGATAGGCCCGACAACATCCGGGGTTTGTTCAACTCGAGCAGTGTTATGCAATGCCAGGTCTGTTAAGAATAAGACCGCCATTATTGCCAATCTTTTGGTTTGGCCGACCTGGCTTGCATCACCGAGACCTGGCTGGATGAAAATTCAGTCCCTAAGTGGAGGCCATGACTCCGCCGGGTACTTCCGGGTGATACACCGCCCGAGATTGACCGCCGGGGTGGTGGGTGGGGGTAGGTTGTAGTCTGTTTTAAGACTGAATTGGGCCTCACGAATGTAGTAGTAGGTGAGGCTGAGTCCTTCGAGTGTACAGTCGTAGCAGGTGTAGGTGTTCGAATCGTTCTCATCTACCATCCACCCGGAGATGGGAAATGTTTCCTACAGGAAGTAGCAGACTTCCTCGTCGACATGTCGTTTGAGTCGCGCAGATTGATGGTGCTGGGTGACTTCAACACCTGGATCGACGACGAACTCTCACAATTTGGTAACTACTTCCTCCAATTAATGTCTTCTTTGGGCCTTACACAGGTAGTTTCCACTGCTATGCATAAATCTGGACTTAGTCTTCCTTCTAGGGATTGATGCATCTGATGTGGGGGTGGAACCAGTCGCCTGGTCTGACCACCACACCGTGAGGTTCAATTTTTGCACCCCCCTTAGAAGGCCATCCCCTGTGGAGATGGTCAGGTACCGCCCATTACAGAATGTTACTTCACAAGGCCTAGCAGCGGTCCTTGACCTGTCATCCCCCGAGCTGGTGAGCGGTAATCCAGAGGCACTGGTGTTGGCCTATAATGAGGCCATCACGGTTGCCCTGGATTTTATTGCTCCTGTTTGTGGCCCCTATCCCTTCACCCCAGGTCCCCTTGGTTTGATGGGACTCGGGGAGATGCGGAGACAGGGGCGAAGGTTAGAGCGTTGTTGGCGCAAGTCCGCCCTCGAAGCCGACCGCTTTAGATTGATAGAACATTATGCTGGCTATCAATCTGCAATCACCCATAAAAAGGCAGAATTCGTGTCCAGGGAGATTGCAGTTGCTCAGAATCGACCGGCTCAGCTGTTTCGAACTGTAGATAGACTATGCAACCCAGCCTGTCTGCAAGTTCGAAAAGCCTTTTCGCAAATAGAATGCGACGAGCTCGCTCGATACTTTGCAACTAAAGTGGCTGACATCAGGGCGGACTTCTGTCTGGCAACCTCTAAGGGTGACGTTGTACGATTGAGCGAGAACACAGTGCCTTAATTCTCTTGGAGTTCCTTTTGTCGACCTGAGTTCGTGGATATTATGAGGATCATCCATAGTGTGCGCCCCACAAGCTGTGGTTTGGACCCTGGACCGACTTCCCTAATTTTGGGTTGTTCTGACATCATTGGTCCAGTCCTGGTGCAAATAGTCTGGTGCTCCTTGGAGTCAGATAAGTTTCCTAGCTCCCTGAAAGAGTCGGTGGTGACATCTCTCTTGAAGAAAACTTCCTTGGACCCAGACTGTTTCTCAAACTACAGACCTATCTCTAACCTTCCCTTTATTGGGAAGGTTATTGAAAGGATTGTGGCTGCCCAATTGGATGACCATTTAACCATCCATAGTATCTGAATCCTTCCAGTCTGGTTTCCGTAAAGACATAGCACGAGACTGCACTGGTTCGGGTGTAATGATCTTCTGAGGCGGGGATCAGAAGAGGCGTTCCATTTTGGTTCTCCTTGATCTCTCGTCAGCTTTTGACATTGTGGATCACATGGTGGTGTTAGCATGCCTGAGGCAAATCTGTGGAATGTCGGGAACCGTTCTTCAATGGTTCACCTCATTCCTCACTGGGAGATCACAAAGAGTTGTGTTGGGGATATTTTCCTCAGGCCCAGTTTTTTTGTTGTGCGGAGTGCCTCAAGGTTCTTTGCTGTCACCCATGTTATTTGCAGTGTATATGCTGCCCCTCGGAAACATTCTAAGATGGTATGGGCTGAGGTTTCACTGCTATGCAGATGATACCCAGCTATACCTGTCTTTTGCACCCGGCCAGGATGGAGTTGTCTCGGTGTTTAACAACTGTCTGGGGGAAATCCATAACTGGACGGATTCTAGTTGGCTGAAGTTGAACTCAGAGAAGACAGAGGTTCTGGTGGTGGACCTGGGTGGTCAGATTGAGAGGTCGCATATTGGCGCCCTTCAGGAATTTTCTTGGTGGCGTGTCCTTCCGACCTCTGAACAGGTGCATAGCCTTGGGGTTATCCTAGACGACAGGCTGACTCTTCAATCTCAGGTGTCGGCCGTCGTCAGGACTTCCTTTTACCATCTTAGGAATATTGCCAGGGTTAGGCACCTTGTTCCGTCTGACTCTTTGCCAACGTTGGTCCACGCCTTTGTGTCCTCGCGCCTAGACTACTGCAACGCCCTTTACTTTGGGCTTTCTGGGGTAGAAATCTGTCACCTACAGCTGGTGCAGAGCGCTGCAGCCTGGGTTTTGACTGGGACAAGTAGGTCCTGTCATATTACCCCGGTGCTGCGCGAACTACACTGGCTTCCTATACGGTGGCGGATCACCTTTAAAGCAGGGTTCGACAAATACGATAGCCCGACGTCCCAGGCTATTACTTTCCAGCCAGGGACAAGCGCTGCATCAAATAGCCAGTTGTCCGTGGACAAGCATTAAAAAAAAAAAAAAAATTGCCTAATTTGCCTGCAATTACCACCTTTTGCCACTGGGTGTGCTTGTCACGCGATACTGGAGGGAGTACTCTGGGTCATCTGACCCTCGGAGCAGCACTCACGTGCTATGAGCGGGGGCAGAAACAGTACAAGAGGCTCGGGGAGCGCAATCAGCGCATGGCGCGTAGTAGGAGCAGTCAGTGCCACGGGTGCCAAGCAGGAAAGAGTGAACACAGAGGAGGAGCCGAGACGAGAGACTGGCATATGTGGCAGCAAATGGAAGGGAGGATCACGGAAGGGTAAGACGCACATTGGCCGAGTTTGGCTCCCGCGCAGACTTGGCGGGAGCGATCTGGGGACACACACACTCTCTTTCTCATTTTCACAGAGAAAGGACGTGTGTGCTGTTCCCAGAGAGAGCAGTTAACAAGTCGTTGTTTCTAGATTGTGTACTGTTTTTATTGTGGAGACTGGAGAGAGAGAGAGGAGACTTGAAGTGCAGTGTGCACTGTAGTACTTGTCTTGCCTCAGCATTTTGTTTAAAATTTTGTTTAAAATAAAAGTCAGGGACTCAGGGAGAGTTTGAGTTAGTGAGGGACTGGGAGGTTGCTTGGTGTGAGATCGCAGGTCGGTGGGCGTGCTGTTTCAGGGGAAGGGTTGGGGATTGGGGAAGCAGTTTGTTAGCTCATGCTATTGCCAGAAACAAAGAATAGAGACTGGAGAGCCTGAGAGGAGAAGGAGAACGCTGTAGAAAGTGGAAACCACTCCATTAGTTTCAGCTGTTATTGTTGATGAGTGTTCAGAACTTAGAAGCCACAAAAAAAAAAAAAAAAAAACAGTATGCCATACTGCCATTGTGCTGTGCATTTGTTGTTCCAGTATTTAACACAACTTAACTGAAGGGTGGACCTAAGAAGGGACTACACAAGGAGCATTAGTTATTGAGAGGAAATCAGGGGTATACAGTTACAGTACCTAAAATAAACAGGGAGTGTGTGCTGCAGTGCAGTGTGAGATCCAAGGAAACACAGTGCAACTTTTTTTTACTTTGCTCTGCAGTCTGCACACAGTCTGTCTGGCTGGGTTTGCTCCTGGGTTTGCTCCTGTCTGGTGCTAAATTCTTGAGGGCCAGGTTGTGGACTGGAGTCAGTGGTAAGGGAAGGGGAAGGGAGGGAGGACTTGCTAAGTAGCTGCCCAAATAAATAAAAAAGTAAAAACTGTAATAACTGCACAGTAGCTGGTGAAGGAGAAGTAGAGCAGTACTTACAAAACTGCACTAATTGTTGTAAAAGAGTATACTACTACTGTATTTGAACTTTACCTTAGTTTGTATTTGTAGCTGCCCTAAACTGTGTGATGAGTGTGTGAGTCAGTCAACTAGTAATTATTATAAAAAAAAAACTAAAATCAATAATAGGCACAGCCTGCCTTAGGGAGTTATCTACATACATGCTGTGTGCATGTCCATGTTATTACTAGTAAGTAACAGGACCAGGTCACAGAGTCCAACCCTGTGTAACCTCTGCTTTTATTAGTATAGACCCAGTCCCATTCCCTTCCAGCTTCTTTCCCTGCCAAATTGGATAAGTGACTTGCCTTAGTCTGCACAATCATAACTCTGAAAGTTTCAGACATTTGTAAATAAAGATCCATCGCCTTTACTTGTTGAAAAGGCTAGGCAAATATGTACCTTATCCTTCTGGCTCCCGCCCAGTGTCATCACTGTCTGCCAGCCACCCAGTCCACCCAAAGAAACTCACACAGACACACCTAATTAATAAAATATATTTTATTATCGTTGGGGGAAGAAAATAAGTGCCACCACAATATGCAGAACAGGAGTAGGAGTAGTAAACAGCAGACTCTTTTTTTCTCTCTGGTCAGTAGCCTCACAAGTAACAGACTCCATCAGCAGCAATACACTGAAACAGAAACACAATCCACCTCTGTCAGTGTGTCTAGTGCAGATAAGAGTAATAACAATGACAATGAGCCTATATCTGTGTCAGGAGATATAACTGCTGATCATCAGTGTCTTGAATTAAGCAGTGACAGCTAACTGAAAGTTTACATCCACTCCTAAAAAACGTGCTTTAGTGCTCCATGAGCAGGATGAGAGGCCAGAGGCCAAATAAAGATAAGAAATATGATCAGGAGAAAGGGCCAGATTGTTTCAGAGGCATTGGTTAACCATTTATAACTGGCTGAGATATGATGAAAAAAAGAACTGATGTATTGCACTGTGTGCGAAAATATCAACCATTGCAGTACCAGCCTTTTCAAAGAAACCTAATGTTTTGCCACTGGCTCAAATAATTTTCGAATTGAGTCACTTCGTGCTCATGACAAGTCCAATCCACATTTGCTGTGCATGAATCAACATATTGTGGACAGTGGTCAGCGTGTGGTACATTTTGATATCACTGAGTCCCCACTGTATCAAGCATTTACGCAGTTGGATCAGGGCACTAAGGTCAAGATGCAACGCCTGTTCAACACAGCATATTCCATTGCCAAAAATCTGCGCCCTTTCTCGGACATGGAGTGGCTCTGTGAACTGCAAGAAAGAAATGGGATAACGCTTGGTTCTGATTATACCAATGATAAACGAGACAGGGACTTGTGGTGCTGT
Organism: Neoceratodus forsteri; assembly: GCA_016271365.2. Lineage (NCBI taxonomy): Eukaryota > Metazoa > Chordata > Ceratodontiformes > Ceratodontidae > Neoceratodus > Neoceratodus forsteri. The sequence goes on from CM028129.1 coordinate 507,062,222, forward strand.
ATCAGCAGTTATATCCCAAACCCAGATGCAGACTCTTACTGATGTTAAATATGTGACAGTTCTTGCTGCGGTAGTACAGATTCTAGTATAACTGAGTGGGAAAATGTTTTCATACGGTTTGTTGACCCAAACTCAAAACAGGTGCGTGCAGTGCTTATCAAGCTGTGCCACTGGAACATGCACATGCAGAAGGTGTATTTCACATAATAACGACTGCACTTGAGTCAGTAAATCTTCCTCTAAGTAACCTACAAAATGTTCACAATCCAGGGCCATTCCTTGTTTCAGCAAATTTTGATGGGGCCAGTGTCATGATAAGTGAAGAGGAGGAACCATAGCAAATTCTTGAGAACACTGTCCTCAAATAATTGCAATGCACTGTGTTGCCCATAAGTTAGAGCTGGCAGTTCTTGATGTGGTAAAAAAAATACATTTGTGTCAAAGCTGGAAAGTACTCTCAAGGGAATATTTAAGTTTTATCATTACAGTCCCAAAAAAATGAGAGAACTAAAAGAAATTGCTAATGTCATGGATACTGATCTTGCTCACTTTAGTGCTATAAAACAAGTGAGATGGCTTGCCAGTAGGTCACGGTCAGTTCATGCAGTTCAGGTTAATCTACCCAGTGTCGCTCAACACCTAGAACATGCATCCTCTGCTGCTGGTGATGAAGGTCCTAGAACAAAGGCCCTCTTAAAGGAAGTACAGAGTGTACAGTTTGTAAAATCCCTATATATACTACAAGACTTCCTGCCAATACTAAAAAACCTGTCACTCCAGTTTCAAAGAGATGACATAGTAATACTGGAAGTTCCACAACTTGTTGAGACCTGCCTACTCCAGCTTACGGAGCTGAAAACATCACCAGGGAAATACATGGCAACTTTCCTTAGCCATTACAAACCTGAACAGAAATGGATGGAGTATGTTGTGTCAAAGAGGAGGAGGAGGAGGAGGAGGAGAGGACTGTTCCTTTCCCATTCAGAGGCAACTGCCCAGAAGTCAGTTTTGTAAGAGATGCACAATTGCAGAATTTAATAGATGCAGCGATAACGTACATAGACGAGAGGTTTAAAAATTTCTCAGAGGTGCCTTTCAAATGGTTCAGCTGTTTAGATTTCAAGCAGTTTGATCTGCCGAGAGACCAACTAGCGGTGTTTGGGACCTGTGAACTGTCAAACCTGGTTAAATACTTTGATTTTTTTCACAGAAGAGCAGCAAGAACATATAAAGTGTGAGTATGCTGCATTTAAAATGCTGCTTAAATCTTCAGCTGACAAGCCGATTTGCAGGTCTACACAAAATTACTAAAAGAAAAACCACCACAGATTGGGCACATTATTCTTGACTTAGTCGAAATGCTAATAACTATGAGTGTCTCAACTGCTAAGTGTGAAAGAGTTTTTTCTATTCCAGAACCTTATCAAAACAAAAATATGGACATGGCTTTCTGATGACACACTACAGTCTCTCCTGCAGATAGCGGTAGAAGGTCCTGAACTGCATGAATTTAATCCTGATCCTGCAATTAACCACTGGCTGCTCTGTGGTCCAGGAACTAGACATGTTCATGGGCATGCTGCCATCTGCTGCTACATCTACTGCTGGTGGTGCCGCTGCTGCTTCGTTTCTTCTCCTGATGAGTGATGATGATCCGATGCAAGTACTCCTAGTAGTGCTCCATCATCATCTTCCTGTCTTCCAATCTCTAGTCAGAGTCTACCCTTGATGACAGTCATGCTATATTCACAGAATGGCTTGTTGATTGATGGCCTTGGTTTCATTTCACTACAATTATCAATCTCTTCTGAAACAGACTTCAGCCTGCACACATGGTTAGTTAGGGTCACCACCAGATGTCCTCTTTTACGAGCACATGTCCTCTTTTCCAGCTGCCAAATATTCTTCATCTACCTTCAATTCAATATCCTGTTGTATTATTATTATTTTTTATAATTTTTTTTACTCTCAGTCTCTTCTCCTACCGTACCTAGGACGGGACCGGGACCTCCCCTTGCATATGAGCTGTGAAGGAAGTGGAGATTTTAAACCTGTTTACTTGGGGTCTGGCACCAGGGCTCATCGGGGAACTAGGTGTCCTCTTTTTGGCATCCCAAAATCTGGTACGGGGTACGGTACCCCTACACACGGTACACCGGTCCCACCCTGGACCTGCCGTATTAGAAAGGAAAGGAATTGGATGGAGAGTCAGTCACTCAATATTGTTTTTCCCGATTTACACAGTTCTTCTACATCTACATCCATCCTAATACAATAGTACAACCCCAGACACACCATGTAATTTATTTCTACAGATGTTTGGTTAAAATTTTCATATAAGCGTATTGGACTACCACTGGAACTCTGGGACTACCATTTTGACCAGACCAGTTGTCCGGGACTAGCATGCCATTTTGAAATTTGTCGATCCCTGCTTTAAAGTCTTATTGACTTTCAAGCCCTTCACGATCAGGGTCTGTCCTACCTGAAAGACCTTCTGGTACCTTACTGCCCTGGCCGACCGCTCCGTTTGGTCGGCATTGGGCTGTTGAGATTCAAGAGTGAGTTTAAAATCTTCAGGCAGCAGAGCATTTTCTCATGCTGCACCCAGTCTTTGGAATTCTCTACCATGCCGGTTACGGGAGTACACCTCCGTGGAGATATTCAAGAAAGACTTCAAATCACATCTATGGAAAATGGCCTTCTTGGATAACTAAGTTAATTTTAGTATGATTGGAATTTTATCATAATTTATTATGTTATTGTGATGTATTTTATGTATGTTTTGAAGTTTGTATTTGGAATTTGAATCTATGATTTTAATTTGTTCAGCGCCTTGACACACTGACAGGCGCTATATAAATCAAATTATTATTATTATTATTCTGTTTGTCTTTTATATTTGGTTGCTTCTGTATAAAAACATATAAACAAATAATAAGTGCAATGACAGTTAAATCAATGTTTACGTACTCTGTTGGAGCAGTTGAAATATAATTGTTGTAACTGAATCCCTGTTATTTTGTACACATCTTGTATTGTTTTTGATCTATGTGCTCTTGTGGTGTTCCATAGTGCCCTTGTACATGGGCTGTTCCTAGTGGGGCCTACTTGGTTAACAAAGAATTAAATCAAATGTTACTATAGGATATTTCATACACTTCTCCCATTCAGAAGCGTCATTGGGGTAACCCCAAATATCGTCAACATTTTTAACTAATACTAATGACTTGAAAATGGCTACATGGCCATGGACTGAAGACCAATAAAATAAAAATCCTGAGCCAGCTGTGTGGCTGAAATAATGTCCCTGTGAAATAATTAAAACATTCAGTGGAATTACAGGATTAGACCTTCAGCACTACCTCTCAAAGGTATTACAGCGGGCTGGCCATCTAAGCTCTGCAGTAGCGCTATCACTTGCCATCCAGGTGACCCAGGTTCATACCCCAAGCTTAGGACATGTGGTACTGACTGGCGAGGCAGGGTTCTACTGTCTGACTTAGAAGCATCGTGCCTCATGGAGGGAGGGCACCTCGTTCTGCTGCGTGACTGCCACCTGGTTGTCTAGGGGAGGACATGCCATGCATGGGGGGGGGAGTACAGGGATGCGGTGTCTCTTTAGTGTGGCCCTTATGTGGCTAAAACACTGTAAAAAAAGAAAAGAAATTTTTTTTTTATTTATTTTTTTTATTTATCAAGTCTAGGATTACAAATACCTTTGAGCCATGGCTCTTTTATAAAGGTTCCACGTCAGAGAAATACAAATTATGGGGAACATCAAGACAGGCATTACAACAGTGTGGACATTGCAAACAGAGTACAGATTAATACAGTTCAAGGGTAGCATTGTAACAAGGCAGCCAGCGGCATTTGTCAGAAAAATAGACAACAGATAAGAAATGCCAAGTCATAGGGAGGCGAAGTGTGTGTGTGGGGAGGAATGTAGGAAGGGTGGTGAGAGGGTGAAAAGTGCAGCATTGGGTATACCAAGATGTGAGGTAGAATCCAGTGAGAAAAATACTTATGAGTAGCATATTCCTAATTCAAAAAATGCTGATTATCATATGTGTGACACAATATCCTCTGGGAAGATTCATCCTCGTACTGCCCTCTCTTTGACTCGACTCATTCCCAATCCAAACTCATCTCTGAACTCTGGTCACTTGCATTGCGATTGGCAATGCTGCTGCCGCGCTAATTCGTCAAACAGATGCTCATGTGTTAAAGATCTGGCCCATGTTTTTTTTTTTGTTTGTTTGTTTGTTTGAAGGAGGTTTGCACCCACATCACATCTTTGGGCTCACCTGTGCCCAGCAGTGACACTACACACTACAAGCCACCTACAGACTCCCAGGAGACCAACAGCCTAAGACTTCAGATTTATTTTGCCATGGGGCACCTCTGCCATGGACTGTTTTGGCAGGGATGAAGACCCACGGCATTAAAGCCCCTGGCATTTGGCAAGGGGTGCAGCTGGCTGTCATCTGACATGCTAATAGGTACTTTTCCCATTTCCTAAGCACTTCCCACCTTGTCTAGGCAGGGCCTTTGCTGACAACAGTCAGTTACCCATGTTGTAAATGTTTATGGCCAGCCACTGTTGGAGGTGCTGTATGGACAGGTGCCTCTGCTCCCTCACCAAGAGTCTGAGAGTGTTTCCTCCACAGTGGCTCACACTCCACTGGTCTAAGCAGAGTCAGCTTCCAATGTTATCTTGGTCGCGGGCCATCAGGCAACCTGGCCCGTAGTGTTTAATGGAGATTTATTTCTCTGTTTTAATTAAAACGTCTTTCCACCCTGAGCTCAGGACATTTGGAGTGCACACCATTGGGAAAGGATACTGAGCGCCCTTTGGACGCTTTCTTTCCTTGTGGGCAGGTTGTATCACAGTGCTCTCTTAGTGGTCCATGGTGGTATAGTAGTGCCATTGGTAGTGTGGGTGACTACATACTGCTGTGAACATCCTCCCAAGGGCACTGCTATGTGCGTGAGTGACTATGCTTGTGCTTCCTTCAATGCCGCTCACCTACATAGCAGGCCATCTACACTTTTGCTGCCTTTGGCCCAGATAATAAAGACACTGCAGTGCTACCTCCCTGGTGATAGCAGGGAGGTCCCCTAGGAGGGATGAGCCAGATCCATAGGGCAGACAGAGACTTCAAGAGACATGGCAATTGACAGTCCAGTAGTGCATGGTGAATCTTGGGTAGAGGAAGACGTGATGGGGATGCCCACAGGAGTGATGCATCCGCAAGGTGGGAGTATAAAGAGATACTGCTGAAATAAGTGTTTTTCAGGCCTAGGAGGGTTAAAGGTGTACATTAAAGTGCAATTGCACAGAGATGTTAAGTGGAAGAAGAAAGAATTAAAATATTTGGCCAGCCCCATGGCTGAAGGATGAGAGGAGAGGAGTCAAGAATTATTTTCTTGATCATGACGAAAGGGCCCCAGTATGGGCAGGTTTGTCCCATGGATGCTGGAATGCGGTCTGGATAGGCTTACTGTGATGGACAGGGAGGGGTGAGTCTGTCAGGTAGCAGGGGCATAGGAGGCCCAAAGGAGTGGAGTGCTGGTGGGCACAAAGGGGCATAATTAAGGCAAAAACATAATAATTTGTATAACACTGAAAAATGGGATTTTTATTTTAGTCCCTTACATTATTTTAACTATACATTGATTTGTGACTAGCTTTTAGAAATAATTAGACAATGGGTTTCCTGTAGTGTATTAGAGGACAACACAGAACAGGAAAATCCATTCAAAAAGCCCTGTAGTGCAGTGGCAAAAGGTCTCATTGAAAATGAATGAATTTCACATTCATCTGCGTCTGCTTTCATTTCAGGTTTTGATTTCCTGAAGACGGTGATCATTAAAGCTTCAGAGACTCCCAGTTTCAGCAGAATTCAAGTTTCTCCAGGACCTGGTCCCTCAACGAGTGCGGTGTGGCTGAAGCGATTCTAGAGACTATTAAAACAGGTACAACTGCTCTCTGTGTTGTTTCTCTCCTTCGCTTATAGTGTTTCTGATCCATTAACTGTCATCGGTACAGAACACGGGTAGTAGATTAGGTTCTTTTCCTACAAACCAATGTTTACGTAGAAACATAAGACATTGTTGCCAGATGAGGACTGCTTGGCCTACCCAGTCTGCCTATTTTTTGCCTACCTATACTGTCATCACAGACCCTTCTTGATCTCGGGCCCTCTCTCTGGTTTCCTACTAAGATTCCTTTCTGTGTATCCATGCATGCTTGAAGCCCACCATTATTTTTGCACCCCCCCCAAAAAAAAAACTCTTCTGCTGGCATCTACCACTATTTTCAGTGAAGTATAGTCTCATCCCTCCTAAATTTTCCTTCCAGCTTCAGTGCATGCCTCCTTGTTCTTTTCCCTTTCCAGTTAAAAATACTCCTTTCCTGTACCTCATTCACCCCCGAGAGATATTTATAGTTCTCTGTCATGTATCCTTTCTCCCTCCCCTCTTCTATGATGTACATGTTGAAGTTCCTAAGTCCCTCCTCATAGGGCTTTCGATGCAGCACCTGCACCATTTTAGTTGCCCTCCTATGGACAGCCTTCAACCTGTCAATGTCCTTCCTGGGATGTGGTCTCCAGAATTGGACATGATATTCCAGGTGGGGTCTCGCCAAGGATCTATACATTGGTAACACCACCTCTCTCTATCTGACTTCGCGGGTATCTCTTGCAGCAGGCTACTCTGGTAGGACTAAGCTGCCAGGCACTAGGACCACACGGAAATGTTCTAGCTAGTAGTCTACCAGAGGGGGCTGCCCACCACCGGCGTCTCCCTCTGACGTCTACCTATCCTATTAGAGTGGGCGGCCCCCATAGCCTCCTCAGTTCTTTTCCCACTGTCAACCAGCGCACGTTGGACCTCTGGAAACCATCCAGCTTCAGTTGACCGCCAATTTTGGGTGCTTTTCAGCATTTGTCTTTCTTTTTTTCTCATCATAGTTCTTTTCTATTATTTTTCTTTTTTTATGTCTTCTAAACTGACTTCAACCTCGGACCATTCCAACACCTAGCATGCCTGCAGAAAACAACTCCTGGAGAAGGACAGCTATTCAGCTTGTGTCTGCTGCCTAGGCCCAGACCATGACATCCAGCCCTGCAAAGTCTGCCAAGGTTTCAACTAGGCCACCAGGTGATGCCGCCAGCAGACCTTAAAACTTTCTCCTGCACCAGAGGGTCGCCTCCATGGAACAGGAGCTGCAGAGCAGGAGCTCCTTGGTTTCCCTTGCCCAGTCCTGAGACTCTCAGTCCTCAAATTCTCGAGATAAAGCCAGTGGGGAACATAAACACTGGGATAAGGTCTGGGATTGGCCCTGGTCCTCCTCATGCTGTTCACGATCCCCCCACCATTCTTTGACCACGATGGGGTCTTCCTCCTCCTCTGGGGATCAGCCCCGGTTGCCGCACACGTCTTCTCTCCTATGGGTCTACTGACTGCACTGCCTTCCTCCACTCTTACTATTTCGGGTGGAGGCTTTTTGGGTTGGGGCTTGCTCCTTGCTCCTGCTGCTCATGCCCTTGCTCACGACAGGTACAGGCATGTTTTCAGCTGGCATGGGTTTAGTGGAAGCCGGAATCTCCTCTGCCTCCTGCCCGCCACCTGCAACTCCTGTGTTGGTCTCCTCTTTGGGGTCCACTGCCCATCCTTTGACCTCAGAGCTGGCACTGCAGAACACTGTGCCTCCCCAAGGCAGAGTCTTCCACCACTTTTACCAGTTAGGGCTTCTCCCACCCCTCAGCGGTGCCTTTGGGACCTTTGCAGACCTTGCTGCAACCTCGCCCATTAGGCCCTACGGTTTGCCTTAGCTGCCGGGCATATGCTTGTCTGTCCTCAGCAGACACATGTTGGACCTGTGTTGGCCTTCTCCCAGCTGGTGCCTGTCGGGCCTGCACTGGCCTATCCACAGCCAGCACCCACAGGACCCACCCCATTTATCTCCAACTGGCACCCACAGGGCCTATGTTGAGTCTATCCTTATCAGGCGCCTGTTGGACCCGTGCCTGTCACAGTCCATTTCAAGAGCGCTTATGTCCCTCTGGGGCTTTATGCGATCGCCAGGTTCCCCTCCTCAGGGCATGGCACCTCCCTCTTCCCAGGGACCTTCTCCAGGATCGTGCACTTTGGTGCCCCTCGTCAACCCTGTCACCTGAGCCATCTCCCACACCCCTAGCAGCCCACAGATGGGGGGATGAGTATCATCCAGACCTCTGTCTGCCTGATGAGGATGAGCAGGGTGATGAGGGAAATGAAGGCGACATCAGTGGCTGGTCCACCCCCCTCCACAGGCTCCTCTGAAGGGGAAGGGACCCCTAATTCTCTCCTCCCCACCTTCATGGCTGTCATGCGACATATTCAGGAGGCCATGGGGTTTGAGACGGAGGAGTAGGACCCGGAACAGTGCTGGCTGACTACTTACCTTCACTAGCCAGAGACACCTCCGTTGGTGGTTCCTCCTCTCATAGATACTTATGAGGACACCACCATGGCCACCTGGTGTTGGCTCATCCTGGTCCCAACAATGTCCAGAAAGGCCAGTGGGCTGTACCACGCCCTGGCGGGGAAACTGTTTCTTGGGGAGCAGGCCCAAGTGGACTCCATGATGATAAACTCTGACCATGACCGCACTAAACAGCCTAAGCATCTGAGTTCCCTGCCACCTGACAGAGTCACATCAGTTTGACCTTCTAGGCAAGTGGGCGTTCTCCTCAGCCACCCTGGCGATTACACCCTCAGTTACTTGGCGCACATATTCCAGTACCAAAATGCCCTGTGGGATCAGGCCAGGGACACCATCCAATCCTTAGCAGAAGGCGCTGCCAAGCAGCAAGCCCTGGATTCCCTTAAGTCAGCCTTCGACGTTAGTACCTATTTGTTCCAGGCGGCCTACGACACGATGGATGCGTCGGCCTGGGCAGTGACTGCTGGCATATGCATGTGCTGGCACTCTTGGCTTCGGGTGTCTGGATTCTTCCAAAACGTCCAGTTGTCCCTCATGAATGCCCCTTTTAGAAGGTGCAGATTGTTTGGCAGAGATGTTGAGTATATCCTGTCCACCTACAGGCATCTGTATGCACCCTGAAATCTATTCATTCTATATGTCACACACAGCCTCAGTCAGGGCAGAAGATGCCCTTCGTTCAGACTACCACAGCAAACTTGAGCATCTGCCAAGCCTCAGGGAAATGGTGGGTGACTGCAGCAGCCCCACCCACCACCCCGTCCCCTCAGCCAGCAAGAGCTCTCGGGGATGTCCCACAGCCTCGGCTGCAGTTGCCCAGTTCTGTCCTCGTATCTTCCAGGTCATGTTTCTCTGATCTGGGAAGAGATCCATGCTCTGCTTCTCAAAAGGGCAATAGAATCCGTTCCACATTCCAGCAAGGAAAAAGGTTTTGCTCTAATTTCTTCCTGGTCCTCAGACATATGAGGGACCTCCGGACCATTCTGAAGTTCAACGAGCTGAATCTCTCAATCCAATACAGAAGGTTCAGGATGGTCACCTTTTAGGGTTTGCTGCCTGTGTTACACCAGGGTTAATGGATTTGCTCCCTGGACATGCAAGATGCCTATCTGAATATCAAGGTATGCACCTCTCACGGGCGCTTCCTCAGATTTCACTTTCAGGGAGCCCATTTCCAGTTCAGGACTCTACCGGTTGGCTTATTTCCAGCTCCCCAAGTGCTTGGCAGTGGTGGCAGCTGCCCTCAGACAGCAGAGGTTCTATGTGTTTCCTTACCTGGACAACCGGCTGCTAGCAGCGCCATCCAGGGAATGTCTTCTCTAAACCCTAGCTCATATCTGCCACCTGTTCTAGGATTTTGGGGTCACGATCAACCTGCCAAAGTCATTTCTGAGCCCCTGCCAATGACTTCAGCACACTGGGGCCGTATTGGATACGGCTCAGGGGATGGCCTTTCTACCCCAAGACAGGGCAGAGTGCCTGATGGATAAAGCCCATCAGCTTTACGCCAGCCGTCATGTCCCAGCAGGGGTCTTTTTGTGCCTCCTAAGACTCATGGCTGCGGCCATCATTATGGTCCCCTAGCCAAGCTACATATGAGGATTCCTCAGTGCACGCGGATCCAGTGGTACCTCGCGCATGGACTATCTGGAGCAGCCAGTCATGGTCTCTGATCCTGTTAAGAAGGTGCTGTTGTAGTGGCTAGAGCCCAGCAACCTCCTGAGAGGGGTGCCATTCCTCATTCCACCCCCATAGCAAATTCTCACAATGGATGCCTCGAGTCTAGGCTTGGAGGCTCACCTAGGTGCCCACCAGACTCAAGGAACGTAGTCCAAAGTGGAGGCAGAGCTCCACATCAACGTCTTGGGGATGTGAGCAGTTCTGTATACCTTGCAGACCTACCAGATACAGCCCTCACCGGGCCCACTGTTGATTCAGATGGATAACTCTAGTGTGGTTCATTACATCAACAAACAGGGAGGGACTCATACCCTCTGTGCCAGGAAGTGATGAGGGTCTGGTATTAGGTCACAGATCACAGCCTGGAATTCTCAGCAATCCATGTTCCTGGTGACCAAAACATTTTGGCAGCTAGCCTAAGCCAGTCTCAGTCACAAGCTCATGAGTTGGAGCTCTTGTCTTGGAGATCTGTTCTACTGGTGGGGTCATCCAGAGTTGGATCTTTTTATGTTCCCACTGAACGCAAAACTGTTGCCTTTCTGATCGCTCGCTTCAGGGCCTGGAGTTTTCTGTCAAGATGCGTCGTCCCTCTCTTGGAAAGAGAGATTCCTGTGTGCCCTCTCTCCCTTCCAACTCCTTAAGAGGATTTTGATCAAACTTCAGATGGAAAGGACAACTATGATCCTAATTTACCCCTTCTGGCCTCATCAGATGATGATCCCCTTGCTCCAGCAGCTGGCTGTGGAATCTCCAGTGCCCTGCCCCTATGTATAGGCTTGCTCTCCCAGGAGCAGGGCACCCTGGGCCATCTGGATCTCAGATCTCTCAATTTTCTTGCTTAGTTCCTGAGGACATAGCCATTGCACAGTTTGGGGTGTCCTCTAGGGTGGCGGATGCTCTGGTGTTTGCTAGGAAACCATCTACCAGGGCCACCTATTCCATGAAGTGGGCTGGCAGTATAGCCTAGAAGTTAGAGGAACGAGGTGTGAACGAGCTTGATACATCCAGCAGACCAGAACCTGAGTTTGATTCTCACAACCTCCACTTGCATACTGTGTAACTCTGAGCATGTCACTTAACTGCCCAGTGCTCCCAGGTCTCCTCTGAAAACAGGCACTTGAGGCTGGTGGGCCTTACCCGGTTACCAAAGACTAAAATAAAAAAAATAAATAAAAAAATAAAAGTGGAAGGGTTTTGCTATATGGACTGCATCACACCACTTAGACCCCTTCACCTGTCCAGTGAATGAGATCTTGGAGTCCTTGCTGTCCCTCTTGGACTCCAGTCTCAAGTACTCTTCTGTCAAAGTACATCTCTCAGCCATCTCTGCTTACCGTGTACCTGTTTATGGACGCATGGTGGGTCAACTGGACTTGTCTCGCATGTTTCTAAGAGGCATCTTGCTCTTGAAGCCTCCCGTCTGCAATCCTGTCCTGATGTGATGCCCCTCCTTATGCACCCCATCCTGCTGGTCCTAGCCTTGTTCACATTGCCTTGGCATCTTGAGGTCATCCAGTACGATTATCCCAAGGTCGCTTTCTTGTTTGGTGACAAACAGTACCTCTTCCCTCTGTTTTTACTCCACCTCTGGCTTTCTGTGCATTAGATGCATGATTTTTCACTTTTTCACATTGCAACCCAGAGGCCATACCCTTGACCACTTCTTGAGTTTTCTCAGGTCTCTATACATTCTCTCCATCCCCTCCAGAGTGTCTATCCTATAACAGATTTTGGTGTCATTTGCAAAGGGTCATTGTTTCTCTTCCTGCTCTTCTGCAGTGTCACTTATAAACACATTAAAGAGGACTGGTCCCAGTACTGAGCTATGAGATACCACTGTGATCACTTTCTCCTCACCAGAGTGAGTGCTGTTTACCATTATCTTCTGTCACCTAGCCATCAACCAGTGTAATACCCATTCTAGGAACGTGGATATGTTGTTCAATCCACACTTACTGGCAGGTTCCTTGCTGCTTTAAATCTTGCTGGAAGGTCTTCAGGCTGGCTCCTCCCACCCACCTGGGTGGTAAAACTCTCGGCTCCGCTCCATGATGCCAGATCTTCCTGACTGCTTGGAAGCTCAGGTTCCCTCCTTAGCGTTCTGCGTTTTAGGCCTGGATCCAGACTCTTCAGTTAAACAAAACTCATTCTCAAGTTTCAAAGACTTGGTCTTCCTTTTCCCTGCTGGCGATGGACAAATAGACCTCGATTTCGCCGCGTTCTCATGGGCAGAAGATGTCCCGGACTGATCCGCACTCCATGTACATTTATTGCCTTGGACTCTGCCATGACTCACAGGCTTGTGAGTTATGCAACTCCTTCCGGCTTTGGTCTTAGAGGACCGTGCTGCCTGATTGCTCTTGGGGCGACTTGAGAAACGTTATCCTCCGGTCAAGTCGAAGGAGGCCCGTTGGGTGGTGTCTGCGACGGCGGGCTCGGCAGAATGGCTAGAGCAGATGATCGCCCTCGAAGAGGAGGCGGCCCAGGCCGCATCATCATCATCCTTGGTCGCGGCATTTATCCCGCTCTCCTTGGGCTCTTCCTATACAGCTTCTTTTAAGGAGCTTTGCCAGTTCCTCTCCACCAAGGGAGAAGGGCCATCAGGACATTCCTCTCTGGTCCAAAAAGAAGGACTCCAAGGCTAAGTCCCACCATCGACATTCGTGGGAGCCGGAGAGGTACCCTTCCCCGGATAGTCTACACTCGACTTTGGTCGAGGTTGCAGCTAAGGCCGCTGGCTTCACGATGTCCCCGTCAGGTCAGCCAGTCGTGACAACTGTTGACACAGTCGAGATTTTTCTCGACCCGTCGGACGGTTTGTCGACTGGAGAAGCCGACAACCCTTCTTCACCAGTTCCCCCGGTGGAAACTGAGGACTGGCTTGTGCCTCCTGTGCCGGAGTCCCCAGTTAAGGTTCCTGAACTGAGGGAGTAGCGGGTTTCCCCCGTCTCCTCTCTAACCCACCCTCGGAATCTCTGAAGGTCTTGGTCTTGGACCACTTACAGGTCCAGCTGGTCCTGCCGACATCGGCGGTCTTGGCACCATGGAAAGAGGCAGCGCTGCTCATCCTCGTCATTCTCTTGGGAGGATGGGCTCAGCTCAAGTTGCGTCGGCACTTTGAGGGATCTAATGTGGCAGCTGCTCTTGCTGTCTGGGAATAAGCAGATTCCGTCGCCTTCCCTGGCCATTAAGTGGCTGTCACTGGAGCGGCGGAAACAACCCCTCGTAGTGGTAGAGGCGAAGCCGGTACGGTTGTTTGACTGAAACTGACTGTGCCACCTATTGTGGTGGAACCTCTGCGTCCCACACCGAAGACTGGGGCCCGACCAAGCATTCTCGGTTGGGTTAGTGTTTACCCCATAGGTTGTCGGTCACCCTCACTCCCGATGGACCTCGGCAGATGGAGGGGTGGCTCAGGTGCTTCGCCTGCTTTTACTTGAGACTCCTTGGAGTCTGGCGACAACTCCTTGTTCTCAGGCTGCTTGATCTGGAGTCCACTGGGGGTCAGTTGGTGCACGAGAGCCCAGTCTCATTCCTTGGCATGTTTTGACTCATCTCAGAGTCCACTGAGATGAAGCTCGAACCTGTTTCAAAACAGGCCAAGTATCCCCTCACGGGAGATACTGGACCGAGGGGATTCTCCTATGGAGGCCTTCCCGGTGGCCGAAGCCATTGTTGGCCCAGCCCTGGAGCTGTGGCAGCGGCCAGCTTCTTGTCCAGCACCTTTGGCCAGGATGGCTCAGAGTATGCTGTCCCTGCAATTCACTCTGGTTTCTCAGAGCACCCCTCTGCGGAGGGGTTAGTGACCGACAACGTTTTGCGGTGTTCCGAGACCGCTCGGGATGTGGACAAGCTACCCGATAAGGAGTCCAAGAAATTGGACTACTCTGGGCGGAAAGTCTGTGCTGCTTCCTCCCTAGGCCTTCGTCAGGCTAGCTCGGCCATCCTGATGGCACACTTTTCACACGCCCTTTTGAGCTTCTGGATGAGGTGATTCCTCATCTCCCGGCTGACCTTCAAACGACAGTCAAGCAGGTGGGGATCAGGGAAGGCGGTGGCCAAACAGCAACTCAAACTTTCTTGGACATCACTGACTCGTGTGCCTGGTCAGTAGCGTCTGCAGTGGCCATGCGCCAAAGCTTAGCTCGCGGATCTCTACCTTTCTGGCGGATACCCAGTACCCAGATGTCCCTTTTGGTACCGACTTGTTCAGTCCCGGGGTGGAGGGTCATCTTCAAAGGATCAAGAAGTCCAACGCCACCTTGGACTCTGTCACGTCTGCCCAGAAAGACAAGGGCTGCCAGCAGCAGCATAAGCCCTTTTGTCCTTCAGCCTCTGCGGCACGTCCGGCCCAGCAACACCAGCATCAGGGCCAGCAGGCTCGCACTTGGCACCCTAAAGCCAAGCCTGCTGTTTCCTCCAGCAGGAAGCCGGGAGGGAAGGTCCAGGTCCTCCAAGCCTGATCAGTGACAGGTTGAGGGGTGTCGTCCCCAACCTAAATCACTCCTCCCGGCCCCCGTGGGGCAGCTCTACTACTTCCTTTCCGCCTGGTTCATTATCACCACAGACCACTGGGTCTTGGAAGTGTAGGCAGGGGTCTGCCTGTGGAATCTCGAGCAGCCCCCCATCGAGCCGTTGTCCCGAAACCCTGTTTTGATTGTGTATAGTACCTGTTAGCTTTAACAATCTGGTTCTCATAGTGCAGTTTTGAGCTTAGCTTATTGTTAAATATCACTCTGAGGTCTTTTTCTTGTTGAGATACTCTTAATGGCACTGCAGCCAGCAAATACGTGGCTATTTCTAGCTGGTTGCCAAGATGTAACACACAACATTTTCTTTGTTAAATGACATCCCTTTGGTCATTTGCCCATTTATTTATTCATTCTGTTAAGGTCATTTTGTAGGTCAGCCTGTCCTTCTGCAGTTTGTATAATTTCTGCTAGTTTTGAGTCGTCTGCAAATTTTATAATCCAGTTTAAAATCTGTTTTTCATGTCCGAGATGAAAATCTGAAATAAGATCGGTCCGAGGACCAACCCCTGGGGCACTCCACTCGTTGTGAATGATGGCTTACAGTACATACTACAAGCCCATTTTTCGACAGTGTCGACCAATGGAATTGTAGGTGTTACAGTAAGCTGTCTTTCATGACAGTTTAGTCGGTGGGCAGTCGTGGTGGTGTGAGGAGGAGTGCTACCTGCTGGCTGCAAGGCCATACTGGGACGGGGGGAGCAGGGTGGGGTGTATGTTCCTCAGTGGGTGGGGGGTCCACTAGACTACCAGCAACGTTTTGGAGTTTCTCTATTTTATGGATGGGGCTTGAGGATGAGGGGTACCACTGGACTGCAAGGAGTGTAACCTCATACAGAAGGGGTTTCGGGGTTGAGGGGACCACTACACTACCAGGGACAGAGGGGATGCTGTGTCTGTTTTATACGATCGGGGATGGGGGGACACTAGACTACCTGGGATACTGTTTCCCCACATAACAGTTGCAGGATCGTGTTTCGCCTGCAGGGGGTCCAGCACATCTAGCCAGGCACATCACTGCACAGGACATGCAATGGCCCCAGTTGTGCCTTGCATGCCTATTGGCCCCATTTGTATGTCGTGGTCCGAATATCTGGAATTTGTACTCTGTGTATCCCCAGGATGTGCCAGCGCATCGTTGGTGGCTCCCAATTGAGCCACCTGCTTCACTTGCTATTTCAGATGGGATGCATGATAGCGCATCTTGTTTGACTATTGCAAGTTTGCGGTCCGGTGCAGCTCATTTGCACGGAGCAACCACTAGCACCCCTTCTGGGTGCAGTTTGAATATCCTGCCCATAATCCTTTAGGATAAATTCAAATATTTTACCAGGTACAGATGTTTAGCTTATTGGTCTATAGTTATTACATATTGTCCTACTTCCTTTTTATGTTTGCTTGCACGCATGTGCAAGAAACATAGTGCCATCATCCGAGATTTCGGAGGTGTGTCACCCCCTCTTCCAGTTCAGTCAGTGTGTTGGCAGGCGCGGCCCCTGTCCGCCAATGCTTGCTGGAGCTGTCTATGACAAGCTCAAAATGCCGTAGCGTACAGTTGAATGGGGAGCTACCGCTTCAGTGAGCAGCGATAAGATATCGCCTGCTCATGCTTCTCCCCTGCACACACACACCACACGACCGCATACTGCATGCCTCCCCCAACGCACACACTCTATAGCCGGCGGGGTGCCCAATCCCCATCGGCTTCACTGTCTCTCCCCCCGGTACAAGGGTGCCACGCTGGAGCCACCCCAGCATGGCAACAAATACCCGTGGCGGCGGGGGTGCCCAATCCCGATCGGCTCACACCCCCAGCCGTCCCTTCTGCCACGCTGGAGCCCACCTCAGCGTGGCAAACGCCCCGCATCGCCTTTTTTAACCTGTAAAGAAAACGGTTCCACGCAGTCTTCCCTGCCCCCCACAACCCACACCCACCCACTGCGCACCCTGCCTCCCCACCCCACCCCATACTTTCCTCCGGAGCTCGGGCGCGACGATCTTCGTGGACCGGGAACACGCCTGCACTCTTCAAAGCCGATCATTAACTGAGGAAATGCCGTAAGCTGTATAATGGAATAAATAGGGTTTTTTCAACTTTGTTGCATATCTCAGGCATTTTTTGGAATTTTTGCACCAAATTTTCAACATGGGGTTTTTGAGACCCCTTCTCATGAATGCTGTCACTGTCATGCAGTCACTGCGCGAAATCACCTTTCGGGACCAGTTAATGAAACGACACTGCCACTGTTCATAAGGTGGGCTCTCAAGAATCCTATTTTGAAAATTTGGTGGAAAAATTCCAAAAAACGACTGTTTTACGAGCGTGCGTTGCGCAGTTCCTACGAACGCTCGTAAGTTCGCGAATTTTCAATATTTTCACTCCAGATTGTCCACATTGCCATTTTACCACACCTTCTTATGAGTAGTACAGCTGTCATTTTTCACATCTCACCCAAAATGTGTTTCCGCCCGTGTAGCGCACAGTGGCGCGGTCGGTGTGCGAAACCAATGTACGGGACAAATCAAGAAAACCACAGTGACGCTGTTCATGATCAGAGGTCTTAAAATGGCTATGTTGAAAATTTGGTGAAAAAATTCCTATAAGTGACTGTTTTACGAGCGTGCGTTGCGCAGTTCCTACGCATGCTCGTAAGTTTGCGAATTTTCAATATTTTCACTTCAGATTTTCAACATTGCCATTTTACCACACCTTCTTATGAGTAGTACAGCTGTCATTTTTCACATCTCACCCAAAACATTTTTCCGCCTATGTAGCGCACAATGCCAGCAACCGAAAAGCAAATCAATGTATCGACAAATTAAGAAAATCACAGTGACGCTGTTCATGAGCAGAGGTCTTAGAATGGCTATGTTGAAAATTTGGTGAAAAAATTCTAACAATGACTGTTTTACGAAGGCAGCGCTGCAGTTCCCACGCACGCTTGTAAGTTCATGAATTTTCAATATTTCATTCCAGATTTTTCAACATTGCCATTTTACCACACCTTCTTATGAGCAGTACAGCTGTCATTTTTACATCTCACCCAAAATGTGTTTCTGCCATGTAGCGCAATGCATGAGTCGATGTGCAAAATCAATGTATGGGACACATTAAGAAAATCACAGTGACACTGTTCATGAGCAAAGGTCTTAAAATGGCTATGTTGAAAATTTGGTGAAAAATTCCTAAAATGACTATTTCACAGGCGTGTGTTGCGCGTAGTTCCTATGCATGCTCATAAGTTTGCGAATTTAATATTTTCACTCCAGATTTTCAACATTGCCATTTTATTACGTCCTTATGAACAGTACAGCTGCCATTTTTCATAACGCTGCCCAAATGTGTTTTAGACATGTAGCGCACAATGGTGCTGTTGGTGTCTGAAAGCAATGTTTGGGACAGATTAAGAAAATCACAGTTACACTGTTCATGAGCAGAGGTCTTAAAATGGCTATGTTGAAAATTTGGTGACAAAAGTCCTTAAAATGACTGTGTTACGAGTGAGCATTGCGCAGTTTCCACGCACCCTCGTAAGTTCATGGCTTTGTAATATTTTAAGTCCAGATTTTCACCAGTAGCATTTTTCCACACTTCCTTATTTACAGTACAGCTGTCAGTTTTCACAACATGGCCGAAGTGTGTTTTCACACTTTCAGCGCAGAGATGCGTGGTCGCTGTGGGAAATCATTGTTCGGGACAGATAAAGAAAATCACAGTGACACTGTTCATGATTGGAGGCACCAAAATGCCTGAGTTGACAATCTGCTGTAAAAAAATCCCCAACCTAATTATATTCAGATTGTCGTTGCACAGTTTTCTATGTACGCTGTGACTTCACCATTTTTAAATATTTTACTGCAGATTTGCAACATTGCCATTTTTTACACCTCCCCATGAACAGTACAGCTGTCATTTTTACATCCTGTTCGGAAAGTTTTTGCACCTGTGGTGTTAAATGCCGTAGTCGCTGTGCATAAGCAGCTTTCGGCTAAGAAACTGATATTCCCCCGTTCATGAGGTGGGCTCACAAAAAAGCCATGTTGAACATTTGGAGTGAAAATACCAACAAATGCCTGAGGTATTAGGGTTTCCAACCATAACGCCCAACCCTGTAGAGAATGACAAGCATCAGGGGTGTAACTTGGGATTCTTGCCTGTAATGCTCATACCATTCCACACCCTGCAGCCAGTGAGAGGCATCGAGGTATGCCTTGGACTCTTCGGCCCCAAAGTTCACCCCATTCTCCTATATCGCACCCATCTCACTGTATTTCCTAATGGAATGGGGTGCTATAAGGGCCAAAGATCCCAAGGAACACTGTGACACTTGTCAGTGTCTGCAGGGTGGGGTGTGGTGAAATGGCGTGGCCGTTATGCCTGACGACCCGAAGGCACACCCCAATGCCTGTCACTCTCTGCAGGGTGGTGGTGGGGTTGGCTTCAGTTCAGTACTTCACTGCCATTCCTATTACGCAGCTCTGTAACTTCTACACTACCACTGCCAATGCCAGCAAGCAAACATTCGGCATTGACAAATGCTTGTTTATGTATTGGTATGACTGAATCTCTTAACCAGTCAGTTGGTACCTCACTGTTATTGATGGGTTGTGTTAATAGGTGTTTTAATGGTTTGGCTACGTGGGGAGTTAAACGTTTTAGTAGTTTAGGGGTGATGTCTTGACCTGCTGAGTGCGTATTTTTAACTATTTGTTTAATTATGAGTTCTTCTTTGATATAAATATTATGTGTTAACTTTGTGTTTAATGTTCCTTTATAATTAGTTTTTTGAGTGAATATGGAAGAGAAATATTTATTAAATACATTGGTCATTTTAATGGGTTCATCTATAGATTCATCTTCTGTGATGATCATATTGACTGAGCTGTTTGAATTATGCAGTGAATTGACTTAGCTATAAAACTCTCTCTTATATTATCTTTTTTACTGTTTCTGGCTATTTTCCTTCCCATTACATGGGGAGGTGGAAGGTGGTTACCCTTAATGCTAGGAGCCTTGGGAGGAAACTGCAGAGTTGCAGGTTCTCATGGCTGAGGGAGAGGTGGACATTGCAAACATCACGGGAACATGGGCCACCCAATATAATGATTGGGACCTGTCCCACCAGGGTACAGGTTATTTCGTAGGGACAGGGTGATTGGGAAAGGAGGGGGTGGCACTATATGTGAAGGAAGGACTGAAGTGTGTAAGGGAGGAAGGGAGGAGGGTATGCAGTCACTTTGGTGCAAATCCAGGATTCCAAGAATAGGATTCTTAGAATGGGAGTGGTGTACAGGCCACCATCTCAGACGGAGGAGTTAGACAGGGAACTAGTGGGACAGATCAGGAGGACCTGCGAGAAGGGTAGTGTGGTGATTGTGGGGGACTTCAACATGCCAGGAGTGGACTGGAGCATCCCAACAACCAGGAACAGAAGGGAGCAGGTACTGCTGGATGCCTTCCAGGACAGCTTCCTCTTGCAAATGGTCAGTGAACCAACCAGGTTAGGGAATACCCTTGACCTTGTGCTGGCAAATGGGGACTTTGTGAGAGAACTTACAGTGGAGGAACCGCTGTCAGGGAGTGACCACCACTCAGTATGGCTCACATTGGATATGGGCAAGGAAGGAGTGGAATCTGGCACAAGAGTGCTGGACTTCAGGAGGGCCGACTTTGGGAGGATGGAGGAAGTGGTAAAAGGGTACCTGGCCAGAATTCAATCTAGTATGGATACTAACCAGACGTGGGAGCTCATAAAGCTGGGGATAGTGGAGGCAACCAAAACCTGCTGCAAAGCCCAGAGCAAGAAGGCTAGAGCTAAGAAACTGATCTGGTTGAGCAAGGAGGTTATGGGAAAGGTAAGAAGGAAAAGAGCTGCCTTTAGAAAGTACAAGAAAACAGGGAGGGGGGAGGACAGAGAGGAGTACTTGACAGAATCGAAGGAGGTGACAAGGGCAGTAAGGGGAGCCAAAGCATCTACGGAACTCAGGCTGGCACAAGGCATTAAGAAGGGGGAGAAGGACTTCTTTAAGTACATCAGGGAGAAAAGGAGCTGTAAGGACCACATAGTAAGGATTAGGAAGGAGGAGGGTTGGGTGGAAGCAGGGTACGATAAGACGGAAGCACTAAAATGAGTACTTCCTGCGAGCATTTACTAAAGAGAAGAGGGGTGACACCCAAGGTGGGAGAAATGGCAGAAGCGGGGGAGGGTGACAGATGGAAAAATCATGGAGGGCAGAGTTCGAGAGGGTTTGAAGGAACTGAGGGTGGACAAGGCGCCAGGCCCAGATGGCATCCATCCCAGGGTACTGAAGGAGCTGGCAGAGGTCCTTGCAGGACCTTGGCAGACCTATTTAATGCCTCACTACATTCGGGGTGTACTCCTCAGGACTGAGGATGGTTCATGCAGGCCCCTCCACAAGAGTGGCCCCAAGGATGAACCGGAAACTACAGACCAGTGAGCCTCACATCCATCGTGGGTAAGCTAATGGAGACTATCCTGAAGGAGGGCTGGTGGCCTCCTAGAGGCCAAAGGACTACAGGACAGCAGACAGCATGGCTTCACGTGGCAGATCCTACCAAACCAACCTGGTTGAGTTCTATGACTGGGTAACTAGGCAACTGGACAGGGGCCATGCAGTGGATGTCCTGTATCTGGACTTCAGTAAGGCATTCGACTTGGTGCCACATGGAAGGCTGGGAAGGAAGTTAGTAGGCACAGGGGCGGGTGCAAAGCTGGTGAGATGGGTAGGAAACTGGCTGCAGGGAAGGCAACAGAGGGTGGTGGGTGGGGAGCTCTCACACCCAAGGGCAGTGACGAATGGTGTCCCACAGTGCTCGGTGTTGGGACCAGTGTTGTTTGGGGTATTCATTGCAGACATATCATGGGACATCAAGAGCAAGGTCAGTCTGTTTGCTGATGATACCAAGGTAGGCGCTGTGGTGGATGACCTAGGGGGATGGCAGGGGTTGCAGGATGATCTGGCAAAGCTTGAAACCTGGTCAGACACCTGGCAACTGGGGTTTAGTGCCAAAAAGTGCAAGGTACTGCATTTTGGGATGAAGAACCCAAGGAGGAGTTACAAGCTAGGGGGAGTGCAGCTAGCCCAGACAGAGGAGGAGGAGGAGAAGGATCTGGGTGTGCTCATTACAGGGTCAGTGAACAACTCGGCACAATGTAGGAAGGCAGCTGCAAAGGCCAACAAAATGCTGGGTTGTATTGCAAGGGTATATCCTCGGGAGGGAGGAGGTGATTCAGCCACTGTATAGGTCATTAGTTAGACCACACCTGAGTACTGCTTGCAGTACTGGCGTCCGATATCTGAACAGGAACATTAAGTTACTGGAGGGGTGCAGCGCAGGGACGACAAAAGATGATCAAGGGGCTGGGGGACTTGTCATATGAGAGGAGGTTGAAGGAGTTGAACATGTACTCACTGGAGGGAGAGAGACAGGGTGACATGATTGAAACCTTTAAATACATGAAAGGAATAAACAAGGCAGGTACAGAGGGGCTGTTCAAAGTAAGGGAGGGAGGGCCACCGGGGCCATGATATGAGACTGGGCGAGGAAGGTTCAGGAGGGAGATGAGGAGACACTTTTTTACAGAGAGGGTGGTGGCTGGGTGGAATGCGTTACCTGCAGAAGTGGTATGCAGTAGAACAGTGGACTGCTTCAAACGAGGATGGGACAGGACAAGGGGGAGGGTTAATGAAGGGGAAGGGTGGAATGGAGGGACAGCTGCAGAATAAGGGGTGCTAGCTGCACATTCGAGCAGACTTGATAGACCTCTAGGCCTTTATCTGCTGGCAAATTTCATATGTTCTGTTTATTTTTATCATGTTTTTACCTTTTTTTTTGAAGTTCCTTGTATTTTTGCCAATCAGAGTCCTTCCTGTCTTGTTTTGTATAGGTTGTAGATTAATTTCTTCCTTCTGATCAATTTATTTAGTCTGTTCGTGAGTCAGTTGTGTTTGGTGCCTCAATGATTATATTTTTCTGTTTTTGATACGTTTATCACAGATCATAAAATATGTGACTTAATGATTTTCCACATCTCTTCTGTTGTTTTATTTTTAGTTCTATTTGCCAGTCAGCTGTACTTAGTTATTCCTGAATTTGGTACTGATTTGCTGTGTTATAATTGTATGCTTCCTGCATCCTCATATAATGGAACAGCGATCCTGAGTTGTGAACAGAATACCATTTTGGTCTTGTCCCCAGGGGTGAATCTGGTGGTTATTCCAAAGGCCCAGTCATGGTTCCAGAGGCCTCAGCCTTCCACTTCCCAGGCTACAAACGTGTCAGTATCACATGAGTCACTGCCCTTGAGAAAGCCTGTTTGGGCAAAATGCTGGGGTAACTACCTGTTGTGGTGACTTTGGTACACCATTTTGCACTATATGCTGTTGTTGCTGCTTGCATCCTACTCTTCTCAGCTCTGAAGGAAATTGACTTTCATGCAATCGTTCTATGTGCAGTATTCTGTTTGCTACTCTTTCCAGGAGTGCAGCTGTTGTTTGATGATCGTTGTTGCTCTGCCAGGAGTTAGCCAGTCCTTACAGTAGCACCTTATACCCCCAAACTATCACTGATAGTTCCTTTGATGAGACTGGTACAGACTTGCCCCCTGGTACCCATGCCAGACTTACAAAAGGTCATAGCATTACCGACAGTCTGCCACCCCTGAAATCTTCACACTCCTCTTCCTTCCTCTCCCTCAGGCCTCACTGCATCATTAGGTTCGGGGTGGGGGGGGCATCTCCCTCTTTCTGGCAAAGTGCAGAGAGAGAGAGAGGACTACAGATGCTTGAGTGCTGGAGTTGGTTCAGCATGGTCATGCCTCAGAGCTCCTTAGTGTTCCTCCAGTTACCCCTCCCGCCTCCGCTGCCAAACTGATTACCCTCTGGGACATCTTGTCTTGTGCTAGAGGAGGTTCAGTTCCTCCTGCAAGATGGCTGTGGAATTAGTCACAGTTTTGGAAATAAATCAAACTTACTACTCCCATTAGTTTCTGGTTCTAAAATAGACCAGGGACTTAAGACCAGAAGTAGACCTTTGGGGACTGAACCTTTTCACAGAATACAAAAAGTTCAGAATTGTCTCCCTGCAATCCTTCCTGCCCCTGCTGTTGAAGGGGGATTGGATGGTTGCACTGAACATGAAGGATGCATACCTTCATGTAAAAATCTATAAGTCGCACAGAAAATATATGTGTTTCATACTTCTGGGCTCACACTACCAATTTAGTGTTTTGCTTTTTGGTTTGTGTTCTGTGCCACGTGTCTTTATCAAAATATTTGTTATGGGTAGCAGCGCCCTGTAGGAGGGTCTGTATGTCTTGCTTATGTAGATGATTAGCTGTTAAAGGCCCATTCTCGAAGCCATTGTATACCCACTGTTTTGGACCTGGCAGTTGTTTGACCAACTGGGCATAGTAGTTAATGAATCAGAGTCTGCTCTTACCCCCTGCCAGAAGCTTTAGTACATAGGGGCTATTCTGGACACGGGTTTTGATTGGGCATTCCTACCATCAGACTGTGTCATGGCATTGGTGACACAGGCACAGCTGGTTACTTCCAGTGATTGTGTTGTCCCGATGTCCAAGACTAATTGGTCTGATGGCAGCTACCATACTGTCCGTCCTGCTGGTCTGCTGCCATATGAGGATCCTGCAGTAGTTCCTCGTATTGCAATGGTCTCAGCACTCTGATGAGCTGTACCATCTAATATAGATCATGCTTCCTCTCTTTCATTCCCTGCTCTTGTGGTTGGACCACTTCAGTGTAGAGAAGATGCTCCTGTTTCAAAAGCCGTTTACCCTGCTGGTGATGATCATGGACTCCTCCGGTTCAGGCTGAGTTGCTCATTTGGGCCCCTTCAGAATCCTGGGCCAATGGGGCCCTCTGGATACGGTGCTTCACAACAACACTCTAGAAATGAGGGCAGTTCTTCATGGCCTACAGGCCTTCCCCACCTTCCTTCCAGGAAATAAGCTGTTGATTCAAACAGACAATATACTGGTGATATACTACAGCAGTTGACAAGGTGGAGTTAGTTTGTACACTCTGCAGAATCTCGATGAGAGTTTGGCACTGAGAAGTGAAACGAGACATATTGCTGCTGGCGGTGTTCCTCCCTGGTACCATGAAGGCACTGGGGGATCACCTGAATCGATCCCATGCACTTTGCCACAAATAGGAATTCCTGGAGTCTATCATGGATGGCCTCTTCGAAAAATGGGGTAGTCTGGACATAGACCTGTTTGTTTCTCTATACAACACAAAACTTCCACATTTCTGCTCGCTTACTTCAGGGTCTTGAGTGTTTTTGGTGAGACACATTGTCCCTGTCTTGGAAAGGGAGTCTTCTGTGCACATTTCCCCCATTACATCTAATAGAAAGGGTTCTGATCAAGCTATGGGCCAAGCCTGCCGCTGTGATTTTTGTGGCTCTTCATTGGCACAGACAAAATTTGTTTCTGCTTCTCCAACAAATTGGCAGTGGAACCGCTTGTCCTGCTCCTCCTAAGAGCTGATGCAGGAGCAGGGTGCAGTGGTGCACCTGGGTCTTCGATTCCTGCAGCTTCACCCATGGCTGTTGAGGATATAGAGCTCTCCTGCTTAGGGGTTTTCCCTTCGGTGGCTGATGTTTTCTTGGCAGACAGAAAGCCATCTACCCGGTACACGTATTCACAAAAATGGAAACAGTTTACCAAGTGGTGTGTTCGGCATGCCCTGGATCCCTTCACATGTCCAGTTCCTAAAGTGCTGGACTACCTATTGTCAGTTAATGACTTATGGCTTGGATATTCCTCTGTAAAGGTTTGCATGGCTGCTATAATGGCTTTTCATGCCCTGAAAGATGACAAGACTGTGGCCCAGCTGGAGGTTTCCCTTTGATTGCTAAGTGGTATCCTTCTCCTGTACCCTTCAGTCCAAGATCTGATTCCAGTGTGGGACTTTAACTTGGTCCTAGAGACCCTCACTGCACCTCCCTTTGAGCCTCCGGCTACTTGTGAGCTGCGCTTCCTCTTTTGGAAGACACTTTCTAGCGTTGATAAAGTCTGTTAGATGCATCTCTGAGTTGCAGGCTCTGGTTGCAGATTCTCTGTTTATTAATTTTCAGAAGGATAAGGTTACCTTACATACCAGTCCTCGTTTTGTTTTGAACGTCCTGTCTGAAAGAACACTACATCAGACTGTAGACCTTTCTGTTTGTATTTTATCTCCCACAGATAGTGGGGTGTGTCATTTACATATGCTGGACATCCTTTGGACACTGTGTTGGTACCTGGATCATACAAAGGACTGTAGAAAATGGTCTCAGCTGTTTATTGCCTTTCCCCCCAAATAGTGGGCTCACTGATTATTAAACTGGGCCTGTCCAAATGGTTGGCCAGTTGTGTTACATTCCGACATTAGAATCACAGTAAGCAGCTTCCTGGTCCTGTTCATTCTCATTCCACCTGTGCTATGATTACCTCAGTGGCTTGTTTTCAAAATGTGTCCGCTGCTGATATCTGTGCTGCTCCCACTTGGAGTATTGTTCATGCATTCACTAAACACTAGCTTGGACATTGCTTTAATAGATGTGATGGTTTTGGCCTCAGTGTTCTGCAAAGCCTTTTTAGTCAGGATCATTGGGTCCTGACGTCCTCCCTCTGTGCTTGGTACTGTTGGGGAGTTGTTCCATGATGTGTCTCAGTGGAGAAAGAGATCCTCGAAGAAGATAGAATATTACCTACTGTAACAGCAGATCTTCGAGAGCATCTTCTTCATTAAGCCACACCTCTCCCTCCTGCCTGCCCCCCCCTTGTTGGGTGACTGGTGACCTATACTGCGTCCTCTCACAAGCTGTTTCTCCTGTGATGCCCGCATGGCATCCATACTTAGGTTTCCATATCCTGTCCTGTGGTCCTGGTAGCTTCATTCCCTACTGGTCCGATGATCCTCCAAGCTTGTCTGTGGTGGAGAACTGAGGCATGCTGGGGATGTCAACATTATGTAGACGTCGACGTGGGCAGCCCCAGCCTGTAAAAATTTCTGGGTGGTCCTGATTCTGACAGCTTACAGTTCCATGACGTGGCTCAATGGAGGAGAATCTGTCGAATATCTACTGTTACAGTAGGTAACTCTTCTTTCTACTGGCAAGCCATTCCAACTTGTTGAAGTATATGCCTTTCAGTGTTCATCGAGTTGTTGATTGGGCAATTGCCACAGAGTTTTAAATTTTGATGCATCATTTTTTTCTCCGTGGGGACAACCTGCTCACTGTTATAACGGTTTTAAACTGATGATTTACAAATCTGGCTCGGTTGAACAGTATGACCCATTATTTTTTTCCTTTGACCCTTAATTTTGTTTACTTAGTGGGGTGGTGTCTCAGATAGATAAGTATCTGAAACGTATTTATTTGTTTTATTTTACCAGGAAAGGCTCCATTGAGCAAGTTCATTTACAAGGAGGTTCTGGATAGCACAGAATAACAAAAATTGAAAACAAACAGATATTCAGTTTCTTGTCTTAATAGAAAATCCTCCCTCAAAACAACACACACACACACACACACACACACGAAAAGTAAAGACTCTGTAAGGCTTCTGGACCTGATAGTGGGGCACTTGGCATGGAGTTTAGTGATCCTGCACTTCGCTACTTGTTGGCCTGGCCGTTTGTATTCTGGACAGGTCTTTGTGTAGTTTATCTAGCTTGTCTCTGTCCATTGAATTGCTATGTCCTGTTTACAGTGTGTTTGGCTGGGATCATGTCACTCAGGGGCTGGTGGAGCTTGGTTTCATCCTGATGGATTCCTTTGGACCGAAAGTGGGCCCAGCAGGGAAGGTCTCTGACACCAGTTCAAGTGCTTTAAAAACACCGGCTCAGCAAGCCTGCAGACTGGGAGCCAAGATACTGCTCGAGACGTTTAAGGTAGGGAGAACAACATTTAGTTTGACTGAAATCATGATCTTTGCATTGTGTAAAGTGACTCTGTTCTCTGAGTTTGTATACTTATCACCCCACACTGTCACCCAAACCTCCTTCATCTGTCCCAGTTTGGACCCTTGGAGAGCACATCATCTGTCCAAGGTGTCAACTGACCCCACCTGTTAGACTTACTAGAAGGTTGCTCCCTAAGACCAGATCCTGGTCCATTGCAGCTCCAAGATAGGAATGTTCAAGGAGAAACGACATGGTTGGCAAGCAAATCTTCTTTGATTGGATCCTAGTCATTTGGCCAGATCCAGTAGCTGCAGCTACAGCTGGTATCCTGCCTTTGTGGAGAGCTAAGCTTTGAAGACAGACTGGAGGCCCTTAACCTGTTCACCGTGGAGAAGAGGAGATGGGGGGTAGATTGGGGACAGTGACGACGACCTAGGCCTTCAAGGTAAGGATGACAAAATTTCTGCTTACGAAAGGAATTACCAAAGGAACTACAGGGTATGCTGGGCAGTAACGTGGGTGTTTTGTACATCATACTTGTTGGTCTCGGCTTGTGAAGCCAGGAGGTGCAGACTTGATAGACCTAGAGTGTCTTACGACCGTAAATTTCTGTCTTCTTATGTTACCTTGCTTCTGCAGTGACCACTTCTCTACCTACCGCAATTGGAAAATCCAAAACCCCCAACCACCCTCCCATCAAAACGTTTAGTGCCATGTCATATAAGTAGAAGGCTCTTCACATTCGCCCTTGAGAGTGATTCAGGGAGTCATTGCTGCCTGTTTGGCTAGGCCCACCACCTATAGGGACTACCACTGGTACACAGTGCACAGTTCTCAATAAGTGTATCCACTCCCTAATACCTTGCACCTCTTTTTATAGCTGCTTGCTGTTAAACAAGGTATTGAATCCAGCAGCTACAGCTTAAAGCTTCTGTGGTTGCCTTTGATGCAGGAACTCACTCCGTGGCTGCAGGTATTTGCATCAGGCAGTGCTCCTGGCTGAATGTATAAATAAATATATAAATAAAAATGGCACTTATGTGTTTGGACAACAGGTTTGGCAGTCTCGTAAAGCCTAACAAAATGACGACTCTTAAAACATCCAGGCTGGCTTCCCATAACCCACAGATGGGTAGTGGACGCGGTTCTTTCCACAATAACTGGTCCTTTCATGGTAGGGGCAGAGGAGACCAAACAGTAATTTTAGTGGGGGATATGGTACTCTATCCACACTCTGGCAGTTACCAACTGGAACGCCTTCAAGCTAAACTCCTCCGACCCATCTGGGTGATATAATCCTTGGCTCGCGTCCGTCAGATCTTCCTTTCTGCTGGAAGAGTCAGGTCTCCTACTGTGCAGCTCCATGCACAGTGTAGGCCCCTGCAGTTCTTACTTCCACTTTGTCTCCACTTTGTGTTGTTTTTTGTCAACTTTGACTCTTCAACATCATGGATAATGAAGAAGCCTGGTTCAGTCCTGGTTTCAAGCGCTGTGTTAGGTGTAATCGAAGAGTTACTGCCTCTGGACAGAGCACAATGCCCAAGCCTATGGCAGTCACTGTTACAGGGTTTTAAATAATTGATTAGCAGTTTTTTTTCTTGGGACATAACTAACTGTACAGAAAGTATTCATATAGGTTTTCTAGAAGTGTTATGTTTGTTAAACACAGTGAGGCAAGTGCTGTGCATTTTCACAATGTTTTAGCACTTTTATGAGCAAAACGCGAATCAATTTTTAGAGTTAAATAAAACCCTGCTGTTACCCTCCTCGCTTAAGGGCTGTTACACCCACCTCCTTGGCAACCAGATGAGCGGGACCCCCGGTTTGCTCCAGGGACGCATGTAAGGCAGTGTCTGTGGCTGCAGACTTGGCCTTTCAGTTTGCAGCTATGGAATGTGTAGCAGCCAGAGAGTCAAAAAGTGGTGCAAACAAAATAGGTTTTTACTGAATTATTTCATAGTTATTACGTACCACAACAGCATAACACAAAAAAGCTCTGCCTCCTGGACAAGCACAATCCCCTAGCGCCTCGACTCAACAGAGGCTTCAGTGGGGGTGAGGCAAGTAAGGAGCACTAACACATTTATAGAACACATGATTAATTAACCAATTACATATTCACAAGTAAAGCTTTGTTCAAACAGTTTCAAAGAATCAAAATAAAGTAACATTTTCAATAAAAAAAATGAATTATCACTGTTTTTCAATGAGATTTCAACCTTGACAATAATGAATGCTTTCGGGGACTATAGCAAATGCAGGTCAGATCAACTTTGGCATTTATATTTGGATGCACTTTTAAAAAAAAATTAGAAAAGGCTGACCACTAAATTACTAATGAAAAAATATAAATACTTTCGAAGACTAAAGTTAGATGCAGAATAAAGCAGTTAACTTCAAGATTTTTTAAGTACAGCAAAGTATAACTGCATGTTAAGTTAAACAATCGATTCCTAACAAAACTGCATTTACAATAAGTAAACTGAAATGTGTCTATACCAAAAACATTAAAGTCCAAAAATGGACATGATACAAGAAAGTTTTTTTTTTTTTTTTTTACCTGGACCAAAGTCATGGCGTCACCAGTAGTAAGCTCCTTGGACAATATCCATATAACAGTTACTTTCCCATTTCACCTCTGGTAGCAATCGCCAAGATACCCCTGTGGGCACTTACTTTGCATCACAATTCTTCACCTGAGAATTTTAAGTTCATGAGTTTGGAATGGGTCCGCCTCAAATAATAGGTGGTGATAGACCCAATATTCTTTTACAAAAAGAAAGTAAATGGATTTTCAAAATGAACAGTGTCAAACCTGCTGGACTCGATGAAAACTGGGATATCAAACAATTTTTAAAGAAAAATTAGTAAATATACAAAACAAGAATAAATGTATATTTGCATGTATTTTTGATCCTTGCATTACATATCTGAGTTTACTTTCCTACCCTCTTTAGGCTTTTTTCCGAACTTTTGAATGACCAAAAATTCCTTCCTACCCAGTTTTGGATATTATCCAAGGAGCTTTATTTATTTATTTATTTTTTATTTATTGTAAAATCGGAATTATAGCCTTTGAGCTAAAAGCTCATTTACAAAGGATCCTCGTCAAACAGAGGGTGGGGGAACATCTAGTACATGGACAGCGGAGAAAAACAGAAGCAGCTAGAAGGCATTGACAGGTACACATCATTAAAAAGTCTACACAGCATTACAAATAGAAGGATGGGGAGAGACAGAATACATTGCAAAAGCCTTCACTTAATTACATAATACAGAGGAAAATAGTCCTGTAACAGATTAGGTTAATAAAGTGCAGATTCCAACTCTGTACAAAGTATGAGAATTCCCAGAATGCAGCTATAGAGCTTAGATAGGTAATGTGACCACCTACAAGTACAGCCATTAAGGGAGAGTAGGCTACAGGCTAGACGGATGAGGGGGAGAGCACAATGGTGGGTGATAGCTTAAGGGTTAGGGGGGCTAAGCGGGTGTGGAGGTGGGGGTATGGAGGGTCAGGAGGGCTAAGTGGGTGAGGGTGTGGGGGATGGGAGACAAAGGGGTGGGTAGGTGGGGATTAACGGGAGATTCTTAGGAGCCACGGATCGTCCCAGCCAAGCCCTATTGTGTTGGGGGCACCGGGAGGGCTAGGAATGGCTGTGGTGTTCTTTACAGCAACATTGTACTGGAGGGGAGATGGACTTCTGAATTGCAGATTTGAACTGGCCTGTGCTAGTAGTGGCCTGGGGGAACTCATTTAGCCAGGTGGGGGCCCTTATTGCAAAGGCTCGCCTCCCCAAGGCAGTTCTTCTGAAAGGTACTGCTAGGGCGTGTCTTGTAACACTTCTCATGGAGTGCTTAGCCGGGACTGGACGGAATAAGGCTTGTTTGGGGGGGGGGGTGCAAGACCTAGAAGGGCCTTCCTTACCTAGAAGGCAGGAGTGGAACTTGATTCGGTCCATGACAGGAAGCCATCATGTCCCAATATAAACGTTTCATGTGTGCGTAAAGCGATCTGCGCCTAAAACAAAGCGTCATGCTTTGTTGAGGGTAGTATGGACCCTGTGCAGGCTGGTTTCAGAGGCTTTGCCGTATACCACATTACCATAGTCCAGGGTGGGTACAACTGTCCCTCTTACTGCCTGGACTCTAGCCTCAGGTGTGAGGCAGAACCGAAGACTATATAGGGCCCCTAACTTCCTATTGGCAGCAGTGGAAATATTTTGTATATGTTCATTGAAGGAGAGGGACTCGTCTATTGTAATCCCTAGGTACCGGAACGAGGACATCTACTCAAGGGTGGAGTGGGAGTTGCACAAAATTGAGAAGGAGTGGTATACTTCCTCTTTGGTTTCCGGCAAAGAGCATTGACTTGTTTTTTTTTTGCTGTTGAGCACTAGCAGGCTATCTCTGAGCCAATCCTGTAGGAGGTCAAGGTTGTACTGCATGTCCTTAGTGAGTGCATCTTGGCAAGAGCCTTGAGAGAACACCACTGTGTCATTTGCATAGAGCAGTACCTTGGAGGAGGGGCACGCTTCTGGAAGGTTGTTCACAAAGAGGCTGAACAGGAGTGGGCCCAGCATGGACCCCTACGGGACTCCCACTGTGACTTCACTGGTCTTGGAGATGGCTCCGTTGATTTTCACCTGTTGAGAGCACCCAGACAGGTAGCTGGAGAACCAACTGACCATGTCGGGATAGTCCAAGGCAGCTTAGTCTGTGCAGCAGCAGCTGATGATTCACAAGGTCGAAAGCCTTGGTTAGGTCTATGAAGATTGCTCCGACCAGTTGGCCCTGGTCAAGTGCCTCGTGCACGTAGTCTGTGAAGGCAGTTAGGGCAGTATTAGTGCTATGCATCTTGTGGAAGCCATGCTGTTGGGGGCAGAGGAGTTTATATTTATGCAGGTGGTCAGTGAGTTGGTCGGCTATGATTCTGCCCAGTGCTTTGGAGAGCGGAGACAGAATTGAGATAGGTCGGTAGTTGGATACTAGTGCCTGGTTGCCTTCTTTGTGCACAGGAGTAACCAGAGCAGAGTTGCAGGTAGAGGAGAAAGTGGACAGGTGGGGAGACAGGTTAAACAGCTTTGTGATGGGAAAGACAACCTCTTTCAAGGCAGTGGAAATCAATTTCATATCGATTCCATCACCCCTCATCCTTGTTTTTCCCAGGACACTTACAGGGTATTTTCTTGTTTCCTTTACGGTCACCTGTCTGAAGTAAAAGCTTGGGCTGGGCTTGGCAGTGGTAGAGGAGGGCAATTAGCTGGAGGCTGGCATTCCATCAGGGTGTGTGCCAGGCCTGGGAGGCAGGACTATGCTGTAGTCAGAGAAATCCTTATTAAAGATATTGGCCATGCCAGCATCATCGAGTATGATTTCATCATTGTGACGGAGCATGGTTTGGGGGGAGGGGTCCTGCTATCAGACCCGAGGAGGTTTTTAATGGAGTCTCAGAACTTCTTCCCGCTACTCCAGCAGTGAGATTGCTGGTTCTTGTGGAATGATGCCTTGGCCTGTCATAGAAACATAGAATGTGACGGCAGATAAGGCCCGCTTGGCCCACCCAGTCTGCCCATTTCCCTACCTAATGGGTAAGCTGCAGATCCTAGTTAACCAACAGCCTACTTCCTCCTACCCCCAACCCCTAGAATTGCTTTATGTCTGTCCCATGCATTCTTGAATTCCCCCACTGTTTTTGGCTCCACAGCTCCTCAGGAAGGCCGTTCCATGCATCCACAACCCTCTCTGTGAAAAAATACTTCCTCATATTACCTCTGATCTGTCCCCCTTCTATCTTCAGATTGTGCCCCCTTGTTCTTGCACACCTCTTTTTTTGAAAGATGCTACCCTCTTGGACTTTTTTGATTCTCTTGAGGTACTTGAAAGTTTCTGTCATGTCCCCCCTGTCCCTCCTTTACTCGAGGGTATACATATTAAGTTCCTTAAGTCTCTCTTCTTGCCACAGTGCACCTGTTTCTGGCCGCTTTGTAGTTTTGGATATCCATAGTTATTCCTGTAGCCCTGGCCCAGTGCCAAAGGAGAGCCCGTTGTCGCATCATACCGAGAAGCTCAGGAGTGACTCAGTCCATACCACGACCTTTTATTATCTTCTTACAGTATAGGGCGGACTTGTCCACAGCTGCGT
Organism: Neoceratodus forsteri; assembly: GCA_016271365.2. Lineage (NCBI taxonomy): Eukaryota > Metazoa > Chordata > Ceratodontiformes > Ceratodontidae > Neoceratodus > Neoceratodus forsteri. Next base: position 507,096,009 of record CM028129.1, read on the forward strand.
TGAAATGAGTGAGGAAGAGTTGGAGGGCAGTGTCAACAGAAGAGCATAAGTCAAGGAAGCTCCAGTTGATGCCTGAAAGGCGATTCCTGAAGTTGGTCATAGTGCTATTTTTTATAACTCTGTTCCTCACCAATTTGGGTGGGGGGTTGGCCCATTTTATCGACCACTCACACTGGATAAGTGAGTGGTTACTCAGAGTATCCGTGAGTACCTTGACATCAGTTAGCCTTTCTGGGTGAGTTGTTAGTATCCAGCTGATCAGAGTGCTTGTACCGGTGCGGTAGTTTGTTCTGGTGCAGCTCTAGACAGCCTGCGCTAGGTAGAGTCTGGGTACAAGATCTCTGTGCGTGGCACTGGAGCTGGCAAGCCAGTTGGAGTTAAAATCCCCTAGTACAATAGTCTCCTTGTGTTGGCTAGCCTGGGTGTAAAGATTAGCAAAGGTTTCTAGCCCAGCTTGCTGCAGCCCTGGTGGGATGTAGACTGCCATAACTATCAGGCCTTTTTGCCCCTTGCCTAGTAGGACTTTTATTACTGCATTCGCAGTCATTGTTGACAGTAGTCAGTTGAATTCTGTGGCACTACAGGTGGTTCTGGGTGTATATTATGCAGTCACCACCTCTTTTTCAGGAGCGGTCCTGTCTATGAAGGTTGTATCCGGCAATGGAGACTACCAAGTCGGTTGTTTGCAGGTAGAGCCAGGTCTCTGTCAGACCAATGACATCAGGCAGAGTATGTGCCACCCAAGCCTCAAACTGTGTTAGGTTGGCTAGGAGGCGACCAATGTTCAAGGCCACAATCCTTAATTGTCCCGTAGGAATCGTGATCCGAGTGTGGGTTGGAATGGGGCCAGGGTTAAGGTGAATGTTTCCAGAGATCAGCAGCAGGATTAGGATGAGTTTCCTACATATTTTTGGGAAGGTAGTCTTTACATTCGACCTCCAGGAATCCTGGTAGTCGCATTTAGTGTGTGGTGAACCAAGCGCAATGTTAAGTCCAGAAAAAAAGACATATGGCTGGGGCAAAGATCCTGGTGACAGAAGGGGTCCAGGAGGGAGCTTACTACTGGTGACGCCATGACTTTGGTCCAGGTCAAAAAAAAAAACTTTCTTGTATCATGTCCATTTTTGGACTTCAATGTTTTTGGTATAGACACATTTCAGTTTACCTATTGTAAATGCAGTTTTGTTGGAAATCGATTGTTTAACTTAACATGCAGTCATACTTTGTTGTACTTAAAACAATCTTGTAGTTAACTGCTTTATTCTGCATCTAACTTTAGTCTTTGATAGTATTTATATTTTTTCATTAGTAATTTAGTGGTCAGCCTTTTCTAATAATTTTTTTTTAAAAGTGCATCCAAATATAAATGCCAGAGCTGATCTGGCCTGCATTTGCTCTAGTCCCTGAAAGCATTCATTATTGTCAGGTTTGAAGTCTCATTGAAAAATAGTGATAATTAATTCATTTATTTATTGAAACTGTTACTTTATTTTGATGCTTTGAAACTGTTTGAACAAAGCTTTACTTGTGAATATGTAATTGGTTAATTAATCATGTGTTCTATAAATGTATTAGTGCTCGATACTTGCCTCACCCCCACTGAAGCCTCTGTTGAGTCGAGGCGCTAGGGGATTGTGCTTGTCCAGGAGGCAGAGCTTTTTTGCATTATGCTGTTGTGGTATGTAATAATTTTATGAAATAATTCAGTAAAAACCTATTTTATTTGCACCACTTTTCAACTCTTTAGTCCTTATGTGCACACCACTTTTGGGATTTGTGTTCTACAGAGGTCGTCCGCGTTTAACTTGTGGAGCTGCATGGCTGTGGTGTTAGTTCGCGGCAGTTGCTTTTTGAATATGTAGCAGCCCAGGCTGCGGTGGGTTCTTCGGCGCCTGTGCTGCTCCCAGTCGGGGCCAGCGTTGGGGCATCTTTCACAGGCAGGTTTTGTGAAATGTGTCGATCCCTTCAAACTCTCAGGGGTGGCCCTTCCCAGGGTGAGAAAAAGAAGGGCAAGAAGTCCTGCTGTAGTTTGCGGGGCCGGTAATGAGCATGCTGTTCCCGCTGCTGTGATTCCCTCAACTACTTGACAGCTGTCGAGCACTTGGACTTGGCTGAGCCGATTCTGGTCATGGGTCAGACTGCCAGCTCCACGGTACTCCCATTGGGCTTGTTGGCTGTGATGCAGGCTGACCAGTTGGTCAAGATTTTTCTTGACCCAGTTGACTTGTTGTCTGAGGGGATCGAGGATGCCTTGGTCTCAAGGACTCTGGTTCTTTCAACCCTCTCCCACGTGGGCCTGGAGCAATCTGTTGACCAGACTGTCTCCTCCCAGGAGTTACCTCCTTCTGGGGTCCTGCAGCAGGAGCTGGTATGTGTCTTGTACACAGCCCCTCCTCCCACTTCTCCTCGCTGTCGATGCTCTTGTCATCATCGAGATCTGGATCACAGTTGAGGGACTCATTGCGTTCATGTGCTTGACCCTCGGCCAGGAAGTGCCATTGGTGCTCCTCTTCATCTTGGGACGATGAGAGGCTCTGTCACCAGCTGCATTGGCACTGAGGAGTTCATGGAGCAGCAGAGGGTCATTGGGTAAAGTAGACCCATTCTACTGGTCCCTGCACTTACCTGGTATCCCCCCGGCCAGCCTGTGCCGGTCCTGCCAAGCCTGTTGTCTCCTGCCCCAGCCTCTTCACCAATTTAGGGTGGAGCCGATGACAAGCAGCCTCAGGACTCCTGACCAAGGCCTTCCGCAGGCTGCCGCCTCCTGGTCGGGTTGTTGGTCGAGTTCGTCACCACCGGACGGATCTGGGGTGGTCCATGGGAAAAATGTCCGAGGGCGGTCTCTGAGGAGTCTTTGGATTTTGATGGGTCCTCTGTACAATTGTCCAGGACCTGAGGCTTCAACCGTGATTCAGCCGAAGACCTAACCACTGAGCATGGTAGGGTCTTCTTCAGGGTGTTGCTCTGGTTGCTCTCTGGATCAATGGAAATTCTTTTAGAGCTGGTCCAGAAATGGGCCAAATACCCCCTCACAGAGATCCTGATCGGGATGATTCTCTGGGGATCACCTTCCCTGTGGCAGAGGCTAAACTTGACCCAGTGCTGAAGCTCTGGCAGCACCTAGCTTCCTGCACAGTGCCCTCTAACCACAAGTATGTGGTGGTCCCGAATGGTTCACTTTCTGTTTTTTGTTACCATCCTTCGGCTCAGGGCTTGGTGGCAGACTCCATTTTCCATAAGACGGCTGGTGTTGGGGATGTGGACAGGCCCCCCGACGAGTTCAAGAAGCTTGATCATGCAGCCAAGAAGTTTTACGCAGCCGGCACGGTGGCACAGAGGGTTGAGGCGCTGGATGCCACAACGGCAACCCGGGTTCGGGAATGAGCTTGGGTCATCGGAGGTCGGCGGTGAGGTGGGGAGAGGATGTGAGCGACTGGCGGCTCTCCACCTCGGGAGGTAGGAATAGGTTTCCTCGGAGCTTGGCTGCCCCCTGGTGGACCCCGGAGTGGCTGCGTCGCTCCAAAGAACTGCCGGTGCTAGGCCAAGGGAGGGTTGAAGAGATTGGCACTGGAGCTGTGGTGCGCATGTGTGCCTCCACGCGCATGTGTCGCCACTTCCAGGGTCTCGGGAGTAGGACCAACTCACTGGGGTGAAAACTAAGGAAACATCGGGGGCCACCTAGGATGAAGCCTCCGGACTGGCTCAGGGGATCTGCCAGGGCACGAGTGGTGCCATAAGATCCTGAAAGACCCTGAGACTGGTAGGGTTGGCAGACAAAGATGGTAGCCTGCCGAAGAAGAAGAAATAGAATTGTTAAAAAAAAAAAAAAAAAAAAAGATTTACGCTGCAGCTTCCCTGGGACTCTGTCAGGTGAGTTCCACTTTAATGACCACCAACTCTGGTCACTCCTGGATGGGAGTCTTTGATTGCATCCTACCCCACCATTCCACTGATCAGCAGACAGCGGTTAAGTTGGTGAGGGATGAGGGCCAAGTGCAGGCAAAACACCAGCTTCAAACAGGCTTGGACATTGGTGACTCCTATGCCTGGTCTGTGGCCGCAGCCATTGCAATGTGTCACAGAGCCTGGCTGAGGATTTCCACCTACATGGCGGACACCCTGCATAAATTTGTCGATGTTCCCTTTTTGGGCACCAACTTTTTTGGCCCTGGGGTGGATGGGCACCTTACGAGGACTGAGAAGTCCAATGCCACCCTCGACTCGGTGTCATCTTCCCAGAAGGACCATGTGGGTAAGCGGCCGAAGAAAAAGCCCTTTCAGGTTTGGCCCATTCTGTGTCAGAAGCCCAAGCAACAGGAGCCCAACTGGGTCAATTGCAGGCCTAGTGCCCTAAAACCAAGTTCGTCAGCCAGGTCTCTAAGAAGACCAAGAGTTGGGTTGGCGGGGCCCCTCTGGCAGCTGGTGGTGGTGCCTTCTCCAAGGCTGCCCAGTGATGGGCTGGGGGCTGTCTACCTCCTGCTTGTCCATTCCCTGCCTCACTTCCCCATGGGGGTCAGCTCCGCCATTTCTGGCATGCGTGGTCCACCATCATCTTGGACAGATACATGTTAGAAGTGGTGGGCAGTGGATTGCCTCTCTACTTCAAGGCTGTCTGCCTAACTGAGCCAGTGCCACACGGGAGTCTGTTATGTTGTAGGACATGTTGCACACCCTCAGGGAGGACATCTCTCAGCTCCTAGAGAAAGAAGCCATAGCCTGTATCCTGGACGCCATGGCTGACCAGGGCTTAGTGTACAGGTACTTCCTGGTCCCCAAATAAACGAGGGGTTGGCACAGCATTCTGGACCTACATGATTTCAATCGGTGCCTGAAGAAGTGCAAGTTCCAGATGGTCACTCTGAACCAGATCATTCCATCCCTGGATCAGGGCATGTGGTTCTGCTCTCTGGGCCTCCAGGACGCCTTCTTCCACATTCCAGTCCGTCCATCCCACTGGCGCTACCTTGTGGCTCTGTGTGGGGTTGGGGGTCTTTACAAGTTCCGGGTCATGCCTTTTGGCCTCTCAGTGGCTCCCAGGGTCATCACCAAGTGCATAGCAATGGTGGCAGCATTCCTGTGGCGCCGTGGAGTCTGGATCTGTCCGGACCTGGACTACTGACTGATAGCTGGGTCATCCAGAGAGGCGGTGGAGTGGTTCAGGGACCTAGTCCTCCAGACCCGCAAGGAATTGGGCCTTCTGGTCAATCAGGCCAAGTCCAAACTCAACCCCTCGCAGGTGATCCACTTCATCGGGGAGAGCTAGACTCCCTCCGAGCCAAGGCCTGACTCCCTGTGGACTGAGCATCTGATCTTACATCCTTTGCCCAATCATTTCAGGTTGGGCGCTCGTGCCTTTCCTGGGGCTTTCTTTGGCTGCTTAGGTATATGGCATCCTGCACCAGCGTGGTTAGATGGGTCTATTGGTAGATGTGCCACCTGCAGTGGGAGCTGGTCTGCCAGTGGTCTCCGCATCTAGGTCACCTGGACTAGCTGGTCGTACTGACTCAGCCGATGTGAGATGCCAGCTGGTGGTGGCTTATCCTGGAACATCTCCAGTAAGGAGTCCCATTCATCTGCCCACAGCTGATGGTCACCTTGATGACTGACGCGTTTCTGGTGGGGTGGGGACCACAGGTTCCATGGGTTCTGGACCCCCAGTGAGTCCCGTTACCACATCAGCCTGGCGGAGCTCTGTGCTGTGTGTTTTGCTCTGATGGAATTCGCTTAATTTGTCTGGGGTCAGCTCGTGCAGGTCCAGACGGACAGTACCACGACCATGTACTACCTGAACATTCAGGGCAGAATGCACTCCCTTCAATTGTGCTGTGAGGCTCTCTGCACCTGGACCCTCTTGAGCAGCTTGGATGCCAAGCTCCTGGCGATTTCATGTGGCGGACATCTCCAGCCACCTAACAGACACCCTCAGCCGGCTGGGCGAGGCGTTTCACATGTGGTCCCTGCATCAGGAGGGGGTGAACCACTTATTCTTCCAGTGGGGTACTCCCCTGGTCAACCTGTTTGTCTCCTGGGAGAATGCCAAGCTGAAGCTATTCTGTGTCTGTGTCTCCCCCCCAGTGTGGGACCTGGTGGGGGAATACCTTTGTGAGGCCCCGAATTCCCAGCCTCTTTTATGCCTTCCCTCCTTTTCCCCTTATCCTCGAGGTGTTGGTCAAAGTGCGAAGGGACAAGGTGTGGATGATCTTGATAACCCCGGACTGGCCATGGCAGTTTTGGTACCCAGATCTCCTCAGCCTCAGCAGCAGGCCTCCACGGTGACTTCCTCTTCACCCAGACCTGCTGTCCTGCCACAGGAGGAAGGTTCTGCATCCAGATCTTCAGTCCCTGCACCTGATGGCCTAGTCCTGAGCAGCTAGAATTCCAGGCCTTGGGTCTTTCCAAAGAGTGGAAGCCTTCCGGAAAGAGTCAACCTGCCAGTGCTACGCCTTCAAATGAAAGAGGTTTTCCATTTTGTGCCAGGGCAGGGAGCTAGACCCCCTGCTCTGCCCTTTGGCTAGCATTCTGGAGTAACTTTGGTCTCTCTCTCAGTCGGGCCTATGGTAGACGTCTCTCAAGGTGCACCTGGCAGCCATCTCTACATCCTGGAAGTGGGCTGGTATGCCAACAGTGGCGCAGGAGAAAGTGGTCAGGTGCTTCTTTAAGGGCCTTGACAACCTGTCCCTACTAGCGCGTGAACCACTACCACCTAGGGACTCGCTGCTGGTACTGTCAATGGTCATAGGCAGACCATTCGAGCCGATGTACAAATGTGAGATGTCACACCTGTCATGGAAGACTGCCTTCTTGGTGGCCATCACCTCTGCCAGAAGGATCAGTGAGCTGCAGGCGCTGTCACCCGAAGTTCCTCCTGAAGGTTGTGTTGGAGTTTCACCATTAACAGGTGATCAACCTCCCGGTGTACTTAACCGATCCAACCTTCGAGGCCAAGCACAGGTTCTACATGTTGGACCTGAGGCGAGCACTCGCTTATTACAAGGAGTGAATGGCTGGAGTTCGGGGAGAGGTTCGCCAGCTAATCTACCCTGAAGCTTCACCTGGCAGACCAGCAGCTAAGCGGAGGATTAGCCGGTGGATTGTCACTTGCATCAACCTCTGCTATAGGTTGTCTGGTAGGGAGCCTCCCATAGGGCTTAGGTCTCATTCCACCAGACATACCACTGCCTCAGTGATTGCTTCTAGAAACATCCCTATCCAGGAATCTGCGGGGCTGCTACCTGGAAGTCCACACACACCTTCATCTCCTACTACCTCGACCTTGAGTCACACTGGGATGCTGGTTTTGGGATCTCAGTTCTCCAATCCATGTTCGCCAGATAAGTACATCAAAACACAAGAATGTGTCAGCAGAAGGGGACCGTGTGATCCATCTAGTCTACCCAGATTGCCTACCCCTCCCCCGTTCTGTTCTTCCGAGATGACCACAGTCCTTGTCACATGCTAGCTTAAAAGCAGTGACTGTTTTGGCCTCCACAACATCGGGTGGCATGCTATTCCAAGGGTTCACCCACTCTCTCTCTCTCTCTGTGAAGTAGATGTTACCCCCTGTTACTCTTAAACTTCGCCCCTTCGTTCGTTTGGTCTTGTTTTTGTGAAAGAGGCTTTCTGCTTGTACCTTACTTATTGCCTTTATATATTTGAAGGTTTCTATCATAGCCCCCTGTTTCTCCTTTGCTCTAGGGAGTACATTTGCAGTTGCTGTAGTCTACATTCATATTGCTCCTGGTGCAGTTCCTGTACCATTTTAGTAGCTCTCTTCTGTACAGCCTCCAAGCGGTCTGTCCTTTTTCAGGTGTGGCCTCCAGAACTGAACACAGTACTCAAGATGTGGCTTCACCAAGAACCTGTACAGAGGTAGTATGACCTCTCACTTCCTACTTGTAATGCCTCTGCCAATACATCCAAGGATGCTATCAGCTTCTGTGCCACCTTTTCTCATTGTCTACCCACCTTTAAATCATCGGAAATAAGTAGTCCGAGGTCCCGTTAAAGTTTTGTTTCTGTTTATTGTTTGCCATCGAGTGAGTATGTTTTCCTTGAATTTCAATTGCCAGTCCCTAGACCATGCTTCTAGGCTCTTTAGATCTGCTTCCATATCCGCCGTTCCTTCAGTTGCATCTACCCTGTTGCAGAGCTTTGTGTCATCTGCAAACAGGCATACCTTACCCTGCACGCCATCAACAATGTTGCTGATGAATATAATGAAGAGGATTGGGCCAAGAACAGAGCCTTGAGGCACACCACTGATCATCCTTCCCTCGCTAGACAGTGTTCCATTGACTATGACCCTCTGTGTTCTATTGTGGAGCCAGTTTTGAGCCCACTTGACTATTTTGTGTCCTAACCCGGGGTGCAATAGCTTATTAACTAGTCTTCTGTGGGGGGACAGGGTCAAAAGCCTTGCTGAAATCTAGATAGACTATGTCTGCCACCTCACCCTGGTTCACTATTTTGGAGACCCTGTCAAAGTCTTCGATCATATTCGTTTGACATGACCATCCTGCTGTAAATCCATGCTGTTTAGTATCTAGCAGCCCTGTTTCGGTAAGGAACTTCACTATTCTTTCCTTAAGTAGGGACTCCATAAGTTTCCCTACTACCGAAGTCAGGTTCATTGGCCGGTAGTTTCTGGCCTCCTCCCTGCTTCCACTTTTGTGCAAGGGTACCACTGTGGCCCTTCTCCATCCTGAGGTATTTCCCCACTCTCTAGAGACTGTGTGAATAATTCTGCCAGTGGGCCTGCAATTTCCCATGCTAGCTCCTTCAGAATTCTAGGGTGGATTTCATCTGGGCCCATTGCTTTATTTGCTTTTAATTTGAGAAGCTCTTTTAGGACACCATCTCTTGTAAATGGTCCAGCATCTGCTTCTGTGGTGAGATAAGCGTGTACGCCTTGCCCCGTCCTCCTGGAGAACTGGTAGGAATCTGCCAGAGAGTGGATAGTGCACCATATCCACACCCCTAGAAATGAGGGTTACTCACCTGTAACTGTAGTTCTAGGAGTGGTATATGGTGCACATTCTCACAACTCACCTGACCTCCCCAGGCAAGTGGCACAAGGATCCCTGCTTGCAGTTTGCAAGATCTGACATCATGGGGCGGAGCTGAGGAGTATACCACCTGGGTGGGTGGGAGAAACTTAATGTGAATGTGTCCAGCTGGTTTTAAAGGGGAATGAAGACTGCCAGTGCGTATGTGCACCGTATACCACTCCTAGGACTACGGTTACATATGAGTAACCTTCCTATCCCAGCCTCCTCAGCCCCAGAAGAAAGCGCAGCCGAAAAGTACAAGTGCAAAAAGTGCTCAATGCCACCATCTGAAGCTCTAGCCCTGGGACAGTTTCAGCTGCTCGAGACAAATCTGTCCTCCTCAGTAGGCATACAGATTTAGTCTTTGCCGTATTGGTCCTGGTAAGAACAGATCTGGAGCGTGCCCATGCATGGGAGGGAAGGAGGGGACTAAGGGGTGCAAAGCGAAACACCTTCCTTGGCCGGATAGGCGGTGGCTTCCTCCAGCGCCGCCGCCAACCGTCCAGTGCTGGTCTCCCTTCACTGCCTCCTTGATCTCTCCGGGGTTTCGTGGCCCGGGTGAATACCTTGAAGATGACGGAGACGAGCGGACTGTAGAGCGGTTAGGCCAGTGGGGATAGCCTGAGAGAGTTCGGACCAGGGAGAGAGAACGAGAGTTAACCAAAAAATAAAGTCCTTCCTCAGAAGCTTAAACTTCTGAGGAAGGGCTTGCTGGTTTGTAAGCTACAGCACTTTGTTATTTTTGTTACATCTATGTTGGTCCAATAAAAGGTATCAAATCATTTGCTTCTGGATCTCCCCAGTAGGGGAATTCTTAACACAGTTTTACCATCGATGGGAATGCATCGCAGTGAACAAGTGAGTTCTAAGGATCATCTGAGAGGGGTACTCCCTAGAACTGTTGGAAACTGCACCGGACAGTTCTCCAAGAAGGCAACTCCATTTGTCAGCTCATATGTCAGAGCATCTGGCAGAGGAGATTGTGGGCCTTCTGAGAAATAGGGCAGTGAAAATAGTGCCAGAGTCTGAGCAGAACACAGGGTTGTACTCCCACTACTTCCCGGTACCAAAGAAATTAAGGGGCCTGCGCTCCATTCTCAACCTCATAAATCTGAACAAATAGGTGGATTGAGAAAAATTCTAAATGGTTTCTCTGGGATCTTCTTAACTGAAACATTGGGATTAGCTGGCATCACCGGATGTTCAGGATGCATACCAACACATACTGGTGATGCCCCAACCACCACAAGTACTTCAAGTTTTGCATGAAGGGCAACACTGCAACTTCCGAGACCTACTCTGGGCTTTCTTCAGTCCCGCAAGTCTTTGCAAAGTACTTTACAGTACTCATAGTGCAGCTCAGAAGACTAGAACTCCAAATCTGCTGTAGTTTGACAGCTGGCTAATTTCAAGCCCATCCAAACAAGAGACCGAACAGGCAGTGGCCACTGCTGCTCAGTTCCTATCGTCCTTGGTAGCCCTGCTGAACCCCTAAAGTGTTAACTGGAACACTCTCAGAAACTGCTGTTCATAGGAACTGTTCTGGACATTACCCAGGCTCAGGGCTTCCTCCCAGACAGCAGGCTATGGGCAATCCTACAAATGGCACACTACATCATTGAATGCAAGACTGTGACATCCCACTCAATGCAATGCATGCTGGGCCTGGAAGCCTTCTCATTGTTCACAGCTCTCTAGCAAGGGTGCATATGAAGACATTTTGGTGGATGCTCAGTACCCAGTGGCTACAGGGACTGCACCCTTGAAACTATCCTATTCAGGTGACTAAATCCCTGGTGATGTCCCTGATGTGGTGAGCAGTCAAGGAGAAATTCTTCCAGGGTGTCTCCTCCTTCCCTTCGGAGCAAGAGGTGATTCTCAACCATGGATGACTCCCTGCTGGGGCAGGGAGATGACTTCCAGGGTCTCCAGATACATGGTGTCTGGAAGTCGTCTGAAACGCATCTCAATGTAAAAGTGTTTACGGCAAATGCAGTTCTGTATGGTCTGAAAGTCCCAGTGGATTTGGCCAGTTGAAAGACAGTTCTCCTGCAGACATACAAGTCTTTCATGTACTATATCGGTAGGCAAGGAGGAGCACACTCTTACCTTCTTTGCAGGGAGAGTGTTGAAATAGTGTCTAGAACAGGAGATCTTACTTCGAGATACAGTTCTTGCAGCAGGTTACACCACTGGGACTGAAGCTGGCAGGCAACCGGACCCCACGGAAAAATTTTAGCTAGCTACATCCAGCGGGGGACTGCTCCCTATGTCGGCCCTGCCCCCACGTTCCCTGCGTCATAAAAGGGGCGGTCCTCCAGCATCCCTCAGTTCTTTTCCCACCATCGACTCACAAGCATCGACTCCACAGATGCCTTCAGCTAACGAATGATGCCATCACTTGAGTATCATAATTTAATTTCTTTTATTCGAAAAGTTCAGTTTATTTTTCTGAATGTCATCTTCCCCGATGTCATCCATTGAAAGGCACTCATCAAAGTGTGCTTGCGGCAAACAAATTCCTTTTAAGGACAAGCAACACGGCCTGTGTCAGGTGCTCAGGCTCGAAGCGCGACACCAAGGCCTGTCCCATTTGCCAAATCTTTAATGATTGTACGAGGATGCACCGCCAAAAAGTTTTAGAGACCTTTCTCCTTTAGAAAAAATGAGCAGCAGTGCAAAAAAGTACTTCCTCCAGGGAAGGATCCTCCCATAAGTTGGGGAAGCATAAAGAAAAATGGATGGAAAGGGAGAAAGAGCGCTTTCCATCCACACGGACATCCGACTCCAGGGGGAGTTCAGATTCGACAACCCGCTCCAACAGGTCTCCGACAAAGACCCAGCATCTTCCGACCAAGGTCCAGATTTCGGGTGGCTCTGGCTCTGCATCCACCCTCCAGCTCCTAAAATTCTTGCCTCAGGTCCATACTTCCAGCTGGCCTTCGAGCTCCACAGGCCGATCTGCTTCTACAGATCGCCCAGTCAAGGTGCACTCCAGGTTGGCCTCTGCCACAGGCCCTGGCTCCCTAGACCGGCGCTGGGATTCCAACCAATGGAGGTCGGCCTCCCAACCCCCCAGAAGTGTCTCGGGGTGTCTGCTAAACGGACCTCAGAACTAATGTCCATTAAGCGGACCTTGGACCCTAAACGGACGTCAGACCAGACGTCCACCAAACGGTCCAAGGACCACAGTCCACCAGCCGAGGTACAATCCCAGAGAAGGGACGACCAGACGTTGGCCCATCCAGATGTACAGATGAAGAGGGTACCAACACCGGGGTCAAACACCTAAGTGATGAGCAGATGTCAGGAAGCAGGGAAGATACAGACCTCCCACACAACCCGATGCCCAAGGACCAGGCGACGGGTGTGTCGGGCCTGAACCGTCAGACACTGGGAATGGTCAGCCGCCTTCAATAGAGACTGGTTGTACCTTGGGCCACACGTCTAGGCAGGCGCCAGGTCAGACTTCGGGCTTTAACATTTCAGAGGTCAAAGAATTATTTTTCTGCTGGTGGGAAACCATCTGGAAGGATGTGGTTATCAGCAAACCGATTCTGGAGGATCAGCCCCCACTGATGACCCCCCAAAAGAAAAAAGCCTGACCAGACCACCCCCTAGAGAAGAAAGTCCTAAGCCTAGGGGCCATTCCAAGGAAAAGAAGTGACCGAGGTCTCCATCACAGACCACTTCCTGCTCACCAAGTATGCACAGGTCCAAGAAGCACCGCAGGGGTCAGATTCCTCTTCCTCTGACGAATCTCATGTGTCCTCTTATGTGTCCTCCAGATCAGGCTCTCCTTTCAGCATCCCTTCACCAGATCCAAGGGATTTGCCTAGGTCCCCCCCCCCCAGATGACCCAACGTTTGTGGATATAATGAGTCATATCCAAGATAACATGGGGTGGGATACAGAAGATTTAGATCCTGAGAAGCGCCGCCGCAAGTATCTAAAGGATCCCAAACCAGTGGTGGTCCCGCCATTAGTCGATCCCTTCAAGGATGTGACCGAGGCTTGTTGGAAGCACTCCTGCACTTCCCCAGCAGTCCCTAAAAAGGCGGATCGGCTAGATCAGTCTTCCTTGGAGGACCCTTATTTGGGAGAGCACCCAGTGGTAGATTCTGTGGTGATCACTGCCACACACGATAGGTCACAGAGGCCACAACATCTGAGCACCCAGCCCCCCGGACTGGGAGTCAAAACAGCTTGACTTCATGGGGAGGAAAATGTACACCTCAGCCACATATTCCATCTGTTCATTAAACTTCATGACCCACATGGTCCAATTTCAAAATGTCCTGTGGGAACAAGGCCTAGATTTGGTCAAAAACCTTCCGGATGGAGACCAAAAGGAAGAGCTTACAAAGCTTCTCTGGACAGGCTCTGATGTGGGCACACAGGTGCTCAGAGCAGCATATAACTCTACGGATTCAGCTGCAAGAAGTGCAACATCAGGCGTGTGTCTAAGACGGCACTCCTGGTTGAGGGTATCAGGTTTTACACTGGACGTCCAGAAGGGCATACTAGACATCCCTTTCAAAGGCTCAGTTCTTTTTGGGGAGGAATCCAAAAAGATAACAAAATTACAAGATGCTGGAAAGGTGGCTTGGACCATACAAGCCATGTACAGACCAAAGCCGAATCCATTTCGGAGGCAGCAGAACCGTTTCAGAGGAAAACAGGGACAGCAGCCTCGATTCGGACAACAGCTGAAAGGAGGCTTTGGCCGTAAGGACCTCTCTCGAGCTGTAGGAAGAGCAGGTGCAAGGAACACACAATCCCCTCAGGCTAACCTCCCCCCTCACTGCCTGACTCGCTGATGTATCCTTCTCTCCCTCCAGCCCAGGGGGAAGAGGCAGTCGGGGGTTATTTCTCCAAACTCATACCAGGGTGGCAGCAGATTATTTACGATCAGTGGGTTCTTCCACCTCATTCAAAGAGGGCACTCTATAGAATTCACCGGGCAACCACCGTCCAGACCACTGCTTCTCTCCAGATATTCAAAATGGCATGCAACGCTGATCCGGGAAGAGATGCAGGCCCTTCTAGTAAAAGAGGCCATAGGGTCAGTCCCATGGATCCAGAGAGGAAAGGAGTACTATTACCACTTCTTTTTAGTACCCCAAAACACCGGGGATTTACGCCCAATACTGGACCTCAGCGATCTAAACACCTTCGTGGTGTACAAACACTTCAGGATGGTCACCTTACCAGGCTTGATCCCGATGTTATGCCAGGGAACTTGGCTCGCATCACTGGTTATGCAGGACACATATCTCCATATTCCGATCACATGACACCACAGAAGATGCCTGCGATTCAAGTTCCAGGGTCAGCACTTTAAATTCCGGGCACTACCCTTCGGGCTGTCATCAGCTGTGAGGGTCTTCACCATGTGCCTAGTGGTAGTAGCCACGGTCGTAAGGAGAAGGGGCCACTGTGTCTTTCCTTATCTGGACAATTGGCTACTGACCACATTGTCCAAGGAAGGCTTGCTTCAGGCACTAAAGGACACCTTTTTATTATTCAGAGACCTAGGTGTCACTATCAACCTGCTAAAGTCAACCCTCACACCCTGCCAAAGGCTGCAGTTCATCAGGGCAGTGCTGGACACCAAGAAAGGAAGGGTCTTCCTGCCAAATGACAGGGCAGGATGCCTAAGAAACCTAACAAGACATATCTTAGGACAGAGACAGGTCTCAGCACAGACCATGTTATGCCTTCTGGGCCACATGGCAGCTGCAATAGCCACGGTTCCACTGTCTCACCTTCACAAGCGAACCATTCAGTGGACACTCAGAGTCCAGTTGGACCAACACCAGGACGGCTCCGACCAAATGGTCTCAGTCTCCAACTCTGTTCACTGAGTGGTGCAGTGGTGGCTAGTTTAGGAACACCTCGCAGTGGGAGTCCCATTCCAGTCACTCACTCCAGCAGCGACTCTGACCACGGACGTGTCAGGATCAGGCTGGGGCGCTCATCTGGGTGAGAAAAGGACCTAAGGTTTATGGTCCGGAACAGAAGGTCCCCTCCACATAAACATCCTGGAAGTAGGGCGGTTGTTTACGCCCTGCAAGCGTTAAGACCAGTACTTTTCCCCAGGGCAGCTACTGATTCAAACAGACAATATGTCAGTAGTGTGCTATATAAACAAACAAGGGGGCACCCATTCATAGATACTAGCTCTGCCGAGAGGCAATGAGGGTATTGTATTGGACAATAGAACACCACAGCACACTGCCTGCAGTTCACAGTCCTGAGTTGCAGAACACGCTGGCTGATCTACTCAGCAGATCCAGATCCAGATCCAACGCACACGAATGGGAGCTGCTGCAACAGGTGGCAGAATCCCTGTTCACAAAATGGGGAATGCCAGAACTAGACCGATTTTCCTCCCCATACAGTGCAAAACTGCCCAATTTCTGCTCGCTAGATCCAGGGCCTGGTGTTTTCTGGTGAGGCATTGTCCCTCTCTTGGACAGGTAGATTCTATATGTCCCCCCGTTGATCCAGAGAGTCCTGCTCAAGCTAGAGTACGAAGGAGCAATCATGATTTTAGTGGCCCCATATTGGCCCAAGCGGATGGTTTTCCCTTACTCCAACAACTAGCGAAGCGAGCCACCGTTTCTCTTCCACTCAGCTCGTCTTACTATTGCAAGACAGCGGGTCACTGGTTGAGCCAACTTGCAATCCCTATATCTGCACACCTGGCTCCTGAGGACTTAGCGATATCTCGCCGTGGGGTCTCAGAGTGGTAAGTATCCTAGTAGCTGTGAGAAAACCCTCTACTAGAGCCACATATGCCATGAAATGATGCAGGTTCTACCTTTGGTCCTCGGCTCGTAACCTGGACCCTCTAACTTGCCTGGTGAAATCAGTACTAGAGTACCTTCTTTTTTTGTCAGACGCTGAGCTGAGCTATTCCTCAATAAAGGTGCACCTTTCAGCACTATCTGCTTACCATGCACCTTTCGGTGATAAATCCTTGGCTCATCTTGACCCGTCACGCACTTTGTTGCGTGGCATCCTTCACTTAAAACCTTCCATAGCCGGCTTGTCGGCGCAGCGGTTGGATTTCTGCTTGCGATACCGGCGACCTGGGTTCCGGAACGGACTCGGGTCGCTGGAGAGTCGGTCGGAGGAGAAGGCTTGAGCGCCCTGCGACTGCTCGCCCCGGGGAAGGAGGGGATGCGCTCACTGTCTCGCTCCTCCTGGCGGAGGCCGGAAGGGTGACAGTCCAAGCAAGCCCTACTGCACACAGGGCATGGTGGACGTCTGCATTCACCTAGACATCTGTGGCACACCATGCCCCCGAGAAAAGCGGAAACTCGTCTCCCTGGTCGGCCCAATGATGGCTGTCGGCTGCTGCCGACTCGAGTGCTTTGGCGCCCCGGAATTCATCTCAGCAGTGCCCGGGGACTGATCATAGAGCACGCTGGTTGCCCCTCCTGGTGCCTTCCTCCTCGGAGGAGAGGGACCCATCCGGTGAGAGGGATACACTGGGCCACCCCTGAATGGCTGCGATGTGAGGTAAGTGGAAGGTGGTCAGGGCGAGGGGGTCGGGGGGTCCTTGAGCAGCCAGAAGGAGAGGCAGACCAGAGGAGCAAAAATAAAACCTTCCGTTAGGGACCCAATTCCTCCTTGGGATCTGCTATTCATTTTAGAGCAGCTAACACTACCACCTTTTGAACCAGCCGCGGATTGCAAGCTACGCCTTCTGTCTTGGAAGACGTTATTTTTAGTTGCAGTCACCTCTGCAAGAAGAATTTCCAAGCTCCAGGCACTCATGTGCAAAGAGCCGTATTTGATTTTTCACAAGGACAGGGTATCCTTAAGATCAAGCCCTAAGTTTCTTCCCAAAGTAGTGTCCGAGCTTACTCTCAATCAGGACATTGATCTCCCAGTCTATTTCCCAGAGTATTCCAATAGAGGAGAGGCTCTCCTGCACACTTTGGATGTGCACAGGATACGCCGATACTTTCTGACCAGGACCAAGGGGCACCGACAGATCAGTTGTTTGTTTCTTTTACCCAAAGGATGTTAGGAGCGCCAGTTTCAAACAACATGAAGTCTTGCTATATTCTGACATATGCAGTTAGCCCCAGCACTTGAACTGCTCCAAGAGGAAAGAGTTAACTCTGTGCAGGAAGCATAGAACATTGAGCTCGAGCTCGGTTTCAAACCTCGCTGTCTGCAGCACTTCAAAGTGTAACCGTCAGATTTTTTACTCCGCTTAACTGAACAGTCGCTCCCGAGATTACTCCTTCGCTACAGTCGGTTCGGTTTAGAATCTGTCAGTTTTATCACCGATTTTCTTGCTTTTTTTTGCTTCATATCCCTGTCTGCAGTACAGTAAGTGTTGTAGGTAGTGGATTATAGGGTAGAATTGAGTATTTTATTGTGTTTCAGTGTGGAAATTGTAAAACCTGTTGATCAGTCCGGTTAGGAACCGATTGTGTTAGGGTTTTATCTGTTTTTATTTCTGTAGTGTGAGGTACCGGTTCCTATCGGTTTCAAAAAAATGCAATTTTACACGTTTTTTCCACGACCCGTAAAACAGTTGGGAACTGATAGGGGGTTTTTAACTGGCTAAATAGCTGTAAAAGGTAAGTTGTAGCCTGGCCATGTCTGAGAAACCCAAGAAAAAAACGGATCCACTGGGTTTCAACACTGTGATGAGTATGGGGATGCCTTTGCTAAGCAGACCCTCACACCATTTGTGTTTATTGTATGGGGTTTGACCACCTCGATTCAGACTGCCAAATCTGCACGAATTTTCCAAAGGCCACCCTGGAAAAGAGGTTGGGTTGGCTCAGAGAAAAGGAGGCCGAGAAGTCCTCTAATCTGGATGGCTAGACTGGTTCGGTTCCTACTGAACCTGAATGAGTGCCCACTGACCTGGGCGATGCTCCTTCGGGCCAATGGAAATCCGACCCTGAGGGGTCGATTCCATCGAAGCATAGAAGGAAGTCGTCCGGTTCGGATCCAGAACCACATCCTCCAACTACCGAAGAAATAGCCAGGGCAATAAGTATTGTGGAATCGATCCGTCCGGTTCCATCCGATCCAGTGCCTCTCGGTAGGCGCTCAGTTCAGTTGGTTCCCCCGGTTCCGGATTATGTGCTGGATGAATTTTACGAACCGGAGTGGGAGGGGGAGGAAGAAGACGATGATGATGATGATGGTGATGGTGATGAAGGTCTGAATGAGCCAATTGAACCAGACATCTCCCCAGACAGACCTTCTAATATTTCCCCTCCCAGGCTTTCTGAGTCCCCATCCCTCTTCTTGTTCTACATGAAAGTGGCTGAAACCCTCCAGCTTCCCTTGGTTGAAGCTGCTGAGGAACAAGAGGAGCCTGATTTCGTGGAAATGATGGACATCCCAGAGTCCAAGAGGTTGTCTCTTCCGCTCCATAAATATTTTGGGAAACAGACACAGAAAGTTCTTCAAACCCCACATTCTTTACTTCCTGTAGATAAAAGAATGGACAGGAGGTATATGCTTTCAGGCTCAGGTACAGAGTTCTTGTTCCACCAATGCAGCTATGTTGGGGTACTGCAGGCTGCAGTCTGTGACAAGGCTAACATGTCTTTGGCTTCACATACCCCAGATAAAGACTCTAGGAAGGTGGATGCTATGGCCAAAAAGCAGTACTTGGCTTCCTCCTTGGGACTCAGGTAGGCAAATTATATGGCCTACACAGCCAGATACCAGAAGTCTAGCTGGGATACTGTTCTAGAGCTGGCTAAACAGGCCTTTCCCCAGCTAACCATAGAGCTGGAGGAGGTGGCTGCTGATGGGATTGAGGCATCCAAAATTCAATTTCATGCTGCTGTGGACTCAAATGATGTGGCATCATGAGTCATGGCTACATCTGTTTCTCTTTGGAGGTTTGCTTGGCTCAGATGTACTAGCCTCTCACAGGACACCCAGGCTAAGGCCATGGATTTTCCTGTGGTGGGTAATTCTCTGATTGTGGAGCAGACAGAGAATTGCATGAAGAAAATGTATGAGTACCAGGCCACCTACAGGAGTGCGTAGGCCAAGGAAAGACAGGCAACTCCTAGGGACAGGGGTAGGCCTTTTCACAGGCCTTTCTACCAGGCACAGGCCTCCTCTCCTTTCCCACAGAGGGGGTTCTTCAGAGGGAGAGGCAGAAGGGGGATGAGCAGGGCTGCATCCTCCTCTCAGTCCAAGGCTCCTGCTAAGCAGACACCCTGATGTGTCAGCCCGGGTCGACTCCCCAATCCCAGTAGGAGGCAGGGTGGCTTACTACTTCCAGGCCTGGAAGTCTGTTACCTCAGACAGGTGGGTCCTGGAGGTAGTAAGTCAGGGATTGGCTCTCAGTTTTGCAAAATTGAGGGCCAAGTCCTTTCCACCTACAAACCTTTCCGAGACCACTGCTCTAGAAGCAGTGGTTTCCTCTCTACTAACCCTCAGGGCTGTAGAGAGAGAGTTCCTACTCAGCATAGGGGCAAGGGTCTGTATTCCAGATATTTCCTTACCCCAAAAAAGACGGGAGTGGCGGCCCATCCTAGACCGAGGATACCTACACAAGCACATCTTAAAACCAAAATTCAAAATGGTGACTCTGGCAGTAATTCTTCCGTCTCTAAGGCCAGGGGATTGGCTGGCTTCCCTGGACCTCAAGGATACTTACTTTCACATCCCAATCAGGTGCTCCCACAGAAAGTACCTCAGGTTTGAATTGCCTTCAGGCCATTATCAGTTCAGAGCAATGCCCTTTGGTCTAACATCAGTTCCAAGGGTGTTCACAAAATGCCTAGCAGTAGTAGTGGCCTTTCTCAAGAGACAGTGTATCTCCATTTTCCATACCTGGATGACTGGCTCATCGTGGGGCAGTCTCCAGACCAAGACAAGCCAGACCTACAAGTGACACAACAGTGGCTCACTTCTTTAGGGTTCCTTCTCCATCTGCCAACGTCAGTTCTCGAACCAGTACAACTCCTCACCTTCATAGGTGTAGAGTTGGATACTGTGCAGGCAAAGGCTTTTCTTCCCTTGGCAAGGGTGAAGGCCCTTACAGATCTTGCCTCCTCTTTCTGCCTTCTGGTGTCTCGACCAGCAAGACATCTTCTTCAGCTCCTGGGCCACATGGCAGCTTCCACTGCGGTGGTACAGGGAGCCAGATTTCAAATGAGGGACATTCAATTCCATCTGAGGTCCTTCTGGTCTTAGAAAAAAGATCCTCTAACCAAATTGATTCCAGTGACTCAAACTCTGGTCCAAGCTCTCCAGTGGTGGCTGGATTAGGACAATCTCAGACAAGGAGTCCCATTCATCAGTCAGACTCATTCAGTGGTACTAACCACAGATGCTTCTCACCTGGGCTGGGGAGCCCACCTGGGAGCTCTCACAGCATAATGTGTCTGGTCTCCTCAGGAGACTGTACTTCATATCAGTCTTCTGGAACTTGGGGCAGTATTCCTGGCTCTCCAAACTTTCTCGGACTCAGTGAGGAACAAAGTGGTTCAGGTCAGGACAGACAACACCGCCACCATGTGGTACATCAGCAAGCAGGGGAGGCACTTTGTCTATGGCCTTGTGCATGGAAGCCATGAAAATATGTTCTCTGACTTATGCCCTGCAAGCATCCCTAGTGGCAGTCCATCTACCGGGGAAGGACAATGTGCTAGCAGATGCCCTGAGCTGGATCTCTCAGGGCCATCACGAATGGGCCCTGGACCCCTTCATATCGAAAGTAGTCTTCTCCAGGTGGGGCACTCCAGAGATAGATCTCTTTGCAGCCCCAGGCAATCATCATCTGCCTCTCTTCTGTTGCGGTCCTCCAGTCATGGTCACAGTTCCCCTGGACGCTCTTGTTCTGGATTTGGGGGGGGGGGGAGGCAAATTCCTTTATGCCTTTCCTTCTTTTCCCCTGCTGTTCTAGGTCCTGGTCAAGATCAGGTCACAACCATGCATGGTGATCCTGATTGCACCAGACTGGGCCAGACAGCCTTGGTATCCCCTGTTCATGTCCCAAGCAGTCCATCTTCCCCCTATCTCTTCCCAAGAGGCACAACCTTTTAACCTCCTCTCAGGGAAGAATCTGGTACCCCAATCTTCAGTCTCTCAACCTAAAGGCTTGGCTCTTGAAGAGTTAGAGTATGCATGACTGCACCTGTCTCAAGGGGTGCAGGATATTCTCAAAGCCTCTCGAAAACCTGCCACCAGAAAAACTTAAAATTCCAAATGGAAGAGATTCAGCATTTGGTGTTTCAGTAAGGCTGTCTTACCGGATACTGCTGATCTGGCTACAGTCCTGGATTACATGGTTCATCTTAATGGCCTAAGCCTCAGGCCAGCCACTTTAAAAGTTCATTTAGCAGCTCTATCTGCATTCCTGTCAGCAGGGAAGGCTCCCTCTCTGGCATCTCATCCTGTCTTCTGTAAATTCTTTAAAGGTTTGGTTCATACCAACCCTCCCTTTAGGGATCCTACTCCTGCTTGGGATCTTAATGTTTGCATTGCTCAGCTCATGCAACCCCCTTTTGAGCCCTTGGCTTCAGCTGAACTCAAGTATTTGACTTGGAAAACTGTGTTCCTGGTAGCTATCGCTTCTGCCAGGTGTATTAGTGAATTGCAAGCTCTGTCAGTGGAGCCAGATTTTATCTCATTCCATAGAGATAAGGTGGTCCTTAGAACCAATAGGAGGTTCTTACCCAAAGTGGTCTCAGATTTTCATCCGAACCAGTCCATGTCTCTTCCTGTGTTCTTCACTGATGATTCTTCTCCAGGAGAAAGATTACATAGTTTGGATGTTAAGAGGGCACTTAGTTACTACATTGAGCATACTAAGGCACTTGGGTATGGATGTCCCCAGTTGTTTCTACCAAGAGAACTGTTGCCAGGTGGATTGTCTCTTGTATTCAGTTCTGCTATGAAAAGTTAGGCAAAATACCCCCCTCAGGCCTGAGGGCTCATTCGACTAGGGGTACAGCTGCTTCCCTGGCTGCTGCCAGGGATATACCTTTACTAGAGATATGCAAAACAGCCACCTGGAAAACTGTCCATACTTTCACCAAGCACTACTCTCTGGATATCCAGGCTAGGAGTGATGCTGGTTTGGAACAGCAGTACTGGAGCCTAGTCCCAAAATAGGTTTAGTACCCCCCTCCATGGCGGTGCTGCTTGGTAGTCTGCATATGTCAGAATACAGCAAGACTTCATGTTGTTTGAAGAAAAAATTACTCACCTTAGTAATTGTGTTTCTTCTAATGGAGTCTTGCTGTATTCTGACCTCCCTTCCTGCCTCCCCTCTCAGTACCTGTTTTTGGGAAGTGGGCTGGCAGGTACAGTGTTGCACCTCAGGGGTATACTTGGTACTCCTCCTTTCTATAAGGGGGAAGTGGGTTATTGTTAAGTTGTTTTTGATAGCTGTATGTTGGTTCCCTACCTGGTTATTATTTTGGGTTCTTGACTTGAGTCTTTTGGGGAACCAAAAATGTGTTGCCTGTTGGCTGTGTTCTTTTACAATTTCCACTTTAAGAATTGTAGTTAGTTAGTAATAGCTTGTAAGAATCTGACAGTTACTCTTTGAAGTGCTGCAGGCAGAGGTTTGAAACCGAGCTCAAGCGCAACATTCTATGCTTCCTGCATAGAGTTAAGTCATTCCTCTCCAGAGCAGTTCAAGTGCTGGGGCTAACTGCATATGTCAGAATACAGCAAGACTCTATTAGAAGAAACACAATTACTAAAGTGAGTAATTTTTTCTTCGAAGTAGTCTCTCTCAAAATGGCTGGTAGATGCTGTCCCGGTGGCGCTGAGGGTTGGTGCGGATGCCTCGCACCACTGGCGACCCTGGTTGGGAACGGAATCTGGTCGCCAGGGACTGGCAGGGGAGAGGAAGGATTGAGCATCCTACGACTGCTGTCCTTCCTCTGGGGTGGATGGGTGTAATGCATTGCACTGCAGTGGCGACTGGCAGAGGCCAGCCATACTACAGTTGTGTGCCTAAAGGGAGGAGGGGAGCGCGGTGGGAGTCAACAAGGACGTGTATCCAATGCCATTGCATGTCTGGCTCCCAAGGGAGAAAAGATAATGGTGGAAAATAGCGGGCCAATCTCGGTGGCTGATGGCCGAGCCCTGCCACCCCGGACAAGAGAGAGGCTCCTAACCAGAGTGCGGAGCGATAATGGTTGGCCCTGTGTGTGCGAGCGTGTGGGTTCGCGCGCAGAACCTGGTCCGGGGATGCGGTTGTCAGCAGCTGGAGATCACATGGGCGAAAAATAGAAGTAAAATAAAAAAAAAAAAAATAGTGGCTGGTAAACTGTATTGTTTTCTGTTACCAGAACCGGAACAAACCCTTACCAGAATTGGTAAAGGGTCACTCTACAAGGGGAATGGCGATATCCTTTGCCTCCCTAAAGAATGTCTCAGCCTCTTCCATCTGTGCAGCAGTTACTTGGAGTACTTTGCACATCTTTATCAGACATTACAGTTTGGACATAGCCTCCAGGTGCAGAGCGGGCTTTGGCCTTGCAGTCCTTTAGGGGCTCTTTTCATGAGGGATTCTCTCTCGCCCTTTTCCTGTCCTCCTCCCATTTTCTAGGGGCTAACACACACTGCTCGGGACTCGGTCCTAATGGTGTAACCTGTTGCAAGAGCTGTATCTCAAAGTAAGATAGTACGGTTACATAAGAACTTACCGTAACAGTAGATCTTCGAGAACAGCTCTTGCAGCAGTTACTTTTCCACCCACCTTCCCCTCAGGAGGTCAGATGCATTGCTTACTATATATTGGTCTTTTTTTGGAAGTGGATCCTTGGTCACCCATCAGAATTACAGTGCTATGCCGGAGTCTCTGGCGGGAGAACTGATGGATGCTGGGGGACTGCCCCATTTATGATGCAGTTAATGTCAGGGGTTGGGCGTCGTCAGAGGCAATCCCCCGCTGGATGTAGCTAGCTAGAATTTTTCCACTGGGTCCTGCTGCATGCCGGCTTCAGTCCTAATGGTGTAGCTTGCTGCAGGAGCTGTTCTTGAAGATATACTGTTACGGTAAGTTCTTACGTAACTGTACTATCCTGCTCCAGGCAGTCTGTGAGCCAGGAGTCCAGAACACTCTGGCAGACGAGTTAAGTCGAACAGAGGCAGATCCTCATGAGTGGTCACTAGCACAAACGTGAGATCACTATTCGATGAGTAGGGTACCCCAAATGTGGACCTTTTTGTGTCCCCACTAAACGCAAAACTGCCTTGAGTTTGCTCTGGAAATCCAAGACATGTTGTTTTCTGTCAGGATGCACTCAGTCTGTCATGGCAAATGTGTTTCTGTATGTATCCCTCCCCCTCTTCTCCCATCCCTGTCATCCAAGAGTGTTGTTCAAATTAGAGGTACACGGGGGCAGGATTATCCTGGTGGCCCCTTGCTGGCCCTGGCAGATATGATTTCCTCAATTTCCTCTGTTGAATGGACCTTCAGTCAGCAAACCAAGGATTCTGTCTCTTGGGATCTACTTGCTGACCTAGGGTCAGCTAGTCCATTGTAACCTGCACTTCCTTCACCTTCAGGCCTGGCTCCTGAAGAGGAGAACATGAACAAGTTTAAAGTATCGCAGAGGGTCTCTGAAATACTTTTGGCTTTGTGTAAACCTTCCACCAGGAAGACATACTATACACAGTCAATTATAAAATATTTACCATCTGGTGTTCCAGAACCCCTGTGGACCCTTTCAGGTGTCCACCTGAAATGGTTTTGGAGTAGTTGCTGCACCTTTCTGATGCTGGCCTGCAGTATTCCATACTTAAAGTCCACTTGTGTACTATACCAGTATACCAGAAATCTGTAGGTTCCTGCTTTTTTGCACAGTGGCCACTGATTAAGAGGTTCCTCAGTGGTGGTCTGCACACAAGGTTTCCCATTAGGAATCACAGTTTGGTCAGAGAGCCTCTAGATACTGTTTTCACTAAAATAAGGTAGCACTTTGCACACACACCAAGTTTTTACCTAAGGCTGTGTCGGACTTCCATCTTAATCAGGCCATATCCCTGCCTACCTGCCTACTTTGTTTACTTCCAAAATGAGGGAGAAAGGACTCTCCACTCACTGGATGTTAAGAGGGTCCTTTGGTTTTAGCTGGGCAGAACCAAGGACTTCCAGCAATCCAAACAGCTCTTTGTCTTCTTCGACCCTATTCGAATGGGATACCCTGTTACAATCAAGTGCATTTCAGCCTGGATTGTTATTTGCCTGCACCACCGCTGTGTCATGGCCCAGGTTAAACTGGAGCACAAGGTACATGCCCACTCCACCAGAGTGATTGCCACTTCCCTGGCATACACTCTGTGCCTTCTGGAGAAATTTGCAGAGCTGCAGCTTGGAGCACAGTACACACCTTTACCAAGCACTGTACCCTGGATGTCCTTGCCAGGCAGCATGCCACCTTTGGTAGGCTGAATGGATAACTATCTTGAGTATGCCACTTCCCTGGCATACACTCTGTGCCTACTGGAGAAATTTGCAGAGCTGCGGCTTGGAGCACAGTACACACCTTTACCAAGCACTATGCCCTGGATGTCCTTGCCAGGCAGCATGCCACCTTTGGTAGGCTGAATGGATAACTATCTTGAGTGAGCCCTGAGCTCCAGCCACGCTAGTCTTGGGGACTTTCTCTAAGCTTAGTATTCTGACCCATTAGTGGAATTTATTGAGAAGATTGAGTCTTGCAAGATATGAAAGTTGAGTGCTTATTGCAAATGTTGATCTTCTCCATAGATTACAGGCCCATCCACCATCTATTGGACTTACTCTGTTATTATTGTGTTATGGTCTGAACCCTTTTCTAATTGGTTTGGGCTGTGAAGACACTGCTCTGTTGGGTTTAGTGGCCCTTTTTACTGCGGCCACCAGGGATATCTTTTGCTGTTAGGTTAAGTGCATAAATTACTATTTAGGTTCGTGCTGCTCACCTTCGTGGTAAAAAAGGTACTGAGGTGGTTGGGAGCTGGCACTGCTGTGTACCAGCTGGTTCATTCTGTAACACGTGCATGGCCTACTGCTCCGCCAGCCCTCTATAAAACGTCTGGCTTGCTAGGTTCTAGCACCTCCAGCACTAATTCATTATTAGTAATTTATGGAGAATATATTCAGGAAGATTACCAGTCATGATAGGCATGTAACTTCCATTTTAAGGGCAATCTGCAAATAATCCGGCCTTTAATCCATCTATCTCTGTCCCTCTTTGTCTCTTCCCCAAGGTGGTGGGAGAGAGTGCCTAATGATAGTTTAAGTAGTGGGACCCCTCCCCAGGTGAGAGAGGTGAAGCTCTGTGTCATCACACAGACATACCAGTGTGTGCTTGTGCATTGACTGGGTATGTTATCATCATCTGGGGGAAGATGGGTCTAAAGCAGCAGTGCAATAGAAAATATTTTTTACAAAAAAATTGTTCTAGATACAGTTAATAAAAATACTGGCATAACTCTCAAATGTACTTATCTAGGTACCTCTATGCTGTGCATTGTGAGTGTTTTATTTTATTTGTGCAATGCTAGCCCTTACCAGGTCTACAATACCATTTCTAAGCCAAATTCATTTATCTAAAATTTGATAACCAGGAAATGCACCCTGAGTAGAGGCTCGTTTCCAGGTGTAATCCGGGGAGGAAGAAAATGGATATAAATAAAGGGAGACAAAATACATACAATATGACACTTATACAAAATACAATTTGTGAGAACAGTTTGCATAAATTTGGTTAAATGAAGAAGAGCAGCAAAGCTGATGATAGTGTAGGTTTGCATAAATTCGGCTAAATAGACAAAAGCAGCAAAACTAAATAATGCTTAGCATCACACAAGCAAATACAAGCCATTTACTTGCTAGTACAGGAGCATGGGGATGAGGAGGCTGGGAGGTTGAGGAGCAGCAGCAAGTAGCACTGGGCATGTGTGGGTCTGTACAGGCACTCAGGGGCATGGAATGAAGGGGTGAGATGAATGGAAGAGGAGAGTTGATTCCAGAGGGAAGGGAGACAATAGGAGAAAGCTGACTGGCCAGCAGAAGAGCAGGGCTAGGAGATGGTGAAGGAACGGGAGTGTTAACTGGAGTGCAGAGAGTAAGAGGTGGGCGTAGTGGGGGAAACAAGGGAGGACAGATTGGATGGGAGGGTCCCAAACCAGTATTTTGAAATAAGGGCTAGACTGTGGGCCATGCGCCTTTATGGTGGTGGGGGAATGGAGAGAGATGGTAGTGATGTGTGCGAAAAGGAGAGTTTGTGGCAAATTGACAAAAAGCATTAAATAGAACGTCAGGTTTAGCAAGGGATGTAGCAGGAGCAGAGCCATAGACAGTGTCAGCATTATCGAATACTGGGAGAATCATTTTTGTTACCATATCATCGCAAACAGGGAGGGAGAGGCAGTGCTTATTACCATATAGTGCTCCTAGCCTGGGGCGAAGTTTGGAATGAATAACATCTATATGGGTTGAGAAGTCAAGATTAAAGTCCAGCCAAACCCCAAGGTATTGAACGTAGGGACCACATTTTTTTTTGGAGGGGGTACCTTCTAGGGAGGTGAAAACTGGCGGTGTGGGGGGCTTGGCCAGTTTTTGCCTGGTGCCAAAGGTCATTGAGACAGTTTTTGTTGTATTAACTCTGAGTTGGTAAGCATGAAACCAGTTAAGTACATCATGGAAGTCTTCCTGGGGAGGGGCCAGGACATCAGATGTGGATGGCGCAAGAGGTGTAGATTACCATATCATCTACAGACATGTGTATGCAAGAGTTTGAATTGGAGAATTTCCTCGACTTTCCCGTCAGTAGCCTTCATATAAAGAGTCAAGAAATTCCAATGCGGTTCACTAGATTGCGAGGCCTCAGCAGGTGCAGTTGGGTCTTGCTGCTCCGAGGGCAATGGATGTTTAGATCCGCCAGGGCTGCCTTTGATTGAATGACTCATGATTGTTTGTGGGCTCGTTCGATTCCTCACAGTGCAAGCTGTATGATATAACAACTGAAAAGTTCCAAATGCAGAAAAGTTCTGAATATTTTGGTTAATTAAGTCTGAAGTCTGCAGAGGCAAGGTGAAGTATGTCTGTCTAGTGAGTGTGCTCAACTGCGCCCCCTGTGAAGGTAGTTTATGAACAGAGAAAAGAGGATCGTGCCAAGGATTGATCCTTGTGGTACTCCACCAAGGATCGGGAGAGGGGGCGATAGGACATTTCTCACCTGTACCGACAGTGGCCTATGTCTAAGGTTGGAACTGAAGAACTGAAACATTTTACGACAGGAGGAGCTAAACCTACAGAGTGTGACTTGTGTAGGGGGAGAGAGTGAGGCACTGAATCGAAGGCTTTGGCCAGGTCTATGAAAATGGCGGTGGTGATATGTTCACGGTCCATCCCAGAGAATGATGTCGGTGATCCGTAATATGGAGGAAGTAGTGGAGTGACATTTTCTGAAACCAGATTGGATGGGGGAGAGTATATTGGAGGAGGTTAAGAAATCGTCGAGCCTGGCTGAGACAGTGGACTCCTGGAGCTTTGCTAGGGAGGGGAAGAGAGATATGGGCCGGTAGTTTCTGGGAGAAGAAGGGTCTCTATCTTTGTGTAGGGACAGAATGTTTATGACCTTCCAGGCCAGAGGGACTAGGCCGGAGGAAGAGGCAGGTTTAGAAGCTGGGGGGAAAGCAGTAAGAGCGGAGATACAGACAAGCTTGAGGTCAGGCCATCTGGGCTGGATTTAGTGGGGTAGAGGGACATAAGAGTACAGTAGACTTCCTGAGGGGAGATTGCGGGAAATTGGTAACCTCTAAGTGAAGGGGGAGGGGAAGGAATGGTTGGACCAGATGGAGAATTGGCTGGGAGTGCACACGTTGTGAAAAATTTGTTAAAAATGGCCATGACTGAGGAGGGACCCGAGACCAGTGATCTAGCCACAGTGAGGACTGGTGGGGTGGTTTGGGTGAGAGGGTCAAGAAGAGTGTATGATGTTCCAGAATTCAGAGGGAGAATTACAAGTGGGAGTGGAGTTTGAAATACTCAGCCTTAGCCTTGCAGACTGCCTTGGTACTTAAATTTGTAAGTGTTCTGTACTGTTGGAGGTTTGATTGGGACTGGGAGGATTTAAAATGAGCCCAGGCTCGGTTCTGGGACTTTGACAGGGCTATGAGGTTGGCAGTGATCCAGGGGTGATGACAGCATTTGACCCTGGCTTTTTTGAAGGGGGCATGGAAGTTCCAGACCTGTCTAAGGGTGCTGGTGAAGTGGCCAAGGGCTGACTCAGTGTGTCTGAGGCAGAGAAGACTGGAGACCAGTCCACGTTAGTGACGTCACGGAGGAGGGCACTCATGTCAAGTGCTCTGAGTGAGCAATACCAGATATATTTAGGGGTTGTGTGTAGGGGACGCACCTTCTTAACGCAGTAGGTCAGGCAATAATCACTAAAATCATCTAGAAGGGTGCCAGCAGCGATGATGCAGTGAGGATGGGAGGAGAGCGTCCAGTTCAAGAGGAAGTGATTCTGGGAGTGTGGATTGAGACATGTGGGTTCAGTTATTAGCTGGTTTAGGTTCAGTGACTCAGTTTTATGTGGGGTAGTCTTGGATGTGGTGGAGAGCCAATCTAAGTTGAGAGTGTGGAATATCTTCCTGAGTTGCTAGAATATTTTGTTCTATTTTTTTGAGACTGCACTACTGTGCATATGTATTTTAAATGAAATTTGACTTTAAATTTGTGCACTTTGAGCCCTGTTTCGAATACAGGAACAGGAAGAGGGCTGGTAGTTTTTTTTTGCTGTGCTTGGCAAATTACTACTCGCTATTACAGTTTAGAAATTGACCTCAGATCACTTGAGCACTCTTACTTTGGACTTGGGCCCTATAGCAGAGGCTAAATCACATTTTAAAACTTTATTTTTAAGACTTTGGACATTTGCCTCGCTGTGTGACCTCAGGAGCTACTTATGGGTCATGACTAGGTAATTCAGCTAGCACTGCGGCCGAGCAAGCAGCGCAGTAGCTGCGTGAAGACGCAGCAGCACGCAGTCTGCGTGGTATCTTCGGTGTGGAAGTGACCATAGAGGGAAAGAATTCATCAAGTCGTTACCAATAATAGTCGCAGCTGTGTATACTGTGAGGGTGAGTGAAATACATGAGGAGGGATCTATGACAGTTGCACACATGTAAACATTTGAGAATAAAAGTATATAAGATACTGTTGGCACAATAATACAAGCTCCAGGGTAAGCCTTTGTGAGATTTCAATATGCTGTGCACAGTAATGACACTTAAAGGGGATGTGGGGATACAATACACAGTATGCAATGTGTGTACTATTCTGAAAACAAATACCCTCCCCACAGGATATACATGTGAGAAATGTTTACAAAATGGGAAATAGAAATAAGCCAATTTAGCTCAAGATTGGTACAACTAGAAAACAGTCAATGTCAGATGGCTGCCAGATTCCATGAGAGATACAACATTCCTAACCAAACTCTTATAAATGAGGTACAAGGATATCCAAATACTGTTTTACTACACAATTGTGAGGGTAGTGGTCTAACACAAAGGAGTGTTATAACTCACCTAACATCTCAAAACCTAATCAAAATAAACATATTAGAGAAGATGAGGATGCAGACAGCATTTCTGAACAGTGGTGCAATGTTAAAAGGAAAAAGGCAGCCAAAAAAAGGGAAAAGGGCAGAATATTATCAACTACCAGTTGGAAATAGTTTTACCCCACTTATCCCCATGATGAATGAAGAACAGGAAAGCAGTTCTACTCCCCCTACATGTTTCCCACCTGATGATAGCCCCACACAACAAGAAGAGCTAATTAATTATGAAACTAACAATGGTATGGAGACTACACCTGTCAGTAGTACAGCTAAGGAATGTTGCACTGTGCTTGTGCACCAGAATGAGAACCATGTAATGCTGCCCTCTAAACAGATCTATGTCCTGGGTGACTCAATTATAAAACACCTAGATAGGGCTATTTGTAATTCGGATAAAGCAAATCGTACCCTGTCTTGTTTTAGAAGAGCGAAAATAGCAGATATCACTCATATGGTTCCAGACATTCTTCAGGCGACTGAGGACAATGCGTTTGTTATAGCACACGTGGGAGTAAACAATATCTTGCATGATTCAATCCGTAAAATTAAACAAGACTTAGT
The DNA here is from genome assembly GCA_016271365.2 of Neoceratodus forsteri. Taxonomy (NCBI): domain Eukaryota; kingdom Metazoa; phylum Chordata; order Ceratodontiformes; family Ceratodontidae; genus Neoceratodus; species Neoceratodus forsteri. The sequence goes on from CM028129.1 coordinate 507,127,207, forward strand.
GGCCCTTACAAATAGAATCATAGACCTAGGAGCTGATGTTGCTTTGTCAGAAATACTCCCAGTCCCAAGATATTCTTTGGAAATTAACTACAAAATCAAAACTGTTAATAACTGGATGAGAATCTGGTGTTTGAAACAGAATATTTTATGCTAAGCGCATTGGGAAAATTTTGAAAATAAAGGGGGATTTATATTGCAGTGATGGGCTCCATTTGAGTAGAAATGGAAGCTTTGCCCTGGGAAAACATATAAAAGCAAGTATCCACAATGCTTTAAACTAAATAAAAAGGGGGAGAGATAACTCTTAGTAACCTCTCTATTAGGGGACAAAACAACTGCTAACATTCTTCCATTATTACAACACAAATCGTCATGTATTAATAAAATGAATGAAACCAATCACCTAAACCTGTTATTAACAAATGCTGGAGAAGATAGAAGGTTTGATACCTTTTATTGGACCAACAAGTGTCTTCTACAAAGATGGAATTATACACAAGCTTTTGGGGCCAGACAGGTCCCTTCTTCAGGTGAACAGCAACACTGAGCAACATAAGCAGTATTTATATCTGCTGTGGAGCAATTAAAAATCAGATAGTGAAGTAGAAAGGGGACTAGAGATGAAAGTCAAAGATGCAAAATAAAAACATGGGAAGAAATTGGGAGGGGGCTAAGTAGGAACAGGTTAGTAGGAGATGAAAGGAAGCTAAAGGGAAGACAAAAGCACGCAGATAGGATCTGAGATCAGAGGCTGGCTGTAAGGGTAGAACAGACAGGAGATCCCTAAGAGATGGAAGGAAATCAGGAAATTAGGAGAAACAAAAGAACAAAGGCCTAGATAAACAGAGTGTGAGATAGTATAAACAAGAGGGAGTGGGTGGGACTGAGCTCAAGAGTTAGTAGGAGAGGCAGGGAGGATGTGAGGTACAGGTAAAAAAAGGCAGATCAGGCAGAACTCAGAAAAAAATATAATAAGAGAAATACAGAACCAAAGTGTGATAAATAGAGACATGATTTAGTACACAGTAAAAAAGAATTACAGTTTACCATAGTGTGTCATGAACCCAATGTCCCGTTTCAGTCCAGAAATGTTAGATTTAAATTGTTTAATATATTTCAATTCCCATGTCCTTCTGTCCTGTGCATTTCTTTTTTTTTTTAATCTAGTTTTTTATTTTAGTTTGAGATAAAACATCACATACATAATCACAATTTATGCAACATATTAATTGTTGAGATTCCTTGTTACAGCATACATAAGCAATTCATTTATACATACAGGACTGTTTAACATATCCCTGATATGGCATTATACTATCTATCTCTGTTTGATAAATAGACCAGGATAGGATCCTATAGACTGTATTCTTGAGTAAATAATGCTCCCTAGCTTCCCCTGCCTATGTTTTCCAGACCAACCTCCTCCTCGGTCTGGGGCCTTTCTGTATAGCACCAAAGACTCCAGTAGAATATAATTTCCCAACTATGAGTAACTTTGAAATCATACCATATTCATCCTTTCATTTCATGGTACAAAGTCCGGATAGGTTTCTAACTGTTATGCAACCCACTGTCTCCATCTAGTGTTGAAGGTGTTTATCTTATATGAGAGACCTTCCAAATTATATACTTCATAGGTGAGGTTTCTCCAAGAGATTTTATCTGAGGTTGCTTTAGCAAGCCATAGTCTGGTAATTACTTTTTTAGCTATTAAAATTAAAAGTGTAACAAGTTTATATTGGGACTAGTTAATCTGGATGTCCTGTGGGGGCGTCGCCGACAGGACAAACTCTGGGGTAAGTAGATCAGGAGCAGCAAATATATTGTTAAGTTCCATTAGTATATCTCTCCAATAGTCAGACACGAGCGGGCAAGACCATAGTATGTGTTCTTGGCCTGCAGGGGAGTGACCACATCCTCTCCAGCAAAGACTCCCATCTGGCGCCCCCAACTTTACCTGGATAGCTGGAGTTCTAAAAAATCTAACCCTGGTCTTCCCTCCAATAAGACATTGATGAATTCTTAGAATAAAAATAGGTGGATTGCAACCATCAGTCTGGGTCTAGTTCTAATTTAAGTTCCCGTGCCCATCTGACTCTCACTTGGTCATGTTCCGGTGCGTGCGTTTGGCACATTGCCTGATATATATTACTGATAATGTGTTCCTGTGATTCCCCCTTCTATGGCTTGAATGATCAATTGCACCCATTTGGATGGGGCTTTTGTTATTCCAGTTAAGGAGTCGACCATCCCAAGCAGAGCAGCATGTAGTGTCCTGTAAGATGGGAGTTCTCTCTGCGGTACTCCATATGAGGATTGTAAATATGGAAACGGATGAATTCCCGAAGGACCCACCAGTTGGAACACATATCTGATGGAGTAATGCTCCCATTTTAGTAGATCTGTCTCCAGCGAGGATGAGTAAAGATCTGTATTACAAGCTAAGGCAGTTAAAAAGTATTTCTCCTGAGAAGTTAACCTAAACCGAGTTAAGTAAAGCCAGTTTTTTTAAAACTCTGCAGTCAGTTTCAAAAATCGGGACGGGGTAGCACCTGGTGAGGTCTCCCAGTAGGTACGCTGGTAAAGAGTCCAGTCCATTTAAAGTTACTTCTGTTGTTTTCCAATGTACCTTGTAGGAGGGGTTTATGAGCACCAGGGCTGTACGGGTTTGAGTTGCTCTGGCGTATTCTTTCAGGTTGGGTAAGTTTAACCCTCCCTGCATCGTAGGCAATTGTAATAAGGTATATTTTATCCTGGGGGACTTTCCTCCCCAGATGAACCTAGAAATGAGTTTATCCCAGGATCGGAAATAAAAGTCAGAGGGGACAGTTGTCAACGTTTGTAGGAAAAATAATAAGCGAGGGAAAATATTTTGTTGGATCGTTTCCACTCGACTGATTAGACCCATGGGCAGTTGTCTCCACCTAGACATATCAGAAGTGATTTGCTGTGTGATTGGTTCCAAATTCACCATTTCGAGGTGTATTAGCCTGGCAGGGATTTTTACCTCATCTCAAGTCTGTGCCAGCGGAAGGAAAATTTCAGTTTCATTCACCTGGAGGGGGAGAACGAAAAATTAAGTACTTCGGTTTTTGAACAGTTTATTTTATAACCAGATAAGGTGTTAAAAAGCTGAAGTTGTTCCGAAACCGCCGGGACAGATGTCTCTGGGGAAGTTAGGGTCAGCAATATATCGTCTGCGAAAAGGGAGAGTTTATATATTTTGCCTCCTAGCGGAATCCCCTGAACTTTGGCGTTTTCCCTCAATTTGTCTGCCAGGGGTTCCAAATAAAGTGCAAAAAGAAGTGGGGATAACGGGCATCCCTGTCGTGTACCCCTAAACAAGGTAAATTCTGAAGAAATCGAGCCATCCAATTTAAGATACCCCACTGGAGAGTGATACATAACCTGAATTTGGGATATGAACTTTTCAGGGAAGTCAAATTGTGAAGAGACTCGCAAAAAATGCCATCATGATTTTAACAACTTGCATCATTCCATAAATCTCACTATTGAATACTCTACCACCAGCATACATTTTCTTGACACCACAGTCAGTATCACTAAAAATGGACATATGCACACTGCTCTTTACAGAAAACCTACTGACAGACACTGCTACCTGCATAATTCCAGCTTCTACCCAAATCGTACAAAAAATGTGTAATCTACAGTCAGGCGATTCGATACCATCGAATCTGCTCTGATGACAGAACAAGAGACAGACAGCTCTCCACACTTCGGAATTCTCTAATTCAGCAGGGTCACTCTCCAAGACAAATTGACAGAGAATTTGAACGGGCCATACAAATACCGCAAGACAATCTGCTGGAATACAGGCAAAGACATCAAGCTGACCGCATACCCCTAGTGGTCGCTTACAGCCCCATGCTAAAACCCCTTCAGGAAATTGTCAAAGAGCTACAACCCATGCTGAGAAAAGATGAAACACTGATAGACATCTTCCCTGAACCACCTGTCATTGCCTATAAGCAGCCCCCCAGCCTCTCGAACATAATAATTCATAACAAACTCCCAACAGATCAAAATAACCAGAAAACAAGAGGGACAATACCATGCAACATGGCAAGATGTAAGACCTGCACCCACATATGCACACAGGCCACCATTAAGACAAGCCAGAACAACATAATACAAATTAATGGATCCTACACGTCAATCCAGCAATGTGGTTTACCTAATTCAATGCAAGAAGTGCACAAATGGTTGCTATATTGGGGGGAAACTAGCCAACCACTGAAAACCAGGATGAATCACCACCGTCACAGGGTTTTAAATAATTGATTAACAGTTTTTTTCCTTGGGACAATACTAACTGTACAGAAAGTATTTATATAGGTTTTCTAGAAGTCTTATGTTTGTTAAACACAGTGAGGCAAGTGCTATGCATTTTCACAATGTTTTAGAACTTTTTTGAGCCAAACGCTCATCAATTTTTATAGTTAAATAAAACCCTGAGTCACACAATAGTAAACCAGATTATCAGCACTCCAGTAGGAAACCATTTTTCACCAAACGGATCACTCTCTCTTGGATTCATCTGTCTTGATACTAAGAGGCAACTTCAGAAACACACAGGACAGAAGGACATGGGAATTTAAGTATATTAAACAATTTAAATCTTAACATTTCTGGACTGAATCGGGACATCGGTTTCGTGACACACTATGGTAAACTGTAATTCTTTTTCATTGTGTACTAAATCATGTCTCTATCACACTTTGGTTCTGTATTTCTCTTATTATTATTATTATATTGTTTTCTCTGAGTTCTGCCTGCTCTGCCTTTTTTTTTTTTACCTGTACCTCACATCCTCCCTGCCTCTCCTACTAACTCTTGAGCTCAGTCCCACCCACTTTCTCTTGTTTTTACACCTCTGTTTATACTACCTCACACTCTGTTTATCTAGGTCTTTGTTCTTTTGTTTCTCCTAATTTCTTGATTTCCTTGCATCTCTTAGTCATCTCTTGTCTATTCTACCCTTACAGCCAGCCTCTGATCTCAGATCCTATCCGTGTGCTTTTGTCGTCCCTTTAGCTTCCTTTCATCTCCTATTGACCTGTTCCTACTTAGCCCCCTCCCCATTTCTTCTCATGTTTTTATTTTGCATCTTAGACTTTCATCTCTAGTCCCCTTTATCACCTTCCTACTGCACTTCTTGATTTTTAATTACTCCACAGTGGATATAAATACTGCTTATGTTGCTCAGTTTTGCTATTCCCCTGAAGAAGGGACATGTGTGGCCCCGAAAGCTTGTGTATAATTCCATCTTTGTACAAGACATTTGTTGGTCCAATAAAAAGTATCGGACTTTCCATTGTCTCCTGTTTTGCAAGGACCAATACAGTGAAATCTCTTTTTACATTAACAAATGCTCAAAGCTTAAAAAATAAAATTGATGAATTGAGCCTATTACTATATGACAATAATATCGATGTCTGTGGGATTACAGAAACTTGGTTCTCTGAACAAGAATGAGGAGTCACTGTTCCTGGATATACCTTGATTAGTAAGGAGAGGAAACATAAGAAAGGTGGTGGTATGGCCTTTTACATAAAGGAAGAGCTAAAACCCAATGAAGTTGAAAAATATAATGTAACCAGTCAAAATGAAATAATCTGGGTCAAAATCCTAAATATTTCTACCGAATTACTCTTTGGTTTGGGCTACCGATCCCCTAACCTATCATCTGAGGATAAAAATGCATTGAAGCACATGGTGCCGCGCCACACCTTTACACTTAATGGAGCTGCCCCAGCGTCCACCATACTTCCGGGTACAGTCTTTTCTAAATGAAATTACTTTGCGCCGCAAGAAAAACTGCACTTTTCTCAGAAAAGCTAAACTGGAGGGTAAGGTTTGCAGTGGTGGGAGCCCCTGCAAATGACTGCTTCCACTTAAAAGACACAAATAACAGCAAAATATTAAAATTGCAGATGAAAAATATTGCATACATATTAACTAGAACAGGTCCATTTCATTACAATTGACTTATGTTCCCTTAATTTCAGTTTAAAATAGATTTATGAGAGGACTTACATAAATGGATCTTGGCTGACAGTATGCTGTCACCCTGGTCACATGACAGTAAATGATCAGGTGGCGCTGTTTTCATTTTTTGGACAGATGGTTTGTGTTTTGTCTCTTATTACTGGAAGTCATTACATGGTAACTTTTTTTTTTCCTTTCTTGGAGGTCCATGAGCCAATCAGAAGTGAGATTCTGGATCAGGTCCTCAACAGAGTGATCACCAAAGCAACATCACCGATCAGTCACTTTATAGGTAACAAAGACAAGTACTGCATTGGGGCTGTGTTTGATATTGTATACACACAGACACACACACACACACACACACACTAGCCACTATTGGATAAAAACGGATGTGTTGATACCCAATAGAAAAACTAGTTGGGTAGGCATTATTCTTGAAGGTGTCATACCGGTATTGTAACAGCTGGAGTCTTGGCTGTAGTAGGAGCCCTGATGGGTGGAACTGTGTGTGTCATGGCGGTGGTCTTGGCACTAGCAGCTGATGTTAACTTTTTATTTTTTTTATTTTTACATGTGTGGGTGTTTGGGGAGGTTGGGAAAGTTGTCCCCTGTCTTCTGCACTCCCCCGATCTTGGGAGAAACTCTGCTTTTCATTTAGTCAACCATGGGAATGCTGAAGGCCTTTCTTCCACTGCTGAAGAGTACTGGAACATGGGCAGCTTTTAGAAAGAAACTGCCATTTGTGCCGACCCATTGACACAGTGGTAGGGCTACCACTCGTGACACTGGTGACCCAAATTTGGGAATGAGCCTGGGTCATCATGGACCTGCCAGGGGGAGGAGGATCGAGTGTCCTGGAGGATACTCTCTGCTAGGGGAGGGAGCCCTGTCCCATCACACTATTTCAACTTGTGTACCGATAGTAGAGTGCTTGAGACACAGGGAGGGAGGGAGGGATTTTGTGCCACTAGAGGACTGGGAAATACAGAACAAAGGGGGATACTGCGAGGTGAATCCCCCCCCCCTCGTCCATAGCCACATGATGGTCAGTACACTGGGCCAGAAGATGGTATATTTCCAAGTCCAAGGTGTGGTGGCGAGTGCAAAAAGAACAAATTAAAAGTAAAACAAAAACTGCCATTTGGCCATTGGCAGCGTGTTTGCAGGGGAAGGGGTTTGAGGGCTGAGTAGCAGCTCTTAGTGCTGATTGGTTATGCAGTCATATCCTTGATTTGTAGAACCAGTTAGCATCACCCTTCTCCCAGTCCAGACAAGGAGCCCCACAGGGTAGCCATGCCCTCTGCTGGCAGCATAAAAGATGGCTACCAGGAGGGTTCAGGGTCAGTTCACAAGGAGGAGTTCAGCAAGAGCAGAAAGACCAGAAGAGCTCTATAAGAGGAGCGACCATAAGACAAGCCCCAGGAAGAAACCACCAAAGAAACCGCAGAGGCAGCCATGGAAGCGCCATACTGAAGAGCTGTGCCTCACTGGCAATCCTTTAAAGGGCTAAAGAGCTATTTTCTCAGGCTATGCAATTACATAGAAACGTAGATGACAATGTCAGAGAAAGACCAGTGGTCCATCTAGTCTGCCCATATTACCGTGTCATACCCCAGGACCTGTTGTCTCTGTGGGGTCTACGCTTACACTATTCCCCCTTTTGTTGTCTGTGTTTCCGCCTCCTTTGTCCTGCTGAGTAACTAGTATACACTTAGCTCTATCCCAGCTGTGTTTGAAGCTCTTTATAGTTCGGGCACCCACCACCTCTGCTGGTAGACCATTACATGGCTCTATAACTCTTTCAGTAAAAGAGTACTTCCTCATATGCTTTCTAAATCTCCCTCCATATTAACCTCCACTCGTGACCTAGTGTCTTAGCTTCTCTGTTCCTAGTAAATGGTATTTTACTCACCTGGTAAAGGTGTTTGTGGGAGTACATCTCAGAGGTACTCCAAACCTTACAGACTGGGTCTCTTTGTTACCTGATAGGCTGTTGATGCACATATGACTTCAAAGAGAAGTCCAGCCCCTGTATTGCCAAGCTTTGGGCTACCTGAGTTCAGTTTGATGTCTTCCATAGCTGTACCTGTATACTTGAAGAAAGGATTGTTAGTATGTTATGGCTGCCCTAAAGAATCCAGGCATACTGCAGTAGTGTAGCAAAGAACATCATGTTTATTACCCAGTATGTAAAATCTAAGGGTGGACCAGCTCGTACGGCATGTCAGCGGGTGGATAGATCCTTTGACTTTAGTGTTACATTGCCTCGTTGGAATCATGGGAAGTCTCTGTTCCGGGTGTGCTGTGGAGTGCCTCAGAGATGTACTCCCACAATCACCTTTACCAGGTGAGTAATTCACTAAAATACCACCAACAGCTTAAGCTGGTTCAGAGTCAGTTGGCATTCATCTGTATCCCCTTTCCCTGGGTCATGCCTGAAAATAGGCAGCATTTGTCAAGTGCACTTACCTGGTAAACAAAAACTAAATAAATGAATAAATAAATAAAACTACCATTGTGGGGTGCAATCTCTGAGGCACTCCAAACCTCACAGACTGGGTTTTTAAAAAGCAGTGCCATAGCCTCAGAGAGGGGGAGACTGCTCGTGACTGCTGTGTTGCTACTTTGAGGACTGCTTTGCCAAAGTTTGTTCTGAGTGACGAGAGCATGTCCAACTTGTAATGTTTGATGAAGGTGTGAACAGTGGACCATGTTGCTGCGGCACATATTTCTTCGGCTTTGGCTAGGTTGTGTTCTGCCCATGAGGTAGCCAGTGCTCTTGTCAAGTGAGGTTTTATGTCCTTAAGTGGAGTCATGCCTATGGCCTTATAGGATTATAGGATGGCGTTCTTCAGCCATGCCCCTATTGTGGATTTTGAGACCAGCTGTCTTTTCGTTCTCCCTTGCACCAGTACGAACAGTTATTGGATCTGTGGAAGTCCTTGGTCCTGTTTATGTAAGACGTTGAGTCTCTTCATTCCTAAGGTGTGTAGCTCAGGCTGCATTGCTGCGTCTGCCTCGAGCATCGTGGCCGGCAACTCAGTAGATTGGGCCATGTAGAAGCCCAAGTTGACCTAAGGTGTGAAAGATGATAGTGCTCTAAGAGTGACTCCGTCCTGATGGAAAATTATAAATGGTTCCTTGCAAGCTACAGCATGTAATTTGCACGTTAGTCTGGCTGAGCATATGGCGATGAGGAAGGCAGTCTTTAGAGTGAGTCATTTCAGGTTGAACAAATGCAGGGTCTCTAATGGTGCTGTGGTTTGGGCCTTGAGAACTAGTGTGAGGTCCCATGGGGCGGTTATGGTTCTTGTCTTTGGCCGCAGGTTGGTCACGCCTTTGAAGAATCTTATTATGTCGGGGTGCACCCCGGGAGCAGAATTCCCTTCTTGGCCTTGTGCTACCCCGATGGCCGCCGTCTGCAGCCTCATGGAGGAGGGAGAAAGTCCTTTGTTCAGGCCCTCTTGGAGAAAGAGGTGGAGGTCGGGTATGGAGGCCTTGGTTGGTGTCTTTGAGGTTGCACCATCTCATGAATATGTTTCATTGCTTCTTGTATGTGTTTGTCGTTGAGTCATGTCTTGACATGGTCAAGATGTCGACCACTCTCTGTGGGTACCTGGCCTTTAACAGTCTCTCCCTTTCAGGGGCCAGGAAGTTGGGTTTTAGGCTGTGGGGACTGGGGTGGAGAACTGGTCCCTGGTGTGTGATGTTGGGTCTCACTAGTAGTTTCCATGGGTGGTCCAGAGCCATGGCCACCACTGTTGCAAACCATGAGCGCCTTGGCCAGTATGGGATTATCAGAATCACCTTGGAGCCGAATTGCCTTACTTTGTTGAGCACCTGTAGAATAACAGGAATCTGGGAGGGGGAGATGTATGCCACTGTGAACCTCCAGTCCATGAAGAGGGCATACACTCCCATTGACTGCGATTCTTTGAATCGAGAGTAGAACTTCTTCACCTGTGTGTTGTGGCTGGTTGCTATGAGGTCTACCTCCACTGGGCCTCAGAGTTTGTTTATGTGTTGGAAGATATGATGGTTGATTGCCACTTCCCCAGGTGAATTTGTTGTGTGCTCAGCCGGCCCACTCTTAGTTTGAGCTTCCATGCCAGGTGTACTGCTGTGAGTTGCCTTGGGTTGGCCTGTGCCCATTTCAACACCTTGGATGCTTCCCATTGCATTGCTCTGCTTTTGGTGCCTCCCTACTTTGCGATGCATGCTACTGTAGCAGTGTTGTCTGAGCGAATTAGTATTGTTTTGTGTTGTACCAGTGTCTAGAACCTGACCAGTGCATTGTACACTGCTCACATCTCTAGGACGTTTATTGGGAGCCTTGTATCTGATGCTGTCCATTTGCCCTGCGCTGTCTGGATTGCTGGCGGAGGTGCCCCAACCTCTTAGGCTGGGATCCATCTCTGCAGTTATGTCCGTCTTGGGATCCAGCAGCAGGCCCTTGGTTAGGTTGATGTGACTGGGTTCATCAGCCCAGTGATTTTCTCAACGAGATGCTCATGCTGAATGGGGTGGTTGTAATCCGCCAGAGATCCCTACTGTATATAAGATAGGAGGAGGTGTCTTATTTTCCAACGTGCCCATGGGATCAGCTCTGTGCAGGAGGCCATGAGTCCCCCCGTACCTGTGATACTTCGTGAAGTGTTGGCTTGGAGTTGGACACCAGCTTATGGGTGTGGCTCCTTAAGGACTCGACTCACTTGTCCGACAGTCTCACCATGCCTGTACTTGTGTCTATCATGGCCCCCATGTGCTCAGTAGTCTGGCTGGGCGACAGGGTGCTTTTTTCTGTTTATGACCCATCCGTGTGCCTCCAGACACTGGATTACTGCATCTGTCTCCCTGCAAGCCTGGGCTATGGTTCTGGCTCATATCAACCAGTTGTCCAAATATGGGATCACCTGAATTCCTTGCTCCCGCAACTTCGCTGCTAGGACTATTGAGATCTTAGTGAAGACCCATGGAGCTGAGGTGAGGCCAAAGGGTAGGGCAGTGTATTGAAAGTGCTGCCCAGGATATGAAGCGTAGGTATTTGTGGTGGGATGGCCTTATTGGGATGTGTAAGTGGGCATCCTTGAGCTCTATGGACGTTAAATAATCCCCTGGCCTTAAGGCGCTGATAGTCATGTGTATCATTTCCATTTTGAAGCGCTTGTGCTAAATGAAGTGATTTTAAGAATTTTAAATCTAGTACGGGGTGAAGGTTTCCTGTTTTCTTTGGGACCATGAAGAATACTGACTAGATCCCGGTACCTTGTTCATGCTTCGGGACTCGCGTGATTGCTCTGGCATCGAGCAATTCATCCAGTATTCTTTGTATCTGTTGTGGTGTGGCCCGCCTTCATGATACCGGTGATGTGATTAGTTTGTTTATTTGTGGGATTTCCTTCATCTCTATCGAGTAGCCCTTCTGAGTTACTTCTCTGACCCACTTGTCTGTTGTCTTCTCCCGGGCGTTTGCAAATTGTAGGAGATGGCACCTATGTCGGGGGTGGGGTTAGTTAGCCAGTCCCTTTGGTTCCCTGTCTGTAGTCATTGCGTGTTTTGTTTAGGTTTGAATGAGTTGTTCGGTCGGCTCCTGTTGGACTGGTATCTGTTGCGGGACTTGTACTTGGGAGTTCCTGTTGAGCTGTGGTTGGAAACCGTGGATTTTACTTTGAGGGGTCTCTTGCAGCAGGCAACACTGGTAGGACTGAAGCCACCAAGCACCAGGACCACACAGAAAACTTCTAGCTAGCAGTCTATCATGGGGGACCACCCCCACCGACATCAGCACGGAGCTCGTCCGCCTGTTCTATAAATGGGCGGTCCCCCAGACCTACCTCAGTTCTTTTCCCATCTGCCCACACACATCAGACTGCCACGATAGCCTGCCTCAGTTAACTGTCATTTTCCTCATGTTTACCCACGCTTTATTTTTGTCTTTAACCATTAGTAGCATCAAATTTTTTTTGTGTTTTCTTTATCAGGTTTATGTCTTCTCCTCCACCCTCGTCTTTGACCGGCGGACGAAGTGTGCCTGTGGCAAGCAGATACCCACCAAAGATGGTCACTCTTCCTACCTGCTCTGATTAGACCCCAACTAAGAGACTGAGGTCTGCCAGCACTGTCAGAACTTCAACCAGGCCACATGGAGACACCGCTTGAAGATGTTGGAAAGCTACCTGCCAAAGCAGAAATTGGCCACAATAAAAAAGGAGCTTCAGATTAAACGTTCTTTTACCTCCTGCCTCAGTCTTTCGGGGCATCTTCTCCTTCTTCCGAGAAGGAAAAGAAGTCGAGTGGGAGGCATAAGGACTGGGAAAAGAACTGGGACGGTCCTCGGTCAGCCTGTTGCTCGCTGCACAGACTGGCTTCTGCCTCTGGGTCTTCCTCCCGTGGGGGGTTGATCCCCTCCTTTCTTGTCAGCCCTCACTCCTTCTGGGCTGCTGGTGGTGCAGCCGCCTGCCCTCATCTCCATTTCGGGTGGCCGCTCTTTGGGGCAGCGGACTTTGCCCCCTGCTTCCTAGCCCCTGATGCTCATGCCCTTGGCGCCCACGGGTCCTCAGCCAGGTGGCTCGGCCAGGGTTGGAACCTCTTGTGGCGGGTCTTCACCCATCGCCCCGGCCAAGGTGTTGCCATCGTTGATCTTTGGTCCCGGCGCTAGCCCTTCCAGGCATTGCTTGGAGCACAAGCTCTCCTCCTCTTCCATGCGGGTGACGCCTCTGCTCCTGCCTCGGGGGAATTCTTCCCTGCAGGCGCCAGCCTCGCCGTTGGAGTCATCGGCTTCCTCGCCAGACCGATTCCAGCCTTCTCCTCTTAGGCCAGTGCTGGTTCTGCCAGCACCTCAGACTAAGCCTTCTCAACCGTTGTCTCCTCAGCCCCAGCCTACGTCACAACCAGCACTTGCTGGGATTCTTAGCCAGTGCCAGGCAGGCCTACACCAGGGTACCCTATGCCGGCCCCTCCACCAACGTACCCTTACCCTCCTCAGTATCCTTATCCCCCTATAATCCTCCCCTACTGGTAGATTATAATGCTGTTTAATGCTTGGTGGTCCTTTGTACAAAATAAGGATGCGCCCAGGTGACCCTCTTCCCATTGTCCTCCCCGGGGCCCCCTCCTCTGAACTGAAACCGGGCGGGACCTAGTCACCCCCGTACCACAGGGTCCTCTGGGGGACGTATGGGTAGTTCTGACCAGCATATGGATGACTGTCGCCCTCTGATGCCGGTCCGTGACAGTGATCAGTCTGGAGATGCCTTTTATTCTTCCTCTTCAGAGTTGTCAGAAGATTCCAGGGGCTCCTCTGAGGGTCAGAAGCATGCTAAGGAGACCCTAAGTCTCCCCCTAAAGACCCCTCTTTCCTTGATGTTATGCATCACATTTAATTCCTTATGGGATGGGAAACAGGAGCTTGACCCGGAGTGCTGTCGCCTGGCTATATACCTACGGAAAAAGGAGACCTTCCCTTTGGTGGTGCCTCCTTTAATCGACTCTTATGAAGATGTTACTAAGGCGGTGTGGAATCGCCCTTCTTCCACCCCAGCCGTGCCTAAGAAGGCGGATCGTCTCTATCATGCGCCGGTGGGCAAGTCCTTCTTTGGTGAGCACCCCATGACAGACTTAGTGGTCATAAATGCGGCCCATGACCGTACAAGGATGCCCAAACATCTCAGTACCCACCCACCTGACAAGGAGTCTGGCCAACTGGACCAGCTGGGCAAGTGGTTGTATGCCTCTGACACACTGACTATTCGGGCCCTTAATTATCTGGCCCATATGGTTCAGTACCAGAATACCCTCTGGGATCAGATGAGGGATCTGATTCAAAGCCTCCCTGAGGATTCTACCAAAACACAGTTGGCCCAACTCCTGAAATCTAGGTCAGATGTGGGCACCCATGTACTGAGAGTGGCATATGACACTGTTGATACCTCTGGGCATGAGGCGTTGGCAGATATCTGCCTTTACTGCCATTCATGGCTTAGAGTGTCTGACTTTGTGCCTGATGTTTAGGCCAAAATTCTGGATGCCCCCTTTAGGGGATCTGTCTTGTTTGGGGGAGATGCCCAGGACATTATCTCCTGCCTCCAAGAATTGGGCAAGGCTCTAAAGTCAGTGTATTCCCTCTACTGATCCCAGCCTCGGTCTTCCCAGTGTAAGTCCTTTCGTTGGTCCTCTCGCCAGCCCTCCAAGGACCAACAGTCAAAAGGACCCTTCAAGCGCAAGGCAAACACCCCACCAGCTGGAGCGGCTGCCTCTTTGACCTCTGGAGCACCCACAGCCGCTCTGCCTGCCCCCCGGGTCCCCTGCCTGAATTCTTGCTCCACCGCCTCCCAGAGACCTTGCGGAAGGTGGTCGGGGGTCCGTTCTCCCTCTACCTCAAAGGGTGGTGAACAGTGACCACAGATCAATGGGTGCTGCAGCTTATCAAACGGAATCACACCCTTGAATTTCTGGAGCCCCCTCCGGAAAACCCTCCCTTGCTGTGCCATTACCCTCACGCCCACATCTCCTTCATCCGGGAAGAGACTCCGGCACTCCTGCGCTAAAAGACCATAGCGGCTCAAAGAAAAAAGGGGTTCTACTCCCATTTCTTGCTTGTCCCAAAGGAAACAGGGGACCTGAAGCCGATCCTGGACCTCAGCCACCTGAACCTCTATATAGAGTACACACGCTTCAGGATGGTCACTTTCCAGAGGCTGTTATCCCTCCTTCAACAAGGGGACTGGCTTTGTTCCTTGGACATGCAGGATGCTTATCTTCATATTCAGATTTTCCCAGCCCAACGACGCTTCCTCTGTTTCTGCTTCCCGGGAGACCACTTTCAGTTCAGGATCCTTCCTTTTGGCCTTTCTTCGGCACCTCGGGTCTTTACCAAGTGTCTGGCAGTGGTGGCCGTGGCTCTGAGGAGACAGGGCTTCTGTGTGTTCCCTTACCTGGATGACTGGCTGTCGACAACCCCTTCCAGGGAACTTTTGTTGCAGACCCTGGAATGCACCTTTCAGCGTTTCCATGTCCTAGGGATCATAGTCAATCTGCCAACGTTTTGTGTCTCTGACATGTTCCAATGCCTCCAGTATATTGGGGTGGTCCTGGACACGTCCCAGGGCAGAGCCTTCCTGCCACTGGACAGAGCGGAACACTAGCAGAAGTCCATCTAGTATCCTCCAGCCATCAGATACCAGTCAGAGCGCCCTTCCGCCTGTTAGGGCACATAGTGGTGGCGATAGCCACAGTTTCCCTGGCCTGTCTGCATACGAGGGTCCCTCAGTGGACCCTTCGGGTCCAGTGGGATCAATGTACTGACAACCTGGATCAGCCAGTACTCATCTCTAACCTGGTGAGGAGGACCTTAGAGTGGTGGCAGAACCCTGCCAGTCTCCTGCGAGGGGGCCCCTTTTGAGCTGTGCCCCCTCAACAGATCCTTATTATGGATGCCTCGGGTCTGGGCTGGTGGCATTAACGTAGCCGACCGTCAGATCCAGGGGACCTGGTCCGAGCCGGAACAACATCTCCACATCAGTGTCTTGGAGATGCGGGCAATTCTTTATGCTCTGCAGGCCTTCTAGACCCACATTCTTCTTGGCCCGCTGCTGGTGCAGATGGACAGCATGTCTGCAGTATACTGCATCAATAAGCAGGGGGTACTTATTCCTACCCCCTTTTCTGGAGGCAATGAGGGTTTGGTACTGTGCCATTGACCATGACCTGCAACACTCTGCCCTCCGTGTTCCAGGTGACCAAAATGTCCTAGCCAACAGTCTAAGCTGGTCCCGGCCAAGGACTCGCGAGTGGGAACTCTTGTCCTCAGTGGTCGAAGATCTGTTTGACAGGTGGGGCCGTCCAGAAATAGACCTTTTTACGTCCCCACTCAACGCAAAACTGATACTTTCCTGCTTGCTCAATCCAAGGCCTGGAGTTTTCTGGCGCGACACATTGTCCCTCTCCTGGAAGGGGAGGTTTCTGTATGTGTTCACTCCCTTCCTGCTCCTACAGAGGGTTCTTCTCAAACTCCAGTCAGAGGGGGCAGAGATGATTTTCATAGCTCCCTACTGGTCACATCAGATTTAGTTCCTCTACTGCAGCAGCTGGCAGTGGAACCTCCAACACCCTTCCCCCTGTGCACCGGCTTACTCTCTCAGGAGCAGGGCACCCTGGTTCATCCGACCTCAAGTCTCTACATCTGTGGCTCCTGCAGACTTAGCTATTGCCTGCTTTGGGGTTTCTTCCAGGGTCACTGATGTCCTGATGGGATCTAGAAAACCTTCCACTAGAGCCACCTATGCCATGAAGGGGAAGCACTTCTCCCTATGAGCCACAGCTCGCCACTTGGATCCGTTCACCTGTCCTGCGTATCTGATCTTGGATTACCCGCTCTCCCTTTCGGACTCAGGCCTGGGGTACTCCTCTCATAAGGTGCATCTTTCTGCCATCTCTGCATAGCATGCACCTGTTGAGGGCAAAGCTGTTACCCAGCTGGAGGTATCCTGCATATTTTTGTGGGATATCCTGCATTTGAATCATCCCATTCAGAACCCCATCTCTCCATGGGACCTTCTTTTCATGTTGGAAAAGCGCACTCTACCTCCCTTCGAGCCGGCCATGAGTTGCGAACTGAGCTTTCTGTCGTGGAAAGCGTTTAGTTGCTGTTACTTATGCGTGAGGATTTCCAAGCTTCAGACTCTGATGTGTAAATAGTCTTACTAAGTTTTTCAGAAAAATGGGGTGTCTTTGTGTACTAATCTTACGTTTTTGTCTAAGGTGGTGTCTGAGTTTGTTAAACCAATCCATCCACCTACTGGTTTATTTCCCTGAGTATTCCAGTCGGGGAGGCCTTGCTACATACCTTGAATGTTCTCAGAGTGCTTCGTTATTACACAAACTGTACCCAGGCTGTTGGATGTAGAAAGACTGACCAGTTGTTTGTTTCAATTGCCCCCAAGAGAGAAAGAGCACCTGTTTTAGAAACAGTGTTTGTCGAAATGGTTGGCTAATTGCATTGTTTACTGTTACCATAAATACAGCAAGCCCTTAACTGGGGCAGTGAAAGGCCACTCCTCTAGAGGTATGGCTGCCTCTACCGCTCATTTCAGAAATGTGTCTGTTGTGGACATCTGTGCGGCAACCAGTTGGAGTTCGGTCCACACCTTTGTTCGTCACTACAGCCTGGACATTGCCTCTAGGTGCAGGGCCAATTTTGGCCTAGCCATTCTTCAGGGCCTCTTTTCATGAGCTACTTGCTGTTGCCTTCTGCCTCTTCCCGGCTGACTTTTTGGTCAGTTCTGGTACTGCTTGGGACTCAATCCTACTGGTGTTGCCTGCTGCAAGAGCCCCCTCAAAATAAGATAGCACAGTAATGTAAGAACTTACTGTAACAATAGATCTTCGAGAGGAGCTCTTGCAACAGGCACTGCTTTCCCTCCCTCCCTCCTTCCCCCTGGTAGTTTCTTCTCCTCTGCATTCATTCTGCTTTTTCTTGGCTCCGAGGAATCGCCTCGGTTCTCCTCTTTGCCTACTGTGCAGGGATCTCCGGCGTGAAAAGTGAGGTAAGTCTGGGGGACCGCCCCCCTTTATAGGATAGGCGGATGTTGGCGTGCTGACGTCGACCGGGGCGGTCCCCAGTAATGCACTGCTAGCTGGAAGTATTCCATGTGGTCCTGGTGCCTGGCAGCCTCAGTCCTACCACTGTTGCCTGCTGCAAGAGCTCCTCTAGAAGATCTACTCTTATGGTAAGTTCTTATGTGACTGTACTTTCCTGCTGGTGTTGTAGTTGGCCCATCTGTCATGAAAATTACAGTTCTTTCTTGGCCTTGCCGTGGAGGGCAGATAGGTGTTGCCAGAGTCCCTGTCCTTAGTCATCTCTTTGCCCTCCTCCTCCTTCCTATGAGATGTCTCTCCATTCCTTCCCCAAATAACAGTCAGCCCTTGAAGTGGAGTTTGAGCAGCATGGCCTTGGACACGAGATCGGCATCCCGAATTTTCATCCAGATGTGTCTTCTTGCCCTGTTGGTCATGTTTGCTGACCTGGCGTTGGTAAGGAATCTATTGCCATATCCACCAGGTATTTAGTCGACTGGATGGCCTGTCCCATCAGTGTGGCCTCCGGTGTATTGGGGCTCAATGTCTTCAGGATGTCTTACATCCAGAGGATTCGAGCTTGAGTGGCATGGAGTGGATATGGCCATGGTGGCAGCCCTGATTCCTAGTCCTGCCAGCTCGAAGTTTGTCTTGAGCAGGTCCTCCTCCTCCTTATCCGCTGGATACTGTAGGGCAATGGCCTCTCTGTGGGGAGTACTGTCCTTTTACTTGTGGTGATTTGGGGATCTACAAGGGGTGGGGAGCACCAAAGCTTAAGCTTGTTCTGCTGGATCGGGTACATTTTATCCCAGGATCTATGCTTCTGGATTCGGGTAGGTTCAGTAGCGCTCCATTCTTTAAGGATCACCTCCTCGACTGATTCACACACTGGGAACATGTCAGAGGTTCTGGGTGCTGTTTTTAGTGAGGGCTTGAGCTTAGAATTTGGTGCAGGTGGAGCATCCTTGAACTCCACTGTGGACTTGATTGCTTTGACTAGATTGGATATCTGGTCAGGAAAGCAGTACTTAGCTGTCAGGGAGTGAGGGTCCGTCTCCATAGGTTTTTCTTCACCCCCCAACTCTTTGACTGAGTCTTTGCCCGATTTGTCTGGGTTATTCGGGTGAGGATTAGGGTGGTCAGGGTACACAGGTGGTCTGATTGGTGCCAGCTCCGGAGTGGGTGGAGCCCGGGGATTGATAATTTCTGCCAGCTTCTGCATTATGGCTGTCATGAACTGTTGCTGTACTTGAATGCTTCCATTGGAAGCCTGCTGGTTCTGGAAGAAAAAAGGGGGTTGTGTCGGGCTGTGATGCACTGTCCTTGTTCAGTGTGCTAGTGGGGGCAGTGCCTTGGGAGGAAGTGCCCTGTTCAGGTTCTGAGTGGTCAGAGTGCTCTGATATCTCTTTTGCTAGGTAGTTGGGGCACAGCTGGCCGGGGTTAAATGGCAGGAGTGGGATCTTGCAGGAGCAGCACACCTTCGCCTTCATGATGCTGGCTGCTTGGGGAAACATAATGAGAAACAGTACCTTAGTGGCCATTTGGGCATCACCATAGAAAATCAGGCAGAGAGTACTGTCTGTGGAATCCTAATAGAAGAAAAGGGATCTCTGAGTACTAAAACGGCCACTGGAAGTAACACAAGTTGAGTCACCCGGGGTCAGCAAGTGCTGTATCTGTCTTGTAGCTGAACTACAGTATGGCCACCTGTAGTGACGCATCTCAGGTCACCCTGGGCTAAGGGGTGAGCTGTTGAAGTGGAGGAACCAGGGCCGTGTTGTAAAACTCTGTGAGCGTTGGTAAAGTGGGCCCTTATTGGGAAAGTCCTGATCATGAGTTGGCCACTGCTGTTAGTACTGTAGGATCGTTGGTGGATTGCAAAGATGGCTGCCAGAAGTGTGGTGCTCCATACAGCAAGGGAAGAGGGACCTGAACTACTATATGGCTGCGAGAAGCGTGGTTGGCAGTGATTTGGGGGCGTAGTGGCCATTCAGAGGTTAAGTAGCCCACGGCGTCTGCCTCCAGTGTGTACAGTAGAAGGGAGGAGGTTGGCTACATGCGTTCTGCTTTTGAGGGACAGCGAAATCACCCGGGAGGCTCATAGAGGGCAAGGGGGCCGAGACCAAGACGCACCGAGATGATGTACATATGCGCATAGGGCAAACGTCTGCTCCCTAGGATGTCGCCAGCCCCTTCCCCATCAGAAAGCCAACAAAAGGGCTAAGAGAACAATGGATATGGGGCGCGGGTGAGGGGTTAACGGAGAAGAGGGCAGCACCTTGGTGCCCTGGCCAGCGGAGGAAAGCAAAGAATGTGAGGAGTGACAAAGGGACACAGGTAAGAAGCTTGGACATTGAGTTCTGCATAAAATTGGCACTAGCTAGCTTCCAGGGGACTGTGGGAGATGGGAGCTCTGGTGCAAAAGGCGTATCCCAACGTAAGTGCAGGATCTATTTCGAAGGCAGGCAGAGGGCAAAATGAGCCCGTACGGGAACACAGCAAACCTAGGCTTATTCACAGCTCATCACTCTGTCTTGGCTATACTTCCTGTTACACATGCTGCATGGGTGCCCCTAGCTCTGTGGGCTCTCCTCCCTGACACTGCAATGCGCCACCACCTCCTTGCTACACTCTTGAGGAGTGAGCTAGGTGGACCCTCTTGTAGCCACTAGCAGGGGCTGCAGGTGGGACCTGGATCGCATTCCAACCTTGAGTACCCCCTGGGTGGGGGAAGGGTGTGCTCTGGCATTTATGCTGAATGTGAGCACTGCCTAAGGTTTCTGCCATGGGGATCATAGGCATGCTAGACCACATGGTACTCTGGGAGGAATGCTAAAAAAGACAGCTAATTGTACATCTGGCTGCACATTTTAAAAACAGGAATGCAGAGTGCCTGTGAAGAGTGAGTAGCACCATCAAAAACTAATCTTAGACTGCATAGAAAACTGACCGACCAATGCATGGCTGGCCTCTGCTAGGAGTGGGAGGCCAGCAGGGAAATTAGTCAAAAGTAATAGCTGCTAGGTGGCAGAAAGCCTGATACTATCCAGAGGAGTGAGGGCAGCCAATGGTAGCTGAGCCTTACCTTGTATTTGTTGCCGTGTGTTTTCTAAAAGAGATTCAGGGGTAGAAAGAAGCAAGAACTTGATCCTGTGATCCAGCCTGGTCAGATCACATGAAGGACTGAATTGAGGTAGTCCAAGGCTGGGCAGTACAGGAGCTGGACTTCTCTGAAGCCACATGTGCATGAATAGCCTATCAGGTGACCATGAGACCCAGTCTGTAAGGTTTGGAGTGCCTCAGCGATTACTCCCCACAGTAGCTCTTCACAACAATTCAGCTTGTTTATTCCTTTCAGGAACTTGAAGATCTTGGTCATACCCCCGGTCTGATTTTAAGTGAATACCTGTACAGTGCCTTTAGCCGATCCGCATAGGATCTACCTTCCTGACCCTGAATCATTTTGTTCACCCTGCGTTGTATTGCCTGTAGCCTGTTCTTGTCTTTTCTTAGGTGGGCACTCCAGAACTGGACACAGTACTCCAGGTATGGCCTTAACAATGACCTATACAGAGGTAACAGTATCTCCTGCTTTCTACTGTATAACCCTCTCCCAGTGCACCCTAGCATCTTGTTAGCCTTGCTGAAGCCCTTGTTACACTGGCTGGTTTGTTTTGAGAGTGCCTGATGCCATTGTGACAACTTTGAAAAAATGTAATATTTGACGCAATTTAGCTTATATTTAATTTGTATTTTTTCCTGTAATTCTTACCCTTACTACTTTATTACGAGGGACATTTGCATGTAGACAGAATCACTGCCCTGTCTGTTCTGGCTGCTTGCCTACATCTGACATCAAAGTTCTGTTTAAGATATCACAGTCTGTTGCTGTGGAGATAATTATGATGCCATAAACAGGGACTTATGATGTCAGGTAAAGACAAGCAGAAAGGGCATATGAAGTCTAAGAGACAATAATTCTGTTTCATACAACTGTACTCAGTAATAAAGGAGAAGGGGAAAGAATTGCACAAAATACATGAAATATAAACTGAATTGTGTCTAAGTCTCACATTTTTTCCCACATTTTACTTGGGAGCTTCAGCAACAGGTTGGTAGAAAAGAGGCCAGGAGTTATATTTTGTTTTAAACTGAAATATTTGATTAGTTTGTTAGTGAAATTAGTTCTATGTGTTAAAAATTATTACCTTGAATTTGAACTGATACTTGGGCTGTGATATTGTAGGTTTGGGGATAGATGTTTGGCAGGGAAAATTAGAAGGTAATTTAAATGTGTTTGCCTGGTGTTTGGAGGAGGGGACATTAGCTGCAATTAACTTGTCTTTAAACAGGAATTACTGTGGCTTTCATTGTTCACTTGGGAGCTTAAGCAACAGGTTGGTAGAAAAGAGGCCAGGAGTTATATTTTGTTTTAAACTGAAATATTTGATTAGTTTGTTAGTGAAATTAGTTCTATGTGTTAAAAATTATTACCTTGAATTTGAACTGATACTTGGGCTGTGATATTGTAGGTTTGGGGATAGATGTTTGGCAGGAAAATTAGAAGGTAATTTAAATGTGTTTGCCTGGTGTTTGGAGGAGGGACATTAGCTGCAATTAACTTGTCTTTAAACAGGAATTACTGTGGCTTTCATTGTTCACTTGGGAGCTTAAGCAACAGGTTGGTAGAAAAGAGGCCAGGAGTTATATTTTGTTTTAAACTGAAATATTTGATTAGTTTGTTAGTGAAATTAGTTCTATGTGTTAAAAATTATTACCTTGAATTTGAACTGATACTTGGGCTGTGATATTGTAGGTTTGGGGATAGATGTTTGGCAGGAAAATTAGAAGGTAATTTAAATGTGTTTGCCTGGTGTTTGGTAAGAGCCCCACCCACCCACCCTGTTTTGTAGGCTTACTTAAATACTGAAAAGCCACTGGGGTTGGGATTGAAGGGCTGAGTATTTCTGTTTGGGACTGAAATTTTGAAGCAACAGGAGTTGGTGGGCCTGTGACATCATACGGTACCTGGAGTCTGCTTACACACACTGTTAGTGGGACTGAACACATACTGGACTGTATGTGTTTGTGAGACTTGGGAACTTTGTTGGTGGGGTTGAAATTGGGTTTGTAAATAACTACAGTCAGTATAGAGAGAAACTGTACTCCAGGGGAAAGGGACTGAGAAAAGGGGGTGTGCTATTATAAACAGAGGGGAATAATCAGGGTGGCCATATTCCACCATGGCAGGCATCTTCGGAAGGGTTGTAGGCTGCACAGGCTGTGGGATGGCAATAATTCTAAATTGGGCCTGGAGAGAGGGAGGCTGCCCACTCTGTAGACAGCTATCTTGTATTAGGAGTGAGGTATATTGGTTAAGGAGTAAGCTGTGGGAGCTGGGGGTGTCCAAGGATAAGGGGTGTGGATATGGGCAGCAGAAGGGTGGGGCTGAGGGAGGCTGGGGCACGCTCTGAAATTACAGGACATTATGCTACAGCAAGCAGAAGGGGATATTAGGGACAGAGGACCCTTAGATAGGAGTTGATGCTAAGGGAAAGCGTACAGGGTGAAAATTCTGAATTCAAGGAGACTGGAGGGGAAAGTCAGGAGGGGCTGTTGCTGGAAGCCTAAAACAGCAGACTGTGGGAAGGAGCTCCTAAGGTGAACAGTGCAAGAGAGGAAGAAGAGGTCAGTTTAGAGATGCAGTCAGGAAACTCGGGTTACTTGATGGAGGCTGACATAGAGTGTCACAATAAATTTGAGATACTAAGCATCCTAGAGGGGAGGAAGGGGTTGGTGGAAATGAGGAAACTTATACAGAGGCCGGGGGGAGGGAGTCAGATACCCATAGGGCATCACAGAACAGCTATGGAAAGGATAGACATAGTCCCAGAGGAGAAGGGGAAACATATATGTTAAGCAAATGGGGGAGATGCAACATATTCCAGACATGAGGGAGGAGAGCATGATTGGAGAGGAACTGGGAGACAAGGAGGTGGGAGAGGAGCCCCCCTTCAGCAGGAAGGTCAGTACCAAGGATGGGGCCCTAGCTAAAGGGACCCACAGAGAGCCTCTGGAGACAGGGGTACTATTACAAGGGGGGGGGATGGGGGTGCGGGGGAAGGGGAAACCATCAGGCCAGGATAAATGGTTCAGATAAGAGAGGTTAAAGGGACACCTATTCAGAGGGGGTTTGAGTTAAGTGGGCAAAATAGCAAGGGAGGCAGAAAGGGAGGTGACAAGGGGTGTCTCTAATAAGGCAGGAAGACCCCATGAAATTGTGATCATGAATAAAGTGGGGAGGGGGCTGAGAGGGCATAGTGAGGTAACCATAAGGATGATGGGGTGTTAAGGTTCTGTTACTGGGAGACTATGATTAAGGGTATCCATTGGGAGGGACAGGGGTGGATGCCATAGCCAGTGAGTAGTGAGTATCTCTGGGCTGACAGTGCACAGAGCAAAGTTCATGGTGTATGAAATGGTTAGGGATTGTGGAGGGAAACCGGATTTCCTGGTGCATTTGGGAACTAATGATCTAGAGGGAAATAGCATTATGGAAATCCAAGCAAGGTTCCAAGAACTTGCCAGAGTCTGTCGGGATAATGGATGCAACATTTCCTTTTCGGAGATATTGCCAGTACCAAAGGCCTCAGTGGAGAAAAAAATGAAGCTCACAGAGGTTAATGAATGGCTCAGGAAGTGGGGTGAAGAGAATGGGTTGGGGTGTTAGGGAACTGGAATGGAGTTTGGGAGGATAAGGGACTATATGCCAAGGACAGGTTTCATCTTGCCCCATTAGGGAAGGAAGTCCTTAAACAGGGATGGCTGACTACATACAAAGAAAGGTGGGGTTTAAACTTGTAAGGGGGAAGGGATAGGAGGGCTGACCAGAGCCCCCTCCAGATGAGGGGAGTAGCCTCTCAAGGGGGGAGGGGGAAACAGACTGGAGGTGGAGGTTTCAGGAGGACAGGGGAGGATGGAAGTATAAGGAATCTGGGTGGGGTTCGACAATAAGGATCAGGATAAGGGTGGGAGTTAGTGTTAGTAAATGCCAGGAGTTTGGGAAACAAGTTGCCAGAGTTCCAGGCCATGCTGTTCGAGGGGGTGGATGTGGCGCAGTCACGGAAACGTAACAACAAAAACCATGACTGGGACCTTAATGTACGGGGTACACTATGCTTAGGAAGGATAGAAAGGAGGGCAGAGGGGTGGAGTGGCTATGTTCATTAGAGATGACATAGAAATTGCTATGGTAGAAGAGGCAGAGGGAAACGTGGAGGCCTTATGGGTCACTCCACGATCCCCAGCAGGAGATAAGGTCAAGCTGGGTGTAGACATAGGCCCCGGGATGAGTGATGTTCTAGAGGATGGTTTGCTGGACAACATCATTGCCCAGTGTGGTCCAAAAGGGAAGGAGTGGTGTTGATGGGGACCTTAATATGCCAGGTACTAACTGGGGAACCATGTCCTCTAAGGTGGCCAAGGAGCAGAGGCTGCTGGATGGCTTCCAGGATGTGTTCTAACACAGCATGTGATGGAGCCCACAAGGGAGGGCATGTCCTGGATGTGGTTCTGGCAGATGGGGATCTGGTAAGGGACATGGTTGTACAGGACCCCTGACTGGGAGTGACCACAATACTGTCTGGTTTCAAATAAGCATTGGGGAGTGGGGGTGAGATCTAGGACACTGGCAGGACTTCAGGGGGCAGACTTTATGGGCATGGGAAATATTCTCAAGGATCACTTGAAGGGGATTACCTCAACAACAAGTGTGGAAAGGAGATGGGAGGTCATAAAACGGGGACTTCAAGAGGCAGTCAGGATCTGCGCTAAGTTGAAACGTAAGGGAGCAAGGTCACATAAACCATGCTGGTGGTCCAGTGAGGTCCAGGTAGCAGTCAGAGAAAAGAAGGCAGCTTACAAAAAATATAAAACAACAAGAGGGGATAGGGATAAGGAAATGTACCAGCTTGCATCTAGAAAAGTCACCCGTATGGTGAGGGGAGCAAAGTCCAGTAAAGAGCATCGGCTGGCACAGGGGATACATGGAGGGGAAAATGGGTTCTTCCGGTACATTGGGGAGCGGAGAAAAACTAAGGGCCATCTCAGCAGATTGAGATCAGAAGGAGGGTGGGTGGAAGAGGCGAGGGACCAGGCAGAGGTATTTAACGAGTACTTTGCCTCTGTGTTCACTAGGGAGGGGGATGGGATATCTACAAAGCAAGGCACAAAGGGATAGAAGTGCAGGAGTGGGATCAGGGAGCAGCAGAAATGGAGCAAAGGGAGGGAAAGGTACCCCAGGGTGTCACATCTGGTTAAGGATAAAAGACCAGTAAGGTGGAGGGACGGATGATGCCATCCCCACCAAAAGGGTGTGGTTTGCCCTCAAGGCCCTAAAGAAAGACAAATCTCCTGGGCGGATGGCATTCATCCGAGATACTATGAGGAATTGCGGACATACTGGCTGCACTCCCTGGGAGCTTTTCAACAGGTCACTTGAGACAGGAGGGTACCTAGGGATTGGGAGAGGCACATGTGGTACCAATCCAAAAGGGGGTCAAGGAAGTACCAGGAAACTATAGACCCATCAGTTTAACCTCGGTGGTGGGAAAATTAATGGAGAGTATACTAAAGGAACGATTGGGGGTTTACTTGGAGGAGGTGGAGGTCTGGATAGTCGGCAGCATGGGTTTGTGCCAGGTAGATCATGTCAAACCAACCTTGTGGAGTTCTATGAATGGGTAACATCAGAACTGGATAGGGGTAAGCCTGTGGATGTATTATTCTTGGACTTCAGCAAGTTTGACTCTGTCCCCACAATGGTCTGGTGGAGAAACTGATGGGGTTAGGAGTAGGCCCTTTGATGGTCAGATGGATTGAAAACTGGATAGCTGGACTACTCAGAGAGTAGTGGTCTGTGGGGAGCTCTCAACCCTACAGAGGTTGGTAGTGGGACCACAGGGCTCGGTCCTGGGTCCAATCCTGTTTAATGCATACATATCAGACATCAGGGATGGTATAGGTGTGAAATGAGTCTCTTCGCGGATGACTCCAAGATGGGAGCAGTAGTTGAGGGAGAAGAGGGAGGTTGGCCCTGCAAGGGACCTGGACACCCTGGAAAGCTGGGCTCACATGGAAATTAATCATTATCACCAAGTGCAAGGTGTTGCATCTTGGTCGGGGAAACCCTAAACACAGGTACACCCTGGGAGGGAGGTGCTGGAAGCCTCAACAGGGGAAAAAGACCTAGGGGTCATGGTGGATACATGTATGAATAACTCTGAGCAGTGCAGGAGAGCAGCTAGCAAGGCAAACAGGATGTTGGGATGCATCGTAAGGGGGATCACCCCTAGGAGCAAGGAAGTGATTCTGCCACTGTACAATGGACTGGTTAGACCACACCTTGAGTACTGTGTACAGTACTGGAGACCACACTTGAAGAGGGACATACAGCTCCTGGAGAGGGTACAGAGGAGGGCAACAAAGATGATACGAGGGCTAGGGGATTTGACTTATGAGGACAGACTTGAGGAGCTCTGCCTGTTTTCATTGGAGGAGAGGAGAGACAGGGGGACATGATTGAGGTCTTCAAGTACCTCAAGGGAATAAATAGGGTAAACATGGAGGGGATCTTTAGACTAAAGCAGGGAGGCATCACCAGAGGGCATGGTTTGAAGTTGGAAGGTGGAAGGGTGAGGGGGGAAAAGAGGAGGAGGTTTTTCACTGAGAGGGTGGTGGACCCTTGGAATGCTCTGCCTGGTGAGCTGGTTCAGAGATCCACAGTGGAGAGCTTTAGAGAGGGTGGGACAGACACAGAAAGTGGATGTATCAGATGATGGCCTATCCCGGGGGGGTGGGGATGGATGATAGGGGTTTCTGGAGCACAAGGGATGGGAGGGTCTCGGCACCCAACTAAGGATCTAGGTTCGAGCAGACTTGATAGACCATAAGGCCTAATCTGCTGGCAAATAGTATGTTAGTATGTTAGTATCAGGTACTCTTTAATTGGAGTCACTCTGATTGTGACTCTTAGGCCCCTTTTCCTCTGATGTTGTTTGCAGCTGAACCCCTCCCATCCAATACTCTGTTCTGGGGGGTCTGTTCCCTAAGTGCATTACTTTGCACGTCTTGGCATTGAATTTTTAGTTGTCAGACTTTACACCAGTTTTCCAGCCTTTGCAGTTCTCTCTGCAATTCTTTTATCTACTCTACGTTGTAAACTACCACAGCTGAAAGGCAGCCAGCAGAGGGGAACTGACATTGTTGGTCAGCTTACCCTAGATCCTTTCAGGGGTTCCTGGGATCAGCTAGCAGGTCAGTTAGTAGTGGAAAGGGTCTGACCCGCAATTAGGTGCCCCTCCTTTTTGAAGGTTCCACTGGTAGTTCGGCCAGCAGCACGAACGGGTTTGCTATTAGGCAGGCCCAGGCAACGTGGGCCGACAGTGACCACTGGTTTGGGGGCAGGTGAGATGACTGTAATGTGAAAGAGCCTATCACACTCTACTGGCATGGCAGCCAGAAGTGGGGGTGTCGACCTTAGCCGGGGGTGGGAGTCTGGGCAAGATCGAGTGGTAGGTTGACCAACAGTGAATGTTGGCCTGCCATCAGACACCCTTGCATCAACGAGACTGCTAGCAGTGAGGAGCAATGAAGACTAGGCTAGCTAGCAGTGAGGAGCAAATGAGACTCTGCTATTGGCAGAGAGCAGACTCAGCTAGCAGGCTGACTAGTGACGTAGCATATCTACAGTCACTTGTATTTACAAAACTGGCGGCAGATAAACCCCGGTGGAGGAGGCGTAGCACCCTGGGGAGGTGGTGAGGTGTAGTGCGTACCAATTATTAAGGTGCCTTTATCCTAGATCTTTGAGAATACCTCTTCCCTTAGGCCACATCTTTGGAACTATACCTGTATCAACGCTTGAACCTCACAGAAACTTTTGTTAGCTAAATATTTAGTGATATTGATGCATCTGTGTGTGCCAAAACCAATTACATTGTTACTGTACTGTGAATGTGGAGAAAAGATTTATAAGGACCTGAACCTGATGGGGTACACTGTGTTCAGGAATGACAGGGCTGTGGGCAGGGGAGGTGGGGTAGCACTCATCATTAGGAATGGCATCGACATATGCAGGGTGGAGGGGGCAGAGGAATTACCTTGCAGGTGCCGTGGGGTAAGAGGGTTAATCTGTGGGTGGTTTATAGAACTCCCAAGCAGGCAGAAGAACTTGAGGAAGGCCTGGTGGCGAATCTCTGGGACCACTGTGGTTAGGGGGAGGGTAGAACTGTGGTGCTGTGTGACCTTAACATGCCAGAGGTTGATTGGGGAACTATGGCATCCTCATCAACTAGGGAGCAGCGCCTGCTGGACGTATTCCAGGATGCATTCCTTTCCCAACTGGTGGCTGACCTGACGAGGGATGGTCATATCCTGGATGTGGTCCTGTTGGATGGCTATCTGGTTAGGAACCTAGTGGTAGGGGACCCACTGGTGGAGGGTGATCATGCCATGGTTTGGTTTTCCGTAGACCTGGCAGGAGAGGAAAATCGTACTAAAATGGTGGTGGTGGTTGACTTTAGGGGTGCGGATGTTAAGGGTATGGAGGAGATCCTCAAGGGGTATTTGGAGGGGATCAGTCCAGACATGGACACGGAGAGCAGGTGGGAAATTATTAAAAGAGGGCTCCTGGAAGCTGCCAAGGCCTGCTTGAAGGTCCAACACAAGTTTGATAGAGCCAGAAAGCCGAGCTGGTGGACCAGGGATGTCCAGGAGGTGGTGAGGGAGAAAAGAGCTGCTTAGGGGTGATACAAGCGCTCGCGTAGGGT
Organism: Neoceratodus forsteri; assembly: GCA_016271365.2. Classification (NCBI taxonomy): domain Eukaryota; kingdom Metazoa; phylum Chordata; order Ceratodontiformes; family Ceratodontidae; genus Neoceratodus; species Neoceratodus forsteri. The sequence goes on from CM028129.1 coordinate 507,156,624, forward strand.
CCTGGACAGGGGGAAGTACGATATGATATCCAAAAAAGTAACCAGGGTGGTGAGATCAGCCAAGGCGAGGATGGAGCAGAGGTTGGCACTGGGGATCAGAAGCAGGGAAAAAGGGATCTTACTTCGAGAAACAGCTCTTGCTGCAGGTTACACCATTAGGACTGAAGCCGGTAGGCAGCAGGACCCCCTGGAAAACTTCTGGCTAGCTACATACAGCGGGAGACCTCCCCCGATGTCGACCCCGCCCCCGGCATCACATACATCATCCCCCAGTTATTTTGCTGCCGTCGACTCGCAAGCATCGGCTCCACGGATGCCTTCAGTTATCGAACGATGCCATCACTCGAGTATTTCTTCCTTATTTCTTATGTTTCTCGAACAATTTCTATTTTTCTTTTCTACATTTGCATGTCATCTTCCCTGACTTCCTCTGTCGAAAGGGGCTCCTCTAAGTGTGCGTGTGGCAAACAAATTCCTTTTAAGGACCAGCACACGGCCTGTGTCAAGTGCCTAGGCCCAAAGCACGACACTAAGCCCTGCTCCATTCGCCAAAACTTTAACAGCCGTACGAGGATCCACAGACAGAAAGTTTTGGAGACCTTCCTTTTTGGAAAAACATTAGCAGCCATGCAGAGAAGTTCCTCCTCTCAGGAAGAGTCATCCCACAGATTGGGGAACACAAGGAAAAAAGGAAGGAGGAGAAAGAGCGCTCCCCGTCTACGCGGACGTCCGGCTCCAGGGCTAGCTCGGACTCTGCCCGCTCCACCAGATCTCCATCTCAGGCAGAGACCCAACCGCCGCTGGCCAAAGTCCAGACATCGGCTAGTACAGAGAAGACATCCACTCTTCAGCCTCTTAAGGTCCGGCCGAAGGACTCCTCGCATAGCTGTTATTCGGGCTCTTCAGGCTGATCTGCGTCAACAGATCGCCCACCGAAGGCACACTTCAAGTCTGCTGCTACTGCAGACCCCGGCTGCCTGGACTGGCCCTGGGAAATGACCACAGGCCGGTCTCCCAACCCCCCCAGGGGTTCCATGGGGACGTCTGTCAAGCGGACTACAGATCTGATGTCCCTCAAACGGACGTCAGACCAAAAGCGGACATCTGAGAAGACGCCCACCAAACGTCCTAAGGACCAGTCAGAAGCCCTCGCTCGCCAGAAGGACGTCACCTCGTCTGTACTGGATGTTGGGCATCCAGGACGTTCGGACGATGGTACAGACGCCGGGGTCGAACAGATTAGTGATGACCACGCGTCAGGAGGCAGAACGGAAGGACACCTCCTACACAACCTGACACCACCCAAGGACCAGTCAATGGGTACGTCTGGCCACAAAAGGCCTGATACAGGCGACGGGCAGACACCTAGAGAGGAACCAACGCCAGGTCAGTCATTGGGCTTTAACATAAATGAAGTTAAGGAATTGTTTTCCTGTTGGTGGGAAACCATTAGGAAGGACGTAGTTCCCACGAAGCCTCCAGTGGAGAACCTACCTCCTCCGAAAGAGAAAAGCCCAGACAGACCACCCGCTAGAGAGGAGAGTCTGATACCTAGGTGCAGGTCCAAATACAAAAGGTCTCACAAGTATAGGAAGCGGCCGAGGTCTCCCTCTCAGACCCCTTCCCACTCTCCTAGTACACATAGGCCTAAGAAACACCGCAGGAGATCAGACTCTTCATCATCAGATGAGTCTCACTCCTCATCTTCTGAATCATCCTTGTCGGCATCACCCTTTAGTGTCCCTTCTCCAGACTGAAGGGATCTGCCAAGGTCACCCCCCGGATGACCCAACATTTATGGATATTATGTGACATATCCAAGACCATATGGGTTGGGACACCGAAGACTTAGATCCCGAACGACACTGACTGGTGAAATATTTAAGACAAAAGGACCCCAAGCCAGTGATGGTCCCACCATTAGTGGACACCTTCCAAGATGTAACAAAAGCTGCTTGAAAGCACCCATTCTCCTCTCCCGCAGTCCCCAGGAAGGCGGATCGCCTGTACAGGGCCCCATCTTGGGGATCCCTATTTAGGAGAACAACCAGTGACAGACTCTATGGTCATAATGGCCACTCACAACAGGTCTCAAAGACCACAACATCTCAGTACACAACCTCCAGACCGAGAATCAAAACAACTCAACTTCATGGGAGAAGAATATATGCATCAGCAACTTGCCCCGTAAAGTCACTTAAATTTCTGACCCACATGGTGCAATTTCAAAATGCCTTGTGGGAACAAGGCCAGGACCTGGTGAAAGACATGCCGGAGGGAGACAAGAAAGAGGAGATAATAAAACTCCTCCAGACAGGCTCTGACATAGGAACACAGGTACTCAGAGTGGCTTATGATTCCGCAGACTCAGTGGCCAGAAGTGCGGCATCAGGAGTCTGCCTTAGAAGACACTCTTGGCTGAGAGTCTCTGGTTTTACGCCGGATGTCCAGAAGGGTATCCTAGACATCCTATTCAAGGGCTCAGTTCTCTTTGGCGAAGAGTCCAAGAAGATAACAAAACTGCAGGACGCTGGAAAGGCAGTCAGATCAGTACAAGCAATGTACAGACCTAAACAGAAGCCATTTCAGATGCAACAAAACAGATTCAAAGGCAAACAGGGTCAACAAACACGTTTTGGACAACAGCAAAGAGGCGGTTTAATCACAAAGGCCAACCTTGCCTTACTGGAGGTCAAGGTGCCAGGAGCGCAAAAGCTCCTCAGGCTATCCTTCCCTTCCCTTCCGCTGCCTGGCTCACTGCAGACCTCTCCTTCCCCCTCTGGTTCAAAGGGAAGAGAAGGTCAAGGGTCGCTTCGCAAACCACCTGCCAGGGTGGCAACAAATTACAACAGAACAATGGGTGCTCCAACTCATTCTAAGAGGGCATGCTATCGAGTTCATAGGACAAACACCATCCAGACCACCACTGCATTCCATGTATTTGGGCCAACGTGCTACACTAATTCGAGAAGAGATAGCTTCCCTTCTCGATAAAGAGGCCATAGAAAAGGTCCTGTGGATCCAGAGAGGGAAAGGGTATTATTTCCTCTTCTTTCTGGTGCCAAAGAAGATGGGAGACCTATGTCCCATCCTAGACCTAAGCGATCTCAACACTTTTGTGGCATACAAACGCTTCAGGATGGTGACCTTACCAGGCTTGATCCTGATGTTACGCCCGGACGCTTGGCTCACATCGCTGGACATGCAAGATGCCTACCTCCACATTCCAATTGCGAAACATCGGAGGTTTCTGCAATTTGAATTCCAGGGTTGCCACTACAAATTTCGAGCCCTACCTTGCGGCCTTTCGTTGGATCCGAGGGTATTCACCAAATGCCTGGCAATGGTAGTGGCGGCATTCAGGAGAAAGGGCCACTATGTCTTCCCCTCTTTGGATGACTGGCTCCAGACGGCCGCGTCCCAGAGAGAATTAAATCACATTCTACAAGACACCTATTCAGTATTCCACTCCCTAGGTGTCAAGATCAATTTGGCAAAATCGACCCTCACACCTTGCCAAAGGTTCAGTTCATTGGCGCGGTACTGGACACCAACAAGGGAAGAATCTTCCTACCAGAAGACAGGGCAGAACGTCTACGAGCCCTGATCAGACACATTAGAGCTCAAAGTCAGGTGTAAGCGAGGACCATGTTGCACCTTCTGGGGCATATGGCGGCCGCCATAGCCATGGTCCCCCTTTCATGTCTCCACATGAGCCATTCAGTGGACACTCAGGGTCCTGTGGGACCGGTGCCAAGACGACTTAGACCAGCTAGTCTCAATCCCCAACTCTGTTCTCCGAGTCTTGCAATGGTGGATAGTTCCAGAACACCTCTCAGTAGGGGTTCCCTTCCTATCTCCTACCCACTCCCTGATACTGACCACAGATGCATTGCGATCAGGTTGGGGTGCCCATTTGGGCGGCAAAAAGACTTGGGGGATTATGGTCAGGGACCGAAGGAGCCCTTCATATAAATGTCCTCGAGATGAGGGCAGTTCTTTTCGCCCTTCAAGCCTTGCAAACAGACATAACCCCAGGACACTTACTGATCCAATCAGACAACATTTCAATAGTGTTCTACATCAACAAGCAGGGAGGCACTCACTCCTACCAACTCAGTCGAGAGGCCATGAGAGTGTGGTACTGGGCAGTAGAGGACATCATCACACTGTCTGTAGTGCGTGTTCCTAGATTACAGAACACACTGGTGGATCTGTTAAGCAGATCTCGATCCAGTGCACATGAATGGGAGCTCCTGCAACCAGTAGCGGAAATGCTTTTCGAAAAATGGGGAATGCCAGATTTGGATCTGCTCGTCTCCCCATACAACACAAAACTGCCCAGTTTCTGCTCGCTAGATCCAGGACCTGGTGTTTGCTGGCGAGACGCGTTGTCCCTCTCCTGGACCGGCAGGTTCCTGTATGCCTTCCCTCCATTCTCTTTGATCCAGAGGGTCCTGCTCAAACTGCAGGACGATGAAGCAGTCATGAATTTGGTGGCCCTATATTGGCCCAGACAGATATGGTTCCCTCTTCCGCAAGGGCTAGTGAGCGAACCACCACTTCCTCTTCCATTCAGCTCGCACTTACTGTCACAAGACAACGGGCCTCTGATTCACCTGAACCTCAGGTCCTTGCACCTGCACACCTGACTTCTAAGGACCTAGCAATGTCTTGCCACAGTGTGTCGGACAGTGTGGCGGATGTTCTAGTGGCAGCAAGGAAGCCCTCTACTCACACCACATATGCCTTGAAATGGCGCTGGTTCTGCCTTTGGTCATCGGCCCGTGACCTAGACCCACTGTCTTGCCCAGTAAAATCAGTTTTAGAGTGCCTCCTTTCCTTGTCGCAGGCAGGGCTGAGCTACTCTTCAGTAAAGATGCATTTTTGTGCCATATCGGCATACCATGCACCATTCGGGGACAAATCTTTGGCACAGCTAGATTTGTCATGTACCTTCTTGCATGGCATCCTCCACTTGAAGCCACCCATTAGAGATCCGATCCCTCCTTGGGATCTTCTCTTTGTTTTAGAACAGCTCACACTACCTCCCTTTGAACCAGCTGCAGATTGTGAGCTACGCCTTCTTTCTTGGAAGGCATCATTTTTAGTTGCAGTTACTTCAGCAAGGAGAATTTCAGAGCTCCATGCACTTATGTGCAAAGAGCCTTATTTGATTTTTCACAAGGACAGGATGTCCTTAAGAACCAATCCTAAATTTTTTCCTAAGGTAGTATCCAAATTAACCCTTAACCAGGATATAGACCTACCGGTCTACTACCCAAGGTATACCAATAGAGGAGAAGCTGTTGTACACACATTGGATGTACACAGGATTCTCAGGTTCTACCTGACCAGGATCAGACCGCACCGACAGTCTGACCAGTTGTTTTTGTCATTTGCTCACAGGATGTTAGGGGCACCAATATCTAAACAGACACTCTCAAAATGGTTGGTGAACTGTATTGTATTCTGTTATCAGAAGCGAAACAACCCTTACCAGGACCGGTAAAGGGGCCATTCCACCAGAGGGGTGGCAAACTCTTTTGCTTCACTGAAAAATGTTTCAGCACCTACCATTTATGCAGCAGCTAGTTGGAGTACAGTGTACACATTCATTTGACACTACAGTCTGGACGTTGCCTCTAGGCACAGGGTGGGCTTTGGCCTTGCAGTTCTGCAGGGGCTTCTTTCATGAGGGGTTCCCTTCACCCTTCTCTTGTCCTCCTCCCAAATTTAGGGGTAACACCTGTCACTGTTTGGGACTCGGTCCTAATTATGTAACCTACTGCAAGAGCTGTTTCTCGAAGTAAGATAGTACAGTTATGTAAGAACTTACCGTAACAGTAGATCTTCGAGAACAACTCTGGCAGCAGGTATTTTCCCACCCACATTCCCCTCAGTAGGTCATCTGCATTGGCATTAACATCAGTAATGGTCTTCCTCTGGAAGCAGATCCTTGGTCTCCCTATCAGAATCATATCGCTATGCCAGAGTCTCCAGCGGGAGAACTGAGGGATGCTGGGGGACCGTCCCTTTTATGATGCATGTGACGCTGGGGGTGGGGCCGACGTCAGGGGTGGTCCCTTTGCTGTATGTAGCCAGCTAGAAGTTTTCTGTGGGGTCCTGCTGCCTGCTGGCTTCAGTCCTAATGGTGTAACCTGCTGCAAAAGCTGTTCTTGAAGATTTACTGTTACGGTAAGTTTTTACATAACAGTACTTTCTTCAGGTATATCAGGGAAAGAAGGAAAGTGAAGGGACAGACTGAGGTCAGGCAGTGGGTGGGCCGAGGAGACTGGGGAGCAGGCAGAGGTACTTAATGAATACTTTGCCTCAGTCTTCACAAAAGATGATGGAGGGTCAACACCTTACGGGGAGGCGGACCAGGAATGAGGAATGGGGGGAGGTCACGGATGTTGAAATTCCTGTTGGTAGGGTGAGGGAAGCCCTTAAGTCCCTGAAAACGAATAAGGCACCAGATCTGATGGCCTTCATCCCAGGGTGCTAAAGGAGATGGCAGATTGCTGCACCTCTGGCGGACCTTTTCAGCTCCTCCTTTCAGACGGGGTGGGTGCCTCAGGATTGGAAGATGACTAATGCCGTGGCTATCCACAAAAGTGGCTCACGGGAGGAGCCGGGTAACTACCAGCCCGTCAGCCTGATGTCGGTGGTAGGCAAAATGATGGAGGCCATATTGAAAGAGAGGCTGGATGTGTTTCTGGAGACACTGGGCCATCTGGATGATCACCAGCATGGCTTTGTTCAGGACAGTTTGTGTCAGACTGAGCTTGTGGAGTTCTGTGATTGGGTAACAGAGGCACTGGACCAGGGCAGGCCGGTGGATGTCCTCTTTCTAGACTTCAGCAAGGCGTTTGATTTGGTGCCACGTCCAGGATTGTTGAACAAGCTGGGGGGAATGGGGTTGGGGGAAAGGATGGTTAGGTGGATAGGAAACTAGCTAACTTGATGGTTTCAGAAGGTAGTGGTCGGTGGGGGGGAGGTATCATCTCCTAGGAGGGTCGTTAGCGGGGTCCCACAAGAGTCAGTGCTGGGTCCACTCCTGTTTAATGCTTACATCTCGGACATCAGGGGTGGTATCAGGAGTGAGATGAGCCTCTTTGTTGATGACTCAAAGCTGGGGGCAGTGGTGGATGGGGAGGAGTGTAGAAGAGCTCTTTGGGGGACCTGGAGACTCTGGAGAGGTGGTCACATACCTGGAAACTGAGGTTTAATGCCAAGAAATGCAGTGTTCTCCACTTGGGGCATAGGAACCCAGCTCATGAGTACTTTTTGGGTGGGTAGAAACTGCAGGTTTCGGGAGGGGGAAAAGGATCTTGGGTTGGCTGTGGATGCCAAAATGAATAACTCTGAGCAATGTAGGAGGGCTGCAGCTAAAGCAAATAAAATGCTCGGGTGCATCGCCAAGGGGATAACTTCGAGGAAACGGGAGGTGCTTCTCCCTTTGTATAACTGCCTGGTTAGATCGCACCTTGAGTATTGCGTGCAGCGTTGGCGCCTGTACTTGAAGAAGGACATTGCACTTCTGGAGAGGTCCAGAGGAGGGCGACCAGGATGATACAGGGTCTGGGGAAAGATCCTCTGAGGAGAGACTTGAGGAGCTCAGCTTGTTCTACCTGGAGGAGAGGAGGGACAGAGGGGATATGATCAAGGTGTTTAAATATCTAAAGGGAGTAAATGGGGTCATCCTAAATAGGGTGTTTCTACTAAGGGAGGAGGGGGCACTTCATGAGGCTGGTTGACGGGAGACTAGGAGATGCTACTTCACTGTGAGGGTGGTGGACCCCTGGAACACACTGCCTAAGGAACTAGTGGCTGTTAATACAGTGGAGGGATTCATTAGGGGCTGGGAAAGGTATAAGGGGAAGGCAAAATTGAGTAACACCAGACCTGGAGGTGTAACTCCGATAGGGGATGGGGTCGGGGGATTTACAGGGGAGGTGGGAAGGGCAGCAACAGTGTCCTGACCGGGTGCTGATTTTCGAGCAGACTCGATAGACCATTAGGACTACTCTGCTGGCATCTTAGTATGTTAGCATGTTAGTAAGGACGACACACACAAAGTGTGTGTCTGCTGTTTAGGCCTCTCTCATAACATCAGAACTTGTGAAATTTTCCAGGGCTTCAGTCAGGCAACCAGGCAACACAGAAGAAAGGTGATGGAGAAGTTTTTATTGAAAATAAAAACAAACTCTAGCAGCGATGGAAAAAGCCCAGGGACAGAAAGCTGTGTTGCCTGACCCATCGACCAACTGGTGGTCATAGAAATTAAAAGACTGGAAAGAGACCTGTTGTTGTCAGAACACAAGCATAAGGATAAGAAAATATCTGCTTCCCCTGCAAGGTTGGGGTTTGGGTTAGGCACTGCTGTACCTGCTGTGGACGGTATGTCGCTGTTGTCCAGGCCCATCATCGACTACAGCAGTCGTGGCCCCTGGCCAGAGTGTCGTTGATGTATAAGCAGTACTGGCTTCACTTTTTTTTTTTTTAGATATGATACGGTACATACTTCCAGGCTTACCTCTGCAGCCTTTACTACCGTTGATGGGTGTTCCTGCTTTGCAGGTCTTGTCAACATCATTGGCTGGTTCACCGCAGATACCTCCTGAGCAGTGGTCTCTGCTGTCGCCGCGAGGTCCTTAATTCCCGTCATCAACAGTGATGTTGACAACAAGGAAGGATATCCTCAAGACCTCATAATGGAGGAAGATTATGAAGAGGAGGAAGGTTACGGAGAAGAACATTAATGCTCCATGTTCTAGCTCCACTGTATCTTCTTGTAGTGAGGATTCTGTGGTATACACACCTATATCTCCTCCTGGAGAGCCTGTCTTCCAAACTATGATGCAGCACGTGCAGAATGCAGTGGGATTTGCTGTGGAAGAGGAGGATTCCACTAAAAAAGAACCTGATGGATTTTTTGGAGGTACCATGTACTCTGTCCATCATTGTTCCTCCAAATTACTTTGCATTGGAGGATGCCACATTTGCTGTATGGTACAGGCCAAATTCAATACTAACCATACCCAGAAAGGCTGATAAGCAGTACCCTGCTCCTGCTGCCAAGTCTTATTATGTCAGCCAGCCTGAAAGAGGCTCTGGGGTCATAATGGTTGCCCTTGCTAGATCCACTGCACCAAAATACATGACTACTCTACCACCTGATAAAGTATCTAGCAGGCTTGATGTGATAGGCAAGCACACATATGCTTCTGCCGCACTAGGCCTTCATATTGCAAACTACCAGGCCCAAATGATCAAGTATCAGAATACCCTGTGGAAGACTGCTAAAGCTGCAGCTCAAGCATTTCTAGGAGTCACTGATAAGAATGAATTGCTTAAAATCCTGAATGTAGGAGCTGAGGTAGAAAACATTTACTACTCTTGGCATATGATGTCTCAGATGCGTCTGCTGGGGCAGCTGCCATTAGTATTTGCATGAGAAGGTATTCTTGGCCCAGGGTGGCTGGTTTGCAACAGATGTGCAGCAAACAGTTCTGAGTGCTCCTTTTATAGGCACCAAACTATTTGGATACCATGTAGAAGAGGCCTTAAGAGACCTTTAAGTCTCAAAACTGACTTTAAGGTCAGTTAAATCCTTGTACCCTACACCTGGGTGGCGGTAGAGGTGAAGTATCCTTTCGCCAGCCTGCTGCCAGAGGTGGCCAACAAGCCTAACATCAGCAAAGCCGAGGGAAGAGTGGTGGCGCCTTGCCAACTCCCCCTCCTCAGTAGCCCATTTCAAGGCCTCCAAAGCTGGTGGCGCTGTCCCACTGACTCAGCATGACTCTTCCCCAAATGTCTTCAACCACAACAGGTGGTGGCGGGGGTCGGTTCTCCCTGCATTTAACACAGTGTAGGGAGATTACCACAGACGAGTGGGTCCTGGAGATAATTGCAAAGGGACATGCTCTAGAGTTGCTAGGAACTCTTCCAGAGCATCCTCTGTCTCTTTCAAATTATCTTCCAGGACATCTGTCCCTGTTGAAAGAAGACATGCAGGCTTTGCTACCTAAATATGCCATAGAACCTGTCCCTTAATGCCAGAAAGGAATAAAGGGTTCTACTACAGATACTTCCTAGTCCCCCAGTGGACAGGAGATCTCAAGCCTGTGCTAGACCTGCAAGACTTAAACTTCTACATAGAATAAAAGACGTTTTGCATGGTCTTCCTGCAGAATCTGATTCCCCTATTGCAAACAGGGGACTGGATTTGCTCCCTGGACATGAAATATGCATGTCTTTATATCAGGATCAGACAGCAGCACAGAAAGTACTTGAGAATTGTCTCAGAAGAGGAGCACTTTCAGTTCAGAGTATTGCACTTTGGCTTTTTTTCTGTGCCTTGGGTCTTTACGAAATGCTTAGCTGTGGTGGCAGCAGCCCTTCACAGGGAATGCCTGTATGTTTTACTGTACCTGGATGATTGGTTATTGAAAGCCAGGTCCAGGAGCCAACTAGAGCACACCTTGCCTCGCAAAAGGCAGTGGTTTGAAGACCTGGGGTTACAGTGAATGTACCAACAACAGTAATGTCCCCTTGCCAGAAACTGCACTGTATTGTGTTCCTAGACACAGCACAGGGCAGAGTTTTACCCCTGGACAGGGCAGAATGTCTGATGGCTCAAGTGCAGGTGGTGTACAGTAATCATTATGTCTCAGTCAGGACTTTCCTGTGCCTCATGGGAATCATGTCAGTGGCCATATGTGGATACCACAATGGACACTGAGAGTGCAGTGGGACCAATTGAGGGATGACATGGACCAAGAGGTGCTCGTCACATCCCATTTATGCAAAACACTGACATGATGGGTAGACGCAGCATCCTCTTGAGGGGCGTTCCATTCTTAATACCAACTCCGACTCAGATTCTCGCCTAGGTTGCATTAGGATCTGGGTGGGGAGAACACCTGGGCCCTTATGAAACCCAAGGGTCTTGGACCCAGGTTGAAGCCAAATTGCAGATAAATGGTCCTGGAGATGAGAGCGGTTCTGTACAGTCTCCAGGCTTTCGAGATGCATGCGACTCTTGAGTCATTTGCTAGTACAGACAATGCATGAACAAACAAGGGGGGACTCATTCCTATACCCTGTGTTGGGAGATGGTGAGAGTATGGTAGTGGGCACTAGAACATGGCCTGGTGTTATCAGCTGTGCATCTCCCAGAGGTCCAAAACATCTTGGACAAGTTAAGCAGAACACAGTCCAGGATACATGAATGGTAACTGCTGACCTCAGTGGTAGATGACCTCTACGCAAGCAGTGGTCATCCAGAGTTTGACCTTTTTGCATCCCCACACAATGCAAAATTGCTGCATTTATGCTCACTCATTCCAGGGCCTGGAGTTCTTTGGTGAGATGCGTTTCTCTTTTGGAAAGGCAGGTTTCTGTATGCATTCCCTCCCATTCCATTGGTATGGTGAGTGTTAGTGAAAGCAAAGATGGAGGGTGTGACCCTCCTCCTCATTGCACCTCTGTGGCCTTGACAAATATGGTATTCACTGCTGCAACAACTAGCAGTGAAGCCTCCAGTACCCTTGCTTCTGTGCAGAGGCCTGTTATCAGAGGACAAGGTGGCTCTGGTACATCTGGAACTGAGATCCTTGCACGTGCAGCATGGCTCTTGAAGACATAGCTGTAGTGCGGTTTGGGGTGTCACGAAAAGTAGCTTATGAGCCGACTCCAAGTGAAGGGGTTTGCTTGGCACCCTGGTGACCCGGATTCGTATTCTGAGCCCGGGTGTCAGGAGCGAAGACCGTCAGGAGGGATCCAGAGCCCCATTGACGCTCCTCCTGGGTAGCCAGGGCCTCGGCACCTGGAGGTGGATTGGATGACATGCGTAGATTGTGAAGCCTTGATATGTCCCCGCCTCGGGTTGCTGCCCCACGCAGGCCAAAATCAGGGATGAGTGGGAGTGCCAGAAAACGGAAAACTGCCTTCCGAATGGCCAGATGATGGCCGCCGGTCCTTGTCGCCACAAAGCCCAAGATTGCCCGGACCAACCCCCGCAGCAACCGAGTTAAATAGATGCGCCTACCAGCGCCTTCTTCCTCGGAAGGGGGTGGCACCCACCTGATCTAAGGGATACCTTGGGTCTCCCGGGGGGGCTGCTGAAGATGGGGGCGGTGGTTGGCGACGGGGGTGAAGTGGCAGCATGGGTCCTAGGAGATCTGAAGGAGTGGCCGATTGGAGGTGCTTGGAAGTAGCAAAAAAAAAGTAGCTGATGTACTGGTTGTGGTCAGAAAGCCTTCTGCCAGACATACCTACTCACGGAAGTGGAAGCGTTTCACTTTGTGGGCAACTTCTAAGAATATTGACCCCTTTACCTGTCCGGTCAGTGCGGTGCTGGTATACTTGTCACTGTCAGACTCTGGTCTACAGCATTCCTCATTGAAGGTGCATCTGGCAGTTATATCAGCTTTCCATGCCCCTGTTGGTGAGTGTATGGTAGCTCAGTTAGCGGTCTCCCATACCTTTTTGAGAGGTATTCTACATATGAAACCTCCTATTTGCAGTCCAGTGCCCCGTGGGAGTTCAATTATGTGCTTGAAAAACTTTCTTTGACTCCTTTTGAGCCAGTCGTGTGTTGTGGCTTATGCTTTCTTTAATGGAAAGTGTTACTTCAAACACCATGAAGTCTTGCTATATTATAACAATAGCAGTCAGCCACTGCAGCTGAACTGCCCCGGAGAGGAAGGAGTTAACTCCAGAAGATCTGGAGTTCTACAGCGCGAGGGCGCTGTGCCCAAAGCTCTATCTGGCAGTTTCAAATGAAACTGTCAGATTCTTTACTCCGCTTCACTGAACAGTCGCTCCGGAGATCAGCTCCTTCAGCTCGGTTCATTCTCGGTTCAAGAGAGTAGTTTCAGTTCATTTGAACCGCAAAAGTCATTATTTTACCGCATTTCGGTTCTAAAGCTCTATCTGGTAACCGTAAGTACAAAATTCAAGTCTGTGTGGAAAATTAATTATCGGTTCGGTTTTGAACCGATCGCTTGATTTTTCTGCCTTTAAAACTGTACTGTGGGTTTTAGAGTGCGGTTCCGTTCTTATCGGTTCTAAAAAAGCAAATTATTACGGTTTTTAAATACCCGTATTTGGTTAGGAACCGATAAGGGTGTCTTGCTGGCACTGCCATCAAGGGCAAGTTTTTGGTTAGGCTGGCATTATGTCTGAGAAACCCAAAAGAAAAACGGGCCCACTGGGTTTCAACACTGTGATGTCTGTAGGGGCCTTTTGCCAAAGCCTGACCCACACACACTTGTGTCTATTGTCTGGGGCTGACCACCTCTGTCAGACTGCCAGGTGTGTAAAATTTCCTGCAGCCACCCTGGAGAAGAGATTGGGCCGGCTCAGGAGCGAGAGCCAAAAATCCGCTGACCCGGATGGCCAGCCCGGTTCAGTACCCACTGGACCAGAGGGAGTGCCCTCTGACCAGGGCGAGACTTCCTCGCAAAGGAAGACTGGTTCAGAGGAACCAGTCCCAAGTAAAAGACAAAGAAATCAGGAGGTTTGAGTCCAGAATTGTGTCTCCAACTGCTGCAGAGATAGCTAAAGCCATTCAGATTGTCCAGTCACTGTCTCAGGGATCTGTAGAACCACCAACAGTTGGTAAAAGGTTGGTCTGCTCAGTCCCAGTGGTTCAGGATTTTGAAGTTGAGGATTTTTATGAACCACAGGAGGGGAGGAGGAATTTGATCAATATATGTGTGGCTGGGAGGGTCTGGGCGTGCCCATTGAACGGGCATTTCTCCAGACAGACCTTTAGAATCTCCCTCACTCTGTCTGAGTCCCCTCTTTCTTTATTTTTTACAAAAGGTTGCAGAAACCCTCCAGCTTCCTTTAGAGGAGGCTGTGGATGAGCAAGAGGAGCCTGATTATGTGGAAATGATGGATATTCCAGAGTCTAGGAGGTTGTCTATTCCTTTGCATAAGTCATTTAGGAAGCAAACAACAAAGATTTTAAAAATCCTCATTCTGTCCCTCCTGTAGATAAAAAATGGACAGAAGGTATACTTTGTCAGGCTCGGATACAGACTTCCTTATTGAGCAGTGTAGTCATGTAGGTGTGGTACAAGCTGCAGCCTGTGACAAGCTAATATTCCTCTGGCCTCACATCCTCCTGACAAGGATTCTAGGAAGATTGATGCCATGGCGAAGAAACAGTATATGGCAGCTTCTTTGGGACTCAGGCAGGCAAATTATATGGCTTATGTGGCTGATATCAGAAATCTAGGTGGGACACAGTATTGTAGTTAGCCAAGCAGGCCCATGGCCAGCTGGCTAGTGAGTTGGAACAGGTGGCTGCTGATGGCATTGAAGCCTCTAAAGTTCAATTTCATACTGCTGTTGATGTTAATGATGTTTCCTCCAGGGTCATGGCCACTTCTGTAGCTTTCCGTAGGTTGGCATGGCTCAGATGCACTAATCTGTCCCAAGATACTCAGTCAAAGGCTATGGATTTTCCTGTAGTGGAAATTCTCTGTTTGGGAGCAAACAGAAAATTATATGAAAAAGATGGATGAATACAGAACTACCTACAAAAGTGCCCAGGCTAAGGAGAAGCATGCCGTCCACAAAGGCATGCTCCCAGAGGAAGGGCAGACCCTTTTCAGGCCTTTTACCAATTTCAAGCCTCCTCTGCTGTCTACTGGAGGGTTTCTTCAGAGGCAGGGGTAGGCGTGGCGCAAGTGGACCGTCTCCTCCCTCAGCCTAAGGCTGCTGCTAAGCAGGCACCCTGATGGGGTGCCCAGGGCCGATTCTCCTGTACCAGTGGGGGCAGGTTGGCCTATTTCAGCCAGAGCTGGCTGTCCCTAACTGGACAGATGGGTTCTGGAGGTAATAGGCCAGGGTCTGGTTCTCAGCTTCAAATATTTTCCAAAGATGAAGCCAGGCATTTCCACCTGCAAATACTCCAGAAGCCCTTGCTTTGAAGCAGAGGTTTCTTCTCTTCTGGTCTGCAAAGCAGTGGAAAGGGTTCCTCCTTGCCATCAGGGCAAGGGCTTTATTCAAGATACTTTCTTACCCCAAAAGACAGGAGAATGGCGTGCCATTCTGGATTTAAGATACTTGAACAAGCATCTGTTGAAACCAAGTTCAAATGTTAACTCTGGCAATGATATTGCCTTCCCTAAGGCCAGGGACTGGCTAGCTTCCTGGACCTCAAGGATGCCTATTTTCATGTTCTGATCAGGCCTTCCCACCGAAAGTACCTCAGGTTCGAACTGCCCTCAGGCCACTACCAGTTCAGGGCAATGCCCTTCGGCCTTACCTCTGCGCCAAGGGTATTCACAAAATGTCTCGCTGTAGTAGTGGCTCATTTAAGAAGGCAAGGGGTTGCTGTGTTTCCCTACCTGGACGACTGGCTCATTGTGGGTCAGTCTCCAGGTCAGGTGAAATCCCACTTGCAAGTCACCCAGCAGCTTCTCACTTCTCTGGGATTCCTGCTAAACTTACCAAAGTCAGTTCTGGAACCAGTTCAGGCCCAACTTTCATAGGCGAGAATTGAACACAAGGTTAGCCAGGGCCTTTCTTCCCTCGGAAAGGGTGGACAGACTCATCGCCTCTGGCATCCTCCTTTACCCTCTGGTCTCTTGACCAGCAAGGCATTTTCTGCAACTCCTCGGGCACATGGCTGCTTCCACAGCTGTTGTGCAGGGAGCAAGATTCCAGATGAGGGACATTCAGTTCCATTTGAGGGCCTATTGGTCTCAGAGGAAGGACCCCTTACCAAATTGGTCCCAGTTACTCAAACCCTGATCCTGGCCTTACACTGGTGGCAGGATCAAAGCAATCTGAAACAAGGGTTCCTTCATTCCCATTTCTCCTCCCTCACCTCACCACGGATGCCTCCCTGTTAGGGTGGGGGGCTCACCTGGGCGACCTTACCACTCAGGGAGTGTGGTCTCCTCAGGAATCTCTGCTCCACATCAATCTTCTGGAACTCAGAGCTGTCTTTTTAGCTCTTCGGGTCTTTTCAGATTCTGTCCAGAACAAAGTGGTTCAAGTCAGGACAGACAATACCACCACAATGTGGTACATCAACAAGCAAGGGGGCACTCGGTCTTCAGCCTTGTGCACCGAAGCAATGAAGTTGTGGTCTCTGGCTTATTCCCTGAACACCTCCCTGATAGCGGTTCATCTCCCAGGGAAGGACAATGTGCTGGCGGACGCCCTCAGCAGAATTTCTCAGGGCCATCACTAATGGGCTCTGAATCCACAAGTACTGGGGTCTGTCTTTGCCAGTTGGGGCACTCCTCAGATAGATCTTTTCGCGGCCCCAGACAACCACCAACTTCCTCTTTTTGCTGCAGGCCTCCAGTACTGGGCTCAGTCCCTCTGGATGCCTTTCTGTTGGATTGGAAAGGAAGTTCCTGTATGCCTTCCCCTTTCCTCTCCTTTTCAGGGTACTAGTGAAAATCAGATCTCAACCTTGGAGAGTGATTCTGATTGCCCCAGATTGGGCCAGACAGCCCTGGTACCCTCTGCTCCTGTCCCTGGCAGTTCACCCTGCCCTGAGCCTGCCCAGAGTTCACGACTTACTGGCCTGTGCACAGGGAGAGGTGTGGTATCCGGACCTCAAGTCCCTCCACCTCAAGGCTTGGCTCTGAGGAGCTAGAATGTTGATTTACACCTTTCAAGGTGTTATGGATATTTTAAAGGCTTCAAGGAAGCCTTCCACTAGGCCACTTATAATTCTAAGTGGAAGAGGTTTTCCATCTGGTGCTCTGAGAGGCAGATTACCCCAGAATCTGCTGATCTTCCCATTCTTTGACTATTTGGTCCATCTGAATTCCTTAGGCCTTAGACCAGCTACCCTGAAGGTTCATCTGGCAGCTGTCTCTGCTTTTTGTGTCAGCAGGAAGCCTGCCTCCTTTCTTCTCACCCTGTGTTCTCCAAGTTTTTTAAAGGGTTACTTCACACTAACCTCCCTTTTCGGGAACCAGCTCCGCCTGGGACCTGAATATTTGCATTGCTCAGTTAATGCAACCCCTTGAGCCTCTGTCTTCAGCAGAACTCAAGTATTTAACTTGGAAAACCGTTTTTCTAGTAGCTATCACCTCTGCCAGACGCATAAGTGAGTTACAGGCCCTGTCAGTGGAAGAAGATTTTATCTCTTTCCACAGAGATAAGGTAGTCCTTAGGACTAATAGAAAGTTTTTGCCTAAGGTGGTTTCTGATTTCCACCTGAATCAATCTATCTCCCTCCCAGTATTTTTCACTGAGCATTCTTCCTCAGGTGAGAGGAGACTGCACAGCTTGGATGTCAAAAGGGCATTAAGTTACTATCTAGAGGGCACCAGAGGTCATAGGTTCGAATCCCTCCAACTGTTTCTTACCTATGCAGGTTGGCAAAGGAAACCTGCCACTAAGAGAACAATTGCAAGGTGGATTGTCTCTTGTATCCAATTTTGTTATCAGAAACTGGGTAGAGTACTCCTCAGGATTGAGGGCCCACTCCACCAGGGTAGCTGCGCCTAGCGGCTGCTAGAGACATTCCTATTCTGGAGATTTGTCAAGCTGCTACCTGGAAGATGGTTCACACCTTTACCAAGCATTATTCCTGGATGTCCAGTCCAGGAGAGATGCTCTGTTCCGGCACAGCTGTGCTTCAGAGCCTATTTCCAAGTAGGTTCTGACCCTCCTCCATGGAGGTACTGCTGTGTAATCTGTTATTGTTATAATATAGCAAGACTTCATGGTGTTTGAAGAAAAATTACTCACCTTAGTAATTGCTTTTCTTCTCATGGAGTCTTGCTATATTATAACCACCTCCTCCTGCCCCTCTCAGAACTCCTACTTGGGTAGAGGTGGCAAATTGGTGCAAGCACTGTGTCATGCCATTTTAGTTTTCCCTAACCCTGTTTTCCTTTGGGTTAGGGATCTAGATTGTTCATTTAGGTTATTTTTATTGCCCTTCTTGGACTTGAGTCTTGGGGAAGGGGGTTCATATGTGCTTGTCATTGATGGTAAAGTAACCATAATACCATCAACCTTTGTTATTATGGTGGTTCTGGGTGTTTCTTTGTTGTTTATATTGTTGTTATTACTACTAGTAGGTAGCCATAGGCTAGTGTAGTTTTCCCACACAGACTTTTTCCGTCCTTTGATGTTGGTTTCAGTAAAGATCTGACAGTTTCATTTGAAACTGCCAGATAGAGCTTTGGGCACAGCGCCCTCGCGATGTAGAACTCCAGATCTTCTGGAGTTAACTCCTTCCTCTCCGGGGCAGTTCAGCTGCAGTGGCTGACTGCTATTGTTATAATATAGCAAGACTCCATGAGAAGAAAAGCAATTACTAAGGTGAGTAATTTTTTCTTTTTGTTGCAGTCACTTCAGCTCAAAGGATTTCAGAACTACGGGCACTAATGTGAGCCTCCTTATTTGATTTTCCATAAAGATAGGGTGTTTTTATGTACTAGTTGTACTTTTTGCCAAATGTGATGTCTGAGTTGACAGTAAATCAAACCATCCACCTTCCAGCTTATTATCTGGAACATGCCAATCAAGGTGAAGCATTGCTTCATATATGGATGTACATAGAATCCTGAGATACTGTCTTGCTGTCACCATGGATTGCAGAAATTTCTCTCAGCTATTTGTTTCATTTGCCCCTGGAATAGAGGGCGTAACTGTTTTAAAACATTGCTGGTCCAAATGGCTAGAACACTGTATTTTGTTCTGCTATAGGAAGTATAGTAAGGAACTTCTTGGTGGTATTTGTGGTCATTCTGCAAGGAGTGTGGCCACATCTGTTACTTGCTTCATAAATGCCTCTGTGTCTGACATTTGTGCTGCAGCCACTTGGAGTTCTGTTCACACCTTTACTAAACATTACTGTCTGGACATTGTTTCTCATAGACATGCGAGATCCGGCCTTACTCTCTTTCAAGGCCTACTGTATCATGAACAGAATGCACCAGCTTCCCAGTTAGCTTTCGGGATTGCTTAGGTCCATTCCAAAGGTGTGGCCTAAGGGAAGAGATATCCTCAAAGAAGATAGAACAGTTATGTACTTCCTGTAACAGTGGAACTTCGAGAGAATCTCTTCCTTCAGGCCATGCAGGCCCTCCCTCCTTCCTCCTTTTTATCAGCTGTAGGGGAATATGGCCTCTGATTCTACCTTGGGAATTTCCATGGCTGCTTTATCCAGCACACTCGCTCTCCTACTATGAGGTGCTGGTATGATCTCCTAGTTCCCCAATAAGTGAGATCCTTCGAGCACAGTCTCTATGGGGGGGGGCGTGAGGAGAGATGGAGCCACCCACTTTTATGTAGATGCTGATGAGTGACATTGTCGTAGGCGGCCCTCAGCTAGCGAAAGTTTCTGTGTGATCTTAGGGATGACGTGAATATAGTTCCAAAGTTGTGACCTAAGGAAAGAAATTCTCTCTAACATCTGCTGTTACGGTAAGTACGTAACTGTTGTTTCAGAGGTGAGATAGGAAGGGTTTTACCATAGTGCTTCACAGCGCTAGCACTGACATTCCCTACAGCGACAGCTACCATGCCAACTGTCGGCATTGTAGCCTTGAGGATGTCTGAGCATTCAAGCGGGAGGCTCTGCCCTCGCCTCTAGGATTCCAACTCCAAGTTTGGGGGCAAACACCCAGCGTGGCAGGCCTGGTCACTGCACAGTCCATCACAGCGACGCCCGGGTTTTTCCCGATTCCTTTTGCTGTCATGATCTTCAGGGAGTCGCTCCGGTGACGGTATACCGATAGAAAGGGCACTGCATTCCTGGGCAGTTGGCATCAGAGTTCCCAGGGTGGGTCCGATCCCTTACAGAAGCTCTTCTAAGGATTGGGTATCGACCACAGCTAATAGAGGTGGCATAGCATTATGAACCTTTTTATTCCAATCCAACATGGCAGGTGGAAATAAATGAAGCTGCATTTGACAGTGTTCCTTTTACCAAGGAGAAGTGATGTAATATTAGAAATATTCAGCTAAAGAAAGTTGAGGTGGAGCCAGGAGATAATGAAGTTAAGGAAGGAGGAGATAGTGGGAACAGTAACATGATGATGTTGGTGCTTCAGATAAGTTGTGTGCCAGCTCTTTTATGCAAGGATTTTGAGACAGTTTTTGCCAGCTTATCCAAGCAGCCGATATAATGGGATGCTCCTCATCTAGAAAACAAGCACAACTGTTGTCTTCCAAGTTTGGAATGGGCATTTGTACTTTTTAAAAAAAAATTGGTTAGGGGATAGGCAGCAGAGGATGGTGGTAAATTGAGTTCACTCCGAGGAAGGGAGGGTGCCTCGGGTATCATTGCTGGGACTGGTCTTCTTTAATGTTTGTACAAGTGACATTGTAGAGGAGCTGGAATGGAAGGTCTGCCTCTTTGCAGATGACACCAAAATCTGGAATAGGGTGGACACTCTGGGTGTGTGTGTGTGTATATGTATATAGGATGAGTATAGACCTGAGAAAACTAGTGAAGTGGTCAAGAGCATGGCAGCTGAGTTTCAGTGTAAAAAATGCACTGAGGGGCACAGAACCCCGAGGTAGAGTACAAAATTGGTGTATTGATATCGATGGCCACCAAGCAGGAAAGAGACCTGGGGTAGTCATATTGGATGACCTAAAGGAGGCCATGCAGTGCACCAAGGCAATAGAGAGGGCTAGTTGGGTGCTGGAGTATACAGGAAGGGGCATAACCAACAGAAAGAGGGAGTTGGTATTGCCTCTGTATGGATCAATGGTAAGACCTCACCTAGAGTACTGTGTCCAGTTCTGGAGACCACATGTCCTGAAGAACAGGAGGCAATATGGCGCAGTGGGTTAAGGCTCTGAGCTGAAAATCTGGAGACCTGAGTTTTAATCCCACAGCCCCCTAGGTGCATACTGTGTGACCCTGAGCAAGTCACTTGACTTCCTCGTGCTCCCAGGTTGCACCTGCAAACAAGCTTTCAGCTTAGTGTGTCTCACCTGGTAAAATAATTGGAAAAAAAAAAAAAAACATAGAGTGGGGGCCGGCCAGAGGATGGAAACTGAAATGGTATAGGCCAGGGTCTACATCAAAAACCCTATGAGGAGAGACTAAAGGACCTCAATATGTACACCATGGAACAGAGGAGGGAGGTGGGTATGTGACAGAGACCTTTAAATACCTTATGGGGGCCAAAAAGGTACAGGAGGGAAGTATTTTTCAGAAGAAAAGGTATTCAAGAAGAACTGGACATGCTGTGAAGCTGGAAGGGGTAGTTTCAAGAAAGATATGAGGAAGTACTTCTTCACAGAAAGAGTGCTGGATTCCTGGAACAGCCTTCCAGTGGAGGTGGTGGGGGCCAAAAAAGTGGTGGGGTTTGAGGATGCATGGGATAAGCACAAGGGAATCATAGTGGAAAGGAAGTGAGAAAGCTGTAGATCAGGCACAGTCTGAGGTAATAGTATAGGTAGGGAGAAATGGGCAGACTGGATGGGCCAAGCGGTCCTTATCTACCATCAAATTATGTGTTTCTGTGTTACAGTACTTGGTCCTGTCTCTAAATTAGGATTGATATTTAAAAAAAAATACTGGAGAAAGGACATCAAATAAAAGAATTTGCCTGACTCACTTCACAATTTTTTATTTTTTTTTAAGATCTGCTCTCAGATATTGTTACGTCTGCTCCTCTTATCCTCATGAACTCCTCCTCCAAGGTCACGGAAGCCTTTGATCACCTATTCTACCTTCCTCTCAGCACTGTTCAAGGGCTGCTAAAGGCCGTACAGGTACACTTATGTTTCCTTGCAATCTGTTTATCTCTGCAGATTTATTTTTCTAACTACTTGGATTCAGTTCACTATCTGTGGCTCAGGACGCCTGTGTGACACTGTGTGGTGAAATATGCCTGGCAGTAACCATTGCTGGCCCCCACTTCTGCTTCAGTTTTGTTTGCCAGGAGAGTAAGAAAAGTAGGGGCAAGCTATGCTTGCAGGATGGATCATCTTCGAGACCTGCATGGAAATGGAATAAACAGAATAGTGGAGGTATTTCAAGCCCTGCATAACCAAACACCTAACAAGTGAAGCCAGCAGTGTCTTAAAGAACTGCACAAAATCTACAAATTATTTTTCCCCAGAAGAAGCTGTTTTTTAAATACTGGTTCAAATTCTCTTATTTCTCTGGCTATCCAGGTTTTTAGCTATCCTAGTGGATGTTTCTGATTTACATGCTGCTGGTAAGGACATTTTTGAACTGTTTGATGTAGTTTGAGGGAGGCCCTTAAGTCCCTGAGAACGGATAGGACACTGGGTCCAGATGGCCTTCATCCCAGGGTGCTGAAGTAGATGGTGGATGTCCTTGCTGCACCTCTGGTGGACCTTGTTAACTCCTTCCTTCAGACGGGTTGGGTGCCTCAGGACCGGAGGATGGCTCATGTCGTGCCTATCCACAAAAGCGGCTCAAGGGAGGAGCCGGGTAACTACAGGCCTGTCAATCTGATGTCAGTGGTAGGCAAGATGATGGAGGCCCTCTTGAAAGAGAGGCTGGAGGTGTTTCTGGAGACATGGGGCCATCTGGATGATCATCAACATGGTTTCGTTCAGGGCAGATCGTTTCAGGCAAATCTTGTGGAGTTCTATGATTGGGTGACAAGGGTGCTGGACCAGGGAAGGCCAGTGGATGTCCTCTTTCTAGACTCAGCAGGGCGTTTAACTCGGTCCCACACCCAGGGTTGCTGGACAAGCTAGGGGAAATGGGGGTGGGGGAAAGGATGGTGAGGTGGATAGAGAACTGGCTGACTGGACAGTTTCAGAGGGTGGTAGTGGGGGGTTATTATCTCCTAGGAGGGTCATTAGTGGGGTCCCACAAGGGTCGGTGTTGGGCCCACTCCTGTTTAATGATTATATCCCGGAAATCAGGGATGGTATCAGGAGTGAGATGAGCCTCTTTGCTGATGACTCGAAGCTGGGGGAGGTGGTGGACGAGGAGGAGGGCAGAAGAGCCCTACAGGGGGACCTGGAAACTCTGGAGAGGTGGTCACACACCTAGAAACCGTTTAATGCCGAGAAATGCAGTCTTCTCCACTTGTGGCTTGGGAAACCTGTCCATGAGTACTTTTTGGGTGGGGAGAAGCTGTAGGTTTCAGGAGGGGAAAAGGATCTTGGGGTGGTTGTGGATGTCAAAATGAATAACTTGGAGCAGTATAGGAGGGCTACAGCTAAAGCAATTAAAATACTTGGGTGCATTGCCAGGGGGATAACCTCGAGGAGATGGGAGGTGCTTCTCCCTCTGTATAACTGCCTGGTTAGACCGCACCTAGAGTACTGTGTGCAGTGTTGGCGCCTGTACTTGATAAAGGACATTGCACTTCTGGAGAGGGTCCAGAGGAGGGCGACCAAGATGATACAGGGTCTGGGGAAAGATCCTGTGAGGAGAGACTTGAGGAGCTAAACTTGTACTCCCTGGAGTAGAGTAGAAACAGAGGGGATATGATTGAGGTCTTTAAATAGCTAAAGGGAGTGAATAGGGTCAGACTGAATAGGGTGTTCCAGCTGAGGTAAGAGGGGGACAACAGGGGGCATTCCATGAGGCTGGTTGATGGGAGGCTCAGGGGGAGACTAGGAGACTCTACTTTACCAAGAAGATGGTGGACCCATGGAACACATTGCCTGCGGAACTGGTGGCTGTTGTTACAGTGGAGGGATTCAAGAGGGGCTGGGACAGGTATGAAGGGAAGGTAAAACTGAGAAATGCCAGATCTAGAGGTGTAACTGATGAAGGTTGGGGGGATTTACGGGGGAGATGGAGAGGGCAGCAATGGTCTCCTGACCAGGTGCTGATTTTCGAGCAGACTCGATAGACCTTTAGGCCTACTCTGCTGGCATCTTAGTATGTTAATTTATGTTCCTGTTCTACTTTTTTATTGTCATCATAATGCATTCATGTTCTGTTACAGAACTCTGTAGTTGAGAGGGATGTAAACTGTATCATACAGTTCTAAAACAACCTGAGTGTAAAGCAGAAGCACCCAACGAGGTTATTTATTTATTAGCTTTTGTTGACCAGGTAAGCACACTAGACAAAAAATTGCCTATTTTCAGGTACGACCCGGGAGAGTACAAGGAAGGACAAGTCCATACAAAGAACAGTAAGATACATTTGAGCATTGCACAGGATAAAGTAGAAACAGGTGACATAACATTACATAAGCAGGCAAGAATTAACAGTTGAGTAGGAAAGACCAAACATAGGATCAAATACGGATAAGTACAGTGCATCCAACAGATCAACCACCCGGTAGCAAGGGGTGAATACATAACTATAGAGAACAGGACCACCAAACAGTGCATCAGACATACCTCCACCTAGAGCAGAAAGTAGGTACAGTAATATACAGAGCAGTGCCTTAACAAACAAGATCCACCCTCAGGACCCCCGTAGGGGCCGCCAGAAGTGCAGGGACATAATAGTCCAGTACAGGGACCAAAGTTAAAAATTAAGGTGGTTTAGCACAATGACATACAGAAGAGAGCTTCAGGTAAGTCCAGAGGGAGCTCCAAAGGCATGAGTGAGAGGGTGAGGAATGGACCTGTGGGGGAAAGACGTGCCAAACTCTAGGAGCACATGCAGCAAAATCCTCTCCGCCATTTGTGTCACAGTGGTGGGAACTTTGAGAACTGTAAAGCCAAAAGACCGGGCGTAGAGGAGGTGGCATGTATGAGGAGCTCATCCAGTCCTTGGGGGCAGTTCTGAACACCTTACCTGTAGAAGCTACCCAGGACATAGCTCCTATAGTTGGGAGGGAGAGCCAGTCGAGCTTACTATACAGGTCACAATGGTGGGTGAGCCGGGGGGCAGCAAGTGCAAAACGACAGATGTTGTTGTAGGCTGCATTCCACCTGGCAAGGTGAACTTTAGAAGTTTGCACATACAGGATGACCCCATAACAGAGAGTATGAAGAAATACACCTCTGGCCAGTGCACGGAGGGCAGCAGATGTAAGATTGTTCTTCGCTCCGTAGGCTAGGCCCAGCTTGCAGTTGACAGCCCTGCATACATTTAGGATATGACTGCCAAGGTCAAGCTGGACGTCGAGTATCACCCCTAGGTACTTGATGGTATCAGTTATCATGACAGGAGAGCCGTCAAGTCCATTGATGCACAGAGGGGCAGGGGAGGCCTTAATCTTGACTGGCGACCCAAAGAGCATGGCCTGGGTCTTTTTTAGATTAAGGACAAGTTTGTTAGCCGTAATCCAGGACTGGATATTCCTGAAGTCAGCGTTCAGCTGGTGGTTGATGATCCCGATGTCACGGGCATGGGTAAGGATAACCAGGTCATCTGCATAAAGAATAGAGCTACAATGGGAGGAAATGGAGGGGAGGTTGGTAACAAAGATGGAAAAGAGGAGAGGCCCCAGGACTGACCCCTGAGGGACGCCAGAGGTCACGGGGGTAGTGTCATAGAGGACCTTGCTGAAATTAGTTAATTGTTTTCTACCCTGGATGTAGCTGGTAAACCAGCTTAGGACAGGGGGAGACGGACCAAAGGACCAGAGCCGAGAGATAAGATAAGCATGATCGACTGGGTCGAAGGCCTTAGATAGGTCAATAAAAATAAAGATGGCACCTGAGAACTGGCCCTAGTTAAAAGGTATATATAGATAGGACAGTGACAAAAATGTAACCAGTACTTTAAAAACGGCTTCTGTTGCCGCTTGATGGCGGTCCAGTGATGGCGCAGGCAGGAGGGAGCAACATGAAGGGAGGGTGTCTCGTGCGTGTGCCTGTGCGAGACGGGTGGAGAAAGGGGCAAAAAATGTATAGAAAAATCCCAGCTTCTATTAGGAAAAATGACTTCCAGGTTCAGCACAGTTCTCTCTTGATACTTAGGAATGTACCCTTGCAACTTACCATCACAGCATAGATAATAAGAGATCTCTTGCCTGGTTCCTAAGGATCCTGCGATGGGGAGGTCTGAAGGGGAATATCCTTTCATGCCTATAAAATTATAGCGATGAGGTCACAAAGCATCTGCAGCCTTTTAGAACAAACAAAGTAGGGTAAACCTAAACCAATACTTCTAAGGATGTGGATATAGTGTTCTGTCCACACTTCTAGCAATGTCCTTTCCCCTTTAATGCTTGCCAAAGCCTCTTCAGGCTGGCTCCTCCCATCCACCATGGTTGTAACTCCTTTGGCACCACCCTGTGACGCCAGATCTTCCTAGCTGCTGGAAGAAGGTTCCTTCTTTACTGCTCTCACGCCAAAGAGGCCATTTGCTTTTTTTCTTTGAATTAAAAAAAAAAAAAAAAAACCTAGTCTTCAGGCTTTTTTTCTTCTTGCTGTCGACATGGACGATATGAAATCTACTCTGGGGTTCCGGAAATGTGCCTGTGGGCAGAGGATGTCCTGGATGGATCCGCACACCATGTGCATATAGTGTATGAGAGAGTGCTGTTGTGTATAGAAATCAATTCTGGAATCAGTCTGTTGTGCGTTAGTAGTGACGTCAAACTCCTGTTGTGCTTCACTGAAGACGTCACTATTAACGCACAACAACATCGAATCAGTGCTCACGCCAAAATCTCCTCAAGTCATGCTAATGGTTGCCAGAGCTGTCACCTAGTAAGCAGACCTCTGAGCGGATGCCCTGAAAACAGCAACAGATAAGACTGCTATTTTGTTGTGAATCTAACGTTTTACGTGTCTCTCCCCCTAGGCTACTTGTTTATTTGAAAAAGAAAAACAAAAAAAACTAATTCTTGCTAATTGCAATGCCGCTGTATGCGAGTGCCTTCTTATACACTATAAAAGATTGTGTATGAGCAGGCATACACAGACAAGGGTATGCTTGAAATCTCGAGGTTTCCTTGGTGACAGGAGGCCGCTCAAGCTGCGCTCTCGAGGTCTCCTGTCACCAAGGAAACCTCTCAATGCAAGCATACCCTTGTTGTGTATGCCTGCTCCTACACAGTCCTCTATGTACTGCCTGGGTCATGAGCATGAGCCCCAGGCCTGCGGTATTTGCTGCACTTTTCACCTGTCTGTTTTGAAGGATCACCATGCCCACCTGCTTTTAGGTCATCTGGACGATCGGGAACTGCTAGTCAAATCCAAGGATGCCCATTGAGTGGTCTGCCTGGTTGCGGGGTCCACTGAATGACTTGTGGTGTTCAGGGAGGCTGTGGCTCAGGCTGCTGCTCATGCTTCCTTGGCTTCAACCTTTTTGTTGCTCCCCTTGGGTGCCTTCTTTACTAGGGCATTCAAAGAATTGTGCTGGGTCCTTCCCACTAATAGGCAGGGTCCCTCCAAGTACAAATCTAAGTCTAAACAACATTTGTCAGTACTGAATGTTGGCTTTCTGGCATTGACATTGGTAGTGTAGGAGTTAGAGAGATGCATAATTGGAGTTACAGTGAAGTATTGAACTGACGCCAACCCCAACCCCACCCTGCAGCGAGTGACAGGCTTTGGAGGAGTAGCTTTGGGTCATCGGCCATAAAACTCACGCCATTTCACCTCACCCTACCCTGCAGACACTGACAGGTGTCACGGTGTGCCTTCGGGCCTTATACGCACCCCATTCCACAAGGAAATACGCTAAGATGGGTGCGATATAGGAGAAGGGGGTGAACGTTGGGGCTGAAGACCCAAAGGCACACCTTGATGCCTGTCGCTGCAGGATGGGGGTGGAATGGTGTGAGCATTACGGCCGATGATCCCAAGTCGTATCCCAATGCCTGTTGGTCTCTACAGAGTAGGGCTTTATAGTTGGAAACCCTAATGCCCCGGCTGTTTGTTGGTATTTTTGCTCCAAATTTTCAAAATGTGCTTTTTGTGACCCCTCCTCATGAACAGTGTTACTATCATTTCGTTTCTCAATACTGAAAGGTGGTTTTGCACAGTGACTGCGCCATTTGGCACCACGGGTGTGAAAACACATTTCTGGCAAGATGTGAAAAATGACAGCTGTACTGTTCATGAGGTGGTGTGGAAAAAAAAAAATAATGTTGAAAATCTGGAGTGAAAATATAAAAAATTGGCAAACTTACGAATGTGCGTAGAAACTGCGCAATGCATACCTGTAACACAATCATTTTTTGGAATTTTTTCACCAAATTTGCAACATGGGCTTTTTGGGATCTCCTTTATGAACAGAGGCACTGTTGTTTCATATCGGTCCAGAAAGGTGATTCCGCAGCGAACGGGAAATCACCTTTGGACCAGGAAACTAAATGAGGGACATGTCTACGACACGGGGTCCCAAGAATCAGATGTCGAAATTTGGCCAAAATTCCTAAAAATGGCTGAGATATCAATCTAAGTTGAAACCTGCCATCATAAAGCTTACCGTCATTTCTTCAGTTTGCAGTTCTGCTTCGTCATCGGCAGTATGCTCACTGGTTGGCGGCTGAGGGACACACTGACTAAAGCATCCCCTGCATTCGCCACAACACTAACAGACCTCTGAAAGTGCTACTACAGCAAGATGTTGCTTGTGCGTGCTCACAAGCCAACATAAAAAGAGACCAAGAAATGTTTTTGCCATCGATCGTGGGATTGGGAGCGCTCTCGGACCTCCGATTCTTGTGCTTCTCCAGAGGTTTCGACTTCACTTGATGCTTTGGCCCAGGCCACTGGTCCCACAGTTTCCCCTTGGGGCCAGTTGGTCGAGACACAGGTCTGTCTTCTCGGCAGAAATTTTTTGAGCCGGATGACCGTTGTCGCTGAAGAGGCTGACACCTCTGTATCCAGGACTCCGGTGCTACCTTTGACTCGGGGCGGGATTGTTGGCATGATCCACAGCCCCCTTCCTCAGGAGACTCCGGACTCGGAGGTTCCTAGGCATTCGCTGGCTCCCTCAGAGACCTAGTGTCTGGCTAGCTGGTTAAGATGCAGGTCGATTTTCCGACCGAGATTTTTCTTGAGCCAGTCGACCCATTGTCACCCAAAGAGCCGACACCTCTGTATCCAGGACTCCTGTCTTGCCTTTGACTCGGGGACTAATCAGTCCACTGATCCGCCGCCCCTTCCTCAGGAGATTCCAGACATGGAGGTTGCTTGGCATTCACCGGCTCCCTCCAAGACCTACCGACAGTCAAAGTTCTGGTCCAGCTTTCCATCCGAGTCAAAACGCTGCAACCGACATCGATGCTCTCGCTCAGGAAGCAGTGCGCTGCTACTCTTTGTCCTTGTCTCCGGGTGAGGTGAGGCTTCGGCGCAAGTTGCATCGACACTACAAGGACTTGATGTGGCAGCACCTCATGTTTACCGGGATGAAGCCCGTTCCGGCTTCGACCCTGACCATCACTTGGCTCTCGTCACAGAGGCCGGTGCATTCTCCGCCTGGGCGGGAGCCGATCCGTTGGGTCCTGGGTTGCCCTCCTCCGGCTTCTCCGCTAATTCTGGTGGAGCCCCCACTGAAACAGCTGAAGACCGGTGCTCCGACCAAGAAGTCCCGCCTGGCCTTGGGTCTTCCCTATTGCCAGTTGTCACCGTTACCCCTGACTGTCCATGGAGGGTTACTGGGGGACTCCGGCAGTAGACCCCTCTTTGACAAGTCCTTGGAGTTGGAGGGCTCCTCCTTGAACTCTTCATCCGGTGGACGTGGAGTTGACCAGGGTTCTCTTGATGAAGGAATGCCCTACCTCGTTTATGGGCCTGCTCTGTCTTATCTCGGAGTCCACGGGTCGCAAGATGGAGTCCTTTCAGAAGCGGACACGTTACCTGCTCACAGAGATCCTGGACCAGGGGTGATTCCCTTGGGGAGGCATTCCTGGTGGCAGAGGCCATTCTGGGCCCTGTCTTGGAGCCGTGGAAGCTTTGGACTTCCTGCCCTCTGCCATTGGCCCAGGTGGTCCACAAGTATGCGGTCCCTATCGAGTCTCCTTTGGGGTTCACGAAGTACCCCTTGACTGAGGGACTTGTGGTGTATTCCGTGTTTAGGTGCTTGGGCGACGTAGACAAATCGCCCGATAAGGAGTCTGAGAAGCTGGTCCATTTGGCCAAGAAGATAAGTGCTGCCTCCTGTCTTGGCCTTCATCAGGTGGGTTCGGCTCTTTTAATGGCCCACTTTTGTGCCAGTCTCTCCCAGCTAAGGGAGAGGCTTCTGTGGGCACCAGTCCTCTCTGTACCATAAGCGGGAAAAGGACCCGGGATTGTCTTTGTCTTGGCAAAGACATTCTTGGGATCAGGAGAGATCTTGGTCCCAGGAACCGGCAGTCTCGACTTTGGTCAAAATTGTCTCTTCGGCCTCTGATGTCTCGACTTTGCCATCTGGCTAGTCGACCGAAGTGTCAATCGACGATGTTGAAATCATTATCAACCCGATCGACCCATTGTTGCCGACTCTCTTGATCGGACTCTGATCCTTTCTTTCCCCGATGAGGAGCCCCAGCCAGCTGGGAATCCCGTAGAGGAAGTGGTCCCCGACCCTGGGAAATCACCGGTCCCGCCGGTGTCTCCTGAGAGACCGAATCGGCCTGTCCCATCTTGATCGAGGCCCAGGACCCCCTCGACCGACTGGCAGAGGAAGAGCCACAAGTGCTTTAAAAAGAGGCGATGCCATTGGTCATCCTCCTCGGACGAGGAGAGGCTCCAGCGGAAACTCTGTGAGCGATACGAGGACTTCATGTGGCAACAGCTGATTTTTGACCAGGCACAAGCCGATCCTGGCTTCCACCCTGGCAATTAATTGGCTTTCACCTCCTAGGCTGAAGCCGACTCCTTCGGAGCCAATCAAGTTGGTTCCCCCGCCTGCGGAGCTGGTGAAACCCCCAGTCCGGCCTAAACCGATCTCTCCACCGACAGTGGTAGAACCACCGCCCAAGCAGCCTGTGGGAGGGACTCCTTCTAAGGAAGATAGGCCAGACACTGGGCTTCCCTGACATCTTTCGGTCACTGTCACCTCCGATCGCCCTTGGCGGGTCGAGGGTGACCTGGGTGGTCGACCACTGTATCCAGATTCCTCGGATTTGGATGTGACTGGCCTACATTCTCATTCCGGGGATGACGAATCAGCTAGTGGGGATAGAGACGGAGGAAGGTCCTTTGTCCTTTCAGGGCATTCTTCACCTCATCTCTGAGTCCACTGGGATGCCCCTAGAGCCCATTCAGAAAAAGGCAGAGTACCCTCTCACAGACATCCTCAAGAGGGGGATACCCCGACGGAGGCTTTTCCTGTGGCCGAGGCCATTGTTGGCCCGGTCTTAGAACTCTGGCAGTGCCCTGCCTCTTATCCAGTTCCGTCTGCCCGCATGGTGATCGCCTCTGTTTTCAGGCGTACTGGCAGTTCTGCTGATACGGACTGACCTCCCGAGAAAGAAACAAACTCTTGGATCACTCTGCCAGGAAGGTCTATGCAGCCTCTTCTTCCGGCCTTCATCAGGCAAGTTCGGCCATCATCATGGCACACTTCTCCCATGCCCTCCTGGGGTCTTTGGATGAAGTTCTCCCACACCTCCCCGCGGACATGCAGACCACGGTGAAGCAGGTCTGGGATCAGGGCTGGGCTGTTGCCAAACAGCAGCTTCAGACAGCCCTTGACATTGGGGATTCTTGTTACCGTTCGATGGCAGCTGCAGTTGCCTCTCGTCGCAGGGCTTGGCTGAGACTCTCCTCCTTTCCGGCGAATACTCAGCACAAACTAGCTGATGTGCCTTTCCTGGGCACCGATCTTTTCCGCCCAGGTGTGGCTGGTCACCTTCAGCGTATTGAGCAGTCCAGTGCCACCTTGGACGCTACTACTGCTAAGGGTTCTTTGGGCAAGAACCAACAGAAGAAGAAGCCTTTTTGGCACTCTTCCCCTGTGGCACAGCAGTCCTTCTTTCAAGGAGGGCAGCAGCAGCAGGCTCAAGCTTGGTGCCCCTGGCCCAAGCCCAGACCCCGCCCAGGCCCGTAAAGGAGGCTGAGGTTTGGGTCCTGGATCCTCCTCCAAGCCTGCTCAGTGACGGGGTGGGCTGCCTCCCCCTTTCCGCCTGGTCCGCTGTCACTACAGACAGGTGGGTTCTCGAAGTGGTTGGTCAGAGTCTTCCTCTGGAATTCAAGCAGTACCCTCCAAGCCAAGTCCACACTCATCGGGAGGAAAAAGTATCCATCCAGACTCAGTCGGCTCTCCGAAACGACATTGCTCAGCTCCTCCTCAAGGAGGCAGTAGCTCCAGTGGCGGATCCTCCAGCAGACCCAGGCTTTGTCTCCAGGTACTTCTTGGTGCTCAAGTGGATGGGGGCTGGCTCCCCATTCTAGATCTGCACGACCTGAATCAATATCTCAGATCCCTCACCTTTTGGATCGTCACTCTGTCCCAGATCATACCATCCTTGGAGCGAAACATGTGGTTCTGGGTCTGCAGGATGCGTTCTTTGACATCCCAATCCGTCCGTCTCATCGGCAGTTCCTCCGCTTCAGAGCTGAAGGGACCCTACACGAGTTTCAAGCCATGTCGTTCAGCCTGATCTTCCTGGACATAAAGTCTCCACCACTCATTCACACTAATGGGATCTGTGCCGGAGGCACTAGGACTCAGCAGGAGCAAACTTTTTTGTTAGAGGGTTGGCGCCCGAGATGGAGCCACGAGGAGAGTCACCGTGAGCCTCAGCTCGTGCGATAATGACTGTCTTAGCATCGACCCTCCAACCGCCTCAGTTCCTTTTTTCCCGCCGTCGAGTGCACCTCAATTATGACGTCGCTCGCTCGCCGGGAGTCAAACTTCAAACTAGCAGCTTAGTTTTTCAGTTTTTATTGTTTTGTAGTAATATCTCGAATACTGTAAGTATTGCTTAGTTTATTCATTCTTAATTGAAGAAGACATCTCAGCCTACATTGGCGGAGTCCACCATGAGCGGGTCAGGTGAAGGTAGGGAGACTTCATATGAAAGCTGTTCAGTCAGCCGGGCTGGGTCTGGTCCGCCGCCTTCTCCGGAGGGGGGTCCTGACAACGGACAGGCCAATGCCTGAGGGGGTGGGCAGTCCCCTCGAAAGCATAAAAGTAAACGGTTGCACTCTCGCCACCATTCGGCCTCTAGCTCTTCTTCCACCCACAGGTCGAGAAAGAGAAGGCATCACTCGAGGTTGCCCTATGATAAAGTCTGTGTGTAGACAGTCAGTTATTGTGGCTAATTGCTGGTCTCCTCCTTTGGAGTCGCCGGTTTTTGTTTCTGTCAGCCGACGTCTTCGATATCGGAGCCCTACCCCGCCCTCTGGTAGGTCTCCAGATGAGCAGTTTCATCAGTGGGCTGCTCTTATGGAGCAATGGGCTCGGAGGTTGGTCCAGCTGCCTGGCCCAGTCACTCAGGGGCCTTCGGACTTCTTGGGAGATCAGGTAGGGCAGTTGAACCTCCCTAGCTGCATGGTGCCATCTTCGGTGCCGTTGACTCCACGCTTAGGTGTCCCCCCCAACGGCTGCGGCGCAGGGGGCCACACCGATGCCTTTATCTCCTGGTATTCATCCTTTTTTCTCCTCAAATCCTGTGTTTGAGTCTTGGGATGTTTTAGCGGCCTTGTCGTCGATGCTTGCCTTCGGCGCCCGTCTTGGCGCTGATGTTATCTGTCAGTGCCGTCCTCTGTGCCGTGTGGCCCCTCGGCGCTGTCTTCGGTGCCGTCTGGCTTCTCGGCGACCTCTAGCCTCTCGGCGCCATATTTGGCGCCGTACTTTTTTTGGCGTCATGTGTTTCTTCGGCGCCGAGGCCAGTTAGGACGTCATCCAGCCTTCAGTATTTTTCTTTTAACCCTTTGCCTTCCTCATTTCCTGCTGATTTTCACTCCTTTCCTGTCCATATAGTCCCTCCTGGACTGTCAGGAGATGACATTGAGCCTGACCCAGACCTTAGACTGGGTGATGATGTGGAAGGAACAGGATCTATTCCTGCTGCAGAACCTGTGGTCGAGGACCTGTCTTTTAAGTCTCTGCTGAAAAACTTGAATTCCACTCTTTCTCTCCAAACTACTGATATCAATCCTGGGAAACTGTTAAGACTCCAATACCTCCATGTTCCGGAGATCCCTATGGATTTGACTCCTCCGGTACAGCCCTCCTTTGAGACACTGTCTCAAATGGTATGGAATAATCCTGCTCTCATTTCTTCGGTGGCTAAGTCCATAGATAGGAAATATGTTGCTCCGAAGGATCGACCCATTTTGGCATCCCAAGCCTTTGCGGATCCTATTGTAGTCTTGGCAGAGAATGATAAGCTCGTCCTTCCCCGTACTACTACAGCTCGACCTATTAACAAAGAATCTCGCAACATAGACACTTTAGGGAAGAGAGTCTTTGCTGCTTCCACCCTTGGTATGCGTAGTGCCAGCTACCAAGGCTATTACTCTCAGTATGAGTATATCCTTTGGCATTCACTCAAACAAATGGTTGAAGCTGTACCGGAGTCGGACACTAATTCAGAGCTTCTTCAAACCATAACCAGGGGTATCGAGTCCAACAACCAGCAGGTTAAAGCAGCTATGGACGCTTTCGATACTGCTTCAGTGGCGAGCATTTGTACCCGCCGTCATTCCTGGCTGTGCACTTCAGGTTTCATGAATGA
The DNA here is from genome assembly GCA_016271365.2 of Neoceratodus forsteri. Lineage (NCBI taxonomy): Eukaryota > Metazoa > Chordata > Ceratodontiformes > Ceratodontidae > Neoceratodus > Neoceratodus forsteri. The sequence goes on from CM028129.1 coordinate 507,191,108, forward strand.
TGCACAACAGCAGGTAATGGCGTTGCCTTTCGATGGTGTGTATTTCTTCGGCCCTCAAGTAGAACAGGCTCTAGAGGCTACACAAAAGACTAGGTCAGCCATTGAATTGGCTTGACCTCCTCCTGTCCCCTCTCGAGGGGTTGTTAATAAACGCCAGTTTCATAACCGTCAGTCCTTTTGAGACAAAGGCTGGGGAAGTTTTAATAAAAACCAAGCCCCCCAGCCTCAAAAGAAAATGCAGCAGAAGGCGCAAGGACCCAAATGCCCAGTGCCACCTTCTGAGTTGTTGGCCCAAGTCCCACCTCAGCTGCTCGAGGTGGACTCTTCCTCAGTGGTGGGAGGTCGTCTGACTCACTTCTACAATCAATGGAAGCCCATAACCTCAGACAAATGGGTCTTCCGCATAATCTGCCAAGGGTATTCCCTCAATCTTTTGGAGACCTCTCCAGATCGTCCCCCCAGACGACAGCCCAGGCTGTCAGCTCTTCAGTCAGATCTTCTTGCCTCTGAGATACAGGGTCGTCTGAACAACAGGGCAGTGGAAGTAGTTCCGTAGGATCAACAGAACACAGGGTTCTACTCCCGTTACTTTCTGGTTCCAAATTAAACCGGGGGCATGCGCCCCATTTTGGACCTCAGGAAGCTAAACAAATTCCTTCCCAAGGAGCCCTGTTACCTTTGCTTCATTAACACGACTGGTTAGCCTCCATGGACATGCAGGATGCTTACCAGCACATTCCTATTCACCCAAAGCATCACAAATACCTAAGGTTCGTGGCTTTGGGACAGCATTATCAGTTCAGAGTCCTGCCCTTGGGGCTGTCCTCGGCGCCGCAAGTTTTTACAAAGTGTTGTGCACTTCTCGCAGTGCATCTCAGAAAAATCGGAATACAGGTGTTCCCATATCTGGACGATTGGCTTTTAGCAAACCCTTCCAGACAGGGAACTCTAGACGCCGTAGCTACGGCTTTACACTTTCTCACGTCCATGGGAGTCCTGCTAAACCTCAAAGAATCGCAGCTGCAGCCCTCCCAGAAGCTCCTTTTCATAGGAACTCTTCTGGACACCTCCTGTGTGAAAGCATTTCTTCCAGAGGACAGGAGGAGCGATATCCTTCAGATGGCCCAGTACATCGGAGAGAACAGCTTGGTTTCAGCTCTCTCGATGCAACGGATGCTAGGTCTCATGGCATCCTAGGTGTTCACTGTACCCCTAGCACGCCTCCACATGAAAACCTCTCGATGGATGCTCAGTACTCAGTGGTCCCGGACCACTCACCCTCAGTCCTTTCTCATCAAGGTGACAGAACCTCTAAAGAGATCACTCACCTGGTGGTCGCAAGAGGACAATCTTCTGGAAGGATATCCCTTTGCTCCTCTGGATCATCAGATTTCCATTACCACAGACGCGTCCCTTATGGGGTGGGGAGCTCACTGTCAGACTCTCCACACTCAAGGTACTTGGACTCAGGACGAATCCCAGCTTCACATAAATGTCTTGGAAATGAGAGCCATCCTTTATGCTGTCTGGGCTTTGAAGGTCATTCTCTGTCACAGGAACATTCCCCGTCAAACGGACAACAAAGCAGTGATGTATTACATCAACAAGCAGGGTGGGGCTCACTCTCACTCTTACCCCTTGTGCAGGGAGGCAATGTGAGTGTGGGAATGGTGTTTGGAGCACAAGGCTCTAATTCATGCCGTCTATTTGCCGGGGGTACAGAACAAACTGGCAGACCATCTCAGCAGAACAGAGACAGATCCTCACGAATAGTCTCTCGACTGAGCCATAGCTCAGTCACTATTCACAGAGTGGGGAACCCCAGACCTGGACCTTTTTGCATCCCCACTCGACACAAAACTGCCTCTCTTCTGCTCCAGAAATCGAGGGCCTGGCATTTTGTGTCAGGATGCTTTCAGGCTGCGGTGGACAAAACTCTTTCTATATGCCTTTCCACCTCTTCCTCTAATTCAGAAATTACTTTTCAAATTAGAGTCCTGGGGGACAAAATGAGCCTCACTGCTCCCTTCTAGCCTCGACAGATATGGTTTCCACTACTCAACAGTATGTCGGAAGCTCCTCTGAAACCACTTCCCCTTCAGACGAACCTTCTGACTCAGGGGCCTGTGGTCCATCCCAATCGGAGATCGCTTCACCTTCACACTTGGCTCCTGAAGAGATAGAAGTGAACAGGTTCAATGTCTCTTGCAGGGTTTCATATATTCTTCTGGCTGCGCGCAAGCCAGCCACTAGGAAAACTTGCACAGCCAAATGGAAGCGTTTTTTGCTCTGGTGTGCAAAATCCTTTTTGAATCCTTTTTCCTGCCCACCAGATAAAGTTTTAGAGTACCTCTTAGACCTCTCAAATTCAGGTCTGCAATACTCTACAATTAAGGTTCACCTTTGTGCCATTTCAGCTTATCATGAGCCAGCACTTTCCTTGTCACTGGCTCAGTTACCTGTGGTTAAGAGGTTTCTTAAGGGAATTCTGCATACCAGACCTCCTATAAGAAGTCCAGTTGCAGCCTTGGACATTAATCTTGTGCTAGACATGCTCACTCGAAAACCTTTCGAGGCTCTAGCTACCTGTGAGTTGAAATTTCTCACTTGGAAAACGGCCTTCCTAATGGCCATTACCTCAGCCCGCAGAGTCTCTGAGATACATGCCCTAGTCACAGACCCTCCGTATACTGTGTTTCATAAAGACAAAGTAGTTCGTAGGACCCATCCTAAGTTTCTCCCTAAGGTTGTTTCAGAATTCCATCTAAACCAGCCTTTGGTCTTTCCTACTTACTTTGCGAACTTCCAAAATGAAGTAGAGCATTCTCTTTATTCCTTGGACGTCAAAAGAGCTTTGCGTGTCTATCTAGATAGAACAAAAGACTTCCGCAAAGCTTAACAACTGTTTGTTTCCTTCAGCGAGACCCGGCTGGGTCAACCTGTCACTATCAGATGTACAGTATTTCAGCATGGCTGGTGGCATGCCTTCGCCACTGTTATTCCATGGCGCAGGTTAAGCTGGAGGGCAGAGCATACTCTCACTCTACTAGAGTGGTCACAGCATCCCTAACGGAAATCCGCAACGTGCCCATTGCAGATATTTGCAATGCGGCTACCTGGAGCTCAGTGCATACTTTTGTCAAACACTATGCCCTGGATGTCCATGCCAGACGACATCTTTCTTTTGGCAGAACCATCCTAATGGACTCCTGTCCTAAAACTGTGAGCTCTTGGTCTCTCCTGCCGCCCTCTTGGGGGATTATTAGCTCGGTACTCTCCCATTAGTGTGAATGAGTGGTGGAGACTTTATGTCCAGGAAGATATGGAAATTATGTACCTACCGTAATTCCTGATCTTCTTGGATGAGTCTCCACCACTCTCTGCCCACCCTCCATCCCCCGAGCTCGCCTCTGTTGTTGGTTTTCACTCCCTCAATTTTTAGACTGTGAAGACTTCTTTGTTGACCCTTCTCTTATGGGTCATCTGGACTATCTTACATCTGTTTTTTTTTTTTAGGTTGGGCTATCCTTCTAGGTTAGTTACGCTGCACCTCCTGGGGGGAAATAAAAGGTACTGAGGTGGTTGGAGGATCGACGCCGAGACAGTCATTACCGCACGAGCTGAGACTCACGGTGCCGCTCCTCGTGGCTCCATCTCTGGTGCCGACCCTCTAACAAAAAAGTTTGCTCCCGCTGGGTCCTAGTGCCTCTGGCGCAGATCCCATTAGTGTGAATGAGTGGTGGAAACTCGTCCAAGAAGATCAAGAATTACAGTAGGTACGTAATTTCCATTCATCGGCCCCAGGGGTCGACTCTTATCAAGCCAGAGCTTGGCTCCCTGCAGACAGGGCGAAGGTTTTTTCCTCCTTTGCCCAATCATTTGTGGTTGGGCAATTGTGCCCTGCCTGATACTTTCTGCGCCTTCTGGGTTACATGGCGGCGTGCACCTCAGTGGTCCGTTGGGCCTGGTTGCACATGCACCCCCTTCAATCGGAGCTGGCTGTCCAGTGGACTTAGTGCCACAGTCATTTCAACCAGCTGATCACTGTGACCCAGAAGATGTGGGATGCTCTAAAATGGTGGACCGCCCCAGACCGGTTGCAGGAAGGGATCCCATTTGTCCGGCCCGAGCCAGTGGCTGTGCGTACGACCGATGCGCCTCTCATGGGCTGGGGAGCCCACATGGGGGACAAAAGGGCCCATGGGTGCTGGACCCCTGAGGAGTCCCGATACCACATCAACCTGTTGGAGCTCAGAGTAGTCAGACTGGCTCTGTCAGCTTTTGCTCCTCAGCTCCGGGGTCAAGTGGTTCAAGTCCAGACGGACAATACCACGACCATGGTCTACCTCAAGAAACAGGGCGGCATGCACTCCCGTCTGGACCCTCGTAAGCCATTTGGAGGCGAATCTCCTAGCTATCCATGTGGCAGGAGCCTTAAACCATCTGGCAGATGCTCTCAGCTGCTTAGGCAAGACATCCCACGGGTGGTCTCTCCATCCAGAGGTAGCTTACAGCTTGTTCTCCCACTAGGGCAAACAGATGGTGGACCTGTTTGCCTCCAGGGGAAACACCAAGCTGAGGCTGTTTCATGCCTGCCCCCCTCAGCAGGGCTCGCTGCAGGGGGATGCCTTCTCGAGGTTGTGGACCCCAAGCCTTCTCTACGCCTTCCCTCCATTTTCCTTGATCCATAAGGTGCTCCTGAAGGTGAGGAGGGACAAGGCGAAAGTGATTCTGGTAGCCCCAGACTGGCCACACCAGTTCTAGTATCTAGATCTCCAGAGCCTCAGCTGCAGGCCCCCGGAGTGGCTTCCAGCACACCCGGACCTGATCTCTCTCAGTCAGGGGAAGGTATACCATCTGGACCTTCAATCTCTGCACCTCACAGCCTGGTACCTGAGCCGCTAGAGTTCCAGACTTTCGGTCTTTCTGAGGATGTCCTTACTGTGGTGGAGGCATCCAGAAAGGTATCAACCAGGAAATGTTATACCTTCAAATGGGAAATGTTTTCCATTTGGTGTCAGAGCAAGGGCCTGGACCCTCTGTCCTGTCCAGTGGCTAACATTCTCGACTACCTTTGGTCTCTGTCCAAAGGGGGTCTTCTGTCATCGACCCTTAGGGTGCACCTGGCAGCCACCTCTGCTTACTGGGTGCGGGCCGGTCAGCCGATGGCACTGGAGACAGTGGTTGGGTGCTTTTTCCAAGGCCTCGATCACATATCCTCTCCGGTGCGTGAACCTCCACCTCCACGGGATCTACTGCTGGTACTGGCAAAGCTCATGGGCAAGCCATTCGAAACAATGCGTAAGTGTGCCTTGTCACACTTGTCATGGAAGACGGCCTTCCTGGTGGCTATCACATCTGCCAGAAGGACAGGGGAGCTCCATGCTTTTTCGGTGGACTCCCGTTATCTGGTCTTCCACAGGGACACGGTTGTCTTTCGTCCCCACCTGAAATTCCTTCCGAAGGTGGTGTCAGAGTTTCACCTTAACCAGGTGTTAACTCTGCCGGTTTACTATCCTAATTACACCTCGGAGGCAGAGTACAGGCTCCATACTTTGGGCCTGAGATGAGCTCTGTCCTGTTAAAAGGAGAGGACGGCGGAAAATCGGGAGAGGTTCGCCAGCTGTTTGTCACCTACGCCGAAGCTGCTTCTGGCAGACCTGCAGCGAAATTGACAGTTGCAAGGTGGATCACATCTTGCATCTGTGTTATGAATTGGCGGGCATGGAGCCTCCCAGAGAGATAAGAACTCATTCTACCCTCCATACCACTGCTTCGGTGGCTGCTTCAAGGGACATCCTTATCCAGGAAATCTGCCGGGCTCCTACCTGGAAGTCAGCAAACACCTTCATTACCTATTACCACATTATCCTTGAGTCACGCTGGGATGCTAGTTTTGGGGCCTCAATTCTCCAATCTTTGTTTCATAAGTAGGGGGTGTGCACCTTGCCTCCCTCCTCCCAGAGAACTGCTAGGAGTCTGCCAAAGAGTGTGGATGAACAACATATCCACGATCATAGAAAAACAGGTTACTCACTTGTAACAGTAGTTCTAGGAGTGGTATGTGTCATTCATCCACACGGACCCATCCGACCTCCCCAGCTGTGGATGCACAACACCTGGCTTCCAGCGGGCTAAGATTTAGCGTCATGGGGCGGAGCCGAGAGTTATACCACCCGGGTGGGTGGGAGGAGCCAGCTTGAAGACTTCTGGCAAGATTTAAAGCGTAAAGGGTCATGCCAAAGAGTGTGGATGAACAACATATACCGCTCCTAGGTCTACTGTTACAGGTGAGTAACCTGTTTTTACTAGCCACCCAAAACAGTAACCAAGATAGTTTTTGCCTGTTTTGTATTTGTTTTAATTTGCTTGGAGCTGGTGATAGCCAACAAAATGTTTGTCTGGTTTTTATGTGTTTATTATGTACAGTAACTGTGTCTCGTACTGTCATGAGTGCCTTAAGTCCTTTGGGTGAGGGAGTGGCGAAAGGAAGTTGAGCAGGTCTTGCACAAACAGGACTTGAGAAGGCAGTCATAACCTTAAGAAACACTGTATCTGTATATAAACATTTTATAAATCATGTTAGAGATTTCTGTTCTTTTTTTATAATGGAGCCTACATTTAAGATGACAATGTTTTACTTTATATAAAATTAGAGAACTACCTGTAAGGGACCTGGAATATGCCAACTGATCTTAGAACTTTAGAATTTTAGAACTGTTATGATAAGAGACTACTTTTGAGTACAAGTGTCTGGAATGTTTAGAAATAAAACAATCTTGGTTGGCTAAAAATAGTCATGATTTACACTTCTTTCTATAATCCATCTGTTCTTGTAGCCCATGCTGAAGGTCAGCATGTCTATGAAGGACTCTCTGATTCTTGTTCTGAGGAAGGCCATGTTTTCGAGGTAAGCTCTTTTGTTTTTTAAGTTATAAGGCACCACAGGGTGTGTGTTATGGTGTGATGGCAATAATGCTTCAGGTGTGGAGTCATGAGTGACTTCAGTTACCCAAGAAGTAACAACAGCCCACCATAACACACACCCTGAAATTCCTTACTGCTAATTTAAAAATGATAGTTGTTTAAAATAAAACACATTTTTAAAGTATTTTTGTTGTTGATTTGAAATATGTATGTACATAAAATTTAAAATAGTTTGGTGGTACTGTGTTATTTATTGTATAGATCTGTGAGATATGGCTGTTTCATCTCCCCTCCCCCACACCAACTACATCTGGGGGAAATGTTTGCCGTGGTTTACTTTATATTTAAAAAAACTGCATATACTCCTCAGAGGGCTGTGATTACATGTCTGTGTTGCCCTAGCAGTGACTGGTACTGAAATAGTGCTCATGATCAGGAGCTGGGGATGTGCACAGCCCGTGTTTCAAACCATGCGGCTGCTGTTTGAAGTCTGACTGCATACCATGAAGCTGCTTGGAATGTAGTGATTTTGTAATTTATTTTTTTTTTTTGTAATTTAATATTTTTTATTAAAGTTTTCAGTATTTATAAACACTTGTACAGAGAAAGGTAAGATACAGGAGCAGGTAGTAGTTGAAGTGTACAGCCAGGTACAAATAGATAAAAAAAAAAAAAAAAAACTATAGCTGGGCCCAGTGTTGAAGAGGGCTGAGGTGCTGAGCATGCTTTACCTTATCCCACGCTGATGAACAGGGTTCGACTGGGGAGGGAGGGGATTGAGTGTCCAAAGGACTGCTCTCCTCTCCCCGGTAGAGGAGGCTTGTCATCTTGGCCTCGGTTTCCCCCAGGTGGAGGCCTGGGGGTAGAGCAGGTCGGAGAGGCAAAGTATGGAAGGGAGCTGTGGGGAATAAGAACATTAGAACATAAGAACGTGTCGGCAGAAAGGGACCATATGTATGATCCATCTAGTCTGCCCAGATTGCCTAGTCTGTTCTTTATCCGAGATTACCGCAGTACTTGTGCCACGCTAGTTTAAAAGCAGTAATTGTTTGACCTCCACAGCCTCTGGTGGTAAGCTGTTCCAAGGGTCCACCACCCTTTCTGAAGTAGGACGTACGAATGTTGGTTTTAAACTTACCGCGTTAGTCTGAAACTGTGCCCCGTCGTTCGTGTGGTCTCGTTTCTGTGAACGCTGTTATCTGCTTGTACCTTATTTATGCCCTTTATGTATTTGAAGGTTTCTATCCTAGCCCCCGTTTCTCCTTTGCTCGAGGGAGTACATTTGCAGTTGCTGTAATCTACATTCATATTACTCCTGGTACAGTTCCTGTACCATTTTAGTAGCTCTTCTCTGTACAGCCTCCAAACGGTCCATGTCCTTTTTTAGGTGTGGCCTCCAGAACTGTACTTAGTACTGGAGATCTGCCCTCACCAAGGATGTGTACAGAGGGAGTATGACTTCTCACTTCCTACTTGTAATGCCCCTGCCAATACATCCGAGGATGCAACTAGCTTTCTGCGCCTCCGTTTTGTATTGTCTACCCACCCTTAAATCATTGGAAATGAGCACTCAGAGGTCCCATTCGAGTTTTATTTCTGTTAATTGTTCACTGTCGACTGTGTACGTTTTCCTTGGGTTTCCTTTACCTAGGTGCATGACGTTGCACTTTTTGGCACTGAATTTCAACTGCTAGTCCCTAGACCATGCTTCTAGGCTCTTTAGATCTGCTTCCATTGCCGCCGTCCCTTCAGTTGCATCTACCCTGTTGCAGAGCTTTGTGTCATCTGCGAACAGGAATACCTTACCTTGCAGGCCATCCGCAATATCACTGATGAATATATTGAAGAGGATTGTGCTAAGGACAGATCCTTGAGGCACACCACTGATCACCCTCCCTCGCAAGACAGTGTTCCATTGACTATGACCCTCTACATTCCATTGTGGAGCCAGTTTTGAACCCACTTGACTATTTTGTGCCCTAACCTGGAGTGCCCTAGCTTATTGACCAGTCTTCAATGGGGGACAGAGTGAAAAGGCTTGCTAAAATCTAGATAGTCTGCTGCCCCTCCTGGTCCACTATTTTGGAGAGTGTTGGACGGGTGTGCTTCCATGTACGAGTCTGATGCTTCGCAGTAAGGGTGGGAGAGAAAAGTGGAAAATGGATGTCAGTGGGTTTCATGAAGCCTGGCCCAGCCATCTTTGCATCCATGCTACTGTTCGGCGTGTGTCCTGGTTCACGTTGGATTTGATTTACTGGGGAGACTTTCCCTTCGTGGGGAGACTTGTGACCAGATGTGTACTGGGAGAGGTGGAGAGCCGTCCTGGGGAGGCTTGGGACCATGCTGATGTAGCTGCCCCCTGGACATAGGAGAGATAAACATCTATATGGGGGAAAAAGTATAGCATATGCATAGTTTACATAGTGAAATTTGGTAGTTTTGAAAGTAGTTTGTCACACTTTTAACTTAATACTGTTTGATTACAGAATGTTCCAATAGGGGAGCAAGGGATCTTACTTCAAGAGTCGGCTCTTGCAGCAGGTATCACATATAGGACTGTAGCTGCCCGGTGACAGGGCCCCACGGCAAACTTCTAATCAGCAGTACCAAGTGAGATCGCCCCTGCGGCGTCAGCCGCCCCCAATGTCCCGTGGTGTAAAGGCGGCGGTCCCAGCATGCTGATTCTTCCGCCGTTGACCGTCGTTCATCGGCTCCATGGCTCGAGTTTACGCCAGTTTGTTAGCCTCATAGAACTTCCACTTTTACCTTTTTTCAGATTTGTTCCGCTTTCTTTGCGATGTCTGCATCTTCGCCCCCGCCCAGGCACATGAACAATTGAGCCTGTGGGAAAGAAATACCCACCAATGACTACTTCCTATGATCAAGCAGGGCGACTGGCCAGCGTCCCTGGATATGCAGGACACCTACCTCCACATCCGGATAGCAAGAAGCACTGACTCCTGGGATAAGGCCAGGTCTGCAGGTTCTTCTGCCGGGAGATCCTCTTCTGTCCTTCCAAAACAGGCGCAGAAGTCAGGCAATAAACACCCTACTCAGGCTTCTGACCGGCATGACTCAGAAAAACATAAACCTGCCTTGGACTCCCGCCGATGTTGTCCTCGGACAGTAAGTCCAAGGAACCCCGTATGCCAGTCCCTCTCCAAGATCACTGACCCCGCTGACGCCCCCACCTCCAACAGACGTCAGAGCGGACAACACCCTGGCACCGGAGGACCTTACCATGGACCCTGGCGTGCCTTCAGGGCCCAATGACGGTCAGGACGCTCCGTCGTTGGCTGTCCTCACCGACATCAGTACTGGCGCTGGTACTACCCTGGATCCGATGCATCTGCAGACTCTCTGAAATTAAACATGTCTCAGGTGAAGGACTTGTTCTCCTGGTGGGAGACTGTAAAATATGATCTTGTCACCAAAGCTCCAGCCATCCACACCTGTGGAACCCGAGTTGGGCAAGACTCTGGACGCGGTCCCTCCTCTGGATCAGAACGTGACCCCACCCCACCCCCGGCTGAGGAGTATCAGGACATCCATCCTTCCTCCCCCCAGTTGGCTGAGGAAGAAGGTGTCAAAGAAAAAACACCATAGATCCAGGTCAAGGAGTCCCAGTCCTTCTAGCTCCTATAGTGGGAGACACCATAAACACAGGAAGCACCGGTTACCTTATAATTCTTCTTCCGACTACCAAACGTTGGATTACTCAGACACACCCTTGGAGGAGTCTCCCCCAGGGACCCTGAGGATACTCCTAAATCTCCTCCAGATGACCCTTCCTTTTGGAGGTCATGTGCCACATCCATTCCAACATGGGCTGGGACACGGAGGACCTCAACCCTGAGCGTGTCTGACACCCGAATACAGGCAAAGACCCTAAACCGGCAGTCATTCCACCCATGGTGGACACCTTCCAGGACATTACCCAGGCCACCTGGAGACGTCCCTATTCTTCTGCGGCCATCCCTTAAAAGGCCAACCGTTTATACAGGGCACCTAAAGAACATCCTTTTTTGGCTGAGCACCCATCCGTGGACTCGGTGGTCATCTCAGCGGCTCACGACCGTTTGCAGAAGCCCAAACACCTGAGCACCCAGCCTCCTGACCGAGAGTCTAAGCAGCTGGATTCTATGGGCAGGAAGGTGTAGGCGTCTGCCACCTGCAGCGTCAGATGTGTTAACTGTCTAACAAACATGGTCCAGTTCCAGAATGCCCTTTGGGAACAAGGAATGGACATTAATCAGGGTATGCCCGACTGTCCCCAGACGGCAGAACTCGCTAAACTGCTTCAGACAGGGTCAGACGTAGGCACCCCCGTTCTACGTTCTGCCTATGACTCTGCGGACAGTGCGGCTAGTGCTGCTGCCACAGGGATTTGCCTACATCGCCCCTCCTGGCTTATGGTTTCAGGGTTTGCTACAGACGTCCAATCCAGCATTCTGGATGCACCCTTTAGAGGCTCTGTCCTCTTTGGTGAGGACACGGAGACCACTATCAATAGATTACAGGAGTCTGGTAAGGCCATTCGCTCTGTGCAGTCAGTGTACCGCCGGAAACAGAGACAGTTTCGGTGGTCTCATTTTCGTGGCCGAGGGGTGAACCTACAACATCATCAACAACCCCATTACCAGCATCAACAGCCTCAATGGGGTGGCTACAGTCGACAAGGCGGCCACAGAGGAGCTGCTGGCGCTGCTGCTCAACAACCTAAACCCACTCAGCCCTCCTCCCCCCGCCCAACCACCTGACACCACAGGTGACCCCCCAAGGATATTCCGCGGGGAGGAGGTGGGAGGCCGCGTCTCTCTCTATATAACAGCCTGGAGAGGAGTGACCTCTGACCAATGGGTCCTCGAGCTCATAGAGAACGGGCCTTCTATAGAGTTCGTCAACATTCCACCATCACAGGAAATACCTCTGGTTTTCCTTCCAGGGCAGTCATTTTCAGTTCAGGGCTGTGCCTTTTGGCCTCTCCTCGGCTCCCAGGGTGTTCACAGGGGTGCCTGTGGTAGTGGCACGGCGCCTGAAGGAGGGGCACTATGTGTTCTCCTACCTGAGCGATTGGTTACTCACAGCACAGTCCAAAGAACACCTGCAGTCTGCCATTCTGGACACCTGCACTCTCTTCTGGAGCTTGGAGATTACCATCAACATGGTGAAGTCGTCACTCACCCCTGTGCAACAGCTGCCGTTCATAGGGGCCATACTCGATACTGTCAGAGGAAGGGCTTTCCTGCCATCAGACAGAGCAGACCACTTCCGGTCTCTGGCTGGCCAGGTCTGTTCAGCATCCGTGGTTCCTGCAAGACTTTTGCTTCGACTGCTGGGCCGCTTAGCAGCGTCCATAGTCACGGTCTCCTTTGCAAGGCTCAGGATGAGAATCATCCAGTGGACCCTTCGGGTGCAGTAGGATCAGACTTGGGATGACCTGGATCTCCCAGTCTCAGTGACATGTCCTGCTCGCCTGGAATTATCCTGGTAGATGACCTCTCTGGTTTTATAGGAAGGGATTCCATTCCAGAGGGCTGTTCCTGTACAGGTTCTTACGATGGATGCCTCAAACTCAGGATGGGGGGCTAACCTCGGGGTCTACAGAACACAGGGATCCTGGTCTGTGACCGAGGAGTCCCTGCATATCCATGTCCTGGAAATGAGAGCCATCCTCTACGCACTTCAGGCCCTGAGCACGGCACTCCAAGTGGGACATCTCCTGATTCAGATGGACAACATGTCAGTGGTGTTCTGTATCAACAAACAGGGAGGCACACACTCATACCTCCTTTGCAGGGAAACCATGATGGTGTGGGATTGGGCCATTGCCCGCCAGATCTCCTTTCGGCGGTCCACGTCCCAGGAGCGCAGAACACTCTAGCAGATGCCCCCAGCCGATCAACGTCAGGGGCTCATGAATGGTCGCTCCTCCAGTCCATGGTCAACGTCCTGTTTGTCACATGGGGAATCCGATATTTGGACTACCAGCGCAAAACTGCCCAGTTCTAGGAGCGTGGATATGTTGTTCATTCACACTTCTTGGCATGTCCCTTACCCCTTTAAATCTTGCCAGAAAGTCTTCAAGCTGTCCTCCCACCCACCAGCGTGGTAAATGTCTTCCGCCCCATGACGTCAGATCTTCCTTTCCACTGGAAGATATAGGTTCCCTCGTGCTCTTACAGCAGTTCGTAGGCCCTGTATTCAAAGTGCCGTTTTTTCCTGAAACTAACCTTAAAACTCGTTTGAGTTAGCGATTCCGATTGTAGCACTTCAGACATGGAGGATAAATCGTCCCCTGGATTTCACCGGTGTACCTGCGGGCAGAAGATGTTGCGCACCGATCCCCATCTAATGCGCTTTTAGGTGCTTAGGTGTCGGACATGACACGTCGTCTTGCACTTTCTGCCTGGCCTTCCATCCCAACGTCCTGGGCGGCCATAAGGCGCACCTAAAACTGGGGAGACCGAGAAAAGGAACCCGCCGTGAAATCAAGTAGAAGTAGGTGGGCGGCTCTACCACGAGCAAATAAAGGCATTCGAGGAGGAAGCAGCTCAAGCTTCCGCCAATCGAAACTTTTTTGTTCCGCTCACCCTTGGCTCCACCTTTACAGGTTCCTTAAAGGAGTTGTGCCAGTCTGTCCCCACCAGGGGTGAGGCACCTTTGGGCTCACACTCCTCCCGCCCTCGCAAGAGGGATAAGGATCCGAAGTCTTCGTCTAAGCGAAGACGTTCTTGGGACCGAGAAAGGTCTGAGTCCCAAGGGCACACGGTCTCGGCCTCGGTCGAGATCACATCCTCAGCTGCCGGCTTTTCGGACATCCCATCTGGCCAGGGGACCGAGGAAATGGCCGATGAGGCTGAGATTACTCTTGACCCAATCAACCCTCTCGCCGACCCAAGTCGACAACTCTTTGAAAAGGATTCCGGTCCTTGTTTTTCTGGATGAGGAGATCCAGCCTGCTGGTGTCCCCATCGAGGAAACGGTTCCGGACCCTCGGTTTTCACCAACACTGATGTCTCCTGATCGATCGGGTCGACTCTCTCGGTCTCGATTGAGGTCCAGAACCCCTTCAGCCGAATGGCCGGAAAAGAGTCGTAAACACTCTAAGAAAAGCCATCACCACAGATCTTCATCCTCCTTGGACGAGGAGAGGCTTCGGCGGAAACTCTGTCAACGCTATGAAGATCTCATGTGGCAACAGCTGATTTTGTCCAGGCAGAAGCCGGCCCCACTGGCCACCCTGGCCGTCACTTGGCTTCCGCCTCCTAGGCCGAGGCCGACCCCTCCGGAACTGAAGTCTTTGGTTCCCCCGCCCATGGGGTCGGCCCGTATCCTGGTTCAGCCTGCCTCGGTCTCTCCACCGAATTTGGTGGAACCACTGCCTAAGCAGCCTCAGGGAGGAGCTCCCTCGAAAGGGACTGTACGGACACCGGGCTTCCCTGATGTCTGTCAATTATGGTCGTCCCCGATCGCCCTCGGCATATCGAGGGAGACCTAGGCGAGAGGCCGTTGTATCCTGACTCTTCGGACTCAGACACCACCGGATTGCACTCCCATCCTGGGGCTGATGAATTGTCCGTGGCGAGTTTGGAGGAAGGCCCTTCCCCTTTTCAGGGCATTCTCCGCCTGATCTCCGAATCCACCGGAATGCCCCTGGAATCCATCTAGAAAAAGGCGGAGTACCCCCTTACGGATATCTTCAAAAGGGGGGATACCCCGATGGAGGCGTTTCCAGTGGCCGAAGCCATTGTTGGCCCGGCCCTTGAGCTTTGGCAGCACCTAGCTTCCTGCCCAGCACCGTCTGCCCACATGGCCCGCAAATATGCGGTGCCCATGGGGTCCCTGGTGGGGTTCACAGAACATCCTTCGGCCGAGAGTCTGGTGACCGCTTCTGTGTTCAGGCATACTGGTAGCTCAGCTGACACTGACCGACCCCCGGACAAGGAGTCCAAAAATATGGACCATTCTGCCCGTAAGGTCTATGCGGCCTCTTCCTTAGGCCAGCTCGGGTTTTATAATGGCACACTTCTCTCATGCCCTCCTTGGGTCATTAGATGAAGTCCTCCCTCATCTCCTGGCGGACATGCAGACCACAGTGAAGCAAGTCCGTGATTAGGGCTGTGCTATTGCAATATAAGAGGGCACAATTTGAAGATAGAGGAGGGGCGGCTCAGAGGTAATTTAAGGAAGTATTTTTTCACAGAGAGGGTTGTGGATGCATGGAACGGCCTTCTGGAGGAGGTTGTGGAGTCAAAATCAGTGGTGGAATTCAAGCATGCATGGGACAGTCATAAGGCAATTTTGCGGGGTGGGGGTAAGAAGAAGTAGGCTGCTGGTTAACTAGGATCTGCAGCTTATCCATTAGGTAGGGAAATGGGCAGACTGGGTGGGCCAAGCGGTCCTTATCTGCCGTCAAATTCTATGTTTCTGTGTTTCTATACAGCAGCTCCAGACTGCCCTGAACATCGGGGATTCTTGTGCCCGCTCTTTAGCAGCCGCAGTGGCTACTCGCCGCATGGCTTGGCTGAGGCTTTCCTCCTTCCCGGTGGATACTCAGCACAGGTTAGCTGGCATGCCCTTCCTAGGCACCGACCTGTTCGGTCCAGGAGTGGCCGGTCACCTTCAGCGCATAGAACAGTCCTGTGCCACTTTGGATGCTACTTCTGCGAAGGGTTCTTCGGGCAAGAATCAGCAGAAGCGTAAGAAGAAGCCTTTTCGGCACTCTTCCCCTGCGGTCAGGCAAACCTCCTATCAAGGAGGCCAGCAGCAGCAGCAGCAGGCTCAAGCTTGGCGCCCAAGGCCCAAGCAGGGTCCACAACAGCCTCGTAAAGGAGGCCGAGGCGCAGGTCCAGGAGCCTCCTGCTCCTCTAAGCCTGCTCAGTGACGGGTTAGGGATTGCCACCCCTACACCCGTCGTGCCAGCTCTGGGTCCTCCCATGGGGGACCAGCTCCGTCACTTACTTTCTGCTTGGTCCGATATCACCTCCGACAGGTGGGTTCTCGAAGTGGTCGGTCAGGGACTGCCTCTAGAGTTTGAGCAGTACCTTCCCAGCCGAGTCTCCGCCCCTCGGGAGGAGAGGATCTCAGCTTGCACCCAGTCGGCTCTCTGAGACGACATAGCTCAGGTCCTCCACAAGGAGGCAGTAGCTCCAGTGCGGATCCTCCTACAGACCCAGGCTTCGTGTCCAGGTACTTCCTGGTGCCCAAGTGTACCGGGGGAGGTTGGCGCCCATCTTAGATCTCCATGACTTGAATCAGTATCTTTGGTCTTGCACCTTCCAGATGGTAACTCTGAACCAGATCATACCACCCCTGGAGCGAAACATGTGGATCTGTTCACTGGATCTGCAGGACACGTTCTTTCATGTCCCAATCCGTTTGTCACATTAGCGGTTCCTCCGCTTCAGGGTCAAGGGGACCCTGCACGAGTTCTGAGCCATGCTGTTTGGCCTGTCATCGGCCCCACGGTCTTCACCAAGTGCATTGCAATGGTGGCAGCCCATCTTCGGCATCAAGGAGTATGAATCTACCTTTATCACGATGACTGACTCTTGGCAGGTTCTTCCCTTCAGGAGGTGGAGAGGTGCAGGGATCTGGTCCTCCGAACTGGCTCCCAACTCGGCCTCCTGATCAACGAGGCCAAGTCGGAACTCGTGCCCTCTCAAGTGATGGGCTTCACTGGGGCAGAGCTCGACTCTTGTCAAGCCAGAGCTCGGCTCCTGGAGGACAGGGTGGAGGTTCTTTCCTCCTTTGCCTGATCATTTCTGGTTGGGCACTTGCGCCCTGCGCGGGACTTTCTGTGTCTTCAGGGTTACATGGCGGCATGCACCTCAGTGGTCCGTTGGGCCAGGTGGCACATGTGCCCCCTCCAATGGGAGCTGGTCACCCAGTGGACTCAGCACCACTGTCATTTCGACCAGCTGATCACTGTTACCCAGAAGATGTTGGATGCTCTCCAATGGTGGACCGCCCCAGAACGATTGCAGGAAGGGATTCCGTTTGTCCGGCCCGAGCCAACAGTCATCCTTATGACCGATGCTTCTCTCTTGGGCGGGGGAGCCCACATGGGGGACAACAGGGCCCATGGGTTCTGGACCGCGGAGGAATCCCGATGCCACATCACTCTGTTGTAGCTCAAAGCAGTCAGACTGGCACTGTCAGCTTTCACTCCTCAGCTCCGGGGTCAAGTGGTTCAAGTCCAGACGGACAATACCACAACCATGTACTACCTCAATAAACAGGGCGGCACGCACTCCTATCTGCTGTGCAAGGAGGCACTCCTCATCGGGACCCTTGTAAGCCGGTTGGAGGTGGATCTCCTAGCCATTCATGTGGCAGGAGTCTCGAACCAGTTGGCGGATACTCTCAGCCCTCTAGGCCAGACATCCCACGAGTGGTCTCTCCATCCAGAGGTAGCTTACAGTCAGTTCTCCAGTTGGGGCAAACTGTTGGTGGACCTGTTTGCCTCCAAGGAAAACACCAAGCTGAGGCTGTACCATGCCTGCCCCCACTCAGCAGGGCTCGCTGCAGGGGGATGCCTTCTCGAGGCCGTGGACCCCAGGCCTCCTCTATGCCTTCCCTCCATTTCCCTTGATCCACAAGGTGTTACTCAAGGTGAGGAGGGACAGGACGAAGGTGATCCTGGTAGCCCCAGATTGGCTGCACCAGTTCTGGTACCCAGATCTCCTCAGCCTTAGCTGCAGGCCCCTGGAGCGGCTCTGTACACGCCCGGACCTGATATCATTGAACCAGGGGAAGGTATTCCATCCGGACTTTCAATCCCTGCACCTCACAGCCTGGTACCTGAGCGGCTAGAGTTCCAGGCTTTGGGTCTTTCCGAAGATGTCTACACCATGGTGGAGGCATCTAGAAAGGAATCGACCAGGAAATGTTATGCCTTCAAATGGAAGAGATTTTCCATTTGGGCCCAGGGTCAGTGTCTGGACCTCTTGTCCTGTCCTGTGGCTGACATTCTCGACTACCTTTGGTCTCTCTCTAAAGGGGGTGTCAAGTCATCGACCCTTAGGGTGCACCTGGCAGCCATTTCTGCTTACGGCGCTGGCGGTCAGCCATTTTATTAGTGCAGGAGATTGTCGTCAGGCGCTTCTTCAAAGGCCTGGATCACATATCCCCTTCGGTGCGTGAACCTCCTCCTCCGTGGGATCTGTTGCTGGTTTTGGCAAAGCTCATGGGCAAGCCATTCGAACCCATGCTGTGACTCTTGTCGTGAGAGGCGGCCTCCCTGGTGGCTATCACGTCAGCCAGAAGGACAGGGGAACTCCAGGCGCTTTCGGTGGACTCCCCTTGCCTGGTCTTTCACAGGGGTGGACTCCCCTTGCTTGGTCTTTCACAGGGACAAAGTTGTCCTATGCCCCCACCTGAAATTCCTTCCGAAGGTGGTGTCAGAGTTTCACCTTAACCAGGTATTGACTCTGCCGGTTTACTACCCGAATTACACCTTGGACGCCGAGTACAGGCTCCATACTCTGGACCTGAGATGTGCTCTCTCCTATTACAAGGAGAGAATGGTGGAAATTAGTGGAGAGGTTTGCCAGCTGTTTGTCACTTATGCTGAATCTGCTTCATGCAGACCTGCAGCTAAACGGACCATAGCAAGATGGATTACATCATGTATAGGTCTGTGCTATGAGTTGGCGGGCAAGGAGCCTCCCAGAGGGATAAGAGCTCATTCTACCTGCCATACTGCTGCATCAGTGGCTACTTCCAGGGACACCCCTATCCAGGAAATCTGTTGGGCTGTTACCTGGAAGTCAGCAAACACCTTCATTACCCACTACCACATCGATCTTGAGTCATGCTGGGATGCTGGTTTTGTGGCCTTGGTTCTCCAATCTTTGTTTCCTAAGTAGGGGGTGTGCGCCTTGCCTCCCTCCTCCCAGAGAACTGTGTGGAGTCTGCCAAGAAGTGTGGATGAACAACATATCCATGCTCCTAGAAGAACAGGTTACTCACCTGTAACAGTATTTCTAGGAGTGGTATGTTGTTCATCCACACGCAACCACCTGGCCTCCCCGGCTTTGGGCGCACAACCTTGCTTCCAGCAGGCTAAGATCTGGCGTCATGGGGAGAAGCACAGGTATATACCACCCAGGTGGGTGGAAAGAGCCAGCTTGAAGACTTTCTGCAAGATTTAAAGTGGACGGGGACATGCCAAGAAGTGTGGATGAACAACATATACCACTCCTAGAACTACTGTTACAGGTGAGTAACCTGTTCTTACCACCTGTAACAGAGTTCTAGGAGTGGTTATGTTGTTCATCCAGACTGACCCACCCGACCTCCCCAGCTGCGACATACAACCTGGCTAAGATCCCACATCATGGGGTGGAGCCGAGGGTTACACCATCTGGGTGGGTGGGAGGAGCCAGCTGGAAGACCTTCTGGCAAGATTTAAAGGGGAAAGGGGCATGCCAACAAGTGTGGATGAACAAACATACACCACTGCTGGAACTACTGATCTTACTTGAGAAACAGCTCTTGCAGCAGGTTACACCATTAGGACTGAAGCCGGCAGGTGCCAGGACCCCATGGAAATTTTCTAGCTAGCAGTATTCAATGGGACCGCACCGCCGGGTCCCACTCTCCTACGCCAGGCATCTTTAAAAGGGATGGTCCCCCAGAATCCCCAGTTCTTTTCCCGACGTCGACTCACCAGCATCGGCCTCATGGTCCCACTCTCGCACATGACGACTAAGAACTTAACAGTTTTACCTACACTAAATGTCGGCATCTCCAACTCCTTCTTCTGAAAGACATCCTTCCAAGTGTGCCAGTGGCAAGCAGATCCCCTTCAAGGATCCTCAGTCGTCCTGCCTGCGGTGCTTAGGCCCGGACCACGACTCCAAGGCCTACTCCTTCTGTCAGGGGTTTAACAGTCACACCAGGATCTACTGCCAGAAGGCACTTCAGGGGTTCCTCTTGGAAGAGAAACTACACAGGATGGATAAGGAACCCTCCTCCAGTGGTGAATCTGCCTCTAAGGCCCACAAACACCGGGACAAGCACCGGGAGAAGGCCTGGTCCAGATGCCCTTACCGGGCCTCGGACTCGCGCACCACCTCAGGCTCCACGCGCTCAGACCGCTCTCCCTTTAGGGCTCGATCTCGGCCCCCTCCGGTTAAGGCTTCAGGCAGTACTTCAGCTTCCTTGCACCCTATAAAGACTTCCAGGCCTTTGGCTTCCTCCACTCCCTCCCGGGACTCTTTGAAGTCTTCAGGCCATCATCAGGCCAAGTCTTCTTCCTCAGACCGACGCCAGGACCCCGACTCCAGATCGGTCTCCCAGGGGTCCGGATCCCCCGCCTAGGAAGACTAAGGACCTGACATCCCTCAAGCGGATGACGGACCCGACGTCGGCTAAACACCCAACGTCGGCCAAACACTTGAAGTTGGTCAGACGTTCGCTGGAGCCGAAGATGTCGGCCAAGCACCCGAAGTCGGTGACACGTTCGCTGGAACCGAAGACTGCTCCCCCCATCACCGGTGGACACCGGTCGCCGGAACTCCACGGAGGAGGACGTGATGTTGCCTGAGGACCAGGCAGGCGACAATGAGGATGCCGGGCTTCCAGAGGAGCCTTTGCCAATCCCGGAGATGCCTTTGGACCCGGTGGCAGACCACCGGCACTAAGTCTGTCGTCGGGTATGAACATCCAAGAGGTCAAAGATCTCTTCACTTTCTGGTGGGACACAATAAGGAAAGATGTGATCCTGGTGAAACCTCCTCCTCCCACTCCTTTACCGCAGGGGCCAACAGGACGACCACCGACCCCCAAGGAGCACACTCCACCTCCTAGGGGCAGATCAAAGGAACGGAGAAGGCCTCCCTGAAGATCTCCCTCAGGGTCTCCCAGCCCCAAGCGACCCAGACGTCGTTGGTACCCTCCGCCAGGGGAAGATTCTAGACCGTATACATCAGACACCTCCAGGTCTCCTTCTTCACTCAACATCCCATCACCTGACCCAGAAGACCTGCCCAAGTCACCGCCGGATGATCCCTCCTTTTCTGAGATTGAGGCACATCCAGGAGAACATGGGATGGGATTCGGAAGATCTTGACCCTGAGAGACAGCGCCTTGCTTGTTACCTATGGCAGAAAGATCCTAAGCCTGTGGTAGTACCACCCTTGGTGGACACTTTCGCGGACATCACCAAGGCTGCATGGAAGCGTCCGCACTCCACCCCCACTGTACTGAAGAAAGCTGACCGGCTGTACAAGGCACTGAAAGAAGACCAGTACTTGGCGCAGCAACCTCTGGCTGACTCTCTGGTCATTATGGCCTCTCATGACAGGTCCTAGCGACCACAGCATATGAGCACACAGCCACCGGACCAGGAATCCAAGCAGTTGGACGCCCTGGGGAGGCGCATGTATGCGGCGGCTACATGCTCCCATCAGGTGCCTGAACTATCTGTCTCATATGGTTAAGTTTCAGAATGCCCTGTGAGAACAGGGTCAGGACCTAGTTGATAAGCTACTGGATGGCGATCAGAAGTCAGAGCTCTTAAACCTCCTCTGCACAGAGTCAGATGTGGAGACCCAAGTGTTACGAGCCGCATGCGATTCTGCGGACTCGTCCGCCACAGGCGCAGCTTTGGGCGTCTGTCTCCGGAGACACTCCTGGCTCCGTGTCTCCAGTTTTCCCCCAGATGTACAGAAAAATATTCTTGACGTCCCGTACAACGGTGAAGTCCTGTTTGGTGAACACTCGGAAAAGGTGATCACCAAGCTTCAGGACGTCGGGAAGGCAGTAAAATCTGTACAGGCCATGTACAGATCCAAACCTGGTTCCTTTCGTAAGAGCCAGAACCATTTTTGCGGCCAGCAACAAAGACAGCAGCCACGGTCCGGCCAGCAACAGGGGTGCACTTTCCATTGTAAAGGCCAGTCCAAATCTTCCCCAGTCAGAGGTCAGCGATATACTAAACCGGCCCAGCCTGTGGGAACCAACGCTGCCACAGCATGACTCCTTCCCGGGCCCTGCTCCTCCTCTGGATCAACGGGCAGAAAAGGTCGGGGGTCACATCGCTCACCACTTTGCAGGGTGGCAGTCGATTACCACCGACCGGTGGGTACTTCAAATGGTCAAGTGAGGTCACTTTATAGAATTCCTCGACCACCAACCATCAAGACCTCCCCTGCTTTTCCATTATTCGGGTCAGGACGCACTGCTCATACAGCAGGAGGTGCTCGTGCTTCTAGGAGAGAAGGCTATAGAGCGCATTCGAGGAACCAGAGGACTTGAGTTACTATTCCCACTACTTTCTTGTTCCCAAAAAGATAGGGGACCACCGTCCGATACTGGATCTAAGCGATGTCAACGCTTCGGTCCTCTTCAAATGCTTCCGCATAGTGACCCTTCCCGGTCTGATGCCCATGCTCAAGCAGGACGTATTCCTAGCGTCCCTGGACATGCAGGACGCTTATCTGCACATACCCATTTGCTCGAGCGCACAGGAAGTTCCTGCGCTTTGAATTTCTAGGTCGCCATTGTCACTTCCGAGCCCTCCCTTTCGGACTGTCATTGGCAGCTCGGGTGTTCACAAAGTGCATGGCAGTCATAGCGGCGGCTCTGAGGAGACAAGGCCACTACGTGTTCCCCTACCTGGACGACTGGCTTCTCATGGCAGCCTCTCGGGAGGCCCTGATGTCCGCCATTCATTGTACTCAGTCTCTGTTCGAGATGTTGGGCATCATTATCAATCAGGAGAAGTCACGCCTGGTTCCGTCACAGAATCTGCAGTTCATAGGTGCAGTTCTGGTCACTGTCCAAGGGAAAGCTTTTCTGCCCCAGGACAGAGCGGAACACATCAGATCCCTCATTAGGGACATTTTGGCAGAGAAGACCGTCCCAGCCAGGCTGGTCCTTTGCCTGCTTGGACATGTGGCTGCGGCCATTGCAACAGTCCCCCTAGCCCGCCTCCACATGCGGGTGACCCAGTGGATGTTACGGGTTCAATGGGATCGGAAGCAAGACCATTAGCAGCTCCCGATCCAGATTACGAATGGCGTAATCCGGGATTGGCAGTGGTGGCTAGACTCAAAGAACCTGTTGGCGGATGTCCTTCATCGTGCCGCTCGGGACAGACGCCTCCCACGGACGCCCGGGCTTGGTTGGGGAACACACTTTATCGGCTCAGGTCTTAGGGCTCATGGACAGCCCAGAAAGCTCATCTCCACATAAATATCTTGGAAATGGGAGCAGTTCTTTACGCCCTGCAGGCTTACCAGTCGGAGAGCCCACCGAGTACTCTTCTGTTACAAACAGACAATACCGCGGTGATGTATTACCTCAACAATCAAGGAGGCACCCATTCCTACCCGCTTTGCAGGGAGGCCATGAGGGTGTGGGATTGGGTACTACAACACAGGAATCTCATTTATGCTGTAAATGTCCCAGGAGTGGACAGCGTCATAGCAGACAGCCTGAGATGCTCTCAGGCCAGAGTCCATGAGTGGGACCTATTCCAGGAGGTAATAGAGGATCTGTTTCACAGACGGGGCACACCAGAGTTGGACCTTTTCGCGTCCCCATACAACGCAAAACTGCCCAATTTCTGTTCACTAGATCCAGGGCCTGGTGTTTTCTGGCGAGACGCATTGTCCCTCTCCTGGACAGGCAGATTCCTCTATGCGTTTCCTCCCTTCCCGTTGATCCAGAGGGTCGTTTTGAAACTCTGCAGAGAGCATGCGATGCCGATATTTGTCGTGCCATTTTGGCCCAGAAAGATTTGGTTCCCCCTGCTACACCAGCTGTCCCGGGAACCTCCGGTGCCTCTGCCAATCAGCTCTCACTTATTGTGCCAGGAGGCAGGCTGTTTGGTCCATCCGGACCTTCGATCTCTGAACCTGCACGCCTGGCTCCTAGAGACATAGCCATCATGTGGTACGGAGTCTCGCAAGAGGTAGCAGATATTCTAGCGGCTGCTAGAAAACCGGCCACTCACGCTACTTACGCCATGAAATGGAGCCGATTTTGCCTCTGGGCTCAGGCACAGGGTTTTTCCCCCAACGGATTGTCCGGAAAGATTGGTCCTGGACTACTTCCTGTCTCTCTTTCAGACAGGCTTGGCCTACTCCTCTATCAAAGTACACCTTTGTGCCATCTCAGCCTATCACACACTGATAGGCCAACATCCCATAACTCAGTTGGATACAGCATGAGCCTTCCTGAGAGGTGTTCTCCACCTTAGACCTCCGATTAAGGATCCTATTCCTCCATGGGATTTACCTTTTGTCCTGGAGCAGCTTACCCTGCCACCTTTTGAACCAGCCGCAGATTGCAAGCTACGTCTTCTTACATGGAAGACGTTATTTTTAGTTGCCATTACTTCAGCCAGAAGAATTTCTGAACTTCATGCACTGATATGTAAAGAACCTTATTTGGTTTTTCACCAAGACAGGGTGTCCCTACGGACAAATCCTAAGTTTCTACCAAAGGTGGTCTCAGCTCTCACCCTTAATCAGGACATAGATTTACTAGTGTACTTTCCTAAATATTCTAACAGAGGAGAGGCCCTGTTGCACACTTTAGCTGTGTATAGGTGTCTTAGATAGTACCTGACCAGAACCAGACACCACCGAAAATCTGACTAGCTTTTCATCTCCTTCGCCCACAGGATGATGGGAGCTTCCGTTTCTAAACAATCACTGTCCAGGTGGCTCATCCATTGTATTACGTTCTGTTACCAGAAGCGCAACAAACCCTTACCAGGCTCGGTTAACGGTCATTCCTCAAAGGGTGGCTACCTCCTTTGCGGCCATGAAGAATGTGTCCACTTCAGCCATCTGTGCAGCAGCTTCTTGAAGCACTGTGCACACCTTTATCAGGCATTATAGCCTGGACGTTGCATCGAGGTGAAGAGCAGGTTTTGGTCTAGCAGTCCTTCAGGGACTACTACCCTAGGCTTCGGTCCAACTCGTGATCTCTACTTAGCCTCCTCCCAACGGCGAGGGTTTTCCAATATTGCTTGGGAATCAGTCCTAATGGTGTAACCTGCTGCAAGAACTGTTTCTCGAAGTAAGATAGTACAGTTTCGTAAGAACTTACTGTAACTGTAGATCTTTGAGAACAGCTCTTGCAGCAGGTAGTTTCCCTCCCACCATCCCCCTCTGGAGGTAGAGTTTTTCCGATATTCCTTTCCTAGGATTAAGTGTTTTTAAAACTGCTCTGACAACCTTTTGTTGGCAGATCCTCAGTCTCCACTTCTTATGTCATCTAGCGGCCGGGAGTCTCCGGTGGGAGAACTGGGGATTCTGGGGGACCGCCACCTTTTATAAGATGCCTGACATCGGGGGCGGGACCGATGGTTGCGGTCCCCGCTTAATACTGCTAGCTAGAAAATTTCCGTGGGGTCCTGTTGCCTGCCGGCTTCAGTCCTAATGGTGTAACCTGCTACAAGAGCTGCTCTCGGAAGATTCACGTAAGACAGTAAGTTCTTACGTAACTGTACTTTCAGGTGAGTAATCTGTTTTTATTCAAGGTACCGTGCATTTACATGGTAGCGGCATACTGCGCTAACAGTATAGTTTTACGCCATCACCAATGTGTGTGTATGTATATACACATATATCTATATGTTGGTATGTATGTGTGTATATATATATATATATATATATATATATATATATATATATATATACTAGCAATACCCCCAACCCTGCCAGAGCAAGCCTGCCTAACTAGGCGGTAACCATGGATAGTGATAGCACTATCCAAGATTTTAGGGGAGAGCCAGGATTCCGATATAATTATCACATCCAGCTTTAGGTCTACCATGATTGTTTGTAGGAGGAGAATCTTAGGGAGGAGACTCCTGATGTTTAAGTGGGCAATTGTAAGGCCTTTGGAGACGGAGGTTGGTAAGAGTCCAGGGTTAGGCTGGATATCATCTGCCATCACCCGCCTCCCGCTCGCTCCGATCCACTGACGAGGGATTGCTAGATATTCCCAGGGTCTGCTTAAAAACTTCAGGGGCAAGATTTTTTAGTTTTATGGCCCCGACCCTGTGGAATTGTCTACCTCGTCAGGTACGAAATTTCCCGACTGTCCAGAGCTTTAAAGTAGCTTTGAAAACCTACCTTTTTAACAAAGCTTTTAATGACTGTTAATTATTTAATTTTAATCTTGTTTAAATCCTGTTTTAAATATTTATTGTTTTATGTCATTTGTAAAGGCACCTTGGTTTGAGAAAGGCACCTTAAATAAATAAATATTGATTGATTGATCAATAGTAGTAACGGGATTAGGAGCTGAGTAGTGGCTGAAATCCGTCTGCGAGGCGAGGTGGAAAAGGACAGTGGGTTGTAGGGAGCAGGTGGAGTGCACCTGGATCTGAGCAATGCCAGATGGATGTAGTTGGATGAGAGGAGCAATGGGCCAGGTAGCCATGGGGAGTGAGACTGAGTAAGGAAGGGAAAGGTAGGGGAGGTAGACGGAGTGATGTGGTAGGAGTGTGGTAAGGAGGAGAGATTTGTAGGTGGAAGTGAAGTGTAGGTGAATAGGAAAGGGAGGAGAAAGAGTGTGACAAGGAGCATGATTGAGCTGTAGCTGTAGGTTAGGTTTAAAATTACTGGGCAGACTAGATGGACCTGGTGGTCTCCTTCTGCCGTCAACTTCTATGTTTCTGTAGCGGGAACTCTCGTGGTTTGGGAGTAGAGTAGTGCAGGGTAAATCTTAGGAGAGGTCAGACTAAAGGCAAATTACTAGAACGCAGAGGAAACTGTGCAGGGTTACTGATCTGGAGATAGGCAGTAGGTGGCTGAGAAGACTGTAGGGGGGAAAAAAAACATGTGGAAGGGAACAATAGCAGTAATCAAGCAGCAACAGCTGCGTGGGTATTGAACTCCAAAATGACATAACACTGAGACAAACAGTAAAAGAACTAAGCAGCAGCACGTCATACAAGTGATGTAGCTAGGACTAATATAGCGCTGAAGGTTGCCACCAATTAAGCCACATAAAGCGATATGATGTTATGGTAATTGTGTAGTGGGTGAAAACCTTTTAGTTGGTGGTCGGCAGTTAGCAGATAATTGAGCACACAAACTGGAACACAGCAGGCAAATATCATCTACTGTAATAGTGCATTTTACCAGGGGATGGTAGAGTTGCAGTGAAAAACAAAATAATAGGGGAGCCTAGGTACCAAATTAGAACACACGTGATTGGTGTGTGTAGTATAGGGGACATTAGTAACAACAGTTTATAACCACTGCAGACAGCAGGTAGGGTGAGCTAGACCTGGGTAGCAGCAGCTATATAACAGTAAAACTAAACAATTCAGTTGAGCATAGTGAGCGGGAGAACTACTGATAAAGTAACAGAAGCATGCTCATATTAAACAGGCTACAAGAGAATACATACAGTGCACGGAAGGAAGTTGGGCAGTTACCTGGCATCCTGGTGAGTCCCCTTGAGGACTCCCACTCCTGCCGTGCCGCTCATGTTGGACCGCTTGAGTAGTACCAAGAATGAATGCTGAAGGCCCGCTTCCCAAAGGACGAACAGGCCGCTGATTGGCTGGATAATCAGAGTAGCTCCTGCTACTCAAGTCTGTGTCCTGGGCGAGTTGGGGGAGAGCCCAGAGGCAGCAAGGCTCTCGACCCCTCCCCTTTTGAAAATGGTGGCAGAGACGCGTTGTCGGCATCTTCGGGACAGTGAGTGCTCAGCAAGCAGTGCAGAGGAGTTTTCAAGTCTCTGATTCAGCACCCGCCTCCCAAGAGACGAACAGGCTGCTAATTGGCTGGATAATCAGAGTAGCTCCTGCTACTTAAGTAGGGTTGCCACCTTTGGATGAGGCAAAAACCGGATCCTAAGCTCCGCCCCTAGCCCCACCCCTTTTCATGACTCATAATGCACTGTTCCTCCTAGAAGGCCATTTGTTATATCAATAAAATACAACACTTAAAGCAGCAGTTAAATAAAAATGGTAAGATGCTGTACTGTGCCTGTTAAAGTTACTTTCCTAGGTTCTTCCTAATTATTTATTTACTTATGTATTTATTTACTTATTGACATTGGTTAACCAGATAAACATACAGAGATAAAAGCAATCTCATTTACAGATATGATCTGGGAGGAGACATGGGAAATACTGTAAATAGCATACAACAGTATACATACTTTATATATTTTTCTGGCTCCATTTCCTGTTCTTGTCCACAGTACTATTTCAAAGCCAAATAAGTGACCATACTTATTTCTGGAAGAAAAAAATAATTTAAAACATTTAAAAATGCCTAAATTCTGTTACAGATGAAAATGTTTATCAGCAAATGAAAACGGAGGACAACTGGCTCTGTCACTGTGTTACAAAGGTGGGGCAGCTGTGCTGCTTTGCCACTTTCAAGGCCTGATGGAAAGATTATGTTAAGTAAGTGCTAATGCTGTCAGTGGCCATACTTACACCTCCCAGGGTGACTGCATTCACAAACAAAAGGCTATATTGACAACAGAACTTGTTTGTAACCTGGACATGTAGCTGAAACAATGAATGATATGACAACATTTGTTTCAAAAGTATGTGAGCACTCTAAATGGCTCAAAAACCTGACCAGCACAGAGCAAAACCGGATTACCTGATAGCGGCCCTGAAAACCTGATCACCAGGTAAAAAACCTGATAGGTGGCAACCCTATACTTAAGTCCGTGTCTCGGGCGAGTTGGGGGAGAGCTCACATACAGCAAGGCTCTCAAGCCCCCCTTTGAAGATGGCGGCAGTGCCGTGTGGTCGGCAGTCGGTGTCCTTAGGAGAATGGGACCTCCACAATCTCATTTGCAGAGTTGTCAACAGGAGCTCTGTTCTGGGACACCATTTTCTTTTTTGTTGAGCCTGCAAAGAAGAAATTGATGAAGTTTTGGAACATGTGAAAACAGAACATGTATCTTAATGAGCTCAGTATGCAGAAGTTAATTGCCATGAAAAGATATCTTATAAAGAGAACAATGTTTTAGTTTTCCACGTTTTAGAAACCGAAACCGAGAAAATGACGGCAGAAGGAGACCAAGAGTCCATCAAGTCTGGCCATGAGTTTCTGAGACATTCTACAGGTCCCCGGACCTGGTTCCCTTTCCAGCCCTTGCTCTGTCCCACCCCAGCTTGAATGCTGTCACGGTCCTTGCTCCCACCAGCTTGGCAGGCAAGCCTATTCCATGGTTCCACAACTCTTTCTGTAAAGTAGTGTTTCCTTAGTTCCCTCTGGAAGCTTCTTCCCCGCAACTTCCATTCATGCCCTCTAGTAGTTTAGCTGGAGACCCTATGGAAAAGTTCTGAGTAGAGCACCTTTTTTGTGCCTCTCAGGAATTCAAACGTCTCAGTCATGTCTTCTCTCTCACTCCTAGTCTCCAGTGAGTATATATTCAGTGCTTTTGGGTGCTCATTAAACAAGGCCCTTGGTGGCCCTGTATCATCTTGGTTGCCCTTCTTTGCACAGCCTCTAGCCTATCCTTGTCCTTCTTAAGGTGAGGACTCCAAAACTGGACACGCTACTCTAGGTGAGGCCTCACCATTGACCTACAGAGTGGTAAGATCACCTACCTGTTCCTGCTGTCAAATCCTCTCCCTGCACACCATAATATTTTGTTATCCTGGCTGTAAACTTGGTTGCATTGGCGGGATTGCTTAAGGGTGTCGCAAATGATGACCCCTGGGTCACTTTCTTCATGTAAGGTACTGAGTTTGACCCCATTTAGCCAATATTCTGTCCTCGGGTTCCCCTTGCCCTGACGCATCACCTTATTCTTTTTTGCGTTGAACCTCAGCTGCCACGTTAGACCATCTTTCCAGCCTCTGCAGGTCTTTTTGTAGGTTTCTGAATCCTTCTGCGTTGTCAAACGTACTGCCTAGCTTAGTGTTTTCTGCAATAGGTCTATCTTGCCCTGAATGCCTTCACTAATGAACATATTATTAAACAGGACCTGGCTCAACTTAAGATTTAGCCATGGGGCACAACACTAGTGATTTTTCCCTCACCAGACCTCTGCCCTTTGCCTACCAGTCTCTGTCTTCTGTTCTTGAGCCAATTTCCTACCCACCTGACTATGTTCTTGGCTAAGGTCCTCCAACTTTTTTAATAGGTGATTGTACAGCACCAAGTCAGAGGCCTTTTTAGATTTAGAGAAAGATTCCGATGAAGGACTTTTGCTTGAACTGAATGTATTAAAAGCCATCCTGTACAATTTTATTTATTTTTTGTTATTGATAATAATAAAACAGTACTTGTGAATTTTAGAACTGCTCCTCGTTTTCTTATGCTTCCTGACCTATGCCTCTACAACAGTCACCTATGCTGAAGTCGCACCTGGCAGACCAGCAGCAGAGTGGGCGATTGCAAGATGGATCTCTTCATGCATTGACTGCCGCTATAAGTTGGCTGATCAGGAGCCTCCTGTTGGGATTATTGCTCATTGCACCAGACCTACTGCCTTCTCAATGACTGCTTACATGGATATACCCATGCAGGAGATCTGTAGGGCTGCTACTTGAAGGTAAGCACACACTTTTATTTCCCACTACCACATCGACCTCAAGTCACGCCAGGAAGCATGTTTTGAGACGTCGGTTATCCAGTCTGTTTGCCAACTAGGGGTGTGCGCCTTGTCCCCTTCTCCTGGAGAACTGCTAGGAGTCTGTCAGAGTTTGGATAAGTGAACCATATCCACACCTCTAGAAGAATAGGTTACTTACTGTAACTATAGATCTTCCAAGAATCAGTCTTCACCATTAATTACTGGTGGGTCTGTGCCAGATGCGCTAGGACCCTGCGCAAGTGTACATCTTTAACATTTAAGAGCTAGGGGACCGACATTGGGGACTGTGCCGCCCATGAGGCGGACATATGATGTGGTGCTCGTGAGCTGGGCAGTAAGTGACACTGGCCCCCTTCTCTCCTCAGTAATGTTCTTCCCGCAGTTAAGGTAACGCTTCATGTGAGCGTCCCCATTTATAACTGCATAGTTCTGTTTGTTGTCGCTTGCTCGATGCTGTAACCCTTTTTCTCATCATTTTTCCGTTGCTGCTTTCTTTCCTGTCTTTTTACGGTGCTGAACTCTCTAATCTTCCTGGACATAAAGTCTCTACACTCATTCACACTAATGGGTCTACACTGGAGTCAGTAGGACCAAGCGGGAGCCAAAATCTTCAGGAGGCTGGTGCCGGTAGGACCACGCATGTGCAGTGCCGGTGAGACTGGTTTACTGCATTATAGGCTACCTCAGCGTTGACCTTTCCAACTGCCTCAGTTCCTTTTTCCCTGTCACGAGTGCGCCTTAGTGATGTATATCGCCGCTCTAGGAGTCAAATCTTCACGTCTATACAACAGCAGCTTAGTCGTTCAGTATTTAAGTTTTAGTATATTTTTTTCTTTTAAAAAATAAGTTTTTTTTCTTCAGCGAAAGAACAGAGAAGTCTTCTTCAGCCCACCTTCAACTGAATCGACCATGAATGGGGCTGGTGACAGTAGGGAGACTTCGCACGAAAGCTGTTTTAGCAGTAGGACTGGGTCTGACTACGAGCAGTCTAGTGCTTGGGAGGAAGGGTGGTCCTCCCAAAGCACAAAAAGAAGCGGGCCCATTCCTGATCTTTGTCGGGAACCTGGCACCGCTCAGCCTCGAGTTCTTAGTCCCACGGTTGAAGAGACTTTATTAGCATCGAGATCGCCCTCTGGTTTAGTCATCTCGACAGATCGTCGTGCGGGGACAGGATGCTGATTCTTACTCCGTTGGGGTCTTCTGAAGCCTCTGTTACCAGTGGCCGACATCCTTGATTCTGTAGTCCCTCCCTACCCCCGGGGGGGTTCTCTGGTGAGCAGTTTCATCATTGGGCCGCTCTTTTGGAGCAGTGGGTTTGGCGGTTTTCCCAATTTTCCGAGCCTACGGAGCCGACCCTGAGGCTTGGGGGATTCTAAGCCGTGGGCGGGGCGGTTGAGTCAGCCTAGTCACGTGGCACCTTCTTCGGTGCCGTCGATGCAGTGCTTTTTTGCTTTCCCCCTCACATGGCTGTGGCGCAGGGGCCAGCACAGGTACTACCTTCTTCTACTCGTGCTTTCAGATCTTCTTCCGTGGGTGCCCTAGGGTTTGGGATGGGGGTCTCCAGGTGCTTGCACAGCGCTGGTTGCAGCGCTGTCTGTAACTCCGGTCTTGGCGGTGCCGCATCCAGCGCCGTTTTTGCTACCACGGGGCTGGGATATTCGACTCCGATTAGTGGAGCACCTCCTCCTGCTCTCTTTCCTCCCTTTCCTTTATATACTATCCCTTCTGGGCTAACAGGAGATAATATTCAGCCTGATATTGATCAACGATTAGGAGACGACTTCGATGAAGAGTCATCCTTCAGAATGGAAAGTAAGCCCTCTACTTCAGCAGAGCCTTTGGTCGAGGACCTATCCTTTAAATCTCTACTGAAGAATATGAATTCCACCCCCTCTCTCTGTCCAGACTTCGGAGTTTGATCCAGGGAAGCTGTTGCACCTTAAGTATCTGCATGTCCCGGAAATCTCTGTGGAATTGACATGTCCAGTACAGCCTTCTTACGAGACTCTTTTTTTACAGATGGTGTGGGACAATCCAGCACTTATTCCTTCTGTGGCCAAGTCCATAAACAGGAGGTTCGCTCCCCCTAAGGATCGCTCAATCCTGGCCTCTCAAGCCTTTGCAGACGCCATAGTGGTCTTGTCAGAAAATGATAAAGCCGTTCTCCCTCAGGAGTTTATGGCTCATCCAGTAAATAAAGAATCCTGTAGGATCTACACCTTGGGGAAGTGAGTCTTTGCCGCTGCTACCCTAGGTATGCCTATTGCTAGCTACTAGGATTATTTCTCAGAATATGACTATACCCTCTGGCATTCACTAAAAAATTTGGTGGAAGCTCTTTTGGAGTCGAATGTTAGTTCGAAGCTTCTCCAACTATTACTAGAGGCATTGAATCCAGTAAACAGCAACTTAAGGCTACTATGGACGTCTTTGACACTACCTCGAGGGCAGCAGCAGCAGTAGGGATATGCACTCGACACCACTCATGGTTACGGACTTAGAGGTTTACAAATGATGCTCAGTAGACAGTTATAAATTTGCCATTTGATGGCGTTTATCTGTTTGGCTCACAGGTGGAGCATGCACTGGAGGCCACACAGAAAACTAGGACTGCCATTAAGATGGCCAGACTGGCCCCTGCTGCCCCTCAACGGGGCGGAAACCGCCGACAGTTTCATAACAGTCAGTCCTTTTGTGGTAAGGGCAGAGGGGGCTTCAACAAGAATCAAACTCCCCAGCCACAAAAGAAAACACAACAGAAGGGACAGGGCCCAAAGGTGCCTAGTGCCACCCTCTGAAATTCCGGCCCAGGTTTCACCTCAACTGTCTGAGGGGGACTCTTCTTCGGCAGTATGAGGGCATTTGACTCAGTTTTACAACCAGTGGAAGTCAGTCACATTGGTCAAATGGGTTCTCAGGATAATTTGCTAGGGTTACTCTCTGAATTTTTCAGATACCCCTCATCCACCCAAACAACAGCCCAGACTGTCTATTACTTAGTCAGACCTCCTCGTGTCTGAGATTCAAGGCCTTCTGAACAACAGGGCAGTGGAAGTAGTTCCACAACAGGAGTGGGATACAGGATTCTACTCCCATTACTTCCTAGTTCCAAAGAAAACAGGCAGTATGCGCCCTATTGTAGACCTATCGAAGTTAAACAGATTCCTCTTCGGTTGATAACGTGATGTGTCAGAGCGGGTGAGACACATTTTTTCCAGCTCTGCTCCTCTGCTCCCTAAAATGCTGTTTTTTAGCCCTAATTCAACCGCGATTTGTGCCCGGCGGTAAACCCTTGGTGGCTTGTGAATCCCTGCTGCCTCCAACTTCTGTCTCACGGAATCCTCCTCCCTTGATCTCCGATGAATGGAGACGGAGATGCGGCCTGCAGGGCCTGTGCACACCCCGCCAAACACGCCAGAAAAGGGGAAAGCAGCCAAAAAGTTCTAAAATAATATGACAGCTATTCCTAAGCCGTCTGCTGCACTAGTGCCACTAACGGAGGAAAAGTTCCTTGTGGAGTTATCCCCAATCAAGGAAATACTTTTGGGGATCACAGCTCAGCTCACGAGCCTGCAGGCCACCGCTGATTCCCTGACAAGGAGGATGGGGATGCAGAGGTTAGGGTTAGTTCTCTGGAGGACTGGCAGGGCAGACAGGAGAGCAATACAACATCTATGCACTGTAAAATAGGCAGGCTTGAAGAGAAGGTTGAAGACCTAGAGGGCCGAAGCAGGAGAAACAATTTTTTAATGGGACTACCAGAGGGGGAAGAGGGCCAGAATCCAATCTTATTCGTTCAGAAGTTCTGTAGCAAAGTTGTGTGGCCCTTCCCCAACGGCCGTAGCTACATTGTGGAAAGGGCACACAGGGCACTAAGGCCAATGCCCCCCCCCCAAAGAAAAGCCCCACCTCACCCACTAATCTTTAGATTGCTTAATTATTTGTCCAAAATGCACATCTTGCATAAGCTCAGAGATTTGAAAGAGCTCATCTGGGAGGGCTAGAAATTAAGAAACTCCCAGGATATACCACGCTCCGTACTACTGAAGAGGGCAGACTTCAACCCTTTTTCCACCAAGCTTATTGTGGCTGGTATACGATTCAAGATGCTTCACCTGGCCAAACTTCAAGTCTCACACCAAGGTTCTCCGAGGTCCTTTGACTCTGCAGAACAAGCAAGGCTGGAACTCCCAACCCTGTTCCCGGACTTGTTCCAGGCACCTAAATGACTGTCATTTGGCCATACTGAAATCGCCTGGCTCCTTACAAGGAGGGCCTTAAATGAGTGGGAGTTTAGTTAAGAACCTGTTTTTTCTTGTTCCAGATTTACAGGAGGTGCTCACTGTTGGACCCCTGGACTTGCCAGGCATTACACCCCCCTTGGGCTCATGAAGTACTGGGACCCCTTACAGTGGTCCTTGGACTCAGGCCACCTGAAGGCCAAAGCTGTTACTGGGACGATCAGTGTTGCGTTCACCACACCAGCTGACTATTGCCACCCGGAATGGGCACAGCTGAGGTGGTGGGTTGCCGGGATACATGGAGGCCACTTGTGCGAAGCGAGATAGGTGCTCCACTGGTGGTACTGTTGGGGGTTGGGGCCTGGCTTGGGTGGGCTTTCCCTCCTTCCTGTTGGGGCACGCTGGGTCACAGATGCCTGCAAGCCCCTTCCTATTCTGGGAGCCGGGGCAAGGTCAGGAGAGAGAAGTCCCCTCTCGTTCCTCCCCCTTAGGTTGATATACCTGGACATGGGGCAGTGCAGTAACGGCGGAAACTCATGGGCCTTCTCTTGGTTGGAACCAAATTAGTCTCTGACGGCGCCTCTGCCCCCCCCCTGCAGCAAATGATGAACTAGTAGGTCTTAGGGAAGGTGGGGAGCTCCCCCCCCTCCTCTTCTCGGGGACCCTACACTTATCTTCTCCTAGGGCTTACGTTTTGCCTAGCTATTTGCCACATTTATAACTGTACTACTCTCAAATTGACCATTGTGGCAGCTCCTAAGTTTTGACCTTTCCTGAGATGGAGATCTGCCTTCAGGGAGGCTAATTGGGGTGCTGGCTTACTGCACTGGTAGAAGGTTGGAGCCCTATTGTTTCTGCTGATTCATATGGAGTGATACTGGTGTGCCTGGTGATGGGGGGGGGACCTGGCTTGGATGTCCCTGGCCCTCGGTGGTCAGCTCGTGGGGC
The DNA here is from genome assembly GCA_016271365.2 of Neoceratodus forsteri. Lineage (NCBI taxonomy): Eukaryota > Metazoa > Chordata > Ceratodontiformes > Ceratodontidae > Neoceratodus > Neoceratodus forsteri. Next base: position 507,226,777 of record CM028129.1, read on the forward strand.
CCTGGACCCGCCCTCCTGGGATGGTCTCTGGGTGTCCGAGTGTCTCCACAGCCTTGGACATGCGTGCCTATGCTTGGGTGGTTTGTTAACGGTGGTGGTTTCTGCACCGATACATTATTACATCTGATGGTCGGAACTGTGTTTTTTTTTTCTTTTTTGACTATTCCATTAACAGATATTATAATGTATCTTTGGGGGCTACTTGCAGTTCGTAAGCTAATAAAGTTATGCTCTACAAGGGGTATTCTCTGTTCAGAATGTTAGGGTCTAACCCCCAAGTGTTGCAGAACCAAGAAAGGAGCCGGGGGGCCTGCTCTGAGGGTGTACTATATCACGTCATAGTAAAAGGTATTCTGTGACCTTTAGGGCTGGAGCTAGTTATTCTGTACATAGTTTGTATTGTAGGGAGGGAAGGGAGATCGGGTTTGGGAGGGTCTAAGGGGTGGGAGGAGGAGGCATGTGGACTGTATGGTTATGACTATATCTGCTTGGATTACTACTATTGTTCTGGTACTCTACGGAGAGGGGTTGGGGAGATGCAGAGACATGGGAGGGGCTGGTAGTTGGTGCAGTGGCTTCCTCCTACACCTGGAAGGCCGTTTTCTTTACTCTTTCTACTACCACTTCGGTATGGGGACTGTATTTAAATTTCTGTCCTGGAACATAAAGGGGGCTAATGTGAAACGCAAGCTTTTCATGATACTTCGTCACCTTAACAAATACCACCTTGACGTAGTGTTTTTGCAAGAAACTAATTTAAAACTAGATTTCCCTCTTTTTCTTCTGGAGTGGGTCGGCCAAGCTTTTGGTGCTGGAATCAGCAGTCAAAAAGGTGGTATAGGCATTTTAATTAACAGGGGCACCTCGTTTCTCCTGATAGATGAGATCCGGGAACCCAAGGGCCACTTCCTTCTTTTGCATGGTCATTTCGGCCTCAATGAAGTAATGCAGGGGTGCATCTGTGGCCCCAACTCAGATTCTCCTAGTATTTATGCTAATCTCTTGTCTCATCTCTCTTCTCTTCTGGCCTCTGTCCGGATTCTAGGAGGAGACTGGAACCTTGTCTTCCACAGCGACATTGACAGATCAAAAGGGCGTCGCCGAGGACTTTCTCCAGCTCAAAGGGGCCTTCGTGAGTCGACGGATACTCTGGGACTGGGTAACCTGTGGAGGATACTACACCCCTCAGACAAACAGTACACGTTGTGTTCTAACCCTCATGAATCCCATTCCCGAATTGACTTCTTCTTGACCTCCTTGTCGGCTGTCCCCGGACTGCTGGTGTGTGACATTCTCCCCATGGTCCTTTACGATCACATTCTGGTTTACATGGAGCACTCACGGTGGTGGGGTGGGGGGGATGGGGAGATGGAGGCTCAGGACAGAACCTGGAGACTCAACTCGACCCTCCTACGAGACAAATCTGTGATCCAGACTTTAGAACACTTCATTAACAACTTTTTCTTGGACAATCTGGGCTGTACTTCTTCGCTAGACATGCTATGGGGAGCTGCGAAGTGTGCCATTAGGGGTGAGTGTATTAGGCTGGCAGTCAAAGCCAAGAGAATGAGAGAGCAAGCTTCCCTTCACCTACTCCACCAGATTAGGGCGTTAGAATGGGAATTCTCCACATCAGCCAGCCCGGACTGCTGGCCCCAACGTAATGCATCATGAGCACAATATTTTGGGCAGTTGGCTAAAAAGGTGGATCTAACTTAACAGTGGATTAAATTTCGCTATTTGGAAGTGGGTGAGAAACCGGGAAGCTGTTGGCCCTGTGGGCTTTGACAGCTGGAAGCCAGGACTATAATCCAAGGCCTTCAGCTTGCGTCCACTGGACCGCTAGTAATTAAGCAATTAAGTAATTAAGACATAGCAGCAATCTTCAAGCAATACTACGAATCTCTCTACACTACAGATGAAACATAGAAACATAGAATTTGACGGCAGATAAGGACCGCTTGGCCCACCCAGTCTGCCCATTTCCCTACCTAATGGATAAGCTGCAGATCCTAGTTAACCAGCAGCCTACTTCTTCTTACCCCCTTCCCCTAGAATTGCCTTATGACTGTCCCATGCATGCTTGAATTCCACCACTGTTTTTGACTCCACAACCTCCTCCAGAAGGCCGCTCCATGCATCCACAACCCTCTCTGTGAAAAATGCTTCCTTAAATTACCTCTGAGCCGCCCCATCTTCAAATTGTGCCCCTTGTTCTTGCACACCTCTTTTTGAAAGATGCTACCCTCTTGAACTTTGTTGATTCCTTGAGGTACTTGAAAGTTTCTAGCATGTCTCCTCTCCTCCTTCTCCTGTAGGCTATACATATTAAGCTCCTAAGTCTCTCTTCATATGTCTTCCGGTGCAGACCCTGCACCATTTTAGTTGCCCTCCTCTGGACAGCTTCCATCCTGTCTATGGCTTTGCGGAGACTGGGTCTCCAGAACTGCACGCAGTACTCCAGATGGGGTCTGACCAGCTGTCTGTACAGAGGGATAATAACTTCCTGTTTTCTACTGGTGATGCCTCTCCCTATGCATCCCAGTATCCCCTCAGCCCTCCTTGCTGCCCTCTCACATTGCTTGCCCACCTTTAGGTCATCTGACATGACTTCCCCCAGGTCCCTTTCCATTTTTGTTGTTGTTAGTATCTCACCCCTCTTTGTGTACTCTTCCCCTGGGTTTTTGTTTTCCAGGTGCATTACCTTGCACTTCTTAGCATTGAATCAAGCTGCCATACATTTGACTATTCCTCTAACCTTGCCAAGTCCCTCTCATCCTTTCCACCCACCTTGTGCATCAACTCTGTTGCAGATCTTTTGTGTCATCTGCAAAAGAGACATACTTTTCTTTCCAGTCCCTCTGCAATGTCGCTTATAAAGACATTGAAGAGGACCGGTCCTAATACTGAACCCTGCGGTACCTCACTAGTAATCCCCCTTTCTTCAGAGTGGACTCCATTTACTATTACTCTCTGTGTCCTATTCTCCAAGATGATCTAAATCCTGGTGAAGCTCTGGAAGTAGACCGATTCCTGGACTCCGTCCCTTTACTGTTTCTTACCCTTGAACAGCAGGTGCTCTTAGCAGCCCCAATTTCTGTTGCTGAGGTCAAGCAAGTGATAGCTCAACTCCCCAAGGAGAAGGCCCTGGGCTCGGATGGTTTCTCTACCATGTTTTATGCAACCCTTCAGGATATATTGACCCTGTTTCTAACTTAACTTTTCAGTGCCCTGCGCTCCACAGGTCTCTCCGACCACTCCTTCACCCAAGCCTGGATCACGGTTCTTCCTAAACCTGGTAAATCCCCCCCCCTCCTTCTGCCAGGTAATTATTGCCCTATTTATTATACTCGGATATCAAGATCTTTGCTAAAGTTTTAGCTAACCGCATGCACCAAGTCTGGCAAAGGTTATTGAGCTGTTCGCAGGTAGGTTTTGTTTCAGGGAGGGTTTCTTCCGATCATACTCAGAAAGTACTGCACCTCATGGCCCAGGCGGAACACAGCTCTATCCCTTCTGTGCTGGTCTTGTTAGATGCCGAAAAAGTGTTCAACCGTGTCTCGTGGCCATTCCTGTTTGCCGTGTTAGCTATATTTGGTGTTCCTTCTTCCTTCTGTAACTGGATTTGAGCACTATATTCCTCTCCGACGGCCAGAGTGCATTGTAATGATGTTCTCTCAGATCCATTTCCCTTAGCCCGGGGCACCAGGCAAGGTTGCCCCCTCTCTCCCTTCCTCTTCAACCTCTACCTTGAACCTCTCATTCGCTCCTTACAAGCATGTCAGGAGGTACAAGGTATACGGGTAGAACAACTCTCATTCTCTTTATCAGCCTGTGCGGATGACCTCTTGCTTCACCTTTAACATCCGCAGTTCTCTATCCCTGCTGCCTTACTGATTATTCGTCATTTCTCAACGATCTGGCTGTAGGCTCAATATGGGGAAGTCCTCTGTCATGCCTGTCATCCATCTCGTCCAAAAGCGCTGGGATTCTGGCGGATCTTGAGTCTGACCTGGGGAGCCCCGTGCCCACTTATCTAGGAATCAAGTTACCCCCACACTCTCTCTCACACATTTAAGCTCAGTTTTTCACCACTACTGTCTACCATTAAAACCGACATAGCCTGCTGGCAGCACCTTCCGATGTCCCTGTGGGGCCGGGTTAGTGTAATCTAGATGAACATACTACCGAGGTTGTTATACCCCATGGGCATGTTAGGTCCCTACCTTACTAAAAAAATGGTTTCTCCGGTTGCAGTCTCTCATATCTGACTTTTTATGGCAGGGCAAAGCAGCTTGGTGGGCATTCTTGAAACTTACCTATCTGAAAGATTGAGATGACCTTCGCCTCTCTAACTTTTTTCCTTTTCTTGAAATCTCTATTTAACCCTCCTATGTCCTGCGGACCCCTGACCCTTCGGGAGCGTAAGGAGTCATCCTGCCTCTCTCCCTGCCCGTACTTACCACCCGGTCCCCATAGTTGTGCCCTCCAGTGGGGCCGAGGTGGGCAGGAGACAGTCTGGATACTGTAAGGTGGTCGGATCGGGGTAGTCAGGCAGGCGAGGGCATATCGGGTGGCGTCTGGGCGCCTGTCTTCCTGGCATCTGCAGGCGCTTATGCTTTTCCTTGAGGAGGAGGAGGCACGCCTTCGCCAAGGCATTACTGGGCGGCCACCCTCATCCCCAGCGCCAACTCTGTGCCTGCCGCGCCTCTGCCTCCGCCTGGGGCCAGTCTGGCACCGAGTATGGATCCCCTCCACCCAGGAGAGGAGAGCTGTCCTCTGATGCTCAATCCTCCTTCCTGCCGACTGCCAACGCCACTGGCTCAAGCTCCTCAAAATCCTGGCCTTCACAAGGCAGAATGAGATGTGGGCGCCCAGTGCCTCAACCCTCAGCGCCTACCTGGCCGGCCTTCCTTAACTTTTTCTGTATTATTGTGTCATCTATAGTAGCAAAATCTTTAGATGGTGTCCCAGCCCAGAAGCAGAACACACGCAAGGCTATGTTCCCCTCTGGTTAACCTTGGAGCAACATCTTTGCAGGTCCCAGCGTCTAGACTTGCACTCTTTTCTCTATATTAAACCGTCGGTGCTCCCTCCCATGCTTAAACTTCCCCCTCTCTGGTGGTCTGTTAAAGCTCTGCGCCAAATTTGCTCCCGTCTCTCTGTTTCTCCTAACACTGGCATTGACCAGCCAGTGTTGGGAAATCCAAACTTCAGAACTGCGGGCAGCCCCATTCTGCCAGCTTTTTGCTTCAGCTTGTGGAGAACACCTGTTGCAGTGTTGTTGGAGGATGATAACCTAATCCCAGGGTAGGATTACAAGAGAAAGGCCTTAGCTTTTTTAAGGCGTTTTAGCTCAATAGAGCAACCTCTTCTCATCTTGGTCCACAACCCTGGCCTCCGATATCCCACCTGGCTAAGGGACCCCTTGTGGAGACCACTTTACAACCCCACGTGATTTCCCAGTTTTACAAACTACTGCAGTCGCATGACCCTAACTTACTATCAGGCATTTGCTTTTATTGGCAGCAGGCTCTCAGTGAATGCTAAAGACTGGTGTAGAGACTGGCTGAGACTGTATAAATTTGTAAAACAGGATCTGCTGCGGTAGCTACAGTTCCAACTTCTGCACAACATGTATTTTTCTCCTGCTTATTTATACCATATGGGGAAACTCGACTCACCTCTTTGCCAGGTATGTGGCAAGGAAGATGGGACCACCAAACATTTATTTTGGGAGTGTGACCAGGCCTCCACCCTGTGACAGCAAATCATAAACTCTCTCGACCCCATTCTGGGACCAGAGCCTAACTTCACCCCGGAAATTTGCCTCCTTGAGCTCTTGCCGAAGGGTATGTTAGGAGTGCGCCAAGCACATATGGCCATCATCGCAGTCACAGCAGATCTTGTAATTGCCCGTCAGTGGTTAGATCAACACACCTCACTATTCTGGGAGTGGCTTGCAGAGTTACTCCAGGCTCTGGCATTAGAAAAACATGTAGCTAGAAGGAATAATCAGGAAGTGGCATGTATCGCTTGCTGGGGTTCATTACTAGCCCTAGCCCCCTCTTATGAAAACTGTTAGTGCTGACCCTGGGGAATGGGAGAACGCCATCCCCTCCTAGTGAGTTGTTCTATTTGCTCGTACTAGACGGCGTCAGGGTAGAGACCCTTTATTTTTTGTCTTTTCCCCTGCCCTCTCCAGATTTACTTTGATACTCAAGTATGATTCCGTGTCTCTGCATCCCCTCAATACATGCTCCAGGGGTGGGAGGGGGGAGGAAGGGGGGTAGTTTTTAGTTTTGGGGGTTTAGATAGGTTGTAGTTTGTTTACCTGAGCCTAATGTAAGACGGTGCATGCCTTCATAGGTCATTTGGTTGCAGGCCCTTCAAATATGTGTTGGACATTTCCTCATTGAATACTGTGATTAATGGAACTTTCTCTGTTGTTAATTGCTGCACTTGAAATTGTCCTCCAATGCATGGACTTTTGTCTTGTTGTAAAGTGAAAATGCAGTAAAGTATATTAAATAAAAAAAAAAATCCTCTTCAAGGAGAAATTCAAGATGATATCACTTGGTACGCTTCTACCTCAGATTCATCAAAACAATTGACTGGCCTCCCTGGACATGCAGGATGCCTACCAACTTGTTCCCGGGCTCCAAAGCCACCACAAGTATCTCCACTCTGTAGCCCTGGGTCAGCAATACCAACTCAAGAGTCCTGCCCTTTGGGCTGTTCTTGGCGCCGTGACTTTTTACAAAGTGCTTTGCGGTACTTGCAGCACATCTCAGGAAACTCGGAATTCAAGTATTCCCATATCTGGAGGACTGGCTCCTAGCAAGCTCCTCCAGACAAGGGACACAGAAAGCGGTGGTCATGGCTTCCAAGTTTCTCACATCCATGGGAGTCCTATTGAATCTTGAGAAATCGCAGCGGCAGCCCTCCCAACAACTTCTCTTCTTAGGAGCCCTCCTGGACACTTCCAGGGCAAGGGCCTTCCTTCCGGAGGACAGGAGAAACGATATCCTCCAGATGGCTTGCTTCATCAAAGAGAATGACTCGGTTCAAGCTCTCTCTATGCAATGGATGCTGGGTCTCTCGGTGTCATCAGTGTTCACGGTGCCTCTAGCTTGTCTTCACATGAGAACCACTCGATGGATGCTCAGTACTCAGTGCTCCCCGACTACACATCCACAGTCCTTTCACATCAAGGTGACAGAACTTCTAAGGCCGGTCGCTCACCTGGTGGACTTGAGAAGGCAATCTTGTTCAAGGCTTTCCCCTTTGCCCCACTGGCAACACTGATCACCATCACCACAGATGCATCTCTGATCGGCTGGGGAGCTCACTGTCAATATCTCCACACCCAGGGTCTGTGGAATCAGGATAAGCTCAGCTACACATAAATGTCCTGTAAATGAGAGCTGTCCTGTACGCTGTCCGAGCCCTGAAGGGCATACTCTGTCCCAAAGCAATTCTCCATCAGACAGACAACAAAGGAGTGATGTACTACATCAACAAGCATGAAGGAGCACACTCTTACACTTGGTGCAGGGAAGCGATGTGAGTATGGGAATGGTGCCGGGAACATGAAGCCCTGATCCAGGCAGTCTACCTGCCTGGAGTTCAGAACGATCTAGCGGAATGCCTCAGCAGAATGGAGGTGGATCCACATGAGTGGTCTCTCAATGCAAACGCCATGCAGTCGCTCGTCGAAGAGTGGGGCACCCCGGACCTGGACCTTTTTGCATCCCCACCTAATGCAAAACTGCCTCTATTCTGCTTCAGAAATCCAGAACCTGGCATTTTCTGTCAGGATGCATTCAAACTGCGGTGGAAAAAACGCTTTCTGTACGCATTTCCTACTCTTCTTTTAATTCAGAGGGTGCTGCTCAAGCTGGAGGCACGGGGAGCAGAATGATCCACATCTCCCATACTGACCTTGTCTGATTTGGTTTCTGTTAATCAACAGATTATCAGAAGTTCTACTGAGACAACTAGCACTTCAAATGGACCTTCTGACCCAGGGCCCAGTGGTCCATCCCAACCTGAGGTCCCTTCATCTCCATGCCTGGCTCCTGAGGGGATAGAAGTGGGTAGATTTGATGTCTCCCGTAGAGTTTCACACATTCTCCTAGCAGTGCATAAGCCATCCACTAGGAAAACTTACACGGCGAAGTGGAAATGATTCTCCATCTGGTGCACAAAGCACTCCCTGGACCCCTTTTCTTGCCCACCAAACAAAGTCTTAGAGTATCTGCTAGGCCTGTCAAATACAGGGCTGCAGTACCTAATGTTGAAGGTACATCTCTACGTGATTTCGGCTTATCACGAGCCTATCCATAATATGTTGATGGCTCAGCTGCCCTTGGTTAAGAGGTTCCTTAAGGGTATCCTCCACATTAGGCCACCAGTCAGAGGACCGGTAGCTGCTTGGGATATCAACTTTGTGTTAAACATTCTCACTTGTAAACCTTTCGAGCCTCTAGTAACCTGCGAGTTGAAGTTCCTGACCTGGAAAACTGTCTTCCTTGTAGCCATTACTTCCACTCGCAGAGTGTCCGAAATACATGCCCTGGTCACAGACCCTTCTTACACAGTATTTCACAAGGACAGGGTGGTTCACAGAACTCATCCTAAATTTCTTCCAAAAGTAGTCTTGGAATTCCACCTGACCCAGCCCTTGGTCCTTCCGACCTACTTTGTGGACTCCCAGAATGAAGGGGAAATGTACCCTACATTCTCTGGATGATAAGAGTTTTGCGTTTCTACATCGATGGAACGAAAGAGATCCGCAAGTCCAAGCAACTCTTTGTCTCATTTAGCATGACCCAGTTGGGTCAGCCTGTTGCTGTCAGGTGTGTTTTGGTGTGGCTGGTAGCATGTCTCTGCCATTGCTACTCGATGGCGCAGGTCAAGCTGGAAGGCAGGGTGTATACCCATTCTACCAGAGCAGTCGCAGCATCTCTGGCAGAAATACGGAACATGTCCATTTGTGACTGGGTTGAATAGGACCCTATCCCATTTGTTATGGAGAGTTTGAATGCAGGGATCTGTTCTGTTCCTTTCTTTCCTGTCTCTTCTCTGTCTAGTTGTGCAACCAAATTTTCCTATGAAACCTAGGATTTGATCACCTTGATAGCCTCGCAATTCATTGCCTCTCACTGTCTCAGTCTTCCCTTGCTGTTTCTGTCTTTTCCTCCCTTGCATATCTGCTGATATAAAAATATATGCAAATCATTATGTGGAAATGTAACGGATATTGGGATCCCTTGTTTAGAAATTATATAGTGTTACTGTTGAAATGTATATAATTATAGTTTGAGATGATTGCAAAGCTATTTGGAACTTAAGGGGTTAACCCGAGATGCAATTGTTGAGCCTTCTGCAGAAGCTGTGGAGAAGGGGCCTCAGTTCTAGGACATTGTGTTCTTGCAGCACCTGCCTAAAACATGCAAGAACATTTTAGGAAAAAAACAGGATTCTTGTTAAGGGGGGGGGGGGTTGCAAAGATTTATAAGAGAGGGGGCTGCAATGTTTTGGAGTCACAGAGATTGAAGCAAAACCCTGATGTATCTTCTCTATTTATTCTGCCTTTGCAAATAGTTATTCTGAACAATTTTGTTTTATGTTCTTGCTAGTACTAATAAACACTTTTTGTGAATTCTACAACTGCTCCTGGTTTTTCCTGTGCTTCCTGACCTGTGCCTTGACGACTCCATTGCAGGCATCTGCAGTGCAGCTACTTGGAGCTCTGTGCACACCTTTGTGACACACTATGCCTTGAATGTCCATGCCAGACAGCATCTGTCCTTTGGCAGGATAATCCTTAATGGACTTCTGACCTGAGTGAGCTCCTTTCTCCTGCTGCCCTTCTCGGGGGATTATTTTAGCTAGGTAATCTCCCATTATTGTGAATGAGTGGTGGAGACTTTATGTCCAGGAAGATATGAAAATTACATACCTACTGTAATTCGTGATCTTCTTGGATAAAGTCTCCACCACTCATTCATACGCCCACCCTCCATCCCCCAAGCTCACTTATCTTGTTCTTGGTCTTCACTCCCTTGATGGCTGGGCCGTGAAGACTCTGTTGTGTTAACCCTTCTTATATGGGTCATTCGGACTATCTTATGTCCGACGTGTGTTAGTTTCACTAGGTTAATTTATGCTGCACTTCCTCGGTAAAAAAGGTACTGAGGGCCGGCCCGGTGGTGCTGAGGGTTGCGGCGCTGGACACCACACCTCGCTCCACGCCGGCGACCCGGGTTCGGGAGAGGACTCGGGTCGCTGGTGGGTCGGCTGGGGGGAGATAGGCTTGAACATCCCACGACAGCTCACCTACTCTGGGGAGGGTTGAGGCCACAGCTTGCACACTTGTCTGACTCTGAGCGGAGGCTCGAAGTACAAGCCCCTAATGGTAGGGGATGGGCGGCCGCAATACAGCGTGACGTCAGCACTCAACGCCTTGACGTCAGGGGTCTTGTGCTGTAGGGGAGGGAGAAAAGAGGAAAAATAGCCTGCCATCGCCGGGAAGATGGAACCCTGGAGACGTGCCCTCAATATGCCTTCACCTGCCTGACGGCCCTGGACCGATGAAACATAAGTGATGGGGCATAGGGGGCTCTGCCCCATACCCGCTTGGGGGGGTAAGCCGTAGCTTCATGGGGATCCAGGGGTTGTTTGGGTAGGGTGGAAGGCAGAGGGATGTCTGCCTTGGAGCTCCTGATGGGTTGGGGATGGCAGGCTAGGAAGGTGGAATAAATAGAACATTTCAAAAAAGGTACTGAGGTGGTTGGAGGGTCCACGCTAAGGTAGCCTATATGGCGCAAGCTGGTCTCGTGGTGCAGCACATGCGTAGTCCTACCTGGCGCTGACACTCCTGAAGATTTTTGGCTCCCGTGTGGTTCTAGCACCTCCGGCATAGTCCCATAAGTGTGAATGAGTTGTGGAGACTGTGTCCAAGAAGATCAAGAATTATGATAGGTATGTAATTTCCATTTCTAGGAGGAGTATATGATCATCCACACGGACCCACCCAACCTCCCCTGGCTTTGGTGCATACAACTGCTTCCATCGGGCAAGATTTGACATCATGGGGTGGAGCTGAGGGAGTTGCCACCCGGGTGGGTGGGAGGAGCCAGCTTGAAGACTTGCCGGCATCATCTTAAAGGGAAAGAACACTGCCAGTTAGTGTGGATGAACATCATGTACCACTCCTAGAACTACTGATCTTACTTCGAGAAACAGCCCTTGCAGCAGGTTACACCGTTAGGACTGAAGCCGGCAGGTGCCAGGACCTCACGGAAATTTTCTAGCTAGCAGTATTCAGTGGGGACCGCCTACGACGTCGTTCCCACCCCCGACGTCAGGCATAGTACATAAGGAGGCGGTCCCCCAGAATCCCCAGTTCTTTTCCCGCCATTGACTTGACAGCATCGGTCTCTATCTAGCGCACGACGACTTAGAACTTCAAGAGTTTCTTCAAACTAATGTCCTCTCCAACTCCTTCACTTGAGGGACACCTTTCAAAGTGTGCCTGCGGAAAACAGATCCCTTTCAAGGATCCTCATTCTTCCTGTGTGTGGTGCTTAGGCCTGGACCACGACACCAAGGCCTGTACCTTTTCCCAAGGGTTCAACAGCCGCACCAGGATCCGCTGTCAGAAGGCACTTCAAGCATTTCTGTTGGAAGAAAAACTTAGCAGGATGGACAAAGAACCTTCCTCCAGGGGTGATTCTTCTTCCAAGGCCCATAAACACCAGGACAGACACCGGGAGAAAACAAAATCCAGATCCCCGAACCGGGCCTTGGACTCCCATAGCTCAGGCTCCACCAGATCTGACTGCTCTCCCTCCAGGGCTCGTTCTCAGTCCCCTGCGGTCAAAGTCCGGGCTTCAAGCAGTTCTTCGACTCTTCAGCCCATCAAGACTTCTAGGCCCTTGGCTTCCTCCACTCCCTCTCAGACCTCTTCCAAGTCTTCCGAACACCACAAGTCTTCCTCATCGTCCCGACGTCGGGACCCCGACTACAGATCGGTCTCCTAGCCTCTCAGAGGTCCGGATCCACCACCCAGGAAGACGAAAGACATGACGTCCCTTAAGCGGATAACAGACCCGATGTCGGCCAAGCATCCGAAGTCGGCCAGGCGTTCGCCGGAGCCGCGGTCACCGGCCAAGCACCAGACGCCGGCTGGGCATTCGCCGGACCGAGAATCGCTAAAGCGATCGATGTCGGCCCTCGCATTCACCAGTGGACACTGGTCACAGGGATTCCACGGAGGAGGACACGACACTGCCCGAAGACCAGGTGGGCGACACAGAGGATGCCGGGCTTCCGAGGGAACCTTTGCCCACTCAGGAGACACCCTCGGACCCGGCGACAGACCACCGGTGCCAGGCCTGTCGGGCATGAATCTACAAGAGGTAAAGGATCTCTTTACTTTCTGGTGGGACACCATCCGAAAGGATGTGGTCCCTGTAAAACCTCCTCCTCCTCCTCCTACTCCTTCACCTCCTGCACCCCCTCGTCCACCAAAGGGGCCAGCAGGATGACCACCAACCTCTAAGGAACAGACGCCACCTCCTAGGGGTAGATCCAAGGACCGGAGAAGGTCTCCCTCAAGATCTCCATCAGGGTCTCCCAGCCCCAAGCAACCAAGACGTCGTCTGTACACTCAGTCAGGGGAGGACTTCAGATCGGATACCTCAGAATATTCCAGATCTCCTTCTCCACTCAGCATTCCATCACCTGACCCACATGACCTACCCAGGTCTCCTCCGGATGATCCCTTTTTCTCCGAGATCATGAGGCACATCCAGGACAACTTGGGATGGGATGCTGAAGACCTCGACCCTGAAAGACAGCGCCTTGCCCGTTATCTTCGGCAGAAAGACCGAAAGCCTGTGGTAGTTCCACCCTTGGTGGACACCTTTGCGGACGTCACCAAAGCTGCGTGGAAGCGTCCGCACTCCACTCCCACTGTGCCGAAGAAAGCTGACCGCCTTTACAAGGCCCCGAAAGAGGACCAGTACCTGACTCAACAACCTCTGGCAGACTCCCTGGTCATTACGACCTCGCATGACCGGTCCCAAGGACCGCAGCACATGAGCACACAGCCACCGGACCAGGAATCCAAACAGCTGGATGCCCTGGGGAGGCGCGTGTATGCGGCTGCTACATGCTTCATCAGGTCCTTGAAGTACCTATCTCACATGGTACAGTTTCAGAATGCCCTGTGAGAACAGGGCCAGGGCTTGGTCGATAAACTACCGGATGGCGATCAGAAGGTCGAGCTCCTAAACCTTCTTCGCACAGGGTCTGATGTGGGTACCCAAGTGCTACGAGCCGCATACGATTCTGCGGACTCGTCCGCCAGAGCTGCAGCTTCAGGCATCCGTCTCCGGAGACGCTCTTGTCTCCGTGTCTCCGGTTTTACCCCGGACGTATAGAAGAAGAAGGACATTCTTGACGTCCCCTACAACAGAGAAGTACTTTTTGGTGAACCCTCGGGGAAGGTAATCACCAAACTCCAGGACGCTGAGAAGGCAGTCGGGTCTGTACAGGCCATGTACAGAGCCAGGCCTGGTTCCTTTCATAGGAACCAGATCCGTTTTCGCAGCTGGCAACGAAGGCAGCAGCCATGTTCCGGCCAGCATCAGAGGGTCGCTTTTCAATGTAAAGCCCAGGCTGAGTCGTCACCAGGCAGAGGCCAGCGCTACACTTCACCGGCCCAGCCTGCAGGGACCAGTGCTGCCACAGCATGACTTCTTCCCAGTCTCCGCCCTTCCTCTGGATCAACGGGCAGAAAAAGTCGGGGGTCGCATCGCTCGCCACTTTTTAGGGTGGCAGTCGATTACCGCCAACCGGTGGGGTCTCCAATTGGTCAAGAAAGGCCACTTCATAGAATTCCTCGACCACCCACCGGCCAGACCTCCCCTGCTTTCCTGTTACTCGGGTCAGCACGCCCTGCTCATACTGCAGGAGGTGCTCGCGCTTCTAGGAAAAGAAGCTATAGAGCATGTACCACGGAACCAGAGAGGTGCAGGTTATTATTCTCACTTCTTTCTGGTTCCCAAGAAAACTGGGGACCTCCATCCAATACTGGACCTCAGCGACCTCAACGAGTCGGTCCTGTAGATACGCTTCCGCATGGTGACCCTTCCAGATCTGATTCCCATGCTCAAACAGGGCGCTTTTCTAGCGTCCTTGGACATGCAGGATGCTTCCCTGCATATACGCATCACTCAAGCGCACAGGAAGTTTTTGCGCTTCATAGAAACACAGAAACATAGACTTTGACGGCAGATAAGGACCGCTTGGCCCATCTAGTCTGCCCATTTCCCTACCTACAGGATAGGCCGCAGATCCTAGTTAACCAACAGCCTAGTTCTTTGAGTTTCAGGGTCACCATTATCAGTTCCGAGCCCTCTCCTTTGGACTGTCATCGGCACCTCGGGTATTCACGAAGTGCATGGCGGTCGTAGCGGCGACTCTGAGGAGACAAGGCCACTACGTGTTCCCCTACCTGGACGACTGGCTTCTCATGGTGCCCTCTCAGGAGGCCCTGTTGTCCGCCATTCATTGTACTCAGTCTCTGTTCGAGACGTTGGGCATCATTATCAATTGAGAGAAGTCATGCCTGGTTCCGTCACAGATTCTGCAGTTCATAGGCACAGTTGTGGACACCGTCCAGGGGAAAGCTTTTCTACCCCAGAACAGAGGACACATCAGATCGCTCATCAGGGACATTTTGGCGAAGAAGACCGTTCCTGCCAGACTGATCCTTTGCCTGCTCGGGCACATGGCTGAGGCCATTGCAACAGTCCCACTAGCCCGTCTCCACATGCGGGTGACTCAGTGGATGTTACGGGTCCAATGGGATCAAGAACAAGACCATCTGCAGCTCCCAATCCAGATCACAAAGGCCGTAATCTGGGATTAGCAATGGTGGCTAGATTCGAAGAATCTATTGGCGGGAGTCCCCTTCATTGCGCCGTCTCCGGACAGACACTTCCTCCACAGACGCATCAGGTTCCTCGGATGGGGAGCACACCTTGATGGTGTCTGGTCTCAGGGCCTGTGGACAGCCCAAGAGACTCATCTCCACATAAATATCCTGGAAATGAGAGCAGTTCTTTACGACCTGCAGGCCTTCCAGTCGAAGATTCCACCGGGTACTTTTCTGTTACAGACAATTCCGCGGTGATGTATTACCTCAACAAACAAGGAGTCACCCATTCCTACCCGCTTTGCAGGGAGGCCATGAGGGTGTGGGATTGGGTTTTACAACACGGCGCAAACCTCATTGCTGTTCATGTCCCAGGAGTTGACAATGTCATTGCAGACAGCCTGAGCTGCTCTCAGGCCAGAGTCCACGAGTGGGAACTACTCCAGGAGGTAGTAGAGGATCTGTTTCGCAGATGGGGTACACCAGAGTTAGACCTTTTCGCGTCCCCATCCAATGCAAAACTGCCCAATTTTTGCTCACTAGATACAGGGCCTGATGTTTTCTAGTGAGACGTGTTGTCTCTCTTCTGGGTGGGCAGATTCCTCTGTGCCTTCCCCCCTTTCCGTTGATCCAGAGGGTCCTTCTGAAACTTTGCAGAGAGCAAGCAACGCTGTTACTTATTGCGCCATTTTGGCCCAGGCAGATCTGGTTCCCTCTACTACATCAGCTGTCCCGGGAACCTCCAGTGTCTCTGCCAATCAGCTCCCACTTGCTGTCTCAGGAGGTGGGTTCCTTGGTTCATCCGCACCTTCGTTTACTGAACCTGTACACTTGGCTCCTAGAGACATAGCCATGATGCGATACAGGGTCTTGCAAGAGGTAGCAGACGTTCTTGCTGCTGCTAGGAAACTGGCTACCCATGCTACTTACGCCATGAAATGGCGCAGATTTTGTCTATGGGTTGAAGCATGTGGGTTTTTCGCCTATGGATTGTCCAGAAAGGTTGGTCTTGGACTACCTCCTGTTCCTTTTTCAGACAGGCTTGGCCTACTCCTCGAATTAAAGTACACCTCTGTGCCATCTCAGCCTATCACACTGTTATAGGCCAATGCACCATATTTCAGTTGAACATGGCACGAGCCTTCCTGAGAGGTGTTCTCCACCTTAGACCTCCAATTAAGGATCCGATTCCACCATGGGATTTATCCTTTGTCCTGGTGCAGCTTATGCTGCCACCCTTTGAGCCAGCCGCGTATTGCGAGCTACGTCTCCTTACATGGAAGACGTTGTTTTTAGTTGCCGTTACCTCGGCCAGAAGAATTTCTGAACTTCATGTACTTATGTGCAAAGAACCTTATTTGTTTTTTCACCAAGACAGGATTTTCCTACGGAGTAATCCTTAGTTTCTGCCTAAGGTGGTCTCAGCTCTCATCCTTAATCAGGACATCGATCTACCAGTGTACTTCACCAAGTATTCTAATTGAGGAGAGGCCCTGTTGCACACCTTAGATGTGCATAGGTGTCTTCGATACTACCTGACCAGAACCAATCACCACCGAAAATCGGACCAGCTTTTTGTCTCCTTTGACCACAGGATGATGGGAGCTCCTGTTTCCAAACAGTCGCTGTCCAGGTGGCTCATTCAGTGTATCACGTTCTGTTACCAGAAGTGCAACAGACCTTTACTGGGTGCGGTTAAGGGTCATTCCACAAGGGGGGTGGCTACCTTTTTTGTGGCCCTAAAGAACGTGTCCACCTCGGCCATCTGTGCTGCAGCTACTTGGAGCTCCGTGCACACTTTCATCAGGCATTATAGCCTGAATGTTGCATCGAGGCGAAAAGTAGGTTTTGGTCTGGCAGTCCTTCAAGGACTTCTGTCCTAGGTTTAGGTTCTGTTAAGGATTTCTAACTTCCCTCCTCCCAATGGTGTGGGATTTCCATTACTGCATGGGAATCAGTCCTAATGGTGTAACGTGCTGCAAGAGCTGTTTCTCGAAGTAAGATAGTACAGTTACGTAAGAACCTACTGTAACAGTAGATCTTCGAGAACAGCTCTTGCAGCAGGTACTTTCCCTCCCACCATCCCCGCTGGAGGTAGATTCCAGTTCCAATATCCTTCTCCTAGGATCAGGTGTTCTCAGCATCACTCCGATTGCCATTTGATGGCGGATCCTCAGTCTCCTCTTCTGATGTCATCCAGCGGCTGGGAGTCTCCGGCGGGAGAACTGGGGATTCTGGGATACCGCCTCCTTATGTACTATGCCTGACGTCGGGGGCCGGACCGACGTCGGAGGTGGTCCCCGCTGAATACTGCTAGTTAGAAAATTTCCGTGGGGTCCTGGTGCCTGCCGGCTTCAGTCCTAATGGTGTAACCTGCTACAAGAGCTGTTCTCGAAGATCTACTGTTACGGTAAGTTCTTGTGTAACTGTACTTTACAGGTGAGTAACCTGTTTCTATAGGCAAAAAGTGGTTTTCTTGTAAGCCACTCAATATATGACATCTTTACATGACTTTTTTCCTGTCTCACAGCCAGCTGGATGCTCGGAAGTCTGCTGTGGCAGGCTTTTTGCTCCTGCTAAAGAATTTTAAAGTGCTGGGGAGTTTGGCCTCCAGTCAGTGTACCCAGTCCATCAGTGCCAGCCAGGTGAGTAAAGACAACACTGGTATCCTTTAAGTATGAATCATGATTAGTTATCTGTTCTGATTGGTTGACTGTTCCAGTAGAATAACAAACTCTGGTCAGAGCCAAAAGAGCTGCTAATGCATAAATCGGAAAAGGGATGTAGAATTAATGTATAGATTGGATTGTAGTGAATAGTCACATGCACGCATGCACACACACTCCTCAGCAATAGCCAGGCACAGAGTGTGATCCCTTTCTTGCACCAGCAATTTAATTACTAATTTATTTAAAATAATTAATTGTCACTAGGAAAGACCTATTGATCTGAGGATAGCTCGGGTGCAGGGGTATCCTGGGGGAAGGGTACAGGGGATAAGTATCAGTACAGATACTTCAGTGTGTTGTGAGGTACACGCTCAGCTGAGGGGCAACATCTGCTTTGTAGTTCTTAGTTTTTAAGTGAAATATTTAATTGCCATTTTATAAGTGCAGTAAGACTTGCCAGGGTGTGGGATTATGTCATTTTTTTGAGATTTTGAACCCAGATTTTCAACATAGTCTTTTTATTACCTTACCTTATGGTCAAGACAAGTGCAACTTTTTAAATCCCGTGTGAAAGGTGATTTTGCTGCGTGACTGCAAACATGTTTCAGAGGGGATTTGAAGACTTACACATACCTTGTTCGTTAGATGGGTTAAAAAAATGGCTGTGTTGAAACTATGGCATCTAAATCTGGTAAAATAGTAAAGTTATGAGTAAATGTTGAAGAATTTCAACATTGCCTCATAATTTTGTTGTTTTTCAAGATTTTGACTCCAAATTTTCAAGATGGTCTTCTTATGGCTGCACCTCATGAACCCGTAGGTGAGAATTTTCAAATCCTGTCGAAGTCATTTCGCTCCACAAGTGCGAAAAGACATTTTGGCCAGTATTTAAGAAAGAACACCTGTTACGTTCATGAGGTAGTGTGGGGAGAAATTGCTATTTTGAATATTTGGAGTGAAAATATTGAAAATTACTGAAGTTATGAGCAAGCGTTGAAACATTGCAACACACATTCATAACTTTATTTTTTTAACATTTTAACCTGAATTTTCAATATAGTCTTCTTATAATGCCTTCACCTGAACCCGTCAGGTGAGAATTTTCAAATCCTGTATGAAACATGATTTCACTGAGCAACTGTGAAATCACCGTTAAGGGCAGATTTAAACATTTTCATCTACCTGGTTCATGACATAGGGGCCCAAAAAGGCCATGTTGAAAAATTGGAGTTAAAATATTAAAAAATAACCAAGTGATGAGTAAAATTTCATACACATTGAAAATCCATTAAGCAGACCTACCTTATTTCCTCAGTTTGCAGTCGCGATTTTAGGAGGAGGATAAGTTTCGTGTCGAAGACTGGATCTATGGCACTAGACCGAATCTAGGTGAGTGAGGGGTTGGGGGACTTGGGAGACAGCAGATGAATGGTTTTCTTTGTTTCAAGGGGCTTCAAGGGACCAGATAGGGACACTAAAGGAAGAACCAGGAGGTGGGGGTTCTTATCAGTGAGAGGGAGTTTATAGGGATGGGACTCGGAGGGAAGAACCAGGAGATGGGAGGTATACGTGGCAGTGGAAGTGAGTTTCTTTGTACAGAGGGGACACCAAGGGAAGAACTGGGAGTCGGGGATAATTGGTAGTGGAAGGGAGGTTCTTTGTACAGTGGGGACACCGGGTGAACAACCGGGAGGTGGGGGGATACTTAGCAGTGGGAGGGACTTTCTTTACAGAGACCAGTACTATGCAGCCGTAAAAACTAACAAATGTGCACATCTGGTGATTGATGAGCAAGATCATTTCATAGCTAGATCCTAGACTGGGGAGTCACATATTATAGCCGAGATGCTGGCTGCAAGTGGTTCAGAATCACATATTCTTGCTGACTACTGTACCACTTTCCAGTCCAATCCAGTAATGGGCACACTGGCTTGTTTAGGATTATGAATAGGATGGAGATCTGGCAGATACATTGTTAGGACCAGGGAGTGTTTCACATACACTTTCTGACGGAACCTAGAAGATGCATTTAATGTATTTAATATTGTTCCATATATTGCTAAATATAGCTAGATTGTCTGGAGAGCGTCACATATTGTTGCCATTGTGACCTGGAGGATACATGTATTATTTTTTTTTCCGCTATAGCTCCATGTAGTTAGACTGGGGGGTTGGGGGTGAGCACATAATTATTCTAATCTAGCCCATCTGCCGACTGCAGAGTGTAAAAAAAAAAGGGCACAGAGCTCAAGTCCTGCCAAGATTGGCAAAGGAAACTTCTTGCCCAGATACTGAACACAAGTTACAGAAAAGAAAGTGGTCATTATTTGGCATTGTGGATTGAACATTTTTTTTTTTTCAAACAAAGAGGAACTAGGGAGGATTGGGGTGTAAGGGTGTGCAGAAAAGTCAGCAGTCAATGTTTGTTATTGTCGAAGCAGCATTTTTTTAAGCAAAGGGGAACCAGGTAGGACTGGATTGCAGGGGGTGGGATATTTTCACAAACAGTAATGGAGCCCAAGTTAATCTTCCCCTCACTGGCAGGAGCCACGACTGGCGATGGGAAGCAGACTTTTTTTTTTGGTTTTGTTTTTTAAAAGAAATATGCACGAAGCCGTGGTGAGCATTTTTTAAAATGGGAATCGGGTGAATACATAGATCTTTGGTGGTATCTCAGTCATCAGGTCACTGTGGAGAGGTTGTGGGATAACAGATGGACCAAACACCAAACTTCAGGTTCAACACACAATATCTGTGTAATGTTTATTGAAAATACAGGAAATAAGCTTCTGCAATACCATATTCCTTTCTTCAGTACATCAGTTTGCAGCAACAGACTATGTATGCCCTTTCTCTGCACTTAGCCAGCACCTACTGACACTGATCTCTGATCTAACTTAACAGATGGGATTCAGCCTTCTCCCCTATGCGGGCCTTGTTTGCTTGGGTAGTAGGGGCTCAAATAAGAAAGAAAAAAAAAAAACACGGGCTAAAAACAAAGAACCTCAGAGCAGAGGCACTGAAACAAGGGTTACCCCAAAGGACATTGACAATAAGCCAAGTTTCAAAGAAACACAGCATCACACATACTTCCCAAATGCAAAGCATCATGGGATATATGGAAATCACTACATTTCATACTTGTTCAACTTAAAGCAATGTACATGCATTTTAAATAGCATAACTAACTTAATTTCTATAATAGTCACCTAGTACTTTTTACCATTATCAAAAACACCTAGTGCCATGGTGTTTTCAACATTTAATGGTTTCATACACGTAAAGTATATACATCAGTGTATTGTATGACATAGTGCTATTACATGCTAAATCCAACAATGATAAACACAACCTGTTTTACATACTTCTTGGAGGTCACCGCAATAACCTCCCTGCACGAGGACCTGAGAGGGAAAAGGAAAATTAAAGAGGACACTATAGCATAGTCAAGAAAGGAAAGAGGATGCCGATAGGTGGCCAACCTTATGGACTAGAAATTGTAAAGGATCGATTAGGCTAATAAACAGAAGAACTGTTGCAACAGATTTAAGAATAGGTCGGTTCTCAAGAGTGGCAGGAGCTCCCTGTCACAGTCACACCGTAGGATCTACACGAAAGATTTTCAGCAGTACAACTGGGGTCGCCCACGCCGGTGATGTCTGCTGATGTCACCAACCCTATAAAGGCATGAGCGACCCACTGCCTTCTCAGATCTTTCCCAGAAGCTGTGACGCAGTTTTGTGCCTTTTTTGCTTACGATTTTTGTTTTAACTATTTTCAAAAATCTCTACCCTTTGGAGATTCCTCTTCTGAGAGCTTTTACTTTTCTCTCTTCCCTGTCATTGCTGCAGTCGGTGGAATTTTACCTCTCCAGAGGTGATATTTTTATCCACCCTTATCCGTCTGCTGTCTTGGGCAAGACCTAGTTGTGTGGGACTGTGAGCCTCAGTGGAGCTTTATCCTTCTTGCCCTCTGGCACAGCAGAAGGCTCTTCAGCTCCCCTGCTTGGTGCACTTGCTGGGTGGGGATCCTCTGGGTTCCTTCCTCTCCATTGCCAGTGGGTTCTTCGAGCTCACCGAATGCAAGGCCAGGGAGCTGTCCGTGTCCAGGACTGCTTTCCCCGGTGTTTGCGGCTCCCGAGGTCTCCCCTCCTCCTCCTTCCTTGTCGATGGCTTTGGCCTCATTGAGTATCGTTGTCTAGGTCTTTGCACTTTCCAGACCCATACTGACAGCACTGTTGCCCGCTTTGCTGGGTGTCAGGAAGCAGCCTGTTGGGTCTGCGCCCCCCTCCCCCGGTGTTCCTGACCCTGGTGGCTCTTTCTTCTTCAGGGGGTTCCTTGTCGATGGTTCCAGCCTTGTTGTGGGTTGCTGTCCATGTCTTTGCTCTTACCAGACCCACAGTGGCAGCATTGTCGCCCACTTCGCCAGGTGACAGGTTGCAGACTCTCAGGTCGGTGACCCCTGCCCTATCAACTACTGGTTCATTGGCGGATGCCTCCCGTTGCAGCCTGATGCCTTTCCAGGCCCCAACTTTGGCCCTTCGGGCCCTTCAGCCCATCAATGAGCTCATTGTGCTCTGTGCCATTGACCCTTTTCCCGTCGACAATGCCTTCTTTGGTTGTCGACTTGAGGTCCCTACTCTGCCGATGATTGGCTTGTCTATGATAACCCTCCCATTGCGGCCTGTCTTTCTCCAGGCACAGGGCTTCGGGCCTCTTGGGTTTTCTAGGCCCAGCAACGGGATCGTTGTGCTTGGACTGCTGGCCCTGCTGCCGTCGATGATTCTTCCTTTCATCGCTGACCGTAAGGGTACCTTTTCCATCGACTCCTTGTTCTTTGGCAACAGCTCTCCCATTGCAGCCTAATGTCTCTCTAGGCCCCGAGCTTTGGGCTTTTTGAGTCCTCAGGACCATTGACTGGTCATCGTGCCCTGTGCCTTTGACACCTCTGCCGTCTTTACTGTTGCTGACCTTATGGGTTTCTGCCCATTGACGACGCTCCCATTACAACCTGATGCTTTTTCCAGGCCTCAGACTTTGGGCCTTTCGAACTCTGAAATCTTGTAGATGGGTTTGTCTACCACACCCCTTCACAGTTAAAATTCTAGTGTTGTCGACCCTGTTAATACTGCAGGTCAAGTCTGCCAGGGTCCTGGTCTGTCATTAGGCCTAGTGTGCCCTGGTTCACGCTCACCATCGATGGGTTCCTTTCAGCGGGTCGCTGTTGACGCTTTGCTCTTGAATGATCCCGCACGTGGTGACATTGTGGTGGAGTACCTTGTGGACAGGACTCAGTTGAGCTTAATCCCAGGTCTCCTCCTGAGGACTTAGCATTCTTTTCTATGCCACCCAGTCATTGCCCGAGGCTGTGGCCATTAAGGCAGCTCATAAGTGGTCTAAGGTGCCCAGGTACCTTAATTTTCCCCACCCCGACAAGGCGTCCCGAAGGCGTGACCTTGGGGGCAAGTGGGTTTCCATTTCTTCTGCCTTTTGGCTGAGATTTCCTCATTCTCTACCCCATTTAAGGGCTAGGGGAATCTGGCTAAATCAGATTCGAAATATATTTAAAAACCAATCGTTAGATAGTTTAAAAAACAGATTACAAAAGCCAAAACATGGTCTGAACTTAAGAAAAACTGGTGCTAGAGATTTAATAATACCAAAGTTAAAAAATCGATTTAGTGAAATGACCCTTCAATGTCAGGTAGCTAAAAGTTGGAATTGTCTTCCCCCCTTCTTATGTGAATTAACAACCTCTGATCATGTTTTTAAAAATGGCTTGAATCATGAACTTGGCTGCCGTTGTTGTTGTAATAGGTGAAAATGGTGAAAAAGTAAAAATGTTAGTATGCCTGCTATTGATGTGC
The DNA here is from genome assembly GCA_016271365.2 of Neoceratodus forsteri. Lineage (NCBI taxonomy): Eukaryota > Metazoa > Chordata > Ceratodontiformes > Ceratodontidae > Neoceratodus > Neoceratodus forsteri. The sequence goes on from CM028129.1 coordinate 507,250,265, forward strand.
CTGTAAAATTGTGATGCACTATTTTATTGTATCTTTTTTGTAATTTTGTATTGATGTTAATGTGTAGATGTAATAATTTTGTATAATGTAAACAGGTAAGCCTTGTGAACAGGGGTTTTCAGAACCCTAATGGCTATATTTACTTATTTGGTTTTTGTTTACCGGGTAAGTACACTAGACAATAATGTTGCCTATATTCAGGCACGACCCAGAAGAGTACAGACAGGGGAAACCAGAGTCAACATTAAAGAGTATTTCATGACGCAGCATGAGGTGAGAACAAACATTTGAACAGTATACAGCCAGGTACAGTCATTATCAGTGATGACAAAGAGAAACAGATAACATTACATTAATTATTTTCATCTGATTATACATCAGTGACTAAACTGAAACGACAAACAGCAAACAAAACTTAAATGAAGTAGCATTATAACAATAGGATTTCTGCTGGATGTGGGAAACTTTCAGATTTTGGAGACCAGCAGGAAATCAGTAAGTGCCATAGGGAGGAGAAAATGCTAGGAGAGAGGCTCAAGTTACAGTACAAGAGCAGCAGTCGGATTCTAATAGGAGTGCCCGAAGACCCAGTTTAAATGCCTTGTGGGATTTGAAGAGTTTGATGTGGGAGAGAATGGAGTTCCAGGAGCGGGGGGCAGATATGGCGAAGGATCGTTCTTCTTTTTTTGTGAGATATCTGGGAATTTCAAGTTGGGTTTGAGCAGATGCCCTGAGGAGGTATGCTTGGGAGGGCTGAGTTAATAGTTCGGCAAGGTATTTAGGGGACCCCGTTCTGATCATATTATTAGTTGTACAGCTTGCAGAATAGTGTCTGAGCGAGTCTAGGGAGAGCCAATTTAGTTTTGAGTAGAGCAGGCAATGATGGGTAAGTCTGTGAGCGGAGAGAGCAAATCTGCATATACTGTTATAGCAGGTGCTGCATTTCTGGAGCGCTCCTTTGCTAGCTTTAAGGTAAACCTGAGAGCAGTATGTCAGAGCAGGGAGAAGAAATCCTTGTGCAATAGCAAGCCTGGCAGCATCATTGAGGGAGGACCTAATTTTAAAGGCAAGACCAAGTTGTGAGTAAACTGTCTTACATGTAGCCGCAATGTGGAGGTTAAAGTCAAGAGATGGGTCGAGAGTGACTCCTAGATACCTGAAGGAGGTAACGAATTCAAGAGGGGAGCCATCTAGAGAATGTATCAATAAGTCTGGAGTAAGAGATCTGATTCTTGACAGGGGGCCAAAAAGCATAGTTACAGTTTTGTTGGCATTCATTAGGAGCCTGTTCTGTAGTAACTACTCCTGCAAGCAGTTGAAGTCTGCTTGAAGATGTGCTCTTACTGATAAGGGATCTTTACCACTGGAGAGAAGCACCATATCATCAGCATAAAGGATTAACGAGGAGGAGCACGGAAGGGAGGGCAAGTTGTTAATGAAGAGGGAGAAAAGTAGTGGGCCAAGAATAGATTCTTGGGGGACTCCAACAGAGGTAGGGGAAAGTTCTGAGACGGCAGATTCAATTTGGACAAATTGCAACCTCCCTGAGAGGTAGCTATCAAACCAGGAGATGGTCGACAGGTCAAAGCCAAGGCGGGACAGTTTGGAAAGTAGCAGAGAGTGATTCACAAGGTCAAATGCCTTTGTGAGATCGATAAATATGGCCCCGGTGAGCAGTCTCTTATCCATCGCTGTAAGAACTGCATTTGTCAGCTGAAGTAGAGCAGTTGTGGTGCTGTGTCCTGTTCGGAATCCGTGCTGGGTAGGGGATATAAGGTTGTGAAGGTGCAGGTAATTTGTGACCTGAGTAGTGATGGCCTTCTCGAGAAGTGTATTTAGGGTAGAGAGAATGGCAATCAGTCTGTAGTTTTGCATATTTTTGGTATCCCCTTTTTTTGTAAACAGGGACAACGTGAGCGGTTTTCCACAGCGTTGGTACCGTTTGGGTTATTATGGAAAGATTAAAGATTCTTGCAATAGGAACAGCAAGGGCAGGGGCTGCCTGCTTCAAGAAGCTTGGCAGTAGCCCATTCGGGCCAGCAGATCCATAGGTGGATACTGATTTGAGGAGATGCAGCACTTCGGTGGAGGAGACTAATGTGAGACGAAAAGGGGTTTCATGCGAAAGTAGCACCTCAGAAGGAGGTGAAAGAGGTTGGTTGAATTTCTCAGTGTATTCGGAGAGATCCGAGAATTGTGCATTAACAGCATTAGCAATAGTAGGTAACTTATTATAGTTTGTGTCATTCAGTGTCAAGTCGGTAATGGCCATCTTGGGCCTTTGCCCAATGAAATTTTTGATGTGGTTCCAAAAACCCCTGGTATCACTCGCTGAAGATTGGAGAAGCTTAAGGCAGTAGCTCCTTTCAGCCTTCCGAATATCTTTTTTGCAGGCATTTCTCAGTTGTCTATAGTTAATCCAGTCTTCTGATTGTTGAGACTTCTTTGCCAAGATCCAGGCCTTGTCTCTTTTTATCATGGCTCGAAGTAGGTCTTTTTTTAGCCGTTTATTAGGGGAGCCCCTGAGACGCCTTTTTTTTTTAAGAGGGATGTGCAGATCCTGAAGCGCCAGAAGCTGAGACATCAGGTATTCAAGTGCTGTGTTTACATCATCAGTGTGATAGATGGGAGACCAGTCTATATTATTAATATCCTCGAGAAGTGCAGTTTGGTTTAGTTTGGCAAAATCCCGAATTTGAATGATTCTTTGGGGGAGGGTAAGGCAGTGGCCATTCCAGATACAGAACGTAGGCAGGTGATCACTAATAGCATCCGAAAAGGTCCCTGCAGCAATTATTTTATTTGCTCTATTTGTAGCCATCCAGTCCAGGAGAGATTGGTGCTCCAAGTTGGAAGAGATGCGTGTAGGGCTAGAGATAAATTGAGCGAGGTTAAGTCAGGTGAGAGCTTCAGTATATGTACCGGCGTGACTCCCTGATAGGTCTAGGTTGAAGTCTCCCATTAGTATGACTTCAGATCTACCCTTTAGAGTGGCCAGATAATCAAAGAACCCATTTAAGCGAGGGAGAGCCCCCTTTGGAGGATTGTAGGCACAGATCAGATTTAGCCTTTTATCATCTTCTAGTTGTACAACCATATGCAGAGCTTCACAGTGATTTGTTATCCAAGACTGGAGTACAGAGACATTGAGATGCTCTTTATAATAAAGGGCAACTCCTCCACCCTTTTGTTTGGTGGGGCGATCGGATCTGGACAAGCTGTAGCCAGGTATTTTGTACATGGAATCAGGCATCTCTGGCCTGAGCCATGTTTCAGTTAGTCCAAGTATGTCCGGACAGTAGAGGGCTATCCAGGCTTCAAGTTCAGCAAGGTTTGCTGGTAAACTTCTAATATTCATGTGAGCAATTTTCATGCCCTTGGTGGAGAACCATGAGGAGTCATCCATGGACCTGGCATTTCAATGGGGGCCAGAGTTAGATTCTATGTCTCCTGATAAGCATAAGCACAGAAGCATCACCCAAACTTCTTTGTAGAATCTGTAATTGCGCTTGAGGTATTTGGGCATGCTAGGGGGGTGGTAGAGAAGGAAATGCCCTAATTTGAAAGGATGAGTTATATGGAGGGACAGGTTAGGAGAAGGGAACAAGGTTCTAGTTGGTATAAGGTTGGAGAATACAAAGGAGAATTCTTCATGGCAGTGGGACCCAGGGTATCCAGCTGGTATGTTGCATGAGAGATAGGAGAGGACGATTACTGTTGGTAGTAATCCTAATACCACCAGAAGTGACCTTGGGCATGCAAGAGAGAACATTATGTATGCCTTGTATGAAACCTCTGTAAATCAGAGGTGGATTGTCCCTTATAAGAGTAGAATATAAGTGACAGAAATGGTGACTTAAGGGCAGGGTGACACCTATAGTGAAGGCAGTTTGAGTGAAACCCTTAGTGGCCAGAGCTTGGCAGTCAATTATACAAGTTATTCACAAGAGGCAGGTATTCCAATAGAATGCAGTTTATGAGGAGCGGACAGGAGCAGGGGGAATTTGAAAAGGTGAGAGGAAAAGATAAAACTGGGATACCCTCAGTCTGAGTTACTTTTCCAGACAAAATAAGTGTAGTACAGAGGCAAATATAGAGAATAGGCAAGAGTGAGTGGAGGAAAAAAAAAAATAAGAAAAGGACTGCCTCGCTGGTTTGAATTAGGACTGATGCAGCAAGGGGGAAGGGTAGGACTGCCCTTCAAGTGAGTTTATAGGTTGGAACAAAAGTGGGTGGGATTACTAGCGTATTTAATTAATGGTGGTAGAGGAGGGAGTGAAAATTTCAAGCCTGCAAGCAGCTGCTGCGTTAGAGGATATGCTAAAATTAATTAAACAGCAGCTGCAGTGTACCAGAATCAGCAAAAGTTAATTAAATCAAGGTAGGCAGGCTAGAGTGTATCGTAGGCACAGTCTTGTGAGTCGAAATACATTAATTTCCTTGGGTTTAAAGTAGCTGCAGCAGCGAGTACTACAGCGCTAGGGAGCTGAACAGAAAAAAGGCGCCAAGGTTTAAAACCGAGCGTACCTTCCTGCTGCCAGCCTTGTAGCTTCGGGGAACCAAGGGGAGCTGGGGAGGGCTTTTCAACAACCGTTGCCCTCTCGACCCTGGGGAAAAGAGAAAACACACAAGGGCTTAAATACAGGGAAAATCAGGGCTGGGTCAGACAGTGAATATGCACAAAGGAGTTAATCAGGGGTACGTGGGAGGGTGCAGGGTCTGGGGATCCCAGTCAGTGTCAAGTCCTGTGTCTGCATGCTTAGTTCCTGAAATCTGAGCCCCCGCCTTACTGTGTGTGTCCCGGAGGGCAGCGGGTTGTCTTGTTGCAGCTCAGAGCCCTTCATCAGGACCAGTTTTGAATGCAGCAGTAAAAAGTTTGCCCTCTGGGAAGCCAAGCATCATGTGGACCCATTTTCCTGTTCAGTGAACCAGGTTCTGGGCTACCTAAAGGCCCTTCTGGGCTCTGGTCTTCAGTACTCCCTCATCATGATATACCTATTGGCGATCATCCTTTCCTGAACCAGTGGGTGGCTGCACTTCTTGGCTCAATTGGAGGTTTCTCATACTCTTCTCAGGGACATTCTGCATTTGCAGCCCCAGTCTGTTTCCCCTTCCGACTTGGGATCTGATTCTTGCCTTAGGCAAAATTGACCTCATCACTCTCCGAGCCAGTTGTGTCTTAGCTGGCCACGTTTTCTTTTCTTGGAAAGTATTCATTTTAAGGGCTGTTACTTCTATTTGAAGATTGTCCAAGCTTCTGGCTATCCGGTGTAAAGGCCCTCTTTGATTCTTCACGAAGCCCTAAGTCTCTTCTTGCGGTGGGGTTTGGTCTAGCCAGACTCGACCCATCCACTGGCCAGTCTATTCCAGAGGTTGCCGTTTCTGGGGAAATAGTGCTCAATATGCTAGGCATGTGCAGATTTTGAAGTATTATCTGCTTCGCATTTAAAAAGTTAAAGTAGCTTTTTGCTTCTCCCCCCCTTCCCGATAGAAAGGGCACTCAGGTTTCGGCCATATTTGTCCAATTGGTGGCACCTAGTATTGTACTTTGCTCCAAACGAGCATGACAAAGAGTTGCTGGGGGCGGTGTTTGCCCTTTTCAGTAGGGGCATGACTGTCTTTCCCACCTACTTAATAGGGATGTCAGCCACTGTCATTTGCGCTGCTGCCCTCTGGAGCGCCGTCCATACTTTCCCAAGCACTACAGTCTGGGCATTCACTATAAGGTCAGTACAGTTTTGGCAGGGCCGTCTTGCAGGGTCTGTTACCTTGAGTTTTGGTTGGCCATTCCCCCAGACTGTTTCCTTGCACTAGTAACTGCTTGGAACTCATTCCTATGGTGTGGCCTAACGACTGAGATACCCCCAAAGAAGACAGGACAGTTACGTATGAACTTACCGTAACAGTAGATCTTCAAGGGGATCTCGGTCATCGGGTCTGCTTTCCCTCCCTCCCCCTTTTATGGGGTTCTGCTCTCAGAAGTGGTTATATGGTGTATCCAGCCTTTTACTTTGGCCTGGGCACCTCTCTCTCTCTCTCTCTCTGGTTCTCCTTGGTGCAGGTGGTGCTCCCTTAGTCTCCAGAGGGGAAAGAACTGAGGAGGGAGCGGGGCCACTCGCGCCTATATAGGGTTGGTGATGTTAGCAGGTGTCGTCTGTGTGGGCAGCTCCAGTTGTACTGCTGAAAATCTTCTGTGTGGATCCTGCTTCACTGGCGAAGTTCCTATAGTGTGACCTGATGACTGAGATCCTCTCAAAGATCTACTGTTACGGTAAGTTCCTATGTAACTGTTCTATATGATTGGGGATTGGAGCACAACCGGAAATGAGCGTGGGAGCCCAGAAACCATCCCTGATTGTGTTGTGGGGAGCAGAAAAATAGTGTGGCGGGGGAGGAAGGAAGTACACTTTAATGAATGGAGAGGACGCAAAGAGATTCACAGAATGATTTGCTTCTACTCCACTTGGTGTAATGAGCCAGCTGTGGTGCATTCGGCATCCAGACAGACCCCTAACTTCTCTTCTCCTTGTCGTTCGCTGTACGTCAGTATAACTCTCGCTATGCATCCATAATAATTCAAGCTTTACCACCATGCGTGAGATAAAGTTTTGATTCTTTCCTCTGATTCCCACTCCCCAGTTGCTGGATTAATTTGCAAGGGCACTGCGGAGGTAGAGTACTCAAACTCTGAGGGTGGAGGTGTTAAATGTCCTCTGATAGAATGATCGTATAGGTGGGAGCCTGTAGATCTTATCTGTGTCAGTCTTCACCATTCATCACTGGTGGATTCTGGCTGGAGGAGCTGAACCCCGCTGGAGCATTTATTTTTTTTGTAAAAGGGGAGGAGCCGGTGCTGTTGACGGCGCCGCCCTCAGTGCCGATGCACTGCATGGCACTCGCAGGTTGGCCAGTAATGGATGCCGACTCCTCTTCCATCCCAGTTCTCCTTCTCCTTCTGTTGAGTGAGCACGACCTCGTGAGATGAGCATTTTTGAGACTGTAACATCGGCCCTAGTGGATTTGAAGTTTTTCAACTGTCCTAGTTTTGCAGGAGCCGTTGCGTTCTCGGTGCCGTCGCCTCCGGTAAAATCTTTCCTTATTTTTCTTAAGCGACGAGACCTTTTTTGCTGTTTTGTTATTGATTATCTGTCTGATCATGTCTCGTCCTGGGGACAATAAAAAAAAATCTTTGAAGGCGGGCCGACCCCTGATGCGGCGGTGTCCCTGTGACCGGCTTTATTCCATCTCGGACCGGCATGATTGTTGCCTGACCTGTCTGGGCCCTAACCACGATATGGACCGTTGCGATGCCTGTTTTTCAATGGACCGCAGAGTACTGACACACCGCATGTTTTAAAGTCGGCTGCATGCCGCCGACTTTCGGAGGACAGGCACGCACTAAGGACGTCAGACGTAGGTCTCTTGACCCTTCCTTCAGGTCCCCTCCTAGTTTTATACAGGCTGTGGAGGAGGGGCTTCTGCCCTTACTAGCCAAGCCACGGCGGAGGCACCTCTTATGGAGTAGGAGACCCGGTCCCATTCCTCTGGGGGTCCGGCTGGAGGCACCATTTTGGCAATCACCTCCTCGGAGGTGAAGGCTCCACCGGTGTTGCGGCCTGTGTCTGCCAGGCCCGGCCTGGTGGTTTCCTCGGCACCGCCTTGGATCCTGGCGCCGTGCATGGCGCTGGGCTGGCTTACAGTGCCGCTTGTGGTGCTGGGAGCGGGAGGGTTCAGGAGGTCTTCTGGATCCATTCCTCCTCTGGGGACGACGATTCGGAGGTTGATCCAGACTGGCTTCCGGATTCTTAGGAGTTTTTGGGCTCTCCCTCGTCCAGCACTTCAGCGCCTGTCCAACCCCCTTCTTTGGAGCCGGTGGTTTCTACTGGCGCTGGTGTCAGCTGCTTGCAGTATCGATGGATCTCCCGGTGCCGGGGGGCGACACCGCAGGGTTCACAGGAGCCGGTGGGGCCTCTGGACTCTGAGGAGGTGAACACCCCCCCCGCCATTTTTGGTGTCCAGGCAGGGCCCACTTCTGGACCTGCTAGGACGTCTGGAACAAGGGCGAAGGTTCCCTCATCTGCTGTCCCTTGGGGGATGGCGGGTGAGGTTGAGCTTCCTCAGTTGGTCCTGAGGAAGAATTCCCTCTCTGAGTCAGAGGGGACAGCGTCAGGAGCAGCGTCCTTCCCTGGTAGCCCGCAAGGGTTTAAGTAGGAGCAACAGCAGCAGCGCTGGCCCTTCCTTCTCCCCTGAGGTCTTCCGGGGGGGGGGGATCTTGTCTCTTGAGGCTAGGGGACAATCTTCTGGACCCACACGGCCCGGTCACCTCACAGAGGGGAATCCCCTTCAGGGCTCAGTCCTGACCATTTCAAAATGGTTAACGGCTGGTGACTGCTTCGACTGACAGATATTTCCAGGATGTTGGTTTGCCTGTTCAGTCCCTGATCCCTGGCAGAGGTCATTGTCTTCCTCAGAGGCGTTTGGCCCCTTTACCTTTGCCTTCCCTTCCCCTTCTCCCAGGCCACTCTGGTCCTACGGGGCCTCTAACCTGGGAGCAGTTTAGAGTCACAGCTGCCCATTTCAGATCCATGGAGGAGCAGGTGTTTTCACTACTCACCTCTGCGGCAGCCGGACTCTGACTCCCTTGACTCGTCGTCTTCCTCATATGAGGAGGAGGAGGATCCTTCTGTTCACCTACCCTCGGATGCTGATGAGACTTCTATCAGCAATTCCTTTCGGGGTTAGTCGATGAGCTCCACATATCGAGATTGGCAAGACTCAATCCTGAGCGGGCGACGCGCGCTTTCCTCACAGAGTACAGTGCTGGCAACCTGGTGGTACCCATCTGGCCCTCCCCCTTTCGGGAGGCATCATACCGCGCTTGGCAGCGTCCATCAGTCCCCTCCCAGCCCCGATGAACCGACAGCGTATGTATTGTACACCCCAGGGATCTCCGGGAGACCTGTCTCACCCCTCTTTGGGAGTGACGCTCCTGGACACTCCCTCCGGTGTGTAGAAGCCAAGACGCAACCAGCCCCTGGATGCGGACTCCACGGAGTTCGACTCCTTGGGGAGGAGAGTTTTTTTTTTCCTTGGCACGTGTCTTTCTTTCCATTGCAGTGCATCAGGCCCATCGTGCTGCCTCAACAGGCACTTATGATCTTTGCTGGGATAGATCCTAGCATCTCTGCTTAATACGGAGGTAACCAGATGAGCCATTGCCCTCTCCACACATGGCCTGGAGCTTGCGAGGCACCAAGGAAAGGCACTGTATGATGCCAGTGAGGTGGTGTCCAGGCTAGCAGGGACAGCAATCTGCGTCAGGCGGATGGCATGACTTCGTCTTTCCTGGTTATCACCTGTGGCCCAGCGAAGGGTGATTGCCTCCTCCTTCCGGGTAACCTAGATTTTTTCCCCACAGAGTGAGGCAGGAACTTTAGGGGTGAATTCTTTTTCTAGGAGCGTGGATATGTTTTTCATCCACACTGTCTGGCATGTCCCTTGCCCCTTTAAATCTTGCCGGACGTCTTCAAGCTGGCTCCTCCCACCCACCTGGGTGGTATATACCTCGGGGCCCCCCCATGATGCCAGATTTTCCTTTTCGCTGGAAGATACAGGTTCTTTCGTGCTACTTTTCAAGTACTGTAGGCCCTGGAGTCTAATTGAAGGTTTTCGCCGCATTTGCTCTCTTTTTAAAACTTGTAAGAGTTTACGACTCGGATCCGAACACTTCAGAGATGGAGGATAAGTCGTCCCCTGGGTTTCGCCGGTGTCCTTGCGGACAAAAAATGTCTTGCACCGATTCCCATCTCTCGTGCGTTTACTGCTTAGGCGCCGTGCACGATACCTCTGCTTGCACTATCTGTCTGGCCTTCCATCCCAACGTCCTGGACGACCGCAAGGCGCGCCTTCAGCTAGGGAGACCGGAGCTTCGCAATCCACTGGTGAAATCGAAGGAGGCCAGGTGGGCGGGATCTGCCGAGCAGCTCGAACAGATGGCGACTTTCGAGGAGGAAGCTGCCCAAGCTTCAGCCAGCCAAAGTTTTTTCGTGCCACTCAACCTGGGCTCCACTTTTACTGGGTCCTTTCGAGAGCTGTGCCAGTCTCTCCCTACTAAGGGTGAGGCGCCCTCGGGCACGCACTCCTCACACTCTAAGAAAAAGGACAAGGACCCCAAATCATCATCTTCTAGTCGAAGAAGACATTCCTGGGACTGAGAGCGGTCCGATACACAGGATCAGGTGATCTCGGCCTCGGTTGAGGTCGCTTCCTTGGATGCCAGCTTCTCGGACCTTCCGTCAGGCAAAGGCACCGAAGCCGAGGATACGGCATAACCGGCCGAGATTTCTCTCGACCCGTTCGAGCCGTTGTCGCCGACTCCTGTTGACGACTCCTTGGAGAGGACACCCATCCTTTCCTTCCCTGACGAGGAGACCTGTCCTTCGGGCATCTCGATCGAGGGACAAGAGCCGGGACCTCGTTTTTCGCCATATCCGGCTTCTCCTGATCGACAGAGCTGACACCGTTGGTCTCGATCGAGGAGTAGGACCCCTTTGGTTAAAAAAACGAGAAAGGGTCACAAACACTCCCGGGAGAGGTGCCGCCGCCGTTTCTCATCTTCCTTGGACGAGGAGAGACTTAGATGGAAGCTCCGTCGACGTTATGAGGACCTCATGTGGCAGCAGCTAATTTTGACCAGTCAAAAGCCGTCTACTCCGGCTGCACCGGCCATTACTTGGCCCCAGCCTCTTTGGCCGACACCGACCCCTCCAGTACCGAGGACTCCAGTTCTCCCTCCAGTGGGACCGGCACGTATTCCTGCTCGGCCTATTCTGATCTCCCCACCAATTTTGGTGGAAGCACCGCTCAAGCAGCCTCAGGGAGGGGCTCCCTTGAAGGAGGATCGGACAGATGCAGGCTTGCCCTGTCGTCTGTCCATCACTGTTATTCCTGGTCACCCTAGGAAAATTGATGGGGACGTGGGCGGGAGACCCTTGTATCCTGACTCTTCGGACTCGGATGCCGCTGGCCTTCACTCACACCCTGACGATGAGCTGTCAGTGACAGGCCTGGAGGAAGGGCCTTCCGCCTCCCAGGGCATCCTTTGACTCATTTCTGAGTCCACGGGTATGCCTTTACAGCCTATCCAAAAGAAGGCGGAATATCCTTTCACGGATATCCTTAAGAGAGGAGATACCCCGACGGAGGCCTTCCCAGTGGCTGAAGCCATTGTTGGCCTGGCTTTCGAGCTATGGCAGTGCCCTGCCTCTTGCCCGGCTCCGTCTGCCCGCATGGCTCGCAAGTGCACTGTACCTATTGGGTCTTTGGCGGATTTCACTAAGCATCCCGCGGCCGAGAGCCTTGTGACTGCCTCAGTGTTTCGGCGCACGGGTAGCTCTGTGGATACTGACCACTCTCCGGACAAGGAGTCCAAAAATATGGATCACTCTGTCCGGAAGGTATATGCGGCCTCATCCCTGGGCCTTCATCAGGGTAGCTCGGCAGTGATCATGGCACACTTCTCCCACGCTCTTCATAGTTCATACTACAGCAACACAGTACGACACCTTTAGCTATTATTTTTCAAATTGAAAAAGAAATTTAGCCAGCCCAGTGGCGTACTCGACCCATGTCGGTGACCTGGGTTCAGGAATGAGCCCGGGTTGTCAGAGGTTGGTACGGGGGGTAGGGCGGAGCTGGATAGAGCTGCTGGCAGGCAAGCTGTCCTCTCTGGAGAGGAAGCATGGCATCCCTCAGCTGATGGCGACCCTCAGTGGAGGCTGGGGGTGGCAAGGGCCCAAGGGTGTCTAGGCATTAGGCCATGGGGTGGGGAAGAGGGTTGGAACCAGGGCTTGCACGGTGCATGCGTGCATACTCCTGGGGCCCCTGGGAGAAAATCGGGAGGAAAACATGCCGATCAGCAGGATGAACCGACTCCTGCAGGCGCTGCTCCCGGGCGGGAAAGGTAGCGCCGGTAATTCTGGAAAGATGAGGCTGGGGCGGCGGTTGGATGGGGGGCTAACCAGCAAGGCGCATAAATACAAAATAAAAAAAAATTAAGAAACAAAGTACATATGACCACTCTACCTTACCTGACCCAGTTTGGAAACGCAGATGGAAGCACTGTATTGAGATGATAACAATGGACTCCTAAACGCAACTCAGGTAGCAGGTTGGCCTATTGGTCTCTATTGTGTGATTCCCCTTTGAGTATCTTGACAATTATTTTGGAAGAGGGTTAAGGGTACATAATGTTAAATGTTTATAGGAAGGCCTTCCTTTCTTTTGAATTCTAAATCTTATTTTTGTGGTTTTTATACAGTATACCTGCCTGGATAGTAAGTATGACTATGATGACATAGGACATTTAGGTATGTTGTAATACTGCAATGATGATGATGAATTAATTTTTGTGAAAACTGGATTATATTTCAGAAATATGTCCTGTATGGATTCTACGTAATTTTATTTTTGTTCTGTATTGCACAATTAAAATTTCCCCTACTCTTTTCGAGAAGTGCCATGGGATCTTTAATGTCCACCTGAACAACCACCAGAACAGGCAGATGGGACCTTGGTTATAATGCCTCATCCGAAAGATGGCACCTCAAGAGTGCAACACCCCCCTCATGCTGCACTACAGTGTCAGTACTGGGATATTAACCCAAGTGCCTGGTGTGGGGATAGAACCCACAGCCTTCAGATCTCCTGGCCTCGGAGGTGAGTGTGCTACATGTTGAGCCACTAACACTGCATTAGAGTAAAGGTCTGACTGAGGACTGCTCCAATCCCCACATCTAAGGCATCTGTCTGGACTACACATGGCTTACTATAATCTGGACTGGCCAACACGGGCACTGCACAGTGTGAAGGCTCGTTCACAGGCTGGCTCCCACTTTACTTTTTTGAGCATTCTTTTCTTTAGCAGGCCAGATAGGAGAGCTGCCATGGTACTGTAATTTGGTACAAACTTCCATTCTAGGGACATGGATATGTTGTTCATCCACACTTCTTGGCATGTCCCTTTCCCCTGTAAGGATTGCCGGAAGGTCTTCAAGCTGGCTTCTCCACCCACCACCGGGTGGTATAGCCCAGCTCCGCCCATAGCCAGATCTTTCTTTCCGCTGTAAGATTCAGGTTGCCTCCTCTTTGCTTTCACTTTTTGTAGGCCCTGGCGTAAAAACCTTCGGTTATTCTGAAACTTCGACTCTTTCGAGTTAGTGACAGTGATTCTCATCGTCCCATCATGGAAGATAAATCTTCCCCCAGATTTCACCGGTGCCTGTGTGGCCAAAAAATGTTGCGTACTGATCCGCATACCACGTGTGTTTATTGTCTGGGTGTCGGCCATGACACCAAGACTTGCGAGATGTGTCTCGCTTTTCACCTGAATGTCCTCGATGATCGTCTCGAACGCCTCAAATTGGGCAGGCCCGAAAAACGGAATCCTCCGGTGAAATCTAAAGAGGCCCGGTGGGTGGTCTCTGTGGCTGCGGGATCCACCGAACGGCTGGAGTAAATGCAGGCTTTCGAAGAAGAAGCAGCGCGGGCCGAAGAGTCTTCCTCTCGGTCGTTTTTCGTTCCTCTCAACTTGGGCTGTACCTTTTCGGGTTCCTTCCAAGAGTTGTGCCACTCTCTCCCCAGTAAAGGTGAGGGTTCTGCGGGCTCTCACTCCTCTCGGTCCTGTAAGAGGGATAGGGACCCGAATCAGTCTTTGTCTCGGCGGAGACGCTCTTGGGATCGTGGGCGAATGTCGGTCCCAGGACCCGGCAGTATCGACTTCGGTCGAAATTGCCTCCCGGACCGCTGGCTTCTCGGCCTTGCAATCTGGCCAGTCGACTGAGGTCTTGATTGACGAGGCTGAGATCATTCTCAATCCCATTGATCCGTTCAAACAACATGAAGTCTTGCTGTATTCTGGCTATATGCAGTTAGCCCCAGCACTTGAACTGCTCCGGAGAGTAAAGGGTTAACTCTATGCAAATGCATAGAATGTTGAGCTCGAGCTCGGTTTTCAAACCTCTCTGGTACTCTGAAGTGTAACCATCAGATTCTTTACTCCGTCTTACTGTGAAGTTGCTCCAGAGATTTCTCCTGCGCCTCGGTTCGGTCTAGTTCGGATCAGTTGTTTTTTGTTTTTTTTCCAAACCGTGGTTCCAGTAAATTTCGGTATTCTTGCCTCTGTCTCGGTACCAGTAAGTGGTAGTGTAGGTAGTGGTTATTTTTCTCTGTTTTGTAAGAAATTGTTTGTTTTTGGTTCTTTGCCAGTCGGTCCGGTTCAGAACCGAAGCCCATCTTCCTTTGTTTACTGTATTTTATTTGTGATTTTTCCGGTTTTCATTGGTTCCTAAAAAAATCCGATATTTTAGGAATTTTTTTAACCGACCCTTGACACAGTTGGAACCGTTGAATTTGTAATCGCCTGACTTAACCGCTGTGTAAGGTGATTTTTTTTGTTGAAGGCATGTCTGAGAACCCCAAGAAGAAAACCGGACCTACTGGGTTTCAGCACTGTACCAAGTGTAAGGAGGCCTTTGCTAAGGCCGACCCTCACCTCATCTGTGTGTATTGTCTGGGGTTTGACCACCTCAAGGAAGACTGCCAAATATGTAAGAAGTTTCCCAAAGCCACTCTGGATAAACGGTTGAGTAGGCTAAGGGATAGGGAGGCTGAGAAATCTGTTGACCCAGATGGCCAGCCCGGTTCGGTTGCGGCCGAACCTGAGGAGGTGCCCACTGACCTGGACGATACCTCTTTGGGCAAACGGAGAGCCAGTTCTGCGGAATTGGTTCCGAGTAAAAGAAAAAGGAAATCAGACGGTTTGGATCCAGCTCCCCATGGTCCGACCGCTGATGAAATAGCGAAAGCGATTTCAGTTGTTCAGTCGCTTTGATCGGTTCAAGACCGAACCGGTATCAGTTCAGAGCTGATCGGTTCGGTCAGAAGTACCTGCTTCAGAAATAGATTCTGAGGCATACTATGAGGGCGATTGGGAAGAGGATGAAGATTATGAAAAGGAACAATGTGAGGGCCTAGATGAGCCAGTAGAGCCCATCTCCCCAGACAGGCCTTCTCAGGCTTCTCCTCCCAGGCTTTCTGAGTCCCCTTCCCATTTCTTGTTTTACAAGAAAGTGGCTGCGACTCTTCAGCTTCCTATGGAAGAGGCTGAACAGGATCAGGAAGAACCTGACTATCTGGAAATGATGAATGTTCCAGAGTCAAAGAGGATGTCTATCCCTTTACACAAATCCTTGGGGAAGCAGACACAAAAAATTTTACAATTTCCTATATCCATTCCTCCTGTGGAAAAAAGAATGGACAGGAGGTATGCTTTGTCAGATCCTGGGACGGAATTCCTTTCAACTCATGGCAGCCATGTTGGGGTAGTACAAGCTGTAGCCTATGACATGGCTAATATTCCTCTGGCATCTCACCCCCCAGATAAGGATTCCGGGAAAGTGGAAGCCATGGCAAAAAAAAGCAGTACTTGGCATCCTCTTTGGGACTCAGGCAATCTGATTACATGGCATACACTGCCAAGTACCAGAAATCTATGTGGAATACAGTTCTGGAACTGGCTAAAGGATGCCCCTCCCCAGCTAGCCTAGGAGCTGGAGTAGATGGCTGCAAATGGTATAGAGGCACCTAAGGTGCAATTCCATGCTGCTGTTGATTCTAGTGATGTTTATTCTAGGGTCATGGCTACATCTATCTCCATGAGGAGATTTGCTTGGCTTAGGTGTTCCAACCTCTCTCAGGATACCTAGGCTAGGGC
This sequence comes from Neoceratodus forsteri, assembly GCA_016271365.2. NCBI lineage: Eukaryota > Metazoa > Chordata > Ceratodontiformes > Ceratodontidae > Neoceratodus > Neoceratodus forsteri. The sequence continues at coordinate 507,266,037 of CM028129.1, forward strand.
CATGGATTTTCCTGTAACTGGTAATTCTCTCTTTGGGGACTAAACAGAGAACTACATGAAGAAAATGGACAAGTACAGGACCACCTATAGGAGTGCTGCAGCCAAAGAGAAGTGGACCACTCATCAGAGGCAGCAGTTTAGGGGCAGGGGCAGGCCTTTTTATAGGCCTTTTTACCAAGCTCAGGCCTCCTCCTCCTTCTTTCCAGCAGAGGGGGTTCTTTAGGGGAAGAGTTAGACGTGGAGTAACCAGGACCCCATCAGCTCTTCAGTCCAAGCCCCCTGCCAAGCAGACACCCTGAGGTGTCGGTCAGGGTCGTCTTCCCAATCCCAGTAGGGGGCAGGCTGGCTCACTATTCCCAGGCCTGGGAGTCTATTACTTCAGACAAATAGGTCCTGGAAGTACTGAGCAAGGGACTTGCTCTCAGTTTCAAAAGGATCCCAAAAATGAAAGCAAAGTCTTTCAGTCCTCCCTCTCCCTTAGAGACAAAGTCCCTAGAGGCAGAAATCTTCTCTCTTTTGCTTCTGTAAGCAGTAGAGAAGGCACCTCTTTGTCACAGGGGAAAAGGACTGTGTTCAAGATGCATCCTTACCCCCAAAAAGACAGGGGAATGGCGATCCATATTGGATTTAAGGTACCTGAACAAACATTTGACAAAACCAAAGTTCAGAATGGTTACTCTGGGTGTAATTCTTCCCTCTCTGAGACCAGGAGACTGGCTAGCCTCCCTGGATCTCAAGGATGCCTACTTCCACATACCTATCAGACATTCCCACAGAAAGTACCTCAGGTTCGAGTTGCCCTCAGGCCATTACCAATTCAAGGCCATGCCCTTCGGCCTAACATCTGTTCCAAGGGTGTTCACCAAGTGTCTTGTAGTCATAGTGGCATTCCTCAGGAGGCAGGGCATCCTTCTGTTCTCATATCTGGACGACTGGCTTCTAGTGGGCCAGTCCTCAGACCAAGTCAAGTCAGCTTTAGAGGTCATCCAAAGACTTCTAGAATCCTTGGTCTTCATTCTAAATTTAGAGAAGTCTGTTCTAGAGCCAGCCCAGCTTCTTACCTTCATAGAGGTAGAAATAGATACAGTTCAAGCAAGAGCATTTCTTCCTCTCTCAAGGGTTCAGTCTCTGGTCACTCTGTCCTCCTTTTTTCGTCCTTCAGCCAGACACTTTCTACAGCTGCTGGGACACATGGCAACTTCCACAACAGTAGTTCAGGGAGCAAAATTTCAAATGAGAGATATTCAGTTTCATCTCAGATCTTTCTGGTCTCAGAAAAAGGACCCTCTCTCCAAACTGGTTCCAGTCTCCAAAACCTTGGTCCATGCCGTTCAGTGGTGGTTGGATGAGGATAATCTTCGACAAGGGGTCCCCTTTATCAGTTAGGTCCCGTCTATGATTCTCACCACAGACGCCTCTCTCTTGGGGTGGGGGGGCCCACCTAGATCATCTCACAGCTCAGGGACCTTGGTCACACCAGGAGTCCCTTCTGTACATAAATCTTCTCGAATTAAGAGCTTTCTGGCAATTCAGTCATTCTCAACAGTTGTCCAAGGGAAAGTGGTGCAGATCAGAACAGACAATACTACAACCATGTGGTACATCAACAAACAGGGAGGCACTCGATCCTTGGCCTTGTGCACAGAGGCCATGAAAATGTGGTCACTAGCTTATTCCCTTCAGGCTTCCCTGATGGCTGTGCACCTCCCAGGGAAGGACAACATTCTAGCAGATGCTCTCAGCAGGATTTCTCAGGGTCATCATGAATGGACCCTGAACCCTGTCATTCTTCAAGTCATTTTCAGGAGATGGGGCACCCCAGAAATAGATCTCTTTGCAGCCCCAGACAATCATCAACTCCCTTTGTATTGCTGCAGACCACCCCTTCTGGGTTCTGTTCCCCAGGATGCTCTCTTACTAAATTGGACAAGCAGGTTTCTATATGCATTTCCTCCTTTTCCTCTGATATTCACGGTCCTGATAAAAATCAGGTCCCAGCCTTGCAAGGTGATTCTGGTGGCTCCAGACTGGGCCAGACAGCCTTGGTATCCTCTGCTGTTGTCACTGTCAGTAAGACTGCCCTTGTGTCTTCCCAGGCAATACAAATTCCTCACCTCCTCTCTGGGGAGGAGATTGTACCCCAGCCTTCAGACTCTCAGGCTCAAAGCCTGGCTCTTGAGCTAGAATAGCAAGTTTGCATCTATTCGTCTTGGATATTTTAAAAGTTAGAAGGAAGCCTGCTGTCACAACCTCGCTCAGCCTGTCAGCCCTCTACTCCCAAAGTGCCAGCCTCTGCGCGTATGATTTGTGTACAGTGAACAGAACAAGGTGGCCCTCTTGTCTGTTTTGTGAGTTCAAGTCACCTTAATTTCAAGCTCTGGAGGGATTCAAACTGATAACCTCTTGTTAGTGTACCCAATTATCAGGTTCAGATGATTCTGTTTTCCGGGGGCCAGATATCTTTGCCTATGGGCACCCAACCAGGTCTTTCAAATGAACCCTTAGAACTCTATGCAAGACTTTAGAGAACTCTATCCATTTCCCAGTTTGGTATACAATAAGCCCATACACAGTGGTACTTATAACCTTTAAAAGCTCCACTTAAATAAAAAGAAATGTCAAGGCACTCCAGACAGTTCCGTTGTAAAAATACCCCTTTACTTTAAAAATATCAAAACAGAACAATAATTATAGAACAAAATATATATCAACACATACAGCCGTAAAACAAATAGGTTTAAAGTGCAAGTTTCTACAATACATACATTCAGACTGGTCTAATCTTACTCTCTTTCAGTGCTGTGATGATTCTCCCTCTGTCAAATAATATTGTCTTGTGTCTCTCTGTCAGGTTCTCTCAGCAGTTAAACACACTTCTGAGCTGGCCTTCTCATGAGGTCACTAGCTCCGCTTTGGTGTATCAAAATCTGTATTTTACAATACAGGGTCTCCAAATAAAATATTTAAAATAACTTGTGAGGTGACCTCACTGACTTTCCTCTCCACATGTTAACTGGTCAGAACTGGTTTTTGCTCTACTACACATATATCTCAAAAGTTTCTTTGATCTAAGTCACTGTATTCAAAGCAAAAGTGTATTTGCCTCTTTAATCCCGTCTGGACCTTGGAATCCACACCTCAGATCTCTCTGATGTAATTCAAGGGTTCCCCGGGAAATGTATATTGGACCTTCCAAATTTATCTGGGTCCTCCCTGGCTCAGACATCAAACCTCTTCAATGTCCATTCTGGCCTCTCTCTGACACCCCTCTCCACAAGTCCTTCCTGGCAACTATGCAAGTCAAAGGATCTCCCTGAAGGCATTATGAATGGATAATCTTATTTCCTGGGATGAAAGCAAATTGACAAGGTAATAGCACCCCAGATCTCTGCAGTTTAAAATACCTCCTGTCCTTTGAACATATCCCTGGGGGGTTTTGATGTGTCAATTCCAGTAAGACAGTAGTTTCCTTAAACTGACTTTCCCATCATATATTTTATATTGTAATAAAAAAAATTAATACAGCACTCGAGCACTCAGAGCTGACTGTCTACGTCACACCTGCTACTAGGAAGACTTACAACTCCAAATGGAAAAGGTTTGGTTTTTGGTGTTCCAGTAGGCATATTAAGCCAGAGCTGGCTGACATTGCTACTGTTTTGGACTATTTGGTACATCTTAACAGTTTAGGCCTCTGGTCTACTACTCATAATGTACACTTGGCAGCTGGGTCTGCTTTTCTTTTGGCTGGTAAGGCCTCTTCCTTAGCTTCTTATCCAGTTTTCAAGAAACTCTTCAAAGGCTTGGTCCATGTCACTCCTCCTTTTCGAGAGTCTACTCCTTCTTGGGATCTGAACATCTGTATTGCACAGCTTATTCAGTCCCCTTTTGAACCTTTATCTTCAGCTAAGCTGAAATACTTGACTTGGAAAACTATTTCTGATAGCCATTACCTCAGCTAGGAGGATCAGTGAACTACAGGCCTTATCAGTGGAACCTGATTTCATTTCCTTTCATAGGGATAAGGTGGTTCTTCGCACCAATAGAAAGTTCCTTCCCAAGGTGGTGTCAGACTTTCATCTGAACCAGTCTGCGTCTCTGCCTGTCTTTTTCACTGATCATTCTTCCTCTGGAGAGAGGAGGTTACACAGTCTGGATGTGAAAGGGGCTCTTAGTTACTGTATTGAGCATACTAAGGCCCATAGGAAGGATTGTTCTCAATTGTTTCTCACTTATGGTGAGGTGGGAAAGGGCAAGCCTGCTACCAAGAGGTCTATTGCTAGGTAGATTGTCTCTTGTATTAAATTCTACTACTCTAAACTTGGGAAGGAGCCTCCCTCAGGTCTGAGGGCTCATTCTACCAGAGCTACAGTTGCTTCGATTGCAGCAGCTAGAGATGTACCTTTAGTGGATATATGTAAAGCAGCTACCTGGAAATCTGTTCACACCTTCACCAAGCATTACTCTTTGGACATTCTGTCACGAAGTGATGCTAGGTTTGGCACAGCTGTGCTGCAGAGCGTGTTCCCAAAATAGGTTCTGTAACTCCCTCCTCCAAAGGGGTACTGCTTGGTAGTCTGCATATAGTCAGAATACAGCAAGACTTCATGTTGTTTGAAGAAAAAATTACTCACCATAGTAATGTTGTTTCTTCTAATGGAGTTTTGCTGTATTCTGACCTCCCTCCTGGAACCTTGTAGTTTTGGGATGTGGTGGGGCAGGCACAGTGCTGCGCCCCAGAGGTGTTCTGGACATGCCTCAATCTCTTAGGGGGTCTTTTTCTTTTAGTTTGGTGAATCACTACCTGTTGTGTTCTTTTTGGCTTTTCTGGACTTGAGTCTTTGACCCTAAAACCTTGTTTTACCATTTGGCACAAACATTTTGAAACAATTTCTTACTTTGAGTTAGTTAGTTTAGTGCTTGTAAGAATCTGACTGTTACACTTCAGAGTACCACAGACAGAGGTTTGAAAATCGAGCTCAACGTTCTATGCCTTTGCATAGAGTTAACCCTTTACTGTCTGGAGTATTTCAAGTGCTGGGGCTAACTGCGTATAGTCAGAATACAGCAAGACTCTATTAGAAGAAACAACATTACTATGGTGAGTAATTTTTTCTTGTCGCCCGTTCTGGTTGATGACTTTCTCACTAGGACTCCTTTCCTGTCTTTTCCTGACGAGGAGACCCAACCAGTTGGGAATCCCGTCGAGGAACTGGTCCCTGATCCCAGGCAGTCACCAGTTCAACTGGTGTCTCCCAAGCGACTGACTCGGCCAGTCCGATCCAGGTTGAGATCTCGGACCCCCTCGACCGAGAGGCCGAGGAGGGCGCACAAGCGCTCCAAAAAGAGGCGACACCATTGGTCATCCTCGGATGAGAAGAGGCTTCAGCGGACGCTCCGCTGACGCTACAAGGATCTGATGTGGCCGCAGCTGATTCTGACCAGGCAGAAGCTGACCACAATCTCTACTCTGGTCATTACTTGGCTTTCACCTCCTTGGCCGAAGCAGACTCCTCTGGAACTGGTGAAATCGGTTCCCCCATCCACAGAGCCTGCTAAACACGCTTCGATTCAGCCGATATCGGTCTCTCCACCGATTGCAGTGGAGCCGCTGCCTAAACAGCCTTTGGAAGGGCTCCTATGAAGGAAGCTCGGTCAACCCCGGGTCTTCCTCACAGGATCTCGGTCACCCTGATGCCTGATCGCCCCAGGAATGTTGAGGGCGACCTTGGCAGTCAACCGTTACATCCAGATGCCTCAGATTCAGACGACACCGACCACTCTCGCCCACAGGATGATGAGTCGGCTGGTGACCTGTTGAAGGAGGAAGGCTCTTAGTCCTTTCAAGGGATTCTCCATCTTATGTCTGAATCCACGGGGATGCCCTTGGAACCAATCCAGAAATGGGTGGAGTACCCTCTCACTGACATTCTCGAGAGGGGATACCCCGACGGAAGCCTTTCCTGTGGCCGAAGCCATTGTTGGCCCTGCCTTGGAGCTTTGGCAGCATCCTGCCTCCTGCCCAGCACCATGCCTTGATGACCCGAAAGTATGCGATGCCCATTGGGTCCCTCTCATGGTTCATAGAACATCTCTTGGCCGAGAGCCTTGTGACCACCTCTGTGTTCAGACATACAGGCAGTTCTGCCGACACCGATAGACCCCTGGACAAGGAGTCCAAAAAACTGGACCACTTTGCCAGGAAGGTCTTGCGGCCTCCTCTTTAGGCCTCCTTCTGGCAAGCTCTGCTGTCATCATGGTGTACTTCTCCCATGCCCTTCTAGGGTCCTTTGACAAAGTTCTCCCACATCTCCCTACAGACCTTCAGACTACGGTCAAGCAGGTCCGGGACCAAGGCCATGCCATTTGCAAGCAGCAGTTTCAGACGGCTCTGGATATTGGGGACTCGTGCGCCCGTTTGGTGGCAGCCGTGATTGCCTCACGCCTCAGGGCTTGGCTGAGGTTTTCCACCTTTACAATGGATACTCAGCACAAACTTACTGATGTTCCTTTCCTGGGCACCGATCTCTAAGGTCCAGGTTTGGATGGTCACCTTCAGTGAATCGAACAATCCAATGCCACCTTGGACTCTGCTACTTCTGCTCAAAGCGCTTCTGGCCCTAAGAAGCAGCAGCAGGAAAAAAAGAAGCCTTTTCGGCACTCTCCTCTTGCAGCCCAGCAGTCCTCCTTTCAGGGAGGACACCATCAGCAGGCACAGGCTTGGCGTCCCCGGCCCAAGCCCGGACCTCTCCAGGCCTGCAGTGGAGGTCGGGGTTCAGGCCCTGGACCCTCTTCCTCCAAGCCTGCCCAGTGATGGGATTGGGGTGGCCACCCCTATTCCCAACATGCCAGCTCTAGCTCCTCCTGTGGGGGGTTGGCTCCTTCACTTCCTTTCCTCCTGGTCCGCTGTTACCACAGACAGGTGGGTCTTAGAAGTCGTCGGCCAGGGTCTGCCTCTAGAATTCAAGCCACCCAGCTGAGCCCGCGCCCCACAGGAGGAGAGCGTATCAGCCAACACGCAGTCGGCTCTGAGAGACGACATTGCCCAGCTCCTCCTCAGGGAGGCAGTGGTCCAAATGGCAGATCCTCCAATCAACCCAAGGTCTTTTTCAGGTACTTCCTGGTCCCGAAGCAAACGAGGGGCTAGCGCCCCTTTCTAGATCTGCACAACCTGAATCAGTATCTCAGGCCGTGCACCTTTCGGATGGTAACTCTGTCCCAGATCATACCATCCCTGGAGCAAAACGTGGTTCTGCTCACTGGATCTTCAGGACGCGTTCTTTCATGTCCCAATCCATTCATCTCACCAGCGGTTCCTCCGCTTCAGAGCAGAGGGAACCCTTTACGAATTCCAAGCCGTGCCATTCAGCCTGTCATTGGCCCCACGGGTCTTCACCAAATGCATTACACTGGTGGTAGCCCACCTCAGGCATCGAGGGGTCAAGGTATACCCTTACCTCGACGACTGGCTCTTAGCAGGTTCCACGCACCAAGAGGTGGAGAGGTCCAGGGACCTGGCCCTCCAGATCTGCTCTCAACTTGGCCTCCTGATCGACGAGACCAAGTCGGAGCTCGTGTCTTCTCAGGTGATGTGCGTCATACTAGACGCCAGCAGAGTAGGTCTATTGGTCTTATCAAGTATGCTTGTGCTTCAGCACTCTGATCGGGTACCGTAGCCCTCTATCTGTCTCCTTCCACTGTAACTCCATCCCCCAGTCCTCCCCCCCCCCCCCGGCAAACCAGCTTCTGCTTCACCCCTTGCCTATACCTGTCCCACCCTCTCTTGAATCCCTCCACTGTAGCTGCCTGTACCAGCTCCCGGCAGTGCATTCCACGGTTCCACTACTCTCTTGGTGAAGTACCTCCTCCTCCTTCTCCCCAATCCTATCACCCTCAATCTCCCAACTGTGTCCTCTGTTGATTCCACCCTCCTTCAGTTGAAATATTCTATCTCAGCTTACCTGATTTACTCCCCTTAGGTACTTGAAGACCTCAATCATGTTCCCCCGGTCCCTTCTCTCCTCCAGCGAGAACAGGTTGCGCTCCCCTAGTCATTCTTCATATGTCATATCCCCCAGGCCCCGGATCATTCTTGTTGCTCTCCTCTGAACCCTCTTCTGGAGTTGGATGTCCCTCCTTTGGTGCGGCCTCCAGAACTGCGCACAGTACTCAAGATGTGGTCTAACCAGGCTGTTGTACATTGGCAAAATTACCTCCCTGTTCCTTGAGGTAATCCCCCTAGCAATGCATCCCAGCATCCTATTTGCCCTGAACGCAGCCCTCCTGCACTGCTCTGAATTATTCATGTTAACATTGAACAAGACTCCTAGGTCTCTTCCCCTGCCGTGGCCTGCAGTTCATCCCCCCGCAGAGTGTACACATAGTTGGGGTTTTCCTGTCCTAGGTGTAACACCTTGCACTTGGAGGAGTTCAATTTCAATTTCCAGGTGCAGGACCACGTATCCAGAGTATTCAGGTCCTTTTGCAGGGCCAATCTCCCTCCTCCACCTCCACCACCACCACCCCCAGCTTAGAGTCTTCCTCAAAGAGACTCGTTTCATACCCGATACCTTCCCTGATATAGGAGATGTAGGCGTTTAAACAGGAGTGGCCCCAGGACTGATCCCTGTGGGACCACACTTATGACCTCCCTAGGAGACACCTCCCCTCCGACCACTACCTTCTGAGTGCGACCTGAAAGCCAATTTCCAATCCACCTAACTGTCAATGGGCCTACCCCCATACCCCCAAGCTTCTGCCTTAGACCAGTGTGAGGGACCAAGTAAAATGCTTTGCTGAAGTCCAGGAACAGTACATCCACTGGTCTTCCCCGGTCGAGTGCTTATGTCACCCACTCATAGAACTCTACAAGGCTTGTTTGACACGATCTACCTGGCACAAACCCATGCTGCCGATCATCCAGGTAGCCCATCTCCTCCAAGAAACCTCTCAGCCTTTCCTTAAGTATGCTCTCCATTACCTTCTCCACCATCGACGTCAAACTGACAGGTCTATAGTTTCCTGGCTCTACTCTCAATCCCCCTTTATGGATGGGCACAACATGCGCCTACTTCCAGTCCCTTGGTGCCCTCCCTGTCTGGAGCGACAAGTTAAAGCGATCCACCAATGGCGCAGCCAAAACATCCGCCAACTCCCTCAGTACTCTGGGATGAATAGCATCAGGCCCTGGAGATTTATCCTTTTTTAGGTGCAGGTACTGTGGATAGCATTTTAGACTACCTTTGGTCTCTGTCCAAAGGAGGTCTTTGGCCTTCGACCCTTAAGGTGCACCTGGCAGGCATCTGTGCTTACCGAGTGCGGGCCGATCAGCAGATGGTGACATAGAAGAAGTTGGTCTGGTGCTTTTTCAGGGTCCTAGATCACATTTCCCCTCTGGTGCGTGAACCTCCACCTCTGTGGGATTTACTGCTGGTCTTGGCAGAGCTCATGGGCAAGCCATTCGAACTGATGCACAAGTGTGAGATGTCACACTTGTCATGGAAGATGGCCTTTCTGGTGGCTACATCTGCCAGAAGGACAGGGGAGCGCCAGGCACTCTCGGTGGACGCCCCTTATCTCGTCTTCCACAGGGACAAGGTTGTCCTGCGCCCTCACCCGAAATTCATCCCGAAGATGGTGTCAGAGTTTCACCTTAACCATGTGTTGACTCTGCCCGAACTGCACCTCGGATGCCGAGTACAGGCTCCATACTCAGGACCGGAGACGAGCTCTCTCCTATTATAAGGAGAGGACGGCGGAAATTTGGGGTGAGGTTCACCAGCTGTTTGTCACCTATGCTGAAGTTGCTTCTGGCACACCTGCAGCAAAGCGGACGATTGCAAGATGGATTACATCTTGCATTGATCTCTGCTATAGGTTGGCGGGCAATGAGCCCCCCACAGGGATAAGAGCTCATTCTACCCACCATACTGCTGCATCGGTGGCTGCTTCCAGGGACATCCCTATCCAGGAAATCTGTCGGGCTGCCACATGGAAGACAGCAAACACCTTCACCCATTACCACATCGACAGAGTCATGCCGGGATGCTGGTTTTGGGGCCTCAGTTCTCCAGTTTCTGTTCCCAAAGTAAGGGGTGTGCGCCTTGCCTCCCTCCTCCTGGAGAACTGCTGGGAGTCTGCCAAGAAGTGTGGATGAACAACATATCCATGTCCCTAGAAAAACAGGTTACTCCCCTGTAACATTAGTTCTAGGAGTGGTGTATGTTGTTCATCCGCATAGACCCAACCGACCTCCCCGGCTACGACATACAAACCTGGCTTCCAGCGGACTGAGATCTGCTGTCATGGGGCACAGCCAAGGGCTATACCACCCGGGTGGGTGGGAGGAGCCAGCTTGAAGACTTTCCATGATCTTTAATGGGGAAAGGGACATGCCAAGAAGTGTGGATGAACAACATATACCACTTCTAGAACTACTGTTACAGGTGAGTAACCCGTTTATAGTACACGGCGGTCCATAGAAAACTCCTAACCTGCTTCTGGGTTTCAGTCCTGGGTCACGCCTCTTATGGCCTCAATCTTTGCTTGATTGGGACGAAGCTTCCCCTGCCCTGCTACATGTCCTGGATATGCCACCATGGCCACCTGGCAGTTTTCAGCCTTGAAAGTGAGTCCTGCCCTCTGTATCCTGCCCAACACTTCCTTCAAGTGGGACAGGTGTTTCTCCCAACTGGTACTGAAGATGGGAATATCATCTAGATACGCCACTGCATACTCTTCAGTACCATGTAACACCTGGTTGACCAGCCTTTGTCAGGTGGCAGGGACGTTCTTCATTCCAAAAGGCATTACACTGAACTCTAATAATCCTGTTGGAGTGATGAAGGCCGACCTCTCCCTAGCTCTGGCAGTTCATTCCACCTGCCAGCACCCTTTTGTCAAGTCAGTGGTGGTAAAATATGTCGTCCGTCCCAACTTTTCCAGTAGTTCGTCCATGGCATTGGGTGGGTATCAGACTTTGAGACTGCGTTAAGTCCACGATATTTCACACAAAACCGAGTAAAACCATCCAGCTTGGGAATGAGGACTACGGGTGAGGCCCAGCTGCTGTGGGATTTCTGGATTACTACTAAATCCAGCATTTCCTCCTCCTCCCTCCTAATGTCCTTTAGGTCCCCCCTCAGACACCCAGTAGGCTGTCTGTCAGCTGGGTGGTAATGGTATCTACGTTGTGTGTCGCTAAGGGGGTACGTCCTGACTTGGCTGTAAAGAACGGGGCAAAGTCCACTAAAACCTCCCTCACTTCCTGGGACTGTTACAGGGCTTGTGTTAACCCCCTATGGAAGTCCCCAAATGGGAATTCTGAGGATTTTGAAGCACAAAAATGAAAGCAGTGCTTCAGCACTGACTATGTATATGGAAAGGTTTCATGGATTTTGTTAATAGAAAAAGTATTGAGTAATGTTTTACAAAGCCATTATAGCAAATTTCTGACCCCAGGATTCCCTGGTCTGACCCCCAAGATTTAAAGCAGAGGGCCAACCTGACCCCTGCTTTACCAGTGCTAATGCAAGTCCTGCTGTTCCAGGGTCAACTGGGGTGACAGTTTGATTGCCTCCACAGATGACTGCTGCTTGCTTTCCTCAAACAAGTCCAGTAGGGGGTCCTCTTTGTCCATTCCTTCCCCAGGACTGCACACTGAAAATACTATGCCAGCCCTATTTGCATATGACTTCATCTTGTTAACATGGTACATTCTATGAGTATGTCTCCTACCAGGCAGTTCTACAATATAGTTCATGTCACTTACCTGTCAGACTAACATACTAACATACTATTTGCCAGCAGATTAGGCCTTACGGTCTATCGAGTCTGCTCGAACCTAGATCCTTAGTTGGGTGCTGAGACCCTCCCATCCCTTGTGCTCCAGAAACTCCTATCATCCATCCCCACCCCCCAGGACAGGCCATCATCTGATACATCCACTTTCTGTGTCTGTCCCACCCTCTCTTGAAGCCCTCCACTGTGGATCTCTGAACCAGCTCACCAGGCAGTGCATTCCAAGGGTCCACCACCCTCTCAGTGAAAAACCTCCTCCTCTTTTCCCCCCTCACCCTTCCACCTTCAAACCATGCCCTCTGGTGATACCTCCCTGCTTTAGTCTAAAGATCCCCTCCATGTTTACCCTATTTATTCCCTTGAGGTACTTGAAGACCTCAATCATGTCCCCCTTCTCTCCTCTCCTCCAATGAAAACAGGCAGAGCTCCTCAAGTCTGTCCTCATAAGTCAAATCCCTAGCCCTCGTGATCATCTTTGTTGCCCTCCTCTGTACCCTCTCCAGGAGCTGTATGTCCCTCTTCAAGTGTGGTCTCAGTACTGTACACAGTACTCAAGGTGTGGTCTAACCAGTCCATTGTACAGCATGGGAGATCACTTCCTTGCTCCTAGAGGTGATCCCCTTACGATTCATCCCAACATCCTGTTTGCCTTGCTAGCTGCTCTTCTGCACTGCTCAGAGTTATTCATACATGTATCCACCATGACCCCTAGGTCTTTTTCCCTATTGAGGCCTCCAGCGCCTCCCCTCCCAGGGTGTACCTGTGTTTAGGGTTTCCCCGACCAAGATGCAACACCTTGCACTTGGTGATATTGAAATTTAATTTCCATGTGTGAGCCCAGCTTTCCAGGGTGTCCAGGTCCCCTTGCAGGGCCAACCTCCCCTCTTCTCCCTCAACTACTGCTCCCATCTTGGAGTCATCCGTGAATAGACTCATTTCACACCCTATACCCTCCCTGATGTCCGATATGTATGCATTAAACAGGATCGGACCCAGGACCAGCCCTGTGGTACCCTACTACCTACCTCTCTAGGGGTTCGAGAGCTCCCACAGACACCACTACTCTCTGAGTGCGTCCAGCTAGCCAGTTTTCAATCCATCTGACCATCAGAGGCCTACTCCTAACCCCATCAGTTTCTCCACCAGACCATTGTAGGCGGACAGAGTCAAACGCCTTGCTGAAGTCCAAGAATAATACATCCACAGGCTTACTCCTGTCCAGTTCTGATGTTATCCATTCATAGAACTCCACAAGGTTGGTTTGACATGATCTACCTGGCACAAATCCATGTTGCCGACTATCCAGACCTCCCACCTCCTCCAAATACACCCCCAATCGTTCCTTTAGTATACTCTCCATTAATTTTCCCACCACCGAGGTCAAACTGATGGGTCTATAGTTCCCTGGTACTTCCTCGACCCCTTTATGGATTGGTACCACATCTGCCTCGCCAATCCTAAATTTACCTTCCCTGTCTCAAGTGACCTGCTGAAAAGCTCCGCCAGGGGTGCTGCCAGTATGTCCGCCAATTCCCATAGCACTCTCGGATGAATGCCATCCGGCCCAGGAGATTTGTCTTTCTTTAGGGCCTTGAGGGCTAACCACACCCTTTTGGCGGAGATAGCATCATCCGTCCCCTCCACCTTACTGGTCTTTTTATCCTTATCCAGATGTGACACCCCTGGGGTACCTTTCCCTCCCTCTTGCTCCATTTCTGTTGCTCCCCTGATCCCACTCCCTGCCACATCTATCCCCTTCGGGCCTTGCTTTGTAGATATCCCATCCCCCTCCCTAGTGAACACAGAGGTACTCGTTAAATACCTCTGCCTGGTCACTTGCCTCTTCCACCCACCCTCCTTCTGATCTCAATCTGCTGAGATGGCCCTTAGTTTTTCTCCGCTCCCCAATGTACCGGAAGAACCCCTTTTCCCCTCCATGTATCCCCTGTGCCAGCCGCTGCTCTTTACTGGACTTTGCTCCCCTCACCATCACGGGTGACTTTTCTAGATACAAGCTGGTACATTTCCTTATCCCTATCCCTCTTGTTGTTTTTATATTTTGTAGGCGCTTCTTTTCTCTGACTGCTACCTGTACCTCACTGGACCACCAGCATGGTTTATGTGACCTTGCTCCCTTCGTTTCAACTTAGCGCAGATCTGACTGCCTCATGAAGTCCCGTTTATGACCTCCCATCTCCTTTCCACATTTGTCGTTGAGGTAATCCCCTTCAAGTGATCCTTGAGAATATTTCCCATGCCCATAAAGTCTGCCCTGAAGTCCACTGCCAGTGTCCTAGATCTCACCCCCACCCCCCATGCTTATTTGAAACCAGACAGTATTGTGGTCACTCCCAGTCAGGGGTCCTGTACAACCACGTCCCTTACCAGATCCCCATCTGCCGGAACCACATCCAGGACATGCCCCTCCCTTGTGGGCTCCATCACATGCTGTGTTAAGAACACATCCTGGAAGCCATCCAGCAGCCTCTGCTCCTTGGCCACCTTAGAGGACATGGTTCCCCAGATTGTACCTGGCATATTAAGGTCCCCCATCAACACCACTCCTTCCCCTTTTGGACCACACTGGGCAATGATGTTGTCCAGCAAACCATCCTCTAGAACATCACTCATCCCGGGGGGCCTATATGCTACTCCCAGCTTGACCTTATCTCCTGCTGGGGATCGTAAGGTGACCCATAAGGCCTCCACGTTTCCCTCTGCCTCTTCTACCATAGCAATTTGTATGTCATCTCTAATGAACATAGCCACTCCACCCCCTCTGCCCTCCTTTCTATCCTTCCTAAGCATAGTGTGCCCCGTACATTTAGGTCCCAGTCATGGTTTTGTTGGCGCATCGTGACTGCTGCCACATCCACCCCCTCGAACAGCATGGCCTGAACTCTGGCAACTTGTTTCCAAGCTCCTGGCATTTCTAACCAACCCCCACCCCTTATCCCTGATCCTCTTTGTCTGAACCCCACCCAGATTCCTTATACTTCCATCCTCCCCCTGCTCCTCCTGAAACCTCCACCTCCAGTCTGTTTCCCCTCCCCCCCTTGGGCTTGAAGGCTACTCCCCTCATCTGGAGGAGAGGGCTTCTGATCAGCCCCTCCCTTATCCCTTCCCCCCTTACAAGTTTAAACCCCACCTTCCTTGTATGTAGTCAGCCATCCCCTGTTTAAGGACTTCCTTCCCTAATGGGGCAAGATGAAACCTGTCCTTGGCATATAGTCCCTTATCCTCCCAAACTCCATTCCATTTCCCTAACACCCCCAACCCATTCTCTTCACCCCACTTCCTGAGCCAGTCATTAACCTCTGTGAGCTTCATTTTTTTCTCCACTGAGGCCTTTGGTACTGGCAATATCTCCGAAAAGGAAATGTTGCATCCATTATCCCTACAGACTCTGGCAAGTTCTTGAAACCTTGCTTGGATTTCCAAAACGCTATTTCCCTCAAGATCATTAGTTCCCAAATGCACCAGGAAATCCGGTTTCCCTCAACAATCCCTAACCATTTCATACACCATGAACTTTGCTCTGTCGCTGTCAGCCCAGAGATACTCACTACCTTCACCTGGCTATGGCATCCACCCCCTGTCCTCCCAATGGATACCCCTAATCATCGAGTCTCCCAGTAACAGAACCTTAACACCGCCATCATCCTTATGGTTACCTCCACTATGCCCTCTCAGCCCCCTTCCCCCTTTATTCATGATCTCAATTTCATGGGAGTCTTCCTGCCTTATTAGAGACCCCTTGTCACCTCCCTTTCTGCCTCCCTCGTTATTTTGCCCACTTAACTCAAACCCCCTCTGAATAGGTGTCCCCTTTAACCCTCTCTTATCTGAACCATTTATCCTGGCCCTGATGGTTTCCCCTTCCCCCACACCACCATCCTCCCCAGTAATAGTACCCCTGCCTCCAGAGGCTCTCTGTGGGTCCCCTTTAGCTATGGCCCCATCCTTGGTACTGACCTCCCTGCTGAAGGGGGGCTCCTCTCCCACCTCCTTGTCTCCCAGTTTCTCTCTAATCATGCTCTCCTCCCTCATGTCTGGAATATGTTGCATCTCCCCCATTTGCTTAACATATATGTTTCCCCTTCTCCCTCTGGGACTATGTCTATCCTTTCCACAGCTGGTCTGTGATGCCCTATGGGTATCCGACTCCCTCCCCCGGCCTCTGTATAAGTTTCCTCATTTCCACCAACCCCTTCCTCCCCCTCTAGGTTGCTTAGTAGCTCAAATTTATTGTGACACTCTATGTCAGCCTCCATCAAGTAACCCGAGTTTCCCCTGACTGCATCTCTAAACTGACCCTCTTCTTCCTCTCTTGCACTGTTCACCTTAGGAGCTCCCTTCCCACAGTCTGCTGTTTTAGGCTTCCCTTAAAGCCCCTCCTGACTCTTCCCCTCTAGTCTCTTTGTATTCAGAATGTTCACCCGTATGCTTTCCCTTAGCATCAACTTCCCTCTCTAAGGGTCCTCTGTCCCTAATATCCCCTCCTGCTTGCTGTAACATAACGTCCTGTAATTTCAGGCGTTGCCCCAGCCTCCCTCAGCCCCACCCTTCTGCTGCCCATATCCACACCCTTATCCTTGGACACCCCCAGCCCCACAACTTACTCCTTAACCAATATACCTCACTCCTGATACAAGATAGCTGTCTACAGGTGGGCAGCCTCCCTCTCTCAGGCCCAATTTAGAATTATTGCCATCCCACAGCCTGAGCAGCCTACAACCCTTCCGAAGATGCCTGCCATGGTGGAATATGGCCACCCTGATTATCCCCCTCTGTTTATAATAGCACACCCCCTTTTCTCAGTCCCTTTCCCCTGGAGTACAGTTTCTCTCTATACTGACTGTATTTATTTACAAACCCAAATTTCAACCCCACCAATAAAGTTTCCAAGTCTCACAAACACATACAGTCCAGTGTGTGTTCGGTCCCACTAACAGTGTGTGTAACCAGACATCAGGTACCGTATGATGTCACAGGCCCACCAGCTCCTGTTGCTTCGAATTTCAGTCCCAAACAGAAATACTCAGCCCTTCAATCCCAACCCCCAGTGGCTTTACAATATCACAGCCCAAGTAACAGTTCTAATTCAAGGTAATAATTTTTAACACATATAACTAATTTCACTTACAAACTATTCAAATATTTCAGTTAAAAACAGAATATAACTGCAGCCCTCTTTCCTACCATCCTACTGTTTAAGCTTCCAAGTGTACAATGAAAGCCAAGGTAATTGCAGCTAATGTCCCTTCCCCCAAACACCAGGCAAACACATTTAAATTTCCCTCTAATTATCCCTGCCAAACAACTATCTCCAAAGTTACAATATCACAGCCCAAGTAACAGTTCTAATTCAAGGTAATAATTTTTAACACATATAACTAATTTCACTTACAAACTATTCAAATATTTCAGTTAAAAACAGAATATAACTGCAGCCCTCTTTCCTACCATCCTACTGTTTAAGCTCCCAAGTGAACAATGAAAAATGACTACCTTGTATGGTCCCTCCCACTTGGCCTGCAACTTGTCTTTCCAGACCGGGATTAGGACCATGACTTCCTGATCTACATTGTACGAGCGAGCTCTGGCTCTGTGGTCATACCAGACCTTTTGCTTCTGCTGGGCGGTTTACAGGTTGCTCTGGGCTGCTCCCATAAGCTCCTTCAGCTTTTCCGTAAACTTTAGGACATACTTCACTATGGGAGTTCTCTGGGTGACATGCTTGCCTTCTCAGTCTTTCTGGATGAAGTCTAGGGGCCCACACACCCTACATCCATATAAGAGTTTGAAAGGGGAGAATCCTGTTGACTCTTGGGGCACCTCCCTGCATGTGAACAACAGATGGGGAAGGTATTTCTCCCATTACCTCCCATGCTGTTCAGCAAACGCTTGGAGCATCGATTTTAGGGTACTATTTAACCTTTCCACCAGCCCATTGGCTTGTGGGTCATAAGGTGTTGTGCATTTCTGCACCACCCCACACTTTTCCCACAAACACTTCATCAGGCTCGACATGAAGGTACCCCCTCAGTCAGTGATAACCTCCTGCAGAAACCCGACATGGGAGAAAATCCCTAGCAAGGCGTCTGCCACTTTATCTGTCCTAAGTGAGGAGAGGACAACCACCTTAGAGTATCGGGTGGCCTAATCTACCACTGTCAGGATAAACCTCTTCCTGGAGGAGCTTGGGGTACTCAAGGGTCCCACAATATACATTCCTACCCTCTGGAATGGCTCCTCCACAATGGGCAAGGGAATTAGGGCAGCTTTGGTTTTACTACTTGCCTTCCCTATTTGTTGGCACCGGTGACAAGACCTGCAATATTTTTTCACCTGTTGGGCAAAGTTGGGCCAATAGAAATTTGACCAATCACTGCGTGGTGCGCGTGATTCCCAGATATCCGGACATAGGAATACCACGAGAGATCTTGAGCAACCGCTCACGGTACCCCTGGGGAATGACAAGCTGCCTGACCATCACCCCCCCTGTCCTTACGTCCTGTGTATACAACAGTCCATTGTCCCAATATAGTCTGTCTCATGTCACCTCCCTGTGTCCTGTCAGATTCTACACAAGCCCTCAGCCTCTCCAAACTACTGTAGGATCAGTCCTCTGAGCAGCTGCAGATTCTTCACACTTTCCCAAGGCATGAGAGATGTTCCCTTCAGTTCCTAAACTGGGGTCTGTAGTTCTAGCATCGGGGCATTCAGGGTCACTGCCAACCCTAACCTTTTGAACATTTGCTACCCCTCCCTCCTAAGAGTTACCTTCCGTAGCTGTTTTGTGAATTGCAACTTGGGGAGATCCTACCTTCCTTTCACTACTCGCAATTTCAGGAGACACAGGCTGGGGAACCAGCCTCCCATTGTTTTACACAGGGGCTTCTATGGAGTTTAGGGAACTACAATCGGCCTTTGCCATCTGACTGCGGGTAATTGCACACATCACCCACTTCTGGAGAGTGTTCACTATTCTCACATCCAGGACGAGATTGTCTGCCATAGAAGTTGACGGCAGATAAGGACCGCAAGGCCCATCCAGTCTGCCCATTTATTTTTCTACTTTATAAATGTGCCATCGGCCTTTGCTCTGTCAGTGGCCTATCTATTCATAGTCATTTGTATTGCTCCCTTATGCCTATCCCATGCCTGTTTGAAGCCCTGCACTGTATTCATAGCCACCACTTCTTGTGGTAAGCCATTCCATGCATCTACCACCCTTTCTGTGAAAAGAATTTCCTCACATTCCCCTTAATCGTACCCTCTAATCTCATGCTGTGTCCTCTTGTCCTGCTATTTTTGTTATATTTAAACATGTTAGACTCTTTCACCTTGTTAATGCCCTTAAGGTGTTTGAATGCCTCGATCATATCACCTCTCTCCTCCTTTGCTCAAGGGTATACATATTGAGCTCTGTTAATCTGTCCTCATATGTCTTCTGATTCAGTCCCTGCACCATTTGGTTTGCCCTTCTCTGGACTGCCTCAATTTGGTTAATGTCGTTGTGAAGGTGTGGCCTCCAATACTGACACAGTACTCCAGATGGGGCCTAACTAGTGTCTTGTAAAGAGGATTATTACTCCTCTTATGACTTGTGATACTCCTACTAATACACCCTAACACCCCCTAGCCTTACCTACTGCTTTAGAGGTCTGCTTGGATGATTTCAGGTCATCAGTGATGATGATGCCCAAGTCTTTCTTCCTTTGTGACTGCTAGCAACTCCCCTCCCAGCCTATAGGTGGCTTCAGGGTTTCTCTTCCCTATGTGCATGATTTTGCACTTCTTTGCATTAAATCCCAGTTGCCACTCTTCTGAACATTTTGCTAGTTTATCCAGATCTCTTCTCATTCTGCCCACCCCATCTGGATCATCTACTCTGTTGCAGATCTTGGTGTCATCTGCAAACAGACAAGCCTTACCTCTAGTCCATCTGCAAGGTCACTGATGAAGATGTTGAAGAGGACTGCCCCAGGACTGATCCTTGAGGTACCCCACTTGTGACTTGCATCTCTTCTGACTGTATACCATTTACCACCACTCTCTGTTTTCTGCCAGTCAACCAGTTTGCTACCCAGTTGACCAACTCCTGACCCACCCCGAGCCTACCCAGCTTATTTATCAATCTTCTATGTGAAACAGTGTCAAAAGCTTTGCTGAAGTCAAGGTAGGCGACATCAGCTGCTCCCCTTGGTCCACCACTCTGGTTACCAGTCAAAGAAATCTATGAGATTAGTTTGACAGGACCTTCCTTTTGTAAACCTATGCTGTCTTGGATCCTGTGCCCCTGTGGATTCCAGGTGTTGCACTATCCTTTCCTTAAGGAGTGCCTCCATAATCTTGCCCACTACTGAGGTAAGACTGACTGGTCTGTAGTTCCCTGCCTCCTCCCTGCTACCACTCTTGTGGAGCGGGATCACATGAACCCTTCTCCAGTCTCCTGGGACCTCTCCTGTGCTCAGAGACTCACTAAACCGTTCTGCTAATGGCTCTGCTAGTTCCACCTTTAGCTCCTTAAGTACCCTGGGATGTATGCCATCAGGTCCCATTGCCTTATCCACCCTGAGCTTAGCAAGCTCTTGTAGGACCCTTTCTTTTGTGAAGGGAGTAGTGCTCACCTTCCTCCCCCCTGTGTCCATGATGCTGAGCTGTGGGCCCTGCCCTACCTTCTCTTCAGTAAATGCTGAGCAAAAGTATCTATTTAGGATAGATACCTTTACAGGGTCCTCCTCCTCACATGCTCCCTTTTCTCCATTAAGCTTAGCAATACCCCTCTGGACTTTCTCCTTTCACTAATGTATCTATAGAAAGTCTTGTCACCTTCTTTTACTGTTCATGCTAGTGTTTCCTCAGTTTGGGACTTTGCCTGCCTTACTGCCTTCCCTGCTTCCCTTAGGGCAGTTTGGTATGCCTCCCTATCTTCATCCCGCTGTGTTCCCTTATATTTCCTGAAGGCCAGCCTATTGGCTCTGACCTTTTCTGCTACTGTATTTGAGAACCAAAGTGGTTTCCTTCTTCTTTTGCACTTCCTTTTCTGTCTAACACAATGGGATGTTGCTTCAAGTATTGCATCCTTAATTTTGCCCACTTTGCCTGCACTCTCCTCACCTGTGTTTCTTTGCCAGGGCTAGCTTAACTCTGTTGGCCATCTTATCAAAGTCAGCTCCTCTGAAGTCCCATATTTTTGCCTTGGAATGGGATGATTTAGATGTAGTAGCCAAATTGAACCATACCATGTTATGGTCACTGGCCCCAGGTGACCTTCTACCAGAGAGATCTGTGATCCCTTCCTTGTTAGTCAGTACTAGATCTAGTATAGCCCTGTCTCTTGTGGGTTGCTGTACCAGTTGTTTGAGGCCCTCCCCCTGCAGGGAATCCACTATGTGTCTAGTTCTGGCAGATGTTCCTGCTGGTATTGACCAATCTGTATCTGGCATGTTGAAGTCTCCCATTATCAGAACCTCCCCTTTAGCTGTCATGTTTTGTATATCTTCTAACAGTAATGTGTCTATGTCCTCTCCCTGGTCTGGGGGCCTGTAGACAACCCCAGTTCTTATGGCTGTCCCATTTCCTGTTTCCAGGGTGACCCACAGTTCTTCTGGCTCCTTATGTGTATTCTGAATTGTAGCTTTGATATTTTCATTTGACATACAGGCCACTTCTCCCCCCCCTTTTTGCACCTCGGTCTCTTCTGAACAATACATAGCCAGGTACTGAAGTCTCCCAAGTGTGGTTACTGGTAAACCACGTCTCACTAATTGCTACTATGTCCAGTTTATCCTCTGACATTATTGCCTGCAGGTTTGGGATCTTATTTCCCAGGCTGTGAGCATTTGTGTACATGATTTTCCATTGGCCAGATTTTGGTGTGTTAGTTGTTGGGTGAGGTTTGGCATTACCCCTGTGCATCGTATGGGGAGACAAACTTTTTTTTACCTGGTGATGCAAATGAACTGCAAACATGCTGAATCCCTGTTTGATCATTAGCTGAGGGGAGGGTGTTCTTCCATTCGATGTATAGGGTGCTGCAACCTCTCCCATTTGCTAGTTTAAATATTCTGCAAAGACGCCAAACTTCTGCCCCAATGCACTGACTCCTCCTTAGTCAGATGCAGTCCATCAAATTTAAAGAACTTTGCCTCCCAGAACTGTTGCCAGTTCCCTACAAATCTGTGTCCTTTTCCTGGCACCAGCCCTTGAGCCACGTGTTTAGCTCCCCTATCTCCCTTCTCTGACCTTCCGTCCATCTGCTCCCTCTCTCAGACTGGCAGGATCTCAGAGAAGGAGATGCCGGACGAAATAGATGATAGTTTGTCACCCAGCCTGGTCAGGTGTTCCTTGGTCTCCACAACTGACCGCTGGCGAGATCATTAGTCCCTATGTGTACTAGGACATCAGTGTTTTCTCCTGCTTTGTGAACAATTTTAGCAATGCGGTCAGTGTCTCTCCATGCTGATGTACCTGGGAGACATCTGACCATTACCCCTGGCTGGAGATGGGTATCAACTCCCCGAATCATGGAGTCTCCTATGATCAGAAGTTTTTTGAATTTCCTTTTTGCTTTTTTTGTTTTGGTTCCTGATTTGGGTGAGTTTTGTTGTGCTAGCTCCTGTGCTATAGTGTCCTGCTCTGCAGTGTCTTCTGCCTCTTTGTTTGATTTCAGAGATAGAGGCAGATACCTGTTTGTAGTGTTTATATGGTTTTTGGAGGTAATATGTTGGAGAGCAGAGAGTGATGGGGCACCCGATTTGCCCCTTCTAACCACCTGCCAACCTCCTGGACCAACTACCCTCTGCGGTTGAGGTTTTTCTGTTGGATGCTGGGGAAATGGCAGGTGGTTCTTATAATGTATTTCCTCTTGAATATGAAATTTGAGTGCAATCTCTGCCCATGCTGCCGAGCTGAGCCCTAAGATCTCAAAGGCCCAGCATGTAGGACAGTGTCCTAAATCCTGTAAGACTGTCCTTCTGAAAATTGTTCCACAGTACCTGCAGTTAATGATATCCATTCCAGATAAGTTGCTGGGTTTATAACCTAGTCGAGTAATTAGAAGGAAAAAAAGGAAAAAAATGCAAGTAATGGTTTGATTGTGTTTTGTTTAACTTGTTATAACAAGTTAAATTACTAGTACCCTGTAAATGAGCTCACCTTGTGGAGGCCCCACTGATCCACCCCTTCCTGCTCTGCCACAGGAAATGTCACAACTGTGGTACCCTTTAAAAGGAGTGTAGTGTGGGGTGGTTGGGGATGGGGTGGTGGCTGGGCCCTTCCGCTGCCGAAAAAGAAGAACCACGGACGAAAGAACAAGGAGGTAAGAGCAGAAACAATCAGTCAACAACAAATGCAGTAACCCTGAAAGCTTATCCTAATGTTAGATAAAACTGTAAAACCTGTAAAGCACCACCTGTAATAATTTCAGAGAAGATATACGCTGTAAGAAACACTTTGCTACAGAGATAAATAAAGCAATGAAATGTTAGCAACAAACAGTAGCAATCCCTGTGAGTAAAAAATAAAAACAACACCACACAGTAAATCTGCTTAGCCAAAATAAGTCTTAATCCTTTTCCCTTGCTCTGGTAAGTTTCTCTGCTCTGCCTATCAAGCAGTCTTAGAAGGAAAGAGCTCAGGTCAAGCTAGGTGCCTTGGCCAGCAAACCAAGTCTTCTACCTCCAAGATATCAGCTAACCTGACTTTTTAACCCTTCTTTTTGTTGGAAATTACTGACAGTTTGCCAGCTCCACCCCCCACATACACACTTAATCCTTCGGAAGAGCTGTGGGAGGAAAGCAATTAGCTCCTTCAATGTGAGAAGGAGACTGAAACTCCTCTGAGACAACAAACCTTTTCAACAAACAAACAAAAAAAAAACAAGAATAAAACAAAACACAGTTTCAAACAGTAATTTTGCTTAGCCCAATGATAAAAAAAGTCACAAAAATGTAAGCTCCACCTGTAATACAGTAATTTCAGAGAAGACATACCCTGTAAGAAACCTTTGCTACAGAGAAAAATAAAGCAGTAACAGAAGATATACCTTGCAAAAGACAATTTGAATCAGAAGATTACAGCAGTAATCTGTTAGCACACACCTGTAGGCACACCTTGTAATAATGCAGAAGAAGGTATACCAGCAACAACAATTTGAATCAGAGAAAAATAAAGCAATGAAATGTTAGCAACAAACAGTAGCAATCCCTGTGAGTAAAAAATAAAAACAACACCACACAGTAAATCTACTTAGCCAAAATAAGTCTTAATCCTTTTCCTGTGCTCTGGTAAGTTTCTCTACTCTGCCTATCAAGCAGTCTTAGAAGGAATGAGCTCAGGTGAAGCTAGGTGCCTTGGCCAGCAAACCAAGTCTTCTTTTTGCCACTTTTAGCACCGTCTGTCCTGTCTCACCCCCAGTCTGAGGACGGTAGCAAGTGGCAGAGTTTTTTCCTCCCCAGTGAATCCCTTCACTATTGCAAATGGATTAGGTATAAGATGTTCAGGAGAGAAAGCACTGTTATGCGAAATACGTCAGATGACTTAGGACGTTAATCAGAAACAAGGAAGTATGCCGGAGGGAGTGGAGAGTTGTTGCTTTGAGACCACCTTGGATATTGTATTTTTTGCACTTTATGAAGAGATTCACTGTGCGATGAGTAATTTTTCAGCATTCTACTCAGAGTACTATCATGGAAAAGTTTTGTATTTTCATGTTTCTCATTCTCGCTACTGTCCTGATAGTCCATTTGGCCTGGTGCCTCACGCCCTTTCTCAGTAAGTAGCGGATATAGCTGGAAGCCCCAGGACTTCCTGGGTATTTTTACCTGAATACAGACCTTTTCAAATGAATTCAAAAATGCATCCATATCTTCACCCACTTTAAAATCAGTTATTAATTTTGAATTTAACTTATACCCCAGCCCTGGAGTTTCAGGTTGACCCCTGCTACTTACCTCCTCTGGCATTGGTCGTTGGAGTCGTAGATTTTCCAGTTCAAACTCCCTCTGCCGCTGTTTTTCCTATTTCCTTGGCCTCTCTCTGCTGTTGTTTTTCTTTTTCCTCGGCCTCTCGCTGAAGCTTTCTCTTTCCTTGGCCTCTCGATGGTACTGTTTTTCTCTTTCCTCAGCCTCTCGCTGCAATTGTTTTTCCTGCAACTCCATCTCAAATTTCGTCTGCTTGAAT
This sequence comes from Neoceratodus forsteri, assembly GCA_016271365.2. Classification (NCBI taxonomy): domain Eukaryota; kingdom Metazoa; phylum Chordata; order Ceratodontiformes; family Ceratodontidae; genus Neoceratodus; species Neoceratodus forsteri. The sequence continues at coordinate 507,291,027 of CM028129.1, forward strand.
GCCAGCTCCAGTTTCCTCAACTCCAGCTGCAGCCTGATCCCTTCCGGCTCCAGCCCTGTGGCGACCTTCCCCTGCTGAGTGACCCTGGGTTCCTTCTGGTCACGCTGTCCACCTCCCTGGGACTTGATTCTACGATGGACCCTGGCATCCCCACGCTCAGGCCTTTTCAGTCACTGGTCATGACTCGAGGTTGTAGGCAGCCGCTAGCTCATTGGCTGCCATGAGAGCCTCCACGAGGTGCTTTTTTGTTTGCCTCTCATACTGGGCCAGTGTTTTCTGACACAACTGCCTTAGGTGGTCCACAGTACATTCGTTATAGTTGGAAGACATCTTTTCCCCCATTACTACACTAACTTATACCCGAGGGGAAAAAAGCAGTAGTGAACTTTATACTGTAACCAAATAATTTTTTCCAAATCTGTGCCTTGATTGTGTGTGGATTGCTTTAATTTATCAATCTGATACACTGGACTGGAATCCATCTGTTATGCCAGTGCCACCAGTATCTCTCAAATTGCAACACTATGAAACCAGATCTCTCGGATCCGAATGCCGCGCACCAGATCTGTCACGATCCCACTCCTGGGGGGGGGGGGGTAATCCAGGTCCACTGAGTTCACAGTGTCCACCCCTAAGTGCAATCCATGACAGGGTGGGGGGGGTGACAGGGCTACCCTCCTTGTGTCTTTTTAGACTGTTTGCCAAGGTCACGACTACACCTCTGGCACGAGGATCCAGGGCGTCCCTCTAAACTCTGCATAAGAGCACAATACCAGTCTCGAGTCCTGTAGCTAAATATGAACCCCTCCTTAAATACTGCACAAATGGGGAAGGCCCAGGCATCACACTTTGTTCAGGGATAGCAGTGTAAAACCTGATTTGGCCTTCTCCCTACAGAACATGGAACAGCATGGTTCGGAATCCCTGCAGGCTCTGGTGTTCTCCCTATCCTTCCAGATCTCTTGTAGACCCTTTTGCTCGATCTGGTTGCTTATGGTGACGCCCCTAAGCAATTAACAGTTGTCACAGATTATTAATACTGTTCCACAGTTCACCCACAGTTATAGAAATCTCACTCAGGCAGATATTCTTTAGGAAAACAAATGTTTTTGCTAAAATAGTTTAATCATATAGTTACAACTAAAAAGAAAATGCACTAATTTGGGTTACAGTATGCAGAAACAAAAATGGAAGATATACAGGGAAACTCACTAAAACTGTTGGCTAAACTCTACCTTACTTTTGTAGTAACTTGAAGTCCAGAAAAAGTAGATGAAAGTTTTCAGTTTCTTTAATCCTGGCAGCCTCACTGGGTCTCAGCAGTTTTTTTTCCTGGTGTCAGGCGGAGTCCAGCTGAAGTGTGTGTGTTGTGGATGCTCAGCAAGAATGAGAGTGTTTTCGGTTTGCAAGCTCTTTATATATCTTGTCAAAAGTCCGGGTTTGGTCCTAACTTTTTAGGCCAGTAGATGTCCCTCTTGCGCTTTCCCAGCAACACAATTTCTAGATGTCTTTTGCTGTCTCACTGTCCCACGGTAACACCACTGGCATTAGTGTGTTAAGAATTCACATAGGTTTGCCAGAAGGATGTTTCTTTCTTTTTACCTCATAAAATGTGATAAATTATAACAGTTTCCTGGAACAAAGCATTCTGCTTTTGAAGTTCATGGTTTATGACAGATAAATGGATTTTGGCATATCTCCTGAACATTTTATTCACCTCTGTTTCCCTTGTTCAGTTAACTATGGGAAATACCCCTTTGATCAGTTATCCACAAGCTTTTTGACAAGTACTTGTCAGTTTTCTGTCAAGCAAGCTGGCCTTCAGGTCGAACGAAGGTCAAAACCCCTTTAAAAGAAATCCAGCCTCTTTCTCTAGATGCCTTTGTATTAACACTGGCATTTTTTGGAATTTACATATACACAGAATTACATAAAACAAATATGTATATATAGAGAACAGAATTATATCTACAAATAAGGACTGGCAGTTGGGTAGCTGCCATAGGGACCCCTATAGGCAGTTCCACTGTTGCGCAGCTGTTTGGAGCAGTGAGTTCTGCGTCAGGCTTGTGTGCGTCTGCTGGTGGATTCGGTCCCTGACCTTTCAGGGTTGGTGGAACTGGAAGCGCAGGCTAGACCCTCAAGCCAGGTAGAGCATTTAGCTTCGGCAACACTGGTGTCGTGTCAGTGCCAATACAATGCTGACCCGCTGTCGACATCGTGCAGACCATTGATTCAAACGTCCGCCCACCATCCCCCAGACTCATGCCAGTATGGTTGTGTTGGTCTTCACCCCAAAATTCATGTCTGTACAAGATCCAGGACTGGATGTCCTCTAACTGGCTGAAGCTCAACCCGGGCAAGATGGAGGTGCTGGTGATTCAGCCTGGTTGTCGGCACAGTGCAGAGGCAGTATGGGAGGTGACTGTTGTGGTGTTTGGCTCCTGCCCACTTGCTGCCTCTGAAGCCAAATAGATGCTTGGTGGACAGTGTATTTTTTTCCTCTAGTGACTCTGGCACATATATGTAGACTACCTTTCCTCTTTGTCCACCTTAGGTGTGCCCTCTCTCCCTTCACACAAGAGTTGGTCATTTGGTTTTATTTATTTGTTTATTTCATTTCCAGTATTCTGCATCTATCCCTTTGGGCTAGTTTCTCCACAAACTGCAGCTTGTTTTTTTAATTGCATTTTATCTCATTTTCTGGTGAACAGAACTTGGGTAGGTGAGGGAGTCGACAGCTGTTATTGATAGGTACGTGCCACTACATGGGGTCATGCGGGCCTGTAGCCAGTTGCTGTTGCTGGCCAGTTGGCCAAAAGAATTGCTCGGGGGGGTGGGAGTCCTGTTGTTTCCCACTCAGACCCATAAGTGGTACTCAATGGAGAAGATACTCTGGATGATCACCAGTTACGGTAAGTATGTAACTTTCATTATCTTCCTCCATAGAGTACTGTGACCTACCTTGCATCCCCCCCAACTCACTACAGTGTTGTTATTGTGTTGCACTGTCTTCATTTCTCAGTGAATAGGTATGGGCTGTGAAGACACTGTGCTTCATGTTGGAGTTGTTGGCCTGTCTTATAGGGGTGAACAGTGCTATCTTATGCACTTAGACAGTGGTTAGGTTGCTCGTAGGTTTGATTTGACATGCTGCTCTCTTCCTTGGAAGATAAGGTACTGAGGCAGTCGGAGTGTAGACTGCTGTATACCAGTAGGCATCGGCAAGTGGCATTCATGTGGGGCATGCCAATGCTGCCAGCTCCAAAATGTTTTGGCTTCTAGGGATGTGGATATGTTGTTCATCCACACTTCTTGGCATGTCCCTTTACCCTTTAACTCTTGCTGGAAGGTCTTAAAGCTGGCTCCTCCGACCCACCCATGTGGTATAACCCTCGGCTCCGCCCCATGACGCTAAATCTTCCTTTCCGCTGGAAGATACAGGTAGTCTCTTCTTCGCTCTCACGTTCTGTATGCCCTGGTTTTGTTTTCTTCGGATTCTTTGAAGATTAAGCTCGTTCAAGCTAGTGATTGCGATCGCTGTTTGTCGATCATTGAGGATAAATCTTCACCTGGTTTCTGCCGGAGCCCGTGCGGCCACAGAACGTCGCGTACAGATTCACATACCACGTGTGCCTACTGTTTGGGTGTTGACCATGACACCCACGCCTACGAGATTTGTCTAGCTTTCCACCCGAACGTCCTCGACGATCGTCTCACACGACAAGCTGGGCAGGCCCAAATAACAGAATCCACCAGTGAAATCGAAGGAGGCCCAGTGGACGGTCTCCACAGCTACGGGGTCCACCAAGCAGTTAGAGTAAATGCAGGCCTTCGAGGCAGAATCAGCGTGAGCCGCAAAACTCTCCTCTTAGCCGATTTTTGTTCCGCTCAATCTGGGCTCCACCTTCTCGGGCTCCTTTCGGGAGATGTGCCAGTCTCTCCTCACTAAGGGTGAAGGGCCCTCAGGTGCGCATGTCTTCTGGTCCCATAAAAAGGACAAGGAACCTAGAGAGTCTTCATCTCGGTGAAGACGTTCTTGGGATCGAGAGTGATCTCGGTCCCAGAAATCTCCAATCTTGATCTCGGTTGAGATTGTGACTTTGGCCGCCTGCTTTTCGGTCGCGCCATCTAGTCAGCCGACCAAAGTCTTTATCGATGACGCGGTTGAGATAACTCTCAATCCTGTCGATCTGTTGTCGCCCGATGAGGCTGACAACTCTCTTAACAGAACCCTTGTTCTGTTTCTTCCAATGAGGAGACCCGGCCTGCTGGCAGTCTCATCAAGGAACCGGTCCGTGATCTGGGAAAATCACCGGTTTCCTGGTGTCTCCTGAGCGACCCAGTTGGCCAGTCTGATCGAGGTCAGCGTCTCGGATCCCTTGACCGATAGGCCGAGGAAGGCGCATAAACACTCAAAGAAAAGGTGGTGCTGACATTTGTCTTCGTCCTTGGATGAGGAGAGTTTTCGACGGAAACTCTGTCAGTGCTACGAAGATCTCATGTGGCAACAGCTGATTTTGTCCGGCCAGAAACTGGCTTCGATTTCCTCACAGGCCATTACCTGGCTTTTGCCTTCTAGGCCGAAGCTGGCACCATCGAAACCGATCATCTCTGTTCCTCTGACCATGGAGCCAAAATCGACCTTTCCACCGATAGTGGTGGAGCTGCTGCCTAAACAGCCCACGGGCTCCTTCAAAGGAAGCTTGGACTGTTCCGGGTCTTCCCCGCAGGATTTCGGTCACTCTTATGCCTGACCGCCCCAGGCGCATAGAAGTGGACCTTGGTGGCAGGCCAATTTATTCGGATACTGTGGATTCTGATGACTCCGACCTACACTCTCGTCCGCTCGATGATGAGTCAGTGGGCAGTCTGTCGACGGAGGAAGGTCCTTTTTCCTTTTTGAGGATTCCCTGCCTCCTCTCCGAATCCACGGTGATGCCCCTGGAGCCTGTCCAGAAACAGGCGGAGAACTCTGTTACTGATATTTGTAAAGAGAGGGGATACCCGTACGAAAGCTTTCCCAGTGGCTGAGGCCATTGTTGGTCTGGCTTTGGAGCTTTGGCAGTACCCTGCCACCTGCCCAGCACTGTCTGCCCGGATTGGCTGCAAGTATGCGGTGCCCATTGGTTTCACGGAACACCCCTTGGCTGAGGGGCTGGTGACCGCTTCTGTGTTCAGACACACAGTCAGTTCTGCCGACACCAACAGACCTCCAGTCAGGGAGTCCAAAAAATTGGACCACTATGCCAGGAAGGTTTATGCCACCTCCTCACTAGGCCTCCGTCAGGCAACCTCGGCCGTCGTCATGGTGCACTTCTGTCATGCCCTGTTGGGAACCTTGGATGAGGTTCTCCCGCACCTCCCTGTGGATCTTCAGACTACAGTCAGGCAGATCCGGGATCAGAGCCGGGCCATTGCCAAGCAACAACTTAAGACGGCCCTGGACCTCGGGGATTCATGCGCCTGTTTGGTGGCAGCCGCAGTTGCCAGCACCACAGGGCTTGGCTGAGACTTTCCACTTTCATGGTGGATACCCAGCACAAACACATTGATTGATGTTCCTTTCCTGGGCACCGATCTCTTCGGACCAAGTGTGGATGGTCACCTTCAGCAAATCGAGCAGTCCAGTACCACTTGGATTCAGCTACTTCTGCTCAGAAAGATTCCCCTGGCACCAAGAAACAGCAGAAGAAGCCATTTCAGCACCCTGCTCCTGTGGCCAAGCAGCTCTCCTTTCAGGGTGGGCAGCAACAGCAGGCACAGGCTTGGTGCCCTCGGCCCAAGTCCTGGCCTCCAGCTGCCCGCAGAGGAGGTCGAGGTTCGGGTGGTTTCCAATCTGGACGCTCTTCTTCCAAGCCTGCCCAGTAATGGGATAGGGGCTGCCACCCCTGTTCCCATCACGCCAGCTCTGAGTCCTCCCGGGGGGGGGGGGCGGCGGCTCTGCCACTTTCTTTCCGCCGGTTCCGCTGTTACCATGGACAGGTGGGTTCTAGAAATGGTCGGCCAGGGTCTGTCTCTGTAATTCGAGCAGTACCCTCCCAGCCATATCCGCGCCCTATGGGAGGAAAGGGTATCAGTCCACACTCTGTCGGCTCTGAGAGACGACATAGCCCAACTCCACCTCAAGGAGGCAGTGGCCCGAGTGACAGATCCCCCAGTTGACCCAGGGTTCATTTCCAGGTACTTTCTGGTCCCGAAGCGGAGGGGGCTGGCGCCCCATTCTAGAGCTGCATGACCTGAACAAGTTTCTCAGGCCACACACCTTCAGGATGGTAACTCTGTCCTAGATCATACCATGACATGTGGTTCTGCTCACTGAATCTCCAGGCTGCGTTTTTACACTTCCCAATCCGTCCATCTCATCAGAGGTTCCTCCACTTTCAAGCAGAGGGAACCCTTTATGAGTTCCAAGCCATGCCATTCAGCCTGTCATCAGCCCCACGGGTCTTCATCAAATGCATTGCAGTGGTGGCAGCCCACCTCAGGTGTCGAGGGGTGAGAATATACCCCTACCTCGACGACTGGCTCTTAGCGGGTTCCACCCATCAAGAGGTGGAGAGGTCCAGGGACCTGGCCCTCTAAACCTGCTCTCAGCTTGGCTTCCTGATCAATGAGGCCAAGTTGGAGCTCCACTCCTGCCCAGCTAGAGCCTGACTCCCAGTGGGCAGGGTGGAGGTTCTTTCCTCCTTTACCCAATCATTTCTGTTTGGGCACTTGCGCTCTGCCCGGGACTTTCTGTGCCTTCTGGGGTACATGGCGGCCTGCACCACCATGGTCCAATGGGCCTAGTGGCATACGCACCCCCTTCAATGAGAGCTGGCCGCCCATTGGACTCAGCACCAAGGTAATTTCGATCAGCTGATCACTATGACCCAGAAGGTGTGGGACACTCTTCAGCGGTGGACCGTCCTGAATCATCTGCAGGAAAGGATCCTGTTTGTCTGCACCCGAGCCAACTGTTGTCCTCACAACTGATGCCTCTCTCACGGGCTGTGGAGCCCAGATGGGGGACAGCAAGGCCCACGGGTTCTGGACCGCCGAGGAATCCCGATACCATATGAAACTCCTGGAGCTCAGAGCGGTCAGACTGGCGCTGTCAGCATTCGCTCAGCAGCTTTGGGGTGAAGTGGTTCAAGTCCAGACAGATAACACCATGACCATGTACTACCTCAACAAACAGGGCAGCACGCACTCCCAACTACTGTGTAGGGAAGCACTCCGCATCTGGACACTCGTGAGCTGACTGGAGGCGGATCTTTTAGCCATGCATGTGGCAGGAGCCTCAAATCAACTGGCAGATGCCCTCAGCCACATAGGTGAGGCATCTGACTTGTGGTCTCTCCACCCAGAGGTAGTTCACAGCCTGTTCTCCCACTGGGGCAAAGCGATGGTGGACCTGTTTGCCTCCAGGGAAAACACCAAGCTGAGGCTGTTTCGTGCCCACCCCCTGAGCAGGGCTCGCTGTAGGGGGATGCCTTCTTGAGGTCGTGGACCCCAGGTCTCTTCTGTGCCTTCCCTCAAAATCCCTTGATCCACAGGGTGCTTGTCAAGGTGAGGAGGGATGAGGCACAGGTGATCCTGGTAACCTCAGACTGGCCATGCCAGTTCTGGTATCCAGATCTCCTCAGCCTCGGCAACAGGATCTCGAGGACCTGATCTCGGTCAATCAAGGGAAGGTATTTCATGCAGACCTTCAATCCCTGCACCTGTTAACCTGGTACCTGAGTGGCTAGAGTTCCAGGCTTTGGGTCTCTCTGAGGATGTACTCACAGTAACGGAAGCATCCAGAAAAGTGTCGACAAGAAGGTGTTATGCCTTCAAATGGAAAAGGTTTTCCATTTGGTGTAAGGGTAAGGACATGGACCCTATCTCCTGTCCAGTGGCCAGCATCTTATACTATCTTTGGTCTCTGTCCATAGGGGGTCTTCGGTCTATGACCCTTAAGGTGCACCTGGCAGCCATCTCTTCTTACTGGGCGTGGGCCAGTCAGCAGACAGTGGCACAGGAGAAGGTGGTCTGGTGCTTTTTGAAGGGCGTAGATCACATATCCCCTCCGATGCGTTAACCTCCACCTCCGTAGGATTTACTGCTGGTTTTGGCTAAATTCATGGGTAAGCCATTCAAACCGATGCACAAGTGTGAGATGTGACACTTGTCGTGGAAGACGCCTTCCTGGTGGCTGTCACGTCAGCCAGAAGGACTAGGGAGCTCCAGGTGCTCTCAGTGGACTCGGTGGAGTCTCCTTACCTGGTCTTGCACACGGACAAGGTTGTCCTGCCCCCCACCTGAAATTCCTCCCGAAGCTGGTGTCGGAGTTTCACCTTAATCAGGTGTTGACTGCATGTGTTCTACCCGAACTACACCTCGGATGTGGAGTACAGGCTTTATACTCTGGACCCAAGATGAGCTCTCTCCTATTACAAGGAGAAGATGGAAGAAGTTCGGGGAGAGGCTCACCAGCTGTTTGTCACCTACGCTGAAGCCGCACCTGGCAGACCTGCAGCAAAACGGACGATTGGCAGGTGGCTCACTTCCTGCATTGATCTCTGCTATTGGCTGGTGGGTAGGGAGACTCCCGTAGGGCTAAGGGTTCATTCCACCCGCCATACTGCTGCGTCAGTGGCTGCTTCCGGGGACATCCCTATCCAGGTAATCTGTCGGGTTGCTACCTGGAAGAAGACAGACACCTTGATCACCCACTACCACATCGACCTTGAGTCACGCTGGGATGCTGGTTTTGGGGCTTCAGTTCTCCAGTCTGTTTCCCAAGTAGGGTGTGTGCGCCTTGCCTCCCTCCTCCTGGAGAACTGCTTGGAATCTGCCAAGAAGTGTGGATGGACAACATATCCATGTCCCTAGAAAAACAGGTTACTCATCTGTAACAGTAGTTCTAGGAGTGGTATATGTTGTTCATCCACACTGACCCTCCCGAGCTCCCCGGCTGTGGTGCAGAAACCTGGCTTCCATCGGACTAAGATCTGGCGTCATGGGGAGGATCTGATGGTTATACCACCTGGGTGGGTGGGAGGAGCCAGCTTTAAGACCTTCCGGCAAGAGTTAAAGGGGAAAGGGACATGCCAAGGAGTGTGGATGAACAACATATGCCACTCCTAGAACTACTGTTACAGGTGAGTAGCCTGTTTTTTCGTGGTGGGGTCCTACTGTTTTCCAGCTCAGACCCCTGAGTGGTACTCTGTGGAGACCGTATTCTGCAAGATCTATAGTTATGGTAAGTATAGTAAGTTCTCTTTCTCAAATTGATGCTGTAACCACTGGCTCTGCTGATGTGCATTGTGTAAAAAGTTGTGTGTGCTGATTGTTTTATCCAGTTGTGTCACTGTTATGTGTGAAATTAATGAAGTTCCATTCCCACTGGATCTCCTCGAAAATGCATTGCTTGCATGACCAAGGAGTTTACATAAGTATTCTCCTTAAATAAATAATTAAATACAGGGACTACTGCAGTAGTGCGATTTTACAGTAACATTGGTATTTTTTTTTTGTGGTTATCGTACTGTGATCATTTTTGCATCTTGGCATCCCTAGTTGCAAAGAAGCCCCTGTTGTCACATTCTGCCAGATATGCTGTCTCTACCAGGGGGTCTGATGTTGCCCTTAGGAGTGTCCTGGCAACAAACAAAGGTGGTCAATGTGGAACACACCTTGTAGGAGAGGCATATGGGGCTGGGAGAAATGGAAGCTTTGTCGGGGGGGCAGTAGGATGGGACTTCAGGTATACACGGGTGGGAGGGGGGATCATAAAGCGAATAAAAAAAGATATGCATAACTGCCTTTTCTCTCTCTCTCTTTTCCCCCACCATATCACCTGTTGTATAGGTCCAGGTAGATGTCCACATGAAATACAATTCTGCTGCCAATGAGGCTCTGTGTCTGGAGATCCTGGGCAGCCTGAGACGTTGCCTGAGTCAACAAGCAGACGTCAGGCTCATGCTCTATGAGGTAACATTCAGGCATGTTTTTGGACAAGGACAAATAGTACATGTTTGCTGCAGTAGTTAAGACTGCATGATGAATGGAGGCGTTGGTGAACAGTGGACAGTGAAAACTAGGTTTTAAATTTGAAGTATTGCAAGTGTTACCTCATATATGTTTTAACTTGTGTAACTACCATAATTTTGGAATGTTTAAGTGATTTTAATTTGAAGCACCTCTGAAAATCCGGGGCGGAAATCTTTTTTTTTTTTTCTTTTTGTTTTGTTTGTATCATTTTTTATTTAAAGCCAAGCAGTACATCACATGACAGTAAGTACAATTCAGTCATGTAGAAACCTTCCACACAGCTCAGGAAGCATCATATACAGTGAAAAGAACAATGAAACAAAATGTGAAAAGCTTGGTTCTTTAACCAGTAAGCTTCCATGGAGACTCTTCCCCATTACCAGCATCAAAAATCATATATTCCAAAAGGTCTGAGTCCTACGTTGGGAGCTCCTAGCCCACCCAACTTCATCCCAACTGAGATGCTATATCTCATTTTCAGTGGGGTTCCTGTTTCTGCCCAGTTTTACAGCTAAGAGATACTAATGTCCAGAAAGGGCAGGTGGGGAGGCAGTATAGCGCAGTGGTTTAAGGCTCTGAGCTGCAAATCTGGTGACATCCAGCAGACTAGACCTGGGTTTGAATCCCACAGCTTCCACTTGCATACTATGTGACCCTGAGCAAGTCACTTAACTTCCCTGTGCTCCCAGGTCACACCTGTAAAAAAGCTTTCAGCTTAGTGTGCTACTCCTGGTTAAACGACTTTAAAAAAACAAACAAAAAAAAAACTTGCTAGTGTGAGCCCAGTGTCTGTGGTAAGAGTCAGTAGCTCAATATAAACAGAGCTGTGTGTAAGTGTGTGGGGAGTCATATGTCTGGCTACTGCTGTACAGTGTTTGCTAGATTCTGTTTGATTCCTGTGTGAAGTACAAGGAAAATATTTTTATTTATTTTAGTTTAGTTTTTGGTAACTGGGTAAGGCTCACTAGGCACAAGTGCCTGTTTTCAGGGGTGACCTGGGAGCACTGGGTGGTTAAATTACTTACTCAGAGTCGTACATTGTGCAAGTGGAGGTTGTGAGAATCAAACCCAGATCTTGTCTGCTGGATATACCAAGCTTGTTCACAGCTCATTACTCTAACCTCTAGGCTATACTGCCAGCCCATATAGAATGACAGGGCCTAACTTGTTTGGAAAAACATTAATAATCTGTATAAATAGTAGCAAGTGATGATGTTCATGTGAGCAGTGCCCCCTCCTCGCAATGCTTACATACTCATCTGTTATGTTCTACTTGGGCCACTGGTTCAGATCCCAGAGTTTTAAGATGTTTTAAATGGGGCAACTAATAAAGATTACTCTTTGAGATCACATGTATTTATTTATTTATTTATCTATCTATCCATCCAAGAATGGACATTTTTTCCTCTCTTCTTGGATTCACTTTACTGTCCACACTATGGTAGGCTCCACAAACCATGCTCAGGTTCTGGTACAGTCTTCAAGCTTGACTCCTTGGACCACCCAGTCACATGCTGTTTGGTTTCTGATCCACTTCTCTCAGGTCTGTCTTTCCACTGGAAGAAACATGTACCCTCCTTCATAGCTCCTGATATGAAGTTGGATTTTTGGAATGTCAGGCTTTTTTGTAGCACTTTTCAATTCATTTTGCATTTTCCCTTTGACTCATGCTGTTTCCTTGCATATCCAACTCCCTGTTCCTTTGAGACAGTGGACCATAAGAGAAAACCTGGGTTAAAAAGCTGGTTCTAGGGGTGTGGATATGGTTCACTGTCAACATTCTGACAGTTCCACTGGAACAGTCTGCTTGGCTGGACGTCTTTAAGCTTCTCCCACCATCCAGGCAGTATATCTCCTGGCTCTGCCCCGTGACGTCACATCTTTCCGCTGGAAAATAGCTCACCTCCTTCGTGGCCTCTGCTCTGGATTTAGTGTGCCATTGGCGATGTTTGTCTTAGAGTTTTCTGACGTTACTCAGGTTATTTCCTTGGTTCCTTGAACTCCTGTCTTCAATCTTCGATGGAGCAATGGAAGCCAGGGTTTAAGTTTTGCATTTGGAGTTGGTAGACAATGTCTGCCACTGACCCGCATAACACATGCATGTACTGCCTGGGTGAGCAATATGACATGACTGAGTGTGACCTTTGTCTGAGTGTACTTCCTGAGTCCCTCGAGGACAGGAAGTTCCAATTCTCACTGGTCAGCCCTCAGAACGGTATTCTAAGGGCCGCAAGAGGGACTTGACTGTGGCCAGGTCTGTTCAGCTGCTTTTGGCTTTTGAGGCAGAAGCAGTCGCTGCTATGGCAGGCACCTCCTTTATCTCAGTGCTGCTTCCCCCTGGGGCCAGTATCAGAGGGTCATTCACTGCAGGCCTCAGAGACATGTGTCTGGCTGTTCAGACCCTAGGGGAGAGCCCTGCCCAAGATGGCGCTAAACAGAAGCACCGTAGGTACTGATTTTGGGATTGGGGGAGATTGTGGTCCTCCCAGTCTCTCGACTTTCCTGACCGCTCCATGGTGGTCAAGCATTCCTCTGTCAGGGCAGGTTGGGTAGGTCGAAAGTTCTTTGGTTCCCACATTGAACCAGTTGACTTTGACGCTGGTCGAGTAGGCTGCAGAAATTTTTCTCAAGCCTGTCAACCTGTTTTCGGAAGAGGTCGAGGGTTCGATTTCGCAAACCCCAGTGCCCCCAGTCTTCACTCAGGAAGAGTTGGTCCAATCAATGTCCCCTCTGGCAAGCGAGCCAACTGCCGGTCATTATTTCCAGATACATTTGTCATATTTTTTTTTTTTTTGCATATGATTTTGTGTATGCTAAATGCCACAAAAAAAATGCAGTGTTACTGAGAGTTCACAGGAAGAGAGAAGGTCTTGCAAAATATGTGACATTCCTATGAGACCCAAGAAAATGGCTACTAGCCAGGAAGCTGAAAATTACATTTTCAAAGGGGATGGAAGTCCCTTGTTAGCTAATTTGTGTAATAAAGTCTCAGGGTGAGAGAAGCTATCTTCCCTGTCGTAAACCTTTAAGATCAAAAGGAGAAATGATTTTAGACTGGAGGTGTCTGCAAGGTTACCACAGTCTGATTACATGTTTTTTTTAGTAGTGCCAAGAAGTGGTGATATGAGAACCCAAATAAGGAAATAAATAATAATTTCTTAAAATTTGGAAAGAGCAAGAAAGACACCTGCTGGCCTAGAGAGAAGGCCACCAGCTATAAACCAGAAAGGATTTTTTTCAGACTGCCAGAGGGACTGTAAGTACCCCCTATAAACAGAAACTCATTGCAATGCACTTTGGACACTCTATTGACAAGACACAGAACAACCTGCCAGTGGCTGAAAAGGAAGAAAGGATTTTTCAGACTTCACTTATTCTTCTGGACTACAATTTACAACTAGCTTAAGTTAGAACTTTAGATAACAGTTACAATGTGTTTTCATGTATATTTTCCTCTTTTACTTGTGTGATTCTGTGACCAAAATTTTCGGAATCTTTTAGTTTTAACTGTATGATTATTACGTATTTTAGTAAAAACATTTGTTTTTAAGAAAGCTGCCTGAGTGAGATTTTTCATATTGTGTGTGGTTGTGGGATGTTTAATAATAATCTGTGACTAAACTGTTATTGCTAAGGGGTGTCACTATAAGTTACCAATCGAACAAGGGTCTATACAGGGAAATCTAGGTAAAGATAGGGAGAATATGAAAGTCTCAAGGAAGAGTCTATAGGATTTTAACAAGGTTATTGCATGCCTGTGGGAGAAGACAAAATCAAGGTTACAAGGCTACCCCGAAGAGATTGTAACACCTAGATCCTCCCCTTTGTATAACAACCAAGAAAGGGTTCTTATTTGGCTGCAAGACTCGAGACTGGTACTATACCCTTATCCGGAGTAAAGAGGGAGCCCTGGGGCCTCATGGCGGGTGTTGAGTTGTGACCTCAGCGAGTATTCAAGAAGGACGGGGGGGGCCGGGGTTATGCCTGTTTTCCCCCTTCCTGTCACAGATTGCACTTAGAGGTGGGCACTGTGAGGTAAATGGACCTGACCCTCAGGAGTGGGTTCGTGACATCCCCCTCCAGTCCTGTGCAGTTGTGCCACCCACACCCATGCTTTTTAATGTGGGTAGGCACGTGGTATACCACAGTGAGCTGAAGGTTCCCCTCACCGTCGATCGTCTTGTCGACGGTCGTGCTTGCTGTCGAGATCGCGGTCAGGGTGTTCCCGCTCTCAATTCTACTTGACTAGGAGGCGTTGCTATTGATGCTCCTCAACTGCCTTATCCTCGGTTGAGGAGAGGAACTGTTGCAAACTGCTCTGATGTTATAAGGAGCTCATTTGGCAACAGTGGGCCATCAAGGGGCAGGGTAGGACTCTTACCTCTTGGACTTCCAGTCCTCTGGCAGCCACCAGAGGTGCACATACCTGTCCACACTTTGCAAGGTGCTTCCTGCAACTACCTCTCCATGCGGAGCCTCAATCACTGAAGTCATAGGTGAGCGCTCCGACCAAGGATGCTCATTCAGCCACTGGCTTGCCAGGCTGGTTGTTGGTGCAGATTACTCTGGGGGAGGACACCTGGCTGGTCCATGATGAGCAACGGTTGAGGGTTGTTTTCAAGGAGTCCTCAGACAACTCAGATCGTGAGTCCATTGTCTCCTCTGGGATTCCTCTTCTTAAGCAGGGTTCTGTTGAGGAGCCATCCACTGAGTAAAGCCTGGTGTCCTTCATAACACTTGTCCGCCTAACCTTCAAGTCCATGTCTGTCCTGTTAGAGCCAGTCCAAAAAGGGGCTACCTTTTTATGGATATTTTGGAATGGGACGTTTCCCTGTGGGTTGCCTTTCCCGTGGCTGAAGCCATTTTGGGACTGGCTTTGGAGATTTGGGTACCTCCAACATCCTGTGAGACATACTCTTCCTGTATGGTCTGCAAGTACTGTACGTGGTCCCTACAGGGTTCCTTTCTGGGTTCTCGTACAACCACTCTGTGGAGGGGTTGGGCATGGAGTCGATGTTATGTAAGTTCGAGCAACGGGGATGTGGACAGGCCTCTGGACAAGGAGTCCCACAAGATTGACCATTTCAGGCTATATCTTACATTGAGGGTATCTCTTGCAATAGGCCATGTCGCAAACCCACTCCTGAGTGTCAAGGCCACTGGACTCATAGTGCCCACCCCTAAGTGCAATCCGTGACAGGGAGGGGAAAACAGGGAGACTCAACCCGTGTGCTTCTAGAATGCTCGCCATGTCACAACTGAACACTCGCATTGAGGTTCTGGGGAAACCCTCTTTACTTCTGGGTAGGGTATAATACCAGTCTCGAGTCTTGTAGCCAAATAGGAACCCTCTCTTGGTCATTACATAAGGGAGGAGATCCGGCATTACAAACTCTTTTGGGTAGCGTAGTAACACTGATTTTGCCTTTTCCCACAAGACGTACAATTACCTGGTTCAAATTCCCACAGACCCTTCTTTGAGACTTTTCTTATTCCCCCATCTTTAGCCAACCTTTTCTCCTGTTACAGACCCCTGACTTTGTAGCTATGGATGACACCCCTTTGGCAATAACAGTTAGTCCCAGATTATTTATAACCTTCTACAGTCACACACACACACACACACTATAAGAAATTCTCTCAAGGCAAGTTTTCTTAACAAAACAAATATTTTTACTAAAATAATTATTAATCATACATTTACAACTAATAGATTTTTAATTTTGGGAAATTTGTCATAGAATAAACAGAAAAGTTAAAAAGTGGACCATGTACAAAAAGAAAATGCCTTAAAACTGTTAGCTGAGTTCTACCATAGATGTGAAGATTTCTAAGTCCAGAGGATCGCTGGTTTGCAAAATATTTCAGGCTTTCTGTAGCAGCTTTTGGTTCTTACGCATTCTCTGTACTGGCAGTTGTTCTCTCTCAGGATAGAGAGTCCAAGCAAAATGCCTCTGAGTGTCTGTGTTTGAGCGTTTAAATAGGGTTGATCAACCACAGACACTGAATAGAGGCTGGCCCTTCCATTTCAGGTCACCGAGTGTCACTTCTGCACCTTCCCCAAAAGTCTTACCACAGGACACATACCTTCACTTCCTGGCACTTACATGAAAAAAATGTCAGTGTACTTTGGGAACAGAAGAAGTCAGCAACCAGTATTACTGAACATATAAGGTCAGCACTCAAAAGTATAGGATGAATTTCATCAGATAAATCTTTAATGAACAAATCCTCCAAAGCCCAAAACCACACATCAAAAATAGTTTAAAAAAAAAAAAAAAAAAAAAGGCTCACCACCTTGTAAGCAGGCTCAATGTTAAAACCATCACGGCGAGTAAAGCACAAAATGCTCGGGTCTGGAAAAAACAACTAGTCGGCGTCTCATGGTGCCGTAATATACTCGTTGCTCCCAAAGCGATCTATAAACGACCAATGCACTACCCAAAAGAAACAAGGCAACAAGTAAATGGCAGCAACACCATAAAGAAAGCCGAAAAATTTGTTTAAAATGCCAGGCGTAAAGTGCTAAATAAACAACCTGTTCGTGCACGCCGTAGAAGGACCGCTGCTCACCACAGTACTTCCTGGTAGGACCTTTTCTGTCACCTCTTGTCTAAGACCAGTTCCCTTTTGATCTTAACATTTTATGACCGGGGAAATAGTTTTTCTCATCCTGGGATTTTATTATACCAATTAGCTAAGCAGGGACCTCAAACCCTTTGAAGATGTACTGGTCAGTTCCTGTCAGTAGACTTTTCTTATAGGTGGAGTAAATATAATGTCCGTAGGAGGCTGTACTTTTCAGCTTCCTGATTAAATTAGGAATGTCACACATCTGCCAAGACCTTCTCTCATTTCCTGGGGTTTTTCAGTAACTCTGTGCACTCCTTGTTTAAAAAAAAAATATGTCATTCCTTTGTGGCATTTTACCATACTCAAAATCATACAAGAAAGCCAATATATAACAGAGATATTTGTAAAATAATGACTGGCAGTGGCTAGCTAATCACAGGCCACACTGATAGGAATTAGCTGCCAGCCACTAGGAACACATGAAACTTTCTAGCTATTCGTGTGTACCAGAGGCACCACTGATGTCAGTCAACCCTATAGAGGTGGGTGGCCCCACACCCTCCTGAATTCTTTTCCACCATCCAGCAACGCATGTCGGATCTGTGGAAACCGGCACAACTACAGTCAACCGTCATTTTCGCACCTTTTTCTACCACAGTTCTTTTTTTTTCACTATTTTCTCACCGTAGTTATTTTTCCATTGGTTAATGGTTTTCTTATTAGCTTGTCTTGTAAACTGACGTTGTCTATAGAGCATTCCACGAAATGTGCCTGCAGTCAGCAAATCCCCGCAAAGGAGGGCCACTCTGCTTGTGTCTGCTGCCTAGGCCCAGACCATGATGTCCAAGCCTGTGAGTTTTGCCAGATGTTCAGCCTGGCCACCTGGTGACACTGCCAGCTGATGCTCAAGAACTTTCTCCTAAAGCAGAAGGTTGCCTCCATGGAATGTGAGCTGCAGATCACAAGTTCCTCAGCCTCCCCGGCCAGCCCTCTGGTTGTCACTCTTCTAAGCCTAGGGACAAGGCTTGTGGGAAGTATAAGCACCGAGATAAGGAGCGCGACAGCCCCTATCCTCCTCTTCCCACTTGCAGTCACCTTCCCATTGTTCAACTGTTCAGGAGGCTCCTCGGGCCTGAGTTCTTCCAATGCCCCTCAGTCCCTGCTGCTTATTCCCCTTGTAATGTTGGGTACATGGCATTGTTGTTCAGCCGGCGTGGGTTCGGCGGCCGCTGGCGCTTCCTCTTCTCCCCTCCTGCCTCCTGCCTCTCCAGTGTCAGACTTCTCCACTAGGTCCACCGCCTCTCCTTCATGGGCCCAGAGGGACGCCAACTTCTCTCTTGAGTAGAGTCCCCCTTCTCTGTCGCCCGCCTGGGCTACTCCCACGCCAACGCCTGTCTCTTTTCAGCCTGTGGGACCACCTCTGATTGTGCCTCACCCTGCCCCATTAGGCCTTCACCGATCTTGCCCTACTTGGCACCAGTTGGACCTATGCCCATTTCCACCCAGCATATGCCAGCCTACCCTCAGCCAATGCTTGCTGGTCCTCAACATATCCTTCCGCAGCCTATACCCATCAGACCATTGCAGGTCTGTGCCACACCGGCGCCTCTGGGGCCTGCATCTGTGTACCCTTACCTGGCTCCAGCTGGACCATCCCGGTCCTGGTGGATATTCTAACTCTTGTTTCTTCCCATTGGGGAATTCTGCAGACATAGGTCCCTATGCCTCAAGGCCTGGTGACTCCTACCCCCAAAAAATCTGCCTCCGTGGTCTACCACTCCAGCTCTTTCTGAGCCAATCCCGCCACCCCAGAAGACTCACACCCCACATCGCCTACCCAACGAAGGGGAAGACGACTGCCAGGACTTGCTCTTGTCTGATGAAGTGGAAGATCTAGACTTGGGGAAGGGGGTGACTGGGATATTAGCAAGTCTCCCAACCCCTCCATGGGCTACTCAGAGGGGCAAGGAACCCCGACGAACATCCCTAAATCCCCTCCACACGACCCCTCCTTCTCAGCTATTATGCGGCACATCCAGGAGGCGATGGTGTTTGAAACCGAGGAGCAGGACCCGGATCGATGTCTGCTCATGACCTACCTTCACCAGCCTGACTTCCCTCCTTTAGTGGTTCCCCTCTCATCGATACCTACGAGGACGTCGCCATGGCTGCTTGGTGGAGACCAAATTTGGTCCTAGTCATGTCTCTTAAAGCAGACAGACTGTATCATGCCCTGGTGGGCAGAGCCTTTCCGGGGGGAGCAGGCCCATGCTGACTCAGTGGTTATCAATGCCACTCATGACCGCACTAAACGGCCAAAGCACTTGAGTTCTCTACCACCGACCAGAGTCCCGTTGGTTGAACCTCTTTGAGAAACAGACGATCTTCACCGAGGATATCTCTTGCAGCAGGTACTATCTTAGGGAGCCCATCAGAAGACACTCTTGCAGATGGTTGCTTTCTTCCAGCAGTGCCTAGTGGGGGCCGTCCACCTGTGATGTCATCACACCTGGCAGGTATAAAGGAAGTGGGCAGCCCCCAGTATTCTTAGTTCTATTTCCGTCGTCTACCAGCTCGCAGAACAGAAGCTTTCCAGTCTGAAGTGCTTCGACGATATAGACGACGAGTAGAACTATCGGAATGGCTTGCCGTTCTCTCCTTTTTCTTTCTTTTACAAATGCCTTGGTCCGAGCTGTTATTGTAGAACGTCCCCGTGCGGCAGGAAGATCTACCGATACGATGAGTACCTGGTTTGTGTGTGGTGTTTGGGGGCCACCCATGACGTCCTTCAGTGTGACATCTGCAGGGAATTCAACTAGGTGACTTGTCGTCGACGGCTCCAAGACATAGAGTTACATTTGATGGAGCAGAAAATTGCTGTGCTTCAGAAGAAGGGGTCTCACCCTCATGCATCATCCTCTTCTTCACAAACATCCCATAAAAGCTCTAAACATTAGCACAGGGACAAAACTCCTTCTGCAGAAGGAACGCGCTTCCCACTCATCGACTGCATGTTCTACTCCATCTTTGGCGGTGGCCCAGGAGTCTTCATCAGACAGACATCCTCATTGATGGTGGCCCTTCAAGTCTTGTCGTCGACGCCGTTCTTGCAGTGGTTACCTCCCTGGGCTCCATCACTGTCCTGAGCCGCTCGTCGACAACAATGCACTCCATGAGACAGGAGCACTCTCATTTGATGTCCTAGCACTCTGTTAGACAGGACCGCTCTGCCTCTCTGTCAACTGTGTCGTTTAGGCACTCTGCTACGTCACCCTTTCAGTCTCTGTCGACAAGACCATCGACAGAGCAGGGATATGTCATAAAAGAAAAGGGTTTCTCCCTTACCATGTTAGATTAACTGCCCCCTGCTGCACAGGTGGCATCTTACAGATGCCCATACATAGACAATAAGGGGTCAAGCTAGGCCCTTAACTGGTTCCTCAGCCTCACCCTATCTCCTCTATTCTACCCCTGAGCCTGCAGGCCACGGGCCCTCTATCTCAAGGGATCCTTGCATCGCAGCATCCCACCACCTCATCTGTAGATGTGACCACTGTGGTGCAAACTGTGTAACAGGTTATGTAGGGTTTACAACCCTCTCCACCCACTAAGGCGACTAGATTTGTGCCTTCTTCCTCCTCATCACCTCCGCCTAAGCGCTTTCACCCAGAGACTACATATGTACTCATACGGGACGCCTCCAAGTCACCCTCCTACCAGTCACTAGATGAGAAATCTCTGCATGAGGAGGATATAGAATATGAAGAGGACTTTGAGGATGACAATGGCTTATGCCCTCCATCGGCTAACTCCACTATATCTTCAGAAGAAGGGGACCAAGACTGTCTTACCCCGGTCTCCCTCCAGATGACCCGACATTTCTTGAAATCATGTCCCAGATACAAAAGGTCATGGGCTTCACGACAAAAGAGCTTGACAAACAAGGACAAAACCTTGCAGATTATTTGGCATTGGCGGAGAATCCAGCTATAATTGTTCCTCCTATTATTCAGTCCTATCAAGATGCAGTACTAGCTGCATGGCAAAAGCCTGCTGATATTCCCTCGGTGCCTCAAGGCAGATCACCTATACTAGGCTCCAATGGACCACACATATTTCGCAGCAGCACCACAGGTGGATTCAGTAGTAATGAACACTGCACATGAGAGGACTAGGAAACCAAAACATCTAAGCTCCCTATCCCCAGATAAAAAGTCCAGAAAACTGGACTATATGGGGAAAAAGTATACCAAGGAGCCACCCTGAATATTAGAGCCATTAACTATATGGGACATATGTTGGAAGTATCAGAAAACCCTCTGGGCTGCTACCACAGAGGTAGCTAATAAACTTCCTGACTTGTCAGCAAAGGAAAAACTACTAGCCACTTTTAACATGGGAGGTAGTCTTTCCAGGCACTTACTAAGGGCAGCATATGATGTGGCTGACACCTCGGCCAGATTTTCTGCCATCGGGGTAAGACTTAGACACCGTGCATGGCTAGGAGCGTCAGGCTTCACTCCAGATGTTCAACACAAAATACTGAACGCACCCTTCAATGGGGAACATTTGTTTGGCAGAGCCACAAAGACAATTCTCGACAACCTACAAGCCTCGTGCTGTACCCTAACGTCAGTCCACTGAATGTACCATACTCCCCAAAACACAGGACAATCAAAGTACTATTAACCGTACTAATTTCGTTGTACTGGATGACAACGCAGCTCAGGCAGGCAATCGTATAAAGGCAGACAGGGTCCACAAGCATCCAGTAGACCAACCTCTACAACCTCCTGTGTTGATTGCTCCACCCCTACCTCTACGGGTGGCACTAATTGACTCAGCTCCACACACCCTAGTTTCTCCTCTGCAGGTTTCAGAGACTGTTGGGGGTCGCTTTTCCCAATCATCAAGAGGCCTGGAAAGCCATTACTACGGACGAGTGGGTCTTGCAGATAATTCAATAGGGGCACAGCCAAGAACTTACAGAAGTCCCCTGAGACACCCACTGCAGCGAGTCACCTGTCAACTCGACTACATCCCCATACTGCTGGAAGAGTTGCATGCTCTAAAACGAAAAAGAGCGATACAACCAGTCCCACTAAATCAACAAGAAGGTTTTTATTCCCAATTCTTCCTCATCCCCAGATGAAGAGGGGATCTCCGTCTGGTATTAGATTTAAGACCTCTAAACAAATGCATACCATACAAGCTATTCCGTATGGTCACTCTTATGACCATACTTCCCCTCTTACATCAGAGAGGCTGGGTTATGTACCCTGGACATGAAGGATGCATACCTTCACATTCTCATTCACCCCGCCCATCGAAAGTACCTACATTTCAAACTGTTAGGACTACACTACCAGTTCAGAGCACTCCCATTTGGCCTTGTGTGAGCACCCAGAGTTTTCACCAAGTGCCTTGCAGTAGTGGCTGCAGTATTCAGGCATCAGGGACACATTGTCTTCCTATACTGTATCTCGACGATTGGCTCATAAAAGCCTCCACAAAGGGAGGGCTCACCCACTCCCTTCAGACCACCTTGCAACTCTTCTGCCAGTTAGGCATTATGGTCAACCTCTCAAAGTCTCAGTCAGATCCATCTCAGAGACTCCAGTGTATATAGGAGCGGTGTTGGACAACACAGCAGGAAAAGCCTACCTGCCAGAAGACAGAAATCAGACTATAACAAATCTGGCAAACCTGTACAGAATGGTACCAGCTGTCACAGCCAGGCAACTCCTCAAACTCCTAGGACACATAGCAGCTGCCATACCTACAGTCCCATTTGCTCATACATGAGGCCAATTCAGTGGATGTTCAGACAACAGTGGCACCAACGAATAGGGAACTTAGAGGACATTGTTATGATCACCCCCTCTCTGAGCATGGTATTAAACTGGTGGGCAAACCCAACCAACTTAAACAAAGGTGTGCCATTTTAAATGCCTGTCACAGTACAGACCCTAACAACAGATGCCTCAGCAACAGGTTGGGGTGCACATTTGGATCATAGATATAAAACACAAGGTGTTTGGGATGTATGCACATCAAGACTACATATCAGCATATTAGAGATAAGAGCTGTAAGACTCTCCCTACGCACATTCCAACTGTACCTCATACCTGGCCCACTCCTTGGTACAATACAACACTCTGGAAGTATACTACATCAACAAACAAGGAGGGTACCAAAACCTGCCCCCGTGTCTGGAAGTATCCAAAGTATGGCACACTGCCATCCAACAAAACCTGATACTAATAGCAGCATGTACCAGGGACACAGAACACCCTAGCAGACCACCTGAGCAGACAGACTCACAATCACGAATGGTCAGTCAACACATCGCTCTTACGGAGCATATTCAAGATGTGGCATACTCCAGAAGGGGATCTTTTCACCTCACCAGAGAACCACAAACTGCCACGTTACTGTTCCATTGTGCCAGACAGGGAGGGTCATTCTACAGATGCCCTGTCTCTGTCCTGGATGGGGAAATTCTTATACACCTTTTCCCCCCACTCCACTCCTTCAGAGAATCCTGCTAAAACTCCAAAAGAAGCCAGCAAAAATTGTCCTAATAGCACCTTTCTGGCCAAGACAGATATGGTTCCCATTACTACAGCAAATGGCAATCAGAGATCCCCTTCTCCTCCCAGTCACCCCGGACCTTCTGACTCAACAACAAGGTGCCATCCTTCACCCCGACTTCAGGTCACTGCATCTACGTGCCTGGCTCCTGAACACATGTTCAATTTGTATTACATACTGCAATACAAAAGCACAAAAACCGTTTCCAGGAACTGTGCAGGCAGAGATTCTACCAGAGCCCTCTCAACCTCAGCAGCCTGCTTCAGAGGAGTATCTATATCAGATATATGTAATGCGGCCAAATGGTCAACAGTTCATACCTTTACTAGGCATTGTAGCTCAGACATTGCCTTCAGGCGCAGGACTTTATTTGGCCGAGCAGTATTGCATGGGCTGCTATCATGATAGCCTCCCTTCCTTACAGCAACTGCTTGGGAATCATCCCAAAGGTGTAGTACCTTCTGCAAGAGATACCGTCGATGAAGATAATACAGTTTTGTACTTACCGTAGTGGTAGATCTTCGAGAGGATCTTTTGCAGCAGGTACGTCTCGCCCTCCTTCCCCCCCTTCTCGGAGAGAGCAATTTCTATCATAACAAAAGGGGCACCACTGGCCTCCTCAGTTCTTCCTCAGAGCCATGCTCAGCGAGCTGGTAGCTGGTGTGAAACTGAGGATACTGGGGCTGCCCACTTCCTTTTTACCTGCCAGGTGTGATGACATCACAGGTGGGCGGCCCTCACTAGGCATTGCTGGGAGAAAGTAACTGTCTGCAAGAGCACCCTCTGGAGGGCTCCCTAAGGTAGTAACTGCTGCAAGAGATCCTCTTGAAGAGCTACCATTACAGTAAATACGATACTGTACTTTTTTATCTTGTACTTTGGCGATCCATGCCCTTAACTACCTCGCCCACATGCTTCAGTATCAGAATGCGCTGTGGGGCAAGACCAGGGATGCTGTCCAGTCCCTGTCCAGTTCTGTCAAGCAGGAAGCCCTGGATGCACTCAAGTCTGCCTCTGATGTCGGTACCCACCTGCTCAGGGCAGCCTATGACGCTGTGGATGCATCGGCCCGGGCGGTGGCTACCAGCGTATGCTTGTGTCAGTAGTCTTGGCTCTGGGTGTCTGGGTTTGCCCTAGATGTCCAGTTGTCTATCATGAATGCTCTTTTCAGAGGCAATCTACTCTTAAGCAGTGATGCAGAGGATATCCTTTCTAAGCTCCAAGCCTCTGGGGAAGCCATTAGGTCTGTCCATTCCTTATACCACACGCAACCCAGATCAGGACAGAGAACCTCCTTTCATTGGGTCACCCCCAGGCAGTTCCGGACATCAGCCCAAGGCAAGCAGAGGGCAGTAGCTTCTACCTGCTGCCCCCAACCTCTCTGCCAGCAAAAGCTCCAGAGGGGGTCACGCAGCTGCGGGTGCCCCCTGCTCCAGCACCTTGCCAGACCCCCTCCCTCCAGTAACGCAGGAGGCAGTTGTAGGGAGTCGTTTCTCCCTTCATCTCAGCAAGTGGAAGGAAATCACTTCCGACAGTTGGGTTTTGCAGCTCATAGCTCACAGTCACTTGCTAGAACTTCTGGAGTGGCCTCCAGGCAATTCCCCACTTCAGTCCTTTTACCCTCCCAATCACATCCCTCTAATTTGGGAGATAATTCACGCTGTGCTCCAAAAAAGGGAACAGAGCCTGTACCCAAGTCCCAGCACGGACAGGGCTTCTAGTCTCACTTTTCCTAGTCCCCAAATGTATTGGGGACCTCAGACCCATCCTGGACCTCAGCGAGCTAAATCTGGTCATCCAGTACAAAAGTTCAGGATGATCACCCTTCAAGGTCTACTGCCCCTGTTACACTAGGGGGACGCGAGTTGCTTCCTAGACATGCGGGATGCATACCTGCACATCAAGGTGTGCACCTCTCACTGGTGTCTGCTCAGGTTCCATTTCCAGGGTACCCCCTTCCAGTTTAGGGCTCTACCATTTGGCTTATCCTCAGCCCTCCCCGGGTGTTCACCAAGTGCTTGGCAGTGGTGGCAGCTGCCCTCAGATGGCAGGGGTTCTGTGTGTTGTCTTGCTTGGATGACTGGCTGCTAGCAGTACCGTCCAGGGAGCGTCTGCTCCAAACCCTGGACTCTACCTGCTGCCTCTTCCAGGCATTGGGAGTCACCATCAATCTACCCAAATCTTTTCTGACCCTCTCCTAAAGGCTCCACTACATTGAGGTGGTTTTGGGTACAGCCAAGGGGATGGCCTTTCTTCCCCAGGACATAGCGGAGCCTTTTGATGGATCAAGCCCATCAACTTTACTCCAGCTGTCACGTCCCAGCCCGGGTCTTTCTATGTCTTCTGGGATTCATGGCCACAGCCATTGTTACGGTTCCCCTAACCAGGCTGCCTGTGAGGATCTCCCAGTGGACTCTGCGGGTCCAGTGGGACCAACGTGGATGACCTGGAACAGCCAGTCCTGCTCTCGGATCTGGTCAAGAAGGTGCTGTTGTGGTGGCAGGAGCCCAGCAGTCTCCTGAGGGGGGTTCCTTTTTATATTCCTGCTCCATAGCAAATCCTCACAATGGATACCTCGGGTGTAGGCTTTGGAGCTCATTTGGGTGCCCAACAGACCCAAGGGAACTCTGTGGAGGCTGGTCTCCACATAAACATCTTGGAGATGCGAGCAGTTCTGCATGCCCTTCAGGCCTTTCAGACACATTTCTCTCTGGGTCCACTGCTGATTCAGATGGACAACTCCAGCGTGGTCCATTATATCAACAAACAGGGAGAAACTCACGCTTACCCCCTGTGTCGGGAAGCGATGAGAGTCTGGCATTGGGCAATAGATTATTGCTTGGAACCTTAAGCCGTACATGTTCCTGCCATCCAGAGTGTTTAGTGGACAGCCTAAGTTGGTCCCCATCTTGAACTCACAAGTGGGAACTCGTGTCCTCAGTGGTGGAAGAGCTGTTTAGCTGTTAACTAGCCAATTGAATTAATTTTTGGGAGCGGCGGATGTTCTTTGTGAAGAGCAACATGGTTTTCAGTGGGGTAGGGGTACGTGTACAGCCCTGGTCAGGTTCACGAATGCCGTCTTAGAAGGATGTAATAATGGAATGTTTACTGAGGCGGTTTTCGTGGACCTGTCCAGGGCTTTTGATTTGATAAATCATTCTCTTCTTAGTCAAAGGCTTGCGGCTGCTGCATTGGCTGTTTCTGCAGTAGAACTCATTCTGATTATTTGCAGGGGTGTTCCCAGTTTGTTTCCATTGGTTCAATTAATGCATTAGTTTGTCATACTGTATGTGGAGTACCTCAGAGGTCTATTTTTGGTCCCTTGTTGTTTTCTTTGTTTATTAATCAAGTTCCTTCTATTTTTGATAAGTATAAATGTCTTTTGTATGCAGATGATTTGATGTTGTTTTGTCAGAGTAAGTCTTTGGAGTATATTAATCAGACTTTGGAAAACGAGTTTAAGAAATTATGTCATTTTCTTACCAACAATTTTATGCTTTTGAATATTCGAAAAACCAAGGCAGTGTTGTTTGGAAGTTCTGTAAAACTCTGCGAATGCCCTCGTATGATCATTCATGATATTCAGGGGAAATTAATTGACCAAGTGTGAGAATTTAAGTATCTGGGAGTTCTTTTAGACCCTTCGTTGACCTATCTTTCTCAGGTAAAATCAGTAAAAAAGAGAGTTAATTGTAGGATAGGCCAGTTATGTAAACTTAAATCTTATTTGTCTTATGATTCGTGTCTTAAGTTACATACTAACATACTAAAATGCCAGCAGAATAGGCCTAACGGTCTTTCAAGTCTTCTCGATCGGTCAGCCCCCACCCTGGGTGCTGACCTTGCTGCCCCCCTTGCCTTCTCTGGCTTCTCCCTTCCCAGTTCCGGATATTCTTGCTGCATTGGATTTTGCTTCCACAAACCCTTCCCTGTACCTGTCCCAGCTCCTCTTGAACCCTCCACCGCCTCTGCCTCCACCAGCCCCTAGGCAGTGCATTCCATGGCTCCACCACCCTCTCAGTGAAGTAGCACCTCCTCCTTTCTCCCTGAATCTTCCCCTCCAGCTTCCACCCATGCCTTCTAGTGGCCCTTCCTCCTTCCTTCAAGCACCCTGACTGTTCCTCCCCATTTACCCTCTTCATGTACCTGAAGACCTCTATCATGTCCCCGTCCCTTCTCTCTTCCAATGTGTACATATTTAGCTCTTTGAGCCTCCTCAAGGTCCTGTCCCCAAGCCCCAAATCATTTTGGTTGCTCCTCTGGACCCTCTCCAGGAGGTTAATGTCCTCTTTAAGTGTGGTCTCCAAAACTGCACGCAGTACTCAAGGTGTGGCCTCACCAAGCAGTTATACAGAGGAGTCTCACTCCTCCTTCTGAGGTGATCCCCTAGCGATGCATCCCAGCATCCTGTTGGCCTTGGCTGCTGCCCTCCTACAAGTCTCTGAGTTGTTCATCTTGACATCCACCACCACCCCCAGGTCCCTCTCAGCCATCAAGACTTGTAGCATTTGCCCCCCCAAGGTGTATACTTGGCCTGGGTTTCTGGCCCCCAGGTGGAGTACCTTGCATTTCCCTGCATTGAACCTCAGCTTCCACTTTCTAGACCATCTTTCCAGAGCTTCCAGGAACCCCTGTAGGGCCACCCTTCCCTCCTCCCCATCCACCACCGCCCCCAGTTTTGAGTCATCTGCGAAGAGACTCATCTAACTCCTGATTCCTGTCCTTATGTCAGAGACGTAGACGTTGAACAGGAGGGGCCCAAGGACTGATCCCTGTGGGACCCCACTAATGACCCTCCTTGGGGATGAGACTATCCCGCCAACTACGACCCTCTGGGTCCGGTCCTGGAGCCAATTGCCTATCCATCTGATCCCCCAACCCCATTTCTCCCAGCTTATCCAACAGGCCCACGTGAGGAACAGAGTCAAATGCCTTGCTGAAGTCTAGAAAGAGGACGTCCACTGGTCTACCCAGGTCCAAGGCACTCGTCACCCAGTCATAGAACTCCACAAGGCTTGTCTGACACGATTTCCCCGGGATGAATCCATGCTGTCTATCGTCCAGGCACCCTGACTTTTCCAGGTCCCCCACTAGCCTCTCCTTGACAATGCCCTCCATCACCTTGCCCACCACCGATGTCAGGCTGACAGGCCTGTAGTTCCCTGCCACCTCCCTTGATCCCCCCTTGTGAATAGGCACTATATGTGCCACCTTCCAGTCCTGGGGCACCCACCCTGTCCTCAGAGAGATGGTGAAAAGCTCTACCAGGGGTTTCGCCAGGACATCCGCAAGTTCCTTCAGCACTCTGGGATGTAATTTATCCGGCCCCCGTGCTTTCTCCGTCTTAAGGGAGCTGAGGACTTCCCTCACTCTGTGCTGTGATTTCCACTCCGGTCCTCTTCTCCCTGCTTAGCCCTCCCTCCTCCTGCCAGTGATGCCTCCCCTCTCCCCAGACCCGCCCGATCGGTAAGGGCCCCCAGTATCTCTGTCTCCTCCCATGTATGATGCAGCACCCCATTTTCCTTGGTGAAACTGAGGTGAAGTACTCATTTAGTACTTCAGCCTGCTTCCCCGGGTCTTGTGCCCATCTCTCCCATGATTTAATCCTGCTAATCTGCCCCATCACCCTTCGTTTTTCCCCCAATGTATCTAAAGACCCCCTTGTTCCCTCTCCTAATTTCCCTGGCCAGGTTCTGCTCCTTTCTTGCCTTAGCTGCAAATGGTATTTTGATGCCATATGTTGATTATGTTTCTTCTTTATATGTTAAATTGGGGACTAAGGAGAAGCAGATTTTGAGTGTGGTTTATAACAGTATGTGCAGATTTGTTTTGGATGTTCCTTATTTAACTCATTGTTTTTTGTATTCTTCATTGAAGTGGCTGTCGCCTCAGTTTAGATTTGAATTTGCTTTGGGAAAATTGTTTCATCATGCCATTTATTCAAATGGCTTGTCTCCACTATTTGATTTGGTTCAGGTTCGAGAATTTCAGGCAAATTTGAGAATGTCTCAGGGGGTTATATTGGTAGTACAAGGTGTTAACAATTATGGATTGAGAGCATTTGAGCATCAGGCCTCTTCACTATGGAATAAGCTGCCAGTTGCATTAAGGGTAATTAAGTCTTACTCAAGTTTTAATGTAAAGTTTAAAAATTATTTGTTAGCCCAGCCCAAGTGTTTATGTCATTTGTAAAATTTATAATTGTTGTCTTAATGTTGTTTGCTGTGTTTTGTGTTTGGGGTCGGTCCTGAAAAAGGGCTTTGAGCCAGAGTCCTAACCTGGTTAACAAATCAAAATGAATGAATGAAATGAACTGGTGGGGTTATCCAGAGTTGGACCTTTTTGCATCCCCACTCAATGCAAAACTGCCACTTTTCTGCTCGCTCGCTCCAGGGCCTGAGGTTTTCTGGCAAGACACGTTTTCCCTCCCTTCCTGATCCATCAGAGGGTTCTAATCAAGCTTCAGCTAGAAGGAGCCTCCATGATTCTGATTGTCCCCTTCTGGCCTCATCAGATCTGGTTCTCCTTGCTCCAGCAGCTGGCATTGGAGTCTCCCTACCCTCTGCACAGACTTGCTCTCCCAAGAACAGGGCACTCTCGTCCATCCGGATCTCAAGTCTCTTCCCTCTTCATGTGTGACTCCTGAAGATGTAGCCATTGTGAGGTTTGGGGTTCACCTAATATGGCAGATGTTTTAGTGGTATCTAGGAAGCCCTCCACTTGGGTCACCTATTCCATGAAATAGAAGCGCTTTGCCATGTGGTCTGCATCGCACCATCTGGATCCCTTCACCTGTCTGGTGAAATGTTAGAGTACGTGTTTCCCCTCTCTGACTCTGTTCTGAAGTATTCCTCGATTAAAGTTCACCTTTCAGTGATAGCTGCTTATCTTGTCCCCGTAGATGGCTGTTCCGTGGCCCAGCTAGATGTGTCTTGCACATTTTTGCGAGTCATCCTACACCTGAAGCCTCCAATCTGCAACCCTCTCCCATCTTGGGACTTAAATATTGTTTTGGAAAAACTAACCCTGCCTCCTTTTGAACTGGCCATAAGTTGCGAGCTACGCTGTCGTGTAAAGTGTTGGTTTTAGTCACTATTACTTTTGCTTGGAGGATTTCCAAGCTTCAGGCGCTCTTGTGTGAGCAGAATTATTTGGTTTTCCATGACGACAGGGTGTCCTTGCATACCAGTCCCAAGTTTCTCCAGAGGGTGGTGTCTGAGTTCACTTTGAATCAATCCATCCACTTACCTGTTTTTTTTTTTCCGTAGCACACCAATCCAGGGGAAGCATTGCGTCATACCTTGGATGAGCATAGAATTTTGCATTACTATACACACCGGACTAAGGACTGCAGGAAGTCTTCACAGTTGTTTGTTTCTTCTGCCCCTGACAAAGAGGGAGTACCAGTGTCTAAACAGTGTTTCTCCAGATGGCTGGCCAACTGCATTATTTTCTGTTATAGGAAGTATAGTAGGGAATTTTCAGGCATGGTACATAGTCATTCTACCAGAGGCATGGCCGCCTCCGTTGCTTGCTTCCACAGTGTCTCCACTGCAGAGATCTGCGTAGCATCCAGTTGGAGCATGGTCCATACTTTTACTGAGCACTGTAGTCTGGAGATCGCCTCTTGGCGCAGGGACAGTTGTGGACTAGCCGTTCTTCTGGGTCTCCTTTCTTAGGGCCTTCCTTCCAACCTCCCGAACTGTCTTACGTTTTTGTATAACTGCTTGGGACTCGTCCTACCAGTGTGGCCTGCTGCAAGAGATACCCTTGAAGTAAGATAGTACAGTTACATAAGAACTTGTAACAGTAGATCTTCGAGAGGATCTCTTGCAGCAGGCCATGCTTTCCCTTCCTCCTTCCACCCCCTTCTTTTATCTTTGTTGCTTTCCCTTGCTTTGGAGAGGAGCATTCTGTTTCCTTTTCTTTCTAACAGTTGCCTTGGCTTACTCCTCAGTTCTTCTAACAAGTTTGGCTTTTGGTCTCCAGCGGGAGAACTGAGGAGGGTATGGGGGCTGTGTCATCGAGGCACAGGTCAAGAAGCACAGGAAAACCAGGAGCAGTTATAAAATTCGCAACAGAAGTTTTATTATTAACAACTGTAAAATAAAAAATATAAAATTGTTCAGAATAACTATTTACAATGGCAGTACAGACATAGAAAACAGTCTTCTCCTGAGTTTCTCTTAATTTCCAATCTCAGTCTCTTTATCTCTCTCTTTTGCAAAACATTGCAGCTTTTTTATAAGTCTTTGTAGGAGGTCCTTAAAAAAAGACCATGCTTCTCACACAGTGTTCTTTTAAGTTTTCAATGTTCTTGTCAGTTTTAGCAGGTGCAGCAAAAAGAGCATTGTGACCCAGAACTGACCTCTTGTTTACATCTACTACAAAAGGCTTAACAATTGCACCTCAGGTTAACCCCTTGAGTTCCAAATAGCTTTGCAAGCATTTCAACAGTATAACTATATATGGTTTTAGCTTTGCAATCATTTCAACATTATAACTATGTACAGTTTTAAACAAAGAAATCCCAGTATTAGTTACATTCCCACAATTTTTTATACCAGCAGATATGCAAGGGGAAGAAAAGACAGAACAGCAGGTGAGAGAAAAGAGATAGCAAGAGGCAGAGAATTGCAAGACCATCAGGGTGATCAAGTCCTAGGTTTCACAAGAAAATTTAGTTGAGCAACCAGACAGAGAAGAGACAGAAAAGGAGAGAATAGAACAGATAGTTGCATTTAAACTCTTTCTGCATAACAACTGGGGCAGGGCCAGATTCAACCATGTCACGTACCCCCTCCTTAAGAGGGAACCTGTTTTACAAAAACAAGTTTTCAAAACTTTCTAGTAATTCTCATCTAACATAAGCATATAACCTTTACAGTTCTCTGCACATGCAGCATAGCAAACAGAGAAGTTTCAACTCGCATTTTTTCAACCTTCGGAATTCTCAATTCCAGATCTATATCTAGACAGTAAATCAGCACTGATATTCTCTTTCCCAGATTTGTGCATCACTTTAAATTTAAATGGCTGTAGTGCCAGGTACCACCGTGTGATTCTAGAATTATTCTTCATTTGGTTAAGGCCAACAGAGAGGATTGTGATCTGTTTCAAGTACAAAATCAGCTCCTAGTAAGTAAAACTTAAGGGACTTCATGGCCCCCTTTGCTGCAAGGCATTCCTTTTTAATGGTGGAGTACCTTTTCTCTCTATTGTGCAGCTTCCTACTTTTGTTCAGAATAGGATGTTCTTTCCCATCGATATGCTGACTCAAGACTGCTCCTAGGCTTACCTCTGATGCATCAGTCTGTAACAAAAATTATTTCTCAAAGTCTGGGCTTCATAAAACAGGAGCTGAACACAATGCAGCCTTAATGGCCCGCAAAGCTTCACCACACTCTGGGGACCATTTCACATTATTCCTGTACCGTCTTTTTGTGAGTTCAGTGAGGGGAGTAGCTAACTCTGCAAAGTTGGGAACAAATCTCTGATAATAACCAGCCAGACCAAAAAATGACCTGACTTTCTTGGATTTGGGGACAGGGCTGTTACCTACAGCTTCTGTCTTGGAAACCTCTGGCTTAACTTCTCCATTTCTCAAAACATAGCCCAAATATCTGGTTTCCTGTGCAGCGGCCACTTGGTGCATGGTCCATACTTTTACCAAGCCCTATAGTCTGCACTGTAGTCACACTTGGTAGGTTACTTGTCAGACCTGCCTTTTTGATTGATTGAATAACTGCTTGTAGGTATTCCAGGTGGCTTTTCCATTCTGGACTGTACACCACAACATCATCCAGGTGTGCAGCACTATAACCAGTGTGAGGGGATAAAATTACAATCCATGTACTGCTGGAACGTAGCGGGAGCACCTTGTAAACCAAACAGCATGGTGGTGAAATGATAGAATTCTATAGGAGTGGCAAATGCAGTTTTTGTCTCTGGATTCTTTAGCTAGTGGGATTTGCCAGTAACCCTTGGTGAGATCGAGATTATTGATTCATTTAGCACTTTCCAGTCTGTCCACCAAATCATTGATCCTAGGCATAGGATAACTGTCAAATTCTGACACGTGATTATGTTTCCTAAAATCAAGGCAGATTCTTACACACCCTTCTTGTTTGTTTACAATCACCATTGGTGATGACCAATCCCTTCTCGACTCTTCTATGATACCAAATTCTTTCATTTTTTTATATTTCCTTAACCACGTCAGCTCTTAACTGCTCTGGTGATCTGTATGTCTTTTGTCTAAAAGGGCAAGCATTCCTTGTCACTATTACGTGCTTGACCCCTTTTGCTCAGCCTGGTACTGTGGTAAAAGTACTGTTAAATGTCGTTGGCATGTTACAAATTTCTGCGGTTTGTTTGGAGGTTAAGGAAACATTCACCTTTACAGCATCAGCATTTACAGTTTGTTCCATTCTATCATAAGCTACATCAATATCTTCTTTATCAGTTTCTGGTAAAACTAGCAAAGCAGATTTAGGCATTTTTTCAACCCATTTCTTGAGGAGGTTAGCATGGTATATCTTAGTAGGATTTTTCCTATTAGGGGTCTCAGTCTCATAGTTAACTGTGCCAGTACATTTAAGCACTTTATAAGGCCCTTGCCACTTCATTAACAGTTTATTCTCTGTAGTGGGTTACAGTAGCAAGACCTTTTCACCTGAAAAAAACTGTTTTACCCCATGGTCATAATACACCTTCTGCTGGTTTTGGGCCGCTTCCTGATTACTATGGACGATTTCAATATATTTTGCCAGCTTCTTTCTCAAGGCACACATATAAGATGTTATAGAGTGCTTTTTATTTATTTATGTCTTTGTTTACCGGGTAAGTGCACTGATCCAGAGGACTGTTTTCAGTCATGACCCGGGCCACAGGGTGGCAAGCAACACAGAGAAACACAGCAGCACCTACAGGGAAATTCAATTTATACTGTAAATTCACACCTCAGGCACGAGGTGGTGTGGAAAAAAAGGAAAACAAATAATGTAATAGTACAAAGGAGGCAGGGGAAGGCAATGGCCAGACACACACAGTGTGAAAAGTGAGCCATGCATAGCAATAGAAATAACATGAGATAAAGGAGCCATGTTACATGGTGCAGGAGAACATATGTAGCATTATAAATATGACATGAGACCAGTTTAGTACAGTCATCAGTAAAGTTGTGCGGGTTAATATAGTCAGATTCTCACATCAGTTTCAGGGATTAGAGGTAACGAGGGAAGGAGGGTTATAGACAACTACAGAGACGAGGGAGGAGATAATAGGAGGGCAGGGGAAGTGGAATGGAGACATGGGAATTAGGGTGCCTTAGAGTTGCTTACTGGGAACAGTGACAGTCAGCAGCTGCTAGGAGGCAGGTTTTCATGGCCTGTTTGATGGCAAGGTGCGTGGGGGATGCACGGACGAACTGTGAGAGCTTGTTCCATAGGGAGGGTGCAGAGACGGAGAAAGCTCTACTTCCCATTGCCGTGGAGACGTGGGGTGCCTCCAACGGGGGGACTGAGGATGCCCTAGGAGCCACTCTGTCTGTCAAGAGGAGAGAGTAAGGGGATGGGTGTCGGTATCTTAGTGCATTGTCCACTAGGCAGCCCATCGCATAGTCAAAGCGACCTTGCACAGGGAGCCAGCCCAGAGACTGGTAAAGAGTGCAGTGATGGGTCCGGTGGGGAGCTTGAAGGATGAAATGACAGATAGAGTTATAGGTAGTATTTAGTCTTGATTTCAAGGTGGGGGATATGAGGGAGTAGACGGGGGAGCAGTAGTCAGGTATAGGCAGTATGTTGCCCTGGGCGATGGCAAACCGTGCTTCAACCAATAGAAGGTATTTGAGTCTTTAGGCAGCGGCAAGTTTTTGGTGAATTCTCTGCACAGTGTTGTTAACATGCTCAGTGAAAGAGAGGGAGGGGTCAAGAGTGACACCTAGGTATTTAAAAGATGGGACGTTTTCAAGAGGGGGGCCTACTGGGGTGTGTACAAGGTGGGAGGAGTCTGATTTGGCAGCTTTGGCGAGGAAAGGTTTGCAACCAAAAAGCATGGACTTAGTCTTCTTTTCATTGACTAGCAGCCTGTTGACGAGGAACGATTTATGAGCAGAGCCATAGTTGTGTGTGAGGATGGAGGAGGTGGGCTCAATGGATTTATTACTGTGGTAGAGAACCAGATCGTCTACATAACGGAGCGCTTGACAGCTGAGGCTATCCCTCGGGAGTGCATTAATGAAAACGGAGAAGAGCAGTGGTCCGAGTATGGAACCTTGGTAGACTCCCGTGCGTACAGGGAGGGCAGCAGAGGAGGCATTGTTGATGACAGACTGAGACCGATTGGATGGATAGCTGCAGAACCAGGCTGCAGTTCCTCTGGAGCAGCCAAAGAGAGACAGGGTTGAGTGGAGGAGGAGGTGGTGGTCAACAAGGTCAAAAGACTTTGATAGGTCTATGAAGACTGCCCCTGTGGCTTTGCCTTGGTCCATATTTCTCAGCACATGATCAGAGAAAAGGGCCAAAGCAGAGGAGGTACTGTGATGCTTGCGGAAACCATGCTGGAGAGGACATAAGAGGTTATACTTTTCAGGATGCTCTGAGAACTGGAGGTGCACAACTTTTTCAAGCAGTTTGCTCAGGTGAGGGAGTAGGGAGATGGACCTGTAATTATCAGGGGATTGGGGGTTGACGCTTTTGAAGATGGGTACGACATTTGCTTTTTTCCAAGAGTCGGGAACCATAGAAGATGTAAGGACGAGGTTGAAGAGGAAGGTGAGGGGGTTTAATCAATGCAGGACAGATGAGTTTAAGAAATGTGGGGTATAGTCCATCACTGCCAGGGCTGCCTTTGGCAGGGAGAGACTTCAGGAGCTTAATAGTGTCTATATGCTCAATGACTTTGAAGTGGAAAGATGGGGGCAGGGTGGTAGCTGAGGAGGAGGGGGAGTGGGAGGTGGGTGGTTCAGGGCTGAGGACGCCTGTGGTGGGAGCTTGCTCAGATAGGGGGATAAATCCGTGAACTTCGTAGTGAAGATATTTGCAGTCTCAATAGGGTTTGAAATGGGACCAGAGGGGGTTGTAAGCTGCGTTAATTGTCTACTGGACTTGGGGTAAAGGATAGACCCAATAGAGGCCCAGAAATTGCGTGGGTTGCCAAGGTTGTCTTGCTTCTGATGGGGGTTATCTTCCCATGTTTCTTTTATTACATCTAGTGGCCCTCTAGGTTGTCTACCATACAGCATTTCAAATGGTGAAAAACTTGTTGATGCCTGTGGCACTTCTTTGTAAGCAAAAAGCAGGTATGGTAAGGTTTGGTCCCGGTCTTTCCCTTCCCCTTTTACAAGCCTTTTTAACATGCATTTTAGGGTTTGATTAAAATGCTCAACAAGACTGCCTGTCTGAGGGTGATAGGGGGAGGTTCTTATGGCAGTGATACCTAGTAGTCTGTACAGCTCCTTCAGTAATGCAGCACCAAAATTACTACTCTGATCAGTAATAATCTCTTTTGAGATGCCCACCCTGCTGAAAGTTTTGGCAAGCTCTGTTGCAACTTTTGGGACTGTGACAGTACGCATAGGAACAGCCTCTGGATATCGAGTAGCATAGGTACATACTACCAAAATGAATCTATTTCCCTTTTTACTTTTGTCAAAGGGGCCTACCACATCCATTGCAGTTCTCTCAAAAGGCACTTCTGTCAAGTGTATGGGCACCATGTCTTTTCTTTAGTCACTGGGGCTACTTTCTGACACACGGCACAGGAACTGCAGTAGGTAGCAACATCTTCATGAATTACAGGTGAGTAAAATCTGTACAGCAGTCTGGCAAGGGTGCGATCCCTCCCCGAATGACCAGCCATAGGACTATTGTGCTAGCTGTAACAACTCGGATCTATACTTTTATGGTATGACCAATTGATCTTCCCTTGTCAGTCTTCACTATTCGTTACTGCTTGAGTTAGTGCCAGAGGCGTGCATCCACTACGGGAGATTTTTTTCTTTCTTTCTGGTGGCGGCTCAAGCCACCCGAGCGACTAAGCTCGTCATGTCGCGGTGGCCGTGAGGTGCCGCAGACCCTCCTCCATCTCAGTTCTGTTTCTCCCGCTGTCGAGGCTGCACCTGCTCTGCGGATAGTTACAGTTAGGCCTTCTGTGTCACACAATCCAGACTCCTCCTCCTACTTTTCTCGACGCCGTCACGGTAAGACCGTTCTTTTTTATAACCTTCTTCAACGGTGCCGAGAGCTTTTGCTGTTTTAGTCTAAATTTTTTCGCATCATGTCAGGTTCGGGGGCAAAACATAAGTCAAAGGTAGGCCATGCCCCTATGCGTTGGTGCTCCTGTGGCCGACATTTTTCCGTCACGGACCGGCATGATGTTTGTCTTCGTTGCCTAGGACCCAACCATGATATGGATGCGTGCGGCGCTTGTTTCTCGATGGACCGTCGCATCCTAGAAGTCCAGCGTTTTTGGTGCCCGGCAAGGCCTCGCCGACTGGGACGGTGCCGCTCCAGGGATTCCTAGGCAAGGTCTCTAGGCCCTTCCTCCGGGTCCCCTCTCAGGCCTATACGGTCAGTAGAGGAGGAGACTTCCTCATCTTCTCTTGCTGAAGAGGAAGCTTCTTTTGCGGTGTCGGAGGAACGCCGAGGTCCCTCCCGGGGCTGTGGCGGGGACACCACCTCGGCAGTCACCTCCTCGGAGGTGCAGGCTCCACCAGTGTCGAGGCCCATGTTTGCTGGGCCCGGCATCAGTGGACCCTTGACACCGCCTTCCGGTGCCAGTTCGGATCCCGGCGCTGTTGGTGGTGCCTTGTTGACTCTCGGTTTCCGCCCGCGGCGCCATGGGCCAGATTGGCTCTTCTGACGGTGCCGAGTTGGGTCCACAAGCGTCGGGGGCGGTGCACCTTGGGTTTTGGCCGGGCGCTGCCAGAGTGGCCAGCTCTAGTGCTGGGGGGTCTCAGCTGTCCGGGCACCACCTCCGACGAGGCTCAGGCGCCAAGCTTCACCAGAGACCCCTGGGTTGCTAGTATTGTGGTCCAGCTGATCTCTTCCTCCTGGAGGATGATGACTCAGATGTGGACCCGTCCTGGCACCCTGACTCTTCGGAGTCAGGGTCTCCGGTGGTACGAGGTGCTAGGTGGCTCAGTGCGCCTATTCCTCTGTCCCTGCTGCCGTCCTCCCCTGAGGCCCCCCAGGCTGGGGGTGGTCTGGGGTCCCTGGGGGGCGATGGAGCGGGGGTGGAGGGAGGGGCTCTCCCTCCTGAGGGGGTCGTGGCAGCTACTGACCCTGGTGCTGCTGCACCTCCTCGGGGTGGGGGTCACTGGGGTCGAGGAGGGGCGTTCTCGGAGTCTGAGGGGTCGAGGGACAGGGTTCAGGCATCTCGGTCTCTACCTACCACCTCTCGGGGTGCGGGTTGGAGTCATAACGCTGGGCCCCGTCTTTCCCTCTTGGACCCCAGGGACCCCTCTGGTGGTGTTGCTGTGGGCTGCCCTTCTGGATCCATGCAGTCCCAGGTTTGTCACGGGAGGATCCCCTTCTAGGCTCTTCCAGGCTTCGCATCCCCCGGGTTCCGTTTTGTGACCTGGTCTGTTGTCCGGGATCCCGCCAGCTCGGGCTCCGTTCCCTGGATTCCAGAGCCCCAGCAGAGGACAGTTGCCTCGCCGTAGGTGCCCTTCTCCCATTCCTCTGCAGCCACCTCCCGCTCTCCCAGGCCATGTTGGTCCCACGGGCCCGTTATCCTGGGAGACGTTCAGAGGTTCTGTGGCGGCCTTGCCCTGATATGTTAGGTACATGAATGAACAGGTTTTTCGCCTATCCCCACCGCCGCAGGAGTCCTGGACACTCAAGCTCTCCATCATCCTCGTCTCCCTCCTCTGAGGGAGAGGAACCCACTGTTCATCTCTCCTCCGATGCTGATTTTACTGAATATCAGCGATTCCTTTCGAGGATGATGAGGGATCTTCAGATTTCCTATGTTAGGGGAGACAATACTGAATGGGAGACGCGTGAATTCCTTGGCGAATTCAGTGCCCAGCATTTGGTGATACTATTCTGGCCTATTCCCTTCCAGGAGGCGTCTATCCGTTCCTGGCAGTCGCCAGCCGCCCTTTCTCCAGCCCCAGCAGACTGCCAAAGTAGGTATTGTGACCCATCGGAATCCCTAGGTACTCTCCCCAACCCACCCTCGGGATTGGCATACCTAGAGACTTCCTCTGGGCACCGCTGCCTGGCGTACGACCGTCCACCGGACTCAGATTCTCTACAGTTTGACAGGTGGGGCCAAAGAGTGTTTTCTTCCTCTCGTGCGATGTCTTGCATTGCATCTCATCAGGCCCACCATGCTGCCTACCGTAGGCATTTGTGGTCAGTGCTTTCCCAAATCTTAGCATCAATGCCTGATACGGAACAAACCAGACAAGTTATTGCCCTCTCTGCTATAGGCCTGGAGCTGGCAAGACACCAAGCAAGGGCGTCTTATGGCACCAGTGAGGTGGCTTTCAGGCTTGCAGGGACAGCGATCTGTATTAGACGGATGGCATGGCTTCGTCTATTAAGGTTGTCACCCCTGGCCCGGCGTAGGGTGATTCGCTCCACTTTCCGGGGGACCTGTGTCTGTTCCTCCAGAGCTAGGAGACTTCTGCAGGGGCTTCCTCTGTCTCCCCATCCTCGGGGGACAACTTCTAGCTCTTCTCCCCCATAGGCTTCTCTCTTGATTAGCCCAGGGTCTTCCCCTTCTGTTTCTCACCAACAGGAGGCTGGTGGTCTAGCTTCCTCAGGGTTTCTTTCCCTCCTCTTGGGGGGGGAGCTTGGTACTCACCTAAGCAGTAATGAATGGTGAAGATTGACAAGGGAAGATATGAAAATTACCTACCTACCGTAATTCTTGATCTTCTCTTGCATCTTCACCATTCATTACTGATACCCGCCCACCTTCCCCTAGTGGCCTCACTGTGCGCCTTCCCTCCTGTCCTCGCTCCTCTCCTTCCTTTGGCCTTTACAACAAAAAAAAATCTTTCTGTTTTCCGTTCTTCTTGAATGGATCTTTTTTCCTCAAGGTAAAGAGGAACAAGTAGGGTCTTTTTCACCTATTCTGAGGGAACTCTTTCTGACTGTCCCTAGTGTGTGACCTCTGGGCACCTTAACCGCATTGCTCAGTTCACGGCTTAAGAGACTGTTCCTTTGGCTCGGCCTCAAAAATTTAGATTCCCCCTGGCAGGTGTTATTATTTTCAGCTCTTTCTGGCTGGTGCTTCTGACACTTCTTAGCCTTGAGCGGTTGTTCTTGCCTTGCCTTCAGGGAGTCTGATTGAGTTCCCACTCTATCCTTTCATACAGAACTGCCTTCTGTAGTGCTTAACCCCTTCCCATACACTTCTGTGTTAGCACTTAACAGGGTGCTAAGGGTCTTAATCCTCTTCCTAGTTGGGCGCTCTCTTTCCGGAACAGATTTTGTGCCCAGGCAGTCTGTGAGCTCTCGGCTACAGTGTAGGGGGTTGGCATGTTGGGAGGTTAGAGAATCTGCCCTTTGTGTGCAATCTGTGCAGGCGGTTCAGTTGAATCTTCTCTCAGTCCTATCAGGAGGGATTCTTGCTCCCTTGTTTTTGGTTCCGAGCTTATAAGCCTCTCAACCAGTGCGTCTATGGGCAGTGTTCTCCCCTCTCAGGATACCTTGTTTTCTTCCCGTTCTTCTTCTTCTTCCTTTTTTCTTTCTCTCTATCTGTTCCTCCCTTAGAGCTGCCTCAGAAGGGAGGCCCTGCGGTCCTTTAGGGTAGGAATTCTTTCTCCTCTGTCCGTTCTCTACCAGCTTATTCCTTTTTCAGTTTATATCTTTTCCTTTTTCTGTCCCTCAGCTCTCTTGCCTCGCTCTCCTTTTTCCTTACCTTTTGTTTTCGCCTCTCCGGCTACTAGAACTGAGATGGAGGAGGAGTCTGCGGCACCCATGGCCGCCGTCAGGACTCAGTGCCGCCTCGGGGCTGCGCTGCTTGGAGCCGATCCAAAAAAAATTCTCCCGTAGAGGATGCGCGCCTCCGGCACTAACCCAAGCAGTAATGAATGGTGAAGATAGAAGAGAAGATCAAGAATTACGGTAGGTACATAATTTTCATTTCTATCTGGTCCTGTGTCTGAGGTTTAACCCAAACTCTGTACAGTAGCCCATTACATTTTTTAAACATAGGTTCACCCTGTTTTGGTTTCAGCCCTAGCTGCTTAAAATAACCCTGGAAAGAAACATAATTTGCTTGTTCTGAAAGAAAATCAGAATCAGTGATCAGTTTAGTTTCAGCATTTTCTTATGTTAACCCCTTATGTCCATCAGTCTTTTGTTGCAACTTTCTTAAGGTGGTGTCTTTCTTTCCTAGACTTACGGATCTTAGACCTGTGCTTAAACAAGTCCAAATCAAATTCTGCAAAAGGAAAAAAGTCCCCACCATCTGAGATTTTCTTTGCCTGAGCTTTTGTCACCACAGTTGCTTAAACATCAGGATTTACTCCCTCTTTGATTAATTCAGTAAATCCTGGAAAATCATTTCCAATAATCACAGGTACAGGTAACTTGGGTACTACTCCTTGTTTCATTTAGTGCGACACCCCATTAATAGAGTCACTTGGGTGGTGGGATAGTATTGAGTGCCCCCGTGGATGGAGATGACACCAGTATCTGGTCCTATTGGACATTGTTTTCCTAGCACTTAAATATGTAATAGGGTCTGTCTGCTTCCAGAATCTACAAGTCCCTTCACATTCGTATCTCCTACCTTCACATCTGTTTAGTACTTGCCCCAGTTTGCTAGAGACAAATCTGCTCCAGTGTCACTCTTCTTACTACGGCAATTTCTTGCCATATGACCTGGCTCATTACAGTTATAGCAAATAGTCTTTGGGCGCAGATTTGTTACCCCAACCAGACTTCTTATCCGACTTGGAGTTTAAATGGGGGAAGAAGAATGTCTTACTGGTGCTTAGCTGTTACCTCACTGCTGTGGCATCTGTCTGGCCATTTGGTAGTCTTCGACCAGAGAAACAGCCTTTTTGCCACTTTCTGGTCAGTGTTCTTTTACCCAAAGCTACACATCTGAAGGCAAGGATGTTGATGAATTGCTCTATTGCAAACGTGTCGATGATCTGTGAGACTGTTTTGCCATCTGGTTGGAGCCATTTTATCACGAGTTCTCTGAGTCAGGTGAAGGCTTCTCGAGGATTGTTGACTGAATTGTACTTCAGGGACCAAAATCTCTACCTGTAGGTCTCTCCTGAGGTGTCATACCTTTTCAGGATTTCACTTTTCACCAGGTCATAGTTTTCTGACTCTGCAGTGTCCATATTGCTGTAGGCAAGGTGGGCTTTCCCTGTCAGGTAAAGTTTATTGCCCATTGCTGCTTTGGTCACTGGCAGGCTGTGGCAGCCCTTTCAAAAGTTGTCATTTATGCTTCGATATCATCAGAGGGACACAACTTTGTAAGTTTAATGTATTTCAAGTTGCCTGTGTCCTGTTGCTCATCTGGAACTGTGCTGGATACTCTGCCTTTGATAGCCTGCAAGGCATCCAGCCACCACTGCTCCTGTCGCTGCATCTCTTCTCTCCTTTGCTGCTCCTGTCACTGCATCTCTTCTCTCCACTGCTGCTCGTGTCGCTGCATCTCTTCTTTCCTCTGCTGCTCAAGTTGTTGCATTTCTTCCTTTCTCTCTGTTTCTCCATCTCTTTTTGTTGAATAGCATTTATTTGCTGCTGAAACTTACATCCATTAGCAACAAATTGATTTCTTGCCTTTTTTAAGGCTTTAAACACAATTTTGGGCACTCTGTCAGCGAGGCAAACCGGAAGTTGAGCGGATAGCACTTCCGGTTTTGCACACTTAAAAACACTCGCATAGCGAGCGGGGCGAGCGTGCGCGGGGCCGTGCGTGGAGACGCGTGCAGAGACTCGCGCGTCTAGCGCGTGTATACTGTGTCTCTTGTGGAAACTGGGGAAAGGGGCACTAGTACAGACTCAGGGGGTAAGTAATATTAAAAGTGAAGAAACACTTTGATTAAGCTGTGTTATTCCTGCTCATTGCAACAAAGTAAGGTTATTTCATAAGTCAAAGTGATCGTGTGACCTTTGAACTTTTAGTACTGGATTACAATGGCAGCACCTGACAACTGCTGCCAAAATTGTGGCATGTATAGTATAGGAGACCAAGAATGGGGTTACACCTGTGACAACTGTGTTTTAATAGCTA
Source organism: Neoceratodus forsteri (assembly GCA_016271365.2). Taxonomy (NCBI): domain Eukaryota; kingdom Metazoa; phylum Chordata; order Ceratodontiformes; family Ceratodontidae; genus Neoceratodus; species Neoceratodus forsteri. The sequence goes on from CM028129.1 coordinate 507,334,435, forward strand.
CACTTCACGATGAAATATTAAATCTACGAACTAGAATGGCAGTAAAAAACTGATATAAACCATTTAGAAGACTACAGTGACTCCATGGTAACAAAATTTGAGACTAGTATACTAAAGGCAGATTCTGAAACCAAACACAGTACTACTCAAGTGCAGACAAATTGTTCACATCCAACTGGAATAGATGATTCATGGGCACTAGTACCATCAAACAATAAAAAAAACAAACAGAAGAGGTGGTCAGGTCTACTCCAGTACTCCACAGTTGCTGCTGAGTAATAGATTTGACTCATTACAGCAAACAGATGATTCCGCTTCACATATTACAGAGCAAATTATCCCTAGCCCATTAGTATCACCTTCCACAGCAAACTGAATCACCAACACACCCTACAATCAGGCCCAGAAAACAAATCTTATCGCAACCTAGATTAACTCAGGTAAACAATATAATAATCCCTACAACTTCTCACGGTCCTAAACCAGTTTTTGTCTTAGGAGACTCAATCATAAAGCACACTGATAGACTAATATGTAATCCTGATAAAGTTAACCGTACGTGTTCCAGTTTCAGAGGGGCAAAAGTCTCAGACATTACGTCCATGGCCAAATCCATACTAAATAACCAACCCCCCAAAACACTAGTAGTGGTCCATGCAGGGACAAATGACATTTACAGTAATACACTAACAGAACTAAAAAAGGACTTTGTAGCTTTAAATAATGTATTAGTTGAAAAGGGATGTGACGTATGTTTTTCTGAAATCCTTCCAGTACCCAGAGCGACTTTAGGCATCACAAATAAGATCAAAGCCCTAAACGAGTAGCTCAGGAAGTGGTGCCTTAAACAAAACATCACATGTGCAACACACTGGGTAGACTTTTTCAACAGACCCTTCCTCTATTGTTGGGATGGTTTACACCTAAGTAGAAGAGGGAGTACAATTCTTGGGAAAAAATTCTCAACATTCATTCATAATGCTTTAAACTAAACACCTTGGGGGAGAATGGACTTATTTCCACGTGTCTTACAAACATAAATAACAACGATACATTATGTAATATTCTCTCATTAAACGCAAGATCCTTAAATAGCATTAAACTGGCTGAACTAGAGACTAAAATCATTAACCATAACATTGACATCATTTCAATTACAGAAACATGGTGGGATACCGATTCTGTTTGGACAAAACAAATATCTGGGTTTAAGCTTTATCATAAAGATAGAACACACAAAAAAGGTGGTGGAGTATGAATGTACATTAGGGATCATATTCCCTCTTTTGAAAATACCATTTCAACTAACACAGAAAGTCTTTGGGTTACAATTCAGTTTAAAGGACAACCACAACTACTATTAGGGACATGCTACAGACCACCGAATGAAAATCTTGACTATACCAATTTACTTGTGGCTGAAATAAAAAACATCGCAAAAAAAAAAATAATGTCATAATAATGGGTGATTTTAACATGCCAAACATTAATTGGGACAACTTAAACGGTAAAACTGATACTGAAAAAACCTTCCTCACTGGGATGATCGATATGGGTTTAGACCAACTTATTTCAGAGTCCACCAGAGGAAACAACATCTTGGATCTACTTCTTACCTCAACTGATATACATATTTCTAACTTATCTCTGCTAGACCCTCTTGGGAACAGCGATCATAAATCCATACTTTTCAGTATACCCCAAAATCAACAATATGTAAGAAATACTATATCACTTAAACAGTACGATAGAGCAGACTTCAAACTAATTAACATACTAACATACTAAAATGCCAGCAGAATAGGCCTAACGGTCTTTCGAGTCTGCTCGATTGGTCAGCCCCCACCCTGGGTGCTGACCTTGCTTCCCCCCTCGCCTTCTCTGGCTTCTCTCTTCCCAGTTCCGGATATTCTTGCTGCATTGGATTTTGCTTCCAGAACCCTTCCCCTGTACCTGCCCCAGTCCCTCTTGAACCCCTCCACCGTCTCTGCCTCCACCAGCCCCCTAGGCAGTGCATTCCATGGCTCCACCACCTCTCAGTGAAGTAGCACCTCCTCCTTTCTCCCTGAATCTTCCCTCCAGCTTCCACCCATGCCCTCTAGTGGCCCCTCCTCCTTCCTTCAAGCACCCTGACTGTTCCTCCCTATTTACCCTCTTCATGTACTTAAAGACTCTATCATGTCCCCCGTCCCTTCTCTCTTCCAATGTGTACATATTTAGCTCTTGAGCCTCTCCTCATAGGTCCTATCCCCAAGCCCCAAATCATTTTGGTTGCCCTCCTCTGACCCTCTCCAGGAGTTTAATGTCCCTCTTTAAGTGTGGCCTCCAAACTGCACGCAGTACTCAAGGTGTGGCCTCACCAAGCAGTTATACAGAGGGAGCATCACTTCCTCCTTCTGGAGGTGATCCTCAGCGATGCATCCCAGCATCCTGTCGGCCTTGGCTGCTGCCCTCCCACAAGTCTCTGAGTTGTTCATTTTGACATCCACCGCCACCCCAGGTCCCTCTCAGCCATCGAGACTTGTAGCATTCCCCCGGTGTACACTTGGCCCGGGTTTCTGCCCCAGGTGAGTACCTTGCATTTCCTGCATTGAACCTCAGCTTCCACTTTCAAGACCATCTTTCCAGAGCCTCCAGGTCCCCTGTAGGGCCACCCTCCCTCCTCCCCATCCACCACCGCCCCAGTTTTGAGTCATCTGCAAAGAGACTCATCTCACTCCTGATTCCTGTCCTTATGTCAGAGACGAGACGCTGGAACAGGAGGACCAAGGACTGATCCCTGTGGGACCCCACTAATGACCCTCTTTGGGGATGAGACTATCCGCTCAACCACGACCCTCTGGGTCCGGGTCATGGAGCCAATTGCCTATCCATCGATCATCTGGTTCCCCACCCCATTTCTCCCAGCTTATCCAACAGGCCCATGTGAGGAAACAGAGTCAAATGCCTTGCTGAAGTCTAGAAAGAGGACGCCCACTGGTCTACCAAGGTCCAAGGCACTCGCCACCCAGTCATAGAACTCCACAAGGTTTGTCTGACACGATTTCCCGAGACGAATCCATGCTGCTCATCGCCAGGCACCCTGACTTTTCCAGGTCCCCCTAGCCTCTTCTTGACAATGCCCTCCATCACCTTGCCCACCACCGATGTCAGGCTGACAGGCCTGTAGTTCTCTCCACCTCCTTGATCCCTCCTTGTGGATAGGCATTATATGCGCCACCTTCCAGTCCTGGGGCACCCACCTTTCCTCAGAGATGGTGAAAAGCTCCGCTTAGGGTTTCGCCAGGAGATCCGCAAGTTCCTTCAGCACTCTGGGATGTAATTTATCCGGCCCTGGTGCTTTCTCCGTCTTAAGGGAGCTGAGGGCTTCCCTCACTCTCTGCTGTGATTTCCACTTCCACTACCTCTTCTCCCTGCTTAGCCCTCCCCCCTCCTGCCAGTGATGCCTGCCCCTCTCCCCAGACCCGCCGATCGGTAAGGGTCCCCCCCTCCTCAGTATCTGTCTCCTCCCATGTATGATGCAGCACCCCCATTTTCCTTGGTGGAAACTGAGGTGAAGTACTCATTTAGTACCTCAGCCTGCTCCCCCGGGTCTTGTGCCCATCTGTCCCCTGATTTAATCCTGCTAATCTGCCCCTTCACCCTTCGTTTTTCCCCAGTGTATCTGAAGAACCCCTTGTTCCCTCTCCTGATTTCTCTGGCCAGGTTCTGCTCCTTCCTTGCCTTAGCCGCCTCACCACCCTAGTGGCCCTTCTAGCAATCAGCTCCATACTCCCCCATCCCTTTCACTCTTGAACACTTGAATTGCCTATAAGGCTGCCTTCTTTCCCTGCACCACCTCCTGGACCTCCCTGGTTCACCAGCAGGGTTTCCGGACCCTACCGCATTTTCGTCTTACTCTTGCACAGGTGCTGGTAGCATCTTGCACCGCTCTCCTGATGATTTCCCACCTACTATCAGCGTCCATGTCTGACCCAATCCCATCCAAATGCTCCTTAAGGATCCTTCCCATTTCCTTAAAATCTGTTCCCCTGAAGTCAGTTACCTCCGTCTTTGTGCAGCTTTCTAGCCCTTCTAGGTCCAGGCAGAACCAGACTGTGGCATGGTCACTCCCCGCCAACGGGTCCCTTACCTCCAGGCCCCTAATCTGGTCACTGTCTGCCAGGACCACATCCAGTACCTGTGCCTCCCTGGTCGGTTCCCCCACCTGCTGAGTTAGGAACGCGTCTTGAAAGACATCCAACAACCTCTGTTCCCTGGTCACAGAAGATGTCATAGTCTCCCAGTCTGTTCCTGGCATGTTTAAGTCCTCCAACACCACCACCATTCCTCTGCCCAGTCTGCAGTGTCTCCCAACATCTGCCACCAGACTCTCCTCCAGCTCCTCCGCCAGGGCAGGGGGTCTATACACCACTCCTATTTTTACTCTCTTGCCCCCTTGTTATCAAGGTGACCCAAATTGCTTCCACGGTTCCCTCTGCCTCCTCTACTCCCCTATGCCAATGCAGTTTTGACTATCATTGCTACCCTCCTCCCTTCCCTCCCCTGTCCTTCCTGAACATAGTGTAACCCTCCAGGTTCAGGTCCCAGTCGTGTTCTCAGTGCCCAGGTCTCAGTGACCGCTGCCACATCTACTGCTCCTCAGTTAGCATCGCCTGAGCTCAGGCATTTTATTTCCCAAGCTCCTGGCATTTAGCAGGACTACCTTCCACCTTTCCCTATACTTCCATTTCCCTGCTCGTGTTCCCATGGGGATTCTGTTTTCCCTGGTCTGCACTTACTAGTCAGCCTTTTCCCCAATCCTCCAGCTCCCAGGGGTGGAGACAGAGCTCTCCTTTATCACCCCTTGACAGCCTTTTCTCCCATCCTTTCCCTTCACAAGTTTAAACCCACTTTTCACCAATGAACCTCTCTATTTTCAACTTAAGGGTTCCCTCCTTCCAAATTGAGATGGAGTTCTATCTCAGCATACAGCTCCTTATCCTCCCAGGTCTCCCCAGTCCCCATCAACCCATACCTCTGGCCTCACACCACCCCTGAGCCACTGGTTTATCTCCCTAATCTTCCTTTTGTGCTCCCACTAGCCCTTGGCACCGCAGGATTTCTGAGAAGGAAACTGTGCATCCTATGTCATGACAGACCCTGGCAAACTCCCTGAATCTTGCCTGTATCTCTAGCTCGCTATTTCCTCAATGTCATTTGTACCCAGGTGGACCAGTATGTCCGGGAACCCCACAACTTTGCCGCTGATATACCTCGCTTAGCCCTGTGCACCGTTAGTCCAGGGAAGCATTTTGTTCTAACTGGCCAGGCTTCTCCTCCCTATCCCATTTGATACCCTGATCATAGAATCCCCAACAGGAGCACTCTGACCGCTCCTTTCCTCCATTCCCCTTCCATGTCCCTCATCCTTTCTACTGGCCCTCCACCCAGCCGGCTCTTGTTCCTCCTCCTATCTGGGTGCCACATGCCCCCCTCCCTCCAATCCTATGCCTCCTCCTCCTGAGTATCCTTCTGTACCTAGCTAACTCCCTCACTGCTCGCGAACTGGTCCTTCTCCCCATCTGCTAAACTAGCCTGGCTCGTCCTCCTTCCTTGCTGTCTCCATTTAGTCCCTCCTTGCTTGTTGTGCTCCCCTGGCCTAAACCCTCAGCTCCCTTTACTAAATCCTCCTTGTACTTCTGGTCCTTCTCCTTTACCTTTCCTCCCAACTGGTCCTTCTCATTGCGCTTTCCTCCCTCTTCCCCCTGCCCCTCCTGCTCTGATTCACTGCTCCCCCATTTTCCTGCATTCCAGGTTCCCCCTGTTCTTCCTGCTATCTGGCCCCTGCCTCCTGCCCCCCACTCCCTTTCCATCTCTAACCACCCCTGTCATGGCTACATCACCCCCCTCATCCTCGAGCAGAAGAAGAGAATTGAAGCGGTTACTGAGTGTAAGATCTGATCCACCTCCCCGCCTTGCTTCCTTCTGTCCAGCCCTGGCCATCTGCCTACTTCCCTGAGAACGTTGTCCCTCTGTCCCTCCTTTGTGAGGGTCCCCAGTTACCTGCCTGCTTCCTTGGTAGTGTCCTTTTGGACCCCCTCTGCCAGGGTCCCTATGTGACCCCTGAGTATTCTCCTGCACTCCTTTCCCTATGCTGCTGCCCCCAGTGCTTGGTGTAACCCTGTGGGAGATCCCCTGCCCCCTTCCCCAACCATACCTCCCCTTCCCCAGCTGTCTCCTAATCCCCGCAACCTCCTCCCTAAGCTGTGCCAGCTGGTAGCACACTGGGCAACCACCAAACTTCCAAGCCCAGTCCAGTATCATGACTGCTGCACACCCTGTGCACCCCACCACCCTCCCAAAGATGCCATCCTTAATGCCATGTGGTTCCATCCCCTTCCAAGTAGATTTCCTTGGGTGAGCCACCAGGTTCCCCCCAGTCCAAGATACACCCCCTACTGCCTAATCAGGTAACCCACTAATCTTAGATACAGTCCCACAGTACACCGGTAACCCTGTTACTAGGTGCAGTACAACACAGTAAACTTATAAGGAAATGAACAACTCCAAGCTCCTCTCCGGCCTTTAAATCCAACCTCAGTGGCTAGAACTACATGAACTGCACCTGCAGCCTTTTCCTCCAATTGCAGGGTGTTCCCCTATAAATTAGCAGAACTCTGGGGAGGAGGGGTGGGGAGGGTGGTCTTGGGCAGACACCCGACTCGAGAGAGTGTATCAGCCCTGTGTCTCCCCTCCAAGCCCAGCAGCCAAATACCCAGGCCCAAGCAAATCCCACCAAATAGGTTTTAAATCAGAAGAAATAGGCCTCCACCAGCGCAGCCTGTTACACAGTGAAACATCCAACAAATGAGCCCACTTACAGCCACCAAACCAGTTTTCAAACTTCCAACAGCCCCCACAACAATACCCTGCTAGCCCCTTAGAAGTAAGAAAGCAAAGAAATAACCTTCTGCCAAGTAAAATCCACAAGAACCCTGTAAAAACAACAAGCAGCAGCTACTGTCCTGGAACACAACTGATCCTGTCCCCTTCCAGTTCCTTCATAATCCTTAATAATCACTTAAATGACATAGACTGGGAATATACTCTTTCTTCTTTATCAGTTGAGCATGCCTGGACCAAGTTCAAAGAAACTATTCTGAATCTAGAATCCAAATATGTACCAACAAAAAACAAATATAATCCAAAAGGATACATTCCCAAGTGGTTAAATAATAACATCAGGAAACTAATCAAACACAAAGAAAGATGTTTTTCTAAACTAAAAAAAATCCAAACAATAATGAAATTTTAATATTATATAGGGATTCTGTAAAAAAAAAACTTAAATCAGTAATCGTGAAATCAAAACGAAATCTAGAATTTAGAATAGCACACACAAAAAAATGACCAAAAATCACTATATTCCTACTTAATTAAAAATAAAGGCAATATTAGACAAATTGGACCATTAATAATCAATAATACACCAACAATATCTGATAAAGCTACTGCCGATCACTTAAACAAATATTTTTGTTCTGTTTTCTCACACACAGACACAGTTCAGTCTGCAATACCCAAACCACAACCGAATAATCATAATTACTTGATAACTACTAAACAAATTAAATTGGCTTTAAAAACTCTAAACAAAAATGGAAGTCCCGGACCAGATATGATTAGTCCCAGATTTCTGACAGAAACCATTGATACAATATCTACACCACTGGCTATTATCTTTAACAAATCTCTAAATGAATCATCACTTCCCACTGACTGGTTGACAGCATATGTGACACCAATTTGTAAAAAGGGGACTAGATCAGACGCAGAAAACTACAGACCCATAAGCCTGACTTCTGTGCCATGTAAAATACTGGAAAATATAATTAAAATCTTAATGGAAGATGAAATACTATACTTAAACCTTCAAGACACCACACAATATGGTTTCAAACAAGGACACTCAACAACTGCTAATTTAATTGCCTTCTACAATCAAATTCACAATAAATTAGATGTAAGAATTCCCATGGATGTTATTCTCTTGGATTTCAGCAAAGCTTTTGATCGTGTATCTCACACAAAATTAATGAACAAACTGATATCACTAGGAATTTCTGTACAGCTAACCAATTGGGTGAAAAATTGGTTAACAGACAGAACCCAACAAGTCAGAATTAATGGAGTATTGTCTAATAGGGGTGAGGTGACTAGTGGGGTGCCACAGGGTTCCGTGCTCGGACCTGTCCTGTTCAATGTCTTTATATGTGACATGCAGGTTAGTTCAAACACCCACCTATCAAAATTTGCTGATGACACCAAAGTGGGAGGAAGGGTTGACACTCCAGATAACATAAATCAACTGTGTACAGATTTACACCTAATTGAAGAATGGGCAACATTAAATGGTATGGAATTTAACAATAACAAATGTACTGTACTTCATCTTGGTAACAACAATCCACATCATATTTATAAACTAAATAATACACTTTTAAAAACAACAAAGTGTGAAAGAGATCTTAGAGTAAATATTAACAACAAATTATCCTCAAGTGAGCACTGAAACAAACTAGCAAAAAACTCAAATGGATTACTCAGAAGAATAAACCGCACATTTGTATCAAAACTCGAAAACTGTATTATTCCTCTGTATAGGACCTATGTTAGACCACATTCTGATTATGGGTCACCATTCTGGAGCCCATATCTCAAAAAGGACATAGCCACTATTGAAAGCATCCAAAGAACAGCAACAAGGATGATACCTCATTTGGCACACCTACGATATGTTACTAGACTTAAAAAATTAAAACTTTACTCGTTAGAAACCAGGCGATTAAGAGGAGATCTCTTATTTCTTTACAAAATTTTGAAACAACCAAACATGATGCAACACTGTGGATTAAATTACACAAACAGAAAACTAGTTCCCAGATTACACAATAAACAATTAATTGTCCCAAAAGCAAATACTAACAAAAGACTACACTTTTTTACAACCAGAGTCCCCAGAATATGGAATAAACTACCCAATGATCTTGTTAACACCACTAATTTTGAGACATTTAAGTTCAAATTAGACTTATGGTTGAACACCATTGGCAAACAATGATCCACAATATTGTGGGAGATACTCTCGATGGGCACCATGCCTCCTTGTATCTCATCCAACCAAGTAATACCAAGCCCACCATTTGAAAAAGGCAGTCAGGCTTTCAGGTTCTGTCACTTCTGGTTCTTTTTCCATAACTGGTGCTAGCTGTACAGTCTCAGCTTGGACTCCTGTCTCTGGGACTTTGGCTACCATTTTCCTGGTAACCCTCCTGGGCTTGCTGCTGCAGAATCCATACCTTTCTTCTAGGCTTCCCTGGTACCAGGTCTAGTACCCATGCAGAAAACTCCTGGCTTAGAGTATGCACGGCGTAAATCCCACTTAGGCAGACACCATCTGTTGTCGAGGCACAGGTCAGGAAGTATAGGAAAGAGAGAAGCAGTAGTAAAATTCTCAACAAGAGTTTTATTAATAACAGTAAAATAAAAATAAAAATTAGCAGAATAACTACAGTATATTCCCGATTTTACGAACTCCGATTAATCAAATCTCCAGTTAATCTGAATTAGTTTTATGTCCCCCGATGTGCGCTGTGTGTTAATTACCCCTTAACTAGCTTAAGCGGCCACGCGGTTAAGTGTTCAATGTAGTGTAGTCGTTAAACTCCTGTTTGCACTTAGTATGTGTTAATTGTAGGTGCTGGATAAGCACCGTACCTTGCAAAGCAGTGACACATCTCATTGTTTTCAGTGTTAAAACAATGGCAAAATGTAAGCGAACGACGATTGACATCTCGCAAAAGCTTCAGATTTTGTAATGCTTGGAGAGTGGGGAGAAAGCCTTGGATGTTGCCTTTAAGTTTGGCATAGGCAACTCCATGGTCTGTGACATTAAGAAAGGCAAGGGGAAGATCAGAGACTCTGCTGCAGCGCTTGATTCAAATGACTTCCCAAAACAGTGCAAAACTATGAAGGGCTGCAGAGATTACCAACTTGATCGGGCACTCTACCTCTGGTTTGTGCAGAACTGTACCAGAGGAATGCCTAACTCAGGGCCCATATTAAGAGAAAAGGCTCTTCAATTTTATCACAGCCTGAATGGGGAGGACGACTGCTTCCGTGCCCGCGAGGGTTGGCTAAATCGTTTTAAGCAACGTCATGGCATCAGACAGTTGTCTGTTGCTGGTGGGCTCCTGTCTTCTGCCAGTGAATCGATTGCCCCGTTCAGAACTCTGATCACAACATTCATGGAAAATGAGGGATTGTCACCATCGCAGACTTACAATGCTGATGAGACAGGGATTTTCTGGAAGCTCCTGCCAGAAAAAAACATTGGCTGCCAACAGCGAAAAGTTTGCCCCGGGCTTCAAAAGAAATAAGGACAGGCTCACAGTGCTAGGATGCACTAATACATCTGGGAGTCACAAACTGAAACTGCTAGTGATACGTAAATCATTCAAGCCGAGGTGTTTTAAGCACATTGACCTTGATCAGCTGCCTGTTATCTGGCGTGCACAGCCCAGTGCCTGGATGTCAGCTTCAGTCTTTAAAAGTTGTTTTTTTGAGGACTTTGTCCCAGCAGTGCGCACACACCTTAGATCTCTGAAACTCCCACCTAAGGCTGTCCCGCTCCTGAACAATGCCGGAGCTCACGCTGATAGTGAACAGCTGAAAACAAGAGACTGTGGTATCCGGTGTGTGTCCCTATCAGCTAATACCACTGCAAAGTTACAGCACTGGACCAGGGCATTCTAGCTACGCTAAAGCATATCTACCATGGCAAGCTTCTCTCCTCTGTGCTAGCTGAGGAGAACTATGAACTGTCACTTCAAGACCTGATAAAGAAAGTCTCTGTCAAGGATGCATGCTACATCCTGGGTGAATCCTGGTCCGAGGTATGCTCAGAAACCATTGAGCGTTGTTGGCAAAAATCGGCTGTTCTTACTGCACCCAATACCCATGATGACCCGCCTGAGCCACAGCATGATGAAGCAGCCCAGATTGTCCAGGAATTGGTTGCCCCATTAAACATATCTCAGCCAACAGTGGAGGACTAGATGGCCTGCAACGATGATGATGAGGGGTATGGAGAGCTCACTGACAAGGATATTGTATCCACAGCAGTACAAGAATTGACACTCCAGGATGAGATGATCCCTGACCCCCGATGATGACAGCGAGGAGGTCAACGTTCTGACTGCAGCTGAAGCTGTAACCTCGTTCAATCAGTGTCTTTCTTAGTTGGAGAGCCAACCTGACACCGATTATCTCCACATGCTTTTACTGAGACAACTTCATTTAAAGGCTGTCAAGAATATGAACAAATCCAAAAGACAGCTAAGTATCACTGATTTTTTTCAAGTAGCTCCCGTTCCGCTTTGCTTGGAGCTCTTTTGACTGCCTTGATATTGGATTCAATCAATCAATCAATCAAAGTCTTTATTTAACCAGGCGATCACCGTTGAGCAAGCTCATTTTCGAGGTGGACCTGGGTTTGTTAACAAGGATTGCTTTGCTGAGTTGCTTATTTTTATCAATATTAAGTCAAGATTGAATCACTGCTTTTTGTTTGCTGTACATAACTGTAATAAATTTATCAACCTTTGCGTACCTCGCTACCGACAGACTGATTTCAGTGAGACTCCTGATTTTACGAACACTCGATTATCCGATTATTTTCAGTGTCCCCCAGCACGTTCATAAAATCGGGAGTCTACAGTCTAAGCCTGTCCCTTTTTATTTTCCTAAAAATTCTTACCGATGGCGCTAGTCTGTTTTGCTGTAGTTTAGTGAGTTTGTTTTGGCATCCTGTCTGGTTCGGTGGCTAGGAAGACATCTAAAGCGGGCCGCGCGCCCCAATGTGTCTGTGCTCCTGTGACCAGCATTACTCCATTTTGGACTGGCATGACGTCTGCCTTCGCTGCCTGGGTCCCAACCACGACACGGACAACTGGGATGCCTGCTTCTTCATGAACCGCCACATACTTGAAATCTGCACATTTAAAGTCGGCAGGGCCCTGCCGACTTTTGGAGGGCATAGTCATTCTAGGGATGCCATGGCAAGAACTCTTGACCCTGCCTGCGGGTTCCCTCCTGGGTCTATACGGCCCGGTGAGGAGGAAACTGCTTCTTCTGATTCAGGCCTTGCCGTAGAGGTTTCTTCTGCGGTGCTGGAGGAATGGCTTAGTTCCCTCCGGAGCCAGGTCGGAGTACCGTTACAGCATTTACTTCCTTGGAGGTGCAGGCTTCCCCGGTGTTGTGGCCCACGGCTGCTGGGCCCGGCACTGGCGGACCCTCTGAGCCGTTCCCGGTGCTGGTGATCAGGGCGGTGCCGCAGGTGGTGTTATGTTCTGCGGCGGCACCGTTCGCAGCACCGTTGGCAGGGGGGCTCCCTGTGTTGCCTGTTGGGCGGTGTGCATGGTCTGTTCCTCTTTGGAGGAGAATGACCCGCTGGCCGATCCGGATTGGAGACTTGATTCCTAGGAGTCTGGGAACCCCCTTGGGCGTGACACCAGGTACTCTGGTGCTTGTCCCTTGGCAGCCCTGGGGGCCTCTGTCTCTGCATGTCTCCATGCTGGCATTGAGGGCCCAGTGGTGGATAGTGGTTCTGGGGTGATGGTCCAAGCCTCAAAGGCTGTGGTATCTGCCATTCCTGGTGCTGCCCTAGCTACTGCGGCTGGGATGGGGACCTCCTCTTCTGCGGCCTCTCTCGGGGGGGGGCTGGCAGGATTGGGGGGGCCCCTCAGCAGTGGGTACGAGGAAGAGGGTGACCTCTGAGTCCAAGGGGTTGAGAGGTCGGGGTGAAGCACGGGGGCCCTCCTCCACTACCCTTCGGGGGGGTGGAAAGGAACCGCAGTGCTGAACCCTGCGTCTCTTCTTCTGAGACTTCAGAGGTGCCCTTAGTGGGCGGCGCTGGGGTTTGCCCTTCTGGAACCATGCAACCCCGGTCACACCACAGGGGAGAATCCCCCTCAGGGCTCAGCCAGGATTTAACCTCCAATTTGCAGCGTTTGCTGACTGAGTCGACTACCTGATTCCCCCCCCCCCCAATGCGGGAGGATCTTTTGCAAGGTCTCAGACCCTGGCAGAGGGCAGGCACTTTCTGTCAGGTGCCCTTCCCAAATCCCTCTGCAGACACCAACTCCTCTCCCTGGCTATGTGGGTCCAACAGGGCCCTTGACCTGGGAGATGTTCAGAGGTACTGCGGCCGCCTTCCCTAGGTATGTCAGGGCTATGGATGAGCAGATCTTCCGCCTGTCCCCACTGCCGCAGGAGGACTCTGAACATCTGAGCTCCTCTACTTCCTTGATTTCCTCCTCCGAGGAAGAGGAATGTTCCGCCCACCTCTCCTCCGATGCTGATTTCACGGAATATCAGCAATTCATTTTGAGGTTGGTTCAGGAGCCCCATATTTCCTATGTGGTCAGTCGCAATACTGAGCAGAAGACGCGCTCCTTTTTGAGCGAATTCAGTATGAATCACCTTGTGGTCCCTTCCTGGCCTATTCCTTTTTGTCGGTGTATAAGAATAAACTTCAGATGAGGCAAATTTATAGGTTTAAAACACACTGTGGTGTGATATTTATTCTTCAAAAGTTCGAAAAATAAATGAAAACCAAAAAATTGCAGAGAAAATCACTACGTAGCATCAGTAGATCTTATCTGTGTCAATCTTCACCATTCATCACAGATGGGTACTGGCCAGAGATCAGGACCCCGTGGGAGCTTTTTTTTAAAGGATAGGCGGAGCCGACGCAGCATCGGCGCCGCCCTCGAGGCCAATGTACTACGTGGCGCTCGAGGATTAACCGTTAGGCTGCATCGACTCCGCCTGCCTATCAGTTCTTCATCTCCCCCCGTCGAGGTCGCCTCGTGGGAAGCTGTTGGAAGAAAAACTAGGCCTGTCAGCCTTTATTGCGACGTTTAAGTCCGTCGATCTTACTAGTTCTGGGTTTGCCTGTACTCGACGTCGCTGGTAAGATCTTTCCTTTTTATTTTAAAGTTTGCAACGTGAGTCTGTTTTGGTGTTTTTCCGTAGGTGTAATAGGTCGGGCGAAGTTTTCCAAGGTGGAGTCGGCCCCCTGTCGTCGTGCCTGTGCGGCCGCAAGTATTCTTCGACCAACATGACCGTGTCTCAGTGTCTTGGTCCGCTTCACGACATGGATTCTGCAGACACCTGCTTCTCCATGGACCGCCGTGTCCTCGAACAGCGTGCGTGGAAAGTGGGCGAGCTCCCGACTTTGAGGGGGTTCACCACGGGCCAAGCCGCGCCTAGGCTCTTCCTCTGGGTCCCCCACGGTTCTATACAGACCGAGGAGGAGGGAGCCTCGGCTACTAGTAGCCTGGCCTTGGTCGAGGCTCCTCCCGCGGCGCAGGAGGCCTGTCCCGCTTCCTTCTGGGAGCAGGCGGGAGGCGCCGCTATGGCTATCGACCCTTGGGTGAAAGGCTCCTCCAGTGTTGCTCCCAGCAGTCCGAGGAGGCCTGGTCGGCGCCCGTCGTCCGGTGCCGTCGGGGCCTTCAGCGCCGTTCATGGGTGCTGTGGGTCCCTGTCGCGCGTTCAGCGCCATGACCTAGTTCAAGCGTCGCCTTTGTCATGTCTCGCCTCGGCGCTGTCGCTGGCGCCGAGGTTGAGCACGCGCCATGGGGCCTTCGGTGTCGTCAGTCAGTGCCGCCCCCGGCGCCGTTGGTGTTCGTGCTGCTCGCTGCACCGAGAAGCCTAGCAGTGTCGTGTTCGGCGCCGAGTCCACCTTCGGAGCTTTCGGCGCCGCTTTGGTCCTCGGTGCTGCCCGCGGTGCCGAGGGGCCTGGCGGTGTCGTCGGCACCGAGGTCGTAGCTGGGGCTGCTGTCGGCGCCGTCTCTGTCCCTGATACCGCCCCCGGTGCCAGTGGACTTGACGGTGCCGCGGCTGGCCCCGGCTCTGGACCTTTGGCCCGAGCTGCCCTGGCGCCTTCTGTCAGCCCCGCTTGCGGGGCTGTGGAGGGCACGGGTGCCACCTCGGCCACTGCTCTGACTGCTGGGCCCTTTGGTAAGGTTGCCTTCCCCCGCCCTCCTACCATTTGGCTTAGGGCCTCAGACTCTACCTCTTCGGAGTCGGGCTCGGAGTCGGACGGGCAGTCACACCCTTCGGGTTGTCTGCGGAGGAGAGCGAGCCAGTCGTTTTGATGACGAGTCATATCCAGCCCCCTTCTGAGGAGCGTCAGGTGGTTCCCGAGGTTAGGGTTAATGGTACTGACCAGCAGGCTATGGTGCGTGCCACCATTGCCATGCAACCTGGCCTTGGGGGGGTTCCTTGAGTGTGTCTCGATCGCCCAACTTTGGGGCCCATCGGGAAGCCTGCAGGAGGGGAAGGTGCTGCTCCCTGGGTCTCCCCTTTGGGGGCAGCCCAGAGCTGCCAGCTACCTAGGCTGGCCCTTTCGAGGACCAGGACCCTCTCGGACTCTGAGGGGTCGAGGGGTGTGGGGTCGGCGCATCGGCCTTTCTCTGGGGTCCTGGACGAAGCCGCAGTGCAGACTTCCGCCCTTCCCCTTCCGGTTCCTTGAGGGGGTCTCATTCTTTGGAGGCAGGGGACCGTCCTTCTGGACATATACGGCCCCGGTCGCCTCACTGGGGGGATTCTTCTGGGCGCAACCTTGGCAGTACCAATGTGGTTGTACAGCTGTCGGCTATGGAGTCTTCCGGGACACCCTCCTCGGGTGTCCATGGTCTGCTCCCTAGCCCTGGCAGAGGTCAGCCGACTTCTTCTCTCGGCTCTGCCCCTATCCCTCTGCCACATTCTCCAGCGCTCCCAGGCATTCTTGGTCCTAGCGGCCCTCTCACCTGGGAGCAGTTCAGAGCGGTGGCTGCTCGGTTCCCGGCCTACGTTAGGGCTATGGACAGCCAGATTTTCCAACCTCCCCCTGTACAGCCACCCTCGGAACATTTGGTGACGTCCAGCTCCTCATCCCCCTCTTCTGGAGGAGAGGAACCCTCTGTCCATATCTCTCCGGCCACTGATCTCTCCGAGTACCAGCGTTTCCTCGTGAGGATGGTGGAGGACCTTCACCTTTCTCCCCTGTCTGTGAGCAATCCTGAGCATGCGGCGCACGCCTTTCTAGGCGATTTTGGTGCGGCCACCCTTGTGGTGCCGCCCTGGCCTACTCCCTTTCGGGAGGCGTCCATGCGTTTCTGGCAGAGGCCCTTCTCCGGAGTTCCTGCCCCTAGGGACCTCAGCCAGAGGTATTGCGCTCCCCCGGAGTCTCCAGGTTCTATGCCTCATCCGCAGTCCGGATTGACGCACCTGGACACCCCTGACGGGCCTCGCGCCCTCCACCGTGACCGGCCCCCAGATCAAGACTCCTTGGATTTTGACTTCTGGGGGAGGAGGACCTTCTACTCAGCATGATTGCTTCTCTCCATCTCTGCTCATCAGGCCCACTATGCAGCCTACAACAGGTTCTTGTGGTCCGCGCTAGGTCAGATCCTAGCTGCTTTGCCTGACTCGGAGCAAACCAGGCAAGCCATCGCGCTCTCTGTACGCGGCCTGGAGCTAGCAAGGCACCAAGCAAGGGCTTCTTACGACACCAGTGAGGTAGCTACCAGGGTCATAGGGACAGCGATCTGCACCAGGAGATCGGCGTGGCTTCGTCTTTCCCAGTTGTCACCCTTGGCCTGGTGTAGGGTGATTTGCTCCGCTCACCAGGGAACCTATCTCTTCTCCCGTAGGGCGAGATGACGTTTGTTGGGGCAGCTTCCTTCCCCTCGGGGGCCTATATCTCGCTCTCCCGACTCTCGGGCCTCATCAGGCCCAGGAGGTTCCCCCCCTTAGTGTGTCACTCACTGAGGGCTGAGGGACTCTGTCCCTTAGGGTGCAATGAATCAACCCCCTTCGGGGGGGCTTGGTACTCACCCATCTGTGATGAATGGTGAAGATTGACACAGATAAGATATAAAAATTACGTACCTACCGTAATTATGATCTTTCTGTGTATCTTCACCATTCATCACAATCCCGCCCGCCATCCCCCTGGGGCCTCAGTCTCTGGGTCCTCCTCCCTCTGTGCCTACCCCTCTTCTTGAGCGGGGTACAGTTGGGACACACAGGGAAATATTTTCTCCCTAAGGAATTACAGCTGAGTGGCACTCCTTCTCTAATACATATCTCCACCCCTATGGGGTGGGAGCTGGTGGTTGCCCTCCTTCTCTTACCCATCTAACTGTTTAGAAAAAAAAAGATTCCCCCCCCCTTTTTTTTTTCACCAAATATCTTTCCAGAGAGAGTACTAAGTCCCTGTACCCTGTCCTTCTCCAGAATAGCCGACTCTGCCTTTGGGGTATTGCCAGTTATTCTGTGCCTTGAATTCTGGCAGAGAGCTTTGCTTCTCCTTGCAGTTCCTATACAGTCTGGTGACGGACAAGGGTCTCGGATCCTGTTACCTTCACTCTCTCCAAATTTTCTCCTCCCTTCTTCTGTTTCCAGAGATTGGGGCCCCTACCCAATCCCTTAGTCTACTTCTATACTGTCCTCTCAGTCGTTATTTCTCCTTTTAGTTCAGTTTTTCCTCTTCCTTTTCTGTCCCTTGACTCTCTTGTCCCACCCTCCATCCCTTCCTCTTACCTCTCCGGCGACTCAGAACTGGTAGGCAGGCGGAGTCGATGCAACCTGCGGCTAATCCTCGGCGCCCACGTGGACATCGCCGGCCTCGAGGGCAGCGCCCGATGCTGTGTCGGCTCCGCCTATCCTTTTAAAAAAAAAGCTCCCGCGGGGTCCTGATCTCCGGCCAGTACCCATCTGTGATGAATGGTGAAGATACACAGAAAGATCATAATTACGGTAGGTACGTAATTTTTATTTTCTCACATAATATAGTCCTGGATCTTAGAGCTCCTAAGACCCTTCTCATCTGCATTCAATAGCTTGTCTACAGTAGCACCTCTCTCCTTCACTCTCAAGACTGAACTCAGCTGGACTGCCTGAACTGAACTCAGTGAAGAGTTTGTATCTTTGTGTGAGGTCACCTGACTGAGCCCTTTACATGTCTGGACATGTTTCAAAACCAAGGGAGGTTTTGCTTCAGGGGACTTCCTGGTTCAGTTAAAGGTACAGTGTGTCCACAGATATTGACTCTCTATATCTCTGATCCACATTGACTAAGCACTTTTATAAAGCATGCCATTCTTTTGTTCAGCCTCATACATGGAACCTTATACAGTAACAGGTTTATAGTGTGAATTTATGAAAATACCTTAAGGATTTCTTATAACTGTACTAACCATGAAATTATTGTTTTATATGGCTTCTGAATCCTTTTTATTGAAAAAGACTTCATTAACTGTAGTTATTCCTATTTAAAATAGCCTTCATGATTTTTGTACACAAAGTGCACTTATGCACTTTACACAACACCTCTCCGGGAGTTTGGCATCATTCCATGGACTGAATGGATGGAAATGGAAAAAGAATGAAGAGAGAGAACTAATAGGAGGTTTAATAGGGATGGGAAAGAGCTACGCTAGGTGACTGATTTGGGGGGGGGCATTAACTGTTGTGCAACAGAAGTTTTGGTAGCTAGGAAATGAGATAGAAAAGTGGTCCATCAGTCACAGCCGAGGGTGTAGCCTGACTCCGCCACACTTTCCAGGAAGCATCGATCCGCACCTGGCAGTCACCAGCTGCCTCATCCCGAGCCCCAGTAGACTGCAGGAGGAGGTATTGCGCATCCCAGGAGTCCCTAGCTTCTCTGCCTCACCCACCTTCGGGGTTGATGGCCCTAGACACTCCTTCTGGGCTGCAGCACCCGGCGCATGACCGAAGACCGGATCTGAACTCTGCGGAGTTCGACTGGTGGGGAAGAGTAGTATTCTCTTCATCTCGTGTGCTACTCTGCATTATATCATATCAGGCCCACCATGCTGCCTACATCCGGCCTTTGTTTTCAATGCTGGCGCAGGTGTTAGCATTGTTGCCTGAGTCGGAGGAATCTAGGCAGGCCATCGCCCTCTCTGCGCTGGGTCTGGAGCTTGCAAGGCACCAAGCAAGGGCAGCGTATGACACCAGTGAGGTAGCTTCCAGACAGGTAGGGACAGTGATCTGCATTAGGTGGATGGCATGGCTTCACCTATCAAGATTGTCACCAGTGGCCCTGCGTAGGGTGATTTCCTCCGCCTTCTGGGGAACCCGTCTCTTTTCCTGCAGGGCATGGAGGAACTTGCAGGGGCGTTTTCTTTCTCCCTGGTCATGGGAGACAGCTCCTTGTCCTGGGCAGCCTTAGACCATGTATGGCCTAGTATGGCTAAAAGGGTCTCTCCCTTCTGCGTCTCCCCCACAGGATGCTGAGGGAAACTGTTCCCTCAAGGCAGTGCCAGGTCCCCTTCAGCGGGCTTGGTACTCACCCAGCAGTAATGAATGGTGAAGATTGACAAGGGGAAGATATGTAAATTACGTACCTACCGTAATTCTTGATCATCCCTTGCATCTTCACCATTCACTACTGATTCCCCACCCACCTTCCCCTCTTGGACCTCAGCTTCTGGGTGCTGCCTTCACCCTGCTCCCCTTCCTCCTCTAAGAGGCCAATTGGGGGCAGAGTCCCCCGGTACCTCAGGGCCCTCTGATCTTCCTGGACCTAAAGTCTCCACCACTCATTCACAGTGATGGGACTACTCCAGAGGCGCTAAGACCCAGCGGGAGCCATAATTCTTCATGAGGGCCGGCGCCTATGTGGGGCCGCAAAGAAGTGGCACCGCAGAGCTCTGGTCGCGCTGTATAGGCTACCTGGTGTCAACCCTCCATCCGCCTCAGTTCCTTTTTTCCTACCGTCGAGTGTACTTCAGTGATGATGTCGCTCGCCCGCCAGGACTCAAAACTTCACGTCTATGTGACAGCACCTATAGTCCTTCAGTTTCTATTAGTTTTATTAGTTCTATCAGTTTGAAATAAATAAGTAATTGTTAGATTTTTCGTCAGAAGTCGTCTTCAACCCTCCTTTGATGGAGTCGACCATGAATGGGGCAGGTGACGATAGGGAGACTTCGCATGAAAGCTGTTCTGTCAGCAGGGCTGGGTCTGGTCCGCTGCCCTCTACGGAGGGGGGGTTCTGACTACAGGCAGTCCAGTACTCAGGGGGATGGGCGGCCCTCCCGAAAGTACAAAAAGAAGCGTGTCGCTGTGGCCTTTGGGTCTTTCCTAGACAGTGATGACTTCCCAGTGGCAGAGGCCATTCTCAGTCCCGCTGTTGAACTGTGGCAACATCCAGCCTCCTGCCCAGTGCCTTTGTCCCATATGGTCTGCAAACATGCAGTACATACGGGGTCTCTGCCTGGTTTCACCAACCATCCTTTGGCTGAAGGTGTGGAGGTAGACTCGATTTTTCTGTGTACAGACAATGTCGAGGATGTCTATAAACTCCCTGACAAGGAGTCCAAGAAATTTGACCATATGACTAAGAAAGTCTACGCCGTTTCCTCCCTGGGCCTTCTGCAGTCTAGCTCTTCTGTCATGGTGGCCAGCTTCACCCATGCTCTAATGTGTCCCGGACCAGGTTCTCACCTGCCTCCATGCGGACCTGCAGTTGGTGGTCAGGATGATCTGTGACCAGGATTGCTGAGTTGCAGAGCAACAACTCCAAACAGCCTTGGACATTGGTGACTCCTGTGCCAGTTTTGTGACCTCTGTGGTTGCCATACGGTGCCAGGCATGGTTGAGATCTTGACCTTTAAGGCGGATACCCATCCCCACCCTCTACCGGTGTGCCCCCGTCATCACCCTCCCACCTCCCCTTCTCTTTCGCTACTGTAACCCCAAACGGTGCCCTATGTGCCCTCCTCACCATCAACCTAAATGTGCCTCCCCTGACAACCTTGACCCAAAACTCCTCTCCCTCTCTGCTTCGGCCATTGCCTACCCCCTCTCAATAATCCTAAATCTCTCATTCTCTACTACCTCGGTCCCCTCTTCATGGAAACATGCAGTGGTCCTCCCTCATCCCCTGGCAACTATCGCCACATTTCTCTTACCCTTACCAAACTTCAAGAACACGTTGTCCTCTCCCAACTCACCTCTTTTCTATCTGACACCTACTTTTTCACCCATTTCCAGTCCGGTTTCAGGAAAAACCACTCAACCACCACCTCTCTCCTACGGCTCACAGACTCCATCCTAACCAAGATGGACAATGGCCAAATCACCTCTGCCATTTTTGTCGACCTGGCCAAGGCCTTCGACACTGTCTCTCACTCCCTTCTCCTTGACTCGCTCCCGGCTGCTGGACAATCTCCCTGCACCACAAACTGGTTTAAGGCTTACCTTATTGGCAGAACCCAATCAGGTAAGATCTTGGTTGCCACTTCCCCTCCCAATTAGCACTGGAGTCCCCCAGGGCTCTGTATTAGGTCCCCTTCTATTCTCCATCTTCTTAAATGACCTTCCCTCTGTTTGCTCTCCATCCTCTACTATACATATGTATGCCGATGTTACAGTCCTGTATGCATCTGGCTCCTGTCTTGATGAGGTTACAACCAGCTTACAGCAAGACTTTGACAAGGTTCAGCTCTGGTTTGCTAACCGTTAACTTTTCCTCGACACCAAGAAGTCAGTCTCCATGAGCTCTGGCACAAGGCAGAGACTCTCAAGGCTTCCCTCCCTACCCATTTTTCACACCCTTGATGGGACGTTATTTGAAGACACATCCTCCTTCAGTTACTTAGGTGTTTGGTTGGTCCAACACCTAAACTTCTCTCTACACATTGACGCCATCCAGAAAAAACTGCACCCCAAGCTTGGTGCCCTGTTCAGGAACCGTAGTTGCATCCCTCCTGCTGCTAGGTGTGAACTTGTCCAGAGGATGATACTGCTCATTTTTGACTACTGTGACATAGTCTCTGGTGCTGCCTCTATGTCCTCCCTTGCCAGACTGGACACCCTCTTCAATTCCTTCTGCCTCCTTGCTTTGGATGCCCCAATCGCACCCACCACTGCGATCTTTATCATGCCCTATCCTTCCCCTCTCTTGCAAATAGGCAGCTCTCCCACTGTGTTAAATTCACCTCCCAGCACTGGTTGGGTGAGCTCCCTTCCTACCTCACCTCCTTCTTTATAACATCCCCCACCTCTCATTCCCTTAGATCAACCGACTCACGCACCCTGGTGGTCCCCTGCAGATCCACCCAAATTGGCCAATCCGGTTACTGTCACCGCCTCCCAAAAATCTGGAATTCCCTGCCCCCTCAGTTCCGGCACTCATCCTCTGTCTAGTCCATCAGCTCTGCCCTCAGTAATTACCTTGCCACTAGCTGCTCCTGCCATGTCCCTCCCTCCTCTAAGCCCTGGACAAACCCTACCCCTCTACTGTCACCTTCATTTTACCCTGTGCACACCCAGCTAAATTCCTAGCTCTCCTCCCCTTCCCCCAGATTGCTCCCCCTTACTGGCCTCCCTTGATCTCTCACGGAATATAAGGGGTCCCGAGTGGTCTCCACGGGTCCCTCTCCTACCCCACAAAGGGGCTTGTATCTCTCATCTACACCCTTCCCCCACCATCTTGAAGGGGTCTCTCTGGGACACTTCCTTATCCCCTTCTCTCTGGTCAGTGCAGTGCAGGATCCTCGTATTCTGAAGTGGTCTCCAGGGACACGACTCTTCCCCCTCCCCACACACCTCAACTCTGCCTCTCTTTTTCTCCTTTTCTTTTTAAAATTGGAGTTTCTCTACTCCCCTACGTCCTGTCAGCCCTGACCCTTCGGGGCTGCCAAGGAGTCATCCTCCTGCCTCCGCTGTACCCTCACCTACCTCCAGGTTCCCATGGAGCTTCAGTTTACCCCCAAGTGGGGACGAGGTGGGGCACTACACCCCAAGCTTCTAACTTTTCGTCGGTCTGCCTTGTGATGGGTTGTGGGGTGTCACTCTCTCGCCTGTCCTGCCCCAGCCTTGGACTCCAGTGGGGGGGGGGCGGCTCTGTCATTTCTCATACGCCTGGTCCATCATCACCACGGACAAGTGGGTGCTTGGCGTGGTGGGTCGCGGTCTGCCTCTAGATTTTGAGGCTCTTCCACCCTTCCGAGCCCATGCCTGATGGGAGGCCGTGGTGCCCCCAGACTTGCTGTCCACCATCGCTGAGCTCCTTCAGAAAAGGGCTATAGCCCTTTGTCCTGGACTCCATGGGTGGTCAGGGGTTCATCTCCAGATATTTCCTGTTTCCAAAACGCATGAGGGGTTGGTACCCCATAGTGGATCTTCACGATTTCAGCCAGTGCCTGAGGAAGTGCAAGATCTTCCCGGATCGATCTTTACCATTGAGTCACACCAATGTGTTGTGAGCTGGAGGTGCTAGGACCCTGCGGGAGCCAGAACTTTTCAGGAGTGTCGGTGTCAGGGTAGGCTGCGTACATGCGTGGCACAATGAGACTACCTCCATTTCCTTTTTTCCCCCCACTGTCGAGAGTGCTTCTTTGAGGAAGTCGGTCGCATGCCAGGATTCAGAATTTCACATCTGTATGACAACAGAGTTCAGTTCATTCGGGTTTAGTGTTCTAAACTAGTGTGTGTTATTTTTGTGTCAGTTTAAATAAAGAAAAAAAAATGTTTCTCACTGCCATGCGGAGCAACAGACGAAGATCATGGATGTTGATGGTGATGTTAGGGAGCCACTTCAGGTAAGCTGCTGTGGCAGCGGGGCCGTGCCCAGTCCACTTTCTTCTCTGAGGGAGGGTTCCTGACGATAGGTTGTCCTGTATTAGGGAGGGAGGACATCCCTCCCAGAAACACAAAAAGAAGTGTGCCTGTTCTCAATCCCAGTCGGGACCCAGCGCTGCTCAGTCTCAAGTTCTTCCCCTTCCCATCAGGAGGGGAAGAAGCAGTACTGCTCGAGGTCACCCTCTTGTAGATCTGCCTCGAGGTCCTCGGTGTCCAGGAATAGGAGTCTTTCCCTGACACTGTCGGTATCCCTGATGACTCCTGCTCATGGACGTTCAAGTTGTTGGGCCTGGAGCACTTCTCTGTCCTCCTGTGGGGACTCTGGTGGGCATTTTCACCACTGGGCAGCACTTACGGAGTAGTGGATCCAGAGTCTGGCTCATTTTTCCCTTCTTGCAGAACCAGCTCTCATTCTTGTTTACTCTTTGCTTAAAGGTGAAAATATTGGCGTAACATCATGATGAGGGTCCCGTTCCAATCAGAACAGCAACACAGCTCATGGTTATTATAATCATGTTCAAGCTAAAAAACCCAGACCAACAATGAATTCTCAGTCTGCAACACCTAAGCAGAATCCACCACAGCAGCAACAGCAGCAGAAGGAACGGAATGCCCATTCATGTAAGAGGAAGGGTTCAGATAACAGTGTTCCAAATGAAAATAAGATAAAAGAAGAAAAATGTGGGTCACATGGAGCCAGGGGCACTGGACCCACAGTCTGGTTACTCTGGCCAGATAGGGCATTTGGCTTTGGCAGTGGCCTCCTGGCCCTTTCTGGTGACCGTGCTGCTGACACCTGTTCCACTGGCTGCATACCCTTGCAGTGTCACTGTCTTAGGACCGGCTCGGGTACCTTCGCTGGTCACTTCTGTGCAGGCTGGAACTACGCCGCAAATGGTGCCAGGATCAGGTCTTTCAGGGCCTGTTCTGACAGCAAGAGATTCTTTGGCATCAGGCTCAGTCTTTTTGACGGTGCTGGCTCCGGCGGCGACTCCCTTTATGTCGGCCCCAACTTCTTATTTTCCGGTGCCGGCTCCTTCTGGACCAGAGCTGGGCTCAGCGCCTGCTCTCTCTCAGCCGATGCCAGTGTCGCCTATCTTTCTGACACCTAGAGCTGGGTTAGGCATTTCTAGGTTCGCTCCTCTTTTTGGAGGGGGAGTTGGAGGGGGGATGAGTCTGACATCGACCTCATCATTTCTGAGGGTGGTGACAGTGACTGTTTTTGCCACCTGGATAATCCAACTCCAGGCCCGTCTCCTGTTCCTCAGGAGGACCTTTCTTTCCAGGCTTTGCTTCGCGATACATATGAAATTCTTACTTTTGAGTATTCTGCCATTGAGCCAGGAAAACGACTGACTTGATTGGCTCAATGTTCCCACTATGCCAGTCAACCATATAGCACTCATTCCACCTGCATTTGAGACACTCTTGGAAGCAGTGTGGGCTAGGCCTGTGTCCATTCCTTCTGTCTGTGAGCAGATAGATCATAAGTATACTACCCCTAAAGACAGACCTGTTCTGGCTTCCTAGCCTGTTGTGGATAAGATTGTCATTCTGGCTGCGAATGAGAAGGCCATTCTCCAT
Organism: Neoceratodus forsteri; assembly: GCA_016271365.2. Classification (NCBI taxonomy): domain Eukaryota; kingdom Metazoa; phylum Chordata; order Ceratodontiformes; family Ceratodontidae; genus Neoceratodus; species Neoceratodus forsteri. Next base: position 507,359,725 of record CM028129.1, read on the forward strand.
CAAGAGGTTACAGCTCATCCCATCAATAAGGAGTCTTATAAGGTAGACCTGATGGGAAAGAGCGCTTTCGCAGCAGCTACCCTTAGCATGTGAATAGCTGGCTACCAAGGGCATTTCTCCAAGTATGAGTTTGCCCTCTTGACCTCTCTCAGATCTCTCGTGGAGGCCTTATCGGATTCAGACACTAAAGAAAATTCTTCAGACTGTTACCCATGGCACTGAGTCCAATAGTCATCAGTTGAAGGCGCAGCTATGGATGATTATGACACTGCCTCCCGTTCTGCTGCAGGAATCTGCATCAGGAGACATTCCTGAGTTCGGATGTTAGGCTTCTCCAACGATGTCCAACAGTAGGTCATGAATGTCCCCTTTAATGGCTCTTATCTGTTTGGTCAACAGATGGAACAATCCCATGAGACCTCTCAGAAGACTAGAATGGCCGTTAAGACTTGTTAGCCTGTCCTTGCTCACCCTCAAAGAGGGAAAGGCCAAATCTTTTACTACAATAAGCAGTCGTTTCGTGGCAAAGGCAAGGGAGTCCATGTTACTTCCCAGCCTCCCCAGCAGCAGAAGAGAGCGCACCGATGGCACAGGTCCCAAAGGCATCTACTGCCACTCTCTGAAGGTCTGGCCACAATTCTGCCTCAGCTGCCCGAGGAAGACCTTTCCTCTCCAGTGGCGGGGGGAGGTCTAACTTAGTTCATCTGTCAGTGGGAATTCATCACCACAGACAAATGGGTCTTAAGGATCACCTGGGAGGGGTACTCGCTGAATTTTCCCCGAGATCACTCCAGATTATCCACCCAATAAGCAGCACCCCCTTTCAGCATCCATGTTGGACCTTCTCGCTATGGAGATTGCAGGCCTCTAGAACAACAGTGCCGTGGAAGTAGTGCCGGCAGTGGAGCATAATACAGGTTTCTATTCCTATTACTTCCTCTTTCCAAAGAAGTGAGGGGGCATGCACCCTATTCTCTTCCTCAGAAAACTGAACAAGTTTCTACACCGCGTGACAGGGCTGAATATGGCTCTCTCCCAGTTGTTATGCAAAAGTGTTTAAACGCAGTGGTCTGTTCTATCCACTCTTTTTCTGTCTCTTTTCTGTCTGGTTGCACAACCAAATTTTCTCGTGAGGCCTAGGTCTTGATCACCCCGACAGTCTTGCAATTCTCTGCCTCTTGCTAGCTCTCTACCCTCACTTGCTGTTCTGTCTTTTCTCTCCCCCGCCGTTGCATATCTGCTAGTATAAAAATATATGTGAATCATTTTGTGGAAATGTAATTGATACAAACATGCGGAGAAGTCAGCAGAAGACGGCCACTTGGTCTATCAGTTCTGCTCGTATTACGGGGTCCATAGCTTGAGCTACTGTCCCTGCCCTCCCTCCCCACTCCTTCTGTTTTCCCTACCCATGATCCTTACTTTCCTATACTGGGATCCCTTTGTTGAAAACTGTATATAGTTATACTGTTGAAATGATTGCAAAGCTATTTGAAACTCAAGGGGTTAACCTGAGATGCAATATTTAAGCCTTTTGCAGAGATGTAAACAAGAGGTCAGTTCTGGGTCACAGTGTTCTTTTTGCTGCACTTGCTGAAACCGACAAGGACACTGTGTGAGAAGCATGCTGTTTTCTTAATGAGCTCCTGCAAAGACTTATAAAAAAGAGCCGCAATATTTTGCAAAAGAGACAGACTGAGATTTGAAATTGAGAAGAAAATGGACTCTGCTTTCTATATTTGTACTGCCATTATACATAGTTATACTGAACAATTTTTATCTTTTTCTTTTACTGTTATTAATAATAAAACCCTTATTGCGAATTTTATAACTTCTCCTGGTTTTCCTATGCTTCCTGACGTGTTCCTCGACGACACCCTGGGAGAAGTTGAAGATGGTCTCCCTAGGGACCTGCTCCCACTTCTCCTGCCACAGGACTGTTTGGCTCCCCTAGACGTGCAGGATACCTACCAGCATATTCTGGTCTACCGCAGCTACCACAAATTTCTCAGTTTTGTGGCCTTGGGCCAGCATTACCAATTCCAGGTCCTGCCCTTTGAGCTATCCTCAACACCTTGAGTTTTTACAAAGTGCTTTGCAGTTCTTGAGGCGCACCTCCAAAAACTTGGACTCCAAATTTTTCCTTGTCTTGATGGCTGGTTACTAGCCAGCCTGTCCAAGCAGGGCATGGAACACGCAGTGAGCACAGCAGCTCAGATCTTACTTCGAGAGGGCTCTTGCACTAGGTAATTACATGTAGGACTGATGCCGGCAGGTGGCAGGACCCCAAGGAAAAATTTCTAGCTAGCAGTCCCTGGCCGAGGACCGCCCCATGTCAGATGACGGCTGATGGAAGCGTCGGTATAAGTGGTCCTGGCTCGCCTTCCAGTTCTTTCCCAGCGTTAGCTCGTACAGTGCCTTGTGGTAAAGTTGAGTGCTTCATCAGCCCTATCTTCGTTGTTTTTACCAAAATGAGTTCTTTTTGCGACTAACGTCCGGGTACCATCGTCGGTGTATGTCGTCCCCTACACCCTCCGAGCACAAAAATAAGTGCGATTTGTGCTGCGCCCAGCTACCGCACAAGGACGGCCATTCCCTGTGCCTGTTCTGCCTAGGCCCCGATCACCCGGTCGAGAAGTGCCAGTATTGCCTTAGCTTTAATGTGGCTACCCGGACCCGGCAGCAATCCCTGGAAGCCTATATTCTGAAGAAGAAAATGAGTTCAGTGGAAAAGGAGCTCAAAAAACTGAGGCAGCCATCCACTTCCCCCGAAGGCCATCGGAAGAAGAAGGATAAGGATAGGCACTGGGACAAGGGCTCCTCTACCACGTCTCCCTCTGGAGTTGCTGGGACACAGGTAACGTCCCCTCCGTGGGACCGCTCCTCGACGGCCGCTTCGGAGGTTTCCGAGGGGGTGTCGGCCCGCCCGTCTGGCTCACGCTCGGGCCTTGCAGGTGCCTCCGGGCGATTGGAGGCCTCCGCCCCTGGTTCGGCTGCAGGTTTGTGGCCTACCAATGCGGGCAACTCCGATAAGTCAGGCATCGGCTCCTCCGACGTCCGCCTGGGGAGGGCCGGTAAGATGCCCGACCCTTCAGGGCGACGTGCGGCCACCACTCCACCAGACCAGGCTGACCCCTCTACTCAACCTGCCTCTTATGATGGCTTCCATAAGCCGGCCTCCGGCGCTCGCCAGGAGCTCGACCTCAAGCCAAACGTCTGCTCGTCTGACTGGCGAAGGAACCGACGATGGACCCTCCCACGTCCGTCGTACCTGGTTCTCTGCAGCCTTCGCTGCCGTCTGGGGACCCAGAGTCTCCCCAGCCCGACCCCGGGAATTTCTCCCCTCCATCCCTGGGCACCTTCCTCCTCCATCAGACCACCCTCCGGATGTTGTGTCGGATCTGACGTTGGCTCCCTGGACGCCGGCTCCTCCGACGCCGGTTCTGCCGAATCCGGGAGACGTTCCGCTCCTGTCGGTCTGCTCCAGCAGGCCCCCCGGCTCCCGGGTACCCCCCCGTCTTATCCGACGCCGGTGTACCCGGGACCACAGTATTCGGCGCCACAGTACCTGACGCCGGGCTATCCGCAGCTGGGTTTTGGATTCGCTCCATACGGTTATAACCTGTATCCTTGTCCCCCATCTCCTCCTCCTCCACTGCCCTCGCGGCCGTCTGGTGGAACTGCAGGAGACTCTGGCTTCCTGGTGGGCTGATGCCAAGGCTCAGCTCACCAAAGAGGTCGAGAGGTGCCTTCCGACGATGGTGCCATCCCAGGTTCCCATATGTCCGAGGCGGCACACTCCCTCACCACCTCCGGATTCCAGGGTTCTTCCTTCTGGATTCAGAGAAGGGCAGGACATGCTCTCCCTGGGACTTCCCAAGGGGTCCGTTCCTCCCCTGGGTCGGGACAGGGAGTCTTTTTCCTCTTCATCCTCCTCTTCACCCTCAGACTCCTCAGATTCTTCCAACAGTTGCTCCGAGAGAGACGACGAGCCACGCTGTCCGTTGAAGACCAGGCCAAGGACTCCTCCGAAGTCTCCTCCGGAGGATCCTTCTTTTATGGAGTTGCTTAGGAAAATCCAGGAGGTTCATCAGTGGCACTCCCTGGAACCAGATCCTCAGCGTCTGTAACTTTCTGAGCATCTGGATCTGCCCATGACAGCTCCTACCTTAGTGCCACCCTGGATTGAGCCTCACGCCGACCTCGTTACCACTATATGGAAACAGCCGTCGGCTTTAGTCCCACTTCCTAGGAAGTCGAACAGGCTATATCAGGCTCCAGAGGGTGTTGATTTCCTGGATTCTCACCCTCGTGCTGATTCGGTTGTAATTAACGCCACTCACGGCTGGTCAGCAAACCCCAGACACCTTAGCTTGTCACCACCTGATAAGGAATCACGTCTTCTGGACCAGTATGGGAGAAAGATTTACGCTTCCTCCACGCTGGGGATCAGGGCCCTGAACTATGTCATCTGTGTGGGGGACTACTGGAAGGCCATTCTGACTCAGGTGGAGGCCAAATTGGACTCTCTGACTGACTCTCAAGTCAAGCAGGAGTTGGCTGATCTTGTTCGCTCTGCTCGTTCGGTCATTCGACACATGCTTCGTGCGACATATGATGCAGTGGACACTGCTGGGCGGAGCTCAGCTTTCGCTGTAGGCCTACGGCGTCATGCTTGGCTCCGTGTGTCAGGCTTGGTCCCGGAGGTGCAATCTGCTATCCGGGAAGCACCTTTTCGGGGGTGATGTCAAGGACATCATCACCAATTTGCAAGAGAAGGGGACGGCACTGAAGTCGGTTGATTCCATGTACCGCCCCCATCAGCAGCAGCGCCGTCCCTTTCGGAGACAGAATCGGCCAAAGGTGAAACCCCAAGGAAGGCAGGGCACAAAATGCTGGGCCCCACAGCTGCTAAGCCCCTCCACCCAAAAGCAGCAGGTGCTTCAGCTGCGCTGCCCCACCACCTGACTCCTTCCCTCTCCCACTGCCTCCGGACTCCCCAGAGGAACCGGTAGGAGGGAGGTTTTCCCTCCACCTTCCGGGATGGGAGAGGATAACCACAGATTCTTGGGTGCTCCAGCTCATAGCAGAGGGACACTCAATAGAGTTTCTTCAGAAACCACCTTGCCACCCCCCTCTGAAGTCGTCGTATTCAAGGGAACATCTTCTCTTGGTCCAGGAGGAAATTTCAGCTCTCCTGCTGAAACAAGCAATAGAACCTGCCCCCCTTCATTTGCAAGGGACTGGTTACTATTCCCATTTCTTCCTGGTCCCAAAGAAGACAGGAGATCTCAGACCGATTTTGGATCTCAGTTCCCTGAATCTTTTCGTAGAATACAAAAGGTTCAGGATGCTCTCTTTGCAGAGCCTTCTGCCCCTCCTCTGGCCGGGTCAATGGCCATGTGCTCTGGATATGCAGGATGCTTATCTGCACATTCCCATTCACCCCTCACTTCGCAAATACCTTCAGTTTGTGTTCCAGGGGTACCACTACCAGTTCAAGGCGCTCCCTTTTGGTTTATCCTCGGCCCCCAGTGTTTACCAAATGCCTGGCAGTGGTGGCGGCCCACCTGCGTACCAGGGGAGTGCAGGTTTTCCCGTACCTGGATGATTAGCTCCTGGTGGCCTCGTCCAGGGAGGAACTCTTGCGTTGCCTCTCCCTTACCCAGCAGATTTTTGCCTGCCTGGATATTACCATCAACCATTCCAAGTCTCATCTGGTCCCATCCCAGAGACTACAGTTTATTGGGGCGATCCTCGTTACGACCACAGGCAAGGCCTTCCTGCCTCCGGACAGGGCGTCCACCCTCCAGACTCAAGTCTGCTGTCCGACCGCAGGACGGTTTCTGCGAGGTTGGTCCTTCGCCTTCTCGGGCTCATGGTGGCTGCTATCCTGATGGTTCCTCGCGCTCGACTCCACATGAGAATTTCTCAGTGGACTCTATGCTCCCAATGGGATCAGCTACTGGACGACCTAGATCAGCCAGTTCTGGTCTCCTTGCCGATGCTTCGAGACTTGCAATGGTGGTTGGTTCGAGAGAAACTGTTTCGGGGAGTTCCTTTCTTTCATCCTCCCCCTCCCAGACTCTAACCATAGACGCCTCGGACGAAGGTTGGGGAGCCCATCTAGGCCCTCATCGGACTCTGGGCTCCTGGTCCAAGCTAGAACAAGCTCTCTACATCAATGTGCTCAAGCTTCGGGCAGTGTTGTACGCTCTCCAAGCCCTTCACCAATACATCCTTCCCGGCCACCTTGCCGTCCAGACAGATAACATGTGCATGGTGTGGTACATCAACAAACGGGGGTATTCGGTCCTACCCTCTTTGCAGGGAGGCAATGAGGGTTTGGGATTGGGCAACACAACATGATCTTCACTTCATGGCAATTCACGTTCTGGGAGTCGACAACACCCTGGCAGACAAGCTAAGTCAGTCTTCTGCTCTGACTCATGAGTGGGAACTGGACCAAGGGGTCCTAGACACTATCTTTCGACTTTGGGGAACACCACAGATCGACCTGTTTGCATCCCCTCAAAATGCAAAACTTCCCGTCTTCTGCTCGCTAGTTCCAGAGCGAGGCGCTTTTTGGAGCGACGCTCTGTCTCTAGATTGGAAGGACAGATTCATCTATGCCTTTCCCCCAATTCCACTTATCCCACGAGTCTTGCAGAAACTAGCTTCTGAAGGAGCATGAATGATTCTGATCGCTCCTTTCTGGCCCAGGCAAGTTTGGTTCTCTCTTCTACAACAATACTCAGAGGATCCTCCTCTTCCTCTTCCTCTGTTTCGAGGTTTACTGACCCAGGATCAGGGGACCCTGGTCCATCCAGGCCTCAAATCCCTTCACTTGCATGCATGGCCCCTGCAGACTTGGTCCAATCCCGTTTTGGAGTGTCTCCCAAAGTGGTGGAGATTTTGGTGGAGGCCAGAAAACCCTCCACCAGATCCACTTACGCCATGAAGTGGAACAGGTTCACTATTTGGGCTGCTTCCAGGAACGTGGAACCCTTCTCCTGTTCTGCGGGGTTTCTGCTGGAGTATCTGCGTCATCTGTTTGACCTGGGTCTCAGTCATTCTTCTCTGAAGGTCCACATGGCGGCCATCTTGGCCTATCATGTTCCCTTCGCAGACAAAGCTTTCGCTCAATTGGAGGTCTCTAAGATCTTTCTGAGAGGGTTCTCCATCTGAGGCCCCCCCCCATCCGTACTTCTACTCCCCCTTGGGACTTAAACTTTGTTCTCAAGAAACTTACTCTCCCTCCCTTCGAACCTGCAGCTTCTGCGGATTTGAAGTTCCTTTCGTGGAAGAGTCTTTTCCTGGTGGCCATTACTTCTGCTCGGCGAATTTCCGAGCTCCAGGCCCTGATGTGCAAAATCCCATACTTGATTTTTCACAAGGAACGAGTTGCTCTTCGCACGAATCCTAAGTTTCTCCCTAAAGTAGTAGCTGAGTCTACTCTGAATCAGTCCATAGAGTTGCCTGCCTTTTTTACACAATACTCTAATCAAGGGGAGTATTTACTCCATACTATGGATGTTCACCGGATTCTGAGATTCTACACCAACAGGACCAAGGATCTCAGAAAGACAGATCAATTGTTTGTCTCTTTTGCTCATAAAAGGGAAGGAAATGCTGTTTCCAAGCAATGCCTGTCTAAGTGGTTGGCTCATTGCATCACTTCCTGTTACGACAAATATGAGAAGACCCTACCGGGTCAAGTAAGATGTTACTCCACCAGAGGTGTAGCTGCCTCAGCGGCTTGTTTCAAAAATGTGTCTGTGGTAGACATCTGTGCTGCTGCCACCTGGACTTCCGTCCATACCTTTACTAAACACTACAGTTTGGATGTTGCCTGTCGCCGTAGTGCAGGCTTCGGGCTGGCTGTTTTACAAGACCTCTTGTCTTGAGGCTTGCACAGCTAGAACTGCTTTTTGGAGTAGTTTCCTCCTCACGGTGCCTCTCTTTGTTCCAGACTGCTTGGGACTTAGTCCTATATGTAATTACCTACTGCAAGAGCCCTCTCGAAGTAAGATAGTACAGTTACGTAAGAACTTACCGTAACAGTAGATCTTCGAGAGAGGCTTTTGCAGTAGGCAATACCTTCCCGCCCTCCATCCCCCTAGGCTTTTTCAGCTTCTTTTCCAGTGAGGGAAATATCCGCTCCTCTCTTGTCTGGCCTTTCTGGCCCTTGGTGGGAAAGAACTGGAAGGCAGGCATCAGGGACCGCTCTTTTATACCGTCTCCTGGCGCCGGTCACCTGACGTAGGGGCGGTTCCTCGCCAGGGACTGCTAGCTAGAAATTTTTCCGTGGGGTCCTGCCGCCTGCCGGCATCAGTCCTATATGTAATTACCTACTGCAAGAGCCTCTCTCGGTGATCTACTGTTATGGTAAGTTCTTGCATAACTGTACTATCCTGACCTCCATGGGAGTCCTGTTAAACTTAGAGAAGTCACAGCTTTAGCCTTCTCTGCAACTTGTTTTCATCGGAGTCCTCTTGAACACCATCAAGCCGAGGGCCTTTCTCCCAGAAGACAGAAGGAAAGCCATCCTTCAGATGGCTCATTTCATCATGGAGAAAAAGTCTGTTCGGGCTCATTCCATGCAGCGCATGTTAGGTCTCATAGCCTCCTCTGTCTTTACAGTATCTCTAACGCACCTGCACATTAGAACAAGTCGTTGGATGCTCAGCACGCAGTGGTTTCTGACAATACATCCTCAGTCTTACCCCCAACAAAATGACAGAGCCTCTGCTTCGATCGTTCACATGGTGGACGCAGGAGGACAGTCTCCTCCAAGGTCTCGCTTTCCCTCCCCCAGAGCTGCAGATAACTGTCACCTAGCATGTGTCTCTGTTGGGGTGGGGAGCCCACTGTCAGGTCCACCACACTCAGGGAGTCTAGAGCCCTACAGAGTCCTATCTCCATATCAGTGTCTTGGAGATGAGAGCAGTCCTGTATGCCCTTTGGACCCTGGTGGACTTTGTCTGCCAGAAGGCGATCTTCCTTCAGATGGACATCAAGTCTGTCATGTACTACATCAACCAACAAGGGGGAGCATACTCTTCTCCTCTTTTCAGGGAGGCAATGAGAGTGTGGGAATGGTGTCTGGAACAGGACACTAATCTAAGCGATTTATCTACGTGGGGCGCAGAACAGTCTGGCGGACGAGCTCAGCTGGACAGAGGCAGATCCTCACGAATGGTCATTGGCACCAGACATCGTGCAGTCTCTCTTCGATGAGTGGGGAACCCCAGAGGTGGATCTTTTTGCATCCCCACTTAATGCCAAACTACCTTGATTCATCTCAGGACACAGAGGGTGGTGGTAAATGGCTGTCACTCCACAGAGGGAAGAGTGACCAGTGGGGTACCACAGGGATCAGTGCTGGGACCGGTCCTATTCAGCATCTTCATCAGTGACATTGCGCAGGACCTAGAAGGCACAATTTCACTGTTTGCTGATGACACAAAGCTCTGTAACAGAGTAGACACACCAGAGGGTGTAGACAGAATGAGAAGCGACCTGCAGAAACTTGAAGAATGGTCAGGGGTTTGGCAGTTGAAATTCAATGCAAAGAAGTGCAAGATAATGCATATGGGGCACAAAACCCCTGGCACAATATATCAGTTGGGGGTGAGGATATAGCATGCACCAAGCAGGAAAGGATCTTGGGGTTGTCATCTCTGATGACCTCAAGGTAGGGAAACAGTGTGACAAGGCAGTAGGTAAAGCAAATAGGATGCTGGGATGTATAGGCAGGGCATCACCAGCAGGAAAAGGAGGTCATAATTCCGCTATACAAGACACTAGTGAGGGCCCACCTGGAGAACAGTGTACAGTTCTGGAGACCATACCTACGTAAGGACATAGACAGGGTAGAGAAGGTTCAGAGGAGGGCAACAAAGATGGTGCATGGATTGCATCACAAGTCCTATGAAGACAGGTTGAAGGAACTGAACATGTACTCCCTGGAGGAAGGGAGGAGAGAGGGATATGATAGAGACATACAAGTATCTTACAGGGAGGAACAGGGTGCAGGAAAACACTATTTTTAAGCGAAAAGATGTTCCAGGACTAGAGGCATGGGATGAAGTTGGAGGAGGACGATTCAGAGGAAACATGAGAAAGAATTTCTTCACAGAGCAGGTGGTGGACAAGTGGAACACCTGCCAGAGGAAGTGGTGGGGGCTGAAACAATCACGGGATTTAAGAATGCATGGGATAGACATAAAGGAATTCTAGAGGTCAGGGGTAAGGGGCAACATACTTCTAGGAAAACAAACTGAATTTACAAGCTCAAATGGGCAGACTGGGTGGGCCATAGGCCCTTATCTGCCGACACTGTCTATGTATCTATGTATCTCCAAAATCCAGAACATGGCATTTTCTGTCAGGATGCATTCAAGCTGTGGTGGACAAATCTCTTTGTGTACGTATTTTCTCCTCTTCCTCTAGTTCAGAGGGTACTGCCCAAGCTGGGGAGACACGGTGATAAAATGATTTTGATCGCCCCTTGCTGGCCTTGGCAGATATGGCTTCCCCTACTGAGCAATTTTGTCAGGCGCTCCTCCGAGACCCCTTCCTCTACTAACAGAACTTCTGACGCAGGGGTCGCTGGTTCAACTCAACCTGCTCTCCCTTCATCTCCATCCCTGACTCCTGAAGAGATAGAAGTGAGCAGGTACATGGTGCCCCAGAGGGTCTCTGAGATTCTCCTAGCTGTGTGTAAACCCTCTACCAGAAAGTCTTACACAGCCAAATGGAGACATATTTCTGAATGGTGCTCCAAATCCCTTACAAATATATTCAGATGCCCACCAGGCAGGGTTTTGGACTATCTGCTGCACCTTTCTGATGCAGCATTGCAGTACTCTTAAGCTAAGGTCTATTTGTGCGCTGTTTAAGCGTACTGCAAGTCAGTTCAGAACTTTGCTCTATCTCAACTGCCTCTTTTTAAGAGGTTAATGAAGGGAATTTTGCACAAAAAGCCCCCAGTCAGGAAACCTGTCGCTGTCTGGGTCCTCAGCCTTATGTTGGATGTGCTCATTTGTAAGCCCCCTTAAACCCCTGGCTATGTGTGACCTCAAATTCCTAACCTGGAGATGGTTAAAAAGCCCACGAAAAGTTATTTTATTTGAGGTAGTGGGCATACCTGTAGCTAGCAGCAGACCAGAGATTTAGATGACTGAGTCTGTGCAGAACTGGTCTTTGACATATTATTCTAGAACCTTGTGATGTCAATGACGCATCAAGAAGTGCCTACCTGCATTGAGTTAAGCACTGCTTGATCGTCACTGACATCACAGGGTTCTAAGAATGGCTCTAATGTAGTATTTATATTGCACAGACTGAGTCATCTGTATTTCTGGACTGCTTCCAGCTACAAGTATGCCCAATACCTCAATTAAAAGAACTTTTCATGGGCTTTCAGACTATGTCTGCCACTGTACATGAATGTGTCCCTTTAAGGTAGGGAACCAATGCAGCAAAGCACTGGGAAAGACAAACTGAATGCTTGCATGCATATGGAGTGGCATCACCAGCAGTAGCGGGGAAGATACTGATGCCTCTCTACAAAGCCATGGTGAGACCGCACTTAAAGTACAGGGTTCAGTTCTGGAGACTGCACCTACACAAGGATATAGAGAGCTTAGAGAGAGTTCAGAGAAGACCGACCAAAATGGTGCAGGGGATTCAGGGGATCCTGTACGAGCAGAAGTGTAAGGAGCTGGATCTGTACATGCTGGAGACCGGGGACATGATTGAAACTTTTAAATATGTAAAAGGGATCAACAGAGTAAAGGAAGGGAGTCTACTTAAAAGGAAAGAGGGGGCTAAAACGAGAAGACAGTCTAAGGTTAGAGGGTAGAAGATACAAAGGGAATGTAAGGGAGAAGTTCTTCACTGAGAGTGTGGTGGAGGCTTGGAGCAAACTGCCAGACGAGGTGGTGGCTGCTGATATGGTGGAGGGATTCAAGAGGGCATGGGACAGACATATGGGGTTGGGAAGGGGAAGGTCAGTGAAAGAGTATGAGTAGGGGCGGGCAGGGGCAGACAAGATGGACCAATAGGTCCTTTTCTGCTGACATGATTCTATGAAAATTACGTAGTCACTGTAGTTCTTGTTTTTTTGTTTTTTTTTTACCAAGGCTTGCCTTTCTGCCATGGGGTATGAAGCCTGCGAGGGGTTGGTCTTCATCCTGTCGTCAAGGATTTTTTCTCTCTCTCCTGGTTTTCTCTTCTTACTTCCCCAAAGTCGGTGCATGTGGAAGTGCACACGTACGCCTTGGCCCGAATGTCTTGGCCTAGTGCCTAGTCCCCCCCCCTCTGGTCAGCCTGCACTGCCATCAAGCCTCCATGTCGTGGCAGCCAAGTCTGGGAAGGCTGACCTGAGGGGAGAGCTGCTGGGTGGCTGCTCAAATCTCTCAGCCCTGTCTGCCTGGTGGCTGCTTAATCACCCCCCCAACACCCCGAGCTCATTCCAGAACTTGGATCATTGGCATGGAAGAGGTCAGGTGCAAAGCGCCTCAGCCCTCTATGCCACTGGGCCAGTTACTCACCATAATTCTTGATCTGTTTGGACCGTCATCACCACTGATTCACCCACCCATCCTTCATCTCCTGGGCTCACCATTTCTGTTCGTTGGTCTTCACACACACACACACACACACACATTTTTGGTTTGGGCTGTGAAGACACTGTTTTCTTTGTTGTTGACCCTTTTTACATGGGTCACAAGGGCTATCTTACACCCTTTAGGAAATATTGTTTAACCAGAAGTAGCACACTAAGCCAAAGCTTGTTTCCAGATGTGACCTGGAGCACTAGGAAGTTAAGTGACTTGCTCAAGATCACACAGTATGCACCTAGGCAGCTGTGGGATTCAAACCCAGGTCTCCAGATCTGCAGCTGCCTCCGAGGTTAGGTGTTATACTTAGATAGGTTATGCTGCACCTTCTCAGAAAAAAGTACTGAGGTTGTTGAGGGCCACTGCTGAGCCATGCAGCGCAAGCTAGTCTCATGGTGCTGCGCATGCATGCAGCCTACCTTGGTGCCGACCCTCCTGAAAAGTCCTGGCTCCCGCAGGGTCCTAGCACCTCCGGCTCAAAACCCATTGGTGTGACTCAGTGGTGAAGATGGACTAAGAAGATCAGGAATTACGATGAGTATGTAATTTTCATTTCTAGATGGTCACCCTGAACCAGATCATTCCATTCCTAGAGCAGGACATGTGGTTCTGCTCTCTGCACCTCCAGGACGCTTTCTTCTACATGCCGATCCATCCATCCCACTGGCTGTTGCTTTGGTTCTTTTTGGAAGGGGTGCTGTACAAGTTCCACGCCATGCTGTTCGGCCTCTCCTTGGCCCCCAGGGTGTTCACTAAGTGCGTAACAGTGGTGGCAACATTCCTGCAATGCTGAGGTGGCCGGGTTATCCTTACTTTGACGACTGGCTGATCACCCATTCATCCCAGGAGGAGGTGCAGTGGTTCAGGGATCTGGCCCTTGTTGTCAAGGCACAGGTCAGGAAGCATAGGGAAAACCAGGGGCAGTTGTAGAATTCAACAAAACTATTTATTTGCAGTTGCAGTAACATAAAAATAAACTTGTTCAGAATAACTATGTATAGAGGGAAAAAATAAAATCTTTCTTCAGCCTCTGTGTCCCTCTTTCTTCTAATCTCCTTTGCAGTAGCAACTTTATAAATCTTTTCAATCCCCATCCTTAGCAAACATCCTGTCCTTGTATATTTCAGGTAGGTGCGAGGCAGGAACACATTGTGCTTGCTGAGGCCGCCCCAGCTTTTGCAAAAGGCTCAACATTTGCACTCAAGTAACCTCTAGAGTTTATGCAGTCATATCTCTCTCTCTCTCTCTATATATATATATATATATATATATACATATATATATATATTTCATCAGTAACACTATATATGTTTTCTAAACAATTAGAATCCCAATATCAGTTACATTTCCATACATTGATTTACACATATTTTTATATTAGCTGATATAGATATGCAAGGGAGGAGAAACAGGCAGCAAGAGAAAACTGAGAGACAGAGAGAGGCAAAGGATTGCAAGACTGTTTGGGGTGATCAAGTCTGAGGTCTCCCAGGAAAATTGGGTTGAGGAACCAGACAGAGAAAAGACAGAAAAAGGAAAGATCCTTGCATTTAAACACTATCTCCTTAACAGATGGGACAGGGTCCTATTCTGCCCTGTCACATACATCCCCCTCCTTAAGAGGGAACCTATTTTGCAAAAATAGGTTTCCAGAACTTTCTATTCTATAATAACATTTGCTGCTTTCAGACATTAAGCACATGTACATCATTCATGTCTTTTTTTCATAACAGTACAGTTCAAACCCATACACAAATTGTTTTGTTTGTTTTTTAACCTTCAGAACCCTCAATTCCTGAGTCATATCTTGACAGAAAATCATCATTCCTATTCTATTTACTTGATTTGTGTGTCACAGTGAATTTAAATGGCTGCAATGCCAGGTTACCATCTTGTTGTTCTGGAATTTTTGTCTTTCATCTGGTTAAGCCAACAGAGAGGATTGTGATCAGTTACAAGAACAAAGTCAATTCCTAGCAAATAAAACTTAAGGGACTCCATGGCCCACTTTGCTGCTAAACATTCCTTTTCGATAGTGGAGTACCTTTTCTCTCTGTCATGCAACTTCCTACTTATGTACAGACTAGAGTGTTCTGTCCCATCTATATTTTGACTTGGGACAGCACGTAGGCCTTCCTCGGATGCATCTGTTTGTAGCAGAAATGGTTTCTCAGAGTCTGAGCTTCTTAAAATAGGTGCTGAACATAATGCAGCCTTTATGGCTTGAAAAGATTTATCATATTCTGGGGTCCATTTCACATTATTTGGGTACCGCTTTTTTTGTGAGTTCAGTGAGGGGAGTAGCTAATTCAACAAAGTTGGGAACAAATCTCCGATAATAACCAGCCAACCCTAAAAATGACCTGTCATGTTTCTTTGTTTTAGGTATAGGGCTGTTAGCTACAGCTTCTGTTTTAGAAACCTCTGGGTTAACTTCTCCATTTCTCAACACATAGCCCAAATATCTGGTTTCCTGCATGCCCAATGCACATATGGTAGGATTAATTGTCAGACCTGCCTTTTTGATAGCTTGGATAATTGCTCGTAGATGTTCCAGGTGGCCTTTCCAGTCTGGACTGTACATCACGACAGCATTCAGGTGCGCAGCACAATAACCAGTGTGAGGGGATAAAATTTCATCCATGTGTCGTTGAATTGTAGCTGGCACACCATGTAAACAAAATGGCATGGTGGTGAACTGATAGAATCCTATAGGGGTGGCAAATGCAGTTTTATCTCTGGATTCTTTCGCTAAAGGTATTTGCCAGTAACCCTTGGTGAGAGCGAGGGTACTGATATAATTTGCATTCCCCAGTCCGTCCACCAAATTATCTAGTCTAGGTATAGGATAACTGTCAAAATTCTGACACTTGATTAAGATTCCTAAAATCAAGGCATATTCTAACACCCCCTTCCTTTTTGCCTGCAGTTACCATGGGAGATGACCAAGCACTCCTCGACTCTTCTATGATACCCAATTCTTTCATTTTTTTGTATTTTCTTAATCACATCAGCTCTTATCTGCTCTGGCAACCTGTATGTCTTTTGCCTAATATGACGAGCATTCCTTGTCACTATTACATGCTCAACCCGTTTTGCTCAGCCTGGTACCTTGGTAAAAGATACTGTTAAATGTCTTTAGCACATTACGAATGTCTGTGGTTTGTTCTGAGGTTAAGAAAACATTCACCTTTACAGCATCATCATTTACAATCTGATCCAGTCTATCATAAGCTACCTCAATATCTTCCTTATCATTTTCTGGTAAAACTAGCAAAGCAGATTTAGGCATTTTTTCAACCCATTTCTTGAGGAGGTTAGCATGGTATATCTTAGTAGGATTTTTCCTGTCAAGGGGTCTCAGTATCATAGTTAAGAGTGACAGTACGTCTAAGAACCTTATATGGCCCTTGCCACTTCATTAACAGTTTATTTCTGTTGTGGGCAAGAGTAGCAAAACCTTTTCACCTGACTCGAAAACTTTTTCTTTCACCCCATGGTCATAATATACCTTCTGCTGGTGCTGGGCCTCTTCCTGATCACTATGGGTAATTTCAACATATTTTGCCAGCTTCTTTCTTAGGGCACACATATAAGATGTTATAGATTGTTTCTGAGTGAGGTTATCTTCCCACATTTCTTTTATCACATCCAGTGGCCCTCTTGGCTGCCTACCGTACAGCATTTCAAATGTTGAAAACCCTGTTGATGCCCATGGCACTTTTCTGTAAGTGAAAAGTAGGTAAGGCAATTATTGGTCCCCGGCTTTCCCTTCCCCCTTTTTAACATGCATTTTAGGGTTTGGTTAAAATGCTCAACAAGACCATATGTCTGAGGGTGATAGGTGGAGGTACTTATGGCAGAGATACCTAGCAGTCTGTACAGCTCCTTAAGCTACTCAGCACCAAAATTACTACCCTGATCAGTAATAATTTCTTTACGTATGCCCACTCTGGTGAACATTTTGGCAAGCTCTGCTGCAACTTTTGGGGCTGTAACAGTACGCATTGGAACTGCTTCTGGGTATCGAGTAGCATAGTCGCATACTACCAGGAAAAATCTATTACCTTTTTACTTTTGTCTAAAGGACCAACCACATCCATTGCAGTTCTCTCAGAAGGCTCATCTATTAAGGGTAGGGGCACCAGGGACACCTTGTCTTTTCTAGTGACTGGGGCTACTTTCTTACTCTCAGCACAGGAATTACAATAGGTAGCAACATCTTCATAAATTCCCGGCCAGTAAAATCTATACAGCCATCTGGCAAGGGTGCGATCCGTTCCTGAGTGACCAGCCATAGGATTATCATGTGCTATCTGTAACAACTCTGTTCTATACTTCTGTGGTATAACCAGTTGTTCTGTCTGTTCCTGTGTCTGAGATTTAACCCAAACGCTGTACAGTAACCCATTACATTTTTTAAACATTAGTCCACCCAGTTTTGGTTTCACCCCCATCTGCTTAAAATAACCCTGGAGAGAAACATCATTAGCTTGTTCTGAAAGAAAATCACAATCAGTTATCAATTTAGTTTCAGCATTTTCATATTTTAACCCTTCATGTCCATCAGTCACTTGTTGCCATAGTTTCTTCAGGTGTCGTCTTTCTTTGCTGGATTTCTGGATCTTGGAACTGTGCTCAAACAAGTCCAAATCAAAATCACTGAAAGGAAAAGTGTCTCCACTACCTGAAATTTTCTTTGCCTGAGCTCTTGTCACCACAGCTGCTGAAACATCAGGATTTTCTCCCTCTTTGATCAACTCAGTAAATCCTGGAAAGTCATTTCCAATAATCACAGGTACAGGTAAGTTAGGTACTACCCCCACTTTCATTTGGTGCGACATACCCTTAATGGTCAGAGTCACTTGGGTGGTGGGACAATATCGAGTGTCCCCATGGATGCAGGTGACACCAGTACGTGGTCCCTTTGCACAGTGTTTTACCAGCACTTTAACATGCACTAGGGTCTGGCTGCTTCCTGAATCAGAGTCCCTTCACAGTCTTATTCCCCACCTTCACATCTGCTAAATACTTGCCCCAATTTGCCAAGGACAAATCTGCTCCAGTGCCACTCTCTTTATTACGGCAGTTTGTTGCAAAATGGCCTGGCTTATTACAGTTATACCAGATTACGTCTCTGGGCCCAGATTTGTTCCCACCACCAGAGTTCTTATCAGGCTTGGAGTTTAAATGGGAAAAAGAGTGTCTTACCGGTATTGGCTGTTACCTCGCTGCTGTGGCGTCTGTCTGGCCATTTGGTAGTCCTCAGCCAAGGAAACACCCTTTTCAAACAACATGAAATCTTGCTGTATTCTGACATATGCAGTTAGGTCCTACCTTTCAACTGCCCTGGAGAACAAAGAGTTAAACTTTCCATGGCCAGCATGGAATGTTCACCGCGAGCTTGGTTGAAGCCCCTGTCTGCTGTTGTTTAAACCCCAACCGTCAGATTCTTTACTCCGCCTCACTGAACAGTCGCTCTGGAGATCTCTCCTTTGCTTGGTTCAAAAAAGTCTGTTAAAGTGTTGTTCTTTCGCTCAGTTTCTACCGAATTGCTGTTACCGATCAGTCGGTTTAAGTCTCTGTCTGTGGTACCGTGAGTATTAAATAGATTTTCTGTATAGTTTCTGTGTGGAACTTGTAAATTGTGGATCGGTTCGGCTGAACCAATCAGTTTTCAGGTAAAAAAGTTTGTTATTTACTTAGAGTGTGGTAACCGGTCCGCATCGGTTCTAAAAAAAAAAAACAGATTTTATTACGCTTTTTTCCAAGACCCGTGACACTGTCAGGAACCGATAGGGGAGTCTTGCTCGGCGGATTGCCGAAAAAAGGGTACGTTTTGGATAGGATTGGCCATGTCTGAGAAACCCAAGAAAAAAACTGGGCCCACTGGGTTTCAACACTGCAGTGTGTGTGGGGAAGTCTTTACTAAGGCTGATCCCCACACCACCTGTGTTTATTGTCTGGGGTTTGACCACCTCGATTCAGACTGCCAAATTTGTAAGAATTTTCCCAAATCTACCATTGAAAAGAGATGAGGTAGACTGAGGGAAAGGGAGGCCGAGAAGTCCGCTGACCCATATGGCCAGCCCAGTTTGGTTCCGACTGAACCAGAATGAGTGCCCTCTGACCAGGGCGATACTTCTTCGGGCAAAAGGAGAGACGATTCTGAGGCGTCTGTTCTGGTAAAAAGAAAAAGGAAAGATAAATCGTCTGGTTCAGACCCAGAAATTCATACTCTGACCGCCGATGAGATAGCCAAGGTGATAAGGATAGTGCAGTCGCTTACTTTGGTTCCGACCGAACCGGCACCATCTGGCAGGGGTTCAGTTCGGTCGGTTTCCCCGGTTCCGGATTACACTTTGGAAGAATTTTATGAACCGGAGGAGGAGAAAGGAGAGTTTGAGGATGATGATGGTGATTATGAAAGTCTGGATGTGCCTATTGACCCGGACATCTCCCCAGACATACCTTCAGGTGTTTCTCCTGCTAGGCTTTCTGAGTCCCCTTCTCACTTTATATTTTACAAAAAAGTGGCTGAGACCCTCCAGCTTCCTCTGGAGGAAGTAGTAGAGGATCAGGAGGAGCCTGATTTTGTTGAAATGATGGACATCCCAGAGTCCAGGAGACTGTCTATTCCCCTCCACAAATCCTTTGGGAAACAGACACATAAAATTCTTAAGACTCCTAATTCCATACCTCCTGTGGACAGACGAATGGACAAGAGGTATACTCTTTCAGGCTCAGACTCTGAGTTTCTTTCCCAGCAATGCAGCCATGTTGGGGTAGTGCAGGCTGCTGCCTGTGATAAGGCAAATATCCCCTTGGCATCACACCCCCCAGACAAGGACTCCAGGAAGATTGATGCCATGGCAAAGAAAAGGTACATGGCAGCATCTTTGGGACTCAGGCAGGCTAACTATATGGCCTACACAGCTAGATACCAGAAGTCCAGGTGGGACACTGTGCTGGCTCTGGCTAAACAGGCCCCTGACCAGCTTGCTAAGGAACTGGAGCAGGTGGCTGCAGATGGGATTGAGGCATCCAAAGTGCAATTTCATGCTGCTGTGCACTCCAGTGATGTTTCATCAAGATTCATGGCTACATCTGTGGCTCTTCGGAGGATGGCTTGGCTCAGATGTACTAGCCTATCACAGGATACCCAGGCTAAGGCCATGGATTTCCCTGTTATTCGTAATTCTCTGTTTGGGGAGCAAACAGAGAACTACATGAAAAAGATGGACGAGTACAGGACCACTTACAGGAGTGCTCAGGCCAAAGAAAGGCAAGCTACTCCTCAAAGGCAGCAGTCCAGGGGCAGGCCTTTCCAAAGGCCTTTTTACCAAGCTCAGGCCTCCTCTTCTTACTCTCAGAGGGAGTTCTTTAGAGGGAGAGGCAGACGGGGGATGAGCAGGCCTGCATCCACCCCTCAGCCTAAAGCTCCTGCCAAGCAGACACCCTGATGGGTCTGCCCGGGCTGATTCTCCAATACCAGTAGGGGGCAGGCTGGCTTACTTTGTCCAGGACTGGAAGTCTCTGACATCAGACAAGTGGGTCCTGGAAATAGTAAGCCAGGGACTGGTTCTCAGCTTCAAAAAAATTCCCAAGATGAGAACCAGATCCTTTCCACCTGCAAATCCATCAGAGACCCTTGCCTTAGAGGCAGAGGTTTCTTCCCTCCTAGCTCTCATCGCTATAGAGATGGTTCCCACACTACACAAGGGCAAAGGATTGTACTCCAGGTAATTTCTAACCCCCAAAAAGACAGGAGAATGGCGGCCCATCCTGGACCTAAGATATCTGAACAAACACCTTTTAAACCCAAAGTTCAAAAAGGTGACTCCAGGAATAATTCTTCCCTCTCTAATGTCAGGGGACTGGCTAGCCTCCATGGACCTCAAAGATTCCTATTTTCACATTCCCCATCAGGTGCTCCCACAGAAAGTACCTCAGGTTCGAGTTGCCCTCAGGCCACTATCAATTCAGAGCAATGCCCTTTGGCCTAACATCAGCCCCAAGGGTTTTCACAAAGTGCCTGGCAGTAGTGGTTGTTTTCCTAAGGAGAAAAAAGATCTCCATCTTCCCCTACTTGGACGACTGGCTCATAGTAGGTCATTCTCCAGACCAAGTCAAGTCACATTTGCAAATAACTCAGCAAGTGCTCACTTCCTTAGGATTCCTTCTGAACCTTCCAAAGTCAGTTCTCGAACCAGTACAGCTACTCACCTTCATAGGGGCAGAGCTGGATACAATAAAGGCAAGAGCCTTCCTTCCCCTGGAAAGGGCAAGGACCCTTATGGAACTGGCCTCTTCATTCACCTTGCAGGTGTCTCGACCAGCAAAGCATTTCAGCTTCTGGGCCACATGGCAGCTTCCACAGCAGTGGTCCAAGGAGCAAGATTCCAGATGAGGGACATTCATTTCCACTTAAGAGCCTTCTGGTCCCAAAGAAAGGATTCCCTTACCAAACTAGTCCCAGTGACTCGAACCCTGATCCAGGCCTTGCAGTGGTGGCAGGATCAGGACAATTTGAGACAAGGGGTTCCTTTTGTCACTCAGTCTCATTCAGTGATACTCACCACAGATGCTTCCCTGCTGGGCTGGGGAGCCCATCTGGGAGATCTTACCACCCAAGGACTGTGGTCACCTCAGGAATCTCTGCTTCACATCAGTCTCTTGGAAATCAGAGCAGTGTTTTTGGCACTGCAAGCTTTTTCCAAATCCGTGCAGAACAAGGTGGTCCAGGTCAGAACAGACAACACCACCACCATGTGGTACAGCAACAAGCAAGGAGGCACTCGGTCTCCAGCCTTGTGCACAGAAGCAATGAAGTTGTGGTCCCTGGCCTATTCCCTGCAAATCTCTCTGATAGCAGTTCATGTCCCAGGGAAGGACAATGTCCTAGCAGATGCTCTGAGCAGAATATCCCTGGGCCATCACGAATGGACCCTAGATCCTCTAGTTTTGAAAGTGATTTTCTCAAGATGGGGCACTCCAGAGATAGATCTTTTTGCAGCCCCAGACAATCACCAACTTCCTCTCTTTTGTTGCAGACCCCCAGTCTCGGGCTCAGTCCCCCTGGATGCTCTGATCCTGAATTGGGAAGAGAAATTTCTGTATGCTTTTCCCCCCTTTCCTCTCCTGTTCAAAGTGTTAGTCAAAATAAGGTCACAACCATGCAAAGTGATTCTGATTGCTCCAGACTGGGCCAGACAGCCTTGGTATCCCCTGTTGCTATCCCTAGCAGTCCACCTTCCCCTGTCTCTTCCCAGGAATTACAACCTGTTGACATCCTCTCAGGGGAGGATTTGGTACCCGAACCTTCGGTCTCTCAATCTCAAGGCATGGCTCTTGAAGAGTTAGAGTTTGCTGATCTGCATCTTTCTCAAGGGGTTCTGGATATCCTTAAGGCTTCTTGAAAGCCTTCCACCAGAAAGACTTACAACTACAAATGGAAAATATTCAGTATTTGGTGTTCTAAGAAAAATATTTCTCCAGATTCTGCTGAGTTGCCTACGGTTTTGGACTGTATGGTCCATCTCAATGGCCTAGGCCTTAGGCCAGCTACCCTTAAATTGCATTTGGCAGCTGTTTCTGCTTTCCTGTCAGTAGGCAAGCCATCCCCTCTGTCAGCCCATCCTGTGTTTTGTAAGTTCTTCAAAGGATTGCTTCACACCAACCCCCCTTTAGGGCTCCTGCTCCTGCTTGGGACCTTAATGTTTGCATTGCTCAGCTTATGCAACCCCCCTTTGAGCCTTTGTCCTCTGCAGAGCTTAAGTACTTGACTTGGAAAACTGTGTTTTTGGTGGCCATTACCTCTGCCAGGCATATCAGTGAATTGCAAGCCCTGTCAGTGGAACCTGATTTCATCTCTTTCCATAGAGATAAAGTGGTGTCCTAAGAACTAACAGAAAGTTTTTGCCTAAAGTGGTTTCAGATTTCCACCTCAACCAGTCTATATCTCTCTCTGTTTTCTTCACTGACCATTCCTTCTCGGGAGACAGGAGGCTACACAGCTTGGATGTTAAAAGAGCCCTTAGCTACTACATAGAGCTCACCAAGGGTCACAGGTTTGAATCCCTTCAGTTGTTCCTCATGTATAGAGAGGTTGGTAAGGGCAAACCTGCCACTAAGAGATCTATTGCCAGGTGGATTGTTTCTTGCATACAATTCTGCTATGAGAAACTTGGTAGAACTCCACCCTCAGGCCTGAGGGCTCATTCCACTAGAGGTACAGCTGCTTCCCTGGCTGCTGCCAGGGATATTCTTCTCTTAGAAATTTGTCAAGCAGCTACCTGGAAAACAGTCCATGCATTCACCAAACATTACTCTCTGGATATCCAGGCTAGGAGTGATGCTCGGTTTGGCACAGCAGTACTTCAGAGCCTGTTTCCAAAGTAGGTTCTGTCCCTCCTCCATGGAGGTACTGCTTGGTAGTCTGCATATGTCAGAATACAGCAAGACTTCATGTTGTTTGAAGAAAAAATTACTCACCTTAGTAATGTTGTTTCTTCTAATGGAGTCTTGCTGTATTCTGACCCCCCTCCCCTCTAAGAACCTAGTTTGTGGGATGTGGGTGGGAAGGAGCAGTGTTTGCACCCTAGGGGTGTCCCTTTTTCACCCTCTTTATTTTGGGTGAGTGATTGTGTTTTGGGATGTGTTTTGTTTTTGGGTTTCCTGACTTGTCTTCTTTTTGAAACCAAAAAACCTTTTATATAGATATAGTTGCCAGTTGGCTAGTTTTGAGTTTTACAGTTTCCACACAGAACTTCTAGTGAGTATTGCTCGTAAAGATCTGACGGTTGGGGTTTAAACAGCAGCAGACAGGGGCTTCAACTGAGCTCGCGGTGAACATTCCATGCTGGCCATGGAAAGTTTAACTCTTTGTTCTCCGGGGCAGTTGAAAGGCAGGACCTAACTGCATATGTCAGGATACAGCAAGACTCCATTAGAAAAAACAACATTACTAAGGTGAGTATTCTTTTCTTCCCCACTCTGTGGTCGGTGTTCCTTTACCCACAGCTGCACATCTGTAGGCAAGATGTTGATGAAATGCTCCATGGCAGATGCATTGATGATCTGTGGGACTGTTTTGCTCTCTGGTTGGATCCATTTTATCGGGAGTTCTCAGAGTCGGGTGAAGGCTTCTTGAGGATTGTCGACCGAGTTGTACCTCAGAGATCGAAATCTCTGCCTATATGTCTCTGGAGATGTCATATCTTTTCAGGATTTCGCTTTTCACCGGGTCATAGTTTTCTGACTGTGCAGTGTCCATACTGCTGGTGGCAAGTTGAGCTTTCCCTGTCAGGTAGGGTACCAGTCTGATTGTCCATTGCTGCTTTGGCCACTGGCAGGCTGTGGCAACTCTCTCAAAACTTGTCAGATATGCCTCAGTATCATCTGAGGGACTCAGCTTTGTATGTTTAATGGTTTTTAGGTTGCTTGCATTTTGTTGCTCGTCTGGATCTGTACCGGATCCTCTGCCCTTGGTAGCTTGCAAGGCATCCAGCCATTGCTGCTCCTTTCGCTGCATCTCTTCTCTCATCTGTGCTTCTAAACGCTGAATCTCTTTTTCTCTCTGCTTCTCGGTCTCTTTTTGTTGTATAGCCCGCCATTTGAAAAAGTCCATCAGGTTCTTTCACTGCCTGTTCTTTTTTCATAACTTGTGCTGGCTGTACAATTTCATACTGTACTTCTGTTGCTGCTAGTTTGGCTGGCATTCTCCTGGTAACCACTCCTGGACTTGCTGCTGCAGAATCCATGCCTTCCTCTGTGTTCCTCTGGTACTAGGTCCAGTACCCACACACACACAACTCCTGTCTTAGGGTATGCACGATGTAAATCGCACTTAGGCTGACACCATCTGTCATCGAGGCACAGGTCAGGAAGCATAGGGACTACCAGGAGCAGTTGTAGAATTCAACAAAACTATTTATTTGCAGTTGCAGTAACATAAACAAAAATAAACTTGTTCAGAATAACTGTACAGAGGCAAAAATAAAATCTTTCTTCAGTCTCTTGTCCCCTTTTCTTCTAATCTTCTTTGCAGTAGCAGCTTAACTCTTTTATAAATTTTTTCACCCCCCCCCATCCTTAGCAAACATCCTGTCCTTGTATATTTCAGGTAGGTGCAAGGCAGGGACACATTGTGCTTGCTGAGGGCCTCAAAAGGCTCATCATTTGCAGTCAGGTAACCTCTAGAGTTTATGCAGTCATTTCAAAATACACATATATATATATTTTCAGCAGTAGCACTATACATTTTCTAAACAATTGGGATTACAATATCAGTTACATTTCCATACATTGATTTACACATATTTTTAGATTAGCTGATATAGATATGCAAGGGAGGAAAAACAGACAGCAAGAGAAAACTGAGAGACAGGGAGAGCAAAGGATTGCGAGACTGTTCGGGGTGATCAAATCCGAGGTCTGCCAGGAAAACTGGGTTGCGGAACCAGACAGAGAAAAGACGGAAAAGGGAAAGATCCTTGCATTTATACATTATCTCTATAACAAATGGGACAGGGTCCTATTCTACCCTGTCACAGCCCTCCATACTTCCTCGGCCTTGAGTCTTCTTGTCAACCCTGTTAAGTCGGAACTCCACCCTTCGCAGGTCATCCACTTCATCAGGGCAGAGCTCAACTCCCTTCGGGCCAAGGCCCAACTCCTTGTGGGGTGGGCGGTGGATCTTACCTTCTTTGCCTGATTATTTCAGATTGGGCACTCGTGCTCTGCCTGTGACTTGCTGCTGCTGCTGCTGCTGTGGTACACTGTTTCCTGCAGCAGTGTGATCTGGTGGGCCAGCTGGCAGATGCTCCCCCTGCAGTAGGAGTGGTCTCAGTGCCTCTTTCACCTCGACCAGCTGGTCGTGGTGACGCAGCCGATTGTGGGATGCCATCCAGTGTTTGTCCTGGAACATCTGCAGGAAGGAGTCTCGTACACCTGCACAGAGCTGACGGTCACTCTCACGACTAACGTGTCTCGGATGGGATGAGGAGCTTACCTGGGGGCCCACAGGGCCCACGGTCTCTGGACCTCTAGGGAGTCCTGATGGCACATCAGCCTGCTGGAACTTCTTGCAGTGAATCATGCTTTGACGACCTTCACTGGATGCATTTGAGGTCAGGTTGTGCAGGTCCAGATGGACAACACCATGACCATGTTCTACCTCAGCATGCAGGGTGGGATGCATTCTCTCTGGTTGTGTCGGGAAGCCCTCTACACCTGTACCCTTGTACACCGTCTGGATGCTGATCCCCTGATGAGCCATTTGGCGGACGCCCTCAGGCGAGTGGACAAGGCATCTGACAAATGGTCTTTTCACCAGGAGGTAGGAACGGTCTTTACATCAAGAGGCAGTCGACCGTCTGTTCTCCCAGTAGGGCACTCCCCTGATTGACCTGTTTGCCTCCTGGAGGAACAAGAAGCTGAGGCTATTTTGTTCCCACACCCCTCAGTGTGGGACACTGATGGGGGATTCCTTTGCTAGGCCCTCTACCCCAGGCCTCTTGTCTGCCTTCTGTTCCTTTTCCCTGACACCTGTGGTGTTAATAAAGGTGCAGAGGGATAAGGTGTGGATGATCCTGGTGGCTTTGGAGTGGGTGTGCCAGTTGTGGTACCCTGCTCTCCTCAGCCTCAGTGGCAGGCCCCCATGGCACTTGCCTCTCAGCCTGGACCTGCTCTCTTGCTTTCAGGGAGGGATCCTTCACTTGGGCCTTTAGTCCCTGCACCTGACAGCCTGGTTCCTGAGCGACTAGAGTTCCAGGTTTTCGGTCTCTGTGATGATGCCCTCCATGTAGTTGAGGCTTCTTGGAAGGAGTCAGCTTGCTAGTGCTATACCTGCAAGTGGAAGAGATTTTCCATTTGGTGTCAGGGTAGTAAATTAGAGGCCCTGTCTTGCCCTGTAGCTAGCATCCTGGATTGTTTGTGGTCCCTCTCTGTCAGGCCTGATGTCAGTGACCCTCAGGGTGCACTTGGGAGCCATCTCTGTTTGCTGGGCGTGGGCTGGTATGTGATGATGGTGCAGGAAAAGGTGGTTAGGCACTTCTTTGAGGGCGTTGACCACCTGGCCCCGCCATTGTGTGAACCACCACCACCTTGGGACTTGTTACTGGTATTGGCAGTGCTCATGGACAAGTCATTTGAACTGATGCACAGGTGTCACATCTACCATCTGTCGTGGAACACTGCCTTCTTGGTGGCTGTCATCTCCATCGGAAGAATCAGTGCGCTCCAGGCACTCTCGGTGGAGTCTCCATATTTGGTTTTCCACAGGGACAAGGTTGTCCTCCACCCCAGCCTGAAGTTCCTTCCGAAGGTTGTTTCAGAGTTTCACCTTAACCAGGTGATTAACCACCCTGTGCACTTCAGCAATCCAACTTTGGAGGCCAAGGGTGCACTTCACCAATCCAACTTTGGAGGCCTAGCACAGGCTCCACACGTTGGATCTCAGGCGAGCATTTGCTCACTATATGGAACGCTGGGCTGGAGTTCAGGGAGAGGTTCGCCAGCTCTTTGTCACCTATGCTGTAGCTGCACCTGGCAGACCGGCAGCTTACCAGATGATTGGCAGGTGGATTGTCTCCTGCATCTATCTCTGCTATAGGTTGGGTGGTAGGGAGCCTCCTGTAGGGCTTAGGGCTCATTCCACCAGGCATGGCTGCTTCCGGGGTCATCCCTATCCAGGAAATCTGCAGGGCTGCTACCTGGAAGTCCTCACACATCATCGTTTCCCATTACCACATCGACCTTGAGTGACACGGGTTTGCTGGTTTTGGGGCCTGAGTTCTCCAGTTCCTGTTACCCAAGTAGGTGTGTCTGCCTGCCCCCTCCTCCCGGAGAACTGCTAGGAGTCTGCCAGAAGTGTGGATAGTGCAGCATATCCACGTCCCTAGAAATTAATTTGTATTAGTCTTCACCATTCATCACATTTGGGTATATGGCCAGAGGTCATGACCCTGCGGGAGCTCTTTTTTTTTTTTTTTTTGGTTGGGCGGAGTCGACGCACTGTTGGTGCTGCCCTCGAGGGCGACGCACTGCATGGCGCTCATGGGTTGGCCGTTAGGTGTCGGCTCCGCCCTCCCGCCAGTTCTTCGTCTTCCGCCGTCGAGGTCACCTTGTGGGACGCTAGAGGAAGATTTTGAGGCCTGCTCGCAGTTTGTCAAATACACCATTTTCTTATTTTGGTGCCGAAGTCCGTCGGTTCCTCCTGCCGGTTCTGTTTTGCCATACTCAACGTCGCCCGGTAAGACCTCTCCAATTATTCTGTTTTCTGCAACGTCGAGTCTGTTTTTGGTGTTTTTTCTCCGTAGGTCATGTCTTGGTTGGGGGGCAAGAAAACTTCCAGAATGGGTCGGCCCCCCGTGCTACGGTGCCCATGCGGCCAAAAATATTCCGTCACCGACCAGCACGACTGTTGCCTTACGTGTCTTGGCCTGCTTCATGACATGGATTTGTGCGATGCCTGTTTCTTCATGGATCAGAGAGTAATCGAACAACGTGCGTGGAAAGTAGGGTGCGCTCTGCCTACTTTCGGGGTCAGGTTCGCACTCATCGGGCCAAGCCACATTCTCTCGGCCTTTCCTCCGGGTCCCTTCCCGGTTCCATACGAACTGAGTAGGAGGGAGCCTCGGATTTTCCCAGCCTAGTCATGGCCGAGGGTTCTCTCACGGTGCAGGAGGCCCAGTCTGTTCCCCCTGGGGGGCGGACGGGAGGCACCATCATGGCAGTTGCCTCTTCGGGGATGAAGGCTCCCCCGGTGTCGGACCCATAGGTTCGGAAGGCCTGGGTCGGTGCCGTCCTCGATGCCGTCGGTCGGTGCTAGTTTGGGCCTTTCATGCCGTGGGCTCTGATGGCACCGTCGTCTGCGCTGTTCGCAGCGCCGTCAGAGTTTCTACGGTGCCGTCATTGTCTTTCTCTCGCCTTGGCGCCATCCGTGGCGCCGAGTTTGAGCATGGCTCCATGTCTTCCTCAGGAGTCGTTCGCGGTTCCAAGCGAGCTCACGGCACCGTGGGTCTTCCGGATCTCGGGCGCCAAGACCACTGTCGGCGCCGCTTCTCCTCTCGGCGCTGCTTGTGGGGCCGGGCAGCGTCGTTCTCGGCATCGATGGGGCTGTCGGGGCCAACGTCAGTGCTGTCTCTGTCCCCAGAGCCGTTCACGGCTCAATGGGGACGGACGGTGCCGTGTCAGGTTCTGACATCGGGATTGCTGCCCTTGTTGGAGCCATGCCTCCTTCTGTCACCGTTCGCGGTGCTGAGGGGGGCATTCGTACTGTCTCGGGTGCAGTCTTCTTTTCTGGTGCTCCATTTGGTCGAGATGGCATGGAGCACCCACCTATAGTCTGGCACAGGACTTCGATTTCCACTTTTTCGGAGGAGTCGGATTCTGGGTTGGACTGGCAGTCTGCCTCCTCGGAGCTAGTTGCCCAGGTGGGCACTCTAGTAGTATCCTTGACAGGCCGCGACCAGCCCCCTTCTGAGGATCGGACAGCGGCTACCATGGCCAGAGCCAGGGGTGCTGACCAGCAGGCAGTGGCGCAGGCCACTATTGCTCTGCAGCCTGGCCTCGGACGGTTCGCTGACCCCTCAGTGGTGGTACCCCTCTTGAGTGGTGTGCCTGGATTGCCCAACTTTGGGGCCGATCCAAGCACCCACATGAGGGGAGGACAGTGCTCCTTGGATAGCTCCTTCGGGGGCTGACCAGGGTTGCCAGCTGCCTAGGCTGGCTCTTTCGAGGTGGAGGGCACTCTTGGATTCCAAGGGGTCGAGGGGTGTGAGTTCTGTTCGGCTGCCTTTTTCTGGAACTCACCCGGGCTCTGGGAGGAGCCGTAGTGCGGATCTCCGCTTTTCCCCCTCGATTTCTTCAAGAGGGCCTCATTCTTTGGAGGTAGGGGACCGTCCTTCTGGATCTACACGGCCCCGGTCACCTTACAGGGGGTTTCTTCCGGGCGCAGCCAAGGCAGTTCCGAAATGGTTGTTCAGCTGTCGGCTGTGGAGGTTTCCGGAGCTCCTTCTTCTTCTGGAGCTCTTGGTCCGCTCCCTAGCCCAGGTGGTGGTCAGTTGACTTCTCTTCTTGGCTCTGTCCCCATCCCTCTGCCGCATTCTCCTGTGCTCCCTGGTGTACTTGCTCCTTCCGGGCCTCTCACCTAGGAGCAGTTCAGAGCCATGGCTGCTTAGTTTCCCGCTTACGTCAGGGCCATGGACAGACAGGTTTTTCAACCTCCCCCGAGTAGCCACACTCCAAACAGCCTACGTCCTGTGACTCCTCATCCCCCTCTTCTGGGGGAGAGGAGCCTTCTGTGCACATTTCTCCAGCTGCTGATCTCGCAGAGTATCAGCGATTCCTTGTGAGGATGTTGGAGGACCTGTGTATCACAGGTCCTCAAAGGAATCCGGAGCACTCGGCACATGCCTTCTTAGGCGATTTCGGTGAGGACACCCTTGTGGTGCCCCACTGGCCTGCTCCCTTTCAGAGGCGTCATTGCGTTCCTGGCAGAGACCTTTTTCCAGAGTTCCTGCCCCTAGGGATCTCTGCAAGCGGTATTACGCCCCCCCTTGAGTCTCCAGGTTCCATGCCTCATCCTCAGTCAGGATTGACGCAACTGGACACTCCCGATGGGCTTTTCGCACCCTTCACCATGGCCAACCCCCAGATCTAGACTTTTTGGATTTTGACTTCTGGGGTAGGAGGACTTTCTACTAGATATGGTTGCTGCTCTCTATTGCAGCACATCAGGCCCACTATGCAACCTATGACAGGTTCCTGTGGTCCAGGCTCGGTCAACTCCTAGCCTCAGTGCCTGACACGGAGCAAACCATACAAGGCATTTCACTCTCTGCACGTGGCCTGGAGCTAGCAAGGCACCAAGTGAGGGCATCGTACGATGCCAGCGAGGTAGCTACCAAGGTCGTAGGGACAGCGATCTGCATTAGGCGGATGGCATGGCTGTGTCTTTCCCGGTTGTCACCCTTGGCCTGGCGTAAGGTGATTAACTCCACTCAGAGAACCTATCTCTTCTCCTGTAGAGCGAGATGGCGCTTGTTGGGCAACTCTCCTTCTCCAGGGGTCCCTGTCTCACTCTCCCACCTCGGCCTCTCCAGGCCCCAAGGTTCTCCTCTTAGTGTGTCACCCACTGAGAGCTAGGGACCCTGTCCCTTAGGGTTAAAAGAAAAAACCCCTTCGGGGGTCGGCACTCACCCAAATGTGATGAATGGTGAAGACTGACAAAGATAAGATAAGAAAATTATGTACCTACCATAATTATGATATTTCTGTGTATCTTTACCATTCATCACAATATCGCCCTTCAGCCCCCTGGGGCCTCAGTCTCTGGGTCCCCCTTCCTCTCTGTGCCCAGCCTCGCCCTTCTCCTTTTTCTTGTTAGGAGTGGGGTAGACAAGGGCACATAGGGGGATGTTGTTTCTAAGGGGAGAGTGGTCAGCATGGGGGGCACTCCTTCTCTAGTGCTATTGCTCCACCCCTGTGGGGTGGGAGTTGGCAATTGCCCCCCATTCTCTCCTCCTCCTTGATTCCCGTCCATCTTCAATGTCTTTGTCTTGTGGACATATCGTTTAAAAAAAAAAAAAAAAAGAAATATAGTACATTTTCTTTCACCAAAAACTGTTTTTCCGTGAGAGGGGGACAATTTCCTGTGTCCTGTCTTTCTTCCAGAATAGCTGTTTTCTGCTTTTGGAGTTTTTGCCAGTGATTCCGTGCCTTGAATTCTGACAATAAGCCCTTTGGCTACTCCTTGCAGTTCCTATACAATCTTCAAATAAGTCAAGGTCCAGGGAATAGTTGTCACCTTTCTCCCCCATTGCTTATCCTAAATCCTTCCTCTTCCCTTTTTCCTGTTTCCAGAGATTGTGGCCCCTACCCAATCCCATTAAACTTCTTTCATAATCTGTCCTCTCAATCGTTATTTTTTTTTTATGTTGTATATCTTTTCCTTTATCTGTCCCTTGGACTTTCTGGTCTACCCTCCAACCCCTTTTCCTCACCTCTCCGTGACTCAGAACTGGCGGGGAGGCAGAGCGACAACACGTATTAGCCAACCTGCGGCCCGCAGTGCCCGGCCTCGAGGCAGCGCCAACAGTCGTTGACTCCACCCATCCAAAAAAAAAAGCTCCCGCTGAGTCATGACCTCCGGCCATATACCCAAATGTGATGAATGGTGAAGATGGACAGAAAGATCATAATTATGGTAGGTACGTAATTTTCATTTATTCACCTGTAACCTTAGTTCTAAGAGTGGTATATGGTGCACATACACATGACCTACCCAATCTCCCCTGGCAAGTGGCACAGAGGTCCTTGCTTCCAGCATGCAAGAGCTGATGTGACAACGTGGTGCTGAGGAGGAAACTACCCAGGCGGGTGGGAGGAGCTTAGTTTGAAGACCTTCTGGCAAGAATTAAAGGGAAAGGAGCAGCTGCCAGAAGTGTGGATGTGCACCATGCACCATTCCTAGAACTGTGGTTACAGGTGAGCCACCCTCATTTCCAAATTGTCACGCTGAGTCAGATCATTCCATCGCTAGAGCAGCAGAACAAGTGGTTCTGTGCTTCCTGTAGAAGAACTGTTTGGTTTGAAGCGCCGGGGTGGTGGTGTGCCATTTTATCCAGCAGTCCACTAATAAATTGTTTTGTTCACTTTACTCCGTTTCAGGAGCTTCTCTATAGTCCTCTGGTAGAGAGTTTTCTTTGCGTTTCCCCATTCAGTTTCATTACTCTGCTGCTGGTGGTGGCTTGCAGGCCAGGGGCTAGGAAGCTGGTCACTGCCAGCTATCCCCCCCTGCCCATTACCTCTTCATATATCTACAGGCATTGGGGTCAACTGCAGTATACCCCTATAACTCATTTGTTTCCAGAGGTGGACTGGGGGGTCACCCCTTCTCCCATGTATAAACGAAAGCATTCCTAGTTCAGGGGTGGACTTTCTGACTTATCTTCTGTGCCATGGGTCATTACCAAGTACTTGGCAGTGGTAGTAGCCCCTTTGCGGAGAAGGCATGTACTTCCTTTCTTATCTGGAAGACTGGCTGTTAATCCAATTCAAGTTGGGGGGGAGGGAAGCTCATTAGCAGGGGTAACATGGGGCAGACTAGGTGGGCCATATGGGTCCTCATCTGCTGACATTATGTATGTATGTAATCCAGGGAATAAGGGATATAGACTCTAGCTTGAACCAGGTGGATCTTCGAAGCCTTAGAGGGGGACTGTCATCATATCCAAAGTCTGTGTTGGCACAATGCCAATGACTGCAGTACATAGAGGCTATCTTGGACATGTCCCAGGGCTATGTGTTACTGCTGGTGGACAGTGCAGAACAGCTGCTTCCACAAGCATAAAAGCTAAACAATAACCACTGTGTCCCAGCAAGGACTTTCTTGTGCTTTCTGCATCTCAGGGCAGCAGTTATCATCACAAGTGACATTAGCCAGGTTGCCCATGTGGATCCTACAGTGGACTTTGAGAGTCCAGTGGGACCCTTTGACAGAATACCTCAACCAGGAGGTACTAATCACATCTTCCCTACGCAGTGTGTTTTTGGTACTGGGCTTTGGAACATGGCCTAACACTATAAGCAGTGCATGTTGTGGGCACTCAGAACATCTTGAGCAGACAGGCTAAGACGGTTACAGTCCATACTGGACGAGTGGGAACTGTTGACCCTGGTGGCTGATGACCGCATAGCAAGATGGTTCATCCAAGTTGGACCTTTTTGCATCTACACACTATGCAAAATTGCTGTTCTTTTTTCCACTCGCTCAAGAGACTTGGAGTTTTTTAATGAGACATGTTCTGTCTCCTGGAAAAGAAGGTTTCGCTACACTTATCCCTCACTTTCCACTCCTTCACTGAGTATTACTGAGATTGCAGATGGAGAGGGCAGCTGTACTCGTCATTGCTTCTCTGTGGCTTCCGGAGACATAGTATCCACTGCTGCAACATCTGGCAGTGGAACCCCCAGTACATCTACCTCTGTGCACAGATCTGTTGTAACAGGATCATGGATTCTTGATCCATTCAGACCTGAAGTCCCTACATAGGCATGGTCTCTGAAGACAGAGCCATGGCTTGTTTTGGAGTATCCCCTGAACTGGCAGATTTTCTGGGGGCTGCAGACAAACTTCCACCAGACGCACCTGTTCTCTGCAGTGGAAGCGATTTACTTTGTGGACCACTTCCCATAAGTTGGGTCCATTTACATGTCTGGGTAATGTGGTGTTGGAATTTTTACTGCTCTTATCAGACTCGGGTCTGCAGTATTCCTTCATCAAGGTACACTTGACTGACATATTAATCTTTCACATACCTGTGGACGAACATCCGGTTGCCCAATTAGAGGTAACCCATATGTTTTTGTGAGGTATTTTACACACAAATCCTCCTATTGGAAATCCAGTCTCATCTTTAATATGTGACATTTGTTTTGACAAAAATAAAAACAAAAAAATGATTGGCTCCTTTTGAGCCAGCAGTGAGTTGTGGCTTATGCTTTCTTTTTTTGGAAAGCGTTATTTATATTTGCAATCACTTCTGCTTGAAGGATTTTAGAGCTGCCAGCGCTAATATGTGAGCCTCATTATTTGATTTTCTACAAAGACAGAGGGTCTTTATATATAAATCCTAAGTTCATACCAAAGATGGTATCTGAGGTCACTTTATTTCAAACTATCCACCTTCCAGTGTTTTATCCAGAGCATGCCACTCCAGGGGATGCATTGCTCCATACTTTAGATGTGCATAGAATCCTCAGATATTATATGCACCACACTAAGGACTGCAGAAATTCCTCTCAGTTCTAGTTTTGTTCGCCCCTGGGAAAGAGGGCACTCCAGTTTTTACACATAGCTTGTCCAAATGGCCAGCACATTGCATTACATTCTGTTAGAGAAGGTGCGGTAAGGGACTTCCTGGTGTGGTTTGTTGTCATTCCAGATGAGGTATGAACACTTTTGTTACTTGCTTCAGAAATGCCTCTGCTGCGAAGATTTGTGCAGCTGCCACGTGAAGTACTGCCCACACCTTTTTTTTCCCTTTTTTGTGACTTCAGGTTTGACAGTAAACCAAAGAGCGTTGCAATACACAACAAAGTATTACAGAGTCAATGTAGTACAGTATTGGATATACTTCTGCATTCTAACACGTAGAAATCCGACTGCTATACATGTAGTAAAGTCCTGTGACAACCATGAAGTTAATAACAAAATCTGCGAGACCATTACTGCACCGAACACTTTGAATAAAATATTGGCTGCTTTGTACAATTTCTATGCATCAGCAAGACAGTGTATAGTATTGTCTCTTTTCTTCTTGTGTGAAAATGCTTTTAAAAGTGTGTTCCTGCTGGAAATGTTAAGAAAATACAAGAAAAGTAACAAACATGAACATTTAAGCAAAAACCTCAAAACTGTCACTGAACGAACTGTATAGTTTAAAAGAACGGGAACAAAACAAATTTGATGTAGACAGGGAAGGCCTACTGTAGTTAGATCAGGGGATTCTTATATTGGCTAGAAATATACAGGTAAAAAAAAAATGTCAATACCCATTGGAGTACCTATCCCAGTGAGAAGATGCTCTTGGGTAAGCCAAAGCGCAGCACTTATTCTTTCCATGTCCACTAACTGCTGCACTCTCATTTTCCATTTAGGTAGAGATGGTATGTCACTGGATAGCCAGTGACATGTGATCATCTTCATTGCTTCCAGGCTGTTCACACCTTCACTAAGCAGTACAGTCTGGACACTGTTTTTTGTAGAAGAGCATGGTGCAGCCTAGCTGTCCTTTAAGGGTTACTGTCCTAAGCATATGTGCTCCATCCGCCCAGACTTTAACTTTTAGGTACTGCTTGGGACTGTGACAGGATAGAATAGGACCCTGTCCCATTTGTTTTGGAGAAGGTGTTTAAATGCAAGGATCTGTCCTTCTCTGTATGGTCGCGCAACCGAATTTTCCTGAGAGACCTCGGACTTGATCAACCCGAGCAGTCTCGCAATCCTTTGACTCTCACTGTGTCTCAGTTTTCCCTTGCTGTCTTTCTTCCTTGCATATCTGTATCTGCTAATATAAAATATATGAGAATCAATGTATGGAAATGTAGCTGATATTGAGATACATTTTGTTTAGAAAACTGTTACTTTTAAAATGTATATATATTTGTAATTTGAGATAACTGTAAAAAGCTAGAGTTTACTTGGGTGCAAATGCCTGAGCCTTTTGCAGTTGCTGTGGGGACTTTAGGAAGTTCTCAGTGTTCTAGCAGCTCCTGAAATTTACAAGAAACAGGATGCTTGCAAAGGATGGGGGTTGAAAAGAGTGACAAAAACAGCTAAGCTGAGCTGCAAGGCAGATTTATTTGCAAGAGATTTTATTTTGCTTCTGTATATAGTTATTCTGAGCAGGTTTATTTTATTTTATGTTACTTTAACTACAAATAAACAGTTTTGTGGAATTGTACAACTGTTCCTGGGTTTTCTCTATGCTTCCTGACCTGTGCCTCGACGACAGGAACTTGTTCCAGAGGGTGTGGCCTGATGAAAGAGATATCCTTGAAGAAGATAGAACAGTTATGTAAGAACTTACTGTAACAGTAGATCTTAAAGAGACTCTCATCAGGCCATGCTGGCCCACTCTCCTTTTCCACTTGAGGGATTTTGGCAATAACCTTTGACACTGCTTCATTTCACATTTACCTGTTCCAGCACGTGCTCCGGACTACTCCTCCAGGTGCTGGTATATTCTGATTCCCCTGAGGGAGGTTCTTCAAGCATAATCTCCGGCAAGGAACTGAGGAGAGATGGGGCCACCCATGCTTATATAGATGCTGACACATGACATCATCGTGGGTGGCTCCCAGCTTGCAAAGTTTCCATGTGGTTCTAGCGCTGATATGAGTATAGTTCCAAAGGTGTGACCTATGAAAGAGATTCCCTTGAAGATCTGCCGTTATGGTAAGGTCTTACGTAACTGTTCTTTGAATACTTAACCCCTCTCTCACACATATTATATTATTTATTTATTGAATTTTGTTGACCCGGTAAGCCCACTGGGCCTAGAAGTCCCTTTTTCAGGGATGACCGGGAGGAGGGGGATACAGATGGTAAGCAACTGAAACTGAACCAGATTTTTAGCTGTTGGTGGTATGGATCTGCATTTGTTTAAACTATGACAAGTGTTTGGGTTCTGTACTTTAGTTTGTTTGAAGGAAAACAAAGGTGGAGGCCTCTTATTGGTGAAGTAGAATGTGGCATCCCCATTGCAAACAACAGTTCCGAAACTTTGTAAGGGACTTGTTATGGATGAAATCGTGCTGCCAGCATTTTCTGCACCTATACCCTTTCATCTCTGAGGGGGGTGATTTCTGCTTAGTTTTGCTGCTTGTCCTTAATACATTTTAACAAATTGTTCTCACCGCTGTATTAAAGATTCAGTACAAATGTTGTCTCACCTCGCAAGCCATGTTGGTGTTTAGAATATACAGTATGCTAACCAGATTTTTTTTTTTTTATCTCTCATGCTGTTATGATGTGTGAAACTAGGACATAGTATTGAATCTTTGTGTCAGTTACAGTAGAAAACTTTACTACCTTACCTTGCTCCTCTGTGAGTGCGAATGTGTTGTTAGCCTTGTTGTTCTGACTCCGGACTATGGGGAGGGCTGTCATCACTCGTGTTTTCTCAAAATCATTTTTAAGGCTTCATCCAGTGCCACTCCTCTGCTTCGCTCCCCTGTCTGGACTGACCGTCTCCTCCCCAACACAATCCCCACCTTTAATTTTAGCCAGCAAAAAAGTCTTCAGATTCTACAGTTCACTGCTGCTACAGTCCTGAGGACTTCTTTCCTGAGTTGCCTTTGCTGCTGATGGTTGAACACTGTGCATGGCTGACCCATCCCAACAGACGGTGATGACAAGTCCTCTGATGACCTGACCGACACCCTAACCCCACCGAACCAAAGTACTGCAGTAGAACGACTTCATGCCAATAAGTCAGCCATTAGGAAGGCCAAGGCGGCCTTTAGCCAAGATCGGTCAGCTGACTGCCATGGTAACACAATGGACAGTATAAATGCCTCAACAGGCTTCTGTTGCCACTACCCCCAGGTCTACTTTAGCGTGTAAGTGTAGCTCTTGCAAAATAGTGCTTTGGTGTTTGGCTGCAAGTACCAGCTCCTGTGTAGTGCTTTGGTGTCTGGCCGCAAGTATCAACTCCCGTGCTGAGTGCTCACATGCATGCATTCCCCTCCCATGATTTATGCTGGGGATCGGTTGGGGTGGTCGTGGTGGGACTGTGATGGAGTCATTTAGTAGAGCAGATGATTGGGCAGCACTGGCTGGAACTTCTGTGCGTCTCTACTCCCTGACTGGACTCCATCTGTGCCCCCCCCCCCCCCAACAAAAATGAGTCATTGCTATCTTAAGGCTAAGGGGAAGATACAAAACGAAAAAAGATGATTGTCTTTTTTTTTTTCGGCTTAATGTGCCAACACCTGGCTTGCAGCTGACTAACTCCTAGCAGCTCAAACAAGCCAGCCCCAGCACATCACTGAGAGGCTGATGTTGTATGGGCAAACTGGCTGCACAAGGGATTGCCTTACTAATCCTTGTGCATCTTGAGAGAAATAACATTTCTGTGTATTTGTGTGCACTGCATAAATAGCTTCCCCCGCATGCGTTGCTATATTCTACTCCTGCACTGGCAACCACTGCAATCTCCTATACTCATCTCTGCCTCCCCAACTTGTCCCCTTACCTCCCCCACTCACAAGCAGTGCTGCTCCCCCCCCTGTTGCCCTGCAACCTCCGTGTCACCTCCTCTCAGTCACTCAGACATTATCCTGGCCCCCATCCTCTACCTCTACTCAGCTATAACAGCCACTAGACAGAGCTATCTATCATGGCTGCCTACCATGGTCAGTGCATAAGTATCTGGAACTGCTCAGTGCCTTGTAGCCTGTGTTTCTCTGCCTCTATAGATACTGTATTGTACATTAACAATACTTGTAATCTATGAACATTTGTCTGTTGTTTTGCATACCTTGTCTTGTAAACTGCTTCCTTATGTATGTGCTTTATTCTTACTGACGTGGAACCTTTGAAAAAGAGCATCCTGGTCAAAGGTTATTTCCGAAACTTGAAATAAAAAAAAAAATATATAAATTTAGGGGAGAAGTAGAGGAAGAATCAGCATTTATATAGTGCTCTTCATACACAATGTATCCCAAAGCGCTTTACAAGCAGTGCTAGACTGGTAGTGAAGTGACTGAATGTGTAGTGGCGGCCATATCGCACATCAACACCCACACACATCCTGGATAATTGCACGAACCAGTTTCATACTATGTCCTAGTTTCAGGGAGTGTGGTATACAGCCAGCCTTCCTATTTGGGGGTGTCTGGCATCACAGGTCTTTGAGTAACAAACCAAAAACTCCATTTCCCAGAGGTCTTGCTGTACAGCTGAGTGGTGAGGCTGTCAAGATTGACATTTATCACCTGGCTGCTGCTAAGAAGTGCTTTTTCTGCTGCTGCTGCCAACTGAGGCAAAGCTGTGCGGGCAGTGTTGGGATCGACTGCAGAAAATGGATGTGCAGCATGTCAACTGATAGCCTCTCACCCTGTGTGATTTGTCGCAGGTGTGATGAGGCAACAGTTGTGCTACTTAGGCTGCTTTAGAATAAGAGCTAATTGTGCAATGTCGACAGCCTGGTATGTTAGGAAAAAAGCAGACGTGGTGCGTACTAGATTTCATTTCATGCTTCAGAGATTGCAAGAGGAGGGAGGCGGAGAGATCGGAGGCAGGCTGAACAAGACTACATTCAGCTGGCTGTAGGGTGGTGTGTTTTAGATGAAAGGATGGAGCCGATTGGTGCAGCATTGTGGTTTCAACTACACGAAGTTTATGCCCATCAGCCAGGCTGAGCACCCTTGTGGTCTGCCTGCTCCTGCTTGGTCTGTAACTGTCAAGCCTCCTGCAGCCTGAGATTCATTGGGTGCTACACTGATACACTTCTGCAGCCCACATTCTGGTATCACCACAGTATGTTTGTTTAGCACTGAGTGCACAAGCAGACATAAAAAGGAATACAAGACTGGTACAGTATTTCATCATAACAAAAGCACGGATCTTTGAAATGTTTTTCATGTTTGCATTTCTGACGTATTTTCACCATTTTTTCCAGGGATTTTATGATGTCCTTCGCAGGAATTCTCAGCTGGCTAACTCTATCTTGCAGACACTGCTGTCTCAGGTGAGTGCAGAGAAGCCTGACGTCAGAGACTGTGCTGTGAATTGGGTTAAGATGCACATACCCCCATATCTCATTTACATGTTACCCCAATTACCATATTTATTTATTTATTGTTTATTGAAAATGTTTTACCAGGAAGGCACACTGAGCAAAAAGATGCTCGTCTCACGGTGCGACCTGGGGGAAAGGGTTCCAGAGGAGGCAGGTATACATACAATAGTTGAGTTTAGCAGTAGTACAATACAGATAATGTACATGGTTTGGAGGGATTACATTTGAACTTGTTGCATAAGGAGAACAGCGCAGAACAATGATCATCAACGACAGGGTATACATGTCATGGGTACAAGGCTGGGTAAGAACAATACAGAGCATGCACATCAGGAACAGGGTAACGTAACATGGGTACACAACGAGGCAATACATGAATTACATCCAGTAAGTACCAATAGCAGAACTAGAAGGCCAGAAGGAATTTGGGTGCCAGTAACAACTTGGGCTGCAGTGGGATGTGCCAGGTTGACAGCAGGAGTTAGAAAGTGAAGATTGGGGGTAGAGGGGGAGTGGACTAGTAAGCATTAGGTGTGTAGGGGGGTAGGTCAAGGTGAGATGGGAGGAGGGGAGAAAGGTGTTAGTAGCTGTGGGTAGGGCAGAAGAGCATACGTTAGATATGAAGGGGGGAGTGAAGGGAGATGTTAGGAGTGAGAAGAAGGAGTAAGAGTGAGTGTAAGTGCGTAGGGCAGTATATAAGCCAGACAATTAGGCGATGGCCAGGCCGCTGGTCAGGCGCTAGGGGGCAGTAGGGGGAGAGAAGCTAACAAATGGGGTGGGGGAGGTCAGGGGCAGTTGCAGTTTGGTGCGAGGAAGTTAGAGAGGGCAGAGGATAGGGAGTATTTGGACGACGAATGGCGGATCTGGGCCGGCAGGCCGTTCCAGAGCTTAGGGAAGAGGTAAGAGAAGGCTGATTGACCGACGGTGGTCCTTCGGTGGGGGATGCCTAATAGCCTTTGTCAGTGGACCGGAGGGTGTGGGTGGGGTAAGTGGGGAAGATAGGGAGGATGCGAGATAGGGCGGAAGGGAGCAGAGCCAGAAGTTGGAAGTGAATTTAACACTATGAATTAGGCGTCGGTTGCTCATGGATTGCAGGGCCAGCGAGTGGTAGAGTTCACAGTGATGTTGGGGGGGGGGGCATCGAGGGCAAAGCGGCAGAATGCATTAAAGAGGTGGTCAAGTCTGGCTAGGGTGGTCTTTGAGGCGGAGTTGTAGACTACATCACAGTAGTCGAAGGTGGGTAGGATAATTTTCAGGACTAAATCTCTTCTGACGGGTAGCGGGAGACAGGTGCGGTTCCTGTAGA
The DNA here is from genome assembly GCA_016271365.2 of Neoceratodus forsteri. Classification (NCBI taxonomy): domain Eukaryota; kingdom Metazoa; phylum Chordata; order Ceratodontiformes; family Ceratodontidae; genus Neoceratodus; species Neoceratodus forsteri. The sequence goes on from CM028129.1 coordinate 507,400,974, forward strand.
GGGCTCCCAGTTTTGGGCACAGTTTTGAAATGATGGCATCTACGTGTGTGGAAAAGGAGAGGTGGTGATCGAGCCAAACCCCTAGATACCTGAAGGAGGACACTTCTTCAAGGATCGTGTTGTTCAGGGTATGGAAGATCAGAGGGGGGGTGAGTTTGGATAGACGCTGTCTTGTGCCAAAAGACATTGAGACAGTTTCCTTGGCATTTAGGGAGAGGTGGTTGGCGTTGAACCAGTGCTGGATTTTGTTGAAATCAGTTTGAAGTTTGGAAGTGAGTTCTTCATGGGTCCAGCCGGAGGTAAAGAGGACCGAGTCGTCTGCATACATGTGGATCTCAGAGGAGGAGCAAGAATTTGGCAGATCATTTAGAAGGATGGAGAAGAGGATGGGGCCCAGAACTGAGCCTTGGGGACCGCCGGTGGTGATAGGGAGAGGGAAGGGAGGTGTGGTCAGCTATTTTAGTGGATTGGGTTCTGTTTAGTAGGTAGGCACTGAACCAGTTTGTGGCAGATGCTGCCAACTCAGCCCCTGATAGGCGGGATAGAAGGAGGGAGTGGGATGCTGTGTAGAAAACTTTAGCTAGGTCGATGAAAATAGCGTCCGTGATTAGCCCGTTATCCATTCCAGTGAGGATGGACTCCATGAGTCTTATTAGGGAGGAAGTGGTAGAGTGGTGTTTTCTGAAGCCAGACTGAAATGGGGTAAAGAAGTTAGTTTCTGAGAGAAAGTGGGAGAGCTGGGATAGAACTAGGTGTTCCTAGAGTTTGGCGAGGGTGGGGAGGAGGGAGATGGGACGGTAATTAGTAGTGGTGGAAGGATCACCACCTTTTGGAAGGGGTAGGACAGTGGCATGCTTCCATTTGAAGGGGAGTGACTCAGAGGTGAAAGATAAATATAGTAGGGCAGTGAGGGGAGTAGCAATGGCAGGGGCAGAAAGGAAGAGGAGTCTGTTATCGAGACCATCAGGGGATTTGACTTTGGAGGGGTTCAGGGACTGAAGGGCATCTAAGGTTTCGGTTGGGGAGATGGGTCTGAAGGAAAAGGGATTCCTTCCAGTAGGTAGGGTGACAGATGACTGGGGGGCGGATGTGGTTATAGATGTAAGGGGGGTGAGCATGGTTGCTGGAGGTAGGCAATCGAGGAGGGTTTGGGCGCAAGTAGTGAAATAGGAGTTGAACTTGGAGGCTACCTTCTGTGGGTCGGTGAGGAGAGTCCCTTGGACGAGGAGGAGAGGTGGGGGACTTGCTGTTTGGGGGGAGAAAAGGGAGTTAATGACTTTCCAGAATTTAGAAGGTCTCCCAAGATTTGCATTTAGGGTGTTGTTGAAATATTCGGCTTTAGCTAAACGTTGGCCTTTGTGCAATTGTTGCGGAGCATGCGGTAGGTGACAAGGTTGCTTGGGAGGAGCGTAGATTTGAAGTTACGCCAGGCCTTGTCACGGGCTTGTTGACAAGTGATTAACTCTGGGGATATCCAGGGTAGGTGAGACCCGCGGACTCTAGCCCGGCGCAGGGGGGCGTGTTTATCTCAGGAGGTGAGGAAGGTGTTCCGAAAATGCATAAAGGCCGAATCCATGTTAGAGCAGTTTGAGCTTGGGACCCAATTTGAGTGAGATAGATCTTCCAGGAGGGGGGAGAGATTGAGGGATTTGTATGAGCGTTGGAATATAAATTTAGGAGGGGATTTAACTCTGTGGATTTTGCGGACCAAGAAGATTAGGTGGTGGTCGCTGATGGAATCAGGAGAGGCTAAGCTGATGACGGTGTGGGTGGGATGTAAGAAAGACCCTCACTTTTCATGCACAGTGGACCAAGTTCTCATGGCAAGATTCATATTTGCTGAGAACTCTGGGCAGTTTGTAATCTGTGGAAGCTCTGGCACTAACAAACTACCACATCACAGTGTCAGCTTGTCATTCTGACTTCACTTTCATGGCAGTGATTATAGCAATCAGGATGGGGGAAAGCACAGTAACACTAGTTCAAAAAATAACAGACTTGTAGAAATAATTTTATGCCTAAAAAAGCAAAACAAATGTCTCTCCCTTAAGGTCCTAGCCTATTGCATAAATGACATATGCAGAGGGGACCTTATGTGATAAATAAGGTATTTCTATATGCATGCTATCTATCCCATCAATGAGGTCTCCACTGTCTATCACTTATGTATTTGCATGTGCTTTCTACAGCACTCATGAGGTTCCCACTGTGTATCACTTATATATTTATATGCAATCTGTAACATACATACAAATGTGTGTGTGTATAGTGAGACAGAGATACTGTATATGTGTGTGTGTGTGTGTGTATATATATATAATATTTTTTTATTTCCATGAAATTGCATCCTCATACAGGTCCCATTGGAAATGGAATAAACAGAATAGAGGAGTTATTGCAAAACTCATTTTTCATGTCAACCTGCTTCCCCTGACACACTACGTAACACCATCAGGCCATGACATGCATGTGAACCGATTGTGAGATACAGCTCTCCAGCCCATCACAATGTGTCCACTGTGTGACAGAACACTGCACCATACCTTCCCAGGCTCCGAGCAGTGATGTGTTCCACCAATCCTTGTGCTGACCAGCCAGCTCCCAGAGATCATCTCTGAACCTGAGTTGCTGGCATGGAAACGCAGCATGCTACCCTCTGGCCCAACAGCTGTCCCTGCACACAACATTTCTCCATAACTTTTAGGTGATTCTATCAACCAATGACAATATGTAATCAATAACCCTGGCAAAAAATGCGTACAGTGCAATTATTTATTTAACAGGTCTATTCTTTCAACAGGTCTACACATTATTATATTCCACTTTTCTGGGCATAATTACTTTATTTTTCTTAAAATGGCAGTTAAATTAATTTTACCAGTTATTCATTTCAGATGGCATCTCTACACATTAAAGGCACAAATAAGTTTGTACAAAGTGAGGTATGGACTTAACAGGTCTGTGCTATTGACAAGGTTTTGTTTAAGTTGGCCCTAGTGCAATAATGTAAGACTGAAAATTGTATTAGGCTGTAGTGCAGGTTGAGCAAATATCATCATGCCTGATGTGCTGTGCCACCGTCTCTGGCAGTGGGAGCTGTGGTAGATAAGTGACTGTTCATTTCTGTTGCAGAATGTAGCCATTTCATAAGCTAATGTATGATGTTATAGTAATGATAACATCACATTCTGAGCATATGGGGGTTTTGGATATAAAAAGAGGGGAAGGGAACCAGATTCTATGGATAAATAGAAATATTAATAAAAAATCACCAAGAATTGTGAATTCTGTGGCACATGAAGTTCTCGTGATGATTGTAAAGTTCTGCATAAAATTCTACGGCCACTGAAATTCTAGAGAACTGGATGTAGTGCCCAGTCTAGTAGTGAGTGATTACCAGATTTGTGGTTTGAGTGGGTGGGTTCTGTAATGGTTTGGGTTAGGTTGAGGGCGGTTATCTCTGTTTGGGTTTTGTTAAAAGTGGGTGCTAGCCAGTTGTGGTTAAAGTCACCCAAGGCATATAGTTCGCCTGACTGGGCAAGGGATGAGAGTTGGCACAGTAGGTCGGTGATTGTTGTGGTTGGTGTGCCTGGGCGACAATAAATACCAGCAACGAAGATAAGTAGTGGAGAGGGAGGGGACAGCTTTACCATAAGAAGCTCGTAGGCTTTAGGTACAGCTTTTGTGAGGGAGACAGTGAAGTGTAGGGCTGATCTGATGTAGATAGCCACCCCTCCGCCTCCTGGTGGGCCTGTCTTCCCTTATGATAATGTAGCCAGGAATAGCAATAGTATTATCTGGTAGGCTGGCGTTTAGCCAGCTCTCAGATAGGATGATAATATCAGGGGCATGGTGGGCGGCTAGGACCTGAAGCTGAGCGAGCTTAGGGGCTAGGCTTCCAATATTTAGGTGGAGAAGGCGTAAGCCTCGTGGGAGGTAGCCTGGATGAGTATCGGTGGTGGCTTTGGCTGGGGAGTTAGGTATAGAGTGATCTGGGCCTGGGGTTAGGTTTGGGCCAGGGTTAGGGTGTATATCTCCTGCTGCCAGGAGGAGTAGGTCAGTGGTTAGGTGGCAGCGTAGAGCCCGGAGAGAACGGGATTTTTATATTTTATGGACTATAAAATGCTATTATTTTTGTCATAATTCTGTAGTAATCCAATATAACTTTTTAAAATTTTATTTTACACTTTTTCCCTCCTATTCTTGCTAGGCCTGTTTCCTCCTTCAGCTTAATCGTAAACCCATCGCTAAAGTGGCATGTAGATCCCCTTGTTTTATCGATCTGTCTCTCCAAAAGCTCCCCAGACTTACCCTCTGTGTGGGAGCTGACTGAGGAAGAAGTAGTCAGAACTTCTCCTGAAAGTTGGATGAGGAGGATCTTGGGGCTGAGTGGTTTGTATGCTAGTAGTGATTTTAGGAGACCGCAACAGTGTCATGTACCCAGGCCCCACCCTACTTCTCATGTTCTCCCCTAATCTCTCGCTTCACTCCCATATACGGACAGAACTTGCAGTTCTAGGGACATGGATATGTTGTTCATCCACACTTATTGGCAGGTCCCTTGCCGCTTTAAATCTTGCCGGAAGGTCTTCAAGCTGGCTCCTCCCACCCACCCGGGTGGTAAAACTCTCGGCTCCGCCCCATGACGCCAGATCTTCCTTACCGCTTGGAAGCTCAGGCTCCCTCCTTAGCGCTCTGCGTTTTCGATTGGTTCCTGAAAATTTCGGTCTTCAAAATCATTGGAAGTGTCTTTTCTGAAACTTGATCTTTTTCTTCTTCATTCTGGCGATGGCTCAGTCCTTTCGGCCCAGGAGGCGCAGTTAGTTCCTCAGGAGAGACTGCATTCCACGTACGTTTATTGCCTGGACTTGGATCACAATCCTCAGGCTTGCAATTTCTGTTCTGCCCTTTCGGTCAGCTCTCTGGAGGACCATGGCGGCCGTTCGGGCTCGGACATCCGTAGTTTTTCCGGCTCGAGATTCCCTCGGACGGCGGGTGTCCGCTTGACTGTTTCTCAGCAGTTCGATCCTGCGGGGGGCTCCCCCCCTCGGTTGCGGCGCTTATCCCTCTCTCTTGGGTTCAGCTCATGCAGCTCGTTCAAGCAAGCTTGTCATTCCCTCTCCTCAAGGAGAGGACCCTTAACCCCTGCTGCTCGGCCCTAGTCTAGGGGGCATGAGGCGAGGTCTCTTCGTCGCGGCGGGGCGGGAAGTCTCCCCTCCCTCATCAGCAGATGCTCGGCCGGTCGAGGATGCGGCCGACCACTGGCCTCCACGGTGTCCCGTCAGGTCAGCGGCCAGGACCCCCGTCGACGTTGTCGAGTCTCTTGACCCGTCTTTTGGGTGGTCTTCTGGTGCCGCCATCCCTCCGCCCCCGGCAGAGGCTGAGGTTCTGTCTGTCCCTTCGGGTCGACAGCCCTCGGGCCTTTCTTCTGAGCCGAGGGAGGAGCGAGCGCGTCCTGCTCCTTCCCAGGCCCGCCCTTGGTCCCAAGTTTGGGTCTCGGTCTCGGTCATCCTCTCGGTCTAGCCGCTCACGCCGATCTCTGCGTTCTCGGTCGGGGCACCGAGTTAAGTGGCTTTGCTGTTCTTCCTCGTCCCCCTCCTCGGATGAGGAGCAGTTTCGATGCCGTTGGCGGCGTCGTTACGAGGAACTTATGTGGCGACAGCAGTTGTTGTCCGGGTATCAATCTACCCCGATTCATTCTCCGGATAGCAAGCAGCTGCCGCTCGGTTGGCAGCCGTTCAAATCAGTCGAGAGCCCTCTCCAGGGGCGGTTGCTCGTCCGACCCTCGCTGCCCCTCCGCCTGACCGGGGTGCAAACCAGGCCATGACCTGTTCTTCAGGTTACTCGGTCCCCTCACTCCTGCCGCCCCGGTGAGCGAAGAATGCCTGGGTCTCGGCAGCTTTGCAGACTCTTCGGAGCCTGAAGCCAGCTCTGCTATGTTTCCTAGCAGGGAGGACCCGGGGTCTTCCCAGGAACATTCCGTAGATGACAGCCCATCATCTTTGAGGGGTCTGCTTCAGCTCATTTCAGAATTCATTGGGATGCAGCTCGAGCCCGTCTCCAAACGGGCACCTTACCCCCTTACGGAGATTCTGGACTGAGGGGGTTCTCCCTCGGAGGCCTTCCCAGTGGCTGAGGCTATCGTGGGCCCAGCCTTGGAGCTATGGCGGCGGCCTACTTCCTGCCCTGCGCCTTCGGCCAGGGTGGCTCGGAGGTACCCTGTCCCTGTCGGTTCTCTGCCCGGTTTCTCGGAGCACCCCTCGGCTGAAGGGGTAGTCACCGACGACGTTTTCCAATGTCTTGGAAACGCTGGGGATGTGGATAGACCCTGACAAAGAGTCCAAAAGATGGACTCGTCGGGCGCAAGGTTATGTGCCCTCCCTAGGCCTCCATCAGGCCAGCTCGGCGGCTCTTATGGCACACTGTTCCCACGCCTTCTGGGCACCCTGGACTGGGTTCTACCTCATCTCCGCCGAACTGCGGACCACGGTCCGGCGGATACGGGACCAGGGTAGGGCGGTGGCAAAACAACAGCTCAGGCGGCTCTGGATCTGGGTGACTCCTGTGCCAGATCGGTGGTGGCTGCTGGGCGTGGCTGAGGTTATCCTCCTTTTCCTTGGAAACCCAGCACGAGTTGGCGGACATCCCTTCTTGAGGGACTGACCTTTTCGGCCCTGGGTGGAGGGACATATCAAGGGCCGAGAGTTCGATGCCACTCCGGACTCGGTCACTCTTGCCGGGCGTCAAGGGCAGCCGTCAGCTTCGTAAGCCCCTTTGCCCCCTGAGCCCTGCGGCTCAACCGGCCCAGGACAAGGGCTAGCAGGCATGCGCTGGGTGGCCTGTTGCCGGTCCAGCGTCTTCCTCCAAAAGGAATCAGGGAGGCAGGAAACCGAGAGCCCCCTCAGCTCCTTCCCCCTTCAAGCCTGCTCAGTGATGGGCCAAGGGGCACTGCCCTGGCCCCGTCGTCCCAGCCCGGGTTTCCCCATGGGGGGACGGCTCCGCACCTCGTTCTGGAGGTACTTAGGGGTAGATCCTGTCACAGGTTGCGAGCGGTTTCCCCTTTTGAGCCGTTGCCCCATGGGGATCTTGGGTCCACTGCCTCTTTGTCGGTTGTACCGACACGCCTGGCCCTCTAGTTAGAGGCGATCAGGAAGGCTGCGGACCCCCCCCCAACCCTGGGTTCGTGTCCAGGTATTCCTGGCCTCAAACGGACGGGGGCTCGCGCCCATTCTCCCGCACGCCTGGATGGTCTCTCTGATTCAGATATTCCATCCTCAGAACGTGACGTGTGGCTGTTTCCTGGGCCTCCAGGATGTACCTACTCCTCGTTCCGTCCGTTTCTTGGGAGGCTCCTCCCCTTCTTAGCGGGGGATCTCCTTACGATTTCCTAGCCAGGCCCTTCTTTGCTCGGCAGTCTCTGCGGCTCTGAAGGGTCTGGACGTAACCCCAACCGGAAGGCAGACTGGTCTCCCGTTACAGGAGCCAAGTGGGAACTCGTGCCTTAGCGGTGAGGCTTCTTCGGGACTAAGCTCGACTCTTGAGTCCGAGCTCGGCTCTGGGCGGACAGGGCTGAGGTTCTTCCTCCCTTTCCGGTCGGGTTGGCCGGATAATTATGTCCTGCCAGGACCTCCTGCACCTCCTGGGCCTCAGGGCGGCCTTCCCCTAGTGGGAGGGGCCAGCCAGAGGTCACAGCGCTTCGTCCTTTGGACCAGTTCGTGACTACAGCCCAGGAGTTAAGAGAACGCTCCCTTTGGACCGTTCCAACTCAGTGGAGAACATCCTGTTCGTTCGCCTGAGTCGGCGGTCTTCTCCGACCTATGCTTCTCGGATGGGTGGGGTGCCCATCTAGGGAATACAGAGTCTTTCGCCTGGTCCTCCTCGCGAGTCCCGATGTCCTTCCTGCTCGCTGGAGCACCAGGCGGTCCGCTTAGCTTGCACCGCCGCTCTGCTTGGTAATGGGGTCTAGTGGTCTAAGTCCAAGTGGGACAACCCCGACCATGTGCTACCTACCCCTGCCAGGTTCGATCCGATCCTTTGCCCTGGTGCAAGGAGTTCTCCGCATTGGGTTTTGCTGCGGTCGAGGGTTCCCAGCCATTAATGACAGGAGACCCCAATTTCCTGGCTGCTGCCTAGCCGGGCATAGGCTGCGCCATGAGTGGCTTCCCTGCCGGAGGTAGCACAGGATCTTCTCCCTCTTCCCTCCGGGGAGAATACGAGGCCGAGACTATTTTATGCCCACCCCCTCAGCAGGGGATGCCATTGGGGCCACGGACCCCGGGCCCCTCCGGGCCTCTCCCCCATTCCCTTGACCTACGGGCAAGGCGAGGAGAGACTTGGCGTAGGTGATGCTGGTAGCCCCAGACTGGATTGCCAGCTCTGGTATCCAGCTCTCCTCAGTCTCAGCCCCAGGCTCCTGAGGCGGCTTGTAGTCTGCCCGGTCCTGTCTTTCCTTTTCAGGGGAAGGTTATCCATCTGGACCTTCAATCCCTGCACCTGTAGGCCGATCCCTGTGCGGCTAGGGGCCAGGCCTAGGGTCTTCGGCAAGGTCCTCGACCTTTCGAGGCATCCTGCTAGAAGTCGCCAAGATGCTCGCTCTGGGAGAAGTTCTCCTTTTTGATGATGGGATAGGGCCTTGCCCTCCCCCATCCCTGGGCGAGCATTCCGGACCATCTGCGGTCCATCCTTAAACCAGGGCTTCGGCCGACGACCCTCTAGGTGCTTCTGCGGGTCACCCCTGTCTTCCGGGCGCGGGCCGGGAGGCAGCTGGTGGTGCGGAGAAGGTGGTCTGGCACTTCTAGGCCTCGATCACGCCTCCCCTTTTGGGGACAGTATCCCCGTTTCTGTGGGATCCTTGCTGGTATGGGCTTAGCTCATGAGCAAGCCATACGAACCTTTTGCACAGGTGCGAGTTTCCCCCACCTGTTGTGGAAGAACACCTTCTTGGGGCCACTCGGCCATCCAGAAGGTGGGGAGAGTTCAGCGCTCCTTTAATCTCCCTATCCGTTTCTTCCACAGGGACTAGGTTGTCCTGTGCCCCACCAAGTCCTTCCAAGGCGGTGGCGGAGTCTTCCTTCGGGGTATTGCCTCTGCCGGGTTTATCCCCATTCACACCAGAGGCGTATACAGGTTCCATAGGACCTGTTTAACGCTCACCTACCTAGGGAGCGTAAGCTAAAGTTCGGGAGAGGTTCGCCAGCTGTTTATCATCTTCGCTGAAGCCGCGATCTGGCAGACTTGCAGCCAAGTGGACGACGAGCTGGGCGGTCACCCCGATAGGTCTCCACTATAGGCGGGCGGGCATGGAGCTCCCAGAGGGATAAGCGCCATTTTTACCCGTCTTCCGCTGCATCGGTGGCTGCTTCCGAGGATACCCGTCCAGGATATCCGCAGGGCTTCTGCCTGGAAGCAGGCTTTGCCTGCCCTTCCACATCGACCTTGGGTCGCGCCCGGGGTGCTGGTCGGGGCCTCGGTTCTCCAGTCTTGCTACCTAAGTAGGGGTGTGCGCCTTGCCTCCCTCGTCTCGGAGAACTGCTAGGAGTCTGCCAATAAGTGTGGATGAACAACATATCCATGTCCCTAAAAATATAGGTTACTCAACCTGTAACAGGAGTTCTAGGAATGGTATATGTTGTTCATCCACACGACCCACCCAGCCTCCCCGACTTCGACGCACAACCTGGCTTCCAGCGGGCTAGATCTGGTGTCATGGGGCAGAGCCGAGAGTTTTACCACCCGGGTGGGTGGGAGGAGCCAGCTTGAAGACCTTCCGGCAAGATTTAAAGCGGCAAGGGACCTGCCAATAAGTGTGGATGAACAACATATACCATTCCTAGAACTCCTGTTACAGGTGAGTAACCTGTATTTCCTCCTTCAGGCCCAATGTCCTGTTATGGAATGCCCAGGGAGAGGCCATTTTCCCCTCTCCTTTTGCGGTGTCTCTGCCAGTACCAGCTCTGGGATGCCTTACATCTTTATGTCGTGGCCTCAGTCAAGTTGGCTTTTCTTGGCACCGGGCAGATCCTGAGGCTGCATTCTTCCTTTACGCACAGCTCCCTTCCTCCGTGGCCATCAGATGGCAGCTGTACGCCATAAAATGCCACCCACTCTCCTGGAAGAAGGAGGAGTTGTCCATTGTGGGCACCTGCCTTATTGCTGTTAACATTTTGGATTTGAGGGATTTGGTAAATCTCTTAATCATGAGAGAGAGGTAGACAGGGGTAAAGCAAGGGAGGGAAATCCGTCGGAGTCTCCTGCGAGTAGGTGGGGCTTACAGGAAGCCCGTCGAAATCTGAACTGAGTAGCCTGTTCGTATTTAAAATCAGGAGCAGCGTTCTCCCCAGCCACATCTGCCAGCCATCTTCTGGGATACACTTGGGGTTGTAAGAGCTACCTGCATCAAATCTTCACTCTTCCTCCCCCCTCAATGATCGCCAAATGACAGGACCTGCAGTCTAGAGCCTAGATCAGGACAAAGCTAACCGCAACACAGCTGTTCTCCAATCTAGCGGTGTCTCCTGTGAGTGGGCTTAGCTTATGGGAAGCCTGCCGAAATCTGAACTGAACAGCCTGTTTGTATTTAAAATCAGTAGCAGCGTTCTCCCAGCCACATTTACCAGCCGTCTCCTGGGCCAAACTCGGGAATGTGAGAGCTCTTTGCATCGAATGCCCCCAACCACCACCAGTGATCACCAAACTGCAGGACTTGCATTCTTGTAGCTGAGATCGGGACAAAGCCGACCTTCATACAGCCATTCTCCAAATGCAGCAGACTCCTGTGAGTGGGCTGGGCTTAGGGGACACCCGCCAAAATATGAACTGAGCAGCCTGTTTGTTTCTAAAATTAGGAGCATTGTTCTCCCCAGCCACATTTGTCAGCCATCTCCTGAGCCATACTTGGGGTTGTGAGAGGTCCCTGCATCGAATCTTCACCCCAAAAAAAAATAATCGCCAAATGGCAGGAACTGTAGTCTTGGAGCTGAAACTGGGACAGAGCCGGGCTCCACATGGCCATTCTCCAATCTGGTGGCACCTCATACGAGTTGGTGGGGTTTATGGCAAGCTCACCGAAATTTGAACTGAGAAGTGTGTCTGTATTTAAAATTGGGAGTGGGATTCTCCCCAGCCATATTCACCAGTCATCTTCTGGGCCACACTCTGGGTTACGAGAGCTCCCTGCATCAAATCTTTGCTTTCCCCTTCAGTGATTGCCAAATGGCAGGGCTTGCCGTTTTGGAGCTGAGATTGGGACAGAGCTGCCCTCCACACAGCCATTCTCCAATCCAGTGGCATCTCCTGCGAGTGGGCAGGGCTTTACTCCCTTCTTACAGCAACTCACCCTAGCGAGCTGATGCATTGTGTGCTAGTGCGCAAGAGGCAAGTGAGCAAAGGTTATCATACTGTGGATGTCAACTTTGGTGTCAACTGTGGGCCTGCCATGCTTCCCCCTAATGTGTACCCTTCTTCACTGTGCAGAATCTCTTTTTGTGTCTGCCATCATCCCCAGTGAATGATCTAATGAACAGATGAATCTGACTGCCATTGTAAGTTGCCTCGTCTCTGATATTGACTAAACAAACTTCCTTGCATTTTTAGTCTGCTTGCAATTGCTGCTGTCATTGTCACAGAGATGTAGGCTACTGCAGTATTAGTCTACGTTCTGATATACTGCTTCTACTAGGGCTGCCATTAAACATTTCTGTTAGTAGGTATAGCAGTCTAAGCCACTGAAATAGTAATATGTGATCTTTTTTGGGGGGGTATCTCTGTCATCAGGTCACACCGAAGGAACTTCACTGCCGGTGAAGCAGGATCCACACAGAAGATTTTCAGCAGTGCAACTGGGGCTGCCCACGCCAACATCATCTGTTGAAGTCACCAACCCTGTATAGGCATGAGAGGCCCCACTGCCTCCTCAGTTCTTTCCCACCGTCAACTTAGTCTGCATGGATCTCCGTGAAAGGTCTGATGCAGTTTCACACCTTTTTTGCCTTCAGTTTTTGTTTTGCCTAATTTCAGCACATATTCTCTTGAAAGATTCCTCCTCTGAGAGTTTTTCTTTTTCTCTTTTCCCCGTCACTGTTGCAGCGGGTGGAATTTCACCTCTCCAGAGGTATTTTCATCCCTTTTTGTGTCTACTGTCTTGGGCCTGACCTTGTCATTGGGGACTGTAAGACTTGGTAGACATTTATTCTCCTTTCCCTCCGGTGCAGAAGAAGGCACTTCAGCTTCCTTGCATGCTGCAGTTGCTGGGCAGGGACCCTGTGGGGTTCTTCCATTCCCATCACCACTCAACTAAGCATGCTTTCCATTGGCCATTTTTTGGATCCTAAGGCTGCAGACCTGTCATACCTATGGCACCTGTTTCTCTCATTAACCCTATTTGGAGACAATGAAGCCTGTCCTGACCTTTCTTGCTCTCAAGTTACTAGACATCCCGCCTTATGATTTAGTGCTAAGGGACTCAAGGTAGCTCACCTACAGACCAATCTCATATCTTCCCTTGTCAGTCTTCACCATTCATTACTGTTGGATGATAGCCGGAGGTGCGCACCCGCCACGGGAGTTTTTTTTTTTTTTGAGGGGTGGCATCCATGGCGCCTGCCCCTGGATGACGCTCTGCGTATAGCCACGAGGGTGGCCGTTAAGGCGCTGCAGACTCCCCTCCATCCCAGTTCTGTTTCTCCGCTGTCAAGGCTGCACCTGCTGCGCGGAGTTCTACAGTACTACTGCGTCATAGGCCGCATTTTCTAAGTTTTTTGACGCTCCTTCATCCTGGTGATTCTCGACGTCGTGGACCGGTAAGACCGTTTCATTATTATATTTTTCAACGATGGTGAGCCTTTTCTGTGTTTTGCTTAATTATTTAGCATCATGTCTGGTTCGGGGGCCAAGCGTAAATCTAAGGTGGGCCGTGCCCCTATGTGTCGGTGCCCCGTGGCCGGCAGTTTTCCATCACGGACCATCATGATGTTTGTCTCTGGTGCCTGGGACCCTAACGTGATATGGACCATTGCAATGCTTGCTTCTCCATGGATCGCCGTGTTTTAGAAGTCCGAGCGTTGTGAGTCGGACGAGCTCCACCGACTTTCGGAGGATGACATTGCCCAAGGCCTTCCCAGGCCAGATCTCTCAACCTTTCCTCCCATGTCCCCTCCCGGGTCTATACAGCCCGGCGAGGAAGAAGTCTCCTCCACTTCCAGCCTTGCCGAGGAGGAGGTTTTTTCTTCGGTGCCGGAGGAACGGTGTGATCCCACCTGGGGTCGCGCCGTTGACGCCGTCCCGGCAGTCACCTCCTCCGAGGTACAGGCTCCCCCGGTGTCTCGGCCCTGGTTGCGGGGCCCAGCGGTGGTGGGCCCTCGATCCCGTCTTACCACACCGTGGAGTCTACTGCATCTCGCGGCGCCGGTTACTCGGTTGGGGCCGTTGGCGGTGCCGGTCTGGGCCTTGGCGCCATTCGCGGTGCCAGGGGCTCCGGCGGTGCCACCGGCGGTGTTGCTCTTGGCCGTGGGTGCCGGTGATGCCGTCAGCGGTGCCGCTCTGGGCATGGTGCTGAAGATTCGGGCTGCGACATCAGTGGTGCCACTCTGGACCTTGGCACCGTTCGTGGTGCCAGTGATTCGGGCAGTGCCGTTGCTGGTGCCGCTCTGGGCCTTGGCACCGGGGACTTGGTCGGCGCCATTCGTGGTGCCGGGGACTTGCGTGACGCAGTTCGTGGTGCCATGCCAGATCGTGGCGCTGTTGCAGGTGTCGGGTACTCGGGCGGTGCCGTTTGCTGTATGGCCCGGGAGCCTGACACCGCCAGAGGTACAGATGACTCTGCGGACGTGTTGTTTGTCACAGCCTACGACGGTACGAGGCCTGGTGCCACTCGGGCAGGTTCCTGCGGCTGGAATGGAGTCTTCTCTTTTCGACCCCTCCTCGGAGGGAGACGATTCAGGTGAGGACACAGACCAGCAGCTAGAGTCTTCTGGCTGTGAACCTCCTGTAGGCCGCAGGGCTAGATGGTCCAGTGTTTCTCTCCCAGACTCCCCGGAGCTGGTTAGCCCTGATGGCTCCATGGTTAGGGGTGGCCTGGAATCTTCCGTGGTGGACCCTTCAGATGTCCAAGAGGGGATTCTCTCTTCTGATAGGTCCCAGGCAGCCGCCGTTCCTGGTGCTGCTCAGGTCCTTCAGTGGAGGGAAGAGGACCCTGCTTCAGCAGGTGCCCTTCGGGGTCTTGCTAAACAGGGACCTCCACCACTGGTTTCGAGGAGGAGGGCTGCTTCGGAGTCCGAAGGATTGAGGGATAGGGGTTGAGAGCAGCGATGAGCCCCCACCGCCTCACGGGGTCGGGAGGATCGTGGCCACTGATCTCTACCTCTCTGAAGGAATCTCAAAGCGCCTTCTGGTGGCGGTTCTGAGGGTTGCCCTTCTGGACTCATGCAATCCCAGGCGCGCCACGGGGGAGATTCCCCTTCAGGGCTTTTTTCGAAGTTGTCTCTTTCCCTTTCTTTTACGCAACCCGGCATGACTCCAGGGTCCCCAGTTTTGGCGGCATCGCTACCTGGATCCCAGAGCCCTAGCAGAGGCCAGGCATGTACTATTAGGTGCCCTTCGCCCATCCCTCTGCAACCACCTCCCTCTCTCCTAGGCCATGTGGAGACCACTGGGCCATTAACTTGGGAGACGTACAGAGCTACTGCGGTGGCCTTCCCGTCCTATGTTAGGGCCATGGATTAACAGGTCTTTCGCCTGTACCCCCCCCGCCACAGGAGTCTTCTGGGCATTCGAGCTTCACTTCCTCCTCATCTTCCTCAACTGAGGAAGAGGAACTTCTGATCACCTTTCCGCTGACGCTGACTTTCCTGACTACCAGCGTTTCCTTTAGAGGATGGTTTCGGAGCTTCGTATTTCCTACGTTCGTAAAAACAATACCGAGCGGCAGACGCGTGCTTTCCTTAGTGAACCTGGCCGATCCCTTTCCAGGAAGCGTCTATCCGCACCTGGCAGTCTCCAGCCACTCCTACTCCAGCCCCAGGAGACTGCAGGAGACAGTATTGTGCCCCCCATGAGTCTCTAGGTTCTCTACCTCACCCACGTTCGGGTTTGACGTCCCTGGATACTCCTCCTGGGCTTCGCCGCCCAGTGCACGATAGGCCTCCGGATTCGGATTCTGCTGAGTTCGACCAGTGGGAACGAAGAGTCTTCTCTTCTGGTCGTGCATTGTTGTGCATTTCCTCCCATCAAGCTCACCACGCTGCTTACAACAGGTACCTGTGGTTGATGCTGGCTCAGGTCTTAGCTTCGCTACCTGACTCAGAGCAGTCTAGACAAGCCATTGCCCTCTCTGCGCAGGTTCTGGAGCTTGCAAGGCACCAAGCGAGGGCATCCTACGATGCCAACGAGGTGGCATCCAGACTAGTAGGGACAGCAGTCTGCATCAGGTGGACGGCATGGCTTCGACTCTCCCGACTGTCACCCATGGCCTGGCGTAGGGTGACTGGCTGTGCCTTCTGGGGACCCGTCTTTTTTTCTCATAGGGTGAGGAGGCGTCTTCATGGGCAACCCCCCCTTCCACAGCCCCTCGGTGGCCCTTCTCCTCCTCACCCACCTTAGACTCCTGTCTATTGGTTAGGGTCTTCCCCTCTCTACTTGTCACCAGTAGGAAGCTGAGGGATCTGTTCCCTCAGGGGTTTTCTCTTACCCCCCTCTTGGGGGAGGGGGCCTGGTACTCACCCAACAGTAATGAATGGTGAAGATTGACAAGGGAAGATATGAAAATTACGTACCTACCGTAATTCTTGATCTTCTTTTGTATCTTCACCATTCATTACTGAATCCCTCCTACCATCCCCGCAAGGGCCTCCTTCTTCGGTGTCTCCCCCTCTCTGCTCGTTCCTCCCCCTTCTACTTTGGCTGTTGAGCCAAAAAAAAAATAAAAAATTCCTCTCTCTCATAATAGGAGGAACGAGCTAAGGTTTATATGTCCTGAGGGAACTTTTTTCTGACTACCCCTACTGGCAGTTCTTGGCTTTTTCCCAGCCATGTTTTTAAATTCATGATTAAAGAGATGGTCCTTAAGTAGCTCACCTTCTCTTCCCAGGCCCCCCTCACAGGCCCTGGTCCTTATCCAGCCTCTACTGGTTGGTGCAGTCTGGTGCTTCTTCCATAAGAGGTGTTTTTCTGCCTTGCCTCTAGGGAGTTCGATTGAGTTCCCTCTCTTTCTCTGTGTCATATAGGGGTGTCCCCTGTAGACCCCCCCTCCCTCTTGCAAATGATACTGTGTTATCACTTAACAAGGTGCAAGGGGGCTTCTTTACCTTCCTAGCTGGCAGCTCTCGTTTGGAACAGATTTTCCCTCTTAATAATTGAAGAGCTCTCAGCTGGAGTCTAGACAATTGGGTAAGGCGGGAGGTTTAGGGAATCTGCCTTTGGTGTCCATTCTGCGCGAGAAGTTCGGTTGACCTTCTCCTTGAAATTTCAAAATGGGATCCTTGTTTATGGTTCCGAGTTTATAACCCTAACCCAATTTACCAACGGCAGACCCTTCCCCCCCAGCCTCCCCTCCTCCTTTTTTCTCTCTTTTTCCCCTTCTTCTTCTTTCTCCTCCCTTAGAGCCGCCCTAGAAGTGAGGCCCTTCGGTCCCTTAGGGTAGGCAGTTTTCTTCCTCTCCCTTCTGTCCTCTTATCGGCTTATTCCTTTTTCAGTTTATATCCTTTCCTTTTTTCTATCCCTCTGCTCTCTTGCCTCACTCTCTCTTCTAACCCTTATTTCGCCTCTCCGACTAACAGAACTGGGATGGAGGAGGAGTCTGCGGTGCCTAACGGCCGCCCCTCGTGCTCTATGCAGAGCGTCACTCTAGGGGGCGGCGCCGCCGACGCCTCCAAAAAAAAAAAAAAAACTACTGTGGCGGGTGTGCGCCTCCGGCTATCACCCTACAGTAATGAATGGTGAAGATACAGGAGAAGATCAAGAATTACGGTAGGTACGTAATTTTCATTTCTCTGCCACCTAGCTAAGGTTCAAGAACGCATCCTATATAATCAATTGCAAACCTACTTTGAACTTCACCAACTCCTGTCACCCTGCCAGCATGCTTTCTACGAAAACCACAGTACCCTCTCTGCAGTCATTAAAGTCACTTCTGACATTTACCATGCCTTTAACCAAGGACTGACTATGGGTGCCATCTTTGTCGACCTCACCAAGGCCTCCGACCTGGTAAACCATACGCTGCTGTTAACAAAGCTGGAATTCTTAGGTCTCGATCAGCCTTCCATATCCTGGCTCTGTGACTACTTATCAGGTCGCTCACAAATGTGTCAATCCTCATTCAGACAAATTACCCATAGCGTCCCTCAGGGATCCGTACTGGGCACTCTGCTCTTCTTGTTATTTATCAACAAGCTGCCAAACTTCTGTGTTGGGGCATCTGTCCAGTTGTACGCTGATGACGCCATCCTATACCTTGCCTCAGCTGATAACCATTGGCTCAGTCAGCATCTGGAGTCTGACCTCAGCCAATTAGAAGCCTGCTTCCTTGAAAACAACCTACTACTTAAACACAGCAAAAAACAAAGCAATGCGTTTCCATCCTTCCTCCTATAAAGCTGCCCACAATCCGCTTCTCTCCTTCCGTTCAATTAATGGGGTATCCCTTGAAACAGTTCATTCCATTAAATACCTGGGCGTCCTGCTCACTCCTAACCTCTCATTCGTGGCCCATATCTACAAAATCACCAAGACCATACACCAGAAGCTCGGTCAGCTGTACCGTCTTTATTCCTTGCTATCTAATGCATCCCATCTTAAAACTGCCTCTGCTTCACTGCTTCCTCTGTTATCCTATGGGGCACCTTTATTCTTATCAATCAAGGCCTCTCTCACAAGCCAGATAAAACAACTTTACCATAAGATTGGGCGCTTTACTCTTAGAGCAGCCCCATGCCAACATCATTATACTGTACTAGCTTCGCTGGGCTGGCTGCAGCTTGAACACACATTCCAGGATATCTCATTTTGTCTTACCTTCAAGCTCATACATCTCCATACTCCACCTATTCTATCTGACATCATTGTATGGAAACAGCCCATACGTTCTCTCCACTTTAACTCTTTTCCACTTCTTGTCTTACCTAAGACCCGACTATCAGCTGGCAGAAGATCCTTTGCCTTTACTGCCCTCCCTGGCCCGGAACCTCCCTCCCCACATCTGTTCTCTCCTTCCCTACCCTCCCTCGCTTCAGACTTGCACTGTTTAACCATCTTGCTGCTTCAGGGACCTGCACCTGCCTCTCTTGACTCACAGGCCTCCGCTCTTATCCGGATTCCCTCTATAACTCTAAAGCTCAACTCTCTTAACTTCCGTGATCCACGGTAATTTGAGGTGTGTTGGTACGCTGCTGACATGATGACATTAACCTTGATTGGCTTAGTAAAAGCTCCACATTATTTGAATCACTAATAAGAAAAATTCACTATATTCATCTTATCGCTGACCCAACCCAACTGTCTACCAAAGGAAATAACCACTCCCTCATAGATTGGGATTTTCTTCGGAGGGCATCTCAGTCATCAGGTCACACCGTAAGAACTTCACCGTCAGTGAAGCAGGATCCAAACGGAAGATTTTCAGCAGTACAACTGAGGGCGCTCCTGCTGTCGACGTCCGTCGACACCACCAACCCTGTAAAGGCGAGAGCGGCCCTGCTACCTCCTCGGTTCTTTCCCGACTTTGACTTCTCTTTTGGGTCTCCGCAGAAGCTCCACCACAGTTTCACTCCATTTTGCCTACTTTTTTTCTTCTTTCTTGTTACTTTTAGAATCTCTTTTTGATAAGAGATTCATTTATTTTGTTTATGTCGAGAGTCAATCCTTTGTTCTCTCTCTTCCGTCGCTGCGGAAAGAAGATTGCCTTCACTGATGAACACTCATTCTGTGTCTGTTGTTTTGGGCCTGACCACCAAGTTTAATCAAATAATCTTCAGGAGTCTGAAAAAAAGACTTTAAAAAATGTCTTAATAGAACAGCAAGCAGCCAGTTCTGGGCAGAGGTCCTCCGGGGTCCCAGCCTCTCAATCACCGGCCGGGTCGTCGAGCTCCCAGGCCTCTAAGGTTCGAGACCAAACCTTTGGGGAAACGTCATAAGGACTGAGATCGGGACCGCTCATCTCAGCGGCAGTCTTGTTCCCCAACGGCTTCTCCTCCTTCATCTGGGGGTTCATAGGCTGCGGCTGCACCAATGCATGAAGTCGCTGTCCAGGTCTCTGTGCCCTCCAGACCCATACCGACAGCGCATCTGCCCAATTCACAGGGTGGCCGGTCGTCGATCTCCGGGTCATCAGGCTCGTTGTCAACTGCCTTCTCGTCGAGGCCTGACCCCTCTTCTACCTGGACTACAGGTTGTTTGGGTTTACAGGGCCCATCAGGTGGGTCGTCGATCCTTGTACCATTGAACCCCCTCCTCCCCTGATCGACCCAGCCTTTGACGGTCATCAACCTGAATAAAATGCTCACTAAGTTTACCTTGGTGATCGTTTCTCAATTGGGTACATATAGGCCCACCTCACCAGTGCCGTCAGTGGTGGCCTCTGCGTCGATGCCTCCTCGTAGGCTGCGGGAAGCTTCCCGCAAGCTGTTGTCACTGCCGACACCGTCAGACCTGGACTTAGAGGAGGTCGACGTCAAGGAAGAGTATCACCCTGAGTTCATTCTTCCTGCTGAGGGATGAGGAAGAGAAGGAGGGAGGAGGTCTTAACGTCAGACAGGTCTACAGCCTCCTCTGTGACTGAAGACACAGTCAAGCATACCCCTAGGTCTTCCTGAGGACCGCACATTTTTCAGTGTGATGAAACAATTGTTCTAGGGACATGGATATGTTGTTAATCCACACTGTCTGGCAGGTTCCTTACCACTTTAAATCTTGCCGGAAGGTCTTCAAGCTGGCTCCTCCCACCCACCCGGGTGGTAAAACTCTCGGCTCCGCCCCATGACAACAGATCTTCCTTACCGCTTGGAAGCTCAGGTTCTCTCCTTAACACTCTGCGTGATAGACTGGATCCTAATTCTTTGGTTTGCCCGAAACTCATTTTAAAATTTTCAAGACTTCGGTCATCTTTCTCCCTTGCGGCTGCAATGGACAAATCGACTCCCGGATTTCGGCGGTGCCCTTGTGGGCAGCAGATGTCCAGGACGGACCCGCATTCCATGTGCGTCTACTGCCTCGGCCTAGAACATGACCCACAGGCCTGCGAGTCATGCTGTTCGTTTTCGGCTAACGTCCTGGAGGACTGCGCTGCCCGGTTACAGCTTAGGCGCCCCGAGAAGCGCTACCCGCCGGTTAAATCGAAGGAGGCCCTATGGGCGGTTACCGCAGCAGCTGACTCGGCTGAGCAACTCAAGCAGATGATCGCCCTCGAGGAGGAGGCAGCCCAGGCCGCATCATCCTCTTCCTCGGTCACGGCATTTATCCCGCTCTCACTGGGTACCTCGTATTCAGCTTCGTTCAAGGAGCTTTGCCAGTCCCTTTCCACGAAGGGAGAGGGGCCATCGGGACATTCCTCTTGGTCCAAAAAGAAGGACTATAAGGGTAAGTCCCATTGTCGGCGTTCGTAGGAGCGGGAGAGGTCTACTTCCCCAGACAGCCGACTATCGACTTCGGTCGAGGTTGCGGCTAAGGCCGCTGGCTTCACGGCGTCCCCGTCAGGCCAGCCGGCTGAGACATCTGTCGACGCGGTCGAGATTTTTCTCGACCCATCGGACGGGCTGTCGACTGGTGAGGCTGTCGACTGGTGAGGCCGACAACCCTTCTTCACCGGTTCCCCCGGTGGAGACCGAGGACCTGCCTATGCCCCCTGTGCTGCAGTCCCCGGTTAAGGCTTCCGAGCCGAGGGAGGAGCGGATGTCTCCCGCTCCTTCCCAGACCCGTCCTCGGAAACACCGAGGATCTCGGTCTTAGACATCGTCTCTGTCCAGCCGACCCCGCCGACATCGGCGGTCTCGGTCTCAGCACCGAGGTAAGCGGCGCCGCCACTCGTTCTCGTCTTCCTCCTCGGAAGAGGAGAGGCTTCGGCGCAAATTGCGTCGAAGCTACGAGGACCTGATGTGGCAGCAGTTACTTCTGTCTGGGAACAAGCCGATGCCGTTGCCTTCCCCGGCAATCAAGTGGCTGTCACCTGAGCGGCCGAAACAACCCCTCGCTGTAGTCGAGGTGCCCAAGCCTGGGCCAGTTGTTCGGCCGAAACCAGCTGCCCCACCGATTGTGGTGGAACCTCTGCCTCCACAACTGAAATCGGGGACGCTGACCAAGGACTCTCAGTTGGGTCAAGGCCTGCCCCGCAGGTTGTTGGTCACCCTCACTCCCGACCGTCCTCGGCAGCTGGAGGGTGGCTCAGGCCCCAGACAGCTCTTTGCGGACTCCTCAAAGTCCGACAACGACTCCTCCCTGTTCTCCAGGCCCATTGACCTGGAGTCCTCCGGGGGCCAGTCGATGGACGAAAGCCCATCGTCCTTCATGGGTTTGCTCCGGTTTATCTCGGAGTCCACCGGAATGCAGCACGAGCCCGTATCCAAGCGGGCCAAGTATCCCCTGACGGAGTTACTGGACCGAGGGGATTCACCCACGGAGGCCTTTCCGGTGGCTGAAGCCATTGTTGGCCCAGCCTTGGAGCTCTGACAGCGGCCTGCTTCCTGTCCTGCGCCTTCGGCCAGGATGACCAGGAAGTATGCGGTCCCTACCTGATCTTTGCCCGGTTTTTCGGAACACCCCTCTGCTGAGGGGTTGGTCACCGACAGCGTTTTCCGGCGTTCCGAGAATGCTAGGGACATGGACAAGCCCCCCGACAAGGAGTCCAAAAAGCTGGACTTGGCGGGGCGCAAGGTGTACTCTGCGTCCTCCCTTGGCCTCCGCCAGGCCAGCTTGGCCATGCTGATGACACACTTCTCCCACGCCCTCATGGGCTCCCTGGATGAGGTGATCCCTCATCTCCTGGCTGACCTGCAGACCATGGTCCGGCAGGTGCGGGACCAGGGTAGGGCAGTGGCTAAGCAGCAGCTCCAGATGGCTCTGGACATAGGAGACTCCTGTGCCAGATCGGTTGCGGCCGCAGTGGCCATGCGCCGCAGAGCATGGCTGAGGATATCCACTTTCATGGCAGATACCCAGCAAAAACTGGCGGATGTCCCCTTCTTGGGGACCGACCTCTTCGGCCCTGGAGTGGAAAGTCACCTCCAGCGGATCGAAAAGTCCAATGCCACTCTGGACTCGGTCACCTCCGCCTAGAAGGACAAAGGCCGCCGACAGCAGCAGCACAAGCCGTTTCGTCCTTCTGCGCCTGCGGCACGTCCGGTCCAACAGCACCAGGGCCAGCAGGCTCGTGCTTGGCATCCCAAACCCAAGCCCGCTGCTTCCTCCAACAGGAAGCGTGGAGGTAAAGGCCCAGGATGTCCCTCGGCCTGTCCCTCCTTCAAGTCTGCCCAGTGACAGGTTGAGGGGTGTTGCCCCCAGCCTCATCACTCACCCCTGGGTTCCACCCGTGTAGGGATGGCTCCGACGCTTCCTTTCTGCCTGGTCCGCTATCACCATGGACCAGTGGGTGTTGGAGGTGGTAGGAAAAGGCCTGCCTCTGGAGTTCGAGCAGGCCCCACCCTTCCAAGCCATCGCCCCTCGGAGGGGCTACGGGGTCCGCAGCCTCTCTGTCGGCTCGCCGAGCCGATATTGCCCTGCTCCTCGAAAAAGAGATGATCAGGAAAGTGGTGAATCCTCCTCCAGACCTGGGGTTTGTGTCCAGGTACTTCCTGGTCCCAAAACGAACTGGGGGCTGGCGCCCCATTCTCGACCTGCACAACCTGAACAGGTTCCTAAGGTCTCGGACCTTCAGGATGGTCACTCTGGCTCAGATAATCGCATCCTTGGAACGAGGCATGTGGTTCTGTTCTCTGGACCTTCAGGACGCGTTCTTTCATGTCCCAATCCGTCCATCCCACCGGAGATTCCTCCGCTTCAGAGCAGAGGGATCCCTTTACGAGTTCCGGGCCATGCTCTTCAGCCTTTCCCTAGCTCCCAGGGTCTTCACCAAATGTATGGCAGTGGTCACAGGATTCCTGCGGCGCCGAAGGGTCCGGGTGTACCCCTACCTGGACGACTGGCTGATTGCAGCCCCCTCCAGAGCGGAGGTGGAGCGGTCCAGAGATCTGGCCCTCCAGGTTTGCTCTCAGGTTGACCTCTTTATCAAGGAGGCCAAGTCAAACTCGTGCCAAAGCAGGTGATAGAATTCATCGGGGCAGAGCTCGACTCTCTACGAGCCAGAGCACGGCTCCCGGCGGACAGGGCCGAGGTTCTTTCCTCCTTTGCCCAATCATTTCAGGTTGGGCAATCGCGCCCTGCCCGGGACTTCCTGCGCCTCTTGGGCCTCATGGTGGCCTGCACCAGTGTGGTCCGTTGGGCCCGCTGGTACATGCGTCCCCTCAAATGGGGGCTGGCCAGCCAATGGTCACAACACTTCGATCCCTTGGATCAGCTAGTGACAGTGACCCAGGGGATGTGGAATGCTCTCAAGTGATGGACCTTTCTAGCTCATCTGCAGGAGGGCATCTCATTTGTCCGCCCGAGCCGACGGTCTCTCTAGCGACCGATGCCTCTCTGATGGGTTGGGGTGCCCATCTGGGGGAGCACAGAGTGCACGGCCTCTGGTCCCCTTGGGAGTCCTGATGCCATATCAACCTGCTGCAGCTTCGAGCGGTTCATCTAGCCCTCACCGCCTCGCTCCATTTCTATGGGGTCAAGTGGTTCAGGTCCAGACGGACAATACCACGACCATGTACTACCTAAACCGCCAGGGTGGGACCCGCTCCATGCCTCTGGGCAGGGAAGTTCTCCTGCATTTGGTTACTCATGCGCAGCCTGGAGGCGGATCTCCTCGCCATTCATGTGGCAGGAACCTCCAACACCCTGGCCAATGCCCTAAGCCAGATAGGGGCTGCGTCTCACGAGTGGTCTCTCCTGCCGGAGGTAGTACAAGATCTCTTCTCCCACTGGGGCACGCCTCAGGTGGACCTGTTTGCCTCCAGGGAGAATGCGAAGCTGAGACTGTTTCATGCCCGGCCCCCTCAGCAGGGCTCGCTGCAGGGGGATGCCTTCTCGAGGCCGTGGACCTCGGACCTCTTCTACGCCTTTCCCCCATTTCCCTTGATCCACAAGGTGCTTCTCAAGGCGAGGAGGGACAAGGCGCAGGTGATTCTGGTAGCCCCAGACTGGCCCCGCTAGTTCTGGTATCCAGATCTCCTCAGTCTCAGCTCCAGGCTCCCGAGGCGGCTTCCAGCCTGCCCGGACCTGATCTCAGTCAATCAGGGGAAGGTATTCCATCTGGACCTTCAATCCCTGCACCTGACAGCCTGGTTCCTGAGCGGCTAGAGTTCCAGGCCTTGGGTCTTTCCGACGAGGTCCTCAACGTCGTTGAGGCGTCCCGTAAGGAGTCGACCAGAAAATGCTACACCTTCAAATGGAAGAGATTCTCCATTTGGTGTCAGGGCAAGGGCCTGGACCCTTCCTCCTGTTCCTTGGCAAGCATTCTGGACTACCTGTGGTCCCTTTCTCAGCAAGGGCTTCGGTCGCCGACCCTTAAGGTGCATCTGGCAGCCATCTCTGCTTACCGGGCGCGGGCCGGGAAGCAGTCGGCGCAGGAGAAGGTGGTCGGGCGCTGTTTCAAAGGCCTAGATCACATACCCCCTCCGGTGCGAGAACTTCCACCTCCGTGGGATCTACTGCTGGTATTGGCTAAGCTCATAGGCAAGCCATTCGAACCGATGCACAGGTGTGACATCTCTCACCTGTCGTGGAAGACCGCCTTCTTGGTGGCTATCACGTCAGCCAGAAGGATGGGAGTGCTGCAGGCACTTTCCATTGAGTCTCCTTATCTGGTCTTCCACAGGGACAAAGTTGTCCTGCGCCCCCACCCGGAATTCCTTCCGAAGGTGGTGTCGGAGTTTCACCTTAACCAGGTGTTGACTCTGCCGGTGTTCTACCCCAATCACACTTCGGAGGCCGAATATAGGCTCCATACTTTGGACCCTATAAGAGCGTTCGCATATTATAAAGAGTGGACGGCTGAAGTTCAGGGAGATGTTCGCCAGCTGTTTGTCACCTGCGCTGAAGCCGCACCTGGCAGACCTGCAGCGAAGTGGACGATAAGCAGGTGGGTCACCTCCTGCTTAGATCACTGCTATAGGTTGGTGGGCATGGAGCCTCCCAGAGGGATAAGAGCTCATTCTACCCGCCATACCGCTGCATCGGTGGCTGCTTCCAGGGACGTCCCTATATAGGAAATCTGCAGGGCTGCTACCTGGAAGTCAGCACACACCTTTATCACCCACTACCTCATCGACCTTGAGTCATGCCGGGATGCTGGTTTTGGGACCTCGATTCTCCAGTCTTTATTTCCTAAGTAGGGGGTGTGCGCCTTGCCTCCCTCCTCCCGGAGAACTGCTAGGAGTCTGCCAGACAGTGTGGATGAACAGCATATCCATGTCCCCTGAAATACAGGTAGCAGGAGTTCTAAGAATGGTATATGTTGTTTATTCACACGACCCACCTGACCTCCCTGGCTTCGACGCACAACCTGGCTTCCAGCGGGCTAGATCTGGCGTCATGGGGCGGAGCCGAGAGTTTTACCACCCGGGTGGGTGGGAGGAGCCAGCTTGAAGACCTTCCAGCAAGATTTAAAGTTGGATGAACAACATATACCATTCCTAGAACTCCTGTTACAGGTGAGTAACCTGTATTCCTCGGCCATGGGTTTCCATACTGAGGAGGAGGAAGATGCCAGCAGAAAGGATCTGGTGGACTTTGTGGAGATCCCAGAGTTTCCCCAAAGATCATCCCTCTCATTTTACCTGCATTGAAGAATGCTGCCACTGCAGCCTGGCGCAGGTCAGATGTGGTGCCAGCTATGCCCTGCAGGGCAGATAAGTGCTTCCTTATTATGCCCAGCCAGAGACCAATTCAGTTGTCATCAAGGCAGCACCTTAGATCTTCCTGGACATAAATCTCCACCACTCAATCACACTATTGGGATCTGCGCTGGAGGCACTAGGACCCATCGGGAGCAAACTTTTTGCTGGAGGGTTGGCGCCAGAGATGGCGCCGTGAGCCCTAGCTTGTGCGGTAATGACTATCTTGGCGTCGACCCTCCAACCGCCTCAGTTCCTTTTTTCCCGCCGTTGAGTGCACTTCAGTGACGACGTCGCTCGCCTGTTGAGAGTCAAACTTCAAACTAGCAGCATAGTTTTCAGTTTTTATTATTTTGTAGTATTATCTCGATACAGTATCGCTTAAATGTATTCTTATTTTTAAAATAAATACAATAAAGAAGTCTCAGCCTACCTTGACGGAGTCGACCATGAGCAGGTCAGGTGACGGTAGGGAGACTTCGTATGAAAGCTGTTCAGTCAGTCGGGCTGGGTCTAGTCCGCCGCCTTCTCCGGAGGGAGGGTCTGACAACGGTCAGTCCAATGCCCAGGGGATGGGCGGTCCTCCCGGAAGCATAAAAATAAACGGTCGCACTCTCGGCACCGTTCGGCCTCGAAGCTCTTCTATGCTGACCCACAGGTCTAAAAGAAGGCATCACTGAGGTCGCCCTCTCAGCTATGTCTGCGGCGTAGGCGGCCCAGTTATCAGGGGTTGCGGTCTCCTCCTTCGGAGTCGCCAACCTCTGCTCCTGGTAGCCGATGGCTTCGACATCGGAGCCCTACCCCGCCCGCAGGTAGGTCTTCAGATGAGCAGTTTCATTAGTGGGCCGCTCTTATGGAGCAATGGGCTCGGAGGTTGGTTTGGCTACCTGGCTCGGTCGCTCGTGGGCCTTCGGGCTCTCTGGGCAACCAGGTAGAGGCGGTCGGACCTTCCTGGTCGCGGCACCCTCTTGGTGCCATTGACTCCAGCCGCTTGGTGTTTCGCCCCCTCCACATGGCTGTGCGGGGGGCCACACCGATGCCCTTATCTCCTGCTCTTCTTCCTTCAAAACCTGTTTTCGGAGTCTGGGAGTGTTTTCGGCGCCTCGGCGTCGGTGGGCCTCTCAAGCGTCGTTGCTGCGCTCGGCGCCGTCCCTCGCGCGGGCGGCTCTCAGTGTTGTTTTCAAGCGCGGCTGGCCTTCGCGGGCGTCATTCTCGGTGTTGCAGTGCCTCTCGGCGCCCAGCTCTCGCGACTCTTTTCACTTGTTTCCTTCTTCCCTCTTCTGAATTTCATTCCTTTCCTGTCCATACAGTCCCTCCTGGACTGTCAGGAGATGACGTTGAGCCTGACCCAGACCTTGATTGGGTGATGAAGTGACGAGCAGGATCTATTACTGCTACAGAGCCTGTGGTCGAGGACCTATCCTTTAAGTCTCTGTTGAAAATCTGAGTTCCACACTTTCTCTCCAGACTACAGACATCGATCCTGGGAAATTGTTGAGACTCCAATATCTTCATGCCTTGGAGATCCCTACGGATTTGACTCCTCCGATTCAGCCTTCCTTCGAGACGCTGTCTCAAATGGTATGGAATAATCCTGCTCTTACCCCTTTGGTGGCTAAATCCATTGATAGGAAATATTCAGCCCCCAAGGATCATCCCATTTTGGCATCTCAAGCCTTTGCGGATCCTATTGTAGTCCTGGCAGAGAATGATAAGGTCGTTCTTCCTCAAGCTACTACAGCTCGACCTATTAACAAAGAATCTCATAAGATAGACACCTTAGGTAAGAGAGTCTTTGCTGCTTCTACTGTAAGTATGCGTATTGCCAGTTACCAAGGCTATTTTTCTCAGTATGAGTATATCCCGTGGCATTCTATTAAACAGATGGTTGAAGCCCTACCGGAGTCGTATTCAAAGCCAGAGCTTCTTCAAACCATTACCTGAGGTATTGAATCTAATAACCAGCAGGTTAAAGCAGCCATGGATGCTTTTGACACTACTTCCCATTCAGCGGTTGCTGGTATTGCACCGCGTCATTCCTGGCTGCACACTTCCGGCTTTACGAATGACGCGCAGCAGCAGGTGATGGCATTGCCCTTTGACGGTACATATCTTTTTGGTCCTCAGGTAGAGCAAGCTTTAGAAGCTACACAAAAGACTAGGTCAGCCATTAAGTTGACTCGGCCCCCTCCTGCCCCCTCTCGAGGGCATGCCAGTAAACGACAGTTTCATAATTGCCAGTCCTTTCGAGGCAGAGGAAGTTTCCATAAGAACCAACCTGCCCAACCTCAAAAGAAGGCGCAACAGAAAGCGCAAGGGCCCAAAGCGCCCAGCACTACCTTATGAATTGCCGGCCCAAGTTCCATCTCAGCTGCCCGAGGTGGACTTTTCCTCTCCGGTTGGAGGTCGTCTGATGCACTTCTACAACCAGTGGAAGTCCATAACCTCAGACAAATGGGTCCTTCGGATAATTCGTGAGGGGTATTCACTCAATCTTGTGGAGACCCCTCCGGATCGTCCCCCCAAACGACAGTCCAGGCTGTCAACCCTTCAGTCAGACCTTCTCGCCGCCGAGATTCGGGGCCTTCTGAACAACAGGGCAGTAGAAGTGGTGCCACTGCACCAACGAAACACGGGGTTCTACTCCCATTACTTTCTGGTTCCAAAGAAGTCCGGCGGAATGCACCCCATTCTAGATCTCAGAAAGCTAAACAAATTTCTCCCCAAGGAGAAATTCAAAATGATTTCTCTGGGAACCCTGTTACCTCTGCGCCACCAACACGACTGGTTAGCCTCCCTAGATATGCAGGACGCTTACCAGCACATTCCTGTTCACCCGAGGCATCACAAATTCCTGAGGTTTGTGGCTCTGGGACAGCACTATCAGTTCAGAGTCCTGCCCTTTGGGCTATCCTTGGCGCCCGCGAGTTTTACAAAATGTTGTGCAGTTCTGCAGCGCACCTCAGAAAGGTCGGAATTGTGTGTTTCCTTATCTGGACGATTGGCTTCTAAGCAAGTCCTTCCAGGCAAGGGACTCTGGACGCCGTGGAGACGGCCTCGCGCTTCCTTACGTCCATGGGAGTTCTGCTCAACCTCAAGAAATTGCAACTGCAGCCCTCCCAGAGGCTCCTTTTTATAGGGACTCTTCTGGACACCTCCTGTGCGAAGGCTTTTCTTCCAGAAGACAGGAGGAACGATATCCTTCAGATGGCCCGTCACATTGGGGAAAACAGCTCAGTCGCAGCTCTCTCGATGCAACGGATGCTAGGCCTCATGGCATCCTCAGTGTTCACTGTACCCCTAGCACGTCTGCACATGAGAACCACCCAGTGGATGCTCAGTACTCAGTGGTCCCCAACCACTCACCCGCAGTCCTATCTCATCAAGGTGACAGAACCTTTAAGGAGGTCACTCACCTGGTGGTCTCAAGAGAGCAATCTCCTGGAGGGTATCCTTTGCTCCTCTGGACCATCAGATCTCCATTACCATGGGCGATCCCTAATGGGGTGGGAGCTCACTGTCAGGCTCTCCACACTCAAGATGCGTGGACTCAAGTCGAGTCCCAGCTCCACATAAACGTCCTAGAAATGGGAGCCGTCCTTTATGCGGCCCGAGCTTTGAAGGACATTCTGTGTCACAAGAACATTCTCTTTCAAACGGACAACAAAGCAGTGATGTATTACATCAACAAGCAGGGCGGGGCTCGCTCTTACCCCTTATGCAGAGAAGCAATGAGGGTATGGGAATGGTGCTTGGAGCACGAGGCTCTAATTCAAGCGGTGTATCTGCCAGGTGTTCAGAACGAACTGGCAGACCGTCTCAGCAGAACAGAGACAGACCCTCACGAGTGGTCTCTCGACTCAACCATAGTTCGGTCACTATTCGAAGAGTGGGGAACTCCAGACCTGGACCTTTTTGCATCCCCACTCAACGCAAAACTGCCTCTCTTCTGCTCCAGAAATCCAGGGCCTGGCATTTTCTGTCAGGATGCATTCAGGCTGCTGTGGACAAAACACTTTCTTTCCGCCTCTTCCTCTAATTCAGAGGGTACTCTTCAAGTTCGAATCCCAGGGGGGACAAAATGATTCTCATTACTCCCTTTTGGCCTTGGCAGCTGTGGTTTCCACTGCTCAACAATATGTTGGCAGTTCCTCCAAGACTACTTCCCCCTGCAGATGAACCCTTTTGACTCAGGGACCGGTGGTCCATCCCAACCTGAGATCACTTCACCTTAACGCTTGGCTCCTGAAGAGGTTGAAGTAAACCGGTTCAATGTCTCTCGAAGAGTTTCAGATATTCTTCTGGCTGCACGGAAGCCAGCCACTCGGAAAACTTACACAGCCAAGTGGAAGTGTTTTTCGCTCTGGTGTGCAAAGTCCTCTTTGAATCCTTTTTCCTGTCCGCCAGATAAGGTTTTGGAGTACCTTTTGGACCTCTCAAATTCGGGTCTGCAGTACTCTACAGTCAAAGTTCACCTTAGTGCCATTTCAGCGTATCATGAGCCCGTTATTTCCTTAACTCTAGCTCAGTTACCTATGGTTAAGAGGTTTCTTAAGGGGATTCTGCATACCAGACCTCCTACAAGACGTCCAGTCGCAGCCTGGGACATTAATCTTGTGCTAGACATGCTCACTCGGAAACCTTTCGAACCTCTGGCTACCTGTGAGCTAAAATTTCTCACTTGGAAGACTGCTTTCCTAGTGGCCATTACCTCAGCCTACAGGGTCTCTGAGATACATGCCCTGGTTACAGACCCTCCGTATACTGTGTTCCATAAGGACAAAGTAGTTCTTCGTACTCATCCTAAATTTCTTCCTAAGGTTGTGTCAGAATTTGATCTAAACCAACCTTTGGTCCTTCCCTCTTATTTTGCGGACTTCCAAAATGAAGGGGAACGTTCTCTTCATTCTTTGGATGTTAAGAGGGCCTTGCGTTTCTATCTAGATAGAACCAAGGATTTTCGCAAGGCTCAGCAACTGTTCGTTTCCTCCAGTGAGACCCGGCTGGGTCAACCTGTCGCTATCAGATGTATCTCATCATGGCTAGTGGCGTGCCTTCGTCACTGCTATTCCATGGCACAGGTTAAGTTGGAGGGTAGAGTTTACGCTCACTCTACCAAAGCGGTCGCGGCATCCCTAGCGGAATTCCGAAACGTGCCCATTGCAGACATCTGCAATGCGGCCACCTGGAGCTCAGTGCATACTTCGTTAAAAACATTATGCACTACGGATGTCCATGCCAGACTATTATTCTTCCTTTGGCAGAGCCATCCTCAATGGACTTCTGTCCTAAAACGTGAGCTCTTGGTCTTTCCTGCCGCCTCCGGGATTATTAGCTCGGTACTCTCCCAATAGGTGTGAGTGAGTGGTGGGGACTTGTGTCAGGAAGATATAGAAATTGCGTACCTACCGTGAATTCTTGATCTTCTTGGACCGAGTCTCCACCACTCATCTGCGCCCACCCTCCATCCCCTGAGCTCACCTTTCTTGTTGGTCTTCACTCCTCAAATCTTTAGGCCGTGGAAGACTTCTTTATTGACCCTTCTTACACG
Organism: Neoceratodus forsteri; assembly: GCA_016271365.2. NCBI lineage: Eukaryota > Metazoa > Chordata > Ceratodontiformes > Ceratodontidae > Neoceratodus > Neoceratodus forsteri. The sequence continues at coordinate 507,432,447 of CM028129.1, forward strand.
GGTCGCCCAACTATCTTATGTCCGGTTTTAGGTTAGGCTACCCTTCTAGGTTAGTTACGCTGCACCTCCTTGGTAAAAAAGGTACTGAGGCGGTTGGAGGGTCGACGCCGAGATAGTCATTACCGCACGAGCTAGGGCTCGCGGCGCTGTTCCTTGCAGCGCCATCTCTGGCGCCGACCCTCCAGCAAAAAGTTTGCTCCCTATGGGTCCTAGTGCCTCCGGAGCAGATCCCAATAGTGTGAATGAGTGGTGGAGACTCGTCCAAGAAGATCAAGAATTACAGTAGGTACGTAATTTTCATTTCTCTTCCCCAGACAAGGCGTCTCGTAGGAGAGACCTTTGAAGCAAGAGGGTTTATGCCTTCTCCACCCTTGGGCTGTGGATTGCCAGTTGCCTGTCTCATATGGTAAAATACCCGAACTCCAACTGGAAGAAGGGAAAAGCTGCTGCTCAGGCCCTCCCAGATGGCACACAGAAGCAGGAACTTCTCAAGTGCTTTCAGACTGCTGAGGATGTTAGCAAGCACCTGCTCAGGGCCCTCTATGATGTCTCAGACACTGTTGCCAGGACTGCTGCCACTCCATGTGCCTACATAGGCACTCCTGGCTGAGGGTCTCTGGCTTTGGTGCTGATGTTCAGCTAAAGGTTTTAAGGGTACTAAGCTCTTCAGGCTTGATGTCCTAGACATCATTAATGATTTGCAGGCATACTGCAGGGCATCTCTGTCTACTTCCTCTATCATACGCAGCCTCAGGGTAGACAGTGTCCTCCCTTTCGTAAAGTGTCCAGTAGACCTGTAGCAGCTTCTCGGCCCTAGGGCAAATGAAGAGCCTCCGCTGCCTTGCCCACCCGCTCCAGTGCAGGAGCTGCTGTCAAGCGTTCATGAAGTGAAGGACCAGCCCCCATGGTTGAATCTGCCTCTGCTTGACTCCTTGCCAGACCCCTCTCTTCTGGTCCCTGACCAAGAGGTGGTGGTCAGAGATCGGTTCTTCCTCCATCTAAATCAATGGAGAACCGTAACTTCGAATGCCTTGATTCTGCAAATCATAGAAAGGAGTCATGCTGGAGCTCATCGAGCAGCTCCCAGAAGCCCCTCAACTACCCTCCACTTTCCCCCGGCTCACTTGTCTGTTCACTGTGAGGAGGTACAGTCTCTTCTGTAAAAGCAGGCCATTGAGCCAGTACCCAGGTCCCAGAGAAATAAGGGTTCTGTTCCAGGTTTTTTCTGGTGCCCAAAAGTATCAGAGAGCTGAGGCCCATTTTAGATCTCAAGGACCTCAATCTGTACATCCAGTACAGAAAGTTCAGGATGGTAACTTTGCCAAGTCTGATGCCTCTTCTCAAGACAGGCAACTGGCTCTGCTCACTGGACATGCAGGATGCTTAAGTGCACATTTCGGTCCTCCCCCTCCACACGGGAGGTTCCTCCGTTTTCTGTTTAAGGGCGCGCATTACCAATTCAAAATGCTGCCCTTTGGCTTGTCCTCTGCACCGTGGGTCTTTGCCAGGGGCTTAGCAGCAGTAGCTGCAACCCTCAGAAGGGAGTGCCCATACATTTTCCCCTACTGGAACGATTGGCCCCTAAAGGCCCCATCCAGGGAGCATCTCCTGCGGACTCTGAAGAGAACTCTGCAGTTGTTCCTCTCTTTGGACGTTACAGTCAATCTGCTCAAGTCGGTTCTGGTGTCATCCCAATAACTGTAATACATATAGGCAGTTCTAGACTCTGCATAGGGGAAGGCTTTCCTACCTTACAACAGGGTGTAGTGCCTAGTAGCCCAGGCTCAGGAGGTGACCCAGAGCCATTTTATTCCTGCCAGGGTGTATCTGAGGGTGCTGGGGTTAATGTCGGCTGCCATTCCCACTGTTCCATTGAACAGACTCCATATGCGCATCCTCCAGTGGACTCTCCGAGTGCAATGGGATCAACGCACGGACGAGTTAGATCAGTTGGTGTTGGTCTCCTTCCCAGTCCGCAAAGTGCTCCAGTGGTGGATGGACCCACTGAACCTGCTGCAAGAAGTCCCATTCCACATCTCTTCTCCGCATCAGATCCTCACCGCAGATGCTTCCGGGTCAGGCTGGGGAACTCATCTTGGTTCCTTTCAAACCCAGTGCTCCTGGTCTGAGGTCAAGGCCTCATTGCATGTCAATATATTGGAGATGCAGGCAATGCTCTATGCCATGCAGGCCTTTTAGAACCACCCTGCTCCTGGTCAGCTGCTGTTGCAGTCTGACAATCTCAATGTAGTGTACTACATCAGCAAGTATCGGGGGTGGAGACTCATTTGTACTCCCTATGCAGGGAGGCCATCAGAGTGTGGTACTGTGCATTAGATCACGATCTGACACTCTTGGTGGTCCAGATCCCAGGCATGCTAAACACTATGGTGGACAGCCTAAGTCTATGCTCAGTTCAGCATGCACGAGTGTGAGCTCCTGTCATACGCTGCAAATGAGTTGTTTGACAGTTGGGGTCATCCAGAGTTGGATCTTTTTGCATCCCCAGTCAACGAAAAACGGCCCAATTTTTGCTTACTAGATCAAGGGCCTGGAGTTTTCTGGCAAAATGCATTGTCCCTCTCCTGGAGTAGGAGGTTTGTTTCCACATTTCCTCCGTTCCCTCTAATTCAGAGGGTGCTAATCAAATTGCAGATAGAGGGGCCCAGTGTGATTTTGATAGCTCCGTTCTGGCCTCTCCAGATGTGGTTTCCCCTGCTATAGCAGCTGGCGGAGGAACCTCTGGTCCCTCTCCCCCTGTGCAGGAACCTGCTGAACCAGGCTCAGGGGACCCTGGTCCATCCCAACCTCAGGTCCCTCCATCTGCATGCTTGGCTCTTGAGGACACATCCATCGTCGGGTTTAGTTGCCCTGCCATCCTGTCATTTTACCTTCAAGCTGTCACTCACAAGGAGGTGCAACGGCTCCTAAAAATTATCTCCACATGTGGCAGCGTTGGCTCTTAAGTCTGATTGGCTTTATCCTAAGCTTCTAAGGATTACTGCCCCCCTTTTGCTTTCCAGTTATTCAATTTGTTCCTCACTGTGGCTGCTGTTCCTAAAAGTTGGTAGGTTGCCAGGATCATCCATGTTTATAACAAACTCTGGTCAGAGTCAATACAGCTGCGATATGTTGTCCATCTACACTTCTTGGCTTGTCCCTTTCCCTTTAAGGAGTGACGGAAGGTCTTCATGCTGGCTCCTCCCACCCACCCTGGTGGTATATCCCTCGGCTTCGCCCATGACGCCAGATCTTCTTTTCTGCTGGAAGATTCAGGTTGTCTCCTTCGTGTTTCCGCTTTTTGTAGGCTCTGATTTCAAAATCTTCGGTTATTCTGAAAATTCGTTTTGTTCGCATTAGCGATTGTGACCGTTTCTCTTCAGTTATGGAAGATAAGTCTTCCTCTGGATATCGCCGGTGTTCGTGCGGCCAGAAGATGTCGTGCACCGATCCCCACACCGCGTGCGTCTATTGCTTAGGTGCCGACCATGACACCTCGAAGTGCGTTTTTTGTCTTGCATTTCACTCTAATGTCCTCGACGACCATCTTGCACGCCTGAAGTTGGGAAGGCAGGACAAATGGAATCCTCTGGTGAAATCAAGTGAGGATCGGTAGGCGGTTTCTGTGGCTGCGGGATCCGCCGAGCAATTGGAGCGTATGCAAGCCTTCGAGGAGGAAGCGGCTCACGCCGAGGAATCTTCCTCTCTGAGCTTCTTCGTTTTTGCTTAACCTGGGCTCACTTTCTCAGGTTCTTTCCGAGAGTTGTGCCAGGCTCTCCCGACTAAGGGAGAGGGTCCTGTGGGCACGCACTCCTCTCAGTCCTGTAAGCAGGAAAAGGACCCAGGATTGTCTTTGTCCTGGCGAAGATGTTGTTTGGATCGGGAGAGATCTCAGTCCCAGGAGACGTCAGTCTCGATCTCGGTCGAAATTGCCTCTTCGGCTGCTGGATTCTCGGCTTTACCATCCTGCCAGTTGACCAAAGTGTCGATCGGAAAGGTTGAAATAATCAGCGATCCGATCAACCCCTTGTCGCTGACTTCGGTCGACGACTCTCTCACTCCGACTCCGGTCCTAGCTTTTACCGACGAGCAGACCCAGCCCACTGGGAATCACATCGAGGAAGTGGTCCCCAACCCTGGGAAATCACCGGTCCCGCCGGTGTGTCCCGCGTGACCGAATCGTTCTGTCCGATATCGATCGAGGTCCAGGACTCCCTCGAATGACAGACCAAGGAAGAGCCACAAGCACTCAAAAAAGAGGTGACACCATCTGTTGTCCTCGTCGTCCTTGGATGAGGAGAGGCTCTGGTGGAAACTCCAGCACTACGAGGACCTCATGTGGCAATAGCTGATTTTGACTGGGCACAAGCCAACCCTGGCTTCTACCCCAATCATTACTTGGCTTTCGTCTCCCAGGCCGAAGCAGACTCCTTCAGAGCAGATTAAGTTGGTTCCCCTGCTTGCAGAGCTGGCAAAACCTCCAGTTCGACCTAAATCAGTCTCTCTCTACCGATCATGGTGGAACCACCACCCAAGCAGCCTGTGGGAAGGGCTCCTTCTAAGGAAGCTAGACCAGACACCGGGCTTCTCCGGCATCTTTCGGTCACTGTCACTCCCCGGACTGCCCTCAGCGAGTCGAAGGTGACCTGGGCGGTCGACCGTTGTATCCGGATTCCTCGGACTTGTATGAGACCGGCCTACATTCTCATCTGGGGATGATGAATCGGCTGGTGGGATAGGGACGGAGGAAGGTCCTTCGTCCTTTCAGGGCATTCTTTGCCTGATCTCTGAGTCTACAGGGATGTCCCTGGAGCCTATCCAGAAAAAGGCGGAGTACCCTCTCACGGACATTCTCAAGAGAGGGGATACCCCGACGGAGGCCTTTCCTGTGGCCGAGGCCATAGTTGGCTTGACCTTAGAACTCTGGCAGCACCCTGCCTGTTGTCCAGCTCCGTCTGCCTGCATGGCTCGCAAGTATGCGGTGCCCATGGGGTCTCTTGCATGGTTCACAGAGCACCCTTCGGCCAAGAGCCTTGTGACCGCCTCTGTGTTTAGGCTTACTGGCAGTTCTGCTGACACTGATCGACCTCCCGAGAAGGAATCCAAAAACTTGGATTACTCAGAAGGTCTATGCGGCCTTGTCTTTAGGCCCCATCAGGCAAGTTCGTCCATCGTCATGGCACACTTCTCCTGTGCCCTCTTGGGGTCTTTGGATGAAGTCCTCCCACATCTCCCCACGGACATGCAGACCATGGTCAAGCAAGTCTGGGACCAGTGCAGGGCTGTTGCCAGACAGCAACTCCAGATGGCCCTGGACATTGGGGATTCTTGTGCCTGCTCGTTGGCAGCCACAGTTGCCTCTTGCTGCAGGGCCTGGCTGAGGCTCTCCTCTTTCTTGGCAAATACTCAACACAAACTGGCTGATGTGTCTTTCCTGGGCACTGATCTCTTTGGCCCAGGTGTGGCTGGTCGCCTTCAGCATATTGAGCAGTCCAATGCCACCTTGGACGCCACTTCTGCTCAGGGTTCTTCAAGTAAGAAGCAGCAGAAGAAGAAACCCTTTTCGGCATTCTTCCCCTGCAGCCCAGCAACCCTCCTTTCAAGGAGGGCAGCAGCAGTAGGCTCAATCTTGGTGCCCCCGTCCCAAGCCCGGGCCCTCCCAGGTCCATAAAGGAGGCTGAGGTTCCTGGATCATCCTTCTCCTCCAAGCCTGCTCAGTGATGGGGTGGGGGCTGCCACCCCCCTCATGTCACGCCAGCTCTGGGCCATCTCGTGGGGGGCCAGCTCTGCCACTTCCTTTCCACCTGGTCTGCTATCACCATGGACAGGTGGGTCTTGGAGGTGGTCAGTCAGAGACTGCCTCTAGAATTTGAGTTGTACCCTCCAAGCTGAGCCCGCGCCCCATGGGAGGAAAGAGTATCCGCACATACTCAGTCGGCTCTCCAAGACGTCACTCAGCTCCTCCTCAAGGAGGCAGTGGTTCCAGTGGCGGATTCTTGAACAGACCCAGGCTTTGTCTCCAGGTACTTCCTGGTGCCCAGGCGGACGGGGGGCTGGCGCCCCATTCTAGATCTGCACGACCTGAATCAGTATCTCAGGCCATGCACCTTTCGGATGGTCACTCTGTCCCAGATCATACCATCCTTGTAGCGAAACATGTGAATCTTCCCTTTTCAATCTTCACCATTCATTAATGCTTGGGTTAAGCCGGAGGCGCGCACCCACTGGGGAGTTTTTTTTTGGAGTCGGCTCCAGCGGGCGCGCCCTCAAGATGCAACGTACTGTGTCATGTGCGAGGGGCGTTAGGTGCCGCAGACTCCTCCTCTGTCTCAGTTCTGTTTCTCCCGCTGTCGAGGCTGCACTTGCTGCGCGGTAGCGAATAGTGTTCTCGGTTTCTAATCAAGACTCCTCGTTTTCTCTCAGACGACTCTCTTGACGCCGTATACCGGTAAGACCGTTCCTGTTTTTCTATAATATGGCGCCAAGTGCTTTTATTGCATTTTTTCCTTGTTTAGTTCGCATCATGTCAGGTTCGGGAGCAAGGCGTAAGTCGAAGGCGGGCTGCGCCTCTATGCGTCGGTGCTCCTGTGGCCGGCATTTTTCCGTCTCGGACCGGCATGATGTCTGTCTTCGTTGACTGGGACCCAACCACAGCGTGGACGCGTGCGACGCCTATTTCTCCATGGACCGTCGTGTCCTTGAAGTCCGAGCGTTCAAGCTCGGCAAGGCCCCGCCGACCTTTGGGGGACAGCATCGCTCCAGGGATTCCCAGGTAAGGTCTCTAGGCCCTTCCCCCGGGTCTCCTCCCGGGCCTATACGGTCCGAGGAGGAGGAGGCTTCCTCCTCTTCTCTTGCCTAAGAGGAAGCTTCTCTCGCGGTGTCGGGGGAACGCCGTGGTCCTTCCGGGGCGGCATGAGACACCGCTCGGCAGTCACCTCTCGAGGTGCAGGCTCCCCAGTGTCGAGGCCCGCGCCTGGCCAGGCACGGTGGACCCTCGGCGCGCCGCCCTCCCGGCGCTGTTTCAGATCCAGCGTGGGTGATCGAGGCGGCGCCGTGGCGCGCCTGTCTGGTCTTTGGCGCGGCGCTGTGAGGTCTGCTTGCTCTCAGCGGTGCTGGTTGGGTTCCGGGCGCGGGGCGCGCTGGGCCTTACTGGTGCAGCAGGGGCGGGACCAGGCCTAGCAGTCGCGAGTGGGCTAGGGTCGTCCGGCACCGTCCCTAGCACCGGCGCCGTTCCTCTGGGGACCCCCGGGGTTGCCAGCGTGGAGGTTCTGCTGGTCTCGTCCTCTTCGGAGGTCGATGACTCGGACATGGACCCATCCTGGCACCCTGACTCGTCGGGGTCCCCAGTAACACGTGGTGCTAGGCGGCACAGCGGGCCCCTCCCGCTGTCTCCGGTCCCATCCTCCCCTGAGGACCCTCGGGCTAGGGTGGCCCAGGTCCCGGAGGGGTGATGTGGTGGGGACTGGGGGGGGGGGCTCTCCCTCCTTGGGGGTCTGTGACAGCTACCCTTCCGGTGCTGTTGCCTCTCGGGTGGGGCAGCTGGAGTCGAGGAGGAGGGCTCTCACGGAGTCCGAGGGGTCGAGGGGCCGGGGACGGTCGTCGAGGTCTCGGCCAGCCACCACTCGTGGGGTGGCTAGGAGCCATAGCGCCGAACCCCACCTTTCCCTCTTGGGACCCGGGACTCCCTCCGGTGTCGTTGTTGAGGACTGCCCTTCTGGATCCATGCAGTCCCAGGTTCGTCACAGGGGAGGATCCCTCTGGGCTCTTCCAGGCGTCGCATCCCCAGGGTTCCGTTTTGCAACCTGGTTTGTTGTCCGGGATCCTGCCAGCTCAGGCCTGCTCCGGATTTCAGAGCCCTAGCAGAGGTCAGTTGCCTCTTCACAGGTGCTTTTCTCAGTACCTCTGCAACCACCCCCGCTCTTCCAGGCCATGTCGGTCCCACGGGTCTGTTATCCTGGGAGCAGTTCAGAGGTTCTGCGCTGCTTTCCCTCATACGCTAGATATATGCATGAGCGGGTCTTCGACTCTCCCACCGCGCAGGAATCTTCTGGACATTCGAGCTCCCCATCATCCTCGTCTTCCTCCTCTGAGGAAGAGGAACCCCTTGCTCATCTTTCCTCCGACGCTGATTTCACTGAATATCAGCGATTCCTTTCGAGGATGGTGAGGGATCTTCGAATCTCTTATGTTAGGCGAGACAATACTGAACGGGAGACGCGTGAATTCCTTGGAGAATTCAGTGCCCAGTACCTGGTGGTACCTTCCGGGCCTATCCTCTTCCAGGAGGCATCTATCCGTTCCTGGCAGTCGCCAGCCACCCCTTCTCCAGCCCCGGTAGACTGTCAACGAAGGTATTGTGCCCCCTCGGAATCCCTGGGTACCCTTCCCAACCCGTCCTCGGGTTTGGTATACCTAGAGACTCCTTCCGGGCGTCGCCGCCTGTCGCACGACCGTCCACTGGATTCGGATTCCCTACAATTTGACCAGTGGGGGCGAAGAGTGTTCTCTTCCTCTCATGCGGTGGCCTGCATTGCGTCACATTAGGCTCACCATGCTGCCTACAATCGGCATCTGTGGTCGATGCTCTCCCAGCTCTTAGCATCAATGCCTGATACGGAGCACACCAGACAGGCTATTGCCCTCTCCGCTGTAGTCCTGGAGGTGGCAAGACACCAAGCAAGGGCATCTTATGACGCTAATGAGGTGGCTTCCAGGCTTGCAGGGACAGCGATCTGCATTAGGCGGACAGCATGGCTTCGTCTATCAAGGTTGTCACCCCTGGCCCGGCGTAGGGTGATTTGCTTCACTTTCCGGGGGACCCGTCTCTTTTCCTCCAGAGCTAGGAGACTTCTGCAGGGGCTTCCTCTGTCTCCCCGTCCTCGGGGGTGCACCTCCTAGCTCTTCTCCCACATAGGCTTCTCTCTGTAATAGCCAGGGTCTTCCCCTTCTGTTTCTCACCAACAGGAGGCTGGGGGTCTTGTTCCTTCAGGGTCCCCCCTTTTAAGGGGAGGCTGGTACTCAAAGCAGTAATGAATGGTGAAGACTGACAAGGAAGATATGAAAATCACGCATCTACCGTAATTTTGATCTTCTCTGTATCTTCACCATTCATTACTGATACCTCCCACCTTCCCTCAGTGGCTCCTTCTGTGTGCCTCCTCCCGCCTCGTTCTTCTTACTTCCCTTGGCCTTTATGCCAAAAAAAAAAAAAAAAACTTTTCTGTTTTTCCATTCTTAGTGAATGGATTCCCCTTTTTTCCTCAAGGTAAAGAGGAATGAGCACAGTTATAATTTTCTCTACTCCTGAAGGAACTCTTTCTGACCACCCTTTGGGTGCGATTCCTTACCTTTGTCAGGTCATGCAGTTTCACGGCCCAAGTGGCCATGCCTGTCCTGGCCCCAGCAAAGTCAAGAATCCTCCTGGCGGGTATTATTTCTAGCTCTTCTAGCTACTGACTGAACTTGTCAGCTCTGAGCCTGCCTGCCTTGCCCTAGGGAGGTCTAATTGAGTTCCACTCTATTTTCATACAAAACTGCCTTCGAGAAGGCATAGTCTTTTCATACACTGCTGTGTTAGCACCTACAACAGGTGCGAGGGACTTAGTCCCCTTCCTGGCTGAGGCCTACCCGGAACAGGTTCTGCCCGGACAGTCTAGGAGCCCTCAACTAGGATGAAGGGACTGGGCATGTTGAGAGTCCAGAGAGTCTGCCCTCATTTGGATCTGTTCAGGTGGTTCGGTTGAACCTCCCCTCAGTCCTAGCAACTGGGATTCTTGCTCCCTTGTTAGTCTCGAGCCTATAAGCCTCTCAACCAATGCTCGATGGGCACTGTTCTCCCTCTCAACATGCCTCTTTTCTTCTTCTCCTTCTTCTTCTACTCTCTCTTTCCTTCTCTCTGTTCCTCCCCTAGAGCCACCCCAGAAAGGAGGCCCTGCAGTCCCTTAGGGTAGGAATTCTCTCTCCTCTGTCTATTCTCTACCGGCTTATCCCTTTTTCAGTTTATATCCTTTCCTTTTTCTATCCCTCGGCTCTCTTGCCTCACTTTCCTTTTTTCTTACCCTTTATTTTCGCCTCTCCAGCTAACAGAACTGAGATAGAGGAGGATTCTGCGGCACCTAACGGCCGCCCCTCGCGCATGACACAGTACGTCGCGCTCGAGGGCAGTGCCGTTGGAGCCGACTCCAAAAAAAAAAACTCCCGTAGCGGGTGCACGCCTCCGGCTTAACCCAAGCAGTAATGAATGGTGAAGATACAAGAGAAGATCAAGAATTATGGTAGGTACGTAATTTTCATTTCTGTTCACTGGATCTGCAGGACGCGTTCTTTTACGTCCCAATCCGTCCATCTCATTGGCGGTTCTTCTACTTCAGAGCCGACGGGACCCTGTACGAGTTGTGAGCCATGCCGTTCAGCCTGTCATCGTCCCCACAGGTCTTCACCAAATTCATTGCAGTGGTGGTAGCCCATCTCAGGCGTCAGGAAGGGGGGGGGGTGTCAGAATTTACCCCTGCTTCGACTGTTGGCTCTTAGCTGGTCCCAACCAGCAGGAGGTGGAGAGGTCCAGGGATCTGAACCTCCAGAACTGTCCCCAACTTGGTCTATCGATCAATGAGGCCAAGTCAGAACTCTTGCCTTCCCACGTCATGTGCTTCATCGGGGCAGAGCTGGACTCTGGTCAAGCCAGTGTTCGGCTCCCAGCAGACAGGGCGGAGGTTCTCTCCTCCTTTGCTCAATCATTTTTGGTTGGGCAGTTGTGTCCCCTGCACGGGACTTTCTGTGCCTTCTGGGTTACGTGGCGGCATGCACCTCCGTGGTCCGTTGAGCCCGGTGGCACATGCACCCCCTCCAGTGGGAGCTGGCCACCCATTGGACTCAGTGCCACGGTCATTTTGACCAGCTGATCACTGTAACCCAAAAGATGTGGCATGCTCTCCAATGGTGGACCGCCCCCAGACCGATTGCAGGAAGGGATCCTGTTTGTCTGCCCCAAGCCGACGGCCATCCTCATGACCAATACCTCTCATGGACTGGGGAGCCCACATGGGGGACAAAAGACCCCACTGGTTCTGGACCCCTGAGGTGTCCCAATACCACATCAACCTGTTGGAGCTCAGAGCAGTCAGATTGGCATTGTCATCTTTCGCTCCTCAGCTCTGGGGTCAAGTGGTTCAAGTCCAGATGGACAATACCTCAACCATGTACTACCTCAACAAACAGGGCAGCACGCATTCCCGTCTGCTCTGCAGGGAAGTTCTCCGCATCTGGACCCTCGTCAGCCATCTGGAGGCAGATCTCCTAGCCATTTATGTGGCAGGTGCCTCAAACCATCTAGCGGATGCTCTCAACCGCTTTGGCGAGACATCTCACGAGTGGTCTCTCCATCCAGAGGTAGCTTACAGCCTATTCTCCCACTGGGAAAAACCGATGGTGGATCTGTTTGCTTCCAGTGACACCACCAAGCTGAGGCTGTTTCATGCCCACCCCCTCAGCAGGGCTCGCTGCGGGGGGGGGTGCCTTCTCGAGGCCGTGGACCCCAGGCATTTTCTATGCCTTCCCTCCATTTCCCTTGAGCCACAGGTTGCTCCTCAAGGTGAGGAGGGACAAGGCGAAGTTGATTTTGGTAGCCCTAGACTGGCCGTGCCAATTCTGGTATCCAGATCTCCTCAGCTGCAAGCCCTCAGAGCTGCTTCCAGCATGCCCGGACCTGCTCTCTCTCAGTCAGGGGAAGGTATACCATCTGGACCTTCAATCTCTGCACCTGACAGCCTGGTTCTTGAGCAGCTAGAGTTCCAGGCTTTGGGTCTTTCCAAGGATATCCTCACCGTGGTGGAGGCATCCAGAAAGGAATCGACCAGGAAATGTTATGCCTTCAAATGAAAGAGGTTTTCTGTTTGGTGTCAGGGTAAGGGTCTGGACCCTCTGTCCTGTCCAGTGGCTAACATTCTTGACTACCTTTGGTCTCTGTCTGAAGGGGTCTTTGGTCATCGACCTTTAGGGTGCACCTGGCAGCCATCTCTGCTTACCGGGTGTGGGCCGGTCAGCTGATGTTGGCGCAGGAGACAGTGGTTGGGTGCTTTTTCAAAGGCCTGGATCACATATCCCCTCCAGTGTGTGACCCTCCACCTCCATAGGATCTACTGCTGGTACTGACAAAGCTCATGGGCAAACCATTTGAACCTATGCACAAGTGTGCATTGTCACACTTGTGGAAGACGGCCTTCCTGGTGGCTGTCATGTCTACCAGAAGGACAGGGGAGCTCCAGGCACTTTGGGTGGACTCCCCTTATCTGGTCTTCCACAGGCACAAGGTTGTCCTATGCCCTCACCTGAAATTCTTTCTGAAGGTGGTGTCAGAGTTTCACTTTAACCAGATATTAACTCTGGCAGTATGCTACCCTAATTACACCTCAGAGGCTGAATACAGGCTCCATACCTTGGACCTGAGACGAGCCCTCTCCTATTATAAGGAGAGGATGGCGGGAATTCGGGGAGAGGTTTGCCAGCTGTTTGTCACCTACGCTGAAGCCGCTTCTGTTAGACTTGCAGCAAAACAGACTATTGCAAGGTGGATTACATCTTGCATAAGTTTGTGCTACGAGTTGGCAGGCATGGAGCCTCCCAGAGGGATAAGAGATCATTCTACCCACCATACCGCTGCATCAGTGACTGCTTCCAGGGGCATCCCTATCCAGGAAATCTATTGGGTTGCTACCTGGAAGTCAGCAAACACCTTTATTACCCATTACCACATCGACCTTGAATCACGCTAGGGTGCTGGTATTGAGGCCTCAGTTCTCCAATCTCTTTTCCCCAAATAAGTATCTGTGGGGGGGGGGTACGCCTTGTCTCCCTGGAGAACTGCTAGGAGTCTACCAAGAAGTGTGGATGAACAACATATACATGATCTTAGAAAAAACGTTTACTCACCTGTAACAGTAGTTCTAGGAGTGATATATGTTGTTCATCCACACGGACCCACCCGACCTCTCCGGCTGCAAACTCACAACACCTGTCTTCCAGCGGGCTAAGATCTGGCATCGTGGGGGGGGAGCCAAGGGATATACCACCTGGGTGGGTGGGAGGAGCCAGCTTGAAGTCCTTCCGGCGATCCTTAAAGGGAAAGGGACATGCCAAGAAGTGTGGATGAACAACATATACCACTCCTAGAACTGCTGTTACAGGTGAGTAACCTGTTTTTATTGATGATACAAATTATTATTACAGAAATATTTACTTTTACAGTATCACTGCAGTCTTTGTGGGATGAAAATCAAAGAAAGGGATTCTTTTTATAGATACCGTACACCTCAAAGTAAAGAAGTTTTGCCCGTGGGCTTCCAGGATGCCACAGAATGACAATCTGATAGGCACTACAGAAAAGGGTGAAGCATGATCGAAGCAACATGTCACAGAATGCTAACGACATGGAACTGGCTTCTTTAGTCTGAAGTTAAATATTTTAATCTGGAATATATGTGAGAAGTAATACAGAAGCTTACCTGAGTCAGTCTTCACCATTCATATCTGGTGGGTCTCAGCTCCGAGATGCCAGAGCCTTGCGGGAGCATTTGTTTTAAGAAATTTTTGGGCTGGAGGAGCCAACTTGGGAGACGGTGCCATCACGTGGCCAATGAGTTATGTAGCACTCGCGAATTCGCCAGTGACCGACGCCAGCTCCCTCCAGCCCTCAGTTGTGCTTTTTCCATCATCGAGGATTCTGCATGAGGAGCACAGGTTCGTTAATTATGCCACAGCTTGTTTCTTCAGTTTGCTTGCCACCAGCCTTCGTTCGGTGCTGTAGTTTAACTGTAGTCTCCTTTGTTATGTTCCTCTTTCCCGCTAGTGTGGCATTGAGCGCTTTGTTCCGTCATTTTGATTGCTTTCTGTTGCAGTCATTTCCGACTGGGGGCCTTCAAAATCTTCTAAGGTGGGGTATTGCCCAATGCATCAGTGCCCCTGTGGCAAGTCGATGACAGTCACCGACTGGCATGAGCGCTGCTTCTCTTGCCTGGCTCCCCAACATGATATGGATTCATTGAACACCTGTTTCCCCATGGATTTCCATACCCTCTGCATCCGCATAGTAAAGTTTGGATGGGACACCCCCCCCCCCCAACTTTTGAAGAATGGCATCACACCAAGGATGCAAAGGTCAGGTCCCTGGGGCCTCTCCCTGGTAATATACATACCGAGGGAGAGCAGGCCTCTGTTTCTAGTGTTGCTGAGACTGGAGGCCTGCATGAGGGGTTGGGTGGACAGTTAGTCCCTTCCCGGGGGCCTGAGCGCCCCCTCAGTCCGGGACCCATTCTGAAGTTTGGACACCCCGGTATCAAGGTCTCAGCAATATGCTGGGCCTGCTCCAGTGATTCTCTCGGCAGTGCCGGCTGACACCGTCCCGGCTTCCGGTGCCATTCATGGTTTCGGTGGCGGGACAGCACCACCGATACCACTCGCGTTGCCCGGAAAGGCAGAGTCTCTGGGTTCACTTCCTTTGAGATCTCCTTGATCTCGTCGTCTTCGGATGAGGATCGGGATGATCTTATCTAGATCAGTCTTCACCATTCATTACTATTCGATTCTAGTCAGAGGCGCTGGACCCCATGGGAGTATAGAGCTTTAAGAATTTGTAGAGGTGGGGAGCTGACGATGGGGCGGCACCATCCTTGAGCACGTGATAGAACGTAGTGCTCTTGGATTGGCCAGTAACCGTACGTCGACTCCCCAACCTTCTCAGTTCCATTCTTCCCACTGTCGAGGTCGGATCGTGTGGGAGTGGAGCAGCTTCTCAAAATATTCTGCGTTGGTTCTGCCGCCGCTGACTAATTCACTCAATGCCATTTCAACCCGATCGACACCGAGGACTTCTGAATCATGGTAAAACTTTCCTTCTGTTTATTTTATTATTTTCTGTGGTGCAGCTTTGAGTGCTTTTTCTGTGTTTTGTTTTAGTTTACCGCCGCGGTCATGTCCAGTACAGGGCCTAGTAAATCAAAGGTGGGCCATGCCCCCCTGCGTCGGTGCCCTTATGTACGATTTCCGTAATGGACCGTCATGACCGTTGTCTGACCCGGCTGGGTCCCGATCACGACATGGACAACTGGAATGTTTGTTTCTTCATGAAGTGCCAGGTCCTTGAGCTGCGTGTGCTAAAAGTGGGTCACAAGCCTCCCACCTTCAGAGGACGGCGTTGTTCTTGTGACTGCAGAGCCAGGTCTTTGGGCCCTTCCCCCAGGTCTCCCTCCGGTACTGTATGTGCTGATGGGGAACTGGCCTCCACTGTCCCTGGTCTCGCCGGGACGAGAGGCCCACATGAATGGTTGGTGGGACTGTCAGCCTGCTCAGGGGCACGGATGCTCCTGGTGTTGCAGTTGCAGCTATACGCTAGGCCTGAGCCGGTGAAGCCATCAGTGCTGCCTTCCAACTCTGCCTAAGCTCCCAACGCTGCCTCTGGTGTTGGTGAGTGGGGTGGTGCCAATGTCGGTGCTGGGCCTCCCTCCGATGCCGAACGAGGGAGAGTCTCAGGGGTGGCGTCGTTGGTGATCTCCCTGATCTCCTTTTCTTCAGAGGAGGAACATCTGGATGATCCTGATTGGCTGCCCAACCCCTTGGAGCACCTAGATTCTCCTCTGCCTAGCTCTAGGTTCTCTGAGCCCCAGGAGTCCTCCATTGGGCATGGGGCTGATTCCTCTTCCTCCAGCACTGGTTGCCATGCCGGAGTCATTGCCACATCTTGTGCGGTGCTGGTGGGGGCTTGGCTCTGGGGACGACACTGAGCTTATGTCCAGTTCTGGCGCTGGGCCAGATGTTGGCACCTTCGATGGTGCCATTTCAGGTCCTGGCACAATGACAGGGTCCCAGGTGGTTTCTCGCCCTGCTTCGGGTGCAGGGGATGCCTCGGATCCTCAGACTTCAGGTTTATGGGGCCTCTCCAAGAAGCAGGTCCCTTTCTGCCTTCTGGAGGGGTGGGGGTAGGGAGGTTAAGGGAGGCATAGAGTCTATATTCCAGTGTGGCTTGTGACTCTGGGAGGAGTTGAAGTGCTGACCCCTTCCTCCTCTCTTGCTGTGGCGGGGCCCACAGTTGGTGGGGTCAGGGGCTGCCCGCAGGGGACAGTACAGCTCCGTTCACCCCATTTGGGGGGTTCTCCCCTAGGGCACTGCCATGGTCGTCCCTGTCACGTTGGGCATTCTTCAGTGGGCAAAGTCAGCAGCCACCTCCCTTGAGAATTGTCCTCTGTCTGTTCTCATAGCCCCAGCAGAGGGTCAGCTCTGTACAGACAGAGACTGACAGGGTTGAATACAGTCCTGTCCCAGTTGTTGTGGAGAAAGAGTTTAAAGGCAAATATATGTTCTATTCTACTCTACTTTTCTGTTTTCTCTATTTGGTTGCGCAACCAAATTTTCTCGTGAGACCTAGGACCTGATCACCCCGACAGTCTTGCAGTTCTCTACCCTCACTTGCTGTTCTGTCTTTTCTCTCCCTTTGCATTTCTGGTGGTATAAAAATATATATAAATCATTTTGTGGAAATGTAATTGATACTGGGATCCCTTTGTTTAGAAATGTATATAGCATTACCGTTGCAATATATATAGTTATACTGTTGAAATGATTGCAAAAGGCTGTTTGGAACTCAAGGGGTTAACCTGTTTGCAAACTCTCTGAGAAGCTGTAAGCAAGAGGTCAGTTCTGGGTCACAATATCCTCAAATATCTTACCTGTACCCTTACAAAAAAGACCCTCCTTGGGCTTTCCCCACCAGGATTGACCACCACCATACGGCGCTCTGTCCCACTAGTTCATACTCGGACCTCTGGGAAAACCTCTCTTGTTATCCCTAGAGCTAGGACCTCTCACGGCCAAAGAGCCTTCAGCTTTAGGGCCCCCTCCTGGTTCAACACACTGCTCCCTCCATCTCCGAGCTCCAACTATATCGTGTTTCAAAACTTCTTACGTAACCACCTTATTAACACCATGCTGTAACTCGTTAACAAGAGTCGTACTCAATACTTTATGACAAAGCTTATTACTAAGCTGCTATGACTACATAACTCTGGTATTGTTTGCATCCATCCTACCTGTACCAGCTTGTTTGTATCTATGTCTTAATTTTACTGTTATACTTATGTGTTGTACTGCTATACTGTGTATTTTGGTTTGTCTTACTGTGACAAGGTACCTTTGTAAATGAGCCTATGGCTCAAAGGTTTTCCAAACTGCTGTTTAAATAAAATAAAATAAACAATGTTCTTTTCGTTGCACCTCTTGAAACTTAAAAGAACACTGTGAGACGCATGCTGTTTTCTTAATGAAGGGGGGGGTGCAAAGACTTATAAAAACAGAGCTGCAGTTGCTTGCAAGAGAGAAACATTGAGACTGAGATTGGAAATTGAGAAGAAATCCATATGGACTTTCTCTGTTTATACCGTCTTTGTAAATAGTTATACCGAACAATTTTATTTTTTCATTTTACTGTTATTAAAGAGGAACTGTCATCAACAGGGTTTCTTAATGTCTGAAAGCCCATAAAAAGCTAATTTGATTGAGCCATTGTGTTGGTTTGTGAATCTTTGCAGTCCAGAGTTATTCATATATAAATCATCCTGTAATTAAGGGCTGGTGGCAGCCATATGTTTTGGGCTGCTGACAGGAAATGATGTCACAGAGGGTCTAGGGCCTCCTTTGACTGTATTTAATTCAATTGGTTTAATAGGAAATCATCTGTTTTAAGTGTGTTTTAAGGTGTTTTTACAACACTTTCTACATCTATAATAATTTTGTATGTGCATTGAAGCTAGTGAGTTATCACCTTTACATTTCAAACTGTTCATAAAAATCATCCATCTTCAGAATTGCTTTAATCTTTAGGCTATACTGCCACTAACAGTGCCAGGTGATCATCAAAAACTACACATCTCAAGGCTGGCTTTGTGGTGCTAACAGGTATTGGGGCCCCATATCAGGATTTCTAATCCCTGGCTGTGTTCATGTCAGTACATATTTCTGGGACTGCCACAGTACAGACTTCAGTCTTTTTCCTTTTCCTCTCTTGCAGCCTTTTCTCTTACAATTTCAGGTGTGAAGTCAGGTTATCTACTGCCTGGTATCATGGGCCAGCCCTGAAATGTGTAGCTTTTAATTATCAGCTGGCAGTACAGCTGTGAACAAGCTTTGTTCATCCATTTGAATGGGTTTTGAGCATGTGTTAAGATTCTGAAAATATACTCTTTCTATCAAGATTTATTTATTTATTAGCTTTGGGTGTCTTGGTAAGTGCATTAGGCAATTGGACCTGCCTATTTTCAAGCACGACCCGGGAGAGTACAGAGATACAAAATAAACAGTAGAAAATGGTGCAGTATGACAAGGCAGGACCTCACACAGGGAGGTCAGAATTCAAATCAACATTTATCACATAGGTCACCCACATAGGAGTGAGAAAATGAAAACAATGAAATTGACCTGTACTGGACCCTAACACCGGAAGATCTGACAATGTGGATTACATTCAGACAGTTGGACACCCAGAGATAATGGAGAGAGAAGCAAAACATAACACAGCGTAGGGGAGTTTACACAGCGATTTGACTGGAAAAAAATAAGACACAATTACTTGTTTATTAATGGCAAAAACACACAGATGGCTGGCCTGGTGGTGCTGAGGGTTGAGGTGCGGGATGCCACACCCCGCTTCATGCCGGTGACCCGAGTACGTTGACGGACTCGGGCCGCCGGAGAGTCAGCAGGGGAAGAGAGGGATTGAGCGCCCAGCGGCGGCTCTCCCTCTCTGGGGAAGGTTGCAGGTCTGTCCTGCTGCTCTATCGCCATCTCCTGGGTGAATCCAGGATTGGCGATGCAGATTGGGACATACAGTTTGAGGAGCAGTGCCAGCCAAAAGCCCGGGGAGGAGTTGCATCTTGACGCATGCCTCCTCATTGGCTGTCTGATTGTGCCGGCGACTGCGGGGATAGGGGTTCACCAGAACAGGGGAAAGTGGAGCCCATCACTCCTAGGTGACGACTTCTGCGAAGGCGGAATGCATCACTGGCGCTCACTGGGCAGACTCCGCTGTGTCCCGTTCGCTCCACTGTTGCTAGGGGGAAGGCTTGGGATCCCTTCCCCCACTCCACCCCGCCCGGGGGGGGGGGGTTACACTGGGTTACCTGCGGGTCTCTGAGTGGCTGCCTGGGATCGGTGGTAGGAGGAGGAGGAGAGGACTGAGTGTCCGAAGGACTGCTCTCCTCTCCTCGAGTGGGTTCTAGGGATTCCCCATCTGGTGATGGCTCGTGGTGGCGGCCGAGAGGCGCAACATCACTGGGGGGAGAGAGACAGCCAGTGGGGAGTCTGGTCGGCGGGCATCTGCTGGAGAGAGCAGGAGCGTCCCTTCCATGTGCTAATGCCATTGCATGTCTTTGCCGGGGGAGGAATACAAGGAAAACGGCCCTATCCCTGGTAGGCGAAGGTGGGTTCTGGGGTGCCACTCCCACACTCAACGCCGGGTCCTCCATGCCTGTGTCTGGTTCTCCACTAAGCCTGGCCACTCTATCACATTACAGATAGAGCACCAGTAGGAGTTGGTGGTCCCACTCTGGGGGACTCAGAGCTGGGGGGGTTGGATGGTCAAGGTGAAGGCAGAGTTGGCTGGCTGGAGTGGCAACAGATGATTTCTGGCGGGCGTTAGAAAGCGGCACCAAGCAACCTCACTGGAGAGAGTCTGGGGAAGGACAGAAGGAGGCTAAATAAAGTTCACAGAAAAAAAAAAAGATCTGAACTGAATTGGCCTTCCTGATGGATGGTAGCAGCATATTCCACAGGACAGGATAAGCGACACTAAATGCCCTGTTGACGGCAGTTCTGAGGCTCTTCGTGGGAATCTCAAGGAGACCCCTAGAAGGGGAACGGAGGGAGCGGACTGAGGTGGCTGGTGTTAGAAAATCAGACAGATAACCAGGACCTAGTCCATGTAAGTCCTTAAAGGTGAGTAAACCCACCTTGAAGATAACCCTCCAGCTGACCGGCAGCCACTGCAGTTCACGCAGCACCGGGGTTACATGACAGAACTGTGAAAGGCCCATCAGCAATTTGGCAGCTGCATTGTGCACCAGCTGCAGTCGACAGAGGGTACCTCCAGAGATCCTGGAGTAGAGAGCATTACAGTAGTCAAGCCTGAATGTCACAAAGGTATGAGCCAGTGTGGGAAGGTCCTCATGTGGAACTGGGTTTTGATTCTGGCGGTGTTCCTCAAGTGGTAAAAAATACTTCGGACAACAAAAGACACCTGAAATTCAAATGTCAATCCGTCATCCAGGAGCACGCCGAGATCTTGCACCCTAGAGGAGGCCAACAACGGTGTCGGCCCAGGAAAAGACCTGCTGCCACACCGGAGGCATTCCTATCATGCCTTTGGGCCGGTTCCAACACAAGAACCTATGTCTTGTCAGGGTTCAGTTGTAACCAGCTGGTGGACATCCAATCATTAATCTCGGCCAGGCAGATATTTTTATTTTATTTTATTTAGCTTTTGTTTACCAGCTAAGCACGCTAGACAGTCAAGTGCCTATTTCCAGGTGCAGTTCTACAGCGTCGGATGTTCCAGGGGCAAAGGACAGATACAGTTGGGTACCATCTGCATAGCAGTGAAAACCCACATTGTACTTCCTAATGAGCTCACCCTGGGGCAGCATATACATTGCAAACCATATCGGCAACCAGCTCGATCCCTGAGGTACTCTGCATGACAGGGGCCTTGGAGAGGAGGAGAAATTCTCCATCACTACCCGTTGCTTCCTGCCAGCAAGGTAGGACTCGAACCAGCGGATGACAATGCTGGAAAGCCCACAGTACTCTCTCAGATGATCAAGCAGCACAAAGTGGTCTACAGTGTTGAAGCCTGATGGAGATCCAGGAGAACAAGAACTGACCTGTCTCCTCTATCCCTCACCCTAAGGAGGTCATTAAGCACCTGAACTAACTCTGTTTCAGTGCTATACTTGGCTCTGAAACCAGACTGGAGTGGCTCATGGATGTCAAAGGTCATGAGGTACTCCTCAAGCTGTTGCGCCACAATCTTCTCTACAACCTTTCCCAGAAATGGGAGATTGGAGATCGGTTGGTAATTCGCCAGGATGTCCGGGTCTAGAAATGGTATTTTCAGAAGGGGACTCACCAGAGCCTCTTTCAAGGAATCGGGAAAGGCTCCCTCCAACAACGAGCACTGGACAATCTGGGCAAACACCAGGCCAACGGAACCAACATATCCTAACAAAAAATGTGTCAGAATTGGGTCCAGTTCTCAGTATGTGTGCTTCAGCTTTGAATTAACCTCCATAACCACGGCCACCTCCATCGGTTTAAACTCTTCTCAGACAGGCGGGGTGCCTCTACTACACCCAAGGCGATCACTGTGAGTTGTAATACGACTCACTGATGGGATTCCCTGCAGGGTGGAGGACACCCTGTCAGTGAAGAACCAAGCAAACTCTTCACACAGGGTGACTGAAACGGCTGCTTTTTTGGCTGCAGACAGACCTGATGTAAAAGCCTGTCAACATTCTGTTGTGTATTGAAGACAGAGTCTATTTCACCTGTTACTTTTAATCTGAGACAGCGCAGGAACACATAAAATAAATCTGTGGAATTACAGAAAGATTACAGAACACCTCTAAACACATAAAATAAATCTGTGGAATTACAAAAGATTACATGAAACTGCTATTTATTTACCTGAAACGAAATTAAACTCTGTTCCCTGCATGGCCAAACAGTGGGTTTATAGTACTGTCAGCACAGCCCAAGTGTTTCAGTGTGATCAGTGATCACTGTAGTTGTGGTGCTAAAATCAAAACCACACTAACTGAACTTAAATCATCAATTAACTTGATGTTTACTTGCATGTGGTACTTCATCTCCATTCACAGCACAGCCGAACAAATCATAGCACAGACAGCATTGCCCAGTGTAGTCACTGATCAGCTCACCTTAATTATGATGCTATCATCAAAAACCAAACTAGCTTATGTGCAACCTTCAATGAACATGCTGTTTTTTTTCTTGGAAAACACATATTAAACATGTGAAATTACTAAAATATTCCATAAAAATCCAATTGTAGAAATGAAAGGAAAAGTGTGACTTTCACTGGGATTTGAACCCAGGACCTCAGCAATCCATGCTTTAGCTCTTAACCAATTGAGCTATGAGAGTTCAGCCAATTAAGGTCCCTGAGTTTTCCCATGTGAATCACACATACATTCCTTTCTGGTGTTGCAATGAGCAACCAGGAAGTCTTTTTACAGACTCAAATAACTCCTCCTCAGTTTCTCCCAAGTGCGGTATATGCCACTGCGAGGCAAATTTAGAAATCCAGTTGTAGAAATGAAAGGAAAAGTGCGACTTCCACTGGGATTTGAACCCAGGACCTCAGTAATCTGTGCTTTAACTCTTAACTGAGCCATGAGAGTTCAGCCAATTAAGGCCCCGGAGTTTACCTATGTGAATCACACATACATTCCTTGCTGGTGTTGCAGTGAGCAACCAGGAAGTCTTTATACAGAGTCAAATAATTCCTCTTCAGTCTCAACCAAGTGCAGTATATGCCACTGCGAGGCAAATTTAGAAATATTCCATGAAACTGCTATTTATTTACCTGACATGAAATTAAACTCTGGTTTCCTGCGCGACTGAACAGTGGGTTAATAGCACAGTAAGCACAACCCAAGCGGTTCAGTGTGATCAGTATAATTATGGTGCTAGAAACAAAACAAAACTATTTATTTATTTAGATTTTGTTTACTGGGTAAACCCACTGAGACCAAAGGTCCCTTTTTCAGGGGCGACCTGGAGTTACTTACAGAAAGGACACTAGAAACAATAATTACATTAACTAAGTTAGTTACATTTGTTACATCACAGTATAATTATATCATTTATACAAGGGTAGCAGGAGGATTCCCATACAGATTCATATTAAAAACAATATGTTAAGATCTCACACATTATATACAATTTGTACATAAGTTCCGCCAGAAATCAGAGTCCACATTAGCATTTCAAGTACAGTCAAAGAAAGAGTTCAAGCAGTGAAAGGGCCCGGTGGACTGGTCTAGGGAGCTAGCGGTTACAGCCACAGAGACTAAGATTTAGAAGATATAGTTTGAGTCCATTTTTAAACTGAGTGAGAATGGTTGAGTTTGTCAGGCCAGGTGGTAGGGAGTTCCATAGGTAAGGGGCAGCAAATTTGAAGGAAAGTTTGCCATGGTTTGAGAGCGTTCTAGGGGTGACGAGAGGGTGACTTGCAGTTGATCGCAGGGTTCTGGTATGTTTCCTGGGGGAAAGAAGTCCTCTGAGATGGGAGGGGGGGACCCGAAGTAAGTAAACTTGGAAAGCTAGGCAGGCAACAGGATAGAGCTAGCTTATGACGGAGAGAGGGCCAGTTTAGCTCCTTTAGGGCCTCACAATGATGTTTCCCTAGGGAGGAGTTAGTGGCAAAGCAGGCCCACCACGGTTATAGAGTATGGAGAGCTTATTATATTCCACTCACGGAGGAACTGCAGAAGAGGAGTACTATATAGGACGGATGGAAGGAGATTGCAGCATGCTATAGCACGACGTGCAGTAGAGGATAAGGAGTTCCCCAGTAGGAAAAGGAGGCCAATCTTTTGATGGGTGGACCTGGTTATTGAGTCGATGTGGAATTGGTAGGTCATTTCTTGGTCTAGATGGACCCCGAGATATTTGAAAGTAAGCATGACCTCAACTCTTTTTCCTTGGCTGGTACAGATCTGGAGGAACTGGCTTCTGTCAGAGCCCAGTCGCCTCGATCCAAACAGTACAGCTTTGGTTTTTGCATCATTGAGTTTAAGGGAGTTTGCGGAGAACCAGGCCTCAAGGGTGGAGAGACTATTCTGCAGATTACTTGAGATGACACTAGGTTGTGGGTCACTGCAGTAAATGACAGTGTCATCAGCGTACAGAATGAGATTGCTGCAGAGGCTGTTTCCCTCAATATTATTGTGGAAGAGTGAGAAGAGCAGAGGGCCCAGGATTGAGCCCTGAGGTACCCCAGCAGTGACCGCTCTAGGTCCAGACTGTGCACCCTTCCAGCAGACCTTTTAGGAACGGTCCCTCGGGTAGCTCTCGAACCAGGAGTGAGAGTGGTGATCCAGTCCCAAGGTCTGTAGTTTAGAGAGGAGGAGGTTATGGTTAACCAAGTCAAAGGCCCTGGATAGGTCAATGAAGAGGGCGCCCGTTGGGGAACCTTGGTCCATATAGGAGAGGATGTCCGTAGTGAGTCGGATAAGCACAGTGTCAGTACCATGGCCCTTTCTAAAACCATGCTGAACGTCAACCATGAGAGAGTGCAGCTCAAGGTAGTCTTGAAGTTGGTTTGAGACTAGCCTTTCCTGAATTTTCCCCAAGGGACTGAGAAGGGAAATTGGTCTATAATTTCCCAATTTGTCTCGGGGACCACTTTTGTGGACAGGTACAATGGTTACAACCTTCCACATTTCTGGGACCTTTCCTTCCTGAAGTGACCTATTTATAAGTAAGGTGACAGGATAGGCAATAGCCGGGGCAGCAGCCCTCAGGAGGCGAGGTTCAAGCTGGTCATGCCCTAGCGAGGAAGAAGGGTTAATTTTGCATAGGAGAGGTAGCACCTCTGCCTGTTTGACCAGCTTTAGGTGAAATTGGGGCCGAGGGTAGGCCCATACATCACCAGAGTATGGGTTAGGCCCATGGGGGACCAGAGGGGGAGACCCACTCGGGATAGAGTAGGAGGCGCAAAAGGCCTCAGCAGCTATGGCTGGGTCATTTGTCAGAGAGTCCCCCACTATGAGGGAGTCCGTTTGGCCGGTTGAGGAGCCCTTGATAAGTAGGTTTAGCTAAAACTAACTGAACTTAAATCATCAATTAACTCGTTTATTTGTCTAAATGAAATTATACTGTGGCACTTCATTTCTGTTCACAGTACGGCCGAATAAATCATAGCACAGACAGCTCAGACCAAGCGGTTCAGCGTAATTTAAGTTAACTAATCTTTTTTTCACTTTGAAGTGGCACAAGTTACAGGGTGATAAGCAGATGACTAAGCATTAGATGTGACAGCACTACACTGCGAACATGTATGCCTTGTTTTCCAAGATTAAGAGCTGCAAATACATTAAGATGTTAATAGGTGTTAAAGAGCCGCAACTTTAACTGTGAAGAGCTGCTTGCGGCTTGAGAGCCATGGAGCATCACTGCTCTTAGATTTAATACATAAGTATTAAATACATGATGGTCTACTCTGTATGTATCTGATATACTGTATCCACTTTAACTCATTGTATGTAAAGTGCTTTACTTTGTATGTTCTGATACATTGTATCCTCTTTAACTCATTGTACGTAAAGTACTTATAATTTGTTATCCTGTTAAGTTTCTGCATGTCTGTACTCTCCTGGATCATGCCTGAAAATAGTCATTTTATGGCTAGTGCACTTGCTCGGTTAACAAAAGCTAAATAAATACTAGTTAGATTATGCTGCATCTCCTTGGTAAGATGCAGTTGAGGGCTGGTGCTGAGGTAAGCCTGGTGCCGCGAGCCAATATTATGGTGCTGTGCATGTACCCAGCTGGCTTCGGCACCAGCTCTCCTGAACGTTCATGCTTCCACAGGGTTCTGACGCGTCTGGCTAAGACCCATTAGTATGAATCAATGTTGAAGATATTCCTAAAAGATTAAGAATTACGGTGAGTACGTACTTTTCATTTCCTTCCAGAGAGGCAGGTGATTTGCCCTTGAAAGAAGTAGGGAAAAAACTCACAAAGAATTAAATTGCAGTGGAAATCTGTTTAATGTGCAGAGTCTAAGAAGCCAACTTGCTGCCCCAGCGCTTCGACCATGAGGTATTCATCAGGGAGCATGATTTACCATGCCGACACTTTGATAGCCCTGGCGATGCTGCTCACTGCCAGCGCCCCGGTCCCTAAGAGATCTGTTCTTCAGCTCGTGGACCTCATGGTGACTGCCATTGTGACTCTGCTTTCACATGTGTATTCCCCAATGGATGCTTTGTGCCCAGTGGGCACAGGCTTCCCAATCCCCTGGTCATCCTGTTCTAGTTACAGACTCCTTACGCAGGACCATTGCTTGTGACAAAACCGCTACCATCTGGTTCAAGGGTCCCCTTTTCTTCATCCATGCCTGCAGTTCTTCACCACAGATGCTTCTGGTATGGGTTTTGGCGCCATCTGTGTGCACTGAAGAAGCAAGGTGTATTGTACCCCTCTGACTGCTCTCATGCGGATGAGGGCTGTTCTTATTTACCCGTGGGCCTTCACCCCACACATTCTAAGCCTTCCTCAGATGGTATGGATGGTCAACTTTTGTGTTATACATTACCTTAGCAAACAAGGAGGTACACATTCCTACCGCCTCTTCATAGAAGCATTCAGGTATGCGAATGAGCCCTGGCACTCGATGCATACAGCATTGCCACATTTCTGTCATCCCTCTGTATGCCCTGGTGGATTCTCTCCCAGCGGGTCAGTTTTTCAGTCCCATGAGTAGAAACTCCTGGATGCTGTGGTTAGCAAACTCTTTACTTGTTGTAGTCATCCAGGATTGAACCTTTTTTTGAGTCCCCACACAACATAAAACTACTGTGTTTTTGCTTGCTCGCTCCAGGGCCTGGAGTTTTTTGGTGAGATGCGTTGTCTCTTTCCTGGAATGGTAGGGATCGTATGCGCCTTCTCCAAATCACTCTGATTCAAGGGGTATTGTTCAAGCTCTGGGCGGACAGGACCACAATGATACTGGTGGTCCCCTTTCAGCGCAGAAAGATTTGGTTCCCTCTGCTCTGGCAGACTGCAGTGGAACCTCCTGTCCTGCTCCGTTTACAAGAGGGCCTGCTGTCACAGGAGAGTGGCAGGCTGTTACAACTGGACCTTCGGTCCCTGTAGCATCACACCTGTCTCCTGTGGACCTCCTGTTTTGAAGTTTCCTGATGGTTTCACATGTTCTTCTGGCGACTTGTAAGCCCTCTACCCAGAACACTTAGTCACTGATTGGATACTTTTCAGTATTTTGTGTGCCTGTCACTTCCTGGACCCTTTATCATATGTGGTGCAGCATATCTTTGTCTATCTCTTGTCCCTGTCGGAATTGGGCCCCCCATAGTCTTGTGCGATGGTGCACCATTTAGCCATTTCAACCTTTCATGCCATCTTAGCAGGCAAAGCTATGACCGTTTTGTATATGTCCCACAGGTTCCTCAAAGGGCTTCTACTTCTGTGTCCCCAAGTCTGCAGGCCAGTTCCCATGTGGAACCCTAACATGATTCTGAAGTCTCTTACGCAGGTTCCTTTCAAACCTGCTCCTACTTTGACATACATTTCCATTTATGGAAAATGCCGTTTCTGGTGGTGTTTACTTCAACTTGAAGAGTTTACAAGCTGCAGGTTTTAGCTGCAGATGAACAGTACTGTACATTGCTTTTCACCAGGAGCATGTTTCATTACATACCCATTCTAGGTTCTTTCCCAAGATGGTTTCTGAGTTCATAATAAAGTTGGCCGTTTAACTTCTTGTGTTATTTCTTTCTTTCAGAGTGCTGGAGAAGTTAGCTTGTATTCTCTCAGTATCCATAGGGATTTACTTTTCAAAACGGCTGTTAAAAGTTATTGCAGGTTTTTGTTTCATATGCCCCATGATGATAGGTTCCCCTCTTTCTCAGTAGTGCCCTTTCAAATTGTTGGTATCTTGCATTTCTTTCTGTAACTGGACACATGACAAGGAGGATCTTACTTTGAGGGTGAGCTCTTGCAGCAGGCTACACCATTAGGACTAAACCACCAGGATCCCATGGAAAACGTCTAGCTAGCAGTCTACAGCGGGGGGTCTCTCCTGAACGTCGTCCTGCCTTCGGCGTCAGCCAATGGTAAAAAGGGGCGTAACCCAGCTCCCCTCAGTTCTTTTCCCATCATCGACCCGTGCACTTCGGCTCCACGGACGCCTTCTGCTCTTAGTCGACTGCCATTTTCGCATTTACTCACGCTTTTTTTTTTTTATTTTCATTAAAATAGTGATAATTGTGACTTCTTCATCTGCATGTCTTCTTCTCTGACCTCATCCGAGCGGCAGAAATCCGAGTGCGCCTGCGACAAACGAATATCATCAAAGGACTGCCTCATCTGTTTAGGTCCTGACCACAATTCTGTGGCCTGCCAGCACTGTTTAAGCTTCAACCGTAGGTCTAGGATCCACCGCTTGAAGACCATAACAAGCTTCCTGCTGGAAAAGCAGTTGGTCGCCATGCAGAAGACTCCTTCTGGAGAAAGCTCCTTCCTTCTTCGGTTCCGGGGACCTTTTCCTCTTCTTCTGCCCACAAGGAGGAGAAGAAAACCAGTGGGAAACATCATCACCAGGACAGGGGTGAGGATTGGCCCTGGTTGGACTCCTGCTGCAGGTCCCCGCGCAAGTCAGCAGCCTATTTGAGTTCCTCCTCCTGCGGGAAGTCGGACTCTGCCATCTTGGTAGCCCTCACTCTTTCTGGGTCTTAGGCCTTTCAAGCCTACCTCTGGGCCTAAGCCAGGTGGATTAGCCGGTACTTCTTCTGGTGGCAGGTCGGAGCCAGTCGTCCGCCCGGCTGGGGCATCTGTATCGTCGGACCGGGCCTTAGGGTCCAGCAACACTAAGTGACATCAGAAGCAAGAGCTCCAAACAGGAGTTCGCTCCCATTGTCAGCCGACACTGGCTGGTACCCCGGACCGCCGTCGTCAGATGCCTGTCCCTTCAACCCCGGCTTCTCAGGAGTTGAACCAGGTGACGCCCTCCCCGTCGTCGCCCGATCCTTGGATGTTGCCGGCTCCTCCAGCTTCCCCTGAGCCGACACCAAGGACCAGATGCCAGCTAACCCAGCACCCCCGACCCGGTGCCGGATAATCTGATGCTGGATAACCTGATGCCTGCAAGGCCGCAGCCCTCTAACTCTGTGTCTTCAGACCCGAGGACAGGGTTGCCCGCTCCAGCATGTCCCACACCGGGGCTCTCTAACATCCCCCTGGGCCTGCCCGCATCCCCTTAGTCTCTCTTGCAGACTTGGGGGCTCTGTTCAACTCCTGGTGGAACTCTGTTTAAGGGAACCTTCTGCCTAGGGGCCCACCTGCCCCCTCAGGCCGTAGAATCCACTTCTTCGGGGGTCCAACCTCTGGCCCCACCTGAGCAGCCTACTCCACCTCCACCCAGGAAACCCTCATTGCCCCTGAGAAAGGCCACCCATCCTCGTGATTACGCAAACAAGGAATCTCCAAGGCGGCACGGATGAAGGCGCTATTTTTCTTCCAGAGCCTCTTCCAGGTGCTGGCATCACTCCTGCGGACGCTGGCCCTAGCGTTCCTGTACTTGCTTCCCTTCATCAGAGGATTCCAGCTGTAGCTCTTCCTTCTCATCCTGGTCATCAGGAGGGGAAGTTTGCCCTCCTCCTCATTCGGATACCCATAAGGATTCTCCGAGGTCTCCCCAGATGATCCCACATTAATGGATGTAATGCGACACATCCAGTCCCTCAGTGGGTGGGACACCGAGGACCTGGACCCAGAGAGATGTTGCCTTGCTCAATTTCTAGGGCTACATGATCCTAAGCCCCTGGTTGTGCCTCCGTTGGTGGCCGCTTTCCAGGACATTACTAAGCTCACCTGGAAACACCCCTCATCTGCTGTGGCGGTCCCCAGGAAGGCTGACCGGCCTTATAGAACCCCCAGGGATGAGCCTTATTTGGGGGAGCACCCTAAGGCCGACTCTTTGGTGTTGACTGAGGCTCATGGTAGGACCAAACAGCCTAGACACCTTAGCTCTCAGCCTCCAGACAAGGAGTCTAAAAGCTTGGACCAGCTTGGCCTTAAGGTCTATTCTTCGACCAACTGTACAATCCGCTGTCTTTAACTTTTTGGCGCATATGGTCCGATACCAGAACTCCATGTAGAAAAAGGCCCTGAAATTGGCAAAGGCTTAATCAGACTCCTCTCAGAAATCTGAGTTGCTGGACATCCTCCAGTCAGGTGTGGATGTACGTAAGCACATTCTTCGCTCATCCTGTGATTCAGCAGACACTGCCACCAGGGCGGCTGCCACTGGCGTTTGTCTTCGCAGGTACTCCTTGGTTAGAGTCTCCGGCTTTCGACAGGACCTTTAGGAGGCCATCTTACACGTTCCTTTCCAGGGCCCTGTTCTTTTTGGGGAAGATGCTGAAAAGATTATTATGGGCCTCCAGGATTCTGAAAAGGCTGTCCAGTCAGTCCATAAAATGTGTAAATTGGAACCAGCTCCCTCCAGATGCCAGCCTTTTCGTCACCCAGTGGGCCAGCAGTCCAGTGAGGCCTTTAAACGTAAGGCCTCTTCCCAGCCTTCAGGGACCTCGGGGCCCTAGAACCTCCACGGCCTCCCTGGTCTCCTTACCCACCCCCAGTGCCTCTGCCCGACTCCTTGCCCAAACCCCCCCCAGCGGAGCTCTTGGGGGAGGTGGTGGGGATCGGTTCTTCCTCTACCTCGAGGATTGGACCAAGAGCACATAGATCAGTGAGTTCTACAACTGATAGAGGACACACTCTGCAGTTCTTGGAACTGCCTCTGGACAACCCTCCTGTTCCCTCCCATTAATCCCTGTCCCATGCCACCCTGATCCAAGCAGAGATTCAGGTGCTTCTGTCCAAATGTGCCATAGAGCCCGTTCCTCTGAACCAAAGGGGGAAGGGCTTTTACTCCCATTTTTTCTTGGTCCCCAAGAAGACGGGAGATCTTCACCCCATACTGGATCTCAGCCACCTGAACAACTACATGGAGTACAAAAGATTCAGGATGATGACTGTTCCGGGCCTGCTCCCCAAGCTTCATCAGGGGGACTGGCTTTGCACTCTGGAAATGCAGAACGCGTACCTTCATTTCATGGTCCTGCCATTTCACAGAAGGTTCTTACACTTTACCTTCCAAGGAAGTCACCGTCAGTTCCAAGCTCTGCCCTTTGGCCTGTCCTCGGCTCCCCGTGTCTTCACCAAGTGCCTGGTAGTGGTGGCTGCCACCCTCGGGAGAAAGGGTTATTACGTGTTCCCTTACCTAGATGACTGGCTCCTGACAGCTCCCACAAGGGACCAGTTGCTGAAAACCCTAGAAGACACCTTTACGTTGTTTCGAGACCTGGGGATCACTCTGAACCTCCAAAAATCTTCCCCATGGCCAAGCCAAAGGCTGCAGTACATAGGAGCAGTCTTGGAAACCATACAAGGGAAAGCTTTCCTTCCTTCCAACAAGGCAGATTGCCTTCACGCTCAAGCTTGGGAGATTTCCTCATCTCCCCAGGTTCTGGCCAGAGCTTTTCTCAAGCTGCTTGGTCACATGGCAGCCGCCATTGTGACTGTTCCCGTGGCACGGCTTCATATGAGAGCACCCAAGTGGACTCTGAGGGTTCAATTGGACCAGCGCACAGGCGACCTCGAGCAGCTTGTGAAGGTCTCCAGGACACTGTGCCAGACCCTGGAGTGGTAGCTGAACCCTTCCATTTTGGAAAAAGGGGCTCCTTTCCGGAGAGATACTCCTCAGCAGATCCTGACAACAGATGCTTCACGCCAGGGATGGGGAGCTCATTTCTGAGACCGCCAAACACAGGGGACCTGGTCTCCTATGGAACAGGATCTCCACATCAATGTGTTGGAGATGAGGCATTCCTCTGTGCTCTGCAGGCGTTCCAGCCGGACCTCTCCTCGGGTTCTCTGCTGATCCAGACCGATAATATGTCTGTTGTCTTCTACATCGACAAGCAGGGAGAGACTTGTTCCTACTCCCTCTGTAGGGAGGCCATGAGAGTCTGATGGGGGTGTCCCGAGTTAGACCTCTTTGTGTCCCCGCTCAACGCTAAACTGCCCAGTTTCTGCTCACTCGATTCAGGGCCTGGTGTTTTCTGGCAAGACATGTCCCTCTTGTGGACTGGGAGGTTTCTATACACCTTCCCTCCCTTTCCACTGCTGCAGAGAGTCCTGCTCATGCTACAATCAGACATGGCGAACATGATCTTAATTGCTCCTTTTTGGCCTCAACAGATTTGGTTCCCTCTGCTCCAACAATTGGCAGTGGAGTCTCTGTTTCCTCTGCCCCTCACCTTGCACTTGCCCTCCCAGGAGCAAGGCACCCTGGTACATCCGGACCTCAGATCGCTACACCTGCATACATGGCTCCTGAAGATCTAGCTAGGGTCCGGTTTGGGGTTTCCCCTAGGGTGGCTGAAGTCTTAGTGGCTGCTAGGAAGCCTTCTACCAGAGCCATGTATGCCATGAATTGGAAGCAGTTTGGCCTATGGGCCTTTCACCTGCCCAGTGGACTCCATCCTGGAGTACCTCTGCTCTCTATCAGATTCTGGGCTTAGTTACTCCTCCATCAAGGTTCATCTTTCTGCAATTTCTGCCTATCTTGTACCTATGGAGGGCAAGACCCTTTCCTAATTGGATCTGTCGCGCACCTTTTTGTGGGGCATTTTGCACTTGACACCATCCATACGGGATCCTGTCCCTCCATGGAGCCTTTTGCTTTATTGGAAAAACTCACCTTGCCTCCCTTCGAACCGACTGCAAGTTGTGAGTTGTGCTTTCGGTCGTGGAAAGTGTAATTTTTAGTTGCCATTACTTCTGCTCAAAGGACTTCCGCACTTCAGGCTCTGATGTGCAAAGAGCCTTATTTATTTTTCCACAAGGACTGGGTGTCATTACAGACTAATCCTAAGTTTCTGCTGAAAGTGGGGTCTGAGTTTACACTTAATTAGAACATCCCTTTGCCCGTCTATTATCTAGAGTACTCCAATCGAGTGGAGGCTCTGCTTCACACTCTGGACATTCATAGGGTGCTTCGTTTTTATTTGGACTGCTCCCGTCCTGTCAGAAAGGTTGACCAATTGTTTGTTTCTTGCGCCCCAAAAATTGAAGGGGCTTCAGTTTCTAAACAGACTTTATCCAAGTGGTTAGTTAACTGCATTGCATATTGTTACCGTAAGTACAACAAGCCTTTACTGGGTCCGGTTAAAGGTCACTCTACCAAGGGTGTTGCTGCCTCTTTTCCATCACTAAGGAATGTGTTGGCAGCAGACATCTGTGCTGCTGCTTGGAGTTCTTTCCATACTTTCATCAAGCATTACAGTTTGGACATTGCCTCTAGGTGTAGGTCTGGCTTCAGCCTAGCTGTCTTCCAGGGCCTGCTCTCTTGAGAGCTTCTGTCGGTTTCCTTCACCACCACTCATCTGACCTGGGTTTATCTTTTGACTGCTTGGGACTCATTCCTAACGGTGTAGCCTGCGGGAAGAGCTCACCCTCGTAGTAAGATAGTACAGTTATGTAATAACAACATAACAGTAGATCTTCGAGAGACACTCTTGCAGTAGGTAACCTTTTTCCCCTCTCTCCTCCCCTCTCGTATCTTCTTTTTTATGCTCTTTCTTTCTGGGCTCATTCTGAGCTCCAGGAGCCTCTTGTCCATTCTCCTGTCGTGCCTCCGCGGAGGTCTCCAGCGGGAGAACTGGAATGCGGGCGTGGGGACCGCCTACTATATCGGGTCATGCTGATGTCAGCCATGTGATGTCGGGTGGGTGGTGCCCCATCAGACACTGCTGGCTAAAGTTTCCATGTGGTCCTGACGCCAGGGGCGCAGTCCTCAATGTGATTACCTACTGCAAGATTCTCTCCCGAAGATCTACTGTTACGGTAAGTTCTTACATAACTGTACTTTCTATCCGCACTTCTGGCAGTGTCCTTTCCCCTTTAAGATTTGCTGAAACATCTTCAAGCTTGCTTCTTCCACCCACCTGGGTTTTAACTCCCTCGGCACCGCCCTATGATGTCAGAACCTTCTTTCCGCTGGAGGAAGGTTCCCTCCTTGCCGCTCTTGCACTGAAGAGACCCTTTGCGCTAGATCTTCAGATTTTCAATAAAAAGTTTTGTCTTCAGGCTTTTCTTCTCGCCGTCAATATGGATGATGCAAAGTCTGGCCTGGGGTTCCGGAGTTGTGCCTGTGGGCTGAAGATGTCCTGGATGGATCCACACATCACGTGCGTTTACTGTCTGGGTCATGAGCATGATCCCCAGGCCTGTGGTATTTGCTGCACTTTCCACCCATCCATGTTGTAGAATCATCATGCCCGCCTGCTCTTGGGATGTCTGGATGATCGGAACTCACCTGTGAAATCAAAGGACGCCCGTTAGGTGGTCTCCATGGCTGCAGGGTTCGCTGAGCAACTTATGGCTTTCGAGGAGGCTGCAGCTCATGCCGTAGCTCAAGTCTCCTCGGCTTCAGCCTTTTTGCTGCTCTCTCTGGGTGCTTCATTTACAGGGGCATTCAGGGAGTTGTGCCAGGCCCTTCCCACCGAGCTGTTTACCTCCCTCCTCTCTCCTTGACTTTTATTTTCCTTACGCTACCTCCTTGCTTCTCCATCTCTGTGTAGGCCAGGTCTCCGGCAAGAAAACTAAGGTGTGGCTGCGGTACCGCCCATTTTATACCATTGGCTGACGTCGGGGGTGGGCCGACATCAGGGGGCTGTCCCCCGCTGTAGACTGCTAGTTAGAAGTTTTCATTGGGGTCCTGGTGCCTGGCAGCTTAGTCCTAACGGTGAAGCCTGCTGCAAGAGCTCCTCTCGAAGCTCTACTGTTATGGCAAGTTCTTACGCAACTGTACTTTCCTGGTCCTGTCTGTGGGCTTACTACCTGGAGTGTGGCAACTTCTGAGATGTGTTTTCATTCAGTCTCGACAGCTGACATTTTCTGTGCCACTGTATGAAGTTCTGCTCATGCTGTCACTAAACACCACAGTCTGGATCTGGTGTCCTGTGGACAAGCTGGCTTCGGCTTTGCCATTCTCCAATCCAATGCCTACTGTCTAAGGGTCTTCTGTGTCCCTGCTGTCCAGCCATCTCCTGCTCAACTGTTTTAAAATGCTTGGGAATCCTTCTAGAGGTGTGGCTTTGTGGAAAGAGATGTCCTTAAAAGACAGTTACTCGCCAGTAACATTAGACCTTCAAGAAAATAATCTCCATAGAGCCATAGCTCACCCTCCCAGCTACCCTCTTCTCTGTTTGAAATGGCATACTTTAGAAGACATACACCTGTACCTGTTATTGCATGTTAAGTCTTTTCCTTTTCTGCACCCTTTCAAATGGGCTTTTTCTTTCTGGACCCTCCATCTGCCCTGTTGGTGTGGTCTGGGTTTTGAGCTGCCGTACCTGTTTGTATGGTTTCTGAGCATGAATGTATCTGGCAGGAAGCTGACAAAGTATGGTGCTGACGACATATACAATAGGTTGTGGCGACGTATGTCTGCATGGGCAGCCCAAGTTAGATAAAAGTTTCTGAGTGATCCTGGCCCTAACAGCTTATGGTTCTAATAGTGTGGCTCTGTGGAGGAGATTCTTTCAACATGTACATCTTGGATGAGAGGAGAGCGAGAGGGGACGGACGACCTACAGGTACCTCACGAGGGTGAGCAGGGTGCAGGTGAGTAGTCTCTTTCAAATCAGAAAGAGAACCAGGACCAGATGGCTTGTCATGAAGCTGGGGTGGCGTTTGAGGGATGTGAGGAAGTACTATTTCACTGAAAGAGTGGTGGGTGCCTGGAACAGACTCCCAGCAGAAGTGGTGGAGGCAAAAACAGGAGGGGGCTTCAAGCATGCGTGGGATGTACATAGTGGAATGTTGATAAATAGGCAGGGAGGAGGGAGGGTTGCCGGAGACCAGTTAAGGTCTGTGGAGACGGATTAGGCAGGGGCCACATTGGCAGACTGGGTGGGCCAAGCAGTCCTTTTCTACTGACAGATGTTATGTTTCTTTGAGCTACTGTTACAGGTAAAGTAACTAAACATCTTCCTGGTCAGGCCTGGTGATGGTGGGATCATAATAATAATAACTTTATTTTTATGGCGCCTTTCAGAATATCAAGGTGCCTAACAAATTTAAAAGAACACATCAAATATCCAGATCATAAAATAGTATAAAACAGATAATCCAGTATAAAATTATTCATTCATCAAAACCTTGAACCTACAGGTGTGTTTTTAAAGCTTGTTTGAATCCCTCCACGGTCGTGCACCACCGCAACCAATCATGTGGGGGGGGGGGTAGGATAGCATTGGAGGATTGTGTAGAGGATGACAGTATGCCAGCTCCCCGGGCTTTTTAGACCTGTTTAATGTCTCCATACCCCACGAACACGCTGCCCTTCTCTTTAAAATCCAGTTCTTTGTGTTGCTACTCCCTTTCCATTGTGCCATTAAGATGCTCTATACAGTGACATTGTTTGCAATCAAGTCAGTTGTTGCTGACACCTCTTCTTCGATGAGCTGTTCCTCACATGAAAAGTTAGCACATTGAGGATCTTCTCCATTTTCATTTGTGTATCAGCCCATGCAATTAGTAAAATCAGGTTGAGTGTAACCAGTAATATTACTGACTGGAGCACTTGAGCTGGCACGTGGAGAGGCTACGTACGGAGCTGGCTTTAAAGACAAGGGAGACAGAAAACAAAAAATGAGAGCCATGTACAAAAAGAGAACAGTGGGTTAACATCTATGCACTGGGAATGCTGTAGTGCTTCCCAGGTTGACTAGCTGTATAACCTCCCCACACACACAAGATCTATATGTAGTTACCTTAAACACAAAACCTTAATGTTCTACAGTGCCCTGTTTTATTTTCTATTTTGTTTCTGCAGCTGAAACGGTACTATGAGCCAGAACAGGACCTGCTGCCTCCTCTCAAACTGGAGGGTTGCATCACTGCGCAGGGAGACCAGATTTTTTTACAAGAGCCCCTGGTAAGAGACACTGGGATATGGGGTTATAATTCATGTACTTTGTCTAATGTGGAATCCAACTGTCATGATATTTTATTTTATTCTCTTCCATTTCCAGTGTCATAAAATGAAGACTTAAAACAGCAGTGCAACAAAAATCCCCCCCCGAGCTGGTGCCGGGTCAGTGGCCCCACGCATGCAAGCAGCGTGTCTGCCGAGTCCTGGGTCAGGGGAAAAGGAAAAATGCTGCAAAACCTATATATAGAAAAAAAAAAAGCAGCAGTTCAAGTTAAATTGTTTTGATATATACTTAGCTGAGCTCTCCTTTCTAATCTCTGATTTTTGTTTTGCAGCTACTTATTTTTTCCTCCCCTGGAGTCCTCTGCCAGCATCTGATGGGACCCCATGTAGGCACCGGGTATGAGATCCCCTCCCTATAACCCCACGACTTACCCTTTGTGGCAGGGGGTGGGGAGCGACTCAACCCACCTGACCGGATTAGCATTCTGGGGGTGCCTTCCCAGGCCATCACAGAAGGGGACCATCGTCATTCGCAGAAGACTCCGTATTTTCTTGTGTTTACTCTATTTCCCTTGAGGGTCAAATTGTGCAGTGGCGTAGTCACGCCTTGCGCTCCCATTCTGGCGTCCATGGTACCTGCCGCATTCTTGCCTTCTTCTGCAGCGCTGACGTGCCACCTCCCAGCCTCCACTAGGTGGCAGGCAAGCGCTGAGCCCTGCAGTCCCCCCTCCCTGGAGAAGGAGGGCAGTCCTAGGGATGCTCGATCCTTCTCTTCCCTGCCAACCCCCGGCACCCCATGTCCCTTCCCGAACACGGGTCACTGGCGTGGCACGAGGTAAGGCGTCCAGCGCCTCAGCCATCAGCGCCACCAGGCCGGCCAGTCTCTGATTTTTATCCTTGCTGTTGATTTTTGTCTCCAAATCCAATTATGGTGCCACATTTCAGTTCACTTTTGACTCACCATGTTAGGGCTTTAGTTGTTTTGCCTGGAGGTAGTCCTGTTGTCTGTCGTGTCCCATAAGGTCAAGGAGCAGTGTCTATTGCATTTTAATTCATCTTAGCCGAAAGGAAAATGGTGTTCAAAAGCTGCTGAAAATATTGATGAAAACTTGGAGCAGCCATATTTAGTGGAGCTCTCATTTAATTATTTCATATCTTGAAAAATGCTAAAGCAACAGAAATCGGGGCAAGAGCATCTTACAAGACAGGAGAAATGGTGCCATCTGAAATGGAATAAAGATATACATAGATACATAGACAGTGTCGGCAGATAAGGGCCTATGGCCCACCCAGTCTGCCCATTTGAGCTTGTAAGTTCAGTTTGTTTTCCTAGAAGTCTGTTGCCCCTTACCCCTGACCTCTAGAATTCCTTTATGTCTATCCCATGCATTCTTAAATCCCGTGATTGTTTCAGCCCCCACCACTTCCTCTGGCAGGGTGTTCCACTTGTCCACCACCCGTTCTGTGAAGAAATTCTTTCTCATGTTTCCTCTGAATCGTCCTCCTCCAACTTCATCCCATGCCCTCTAGTCCTGGAACATCTTTTCGCTTAAAAATAGTGTTTCCTGCCCTGTTCCTCCTGTAAGATACTTGTATGTCTCTATCATATCCCTCTCTCCCTCCTCTCCTCCAGGAGTACATGTTCAGTTCCTTCAACGTGTCTTCATAGGACTTGTGATGCAATCCATGCACCATCTTTGTTGCCCTCCTCTGAACCTTCTCTACCCTGTCTATGTCCTTACGTAGGTATGGTCTCCAGAACTGTACACTGTACTCCAGGTGGGGCCTCACTAGTGTCTTGTATAGCGGAATTATGACCTCCAGTTACAAAACAAAAATGTTCACTGTAACACAAACTGCTGCCTCAATTCTTGGTAAATGGCAGTTTGTTACCCAGTTATGAGTCTGTAGCTGAATGTACCCAGTGATAGACATGGGGGAGCCCAGGGCAACTCTGTTCCAAGGGTAAATAAAAAGTCTGACTCAGTTTCAGGAGTGAAATAGGGAAGGAATGTCCCTGTGTAAAATATACGACCCTGAATGCATAAAACTGACTCAAAATTCAACATATAATGAGGAAGTGTGACCCAAGACCCATGTCAGGTATATTTGCCCCTGCATCAAATGTGGTGGGTTCCCCCAATGAATTTGTTCCATTTCCAACACTGAAATTACCTGAAAATGTTGGGAGTTCTCTGTATCTACATTATCTTTTAAAGCAGCTGTTGAAGAAGTTTGGTAAAAAAAAATGTGATCCTGTCTTTTTTTTTTTTTTTTAACTTTTATCTCCTCCGACAACCGGCTCCCGTCCACTGGAACTCACCTCATGGCTTTGAGGTGTCAGATGGCCAGGTGCGGAGCCTGTGGGGGACGACTTCATCTTGCCGGTAGTGGGATTTTCGTCCTCCATTTTTCTCCCCTACTTGAGTGCGGCACAGCAGCGTGCAGTGACGCCAGTGGCTGATCCGCGCATACTACCATACGTGGCACACCGGCATCTTCTTCGCCTCCGGCCCCTGCATCTATGGAGCTGATGTACGACCCTATCTTTTTTAAATGTAGTAAATGCTGATGCTAGATGTCTCATAGTGGCAAGCTTAGCACTGTCACTAGCTGATTATGGCCTCCCTGTCTACGCAACTGGCTGTGACTCATTTCTCAGTAGAATAAATTTAGTCTGTAATGTAGCTTGTCACTGTGTGCTTGGGGCTGACAAGCACACCCACAGCTGCACCCTCTACACCCAAACAAATCGGTCACCACTGCCTAGCAAAATTAATTTCCAGAGATGTGTGCTAGCCAAGAAGGTGCTTTTGGGCCTAACCTCTTCCCCCTCCGACCCTAAGTCACTGCTTCTGCTCTGTCACCAGTTTCTACAGCACAAGGAGCATGGCTTGGAATGCTCTTGATCTGCCTTTCTGCTGTACTTGGCTGGGCAAGCGTTCATTCACAGTTAGGGCTGCTGGCTGGTTAATTGAGCTGCCCAAAAACTTGTTCTATCTACCTAAGTTTGACCAGTTTAAGAGAGCATTGCAGGCAACCCTAAGAGTTCAATGCAACTTTTAATCATTCTGACTAAAAAGTCCCTCCCGGTATAGTCTTTGAACTGTGTCATACTCTGGCTCTGAGGCCATGTACTATTACTATGCTTGTTCTACAGTGAGTCTGTCTACCTGCCTTATTGTACAATTGTATGCAGTTCATTCCAGCCTTTATATGTATACTTGCTTGTATTTTTACTTGTTTGATTCACTTATTTTATTTGTTATATTGCTTTGCAATCTGTGCCATTGACGTAGAACCTTTGTAAAGAGAGCTTGTGCTTAGAGGTATTCTCTGAAATTTTCAATAAATAAATTCCAGACGTCTTCCGGTTTCATTTGCTGGTAACATTGTCCAGTTCTACCAGAATGTAGATATATTATAATAAACAATTTAAATTGCAGGCAAAGCTGCTTATAGCGGACATATAGGCGCATAGTAATTTTGGCCGCTATACCTGATGTCCATCCAGTACAGCGGTATCGGCAGTAGCAGGTTTTCAAAAGAGGCAAACTGCAGCTTGACTGTATTGTTTTGTGACTGATAATTTGCATGATTTAGTGGTTAAAGTGTTTGAGGGGATTTTTCGTTATAAATGGGACAGGTTGAAGTGAGTTGCTAAAACTCAAGGGCTCATTTTGGGGAGAGATTGTATTTCTTTCGGGATCTCCACTTTCTGAGACAAAGGGATTGCAGCACATCTGTTCGTCATCATAACAGATAGGAGGACACACACACAGCGATTACTGTCAGCAAGTCGCTTAAGAGCACTCATAGTTAACGCACTTTAATTAGCTGTTAATTACCTGCAAGTGACCATGATTACAGACTAAAACTGTATGCTATAGATGGCTGGATTAGTTTGTTCTATTGGGGGAAGTGAACATTGGAATAAATGGCGTTTGGTTTTGGTTTCTAGTAATTGAGTGTTAATACCGGTTTGCATTAAATGATTATCTTATAAGTGGCTTTGTCTACTTCTTTCACTGCACTGCTGCTTTAAAAAGGCTGTGGTAAACTACTTGCTTACTGGTCAGCTTGGGGCTTGTGACAGTATGAAACTAAAGTAGTATTGGTCTCATGCCTTGTTTTTGTGTGTATTTTATTTATTTATTTTTTTTACTTTTATTTATTAATTTTATAATAAAGCATATGCCACAATACATAAAAAGAGGCTGGAGTATGCAGATTCAGTCAAGAAACGTACAGCTAGTTAATTTTACACATTAAAGTGAAAAAAAGGTCACAGAGTCCATTCATTAACTGGAAACTGCTAAGGTCCATTATAAATGAGGAGTAAAGTCATGCCTGGTAATGCTGTAGGAGTTAACACTCTCACCTAATGGATTTATAAGTTGATCTTTGCACTAGCATTCCAAGCCCCACGCTGAAACTACAAGACTGTGGGAAGGCTGATAGGCACAGTATAAAAGTAATATATGTTGTATAGGAGAGCATGAGCTCAGTTAAGTTGAAGTGCATCCCCATGGATATATGGCATGGCTTCTTCCACCTCATGGAGTAACAAGCATACAATCTTTAGGAGCAAATGAAGTTCACAAACTGAGTTATAAATTGTAACACACCAAACGTTAACAACTCTTATACTGACCAATGGGTCAGTTTTAGTGCAGGGCTACAATAAAATGAAACAGCACATGAACTGGCTATAGAGCAGTAAATCTCAGATAACAGCAAACAAAGACACGGTACAGAGGACAGAGACGTCCAAATGACGATTAATTATATGAATACCACAGTCAAATCAGAGGGATTTCTCCGACATACTGGATTAACAGACCAAATTCGGTTAAAATTCACCCTTCATCATTTTGATAATTTTCAGCTGTGTTTGGCTGTGAGATTATTTTTTCTGCAAATGCTGACGCTGTAGCAGGACCCACAAAAATGTGGGTTCGAGTTATAGCGTACCTGGAGCCTAGCAGGGAAATTAAGCTGTGCTGCAATACCACTCTGCAGGAGTGCTTTTTTTTTGTCATTTGTAATTCCTTTTTCCATGTTTGAGTTTGAGAGGATATGTCTGGGAAAATGGCCAGTCTGTTTCCCTCCCAGATAATGTCTCCTTGTGAACGAGCAGTTTGAAGAAGTAAGATTCGGGCCTCCAGTACAGAAAGAGTGGCAATTGCCATTAAGTGTCTCAGTGAGGTGTCCCCACGTGGCCGGGGTCTTTGCGGAATAGCGAAGGCCTTTAAAACTTTGACCACATCATCTACAGGCAGAAGTTTTAAATCTTCAAAGATCTTTTTACTGATGGCAGGTATAATGTCTGCTCTGCCTGAAAAACGGGGCGGAAAACCAACAATCCTGATGTTCGCTTGTCTTTGGTGGTTTTCTAGGATAGAAACATAGAAACATAGAAGTTGATGGCAGATAAGGACCGCAAGGCCCATCCAGTCTGCCCATTTCTTTTTCTACCTTATAAATGTGCCTTCGGCCTTTGCTCTGTCAGTGACCTATCTATTCATAGTCATTTGTATTGCTCCCTTATGCCTATCCCATGCCTGTTTGAAGCCCTGCACTGTATTCATAGCCACCACTTCTTGTGGTAAGACATTCCATGCATCCACCACCCTTTCTGTGAAAAAGAATTTCCTCACATTCCCCCTTAATCGGCCTCCCTCTAATCTCATGCTGTGTCCTCTTGTCC
The DNA here is from genome assembly GCA_016271365.2 of Neoceratodus forsteri. Classification (NCBI taxonomy): domain Eukaryota; kingdom Metazoa; phylum Chordata; order Ceratodontiformes; family Ceratodontidae; genus Neoceratodus; species Neoceratodus forsteri. The sequence goes on from CM028129.1 coordinate 507,474,968, forward strand.
TGCTATTTTTCTTATATTTAAACATGTTAGACTCTTTCACCTTGTTTATGCCCTTAAGGTGTTTGAATGCCTCGATCATATCACCTCTCTCCCTCCTTTGCTCAAGGGTATACATATTGAGCTCCGTTAATCTGTCCTCAAATGTCTTCTGATGCAGTCCCTGCACCATTTTGGTTGCCCTTCTCTGGACTGCCTCAATTTGGTTAATGTCCTTGTGAAGGTGTGGCCTCCAATACTGCACGCAGTACTCCAGATGGGGCCTAACCAGTGTCTTGTACAGAGGATTACCTCCCTCTTACGACTTGTGATACCCCTACTAATACACCCTAACACCCCCCTAGCCTTACCTACTGCTTTAGAGGTCTGCTTGGATGATTTTAGGTCATCAGTGATGATGATGCCCAAGTCTCTTTCTTCCTTTGTGACTGCTAGCAACTCCCCTCCCAGCCTATAGGTGGCTTCAGGGTTTCTCTTCCCTATGTGCATGATTTTGCACTTCTTTGCATTAAATCCCAGTTGCCACTCTTCTGACCATTCTGCTAGTTTATCCAGATCTCTTCTCATTCTGCCCACCCCATCTGGATCATCTACTCTGTTGCAGATCTTGGTGTCATCTGCAAACAGACAAGCCTTACCCTCTAGTCCATCTGCAAGGTCACTAATGAAAATGTTGAAGAGGACTGGCCCCAGGACTGATCCCTGAGGTACCCCACTTGTGACTTGCATCTCTTCTGACTATGTACCATTTACCACCACTCTCTGTTTTCTGCCCGTCAACCAGTTTGCCACCCAGTTGACCAACTTCTGACCCACCCGAGCCTACCCAGCTTATTTATCAATCTTCTATGTGGAACAGTGTCGAAAGCTTTGCTGAAGTCAAGGTAGGCGACATCAACTGCTCCCCCTTGGTCCACCACTCTGGTTACCCAGTCAAAGAAATCTATGAGATTAGTTTGACAGGACCTTCCTTTTGCAAACCCATGCTGTCTTGGATCCTGTGCCCCTATGGATTCCAGGTGTTGCACTATCCTTTCCTTAAGGAGTGCCTCCATAATCTTGCCCACTACTGAGGTAAGACTGACTGGTCTGTAGTTCCCTGCCTCCTCCCTGCTACCACTCTTGTGGGCGGGATCACATAGGCCCTTCTCCAGTCTTCTGGGACCTCTCCTGTGCTCAGAGACTCACTAAACAATTCTGCTAATGGCTCTGCTAGTTCCTCCTTTAGCTCCTTAAGTACCCTGGGATGTATGCCATCAGGTCCCATTGCCTTATCCACCCTGAGCTTAGCAAGCTCTTGTAGGACCCTTTCTTTTGTGAAGGGTAGTGCTCACCTCCCTCCCCCTGTGTCCATGATGCTGAGCTGTGGGCCCTGTCCTACCTTCTCTTCAGTAAATACTGAGCAAAAGTATCTATTTAGGATAGATGCCTTTACAGGTCCTCCTCCTCACATGCTCCCTTTTCTCCATTAAGCTTAGCAATACCCCCTCTGGACTTTCTCCTTTCACTAATGTATCTATAGAAAGTCTTGTCACCTTCTTTTACTGTTCGTGCTAGTGTTTCCTCAGTTTGGGACTTTGCCTGCCTTACTGCCTTACCTGCTTCCCTTAGGGCAGTTTGGTATGCCTCCCTATCTTCATCCCGCTGTGTTCCCTTATATTTCCTGAGAGCCAGCCTTTTGGCTCTGACCTTTTCTGCTACTGTATTTGAGAACCAAAGTGGTTTCCTTCTTCTTTTGCACTTCCTTTTCTGTCTAACACAATGGGATGTTGCTTCAAGTATTGCATCATATTATGCTTCTCACTTTGCCTGTACCCCCTCACCTGTGTTTCTTTTTGCCAGGGCTAGCTTAACTCTGTAGGCCATCTTATCAAAGTCAGCTCCTCTGAAGTCCCATAGTTTTGCCTTGGAATGGGATGATTTAGATGTAGTAGCCAAACTGAACCATACCATGTGATGGTCACTGGCCCCAGGTGACCTTCTACCTGGAGATCTGTGATCCCTTCTTTGTTAGTCAGTACTAGATCTAGGATAGCCCTGTCTCTTGTGGGTTGCTGTACCAGTTGTTTGAGGCCCTCCCCCTGCAGGGAATCCACTATGAGTCTAGTTCTGGCAGATGTTCCTGCTGGTATTGACCAATCTGTATCTGGCATGTTGAAGTCTCAGCCTTGCCTCGCAGAAACTGAAGGTCCCGAACAAAGGTGGCATTACAGATGGCGTATTGGGCACTTGTCTCATTGAGTTTTTTTATGGCCGCTGCATTCTCTGTAATTTCGCCCTCACTTTCAGTAAGTTTTGTTTCAATAGCCACCAGTCGTTGGTTAGTTTCTTTCCCGGTAGCTTGTATTTCAGTCAGCATGGCAAATATGTTTGCTGTCAGGAAGTCTGTTGCTGTAGCTTCCCTGGAGGTTGTGGGCCCCGATCCTTTACAAGATGTTGTAGGTGTTGAGAAGGGATCAAGGCTAGAAGGAGCATGCCTCTGGTCTGTTTTTGGCCCCATGCTGTGCCCAGGTATTTCAGCTTTATGATAGTACAGCTATAGGCTATTTAGAGTTAAAATGCTTTAAATTAATTTGACTAAGGAATTCTGTCGAGCCAACCTATAGTAAAGCGCCCCCCTTTGTGTTTTATGTAGAATGAGCATATTGTATCCCCACCAGCAAAGGGGACATAACCTGAGGGCGTATTCATGGGTCACTAAGTAAAGCACCACACAAAACTATCGATCTTCGTGGAGGGATATCTCTTGCATCAGGCCACACCTATAGAACTACAGCCGCCAGGCACTAGGACGAGATGGAAACTTTCTAGCAAGCAGTCTTCCAGGGGCCATTCACGATAGCAACGTCTACTGACTACGTTCCTCTTATATAAATGTGGCATTTCCTGCCATTGACCATTGGACGTCGGACTCCATGGAGCATCGCCGCTTCAGTCGACTGCCCAAATTCTCTGCCTTTAATTTTTCTTTCTTTCTCACCCTAGATTACCAATCACTTCATTTTTTTAAAGTGATTATTTTTTTCTAGGGACGTGGATATGTTGTTCATCCACACTTCTTGGCATGTCCCTTTCCCCTTTAAAACTCTCCAGAAGGTCTTCAGGCTGGCTCCTTCCACCCACCCGGTGGGGTGAGGGGTGTAACCGGTGGCTCTGCCCCATGACACCAGATTTTCCTTTCCGCTGGAAGAATCAGATTGCCTCCTCTCTGCTGCCGTGTTTTGTAGACCCTGGCTTCAAATTCTTCGGATTCTCTTAAGATTCAGCTCGTTCGAGCTAGTGATTGTAATTTGTGCTATTCGATCATGGAAGATAAATCTTCCCCTGGATTTCGCCGGTGCCTGTGCGGCCAGAAAATGTCATGCACTGACCCACATACCGCATGCATTTACTGCTTGGGTGTCAGCCATGACACCCAGGCTTCTGAATCACGTCTCACCTTTCATCCAAACATCCTCGTAAATGTCCATGCGTCTCAAGTTAGGGCAGGCCCGGGAAACGTAACCCTTCTGTGAAATCCAAAGAGGCCCGGTGGCCGGTCTTCGTGGCTGCAGGGTCCGCCGAGCAGTTGGAACAAATGCAGGCCTGTGAAGAAGAAACGTCCGGGCCATGGAGCTCTCTTCTTGGCCGATCTTCGTTCCCCTCAACCTGGGCTCCACGTTCTCGGGTTCCTTCAGAGTGATGTGCCAATCTCTCCCCACTAAAGGTGAGGGACCTTCGGGCTCGCATATCTCCTGGTCCCATAAAAAGAGAAGGGACAGAGAGATGCTTCGTTTCAGCAAAGATGTTCTTGGGATCATGAGTGATCTTGGTCCCAGGAAACTGCAGTCTCGACTTCGGTCGAGATTGCTTCCTCAGCAGCTGGCTTCTTGGCTTTGCCATCTGGTGAGTCGGCCGAGGCCTTGATCGACGATGTGGTTGAGATCACTGTCAGTCCTGTCGATCTGTTGTCACCTGATGATGCCGACAACTCTTTGACTAGGACCTGGGTCCTGCCTCTTCCTGATGAAGAGGCCCAGCCAGCTGGGAATCCCATCTAGGAACCAGCCCCCAATCCTGGAAAATCACCGGTTCCCCCAGTGTCTCCTGAGCGACTGACTCTGCCAGTCTGATCGAGGTTGAGATCTCGGAGACCCTTGACCGACAGGCCGAGGAAGGCGCATAAATGCGCTAAGAAGAGGTGACACCACCATTCATCCTCATCCTCCTCGGATGAGGAGAGGCTTTGGCAGAAACTCCGTCAGTGCTATGAGGATTTAATGTGGCAACAGCTGATTCTGTCTGGGCAGAAGCCTTCCACGGTTTGCACCCCGGCCATTAGTTGGCTTTCGCCTACTAGGCTAAAGCAGACTCCACTGGAACCGATGAAATCGGTTTCCCCGCCCACAGAACTGGTAAAATCTAGTAAAATCTACCCCAGTTCGGCCAAAATCGGTCTCTCCGCCGATAGTGGTGGAGCCGCTGCCTAAACAGCCTTCGGGAGGAGCATCTATGAAGGAAGCTCGGACAACTCTGGGTCTTCCATGCAGGATATCAGTCAGCCTCATGCCTGATCGCCCAAGGCATGTAGAGGGGGACCTTGGTGGCCGACCGATTTATCCAGATACTTCGGATTCTGACGACACCGACCTTCACTCTCATCTGCTGGATGATGAGTCAGTGGGTAGTCTGTCGATGGAGGAGGGCCCTTTGTCATTCTTGGGAATTCTCTGCCTTATCTCTGAATCTACGGGGATGCCCCTGCAACCTGTCCAGAAAAGGGCAGAGTATCCTCTTACAGATATTCTTAAAAGAGGGGATAACCCCCCATGGAGGCCTTCCCAGTGGACGAGGCCATTGTCGGCTCGTCTTTGGAGCTCTGGCAGCATCCTGCCTCCTGCCCAGCACTGTCTGCCCGGATGGCCCGAAAGTATGCAGTGCCCATTGGGTCCCTCTCGGGGCTCACAGAACATCGCTTGGTGGAGGGGTTACTGACCGCTTCTGTGCTCAGATGCACAGGCAGCTCTGCTGACACGAACAGACCTCCAGAGAAGGAGTCCAAAAAACAGGACCACGCTGCCAGGAAGGTCTATGCAGCCTCCTCTGTAGAGCTCCTCTTGGGCTTTTTGGACGAAGTTCGCCTGCACCTTCCCACGGACCTTCAGACTACTGTCAAGTAGGTCTGGGACCCGGGACGAGCTGTTGCCAAGCAGCAACTTCAGATCCCTGGACCTCAGAGACTCTTGCACCCGTTCGGTGGCAGCCGCGGTTGCCATGCGCCGCAGGGCTTGGCTGAGGCTTTCCACCTTCATGGCGGATACCCAGCACAAACTCACTGATGTTCCTTTCCTGGGTACCGATCTCTTCGGCCCAGGTGTGGATGGTCACCTTCAGCGAATCGAGCAGTCCAATGCCACGTTCAATTCAGCTACTTCTGCCCAAAAAGACACTCCTGGCTCTAAAAAGCAGCAGAAGAAGAAGAAGCCTTTTTGGTACCCTGCTCCTGTGGCCAAGCAGCCCTCCTTTCAGGCTGGGCAGCAACAGCAGGCACAATCTTGGCGCCCTTGGCCCAAGTCTGGGCCTCCAGTGACCCGAAGAGAGGGAGGTCGGGGTTCAGGCGGCTACCAATCTGGACCCTCTTCCTCCAAGCCTGCCCAGTGACGGGATGGGGCTCCCACCCCTATTCCCGTCACACCAGCTCTGGGTAGTCCTGTGGGGGTCCGGCTCCGCCACTTTCTTTCCTCCTGGTCTGCTGTTACAACAGACAGGTGAGTCTTAGAAGTGGTCAGTCAGGGTCTGCCTCTAAAATTCGACCAGTACCCTCCCTGCCGAGCTTGCACCCCACAGGAGGAGAGAGTATCAGCCCACACTCGCTCAGCTCAGAGAGATGACATAACCCAGCTCCTCCTCAAGGAGGCAGTGGTTCGAGTGGCAGATCCTCCAGTCAACCCTGGGTTCATTTCCAGGTACTTCCTGGTCCCAAAGCGGATGGGGGACTGGCGCCCCATTCTACATCTGCACGACCTGAATCAGTATCTCAGGTCACGCACCTTCAGGATGGTAACTCTGTCCCAGATCGTACCATCCCTGGAGCAAAACATGTGGTTCTGCTCACTGGGTCTTTAGGACGCATTTTTTCACGTCCCAATCCATCCGTCCCACCAGAGGTTCTTACACTTCAGAGCAGAGGGAACCCTATACGAGTTCCGAGCCATGCCATTCGGCCTGTCATCGACCCCACGGGTCTTTACCAAATGGCAGCCCACCTTAGGCGTCGAGGAGTCAGTGTGCACCCATACCTTGACGATTGGTTCTTAGCAGGTCCCACCCAGCAAGAGGTGGAGAGGTCCAGGGACCTGGCCCTCCAGACCTGCTCTCAACTTGGCCTCCTGATCAACGTGACCAAGTCGGAGCTTGTGTCAGTTCAGGTGCTTTGCTTCATAGGGGCAGAGATTGACTCTTTCCGAGCCAGAGCACGGCTCCCGGTGGACAGGGCGGATGTTCTCTCCTCCTTTGCCCAATAATGTCTGGTTGGGCACTTGCGCCCTGCCCAGGACTTTCTGCACCTTCTGGGTTACGTGGCGGCGTGCACCACCATGGTCTGTTGGGCCTGGTGGCATATGCGCCCCCTTCAGTGGGAGCTGGCTGCCCAGTGGACTCCTACGGGATCCCGTTTGTCCACCCCGAGCCTATCGTTGTCGTCACGACCGATGCCTCTCTCATGGGCTGGGGAGCCCACATGGGGAAACACAGAGCCCACAGGTTCTGGACCCCTGAGGAATCCCGATACCATATCAACCTGTTGGAGCTCAGAGTGGTCAGGCTGGCGTTGTCAGCATTCGCTCAGCAGCTTCAGGGTCAAGTGGTTCAAGTTCAGACGGATAATACCACGACCATGTACTACCTCAGCAAGCAGGGCGGCACACTCCCGGCTGCTGTGCAGGGAAGCGCTCCGCATCTTGACACTCGTGAGCCGAGTGGAGGCAGATCTCCCAGCCATCCATGTGTCAGGAGCCTCGAATCAACTGGTGGATGCTCTCAGCCGCGTAGGCAAGACATCCCACGAGTGGTCTCTCCATACAGAGGTAGCTTGCAGCCTGTTCTCCCACTGGGGCAAACCAATTGTAGACCCATTTACCCCTAGGGAAAACACCAAGCTGAGGCTGTTTCACGCCCGACTCCCTCAGCGGGGATCACTACAGGGGGATGCCTTCTCGAGGCTGTGGACCCCAGGCCTCTTCTATGCATTCCCTCCATGTCCCTTGATCCACTAGGTGTTCCTCAAGGTGAGGAGGGCAAGGCTCAGGTGATCCTGGTAGCCCCAGATTGGCCCCATCAGTTTTGGTATCCAGATCTCCTCAGCCTCAGCAAAAGGCTTCCGAGGCGTCTTTCAGCATGCCGCTACCTGATATCAGTCAATCAGGGGAAGGTATTCTGTCCAGACCTTCAATCCCTGCACCTGACAGCCTGGTACATGAGCGGCTAGAGTTCCAGGCTTTGGGTCTCTCTGACGATGTACTCACAGTAGTGGAAGCATCCGGAAAAGGGTCGACCAGGAGGTGATATGCCTTCAAATTGAAAAGATTTTCCATTTGGTGTCAGGGCAAGGGCCTGGACCCTCTGTCCTGTGCCTAGCATTTTAGACTACCTTTGGTCTCTGTCCAAAGGGGCTCTACGGTCTTCGACCCTTAAGGTGCACCTGGCAGCCATCTCTGCTTACCAGGCGCGGGACGGTCAGCAGACAGTGGCACAGGAGTAGGTGGTCTGGCGCTTTTTCAAGGGCCTAGATCACATATCCCCTCCGGTGCGTGAACCTCCACCTCCATGGGATTTACTGCTGGTTTTGACTAAACTCAGTGGCAAGCTATTCAAACCAATGCACAAGTGTGAGCTATCACACTTGTCATAGAAGACAGCCTTCCTGGTGGCTATCACGTCAGCCAGAAGGACTGGGGAGCTCCAGGCGTTTTCAGTGGAGTCTCCTTATCTGGTCTTCCACAGGGACAAGGTTGTCCTGTGCCCCCACCTGAAATTTCTCCCGAAGGTGGTGTCTGAGTTTCACCTTAATCAGGTTTTGACTCTGCCTGTGTTCTACCTGAACTATACCTCCGGATGCAGTACAGGCTCCATACTCTGGACCTGAGGCAGGCACTCTCTTACTATAAGAAGCAGACGGCTGAGGTTCGCCAGCTATTTGTCACCTACGCTGAAGCCGCATCTGGCAGACCTGCAGCAAAGCGGACGATTGGCAGATGGATTACATCTTGCATTGATCTCTGCTATAGGTTGGCGGGTAGAGAGCCTCCCGTAGAGCTAAGGGCTCCTTCCTCTCAGCATACTGCTGCATCGGTGGCTGCTTCTAGGAACATCCCTGTCCAGGAAATCTGCCGGCTGCTACCTGGAAGACAGCAGTCACCTTCATCATCCATTACCACATCGACCTTGAGTCATGCCGGGATGCTGGATCTTACTTCGAGAAACAGCTCTTGTAGCAGGTTACACCATTAGGACTGAAGCCGGCAGGTGCCAGGACCCCACGGAAATTTTCTAGCTAGCAGTATTCAGCGAGGACCGCCTCCAACATCGGTCCCGGCCCCGATATCAGGCATAGTACATAAGGAGGCGGTCCCCCAGAATCCCCAGTTCTTTTCCCGCCGTTGACTCACCAGCATCGGCCTCTCGGTCTCTGTCTAGCGCACGACGACTTAGAACTTCAAGAGTTTCTTCAAACTAATGTCCTCTCCAACTCCTTCACTTGAGGGACACCTTTCAAATGTGCCTGCGGAAAACAGATCCCTTTCAAGGATCCTCATTCTTCCTGTGTGTGGTGCTTAGGCCTGGACCACGACACCAAGGCCTGCACCTTTTGCCAAGGGTTCTACAGCCGCACCAGGATCCGCCGTCAGAAGGAACTTCAGGCATTTCTGTTGGAAGAAAGACTTAGCAGGATGGACAAAGAACCTTCCTCCAAGGGTGATTCTTCTTCTAAGGCCCACAAGTACCGGGAGAAAGCAAGGTCCAGATCCCCAAACCGGGCCTTGGATTACCGTAGCTCAGGCTCCACCAGATCTGACTGTTCTCCCTCCGGGGCTTGTTCTCAGCCCTCTCCGGTCAAAGTCCGGGCTTCAGGAGGTTCTTCGACTCTTCAGTCCATCAAGACTTCTAGGCCCTCGGCTTCCTCCACTCCCTCTTGGGCCTCTTCCAAGTCTTCTGAATGCCACAAGTCTTACTCATCGACCAGACGTCGGGACCCTGACTGCAGATTGGTCTCCCAGCCTCCCAGAGGTCCGGATCCACCACCCAGGAAGACGAAAGATCAGATGTCCCTAAGTGGGCCAGCGGACCTGGCGTCGGCCAAGCATCAATCGGCCAGGTGTTCGCGAGACCGCGGACACCAGCCAGAGCAGATGCTGGCGGGCATTTCCCCGGACCGAAGGCGTCAGCCAAGCAACCGACGTCGGCCTCGCATTCACCGGAGCCGAAGACTGCCCCCCAGTCACCGGTGGACACCGGTCACAGGGATTCCACGGAGGAGGACACAACACTGCCCGAAGACCAGGCGGGTGACACAGAGGATGCCGGGCTTCTGAGGGAACCTTCGCCCACCCTGGAGACACCCGCGGACCCGATGCCCGACCACGGCGACAGACCACCGGTGCCAGGCCCGTCGTCGGGCATGAATCTACAAGCGGTAAAGGATCTCTTTACTTTCTGGTGGGACACCATCCGAAAGGATGTGGTCCCTGTAAAACCTCCTCCTCCTACTATTACTACTCCTTCACCTCCTATGGCCCCTCCTCCACCAAAGGGGCCAGCAGGACAACCACCAACCCCTAAGGAGCAGACTCCACCTCCTAGGGGTAGATCCAAGGACCAGAGAAGGCCTCCCTGAAGATCTCCATCAGGATCTCCCAGCCCCAAGCGACCCAGACGTCGTCAGTACACTCAGTCAGGGGAGGACTCCAGATCGGATACCTCGGAATATTCCACATCACCATCTCCACTCAGCATTTAATTACCTGACCCACATGACATACCCAGGTCTCCTCCGGATGATCCCTCTTTCTCTGAGATCATGAGGTACATCCAGGACAACATGGGATGGGATGCTGAAGACCTCGACCCCGAAAGAAAGTGCCTTGCCTGTTATCTTTGGCGGAAAGACCCAAAGCCTGTGGTAGTGCCACCCTTGGTGGACACCTTCGCGAACGTCACCAAGGCTGCGTGGAAGTGTCTGCAGTCCACTCCCGCTGTGCCTAAGAAAGCTGACTGCCTGCACAAGGCCCCGGAAGAGGACCAGTACCTGGCTCAACAACCTTTGGCAGACTCCCTGGTCATTACGGCCTCGCATGTCTGGTCCCAAAGACCGCAGCACATGAGCACACTGCCACCGGACCAGGAATCCAAACAGCTGGATGCCCTGGGGAGGCGCATGTATGCGGCTGCTACATGCTCCATCAGGTCCCTGAACTACTTATCTCACATGGTACAGTTTCAGAACACCCTGTGGGAACAGGGCCAGGACCTGGTCGATAAACTACTGGATGGTGATCAGAAGGCGGAGCTCCTAAACCTTCTCCGCATAGGGTCTGATGTGGGTACCCAAGTGCTACGAGCTGCATACGATTCTGCGGACTTGTCTGCCATAGCTGCAGCTTCAGGCATCTGTCTCCGGAGACACTCTTGGCTCCGTGTTTCCGGTTTTACCCCGGATGTACAGAAGAACATTCTTGACATCCCCTACAACGGTGAAGTACTCTTTGGTGAACCCTTGGAGAAGGTTATCACCAAACTCCAGGACTCTGGGAAGGCAGTCAGGTCTGTAGAGGCCATGTATAGATCCAGGCCTGGTTCCTTTCGCATGAACCAGAGCCGTTTTCACAGCCGGCAAGAAAGGCAGCATCCATGTTCCGACCAGCATCGAAGGGGCACTTTTCAACGTAAAGCCCAGGCTAAGTTGACCCCAGGCAGAGGCCAGCGCTACACTAAACCGGCCCAGCACGCAGGGACCAGTGCTGCCACAGCGTGACTTTCCCGGTCCCCACCCCTCCTCTGGATCAACGGGCACAAAAGGTCGGGGGTCACATCGCTGGCCACTTTTTAGGGTGGCAGTCGATTACTGCCGACTGGTAGGTTCTCCAGTTGGTCAAGAAAGGCCACTTCATAGAATTCCTCGACCACCCACCGGCAAGACTTCTCCTGGTTTCCCGATACTCGGGTCAGCACGCCCTACTCATACAGCAGGAGGTGCTCGCGCTTCTCGGAAAAGAAGCTATAGACCGCGTAACACTAAACTAGAGAGGTACAGGTTAATATTCTCACTTCTTTCTGGTTCCCAAGAAAACAGGAGACTTCCGTCCGATACTGGACCTCAGCGACCTCAACGAGTCGGTCCTGTACAAACGCTTTTGCATGGTGACCCTCCCAGGTCTGATTCCCATGCTCAAGCAGGATGCTTTTCTAGCGTCCTTGGACATGCAGGATGCTTACCTGCATATACCCATTGCTCAAGCGCACAGGAAGTTTTTGCGCTTCGAGTTACAGGGTCACCATTATCAGTTCCGAGACCTCCCCTTTGGGCTGTCATCGGCACTTCCGGTATTCACGAAGTACATGGCGGTCATAGCGGCGACTCTGAGGAGACAAGGCCACTACGTGTTCCCCTACCTGGATGACTGGCTTCTCATGGCGCCCTCTCGGGAGGCCCTGATGTCCGCCATTCATTGTACTCAGTCTCTGTTCGAGATGTTGGGCATCATTATCAATCAAGAGAAGTCACGCCTGGTTCAGTCACAGATTCTGCAGTTCATAGGTGTAGTTCTGGACACCATCCAGGGTAAAGCTTTTCTAACCCAGGACAGAGCAGAACACATCAGATCCCTCATCAGGGACATTTTGGTGAAGAAAACCGTTCCTGCCGGACTGGTCCTTTGCCTGCTCAGGACACATGGCTGCGGCCATTGCAATAGTCCCGCTAGCCTGTCTCCACATGCGGGTGACCCAGTGGATGTTACGGGTCCAATGGGATCAAATGCAAGACTATCTGCAGCTCCCAGTCCGGATCACGAAGGCCGTAATCCGGGATTGGCAATGGTGGATAGATCCCCTTCATTGCACTGTCTCTGATTGTGACACTCTCCACAGATGCCTCAGGGCTCAGATGGGGGACACACCTTGATGGTGTCCGGTCTCAGGGTCTGTGGACAGCCCAAGAGACTTATCTCCACATAAATATCCTGGAAATGAGAGCAGCTCTTTACGCCCTGCAAGCCTTCCAGTCGGAGATTCCACCAAGTACTTTTCTGTTACAAACAGACAATTCCACGGTGATGTTTTACCTCGACAAACAAGGAGGCACCCATTCTTACCCGCTTTGCAGGGAGGCCATGAGGGTGTGGGATTGGGTTTTACAACACGGCGCAAACCTCATTGTTGTTCATGTCCCAGGAGTGGACGTCATCGCAGACAGCCTGAGCCACTCTCTGACCAGAGTCCACGAGTGGAAACTACTCCAGGAGGTAGTAGAGGATCTGTTTCGCAGATGGGATGCACCAGAGTTATATCTTTTCGCGTCCCCATCCAACGCAGAACTGCCCAATTTTTGCTCGCTAGATCCAGGGCCTGGTGTTTTCTGGCGAGTAGCGTTGTCCATCTCCTTGGCGGGCAGATTCTTCTATGCCTTTCCCCCCATTCCGTTGATCCAGAGGGTCCTTCTGAAACTTCGCAGAGAGCAGCGATGCCGATACTTATCGCACCGTTTTGGCCCAGGCAGATCTGGTTCCCTCTACTATATCAGCTGTCCCTGGAACCTCCAGTGCCTCTGCCAGTCAACTCCCACTTGCTGTCTCAGGAGGCGGGTTCCTTGGTTCATCTGGACCTTCGTTCGCTGAACCTGCACGCTTGGCTCCTAGAGACATAGCCATGATGCGATACGGGGTCTCGCAAGAGTAGCAGACGTTCTTGCTGCTGTTAGGAAACCGGCTACCCATGCTACTTACGCCATGAAATGACGCAGATTTTGTCTATGGGTTGAAGCGTGCATTTTTTCGCCTATGGATTGTCCAGAAAGGTTGGTCTTGGACCACCCCGTCCCTTTTTCAGACGGGCTCGGCCTACTCCTCGATTAAAGTACACCTCTGTGCCATCTCATTCTATCACACTCCTATAGGCCAATGCACCATATCTCAGTTGGACATGGCACGGGCCTTCCTGAGAGGTGTTCTCCACCTTAGACCTCCAATTAAGGATCCGATTCCGCCATGGGATTTACCCTTTGTCCTGGAGCAGCTTATGCTACCACCCTTTGAGCCAGCCGCGGATTGAGAGCTACGTCTCCTAATGTGGAAGACGTTGTTTTTAGTTGCCGTTACCTCGGCCAGAAGAATTTCTGAACTTCATGCACTTATATGCAAAACCTTATTTGGTTTTTCACCAAGACAGTGTATCCCTATGGACTAATCCTAAGTTTCTGCCTAAAGTGGTCTCAGCTCACACCCTTAATCAGGTCATCGATCTACCCGTGTACTTCCCCAAGTATTCTAGTCAAGTAGAGGCCCTGTTGCACACCCTAGATGTGCATAGGTGTCTTTGATACTACCTGACCAGCACCAAACACCACCGAAAATCGGACCAGCTTTTTGTCTCCTTTGCCCACAGGATGATGGGAGCTCCTGTTTCCAAACAGTCGCTGTCCAGGTGGCTCATTCAGTGTATCACGTTCTGTTACCAGAAGTGCAATAAACCCTTACTGGGCGCGGTTAAGGGTCATTCCACAAGGGGGGTGGCTACCTCCTTTGCGGCCCTAAAGAACGTGTCCACCTCGGCCATCTGTGCTGCAGCTACTTGGAGTTCCGTGCGCACTTTCATCAGGCATTATAGGTTGGATGTTGCATCAAGGCGAAGAGCAGGTTTTGGTCTAGCAGTCCTTCAAGGACTTCTGTCCTAGGTTTAGGTTCTGTTAAGGATTTCTACCTTCCCTCCTCCCAATGGTGTGGGATTTCCATTATTGCTTGGGAATCAGTTCTAATGGTGTATCCTGCTGCAAGAGCTGTTTCTCGAAGTAAGATAGTACAGTTACGTAAGAACTTACCATAACAGTAGATCTTTTAAAACAGGTCTTGCAGCAGCAGGCCTTGTGTTAGGGTTGGAAATCAGGGGATCAGTCTGACCCCCTGCTTCCAAAGTAGGGGGTCTGAAGCCAAAAGTTGAGGGTCAATGCACCGAAATTATAAATTTTCGTGAACACCAAAATAAATGGCTTTTATTAATTTGGCTTGATTTTTACAACCTCCACTTGCATACTGTGCGACTCTAAGCATGTCACTTAACCACCCAGTGCTCCCAGGTCGCCCTGAAAACAGGCACTTGTACCTAGTGGGCCTTACCCAGTTACCATAGACAAAAAAAAATCTAGAAAGAATATTAAAGTCAGTACAGAGGGCAGTGTACCACCAGCCAGATTGTGCGGACTAATCAATCAGAGAAATGCAAAGGTTACTCAGAAATTCAACATCCAGCCCCAAGACTAAAGTCTGAGTTATACAGACTGTCTTCTTCAAATCCCGAGTGCTTTGCCAACTAGCAAGCTCTTAAGTAATTACTCAAAGCAAGCTGTTTTTTTAAGAGTCACTTTTCTCTGCCTCCTTTGTTTTTATTGTCAGCAAGTTACATCCAAAGTCAGAAATAATGTGTATAAAAAAAATTAAAATAAAATCGGGTTACTGATCCGTTTCACTGAGGCCCCTATTCCCTCAGACTCTCCTACACTACAGTCATGCTGTTAGCCTTCTATCTATCTCAAAAAGCTGTTGTCCAGAGTAATTCTTTTTATCAAAAAAATTCAGACAGAAGAAAGAATATTTAGAATGAGTTCTCCTCAGGAGGAGAAAGTTTTAATGTATTTAACGCGCCAAATAGTTCAACTGCCCTGCACTGCTAAAGGAGATCCTTCTCCAGTGGCTGAGTAGCTTAAAGTAACTGCGTGTTAATGCACAGTCGTAGTTAACACGATCTGTGTACCACGTGTTCGTATGGAAGACTGAAAGAGGCACCACGTGATACAGACTTTCTGTTAATGAGCATGTATGTTGTTGGTGGACGCACTGGAACCCCTGCCTCTCATATCCAGTCACAGCACTTCACTGAATATGGCTAAATTATTGCATGCTGCTGTGTAATTAATGCCGCAACTAGAGCCTGCATAGTGCATCACTCATTTCCCCCCCAACTCCAGCATTGCCACCCCTCCAGGTAGGTCTCATTACACTCACTGCCTACCAGTAAGAGAAAACGTTTTAGCCCAAGTCCAGTCAATCTGTTACGGCAAGTTCAACTTAAGTCCTCCTAGTTGGGTCAGCACAGTAAGCAGCGTGAAGATCGGAGGACGCGGGCAGCTGATGTGCGAGTCAGACACATGAGTAAAATGCTGCTCTGCTGGCTGTGAAACAAGAAAAAAATCTGGGCTGGCTGATTTAACTGGCAAGTCGTCAGCAGCGCTGTTAACGCCGCACCTTCAGTGAACTGTCAAGAGAACAACAAAAAAACACCAGCCCCTTATGCAGTACAAAACACAGAAGGGTTAATAATGAACCCATCTGTGTTGAGTACTACATCAGGTTCTGGTGTGTTTTTGCTGTTCTCTTTACCTTACACTGAAGGTGCGTCATTAGCAGCGCCATTGACGACCTGACATTTAAATAAGCCAGCCTGGATTTTTTTCTGTAGTTACGGCATTGGGCAAGCAGAACATCTTTCTATGTCTGACTCAGCACAGCTTGAGGAACTTGCGGAACCTTCCTTCACACTGCTCAACCACTGCTCTCTGCATCGGCCATCCGATCCATCATGAGCCTTGCCGTGATCCTGAGTAAATGAGCCCCCGAACCCAACCCAAAAGCACCCATTTAGTATGTCCGTCTCTCTCTTTATCCCTGTGCACTCAGAAAATTGGTGGGCTGAAGCTCTCTTCTTCGGTACTCCTCCTGCCAGATTCCCAAATCAGACCTAGCAGGTGCAACATCACCGGACTCCACCGCGTACACCAAAGCATTTACCATCCAACAGAAGGCACATCAGGGGAGAGGAGGTATTGTAATGATGAGAGCTGACTCGCGATCCCGAGCTCAGGCAGTGTAATTAAATGGGCTAAGTGCTAGCTGTGCACTCCGTGTGGTGGCTTTTTGTATTGCAGCTCACAGGCAAGCAAAATAAATTGTTTTTTCCCCTTCCAGCTGCGATTAAAAGCTAGGGAGTGCTGCGTCAATCAAGATGCACTGAATCAGAATCAGTGCGTCAAAAAGATGAAATTTCTCCGATGAGGACGTCACTAGTGCGTTAACGCGACCCCTGCAGCAGGTACTTTCCCTCCCACCATCCCCGCTGGAGGTAGATTCTAGTTCCAGTATCCTTCTCCTAGGATCAGGTGTTCTCAGCATCACTCTGATTGCCATTTGATGGCGGATCCTCAGTCTCCTCTTCTGATGTCATCCAGCAGCCGGGAGTCTCCGTCGGGAGAACTGGGGATTCTGGGGGACCGCCTCCTTATGTACTATGCCTGACGTCGGGGGCGGGACCGACGTCGGAGGTGGACCCCGCTGAATACTGCTAGCTAGAACATTTCTGTGGGGTCCTGCACCTGCCGGCTTTAGTCCTAATGGTGTAACCTGCTGCAAGAGCTGTTCTCAAAGATCTACTGTTACGGTAAGTTCTTCTGTAACTGTACTTTTTGGGGCCTCAGTTCTCCAGTCTCTGTTCCCTAAACAGGGGGTGTGCGCCTTGTTTCCCTCCTCCCGGAGAACTGCTAGGAGTCTGCCAAGAAGTGTGGATGAACAACATATCCACATTCCTAGAAAAACAGGTTACTCACCTGTAACAGTAGTTCTAGGAGTGGTATACGTTGTTTATCCAAACTGACCCACCCGACCTCCCCGGCTGCGACACACAAACCTGGCTTCCAGCGGGCTAAGATCTGGCGTCATGGGGCGGAGCCAGGGTTATACCACGCAGGTGGGTGGGAGGAGCCAGCTTGAAGACCTTCCGGCGAGTTTTAAAGGGGAAAGGGACGTGCCAAGAAGTGTGGATGAACAACATATACCACTCCTAGAAATACTGTTACAGGTGAGTAACCTGTTTTTTTTGCCATCATTTGTTGATCGACCCCAAGAAATTGTTTAGGTACTGCTGGTGTGGTAAGAAGATCTAAGACAAGGACAAGCACGATGCCTACGTCTGCTGCCTTGATGCCGACCACAACGTTGATGCTTGCGAAGTTCGCTGTGGATTCATCCAGGCTATCCGCATTGTTGTCAGAAGGCCCTCGAGTCCTTTCTCCTGGAACAGAAGGTCTGCCAAATGGAGAAGGAGCTCCAGAGAAGACACTCATCTGCCTCACCAGCTCCATCCACGGGCTCCCATTCCTCCAAAGCCCAGGACAGATCAGCTAAGCACAAGCACTGGGACAGGAAGAGACCTAAGGAAAAGGCCTCCCCGGTGCACTCTCGGTCGCTGCTGCAGGGTGTCAGCCACCTCGGCAGTGACCCCCACTGCCACCCACACCCTTTCCTCCACAGGGTTGGTTCAGGCAGCATCGCCTGCCAGTTTCTTTTTGGCAAGCACTGGCGTATCAACATCAGGCCTCTTAACGCCCCTGCGAACATCCCAACCCCTGTAGTTCGGACCCCTTCTGGCTCTGCGCAACAGGCAGGGAGTTCTGCTGGACCCGCTTCAGCCGGCGTAGGCCTCGTGACACCAGGACCTTTTACTGCCCCGTTGATGCCCTTGACTATCCACTCGACATTTGGGCTTCAGCTTCCCCTGTCGTCGCATCAGATAGTCATGCTGATGCCAGGGCCTCAGCCTGTGACAGCGACTTTACAGGCTGGGCTGCTGATGCCGGTGGCTCAACGTCATGATTCGATGCTGCAGGCCATGCTTCCGACGCTGGTGATCCAGCAGTCCCTGTCGGCGCCACAAGGAGCATGGCAACGTCGCTTAGCATTGATGTCCAGATTATGCTTAATGGGAGTTTATGCACTGCATAGCTCTCCCTCCCGGCCCGTTGATGTTCTCTACAGCAACGTGCCCTTCATGCCCACGGTTGTCGATGTCCTCAGTGCCCCTTTCAGAGCCAACAGATGAAGATGAGTTTCATCCTGAGCTACTTTCTCCTGGGGATGAGGAAGAGGGGGCCGGGAGTCCCTCCCACTGTACCGCCACTGTTTCCTCAGGGGGGGCGAGGACACCACCAAATATACTCCAAGGTCCCCCCCAACCCCCAGTGACCCCTCCTTCATCTCATTGATGAAGTAGCTACAAGCGCCCGAGGCTTTAAAGCTGGGGAGCAGGAGAGTACCAGGCGAAATCTGGCTGAATACCTGAAACTGCCAGATTCTTCCCTCTGATCACCCCAAAAAAAATGATGCTTGCATATGAAGATGCCACCATGGCTACCTGGTACAGGCCAAATATGATTCCTGCTATGCCCAGGAAACATAGAAATTGTCGACAGATAAGGACCGCTAGGCCCATCCAGTCGGCCTGTAAGCCCCGTACTTGTATGCAGTCTCTAACCCTATCTGGTCAGTGGTTTTTCATCACTCCCTCCTACCTCAAGGTTCCCTTGTGCCTGTCCCTGGTATGTTTAAAAGACCCACTGTGGTTGCTCCTACCACCTCTTGTGACAGATTATTCCATGTGTCCACCATCCTGTCTGTCAAGAAAAACTTCCTCACATTTCCTCTCAATCTACCCCCTTCAACTTCATATTGTGCCCTCCCTCTGTTTTTGTACTTCTTCTTCTTCATTGGAAAATGTCTCCCTACTACACCTTGTTTATTCCCTTGAGGTATTTGAAAGTTTCTATCATGTCCCCCCAGTCCCTCCTTTCTTCCAGTGAGTACATATTGAGGTCCTTTATTCTGTCCTCATAGGTTTTGTGGTGCAAGCTGTGTACCATCTTGGATGCCCTTTTCTGGACCTTCTCCACCTTGTCAATGTCCTTGTGCAGGTGTGGCCTCCAGAATTGCACACAGTACTCTAGGTGAGGCCTCACTAGTGTTTTATGCAATGGCATCACCATCTCTCGCCTTCTGGTAGTGATGCCTCTGCACCCCAATATGCCACTGGCCTTCCCTGCAGCCTTTGTGCTCTGCTTTGACACTTTTAGGTCATCAGTAATGATAACCCCTAGGACCCTTTCCTCTTTGGTGATTGACAGCTCCTTCCTCCCCGATCCTGTAGCTCTCCCCAGGGTTCCCCTTCTGAGTTGCATTATTTTGCACTTCTTTGCATTTAACTTCAGTTGCCACACCTCTGACCATTTTTCAAGCTTCCCTAGGTCCCTTCTCATTTTCTCCACCCCTTCTGGAGTATTCACCCTGTTACAGATCTTGGTGTCATCAGCAAATAGGCAGACCTTTCCTTCCAGCCCCTCTGCAATGTCACTAATGAAGACATTAAACAGGACTGGACCCAGTACTGATCTCTGAGGTACTCCGCTGGTCACCCCCCTCTCCCTGGATTGGATCCCATTTACTACCGCCCTTTGCCTCCTGTCCATTAGCCAGTTACTAACCCAGTTTATCACCTTGTGTCCAATGCCCAGGCTACCCATCTTGTTTATCAGCCCTCTGTGTGGGATGGTGTCAAAGGCTTTGCTGAAATCGAGGTAGGCGATGTCTACCGCCCCGACCCGATTTATTTCCTTTGTTACCCAATCAAAAAATATCAATAAGATTCGTTTGGCACAACCTTCCTGCTGTGAATCCATGTTGCCTTGGATCCTGGGCACTGTTGGATTCCAGGTGTGCCACTATCCTTTCTTTCAGCAGTGCCTCCATGATCTTCCCAACCATGGAGGTGAGGCTGACTGACCTGTAGTTCCTTGCCTCCTCCCTACTGCCACTTTTGTGCAGAGGGACTACATGTGCCCTCTTCCAGTCTTCTGGAACCACTCCTGTGTTGAATGATTCGGTGAACAAGGCTGCCAGAAGTGCTGCTAGTTCCCTTCGCAGCTCCCTTAATATCTTCAGGTATATACCATCTGGCGCCATAGCTTTTTCCACCTTCCGTTTTGTGAGCTCTTCCAGAACTTTCTCCACTGTGAATGAACTGGTGTCCATTCCCTCCCCCGTTTGCATCTGCTACCCAGCTGCAGTCCCTGACAATCCCCCTCCTCTTCCGTGAATACTGAACAGAAGTATTTATTCAGTATCTCTGCCTTGTCTGTCTCCCTCCTTACACTGTCCCTCTTCCCCTTTGAGCCTTACAATCCCTCCCCTTGTTTTCCTTCTTTCGCTGATGTACCTGTAGAATGTCTTGTCCCCTTTCTTCACTGACTGTGCTAATCTTTCTCCATCCATGCCTTTGCTCTCCGAAAAGCTTTCCCTGCTTCCCTTAGACGCTCAAGGTACACCTCCCTTTGGGTCCTCTTACACTTCTTGAAACTCACCCTTTTAACCCTTACTTTGTCTGCCATCTCTTTAGAGAACCATAGTGGCTTCCTTCTCTTCCCTTGGACACTAACCTGATGCATTGATTTGTCACATCCACTATGGAACTTTTTAGTTTCCCCCACTGCCCCTCAATCCCCTCTCCTACCCCCTTCCACAGGGCTACTCTGATACAGAATGGCTGACAAGTTGTACCAAGCTCTCTCTCTGCGAATCCTTTTCTTGCAGGGCAACCACAGGCAGAGTTTGTGGTAATCAGTGCCGCCCTTGACAGTTCCAAGTGATCCCAGCACCTCTGGTCCCTTCCTCCCTCCCTCCAAGGAGTCGAGAAAGCTGGAAATAATTGGCAAGAGGATCTATGCTGCCTCCCCACTGGCCCTTAGAATTATTACTTACACAGGCCATATGATAAAATTCCTGAACACTGTCTGGAAAAAGGCTGAAGCTGCTGCTCTGGCACTTCCAGAGGGCCCACAGAGGCAGGAGCTGCTTAAAGCCCTCCAATCTGGGGTGAATGTGGGTAATCGCCTTTTGAGGTCAGGAAATGATGTCTCAGATGCCTCTGCTAGAGCAGCTGCGTTTGGTGTCTGCCTAAGGAGGCATTCCTGGCTCAAGGCATCTGTCTTTGCTTCAGATGTACAACAGGCAATCCTGAAATGCCCCCTTTAGAGGCTATAAACTCTTTGGGGTGGATGTGCAGGACATCCATTCAGAACTACAGGCCTCGAGCAGGTCCCTCTGGTTGGTCCATTCTCTGTATCATACCCAACCAAGGAATGGGCAGAAGATGCCCTTTTGTCTGGCCTCACATAGGCCCAAGCCAGGTTCCAGACCAGTAGGCAAGCGCAGAGCAGGAACAGCACTGCCTACTCTTTCCTCCCCCTCAGAGAGGGTCTCTAAAGGCTGAGGGGTGGCCCTGGCCACTGATTCAACCTCAGCCTGACTTCTTGTCAGCCCCCCACTCTCCAGTATTGCAGTAGTGGGTGATAGGGGATCACTTCTCCCTGCTCCTAAACCGGTGGAGGGAAATCGCAACAAATGCTTGGGTCATGTAGCTTATATAGCAAGACCACTCTTTAGGACTCCTAGAGTGGCCTCCAGATCTGCCTCTCCAGTTCTTTCCTATTACTCTCCCAGCAGCATTCCAGTGCTGCAGGAGGAAATTTGTACTCTGCTGCAGAAAAGGACCATGGAGCCAGTCACCGAAGAGCAGAGGAGCAGAGGGTTATACTCCCACTTCTTCCTAGTTCCCAAATCCACAGAGGATTTGTGGCCCATCTTGTACCTAATGAACCTGAACTACTACATCCAATACAAGATGTTCAGGATGGTGACACTGCAAGGCTTGCTGCCTCTTCTGCACAAGGGAGACTGGATGTGCTCCCTAGACATGCAGGATGCATACCTGCACATAAAGATTTATGCCTCAAACAGGCAGTACCTCAGGCTCCTGTTCCAGGGTGACCACTACCAATTCAGAGCCTTATGCCCTTTGGCTTGTCCTGTGTGCCACGGGCCTTTACCAGATGCTTAGCGGTGGTGGCAGCAGCCCTCAGGAGTGAGGGACTACATGTCTTCCCTTACCTGGATGACTAGTTACTCAAAGCTCAGTCCCAGGAGCAACTCTTTCATACCCTAGTGCACACCAGACAATTATTCCATGCCCTAGGGATTGCAGTCAACCTGCCCATGTCAGTGTTGACCCCTTTGCTAGCATCTCCAATACATCGGAGCCATTCTGGATACTGCTTAGGGTGTGGTCTTTCTGCCCCAGGATAGGGCAGAATGCCTGATGTTTCAGGCTCGACTGCTTTACAGCAACTGATATGTCACAGCCAGGACATTTCTGCGACTATTAGGCCTGCTGGCGGCAGCCATTACCACAGTTCCCCTGGCTGACTATCTAGAACAGAATGTTCTAGTTTCTTTGCCAGTAAAGATGGTGGTTAAGTGGTGGACGGACCCCTGCAATTTGCAAAAAGGGGTTCCCTTCACAATCTCTTCCCTTCATCAGATCCTCACCATGGATGTTTTGGAGATGGGCTGGGGAGTGCATTTTGGCCCTCACCAGACCCACGGCACCTGGACGGCGGTGGAGAGTTCCCTCCACATAAACGTCCTTGAGGTGAGGGCAGTTAGGTGCGGCCTGCGGTCCTTTCAGTCTTTCCTCTCCCCAGGGCCTCTCCTAGTTCAGAAGGATAGCCTCGGTGTAGTCCACTATATCAACAGTCAGTTGGGGGACTCATTCATACCTCCTGTGCAGAGGCGATAAGGGTTTGGTACAGTATGCAACGCTTGTAACAGACTAGTTTGGCTTCCACCAGTTTGTCTGTTACATCGTTTTAATGGGGGCTATTGAAACACTGACACACAAACAAACATATAGGATCATAAGGCACAGTTAACATATAACATTTAGTGATTTACAGCTCTTTTAAGCTTTGAGTTTAGCTTTTAAAACTAGAAGCCATACCAGGTAACCTTTATTCAAAATATTTAAAAAGTTGATTTCGTCAGCAAATCAAAAAATAAATAAAATGCTGTGCACTGTGTCACAAAAGCACTCAGCACGTCAGGCCCTCTGCTCCCACAGTGCCAACCTCCAAGCGCAGTAATGTGAACAACTAACAGACAGGGTAACCCTCCTGTCTGCTTTTGAGTCTGAGTCACGTTTGGTCTCAAGTTCTGGGGGGATTCAAACTGTGAACCTTATGCTAGCGTACCCAAATGTACAGGCTCAGAAATTCTCTTCAGGGGATGCAATATATCTTTCGCCTAAGGGCACCTAACCAGGTATCCAAAAGGAACCCTTAAAACTCTATAAAAGACCTTGGCCCAAATATTCAAACTGCGCCATTCTGAGGCGCAAGCCCCTGCGCTGCTCAAAATAGTTGCGCAGGGGTGTGGGAGCGATATTCAAGGAGTTGCGCTATGAGCAACTCCTTTGAATATCACCCAACCATGCGCCAGTGGAACTTGCGCCGCAAGATTGCCAGAGTTGAGCATTAAACTTGCGGTGGCGCCAAGTACCATTGTGCCATCGCCAAATTTCCGATATTCAAAGGTGACATGCAAATGGGGCCATAATTTATGCAAAGGCGCGGGGGCCATTTGCATCTATTCTAGCCCCATTGCATGCTATTAGCATGTAGATGCGCGATCCCGAGGACTTGCGCCTGGCAGCCCTGCCAGGCAGCAGCCATCCGGGGACCTCGCCTGCAGCCAGATCGGCGGGCAGCATCAGTGTCTACATTCCCCCACCACAGCTCGAAGCCCGATTGCGGGCATACAGTAACATGCCCCCCCACATATCTCCGAAGCCCGATCAGCGGGCATAAGGTTATCAACCCCCACATCTCCCGAAGCCTGATCGCGGGCACAACCTGTATCAACCCCCCATCTCCCGAAGCCCGATCGTGGGCATAACCTGTATCAACCCCCTCCACATCTCCGAAGCCCGATCGCGGGCATAACCTGTATGAACCCCCACCAGTGCCCGATCGCGGGCAGAATGTAAAAGCACCCCCAACCCGAATATCTCCCTGGTGGTCCAGTGGACCGTAATGCCCGATCGCGGGCAGAATGTCAAATTACAAACCCCCAAACATCTCCCTGGTGTCTAGTGTCCCCCCACCCACCCATGAAGCCCCTCCACCGCCCCGGCAGCGGCAGCATCCCACCGCCTGCGCCCGCCCGACTGACTGTCGGTAGGGCTGCCGCCCATTCACAAATCTGGACTGTCATATGCGGTATGGGCTGCATGCCCATTGGCTGTAGCTCTGCACAATGGGCGTGCAGCCCTACGGACAGTCAGTCGGCAAGCGGGTGGGATGCTGCCGGGGGCCGAGTGGAGGGCTTCGTGTGGTGGGTGGAGGACACTAGACACCAGGGAGATGTTTGGGGTTGTACCTTGACATTCTGCCACTAATCGGGCACTGGTGGGGGGTTCATACAGGTTATGCCCGTCGACAGCTTAGGAGATGTGGAAAGGGGGCATGTTACTGTATGCCCAGCGATCGGGCTTTTGGAGATATGTGAACATCTACTATACTTATGCCCTTGGTCGAGCTGAGATGTGGGGGCATGTTACTGTATGCCTGATCGAGACTTAGGAGATGTGTGGTGAGGGTTGTTTTACGTTCTGCCCTTGATCCGGGCTGGTGAGGGCACAGGGACCGGTTGGGGGCCAGCCAGGGGTGGCAGCTGCTGTGTTGCGCCCTGCAATACAGCAGCTCACCTGTGGGTGGCCCTCAACTTGATCCTTTTTTTGGCTCAAGGTTGTGCAGGCGCAGGTTGGGGGTTGCGCATGCACAACTCTGCACAACCCGACTGAATATCGGGTTGCGCAGGTTATGCATGGTTCCTCCCCCTCCTGTTGAGCATGCATTCATTTGCATTGCTCTTTTGCGCAACCTGTTGTCAGTGGCGTAACTGCCTCCTGCTGAATATCGCAGAATGGTGCATTTTTGGACTTGCGCATGCGCAACCCTTTTGAATATCTGGGCCCTTAGGTATATTCTTACCTTTTCCAAGTTTAGTAACGCCATCAAGCTCATGAACAGTTTTTTTTTTCAGTCTTTAAAAATAATATATTTACTAAAATTGATAAAAATATGTAAAATGTAAACACAGAACACTGTATCAAAAAGCATACAATCACTTAAAAGAACAAGGTTAAAGTACAAAACATAAACTCATACCACAATACAATGAAACTTTTTCTATCTAATGTATTACCTCATTACAGTGCGTAAGTTAGATCCGAGATCTTGTTTCCTAAGAGTCCAAAAAGATATGACAAACAGCTCACACAGTATAGTTCAAAGTGTGCCTCCCCCACACCCCTTTCGATGAGCCATCTAGCTCTTCCTTTTAGAATATAAAAAATATACAAACAGGATGTCCTATCAGAAGGTATATTTAATAATGTGTCTTCAGCAAAAACTAATTTCCCAAATTATAAGTTGGTGATTTCACATTTCCTTCTCTTTGAGCAGTTCCTATTTTCCCAAGGAACATCAAAGGTTTTTACAACTCTGCCATATGTCACTTAGGTGCAAATATAGCCAACAGGAATCAGCTTAATGATGTCCTGTCCTGTAATAAACTGTATCTTTAGCTTCCGAACTACAAAGGTAGGAGGTCATAAAACGGCTATAAAATGCAACTTCTCAAGGAAGTTAATTACATTACGGAAACCTCCTGGTCAGTTACATATATCCTGTTATTTTCACTAAAACCTGGGGAGGGGTCACCCAGGAGCACAGGATGTCCCATGTGAGACAATCACATACCACATTCTATATTATAAATATCATAGAACAATCATAACCAGCTGGCCAAGTGTCACACTCTTCTCCACCTAGACTGAATTTAGGG
Source organism: Neoceratodus forsteri (assembly GCA_016271365.2). NCBI lineage: Eukaryota > Metazoa > Chordata > Ceratodontiformes > Ceratodontidae > Neoceratodus > Neoceratodus forsteri. The sequence goes on from CM028129.1 coordinate 507,500,770, forward strand.
GCTCTATCCCCTGCATGGGATGAGCTTCCCAAGTCAGTTCACTCCTCTTATACATGCAACAGGCCATCGGTGTTCTTATTGGTCACTCCAGCCCTATGTAAGATCGTCATGTCATACCCTTGCAAGGCAAGACTCTATCTTAATAGTCTACCATTAGTTTTTCCCATTTGGGTCAACCAAACCAGGGGGTTGTGGTCAGTTTGTACCTCAAAATGCTGCCCGTATAAGTATGGCTCTAACTTGTTTAGGGCCCACACTATGGCAAGACACTCTTTTTCCACAGTAGAGTATGCCTTCTCTCTGGGAAGTAACCTTTTACTCAGGTACACGATGGGGTGATGTTTCCCTTGGTTGGATGTCTGACTCAGTACTGCCCCAATACCCACGTCTCAGGCGTCAGTCTGGACTATAAAGGGTCTGCTATTGTCAGGACTTGTCAACACAGGAGGACTGCACAGTGCCTCCTTCAGTCTGGTAAACACTTTTTTAGAGGCTGGTTCCCAGGTAATTTTCTTAGGCATATTTTTCTTTTCCAGGTCAGATAGGGGAGCAACCAGGGCACTGTAATTGGGTACAAATTTTCTATAGTACCCCGCTGTCCCTAGAAAACTCCTGACCTGCTTCTGCATTTCTGGTCTGCGCCATGCCTTGATCACCTCAATTTTTACTTGGTTAGGACGGAGCTGTCCCCGTCCTACAACATGCCTGAGGTATGCCACTTCAGCCATGGCCACCTGGCACTTCTCAGTTTTGACAGTTAGCCCAGCCCTCTGTATCCTACCCAGCACTTCCCTAAGGTGGGACAGGTGTTCCTTCCAGCTGGCACTAAAGATGGTACTGTCATCCAGGTATGCCACAGCGTACTCCTCAGCACCATTTAACACCTGGTTCACCAACCTTTGGAAAGTGGCCGGGGCGTTCTTCATTCTGAAAGGCATTACTTTAAATTCAAATAATTCTATCAGAGTGATGAAGGTCGACCTCTTCCTAGCTCTGTCAGTTAACTCTACGTGCCAATACCAGTTTGTCAGGTCAGTGGTTGTAAGGTAGGTCGCCCTCCCAACTTGTCCAGGAGTTTGTCCGTCCGGGGCATTGGGTGGGCGTCTGACTGCATGACTGTATTCAGTCCACGATAGTCCCCACAGGAACGAGTAGAGCCATCTGGCTTGGGCACAAGGACTACGGGTGAGGCCCAAGGGCTGTGGGATCTCTGGATTACCCCTAAATCCAGGATTTCCTCCACCTCCCTCCTAATGTCCTTTTGGACAGCCTCTGACACCCAATATGCTGTCCGCCGTATGGGCGTCTGTGTCCCTGTCTCCACATTGTGCGTCGCTAAGGGGGTTAGTCCAGGCTTGGCACTAAACAGTGGAGCAAAGTCTGCTAAAACCTCCCTTACTTCCTGGATGTTGTCTGGGGCCAGCTGGGGAAAGAATTTAACTGCCTCCACAGAGGACTCCCGCTTGCTTTCTTCCAGCAAGTCCAGAAGGGGGTCTCCTTCGTCCGTCCCCTCCCCAGGACTCCATACTGCAAACACCATGTCAGCCCTATTAGCATATCGCTTCATTATGTTGAAATGGTACATTCTTTCTGTCTTCTGTCAGGTAACTCATAGGTCATAGATATGCGGAGCACTAATAAAGACCGAGGTCCATTTGGCTTGCCATGTTTACCTAGTAATACCCTGTTATATTATTTGTACGAACATAACTGTCCAAGGAGTGCTTGAAGTCCATCATTGTCTTGCTTCTCACCACTTCGATGGGCAGTACATTCCAAGTACCCACCACTCTTACAGAGAACCAATGTTTTCTAACTCGGGTATTAAGCGTGCTCCTTTTAGCTGTAATGGATGTGCACGTGTGTTATATATCTGGTCTCTAAATTCTAGGCCAAGTAATTCCCAAAGCCTGTGATCCGACAGAGCCAGGTAAACCAGGCACATGTCACCTCTTAACCTTCTGTATTCCAAGGAAAAAAGGTCCAGTTTTCTCAGTCTCTCTTCATATTTCATACCCTGAACTTCCCTCATTTTTCTAGTTGCTCTTTTCTGGATCCTCTCAAGGACTTTTATGTCACCTTTATTTACAGGTGCCCAGAACTGCGCACAATATTCAGTATGTGGCCTCACCCACAGAACCTTGCTACTCCTACTCTTAATGTGTCTGTGAATACGGATCAGAATACCTCCATTCTTTTTAACTACTTGGTTGCAGTGAAAATTAAATTTCATATTATTACTAACACCAATTCCCAAATCACATTCTTCCTGTACTTCCCTAAGCACCTGTCCCACCAGTGAATACTCCACCCCCAAGTTATTCCTACCCAAGTGCAGTACTGTACACTTGTCAATGTTAAATGTTGCCCCATTTTCCTGCGCCCAGGTCGCCAACTTATCTGATGCTTTCTGTAATATTACTGCTTCAGATAGATTATCCACTGGAAAGCCAATGCGCATATCATCCGCAAATTTCGAAAGCCAGATTTGTGACTGTGTTTTCATAGTTAAGATATGCAGGTTAAACAAACAGGGCCCCAACACAGAACCCTGCGGCACCCCACTAGTAACTCCCGTCTATTCCGAGAGTTCACCCAATACGCTTACCCTCTGCCTTCTATCGGCCAGCCTGTCCTTAATCCAATATACAAAATTTGGTTGTATCCCTAACTTAAGGAGTATATAAAGCAGTTGTTTATGAGGAACTTTATCAAAAGCCTTGGCAAAATCCAAGAACACCACATCCACAGATCTACCCTCGTCCAATGCTCTACTCACTTTTCCATAGTACTCCAATAGGTTAGTCTGGCATGATCTTCCCTTTGTAAACCCATGTTGCGTCTCATCGATAATGTCCTCTGAAGCGGCTGTATTCTTGATTAAATCATTGACAATACCCTCAAGTATTTTTCCTAGGACTGAGGTTAGGCTAACAGGTCTATAGTTAGCCACCTCCTGTTTTGAACCCTTCTTATGAATCGGGATCACTATAGCCTGCTTCCATTCCTCGATTACCTGCCCTGTTTCCAGGGATTGCTGAAACAGTAATGTTACCGGCCCTGCCAAACAATTTTCCAGCTCCTTAAGCATTCTAGGGTGCATTCCATCAGGTACCTGGGCTTTGCTTTTATTTAGGTTACTTAACCTCCTCCTCACATCATCAACCTCAATTTTATGGCTTACTGTTCCTTGAACAGTACTTTCTGGAAGTAAGACCTTATGGCCTACATCGAATACTGTAGCAAAATATGTGTTAAACCTGTCTGCCATTTCCTTATTTTCTAATATTAGATTGTCACTACTATATTTAAGGGTGCCGTCCTTACTACTCGTACCCTTCTTGTTATTAATATAGGCATAGTAGGATTTATAATTGTCCTGTACTTCTGTAACCAGCTCATATTCATATTTCTTCTTGGTCTTAGAGATGGTTAACTTAACCTTTTTTAACCAATATTTATAGGTATCCCATGCACCGTTCTCTCCACTTCGCTTTGCCCTAGTATATGGCCTGTTTTTTCCTTTGATCATTTTTTTTAATTGCAGGTGTCAACCATGGTGGGGTAGCCTTCTTAGAGTTGTAATATTTAGATATTACTTCGAGATACAGCTCTTGCAGCAGGTTACACCATTAGGACTGAAGCCGTCAGGCATCAGGACCCCACGGAAATTTTCTAGCTAGCAGTCTTCAGCGGGGACTGCCTCCGACGTCGGTCCTGCCCCCCACGACATCAGGCGTGAGTACATAAGGAGGCAGTTCGCCACAATCCCAGTTCTTTTCCTGCACGTCGACATCGCGCGCATCGGCCTCTCGGTCAGTTTCTAGGGCGCGACGACTCGGAAGATTTCAACCGTTTTTCTCAACGGATTTCGTCTGATGTCCTCTCCAACTTCTCCAAGTGCATGGCACTTGTGGCAGCGTCTCTGAGGAGACAGGGCCACTACGTGTTCCCGTACCTGGACGATTGGCTTCTCATGGCCCCTTCCAAGGAGGCACTGCGGATAGCCATCCAAAGTACCCAGACCGTTTTTCAGTCTCTGGGCATCCTCATCAACTACGAGAAGTCTCTCCTGGTACCGTCCCAGAAGCTGCAGTTCATAGGGGCAGTTCTGAACACCTTCAAGGGAAAAGCCTTTCTTCTCGAAGACAGAGTGGAACGCATTCGATCCCTCATAAGGGATCTGTCAGTGAAGAAGACCGTCCCAGCCAGACTGGTCCTTTGCCTGCTCGGACACATGGCTGCGGCCATTCAACAGTCTCTCTGGCAAGGCTCCACATGCGGGTAACCCAGTGGATGTTAAGAGTGCAGTGGGACCAACAGCAAGACAATCTGCAGCATCCAGTCCGAATCACGAAGGCCGTGGTTCGGGACTGGCAACGGTGGCTAGATCCGGATACCCTCTCCGTGGGGGTTCCCTTCACAGCGCCGTCCCCGACGGTAACTCTCTCCACAGACGCCTCAGGGCTGGGGTGGGGAGTGCACTTGAACAGGGTGAGGTCTCAGGGGACATGGACAACCCAGGAATCTCATCTCCACATCAACATATTGGAGATGAGAGCGGTCCTTTATGCCCTGCAAGCCTTCCAGTTGGAGATTCCACCGAGTACTCTATTGTTGCAAACGGACAATACTGCGGTGATGTATTACCTCAACAAACAAGGAGGCACACACTCCTTCCCCCTTTGCAGGGAGACCATGAGAGTGTGGGAATGGGTAATACAACACGGCACAAACCTTGTTGCAGTTCACGTCCCCGGGGTGGACAATACCTTTGCAGACAGCCTGAGTCGCTCCCAGGCCAGAGTCCACGAGTGGGGACTTCTACAGGAGGTGGCAGAGGATCTGTTCCACAGATGGGGCACTCCAGAATTAGATCTATTCACGTCCTCATCCAACACAAAACTGCCCAATTTTTGCTCGCTAGATCCAGGGCCTGGTGTTTTCTGGCGAGACGCGTTGTCCCTCTCTTGGGCGGGCAGATTCCTTTATTCCTTCCCTCCTTTCCCGTTGATCCAGAGAGTTCTTCTCAAACTTCGCAGGGAGCACGCGACGCTTATCCTGATAGCGCCTTTCTGGCCCAGGCAAATCTGGTTCCCGCTACTACATCAGCTGTCCGGGGAATCTCCGCTTCCTTTGCCAATCAGCTCCCATCTGTTGTCTCAGGAGGGGGGTTCATCAGTCCACCCGGACTTACATTCATTGAACCTACATGCCTGGCTCCTAGAGACATAGCCATGATGCGGCACGGGGTCTCGCAAGAGGTGGCAGATGTTCTTTCTGCCGCTAGAAAACCGGCAACGCACACAACATACGCCATGAAGTGGTGCAGGTTTTGCCTGTGGGCTCAAACGCGCGGTTTTTCGCCCTTAGACTGTCCCTGAGAAGCTGGTGTTGGAGTACCTGCTCTCCCTTTTTCAAGCTTGGCTAGCTTACTCCTTGATCAAGGTGCACCTTTGTGCAATCTCAGCTTATTATGCCCCCATAGGCCATCGTATGGTGGCTCAATTGGAAACTACTCGTGCCTTTTTAAAGGGGGTCCTCCACCTTAGGCCGCCTATCAGGGATCCAGTTCCTCCTTGGGACTTGCCCTTCGTCTTGGAGCAGCTTACGCTGCCACCCTTTGAACCAGCCGCGGATTGCGAGCTACGTTTTCTGTCTTGGAAAACCTTATTTTTAGTTGCAGTGACTTCGGCGAGAAGAATCTCCGAATTACATGCACTCATGTGCAAAGTGCCTTATTTAATTTTCCACCAGGATAGGGGGTATGCCTGAGGACAAATCCTAAGTTTCTGCCTAAGGTGGTTTCAGCCCTTACCCTTAATCAGGATATCGACTTACCAGTGCACTTTCCCAAGTACACCAATCGAGGAGAAGCACTGCTTCACACCCTGGATGTGCACAGGTGTCTCAGATATTATCTGACCAGAACCAAGCAGTACCGGAAAGTGGATCAGCTGTTTGTATCCTTTGCTGAGAGGATGAAAGGGGCCTCTGTTTCGAAACAGACCCTTTCACATTGGCTCATACAATGTATCTCTTTCTGTTATGACAAACGCAACAAACCCTTGCCAGGCGTGGTCAAGGGCCATTCTACCAGAGGAGTGGCCACCTCCTTTGCAGCACTGAAGAATGTGTCCACTTCAGCTATTCGTGCTGCAACCACTTGGAGCTCGGTGCATACCTTTATTAGGCATTATAGCCTGGACATCGCATCAAGGCGAAGGGCTGGTTTCGGCCTAGCTGTCCTTCAAGGACTTCTGTCCTAGACTCAAGCAGGGTGGTACTCTCTATTCTCCCTCCTCCCGATGGCTTTGGAATGTCGCCATTGCTTGGAAATCAGTCCTAATGGTGTAACCTGCTGCAAGAGCTGTATCTCGAAGTAAGATAGTACTGTTACGTAAGAACTTACCGTAACAGTAAACCTTCGAGAACAGCTCTTGCAGCAGGTACCTTCCCGCCCACCATTCCCCCTTTTGGAGAAGATAGGTTTTAGCCTAATTTCCATCATTCAGGATGGAACAATTTCTTTCTAGTCTTGGCCATCTGATGGTGGATCCTCGGTCTCCTCTTCTGATGTCATCCAGCGTCCGGGAGTCTCCGGCGGGAGAACTGAGGATTGTGGCGGGACCGCCTCCTTATGTACTATGCCTGACGTCGGGGGCGGGACCGATGTCTGAGGCGGTCCCCGCTGAAGACTGCTAGCTAGAAAATTTCCGTGGGGTCCTGACGCCTGTCGGCTTCAGTCCTAATGGTGTAACCTGCTGCAAGAGCTGTTCTCGAAGATCTATTGTTACGGTAAGTTCTTACGTAACTGTACTTTTTTGTAGGAACATGTTTATAGGGCAGTTCCTTTATTTTGGTGCTAAGTTTGTCCCCCAATTTGCCCACAGTTTTATTCTTTTTTTTTTTTTAATCTTTATTTTTCAGGTCAGTATTACAGCAGGAATACGTATGTATAGCAATTTCATTGTTCATGATATACACATACAGTGGAAATTCATATGTTACAGGACATTCTATTCAGTTTAAACCATTTGTGCAAATCACTTCGGACATATAATGTCTATTGGCATCATACAATTGATAATGAACTACATGTGGGAAGAGAGATGTAGGTACCAAGGGGCTTATCACATCAGGGGATAAATGAATCATCTAATGGGGAAATATAGAGGACTCAAGACCTTCAAATATTTCAAACTGGGGAATATGGTCAGCTCTTTTAGCAAAGAGTCATTCCAGGTAATAGATCTCTGACACTATAGAGTGCCAGTGAGTTAAAGTTGGGACTGTGGACTTCCGACATAGGCGGGTGATCACCTTCTTAGCTGCAACCAAATATAAATAAAGTTTGCTTTTTTTTTGGAGGTACTAAACCTTCTTCCCCATGTATAACAGAATCATTTGATTTGTTAAAACCAAATATGTATTAATTAATATTTGAAGACTCCTGGCAATATCTTTCCAGTACTGGGAAATTTTCCGGCATGAACAAAAAATATGGGAGGTATTAGCCTCTACCTGCCCACATTCTCTCCAACACTTTCCTGAGTTTCCAGAAAGGAATTTAGCTAGTTTATCTGGAGACATAAAGAAATGCATGCAGCATTTCCAAATATATTCGAGCCAATAGGGAGCTGAAGAAGCCTTCATGGACGGAATAATTGGCTCTAGCTATTTATCGTATTTAATCTGAGTTGTTCCATTTAGTCAGAACATTCTCTGTGGTCTGCTTCCAGTTTTCCCTCAAGGCTCTATAAAGCTGTAAAGCTGACCAATTAATTGTGTTGGGAGTTTTCCCTCAATTGCCTCAATTATCAGATTCATCAAGTTAGGCTTCGGGGAGGGAAGGGCCAATCGAATGGAGCCCAACTCCATCAGATATGAACGTATCTGCAAAAATCTAAAGTGATGTGTGAAAGGGAGTTCAAATTTAGACTGTAGGGAGGCAAAGGGCATCACCCCATGTATATCTAGAAATTGGTAAAACATCAAAAGGCCCAATTTATGCCACTCCTCATATGTATGGTCTTGGCTGGCTGCTATGAACTGCTTTTCCCTAGTTACCAGTCGAATATAAAAAAAAAAGCTCTGCAAGTTCCCGAGCTGACCTAATTTCTTACCATATTTTTAATATGTTACGGGTCCCCCACATGAAGTCCCTTAAAGATGGAATGGAGTCTAATGAAGAAAACAAAACAGGGAATATATTGTGAAGGTCATTCAGGGTAAATTCAATTAATTTCCATGGGGGCATAGTATTTCTATTAAGCCAAATAAGAATGACTTTAGATGTCGTGGCTCTTTGATATTCTTTTAGATTAGGGAGATTTAAACCTCCTTTGGCGATAGGTAATTGTATAGATGACCATTTTACCCTAGGATGTTTCCCGTCCCAGACAAACCTGGAGAGTATTCTATCCCAGGAAAAAAAATAAAATCTGAATGGAATTAAAGGTAAAGTTTGAAAAAAGTACAAGATCTTCGGAAAGACTGTCATTCGGATAGTCTGGATACACTGATGGAATAAGTGTAAATGTGCCCACCTTCCCATTAGTTGTTCTATGGCTAAAGTTACAGGCTTCATGTTCAGGAGCTCTAAAAATTCCAGGTCTCTGGGAACTACGACTCCCAGACATCGGATTCTGTTATTTCGCCATCTGGCTGGTAACAGAGCACTCAGACCCTGGGTTGGGACAAATTTGAGAGGAAGAATCTCTGTCTTTTGAATATTAATCTTCTATCCAGCAACCTCCAAGAACCTCTCTGTCACATCTAGAATGGCTGGCACTGAGCTTTCAGGGTCTGATAGGGTCAGCAATGTATCATCTGCATTAATGAGAGAGTAAATTCTCTCCCCTCCAGAGGTATCCCATGAATGTCAGGATTTCGCCTAATGGCCTCTGCCACTGGTTCAATAATAAAGCAAACAAAAGTAGGGAAAGTGGGCAACCCTGCCTAGTCCCTCTGCCCAGATGTATCCTATCTGATAGCTGACCATTCTCCTTGATATATGCCTTTGGAGAGGCATATACCCTTCTTAGCAGGGAAATAAATTCCCCTGGAAACCCAAACTCAGAGAGGGTCCTGCAGAGGAAGATGCTGCTGACCCGGATGAAAGCCTTGTCAGCATCCAGGCTGAAAAAAGGTTGCCGGGATTTTTCTCTTATTCACATAATCAAGGAGATGTACTGTTCTTCGGATATTGTCCGAAGTTCACAGTTTTATTCTTAAATTCCTCCTCCCAGTTCCATATAGACAGTTCCCTCCTTATGACACTATAATCTGCTCTGTTGTAGTCAAACACCACAGTACTTCCCACAAACTTTTCGCTAGTTACTTTATACTTAAAGCCAACCATGAAATGATCGCTGGTACCCAGGGGAGTTTCCACTGCACAATCATGAATATTATCTACTATGTTACTTAGTACCAGGTCCAAAATATGCTTCCCCCTTGTGTTTTCCAGAACTAACTGTTCTATGATGTAGCTCATGTCATTTACCTTTCTAACTACTTTGTACGGTCCTGCCCACTCAGCCTGCAACTTGTCTTTCTGGACCCACCGTGCACGAGCAAGCTGTGGCTCTGCAGTCGTACCACACTTTTTGTTTCTGTTGGGCAGCTGCCAGGTTGCTCTGGGCTGTCTCCATAAGCTTCTTCAGCCTTTCCCTAAACCTAAGGACGTAATCCACTATAGGAGTTCCTTGGGTGGCGTGCTTGCCTTTCCAGTCCTTCTGGATCAAGTCTAGGGGCCCATGTACCCGGCGTCCATATAAGAGCTTGAAGGGCGAAAATCCTGTCGACTCTTGGGGCACCTCCCTGTATGCAAACAACAGGTGAGGAAGGTATTTCTCCCAGTCCCTCCCATGCTGTTTAGCAAACGCTTGGAGCATTGACTTCAGGGTGCCATTAAATCTTTCCACAAGCCCATTGGCTTGCGCGTGATAAGGTGTCATGCACCGCTGTACCACCCCACACTTCTCCCACAAACATTTCATCAGGTCCAACATGAAGGAACCCCCTCAATCAGTGATAACCTCCTGCAGAAACCCAACATGGGAGAAAATCCCAAGTAAGGCATCTGCCACTTTGTCTGTCCTCAGTGAGGATAGGGCAAACTGCCTCTGGATACTGGGTGGCACAATCCACCATAGTCAGGATGAACCTCTTCCCGGAGGAGCTGGGGGTATTTAAAGACCCCACAATATCCATTCCCACCCTTTGGAATGGCTCCTCAACTATGGGCAATGGAATTAGGGCAGCTTGGGTTTTCTTATCTGCCTTCCCTATTTCTTGGCACTGGTGACAAGACCTGCAATACTCCTTCACCTGGTGGGTGAAGTTGGGCCAATAGAAATTTTGGGCCAACCGCTGTGTAGTGCGTGTTATTCCCAAATGACCAGGCATAGGAATATTGTGTGCAATCTTGAGCAACTGCTCATGGTATCCCTGGGGAACGACAAGCTGCCTGTCTATCACCCCCTCCCTCTGTCTTCACATCCTGAGTATACATCAGTCCATTTTACCAATAAACCTTATGTTTACCATCACCTCCCTGTGCTCCGTCAGAGTCTGCCCAAGCCCTCAGCTTCTCTAGACTAGAGTTACTTTTTTGAGCAGCTGCAAACTCCTTACACATTCCCAAGGCTTGGGACAGGTCCCCGTCAGTCTCTAAACTAGGGTCCCTAGTACTACCGTCAAGGCATTCAGGATCACTGTCATCCCTAACCCTCTGACAATGGGTCACCCCTCTTTCTGTGGAGTAACCCTCCGTAGCTGTGTGGTTAACTGCTACTGGAGAAATTTCTACCCCCTTTTCATTAGTCTCCATATCAGGAGAAACAGGCTGGGGAATCAGCCTCCCAGTGATTTCCACACTGGCTTCTGTGAGGTCCAGGGAACTACAATTTCCCCTTCCTGCTTGGCTACGGGTAACTGCACACACCATCCCCTGTTTGAGATAGTTGCCTAGGATGATGTCAACTGCTAAAGTTTTGGCTACAGCCACCTGTTGTACAGTTCCCCCTGTTTCACCCCAGTCTAGGAGAACACTAGCGAGGAGCAATGTTTTCTCCTCACCAGTAAAGTCTTGTACAGTTACAAATTGATTGGATATAAGCTGACCAGGCTCTACCAGATCCCCTTTTATGAATGTCAGGGATACCCCTGCGTCCCTCAACCTTTGTGTCTGTACACCATTCACCGTGACTGGGTGCATGTGTTTCCTCATGTTCACAGGCATGCTTCCAGGGACACATAAATAACACACTTCTTTCAAGGCCTTTTGGACAACAGGGTAGTAGAAGTAGTTCCGCCGAACCAACGAAACACAGGTTTCTACTCCCATTACTTTCTAGTTCCAAAGAAAACTGGCGGCATGCGCCCCATTCTGGATCGAAGAAAGTTAAACGGATTCCTCCACAAGGAAAAGTTCAAGATGGTATCTTTAGGTATCCTTCTACCTTTGATTCATCAACACGATTGGCTAGCCTCCCTGGACATGCAGGATGCCTACCAATACATTCTTATACATCCAAAGCACCACAAATACGTAAGGTTTGTGGCATTGGGTCAACATTATCAGTTCAGAGTTCTGCCTTTTGGGCTATCCTCGGTGCCGCGAGTTTTTACAAAGTCTTGTGCAATTCTCGCAGCACATTTCAGGAAAATTGGAATTCAAGTGTTCCCATATCTGGACGATTGGCATCTAGCAAGCCCTTCCAGACAGGAAACGCTGGACACTGTAGCCACGGCTTTAGACTTCCTCACGCCCATGGGAGTCCTGCTAAATCTCAACAAATCGTTGCAGCCCTCCCAAAAGCTCCTTTTCATAGGAACTCTTCTGGACACCTCCGGTGCAAGGGCTTTTCTCCCGGAGAACAGAAGAAGCGATATCCTACAGATGGTCCGGTACATCAGAGAAAACAACTCAGTCCGAACTATCTTGATGCAACGGATGCTGGTTCTCATGGCATCCTCAGTGTTCACTGTACCCCTAGCACATCTCCACATGAGAACCTCTCAGTGGATGCTCAGTACTTAGTGGTCTCCAACCACTCACCCTCAGTCCCTTCTCATCAAGGTGACAGAACCTCTAAGGAAGTCACTCACCTTCTTGAAGGGTACCCCTTTGCTCCTTTGGATCATCAGATCTCCATTACTGTGGACTCGTCCCTGATGGGGTGGGGAGCACACTGCCAGAATCTCCACACCCAGGGCACGTGGACTCGGGTTGAGTCCCAGCTTCACATAAATGTCCTGGAAATTAGAGCCATCCTCTATGCAGTCCGGGCCTTGAAGGATATTCTCTGTCACAAGAACATTCTCCTTCAAACGGACAGCAAAGCAGTGATGTATTACATCCACAAACAGGGTGGCGCACACTCTTACCCATTGTGCAGGGAAGCTATGAGAGTGTGAGAATGGTGCCTGGAGCACAAGGCTCTAATTCATGCGCTTTACCTGACAGGAGTGCAGAACGAACTGGCAGACCATCTCAACAGGATGGAACAGATCCTCACTAGTGTCTTTCAACTCAACCGTGGTTCAGTCACTCTTGATGGCAGACTCAGACCTGGACTTTGCGTCCCACTCAGTGAAACTGCCTCTTCTTGCTTCAGAAATCCAGGACCTGGCATTTTCTGTCAGGATGCGTTCAGGCTGCAGTGGACAAAATGCTTTCTATACGCCTTTCCCTCCTTCCCCTAATTCAGAAGGTACTTCTCAAATTCGAGTCTCGGGGACAAAATGATTCTCATTGTTCCCTTCTGGCCTTGCAGATATGGTTCCCGCTGCTCAACAGTCTGTCGGAAACTCCTCTGAAGGCGCTTCCCCTTCAGACAAACCTTCTGACCCAGGGTCCCGTGGTCCATCCCAATCTGAGGTCGCTTCACCTTCATGCTTGGCTCCTGAAGAGATAGAGGTGAGTAGGTTCAGTGTCTCTCGGAGAGTTTCAGATATTGTTTTGGCTGCGTGTAAGCCAGCCACCAGAAAAATCTACACAGCCGAATGGAAATGTTTTTCTCTCTGGTGTGCAAAATCCTCTTCAAATCCTTTTTCCTTCCCACCAAGTAAAGTCTTGGAGTACCTTTTAGACCTGTCAAATTCAGGTCTGCAATACCCTATAGTCAAAGTTCACCTTTGCGCTATTTCAGCTTATCATGAGCCGGTACTTTCCATGTCACTGGCTCAGTTATCTGTAGTTAAGAGGTTTCTTAAGGGTATTCTGCATACCAGACCTCCTATCAGACGCCCAGTCGCAGCCTGAGATATTAATCCCGTGCTAGACATGCTCACACGAAAGCCCTTCGAGCCTCTAGCTACCTGTGAGTTGAAATTTCTCATTTGGAAAACGGCCTTCCTGGTGGCCATCACCTTGGCCCATAGAGTTTCTGAGTTACATGCACTGGCACGTACACTGTATTTTACAAGGACAAAGTAGTTCTTAGGACTCATCCTAAGTTTCTCCCTAAGGTTGTCTCAGAATTCCATCTAAACCAACCTTTAGTCCTACCTACCTACCTATTTTGAGAACTTCCAGAATGAAGGAGAGCTTACCCTTCATTCTCTGGATGTTAAGAGAGCGCTGCAATTCTATCTAGATAGAACAAAAGAAATTTGCAAGGCTCAACAACTGTTTGTTTCCTTCAGCGAGACCCGGCTGGGTCAACCTGTCGCTATTAAATGCAGTTCAGCGTGGTTGGTGGCATGCCTTCGTCACTGCTATTCTATGGCACAGGTTAAGCTGGAAGGCAGAGTGTACGCTCACTCTACTAGAGCAGTCACGGGATCTCTGACGGAAATCCACAATGTGCCCATTGCGGGTATTTGCAGTGTGGCTACCTGGAGCTCAGTGCATACTTTCGTTAAGCACTACACCGTAGATGTCCATGCCAGACGACATCTGTCGTTTGGCAGGGCTATTCTTAACGGACTTCTGTCCTAAGTAGGTGAGCTCTTATTTTCTGCCGCCTGTCTCGGGTGGGGGGGAATTATTAGCTTGGTACTCTTTCCATTAGTGTGAATGAGTGGTGGATACTTTATGTCCAGGAAGATATGGAAATTACGTACCTACCGTAATTCTTGACCGTCTTGGACAGAGTCTCCACCACTCATTCACACGCCCACCCACCATCCTTTGAGCTCACTTCTATGTTTTTGGTCTTCACTCCCTCAATGGCTGATTTGTGAAGACTTCATTGTTGACCCTTCTTAATGGGGTCATTCGGACTAGCTTATGTCCGATTTTTAGGTTAGTCCTTTTAGATTAGTTACGCTGCACCTCCTCGGAAAAAAGGTACTGAGGCGGTTGGGGTCGACGCCAAGATAATTTTTACCACACGAGCTGGGGCTCGTGGTGCCACTTCCTCGCAGCTCCATCTCTGGCGCTGGCCCTCTTGAAAAGTTTGCTCCCGCTGGGTCCTAGCGCCTTTGGCGTAGATCCCATTAGTATGAATGAGTGCTGGAGACTCCGTCCAAGAAGATAAAGAATTACAGTAGGTACGTAATTTCCATTTTTTTTTTCTCTTGCATCAAGCAAGAGGAAACAAAAATCACTATGGTTATCAAAGGAAGTGGCCAGGAAGGTAAGCGTGAAAAGACTGGCATTCAGAACGTACAAGGAAACACAGAGAGAGGAGGACAGGGAAGTGTATCTAGAAAAACAGAGGGAGGCAGGGAAAGAAGTCAGGCACGCAAAGGCGCAAACACAGGAAAATTAGCCCTAGGAGTAACGAAAGGGAAGAAGTCATTCTTCAGGTACGTTTGTGAAAGAAAAAAGACCAAGGGTGGGATTGTTAGACTAAAAGGGGAAGGAGGGGAGTGTGTGGAGGGGGACCTGGAGGAAGCAGCAATCCTGAACAAATATTTTTGTTCAGTATTCACAGAAGAAGAGGAAGGTGTGGGACTTCAGTTAAGCAACAGGAGCATTGATGGAAGGGAGGTGGACAGCAGTCTATTTACGGAGGAGAGAGTCCTAAACACGCAAAACTGAGTGTGGACAAAGCAATGGGGCCTGATGGGATGTATCCAAGAATATTAAAGTAGCATAGAGAGGTGCTCGCAGCACAACTGACAGTCCTGTTCAACAAGTCGCTGGAAATGGGAGTGGTTCCCGAGGACTGGAGGAGGGCGGTGTCACAAACCCACTTCTGAGGGTCAGGTCCACTGAGCTCACAGTGCTTACCCCTAAGTGCAATCTGTGATGGGGGGAAACAAAGGATACCCTCTTCAAGTCCCTCTATAGTGCTCGCTGGCTTCACAACTGAACACTCACCACGAAGCCCCAGGGTCCCCTATTTACTCTGGATCAGGGTACAATACCAGTCTTGAGTCTTGCAGCCAAATGAGAACCCTTTATTGGTTGTTACACAAAGGGGGAAGATTCAGGTGTTACGATCTCTTCGGGGTAGCATTGTAACCTTGATTCTGCCTTCTCCCACAAGGCATACAATAACCTAGTTCAAATCCCACCAGACTCTTCCTTGAGACTTTCATATTCCCACTATCTTATCCAGACTTTACCTTTTTAGACCCTTTGATTTGGTACCTCATAATGGCACCCTTAGCAATAACAGTTTAGTCACAGATTAATACTGAACCTCCCACAATCGCACACACAATTATAAGAAAATCTCACTCAGCCTGCTTCTGTTAAAAGCAAAATGTTTTTTATTAAATAGTTACTGATTTTATTACCTCTGGGTCAGCTAATCAGGAAATGCAATTAACTTCTTGCCAAACAAGGTGTATTGCAGGACAATCAGCCATTAAAAAGAAAATCTTCCTGGACATAAGTCTCCACCACTCATTCACACTATTGGGATCTGCGCCGGAGGCACTAGGACCCATCGGGAGCAAACTTTTTGCTGGAGGGTCGGCGCCAGAGATGGAGCCGCGAGGAACAGCACCACGAGCCTCAGCTCGCGCGGTAATGACTATCTCAGTGTCGACCCTCCAACCGCCTCAGTTCCTTTTTTCCCGCCGTCGAGTGCACTTCAGTGACGACGTCGCTTGCCTGCCGGGAGTCAAACTTCAAACTAGCAGCATAGTTTTCAGTTTTGTTATTTTGTAGTATTATCTCGATAAACTATCGCTTAGTTTATTCTTATTTAAAAAAAAATAAAGAAGTCTCAGCCTACTTTGACAGAGTCGACCATGAGCAGGTCAGGTGACGGTAGGGAGACTTCATATGAAAGCTGTTCTGTCAGTCGGGCTGGGTCCCGTCCGCCGCCTTCTCCGGAGGGGGGGTCTGACAACGGTCAGTCCAATGCCCGGGGGATGGGCGGTCCCCGCGGAGGCATAAAAATAAACGGTCGCATTCTCGGCACCGTTCGGCCTCGAGCTCTTCTTCGGCCCACAGGTCTAAAAAGAGAAGGCATCACTCGAGGCCGGCCTCTGATATGTCTGTGCGTAGACGTTCGGTTATCGGGGCTAGTTGCCGGTCTCCTCCTTCGGAGTCGCCAACCTCTGCCTCAGGTAGCCAACGGCTCCGACATCGGAGCCCTACCCTGCCTGCAGGTAGGTCTTCAGATGAGCAGTTTCATCAGTGGGCCGCTCTTATGGAGCAATGGGCTCGGAGGTTGGTTCAGCTACCTGGCTCGGTCACTCGTGGGCTTTTGGGCTCATTGGGAGACCAGGTAGGACGGTTGGACTTTTCTGGTCGTGCTGCACCTTCTTCGGTGCCATCGACTCCGTGCTTAGGAGTTCCCCCCCCTCACATGGCTACGGCGCAGGGGGCCACACCGATGCCCTTATCTCCTGCTCTTCTTCCTTCAAAACCTGTTTTTCGGAGTCTGGGGGTGTTTTCGGCGCCGCCCTCGGCACTGTGTGGCTTTGCGCCGTGGTGCGCTTTGGCACCATCCTCTGCGCTTGCAGGCTTCAAGCGCCGTTCTTGATGCCGGGGCGACTTCTCGAGCCTATGTGGTCCTCGGCATCGCTGTGTTGGGGGTTCCTCGGCGCTTCTCGCGCTGGCTCGGGCTCCTCTGCTTTTCAGGACTCCTCCTTTCACTCGTTTCCTTCTTCCCTCTCTTCTGATTGTCATTCCTTTCCTGTCCATACAGTCCCTCCTGGACTGTCAGGAGATGACGTTGAGTCTGACCCAGACCTTCAGGTTGGGTGATGAAGTGGATGAAGCAGGATCTATTACTGCTACAGAGCCTGTGGTCGAGGACCTGTCATTTAAGTCTCTGCTGAAAAATCTTAGCTCCACTCTTTCTCTCCAGACTACAGACATCGATCCTAGGAAATTAAGACTCCAATACCGTCATGCCCCAGAGATCCCTACGGATTTGACTCCTCCGGTTCAGCCTTCCTTCGAGACGCTGTCTCAAATGGTATGGAATAATCCTGCTCTCACCCCTTGGTGGCTAAATCCATAGATAGGAAATATTCAGCCCCAAGGATCGTCCCATTTTGGCATCTCAGGCCTTTGGATCCTATTGTAGTCCTGGCAGAGAATGATGAGTCGTTCTTCCTCAGACTACTACAGCTCGACCTATTAACAAAGAATCTCGTAAAATAGACACCTTAGGTAAGAGAGTCTTTGCTGCTTCTACCCTAAGTATGCGTTTTGCCAGTTACCAGGGCTATTTCTCCCAGTATGAGTATATCCTGTGGCACTCTTATCAAGCAGATGGTTGAAGCTCTTCCGGACTCGGATGCAAAGCCAGAGCTTCTTCAAACCATTACCAGAGGTACCAAATCTAACGACCAGCAGGTGAAAGCAGCCATGGATGCTTTCGACACTGCTTCCCGTTCAGCGGCTGCTGGTATTTGCACCCGCCGTCATTCCTGGCTGCGCACTTCGGGCTTCACGAATGACGCGCAGCAGCAGGTAATGGCGTTGCCCTTGGATGGTGCATATCTTTTTCGTCCTCAGGTACAGCAAGCTCTAGAAGCTACACAAAAGACTAGGTCAGCCATTAAGTTGGCTCGACCCCCTCCTGCCCCCTCTCGAGGGCATGTCAATAAACGTCAGTTTCATAATCGTCAGTCCTTTCGAGGCAGAGGCAGAGGAGTTTTCCATAAAAACCAACCTGCCCAACCTCAAAAGAAGGCGCAACAGAAAGCGCAAGGGCCCAAAGCGCCCAGTGCTACCTTATGAATTGCTGGCCCAAGTCCCATCTCAGCTGCCCGAGGTGGACTTTTCCTCTCCGGTGGGAGGTCGTCTGATGCACTTCTACAACCAGTGGAAGTCCATAACCTCAGACAAATGGGTCCTTCGGATAATTCGCGAAGGGTATTCACTCAATCTTCTGGATACCCCTCTGGATCGTCCTCCCAAACGGCAGCCCAGGCTGTCAACCTTCAGTCAGACCTTCTTGCCGCCCGAGATTGGGGCCTTCTGAACAACAGGGCAGTAGAAGTGGTGCCGCTGCATCAACGGAACATGGGGTTCTTCTCCCGTTACTTTCTGGTTCCAAAGAAGTCCGGGGGAATGCCCCATTCTAGATCTCAGAAAGCTAAACAAATTTCTCCCCAGGGAGAAATTCAGAATGATTTCTCTGGGAACCCTGTTACCTTTGCTTCATCAACACGACTGGCTAGCCTCCCTGGACATGCAGGATGCTTACCAACACATTCCTATTCACCTGAGGCATCACAAATTCTTAAGGTTTGTGGCTCTGGGGCAGCATTATCAGTTCAGAGTCCTGCCCTTTGGGCTATCCTCGGGCGCCGCGAGTTTTTACAAAGTGTTGTGCAGTTCTCGCAGCGCACCTCAGGAAGGTCGGGATACAAGTGTTCCCTTATCTGGACAATTGGCTTCTAGCAAGCCCTTCCAGGCAAGGGACCCTGGACGCCATAGAGATGGCCTCTCGCCTCCTGACATCCATGGGAGTTCTGCTGAACCTCAAGAAATCGCAACTGCAGCCCTCCCAGAGGCTCCTCTTTATAGGGACTCTTCTGGACACCTCCTGTGCGAAGGCTTTTCTTCCGGAAGACAGAAGGAACGATATCCTTCAAATGGCCCGTCACATCGGGGGACAACAGCTCAGTTACAGCTCTCTCGATGCAACGGATGCTAGGCCTCATGGCATCCTCAGTGTTCACTGTACCCCTAGCACGTCTGCACATGAGAACCACTCAGTGGATGCTCAGTACTCAGTGGTCCCCAACCACTCACCCGCAGTCCTATCTCATCAAGGTGACAGAACCTTTAAAGAGGTCCCTCACCTGGTGGTCTCAAGAGACCAATCTCCTGGAAGGATATCCTTTTGCTCCTCTGGACCATCAAATCTCCATTACCACAGACGCATCCCTAATGGGGTTGGGAGCTCACTGTCAGGCTCTCCACACTCAAGGTGTGTGGACTCAACTCGAGTCCCAGCTTCACATAAACGTCCTAGAAATGAGAGCCGTCCTTTATGCGGTCCGAGCGTTGAAGGACATTCTCTCTCACAAGAACATTCTCCTTCAAACGGACAACAAAGCAGTGATGTATTACATCAACAAGCAGGGCGGTGCTCATTCTTACCCCTTATGCAGGGAAGCAATGAGGGTATGGGAATGGTGCTTGGAGCACAAGGCTCTAATTCAAGCGGTCTACCTGCCAGGTGTACAGAACGAATTGGCATACCGTCTCAGCAGAACAGAGACAGATCCTCACGAGTGGTCTCTCAACTCAACCATAGTTCAGTCACTATTCGAGTAGTGGGGAACTCCAAACCTCGACCTTTTTTGCATCCCCACTCAACGCAAAACTGCCTCTCTTCTGCTCCAGAAATCCAGGGCCTGGCATTTTCTGTCAGGATGCATTCAGGCTGCGGTGGACAAAACGCTTTCTTTACGCCTTTCCACCACTTCCTCTAATTCAGAGGGTACTCCTCAAGTTCGAATCTCGGGGACAGGATGATCCTCATTGCCCCCTTTTGGCCTCGGCAGCTGTGGTTTCCACTACTCAACAATATGTTGGCACTTCCCCCTGCAGATGAACCTTTTGACTCAGGAACCGGTGGTCCATCCCAACCTGAGATCGCTTCACCTTCACGCTTGGCTCCTGAAGAGGTAGAAGTAAACCGATTCAAAGTCTCTCGCAGGGTTTCCGATATTCTTCTGGCTGCGTGGAAGCCAGCCACTCGGAAAACTTACACAGCCAAGTGGAAGCGTTTTTCGCTCTGGTGTGCAAAGTTTTCTTTGAATCCCTTTTCCTGCCCACCAGATAAGGTTTTGGAGTACCTGTTGGACCTCTCAAATTCAGGTCTGCAGTACTCAACAGTAAAAGTTCACCTTAGTGCCATTTCAGCGTATCATGAGCATTTTTTTTTCCTTAACACTGGCTCAGTTACCTGTGGTTAAGAGATTTCTTAAGGGAATTCTGCATACCAGACCTCCTACAAGATGTCCAGTTGCAGCTTGGGACATTAATCTTGTGCTAGACATGCTCACTCGGAAACCTTTCCAACCTCTGGCTACCTGTGAGCTAAAATTTCTCACCTGGAAGACTGCCTTCCTAGTGCCCATTACCTCAGCCCGCAGGGTCTCTGAGATACATGCCCTGGTCACAGACCCTCCATATACTGTGTTCCATAAGGCCAAAGTAGTTCTTCGTACCCACCCTAAATTTCTTCCTAAGGTTGTGTCAGAATTTCATCTAAACCAACCTTTGGTCCTTCCCTCTTACTTTGCGGACTTCCAAAATGAAGGAGAACATTCTCTTCTTTCTTTGGATGTTAAGAGGGCCTTGCGTTTCTATCTAGACAGAACCAAGGATTTTCGCAAAGCCCAGCAACTGTTTGTTTCCTTCGGCGAGACCCGGCTGGGTCAACCTGTTGCTATCAGATGTATCTCAGCATGGCTAGTGGCATGCCTTCGCCACTGCTATTCCATGGCGCAGGTTAAGTTGGAGGGTAGGGTTTGCGCTCACTCTACTAGAGCGGTCGCGGCATCCCTAGCGGAAATTCGTAACGTGCCCATTGCAGATATTTGCAACGCGGCCACCTGGAGCTCAGTGCATACTTTTGTTAAACATTATGCACTAGATGTCCATGCCAGACGACATTCTTACTTTTGCAGAGCCATCCTTAATGGACTTCTGTCCTAGAAACGTGAGCTCTTGGTCTCTCCTGCAGCCCTCTCGGGGGATTATTAGCTCGGTACTCTCCCAATAGTGTGAATGAGTGGTGGAGACTTATGTCCAGGAAGATATGAAAATTACGTACCTACCGTAATTCTTGATCTTCTTGGACGAGTCTCCACCACTCATTCACATGCCCACCCTCTGTCCCCCGAGCTCACCTCTGTTGTTGGTCTTCACTGCCTCAAATCTTTAGGCTGCGAAGACTTCTTGTTGACCCTTCTTATACGGGTCACCCGGACTATCTTATGTCCGGTTTTTAGGTTAGGCTACCCTTCTAGGTTAGTTACGCTGCACCTCCTTGGTAAAAAAGGTACTGAGGCGATTGGAGGGTCGACGCCGAGATAGTCATTACTGCGCGAGCTGAGGCTCACGGTGCCGTTCCTCGCGGCTCCATCTCTGGCGCCGACCCTCCAGCAAAAAGTTTGCTCCCTATGGGTCCTAGTGCCTCCAGTCAGATCCCAATAGTGTGAATGAGTGGTGGAGACTCGTCCAAGAAGATCAAGAATTACGGTAGGTACGTAATTTTCATTTCCCTTCTCTTCACATTGGCATTTACCATGTGTCATTTTTAAACATGTACAAGAATATAACAGAAGATAACACCACACATCTGCCCATCTGACTGGCAGAGCCATAGCTTGCCACTGGCGGATGTAGTCCGTCCACAAAAGTGGGAGCAGGGAGGAGGCTGGCAATTACAGGCCAGTCAGCCTGACCTCGTGGTGTGGGGAAATTAATGGAATCACTGCTAAAGGAAAGGATCACCTGATCCTAGGCAGCATGGATTCACAGCGGAAGGTCAGACAAATCTGATAGCTTTCTTTAACTGGGTGACTAGGTAATTGGATCAGGGAGGGTGGCGCATGTGGCCTACCTGGATTTCAGCAAGGCCTTTGACACTGTTTCACATAGGAGGCTTGTAAACAAACTGGGCAGCCTGGGAGTGGCTCCCAAGGGGGTAACGTGGGTCAGAAATTAGTTAAGGGATAGAACACAGAGGGTGGTGGTAGATGGAGTTCATTCTGAGGAGAGGAGGGTGACCAGTGGGGTGCCACAGTGATCAGTTTTGGGGTCAGTTCTCTTTAATGTCTTCATAAGCGAAATTGCAGAGCGGCTAGAAGGGGAGTTATGCCTCTTTGCAGACAACACTTAAGATCTGCAACATTGTTGACACTCTTGGGTGGGGCGGGGGAGATCAGCAGTGACCTAAGCGGGCTTGAGGAATGGTCAAGATTGTGGCAGCTAAGTTTCAATGCAAATAAGTGTAAAATCATGCATTTGGGGCACAGAAACCTTGAGGGGAGAGGGGTACTGACAACCACCAGACAGGAAAAGGACCTGGGGTAATCGTATCTGATGACCTAAAGGTGACCAAGCATTATGAAAAGGCTGTGGGTAGAGCCAGTGGGATGCTAGGGTGCATAGGGAGAGGTATCACCAGCAAAAAAAAAGAGGTGGTAATACCACTTGGGTTAAAACATTTTTTTGTGAGGCCTTAAGTCATGGACATATGATACTTTTTTCCCCAAAAGTCCGTGGCAGGCACTAGTAAGTCACAGTTTTTTTCAAACTAATTTGTTTACTAGAGGACATCTTTTTTTTCTGGTTTCTGATACATTTTTAGGTCTGTTTAGGGCAATGAGAACAAACAAAATGATTTCTTCTAGATTCCAGTGGAATACAAAGTAAGAGTGCCATGCACTATTCTAGAGACATATATTCCATAGCTGCAACATGTGATATATGTTGTAATATTAATCACACACACCCCCGGCCCCCTATGCCAGTCACTTCTTCCCATGGCCCAGCTAAGCCAGAACCTGAACAGTCTCGGGACTAAGTGCCCCATAAAAACACTGGCCTAGATTGGGATAAAAAACTCTTAAGCCTGCTGAGTCAGTGACTGTCTCCCACTGGCAAAAACTATGTATATGGGTGTAACTTTCACACTTAAGCTGTCGGCGTGGCCGCACCACTGCAGAATCATTTGAAATACAACAAACGCCTGCCTTAGGTGGTTTTAATTCAGGCAGCACCCCAAGGTTGGCCCACCAAACGCTCCGCGGCCCTAGACTCCGGAACTGCTAGACAGATCGAACGCAGCATTTCATTTCGGGCTTCTCCACTGTCTGGCACTGCACTTAACTCGGGGCTGAGATAGAATGGCAGTTTTGTTTTGCGCAACAAGACCCAGACACTAAGTGAGTCACTCCCATGCACGCTGACATCATGGGCTAGTTTGTCCCACTATCTGCCACGGATGGAGTATCCCCAAGACTGCTTCCTGCTGAAGTGCCCCATTCATCTGAGTGCTCTCTTAAAGTCGCAGTCCGAGGGGAAAACAAAAGAACCAAGCGGAACTCCAGATGCCTTATGGGGGGGTTTCGTCCAAGCCAAGTCCATTGGACTTGCAGGGTTTCTAGAGTGAAATTCCTGCTGCTTGATCAGTGGGTCCCAGACCTCAGACTTGGGGATTTTTCATGCCCTGCCACTGTACAGATCATTGGTGAAACCACATCTGGAGTACTGTGTGCAGTTCTGGAGGCTGCAATTCTGGAAGGACATAGAGTAGAGGCAGTTCAGACAAGGGCAGCAAAAATGGTGTAGGGTTTGTACCAAAAGTCATATAAGGAGGGGACTGTAGAACCTCAACATGTATACACTAGAAGAGAGAAGAGAGAGGGGATATGATAGAGACCTTCAAATACCTCAAGGGCAGAAATAAGGTACAAGAGGGTAGCATCCTTCAGAAAAATAGATATTGATGAACAAGGGGTCATGATATGAGGCTGGATGGGGGTATACACAGGGGTAACGTGAAGTATTTTTTCACAGAAAGGATGGTGGATAAATGGAAGAGCCTCTCAGCGGAGGTGGTGGGGGCAAAAACAGTAGGGGAAATCAAGAATGCATGGGATAGGCACAAGGAAACCCTAGCAATAGGGAAGAGACTGTAAAAGCCAGAGATCAAGTAGGATCTGAGGTATTGCAGTAGGTAGGGAAAATAGGCAGACTAGGTGAGCCAAGCGGTCCTTATCTGCCATCAGTGTCTATGTTTCTATATTATGTAAGAACTTACTGTAACAGTAGATCTTTGAGAGTATAGCGGCCTTTCCACATGGGATTTCTAGGTTAGCAACTCCAGAATATTTGTCATGTAAATTTCAGCTGATCACAGCCTCCTACACAGCAAGGAGTTCAAAAGTGCCTAATTTTAAACTAAAGCAATGCAAACTCCAAGCTGGTAGGCAATCCCTTTCCTAGGTGGCACCAAGCTTATGTAACCCCTAGATGGCGCTATCCCAGGGGCTACTACCCCTGCCTGATTTGCCACTAACAGGTTGAGGGGCCTGGATCCAATGGCGGGTGCCTCCACCCAGAGGTCAGGGTTTGCAATAGTTAAACTAACTTGGTCACAGCCTCTGGGACACTGCAACCCCTTTCTCTTCCCACTAGTGGCCCACACAATATATCAGAATTACTTCACAGTATACACTTACCCCAGGTCTGGTTCCGCACTGGGACCTCCTGTGAAATGAGATACAGTGCAACAATCACAGTACAGTATTTTAACATAGACAAATACCTCAGGCAGTATAACTTTGCTGAAACAAGCAGCTCTGATTTATTTAGGGGGATATAACAAGGACAGGGGAAATCAGGTTAATTAGCTTATCACTCTAATAATCTACCTATATGGCTCTGTGCACAGGCCTATCCCTATCAGTTACTGTCCCTAGGTACCCAAGCCCTAGTGGCTAGTCCAAACTGTGGCGGCTGGTAGGGCCCTTTCACAGAGAAAAGGAGAATTAAACAGTCAGCAGTACAGTAATTCCATTTGGATTTAATGTGGCAATTCAACAGGGAGCGACTCTGAATTAGTACTCACGACCTCCAAATAAGATAGGGTCCTTCAATGTCAGCAGGGCTCACTTGAGGTACACAAACCTCTCTCACATCCATATAAAGAAAGCACTATACCAGGCAGGCTGCATCTGTATCCCGACGTAATTACTGCACAATACCCGGGAGAACACACAGCAGATTCAGTTCCTGACAGACCGAGTGAAATTTTCAGCAATTCCTCCAGTCTTCTACAGGGTGAGCCTGGTTTCTACTCTTCAGATATCCTTTGATTCTTTTCACAGGACGGATTCAGTCCTAACAAGCTGTTACACAAGCTGCAGACCGAACTCTGGGCCTTACACACGTTTTTGACTAAAACTGCACACTGAAAAGCACAGGGCTCCTTCCTTCTTCACTGCCAAAGCTCAACCTGAAACTCCAACCCGACAAAACCGGGCACTTCCTTTGAGTTCCTCCCAGTTCTTGACTGGCTTGGCTGTCACTCACAATAGACTGCTGCTGTTGGTCCAAAAGGCACTGAAGTCTAAACTACATCTCCCAGAGTCACTGCCCATACAATCCTCTTGTGGCTGGCTCAGATTATGAGTCAAGTTCTGATTCGTCCAAGGCACCATTTTAGAGCTAGCTTACCCACACTGATTAGTCCAGTTCAGCAGTTCAAAACTAGAATGGGGAACTAGCAGACACAGTTCTGACTGCAAAGAAAGCAGGTTAGACAAACTGTAATTTCATTATTACTCTAAATAATTTCTGGCAACAGTTACATCTTTCAGATAGGTTCCCTTTGCACTCCTAGTGACTGCAAAATGAAGTGAATTGGCAGCAGCTCGAGTGGTACTCAGAGAAGCACACAGTCCCCCCATATAAACTAATTATGTCTGCAAGCAGACAGCTCTTAAAGAGACAGTAACAGAGGCTCTAAAAACACTCACTGATAAATGGCTTAAATGCCAAACACCATTCAGGCTTGGAGCATTCAAGCAAGCTCCTGGAAGTCTTTTTGGGAACCCCCATTTGCAGAGGGGTTACACTTATGTGCTTGTATCTCATCCCATATCAGTTTGAGCAGCTCACTGCAGAGTTTTAAAACAGCACTGTACCTATTGTACGAAAGTGAAACAATCTGTACATGTTTTGATGTAGCCTGAATTTTTTTTTTTGTTTACAAATTAGTGTATCTTCCTATTTAAATAGTATTGAATATGTTGTATTTTTTTGTTTTTCTGTGCCAGTCATGGTTGTAAAAGTGTGTATTGCAGTCCTCTTACTGGTAAAAAAATGTAATTAATGAATTCTGGCCCCCCCCCCCAGTCAGTCCTTTGGACCCTGTGCATGTTCCTCTCCAGCCAGGAGTACCATAAACTCATCTGCTCCATCAACAAAGTAGGGCTACTGCTTGCACCACTAATGTCCTGGGTTCAAGATAGAACAGGGGTTGTCGTGGAATGGCCACTAGCAGGAGGAAGGATCAAGGTTCCTAGGAGACACTCTTGGGGGAGGGAGGGTATCTTCCTCTGCCATGATGAACACAGGTAATAGTGAGACTGGAGGGCTGTTGTAAGGGTGGGAATGTTACTGGCTTCAGTGGAAAGGCATGTAGTGCCTGCACACACTCATGATACCATTTTGTGATGTCCCGCGGGAATGGGGAGAAGCAAGGAAAATGGATCCCAGTATGTAAGATGACAGACCACGGTACATCTGAGTCCTGACCCCTCAGCCATGAGCGCCTCCAGGTGAAGCATCACTTGGGAGTATATCCCCCTCCACCTCGACTCCTTCCTGTAGGTAACCCTGGCTGTATGACGGCCGGCATCCACTGGCTAGGAGAGGCTGGGTGAGTACCTTGGGAGTTCCTGAGAGAGCTGGATGGGGGCTTACAAACAAATAATGCAAAAAAAAAAACTCAATTTGTACCATGCACTTGTCCCCCATCTGACTGCCCTAACTCAACATCTCAGTAGTGTTCCTAAGGGATAAGAACCACCCTGATAGATCCCACTATGGCAGTTTGGCTACCATGGGATGATTGAGGACAGCACTGGATGAACACAGCTGCAAAGAGTGGTATGGAGCAGATGTGGGGAGCAAGGGAGTGATCAGAGAAGAAAATCAGAACAAGCATTTGTGAATGCCGAACTTTCACTTGCAGGTATTTGCAGTGGCGTTTGATATTGGTACTGGCTTCAGAGGAGCGAGGAGGCAGCAGTGAGAGCGGCAGGTGCCACATGGTGGAAGCTGCAGTGTAAATGCAGGAAAGAGCTGCTAGTAAGAGAAGCCATTCCCACTGGCCTTAGTGGACCGGGGAGAGAGAGAGAGAGGGCGGCAGGAGCCACCGATAAGTAGATCTGCACCATGGCTAATGCTTAGAAGCTGTGGGGGGCAGAGGGCGAGGACCAGAAAGAGAGAGAATGCCGAGCGGCAGAAGGCACTAATAAGTAAAGTTGCACTGCAGCTGTTGTAGAAGCGGGGGTGGGGGTGGTGAGGACTGGGCAGAGAGTGCGGCGGCTGGCAGGAGATGCTAATAAGTAAAGCAGGAGCATGGCTGTTTGTGGAAACCTGGGGATAGATCAGAGGAATGGGGAGAGAGTGCGGTGAGGGGCAGGAGCCACCAATAAATAAAGCCGCACCGTGGCTAATGTAGAAGCCTGGGGGGAAGGGGCAGAGGAGCAAGGACTGGGGAGACAGAGTGCGGGGGGTGTTAAGTTGCCAGAAGCAGAGTTTAATTAGGACTTACCTGAATTGCTGCCAGTCCTGCCCATAAACTCCTTTTTCTCCGAATTACAGATAAATGTCTTCCATCCTCCATCGTTAACCTTGACTTTGTCTCTTGCCATTTCTTCAGGCTAGTGTGAGTTTATGTTTTCATTCAGTTTTTAATCCACCTCTTGTATAAACTGAATGCAGTTTGGGAGTTAACCCGGTTACCCCTTTATTTCTTTTATCCTCCCTTCCGCCCTCCGAATGTTGAAACAAAAAAGAAGCGAGAGAGACTGAGGTCAAGAAGGAAGTGGAGCAGGGACTGGTGACAGGGCTGTCTCCTATGCACTTTCCACAGTATAATAAGTTTCTTATGTGGGACGGTGTCGAAGGCCTTGCTGAAATCGAGGTAGGGGATGTCCACAGACCCCCATTTACTTCCTTCATCACCCAGTCAAAGAAATCTTATCAGATTTGTCTGACACAATCTACCTGCTGTGAATCCATGCTACCTTTGGTTGTGGGCACCAATGGCTTCTAAATGTTCCACTATCCTTTCTTTAAACACTGCCTCCATGATCTTCCCCACTACTGATGTGAGGTCGAGTGGCCTAAAATTCCCTGCCTCCTCTCTACTGCCGGATTTGTGTAGAGAGACCACATGCACCCTCCTGCAATCCTCTGGCACCCCTCCTGTGTTGAGTGACTGTGTTTGGTGGACATGGCTGCCAGAGGCTCAAACATAGAAACTGTCAGCAGATAAGGACTGCTAGGCTCATCCAGTCTGCCCGTAAGCCATGTAGTACTTGACTATGACTTCTGACCCTCCCTCAGCCTGGTTCTCCTATGCCTGTCCCATGCATGTTAAAATCCAACCACAGTGATTGCTCTCATGACCTCCTGTGGCAGAGTATTCCATGTGTTCACCACCCTCTCTTTGAAGAAAAACGTCCTCCCATTCCCTCATAGCCTGCCACTTTCCAATTTCATGTCATACCCCCTCATTGTCATACTACTCCTGTACTGGAAGATGTCTCCCCCTGCACATTGTTTATACCCTTGAGGTACTTGAATGTCTCCTCTCTACCTCCTGTCCTCTAGCCAGTACATATTGAGGTCCCTTAATCTCTGCTCGTAAGTTTTGTGGTGCAAGCCCTGTACCATGTTAGTCGTCCTTCTCTGGACCATCTCCAGGCTGTTTATGTCCTTTCAAAGTTGCGGCCTCCAGAACTGCACACAGTACTGCATTTGAGGCCTTACCAGGGTCTTGCATAACAGCATCACTATCTCCCCTTCTGCTGGTGATACCCCTGCCTAGGCACCTCAGCATGCGAATGGCCCTCCCCGCTGCCTTTGTACTCTACTTTGAAATTTTCAGGCCATCTGAAATAATAACCAGCAGTCCCTTTGTTCCTTGGTGACTGCCAGCAACTCTCTTTACCCCCACCCCATCCTGTAGCTCTCCCCAGAGTTTCTATGCCCCCACCTCCTGGCTTCTGCTAGTTATACCTCTGTCTATGCACCCCAGCATGTCATCCCCCCCCCCACATCCTGTGGCTCTTCCCCAGGTTTCTCAGTTCTCAGGTGCATTATTTTGCACTTGTTTGCATTGGACCTCAGTTGCCACTCCTCAGACGATTTTTTAAGCCTCTCCTGGTCCCTCCTCACTTTCTCCACCCCTTCTGCTGTATCCCCTCTGTTTCAGATCTTGGTGTCATCTGCAGGCAGACCTTTCCTTGTAGGCCTTCCACAATGTCACTAATGAAGACATTGAACAGGACTGGTCCCAAGACTGATCCATGAGGTACCTCGCTGGTCACTCCCCTCCCCCCGGATTGGATCCCATTTACCACCACCATCTTCCTTACTTACTCCTGCCACCTTTTATAGCACAGTATTCTTTTTTTTGTTTTTATTAACTAATTTTTTATTAATTTGCAGAAATAAAAACAAGTACATTACATCCAGAGTTCATACATGAGAGAAGACGGTCAATATGCAATGTTGGGACTTGACACAAGTCTGTGTTATGCTACATCCTAAGGGAGGTAGTACCTTATCATACATCTCGTATAGAAACTGTAAAGATGAGCTTACACTGCCAAGAACGAGGACAGTCCCTAAGCTAAGAACTTTACTAAAATATATTCCAACCATGCAGCGGACTAAGAGTCCTCTATTGAGCATGTTAGGCAAAAGACAAACAGTTTAAGCCTGTGTTTTAACTCCTATTTCAAACCAGGTATCTTTTAAATATTTAACATTACTATAATAAAACTGTAACTTCTACAAGCATAATAACATTGCAGTTTAACCCAAACAGAAACAAAAAGCCAATTTTACTGGCCAGTAATGTGTAACCTGCAGTTAACCACACAGCTGCAAACAGGAAAAACGTATTTAGTAAACGGTACAAGGAAAACCTGCCTGTTGAAAACTTCGTGGTGACAAGAACGATGGCTGCCAGTGTGAGGTGCTGTGATCTGGAGTAATGGTGGGAGGGCGCCGTCTTACAGTGAAACCAAATAGCAGTGTTGTAACACCAGACTGTCCCAGTATGACTATCTGTTCACTATTTTTCAAACAGGTTGCATTAAACCATATTTTGCACGTGAACCCAATGGCATTCAAAGTTTTGCATCATTAAACCAAACCTTTGGCCCTTTCCCACCATAAACCAAGTCCTGGAATCTTACTGACCATTCGTGTAAAGTCCAAAGTTGAATCTTCAAGAATTCTCTTCGGATTCAGAGTCAGATCATCTGGCTGCAAACTGACGGCCAATACGGACCACGAGTTTACCTGCATCTTTCGCGTTAGTAAAGATGTAAGTCTTGTCTCCATAGATGATCTTTAGTCTGTCAGGGAGCATCAAGATGTGTTGGACCCCCAGTGCTCAAAGCTGCTGTCGTACGCCATCCGTCTTGACTGGGTGGAGTAGCTGAGGTTGGGGAAGAGGCAGATGACTTTGCCTTGCCATTCTATGTTTTCGGCCCATCTAGCAGCGTGTAACATCTCGTCACGTTTGACCTTGTCAGCCAGGACAATCATCATGGTCCATGGAGAAGGATTGTCTCCTTGAGCTTGTCGAGGGGTAACTCTATACAGCTTCTTGATGGTAACGATTTGGAAATGTAAATGTTCCATTAACCATTGAATTATGAAGGTTTTTAAGTCTTCTTCTCCAGCATTCTCTGATATCCCGATCATTCGGACATATATGGCTCTGGCCTGGTTTTCCAAGTTCTCCAGGCATAGCTGGAGCACTGAGTTTTCTTTCACAAGTCTCGCTGCTGTTGTAATGGTCTTAGTTGCAGTATCCGATGCGTTTTTTACTTCTCCTTGCACTGCGACTACGGTCGCATCCAGCGTGGTCACTTTGCCTACCAGAGCCTCCAATTTAGCATCCAGCGACTGGATTGCTTTTAATAAAGCAGCATTTGTTGGTTGCCCAGTATCTGCTGTCAAGGTAGAAGTTGATGGTGCTGAACTATCCAGGGCCTTATCAACTTTCGGTCGTGCTCCTTCAGTCTGTTGGCCACCTCTGGTATGTCTCCCCATTGTGCTGATTTTAGTATCAGTTTGTTCAGCTTCGTTCCATGTACACTGATCTGTTGATTTAAACTGCCTCTAATTAAGTGTTAACTTGTTTTTTAGTAGAAAATCACTAGTTGAATCTGGAGCTCCAAACATCAGTTCGGAAGTTGGCTCCGCCCCTTGTGGCACACTATTCTGTGTGACCACCACCCTCTATGTGAAGAAAACTTCTCACATTTCCTCTTAATCTACCCCCGTCCAATTTCATATCATGCCCCCTCATTCTTGTACTCCTTCTACATTGGAAGATGTCTGCCCCTGCACCTTGTTCACGTCCTTAAGGTACCTGAATGTGTCCATCATGTCCTCTTGCTCCCTCCTTTCCTCCAGTGAGTACATATTGAGGTCCTTTAATCTCTCCTGATATGTTCTGTGTTGCAAGCCATGTACCATCTTGGTTGCCCTTCTGTGGACCGCCTGCACCCTGTCAATGTTCTTGCGCAGTTGCGGCTTCCACACTTGCACACAGTGTTGTAGGTGAGGCCTCACTAATGCATTATACAATGTCATCACTGTCTCATGCCTTCTGCTAGTGATACCTCTGCTTATGCACCCCAGCATGCCACTGGCCCTCCTTGTAACATTTGTGCTCTGTTTTGACACCTTCAGGTTATCAGAACTGATAACGCCTAGACCCTCTTTTTTCCTTGGTGATAGTCAGCATCTCATCCTGTAGCTCTCCCCAGGATTCTCTCTTCCCAGGTGCATTGTTTTGCGCTTCTTTACATTGAACCTCAGTTGCCACTCCTCAGACCATTTTTCAAGCCTCTACATGTCCCTGCTTATTTTGTCCACCCCTTCTGGACTATTCACTCTGTTACAGATGTTGGTGTCCTCTGCAAACAGGCAGACCTTTCCTTCTAGCCCTTCCACGATGTCTGTAATGAAGACATTGAACAGGACTGGTCCCAGGACTGATCCTTGAGGTACCTTGCTGGTCAACCCCCTCTCCCTGGATTGAATCCCATTACCCTCACACTCTGCCTCCTGATTGTCAGCCAGTTTCTAACCCAGTTAATCAGCGTATGCCCCATGGCTAGACTACCCATCTTGTTAATCAGCCTTCTGTGTTGGACGGTGTCGAAGGCTTTGTCGAAATCAAGGTAGGTTTTTGG
This sequence comes from Neoceratodus forsteri, assembly GCA_016271365.2. Taxonomy (NCBI): domain Eukaryota; kingdom Metazoa; phylum Chordata; order Ceratodontiformes; family Ceratodontidae; genus Neoceratodus; species Neoceratodus forsteri. Next base: position 507,533,131 of record CM028129.1, read on the forward strand.
TACCCCACCTCATGAACATTGGCACTGTCTTTTCCTGACTCGGTCCTGAAAGGTGATTTCGCACAGTGACTGCGCAATTCTGCGCCAGAGGTGCGAAAACATGTTTTGGGCAGGATGTGAAAAATGACAGCTGTACTGTTCATGAGGGGGTGTGATAAAATGTGCATGCTGAAAATTTGGAGTGAAAATATTAACCATTGGCAAAGTTATGTGCCTGTGTAGAAACTGCTCAACACATTCTAGTACTACGGCCAGTTTTTGGAAATTTTTCAACAGATTTTCCACATGGGTTTTTGAAACCCCACCTCATAAACACTGGCACTGTTGTTTTGTTATCCGGTCCCGAAAAGTGATTCCGCATAGCGACCATGACATCACCTTTCGGGACCTAGTAACGAAATGACAGTGCCAGTGTTCATGAGGTGGGGTCCCAAGAACCCCATGTTGAAAATTTGGGGCAAAATTCCTAAAAATGGCCGAGATATCAACATAAGTTGAAAACCTCATTGACAGCCATTATATGGCGCTTACCTTGATTCGTCAGTTGACGGTTCGGCTTTGAAGAGTGCAGACGTGTCCCGGTCCACAGAAGATGACACCTGCCATCCTCCGGAGGTAAGTATGGGAGTAAGGGGGATGTGGGAGTGGGTGCGCAGAGGGAGGTCAGGAGGGGACGAGACACGAGGACACGTTTTCGCCGTTTCAGGTAAAAAAAAAAAAATGTTGGGATCGTTTTCTTTTTTACAGGTACATTTCTAAATGATTTTTGGGGACACTAGGAGTGGGCTCCCCAGTGTCCTGGACTATTGGTGCGGGTACAGATATGGGGATAGTGGGAGTGGGCTCCCCAGTGTCTCAGACGGCAAGGGATGGGAGAAAATAACTGGGACACTGGGAGTGGGCTCCCCAGTGTCCTTAGTGGTGGCGTGGGGGTGGGTTGTATTGCCAACACGGGGATTGGGCACCCCGATGTCAGCTTTAAGAAGCCGCACCACTGCTAATGTTGAAGCTTTTGGGAGGCGTTCAGAGGGTGAGAACTGAGAGAAAAGCCGTGCAGCGGCTGATGTTGAAAGCCTTTGGGGGGCAGTCAGGGCAAGGACCGAGAGAGAAGTACAGTGGCTGTAACTCCAGCCCCTTGCGCGTAGTGTGCACTCTAATGCACATGGCCGGAGTTACAGCTACAGAAATAAATGAAGCATTTTCTCATTGGAGCATTTCATTTCTTTCAAGTAGAGGACGCGCCACGTCAGGAAAGCAGAACAACTGTCATGACCAGAGTGCTTGGTCATTGGTGTACACTGCCAAGCACATTGCAGTTTCAGCTGTAATTGGCTTGGCAGTGACACACCTCTCAAATGCTGTATAGTTCCAAAACATTTCTTGCGCAAGTGCAAGTGAATGCAAAAAGGAGAAGAAATTTGAAACCCAAAAAGAAGCTTGATTTGTATACTGGGCATGATAAAAGGGTGCCTCAGTCCCACACTTCTTAAGGATCCCTATTCTGTTTCTATATAGGCACATCTTCTATGTTGTATCCAGCACTGTCTAGATTGGTATAAGGACTTTATACTGCAGCATCTGGAAGACGAGGATGATAATGATGTGGGATTTCACCAGGACCTAGAAGACATGCTAGAATCTATCACACGAAGGATGATCAAAAGTGAACTGGAGGATTTTGAACTGGTAAGAAAACACTTTAAAGAGTGCATCATTCATGGAAGGCATAGTAAACATGTGAGTAATGCTTTCAAGCATAGCTCTAAACCTGTCAGCATTAAAATGTATATCACCAGTCTTTAAAATGCAGAGCAGATGGGCAGAATGTGCAGCACTTTTTTATTAGAAAGAATAATAAATTTAAGAATAATTGTCCCCATATGTTTAGTGTTGAGCAATGTTTCTGTCATCCTGATCAAGGTGTCAGTGTGGCTCAGTTGGTAGCACATCTGCCTCTGGGCTAGAAGGTTGTGGGATCTGGTCCCACACTGGGATTGGGCCAATACTGCTTTCTATGAGGTACAGGTCAGGAAGCGTAGGAAAACCAGGAGCAGTTATAAAATTCATAAGTAGCGTTTTATGATTATCAATAACAGTAAAATAAAAATTGTTCAGTATAACTATTTACAAAGGCTGTACAAACAGAGAAAACAAAGTCCTTCATCTGAGGATATCTCTAATTCCAAATTTCAGTCTGTTCCTCTAGCAAAAGTATTGCTGCTCTTTTTGTAAGTCTTTGCCTGAGACCTTATTAAGAGAACATCCTGCTTCTCACAAATGCATCAGAGTTCTTGTCAGTTGCCCTGCAGAGCAGGCTTGCAAATAGAACAGTGCCCCGAGCAGGCCTCCTGCTTACAGCTCTGCAAAAGAGTTTGCAAATAAGCCAGAGAGGAGCTTAGACTGCATCTCAGGTTAACCCCCTAAATTCCAAATAGTTTTTTGCAATCATTTCAACAGTATAACTATATACAGTTTCAAATCAAGGGATCCCAGTATCACTTACAGTTTCACACAAAGATTCACATATATTTTTAGAACTGCAGATACGCAAATGGGAAGAAGAGACAGAAACAGCAAGTGAAGGTAGAGAGATAGCGAGAGGCCGAAAATCGTGAGACTGTCAGTGATCATTTCCTAAGTCTCAGAAGAACATTTAGTTGCGCAACCAGACAGACAAGAGACAGAAAAGGAGAGGATAGAATGAATCTTCTTCAGGGGTATCTCAGTCATCAGGTCACACTGTAGGAACTTCACTGTCGGTGAAATAGGATCCACGTGGAAGATTTTGAGCAGTACAGCTGGGGCCGCCCACGCTGATGTCATCTGCCAACGTCATCAACCCTATAAAGGCGTGAGCAGCCCCACTCCCTCCTCAGTTCTTTCCTGCTGTCGACTTGTTCACATGGTTCTCCACGGAAGCTCTGATGCAGTTTCGAGCCAAATTTTGCCTATGGCTTTTTCAGTCCTACTGCTTTAGAATCTCGTTTTGAATAGAGATTCCTTTATTTTTTTTATGTCAAGAATTACTTCTTCGACTTCTGTCTTCCATCGCTGAGGAAAGAAGATTGCCTCCACAGACGAACACTCTCTTTGTGTCTACTGTCTTGGACCTAACCACGAAGTCTCCGACTGTGAGCTCTGCCAGAAGTTTAATCAGACAACCATCAGGTGACGCAAGAAGGCTATTAAAAATTTCTTGATGGAACAGCAGGTAGCCAGTTCTGGGCTGGGGTCCTTCGGGGTCCCAGCTTCCCAGTTGCCATCAAGGTCATCAAGCTCCCAGGTCGCTAAGGTCAGAGAGATGTCCTCGGGGAAAAGTCACAAAAAGTACTGAGATTGTGGTCGCTCCCCCCGGCGGCAGTCCTGCTCCCCAACTGCCTTTCCTTCCTCATCCGGGGGTTTTTGGCGACTGTGCTGACACATAATTCTGCTGTCCACATCTCTGTGCCTACCAGACCCATACTGACAGCACTTCCATCCGATATTCAGGGCGGCCAGTTGTCGACCTCCAGGTTGTCGGCCCCTTCATAGTTGATGATGGGATCATCATCAGCGGCCCTCCCGTTGAGGTCTGATCCAATCCCAGGTCCTTTGGCTACAGGTTCTTGGGGCACATATGGCAGGTCGTCACTACCTGTGCCAACCCCCACGCAGTGAGGAATGCTACCATTGCAGCCTGGCACAGGCCTTGCATGGTGCCAGCTATGCCCTACAGGGCATATAAGCTTTACTATGCCCCTCAGGGGTTTCCACATTATGCTGCCGAGCCTGAAACTGATTCAGTGGTCATAAAGGCAGCTCATGAGAGGTCTAAGGTGCCCAAGCACCTTAGCTTCCTCCCCCCCAAACAAAGAGTCATGCAGAATTGATCTTTGGGGCAAGAGGGTTTATGTCTCCTCCACCTTTGGGCCGAGGATTGCCAACTACGTATGAGCCAGCCTGGGGGGGGGGCATGAACTGTGCATTCGTACAGGGTCCCAACAGCAGCAGAGGGGCCCCCTCTCCCCCAAAAACTTAGCTGTCCAGTTGGCCTTCTTCTTCCTGGTCCTATATGTACTAATTTAAGTTAAGTAAAGTGCAAAAATCGCTCAACACTAGCTAAAAATGATGCTACCGAGAGGCCATGATAGAGATGAGGATGTTCCTTGGGGGCTTTATGACTTCTGATATGGGGCCTCAGCAAGGAGATTCACACAGGGCCCTTGAATAGCTAGGGCCATTACAGTACCAGAATACCAACTAGAAGAAGGGCAAGGCTGCTGCCCAGGCCCTTCCAGATTGTATCCAGAAGCAGGAAGTTCTCAGATGCTTGCAAACCGCAGAGGATGTTAGCAAGCACTTTCTGTGGGCCCTCTACGATCTCTCAGACACTACTGTCAGGGTTGCTACCACCAGTATCTGCCTCCGTAGGCACTCCTGGCTGAAGGTCTCTGGCTTTGCTGCTGATGTTCAGCAGAAGGTGCTTAATGCCCCCTTCAGTGGCACTAAGCTCTTTGTGCCAGATGTCCAGGACATCATTAATGACTTGCAGGCATCTGGCAGGGTTATTAAATCTGTCCACTTGCTCTATCACACGCAGTCTAAGTGCAGCCAGTGCCCTCCCTTTCGCAAGGTGCCTAATAGGCCAGGAGCAACTTCTCGGCCCCAGGACAAATGTAGATCTTCCACTTCCCTGCCTGCTCAATCCACCTTGAGAATGGCGTCCAAGTGACCAAGAGGTGATGGACCAGCCCCAGCGGCTGGATCCGGCACTGCCAGGCCCCCTTCTTCCGTTCCCCGACCAAGAGGTGGTGGTCGGAGGTTGGTTCTCCCTCCATCTCAATTAGTGGAGAACCATCACGTCAGATGCCTGGATTCTTCAAATCATAGAAAGGGGTCACACTCTGGAGCTCACCAAGCCACCTCCAAAGAATGCTACTCTGCCCTCCAACTACCCCCCCCGGCCCACCTGTCTGTTCTCCAGAAGGCGGTACAGTCTCTTGAGCGCAACCAGGCCATTGAACCAGTGCCCAGGCGCCAGAGAAAGAAAGTGTTTTATTCCAGGTTCTTCCTGGCACTCAAAAAGACCAGGGATCTGTGGCCCATTTTAGACCTAAAAGACCTCAATCTGTATGTCCAGTACAAAATGTTCTGAATGGTAACTTTGCCAGGTCTGATGTCCCTTTTCAAGAAAGGAGACTGGCTGTGTTCTCTGGATATGCAGGATGCTTATCTGCACATCTCAGTGTTTCCTCCCCAGAGGAGGTTCCTCCAGTTTCTTTTCCAGGGCAAGCATTATCAGTTCAAAGTGATGCTATTTGGGTTGTCCTCTGCGGGTCTTTACCAAGTGTTTAGCAGCAGTGGCTGCGGCCCTCAGAAGAGAGGGAATGTACATTTTCCCTTATGTGGACGATTGGCTCCTGAAGGCCCCATCCAGGGAACAGCTCCTGGGGACTTTAGAGAGAACTCTTCAGTTATTTCTCTCCCTGGGCATTACTGTCAACCTGCCGAAGTTAGTCCTGGTTCCATCCCAATGGCTGCAATACATAGGGGCAGTTCTAGATTCTGCGCAAGGGAAGGCTTTTGTGACTTAAAACAGGGTGGAGTGCCTTATCGCCCAGGCTCAGGAAGTGGCCCAGAGCCATTATATTCCTGACAGGGTGTACCTGAGGCTGTTGGGGCTGATAGTGGCTGCCATCCCCACTGTTCCACTGGCCAGGCTCCACATGCGCATCCTCCAGTGGACCCTCTGAGTACAGTAGGACTAGTGAACGGATGAATTAGATCAGTTAGTGCTAATCTCCTCTTTAGTCTGCAAAGTGCTCCAGTGGTGGATGGCTCCCCTGAACCTCCTGCAAGGGGTCCCATTCCAGATCTCCTTCCCCCCTCAGATTCTCCTCACGGATGCTTCCGGTTTGGGCTGGGGGGCTCATCTGTGTCCCTTTCAAACTCACGGCTCTTGCTCCCAGATCAAAACCTCCCTGCATATCAATGTCCTGGAGATGCAGGCGGTTTTGTATGCCGTGCAGGCTTTTCAGAACCATCTTCTTCTGGGTTAGCTTTTGCTTCAATCGGACAACCTCAGTGTAGTGTACTACATCAACGGGGGGGGGGAGAATGCATTTGTACCCCCTATGCAGGGAAGCCATGAGAGTGTGGTATTGGGTGTTAGACCGCGGCCTGACCCTCTTGGTGATTCACATCTCAGGAATGCTAAACACTTTGGCGGACAGCCTCAGCCAGACTCAGTCCAGTATGCTCAAGTGAGAACTTCTCTCATCCGTTGTAAAGATCTGTTCGACAGATGGGGTTTTCCAGAGTTGGACCTTTTTGTGTCCCCACTGAATATAATACTGCCCAATTTCTGCTCACTAGAGTCAGGGTCTGGAGTTTTCTAGTGAGACATGTCGCCCCTGTGTTGGAGCGGAAGATTCCTTTATGCCTTCCCTCCATTTCCACTGATTAAGAGGGTGCTAATCAAACTGCTGATGGAGGGGGCCAGCATGATTCTGGTAGCTCCATTCTGGCTTCGCCAGATATCGTTTCCATTACTACAGCAGCTGGTGGAGGAACCTCCAGCCCCTGTCCACCTCTGCAGGAACCTGCTGACCCAGACTCAGGGGACCCTAGTCCATCCCAACCGCCGGTCCCTCCATCTGCATGCTTGGCTCCTGAGGACATAGTCATTGCCAGATTTGGGTTTCCAGTGGAGTAGTGGACGTCCTATTGGCCGCTTGGAAACCTTCCACTCGAGCCACATATGCTATGAAGTGGAAGCTGTTTGCCATATGGGGTGCCAAGCATAGTCTGGACCCTTTCACCTGTCTGGTGGATTACCTAATCTCTCTGTCTGACACGGGTCTCCAGTACTCCTCCCTTAGGCACACCTTTTGGGTATCTCTGCTTTTCATGAGCCCGTAGGTGACTATACTAAGCTCTGCTGGATGTTTCCTGTACCTTTTTGAGGGGCATCCTGTATCTGAAACCCACAATCCCTTCTCCTATCCTGACTTGGAATTTGAATTTTGTTTTGGAGAAGTTAACCCTGTCTCCTTTTGAGCCAGTTGCAACTTGCAAGCTACACTTTCTTTCCTGGAAAGCTTTTAGTTTCTGTTACTTTTGCTCAAAGCATTTTAGAGCTTCAGTCCCTCTGGTGCAAGGATCCTTCTTTGATTTTTGCCAAAGATAAGGTGTCTTTGCACACGAATCCTAAGTTTCTCCTTAAAGTGGTGTCTGAGTTTACATTGAACCAATCTATCCGCCTTCTTGTTTATTTTAAAGAGCATGCCAATCCAGGGGAAGCACTGCTCCATATGTTAGATATGCACAGAACTTTGAAATATTACCTGGTCCGAACCAAGAAATGCATGTAGGAAGTTGAAGCAGTTGTTTGTTTCTTTCACCCCAGGTAAAGAGGGCATTCAGGTTTCTAAATAATGTTTATCTAAATGGTTGGCTAATTGCATTGTGTTCTGCTACAACAAGGAATTGCCTGGAGCTGTCAAAGATCATTCCACAAGAGGCATGGATACCTCTGTGGCTTGTTTCCGAAGGTCTCAGCCACTGAAATTTGTGTGGCCACCACCTGGAGTACCGTCCACACTTTTACCAAACACTACAGTCTGGATATTGCCTCTAGATCCCGTGCAGGTAGTTGGGCTTCCGGTTTCACGCTACTGCCCAGCAACCAAACTGATTTTAAAAAACCAAAAAAATAAGCTCTACTCATGCGTAGGGGATTAATGTCCATAAGTCTGCTGAAAACAGACATTTATTTAGGCTCCCCTGTGGTGGATAGTGTGTTAGCCCTTAGATTTCCTTGGGTGGACACCACCAGTGTCCCACAATCCCCTGTACTCCCAGGAAGTATGGGCAAGTGGTAGGGTGTACCCTGCTCGCAGTACAACCCCTGAATTTGTGCAGTTTCTCAGTGCCACAGCGCACACAGAATTCCTTCACCTGTCTCTCTCCAGAGACACACAGTACTCCAGCTGTACTTCAGTCTTGCATTTAACTCTTTCTGCATAACAAATGGGACAGTGCCTTATAAAACCCTGTCACACTGCTGGGGTGCTGTACTGTCGGAGTGTGCTGTCTTTCAGATGAGACATTAAACCAAGATCCCTTCCACCCATCTCTGGTGCTGTCCCAGTGAGTGACCAGGTGGAAGTAAAAGAACTCAAGGCACTTTTCGCAAGAGTATAGGATTTTCCTGGGTGGCCTGACCAACATTCCCCATCCCATAAAACCGGTTCATGAAGTCGTCCAAGGCTGTGGGCAGGTGTCGATGTGCGAAATCGCTGACACTAGACGTTCAGTCACTTCTTTACCAGTCTAGCATTGCTTGTAAAGTGCTTTTGGATACAGTGTGTATGAAAAGCCCTATATAAATGCTGATTCTTCTAAGTCTTTGTCTTCTTCTTCCGCTAGATTTTTTTTCTAGTTTATAGTTTGTGCATTAAAAATTCACATTAGTAAACATAAAAGTGCAGTAAGATCAGGGGATGTAAGGTCAGCAGTGGCCAGACATTTCCTTGCAGAAAAACACCAGATTAGCACTTTGAGGTTCCTTGTCTTAGAAGTAGTTAATAAAAATAAAAAATAAAAAAAACAAGAGGTGGGAATTGGGAGAGAATCTTATTGAAAAAAGGGTTGGTGGATAGATAGGTTTAATAGTTTAAATCCAAGACAGGGTACTAATGAGGAAATTGATTGGACATGATTTATGTGAGATACCCTTCCCCTCATGACAAGGAACCACTGGGCTTAGTGGTTTCTCATTATCTTCCTGGACATAAGTCTCCACCACTCATTCACACTAGTGGGATTAGCGCCGGAGGCACTAAGATTCATCGGGAGCAAACTTTTGCTGGAGGATTGTTATCGAGGCGCCCGTGAGCAGCGACTCGGTAATGACCATCTCAGTGACGACCCTCCAACCGCCTCAGTTCCTTTTTTCCCGCCGTCGAGTGCGCTTCAGTGACGACGTCGCTCGCCTGTAGGGAGTCAAACTTCAAACTAGCGCATAGTTTTCAGTTTGTTTTTTTGTAACTTTATCTCGATAAGTAGTATCACTTAATTTTATTCTATTTTCTTAAATTTTTCTAATATTAAATTTTACTTGAAGAAGTCTCGGCCTACTGGACGGAGTCGACCATGAGCAGGTCAGGTGACGGTAGGGAGACTTCGTATGAAAGCTGTTCAGTCAGCCGGGCTGGATCCGGTCAGCCTCCTTCTCCTCAGCGGGGTTCCGACAACGGTCAGTCCGATGCCCGGGGGGATGGGCGGTCCCCACCGGCATAAAATAAGCGGTCGCATTCTCGGCACCGTTCGGCCTCGAGACTCTTCTTCGCCGACAGGTCAAAAGAGAAGGCATCACTCGAGGTTGCCCTCTGGTATGTCTGCGCCCGACGCCGGTTATCGCTGCTAGTTGCCGGTCCTTCTTCGAGTCGCCAACTTCCGTAATCGCTGCCTCGACATCGGAGTCCCTCCCCGCCATAGGTAGGACTCCAGATGAGCAGTTTCATCAGTGGGCGCTCTTGTGGAGCAATGGGCTCGAGGTTGGTTCTTCTGCCTGGCTCGGTTGCCTCGGAGCCCTCGGGCCCTCCGGCGATCAGGTAGGGCGGTTGGACCTTCCCTAGTGCGTGGCGCTTTCTTGGTGCCAGCGACTCCGTGCTTAGAGTGTTTCCCCCTCACATGGCTGCGGCGCGGGGCCTCACCGATGCCCTTATCTCCTGGTTTTTTCTTCTAGCTTTCCAGGTTCCTGGGCTTTTCCGCACCTTGGCAGGGTCTGTTGGCTTGTCGGCGCGTGCTGCGCCGCTGAGTTCCTTGGCGCCATCTCGCGGCGCGCTGCGGGTTTCTTGGCTGCCCGGTAGTGCCGTTGATAGGCGGCGCTTATCGCGGCCGTCCGGGCGCCGTCATGTGCCATGCGCTGCCGTTTGCTGCGCCGCATGCGCTGCTATCGCTCAGCGCGCCGCTGGGGCGCTTATGGGGTCACAGGTTCTCTTCGGGCGCCAGGCGCTTCCTGTGCTTTTCAGTCTGCTTTGCTGCCTCGCGGCTGGCAGCCCTTGGGGACTCTCCTTGTTTTTCTGCTATTTCCTCCTCTCCCATTTTCACTCCTTTCCTGTCCAAAACAGTCCTTTCTGGACCATCAGGAGATGATGTTGAGCCTGACCCAGACCTTCGTTGGGTGATGAAGTGGAGGAACAGGATCTTTCTTGCTACAGAGCCTGTGGTCGAGGACCTGTCCTTTAAGTCTCTGTTGAAGAACCTGGGATCCTCTTTCTCTCCAGACTACAGACATCGATCCTGGGAAGATATTAAGACTCCAGTATCTTCATGCTGGAGATCCCTACGTTTGACTCCTCCATCCAGCCTTCCTTCGAGACGCTGTCTCAAATGGTATGGAATAATCCTGCTCTTATTCCTCAGTGGCTAAATCCATTGATAAGAGTATTCAACTCCCAAGGATCATCCCATTTTGGCATCCCAAGCCTGCGGATCCTATTGTAGTCCTGGCAGAGAATGACAAGGTCGTTCTTCCTCAAACTACTACAGCTCGACCTATTAACAAAGAGTCTCGTAAGATTGATACATTAGGTAAGAGAGTCTTTGCTGCCTCCACTCTAAGTATCGTGTTGCCAGTTATCAAGGCTATTTTTCTCAGTATGAGTATATCCTGTGGCACTCTATGAAAAGAATGGTTGAAGCTCTTCCAGATTCGGATTCCAAGTCAGAGCTTCTTCTGACCGTTATTAGAGGTATTGAGTCCAGTAACCAACAGGTCAAAGCCGCCATGGACGCTTTCGACACTGCTTCTCGCTCAGCAGCCGCGGGGATTTGTACTCGGCGCCATTCCTAGCTGCGTACTTCTGGCTTCACGAATGATGCTCAGCAGCAGGTGATGGCGCTGCCTTTTGATGGCTCCTTTCTTTTTGGCCCTCAGGTGGAGCAAGCCTTAGAGGCCACTCAGAAGACTAGATCGGCCATTAAGTTGGCCAGACCTCCGCCTGCCCCCTCTCGGGGGCATGTGAACAGACGTCAGTTTCATAGTCGTCAGTCCTTTCGAGGCAGAGGCAGGGGAAGCTTCCATAAAAGCCAACCTGCCCAACCTCAAAAGAAGACGCAGCAGAAAGCGCAGGGGCCTAAAGCTCCCAGCGCTACCTTATGAGTCGTTGGCCCAAGTTCCATCCACTCTGCCCGAGGTGGAACTTTCTCCTCCGGTTGGAGGTCGTCTGATGTACTTCTACAACCAGTGGAAGTCCATAACTTCGGACAAATGGGTCCTTCGGATAATTCGAGAGGGTTATTCTCTCAATTTCTTGGAAACCCCCCCGAATTGTCCTCCCAGACGACAACCCAGGTTGTCGGCGTCTCAGTCAGACCTCCTCACCGCAGAGATCCAGGGCCTTCTGAACAACAGGGCAATAGAACTGGTGCCCCCGCATCTGCGAAACACAGGGTTCTACTCCCATTACTTTCTGGTTCCAAAGAAATCTGGGGGGATGCGCCCCATTCTAGACCTCAGAAAGTTAAACAAATTCCTCCCCAGGGAGAAATTCAAGATGATTTCCCTAGGTACCCTGTTACCCTTGCTGCATCAGCACGACTGGCTGGCCTCTCTGGATATGCAGGATGCTTACCAGCATATCCCCGTCCACCCGACCCACCGCAAGTTCCTCAGGTTTGTAGCTTTGGGTCAGCATTATCAGTTCAGAGTCCTGCCTTTGGGCGATCCTCGGCGCCTGAAGTTTTACAAAGTGTTGTGCAGTTCTCGCGGCGCATCTCAGGAAAATCGGACTCCGAGTGTTTCCCTACCTGGACGATTGGCTTCTAGCAAGCCCTTCCGTCCAAGGGACTTTGGAAGCCGTGCAAACGACTTCTCGTCTTCTCACGTCCATGGGAGTTCTGCTGAATTTGAAAAAATCTCAACTGCAACCCTCCCAGAGGCTCCTTTTCATAGGGACGCTTCTAGACACCTCTTCAGCGAAGGCTTTCCTTCCAGAGGACAGAAGACTCGACATCCTTCGAATGGCCCGTTACATCAGGGAGAACCAATCGGTTACAGCTCTCTCGATGCAATGCATGTTGGGTCTCATGGCGTCCTCGGTCTTCACTGTACCCCTGGCCCGACTGCACATGAGAACCACCCAATGGATGCTCTCCACTCAGTGGTCTCCGACCTCTCACCCCAGTCTTATCCCATCAAGGTGGCGGGCCCTTGAAGGTCTCTCACCTGGTGGTCTCAAGAGACAATCTCCTGGAAGGATTCCCTTGCTCCCCGGATCATCAGATCTCCATCACCACAGACGCATCGCTAATGGGATGGGGAGCTCACTGTCTCTCCCTCCACACTCAAGGTGTATGGACTCAGTTCTAAACTCATCTCCACATAAATGTCCTGGAGATGAGAGCGGTCCTCTATGCAATCCGAGCTCTGAAGGATGTCCTTTGTCACAAGAACATTCTCCTTCAAACGGACAACAAAGCAGTGATGTATTACATCAACAAGCAAGGCGGTGCTCATTCTTATCCCCTTTGCAGGGAAGCAATGAGGGTGTGGGAGTGGTGCTTGGAGCACAAGTCTCTGATTCAAGCGGTTTATCTGCCAGGTATACAAAACGACCTAGCAGATCACCTCAGCAGAACGGAGGCAGACCCTCACGAGTGGTCTCTCGACCCAGCCATAGCTCGGTCCCTGTTCAAAGAGTGGGGAACTCCAGACCTGGACCTTTTTGCATCCCCACTCAACGCAAAACTGCCTCTCTTCTGCTCCAGAAATCCAGGGCCTGGCATTTTCTGTCAGGATGCGTTCAGGCTGCGGTGGACAAAAGCGCTTTCTTCGCCTTTCCACCGCTTCCTCTAATCCAGAGTACTCCTCAAGTTCGAGTCTCAGGGGACCAAGATGATTCTCATTGCTCCTTCCTGGCCTCGGCAACTATGGTTTCCTCTACTCAACAGTATGTTGGCAGCCTCTCGAGACCACTTCCTTTGCAAATCAGTCTTTTGACTCAGGGTTCGTTGGTCCATCCCAACCTGAAATCACTTCACCTTCATGCTTGGCTCCTGAAGAGATAGAAGTGAATCGGTTCAACGTCTCTCGGAGTCTCAGACATCCTTCTGGCTGCTCGGAAGCCAGCCACCCGAAAAACGTACGCTTCCAAATGGAAACGTTTTTCTCTCTGGTGTGCAAAATCCTCTTGGAATCCCTTTTCCTGTCCTCCTGGCAAGGTTCTGGAGTATCTTTTGGACCTGTCAAACTTAGGTCTTCAGTACTCCACAGTTAAAGTTCACCTTAGTGCCATCTCAGCGTTCCATGAGCCGGTTTCTTCCTTAACTCTGGCTCAGTTACCTTTGGTGAAGAGATTTCTTAAGGGGATTCTCCATACCAGACCCCCTGTTAAGCGTCCAGTTGCAGCCTGGGACATTAACCTGGTGCTGGACATGCTCACTCGAAGCCTTCGAACCCTTAGCTACCTGTGAGCTAAAATTTCTTACCTGGAAGACTGCCTTCCTGGTGGCCATTACGTCAGCCCGCAGGGTCTCTGAGATACATGCCCTGGTTACGGACCCTCCGTATACTGTATTCCATAAAGACAAGGTAGTTCTCCGTACTCATCCTAAATTTCTTCCCAAGGTTGTGTCAGAATTCCATCTAAACCAACCTCTGGTACTTCGCTTACTTAGCTAATTTCCAAAATGAAGGGGAACGAGCTCTTCATTCCTTGGATGTTAAGAGAGCTTGCGGTTCTATTTAGATAGAACCAAGGATGTTCATGAAGACTCAGCAACTGTTCGTTTCTTTCAGCGACACCGGCTGGGTCAACCTGTCGCTATTAGATGCATCTCTTCATGGTTAGTGGCATGCCTTCGTCATTGCTATTCCATGGCTCAAGTTAAATTAGAAGGTAGAGTGTCGCTCACTCTACTAGTGACATGACATCCCTAGCGGAAATTCGCAATGTTCCAATGCAGATATATGCAACGCCGCCACCTGGAGCTCAGTGCATACCCCGTTAAGCACTATGCACTGGATGTTCATGCTAGGCGACATTCCGCGTTCGGCAGAACTATCCTTAATGGGCTTCTATCTTAGGAGCCGTGAGCTCTGGCTCTCTTGCCGCCCTTTGGGGATTATCAGCGGTACTCTCCCACTGTGTGAATGAGTGGTGGAGACTTTGTCCAGGAAGATAGGAAAATTACGTACCTACCGTAATTCTTGATCTTCTTGGACGGTCTCACACTCGTCACCTCCCTCCATCCCCAGCTCACGCTGTATTGGTCTTCACTCCCTCAAATCTTTAGGTCGTGAGGACTTCTTTGCTGACCCTTCTTACACGGGTCATACGGACTATCTTATGTCCGTTTTTAATATTGAGTTTACTCTTTACGTTAGTTGCGCTGCACCTCCTTGGTAAAAAAGGTACTGAGGCGGTTGGAGGGTCGTCGCCGAGATGGTCATTACCGCTCGAGCCGCTACTCGCGGCGCCGTGTCTCGCGGCGCCGTCTCTCGCACCGACCCTCCAGCAAAAAGTTTGCTCCCGATGGGTTTTAGTGCCTCCGGCGCTAATCCCACTAGTGTGAATGAGTGGTGGAGACTCGTCCAAGAAGATCAAGAATTACGGTAGGTACGTAATTTTCCTATCCCGTTCCCCCATGTTCCTTTATATAAAATCTCTCTTTTTAAAAAAAAATCCCTTAAGTGAAAGCTTAGAGGTCTTTTACACCTCTTTTTCTGTCCATTCAAAAGATTTCAGGTTGTCACTATAAACTGGAACAAGTTAACTTAATATGCTGTCTTGATGCATAATCAGTTGCACATTAAATTAAAGTCAGACATACAAGAAAATTGTTGATATTCAAATAGTGGCCTTAATATGTAACTTGAATAAGTTTGAATCCCTGTAAGAGTAAGAATGATTTACTTTGCAGAGTGACTGCAAATGGAGCGTACTGAGCCCATAACTGTACTTTGGTGTGGCAAGATTGTTTTGTCAATCTGGAGTGGGCTTCCCTCAGTTGAGCCTGTGACAGGGATGAATAAGGCCCTGCCCCATTTGTTATGCAGAAAGAGTTTAAACGCAAGAGTCTGTCCTATCTTCTCCTTTTCTGTCTCTTGTCTGTTTGGTTGCGCAACCAAATTTTCTTGTGAGACACAGGAACTGATCGGACGGTTTCGCAATTCTCTGCCTCTCTGTTTTCACTTGCTGTTCTGTCTTTTCTTCCCCTTTGCATATCTGCAGATATAAAAATACAGTATATGTGAATCTTTATTTGGAAATGTCACTGATATTGGGATCCCTTTGTTTAAAACTGTATATAGTTATACTGTTGAAATGTTTGCAAAAAGCTATTTGGAACTCAAGGGGTTAACCTGAGATGCAGTTTTTAAACTTTTTGAAGAGCTGTAAACAAGAGGTCAGTTCTAGCTCACTATGTTCTTTTTGCTGCACCCGCATCGAAATTGACAAGAGCATTCTGTAAACTGACAAGAACATTCTGTGAGAAGCAGGATGTCAATGAGGCAAAGACTTGCTATAAAAAGAGCAGCAATGCTTTTGCTAGAGAGACAAGGAGAGTGAGAGACTGAAACTTGGAATTAAGAGATACCTTCAGAAGAAGGACTTAGTTTTCTCTGTTTGCACTGCCTTTGTAAATAGTTACACTGAATATTTTTTATTTTGCTGTTATTGAGAAAAACAAAACACTATTTACAAATTTTGAAACTGCTCCTGGTTTTTCTATGCTTCCTAACCTGTGCCTTGACAACAGGGCCGTGCAGCATGGTGTGTCACAGGCAGTGTGACGCAAGGCACAAGTGAGGTCACGACATTGCTTGTGTCCTATGCTGCCTGTAGTGCGCATCCAGTTCCTGTACAAAGAGGGAAATAGTATGTGCGGTTTGGCCTTTGAAGACTGATGATCTGAACCATGTGTGAGACACTAAGAAGGGAGCATTCTCTTGTACACTGGCTGAGTTTACTTGAACAAGCCTTTTGAAGGAAACATTCTATGTTGACAGAAATATTTTTCAAAAAGATTAATTGAATGTGTGAGAAAACTAAAAAAACAGAAAAAAACTATTTAAAAAAGTAACTATCTGAGCAAAGGAATTAAAGGTATAAAAACATTTGTGATAGGTAACAGTTTTGAAACTTTTTGCCTTAGCAATTGAATATAATGCATAAAATCACAAAGTAAATGAAACAGAGAACAGATTATGGAATTTTAGGAAGATTTATGATTGGAAGCGGAAATGGAAAAATATATTCGTATGTGTTTTTAGTACGGAAGTATACTGAAATAAGAAAGAAGTTGATGGCATATCCCCTAGTGAATAATTAAAGTTCTAGGATTGTGGATATGTTGTTCTATCCACACTGTTTGGCATAGCCGTTCCTTTTAAGCATCTTGCCGGAAGGTCTTTAAGCTGGCCCCCCCCCCACCCACTGGAGTGGTATATACCTTGGCTCCGTCCCCTTGACGTGATTTTCCTTTCCGTTGGAAGATTCAGGTTCCCTCTAGCATCACAGCGTTATTGTGAGCCTTGGCACTTAAATCTATCGTATTTACTTAAACTTTACCTAGAGTTTTACTTAATTGCTTTATGATCTCAACCGCGATGGAGGATAACTCCTCACCTGGTTTCCGCCACTGCCCATATGGGCAAAAGATGTCTCACGCCGACCCACATACCTTGTGCATGTACTGATTGGGTGTCGTCCATGACGCACAGGCCTGCGAAATGTGTTGCGCTTTTCACCCAAATGTCTTAGACGATCGTCTCGTACGACTTCAACTGGGCAAACCAGAGAAACGGAATCCGCCGGTCAAATCTAAGGAAGCCCATTGGATGGTCTCCGCAGTCCGCTGACCAGCTCGTATAGATAAAGACCCTTGAAGAGGAGGCGGCTCAGGCTGTGGATCAGTCCTCTTCTATGTCCTTTGTTCCGCTCAATTTGGGCTCCACCTTCTCTGGCTCCTTTCGGGAGTTGTGCCAATCCCTTCCCACCAAGGGAGAGGGGCCCTCGGGCGCACATGTCTCCCGGTCCCGTAAAAAGGACAAGGAGCTTAGGGAAACTTTGTCTCGCTGACGACGTTCTTGGAATCATGAGAGATCTCTGTTCCAGGAATCTGCTGTCTCGACTTCAGTTGAGGTTGCGGCCTCGGCCACTGGCTTCACAGTACCCCCATCAGGCCAGTGGCCCAGACGCAGAATGACGATCCGGTTGAGATTATTCTTGACCCCGTCGCTGCTCGATGAGGCTGACAACTCTTTATTCAGGACCATGGTCCTGCCTGCCACCGAGGAGGAGACCCAGCCTGCTGGGAATCCCCTTGTGGTCCCGGTCCCTGACCTGGAAGACCCATGGTTCTCCCCAGCTCTTTCCGAATGACCCCGTCGGTCCCCCCGATGGTCAAGTGGGGTCGTGCCCCTTCGACCCGCTAGGCCGAAGAAGGCGAATAAGCGCTCTAGGAAGCGGTGCCACCGCCACTCTTCCTCATCCTCCTCGGATAAGGAGAGGCTTCGACAGAAACTCCATCGACGCTGTGAGGACTTAATGTGGCAGCAGCTGATTATGTCTGGCCAGAAGTTGGCCCTGGCTTCTACCCTGGCCATTACTTGGCTGTCGCCATCTAGGCAGACGCCGACTCCTCAGGAGCTGGTCCGCACCGTTCCTCCAATTGCAGAGCCGGTCAAGACCATTCTGACTCAGCTGAAGTCGACCTCTCCACCGATCCAGGTGGAGCCGCCACCTAAACAGCGTCCTTTGGGGGCTCCTGCTAAGGAGTCTCTGCCTGTTCCGGGCCTTCCATGTAGGCTTTCTGTCACCCTCACTTCCGATCGTCCTAGACAGGTGGAGGGAGACTCGGGTGGCCAGCTGATCTGTCCGTAGTACGAGGACTCAGACCTCCATTCTTGCCCCCTGGACGAGAAATCTGTCGGGAGTCTCTCGACGGAGGAAGGTCCCTCTTCCTTTATGGGTATCCTCCGTTTCATCTCCGAATCCACTGGGATGCCCTTAGAACCCGTTCAGAAATGGGCCGAATACCTCCTCACTGGCATTCTCAAACGAGGGGATTTGCTGACGAAGGCCTTCCCAGTGGCCGAGGCCATTGTCGGTCCAGCTTTGGAGCTGTGGCAGCACCCTGCCTCCTGCCCCGCGCCCTCAGCCCAAATGGCTCACAAACATGCTGTGCCTATCGGGTCCCTTTCAGAATTCACAGAGCACCCCTCTGCCGAGAGTTTGGTGACCGAATCTATTTTCAGGTGCTCGGGTAATTTGGCTGACACCGACAGACCCCCAGGCAAAGAGTCCAAAAAAACTGGAACATTCCGCCCAGAAAGTCTATGCCGCCTCTTTGCTGGGCCTTCGACAGGCAAGCTTGGCTGCCGTCATGGCGCACTTCTCCCATGCCCTCTTGGGCTCTCTTGATGAGGTTCTCCCTCACCTCCCCACAGACCTCCAGACTACAGTCAAGCAGGTTCATGACCAGGGTTGGGCTGTTGCAAAACAGCAACTCCAGACAGCTTTGGACCTTGGGGACTTCTGCGCCCGCTTGGTGGTGGCCACAGCTGTCATGCGCCGCAGGGCTTGGTTGAGGGTCTCCACCTTCACAGGGGACACCTAGCACAAGCTGACAAACATCTCTTTTCTGGGTACCAACCTTTTCGGCCCAGGTGTGGATGGTCACCTCCAACACATGGAGAAGTCCAGTGCTACCTTGGACTGTGTGATCTCTGCGCAGAAGGAATCCTAGGGTTCCAAAAAGCAGAAGTAGTGTTTTCGGCATTCTGCCCCTGCGGCCAAGCAGCCCCATTTCCAATCGAGGCAGCAACAGCAGGCACAATCTTCGTGCCCTTGGCCCAAGTCTGGGCTCCTGGCGGCCCTTAAATCCGGAGGACGGGGTTCAGGTGGTCCCCAAACCGGACCCTTTTCCTCCAAGCCTGCTTAGTGATGGGACGGGGGTGGCCACCCCCATACCTGCCACACAAGCTCTGGGTCCTCCCGGGGGCTGGCTCCGCCACTTCCTTTCCGCCTGATCCGCTGTTACCATGTACAGGTGGGTTTTAGAAGTGGTTGGCCAGGGACTGTCTCTGGAATTCGAGCAGTACCCACCGAGCCGAGCCTGCGCCCCATGGGAGGGATTTGTGTCCATACACACTCAGTTGGCTCTCTGAGATGACATTGCCCAACTCCTCCGCAAGGAGGTGGTGGTCAGAGTCGCGGACTCCCTGGTCAACCCAGGGTTTGTCTCCAGGTATTTCCTGGTCCCGAAGCGGATGGGGGGCTGGCACCCCATTCTAGATCTACGTGTCCTTACCCAATTTCTCAGGTCTCGCTTATTCAGGATGGTAACTCTGTCCCAGATCATACCATCCCTCGAGTAGAACATGTGGTTTTGCTTGCTGGATCTCCAGGACACATTCTTTGATGTCCTGATCCATCCGTCTCACCGTTTTTGGGCAGAGGGAGCCCTTCTTGGGTTCCGAGCCACATCATCAGCCCCCCGGGTCTTCACCAAATGCATTGCAGTGGTGGCGGCCCATCTTCGATGTTGAGGGGTCAGGGTGTACCCCTGTCTCGACGACTGGCTCATAGCGGGTTCCTTCAAATAGGAAGTGGAGAGGTCCAGCGATCTAGCCCTCCAGACCTGCATCGATCTTTGTCTCCTGGTCGATGAGACCAAGTCGGAACTCGTACCTTCGCAGGTGATCTACTTCATCAGGGCAGAGCTCGACTCTTGCCGAGCCAGAGCCAGGCTCCCAACGGACAGGGCAGAGGTTCTGTCCTCCTTTGCCCAGTCATTTCTGGTTGGGCACTTGCGCCCTGCCCGGGACTTTCTGCACCGTTTGGGGTACATGGCGGCCTGCACCACCGTGCTCTGATGGCCCAGTGGCATATGCTCCCCCTTCATTGGGAACTGGCCAGCCAGTTGACCCGGTGACATGGTAATTTCCAACAGCTGGTCACAGTGACCCAGAAGATGTGGGACACACTCCAATGGTGGACAGTCCTAGCACATTTGCAGGAAGGGATCCCGTTTGTCCGTCCCGAGCCAACGGTCGTTATCATGACTGATGCCTGTCTCACGGGCTGGGGTGCCCATGTGGGAATCACAGAGCCTAGGGGTTCTGGACCCCCAAGGTCAACCTGCTGGAGCTCCAGGCAGTCTGATTGGCACTGTCAGCATTTGCTCTACTCCTTCGGGGTCAAGTGGTGCAAGTCCAGATGGACAATACCTCGACCAGGTACTATCTCAACAAGCAGGGCGGCAGGCACTCACGGCCTCTGTGCAGGGAAGCGCTCCGCATCTGGAGCCTTGTGAGCCGACTGGAGGCAGATCTCCTAGCCATCCATGTGGCAGGAGCCTCTAACTGGCGGACGCTCTCAGCCGTGTGGGCGAGACATCCCACAAGTGGTCTCTCCATCCAGAGGGTAGTACACAGCCTGTTCTCCCACTGGGACAAACTTCAGGTGGATCTGTTTGCCTCCAGGGAGAACGCAAAGCTGAGGCTGTTTCATGCCCCCCTCAAAAGCAGGGCTCGCTGCAGGGGGATGCCTTCTTGAGGCCGTGGACCCCAGGCCTCTTCTATGCCTTCCCTCCATTTCCCTTGGTTCACAAGGTGATCCTTAAGGTCAGGAGGGACAAGGCACAGGTGATCCTGGTAGCCCCAGACTGGCCTCGCCAGCTCTGGTATCCACATCTCCTCAGCCTCAGTTTCAGACCCCAGAGTCATCTTCCAGTACGCCCAGACCTGATATCAGTCAGTCAGGGGAAGGTATTCCATCTGGACCTTCAATCCCTGCACCTGACAGCCTGGTTTCCTGAGTGGCTAGAGTTCAGGCTTTGGGTCTCTCTGAGGATGTACTCACAATCGTGGAAGCATCCAGAAAGGAGTCGACCAGGAGGTGCTATGCCTTGAAATGGGAAAGGTTTTCCATTTGCTGTCGGGGCTAGGGCTTGGACCCTTTGTCCTGCCCGGTGGCTAGTATCCTCGACTACCTTTGGTCTCTGTCCAAAGGGAGTCTTCGGTCTACGACTTTTAAGGTGCACCTGGCAGCCATCTCTGCTTACTGGGCATGGGCCGGTCAGCAGACGGTGGCACAGGAGAAGGTGGTCTGGCGCTTCTTTAAAGGCCTCAACAATATTTCCCTTCCGGTGCGTGAACCACCATAACTGTTGGATTTACTGCTGGTACTGGCAAAGCTCATGGGCAAGCCATTCGAATCTATGCAGAGGTGTGAGATGTTACATTTGTCGTGGAAGACCACCTTCTTGGTGGCTATCATGTCAGCCAGAAGGACAGGGGAACTACCAGCACTCTCTGTTGAGTCTCCCTTTCTAATCTGCCACAGGGACAAGGCTGTCCTGAGCCCCCACCTGAAGTTCCTTCAGAAGGTGGTGTCAGAGTTTCACCTTAACCAGGTGTTGACTCTGCCGGTGTTCTACCCCAACCACACCTCAGAGGCCGAGTACAGGCTCCATACCGTGGACATCAGACAAGTGCTCTCTTACTATAAGGAGTAGATGGCTGAATTTTGGGGAGATGTTCACCAGCTATTTGTCACCTATGCTGAAGCCGCACCTTGCAGACCTGCAGCAAAGCTGACAGTTGGCAGATGGATTACATACTGCACTGATCTCTGCTACCGGTTGGCGGGCAAGAAGCCTCCTGTAGGGATAAAAGCTCACTCCACCTGCCATACTGCTGCATTGGTGGCTGTTTCCAGGGACATCCCTATCCAGAAAATCTTCTAGAGCTGCTACCTGGAAGTTAGCAAACACCTTCATTACCCACTACCACATCGACCTAGAGTCACACTTGGATGCTGGTTTTGGGGCCCAGGTCTCCAATCTCTGTTCCCTGAGTAAGTATCGAGGGTGTGTGTCCCTTGCCTCCCTCCTCCCAGAGAACTTCTTGGAGTCTGCCAAACAGTGTGGATAGAACAACATATGCACAATCCTAGAAAAACAGGTTACTCACCTGTAACAGTAGTTCTAGGAGTGGTATATTTTCATCCACACTGTTTGGCATATCCTTTCCCTTTAAGAATCTTGCCGGAAGGTCTTTAAGCTGGCTCCTCTCACCCACCCGGGTGGTATATACCTCAGCTGTGCCCCTTGACGCCACATCTTGCCCGCTGGAAGCTTAGGTTGCACGTCGAAGCAGGGGAGATCAGGTGGGTTCGTGTGGGTGAACAACATGTACCACTTCTAGAACTACTGTTACAGGTGAGTAACCTGTTTTAAGTTTTGCTGTGAAAGTTAAATATCATGATTATCATTGTATGAAGAAAAAATTACAGCGTAAATACAGAAATACTTTTGTTTATATTAAGTAATCTGAATGAGATTTAACGGAAAGGCATGGTTTACTAAAAACACTCAGTGCAGCAACAATAGCTAAAATGGAGATTCAGTCCACTCCATGTTTACATTTGATGCGTGCAACAAGTGTTTTGTCAGGAGTTGCTGGGATTCCGGGGGCACTGCCGAGCCCATCGCAGCTCACAAAAAAACAGGGGCTTAGCAGTCTACACCAATGACCGCGTGCTGTTATCCTGACATCACTCTCTGCTTGGTGGGCTGAAACCTTTGTGTACTTCAAAGGACTGAGCCGCTCCAATCAGAGATGGCTTCGGTCCTTTGATTTACTTGAAGCCGGTCAGCAGACAGCTGCCCCTCCCCAGCCCAACCCAGGTTAGAAGAGTGTGTCAGCCTGTAAGAAAGGAAACCATACATCTGTGTCTGTTGCAGCTGCCCCTTCCCAGTTCAACCCACGTTATTATAACGGCATGGGGTGCCCAATCCCCTGTGCCAGCTGCTACCCTCATCCTGCCCGTTTTAGTTATGCAGCATCGGGGAGCCCACTCCCGGTGCTGCCCAATATAACAGTAACACTGCAGGGTGCCCAGTCCCTCAGTGTCTATCCACATTGTTTCTTTATTTTTTTATTGTTCTAAACCTGTAACAAAGAAAATCGTCCAGCGATGTCTGTTCCAACCCCCACCGTTGCCGCAACCCCACTCCCAGCCCAACATATGTTGTTATTAAGGCACGGGGGGGTGCCCAATCCCCCGTGCCAGCTGAGAATCCTCACACTACCCCTTCTAGTAATGCAGCACCAGGGAGCCCACCCCCGGTGCTGCCAAATGTAACAGTAATACTGGTGGGTTCCCAATCTCCCAGTGTCGCTACCTGCAATAGAGAAAACTGTCCCTTCTCATTTTTTATTTTATATTTTTAGTTTGTAAAGCTGTAAAAAAAGAAAATTGTCCATTGTTGTGCCGTTATTACCCCAACCCGACCCTCTCACTCAGCACCCACCACCCCACACAACCCCACCCAAGCCTTTACTTACCCACCGGGGGTCTGATGCCCTAATCTCTTCTGGACTGCAGACACGTCTTCACTCTTCAGTGCCCTACCGCGAACTGAGGAAATCAGGTGTGCTGTTCAATATATTACAGTGGGGTTTTAAACTTAGTAGCATAACTTCACCATTTTTCAATATTTATGCCCCAAATTTTCAAGATATCTTTTTGGTGACACCACCTCATGAACAATACAAATGATGTTAGGTAAATCCATCCTGAAAGGTGATTTTGTGGTTGCTGCATAAAATCACCTTCAGGCAGGAGTTGAACATTTTCTACACCATTGTTCATGAGGTGGGGTCATAAGAAGGCTATGTTGAAAATTTGGCATAAAAATATTAAAAAAACAACAAAGTTGTGAGCCTATGTCAAAGTTTGCAAATGTAGGCTCATAACTTTGGTAATTTTCAGTATTTTGCCCCAAAATTTTCAAAATGGCAATTTCTTCACAGCACCACATGAATGTGACAGCTGCCATTTTTCAAATCCTGGCCAAAATGTGTTTTTGCATCTCGAAAGGTGATTTCGCAGTTGCTGCGTAAAATCACCTTTCGAGCAGGAGTTGAAAATTTTCTCCACTATTGTTCATGAGGTGGGTCATAAGAAGGCTATGTTGATAATTTGGGGCAAAAATGTTAAAAAAAAACAATACAGTTAATGAGCCTGTGTTAGAATTTACGAACACAGGCTCATAACTATGGTAATTTTCAATATTTTGACCCCAAACTTTTAACATCATAATTTCTTCATAGCACATCATGAATATGATAGCTGTCATTTTTCAAATCCTGGCCAAAATGCGTTTTCGCATCCCAAAAGGTGATTTCGCAGTTGCTGCGTGAAATCACCTTTTGGGCAGGAGTTAAACATTTTCCTCACTATTGTTCATGAGGTGGGGTCATAAGAAGGCTATGTTAAAAATGTGGCGTAAAAATATTAAAAAAAAAAAAAATATGAGCCTATATTGAAGCTTGCGAACGCAGGCTCATAACTTTGGTAATGTTCAATCTTTTGTCCCCAAAATTTCAACATAGCCATTTCTTCTTAGTACCTCATGAATGTGACAGCTGTCATTTTTCAACTCCTGGCCAAAATGTGTTTTTGCATCCCTAGAGGTGATTTTGCAGTCGCTGTGCAAAACCACCTTTTAGGCAAGAGCTCTGCACTTGTTCATGATGTGGGGTCATAAGAAGGCTATGTTGAAAATTTGGGGCAAGAATGTTAAAAAAACAATAAAGTTATGAGCCTGTGTTGGAATTTATGAATGCTAGCTTGTAACTTTGGTAGTTTTCAATATTCTGACCACAAACGTTCAACATAGCAAATTTTTGCACACCATCTCATAAACATGACGTATGTCATTTTTAAAATCCTGCACGAGATGTGTTTTTGCACCTCTGGTGAGAAATGACATTTTATCCAATATACTATAAATGGTACATGTCATGCCTATAAGGCGAATCGAAAAACAAGTCTCTTCAAAAGTTGGGGTCAAACCATTAAAAACCAAAAACAAAATTGTTTAACAAGCATCAAACGTTTGGCATTAACAATTGCAAGTTTAAATAAATATATTCATAATCTGAAGCAATACAAACTGTTTTTTTTTTGTTATAATTTTTTTTAAAGATTTCAGCCAGTTCCCTGAAGGAGAGACTTATTTGAGGTCTCAAAACGCTGGTGGCAAGTGTCACAAACGCACTCAGCAGGTCAGGCCCTCTGCTCCTACAGTGCCAACCTCCGAGTGCAGTATTGTTAACAGGTAACAGACAGGGTAACCCTCCTGTCTGCTTGTGGGTCCGAATCACCTTTAGTCTCAAGTTCTGAGGGGGGATTCAAACTGTGAACCTTATGCTAGGGTACCCAAATGTACAAGCTCAGATAATCTGCTCTTCGGGGGGATGCCAGATATCTTTCGCCTAAGGGCACCTAACCAGGTATCCAAAAATGAACCCTTAAAACTCTGTAAAAGACCTTAGATATATTCTTACCTTGTCCCAGTTTGGTAACACCATCAAGCCCTTCAGAACAGCTGTCAACTTAACCACGTATACATCACATGCAAAAAGAACTTCGAAGACACACCCAGGCAGTCTTTTCAAATGAAAGGTTTACTTAAAAATGAATAAAAATATGTAAAATGTAAACACAGAACACTATATCACAAAGCATGCAATCACATACAAGAAAACAAAGAAAACTACAGACAAACTCCTACCACAATACAATTAGGCTTTTTCTATCTGATATATTACGTCTTTACAGTGCTTAAGTTAGATCTTGTTTCTTAAGAGCCCAACAAATTATGTCTCTAAGTTCAGCCTCACTATTCAGTTTAAACTGTCTCTCTCACACACACCTTCGATTATGTCTTCTAGCTCCTCCTTTTAGGATATAAAAAATATACAAACAGGGTGTCCTGTCGGGAGGTATATTAAATAAGGTGACATCAGCAAAACCTCATTTCCCAAATATGACTCCTAAATTAACATTTTCTCTGATCTTGAGCAGCTCCTGTTCCCATGGCACATGAAAGGATTTTTATAACTTGAGCACCATGGTAGGAACATGTTTTTCCTCTAAGACGTCATAAAAGTTTACGAGCCCTATATCCTGGTAGCTGGGTCAGTTCTAATTAAGTCTCTCTAGTTTTTAATTACCTCCTGGTTTCAGGTTAATATATCCTGTTATTTCACTAAAACCGGGGCACGGGGCACCCATAGCCCAGCTGGTCTTATGGAGACAATCACACACTACATTTTTATATTACAGATATCATAGAACAATCATAACCAGCTGGCTAAGCGTCACAGCAAGAAGGCTGGCATTTATAAAAGAAATTACACAATTGAAAATGCATCTAATTGCTCAAGTCCTTATTTCTTCTTGAAGTTTGTGTTGAGAAATATATCTAACATTATGAGGAACTTCAGCAAATCTGTGTGCAGCAAGGATACATTTGAGTGTGAAAAGATAGTGTTATGCGGAATGCATTGCATTTGTGAGGTATGCTTACAAGTAAAGAATTCTCAGGATTAGCATCTGCTGGGAGCTGTGTAACAGCTGCATAGTAATTTGATGGGTGTGAAATTCTGTATGCCACTCCAACATGCTGCCATCTCAGCGGAGGAAGGAATGCCTCTGAGTCAGTATAAAGGTCTGGGTAGGTCTCTAACCTCTACACTCCAACTCTGGCATACATATTTCCATCATTTATGGCAACCTGAAGAAGCCTGCTTTGGGGCAGGTGGGATTTTATGAAGGATGATGGGGGGGGGTTAAAGTATAAATGGAAGCACAAATAATGGGATCTGTTCATTACAATTAAGGCCCTAAACGGAGCAGAGTGCTGAAGCTACGTACCAATTTAGTAACAGAAAATTTTGGCAGAAAAAAGGTCCAGCTGTCCCAGCATGCCTATCTACTGGAATGACACTGTATCAGGCTCCCTGACCTCCCCATGTCCTCCCCCCACATATCCAACCTCATTATACCCATATGCCTGTCCCATTGTGTTGGCGGCATGAGTGTTCAAGAAGAACACAGACATACAAATCTTAAGGAAAACGCAGTAGGCATGTATTTATTTGAGGAACAAGCAAAATAAAATAAAGATTGGAGTTATCATGGCAGCCTTAATCAAATATTGGTCCTATGGAACCTTTCTGGGATACTGGGTGGCAAGTCCAAAGTCTCTGTGATGCAGTCTGTGCTAACAGTGTCACTCACCGTACCATCCTCAGTGACTTCCAGCAAATAAGCTTTCATCTGCAGTAACCAGACACTAACTGACTGAAGTCCCAATCAGCAGGGATTCCGTTGGAGGAAAAATCCTGCCTCTTCAATTCCTATAGGCTCCACAGAATATCAGTGTTCACAGAACGTACTAGAATGTACACAACAGTAGTAAGGCATTGCATAACAAACATATACTGCATTTAGTACAATCATTGTTGTTCAATATCAAAACTGTGCAGTGTGGCAGTATAGCGCAGTGGTTTAAGGCTCTGAGCTACAAACCTGGAGACCTGGGTTTGAGTCCCACAGCCTCCACTTGCATACTGTGTGACCCTGACCAAGTGACAACTTCCTTGTGCTCCCAGGCCGCACCAGTAAACAAGCTTTTAGTTTAGTGTCTCTCTCCTGGTTATAAAAAAAAAAGAAACAGTGTTATTCAGTATCAAAACTGTGCCTTATTACTGTGAATATAGAAGAAATGGGCAGAAACCTAAGAAATACTTGCTAACTTAACTAGAATCATAAAACGGGGATAGAAAATCCTGCTTCCTGACTGGTTCTTACCTGTGCATGAAATCCATTCGATGCACAAGTAAAAACAAGTACTCAAGAGCAGGACCGCATTGCAAATAACATTTTTTTTTTTTTTTAATTCTGCCATTTTTTACCCTCACTAACGACACTCATTCCTGGACTTGCACCCAATCACGGAAACTCTTGGGCCACTCACCAACTACTGTTAAACAGTAGCCCAACACATAAAACTGTTAAATTAAGAAAAAAATTACTGACTGGTCCTGAAGCCACAATTGCAGTGCCGCCTGCCCGGTGATGCTGAGGATTGAGGCGCTGGACACCACACCTCATGCCACACCGGCGAGCCGGGTTCGGGAACAAGCCCAGGTTGCTTGGGGTCGGCAGGGGAGGGAGAGGATTGAGCGTCCGGAGGACAGCTCTCCTCTCCCGGGGAGGGACAGAGGTCTCGAGTTGGTGCATGGCTGCCCTCTGGTGGAGGCCGGAGATGCAGCAAGCGCTGACGATGTAGAGAGAAGAGGTGGGGGAGTGGCAGATGTCGGTTCCACGCCTTGACGTCAGGGCGCTAGCCACTCCCCAAGAAATAGGGAAAAACACCCTTCAGCTCCGGCCGAGACGGAGCACCAGAGCTTGCCCTCAATCTGCGGCCGCCCACCTGGCACCCGACCGACCGACGCTGCTGACTGCTCGGGGTGTTGGGGCCCACCTCGTCCCCGCCCGGGGGGTAAACCAAGGCTACATGGGCGATGGAGGACTGTCCAGGTAGGGCGGACCGCAGAGGGATGACTCCTTGGTGCTCCCGTGGAGACCAGAGCTGAGGGGAGGAGAGGAGGATAAATACAAAAAAAACAACTGCAATGCCTGCACCAACTATTGCCGATGCCAGTCATGCTCCTGACCCACCACATTTACTAATTTAAAATCACCTTACACTGCTATTTTTTTTAAAAGCCTTAAGGAAGTCATCGTGTATGTGTGTTAGAGTGGGTACCCACTAGGTGCCGTAGATTACATACTTTCCATCTCTGTCCAGTCCAACAATAGCAGCCCCAGCTCCGTCCTAGTCCAATATTTTCTCTCACACTCTCTTCTGACACACGGCGCTCTGTTCCACTTTAATACAGTATGTGTGTCTCTCTCCCTCTCCCCCTCTCTCCTGACACACAGAGCTCCATCTCTGTTTGAAAATCACGCTCCTGACCTATACCCCCAGAGCTGAAGAAAAGCTTACTAAATGCTCATTTTAAAAATATAAGCCTTACAAATATTGCATGTTTTAATTCTACCTCCGAAAACACGTTTCTGCTGACATTGACCAGATGCTTCCCCAAGTCCCCGCCGGCTGCTGCTGCAGTCCCCACCCGCTCATGCTGTGCTACCCTCGGTCGCAGTTCACTTAAAATAAACTGACAGTTCTCTGTCCTGTCCCACAATACAGCTGGCGCTCCATCCCAGTCAAAAAAAAAAAAACATCCACACCAGTACACGCTGGGGTAGTTCTCCTGCATCACGCTGGCAGCACAATAAAAGCAAGACTACTGATGCCAGCCAATGACAAACTTAATACAGTAAATGAACAATGACTTCATTAGAGGTAGACGGAAGGACTATTTTATCATAAATCTAGATAGGCAAATCCTTTTTTTTTCCCCCTGTGTTTTTCTATCTGTATACAGTGTGTTTAAAAAAAAAAAAAAAAAGCTTATTTTATGAGCGCAATAAGACACTCTGGGGGTGTGCATTGAACAAATATTACCACAGTTTCAGGGGCTGAAGGCACAAGCCGGAGCCTCATTACGCCCCTTGGTGTGTGGTAATATCTGTTCAGTGCACACCTCGTCGTGTCTTACTTCTTACGTGAGATACATACTGTCTAAATCTCAGGTAACAAAAAATCTTCGAGAGTATCTCAGTTATCAGGTCACACCGTAGGAACTTCACCCTCAGTGAAGCAGGATCCACACGGAAGATTTTCAGCAGTACAACTGGGGCCGCCCATGCCGTTGATGTCCGTCGATGTCACCAACCCTATAATGGCATGAGCAGCCCTGCTTTCTCTTCAGTTCTTTTCCTTCATCGACTTGTTCGCATGGGTCTCCATGGAAGCTCCGATGCAGTTTCATGCCTTTTTTGCTTACGGCTTTTTTCAACACTGCTATTTTAGAATCTGTCTTTTAAAAGAGATTCCTTTATTTTGTTTATGTTGAGAGTTAATCCTTCGACTTCTCTCTTCCATCTCTGCGGAAAGAAGACTGCCTCCACAGACGAACACTCTGTGTCTGCTGTCTTGGGCCTGATCATGAAGTCTCCAACTGTGAGCTCTGCCAGAATTTTAATCAAAGAACCCTCGGGTAATGCAAGAAGGCTCTTAAAAATGTCCTGCTGGAACAACAGGTAGCCAGCTCCGGGCAAAGGTCCTCCGGGGTCCTAGCCTCCCAGATGACAGCAGGGTCGTCAAGCTCCCAGGCCGCCAAGGCCTAAGACAAGTCCTCGGGGGGGGGGGCCATAAGAAAGACTGCGATCGGGACTGCTCCCCCGGCAGCGGTCCCGCTCCCCGATGGCCTTTTCTTCTTCTTCCGGAGGTTCTTCGTCAGCTGCGGCTGTACCGACGCACAAAACCACTGTCCAGGTATCTGTGCCTTTCAGACCCATATCGACAGTTCCTCCGCCCGATAATCAGGGCGGTTGGTTGTCGACCTCCTAGTCATCGTCCCCTTTAGCATCAAGTGACAAGATTGTTGTCGAGGCCTGATCCTTCCCCAGGCTCATGACCTTCAGGCTCTTTGGGGTCCCAGGGTCCTTCTGGTGGGTCATCATTCCCAACGCCATCGACCCCCCTCCGTCGACACAGTCTTTGATGCTCGTCGATCTTAGTGAAATCTTAACAAAATTTACCTCAGTGATTGTTCACCAGCTAGGCGCATACAGAGGACCCCCACCTTTTTCAATGTGATGAAGCAGTTGTCTTCAGCTATGGGATTCCATACTGAGGAAGAAGATGCTAACTGGAGAGATCTGGTGGATTTTCTCGAGATCCCAGAGTCTCCTCCTAAGATCATCCCTCCTGTTCTGCCTGCCTTGCGGAATGCTACCACTGCAGCCTGGCACAGACCTCACATGGTGCCAGCTATGCAACGTATTGCAGAAAGCTTTACTACACCCCTCAAGGGTTTCCTTATTATGCTGCCCAGCCTGAAACTGATTCAGTGGTGATAATGGCAGTTCATAACAGGTCTAAGGCACCCAAGCACCTTAGTTCCCTCCCCCCAGACAAAGAGTCACGTAGAATTGATCTTTGGGGCAAGAGGTTTATGCTTCCTCCACCCTTGGGTTGAGGATTGCCATTTACCTGTCCCACATGGTAAAGTACCAGAATGCCAATGGAAGAAGGGCAAGGCTGCTGCTTATCCCCCCCCCCCCAAAAGGTACGCAGAAGCAGGAGGTGCTTCAATGTTTGCAGACTGCTGAAGATGTCAGCAAACATATCCTGCGGGCTGTCTACGACATCTGGGCCACCGTTATTTGCCTTCGCAGGCACTCTTGGCTCAGGGCGCTGATTTGCAGCAGAAGGTGCATAATGCCCCCTTCAGTGGCTCTAAGCTTTTTTGGCCAGATGTCCAAGATATCATAAATGACTTCAGACATCCGGCAGGGCTATCAAATCTGTTTACTCCCTTCACCACACACAACCTAAGGGAAGACAGCATCCTCCTTTTCGTAGATCGTTGAATAGGCCAGCGGCAACCCCTTGTCCCCAGGGCAAAAAGAAGAGCCGCTGCGGTCAAGCGTCCCAGAGGTGATGGATCAGCCCCTGTGACTGGATCCGCCTCAGCTTGACTCCTTATCAGACTCCCATCTTCTGGTCCCCGACCAAGAGGTGGTGTTTGGAGGTCAGTTCTCTTTCCATCTCAATCAGTGGAGAACCATAACATCAGATGCCTGGATTCTGCAAATTATAGAATGGGGTCACACTCTGGAACTTATTGAGCCACCCCAGAGACTCCCCCTCTGCCCTCCAACTACCCCCCACCACCACCACCACCTGTCTATGCTCCGGGAGGAAGTACAGGCCCTTCTGGGTAAACAAGCCATTGAGCCGGTTCCCAGGCGCCATAGAAACAAAGGGTTCTATTCCAGGTTCTTCCTGGTCCCCAAAAAGACCGGCGATCTGAGGCTCATCTTAGAGCTAAAGGATGTCAATCTGTATATCCAGTACAAAAAGTTCTGGATGGTAACTTTGCCAGGCCTAATGCCCCTTCTGAAGAACGGAGACTGACTGTGTTCTCTGGATGTGCAGGATGCTTACCTGCACATCTCTGTGATTCCTCCCTACAGCAGGTTCCTCAGGTTTCTTTTCCAGGGCGAGCATTATCAGTTCAAAGTACTGCCCTTTGGCTTGTCCTCTGCACCACGGGTCTTTACCAAGTGCTTAGCAGAGGTTGCTGCAGCCCTTAGAAGGGAGGGTATGTACATCTTCCATTACCTGTCCGATTGGCTTCTCAAGGCCCATTCAGGGAGCAACTCCTGGGGACTTTGGACAGAACTCTACAGTTCCTCTCCCTGGGCATTACTGTCAACCTGCTCAGGTCAGTCCTGGTCCCGTCCCAAAGACTGCAATATATAGGGACAGTCCTAGACTCGGTGTAGGGGAAGGCTTTCTTTTCTCAAAACGGGGTGGAGTGCCTTATTGCCCAGGCGGTGGCTCAGTCTCGTTATATCATGGCCAAGGTGTATTTAAGGCTGTTGGGACTGTTGGCGGCTGCCATTTCCACAGTTCCCCGGCCAGACTTCACATGCACATTCTCCAGTGGACTCTTCGAGTACAGCGGGACCAGAGCACGGACAAACTAGATCTGTTGGTGTTGGTCTCCTCCCAAGTCTGCAAGGTGCTCCAGTGGTGGATGGACCCCCTGAACTTTTGTTGCAAGGAGTACCATTCCAGATCTCCTATCCACAGCAAATCCTCACCACAGATGCCTCTGGATTGGGGTGGGGAGCTCTCCTGGGTCCCTTTCAGACTCTGGGCTCCTGGTCCCATATCGAAGCCTCCCTGCCCATCAATATCCTGGAGATGTGGGAAGTTCTATATGCCGTGCAGGCCTTCCAGAACCATCTTCTTCCAGGTCAACTTATGATTCCGTCAGACAACCTCTGTGTAGTGTACTGTATCAACAAGCAGAGGGGAACGCACTCATAACCACTATGCTGGGAAGCCATGAGAATGTGGTATTGGGCGCAAGATCACGGTCTGACTCTCTCGGCGCTCCATGTCCCAGGAGTGCTAAACACCCTGGCGGGTAGCCTCAGCTGGACCTAGTCCAGCATGCATGAGTGGGAGCTTCTCTTATCCATCACAGAAGATCTGCTTGACAGATGGGGTTGTCTATAGAGTTGGACCTTTTTGCATCTCCACTCAGTGCAAAACTGCCCAATTTTTGCTCGCCCGATCCAGGGCCTGGAGTTTTCTGGTGAGACACTTTGTCCCTCTCCTGGAGCGGGAGATTTCTTTACGCCTTCCCTCTGATTCAGAGGGTACTCATCAAGCTGCACATGGAAGGGGCCAGCATGATTCTGGTGGCTTCCTTCTGGTCTCACCAGATATAGTTCCCTCTACTACAGCAGCTGGCAAAGAACCTCCGGTGCCTCTTCCCCTCTGCAGGAATCCGCTGACCCAGGGTCAGGGGACCCTGGTCCATCCCAACCTCCTGTCCCCCAACCTACACGCTTGGCTCCTGAGGGTGTAGCTATTGCCAGGTTTGGGGTTTCCAATAGCGTACGGGACATCCTAGTGGCCGCTCTGAAACCTTCCACCCGTGCCACTTATGCCATGAAGTGGAAGCGGTTTGCTATGTGGCTGCCAGTTATAATCTGGACCCTTTCATCTGTCCGGTGAACCAGATCCTGGATTACCTGATCCCTCTGTCGGACTCAGGTCTTCAGTACTCCTCCCTCAAAGTGCACCTTTCGGCTATTTCAGCCTTTCATGAGCCAGTGGATTACCGTAATGTAGCTCAGCTGGATGTTTCCCATACCTTCTTGAGGGGCATCCTGCATCTAAAACCTCCAATCCGTTCTGTCCTGGCTTGGGATTTGAATTTTGTTGTGGAGAAGCTGACCCTGTCTTCATTTGAGCCAGTCGTGACGTGCGAGCTATGCTGTCTTTCATATAAAGCATTATTTTTAGTTGCTATTACTTCTGCTCGAAGAATTTCAGAGCTTCAGGTCCTCTGGTGAGAGAAGCCTTATTTGATTTTCCATAAAGGCAGGGTATCTTTGCTCTCAAATTCTAAGTTTCTTTCTAAGGTGGTGTCTGAGTTTACACTGAACCAATCTATCCACCTCCCTGTTTACTTTCCAGAGTGTGCCAATCCAGGGGATCCAGAACTAAATAGTTTGATACCTTTTATTGGACCAACATATATGTTACAAAAAGAAAACAATGTCTGAACTTTCGGACCAACCAAGTCCTTCCTTGGAGACTTATGACAGTCCGGAATGAGAGAGGTCAGCTCTCCTAGATGTTTTTGCATATCTTTGGGCCTATTTCAGGGCCTCCACAGAGTCCGAGAAAATGAAGATTTTTCCCCTTGTGCACCAAACGAAGACGGGCAGAGAACAACATGCTGTTAGGGATCCCCGTTTCTCGGAGCATCACATGGATGCCATTGAAGCATTTTTTCCTTTTGGCAAGTGGCGTAACTCGGGTCTGGGTAGATGGACACCCACTTTCCATCTTGAAGTAAAGTACGTTTTTGCCTCACTAATGCCAGTATCAGGTCTCGAGTCCCTACACCATCTACTACTGCCACTGTTGCTCTAGGAATGTCTGCATTCATGGGCCTTCCACGGAAGACTACTTAGTACGATTTTTGGATATTGATGTTATGGTCTACCAGTGACTGCCCAAGTTGCTGCTCATGCCAATCTTTAAGGAATAATCCCAGGTGGTCACCCTCACTTGGTTCCGGCATACAGATTATCTGTAAATTAGCAGCCTGGGCTTGATTTTTCCAGATTCTCAAGGCAGGACTGCAGATGTGTGTTTTCCTTGAGATGTGAAGCCGTGGCTCCCATGGTGGCTTCAGATTACTTTTTAGCATCAGTCACATCCGTTTGTATTTTCATGGACATCCAATTCAAGTGATGAGAATCTGTTAGTTAGTGAGTCGAATCTTTTGGACAGATCTGTCATAGATGAAAGCAATCTGTTCATTTTTTGACCCAAGGTCTGTAGGGTCTCTTCTCCTCCATGACTGTTTCAGGAAAATTATGGCCCTATATGGACTGTGTGGCTGGTGATCCTGATGTACTTTTACTTTTATTGCCATCTGCTGATGTTTTTTCTTTCTTTGGGTTTCCCATTGTTGTTCTGTTGCTGTTCCAATTTCCAAATATTATATTGGCGTCCGCCAATGAGTCCAGTAAAATAAGTTTTATGACTTTTTTTTCCTGCACAAAATCTTGAACAATAGCAACATGATGGACTTAATGGATATAAAACTAACCGATAGACGTGTTGCAGGCAGATCACATAACAAAATTTTGGATGTAATGTGGGGAAACACATCCAAAAGAGATCATTTTTATAACATCAAAGTGGCTAAACTCTAATACCGTCCCACAAGAATTAACTGAATTAGATAACTTTAATGCCCTTAAAATAAAAATAGATGAATGGCTCCTGTCTACTACTTAATTGGGAATAAATGGCTTGCAAATTGCAGGGGACAATCTCGATGGGCATTTGGCCTACTTTTGTCCTACCAAACCTAAGTAGGCCTAAGTAAATAAATGTAGAGCTTTAGATCCTGGGAGCCATTTTGCTCGGGCTCCACAGCGCCCCTTCCCTGACTGAAATTATTAATGAATGAGTGTGTTATAAGAATACATTCAAAATTAAAAGCAAGTCCTTTAGATTTAATACCAAAAATGTCCAAGTTAAAACTTGATAGTATTGTATGATAAAAAACTGTACAACAGAAATTTATGTATGGAAATAACAGGGAATAAAAAAAATATATATGTACCTTGTATGAACAGCTGTTTAAAACATTCATACTGAATTAAACCTGTCTGGAGATATTTTCTAAACTATAATACTCTCTGTCGCATGATAGGCCAATATCCATTTATGTGGGTTCATATTGTATATGATGTAATGTACTTTAGAATTAAGAAACTGTCTCTTTAAAAGTCTTTAGGATAAACTTACAAAAATAGCCTTAATTGTTCTAATGACTAGGGTGAATCTGGTCCATATCCAGATAAGGGAGACAGTTTTATTGTACCAGGAAAACGTAACTGTTTGGGAAAACTGGGTTTCTAGCTTTCCATGACAGGAAGAGGACAGTGGTTAAGCCAAATGCATGGACCAGATGTCAATGGGGTTGTCATGGAACCACAGTGACACCTGCATGGAAAGGTAAACTGTTGCACCTCATCACACAGTGGGCGTATCTAGGGAAATGACCATGTATATAATGAGACACATTCTGAACTCAGGGCAGTTGAATAGTGTTTAAGTTGGAAGGCAGACTAGCCTATCCAGCTGGTATATACTTGAAGATCAGAAAGTATATGTGTAGGCCTGGAAAAATCTCTAAAACCAGACCCGAGTGTGGGGAAAATAGTCTTTTCACACACTGAACAGAAAATTCTGATTTTAAGTCAGACTTTTTGAAACCAAGGACAGTATCTGAAGTTTTCTTTTAAAAAGGACATTCAAAGGAATTGCCTTGGAATACAACCTTGCTACAAGATTGCAGCTTAAGTACTCATCTCTACAAGGACATTTAAAATCTTCTCTGAACTCTTAACCTCAAAACAAGGTATAGTTTAGAATACAGTATCTAGTGTTTTCTGTAAAACCATCCAGTTTTACTTTTGTTATTGTCTGCATTTCAAAGTTCTTCCAAACTGTAGACTTTTCTGTATTGCTTTTATGTTAAGTAAACTTTTATGATGTTCGTATCAGCTGTGCCTGGGGTCTGATTGTGTGATTTAACATTTTAAACAGAAGGGTTTTGAAAAGACTGTGTGCCTAAAAGGATAGAACTGTTCGGCTATCATATAAAACTACCTAGGCAAGACGTAGCCAATGGCCATGGTGGGATTCAAATATTGAAAGTAGTGCAGAGTCAAGGAAAGTACAGTTACGTAAGACCGTAACAGTAGATCTTCGAGAGAGGCTCTTGCAGTAGGTAATTATATATAGGACTGACGCCAGCAGGCGGCAGGACCCCACGGAAAAATTTCTAGCTAGCAGTCCCTGGCGAGGGACCGCCCCCAAGTCAGGTGATCGGCGTCCGGAGACGTCGGTATAAAGGGCAGTTCCAGATGCCCGCCCTCCTATTCCTTTTCCGCCACAGGCCAAAAGAGGCGGGCGAGAAGGAAACGGATATTTCCCTCAATGGAAAAGGAGCTGAAAAAGCCTAGGGGGATGGAGGGCGGGAAGGTGTTACCTACTGCAAGAGCCTCTCTCGAAGATCTACTGTTACGGTCTTACATAACTGTACTATCTTACTTCGAGAGGGCTCTTGCAGTAGGTAATTACATATAGGACTGAATCCCAAGCAGTCTGGAAAAAAGAGAGGCACCGGGAAGAGGAAGACTACTCCAAAAGGTAGTTCTGGTTGTGTAAGTCTCAAGATAGGAGGCCTTGCAAAACAGCCAGCCCAAGCCTGCTCTACGGCGAGAGGCAACATCCAAACTGTAGTGTTTCGTAAAGGTATGGACGGAAGTCCAGGTGGCGGCAGCGCAAATGTCTACCGCAGACACATTCTTGAAACAAGCCGCAGAGGCAGCTACTCCTCTTGTGGAGTGGCCTCTGACTTGACCCGGGAGGGTCTTGTTATATTTGTCATAACAGAAAGTGATGCAGTGAGCCAACTGCTTAGACAGGCATTGTTTGGAAACAGCATTGCCTTCCCTTTTGTGAGCAAAAGAGACGAACAACTGATCAGTCTTTCTGAGATCCTTCGTCCTGTTGGTGTAGTATCTCAGAATCCAGTGAACATCCATAGTATGGAGTAAATACTCCCCTTGATTAGAGTACTGCGTAAAAAAGGCAGGTAACTCTATGGACTGATTTAGGTAGATTCGGCTACTACTTTGGGAGAAACTTAGGATTAGATGCGAAAGAGCAGCTGGTTCCTTGTGAAAAATCAAGTGCGGATTTTACACATCGGGGCCTGGACTCGGAGGATTCTCGGGCAGTAGTAAGCCATCAAGAGAGAGTCTTCCATTTAAAGAAACTTCAAACCGCAGAAGCTGCAGGTTCAAGGAGGGAGAGTAACTTTTCGAGAACAAAGTTCAAGTCCCAAGGGGAGCAGGAGTACGGATGAGGGGCCTCAGATGGAGGACCCCTCTGAAAAAGTCTTGAGACCTCCAGTTGAGCAAAGCCTTGTCTGCGAAGGGAACATGATTGGCCGAAATGGCCGCCATGTGTACCTTCAGAGAAGAATGGCTGAGATCCAGGTCAAACAGAAGACGTAGATACTCCAGCAGAAGCCCCGCTGAACTGGAGAAAGGTTCCACGTTCTTGGAAGCGGCCCAAATAGTGAATCTTTTCCACTTCCTGGCATAAGTAGATCTGGTGGAGGGTTTTCTGGCCTCCACTAAAATCTCCGCCACTTTGGGAGACACTCCAAAACGAGATTGGGCTAGGTCTGCAGGAGCCATGCATGCAGTTGAAGGGACTTGAGGCCTGGATGGACCAGGGTCCCCTGATCCTGGGTCAACAAACCTTGAGATAGAGGAAGAGGAGGATCCTCTGAATATTAGTGTAGAAGAGAGAACCAGATTTGCCTGGGCCAGAAAGCGATCAGAATCATTCTCGCTCCTTCTGAAGCTAGTTTCTGCAAGACTCGTGGGATAAGTGGAGTTGGGGGAAAGGCATAGACGAATCTGTCCTTCCAGTCTAGAGACAGAGCGTCGCTCCAAATAGTGCATTGCTCTGGAATGAGCTAGCAGAAGATGGGAAGTTTTGCGTTTAGGGGGGATGCGGACAGGTCGACCTGTGGTGTACCCCAAAGTTGGAAGATATTGTCTAGGACCCCTTGGTCCAGTTCCCACTCGTGAGTCAGAGCAGAAGAGCGACTTAGCTTGTCTGCCAGGGTGTTGACTCCCGGAACGTGAATTGCTGTGAGGTGAAAGTAGTGTTGTATTGCCCAATCCCAAACCCTCATTGCCACCCTGCATAGAGGGTAGGACCGAGTCCCTCCCTGCTTGTTGATGTACCACACCACGCACATGTTGTCCATCTGGACGGCTAGGTGGCTGGAAAGGATGTATTGGTGAAGGGCTTGGAGAGCGTACAACACTGCCCGAAGCTCGAGCACATTGATGTGGAGAGCTTGTTCTAGCTTGGACCAGGAGCCCTGGATCCGATGAGGGCCTAGATGGGCTCCCCAACCTTCGCTTGAGGCGTCTGTAATTAGAGTCTGGGAGGGGGGAGGGTGAAAGAAAGGAACTCCCCGAAACAGGTTCTCTCGAACCATCTACCATTGCAAGTCTCTCATCATCGGCGAGGAGATCAGAACTGAGTGATCTAGGTTGTGCACTAGCTGATCCCATTGAGAGCGTAGAGTCCACTGAGAGATCCTCATGTGGAGTCGAGCGCGAGGTACCGTCGGGATAGCAGCCGCCATGAGCCCGAGAAGGCGAAGGACTGACCTCACAGAGACCATCCTGTGGTCTGACAACAGACTTATTTGGGTCTGAAGGGTGGACGCCCTGTCCGGAGGCAGGAGGGCCTTGCCCATGGTCGTATCGAGGATCGCCCCAATAAACTGTAGCCTCTGGGATGGGTCCAGATGAGACTTGGAATGGTTGATGGTAATACCCAGGCAGGCAAAAACCTGCTGGGTAAAGAAGAGGCAGCGCAGGAGTTCCTCCCTGGACGAGGCCGCCAGGAGTCAGTCATCCAGGTACGGAAAAACCTGCACTCCCTTGGTACGCAGGTGGGCTGCCACCACTGCCAGACATTTGGTAAATACTCGGGGGGGGGGGGGCGAGGATAGACCAAACGGGAGTGCCTTGAACTGGTAGTGGTCCCCCTGGAAAGCAAAACGAAGGTATTTGCGATGAGATGGGCGAATGGGAATGTGCAGATAAGCATCCTGCATATCCAGAGCACAAAGCCATTGACCTGGCCGGAGGAAGGGCAGAAGGCTCTGCAAAGAGAGCATCCTGAACCTTTTGTACTCTATGTAAAGATTCAGGTAACTGAGATCCAAAATTGGTCTGAGATCTCCTGTCTTCTTTGGGACCAGGAAGAAATGGGAATAGTAACCCGTCCCTTGCAGATGAAGGGGGACAGGCTCTATAGCTTGCTTCCGCAGAAGAGCTGAGATTTCCTCCTGGACCAAGAGAAGATGTTCCCATGAATACGACGACTTCAGAGGGGGGTGGCTGGGTGGTTTCTGAAGAAACTCTATGGAGTGTCCTTCTACTATGAGCTGGAGCACCCAAGAATCTGTGGTCATCCTCTTCCATCCCGGAAGGTGGAGGGAAAACCTCCCTCTTACCGTTTCTCCGGGAGTCTGGAGGCAGTGGGAGAGAAAGGAGTCAGGTGGTGGGGCAGCGCCGCAGCTGAAGCACCGGTGCTTTTAGGTGGGGGCTTGGCAGCTGCGGGGGCCGACATTTTCAGCCCGCCTTCCTGGGGTTTTCGCCTTTGGCGATTTCCGTCTGCGAAAGGACAGTGCTGGCTGCTGATGGGGACGGTAAATGGAATCAACTGACTTCAGAGCTGTCCCCTTTACTTGCAAATCGGTGATGATGTCCTCGACATCACCCCCGAAAAGCACCGACCCCCGGAAGGGTGCTTCCTGGATAGCAGATTGCACCTCCGGGACCAAACCTGACACACGGAGCCAAGCATGACGCCGTAGGCCTACAGCGAAAGCTAAGCTCTGCCCAGCAGTGTCCACTGCTTCGTATGTCGCACGTAGCATGTGTCGACTGGCCGAATGAGCAGAGCGGATGAGATCAGCCAACTCCCTGCTTGATTTGGGAGTCAGGCAAGGAGTCTAGTTTGGCTTCCGCCTGAGTCAGGATGGCCTTCTGGTAGTCCCCCATATGGCTGACATAGTTCAGGGCCCTGATCCCCAGTGTGGAGGAAGCGTAAATCTTTCTCCCATACTGGTCCAGAAGGCGTGATTCCTTATCAGGAGGTGACGAGCTAAGATGTTTGTGGTTCGCCGAGCGGCCATGAGCGGCGCTAATCACGACCGAGTTGGCACGAGGGTGAGAATCCAGGAAATCAACACCCTCTGGAGCCGGATATAGCCGGTTCGACTTCCTAGGAAGTGGGGCTAAGGCCGACGGCTGGTTCCATATTGTGGTAACGAGGTCGGCGTGGGGCTCTATCCAGGGTGGCACCAAGGTAGGAGCTGTCACGGGCAGATCCAGATGTTCGGCGAGTTTCAGACGCTGAGGATCTGGTTCCAGGGAGTGCCACAGATGAACCTCCTGGATTTTCCTAAGCAACTCCGTAAAAGAAGGATCCTCCAGAGGAGACTTCGGAGGAGTCCTTGGCCTGGGCTTCGACGGAGAGCGAGGCTTGTCATCTCTCTCTCTCGGAGCAACCGTCGGAAGAGTCCGAGGGTGAGGAGGAGGATGAAGAATATAAAGACTCCCTTTCCCGACCTGGGGGAGGAACGGACCCCTTGGGAAGTCCCCAGGGAAGCGTGCCCTGCCCTACTCTGGATCCAGACGGAAGAACCCTGGAGTCTGGAGGTGGTGAGGGAGTGTGCCGCCTCGGACGTATGGGAACCTGGGACGGCACCATCACTGGAAGGGAGCTCTCGACCTCTTTGGTGAGCTGAGCCTTTGCCTCAGCCCACCAGGAGGCCAGAGTCTCCTGCAGGTCCACCGGCGGCCGCGAGGGCGGTGGAGGAGGAGGTGGGGGATAAGGATATAGGTTATAACCGTATGGGCGTATCAAAACCCGGCTGCGGGTAGCCCGGCGTCGGGTATTGTGGCGTCGAGTACTGCGGTGTCGGGTACTGTGGCGCCGGATACTGCGGTCCCGGGTACACCAGCGTCGACTAGGACGGAGGATACCTGGGAGCCGGGGGGGCTGCCGGAGCAGACGGCCCGGCCGGAGACCTCACGGATGGGTCCATAGTGGAGAGCCCAGAGGGTGGAGGGCCTGATAGGAGCGGAATGTCTCCCAGAGTCGGTAGGGCCGACTTCAGGGCCGACGGTGGAGGCCCTGGTGCTGGAGGTACCGACGCCGGAGGGGCCGGGTCGGAGCTGGCGTCTGGGAGCCGGACGACAGGTCCGGGCGCCTAGATGGAGGAAGGACTGACGGAGGGCAAAGATCCCCAGCTTCGCCTGGGGATGGAGGGGAAAGTCTCAGGGTCGGGCTGGGGAGACTCTGGTTCCCTGCATGGCAGCAGGCTGCGGGAAATGGGTACCGGCAGACGGGGGGTCCATCGCCGGTTCCTTCACCGCCAGAGGTCAGACGAGCCGACGTGAGGCTTAGAGGCGAGCTCTTGGCGGGCGCCGGAGGAGCCGACGTCCGATTTATGAGAGCCATCACCGGAGGTGGGCCGAGTAGAGTGATCGGCCTGGTACGGTGGAGTGGAGGCTGCGCGTCGCCCCGGAGGGTCAGACGTCTTACCGGCCCTCACCAGGCGAACGTCAGAGGAGCCGACGCCCGGCTTACTGGAGTCGCCCACAGTGGTGGGCCGCGAGCCTGCGGCCGAACCAGGGGTAGAGGCCTCCAACTGCCCGGAGGCGCCCGCAAGGCCCGAGCGTGAGCCAGACGGGCGGGCCGACGCCCTCAGAAACCTCCGAGGCGGCCGTCGAGGAGCGATCCCTGAGGATGTACTTAGCCCCAGCGACTCCGAGGGAGACGCTGTGGAGGAGCTTCTGTCCCAGTCCCTCTTCTCCTTCTTCTTCTCGTATGGCCTTCGGGAAGTGGACGCTTGCCTCAGTTTTTTGAGCTCCTTCTCCATAGAACTCATTTTCTTCTTTAGAATATGGGCTTCCAGGGATTGCTGCTGCCTTTTCCGGGTAGCCGCATTGAAACTGAGGCAGTGCTGGCACTTCTCGACCGGGTGATCGGGGCCTAGGCAGAACAGGCACAGGGAGTGGCCGTCCTTGTGCGGCGCACAAATCACACTTATTCTTGTGCTCGGGGGTTATAGGGGACGACATACACTGATGATAGTATTGCGTTAGTCGAAAAAATAATGATTTTTCGGTAAAAAGCAGCCAAGGTGGGGCTGTCGAAGCATGAACTTTTCTGCGCGGCTGCCGCAGAGCTAACGGCAGGAAGAGAACTGGAAGAGCGGGCGCCCGGACTGCCCCTTTATACCGACGCCTCCTGATGCCGGTCACCTGACGCGGGCACCTCAGGACCAAGCACAGAAATTTTTCCAGTGGATCCTGCCGCCTGCCGGCATCAGTCCTATATGTAATTACCTACTGCAAGAGCCCTCTCGAAGTAACATCTCGAAACTACAGAATCTACTCTCCCACTGGGAAAAGGAAAGCTTGGTGTTGTCTTCCTGAAACCCTTACTCCTACTCACAAATTAATGAATGGGGGATCCTCTCTGCAAACAGGAGGTCCTACCGGGCTGCCTGAGGTTTTGGGGGCCAGGGGCAAGTGACAGATTTGGTGCCAGCTACTGGGATTTTGAACAGTCTTGCAAAACCATCACACAATCAAAGACAGAGTTTGGAAATGGGGAAAAAGACATTTGTTTGCAGACAATAGACCCTATCCTGTTTGAATTTTTTTTGGAGCAGAGTAGTGTAGATAGAAGAATGTCTGTTCAGTACAGCAATATGAACTTGGAAGATCTGTGGGAAGAAGAGCATCGTTAGTGAAAAGAAAAATAAAAGGCAACTCATGGAGGCCTTCTGGCAGTTTAGATGGAGGAAGTGCCACACTCCACTTAGTGCCAGAGGTGGTGACATCAGAGGTCCAGAGCCCAGAGGAGCAGGAGCCATCTACAGACCAAGAGCTTGAGCTGAGGAGGCTGCGGATGCAGGAGACACAGATTGAAAATGAGCAAAGAAGCTTTGAGATGGAAATGGAGGACCGATGGCAACAGAGAGGTGGAGGAACGATGGAAACAAAGAGAGGCCGAGGATCGACAGCACCAGGTGGAAGAATGGCAGCGCCAGAGGGATCATGAGCTGAAAAAGCTGACGCTACAGCCAGGAGCAACCCCTGAGCAGGTAAGTGGTGGGGGTGGGTCTGAAACAACAGGACTTTGGTACAAGTTAAATTCAAAATGAATTACTGAGTTTAAAGAGGGGGAGGATATGGTCATGTTTTTAAATTCATTTGAAAAGATCTGTATCCAGGCCAATCTGCCCAAAGAGACCTGGAGCTTTCAGCTGTCTCCACTACTTATTGGCAAGGGGAGGGAAGCATTGGGGTAGATGGACAATGTTGAAAGTAAAGATTTTGAGAAGTTAAAAACTGCTTTATTAAAAAAACATGATCTGAACCTTGATGCATACAGAGCAAAGTTCTGGAAACTCCAAAAGGGCCGGAAATGTTCTTTGAGGAGGTAGCCACTGTCACAGATTCACTCAGCAGGTCAGGCTCTCTACTCCCAAAGTGCCAACCTCTGAGCGCAGTCTTGTGAACAGTGTTACAGACAAGGTAACCCTCTTGTCTGTTTTTGTGAGTTCGGATCACTCTTTGGTCTCAGTTCTGGAGAGATTCAAACTGTTAACCTGTTGCTAGCATATCCAATGCACAGGCTCAGATATATCTGTCTTCGGGGGGCCAGATATCTTTGCCTACGGGCACCTAACCAGGTATTCAGAGATGAACCCTTTAAAACTTAAATAAAGACCTCAGATTTAAAACGCTTCTTTTTCCAGTTTGGTACCACCCTTCAAGCTTATGTCTGCTGTCTGCTATAACCATCAATATTTCTTAGCAAAAGAAAGCAATTCAAAGACAGACCAGGTTTGCTCTAAAATTAGAGTTTTTACTAAAGTAGTTAAAAATATGTGAAACACAAAATACAGAACTCTTATATCAAGAGACATACAAATCTTTTAAAAGAAACAAGGTTTAAAAGTGAAGATTCCTACTACAGTACTTGGTCTCTAAATACTTGCTTAAGTGCTCCTGTTTAGTGGTTAGAGTCCAGGTCAAAATGTGTGTCTCTGTAAAACAGAATTATTCCTTAAACAACTGTATTGGCCAACTCCTTTTTGGTGAGGTCAGCTAGCTCCTCCTCTGTCAGATTATATTTAAAAAATATATATCTTATACAACCACAGAATGTATTTTCAAAGTATTACATTCTGCAATCCTCAGCATAACTCGTGTGTCAAATGACATCTCTGATATTTAAACAGTATCTTCTGTCACACAGA
Source organism: Neoceratodus forsteri (assembly GCA_016271365.2). Classification (NCBI taxonomy): domain Eukaryota; kingdom Metazoa; phylum Chordata; order Ceratodontiformes; family Ceratodontidae; genus Neoceratodus; species Neoceratodus forsteri. Next base: position 507,578,123 of record CM028129.1, read on the forward strand.
CATCAAAGCATTTATGATCTCACACCAATACACAACCTGCTTTTCTTTCTCTGGAAGTGTCATAGAATGGATATGCTGAACATCAAGCTTCTTAACCCTATAATTAGCTTCAGGCTTTTCCACGTAACACATTGTCTCTGAAATCTGTTTGTGTATAATCTAACATGCTGTCTCAGCATTTGTCTCATGGCGTCCATCCCTCAGCTGGAATCTCGTGGGGGATGAGTGAGGTCATTCCTAGAGCATTTGAATTTTCAGCAGAGACATTAATACATTTTATATTAAAAAAAAAATAATACAGCACTCAGAACTGGCTGTCTACGTCACAGCCACAAAACAGCATTAGTATTTAAAACATTGGCGGGGAAGGGGGTAAAAGCAGATTCTGTTGAAGCTATTGAAGGGGTGGTATTGCATGAACAGTTTTATTGGATTTGCTCACCTGACTTGAAGCTTTGGTTAGAGGACAGCGATCATAAGACTGCCAAAGAGACTGCAGAGCTGGCAGATTGCTATGCTCAAAGCAGGGCTGCTCCCACGAGGAATGCAGTGGTGAAAGGGAAAAGTGGACATTTTGGGCAACCAAAAACCACAGGGCCCCTGCAAAAAGAAAGGAATCCCCAGGTGTCCCAAAAGGAAGGTTGGGGACAAGAAAAATGATGAATGCTAGTATTGTCACCAGATAGGCAGTCTGTCTAGGCAGTGTCCTAAGAAAGCTCAGAAGGTAAAAGGGCCTGTGCAATCGGAGACAATACCCCACTGTATAGCTGAGGCTATCCCTGACAATATGAGGGGCACATTGACCCAGTCATGGTGAATGGGGTACAAATTAGGGGGCTAAGGGATAAAGGAGCATCTCTTACCCTGGTGAAACGGGATTTGGTGGGGGCTGAACAAATACTGCCAAATCACTTTGTCTCTGTGAGGGATTACACAGGGGAAAGGAAAACTTACCCATTAGCCAGTGTTACACTGGATTGGGGAGATGCAGGTGAAGGGAGTAAGGAAGGTGGCTGTAGCAGAAAAACTCATTATGGATATTATTGTGGGGAATGATGTTCCACAGGGAGAGGTTTGTGCTGTGACCAGGAGCCAAAAGAATACAGGCTCTTGTGATCCTCTGGACCCCCACAGACATTCAGACAGGAGAGGTTGTGAGATAGGCCAGCCAACCTGTAGCTCTTGTAAAAGAGGGTAATTACAGGGGGACGGAACTTCCCCTAGTGGCAGTTAACCCAACTGCTACTGAAGGCTGCTTTCAGGAGGGAGGGGTGACACATAGTCTAAGGGAGGGGGAAGGTTGTGATACTGAGTCCCCTACTGCCACAGCTATGGACCTCGGCCTGGGAACTGATGGGGGCATACCCTGTGCTCTGGGTAAGTTGGAAGACTTAGCAGCAGCACAATGGACAGACCCTAGCTTAGAGAAGCCGAGGGCCTGTGCAGAGTCTGATGGGACACAGGGAGGTGCTGGAAAGTATAGAGTATATTGGGAAAATGGACTGTTATATACACAGAACATCAGGACTTGGGGAGGGGTAATGGGCAGGCAGCTTGTTGTTCCCCAGGAGTATCGTGGGTTATTGCTGAAGAGAGCTCATGATATTCCCCTGTACGGACATTTGGGTGTTGCTTGTGTAACCCCTAGATGGCGCTACCCAGGGGCTACTACCCCTGCCTGATTTGCCACTAACAGGTTGAGGGGCCTGGATCCAATGGCGGTGCCTCCACCCAGAGGTCAGGGTTTGCAAGAAGCAAACTAACCCTGTCACAGCCTCAGACACTGCAACCCCTTTCTTCCCACCAGTGGCCTCACACAATATATCAGAATTACCTTCACAGTATACACTTACCCCAGGTCTGGTTCCGGCACTGGGACCTCCTGTGAAATGAGATACAGTGCAACAATCACAGTACAGTACTTTAACATAGACAAATACCTCAGGCAGTATAACTTTGCTGAAACAAGCAGCTCTGATTTATTTAGGGGCTATAACAAGGACGGGGAAATCAGGTTAATTAGCTTATCACTCTAATAATCTACCTATGGCTCTGTGCACAGCCTATCCCTATCAGTTACTGTCCCTGGGTACCCAAGCCCTAGTGGCTAGTCCAAACCGTGGCAGCTGGTAGGGCCCTTTCACACAGAGAAAAGGAGAATTAAACAGTCAGCAGTACAGTAATTCCATTTGGATTTAATATGGCAATTCAACAGGAGGCGACCCTGAATTAGTACTCACGACCTCCAAATAAGATAGGGTCCTTCAATGTCACAGGGCTCACTTGAGGTACACAAACCTCTCACCATCCATATAAAAAAAGCACTATACCAGGCAGGCTGCATCTGTATCCCGATCGCAATTACTGCACAATACCGGGAGAACACACAGCAGATTCAGTTCCTGAGAGACCGAGTGCAATTTTCAGCAATTCCTCCAGTCTTCTACAGGGTGAGCCTGGTTTCTACTCTTCAGAGATCCTTTGATTCTTTTCACAGGGCGAGTTCAGTCCTAACAAGCTGTTACACAAGCTGCAGACGAACTCTGGGCCTTACACACGTTTTTGACTAAAACTGCACACTGAAAAAGCACAGGGCTCCTTCCTTCTTCACTGCCAAAGCTCAACTCAAACTCCAACCGACAAAACCGGCACTTCCTTTGAGTTCCTCCCAGTTCTTGACTGGATTGGCTGTCACTCACAATAGACTGCTGCTGTTGGTCCAAAAAGGTGCTGAAGTCTAAACTACTTCTCCCAGTGTCACTGCCCATACAATCCTCATGTGGCTGGCTCAGATTATGAGTCCAAGTTCTGATTAGTCAAGGCACCATTTTAGAGCTAGCTTACCCCACACTGATTGGTCCAGTTCAGCAGTTCAAAACTAGAATGGGGAACTAGCAGACACAGTTCTGACTGCAAAGAAAGCAGGTTAGACAAACTGTAATTTCATTATTACTCTAAATAATTTCTGGCAAACAGTTACATCTTTCAGATAGGTTCCCTTTGCACTCCTAGTGACTGCAAAAATGAAGTGAATTGGCAGCAGCTCGAGTGGTACTCAGAGAAGCACACAGTCCCCCATACAAACTAATTATGTCTGCAAGCAGACAGCTCTTAAAGAGACAGTACCAGAGGCTCTAAAAACACTCACTGATAAATGGCTTAAATGCCAAACACCATTCAGGCTTGGAGCATTCAAGCAAGCTCCTGGAAGTCTTTTGGGAACCCCCATTTGCAGGGGGGTTACACTTGCACTACGCAATGCTTAGCCCACAATTTCTATTGGCCTAATATTACCAAGCAGGTGAAGGAATACTGCAAATCTTGTCACTGGTGTCAGGAAATAGGGAAGGCCGGAAGCAAATCTAAGGCTGCCCTGATTCCCTTACCACTTGTGGAGGAGCCATTCTAGAAGGTTGGAATGGATATTGTGGGTCCTTTGAATACCCCAAGTTCCTCTGGAAAAAAAAAATATATTGACAGTTGTTGATTATGCTACCTGCTGTCCTGAAGCGAGTGCACTATCCTCCACTAAGGCGGACAAGGTGGCAGATGCTTTGCTGGGGATTTTCTCCCATATTGGGTTTCCACAGGAGGTTATCTCTTGTCGAGGGGGTAACTTCATGTCAGAACTAATGGAGTGTTTATGGGAGAAGTGTGGTGTCGTACAAAGGTGCACAATGCCTTACCACTCACAAGCCAGTGGTCTCGTAGAGAGATTTAGTGGGTCCCTAAAAGCTATGCTTATGGCATTTGCAGAACAGCATGGGCAGGACTTTGAGAAATACCTGCCCCACCTGCTGTTTATCTACAGGGAAGTGCCACAAGAGTTGACCGGGTTTTCACCCTTCGAACTCTTGTATGGACGCAGGGTGAGGGGGACCCTAGATTTAATACGAGAGGACTGGGAAGGTAAGCATGCCACCCAGGGGACTTCAGTAGTGGAGTATGTGTTAAAATTCAGGGAGATGCTGAAGGAGCTTATGGGCACGGTTCAGAGCAACCTGGCAGCTGCCCAGCAAAAATAAAAGACCTGGTATGGTTGTGGAGCCAGAGCTCACTCATACAGTGCAGGACAGGAGGTAATGGTTCTGATTCTGTTCCGAAAGGACAAGCTGCAGGCTGAGTGGGCAGGGCCATAAAGTAGTACGGCAGGTAAACAATGTTAATTACAATGTAGAGTTACCTGACCGAAAACACACTCACAGGATGTATCATGTGAACATGATGAAGCCATATTTTAATAGAACTGACATGGTACTTGCGGTTTGCAGTCCTGGAGAGGAGCTAGGTGGGGAAGACCCCCTTCTTGACTGGTTAGCCGAGAGCAAGCAGGCGTCGTCTGTGGAGATCATCACACAGTCACCCCAGTTGACACCTGGACATGCCCAAGAATTGAGGACCCTTTTGCGAGACTTTGCCCCTTTATTTACGGCACAGCCTGGATGGACACTGCTAGTGGTGCACGACATAGACACGGCGACCCAAGCACCCATACATAGGACAGCTTACTGTGTGTCGGAGACAGTCCTCAATGACATTAGGAGGGAGATGCTGGATCTAGGGGTGATCCAGAAATCCCACAGCCCCTGGGCCTCACCTGTAGTCCTTGTACCAAAACCAGATGGAACTACACGGTTCTGTGTAGATTATTGTGGGCTTAATGCCATTACGAAATCTGATGCCCACCCAATGCCACGCACAAACGAACTGCTTGACAAACTGGGAGGGGTGACATACTTGAGTACGGTAGACCTGACAAAGGGGTACTGGTAGGTGGAACTGACAGACAGGGCTACGGAAAGGTCAGGATTCATCACTCCAGTCGGCCTGTTCGAGTTCAAGGTCATGCCCTTTGGGATGAAGAATGCCCCCTGCTACATTCCAGTGGTTAGTAAATCAAGTGTTACAAGATGTGGAGGACTTTGCAGTCGCCTACCTGGACGATATTGCTATCTTCAGTAGTAGCTAGGAGAAACACCTGATACACCTTAGGGATGTGTTGGGCCGAATACAGGCCGCAGATCTGACTATTAAGGCAGAAAAGTGTTAGGTGGCCATGGCAGAGGTCACTTATTTGGGACATGTGGTGGGGCGAGGCCAACTTTGCCCAAACCAAGCAAATATAGAGGCTGTTGCATCGTGGCCTACACCTGAAACCCAGAGACAAGTCAGGAGCTTCCTTGGGACAGCAGGGTATTATAGAAAATTCGTTGCCAACTACAGATCCCTGGCCGCTCCTTTATCTGGGTTGGTGACAAAAAGAATAAGCCTAGGAAGGTAAAATGGGACACAGACTGTGAGCAGGCCTTCATGCAGCTGAAAACCTCACTGTGCAGGGCCCCAGTGCTGGCTAACTCAGACTACAACAGGCCATTTGTGGTACAGACGGATGCCTCAGATGTGGGAATAGGGGCAGTCCTCAGCCAAGTATCCAGTCAGGGGAGAGAACACCCCATTGTATACTTAAGCAAGGAGCTGCTTCCATGGGAACATGCCTATTCAGCTGTGGAGAAGGAATGTCTCGCCTTAGTTTTGGCATTAAAAAAACGGGAACCATACCTTTATGGGAGGCATTTTAAGGTGTAATCAGACCACAACCCGTTAATATGGTTGGGCCAATGGGAAGAAACAATGGGAAACTTCTGAGATGGAATATTGCCTTGCAGGCTTATGACATGGAGATTTCGCTTAGGCCTGGATCCAAGAATGGGAACGCAGATGGCCCTTCGCGCCTACTGGATCTATAACAGAACTGAGAAGAACTGCCTCCAATGGGGGCGTGTTCCCCCCAGGTTCTGTTTTAAGAGGGAGGAACGTTGCAAAATAGGCCGATATCCATTTATGTGAGTTCATATTGTATATGATGTAATGTACTTTAGAATTAAGAAACTGTCTCTTTAGAAGGCTTTAGGATGAACTTACAAAAATAGCCTTAATTGTTCTAATGACTAGGGTGAATCTGGTACATATCCAGATAAGGGAGACAGTTTTATTGAGCCAGGAAAACATAACTCTTTGGGAAAACTGGATATCTAGCTTTCCATGACAGGAAGAGGTCAGGGATTAAGCCAAATGCATGGACCAGATGTCATTGGGGTTGTCATGGAACCACAGTGACGCCTACAGTGAAAGGTAAACTGTTGCACCTCTTAACACAGTGGGTGTGTCCAGGAAAATGACCATGTATATAATCAGACACATTATGAACTCAGGGCAGTTGAGTAGTGTTTAAGTTGGAAGGCAGAATAGCCCATCCAGCTGGCTTATACTTGAAGACCAGAAAGTATATTTGTAGGCCTGGAAAAATCTCTAAAACCAGACCTGAGTGTGGGGAAAATAGTCTTTTCACACACTGAACAGAAAATTCTGATTTTTAAGTCAGAATTTTGGAAACCAAGACTTGTCACCAAGGACAATATCTGAAGTTTTTTTTAGAAAGGACATTCAGAGGAATTGCCTTGGAATACAGCCTTGCTGCAAGATTGTTGCTTAAGGACTAGTCTCTACAAGAACATTTAAAATCTCATCTGAACTCTAACCTCAAAAAAGGTTTAGTTCAGAATATAGTATCTAGTGTTTTCTGTAAACCATCCAGTTTTATTTTTCTTATTGTCTGCATTTCAGAGTTTTTCCAAACTGTAGACTTTTCTGTATTGCTTTTATGTTAAGTAAACTTTTATGATTTTCTTATCAACTCTGCCTGGGGTCTGATTGTGTGATTTAACATTTTAAACAGAAGGGTTTTAAAAAGACTGTGTGCCTAAAAGGATAGAACTGTTCAGCTATCATATAAAACTACCTAGGCAAGACGTAGCCAGTGGCCATGGTGGGATTCAAATATTGAAAGTAGTGCAGTCAAGGGAACTCGAAACTACAGAATGCACCCTTCCACTGGGAAAAGGAAGGTTTGGTGATAAATCTTCCTGAAACCCTTACTCCTACTCACGAGTTCCTGAATAGTGGACTCCTTTCTGCAAACAGGAGGTCCTACCGGGCTGCCAGAGGTTTTGGGTGCCAGGGGTATGTGACACTCTCAACCAGTTAACACACTCCATACACATTAAAACCTACAGCGCTGCAACAGTATTTTTTAGGAGATGATATCAATTGTCAGTATTATTGCCAAATAAAAGAATAAATCAGGGACCACCTAGAAAATGAGTTCATGCATCTTAAAATGTTCAAAGTTCAACAATGAGTCAGTACATAATTAACTATATGAACAGACATGGTCTTAAAAATATGAATAAAACCCCAATGAATTTAAACTACCCCCCCCCCGAAAAGATAACTAGAAAAGAAGTGTATGTATGTGAACCAAGAGTCCTGACACCCTGTAGCATAGTTATGACATGTACCTGAATATAAGCCTGCCTAAATATGTTAGCAAAACCTGAACCCCTCCCCACAAAAAAAACACCATCCTACAATCCCCCAAAACACACAAAGTTACCCCACCATACAAACATTAAACCCCCCCCCCATACACACATACCTCTCTACTGTCCCTGATTTTCAGGGATGTCCTTGATTTTGCCTCAAAATTTTACCCTGTCCCTACTTAAAATTGTGTTTCCGTGACCAAACAGTGGAGTTTGTAAGCACAAAATAATGTCAAACATTAAAGTTACAAACTTGTTGCTACTTAGAAAATGCATTTTACACCAAGCCCTTCTACTACCAGCTTCCTGAGTGGATATCACCAATTTAGAAAATGTGTCCCTGATTTATGAGGCAGGAGGTTGAGAGGTATGCATACACACTCACCAAAGACAACCCCCCCAAACCCACACACACACATGTATATTTGGAGAGAAACCAACATGTTTCTTTGCTACTCGGTGTCTACAAAAACAATCAGGTAAAAAAAAGACTTTCTTCTGTAAACTACATGGCAAAAACACAGCTCTAGTTTAAAGGAGTAGTACACCCAGAATGTGCAAAAAACATATGTTATGTAGAGTGTTTTGATATGTATGTTAAATCCTAGTGTGTTCTTCCCTGTGTCTGCTATTTGGAGTTTTTCCTAAATTGCCTGCTAGCTGTATGGTAGTTTTATGACCCCTTGGGATCACCATAACAAATAGTTTTATTGGCTTTCTTTCTCCCAGGATGCCCCCATTTCATGTAACAGTGATGTAGCCATGCCCTTAGATATAGCATGTGTATTGCTTTAAAATTCGTTTAGCAACAGCAGAGCCTTGTAACTTCTTATCCAGGTAGCACAAATGGCAACAGTTAGTTTAGCAGATACGTGAGAGCAAGCTAACTGGGGTTTCTGTAAGACAACAGCTACTAAATAGCTCTAATTCATTATTTGTGTGTTTGATGTTACAACACTCCTGCTAGCTAGACCTGATGAACAGAAAAAAAAAATAGTGAATTAGAGCTATTTAATAGCTGTTGTCTTATAGAAACCACAGCTAGCTGGCTCTCATGTATCTGCTAAACTAACTGTTGCCATTTGTGCTCCCTGGATGAGAAGTTACAAGGCTCTGCTGTTGCTAAACTAATTTTAAAGCAATACACATGCTAAATCCAAGGGCATGGCTACATCACTGTCACATGAGACAGGGGGCACCCTGGGAGAAAGAAAGCTAATAAAACTATTTGTTATGGAGATCCCCAAGGGTCGTAAAACTACCATATAGCTAGCAGGCAATTTAGGAAAAACTCCAAATAGCAGACAAAGGGAAGGACACACTACGATTTAACATACATATCAAAACACTCTACATAACATATGTTTTTTTAAATTCTGGGTGGACTACTCCTTTAAGGCCCTTAAAATGTGGGCTACTGTGCTTTCAGATTACCTTACAGACAAAAAGAAAAACACAAGTTCAGCAAGTTTCTCCACAACTTACCCCACTTAACTTGTTACAAAAAAAAAAAATCCTCACATGTCACATCCTGTCTGTAACACACACATACTCTGTTTTAATGCAGCAACCTGAGTGAGAGTCCTTGTAGTGCAATTCAAACCAACCTGCACTCGGAACTCTGACTCACTCAGCTCATTCTCCAAGTTATCACCTAGCAGAGGCCCCAAGCCAAACAATTCTCACCTAGCCCCCAAACTACAGGGCTAAAACACAGCTTTAGTTTAAGGCCCTTAAAATGTGGGCTACTGTGCTTTCAAAGTACCTTGCAGACAAAAAGAAAAACACAAGTTCAGCAAATTTCTCCACAACTTACCCCATTTATCTTGTTACAAAAAAAACCCTTCTCATGTCCTGTCTGTGAGTAACACACACAGACTCCGTTTTAATGCAGCAGCCTGAGTTGCAGGAGCAAGTACAGTTGTCAACAGCTGGGGTCAGTCAAGGATTTAAAGGAAAGTGGTTAACAATACAAGGCTTCACTTCCATAAAATACCTCAGTTAAACTTTCTAAGTATGTTACAGCATTTTTCTTGTATGCAACATACTTTATTTTAATAAAAAAAAATATGCAACCCAGAAGTATGGCAGATGCTGGGGGGGGGCCTCCATTATGTGTAAATGTATGGTGCCGCGCTGCTTGCTTCAGTACATAATGTATTGAGTAGTTTGGTCCAGCAGGTTGAGGCAATCCTTCTAAAGCTCCTTACTTAAAAGCTATTCTGCCAAATCCTTCAACATTTAATCCTCAACAATCTTGCCAAAATCTAAAAGCACATGTTCTTGAATGATCAGGTTTGTCACAATCTTGAACCAGAAAAAGTGTTGTTGGTTTTTTTTTTTTGTTAGCAATATAAAATAATTTTTTAAATGTCACACAGTGATTTATTTTACTTTTTAATTTTAGTACTTTTTTCTTCTGTTTAGGATAAATCAGCGGATTTCTCTCTCTCTTCTGGTGTGGGTGTGAAGAACAACATCTATGCCATTTTAGTGATGGGAGTGTGTGAAGTCCTGATGGAGTACAACTTTCTCACAGGAAACTACAGGTATTAATACCATTTTTTATTTATTGAGTATGTCCAAATACATATACAATATATTTAAACTTGGTTCCATGCTCTAGAAAGTTACAAGATATATATGTCTTCTGCTAAGGATTATAAGCATATCACCCTTTGTTACATCAGTGGAGGGTTTATTTTATTTATTTGTACATCAGTTTACAAACCTTTGAGCCAGAGGCTCATTTTCAAAGGTACCTTGTCACAAAGAGGACAAATACAGTACAACAATTTTGTTACATCATAATGGATTACAACAATTGGTAAAAACAAGCTGTCATATAATGGTTGCAATTTTAAATTACAGGATTAGCTGAGCACAGATTGTAACAGATGTTTAGTACTTCATAGTATGGTAAGAGCATACAGGAAGAGGGGTGCCGAGACAGGAGGAGGAGATAAATAATAGGATAATGGGAAGTGGTTGGTAGTAGGTTGGGTGCAGCCACTCAGGGAGCTTTGTCAGAGTATTTGAGCAAGTACAGCTTAGTAACAGCCACAGCTACGCGGGTTAACAAGTATAGGTCTGTGTTTGCTCTTGTAAACACATGTAATCTAAATATATTCTTTAAAAAATCTACCTTGCACCTTCTGGGGTCTCAACTCTGTTACAATACCGAATTAACAAATTGTGCCTTAGGAGATCCACGCTACAGCTACTGAGAGTCCCCCATTGTAACACTTCACAGGGACAACGCTCTTTTGCTTATCGAGGACCACTCTGGTTCAGTGGCCTCAGCCTCACCATCTCCTCTGCCCCAACAATTGGTATGTTTAAAACTAGTCTCCGGGACTATCTCACTACCAACAGCTCCTGTGACAGCCCAACTTAACCTTGTTTCTCCACTTCCCTTCCTGCTCTAGTGGTCCCTCCCCCCTCACTGGATTCTACCCTCACATCTTGGTATACCCAATGCTGCACTTTTCACCCTCTCCCCACCCTTCCTACATTCCCCCCTCCCCCCAATGACTCTGGCACTTCTTATCTGTTGTCTGTTTTCTCTGACAAATGCCGCTGGCTGCCTTGTCACAATGCTACCCTTGAATTGTATTAATCTGTACTCTGTTTGCAATGTCCACATTGTTGTAATGTCTGTCTTGATGTTCCCCATAATTTGTATTTCTCTGACATGGAACCTTTGTAAAAGAGACAAGGCTCAAAGGTATTTGTAATCCTAGACTTGATAAATAAATGGCTACTTCGCCAAGACCATGGACTTTGTACTAAATATTTGTACCCGAAAAGTCCCTGAGTGAAACACTCTTGATGTTGCCTTAATGGCATATCATAAGTCCGTGTAAAAAAAAAAAAAAATAAAAAATTTCCCCAAAAATAATGGAGATGTCTAGATACACATTTGCTCCTTACATAGTAGTTACAGATAGTATTATTACTACTTTTTCTCAATGAGTAAGTATAGGCTGAGAATTGAAGAAATAACTGAGGGTTATAGACTATGTAACCATGCCCTATATAAAATCAACAGATAAACTTTAAACTCAGCGATTATCCAGTTAAGTCTGATAGTCCTCATATAGGTAAATGGCCCATATTTAATGAACAGTTAAGGCTCTCGCAGTCCCACTCAGTCTCCGAGTCTTCAGATTCCTTGCGACTGGCAAAGTCTGATTTGATTTTCTCGAGTCTCTTCCCTGCTTCTGTTGGGTCATTAAAAATAAAAGTTTTACCTGCATACTGTATACGCAGTTTCACGGGATATAACAGTGCATTCGCGATCCCCAATTGACGCAGCTCGGATCTCACCACATCAAATGCCTTTCGTCTCTGGCGTGTAGCATAGGAAAGGTCGGGGAAGAAGTAAATCCTAGAGCCATCTGGTAGGTGAAGCTGTTCCTTCTCTTTAGCTGCCTGCAGAATTAGTTCTTTAGTGGTCGGACCTGCCGTGACCATCAGAATAGTTCGTGGTGTCCCTTCCTGCAGGGGTCTACGCCATGGGGTGATCCGGTATGCTTGCATGATCGCTCCATCCACCGAAATGTCAAGAGTAGTCTGTACCAAAGTTGTCAAATATTCCAACAGATTATGACCTTTGGAGGTTTCTGGGATCCCTAATATCCGCACGTTGGCTAGGCGGGCACCATTTTCCAAATTTTCCAGGCGTTGACGCAGTAGACGGTTATTGCTCCCCAAACCTGCAGTAGCTGTAACGGCCTTTTCAGCCATCGTGTGTGATAGATTACTGTGTGTTGCTACTCCTTCTAATTTAGTTTCCACCATAGTGACCTGCGAGGTAAAACCGTCCATCTTCTTGTCTAGTTCCTTGATGAAGGCTTCTAGGTCCTTAACCGCTTTCAGGACTGCTGCGTTAGAGGGTTTGGTGTCCGAGCCATGCGTTGGGCCCTGTTGTTGCTGATTCTTAGGCCTCCCCATGTTGCCTCTGATAAAACTGGCGAGATTACCGTTTTTTGTACTTTAGCTGTATTTTCCAGCTGTAGGACACTCTGAGAGCCAAAATCGATCCTGTAAGTTGCCCAAAGTTAAGTTTTGCAATTGCAAATATACTGAAATTAAGCCTGTAGACAGGAGCTCCTGTGAAAGATGTCTTTGTCTGTCAGCAGCCAGCCACAGCCCCCCAGGTATTAATACCTTTGATGTTACAGCGTTGTTGGTGGATTTTTTCCAATTGCCTCAGTTTCCATTTTATCTAAACTTGTTCTGTTAGACCCTTTCATATTTGAGAAGAGAGGAGAAAAGAACAAAGAATAGAATAGCATAAGGTTTTATAGTAATTGTATTGGTTTCAGTCCATTTCATACACTCCATATCTTTTATTTATTTGTTTGGACAACGCCAAACTACAATCACCCAAGTGTAAATTACATAGAAAAATAGCACTGAATCAGATGAACAATACCAGAGAAGCAAGTTTACAATCAGGGTAATGGTACAATACTGTATATTTATATGTTCTCCGGAACCACTCGTTGCGAGATAAGACTGGTTTCACGCACATTCTGCTCAGAGAACAGCAAAGCAAAGCTGAGCTGAGCTGTTCTTGGCTGAGCAGAAGCGCAATTGAAACCACTCTTACAATCAAGCAACAAGTGGTGATGGGGACATATGAATATATTCTAGATCAAGAATGTTTTTTTTTTTGATTGTTTTGTTTTTAAAACGTCCCGGAATAAAAAAAAAAAGTCTGTGAATGTGGCCGTTTCCAGGGCATCTACGTGTTAGACACTCTTCTCGGAATAAGAGTGTCTCAGGCGCAGGGGAAAGGAGCACTCTGATTGGTCGGGAGTACTCCCTCGATCTATAATTTCTTGTACAATTGAGGCAGCATACAGTCTGCTTTGTCATTAAGAAGATAAGAATAAATGGGGGGGCAGGTGTAGAGGGGACAGGCAGCTCAATAGGAGCATTGTTATAGTGTAAAGGAGTGGGTCATGGTCAGTGGCAGGCGGCACTGGGAGTGAAGAATTGCCTGAGTTGGCTCTTAACCTGGCCAATATCATTGAGGCTTAGGATTGATTCCGGGAGCTCATTAAGCCACAGTGGAGCTTGAATGGAAAAAGGCCGCATTGCTTGTGTAGTTCTGGGGAAAGGGACTTTGAGAGAGATCTTCCTGTACATAGTCTCCACCATTCATTCACACTAGAGGGACTACGCCGGAGGCGCTAGGACCCAATGGGAGCCAAAAACCCTCAGGAGGGTCAGCGCCAAGAGAGGACCACAAATGCATGGCGCTACAAGGCTGGCACGTGCTGTATAGGCTATCTCGGCGTCGACCCTCCAACCACCTCAGTTCCTTTTTTCCCGCCGTCCAGTGCACTTCAGTGACAGTGTCACTCGCCCGCTGGGGGTCAAGTCTTCACATCTGTATGACAGCAGCATAGTCGTTTAGTAATTAACTAGTATAATTTATTTATTAATTATTGGGCAGTCACTGGCAAAAAGTTGTTTTATTGATCGATAGAAAATAAGTCTTCTTCAGCCCACCTTCGACGGAGTCAACCATGAACGGGGTCGGTGATGGTAGGGAGACTTTGCTTGAAAGCTGTTTTTAGCTCTTCTACATCCCACCAGTCGAAGAAGAAGCGATTCTGCCTGAGGTCACCCTCTGGTACTTCTGCACAGACTTCGCCAGTAGCGGGGGATAGTAGGCTGACTTCGACACTGTCGGAGTCGCCTGTGGCCCCAGTTCTTAGTGGCCACGATCCTTGGCACTGGAGTCGCTCCCTGCCCCCGGGGGGGGGGGTCTTCCAGTGAGTGGTCTCATCATTGGGCTGCTCTGATGCAGCAGTGGGTCCGGCGGTTATCCTGAGTGCCCTTCCCTGCGGACCCGACTCTGGGGTCTTCGAGCCTGGGAGCCATGGACTCGCGGGTGGAGCGGTTGGGCCAGCCTGGTCGCGTGGCACCTTCTTCGGTGCCGTCGATGCCACTCCCTCGTGCTTTCCCTCCTCACATGGCTGCGGCACTGGGGCCAGCACAGGTACTGTCTTCTTCTACTTCTTATCATTCTTTCAGATCTCCGACTTTAAGTGCACTGGTGTCGAATTTAGGAACCCTGTGCATTTGGCCGGGCGCCAGATGTGACACCGCTCTCAGCTCTGGCCTTGGTGGCGCCACTGCGGGTGCCAGGGTTTTCGAGTCTGATTCGGGGAACGCCTCCTCCTCCTCTTCTTCCTCCATTTCTCTGCTACACTATCTCTTCTGGGGTAGTAGGAGACTATATTGAATCTGATCCTGATCTACAATTAGGGGATGATCTGGATGAGGATTCATCCTTTGGAGTGGAAAGTAAGCCCTCCACTTCAGCAGAGCCTTTGGTCGAGGACCTTTCTTTTAAGTCTCTTTTGAAGAACATGAATTCCACCCTTTCTCTTCAGACTTCTGAGGTGGATCCTGGGAAACCTTTGCGCCTTCAATATCTACATGTTCCTGAAATGCCTGTGGAATTGACACCATTGGTGCAACCCTCTTTCGAGACTCTTTCACAAATGGTGTGAGACAGACCGGCGCTCATTCCTTCTGTGGCTTAGTCCATAGATAGGAAATATCCTCCTCCTAAGGATAGGCCAATCCTTGCTTCTCAAGCCTTTGCGGACGCCATAGTGGTCTTGGCAAAGAATGACAAAGCCGTTCTTCCCCTGGAATCCATGGCCTGTCCAGTAAATAAAGAATCCCATAAAATTGACACTCTGGGGAAGCGAGTGTTCACTGCTGCTACCCTAGGCATGTGTATTGTTAGCTATCAGGGCTATTTCTCTCAGTATGAGTATACACTCTGGCATTCGTTCAAAGAAACTGTGGAAGCTCTTCCAGACTCAGACATTAGCTCGGAACTTCTTCAGACCATTACTAGAGGCATCGAGTCCAACAATCAGCAACTTAAGGCTGCTATGGACACCTTTGACACTGCTTCTAGAGCAGCAGTAGCTGGGATATGCACCTGGCGTCACTCATGGATAAGGACTTCGGGATTCACTAATGATGTTCAACAGAGAGTCATGAATTTTCCATTTGATGGTATTTATCTGTTTGGCCAACAAGTGGAGCAGGCACTGGAGGCTACTCAGAAAATCAGGACTGCTAGTAAGACTGCCAGACCGGCCCCTGCCTCCCCTCAGCGGGGTGCAAATCGGAGGTAGTTTCTTAACCGTCAGTCCTTTCGTGGTAAACACTGAGGGCCTTTTAACAAGAACCAGGCCCCTCTTCCCCAAAAGAAAATGCAGCAGAAGGCACAGGGTCTGAAGGCGCCCAGTGCCACTCTCTGAAGAACCGGCCCATGTCCCTCCTCTACTGCTCGAGAGGGACTCCTCTCCGGCGGTAGGGGGTGTCTGACTCAGTTTTACAACCAGTGGAAGTTCGTTACAACAGATAAATGGGTCCTCAGGATAATTCGAGAGGGATGCTCTCTAAATTTCTCGTAGACCCCTCTGGATCGTTCACCCAAACGACAGTCCAGACTGTCTTCCACTCAGACCTCCTTACTTCTGAGATGCAGGACCTTCTGAACAACAGGGCAGTAGAAGTGGTTCCGCAAGCAGAGTGGAACACAAGTTTCTACTCCCACTACTTCCTAGTTCCAAAGAAAACAGACAGTATGCGTCCTATTCTAGACCTAAGGAAGTTAAACAAATTCCTGTTCCGAGAGAAGTTCAAGATGATATCGCTAGGAACGCTTCTACCTCTGATTCATCAAAATGATTGGCTGGCCTCTCTAGACATGCAGGATGCCTACCAACATGTCCCAGTGCACCCAAGCCACCACAAGTACTTTATTTATTGAATTGATTCACCAGGAAAGGCACACTGAGCAAAACGATACTCGTCTCCCGGTGCGACCTGTGGAAAGAGTACAAGGGGAGGATAACATGCAGGTTATCATAATAACATAATAACAATTTGCAGTTACGCAGGAAAGAAAGGTATTACTTGGTTACCACATTTGTAATAGACAGCTAAAAGCATATACCCTAGAACTACATGTAACTGCTATACATACATACATGCATGCATACATTTATGGAGTACAGATTGGTGCTGTAGATTAACCCAAGGGCTAGAATTAGGCAGGCCGGAGAGAGACATGGGTGTATGCGAGTAAGTGCCATTTTTTAAATATATATAGATATAGTTATATACGCCAGCTACCAAGGATAGGATGGTGCCGCTGGTCAAGCAGAGGAATTTTGGGGTGGGGGGATTAATTAATGTGCACAGACACAGTTTACAGTGAAGTAGTTTGTCAGTGCAGTTGCTAGGGAATGGGGAGAGCATTCCAGAGTTTCGGGAATCTGTGTGAGAAGGCTGTTTGTCCAGCGGAGGTCTTTCGACTAGGAATATTTAGTAGTCTGGAGTCAAGGGACCAGAGAGCATGGGGGGAGGGTGGGAGCCAATAGCAGTATTGAGGAAAGGCAGGAGGGGAGAGTGCCAAGCCAGAATTTTGAGACAGACTTGGAGCAGTGCAGTTTTCAGCGATTCTCTAGGGATGGGAAGGCGAGGGAGCGGTAGAGGTCACAGTGGTGGGAACGAGGGGGGCATCTAGAGCGAAGTGGCAGAATGCGTTGAAAATGGGGTCTAGTTTAGACAGGGTGGATATTGGTGCCGCACTATAGACTATGTCACTGTAGTCTAAGGAAGGGAGGATCATTTTCTGTACTAGTTCCCATCTAGCTGAAAAGGGGAGGCTAGAGCGGTTCCTGTAGAGGACTCCAAGCTTGGGGCGTAGTTTTTTGATAATTGCGTCAGTGTGGTCAGAGAAGGTAAGGTGACGGTCGAGCCATACCCCTAGATACCGTAGGGAAGCAACGTCCTCCAAGGTTGTCCCGTCCAGCGTGCGGAAGGAGGGGACGGAGGGGAGTCGGGCTAACCGCTTTCTTGTGCCGAAGGACATGGTGACAGTTTTTTTTGCATTGAGAGAGAGCTGTTGCGAGCTGAACCAGAGTTGGACTTTTTCCAAGTCTGTCTGGAGGTTGGATGCTACTTCTTCAGGGGAGGAGCTGGTGGAGAATAGGGCGGTGTCATCCGCGTACATGTGTGTGTATAGATGAATTTGTGCAGACTTGTGGCAGGTTGTTAAGGAAAATGGAGAACAGGATGTGACTGAGTACCGACCCTTTGGGGACACCGGTAGTCATGGGGAAGGGGGAGGATATAGCATCAGCAATTCTTACTGATTGTGTTCTTCCAGAGAGGTAGGCACTGAACCAGTTTGTGGCTGAGATGGAGAGGCCTGCCTCTGAGAGGCTTGTTAACAGCAGTGGGTGGGAGACCGTGTCGAAGGCTTTAGCGAGGTCGACAAATATAGCTGAGGAGATCATCCCTCTATCCATTCCAGAGACGATGGTTTCCGTGAGTCTTAACAGGGAGGATGCGGTAGAGTGGCTCTTTCTGAAGCCAGACTGAAACAGCGTGAAGAAGTTAGAGTCGGAGAGAAAGGAGGTAAGTTGGGCGAGCACCAGGTGCTCTTGAAGCTTAGCAAGGGCTGGGAGGAGGGAGATAAGGCGGTAGTTTGAGGTGGAAGAGGGGGGCCCCCTTTCGGAAGGGGAATGACAGCGGTGTGTTTTCAGTCCTGTGGGACAGCAGCATTGTTAATGGAGAGGTGTAGGAGATTTGCCAGAGGAGTAGCTATAGCTGGTGCAGAGAGGTGGAGGAGTTTGGAGTTCAGCCCGTCGGGGGAATTTCCTTTACACAGGCTTAGTGATAGTAGGGCCTCGAGGGCTGCAGTTTGTGTGATAGGTCAGAAGGAGAAGGTGCAAGGCCTAAGCGTGCTTGAGACTCATATGGTAGGACCGGGGGCAGGAGGAGAGTTGAGGCACACGAGGTGAAGTATATGTTGAACTCGGCAGCCACTGCCCCTGGGTCAGAGAGGAGTGAGTTGTTTACTTTTAGGAGTGGTGTTGAATTAGCAGCTGGGGGCGGGGAAGGAGTGGACGACCTTCCAGAACTTGGACGGGCTGTTTAAATTTGACTGGAAGGAGGAGTTGAAATATTCTGCTTTAGCAAGCCGGGTCACTCTGGTACATTTATTACGCAGCACACGGTACTAATTGAAGTCTTGTGGGAGGTGTGAAGATTTATGTGCTCGCCATGCTTTGTCGCAGGCATTGTGGCAGGCTATAAATTCTTGGGTGATCCAAGGTAGGTGGTTTCCGTGTACTCTTGAGCGACGCAAAGGGGCATGCGAATTCCAGACATTTAGGAACGTGTCTTGGAAGTGTAAGAGGGCATCGTCAGTGGAGCTGGCTGAAGCGGGTGTGGTCCAGTTTGCAAGGGCTAGATCTTCACCTAGTACCTACGCTTTGTGGCTCTGGGCCAGTACTATCAGTTCATAGTCTTTCCCTTTGGGCTATCCTTGGCACCACAAGTCTTCAAAAAGTGCTTTGCAGTACTTGTGGTGCATCTCAGAAAGCACGGAGTTCAAGTGTTCCTGTACCTGGATGATTGACTCCTAGCGAGCTCCTCCAGACAAGGGTCTAGGGTTACCACCTTTTAAGAAGCCCAAAGTGGGACATTTCTTACTGAAACGTGATTTTTCGCAGGACAGTAGGTAACCTCGACCAATGCAACAGACTTGTTTTCTCTACATAATCAGAATTAAGGCTAAGTACTGTAGTTTCTTAGTTGTTTCTATTGTTTCTTATCATTTTAAGGTATTTTAGTTAAAAGTATTATAGTTTTCTGTAAGATTTAGTGGAAGGTTAGAAAATATTTTTTCTCCATAAAATCAGGACATGTAGTATTTTTCCTGTTTTTTTGCAGGACACAGCTGCCCAAATCAGGACTGTCCTGAGAAAATCAGGACAGGTGGTAACCCTAGTCACAGGAAGCTGTTTCCACAGCTTCCAAGTTCCTCACATCCATGGGAGTTCTCCTGAACCTGGAAAAAAAAACAGCTTTAATGCTCCCAACAACTTCTCTTCGTAGGAGCTCTTCTGGACACCTCCAGGGCAAGAGCCTTTCTCCCCAAAGACAGAAAAAACAACATTCTCCAGATGGCTCATTCCATCTGAAATGACATACTGGTTCGAGCTCTCTTGATGCAGTGGATGCTGGGTCTCATGGCGTCCTCTGTGTTCACGATGCCTCTGGCCTGCTTGCAGATGAGAACAACACAATTGATGCAGAGCACTCAGTAGTCTCCAGCCACGCATCCGAAATCCTTCCACATCAAGGTGACGGAGCCTGTAATGAGGTCACTCACCTGGTGGACTCTGGAGGGCAACCTTCTACAAGGTTTTCCCTTTGCCCCACTGGAAACGCAGATCACCATCACCACAGATGCATCTCTGACCGGTTGGAGAGCTCACTGTCAGGATCTCCACACCCAGGTCTGTGGCGTCAGGACGAGTCCCAGCTGCACATAAACATCCTGGAGATGAGAGCTGTCCTGTACACTGTCTGAGCCCTGAAGGATGTCCTCTGTCACAAGGTACTTCTCCTTCAGACGGACAAGAAGGCGGTGATGTATTACATCAACAGACAGGGTGGAGCATAGACTTGCCCTCTCTGCAGGGAAGGCATGGGATTGTGGGAATGGTGCCTCAAGCATGAAGCCCTGATCCAGGCAGTCTTATCTGCCTGGAATCCAGAACAATCTGGCGGTTCACCTCAGCAGAACGGAGGCGGATCCACACGAATGGTCTCTCGACTCAAACATCATGCAATCGCTATTCGAAGAGTTGGACACTCCGGACCTGGACCTTTTTGCGTCACCACTCAACGCAAAACTGCCTCTGTTTTGCTCCAGAAATCCAGAACCTGGCACTTTCTGTCAGGATGCATTCAGACTGCAGTGGACAAGATGCTTTCTGTACGCATTTCCTCCTCTTCCCTTGATTCAGAGGGTGCTGCTCAAGCTGGAGACATGGGGGCAGCATGATTCTCATCATCCCATACTGGCCTCGTCAGATTTGGTTTCCATTGTTCAACAGATTATTGGAAGTTCCACCGAGACAACTACCACATCAAACAGGCCTCCCGACCCAGGGTCCGGTGGTCGATCCAAACCTGCAGTCCCTTCGTCTCCATGCTTGGCTCCTGAGAGATAGAAGTGGGCAGATTCAACGTGTCTCGGAGAATCTCAGACATCCTCCTAGCAGCGCGTAAGCCATCCAATAGAAGACCTACACGGTAAAGTGGAAACAGTTTTCCATTTGGTGTGCTAAGTTCTCCCTGGACCCCTTTTCTTGCTCACAAAGCAAGATGTTGGAGTATCTTCTAGACCTGTCAAACGCAAGACTGCAGTACTCGATTGTGAAGGTGCATCTCTGTGCAATTTCGGCTTATCACGAGTCTATGCACAGTATGTTGGTGGATCAGCTACCCTTGGTTAAAAGATTTCTTAAAGGTATCCTGCACACTAGACCACCAATCAGAAGACTGGTATCCACTTGGGATATCAACCTTCTGCTAGACATGCTCACCCGCAAGCCATTTGAGCCACTAGCAACCTGTGACTTGAAGTTTCTGACCTGGAAGACTGCCTTCCTTGTGGCTATTACTTCCGCTTGCAGAGTCTCTGAAATACATGCCCTTGTCACAGACACCCTCCCCCCGCCCCTACACAGTATTTCACAAGGGCAAGGTGGTTCTTCAAACTCACCCTAAATTCCTTCCCAAAGTAATCTCGGAATTCCACCTGAACCAGCTCTTGGTCCTTCCGACCTACTTTGCAGATTTTCAGCATGAAGCTGAGCTTACCCTATATTCTTTGGATGCAAAAATGGCTTTGCGATTCTACAGCAACAGAACAAAAGAGATTTAGAAGTCCGAGCAACTCTCTGCCTCATTCAGCATGGCCCAGCTGAGTCAATCTGTGGCCATCAGATGCATTTTGGCATGGCTGGTAGCTTGTCTCCACCAGTGCTAGTCAATGACACAGGTCACGCTGGAAGGCAGGGTGTGTACGCCCATTCTACCAGAGTGATCGCGGCATCTCTGGCAGATATTCGAAATGTGCCCATTGCAGACATATGCAACGCGGGCACTTGGAGCTCTGTACACACTTTTGTGAAGCAGTCCACCTTGGATGTCCATGCCAGACAGCATCCTGCCTTTGGCAGGACAGTCCTTAATGGATTTCTGTCCTGAGTGAGCCCCTATCTCCTGCTGCCCTTCTCGGGTGATTATTTTAGCTCAATACTCTCCCACTAGTGTTAATGAGTGGTGGAGACTCTGTGTCCAGGAAGATATGAAAATTACGTACCTACCGTAATTCTTGATCTTATTGGACGAAGTCTCTTCCACTCATTCACGTGCCAACCCACCATCCCCGGAGCTCACTCAGCCTGTTTTTGGTCTTCACTCCCTCGTTGGCTGGGCTGTGAAGACACTGTTGAGTTGACCCTTCTTACATGGGTCACACGGACTATCTTACGTCTGGAATAGGTTAGTTTTCCTAAGTTAATTTACATTGCACCTCCTCGGTAAAAACGATACAGAGGTGGTTGGAGGGTCGACACCGAGATAGCCTGTATGGCGCGTTCCAGCTTCGTGGTGCCATGCATGCGTGGTCCTACCTTGGTGCCGACTGCCCTGAAGATTTTTGGCTCCCGCTGGGTCCTAGTGCCCCCGTCATAGTCCCACTAGTGTGAATGAGTGGTGGAGACTTCGTCCAAGGAGATTAAGAATTACAGTAGGTATGTAATTTCCATTCCTAGGAGCGTGGATATGTCGTTCATCCACACTTCTTGGCATGTCCTCTTTCCCCTTTAAATCTTGCCAGAAGTCTTCAAGCTGGCTCCTTCTACCCACTCGGGTGGTAAATACCTCGGCTTCGCCCCATGACACCAGATCTTCCTTTCTGCTGGAAGAGACAGGTTCCCTCGTGCTCTCACAGCAGTTCATAGGCCCTGGATTCAAAGCATTGGCTTTTACTGAAACTAACTTTACAACTCGTTCGAGTTAGCGATTCCGATTGTAGCGCATCGGACATGGAGGATAAATCATCCCCCGGATTTCGCCGGTGTACCTGTGGCCAGAAGATGTCGCGCACCGATCCCCACCTAACGTGTGTTTATTGCCTAGGTGTCGGACATGACACCTCGTCTTGTACTTTCTGCCTGACTTTCCATCCCAACGTCCTGGACAACCGCAGGCATGCCTAAAATTGGGGAGACCGGAGAAAAGGAACCCACCAGTGAAATCGAAGGAGGCGAGGTGGGCGGTTTCTGCTGAGCAGCTAGAGCAAATGAAGGCATTCGAGGAGGAAGCAGCTCAAGCTTTGGCCAATTGAACCTTTTTTGTTCCGCTCAACCTTGGCTCTACCTTTACAGGCTCCTTCAAGGAGTTGTGCCAGTCTCTCCCCACCAGGGGTGAGGCGCCCCCGGGCTCGCACTCCTCCCGCCCTCGCAAGAGGAACAAAGTCCCGAAGTCTTTGTCCAAGTGAAAACATTCTAGGGACCGAGAAAGGTCTGAGTCCCAAGAGCACGCGGTGTTGGCTTCGATTGAGATCACATCCTCGGCCGCCAGCTTTTCGGACCTCCCGTCTGGCCAGGGGACTGAGGAAATGGCAGATGAGGCTGAGATTATTCTCGACCCAATCGACCCTCTGTTGCCGACCCCGGTCGACGATTCTTTGGAAAGGACTCTGGTCTTTGTCTTTCTGGATGAGGAGACCCAGCCCGCTGGTGTCCCCATCGAGGAAACGGTTCCGGACCCTCAGTTTTCACCGACACCGGTGTCTCCCGATCGAACGGGTCGACTTCCTCGATCTCGATCGAGGTCCAGAACCCTTTCGGCTGAACAGCCGAGAAAGAGTCATAAAAAATCTCAAGAAGAGGCGTCACCACAGATCTCCATCCTCCTCGGACGAGGAGAGGCTTCGGCGCAAACTCTGTCGATGCTATGAAGATCTCATGGCAACAGCTGATTTTGTCTGGGCAGAAGCCGGCCACCCCAGCTATCACTTGGCTTCCACCGCCTAGGCCGATGCCGACCCTTCCGGAACCGAAGTCTTCGGTTCCCCCGCCCGTGGGGCCGGCCCATATCCCGATTCGGCCTGCCTCGGTCTCTCCACTGATTTTGATGGAACCACCGCCTAAGCAGCCTCAGGGAGGGGCTCCCTCAAAAGAGGACCGAATAGACACTGGGCTTCCCCGACGTCTGTTGATAATGGTTGTCCTTGATCACCCTCGGCATATCGAGGGAGACCTAGGCGGGAGGCCGTTGTATCCCGACTCTTCGGACTCGGACGTCAGCGGATTGACCGCTTCTGTGTTCAGGCATACTGGTAGCTCAGCCGACACTGACTGACTCCCGGACAAGGAGTCCAAAAATATGGACCATTCCGCTCGTAAGGTCTGTGCGGCCTCTTCCTTAGGCCTTCGTCAGGCCAGCTCAGCTGTTATAATGGCACACTTCTCTCATGCCCTCCTATGGTCATTAGACTAAGTCCTCCCTCATCTCCCAGCGGACATGCAGACCACAGTGAAACAAGTCCGTGATCAGGGCCTTGCTGTCGCAAAACAGCAGCTCCAGACGGCCCTGGACATCGGGGATTCTTGTGCCCGCTCTTCAGCAGCCGCAGTGGCCACTCGCCGCAGGGCTTGGCTAAGGCTTTCCTCTGTTCCAGCGGATACTCAGCACAAGTTAGCTGACGTGCCCTTCCTAGGCACTGACCTGGTCAGTCCAGGAGTGACCGGTCACCTTCAGCACATAAAGCAGTCAAATGCCACCTTGGATGCTACTTCTGCGAAGGGTTCTTTGGGCAAGAACCAGCAGAAGCGAAAGAAGATGCCTTTTCGGCATTCTTCCCCTGTGGTCAGGCAATCCTCCTATCAAGGAGGTCAGCAGCAACAGCAGCAGGCTCGAGCTTGGCGCCCAAGGCCCAAGCAGGGTCCATAACAGCCCCGTAAAGGAGGCCGAGGTGCAGGTCCAGGAGCCTTCTCCTCCTCTAAGCCTGCTCAGTGACGGGTTGGGGGTTGCCACCACTACACCCGTCACGCCAGCTCTGGGTCCTCCTGTGGGGGGCCGGCTCCGCCACTTTCTTTCCGCCTGGTCTGATATTACCTTGGACAGGTGGGTTCTCGAAGTGGTCAGTCAGGGACTGCCTCTAGAATTCGAGCAGTACCCTACCAGCCGAGCCTGCGCCCCTCGGGAGGAAAGGATCTCAGTTTGCACCCAGTCGGCTCTCCGAGACGACATAGCTCAGCTCCTCCGCAAGGAGGCAGTAGTTCCAGTGCTGGATCCTCCTACAGACCCAGACTTCGTGTCGAGGTACTTCCTAGTGCCCAAGCGGACGGGGGGTTGGCGCCCCATCCTAGATCTCCACGACCTGAATCAATATCTCAGGTCTCGCACCTTTCGGATGGTAATTCTGAACCAGATCAAACCATCCCTGGAGCAAAACATGTGGTTCTGTTCACTGGATCTGCAGGACGTTCTTTCATGTCCCAATCCGTCCGTCCCATCAGCAGTTCCTCCACTTCAGGGTTGAGGGGACCCTGTTCGAGTTCCGAGCCATGCCGTTCAGCCTGTCATCGGCCCCACGGGTCTTCACCAAGTGCATTGCAGTGGTGGCAGTCCATCTTTGGCATCGAGGAGTATGAATCTACCCTTATTTCGACAACTGGCTCTTGGCAGGTTCCTCCCATCAGGAGGTGGAGAGGTCCAGGGATCTGGCTCTTCGAATCTGCTCCCAACTCGGCCTCCTGATCAATGAGGCCAAGTCGGAACTCGTGCCCTCTCAGGTGATGGGCTTTATCGGGGCAGAGCTCGGCTCCCAGTGGACAGGGTGGAAGTTCTTTCCTCCTTTGCCCGATCATTTCTGGTTGGGCACTTGCACCCTGCCCGGAACTTTCTGTGCCTTCTAGGTTACATGGCGGTGTGCACCTCAGTGGTCCGTTGGGCCAGGTGACACATGCGTCCCCTCCAATGGGTGCTGGCCACCCAGTGGACTCAGCGCCATGGTCATTTCGACCAGCTGATCACTGTAACTCAGAAGATGTGGGATGCTCTTCAATGGTGGACCGCCCCAGAACAGTTGCAGGAATGGATCCCGTTTGTCCGCCCTAAGCCGACGGTTGTCCTTACGACCGATGCTTCTCTCATGGACTGGGGAGCCCACATGGGGGACAACAGGGCCCACGGGTTCTGGACCCCCGAGGAGCCCCGATGCCACATCAACCAGTTGGAGTTCAGAGCAGTCAGACTGGCACTGTCAGCTTTCGCTCCTCAGCTCCGGGGTCAAGTGGTTCAAGTCCAGATTGACAATACCACGACCATGTACTACCTCAACAAACAGGGCGACACGCACTCCCGTCTGCTGTGCAAGGAGGCGCTCTGCATCTGGACCCTCATAAGCCGGTTGGAGGCAGATCTCCTAGCCATTCATGTGGTAGGAGTCTTGAACCAGCTGGCGGATGCTCTCAGCCGTATAGGCCAGACATCCCACGAGTGGTCTCTCCATCCAGAGGTAGCTTACAGTCTGTTCCCCATTTGGGGCGAACCATTGGTGGACCTGTTTGCCTCCAGGGAAAACACCAAGCTGAGGCTGGACCATGCCCGCCCTCCTCAGCAGGGCTCGCTGCAGGGGGATGCCTTCTCAAGGCCGAGGACCCCAGGCCTCCTCTACGCCTTCCCTCCATTTCCCTTGATCCACAAGGTGTTGAGGGACAAGGCAAAGGTGATCCTGGTAGCCCCAGATTGGCCGCGCCAGTTCTGGTACCCAGATCTCCTCAGCCTCAGCTGCAGGCTCCCGGAGCGGCTTTGTACATGCCCGGACCTGATATCATTGAAGCAGGGAAAGGTATTCCATCCAGACCTTCAATCCCTGCACCTAACAGCCTGGTACCTGAGCGGCTAGAGTTCCAGGCTCTGGGTCTTTCCGAGGATGTCTACACCGTGGTGGAGGCATCGCATAAGGAATCGACCAGGAAATGTTATGCCTTCAAATGGAAAAGGTTTTCCATTTGGTGCCAGTGTAAGAGTCTAGACCCCTTATCCTGCTCCGTGGCTAACATTCTAGTCTACCTTTGTTCTCTCTCCAAAGGGGGTCTACGGTCATCGACCCTTAGGGTTCAACTGGCAGCCATTTCTGCTTACCGGGAGCAGGCCGGTCAGCTGACAGTGGCACAGGAGACAGTGGTCAGGCGCTTCTTCAAAGGCCTGGATCACATATCCCCTCCGGTGTATGAACCTCCACCTCCGTGGGATCTGTTGCTGGTTTGGCAAAGCTCATGGGCAAGCCATTCGAACCCATGCACAAGTGTGAGCTCTCATACTTGTAGTGGAAGACGGCCTTCCTGGTGGCTATCACGTCAGCCAGAAGGACAGGGGAGCTCCAGGCGCTTTCGGTGGACTCCCCTTATCTGAGCTTTCACAGGGACAAAGTTGTCCTGTGCCCCCACCTGAAATTCCTTCTGAAGGTGTTATCAGAGTTTCACCTTAACCAGATGATGACTCTGTCGGTATAGTACCCTAATTACACCTCGGACGCCGAGTACAGGCTCCATACTATGGACCTGAGACATGCTCTCTCCTATTATAAGGAGAGAATGGCGGATATTCGTGGAGAGGTTTGCCAGCTGTTTGTCACCTACGCTGAAGTCGCTTCTGGCAGACCTGCAGCCAAATGGACCATTGCAATGTGGATTACATCATGCATAGATCTGTGCTATGAGTTGGCGGGCAAGGAGCCTCCCAGAGGGATAAGAGCTTGTTCTACCCGCCATACTGCTGCATCGGTGGCTGCTTCCAGGGACATCCCTATCCAGGAAATCTGTTGGGCTGCTACCTGGAAGTCGGCAAACTCCTTCATAACCCACTACCACATCGACCTTGAGTCACGCTGGGATGCTGGTTTTGGGGCCTCGGTTCTCCAGTCTTTATTTCCCAAGTAGGGGGTGTGCGCCTTGCCTCCCTCCTCCCAGAGAACTGCTTGGAGTCTGCCAAGAAGTGTCGATGAACAACATACCCACGCTCCTAGAAGAACAGGTTACTCACCTGTAACAGTAGTTCTAGGAGTGGTATATGTTCATTCACATGCACCCACCCGACCTCCCCTGCTTTAGGCGCACAACCTTGCTTCCAGCGGGCTAAGATCTGGCGTCATGGGGTGGAGCCGAGGTGTTTACCACCCGGGTGGGTGGGAGGAGCCAGCTTGAAGAATTCTGGCAAGATTTAAAGGGGAAAGGGGACATGCCAAGAAGTGTGGATGAACAACATATACCACTCCTAGAACTACTGTTACAGGTGAGTAACCTGTTCTTTTCTGACATGGCCCTTGTGGTATAAGGATTAGTGGATGGCTCAAGTAGGTTTTTTGTAGACCTGGAGGTGTGATCATATCTCAGAACCTATTTAGAAATCAATGAGTTGGATTCTGATGGTTATAAGGACTGTACAGACAGACAGAACAGATGTTATATTCTCAGCAACATCCCTCACACAAGGGACATGTATGATCTTCCTGGACATAAGTCTCCACCACTCATTCACACTATTGGGATCTGCGCCGGAGGCACTAGGACCCAGCGGGAGCAAACTTTTTTGCTGGAGGGCCGGCGCCAGAGATGGAGCCGCGAGGAGTGGCACCGCGAGCCTCAGCTCGTGCGGTAATGACTATCTCGGCGTCGACCCTCAAACCGCCTCAGTTCCTTTTTTCCCTGCCGTCGAGTGCGCTTCAGTGATGGCCGTCAGCTTGCCCTGGAGTCAAACTTCAAACTAGCAGCATAGTTTTCAGTTTTGTTATTTGTAGTAATATCTCGATAAGTATCACTAAGTTTATTCTTATTTAAAGAAGTCTAGGCCTACTTTGGTGAATTGACCATGAGCAGGTCAGGTAGCGGTGAGGAGACTTCTTATGAGAAAGCTGTTCAGTCAAGTCGAGCTGGGTCTGGTCCGCCCGCCTTCTCCGGAAGGGGGTCTGACAGCAGTCAGTCCAATGCCAGAGGGCCAGGGTCCAGCGAGCATAAAATAAATGGTCGCATTCTCGACACCGTTTGGCCTCGAGCTCTTCTTCGGCCCACAGGTCAAAAAAGAGGAGGCATCACTCGAGGTCACCCTCTGATATGTCTGCACGTAGACGGTCAGTTATTGGGGCTAGTTGATGGTCTCCTCCTTCGGAGTCACCAGCTTCTGTTTCTGGTAGCCGACGTCTTCGACATCAGAGCCCTACCCCGCCCGCAAGTAGGTCTTCAGATGAGCAGTTTCATCAGTGGGCGCTCTTATGGAGCAATGGGCTCGGAGGTTGGTTCAGCTACCTGGCTCGGTCACTCAGGGCCTTGAGCTGCTTGGGAGACCAGGTAGAGGCGGTTGGTCTCCTGGTGCGTGCAGCACCGTCTTGATTGCCGTCGACCTCTTGCACAGGTGTTTCCTCCTCACATGGCTGCGGGCGCAGAGGCCACACCGATGCCTTTATCTCCTGCTCTTCTTTCCTCCTTACCTTCAAATCCTGTTTTGAGTCTTGGAGTGTTTTCGGCGCCCTCGGCGTCGGCGGCATGCTGGCGCCATCTTTGGCGCCAGTGCGTCAATCTGTCGCTGTCCTCAGCGCGCCGTGCGTGGTACTGTCCATCCTCTCCAGCGCCATGCGGCTACTTCAAAGCACCGGCTTGGCGCCCGTGCGGATCGGCGCCCGTTTTCGGTGCGGCGTGGTTCCGGTGCCATTCTCGGTGCCGTGCGCTTCTTCAGCGCCGTACGCCTCCACAGCGTCGGGGGCTCTTAGGGCATCTTCCGCTTTTCAGGACTCCTCCCTTCACTCTTTTCCTTCATCCCTTTCCTCTGATTTTCACTCCTTTCCTGTCCATACAGTCCCTCCTGGGCTGTCAGGAGATGACACTGAGCCTGACCCAGACCTTAGGCTGGGTGATGAAGTGGATGAAGCAGGATCTATTACTGCTGCAGAGCCTGTGGTCGAGGACCTGTCCTGTAAGTCTCTGCTGAAAAACTTGAATTCCAGTCTTTCTCTCCAAACTACAGATATCGATCCTGGGAAACTGTTAAGACTCCAATACCTCCATGTTCCGGAGATCCCTACGGATTTGACTCCTCTAGTACAGCCCTCCTTCGAGACGCTTTCTCAAATGGTATGGAATAATCCAGCTCTCATTCCTTCTGTGGCTAAATCCATAGATAGGAAATATGCTGCCCCCAAGGATCGACCCATTTTGGCATCCCAAACCCTTGGCGGATCCTATTGTAGTCTTGGCAGAGAAAGAAAAGGTCGTCCTTCCCCAGACTGCTACAGCTCGACCTATTAACAAAGAATCTCGTAAGATAGACACTTTAGGTAAGAGAGTCTTTGCTGCTTCCACCCTAGGTATGCGTATTGCCAGCTACCAAGGCTATTTCTCTCAATATGAGTATATCCTTTGGCATTCACTCAAACAAATGGTTGATGCTCTACCGGAATCGGACACTAATTCAGAGCTTCTTCAAACCATAACCAGGGGTATCGAGTCCAGCAACCAGCAGGTTAAAGCAGCTATGGGCGCCTTGATACCTCCAGTGGCGGCGACCGCATTTGTACCATGGTCATTCCCCAGCTCTTGCACTTCAGGTTTCACGAATGATGCCCAGCAACAGGTAATGGCATTGTCTTTCGATGGTGTTTATCTCTTCGGCCCTCAAGTAGAACAGGTTCTAGAGGCCGCACAAAAGACTAGATCAGCCATTAAATTGGCTCGACCTCCTCCCGTCCTCTCTCTCGAGGGAGTGTTAACAAACGCCAGTTTCATAACCGTCAGTCCTTTGAGGCAAAGGCAGGGGAAGTTTTAATAAAACCAAGCCCCCAGCCTCAAAAGAAAATGCAGTAGAAGGCACAAGGACCCAAAGCGCCCAGTGCCGCCTTCTGAGTTGTTGGCCCAAGTCCCACCTCAGCTGCCCGGGGGGGACTCTTCCTCAGCGGTGGGAGGTCGTCTGACTCACTTCTACAATCAGTGGAAGTCCATAACCTCAGATAAATGGGTCCTCCGGATAATCCGAAAGGGGTATTCCCTCAATCTTTTGGAGACCCCCTCCGGATTGTCCCCCCAGACGACAGCCCAGGCTGTCAGTTCTTCAGTCACAACTGCTCACCTCCGAGATACAAGGCCTTCTGAACAACAGGGCAGTGGAAGTAGTTCCGCTGGATCAACAAAACACAGGATTCTACTCCCATTACTTTCTGGGTCCAAAGAAAACCGGGGGCATGTGCCCCATTTTGGACTTCAGAAAATTAAACAGATTCCTTCCCAAAGAACAATTCAAAATGACATCACTAGGAACCCCGTAACCTTTGCTTCATCAACACGACTGGTTAGCCTCCCTGGACATGTAGGATGCTTACCAGCACATTCCTATACACCCAAAGCATCACAAATACCTAAGGTTCGTGGCTTTGGGACAGCATTATCAGTTCAGAGGCCTGCCCTTTGGGCTATCTTCGGCAGCACGAGTTTTTACAAGGTGTTGTGCAATTCTCGCAGCGCATCTCATAAAAATTGGAATATAAGTGTTCCATATCTGGACGATTGGCTTCTAGCAAGTCCTTCGAGGCAGGGAACTCTAGACGCTGTAGCCACGGCTTCGCACTTTCTTACGTGCATGGGGGTCCTGCTAAACCTCAAAAAATCGCAGCTGCAGCCCTCCCAGAGGCTCCTTTTCATAGGAACTGTCCTGGACACCATCTGTGCGAAAGCATCTCTTCCAGAGGACAGGAGGAGCGATATCCTTCAGATGGCCCGATACATCGGAGAAAGCAGCTCGGTGACAGCTCTCTCGATGCAACGGATGCTAGGTCTCATGGCATCCTCGGTGTTCACTGTACCCCTAGCACTCCTGCACATGAGAACCTCTCAATGGATGCTCAGTACTCAGTGGTCCCCGACCACTCACCCTCAGTCCTTTCTCATCAAGGTGACAGAACCTCTGAAGAGATCACTCACCTGGTGGTCACAAGAGGACAATCTTCTGGAAGGATACCCCTTTGCTTCTCTGGATCATCAGATTTCCATTACCACAGACGTGTCCCTGATGGGGTGGGGAGCTCACTGTCAGACTCTCCACACTCAAGGTACGTGGACTCAGGACGAGTCCCAGCTTCACATAAATGTCTTAGAAATGAGAGTTGTCCTTTATGCAGTCCGGGCTTTGAAGGACAATCTCTGTCACAAGAACATTGTTCTTCAAATGGACAACAAAGCAGTGATGTATTACATCAACAAGCAGGGAGGTGCTCACTCTTACCCCTTATGCAGGGAATGGTGCTTAGAGCACAGGGCTCTAATTCATGTGGTCTACCTGCTGGAGGTGCAGAGCTAACTGGCAGACCGTCTCAGCAGAACAGAGGCAGATCCTCACGAATGGTCTCTCGACTCAGCCATAACTCAGTCACTATTTGCAGAGTGGGGAACTCCAGACCTGGACCTTTTTGCATCCCCACTCAACACAAAACTGCCTCTCTTCTGCTCCAGAAATCCAGGGCCTGGCATTTTCTGTCAGGATGTGTTCAGGCTGCGGTGGACAAAACTCTTTCTATACCTTTCCGCCTCTTCCTCTAATTCAGAAATCGTCTCAAATCGAGTCGGGGACAAATGATCCTCATTGCTCCCTTCTGGCCTTGACAGATATGGTTTCCACTACTCAACAGTATGTGAAACTCCTCGAAACCGCTTCCCCTTCAGAAGAACCTTCTGACTCAGGGGCCTGTGGTCCATCCCAATCTGAAGTCGCTTCACCTTCACGCTTGTCTTCCGAAGTGATAGAAGTGAACAGGTTCAATGTCTCTTGCAGGGTTTCAGATATTCTTCTGGCTGCGCGCAAGCCAGCCACTAGGAAGACTTACACAGCCAAATGGAAACGTTTCTCGCTCTGGTGTGCAAAATCCTGTTTGAATCTTTTTTCCTGCCCACCAGATAAAGTTCTAGAGTACCTTTTAGATCTCTCAAATTCAGGTCTGCAATACTCTATAGTTAAGGTTCACTTTTGTGCCATTTCAGCTTATCATGAGCCAGTACTTTCCTTGTCACTGGCTCAGTTACCTGTGGTTAAGAGGTTTCTTAAGGGAATTCTGCATACCAGACTTCCTATAAGACGTCCAGTCGCTGCCTGGGACATTAATCTGGTGCTAGATATGCTCACTCGAAAAC
Organism: Neoceratodus forsteri; assembly: GCA_016271365.2. Classification (NCBI taxonomy): domain Eukaryota; kingdom Metazoa; phylum Chordata; order Ceratodontiformes; family Ceratodontidae; genus Neoceratodus; species Neoceratodus forsteri. The sequence continues at coordinate 507,610,605 of CM028129.1, forward strand.
CTTTCGAGCCTCTAGCTACCTGTGAGTTAAAATTTCTTACTTGGAAGATGGCCTTCCTAGTGGCCATTACCTCAGCCCGCATGGTCTCTGAGATACATGCTTTGGTCACAGACCCTCCGTATACTGTGTTTCATAAAGACAAAGTAGTTGGACCTATCCTAAGTTTCTCCCTAAGGTTGTTTCAGAATACCATGTAAACCATCCTCTGGTCCTCCCATCTTACTTTGCGAACTTCCAAAATGAAGGAGAGCGTTCTTTTCATTCCTTGGATGTCAAAAGAGCTTTGCGTTTCTATCTAGAAAGAACAAAAGACTTTCGTAAAGCTCAACAACTGTTTGTTTCCTTCAGCGAGACCCGGCTGGGTCAACCTGTCGCTATCAGATGTATTTCTGCATGGCTGGTTGCATGCCTTCGCCACTGTTATTCCATGGCGCAGGTTAAGCCGAAGGGCAGAGTGTACGCTCACTCTACTAGAGTGGTGTGACATGCTGTAATAATCATGGCGTGCCATTGAATGTTGCAATGCGGCCACCTGAACTCAGTGCATGGTTTTGTCAAACACTATGCCCTGGATGTCCATGCCAGACGACATCTTTCTTTTGGCAGAACCATCCTTAATGGACTCCTGTCCTAAAACTCTGAGCTCTTGGTCTCTCCTGCTGCCCTCTCGGGGGATTATTAGCTCGGTACTGTCCCATTAGTGTGAATGAGTGGTGGAGACTTTATGTCCAGGAAGATATGGAAATTACATACCTACCGTAATTCTTGATCTTCTTGGACGAGTCTCCACCACTCATTCACATGCCCACCCACCATCCCCCGAGCTCACCTCTGTTGTTGGTCTTCACTCCCTCAGTCTTTAGGCTGTGAGGACTTCCTTGTTGACCCTTCTTATATGGGTCGTCAGGACTATCTTATGTCCAGTTTTTGGTTAGGCTATCCTTCTAGGTTAGTTATGCTGCATCTCCTCAGAGAAAAAAGGTACTGGGTGGTTGGAGATTCGGCCTTGAGATGGTCATTGCCGCACAAGCTGAGGGCTCATGAGTGCCTCCGTCCTCGCGGCTCCATCTCTGGCGCTGACCCTCTAGCAAAACAGTTTGCTCCCACTGGGTTCTAGTGCCTCTGGCGCAGATCCCATTAGTATGAATGAGTGGTGTAGACTCTTCCAAGAAGATCAAGAATTACGGTAGGTACGTAATTTCCATTTCTCTGTGACATCACAACGTTCTGCAAATGGCTACAATGTAGTATTAAGTACTCTGTTCTGCTGATGAGGGTAGGCTAACCAGAGGCATCTTCATCGATTTATCCAAAGCCATTGAGCTCGTCGATCACAACCTCCTCATTCAGAAACTGGCCTCAGATGGTTTCTCTGAGGGGACAGCAATCTGGTTTAGTCACCTCCTATCCAGGAGGTCACAAAGTGTATACGTTAGAGGTGCTCTCTCATCTCCCCTTGAGGTGACAAGTGGTGTCCCGCAAGGATCCATATTGGGCCTGATTCTCTACTCCCTTTTCATTAACAACCTGCTGCACTTCAATTCTGACTGTCAGACTATGTATGCAGACGATCTTACCCTTTTGAGGCTTGATCCCAGTATCACCTCCTTGTCCCACTCACTATCTCATGACTTCAAAATAACACACAACTGGTTTTCTGCTAACAGACTTCTAGTTAACATTAAAAAAAAAACAAGACTATGCTATTCGGCTCTACTTGTAAGCTCAGCAATTATCCATGTCTATGGGCTCTCCCCTCTCAATCTCGGCCCCTGATGGTACACCTCTTGAGCACGTCAAGAGTTACAAATATCTGGGAGTCACATTGGACCTCTCCCTGACATTTAGTGAACATATAAGTACAGCTATCAAGAGAGTTCACCAGCAGGTTGGAGCTTGCTACCATGTGAATCACTTTTCTCACCACTGAGGCACAACTGGCGGTAGGATGGGGCACAGTGCTCCCTCTTGTAGAGTACTGCTTCCTGGTCATTGCACAGACGTCATCCTGGGAACTCACCCGACTAAACACTGCTTATAACTATATTTGTCACTTTATTCTCTCTGCCCCTCTAAACACCCATCACAGCTCACTGTTAGCCACACTAGGTTGGCTCTCTTCCCAAGCCCGACACAACCTTCAACTGGGTGCCCTTGTACACAAATCCCTGATGGGGGGCTCTGCCCCCCAAGCTGATTTCTCTGCTATAAGTCGAGCACTAGGATGACAAGGTCCTTGTCGCTACCATTGCTAAGTGTCGCTCGTTCTTAACACGAACATGGAACAGAAAACTTTCTCTGCTGTGGCTCCTACACTTTGGAATAGCCTCCCTTCCTCTATCCTCATCTTAGGCCCCTCACAGACCTTCAGATCCTAGTTATTTTCTACCCTCCTGTCCAAATCCATATACAGTTGTACCCTTTAGCATCCTGACACCTACACTCACTTCCTTTGTTGCTATATTACCATATTGCTAGATTGTATTGTCCTGTACCTAAACTGCGACCGCAAATGTTAATCTCTGATTATCTTTGTATGTATCTTGTTTATTTATTTATTGAATTTTGTTGTTCGAGTAGGCCCACTGAGACTAGAAGTCCCTTTTTCAGGGGCAATCCGGGGCAGGAGATACAAGTGGTAACCAACTGAAACCGAACCAGATTAAGCTGTTGGTGGTATTTTTTTAGTGAATGGCGGAAATTTGGCCAGTATCTTGGGGAACTGGAATAATAACCCCTCTAGATTTATAGTAGTTTATGGCCCTGAACTAAAAGCTGAAAGGGTTGACCTATTGACCTCCCTCCAGCCTCTCCTGGTTAAATCTAGGCAAATCGTTTTGGGTGGACACTTTAATTGTGTGTTTCATGATACAGATAAGACAATCAGCGGGAGAAAAAAATATTGCGACTCTAAAGCCCTAGTAAAAGGTATTCATTAGACAGATCTTCAGAATTGTGTAAATTTCCAAATATTTGGTCCTAAATTCACTTATAAAAGAGAGAAATTTGTTATAACAGTAGACCATATCTTTACCTCCAAAAATATGCAGATTTCTGCTTTTACAGTTTCACCTGCAGAATTTTCAGACTCACTGGTCTTGGAAGTCCATTTCCATCGTCCCCTGAACAACACTCAGAAGCAGAATAGATGGAGGCTTAACTCTTCAGTATTGGCAGACCCATATGTTATAACAAGTATCACCAACCTTTTGTGGGCAAGAACGTCAGTATTTGATTTATATAAAGATGCTGGGGATTGGTGAGATGACACAAAACTAGATATTAAACTATGGTTTCAGAAATTTGGTCGGACAAAAGAACGAGGCAAAGTCTTTCAGTACCTCAAACTTCGTTCTCAGTTACAATATTTATATTCACTGGTATCAACTTCAAAAAATGATTATTCAGACCAAATTAATAATATTAAACTACAGATGAGACAGTACTAGTGTGATAGAGCACATACCGTTAATGCAGAGCTTAGCTATGGAACCCAGAAAACACCCATAGGAGACCCCTGTGAGACATGCAAGCAGAGGAGAGAAACTACTACGTTCACCCATCTAAAAGACAAAACTGGTACTATGAGGTCCTCCAGAAATCAGCTCCATAACATAACTGATCACCTTCCTAGTCTTACTCCCTCCTCCCCAACTACAAATCTTGAAATTGAGTCTTATTTAGATAGCATTAAATCCGTTATTCCACCCTGTGATAATAAGATATTAAAAGCCCCTATTACAGCAGTAGAAATAGAGATGGTTATTAAAAAACAAAATTTAGGTACTCCCCTGGGAATTGATGGTCTGCCATATGAATTTTTTGAGACCTTTTCAGACATTATGTCTGTCTGTTTCGTAAAAGTATTCAGCTCCATCTTACAGCAAGACTCCACTCCAGCAGACTTCTTTACAATACTTATTATTTTCTTATATAAATCAGGAGATAAGCATCAGATACAGAATTGGAGACCATTCAGTATTCTTAATTCAGGCTATAAAATTTTAACCCAATTATTAAATCTCCGCTTAAGAAATGTAGCAAATATTCTCATTCACCCAAAGCAGTTCTGTGGCCTCCCTGAACATCGGATACAATACCCCCTTATCATTATCAGAGAAATAGTAGACTACTATAATTCTAAACAGAAAACTGGACTAATTCTATCAATTGATCAAAGCAAGGCTTTTGACAGTTAACCACTCCTCCTTAGTAAGTAGCTCTCAGCTTATGGTATTTCCCCTGTATTCATAAAATGGCTATATACCCTTTACTCCTCTGCCATAGCATGCCCCATTATTATGGGCAGCCCCTCTCAAGAAATACAGTTGTCAGCAGGGAATCACAAATCAGAGGGAGTTCCGGTGACATCACCGACCGGGATGCAAGGGTAAAACCTAGCTCTGCTGATCCTGGGCCAAAAACAGACTGTCTCACAAATAAAATGCAAAAATAATCAAAAAACAATATCAGGGAGAGCCACAGCATTGAATAGGAGGGAAAAAAAGGGCTGTACGCACCCCCAGAAGCAAGGATTCGGCAGGATTCTCTCGCCCTTCATTATGCTCTGCAGAGATTCAACCAGACATGGCGGCTCCAAATGGGGCCTCCTCTCAACAACCTAGCAATGCTACCATTCTAGCAGAGTTGCAGGAATTCAGGACTGAGGTTCGTACTTTCCGGTCAGAATTAACTACAGAAATCAGTAAACTTTCATCTCGTGTTACTGAGGTTGAAGCACAACATACTGAATTAGATGATCGGACTGGCAGGCTGGAATGCATGGTAGTGCACTTGCTAGATGAACAGCATGCTTTAAAAGAGAAATGTGAGGATTTGGAAAACAGATCACGCAGGAATAGTTTGAGAATTCATGGGATTCCAGAGAACGAAGAAGGGAGAGATATTTTAAAATTTGTGGAGGAGCTCCTCCGCGACTCTCTGCAATTAGACCCAGCTTTTAAATTCGACATAGAGCGAGTCCATTGGGCTCTATCGCCGAAACTAACTCAGCCAGACAGACGACCTCGCTCCATCATAATGAAGTTTTTAAACTATACTATTAAACAAACTATCCTTACCAGAGCCTGGAGAATGAGGGATACTAAGTATAAAGGAAAGCGCTTTTATTTTGGCAACGATTACTCCCCCTCCCAAATCTATTTCAGTCAAGCGTAGGGCCTACGCTCCAATACTCTGTCTTTTAAAGCAACAACAACTAAAATTTGCTACTCCATACCCTGCTCGACTACTCATTATGTTTCCAGATGGCCCCTAAACCTTTGAGACACCAGATGAAGCAATGAAAGCTCTTCAGCTCAGGGGCCTGGTTCAGTCCACCCAGGAAGACTCCTCACTCAGGGAAACTCAGCAAGGCCTTTGTGATGCTGTTTGGGACACTGCTAGGGATCCAGGTTCCAGAAAGAGACAGAGTCAAGCAACCTTAGAAGATGTGAAAAAGCTTTTACAAAGATTTCAGCGACCTGCACCAGCGTGAGTGGCGAGAGAGGTTCTGCAAAGACTTAAAAACTGGTAACTTGATGCGGCAGTGACTGCGTACAGGGACTACACACTGCAACTCAGGGAAGTCTGTTTGGGGTGGGGACATTGGGAAATGGAAATCCTGCTTATATTCCCAAGCTTATAGATGGGAAAAAGGTTAATGAATCAGAAGGATGTTTTTGAATTTTCCTTGGATTATCCTCCCCCCCCCCACACGAAGCTTGCTGATAGTCCTCCCAAAGTTATTATTTAATTATACCATAGCCCAGGAAAGGCGGCATGACTTAATGCATTTTTTGCAATGCTACATGCCCACCTTACCATTATAGGGTCAGAAATCCATCCCTAACAGTCGACATATCCATAAGGCCTTACTGGAGATGAGGCACATAGGGACCATTTCCTGGGGGTCTCTGTTCCTCATTTTTATTTCCAGTGTGGCCTGCTGCACCACTAGGTACCAAGGAAATAGTGGTGCTGGGGACCCTTGGCGTTGACTTGACACTCCCCCTCAGGGTGCATACATCTGCCCCTTCAAAGGAGAGGTATCTGTCCTCTCCCTACCTTGGGAGCCGCTTAAATTTTCTGCCAGGTTCAGAGTCCTGTTATAGCAGGTACAATTTGATGGCACAAAAAAGTTGATGCCTTGTTGGCATTTGGTTATTTTGGCAGGCCTAAAAGTAGTGAGCGTCATGTATAATGTTAAAATGCAATAGGCCTACACATGTTTAGTTGTGATAGGCCTAGTGCCGAATTTTTTAGATCCTTGTGTAGTTTTAAACACTCGGACAGTGTTATGGTGTTTGAATAGAACAACAGGCAAACATTGTTTATTTTTATTTCGTTTTTGTTGACTAGGTAAGTGCACTAGACAAATCCTGCCTATTTTCAGGCACGACCCGGGGGAGGGGGATACAGATGAATGCCAACTGACCACGAACCAGATTAAGCTGTTGGTGGTTTTTTTTTTTTTTAATGAATGAGGGAAATTTGGCCAGGATACTGGGGAAATCCCCCTACTCTTTTCGATAAGTGCCATGGGATCTTTAACATCCACCTGAACTACCACCAATCCAGGTAGATGGGACCTCGGTTTAACGTCTGATCCGAAAGACGGAACCTCAGAAGTGCAGCACCCCTCTCATGCTGCACTACAATGTCAGTACTGGGATATTAACCCAAGTGCCAGATGTGGGAACTGAACTCACAGCCCTCTGATATCCCGGCCTCAGAGGCGAGTGTACTACCTACTGAGCCACTGATACTGCACATAATTACAATTCGCTTATATCAGTGACAGTACATAAAGCAATTAATAATACAATATTATTGAGCATAGGGGTGAAAAGGCATAAGTACGGTAGGAAGGAGACATATTGTAGTTTTAACATGCAGGAAATATGCATACAAGGACTGAGCAGAAGTAGATATGGCTAAGTCAACTTTAATTTTATCTTTAAATGTGAATGGGATTGGTAATCTGATAAAGCACTCTCGATTATTTCAATTATTCAGAAAACGGAGACCGGGGCTTATTATACTGCAGGAAACCCACATGTCCTCAGACGAACATAAAAAATTTCAGAGGTGTGGGGAGGGCAGTGGACATGGGCCTATCTGGACTTCAGCAAGGCCTTTGACACTGTGCCACATAGAAGACTATTACACAAACTGGGGAATATGGGTGTGGGCAGGACAGTAGTGTGGTGGGTAGGTAACTGGCTGGGTGGCAGGACACAGAGGGTGGTGGTAAATGGCTGTCACTCCACAGAGGGAAGAGTGACCAGTGGGGTACCACAGGGATCAGTGCTGGGACCGGTCCTATTCAACATCTTCATCAGTGACATTGCACAGGATCTAGAAGGCAGAATTTCACTGTTCGCTGATGACACAAAGCTCTGTAACAGAGTAGACACACCAGAGGGTGTAGACAGAATGAGAGGGACCTGCAGAAGCTTGAAGAATGGTCAAGGGTTTGGCAGTTGAAATTCAATGCAAAGAAGTGCAAGATAATGCATATGGGGCACAAAACCCTGGCACAATATATCAGTTGGGGGTGAGGATATAGCATGCACCAAGCAGGAAAGGGATCTTGGGGTTGTCATCTCTGATGACCTCAAGGTAGGGAAACAGTGTGACAAGGCATCAGGTAAAGCAAATAGGATGCTGGGATGTATAGGCAGGGGCATCACCAGCAGGAAAGGGAGGTCATAATTCCGCTATACAAGACACTAGTGAGGCCCACCTGGAGTACAGTGTACAGTTCTGGAGACCATACCTACGTAAGGACATAGACAGGGTAGACAAGGTTCAGAGGGCAACAAAGATGGTGCATGGATTGCATCACAAGTCCTATGAAGACAGGTTGAAGGAACTGAACATGTACTCCCTGGAGGAGAGGAGGAGAGGGATATGATAGAGACATACAAGTATCTTACAGGGGAACAGGGTGCAGGAAAACACTGTTTTTAAGCGAAAAAGATGTTTCAGGACTAGGGCATGGGATGAAGTTGGAGGAGGGGCGATTCAGAGGAAACATGAGAAAGAATTTCTTCACAGAGCGGGTGGTGGACAAGTGGAACACCCTGCCAGAGGAAGTGGTGGGGGCTGAAACAATCACGGGATTTAAGAATGCATGGGATAGACATAAAGGAATTCTAGAGGTCAGGGGTAAGGGGAAATAGACTTCTAGGAAAACAAACTGAGCTTACAAGCTCAAATGGGCAGACTAGGTGGGCCATAGGCCCTTATCTGCCGACACTGTCTATGTATCTATGTATCTATTCTGTAGTAACTGAATCGTCCTATAGGGGTGGGAAAAGGAGAGGAGTGATGATTCTACTCTCCCAGGAGGTGCCCTTTGAAAAACAAAGTGAGACTAGTGACCCGGAGGGCCTCGATGCCATAGTGATGGGCGAGCTGTACTCAAGACCTGTTACCTTGGCATCTGTCTGTTTCCCTCCTGGGTCAGGGGAAACCCTTAGCAGTAGAATTCTTTGTGGATTTAATGTCCCTCATGGAGGGACAATTGCTGCTGGAGGGAAAGTTGAATATCACTTTAAACCCCAATTTGGATGCTGATACCCCTCTGGCCCATAGATCTTCCTGGACTAAGTCTCCATCACTCATTCACACTAGTAGGATAGCGCCAGAGGCGATAGGACCAAGTGGGAGCCTAAAGTTTTCAGAAGTGTCGGTGCCGAGAGAGGACCACGCATGCGCGAGACTAGCTCGCGCCTGTGTAGGCGATCTCGGCGTCGACTCTCCAACCACCTCAGTTCCTTTTCTCCCGGCGGTGAGTGCGCTTGGATGTCGACGTCGCTCATCTGCTGGAGTCGAAGTTTTCATCTATACGACAACAGCTCTTAATGTTTTAATATTTTAAAGTAGTAATTTATTTTACTAACAAGAAGAAGATTATGAAGAAGAAGAAAAATAAATTATTTCCTGCCATCAATGGAGTCGTCCTTAGGCGGTAGCGGTACGTAGGAGGACTTTGTTTTAAAGTTTTATGGCAGAGGGCTGTGTCCGTCCACCACTCTTAATTAATTCGGGGTCTGACTATGGACAGTCCTGTGCTTGGGGGGACACAGTTCTCAGAAGTACAAATCTGGCCGGTTCTGGTGATCCGGCTCCTCTTGACCTCGAGCTCCTCCTCCTTGTTCGGGGAAGAAGAATCGGTACCGCTCGAGGTTGCCCGTTGGTATGTGTGCACAAGGAATGTTCATCTGGAGGGGCGATGGGCCCGTACTGACTTTGGTGGGTTCCTTTTGGCCCTGCTCCTAACGGCTGCTTTCTCGACTCCAAGCTCCATCTCTGTCCTCGCTGGAGCTCCGGTGAGCAGTTTCACCTTTGGGTCGCTCCTGTGGAGCAGGGGGTTCGGCTTTCCAGTTTTCCTAGCTCTGTTCCTGATTTCGGGACCTCTGGGCCTTGGAGCCATTGGACCGAAGCCGGGTTGATTGGATCACGTATGGCGAGGTGCCCTCTGGGTGCCTTTGCCATCGTGTCAGCCCCTCGTGCCTAGCCCCCCTCTCCCTTTTCCATGCAGGGGTGGGCACGGGCAACATCTTTTTCCTTCTCCCCTTTTCAGGATTTTCATTGGCATTTTCCTTCGGGGCTGTGGCTTGGTGCTGTGGTCGGCGTCATGCCTCAGAGCCGTAGCTGGGTGCCTTGGTCAGCGCCGAGCCTTGGGGCCTTGGTCGGCACTGTGGTTTGGTGCCGTGCTCGGTGCCTTGGTCAGTGCTGAGTCTTGGGGCCTTGGTGCCGTGGGTCGGCACCGTCACTCTGTGTGGCGCTGTGGGTGCTGTCTTTGCTGCCACTGGTTGTCGGTGCCGTCAGTGGTGCCGTGCACCCGCGGGTGGCGCGGGTGGCACCCCGAGTGCCGTGGGTGCCAGGGATGACAGGGGTGGTGCCGGCAGCACCCATGGGTGCCGCTGGTGACGCTGTTGGCACCCATGGGTTCCATGGATGCTTCAAATGCCATGGGTGCCTTGGGTACCGGGCGACACCCGTGGATGCCGCGGGTTGCACCGCAGGTGCCCATGGATGCCACTGGTACCCTCAGGTGCCATTGGTGCCTTCGGGTGCCATTCTTGCCATGGGTGCCATGGTGCCATGGGCGTCGGAGGTGCCCTCGAGTGCCATTGCTACATGGGTGCCGGGAGTACCTGCAGATACTGCCATGGCTGCCCTTGGGTATCACCCAGGTTGGCATAGGCACTGCTTGGTGCCCTCCTGTGCCACAAGTGCTGCTGATGCCACACGGGTGCTAGTGGGTGCTGTATGGCAGAATTAGTGACACATTTTTTCCTTTCAGACTCCTTTCCACAGAACTTGTGTCGGGATGTTTACCATAGAATGAACTCCTGTTCTGCGGATTATTTTTTCCACACATTTTAGTGAGTGGTGGTCTATGTGGGATCTTGTGTCATCCAGCGGTTTTCTGCTATGGAACTCTGCTGTACCGTTCTGCCAGCGGAATCTCATTCTGCTCAGCACTTTCTCTGCTCCCTACCTGGTACCAAGCTCCTCGACATCCTTCCTGATGGCGGAGTCTCTAGTGGCTCTGACCTAGACCTCTCTTGGAGGTCCTTCTGGGGTAGAAGTGCATCTAGATGGGTCTTTCCCTGTCCTTCTAGTCAGTAACGCAGTGGACGGCTCATTTTATACACTGGAGGGCACGTCATCTCTATCTTCAGAGTCCGTGATGGAAAATCCTTTCAGTAGTTCCTCAGTAACGGGGTCCACTATAGTATTTTACACTGCGTCCGTGGACCATACTCTTCTGCGTCTAGACTTTTTCAATCGTCAAGACAGTTACACTTTATAGAACATTTTAATTTAATGGTCGGGGGCCGCTCTGACTCTTCCGCTCCTTTGATAGGGGTATATAGCCCCCTTGTGATATTGCCTCTTCGGTGGCTTCTTCGGCAAAGGTGGTTAACTTCTCTCCAGCTGTGATTGTTAGTCCGGTCTTGATTTCAGTATGGACACTCAGGCTCTTTCCGCACTCAGATGGAGAACATCTTCGTCTTTTTGTATCAAGACAATCCTGAAAATAGCAGCCTGAAGGCCTTGTTAGGCTCAGACTAAAAAAAAAAAAATAAATGATATCATATGGTTTTTTTCACAGCACAAGGCCTAGCCGAAATTACCTGGTAACCCCTTTTCTGGGGGAGTCTGGCTCATATTCCTCCTCAGCCCTGAGGGTGCTCGTCTCTGGGATGCGGTAAAAAGTACCTGATTTCTTCTTCCCCCTGAAGTCGATCTAGCGACGATATGGGTCATCTCTTTCTCTGAGAGATTTCTCTCATTCAGAGACATTTCCTAGACCTAGGCAACTGCTCAGTCTGTTAATTCCTTTTCTTATTATCTGGCTTTTTTCTCTTGAACAGAGCCTTACAGCAGCAGAAGCGACTCTCCACCAAGTCGGAACTCAGGTTCCTGCTTCCTTGCTTGCTTAATTTAACAGGTGATTTTCTCCTCCTTGACGGATGGTCAAGTAGGTCCCTTTTTCTGAGGAAGCTTCTCAAATATTCACACCTTTGGTTCCTGCACTCTGGTCCATGCCAGTCGCTCACAAAGCTATCATCTTCAAGTGCGAGAGGGAGTGGTGATGTTTCTTTTTCAGCAAACAAACTAGAATCCTTTCCTACTCCTTTCAGGAAAGCCAGAGTGGCTAGTGCCTCACCACATTGAGTCACTGCCTCTTTTAGTCATTTCAACAAATGGGTTAGCCCTAACTTGGTCTTGCTGTGTCCCTCCTCGATGCACATCTGCCTCTATTGACCTTAGAAATCCAGCCCCTGTTTTTTTTCTGTTGGAATGTTTTTTTCTGCAGTGGACACATCCTCTTGTACACCTTTTTCCTTTCTTCCCTGAGTTCAGAGACTGCTGCTACAGTTGTACACACAGGGGCAGGATTATTCCTCTTGGAATATACAGTGGGCAGGATCTGGTTTTACTAGACCACCACGAGAGGCTTCTAAGTCATGCTTGGCCTTCCATCAGGAAGATCCTGTGACTAAGTGGAGACCATTCTCCTTGATGGGCTAACCCCACCTGGACCCCCTTGCTCACCGAGTAAGGGGTTCAAGTTCTTCTGGACCTGTTCTTTACAGGTCAACCATACTGGATAGTGGGGGTTTCCATCTGCACTTTCCAGTCTACCCTGAACCAGTAGACTTTACCTCCACTCTTTCAGTTCCTGAGGTGCCTTTACGTTACATTAGTACATGTCTTTGACACGATTAATTTTGGTCTTAGATCAAATTGTGAGGCCAGGTTCTTACCAGCTCTCCTAGAGTGGTTGTGGCTGCCTGGCAGACTTTCATTTTGTGCCCATTGTAGTCGTCGGCAAGGTGACGAGTTACAACTCGAGCGTTTATCTTGTAGGCACTATGTTCTATATGCTCTTACAAGACAGTTCTTTTTATTAACAGGACAGTCCTTGGCTGTCCTTTCTGAGTGAACCCTATCTCCTACCACCCTACTTAGGGTTGTTGGTTTTAGCTTGGTTCTCTCCCACTAGCGTGAATGAGTGATGGAGACTTAGTCCAGGAGGATGGAAATTACGTACGTACGTACTGTAATTATTGATCTTCTTGGACAGTCTCCATCACTCATTCACACGCCCACCCACCATCCCCTGGGTTCACTCGTTTTCTTTCCTGGTTTTCACGGTCCTATGATTCAGACTGAGGACATTACTCTTTGGCCTTTCTTGCGAAGGCCATCTAGGCCCTCCCAGGCCCAGAAACTCAGGATGAGTTATTCTCATTAGTTGCGCTGCACCTCCTCGGTCGAAAAGGTACCGAGGCGGTTGGAGGGTCGACGCCGAGATAGCCTGTACAGGCGCGAGCTAGTCTCGCGGTGCCACACATGCGTGGTCCTCTCTCGGCGCCGACCCTTCCGAAAACTTTAGGCTCCCGCTTGGTCCTAGCTCCTCTGGCGCTATCCCACTAGTGTGAATGAGTGATGGAGACTGTCCAAGAAGATGAATAATTACGGTAAGTACGTAATTTCCATTTTTGCCTCTTTCAGGTTATGTAGCATCCAAGACAGCTAAGGTTAGCTATGCAATCTGCGTGATCAACTATGTACAGGAACAGAAGTACAGGAGAAAGACAGAAAAGGACTGACTGAGGATAGTCAGCTCAGCACACCCAAAGTAATAGAGCAGCCTGTGAGAGGTGTGCATGCATAGTTCACTACTTCTTCACACACATCAAGCGAGCTGGGAGTGGGACTGCACCTTTGTAATGACAGTCATTTACTTTTTAGGCAGAATGAGAAGGGGATAGGAGGGACACTGGACTGGAGCCTGGAAGGAGAAGAAGATGTCATGTTATTGTTGACAACATCTGTGTTGATATTTCAACACTGATTGTCAGTGCTGCCTCTGCCTGTCACTGTAATTAGCAAGCAACTTGTAGGAGGGACAGGATGGGAGGACAACATCCCAGTGTTATTTTGTGACTCTCTTGTAATTGTAGTGTTAGCTTAGTCGCACATTGCCTTAGTGTAGATGTAGAGTGTATCAAACTGTATTTGTCTTAGTGACACAAGATAAGACAACTGAACTCACTGTAATATAGTTAAAAATTTTACCTGAGTAGTCCCAGCTGATCTCTCAAGACATCAGTGTTAAATAAACTGAGTATCAACAATGCACATATACATACACTTAGTGTCATCTGTCATGTCACATAAGTAAAATCAAGCTATGATTATCAATTGTGTGTAATACATTTTCTTAACAGTCTTGTCAGTCATGTAACATTTTGTATGAGTTGCTGACACACAACATATACCATAGTCGATGTAGTTTGTTATGGTTAAAATTGAGAAGTAGTTAACAGTTTCTTTTAATACAACAATGGAAATGTAATTAATAACTGATGTTAATTATAAAGACCTGAACTGATTTCCTTACAAGTGTTCATTCATATCATTAGACTAACATGTTCACTGAAGACATTTTTGTTGTGAAACGTGGAATATGTAAAAAAACACTGCCATCTAGGTAGTACAAGTTACAATAATAATAACCCCCCAAAAAGTAACTTGGTTAAAATTAGATTTTGGACTTATTCGTTTTACACCGATGTCTGTTTTACACTATTACATTCCAAGAAGGTGGAGAATAACAACACATTTGTTGTGAAAAAAGTCCAGATACCAGAAGTTAAAAATGTTGAATGGCATCTGATTATGTATGTAGTTGTTGTACAACAATAAAATGTATAACAATTGGTAAAACATCACTTCTACTTTTACCTTGCTATGTATCCAAGCAAGGTATGAAACTTTGAAATGTTCTTGTTTCATGTGTACAATATGTTGTACTGTTGAGGTCTGCACGGGGCTGCAGTTACTGCACACTACTATACGTGAATACAGCTGAGCAAACAGCATATTGTTGTAATGTGATGTATTGTACACAGTGTGAAACACTGCAATACAAGGCAGTACACATGAGAATGGAGGAATGGATGGAAGGAAGGAATCCCTGTGATTAACTTGTTTGACAGAGTTAGAGCCTAGTAGTAGTAGTAGTAGTCGTAGTCAAGTGGCAGTGGTCTGAAAACTCTGACTGTTATCATGACACAGATAATATATTGATTGCAATTGTATTTAGTACATGGTGCTGGCTGGTGCACTCGCTGCAATCGTGTTCCAAGTTTCTCATTGTTTTCTTACACATAGGTTGTCTCGATGCCACATCATGTGGGGATGATAATGATTCATTACATGAGAGGAGTGAACCACAGATGAAAACGCAAACTCGTCTCATAATCCTTCATGAGCACACATTACGCTGCTTTAAGTTTCCATTACATCATGCCACAGCGACAGGGCAAAGGGAAAATATATGGCACCCTCCTTACTTCAGTTCTTCTCCCCTCTCCTCCCTGGAAACAAAGTGGATTTTGGAACAAGGTTAGAAGAGCTGTGGGAGAAGTGAGAACAGAGGAAAATGGATGGAGTCGGGACCCCAGTGTCCCAGCCAGTGACTTACTCGGCTATAAATAAAAGTGATGATGGATACAGTAAGTAGACAGATAAAGCGTATATCCAAGGACTGCAGGTGCCAGTTCCTGAAAGAAAAGACCCCCCCAAGAGAAAAGTGGGATGGGGAAGGAATTAAATACACATGATAACTGAGATCATGGATCTCCCTGAAGATGTACTCTTAGTCTTACCACCATCATGGTGTAAGACTAACTGTCTATTCTGTCTTCTTCGGTGGTATCTCAGCCATCACACCATCATGTACTGTACCTACCCACACTAAGTACCACCGTCACCGTAGGACAGAGTACCAAGCAGCTGAGCATCCCATAGGAAGATCTGGGAGGGAGGCTAGTTCTCCTACATAAACTTAAGACAGGAGGAGGTTGATTAGGTTACCAACCTTACTCAGTGAGGACTTCTTAAACTCAAGACAGAAGAAAGACCCTGAGATTGATTGATTGTCACTAAATTCAAGAGGCTTGTGCCGAGAGTTACCACCGTGCTGTTCCAGAGTACTTATCTGGTGCACGTGCACTGCCAGTGCCAACCAGAAAAGACAGTGCGATGCAACTGCAACATACCTGGATGGTGAATAGCAGGGGGAGCATGCCATACTGCCACAGTAGTACCATTCAGGAGATACAGTAAAGTACAATTAGTGTGTACCTACCAGGTTGGGTGATTTGCAGACATGGTGGTGCAGTTGCACTGGTGCTAGTGCCACCACTAACCACATTCTGGTGCAGGGCAGGCAGTGAGGCACACTACAGTAACTTGTTACGCGTATTTCACTTTCAACAAATTATTCTTCTGAATCAGAAGATGACAATGGTATGGGGCTGGGCTGCTCATTCTGACTTGTAACAGTCATTTCACAAGTAGTATCACTACGACTTGCAGTGGCATCAGCTGACAATGTAGAATCTGAAGATGAAGGCTCACCACCTGCGCTCATTACTCTGCCTCCCAGAACTGTGAATTTCACCCTGTGGTCTCGTGCTTGTTTCCATTTTAGAAGGACTTTCTCCACATTAAATTCACTGAGTGGTACACCCTCTACTGCAGTTCTCGAGAGCATCTCAAGATATGAATCCAAGAGATTACTTTGATACCTAGTTTTGATCCTGTTTTGCAATGAAAATCCACTTTCGCAGCAGGCACTGTTTACTGGTATGGCCAGACCACAAGACAGCAACTGAGAAATGTTGGGGTAAATAGCAGAATACTTCGAAATGATTATATTGGCAAAGTCTGAGAATTGCATCCGAGAGTTAAAAGGTTGCTGAAGTAGCCCTTTAACCTGAGACCACTCTATCTCTGTAGCATATTTATCTATGTGAAGATCAATTTCAGCACCACTTTCAGTGACACGCCGCTGATCATAATGAGAAAGAAGAACATCCAGTTCTTTCTCACCATAGTCGGGGAAGAGGTGAAGTATCCCGGTTTGTTCTAGGATCAAACATTTGGAAAGCACACAAAATGTCCATCATTTCGTTGGAAAATCTTTCCTGAGTGTTGCTTTCCAATTTGTCTAGGTAGCTATTTTTAAGCTTCTCAAACTGCGATTTGAACTGCTGTTCTTCTACTTTACAAGTCTGTCCTTTTACTTCTAAAATAAGGTAACCGTCATTCTCAGTTAGTTGCTGGAGAACCTCCTTGAGCATTGGACCAGGATTTTTTTTCATTTCAGTTAAGCTATCTATTGCACTAGTAATCACTGGCATAATGATGGTTAGGTCTAAGTTATCAGGCTGAAAAAGCTTGCTAAGTTTCGTTACATGTGAAAGAACATCAAGCAAGAGTTGTGTTACTACAAAAAATTTGACACATTTCAGCATTTTAAGACCTCTGTTGCTGTGGCATTTTGTGTGGAAGCAGCGGCGTCATTCTCTAAAAAAGCTACAAGAGAAGGCCATATTCTACTAACAGTCTCAACTGCTTTATGCAGTGCTAACCAGTGAACCTGTTTGGGTTCTTTGAGACAAAGCACAGGGTCATCAAGCAGAACCTCTGATTCTGTCAGATGATGAGTCCTGACAGCACTGCTTAAAAAATATGAAAACACAGATTGTAGTGTACTCTGATAGTCCTTCAAGTATTTCTCATTTTTTGCTGCTTGTGATGCAGCAAGAGACAGCCTATGTGCAAGGCAGTGAACTGAAATCATATACGGGTTCACATCAGTTAGTCGCTTTGCTACCCCTGTATGTGAACCTCTCATCACTGACGCTCCGTCTGAACAGAATCCTACACACTTTTCAAATGGTATGCTACATTTACGAAAGAAGTCTAAAATAACATTTGTTATACCTTCTGCTTTACCATTGATATCTGCAGGTTTTCTAGAAAATGTGTCTTTATAGTCCCATCGACCACAGTTTGACAAAGTACAAGTTTTTTGCTTATTGTGAGATCTGTTGATTCATCACACATGATACCCATACATGATGCTGAAGCAATTTCTGAAAATATTTCTTCTTCTATAACATCGCTGCATGCTTTATGCAATTCTCGCACAGAGTCGTGGTGTGTGTACACATTAGAATTAACCTCAGCACCTAAAAGGGCATGAAGATTCAGAAGAGGCGCAAATTTTGAAGGGGGAAGTTCTTCCTTTGCTAACCAATATGCTGAATACACAGCTGCAGCAGCACATTTCTCTGCCTTTTTAATAGCATTTATTGCTGCTGTATTAAAGGACTTTTAAGCTGAACTTCCTTTACTGTCAGAACATGGTCGGTACTTGTATTATGACGTACAAGCGTTGTGTGCCTGTAGTTGGTGTAGCCCGAGGTGAAGGTATTTCTTTTACCGGCTGCCTTACAAATGTTACAGTACATTAAAACAGTGCCGTCAGCAACCTTAAAATCTAACCATTTATACAGTGTCCTCCACTCTTCCTGAACACCACTTATATATTTTTTTGGGGGGGTATCGTGTGATGAATCATCAGCTGCTGCCACAGTAGTACTACTACTAGGCTCTAACAGCCTAACTCGTCATCTGCCTGCATCACTACACATGATGATGAAGCAGTATCTGTTCTATTTGTAACACTGCACAATGACGTGCCTGTGCCACCATGATCATCCTCAGGCAAATGTTGCTCACTACAACACTTTGTATCTGCATTATTACTTTCAACCTCTCGTTGTACTCGTGTTGTTTCTCTCGCATTTTTTCTGTGAAACAATAAAAATTTCTCCATTTTTTTACAAATGACTGGATGCAATAATTTGTTTGATCACTGGAACTAGAAATTTAGGAGGATATTAATATATTGTAATGGATTGATATGGCCTTAATAGGGTGGTCTGGATGGACCGTCACATCAGGGGTCAGTCTTTTTTCAATATAGTGATGATACTAAACCCCGACTCGAGTTAGTGAGAAAACTATCTAGTGTTCAAAACCCATGTGCTAAAGCACAAAAACACAAAGAGGAGGACAACTGCTTTATGACACCCACACACACTATCACTTAGAACTGTTGGGTAGAGTAGGTCGGGTCAGTCAGTCACTCAGTAGTGCATCTGCACATGTGGATTAAGTGAACATCGTTGCTTATAGGCAGCATAGGATATCCAATTCAAGCCTGCAGTGCAGATTTCCCGCCAGTAAATTAAGTCAGGACTCAGAGTGGGTCATGGGTGGTTACTTCATCAGTAAGTACCTGTGGATACGGTCAGGTGGACATCGTTGATTATAGACAGCATATATGATCGATTCCAGCCCTGTGGTAACTACTACTGATCTCTGGATTGGTGGTTTTAGAAGGGTCAATGGACAGGTGGACAATGCATCAGTACCTGTGGATACGGTGGGTGGAGGGTGGACATGGTCTGGATATCCTTGCTTATAGTCAGCTTGTATGGTATCCAGCCCTGTCAATGAGTTCTGGAGTGGTGGGTTGATGGGTGGCCGTGGTGCATCAGATTCAGTTCAGTATGCATACGGTGGATATCGTTGCTTATAGGCAGCATGTATGATAATCCACTCCGATGACCACCTGTGTCCCTGGTCTGGTGTAACTTTTAAACTGTCAGATTTGGGAGGAGTAATGGGGTGGGGTGGGAGCATCAGTAGTAGTTCCTGTGAATACGGATATCCTTGCTTATAGGCAGCATGTAGGATATAATCCAAGACAAGTAACTGAGCAAAAAAAGGAAAAAGAAAAACACACCTGTCCTGTCACCAGCGTGGAAGAAAACTTTGTCAAAGTCAAACAACCTGAGTGAAAACAATGTGTGTGTCATTTGTGTGAATACCAACCCAACTAATAAATGAACAAGTGCTAAGTATAAGATATGACAGTATATTACACACACACAGTCACATAGGTCAGTAAAATGCAGACCCACTTGGTAACTTAACACTGTAACAACTTACTACTGAGTGACTGACTCACTGACTCACTGACTGACTGACTGACATTTATGTAACTGGCAATTACATATAACAATCAGAAGTGGAAATGTCATGGTGAGATGACAGTACTTCTGCATTATTTGCATCACTGCCTGCCTGAATAACTGTAAAGTCTCTATGAGGTGGACGGTGACCTCACTGCTAGTAGCACATATTCAATTTCAATTTCAGATTGTCAGTCTTCTATTTTTTTCATGAGAGAGGGACTTGCTGGCGACAGCCAGTAGATCCTCTTCACCTACTCACAGTTCCTCAAAACCAGTTCAGGTTAGCATGACACGAAGCAGCAGATGCCTTCAGAACTCTTCAGTAGCCGCACTTGTCTTCATCAGCTGCGCCTGCTCGTCTGATGCACTGCTGCAGAACTCTGCACCTGATAGCGTTGTCTAATGGGAATCGGGATGATCGTGACAACACTACCAAAAAGGTTTGTCGGATGACTTGGTACTCAGATGCTCTGTGTGTCTATAAAGAAAAATATTAACAAAAAAACCCCTAAGAAAACGGAAACGCAGTAGTATGGCAGTAATAAACATATTTATCTCAAACTTAGACCAAAAAAGATGATTCACTTGCCACCACATACCTGACCTGGCTGACCGAGCAGCACATTCTTTATTAAGGGGTGGGTTGACTGGATAAGCTCCAAAAAGAAGTTATCATACAAAGGACAATGCCAACTGCCACTGATAGGATAGACAAAACAGCAACATTATACTTGGCTGGTCACTGGACGGCTGGAGTGCTACCTTTACATAAAGGTAGTAGCAGCATGCAGCAGTCCATCCAGCCAAGTAGAATGGTGATGAGCATGTGATTGTAGCCTGTCAGTGGCAGTTGACCATGGCTGCTTGGAGCTAACCCCCATTATGTTTCAACAAGGAAACAACGTCATCAAGTGGCCTTTGCACTGTTTTAACAGAAAAAAAACGTGCTGTACACTCTACCCTGCCACTTTGCAAAATGTTCCCACTCCCACACACACACACAAATGCATAGAGGACACAGGACCGATCAACCACACAAGTCCATTTTTGTTTAAAAAAAAAAAAATCAAAAGAGAAAAAAAAAAAAAAAAAAAAAACAGAAAAGCGGAGGATGAGAGATACACTTATAGTACAGTATATGGTTAGGGCTTATTCTAGATGGAAAACAGTGGCTTCCCAAATGTCGTTGTAGGACAGTTCAAAGGTCAAACAAGTTGTACTATTGTTCTGACATCAGATCGATAGTAAAACAACTTTTCAGCCTTGAGCTGCTACATGATTGGCTGAAAACAAAGCTGATCAAAAAATGCGCTAAAAAATGGCGGAGGTGTCTAACGATCAGTTGGTAGCTCCATTCAATCAGATAGTTGGGACACGGACTGCCATACTCGGCTCCGTGTTCCCCAACTATCAGTTTTCCAGTTTTTTTATTTTTATCATTTCTTTTACTGAGAGCAGGACCACAGGAAGCAGTGAAGCACTGGTATCTTCGGTTTCAGAAGTGGATGGTGACTGCAGCATGGACTGGGAGGAAGCGACCGAGCAAGCGAGTGGGACAGTATTCACAAGGTATGAACCTTGTCAAGACAAACCTCCTACAGTTTGAGGACCATATACTATATAAAATAGTATAGTTTATGCTTACTACAACAATGCGTTGTTGCCATCTCGGGAAAGCTTCGCTCTCGAGGTCTGTGTGACGTCATCACATCCCCTCGATGGCAACATAGCCTTGTTGTGTATGAGCAACCATAAACTATTCTATATATAGTGTATAGTTGAATATTGTTCTGTATAGAATTCCGTCCCTTTCAAAATGCTGTTCTTCCACAGTTCCAACTAGGTCTGGAATGCTGTTCTACCCTACTCTGGTACAACAGCATTCTAGAACTTCTAAAGACTGCATGAGTCAGTTTCATTTTGAAAGCAAAAGAACTCACAATACTAACTGTACAGAAAGCATTTATATAGGTTTTCTAGAAGTGTTATGTTTGTTAAACACAGTAAGGCAAGTGCTATGCATTTTCACAATGTTTTACAACTTTGTTGAGCAAACTCTAATCAATTTTTAGAGTTAAATAAAATCCTGTTTATGAGACAACCCATTTTATAGTGATGTGACAAACAGAATCAACTAAGATTCACACAGTTCACTTCTTCTTTCTCTCATCCGATCCATCTATGTGGGTCAAACTGGGTAGCCAGGTTGACATTGGTAATGGTCAGTTTTGACACTAAACAAAATGTTTTTTTTTTGTTTTGTTTTGTTTTTTTTTAACTTTATTTATGCACTGCAGCAGCAGAACTCTCTAAAGCATCCTTTGGATGTGCCCACTCGATCCTACCCCTTCCCCCCACCGTGGCCAGCCAACACCGGTTCACCCCTCCCAGAGGAACTTCCCAGCGCTTCGGATCACCCCCCGGAACAGGGCTCGCCCACCCTCGACGGTTCTTTCTGAAATTAGAGGGTCCATCCCTCTGGGAGGTTGGCTCTGGATCCCAGTGTGGCGTGATTGGCATTGGGGATGAGAGGAGATCTCTGGAGCCCTCGTCATGTCCTCGGCGAGCTGAGGATTTTAGTACTTTGTACCCCCCTGAGCCCAGCCAGCAAGACAACGAAGTGCGCTGGCTCCACCCCAGGCATTGCGCGCACCGCTACAGCTGCCGATCCTTCAGCTGCCAGAGTCGCTCCGGAAGCGGCCCGTGCCCGTGCCCACCCGGGAGAGAGAGAGAGCAGTCAGCGGATGACTCAATCTCCCAGCGCCCCAGCTCGTTCCCGAACCTGGGTTGCCAGCGTCCAGCGCTCAACCCTCAGCGTCAAGGGGCCGGCTCAACAAAATGGTTTAATACAGGTTTTGAAAGCTCTTACAAATTTCAGGTACAAAAAATAAGGTGATTTTTAATTTGGCTACCAGACTTGAATGCTAGTGGACAAAGTTTAACTCACCTCTCATGTTCTCCATCTCCTGTGAAATCAAAGCTGCTAAACCACAAATGAAAAAATTAAACCAACTCAACAAATCAGTTAATTACCTTCCACTGGTTGGCATGTGTCGATTTGATTTCCTGGCTTCACCAATCCAGACCATCGGTCAGACTCATCACCACTTTAATTGTTGCAAACTGGGGGAGATGCTGAGGAGAGAAAATAAAGGAAGACTTGTTTAGGCACTACAACTGGTGCTGTTTTGATTCAGCCACTTATTGCACTACTACACCAGTCACTACTGTTAACTAACATTTTGTTTCCAACTTTCCACCATGTGGCCCGATTTCAAACAGATTGAATAAGCAGTCTGGACAGAGTCCTGGACTGGCAGTGGCTGTTGGGGCACCCTTCATCTCTGACCACCCATCAGCAGATTCCCAAGACCACCTCTGGACTCCGGTCTACTCGTCACCACCCCCACACACTGCACACACAACATATCACTGCCAGGAGGGGTGATGACCAGCATAGGGTCACCGCTGGTCAGTCGAATATTCCATCCTCCTTGGTAGTAGATTCCATTTCCACCCAACCCACCCCCAACCCAGAACCCTTTCCCCACCACACAGACTGTCATATGTGGAGGCTGGACTCGGTGGAAAATCAGAACCACAACATAGACTCCCGTCACTCCAGCAGTGGCAGCACCTACCTTACCTGTCTGCCCACTAACGCAGTACCACCAGGGCAGGCAGCAGACGGGCTCAAAGTATTTGTCTCTGAATGAATGTGACTCACGTCATGGGAGGGATGCTGCTTCAGGATGAAAATCCTTAGTACAGCCACAATGACAACCTATGGAAAAAATTTTATTACATTTCATTACATGATATAAGGCTAGCCTAAAAGACACACAAATACACATAATATTTGCAACTGCAAGTCAAGTGCAAGCAAGAACAGAAGCATTTTGTCACTAGCAACTAGCCTCCTGCCCTGCAGCTTTATATATTCTGCACAGCATGCGTGATGTGCAACTTGTGCAATGCCCCCCCTTGTCCCCCACCCTCCCCCCTCAACTGAAATCAACCATATTCTGAAATAATTCATTTCGTTCTTTGACAAATGGCTCAGTGACAGTCTGGATGCTAGCACTTTTGAACCTGCTAGGAATCAGTGACAGTGGTAGGAGGTAGGGTAGGGTTCCATTTCCATCATGTGGCTAAAATGTTGTACCACTCACAGTCCAAAACGCCAGTTCCTCCTCCATCTCTGGAAGGTCGATGCTTGCTAACCCCAGCTGTATTTACAATTTAAAATTAAATCACAGTCCAAGAAGGGAGCAAAGAAAAAGTATATTGCAGCCCAAATTAATAATATAATTTTCATTCAGTTCACTAACTCTCTCAGTTCTACCATGCTGCGTAGTGCATACTTTCACACCCCACCTTCCCAAAGACCGCATTGTATCGGGACGCCGACTGACACCACTGACGGCTCTACCTCTCCAAATCTGGCCAGGCAGCAGTGCAGGCCACTACACTACCCACCGAATGATTGGAAGCACAAGAACCCCGTGTGTGACTGTGTTGCGAGTCTGACTCACCTTCTGAGACTCCCCACCCAGTCCCAACTCCTTGCGAGTGTCTACTCCATCCCGCTCCCTCACTTGATGCTCTCCTCTCCGGACTACTCGGTCGGAAGGGAACTCGTCCCCTCTCTCTCTCACCATTGCTGCCTTCACAGCAGATTTACCCCGCACGCATATGGCACCCATAATAACATAATCACAGGCGGCAAGCGCTGGCAAGCAGCCATACGATGGGGGGGTTGAAGTAAACACCGCAGCGGCACCAGCAAATTAAACAGAATGGGGGGTTGCAGGCAGCACCATAGGGCACAGTAGCAATTCAAGGAGAAAAGCAGCAGCAAGCATAGCAAAATACTGCTGGACTCATCCCAGCTCAGTAAATATTGATGAGGTCCATATCCATACAATCCGGCACCTCAAAGTTTGTATTGTTGGGCTGCCGGGCAACTCTGAATTGGGAAATCAGAGATGGGAAATTATGCATTGGGGAACTTGGTCGGTCCACTACCCCCCCCCCCCCACCGACCCATCACACTTAAGCATACGCATGTCCTTGCAGACCCAGGCCAGACCTCTACTAGACACATTAAATTCAATTTCACAGACTGTTACACTTCCATCTCTCATTCCCTACATGACATCAATCACATACCTCTTTAACGACTGTGTGGCTTGTGCTTGCTTCCTTGCCTTCCACCACGATATTTCTTGTTCTTGATCTCGAGTCTTGACTCTCTACCACACAACTGATCCTCCTCACTCAGGCTGCACTTTGTGATGTGAAGATGGCGCCTTCTGTGAAGCTTTGCCGCATGACAGTACGTACTTGGGAAGCATGGATAGAAGTGATTGGTAGAGAGTACATCGCATGTCACACTGACCACCAATCACTTCTTATCCCAAACAAATCCGTTCTTTTAGTAACAAAGTATCAGTTTCCATGGAACCCCATCCCCGCAGCTGACCACATGCCTATGGTAAAAACAGCTTCAGCAAAAAAAAATATGACAAATGGGGCGTGAGTCGCAATTAAAGCTGTACAAACAGCTCAGTACCGTAGCATCGCTTGGGCCGCACTGCCACATTGGGAACGTGCCCAAAGTGATTTTGATGCGTTTTTCCTTCAGGCGCACGTTAGCCGGGTCACTGGGCCCATCCCTTAGTTCTCTGAGTTGGTAGTCTGGATTTATTGTTTTTATGATTTTACATCCTATATCCTTTTGCTATCCCTTTGGGCTCCGAGTCTGTAGCCCCTTATTTCTCTCTTTTGTTCTCCCACTAATTTCTCTCCTGGATAGTAGAACTGAGGAAGGTAGGGGGTCGGCGTCCCTTACTGGCCAACCCTTGAACGTGACGTCTCTACATGTGCCTTGTGGGCGGCACTGGTACTGTCTGTTCCCTAGGCTGCAAAGGACTTGGCTTCCCTGGGTCTTAGTGCCTCCTGCTGTAGACTCATAAATGTGAATAAATGGTGAAGATATTCTGGAAGATCATCAGTTACAGTGAGTACATTATTTTCATTTCTTTGTATACTTCTTCGATTGGAATTGCCTGAAGGCGGAAGTTGCCAGCAGGGTGGATCTGGTGTTGGAGGGTGGGGCTGGGTTGGATGATGAGAGCCCTGGGGCCCATCAGTAAAGTACCTGTTTAAATCCTCAGTTATCAGTATGGAGCTGGGAGTGGCCTGGTCCTTGTTTGACATTGAGGGGCTATTGAGGAGGCTGCTTATGGTTTTGCAAAATTCAGGCGTTTGTGAAACTTCACTCACAAGCTTGTTTTCAAAATAGGCAGCTTTCGCCTTCCTTGTAAACTTAGTGCAGAGGTTGCGAAGGGAAGTGAAGGCATGCTTGTCGGAGGGGATACCTGAGGATTTATATCTGGCTCAGGCTGCATCTCTGCATTGGAAATTGTCTTTTAAGTCGGTGGTGATCCAGGACAGGTGGTGGCCATGGACTCTGGATCTTTTAACTGGGGCATGTTTGTTGAAAACTTTAGAGAAGGTGACCGTCAAAAGGGTTGAGGCCTCGTCTGGGTCCAGGGCTCTTAGAGTGGGGGGCCAAGTTTGCCAACAGTTGGTCTTCCAAGAAAGCATCTGGCTTAAGCCTTTTGAAGGATCCTGACTATGGTAACCCTGGGAGGGGCTTTTAGTGTTTTGACCTTTTTCATGCAGTACGTCATAAGTGGTCACTAAATATATCGGGGAAGGTGTCAGCAACGAGTATTCTCTACAGGTGGGACGACAGCACCCAGTTGCTGTGGTTAATCCTGGCATTAAATCAGGTGGGAGCAGAGATCAGCTGACTGAGGTTTAGGACTTTAATTTTTGAGTGGAGACTGATGAGTGAGGAGGAGCTACAGCCACTCAACTAGTTGATGTCGAAGTTCGTAGGTATGATGTGTCCACGGCTGGGTAAGGGATTGAGCACTTTTTGCAGTATATTCATAATCGCATCAGGAGTGGGCCCTGGCGAGCAGTATGCTCCTGTGACAACAGTAACAATGGATTTAGGCCTAGTGTGGACCCCTGAGATGATCTCATGTGATTTAACAATGGCCTCTTGATAGGATATGCTGAAACTGAGTTTGCAGGCCAAATAGATGAGTACCCTGTCTCCTCTCTTGGATCTGTTCTGTGAGAGATGTAACCAGGGATGTCAGTGGATGAGGAGGCAGTGCAGGGGAGAGAGCCAGGGTTTCTGTGAGAATAAGGAGGTCTCAATTTTTGAAATTGACCCATGCTTTTACTAGATAGAGCTTGGGGTGGAGGCTCTTGATGTTAATTGTAAGGCCCTTGGGTAGGGAGATAGAGATACTGGTAGGGCTACAGGACGGGGGAGAAGTTGACTGCTTTGCTGTGGGGGGTTTCTGTGGGAGAGCCAGCTGACAGGGGCAACTTGGGGCTGTTGTGACTTGAGTAGATCCTCAGGTATGTACCATTTTTGTGGCTGTATACCTGGATGTATGTTCAAATTGTGGTCACCTGAAATGGGCTTGAGGGACTCCTGTAGAAGGCTGAGAGGGAACAGCTTGAGGAATACAGTCACCAACATTGTGTACAGAAACACACAAAAAGCACGCACACAGTTAGTAAGCCTCAGTACACCAGCAGGACCTAGATGAGGAGATGCAGGGTAACTGGTTTTCTGGCTGGCAGTATAGCTAGGCAAAATGGGCACAACACATCCAGCAGAGGCTAATACAGTAGAAGCACTTGAACGGTTAAATTGTCAGACCCCAGACAGGGAATAACTGGGTTATCAGTTCAGCCAGTAGCAAAAAATAACTCCAAGGCAGCCGGCCTGGTGGCACTGAGGGTTGAGGTACTGGACGCCACACCTCGCTCCACGCCAGCGACCCGGGTTTGGGAGCGGACTCGGGTCGCTGGTGGGTCAGCTGGGGGCAGTACGGCTTGAGCGTCCCACAACAGCTCACCGTCTCCAGGAAGGCGGGGTAGGAGAGCCAATGCCCACTGCAGTTATGCGTCTTCAGGCGGAGGCTCGGGGGACGGCAAGCTCCCAATAGAAGGGGGACGGGCGGCCCTGACGTGCAGCAGACGTCGGCGTCTAGCGCCTTGACGTCAGGGGCTAACACTGCATGAGGGAAGAAAAACAGAAAAACACCTGTCTGCTCTGGGATGACTGGCTTCCTGGGGCATGCCTCCGATTTGCCCCTGCTCACTGACTACCTCCAGGCCCGACGAAATGAAGGATCACGGGGGTCTGCCCCACCTCATCCCCGCTCAAGGGGGTTTGCCAAAGCTACATGGGGGACTGGAAGGTAAGTTCCAGTGAGCGGGTGGTAGGAGGATGACCCCTTGGATGCCCTGAAGGGTCAGGGCTGGCAGGCAGTAGGAGGGGGAAAAAAAAAAACTCCAAGGCAGCAATGAGTTAGGAACAGAAGACTAGAATTGTGCTGAGTAATAAGTAGCAGCAAGTCTCAATACTTGTTGACAGATCCCAGGTTGGGAGCTGCAGGGTAACAGAATGGCAGGCAACAAAATTATCAGCAGAACCGAGATCTATGTTAAAGAGAACGTCCAAGATTATGACAAGATTACAAAGTAGGCTTTTTTTAATGCTAGCCCATTACCTGATGGTGGCCAAAGTCTTCTGAGCTACCGAGTTTTTTAAAGTTTTCCCTCTTTGGAAGGAAAGGGATCGTAAATTGAGCCAAACAGATGGCCAGCCGATCCCTTCCATTTCCTGGTCTGTCGGCTCTGCCCCTGCGTGCAGACGTCTTGTGACATCTAACTAGGGAGAGTGTGGGCATGTGCCTTATTGAAGTCTGTGGGGCTGATTTTGAAAAGAACTTTGTCTGTTTCAACAACCTTTGATATAAATGAAAGCCAGTGCTTAACTAATAGGGTCCCTGTCTTAATCTTGGGCATTCCCTTTAACACCAGAGAACAAGTTATATGCTGGGAGTAAGTAACAACTGAACCCTTGTGCGTCAAGTGGACCTCAGAGTGGCAGGCAGCTAAAATTAGCTATGAAACAGTAATTGAACTGAAACCTGAGTACTAATTTATATGTTTTAATTTAAACAACAACTATACCCAGTGACTTCTTAACAGACCCCAGAATATGGAGTCGTTGGGGTATACTTTATCAGTCAGGAGAATCACTGTAACTCATTAAACCAGTTAGGACCACAAAGACTCTTTTTATGCTGGTTGCAAGTAACAGTTCCTAGAGCATCAACAGGTGCATTACTAATGACAGAGGACATGTGTTCCTCCTATTCTGTTAGCACAGGGCAGCAAGCTGTGTAGAAGGGCACACGTACAGATTTCTTCTAAACACTTACAGCCACTTGCAGGCAACAGCATAGGGGCAGTAGATAGCTAAAATTGCAACTGGTTGGATAAATAAAGCAGTGAGAAAGCGTGGATGGTGCTAGTGTTTCAAGTTCTTATGAAATTCAAAGCAGGCTCAGAGATAGAAGACTGTAGTAAAGGGTGGATAAATTTTGGGCAGCATGGCCAGCAGATGGCTGACACCCACAGTAGACACCCTTTGTGCTGCATCCCTTTGCACTCTGGACTGCTAGGACAGGAGTCCTTAAGAGGGAGGAGCAGCATCTGAAAGGCTCCTGATTGGCTGTTTCGAGTCCTGAGGGCCGTGAGGAGGCTGGCCTGACAGTGCAGTGGGGGCTGGCAGGTAGAGATGCCTGTTGGGGTGTGGGGATGGGTTGATGTGGCGTGAAGCCCCTCACGATCCCCTGTGCAGCTGGAAGTGGCTTGCCAGACGATGTGGATGTGGAGCACCAACCACGCTTTTGAACTTGGCGCTGCTTGAACCTCTGAGATGCGATTGGTTGGAGCCTTCTCCTTGAAGGCTTCTGATTGGCGGTTTGAGTGCCGGCAATGTGGGGAAGCTGGCCAGTCTGTGCAGGAGGAGATGGGAGGCAGAGATGCTTGTCGTTGGGGGTGGGGCCTGATGTGGAGTGAAACCCCTTGTGATCCCCAGTGCAGCTGGAAATGGCATTCCGTTCATATCAGATGTTTGCCGTTCCCTTTGTTTTCCACTGGCTAGTAGTAGTCCACTGTGACTGTATATAGTGCCGGGAGGGCAGCAGGATCAGCAAAAAAGAAAAAACGGATCAGAGTTTATAAAAACTCTTAACATGCACTGCAGGCTATTGTATCTCCCACTGCTGCAGCCCTCCTGTGATGTGAGCTGCAGGGGATTCTGGGATTTGTAGTGATAGAAAATGTCTGCTTAGAAGACAGTAAAATAAACCTGAAACAATGTACTATACTGCAGTAAACACTAAGTACAATAAATAAATAATGATGTGTTTGCACATGAAGTGCAAGTTGGGACCAGCCCCGCACTTGGAGTGTGGTGATTTTAGTAGTGACTGTTACCTTTAAAATTGAATTGACAGTCATCTGTAGGGCCTCCATCAACAGGTAAGCCGATACCTAACCTCATTTAAAAGAGCTTTTCATGTGATTTAAAATAATACCCATTACTGTACATAAATGTTTCCCTTTAAATGCTTTTTAATAGTATAAGTAGCCTTTATTAAAACCTTCTTATCCCATAGCTAATGTACTGCTCTTTGAAACTGAAATCAAAGACATGTGATTGCATGTTTGCAGTCAGGAGCAGACTGTGTTTAGAACTCGCTGGTAAGTCATTCATCAGCATATATAAAGAGGTAGCAATAGCAATCACATTTCTCTCTGTACTATCCTCTTTATAGTATATGGTTGGCCTGTATTGTGAATGGATTTCAGCAACTGCTGAAATCTTGTTGTAGTACAGTTCAAAGGTCAAAATAGTTGTACTATCGCTCTGACATCACATCGATAGTACAACAACTTTTTACCCTTGAACTGTTTCCCGATTGGCTGAAACATCGAACTTTCAAAAAAAAATATGAGTCAACATGGCGGCGCCACTTAGCGAGCAGCTGAGAGAGCGGTAAGAGATTCTTTGACACGGACTCTGCCATAATTGGCTCCGTGTTTCCAAACATTCAGTTTGTCCTTTTTAGTGTTTGTAAAAACACTGCCTTGGTTCATGTTTGTGGTCGGCTCAGCGGGACAACGGTGAGAATGGAGATACTCAGGTCTGTAGCAGAGCGGTGCGGCAGCGTGGACTGGGTAGATGCACAGTGTGACTAAAGGTATACACAAGGTATGAAATTATACCTCAACTTTGTGAATTAAACCGACCACATTTTTTGGGGGAACCATATACTATATAAAATAATAGATAGGGAACTGTGCACCAACAAGGCCCTGTGTTTCCATCTCGGGTGGTTGATGACATCATAGGGACCTCTTGAGCTTCGCTCTCGAGGTCTTTGATGTCATCAACCCCCAATGTAAAACACAGTTTTGCTGCGCATAGTTCCCCTATCCATTATTCTATATGTGTATCTGGGGCTGAGCGGGAAATGGTGACGTGCATCAGGTCACCAGAATCTCAGCAGGCAGTAGATACGCTACATACAGTAGCCCTGGGATAGGCGCAGTAAGCACTAGATCTGGTCGGGCCCTAATACGCTCGCTCAATACGGCATTTTTCTTGGTATCCTTCACATCTTGCCTCCTGATATGGGGGAATTGTTTAAAAAAGTGTGTGTGTGTGTGTGTGAGAAATGGCATAAAATATCTGCTGGGACTAAACATTTAACAACTAAACACTAATTACTTAGGAAGGGGACTGGGAGTGTGTCCAGTTGTACGGTAGTAGAGCTACTGCCAACTGTGCCAGTGACCCAGGTTCAGGAACAGACTCGAGTCGCTAGGGGGCTGTCCGGGGAAGGGAAGATTGAGCGTCCCTTGAGCAGCTCTCCTTCCCTTAGGGAGGGGGACGAACTTGTCCACTGGTCGGCTGCCACCCAGAGGAATCTTGTGGCAGCTCGGAGGGAAAGGTCCACACATGCAAATGCTGGGGAGTCTCTGCAGAGGTGTAACTTGCACATCACGTTATTGCCTGCATGTGGGCCCAAGGGGAGAAAATGGAAAAAACTCAGCTGTGGCTGGATGACAGCGTGGTCTCCCGTGGGTGCTGCATTGGTGACTGGGCCCCTTTGACTGCGGTCCTGTGGCAGAGTACACCAGAGTGATGGTAAGTCCCGGAGAAGCTGGATAATGGGGCTGGGGGTACTGGTCCAGATTGGGGCAGGTCAGGGCAACTAAGGAGTGCAAGTACAGTTTGTTTAAAGAAGAAACAAAAAAAGGAAGGGGGCTGGGACAAGCATAAAATGTGTACACAGCGAAATGTTTTTCCATGGGCTGTACAAACGAGTGGAATGCAATGTACCTGTTTTCAATCATGCTTTTGACTTGTACTGTACATTACAACTGCTTTTTACTCCGGTGTAACTTCTCTGCTGCCGTGATGTCTCCTTAGGACTCTCTTGGAAAAAAGTTGCTGCATCTAAATGATTCTATTCTGATTTACAAGATTCTAGCTAAATAAAGAAGAGGAATGGGGTACACAAGCTTGCTCATTTTTTAAATGGTGTCATGGGTTTTTATGGATATTGTACCTAAATCTCCACTCTTCTCTTTATTCTCTCCTTTGAATAGTAAGAACAGGTTTGAGGATGTCTTGGGACTGTTTAACTGCTACCATAAGTTGTCGGAGATCCTGAAGGAGAAATCGGGGAAAGGCAAGTCATTTGCCAGCAGTAAGACGGCCAGGAGTCTGCTTTCACTCAAATTTGTCTCCAGTCTTCTTACAGCACTGTTCAGGTAAGCACTGCTGCTGTCAAGCTTGCTTCTTTTTCTTCACTGATATGTTATCCTCCTAGTCCAGTCTTCTTATGGACCTCATTTCATCTACCTCCTTCTGCTCTTTATACAGGCAGTGTCTCTGCCCTCTTAGGATCATCCAATCCCCAGCATTCAGCTGCTGCCACATACTAGGTGGAGAGAGGGCAAGAGCCCAAGATCTGGGCCACCCAGTTGTGTGTCAAGTAGGAAAGGGGCTTCATACCCAATGAGGGGGGCCATACATTTTATATAGAGTCGATCTTCTGTATAGAGCAACACTCATAGGCCTTAGAGCTGAAAACACAAGGCCCCTGTGGAAGCAAAATGCTTAGGCTGCTGTCATCCTACAGCAGTGTCAGACACACCATGTGCCCATGTAGGTAGACAGCACCAACTGCTCATCTGCTTCGCTTCCTTTTTTTCCTGCCGTGGATTACAGGCGTCAAACTGCATAGGTATCTAGACCTTAGAGATACAGAAGGGATACAAACATGACAGATTTTGGTGGTGTAGAAATAGCGTTTCCTGCAGCAGCTTGCATCAGTTGTATTTTGAATGTCTTGGTCGAGGCTATAAATGTCAGATTGCAATGTCTGCTGTCATCTCTCGAGTCAAACGTGCAGAGATTTTTGACATCATCAGGGTTTGGAGGCGCTCTTCTTTTCTAAATAAAAGCTCAGTACCACCGAATTTTGATTGATCCAGTTCTTTAGATTCTGGTTAATCAATTCTAGTCTCAAAAACCATCTTGGACTGTGAGTCTGAGTGTTCTCCATCCCCTTATTGGGAGTTGACGAGTCACCACCTGGCACCAATTCCTTCAGCTCTGACCCTTTCATGGAGGTCATAATCACTTGTGATAGACACCCTTTTAGGGATTTCCTGCCCCTCCACAGATCACTTCTTCAGACTGTCCAGTAGGCTGGGTATGGTGCTGGCCCTCCCTGACTGTCGTGGAATCGTATTGGTTGCTCCTCTGCATTTTTTGAGATTTCTGAGGCTGTGCCCTCTGAAGTTCTATCGTAGCCGTCTGTATCGGTGCTACTTACAGTGTAGTCTGATTTGGCGGCATCCATGGTATCTGCATCGATGCATTCCATGGTGTCTTCTGAATTAGTACCAACTACAATGTCCTCTACAGCGACAGCAGCTATGGCACCATCCATCATGGTGCCATACAACATAGCTCAGTGCTGGCTGTATCCTCATTGGAAGGGCTGGGGTTTTGACTCACATCATCTACATTAGCTAGTGCTTCTGTGCCATTTTCCGCTTTGTTGCAACTGCTGTCCACTGTGTCAGTGACACCAATATTGTAACAGTCAGGGTTACCTGCTCCAAGCAATACACTGTTCCTGTATCAATGTTCAGAGGGCCCAGTTGTTCTCTGTACCTCAACACTACCTTGGGTGCCTAGGACTGCACCTTATTAGACAGCCTTTCCAGACTTCTGCCAGTCTTTTCCTAGCTGAACACCAGTCAGCTCGAAGGGCAGACAACCTTCAGATAGACCTTCTGTCCTCTGCTTATAAAGCTTATGCTCTCAGACCCCCATGCCTTCTCACCTAGGGATGATTTGCCACGCGGCTTGCTTCAGTGAAGCAGTGGTTTAGGGAGACAGAATTGACCAACAGCCCTCTGGATCGGCCTCCATCACCATTATTATTGTTCTTACTGGAGGATATGGACCTCTCTGTCTGCATCTCTCTGTCCTTGGTGGAGAACTTAGTTTTTCAGAGATTTCTTGCAGAATTTCAGCAGGCACTGCTTTGGCCAGTACTTTAAAGTAGCAAACCTCTGTAGAACCAACTGTGCTTTCCTGACCCCACCCCACCCCCACAGGCACGGGCATAGGGACCATGGGCAAGCAGCATGGCAAACTCCTGTTTCTCTGTCAGCGGCGCCTTAAGGAATCCTGGTATCTTCTTGGGGGTATATCAGTCATCAGGTCACACCGTAGTAACTTCACTATCCATGAAGAAGGATCCACATGGAACATTTTCAGCAGTGCAATTGGAGCCACCCATGCTGACATCATCTGCCAGTGTCATCAACCCTATAAAGGCATGAGCGGTCCCACTTCCGCCTCAGTTCTTTTCCACCGTTGATTTCTTCTCATGGGTCTCCGAAGAAGCTCCAATGTAGTTTTGCACCAATTTTCAGCTATGGCTTTTTCATGCTTACTATTTTAGAATCTCTTTTTATAAAGAGATTCCTTTATTTTGTTTACGACGAGAGTTAATCCTTCTATTTCTCTCTTCCGTCGCTGCAGAAAGAAGATTGCCTCCACAGATGAACACTCTCTCTGTGTCTGCTGTGTTGGGCCTGACCACGAAGTCTCTGACTGTGAGCTTTTCCAGAAGTTTAATCACACAACACTCGGGTGATGCTAAAAGGGTCTTAACAATTTCCTTCTAGGATCGTGGATATGTTGTTCATCCACACTTATTGGCATGTCCCTTTCCCATTTAAATCTTGCTGGAAGTCTTCAAGCTGGCTCCTCCCACCAACCCATTCACTAAAAATACCATCAACAGCTTAATCTGGTTCAAGGTCAGTTGGCATTCATCTGTATCCCCCTTCCCTGGGTCGTGCCTGAAAATAGGCAGGATTTGTCTAGTGCACTTACCCGGTCAACAAAAATTAAATAAATAAATAAAATAAATACAAAACCCAGGTGGTATATACCTCGGCTCTGCCCCATGATGCCAGATCTTCCTTTCCGCTGGAAGATACAGGTTGCCTCCCTCGTGCTCACGCATTTCGTAGGCCCTGGCTTTCAAAACTTTGATTTTACCGAGATTATAACTCGTTCGAGTTAGCGATCACACTTTTGCGTCCTCGATCATGGAAGAGAAATCTCCAGAATTTCCCCGGTGTCCTTGTGGCCAGAAGATGTTGCACATCAATCCCCATCTCACGTGCATCTACTGCCTAGGTGTCGGCCATGACACCTTGTCATGCAGTTTTTGCTTGGCCTTCCATCCCAATGTCCTGGACGACCGCCTGGCACGTTTGAAGTTGGGGAGACCAGAGAAAAGGAATCCGGTGAAATCTAAGGAGGCTAGGTGGTCGGTTTCTGCGAGCAGGTTCTGCCGAGCAGCTGGAGGCGCATGAAGGTGTTGAAGAAGCCACCAGCGGCGGCTGGTCAGCACTCGTTCCACTCCAACCTGGGCTCCACGTTCACAGGTTCTTTTAAGGAGTTGTGCCAGTCTCTCCCCACCCGGGTTGAGGTGCTCGAGGGCTCGCACTCCTCCCGCTCTCGAAAGAGGGACAAAGAACCCAGCTCGTCTTTGTCTCGGTGAAGGTGCTCTTGGGACCGAGAGAGGTCTCAGTCCCAGGAGCATGCAGTCTCGACCTCGGTCGCAGGCTTCATGGGCCTTCTATCTGGCCAGACGACCGAAGAAGTGGCCAATGAGGTCGAGATTGTTCTCGACCCAATCGTCCCTCTCTCGCCGGCCGTGGCCAATGACTCCTTGGAGAGGACTCTGGTCCTTGTGTTCCCCGATGGAAGACCCAGCCTGCTGGTGTCCCCATCAAGGACCCGGTTCCGGACCCCCGGGTTTCACCGATCCCTTCGGTGTCTCCTGAGCGACCGAGTCGGTCTGCCCAATCTCGGTCGAGGTCTAGAACCCCCTTGGCCGACTGGCCAAGGAAGAGCCATAAGCGCTCCAAAAAGAGGCAGTGCCACAGGTTGTCCTCGTCCTCCTCAGATGAGGAGAGGCTCCGACGGAAACGCCATCAGCGCTACGAGGACCTTATGTGGCAACAGCTGATTTTGACGGGACAGAAGCTGACTCCGCCGCCTACCCCTGCTGTTACTTGGTTTTCTCCTCCCGGGCCGAAGCCGAACCCTTTGAAACTGAAGCCTTTGTTCCCTCGCTTGCGGGGCCGGCCCGTCCTCCATTTCGGCCTTTTCCAGTCTCTCCACCGATAGTGGTGGAACCGCTGCCTAAGCAGCCTGTGGGAGGGGCTCCTTCCAAAGAGAACTGACTAGATACCGGGCTTCCCCAACATCTGTCGTCAAGTGGTTCAAGTCCAGACTGACAATACCACGACGATGTACTACCTCAATAAACAGGGCGGCACGCACTCCCATCAGCTGTGCAAGGAGGCGCTCTGCATCTGGACCCTCGTAAGCCGGTTGGATGCGGATCTCCTAGCCATCCATGTGGCAGGAGCCTCGAGCCAGCTGGCGGATGCTCTCAGCCATATAGGCCAGACATCCCATGAGTGGTCTCTCCATCCAGAGGTAGCTTACAGCCTGTTCTCCCATTGGGGCAAACCGATGGTGGACCTGTTTGCCTCCAAGGAAAACACCAAGCTGAGGCTGTATCATGCCCACTCCCCTCAAGAGGGCTCGCTGCAGGGGGATGCCTTCTTGAGGCCGTGGACCCCAGGCCTCCTCTACACCTTCCTCCATTTTCCTTGATCCACAAGGTGTTATTCAAGGTGAGGAGGGACAAGGTGAAGGTGATTCTGGTAGTCCCAGACTGGCCGCGCCAGTTCTGGTATCCAGATCTCCTCAGCCTTTTGTACACGCTTGGACCTGATATCTCTGAACCAGGGGAAGGTCTTCCATCCGGATCTTCAATCCCTGCACCTCACAACCTGGTACCCGAACGGCTAGAATTCCGGCTTTGGGTCTTTCCGAAGATATCTACACCATGGTGGAGGCATCTTGAAAGGAATCGACCAGGAAATGTTATGCCTTCAAATGGAAAAGGTTTTCCATTTAGTGTCAGGGTAAAGGTCTGGACTCCTTATCCTGTTATGTGGCTAACATTCTCGACTACCTTTGGTCTCTTTCCAAAGGGGGTCTACAGTCATCGACCCTTAGGGTGCACTTTGCAGCCATTTCTGCTTACCGGGTGCAGGCTGGTCAGCCGATATTGGCACAGGAGATAGTAGTCAGGTGCTTTCTCAAAGGCCTGGATCACATATCCCCTCCGGTGCGTGAACTGTCACACTTGTCCTGGAAGATGGCCTTCCTGGTGGCTATCACGTCTGCCAGAAGGACAGGCGAGCTCCAGGTGCTTTTGGTGGACGCCCCTTATCTGGTCTTCCACAGGGACAAAGTTGTCCTGCGCCTCCACCCGAAATTCCTTCCGAAGGTGGTGTCAGAGTTTCACCTTAACCAGGTGTTGACTCTGCCAGTATACTACCCTAATTACACCTTGGAGGCAGAGTGCAGGCTCCATACCTTGGACCTGAGACCTGCTCTCTCCTATTATAAGGAGTGGACGGCGGAAATTTGTGGAGAGGTCCGCCAGCTGTTTGTCACCTAAGCTGAAGCCACTTCTGGCAGACCTGCGGCCAAACGGACCATAGCAAGATGGATTACATCATGCATAGGTCTGTGCTATGAGTTGGCGGGCAAGGAGCCTCCCAGAGGGATAAGAACTTATTCTACCCGCCATACTGTTGCATCGGGGGCTGCTTCCAGGGACATCCCTATCCACGAAATCTGTCGGGCTGCTACCTGGAAGTTGGCAAACACCTTTATCACCCAATACCACATTGACCTTGAGTCACACCGGGATGCTGGTTTTTGGGCCTCAGTTCTCCAATCTCTGTTTCCTAAGTAGGGGGTGTGAAACTTGGACAACTGGTTCTGATAGCTCTATGATTTTTGTAATATAAAAATGTAGTGTGATTGTCTGTCATGAAAAATCCTGTGCCTGGGATGACAAACCCCACCCCCCAGGTATCAGTTCAAAAGACAGGATATACTGTATGTTAAACAGCAGATCTCTGAATGCAGTTAACTT
The DNA here is from genome assembly GCA_016271365.2 of Neoceratodus forsteri. Lineage (NCBI taxonomy): Eukaryota > Metazoa > Chordata > Ceratodontiformes > Ceratodontidae > Neoceratodus > Neoceratodus forsteri. The sequence continues at coordinate 507,648,568 of CM028129.1, forward strand.
GTCAGTTTGCTTTGAAGCCAGGAACTAATATATCCATTTTATGACGTCCTCAGGAAAGTCAGTTAATTGCACCTGGTGTCATAAGGAAGTGGAATATCCAATCTTCCCTTGTCAATCTTCACCATTCATTACTGCTTGGGTTAGTGCGGGTGCTTTCCCTTCTGGGAATTTTTTTTGGAGTCGGCTCCAGCGGCCGCCCTCGAGAGCGATGCACTGCGTCATGCGTGAGGGTGGCCGTTAGGTGCCTCAGACTCCTCCTCCATTTCAGTTCTGTTTCTCCCGCCATCGAGGCTGCACCTGCTGCGCAGATAGTTGAAGTTAGACCTTCTGCTTCATACAAGCCAGACTCCTTCTCATACTTCTCTCGACGCCGTCATCCGGTAAGACTGTTCTGTTTATTTATTCTTTTGATGGCGCCGAGAGCTTTTGCTGTTTTTAGTCTAAATTTTTTCACATCATGTCAGTATTGTGGTCCAGCTGATCTCTTCCTCTTCGGAGGCTGATGATTCAGACGTGGACCCATCCTGGCAACCTGACTCTTCGGAGTCAGGGTCCCCGGTGGTACGAGGTGCTAAGCGGCTGGCGCTATTTCTCTGCATCCCTTCTGCATCCTCCCTGAGGCCCCAGGCTGGGGTGGTCTGGGGTCCCTGGGGGTGATGGAGGCGGGGGTAGAGGAGGGCTCTCCTCCTGGGGGCTCGTGGCAGCTACCAACCCTGGTGTTGTTGCACCCCCTTGGGGTGGGAGGTCACTGGGGTAGGAGGAGGCGTTCTCGGAGTCGAGGGTCGGAGGGCAGGGTTCAGGCGTCTTGGTCTCTGCCTGCCACCCCTCGGGGTGTGGCTCGTAGCCATAGCACTGGGCCCCGTCTTTCCCTTTGGGACCCCTCTGGTGGCATTGCTGTGGGTTGCCCTTCTGGATCCATGCAGTCCCAGGTTCGCCATAGGGGAGGATGCCCTTCTGGGCTCTTCCAGGCTGCGCATCCCCAGGGTTCCGTTTTGCGACCTGGTCTGTTGTCCGGGGATCCTGCCAGCTCAGGCTCCGTTCCCCGGATTCCAGAGCCCTAGCAGAGGACAGTTACCTCTCCGTAGGCGCCCTTCTCCTATTCCTCTGCAGCCACCCCCCGCTCTCCCGGGCCAGGTTGGTCCCACGGGCGCGTTATCCTGGGAGGTGTTCAGAGGTTCTGCCGCAACCTTCCCCTCATATGTTAGGGGCATGAATGAGCGGGTCTTTCGCCTATCCCCACCGCCGAAAGAGTCCTCTGGACACTCAAGCTCTCCATCATCCTCGTCTCCCTCCTCTGAGGGAGAGGAACCCACTGCTCATCTCTCCTCCGATGCTGATTTCACTGAATAGCAGCGATTCCTGTCGAGGATGGTGAGGGGTCTTCGAATTTCCTATGTTAGGCGAGACAGTACTGAATGGGAGACGCGTGAATTCTTTGGCGAATTCAGTGCCCAGCACTTGGTGGTACTATACTGGCCTGTTCCCTTCCAGGAGGCATCTATCCGTTCCTGGCAGTCGCTAGCCGCCCTTCCTCCAGCCCCGGCAGACTGCCAATGTAGGTATTGTGCCCCTTCGGAATCCCTAGGCACTCTCCCCAACCCACCCTCAGATTTGGCATACCTAGAGACTCCCTCCAAGCGCCGCCGTAGTATCTGACAAATCCACCGGACTTGGATTCTCTACAGTTTGACCGGTGGGGGCAAAGAGTGTTCTCTTCCTCTCGTGCGATGTCTTACATTGCATCTCATCAGGCCCATCACGCTGCCTACAGTAGGCATTTGTGGTCGATGCTTTCCCAAATCTTAGCATCAATGCCTGATATGGAGCAAACCAGACAAGATATTGCCCGCTCTGCTATAGGCCTGGAGCTGGCAAGACACCAAGCAAGGGCATCTTATGATGCCAATGAGGTGGCTTCCAGGCTTGCAGGAACAGCGATCTGTATTAGACGGACAGCATGGCTTCGTCTATCAAGGTTGTCACCCCTGGCCCGGCGTAGGGTGATTCACTCCGCTTTCCGGGGGACCCGTCTCTTTTCCTCTAGAGCTAGGAGACTTCTGCAGGGGCTTCCTCCGTCTCCTCGTTATCGGGGCACCTCCTAGCACTTCTCCCCCATAGGCTTCTCTCTTGATTAGCCCAGGGTCTTCCCCTTCTGTTTCTCACCAACAGGAGGCTGGGGGTCTTGCTCCCTCAGGGTTTCTACCCCCCTTTTTTTTGGGGGGGCTTGGAACTCACCCAAGCAGTAATGAATGGTGAAGATTGACAAGGAAGATATGAAAATGACGTACCTACCGTAATTCTTGATCTTCCCTTGTATCTTCACCATTCATTACTGATACCCGCCCACCTTCCCCTCAGTGGCCTCCTACTGTGGCATCTCCCCCTCCCGTCTTGTTCCTCTCCCTTCCTTTGGCCTTTATGCCAAAAAAAAAAAAAAAAATTTTCTATTTTCCATTCCAACTGAATTGATCTTTTTTCCTCAAGGTAAAGAGGAACGAGCAGGGTCTGTGTTCCACTTATTCTGAGGGAACTCTTTCTGACTGCCCCTAGGGTGCGACCTCTGGGCACCTTAATCACGTTACGCAGTTCACAGTTTAAGAGACCGTGACTGGCTCGGCCTCAAAGAAATTTAGATTCCACCTGGCAGGTGTTATTATTATTCAGCTCATTCTGGCTGGTGCTTTGCACTTTTTAGCCTTGAGCGGTTGCTCTTGCCTTGCCTTAAGGAAGTCTGATTGAGTTCCAACTCTGTCTTTTCATACGGAGCTGCCTCTCGTACGGCATAATCCTTCCCCATACACTTCTGTGTTAGCACTTAATAGGGTGCTAAGGGGCATATTCCCCTTCCTAGGTGGGCGCTCGCTTTCCAGAACAGATTTTCTGCCCGGGCAGTCTGTGAGCTCTCAGCTAGGATGTAGGGACTTGGCATGTTGAGAGATTAGAGAATCTGCCCTTTTTGTCCGATCTGTGCAGGCGGTTCAGTCGAACCCTCTCTCAGTCCTATCAGCAGGGATTCTTGCTCCCTGGTTTTAGTCTCGAGCTTATAAGCCTCTCAACCAATGCCTCTATGGGCACTGTTCTCCCCTCTCAACATGCCTTCTTTTCTTCTCCTTCTTCTTCTTCTTCTTTTCTCTTTCTCTCTCTATCTGTTCCTCCCCTAGAGCCGCCCCGGAAAGGAGGCCCTGTGGTCCCTTAGGGTAGGAATTCTCTCTCCTCTGTCTCTCCTGTACTGGCTTATTCCTTTTTCAGTTTATATCCTTTCCTTTTTCTGTCCCTCCGCTCTCTTGCCTCGCTCTCCTTTTTTCCTTATCCTTTGTTTTCGCCTCTCCGGGTACCAGAACTGAGATGGAGGAGGAGTCTGCGGCACCGAACGGCCACCCCTTGCTCATGACACAGTGCGTCGCTCTCGAGGGCGGTGTCATTGGAGCCGACTCAAAAAAAAAAAAAAAAACTCCCGTTGCGGGTGCGCACCTCCGGCACTAACCCAAGCAGTAATGAATGGTGAAGATACAAGAGAAGATCAAGAATTATGGTAGGTACGTAATTTTCATTTTTATGACGTCCTCAGAGAAGTCAGTTAATTGCACCTGGTGTCATAAAAAGTCCTTTGTGTTTGAGAAAGGAAACTGCTCATTAATCAAAGGGACTGAGAAATTACAGTCTTAATTAGGAGTGTCATCATTTGGAAAATGAGTGTTGCTGGAGTCACAGAATTCAATACCTTGATGGGTCTTCCTGTTTTGTATATATATATATATATATATATATATATATTATGTATCCTGAAGGGAGGAGCTAGATGATGACATCATGAAGAGGGTTGAAACACAGCATTTTTAAACTGTAGTCTGTATTCCATTTAGAAACACACACGTCTGGACTCTGAAAAAGCAACATCAGGCACTGTTTGAAGGTATACATGAGAAAGACAATTCTAAGTGCACTGTGGTAGGAGATTTTGTTTACAGTTTAAACTTGTTTTTTTTTTTTTTAAGTGATTTGTATGTTCTAGGGACATGGATATGTTGTTCATCCACACTCATTGGCAGTATCCTTGCCGCTTTAAATCTTGCCGGAAGGTCTTCAAGCTTGCTCCTCCCACCCACCCGGGTGGTATAACTCTCGGCTCCGCCCCATGACGCCAGATCTTCCTTACCGCTTGGAAGCTCAGGTTCCCTCCTTAACGCTCTGCGTTTGCGACTGGTTCCTATTTCTCCGTTTGCGGATTTTAAAATAAAAATTTGCAAAAAGACTTCAGTCTTCGATCCCTCGCGGCTGCGATGGACAAATCGACTCCCGGATTTCGGAGATGCCCATGCGGGCAGAAGATGTCTCGGACGGATCCACACTCCACGTGTGTCTACTGCTTAGGCCCTGAGCACGACCCGCAGGCTTGCGACCTGTGCTCATCTTTCTCGGCCTACGTCCTCGAAGACCGTGCTGCCCGATTGCAACTGGGCCGTCCCGAGAAGCGTTTCCCTCCGGTGAAGTCCAAGGAGGCCCGGTTGGCGGTGTCCGCGGCGGCGGGCTCGGCGGATCAGCTCGAGCGGATGGTCGCCCTCGAAGAGGAGGCGGCGCGGGCCGTATCTTCCTCGGCCGCGGCATTTATCCCGCTCTCTCTGGGTTCTTCCTACACGGCTTCTTTTAAGGAGCTTTGTCTGTCCCTCTCCACTAAAGGAGAAGGGCCTGCGTCTGCTGGACCTTATTCTCGGTCCAAAAAGAGGGACAAGGGTAAGTCCCTCCGTCGACGCTCTTGGGAGCGGGAAAGGTCCCTCTCCCGGGCCGTCGTCCGTCGGCTTGACGTCGACCTCGGCTCGCCACTGGCCTCACGGTGTCCCCGTCAGGTCAGTTGACCGAGACTCCCACTGATGAAGTCGAGATTTTCTCGACCCATTAGACGAGCTGTCGCCTTTAGCAGCCGAGATTCCCTCTCCCGGTTCCCCGGAGGTTGAGAGATCCCGTGGGCTCGCCTGTGCCTCCGGTTCCGGAGCCCTCGGATGGACCTTCGAGCCGAAGAGTGCGGTTCCGGCCGACACCTCCCGCACCGACCCCGGAAATTCCGGGACTCTCGGTCTCGGTCTCGGACCTCTTCGCGGTCCAGCCGTTCCCACCGTCATAGGCGGTCTCGGTCTCGGCACCGCGGTAAGCGGCGTCGCCGCTCGTCCTCGTCCTCCTCCTCGGATGAGGGAGGCTTGGCGTAAATCACGTCGGCGAATGCGAGGACCTTATGTTGCAACAGCTCCTCCTGGCCGGAATAGCCCGACTCGGCGCCGACCATTAAGTAACTGTCACGGGCGGCCGACACAACCCCTCGACTTGTCCGAGGCCTATACCCAGGCGGTTGTTCGGCCAAAACCAGCTTCTCCACCGATTCGGTGGAACCTCGCCTCCACAGCCACCAATTGGGGCTCCGACCAGGATTCCGGTCGGCTAAGGGTTTTACCCCATCGGCTGTCAGTTACCCTCACTCCCGACCGACCTCGGCAGGTGAAGGGTGGCTCAGGCCAGAGGCAGCTCTTCGAGGGACTCTTCCGGTCGAAGATGATTCCTCCTTCTTCTCAGCGACTGGACTTGGAGTCTTCAGGAGAGTCAGTCAATGGGCGATAGCCCGTCGTCCTTCCTAGGACTGCCTGGCTCATCTCGGAGTCTACGGGATGGGCTCGACCCGTTCAAAGCGGGCCAGGTATCCCTCACGGAGATTCTGGACGAGGATTCTCCGGCGGAGGCCTTTCGGTGGCGAGGCCATAGTGGGTCGGCACTGGAACTTTGCAGCGCCCTGCTTCCTGCCCTGCGCCCGGCCAGGATGGCCAGGAAGTATCGCGGTCCCCGCGTTCCTTGTCGGTTTGGAACCCCTCTGCTGAGGGTTGGTTACCGACAGCGTTTTCCGGCGCCCGTAGCGCCAGGGATGTGGACAAACCTCCTGACAAGGTCAAGAGAGTGGACTATATCGGGAAAAGTCTCGCTGCATCTCTCTCGGCCTTCGTCAGGCCAGTTCGGCCCGTCCTCATGGCACATTTTCTCATGCCCTGTTGGGCTCCTGGATGAGTCATCCCTCATCTTCCGCCGATCTGCAGACTACGGTTAAGCAGGTGCGGGACCAGGGCAGGGCGTGGCCAAACAGCAGCTCAGACTGCTTTGGATATAGGGGACTCATGTGCCAGATCGGTGGTGGCCGCAGTGGCTATCTCGTCGGGAGGCTTGGCTGAGGATATCCACCTTTACGCCGGATACCAGCACAGGAGTTGGCGGATGTTCCCTTTTGGGGACTGACCTCTTGACCCTGGGGTGGAAGGTCACCTGCAGAGGATCGAGAAGTCAATGCCACCTTGGACTCGGTCTCTTCGCTCAGAAGGACAAGGCCACAAACACAGCCTAAGCCCTTTCGTCCTTCTGTGCCCCAGGCGCCCGCCCAGCAACGTCAGGGCCAGCAGGCTCGGCCTTGGCATCCCAAACCCAAACCGTGGCTTCCTCTAACAGGAGGCAGGGAGAAAGGGCCAGGAGGTCCCTCGGCCGGTCCTCCTCAAGCCTGCCAGTGGCCGGGCTGAGGTGCCTTCATCCCGTCCTGCCACCTAGGTCCCCGTGAGAGACGGCTCAGCCACTTCCGTTCCACCTGGTCGCTGTTACCACGGACAGGTGGGTCTTGAAGGTGGTGGGAAGAGGCCTGCCTCTGGAATTCGAGCAGGCACCACCCTTCAGAGCCGTCGCCCCTCGGGGAGCCGGGATCCCAGCCTCACTGGCGGCTCGTCGAGCCGACATCGCTCTCCTCCTCCAGAAGGAGGTGGTAAGAGGTGGTGGACCCTCCTTCAGACCCAGGGTTTGTGTCCAGGTACTTCCTGGTCTCGAAGCAGACGAGGCTGGCGCCTCATTCTCGACCTCACGACCTAAACAAGTTCCTAAGGTCTCGAACCTTCAGGATGGTCACTCTGAGCTCAGATAATACCATCCTTGGAGCAGCGTGTGGTTCTGCTCTCTGGACTTGCAGGGCCGCGTTTTTCCGTCCCTATCCGTCCGTCTCACCAGAGATTCCTTCGCTTCGGCGGAAGGATCTCTCTTGATTCAAGCCATGCCCTTGGCTTGTCTCCAGCTCCAGGGTCTTCACCAAATGCATGGCAGTGGTGACAGCATTCCTCTGCGCCGAGGGTCGGGTGTACCCTTACCTGGACGACTGGCTGATAGCAGCTCCCTCCAGGAAGGAGGCGGGTGGTCAGAGATCTGGCCCTCAGGTCTGCTCTCAACTGGGCCTCCTTATCAGCGAGGCCAAGTGAGACTCGACGAGAGCAGGTGATTCTATTCATCGGGCGCAGCTCGACTCTCTTGAGCCAGGCGTGGCTCGGCGGACAGGGCCGGGTTCTTTCCTCCTTTGCCCGATCATTTCTGGTTGGGCAATTGCGCCCTGCCGGGACTTCCTCGCCTCCTGGGTCTCATGGCCCTGTACCAGCGTGGTCCGTTGGGCCGCTGGAACATCGTCCCTTCAGTGGGGACTGGCCAGCCAGTGGTCTGCGCTGCGATCCCTTGGACCAGCTGTGTGCCGGTGACACAGGGATGTGAGCCGCTCTCCAGTGGTGGACGTTCCAGATCATTTGCAGGAGGCATCCCGTTCGTCCGCCCGAGCCGGCGGTCTCTCTGGCGACCGATGCCTCTCTGATGGGTTGGGGTGCCCATCTGGGGAACACACGGGCTCATGGCCTCTGGTCCTGGGAAGTCCGATGCCATCAACCTGCTGGAGCTCGGCGGTCCGCCTAGCTCTCACGCCTTTGCTCCGTTCCTCGGAGTCAAGTGGTCCGAGTCAGGCGGACAATACCCACGACCATGTACTATCTAAACCGCCAGGGCGGGGCCAGCTCCATGCTTCTATGCAAAGGCTCTCCGCATTTGGTCACTCGTCTGCGCAGCCTGGGCGGATCTCCTAGCCATTCACGTGGCAGGGCCTCCAACACCCGGCCGATGCCTGAGCGGATAGGGGCTGCATCCCAGTGGTCTCTCCTGCGGAGGTAGTACAGCATCTGTTCTCCTTTGAGCACACCTCAGGTGGACCTGTTTGCCTCCATGGAGAGCGAAGCTGAGTCTGTTCATGCCCGCCCCCTCAGCAGGGCTCGCTGCAGGATGCCTTCTCGAGCAATGGACCCGGGCCTCTTCGCCCTTTCCCCATTCCCTTGATCCACAAGGTGCTTCTCAAAGCGAGGAGGGACAAGGCGCAGGTGATTCTAATAGCCCCAGACTGGCCTCGCCAGTTCTGGTACCCAGATCTCCTCAGTCTCAGCTCCAGGACTCCACGGCAGCTTCCAGCTCGCCCGGACCTGCTCTCAGTCAATCAGGGAAGGTGTTCCATCCGGACCTTCAATCCCTGCACCTTGACCTGGTTCCTGGCGCTAGAGTTCCAGGCCTTGGGTCTTTCCGACGAGGTCCTCAATGTAGTTGAGGCGTCCGTAAGTCGAGCCAGAAAATGCTATGCCTTCAAATGGAAAAGGTTTTCCATTTGGTGTCAGAACAAGGGCTTGGACCCTTCCTCCTGTTCCTTGGCAAGCATCTTGGACTATTTATGGTCCCTTTCTAGTCAAGGGCTTAGGTCGGCGACCCTAAGGGTGCACCTGGCAGCCATCTCTGCTTGCCGGGCGCGGGCCGGGAAGCAGTCGGTGGCGCAGGAGAAGGTGGTCTGGCGCTTTTAAAGGCCTTGATCACATTTCCCCTCCAGTGCGGGAACCCCCACCTCCGTGGGATCTACTGCTGGTACTGGCAAAGCTCATGGGCAAGCCATTAGAACCTATGCAGGTGTGCTCTCTCCCCTGTCGTGGAAGACCGCCTTCTTGGTGGCTATCCGTCAGCCAGAAGGATGGGAGAGCTCAGGCGCTTTCCATCAGTCTCCTTACCTGGTCTTCACAGGGACAAGGTTGTCCTGCGCCCCCACAGAAATTCCTTCGAGAGGTGGTGTCGGAGTTCACCTTAACCAGGTGTTGACTCTGCGGTGTTCTACCCCAATCACACCTCGGAGGCCGAATATAGGCTCCATACTCTGGACCCTAGAAGGCGCACGCTTATTATAAGGCGCCACGGCTGAAGTCGAGAGAGGTTCGCCAGCTGTTTGTCACCTACGCTGAAGCCGCATCTGGCAGACCTGCAGCCAAGCGGACGATAAGCAGGTGGGTAACCTCCTGCATAGATCTCTGCTATAAGTTGCGGGCATGGAGCCTCCCAGAGGATAAGGCTCATTCTACCCGCCATACTGCTGCAACGGTGGCTGCTTCCAGGGGCGTCCCTATCAAGGAAATCTGCAGGCTGCTACCTGGAGTAAACACCTTCATTACCCACTACCACATCGACCTTGAGTCACTCGGGATGCTGGTTTGGGGCCTCGGTTCTCAGTCTCTCTTTCCCAAGTAAGTATGTAAATTGTGCGTCTTGCCTCCCTCCTCCCGGAGAACTGCTAGGAGTCTGCCAATGAGTGTGGATGAACAACATATCCATGTCCCTAGAAATACAGGTTACTCACCTGTAACAGGAGTTCTAGGAATGGTATATGTTGTTCATCCACCACTACCCGACTTCTCCGGCCGACGCACAACCTAGAGCTTCCAGCGGGCAGATCTGGCGTCATGGGGGCGGAGCCGAGAGTTATACCACCCGGGTGGGTGGGAGGAGCAAGCTTGAAGACCTTCCGGCAAGATTTAAAGCGGCAAGGATACTGCCAATGAGTGTGGATGAACAACATATACCCTTCCTAGAACTCCTGTTACAGGTGAGTAACCTGTATTTTTGTGATATATGGTTCTGTAATTACATTTAAAATATTTATCTATTTTTAAGTAAGCATCTCATTTTAGAGACTACTTGGTGTGGCTTTGAAATTCTTTAGTTGACAAGTGAGGCATATATGGCTAAAGTTGACACTGTGCAAAGCTACTGGTAATACCAAACTGGGAAAAGGTAAGAGTTTATTCTGAGGTCTTTCATTAGAGTTTTAAGGGTTCATTTTGTACACCTGGTTAGGTGCCCGTAGGCGAAAGATATCTGCCCCGGAAGAGCAGAATTATCTGAGCCTGTGTATGCATCAGCATTAGCAAGAGGTTCACAGTTTGAATCCCTCTAGAACTTGAGAGCAAAGTTTGATTCAAACCCACAAAACAGACAGGAGGGTTACCCTGTTCTGTTAACTGTTCACAATACTACGCTCGGAGATTGGCACTGTGGGAGCAGAGAGCCTGACCTGCTGAGTGGGTTCGTGACAGATTAGTTGGCAGCGGTGGGATAAGTTTGGTCTTACAAGCTTTTATTGCTCAGTGTGTCAGCTTGAGACCGTCAGCTCACTTGCAAAGAAAAAAAAGGCAGTGATTTATTTTTATAAAAGGAGACAGAACTATATCACTTGACGTACAGTCAAGTTCCTACCCAATTTATTTTTTATTTTTTCTAAAGTGCAAGTCAGAGTAGCCGTAGTTAGGGAAGAAGATGGCTTCCAACTACAGCAGGCAGACTGTAGACTACTTAAAGCAGTTGTGCGGCGACAGAGGCGTCCCGGTCGCGGTGAAAGCCACCAGACAGAACCTCGCGGATACCCTGATGGTAGCAGATACCCAGAGCATCGAGTCACAGACAGTGACTGAAAAGGGCCACTCATGATTGTGGCAGGGCTAGCTGACCAGTGGTGTCTAGATTGATGAGGGAGACAACAGGGCCACTGTCAGCGAAGGGTCACAGCAGCAGGGAAGGTCACCAATATCTTGGATCCAGAAGTACTCAGGCTACAAATTGAGTTGCATCAGAATGGGTTGGAGTTCCAGAGGGAGGGACCGTGAACAGCAGAGCAGACTGTGAGGCAGAATGAGAACACACGAGAGGCAGGCGAGAGCAGAGAGGCGCTGACTGGAGAGGCATGAGCGCCAGAGGCAACACCGAACTGGGCTTCTACGACTCAACCAGTAGCACCAAAGCAGGTAAGTAGCTTGGGTTAACACAGGGACTGGGACTAGGTTACAAATTAGAATTCAAATTGATGCAATTTAAAGAGGGGAGGATATGGTCCTTTTTAAATTCTTTTGAAAAAGTTTATATTCAGGCTAAAATTCCTAGGAAGTCCTGGAGCTTCCAGCTATCCCCGCTACTTACCGAGAAAGCTCGGGATGCATTGGGTCAAATGGACAATGAAGACAGTGATGATTACAGCAGAGTTAAAGCTGCACTGTTAAAGAAATTTGAATTAACTGCTTAATCATACAGAGCTAAATTCCATAAGCTCAGGAGAAAGCCCTGACTTGCGCTATGAGGAGCTAGCCATGAAACAACGTCAGTTTTTAAAACGTTGGTGGGAAGGAATTGAAGCAAACTCTGTTGATAAAATTGAAAATGTTATTCTGTTAGAACAGTTTTTCTGGGCATGCCCAGCAGAGTTGAAAACCTGGCTGGAGGCCGAGATCCCAAAACAGTGCAGAGGCTGCTGAGCTGTCAGACTGCTGTGCCAAAGCAGACCTGCTCATAGAAGCGAATAGAGTAGTGGCAGCGCAGAAAGGGAAAGAGCCCTTCAGGGCAGCTAAAACCCTCACTGCCTCCACCAAACAAGTTAGCCCCAGGTTTCAGAGAAAAAGAAATGAATGTTGGTTTTGTAAAGAAACTGGACATATAGCCAGACAGTGTCCCAAAAAGCGAAGCAATACACAAAAGAGGGCTAGGAAGGAAGTGGGTTGTTTGTGTGTTCCTGGAAGCATGCCAGTGAACATGAGGAACACATGCATCCAGTCATGGTGAATGGTGTACAGGCCAAAGGTTAAGGGACACAGGGGTATCGTTGACCTTGATAAAGGTGGCTCTAGTAAGAGCTGGGTCAGTTGATACCCAGTAAATACGTCACTGTACAGGACTTTACTGGTGAGAGAAAACATTGCCCCTCACTGTTCTCCTAGACTACAGGGTGAAACAGGAGACTACTGTACAACAGGTGGCTGTATCCCAAACCTTAGCAGTGGATGTGATCCTGGGCAACAATCTCAAACAGGAGACGGTGTGTGCACTTACCCGTAGCCAAGCGGCAAGGGAAAATTGTAGTTCCCTGAACCCCACAGAAGCCATTATGGAAACCACTGAGAGGCTGGTTCCACAGCCTGTGTCTCCTGATATGGAGACTACGAAAAGGGGGTAGAAATTTCCCCAGTAGCAAGTAACCACACAGCTACAGAGGGTTGCTCGAGGAGGAGGGTGACCCACTGTCAGGCGTTGGGATTGACAGTGATCCTGAGTGCCCTGGACGCTAGTGCTAGGGACCCTAGTTTAGCGACTGAGAAGGGACTGTCCCATGCCTTGGTAATGTGTGAGGTTGCAGCTGCTCAGAGTGACCCTAGTCTAGAGAAGCTGAGGGCTTGGGCAGACTCTGATGGGGCAGCAGGAGGCTGTGCAGACAGAGGGAGGGGTGCTGGCAGGCAGCTTCGTTCCCAGGGGTATCGTGAGCAGTTATCAAGATTGCACATGCTGTTCCCTTGTCTGGTCATCTGGGAAGTCGCACACCTACACTTTGTGGTTGGCCAGAATTTCCTATTGGCCCTTCACCCAGCGGAGTGAAGGAGTATTGAGTCTTGTCACGGTGCCAAGAAAGTGGGAAGCGGGCAAGAAAACCCAAGCACGCCCTGATTCCATTGCCCATAGTGGAGAACCATTCAGAGGGTGGAAATGGATATTATAGAGCCTTTAAATACCCCCAGCTCCTCAGGAAGAAATTCATCCTGACTGTGGTGGATTATGCCACCTGGTACCCGAGGAGGCAGTCACCCTATACTCACTGAGGACAGACAAAGTGGCAGATGCCTTACTTGGGATTTTCTCCCGTGTTGGGTTTCTGCAGGAGGTTGTCACCGATCGAGGGGGGTTCCTTCATGTCGAACCTGATGAAATGTTTATGGGAGAAGTGTGGGGTGGTGCAGAGATGCACGACACTGTATCACCCACAAGCCAATGGGTTTATGGAAAGATTCAATGGTACGCTGAGGTCAGTGCTCCGGGCGTTTGCTGAACAGCATGGTAGGGATCGGGAGAAACACCTTCCACACCTGTTGTTTGTATACAGGGAGGTGCCCCAAGAGTCGACAGGATTTTCCCCTTGAACTCTTATATGGACACTGAGTCCGTGGACCCCTAGACTTGATCAGGAGGACTGGGGCGGCAAGCACACCACACAGAGACTCCCATTGTGGATTGATCCTTAAGTTTAGGGAAAGGCTAAAGGAGCTTATGGGGACAGCCCAGAGCAACCTGCAGCTGCCCAACAGAAACAAAAAGTGTGGTACAACACATGAGCCAGAGCTCAGCTCGGTACAGGGTGGGTCCAGGAAATCATGGTCCTTATTCTGGTCCGGAAAGACAAGCTGCAGGCTGAGTGGGCAGGACCGTACAAAGTGGTTAGGAAGGTAAATGACGTGAACTATATTGTAGAGTTACCTGACCGAAGACCGACAGAAAGGATGTACCTTGTCAACATGATGAAGCCATATGCAAATAAGGCTGACATGGTGTTTGCAGTATGTAGTCCTGGGGAGGAGACGGACAAAGGAGACCCCCTTCTGGGCTTGCTGGAAGAAAGTAAGCAGGAGTCCTCTGTGGAGGCAGTTAAATTGTCTCCCCAGCTGACCCTGGACCAAATCCAGAAAGTAAAGGAGGTTTTAGCAGACTTTGCCCCATTATTTAGTGCCAAGCCTGGACTAACCCCCTTAGCAACTCACGGTGTGGAGACAGGGACACAGACGCCCATACGGCGGACAGCATATTGGGTGTCAGAGGCTGTCCAAATGGACATTAGTAGGGAAGTGGAGGAGATGCTGGATTTATGGTAATTCAGAGATCCCACAGCCCCTGGGCCTCACCCATAGTCCTTGTGCCCAAGCCAGATAGGCTACTTTCGTTTCTGTGTGGACTATCATGGACTAGATGCAGTCACAGTCAGGCGCCCACCCGATGCCCCGGGCAGACGAAGTCCTGGACAAGTTGGGAGGGTGACCTGCCTTACGACCATTGACCACAGCCAAGGGGTATTTGCAGGTAGGAGTTGACAGACAGAGCTAGGGAGGGTCAGCCTTCATCACTCCGATAGACTTATTTGAGTTTAAAGTAATGCCCTTTGGAATGAAGAGCATGACCACTTTCCAAAGGTTGGTGAACCAGGTGTTAAATGGTGCTGAGAGTCACGCGTGGTATACCTGGATGACGTTGCCATCTTTAGTACCAGCTGGGAGAAACACCTGTCCCACCTAGGAAGTGCTGGGCAGGATACAGAGGCCAGCTCACTGTCAAAGCCAGGAAGTGCCAGGTGGCCATGGAGAAGTGGCATACCTCGGGCACGTGGTGAGCCGAGGACAGCTCTGTCCAACAAATAAAAATAGGGTAATCCAGGTGTGGCCCAGAACAGAAACACAGAAGCAGTTCAAGAGTTTTCTTGGGACAGCAGGGTACTATAAAAATTATGTGCCAATTCACGGTGCCCTGGCTGCTCCCCTATCTGACCTGGTAAAAAATGGATGCCAAAGACAATTACCTCGGGACCAGCCTGTGAAGAAGCCTTTACCAGATTGAAGGGCCACTGTGCAGTGCTCCTGTTTGACAAGTCCTGACTATAGCAGACCCTTTATAGCTCAGACTGACACCTCAGGCGTGGGTATTGGGGCAGTACTGAGTCAGACATCAGCCAAGGGAAAGATCACCCTGTAGCATATCTGAGTAAGAGTTACTTCCCAGGAGCAGGCATACTCCACTATGGAAAATGGGTGTCTTGCCATAGTGTGGCCCTAAAGAGTTGGAGCCATACTTGTATAGGCAGCATTTTGTGGTACAGACTGACCACAACCCTCTGGTTTGGCTGGCAGCAGATGGGGAAAAAGAACAATGATGGCTAAGATGGAGTCTTGCCTTACAAAGGTATGACAGCCATTCTACATAGGGACTGGAGCGACCAATCAGAACTCAGATGGGCTGTCTCGTGTCTATGAGGATGAACAGATTTGGGAAGCTCATCCCATGCAGAGGATAGGCCCCAAATTCAGTCTAGTTGGGGAGGATTGTGACACTTGGACAGCTGGTTCTGATCGCTCTATGATTTGTGTATTATAAAAATGCAGTGTGATTGTCTGTCATGAAAAATCCTGTGCCTGGGATGACAAGCCCCACCCCCAGGTATCAGTTCAAAAGACAAGATATATGTTAAACAGCAGATCTCTAGATACAATTAACATATCGGTTTGCTTTGAACCAAGGAACTAATATATCCATTTTATGGCGTCCTCAGGAAAGTTAGTTAATTGCACCTGGTGTCATAAGAAGTGGAATATCCATTTTATGACATTCTCAGGAAAGTCATTTAATTGCACCTGGTGTCATAAAAGTCCTTTGATGTGTTTGAGAAAACTGCTCATGGATCAAGGGGACTGAAAATTACAGTCTTAATTAAGAGTGTCATCATTTAGAAAATTAGTCTTGCTGGAGTCACAGAATTCAGACTTCCTGTTTTGTATATATATATATATTTATGTATCCTGAAAGGGAGGAGCTAGATGATGACATCATGAAGAGGGTTGAAATACAGCATTTTTAAACTTTAGTCTGTATTCCATTTAAAAACACATGTTTGGACTCTGAAAAGCAGCATCAAGCACTGTTTGAAGGTATACATGAGAAAAGACAATTCTAAGTGTACTGTGGTAGGAGATTTTGTTTTGCAATTTAAACCTTTTTTAAAGTGATTTGTATGTTTAGTGATATATGGTTCTGTAATTACATTTTACATTTTTATCTAGTTTAAGTAAATATCTCATTTAGAGACTACTTGGTGTGCCTTTGAAATTCTTTGTTTGACAAATTGAATCATATATGGTTAAAGTTGACACTGTGCAAAGCTATTAGTAATACCAAACTGAGAAAGGTAAGAGTTTAATCTGAGGGTCTTTCATTAGAGTTTTAAGGGTTCATTTTGTACACCTGGTTAGGTGCCCATAGAGGAAGATATCTGCCCCTCCCCGAAGGCAAATTATCTGAGCCTGTGCATTCAAATGCTAGCAAGAAATTCACAGTTCTAGGGACATGGATATGTTGTTCATCCACACTGTCTGGCAGGTTCCTTGCCACTTTAAATCTTGCGGAAGGTCTTCAACTGACTCCTCCCACCCACCGGGTGGTAAAACTCTCGGCTCTGCCCGCGCCAGATCTTCCTTACCGCTCGGAGCTCAGGTTCCTTCCTTAGTGCTCTGCATTTTGACTGGTTCCTGATTCTTGGTTCGTCCGAATTTGGTTTGAAGTTTTCTAAACTTGCTCGGCCTTTTCCCTGCGGCTGTGATGGACAATTTGTTTCCTGGCTCTCGGGGGCGCCCTGGCTGGCAGAATTTATCCAGGTCTGATCCGCACTCCTCGTGCGTATACTGCCTCGACTTAGACCACTACCCGCGGCTCTGCGAGTTGTGCCGCGCTTTTTCGGGCGGATCGTGCTGTCCGATTGAGACTCGGGTGCCCCAAGGAGTTTTCCCCACTGGTAAAAACCCAACGAGGCTCGTTGGGCGGTGTCCGCGGCGGCTGGCTCGGCTGAGCAGCTCGAGCACTCTATCGCCCTCAGGAGGGGCCCAGGCCGCATCTCCTCCTCCTCGTGTCGCGTTTATCCAGCTCTATCTGAGTTCCTCTCCTATTCGGCTTCGTTCAAGGAGCTTCGCCAGTCCCTTTCCAAAAAGGGAGAGGGGCCATCGGGACATTCCTCTCGGCCCAAGACGAGGGAGTCGAAGGGTAAGTCCCATCGTCTGTGTTTGTGGGAGTGGGAGAGGTCTCCTTCCCCGGACTGCCGATTATCGACTCGGTCGAGTTGCGGCTCAGGCACTGGCTTCCTGTGTCCCCATCAGGCCAACCTGCGAGACTCCCGTCGGCGTGGTGAGTTATTTCTCGACCCGTCAGCCGGGCAGTCGACTGGTAGGCCGTCAGCCTCTCCGCCGGTTCCCGGTGGGGCCGAGACTCTGCCAGCGCCTTGAGGCAGTCCCCGGTCAAGGATTTCGAACCGAGGAAGAGGGTGTCCCCGCCTTCCCTGGCCCCACCTCGGTTTCACTGGGGTCTCAGTCTCAGGCTTCATCTTGGTCAAGTGTCTCCCGCCCGACTTCGGCAGTCTCAGTCTGGGCACTGAATTAAGTGGTGACACGTTCCTCTCGTCATCCTCCTCTGATGAGAGGCTTCGCCAGTTGCGCGCGGCCTGCGAGGAGCTTATGTGGCAGCAGTTGCTGTTGTCTGGGAGTAGATCAACTCCGATTCATTCCCAGCTTTCAAGTGGCTGCGCCTGAATGGCCGAAGGAACCGCTCGCGCGGTCGAGATACGCTGCCACGTCCCTATCCGTCCTGGCTTCACAGAGATTCCTTCGCCTCAGCGGAAGGATCTCTTCGAGTTCCAAGCCATGCCCTTCGGCTTTGTCTCCAGCTCCCAGGGTCTTCACCAAATGCATGGCAGTGGTGACAGCATTACCTGCGGGCGCCGAGGGAACTGGTGTACCTCTTACCTGGACGACTGGTTGATAGCAGCTCCTCCAGGAAGGAGGCGGAGTGGTCCAGAGATCTGGCTCCTCCAGGTCTCGCTTTCAACTGGGCCCTCCTTATCAATCTAGGCCAAGTCGGAACCTCGAGTCAAGCAGGTGATTCTATTCATCGGGCGCAGCTCGACTCCTCTTCGAGCTGTAGAGCTGCTCCCTAGGCGGACAGGGCCGAGGGTTCTTCCTCCTTGTCTCGATCATTTCTGGTTGGGCACTTGCTCTCTGCTCGGGACTTCCTGCGCCTCTGGTCTCATGGCGGCTCTGTATCCAGCGTGGTCCTGTTGGGTCTGCTGGAACATGCGCCCCTCAGTGGGACTGGCCAGCCAGTGGTCACAACGCCACATCCCTTGGACCAGCTGTGTCGGTGACATTAGGGGATGTGGAACGCCTCCAGTGGTGGACCGCTCCAGATCATTTGCAGGAGGGATGTCCGTCGTCCGCCTGGCTCCGTCAGACGGTCTCTCTGTCGACCGGCTGCCTCTCTGATGGGTTGGGGTGCCCATCTGGGGAACACTGCTCATGGCCTCTGGTCCCCGGGAGTCCCGTGCCACATCAACCTGTTGGAGCCCGAGCGGTCCGCCTAGCTCTCACCGGGCTTTTTCGCTCCTCCGGGGTCAAGTGGTCCAGTCCAGACCGGACAATACCACGACCATGTATCATCTAAACCTCCAGGGCGGGACGCGCTCCATGCTTCTATAAGAAGCTCTCCTATTTGGTCACTACAGCGCAGCCTGGAGGCGGATCTTAGCCATTCACGGCAGGAGCCTCCAACACCCTGGCCGATGCCCTGGAGCCGGATAGGGCTGCATCCCACGAGTGGTCTCTCCTGCCGGGAGGTAGTACAGCATCTGTTCTCCCTTTGGGGCACACCTCAGGTGGACCTGTTTGCCTCCATGGAGAACGCGGCTGAGTCTGTTCCATGCCCGCCTCAGCAGGGCTCGCTGCAGGGGATGCCTTCGGAGGCAATGGACCCCGGCCCTTTTTACGCCTTTTCCCCATTTCCCTGATCCACAAGGTGCTTCTCAAGGCGAGGAGGACAAGGCGCAGGTGATTCTGATAGCCCCCAGGACTGGCCTCGCCAGTTCCTGGTACCCAGATCTCCTCAGTCTCAGCTCCAGGACTCCGCTGCAGCTTCCAGCTCGCCTGACCTCGTTCTCAGTCAATCAGGGAAGGTGTCCCATCCGGACCTTCAATCCCTGCACCTGACGGCCTGGTTCCTGAGCTGGCCAGAGTTCCAGGCCTTGGGTCTTCCGGATTTGAGGTCCTCAATGTAGTTGAGGTCCTGTAAGGAGCTTCCACCAGAAAATGTTATGCCTTCAAATGAAAAAGGTTTATTTGTGTCAGGCAAGGGGCTTGGACCCTTCCTCCTGTTCCTTGGCAAGCATCTTGGACTATTTATGGTCCCTTCAGTCAAGGCTTAGGGTCGACCCACCCTGGTGCACCTGGTAAACATTCTCGCCATCGGCTGGGCCGGAAGCAGTCGTGCGAGGGAGAAGGGTTTTTCAAAGGCTCTTGATCACATTTCCTCCAGTGTGGGAAACCCCCACCGTGATCTACTGCTGGTACTGGCAAAGCTCATGGGCGTCATTCGAATCCCATGCACAGGTGTGCTCTCCTCACCTGTCGGAAGACCGCCTTCTGGTGGCTATCACGTCAGCCTGAAGGGATGGGAGAGCTCCATGCTTCCATCGAGTCTCCTTACCTGGTCTTCCACAGGGACAGCAGAAGGTCCTGCGCCCCCACCCGAAATTCCTTCCGGGCGGTGGTGTCGGAGTTTCACCTTAACCATGTGTTGACTCTGCCGGTGTCCCTACCCCAATCACACCTCGAGGTTTCAATATAGGCTCCATACTCTGCGACCCTAGAAGGGCGCTTATTATAGTGAGCGCACGGCTGAAATTGGGAGAGGTTCGCCAGCTGTTTGTCACTTCCACGCTGAAGCCGTATCTGGCAGATCTGCAGCCAAGCGATCTATAAGCAGGCGGGTAACCTCCTGGTATAGATCTCTGCTATAAGTTAGCGGGCATGGAGCCTCCCAGAGGGATAAGAGTCATTCTACCCGCCTATACTGCTGCAACGGTGGCTGCTTCCAGGGATGCTCCTATCCAGGAAATCTGCAGGCTGCTACCTGGAAGTCAGCAAACACCTTCATTACCCACTACCACATCGGACCTTGAGTCACGCCGGGATGCTGGTTTTGGGGCCTCTGTTCTCCAGTCTCTTTTCCCAAGTAAGTATATGGGGTGTGCGCTGCCTCCTCCTCCGGAGAACTGCTAGGAGTCTGCCAATGAGTGTGGATGAACAACATATCCATGTCTCCTTAGAAATACAGGTTACCACCTGTAACAGGAGTTCTAGGAATGGTATATGTTGTTCATCCACACGACTCCACCCGACCTCCCGGGGCTTCGGGACAAGACAACCTGAGCTTCCAGCGGGCCAGATTCATGCCATGGGCGGAGAGCCGAGTTATACCCGGTGGGTGGGAGGAGCAAGCTTGAGACCTTCCGCAAGATTTAACGGTAAGGATACTGCCAATGAGTGTGGATGAACAACATATACCATTCCTAGAACTCCTGTTACAGGTGAGTAACCTGTATTTTGGTGATATATGGTTCTGTAATTACATTTAAAATATTTATCTATTTTAAGTAAGCATCTCATTTTAGAGACTACTTGGTGTGGCTTTGAAATCTTTAGTTGACAAGTGAGGCTATATGGCTAAAGTTGACACTGTGCAAAGCTACTGGTAATACCAAACTGGAAAAGGTAAGAGTTTATTCTGAGGTCTTTCATTAGAGTTTTATGGGTTCATTTTGTATTAATTGGTTAGGTGCCCGAGATGAAGATATCTGCCGTGAAGAGCAGAATTATCTGAGCCTGTGCATTGGGTACGCTAGCAAGAGTTCACAGTTTGAATCCCTCTGAACTTTGAGAGCAAAGTTTGATTCAAACCCACAAAACAGACAGGAGGGTTACCCTGTTCTGTTAACTGTTCACAATACTACGCTTGGAGATTGGCACTGTGGGAGCAGAGAGCCTGACCTGCTGAGTGGGTTCGTGACAGATTAGTTGGCAGCGGTGGGATAAGTTTGGTCTTACAAGCTTTTATTGCTCAGTGTGTCAGCTTGAGACCGTCAGCTCACTTGCAAAGAAAAAAAGGCAGTGATTTATTTTTAAAAGGAGACAGAACTATATCACTGGACGACAGTCAAGTTCCTACCATTTTATTTTTTATTTTTCTAAAGTGTGTCAGAGTAGCCGTGAAGTTAGGAAGAAGATGGCTTCCAACTACAGCAGGCAGACTGTAGACTACTTAAAGCAGTTGTGCGGCGACAGAGGCGTCCCGGTCGAGGTGAAAGCCACCAGACAGAACCTCGCGGATACCCTGATGGTAGCAGATACCCAGAGCATCGAGTCACAGACAGTGACTGAAAAGGGCCACTCCTTGATTGTGGCAGGGCTAGCGGCCAGTGGAGTGTCTAGATTCGATGAGGAGGGCAACAGGGCCACTGTCAGCGAAGGGTCACAGCAGCAGGGGAAGGTCACCAGTATCTTGGATCCAGAAGTACTCAGGCTACAAATTGAGTTGCGCAGAATGGAGTTGGAGTTCCAGAGGGAGAGGGACCGTGAACAGCGCGAGGCAGACTGTGAGGCAGAATGAGAACACCGAGAGGCAGAGCGAGAGCAGAGAGACGCTGACTAGGAGGAGCATGAGCGCCAGAGGCAACACGAACTGGAGAAGCTACGACTCCAACCAGTGGCACCAGAGCAGGTAAGTGGCTTGGGTTTAACTGGGACTACAGGACTGGGTTACAAATTGAATTCCAAATTGATAGCCGAATTTAAAGAGGGGGAGGATATGGATGCCTTTTTAAATTCTTTTGAAAAAGTTTATATTCAGGCTAAAATTCTAGGAAGTCCTGAGCTCTCCAGCTATCCTCGCCACTTCACCGAGAAAGCTCGGGATGCATTGGGTCAAATGGACAATGAAGACAGTGATGATTACAGCAGAGTTAAAGCTGCACTGTTAAAGAAATTTGAATTAACTGCTTAATCATACAGAGCTAAATTCCATAAGCTCAGGAGAAAGCCCTGACTTGCGCTATGAGGAGGTGAAGTCATGAAACAACGTCAGTTTTTAAAACGTTGGTGGGAAGGAATTGAAGCAAACTCTGTTGATAAAATTGAAAATGTTATTCTGTTAGAACAGTTTTTCTGGGCATGCCCAGCAGAGTTGAAAACCTGGCTGGAGGACCGAGATCCCAAAACAGTGCAAGAGGCTGCTGAGCTGTCAGACTGCTGTGCCAAGAGCAGACCTGCTCATAGAGCGAATGGGGCGGGCGTGGCAGCGCAGAAAGGGAAAAGTGCGCCTTCAGGGCAGCTAAAACCCTCACTGCCTCCACCAAAACAAGTTAGCCCCAGGTTTCAGAGAAAAGAAATGAATGTTGGTTTTGTAAAGAAACTGGACATATAGCCAGACAGTGTCCCAAAAAGGCGAGCAATACACAAAAGAGGGCTAGGAAGGAAGTGGGTTGTTTGTGTGTTCCTGGAAGCATGCCAGTGAACATGAGGGAACACATGCATCCAGTCATGGTGAATGGTGTACAGACGCAAAGGTTAAGGGACACAGGGGTATCGTTGACCTTGATAAAGGTGGCTCTAGTAGAGCTGGGTCAGTTGATACCCAGTAAATACGTCACTGTACAGGACTTTACTGGTGAAGAGAAAACATTGCCCCTTGCTAGTGTTCTCCTAGACTGGGGTGAAACAGGAGGAACTGTACAACAGGTGGCTGTATCCCAAACCTTAGCAGTGGATGTGATCCTGGGCAACAATCTCAAACAGGAGACGGTGTGTGCACTTACCCGTAGCCAAGCGGCAAGGGAAAATTGTAGTTCCCTGAACCCCACAGAAGCCATTATGGAAACCACTGAGAGGCTGGTTCCCAGCCTGTGTCTCCTGATATGGGAGACCAACTTAAAAAGGGTAGAAATTCTCCTCAGCAGCGCAACACACAGCTACAGAGGGTTGCTCGAGGAGGGAGGGTGACCCACTGTCAGAGCGTTGGGATTGACAGTGATCCTGAGTGCCCTGACGCTAGTGCTAGGGACCCTAGTTTAGCGACTGAAGGGGACCTGTCCCATGCCTTGGTAATGTGTGAGGAGTTTGCAGCTGCTCAGAGAAGTGACCCTAGTCTAGAGAAGCTGAGGGCTTGGGCAGACTCTGATGGGGCACAGGGAGGCTGTGCAGACAGAGGGAGGGGTGCTCGGCAGGCAGCTTGTCGTTCCCCAGGGGTATCGTGAGCAGTTGCTCAAGATTGCACATGCTGTTCCCTTGTCTGGTCATCTGGGAATCGCACACACTACGCAGCGGTTGGCCCAGAATTTCTATTGGCCTAACTTCACCCAGCGGGTGAAGGAGTATTGCAGGTCTTGTCACCGGTGCCAAGAAATTGGGAAGGCGGGCAAGAAAACCCAAGCCGCCCTGATTCCATTGCCCATAGTGGAGGAACCATTCCAGAGGGTGGAAATGGATATTATAGGGCCTTTAAATACCCCCAGCTCCTCAGGAAAGAAATTCATCCTGACTGTGGTGGATTATGCCACCTGGTACCCGGAGGCAGTCACCCTATACTCACTGAGGACAGACAAAGTGGCAGATGCCTTACTTGGGATTTTCTCCCGTGTTGGGTTTCTGCAGGAGGTTGTCACCGATCGAGGGGGGTTCCTTCATGTCGAACCTGATGAAATGTTTATGGGAGAAGTGTGGGGTGGTGCAGAGATGCGACGACACTGTATCACCCAAGCCAATGGGTTTATGGAAAGATTCAATGGTACGCTGAGGTCAGTGCTCCGGCGCTTGTTGAACAGCATAGTAGGGATCGAGAAACACCTTCCACACCTGTTGTTTGTATACAGGGAGGTGCCCCAAGAGTCGACAGGATTTTCCCCCTTCGAACTCTTATATGGACACTGGGTACGTGGACCCCTAGACTTGATCCAGGAGGACTGGGACGGCAAGCACACCACACAGGGAACTCCCATTGTGGATTACGTCCTTAAGTTTAGGGAAAGGCTAAAGGAGCTTATGGGGACAGCCCAGAGCAACCTGGCAGCTGCCCAACAGAAACAAAAAGTGTGGTACAACCGCAGAGCCAGAGCTCGCTCGTACAGGGTGGGTCAGGAAATCATGGTCCTTATTCTGGTCCGAAAGACAAGCTGCAGGCTGAGTGGGCAGGACCGTTACAAAGTGGTTAGGGAAGGTAAATGGCGTGAACTATATTGTAGAGTTACCTGACGAAGACCGACAGAAAGGATGTACCTTGTCAACATGATGTAGAAGCCATATGCAAATAAGGCTGACATGGTGTTTGCAGTATGTAGTCCTGGGAGGAGACGACAAAGAGACCCCTTCTGGGCTTGCTGGAAGAAAGTAAGCAGGAGTCCTCTGTGGAGGCAGTTAAATTGTCTCCCAGCTGACCCTGGACCAAATCAGAAAGTAAAGGAGGTTTTAGCAGACTTTGCCCCATTATTTAGTGCCAAGCCTGGACTAACCCCCTTAGCAACTCACGGTGTGGAGACAGGGACACAGACGCCCATACGGCGGACAGCATATTGGGTGTCAGAGGCTGTCCAAATGGACATTAGTAGGGAAGTGGAGGAGATGCTGGATTTATGGTAATTCAGAGATCCCACAGCCCCTGGGCCTCACCCATAGTCCTTGTGCCCAAGCCAGATGGCGCTACTCGTTTCTGTGTGGACTATCATGGACTGAATGCAGTCACGAAGTCAGACGCCCACCCGATGCCCCGGACGGACGAAGTCCTGGACAAGTTGGGAGGGGTGACCTACCTTACGACCATTGACCTGACCAAGGGGTATTTGCAGGTAGAGTTGACAGACAGAGCTAGGGAGGGGTCAGCCTTCATCACTTCGATAGGCTTATTTGAGTTTAAAGTAATGCCCTTTGGAATGAAGAACGCCCCGGCCACTTTCCAAAGGTTGGTGAACCAGGTGTTAAATGGTGCTGAGGAGTACGCCGTGGTATACCTGGATGACGTTGCCATCTTTAGTACCAGCTGGGAGAAACACCTGTCCCACCTTAGGGAAGTGCTGGGCAGGATACAGAGGGCCAGGCTCACTGTCAAAGCCGGGAAGTGCCAGGTGGCCATGGAGAAGTGGCATACCTCGGGCACGTGGTAGGCCGAGGACAGCTCTGTCCTAACCAAATAAAAATAGGGGTAATCCAGGTGTGGCCCAGAACAGAAACACAGAAGCAGTTCAAGAGTTTTCTTGGGACAGCAGGGTACTATAGAAAATTTGTACCCAGTTACGGTGCCCTGGCTGCTCCCCTATCTGACCTGGTAAAGAAATGGATGCCAAAGACAATTACCTCGGGACCAGCCTGTGAAGAAGCCTTTACCAGATTGAAGGACGCACTGTGCAGTGCTCCTGTTTTGACAAGTCCTGACTATAGCAGACCCTTTATAGCTCAGACTGACACCTCAGACGTGGGTATTGGGGCAGTACTGAGTCAGGCATCCAGCCAAGGGAAAGATCACCCTGTAGCATATCTGAGTAAAAAGTTACTTCCCAGGGAGCAGGCATACTCCACTGTGGAAAATGAGTGTCTTGCCATAGTGTGGGCCCTAAAGAAGTTGGAGCCATACTTGTATGGGCAGCATTTTGTGGTACAGACTGACCACAACCCTCTGGTTTGGCTGACGCAGATGGGGAAAGAACAATGATGGCTAAGATGGAGTCTTGCCTTACAAGGGTATGACATGACCATTCTACATAGGGCTAGAGCGACCAATCAGAACTCAGATGGGCTGTCTCGTGTCTATGAGGAGTGAACAGATTTGGGAAGCTCATCCCATGCAGAGGATAGAGCCCCCAAATTCAGTCTAGTTGGGGAGGATTGTGACACTTGGACAGCTGGTTCTGATCGCTCTATGATTTGTGTATTATAAAAATGCAGTGTGATTGTCTGTCATGAAAAATCCTGTGCCTGGGATGACAAACCCCACCCCCCAGGTATCAGTTCAAAAGACAAGATATATGTTAAACAGCAGATCTCTGAATGCAATTAACATGTCGGTTTGCTTTGAAGCCAGGAACTAATATATCCATTTTATGACGTCCTCAGGAAAGTTAGTTAATTGCACCTGGTGTCATAAGGAAGTGGAATATCCATTTTATGACATTCTCAGGAAAGTCATTTAATTGCACCTGGTGTCATAAAAAGTCCTTTGATGTGTTTGAGAAAGGAAACTGCTCATGGATCAAAGGGGACTGAGAAATTACAGTCTTAATTAAGAGTGTCATCATTTAGAAAATTAGTCTTGCTGGAGTCACAGAATTCAGACTTCCTGTTTTGTATATATATATATATATTTATGTATCCTGAAAGGGAGGAGCTAGATGATGACATCATGAAGAGGGTTGAAATACAGCATTTTTAAACTTTAGTCTGTATTCCATTTAGAAACACACACATGTTTGGACTCTGAAAAAGCAGCATCAAGCACTGTTTGAAGGTATACATGAGAAAGACAATTCTAAGTGTACTGTGGTAGGAGATTTTGTTTGCAATTTAAACCTTTTTTTAAAGTGATTTGTATGTTTTGTGATATATGGTTCTGTAATTACATTTTACATTTTTATCTAGTTTTAAGTAAATATCTCATTTTAGAGACTACTTGGTGTGCCTTTGAAATTCTTTGTTTGACAAGTGAATCATATATGGTTAAAGTTGACACTGTGCAAAGCTATTGGTAATACCAAACTGAGAAAAGGTAAGAGTTTAATCTGAGGTCTTTCATTAGAGTTTTAAGGGTTCATTTTGTACACCTGGTTAGGTGCCCATAGGTAAAGATATCTGCCCCCTCCCCGAAGCAGAATTATCTGAGCCTGTGCATTGGACGCTAGCAAGAAATTCACAGTTCTAGGGACATGGATATGTTGTTCATCCACACTGTCTGGCAGGTTCCTTGCCACTTTAAATCTTGCCGGAAGGTCTTCAAGCTGACTCCTCCCACCCACCCGGGTGGTAAAACTCTCGGCTCTGCCCCATGACGCCAGATCTTCCTTACCGCTCGGAAGCTCAGGTTCCTTCCTTAGTGCTCTGCATTTTTGACTGGTTCCTGATTCTTCGGTTCGTCCGAATTTGGTTTTGAAGTTTTCTAAACTTCGGTCTTCTTTTCCCTCGCGGCTGTGATGGACAATTTGTTTCCTGGCTCTCGGAGGCGCCCTGGCTGGCAGAATTTATCCAGGTCTGATCCGCACTCCTCGTGCTGATACTGCCTCGACTTAGACCACTACCCAGCGGCTCTGCGATTGTGCAGCCGCTGAAGGCGGATCGTGCTGTCGATTGAGACTCGAGGTTCCCCAGGAGTTTTCACTGGTAAAACCCAACGAGGCTCGTTGGGCGTGTCCGCGGCGGCTGGCTCGGCTGAGCAGCTCGAGCACTCTATCGCCCTCGAGGAGGAGGCGGCCCAGGCCGCATCTCCCTCCTCCTCGGTCGCGGCGTTTATCCCGCTCTATCTGAGTTCCTCTCATTCGGCTCCGTTCAAGGAGCTTCGCCAGTCCCTTTCCACAAAGGGAGAGGGGCCATCGGGACATTCCTCTCGGCCCAAGACGAGGGAGTCGAAGGGTAAGTCCCATCGTCTGTGTTTGTGGGAGTGGGAGAGGTCTCCTTCCCCGGACTGCCGATTGTCGACTTCGGTCGAGGTTGCGGCTCAGGCCGCTGGCTTCACTGTGTCCCCATCAGGCCAACCTGCCGAGACTCCCGTCGACGTAGTCGAGTTATTTCTCGACCCGTCAGCCGGGCAGTCGACTGGTAGAGCCGTCAACCCCTCTCCGCCGGTTCCCCCGGTGGAGACCGAGGATCTGCCCGCTCCGCTGCAGTCCCGGTCAAGGTTCGAACCGAGGGAAGAGCGGGTGTCCCGCCTTCCTGGCCCACCCTCGGTTTCACTGAGGGTCTCGGTCTCAGGCTTCATCTTGGTCAAGTGTCTCCCGCCGACTTCGGCAGTCTCAGTCTGGGCACTGAATTAAGTGGTGACACCGTTCCTCCTCGTCATCCTCCTCTGATGAGGAGAGGCTTGACGCCATATTTGCGTCGGCGTTCGAGGAGCTTATGTACGGCAGTTGCTGTTGTCTGGGAGTAGATCAGCTCGATTCTATCCCGGCTTTCAAGTGGCTTGCCGCCCTGAATGGCCAAGGAACCGTCGCCGCAGTCGAGATGCCCGCTTCTGGGCAGGTTGTTCACCAAATCTAGCTGGCCCACCGATTGTGGTGGAACCTCGGTCAGGTCACGGCCTGCCCTGCAGGTTGTCGGTCACCCTCACTCCCAGCCGCCCTCGGCAGGTGAAGGGTGGCTCAGGCTTGAGGCAGCTCCTTGCAGACTCTTCGGAGTCCGATGACGACTCCTCCATGTTCCCCAGGTGGGTTGGCCTGGAGTTCTCCCAGGGCCAGTCTCTGGACGATAGCCCATTGTCCTTCTTGGGTCTGCTTAGGCTCATCTCGCAGTTTACCGGGATGCAGCTCGAGCCTGTGTCCAAACGGGCCTATTATCCCCTGACTGAGATTCTAGACCAAGGGGATTCACCCATGGAGGCCTTCCCTGTGGCTGAGGCCATTATCAGCCCAGCCTTGGAGCTTTGGCAGCGGCCTGCTTCCTGTCCTGCGCCCTTGGCCAGGATGGCCAGGAAGTATGCGGTCCCTATCGGCTCTTTGCCCGGTTTCTCGGAGCACCCCTCTGCTGAGGGGCTAGTCACCAATAACGTCTTCCAGCATTCCGGAAACGCTCAGGACGTGGATAGGCCCCCTGACAAGGAGTCCAAAAGGCTGGACCATCGTTCCGGAAATGCTCGGGACGTGGATAGGCCCCCCGACAAGGAGTCCAAAAGGCTGGACTATGTCGGGCGCAAGGTATACGTTGCGTCCTTCCTCAGCCTCCGGCAGGCCAGCTCGGCCGCTCTGATGGCACACTTCTCCCACGCCCTCATGGGCTCCCTGGATGAGGTGATCCCTCATCTCCTGGCCGACCTGCAGACCACAGCCCGGCAGTTGCGGGACCAGGGAATGGCGGTGGCTAAGCAGCAGCTTCAGACTGCTCTGGACATAGGTGATTCCTGTGCCAGGTCAGCAGCTGCCGCGGTGGCCATGAGCCACAGGGCGTGGCTGAGGATATCCTCCTTCTCGGTGGATACCCAGCACAAGTTGGCGGACATCCCCTTCTTGGGGACTGACCTCTTCGGCTCTGAAGTGGAGGGACACCTCCAGTGGATCGTAAAGTCCAACGCTACTCTGGACTCGGTCACCTCCGCCCAGAGGGACAAGGGCTGCCGGCAACATCAGCGTAAGTCCTTTCATCCTTCGGCCCCTGCGGCACGACCGGCCCATCAGTACCAGCACGAGGGCCAGCTGGCTTGCGCTTGGCATCCCAAACCCAAGCCAGCAGCTTCCTCTAATGGGAAGCAAGGAGGTAAAGGTCCAGGAGCTCCCTCAGCCGGTCCCTCCTCCAAGCCTGCCCAGTGACGGGTTGAGGGGTGCCGGCCCCAACCTCGCCACCCTTCCTTGGGTCCCCCCATGGGGGGACGGCTCCGCCACTTCCCTTCCGCCTGGTCCGCTGTCACCACGGACCGTTGGGTGTGGAGGTGGTAGGTGAGAACCTGCCTCTGGTTTCGAGCAGGCCCTTCCCCTCAACCGTCACCCCGAAAGTCCATGGGGTCTGAAGCCTCGCTGTCGGCCCACCGAGCCGATATTGCCCTGTGCCTCGAGATAGAGGTGATCAGGAAGGTGGCGGATCCTCCTCCAGACACGGGTCTCTGTCCAGGAAATCCTGGTCCCAAAACGGACAGGGGTCTGGCGCCCCATTCTCGACCTGCATGACTTGAGCAGGTCCCCAAGGTCTCGGACCTTCAGGATGGTCACTCTGTTTCAGATATTCCCATCCCTGGAATTAGGGCATGTGGTTCTGTTCTCTGGACCTCCAGGACACGTTCTTCTCATCCCGATCCGTCCGTTTCATCAGAAATTTCTCCGCTTCAGAGCGGAGGGATCTCTTACAAGTTCTGGGCCATGCCCTTAGGCCTCTCTAGCTCCCAGGGTCTTCACCAATGCATGGCAGTAGTGACAGCATTCCTGCGGCGCCGAAGGGTCCGGGTGTACCCCTACCCAGATGACTGGCTGTTGGCAGCCCCGAGGGTTTACTCTCAGATTGGCCTCCTCATCAACGAGGCTGAGCCGGAACTCGTGCCGAAGCAGGTGATACCCCTCATCGAGGAAGAGCTCGACTTTCTTCAGAGCCAGAGCTCGGCTCCCGGCGGACAGGGACGGAAATTTTCCTCCCTGCCCAATCATTCCTGGTTGGGCAATTGTGCTCTGCCCGGGACTCCTGCGTGTCCTGGGCCTCACAGCGGCCTGCACCAGCGTGGTCCATTAGGCCTGTTGGTACATGCGTCCCCTTCATTGGGGACGGGTCAGTCAGTGGTCACAGTGCTCGATCCATTGGATCAGTCGGTGACGGTGACCCAGGAAATGTGGAATGCTCTCCAGTGGTGGACCGTTCTGGTACATTTGCAGGAGGGCATCCCGTTCGTCCACCCCGGGCCGACGGTCTCTCTATCGACCGACACATCTCTGATGGGTTGGGGTACCCATCGGGGGAGCACAGAGTACATGGCCTCTGGTCCCCCTGGAGTCCCGATGCTATATCAACCTGCTGGAGCTCCGTGCGGTCCGCCTAGCTCTGACCGCCTTCGCTCCGTTTCTATGGGGTCAAGTGGTTTAGGTCCAGACGGACAATACCACAACCATGTGCTACCTAAACCGCCAGGGCCGGACGCGCTCTTTGCCATTATGCAAGGAGGCTGTCCACATATGGTCTCGTGTGCAGCCTGGAGGCGGATCTCCTAGCCATTCAGGTGGCAGGAGCCTCCAACACCCTGGCCGATGCCCTAAGCCGGATAGGGGCTGCGTCTTATGAGGGGTTCTCTCCTGCCGGAGGTAGCACAAGATCTGTTCTCCCACTGGGTCACGCCTCAGGTGGACCTTTTTGCCTCTGGGGAGAATGCGAAGCTGAAACGGTTTCATGCCCGCCCCCCTCAGCAGGGCTCGCTGCAGGGGGATGCCTTTCCGGGCCGTGGACCCCGGGCCTCTTCTACGCCTTTCCCCCATTCCCTTGATCCACAAGGTGCTTCTCAAGGCGAGGAGGAACCAGGCGCAGGTGATTCTGGTAGTCCCAGACTGGCTCTGCCAGCTCTGGTATCCAGTTCTCCTCAGTCTCAGCTCCAGGCTCCCGAGGCGGCTTCCATCCCTCCCGGGCCTGATCTCTGTCATCAGGGGAAGGTATTCCATCCGGACCTTCAATCCCTGCACCTGACGGCCTGGTTCCTGAGCGGCTAGATTTCCAGGCCTTGGGACTTCCGACGAGGTCCTCAGCGTGGTTGAGGCGTCCCGTAAGGAGTCGACCAGATAATGCTATGCCTTCAATTGGAAGAGATCTTCCATTTGGTGTCAGGGAAAGGGCCTGGACCCTTCCTCCTGTTCCTCGGCAAGCATTCCGGACTACCTGTGGTCCTTTTTCTCAGCTAGGGCTTCGGTCGACGACCCTTAAGGTGCACCTGGCAGCCATCTCTGCCCTCCGGGCGTGGGCCGGAAAGCAGTCGGTGGCACAGGAGAAGGTGGTCTGGCGCTTTTCAAAGGCCTTGATCACATTTCCCCTCCAGTGCGAGAACCTCCACCTCCGTGGGATCTACTGCTGGTATTGGCCAAGCTCACAGGCAAGCCATTTGAACCAATGCACAGGTGTGATATCTCCCACCTGTTGTGGAAGACCGCCTTCTTGGTGGCTATTACGTCAACCAGAAGGATGGGAGAGCTCCAGGTGCTTCCTTTGAGTCTCCCTATCTGGTCTTCCACAGGGACTAGGTTGTCCTGCGCCCCCAACCGAAATTCCTTCCGAAGGTGGTGTCGGAGTTTCACCTTAACCAGATGTTGACTCTGCTGGTGTTCTACCCCAATCACACCTCGGAGGCCGAATATAGGCTCCATATTGGACCCTAGTTGAGCGCTCGCTTTCTTAAGGAGCGTACGGCTGAAGTTCGGGGAGAGGTTCGCCAGCTGTTTGTCACCTACGCTGAAGCCGCACCTGGCAGACCTGCAGCCAAGCGGACGATGAGCGGGTGGGTCACTTTCTTGCATAGATCTCTGCTATAGGTTGGCGGGCATGGAGCCTTCCAGAGGGATAAGTGCTCATTCTACCTGCCATACCGCTGCATCGGTGGCTGCTTCCAGGGACGTCCCTATCCAGAATATCTGCAGGGCTGCTACCTGGAAGTCGGCACATACCTTAATTACCCACTACCACATCGACCTTGGGTCACGCCGGGATGCTGGTTTGGGGCCTCTGCTCCTCCAGTCTTTTTCCCTAAGTAGGGGTGTGCGCTTTGTCTCCTCCTCCCGGAGAACTACTAGAGTCTGCCAGACAGTGTGGATGAACAACATATCCATGTCCCTAGAAATACAGGTTACTCACCTGTAACAGGAGTTCTAGGAATGGTATATGTTGTTCATCCACACCACCCACCCGACCTCCCGGCTCGGGGACAAGACAACCTGGCTTCCAGCGGGCTAGATCTGGCGTCATGGGGCGGAGCCGAGAGTTTTACCACCCGGGTGGGTGGGAGGAGCCAGCTTGAAGACCTTCCGGCAAGATTTAAAGCGGCAAGGAACCTGCCAGACAGTGTGGATGAACAACATATACCATTCCTAGAACTCTTGTTACAGGTGAGTAACCTGTATTTTGAATCTCTCCTGAACTTGAGACCAAAGTTTGATTCAAACCCACAAAACAGACAGGAGGGTTACCCTGTTTTGTTAACTGTTCACAATACTGCCCTCGGAGGTTGGCACTGTGGGAGCAGAGGGCCTGACCTGCTGAGTGGGGTTCATGACAGATTGGTTGGCAGCGGTGTCGACCTCAGTGAAATTCTAATGAAATTCACTTTGGTGATAGTCCACCAGTTAGGCACATACAGGCCTACATCGCTGTGCCATCAACGGCACCATCATTGTCAATCCCCCCTCTATGGATGGGGGGCCGGCAGCTCTTGGTGCCTCAGACATCTGACCTTGATCTGGAAGAGGTCAGTGTCGAGGAGGAGTACCACCCTGACCTTATCCTTCCTGAAGAGGAAGAGGAGGAAGAACCTCTCAGCTCAGACAGATCCACAGCTTCCTCAGTCAGTGAAGATTCTGTTAACCACACTCCTAGGTGTCCTCCAGAGGGCCCTTCCTCTCTTCAGTAACATGAAGCAGCTGTCTTCAGCCATGGGCTTCCATACTGAGAAAGAGGATGCCACCAGAAAGGATTTGGTGCATTTCTTGTAGATCCCAGAGTCTCCTCCCAAGATCATTTGTCTTATTTTACCTGTTTTGAGGAGTGCTACTACTGCAGTCTGGCAAAGGCCTGACATGGTCTAAGGTGTCCAAGCATCTTAGCTCTCTCCCCGCCGAGACAAAGAGTCATGCAGAATTGATCTTTGGGGCAAGAGGGTTTATGCCTCCTCCACCCTTGGACTGAGGATTGCCAACTACCTGTCCCATATCATAAAGTAACAGAATACCAACTGGAAGAAGGGCAAGGGCGCAGTTCTGAGCCTTCCAGAAGGTACCTAGAAGCAGGAAGTTCTCAAATGCTTGTAGACTACTGAGGATGTTCGCAAGCACCTCCTGCCGGCTGTCTATGATATCTCTGACACTATTGCCAGGTCTGCTGCTACCGGCATTTGCCTCCGTAGGGACTCCTGGCTGAGGGTCTCTATCTTTCCTGTTGATGACCAGCAGAAGGTGCTTAATGCCCCATTTAATGGCACTATGCTCTTTTGGCCATATGTCCAGGACATCATTAATGACTTGCAGGCATCTGTCAGGGCAGTCAAATCTGTCCACTCGCTCTGTCACACAGAACCTAAGAGTAGTTTGACAGGGTTGAATAGGACCCTGTCCCAGTTGTTATGGAGAGTTTGAATGCAGGTTCTGTTCTTTCCTTTCCTGCCTCTTGTCTGTCTGTTTGCGCAACCAGATTTTCTCATGAGAGCTAGTATTTGATCACCTCGATGGTATTGCAATTCTCTGCCTCTCGCTATCTCTCTACCCTCACTTGCTGTTCTGCCATTTTTTCCCCTTTGCATATCTGCTGGTATAAAAGTATATGGAAATGATTATGTGGAAATGTAACTGATATTGGGACCCCTTTGTTTAGAAATTATATAGTGTTACTATTGAAATGTATCTAATTTTAGTTTGAGATGATTGCAAAAAGCTATTAGGAACTCAAGGGCTTAACCTGATAGCAGTTTTTAAGTCCTGTTTCAGAAGTTGTAGAGAAGGGGCCTCTCTTCTGGGGCATTTTGTTCTTGCTGCACCTGCCTGAAATTTACAAGAACATTTTAGAAAAAAACAGGATGTACTGGCCCGCGGGGCACAGCGGTTGGATTTCCACTTGCGGCACCAGCAACCCTGGTTCGGGGAGCGGACCTGGGCCATCGGAGGAGCGTTCGGGAGAAGATTGAGCGCCCATGGGCGTCTCCTTCTCCGGGGGAGTGGGCAGTGTCTAGCACACGAGGACTTCTGGCGGAGGCTGGGAGTTACTCACGCTACCGGTGCTCGGTATCAGGGAGACGGGGCGGACGGTGGCGTCATTGCACGTCCCCGCCTCCGAGAAAACCAGGAAAAAGATGGTGGGCGGGTCCGCTGTCTATGTGAAGCCCTCCCTGGGCCTTCAATTAGCTGCCATTGCCGCATCCCCGACCAGATGCTAGTTCTGTGGCACGGATGAAGGGGACCGATGCCGCGGCCCCGCTCTCCGGGGGGTAAGCCGGGGATAATTGGGGATGGCGACAGTAGATGGCAGTGGAAGTCCCAGGGGCCGTGACCAGGGGTGATAAAGCGACAGCGGAACCACAGGATAAAGAAGAAAATAAAAAAAAAAAAAAAATAGGATACTTGCTAAGGAGGGGAGTTACAAAGACTTATAAGAGAGAGCTGTATTGTTTTGGGAGACGCAGAGATTGAAGAAAAACTCAGTTGGATCGTCTCTGTTTATTCTGCCTTTGTAAATAGTTATTCTGAACAATTTTAATTTTTTTATGTTACTTGCTAGTACTAATAAACACTTTTTTCGAATTCTACAACTGCTCCTGGATTTTCCTATGCTTCCTGACCTGTGCCTCAGTGACAGATGGTGTCAGCCTAAGTGAGTTTTACGCTGTACATACTCTGAAGCCAGGAGTTTGTGCTTGGGTACTGCACCTAGTATCAGGGAAGCATAGAGAAAGGTATGGATTCTGCAGCAGCAAGTCTAGGAGTGTTTACCATGAAAATGGCAGCCAAATTAGCAGAAACAGAAGTCCATGCTGAGATTGTACAGCTAGCACAAGTTACGGAAAAAGAACAGGCAGTGACAGAACCTGAAAGCCTGATGGACTTTTTCAAATGGTGGGCTGTACAACAAAAAGAGACAGAGAAGCAGAGAAGAGATACAGCGACAGGAGCAACAAAGAAAAGAAGAGATGCAGCGACAGGAGCAGCGCTGGGTGGATGCCTTGTGAGCTATCAAAGGAGAAGGATCGGGCAGTGGTCCAGCAGAGCAACAAGGTACAAGCAACTTAAAAGACGTTAAATTTATAAAGTTGTGTCTCTTAGATGATATCGAGGCATACCTGACAACTTTTGAGAGAGCTGCCACAGCCTGCCAGTGGCCGAAGGAACAGTGGACAATCAGACTGGTACTCTAGGCAAAGCCCATCTTGCGTATAGCAGTATGGACACTATAAAGTCAGAAAACTATGACCTTGTGAAAAAAGAAATCCTCAAAAGATACGACATCTCAGGAGAGACCTACAGGCAAAGATTCTAGTCCCTGAAGTGCCATACATTCGACAATCCTTGAGAAGCCTTCACTCGCCTCAGAGCGTTCTTTATTAAATGGCTCCAACCAGAGGGCAAAACAGTCCCACAGATCATTGATACATTTGCAACGGAGGAATTCATGAACATCCTGCCTACTGATGTGCAGCTTTGGGTGAAAGAACATCGACCAGAAAGTGGAGGAAAGGCTGTTTCATTTGCCGAGGACTACCAAATTGCCAGAGAGACACCACAGCAGCGAGGTAACAGCCAAGCACTGGTAAGATCCTCTTTTTTTCCCCATTTAAACTCAAAGTCTGATAAGAACTCTGATGGGTGTAACAAATCTGCCCCCAAAGACTTAGTTTGTTATAATTGTATCAAGCCAGGCCATATTGCAAGAAACTGCCGCATTAAGGAGAGTGGCACTGGAGCAGATTTGTCCTTAGCAAATTGGGGCCAGTACTTAAAAGATGTGAAGTGGGAGATAAGACTGTAATGGGACTCATTGTTTCGGGAAGCAGACAGACCTTAGTGCATGTTAAAGTGTTGGGAAAAAAACACTGTGCAAAAGGACCAGGTACTGGTGTCATCTAAATCCACGTGTACACTCGATACTATCCCACCATCCAAGTGATTCTGACCATTAAGGGTGTGTCGCACCAAATGAAAGTGGGGGTAGTACCTAAGTTACCTATTCCTGTGATTACTGGAAATGACTGTCCAGGATTTACTGAGTTAATCTCAGAGGAACTGAACTCTGCATTTTCAGCAGCAGTGGTAACAGCTCAGGCAAAGAAAGTCACAAATGGTGGGGACACTTTTCCTTTCAGTGACTTTGATTTGGACTTGTTTGAGAACAGCTCCAGGATCCGGAAGTCCAGGAAAGAAAGAAAACGTCAAACAGTGGCAACAAAAGACTGATGGACATAAAGGGTTAAAATTTGAAAATGCTGAAGCTAAACTGATAACTGATTGTGATTTTGTTTCAGAGCAAGCTAATAATATTTCTCTCCAGGGTTATTTTAAGCAGCTGGGGGTGAAACCAAAACAGGGTGAAGCAATGTTTAATAAAATGTAATGGGTTACTGTACAGAGTTTGGGTTAAACCTCAGGCACAGGAACAGACAGAACAATTGGTTATACAACAGAAGTATAGAACAGAGTTGTTACAGATAGCACATGATAGTCCTATGGCTGGTCACTCAGGGAAGGATCGCACCTTTGCCAGATTGCTGTATAGATTTTACTGGCCTGGAATTAATGAAGATGTTGTTACCTATTGTAATTCCTGTGCCGAGTGTCAGAAAGTAGCTGTAGTCACTAGAAAAGACAAGGTGCCCCTGGTGCCCCTACCCTTGTATAGATATGCCTTTTGAGAGAATTGCAATGGATGTGGTTGGTCCTTTAGACAAAAGTAAAAAGGGTAATAGATTTTCTAGGAGCGTGGATATGTTGTTCATCCACACTTCTTGGCATGTCCCCTTCCACATTAAATCTTGCCGGAAGTCTTCAAGCTAGCTCCTCCCCCCACTCAGGTGGTATATACCTAGGCACCACCTCATGATGCCAGAACTTCCTTTCCACTGGATGATACAGGTTCCCTCGTGCTCTCAGCATATATTAGGCCCTGGATTCTAACCGTTGGTTTTCTCTGAAAATTAAACTCGTTAGAGTTAGTGATCATGATTTCATCGCATCTACCATGGGGGAAAAATCTTCCCCCTGATTTCGCCGGTGCCCCTGCGACCAGAAGATGTCGTGCACCGATCCTCACCTCATGTGCGTCTACTGCCTAGGTGTCGGCCATGATACCTCGTCATGCAGTTTTTGCCTGGCTTTCCATCCCAACATCCTGGATGGCCGCAAGGCACGCTTGAAGCTGGTGTGAGGAGAAAAGGAACCCACCGGTGAAATCGAAGGAGGCGAGGTTGGCGGTTTCCGCGGCTGCAGGATCCGCCGAACAACTGGAACAGATGAAGGCATTCGAGGAGGAAACAGCTCATGCTTCGGCCAGTCGAAGCTTCTTTGTGCCTCTGAACCTTGGCTCCACCTTTACGGGCTCCTTCAAGGAGTTGTGCCAGTCTCTCCCTACTCGGGGTGGGGTGCCCCCGGGCTTGCACTCTTCCCGTTCTTGGAAGAGAGAGAAGGACCCCGTGTCTTTGTATCGGCGAAGATGTTCCTGGGACCGAGAAAGGTCCGAGTCCCAGGAACATGCGGTCTCGACTTCAGTCGAGATCGCATCCTTGGCCACCAGTTTCGCGGATCTTCCGTCTGGCCAGAGGACCGAGAAAGTGGCCGATGTGGTCGAAATTATCCTCGACCTGATAGACCCTTTGTCGCCAGCCGTGGTTGACGACTCATTGGAAAGGACTCCGGTCCTTGTATTCCCTGATGAGGAGACCAAGCCTGCTGGTGTCCCCATCAAGGACCCGGTTCTGGACCCTTGGTTTTCACCGACCCCGGTGTCTCCTGATCGACCGAGTCTGCTGCTCTTATGACGTGGAGGACATGGCCTCCCGAGCCGCTGCCTCGGGTGTGTGTCTGAGGAGGCAGTCCTGGCTGAGGTTTACTGGCTTTAAGCCTGATCTGCAGGACTCCATTTTGGACTCCCCCTTTCAAGGATCAGTACTGTATGCCCAGAAGTAGAAACCTTGGTCAAACAACTTCCAAGAGTCAGGGAAAGCAGTTGTGGATTTTCACCGTATGCATAAATCCCAACCTCAAGAACCCCATCGCCGTCCCTTTCGTAAAGGACAGGAACAGGGAGGCAAAACACCCCAGGGCAAGGGATTCAAGAGGTGGGGTCACCCTGCCCCCCCCAAGGCTCCCAAGGTCCTAGGCAGCCCAAAGCTCCCAGGGCTGAGGGCCTGCTACTTTCACCGCCTGACTCGCCTGCCCTTCCCCACCTTTCCTGGGAGTCGAGACTGCCGTAGGAGGAGACTTGCCTTCACCCACTTTGAATGGTCCAGCATCACCATGGACCACTGGGTACTGGACACCATTCGAAAAGAGCACTCTATAGAGTTCCTCTCTATCCTACCGGACGACCCCCACTCCTGTCAGTTGTCCACCAGCTCACACCAATCTTCTGGCAGAGGAAATTCAGCTGTTTCAAGAGGAAAAAGGCCATCCAGCCAGTTCCCCCGGCACGGAGGGGCAAAGGTTATTACTCCCGTTTTTTCATCGTCCCAAAGAAAATGGGAGACCTTCGCCCAATTCTGGATTTAAGTCAGCTTAATCTCTTGCTCAAGTAACTCTGGCAAGTCTATTCCCCTTGCTCCAACAAGGGGACTGGTTATGCTCCCTAGATATGCAAGATGCTTACATGCATATCAAGGTTCTGAAGTCTCACAGAAGATTCCTTCGTTTCAGGTTCCAGGACCAGCATTACCAGTTCTGGGTTCTGCCTTTCGGCCTTTCATCTGCCCCTAGAGTCTTCACCAAATGTCTGGCAGTGGTGGCAGTGGCCCTCTGGAGGAGAGGCCTATTTGTCTACCCCTACCTGGATGACTGGCTTCTCTCCGCCCCTTTGGACGAGCGGCTTCGAGTCGCCCTTAAGCAGACAGAGGAGCTCTTCCGCTTCCTGGGAATAACAGTGAATGGGCAAAAGTCGCAACCCTGGCCATCCCAGTGGTTGCAATTCATACAGGCAATCCTGGGCACTGCGCAAGGAAGAGCCTTTCTTCCCTTGGACAGGGCAGATTGCCTGTGGGCCTTGGCAAGCAGAGTACAAGCAGCCTTCTCTATCCCTGCACGAGTTATTCTGCAGCTACTGGGCCACATGGCGGCCTGTATAGCTACTGTCCCTCTTGCCAGGTTGCACACGAAGGTCCTTCAGTGGACGACCTGGATCAACAGATCCGGGTTTCTCGGGCCGTCTATCACTCTCTCGACTGGTGGCTCTGCCACGCAAACCTAGAGGGAGGAGTCTCATTTCGGAGACCTACGCCATCTCAAATTCTGACAACAGATGCCTCTTTGATGGGATGGGGGGCCCACTTAGGGGATCATAGGACCCGAGGGTCCTGATCTCCCACAGAATGCTCTCTACATATCAGTGTTCTGGAAATGAGAGCAGTTCTGAATGCACTTCAGGCATTCCGAGACCAGCTCTGTGAGTCCCCTCCTGGTGCAGACAGACAACACGCCAGTATTCTTCTGCATCAACAAGCAAGGGGGACTCATTCTTATCCCTTTTGCAGGGAGGCCATGAGAGTGTGGGATTGGGCAGTAGAACATCTTCTAGACCTCACAGCGGTGCACCTTCCAGGGGTCCAGAACATTTTCGCCAACAGTCTCAGCCGCTCTCTCGCTGTCTGAGTCACGAGTGGGAACTTCTCCAAGATGTCGCAGATGACCTCTTCGGTCGTTGGGGCTGTCCAGAGTTGGACCTCTTTGCGTTCCCATGCAACGCCAAACTGCAAAATTTTTGCTTGCTCCAGGCCTGGTGTTTTTTGGTGAGATGCATTGTCCCTCTCCTGGACAGGGAGGTTTCTGTACACCTTCCCTCCCTTTTCCCTCATTCAGAGAGTACTGCTCAAACTGCAGTTGGACGGAGCCAGGATGACCCTCTTGGCTCCTCTAAGGCCTCGTCAGATTTAGTATCCACTGCTTCAGCAACTATCATTGGAACCCCCTGTGCAGTTAACTCTCTCCACCCACTTGCTCTCTCAAGAACAGGGGACTCTCGTCCATCCCACTCTGCATACTCTTCACCTACACACCTGGCTCCTACAGTCTTAGCAGAGGGGGATTAAGAGTGTCAAGCAGGGCGGCAGCGAGGAAACCTTACACTAGAGCCATGTACGATATGAAGTGGAAGCGTTTCTGTCTGTGGGCAACTGCCCGTGCCCTAGATCCCCTGGATTGTCCGGTTAGGCATGTGCTAGTCTACTTCTTCCACCTTTTGGTCTTAGAGTTAAGCTACTCATCCATCAAGGTGCACATGTGTGTGGTCTCTGCATATCATGAACCCTTTGGGGAGAGAACTCTAGCACAACTTAATGTCTGCAAGACATTTCTCAGAGGGGGTCTTACACATCAGACCTCCCAGGAGGGACCCTGTTCCTCCTTGGGATTTGCTTTTCGTTTTTGAGAAGCTCACCCTCCCTCCCTTTGAACCAGACACGACTTGCGAGCTATGTTTCCTTTCTTGGCAAATGCTTCTTTTGGTGACCATTACTTCCGCTCAAAAGGTTTCTGAGCTTCAGGCATTGATATGTAAGGAGCCTTACATTGTCTTTCACAGAGACAGGGTGACCCTGCGTATGAACCCTAAATTTCTACCGAAGGTGGTATCAGTAGTGACTCTGTACCAGGGCATCAACCTTCCGGTTTATTACCCTGA
The DNA here is from genome assembly GCA_016271365.2 of Neoceratodus forsteri. NCBI lineage: Eukaryota > Metazoa > Chordata > Ceratodontiformes > Ceratodontidae > Neoceratodus > Neoceratodus forsteri. The sequence goes on from CM028129.1 coordinate 507,689,355, forward strand.
GTTTACAAGCCAAGGTGAAGCGCTGTTGCACACTTTGGATGTCCATAGAATCCTGAGGAATTACCTCCACAGGTCTCAACCTTCCAGAAAGACAGACCAGTTGTTCGTCTCCTTTTCAAAATGGATGACAGGGGCTTCTGTCTCCAAACAGTCACTAGCCCGTTGGCTGGTGCACTGTATTTCTTTTTGTTACCAGCATCATGGCAAAGCCCTTCCAGGGCCTATTAAGGGGGGCCACTCCATGAGGGCTGTGGCTACCTCTTTTGCCTCTTTAAAAAATGTGTCTTCAGTAGACATTTGCACTGCAGCGATGCGGAGCACGGTCCACACCTTCATCAAGCATCACAGCCTAGACATTGCTTCTAGGAGGAGAGCTGGTTTTGGACTAGCTGTCCTGCAAGGCTTGCTCTTTAGCCAGTAGTTGGCTGCTCTCCACCTCCCGATCAAACCTGGGCCTATCTTTGGACACTGCTTGGGACTCGGTCCTAATGGTATTACCTACTGCAAGAGCTCCCCCTTGAAGTTAGATAGTACAGTTACGTAAGAATTTACCATAACAGTAGATCTTCGAGAGGAGCTCTTGCAGCAGGTGGTATTCCCGCCCTCCATCCCCCGGGAATCGGTGATCTTACTTTGAGAGGGCTCTTGCAGTAGGTAATTATATATAGGACTGAAGCCAGCAGGCGTCAGGACCCCATGGAAAAATTTCTAGCTAGCAGTCTCTGGCAGGGGACCGCCACCACGTCAGGTGACTGGCGTCAGGTGACGTTAGTATAAAGAGGCGGTCCCCCATGCCCACCTTACAGTTCTTTTCTGCCGTTAGCTTGTGAAAGTGCCTCGCTGTTAAGTTCACTGCTTCGTCAGTCTGTCATCGGTTTTATTACCGCCTTTTTTTCTCAATTTCTCGCAAAAAAATTTAATATCTGCCGTGTATGTCGTACCCTACTCCATCTGATTTGCATAAGAACAAGTGCGATTCATGCGGCGCCCAGCTCCCGCATAATGACGGACATTCCATGCGCCTCTTCTGTCTAGGCCCAGATCACCCCGTGGAGAAGTGCCAGCACTGCCAACAGTTTAACGCCGCCACCTGCAAACTGAGGCAGCAGTCCTTGGAGGCCCATATCTTGGAAGAAGAAGTTGTCCTCCATGGAGAGGGAGGCCTCAACTTCCCCTGAGGGTCACCGTGAGAAGAAGGAGAAGTACCGGGACCGGGACTCCACTTCTGCGACTTCGGCCGGAGTCACCGTGTTGAAGGTAACGTCCCCCCGGGAGACCGTTCCTCGACGGCCATCTTGGAGGTTTCCAAGGTGGCGTCGTCCCTCCCATCGGGCTCGTGCTCAGGCCAGTTGGGAGCCTCCGGGATAAAGGAGGCAGCTGCTCCCGGGAAGACCGCCACCATGTGGCCTTCTGGGTCGAGCGGGTCCAGTAAGCCGGACGTCAGTGCCACCGACGCCTGCACGGACAAGGCCGCTAAGATGCTTGACCCTCCGGGGCAGCGCACGGCCTTGAAAAACGCCCGCCAAGACTGCTCCTCCATCGTGGCCTTCATCAGGTGGCGGTTACGAAAAGTCAGACGCCGGGTCCTCCGACGCCTGCCCGGACTCTGCTGGTAAGGTGGACGTCGGCCCCTCTGATGGATGCGTGGCGTTAGAGCCGACGCTGGACCCAATCGACCAATCTACCGTCCCCGGCTCTCCACAGCTGACCGAGGTCCCTGCGTCTCCCCTGTTCCACCCCAGGGATTTTAGTTCTCCTTCTGTGGATGACACGGAGGACACCGGTATGCTCCTGTGAGGTCTCCTTCTCGCTGTGCCGGATGACCTGATGTTGGACCCTCAGATCCCAGCTCCGACGCAGGCCTATCTGACGCCGCGGGCGACATCCCCTTGCTGGAAGCCGTCCAACGCCGGACCCGATGCCCGCCGGGCCACCTGTTCCTGGCCCGCCTGCTGGGCCTCTCCCAGGGCGTTCTGCTCCGTCAGAGCCCCTGGTTCCTGGGTATCCGACCCCGTCTTATCGATGCCGTCCTACCCGGGACCGCAGTACCCGACACCTCAGTACCCGATGCCGGGCTTCCTGCCGTCGGGCTACGGATACTTGCATTACGGTTATCCTCAATATCCGTATCCCCCTCCTCCTCCTTCACCGCCCCCCCCCCCAAGCTGCTGGTGGATCTGAAGGAGACTCTGGCTTCCTGGTGAGCTGAGGCCAAGGCTCAGCTTACTAGGGAGGTGAAGAGCCACCTGCCGACACCGGACCCGGTTCCGGATGCCCGTCGCCAGAGGCGAGAGACTCCCTCCCCCTTACCTGACACCAGGGTGAGCCCTCTGGTGCCAGGGCCGGGGAGGACTTGCTTCCCCGAGGGTTGCCCAAGGAGTCCGTTCCTCCCCCATGCTGGGAGGGGTCTTCATCATCCTCTTCAGAGACCTCAGAATCCGATTCCGACGGGTGCTCCAATCCTGATGAGCCATGCACTCCAGGTCGACCCAGGCCAAGGCCTCCTCCGAAGTCACCTCCGGAAGATCCTTCTTTTATGGAGCTGCTGAGAAAGATCCAGGAGGTCCACCAGTTGGCAAACTCTGGAGCCAGATCCACAGTGGAAGAAACTCGCTCCCAATTTGGATCTGCTCGAAACTGCTCCGACATTGATTCCACCCCGGATCAAGCCTCACGCAGACCTCGTTTTCACTATTTGGAAACAGCCGTCGGAATTTGCCCCTCTTTCAAGGAAGGCGGATAGGCTATACCAGGCTCCTGTGGGTGTGGATTCTTTGAATACACACCCCAAGGCCGATTCTGTCGTGATTAGCACCGCTCACAGCAGGTCGGCGAACTCAAAGCATCTCAGCTCGTCTCCACCGGACAAGGAATCCCGCCTTGTGGACCAGTACGAGAAGAAGGTGTACGCTTCTTCCACTCTGGGGCCCTGAAATATGTCGCACATATGGGGGACTACCAGAAGGCTATCCTGAGTGAGGTGGAAACCAAGTTGGACTCCCTTCCTGAGTCTCAGACAAAGTAGGAAGCGGCTTATCTAGTCCGATCTGCTCGTTCGACCAGTCGGCACATGCTCCGTGCCACGTACGACGCAGTGGACGCTGATGGTTGGAGCTTGGTGTTCGCCGTAGGACTTCAGCGTCATGCCTGGCTCCGGGTGTCAGGTTTGGTCCCTGAAGTGCAGTCCGCTATTCAGAACGTGCCCTTCAGGGATTCTGTGCTGTTTGGTGGGGATGTCAAGGACATCATCACTGACCTGCAAGAGAAGGGCACTGCGCTTAAGTCTGTTGACTGTATGTACAGGCCCCCTCAGGGACAGCGCCACCCTTTTCGCAGATGTTCTCGGCCCAAAGCGAAACCTCAGGGCAAGTGGGCCAACAAACGTCGGGCCCCTCCGGCTGCCAAGCCCCCCCCCCCGTCCAAAGAATCGATGGGAGCTTCAGCCGCAGCATTGCCCCACACCTCCTGACTCCTCTCCTCTCCCACAGCCTCTGGTCCTAACAGAGGAACCTGTAGGAGGGAAGGAGGTTCTTCTTCCATCTACCGGGTTGGGAGAGGATAGCTTCAGATGTTTGGGTGCTCCAACTGATAGCAGCAGGATACTCAATCGAGTTTCTACAGAAACCACCCAGAAAACCACCCCCCCAGGTCGTCCTACTCCCCGGAACATCTTCCTCTGGTTCAGGAAGAAATATCTTCCCTTCTTCTGATGGCGGCGATAGAGCCTGTCCCAACCCACCTTCGGGGGATAGGCTACTACTCCCATTTCTTCCTGGTTCCAAAGAAATCAAGAGACGTGAGGCCTATTTTAGGCCTCAGCTTCCTGAACATATTCGTGGAGTACAAATTGTTCAGAATGCTCTCCCTGCAGAGCCTTCTGCCCTTACTTCAGCAGGGGCGGTGGCTGTGCGCACTGGACATGCAGGATGCCTACTTGCATATCCATATATGCCCTTCCCACCGCAAATTCCTTCGGTTTTCTTTCCAGGGGGACCACTACCAGTTCAAGGCCCTCCCATTTGGTCTTTCCTTGGCACCCCAAGTGTTCGCCAAATGCCTCTCCATGGTAGTGACCCACCTACGTACCCAGGGAGTGCAGGTTTTCCCGTATCTGGTCGATTGGCTCCTGGTGGCTCCATCCAGGGAGGATCTCCTACGCTGTATTTCCCTTACCCTGCAGGTTTTTACCAGCCTGGGTATCACCATCAACTAGGCCAAGTCCCATCTGGTCCCCTCTCAGAGGCTCCAGTTCATTGTGTGATCCTGAACATGACCACTGGCATGGCCTTTCTGCCACTGGACAGGGTGAAAACCCTCCAGGCTCATGCAAGTCTGCTGTCTGGTCGCAGGTGAGTCAGCGCCAGGTCAGTCCTTCACCTCCTCAGGCTCATGGCGGCTGCTATTCCGACAGTCCCTCATACTCGGCTTCATATGAGGAGCTCTCAGTGGACGCTTAGATCTCAGTGGGACCAGATGTTGGACAACCTAGACCAAGAAGTCCTGGTTTCCAACCCCATGATTTGGGACTTGCAATGGTGGATGATGCAAGAGAACCTTTGCTGAGGAGTTCCCTTCTGCCTCAAACCCCCTTCTCAAACTTTGACAACAGACGCCTCAGGAGAAGGTTGGGGAGTCCATCTAGGGTCTCACAGGACGCAGAGCTCCTGGTCCAGGCTCGAGCAGACTGTTCATATAAACGTGTTCGAGCTCAGGGCCATTCTGTATGGTCTCCAAGCTCTGAATTTGTATGTCCTTCCCGGTCATCTGGCTGTCCAGATGGACAACATGTGCATAGTCTGGTACATCAACAAGTAGGGAGTAATGCATTCCTACCCTCTATGCAGGGAGGCAATGAGAGTTTGGGATTGGGCTGTGCAACACAACCTTCACCTGATGGTGGTTCATGTTCCAGGGGTCGAAAATACACTGGCAGACCACCTCAGTCAGTCATCAGCAAAGGCTCACGAATGGGAACTGGATCTGGGGGGGGTAGTAGACGATCTCTTCCTGCGCTGGGGAACACCTCAGGTTGACCTGTTCGTGTCTCCTCGCAATGCAAAACTTCCCGCCATCTGCTCGCTCACTCCAGGGCGAGGCATTTTTTGGAGGGACGCTCTGTCTCTAGACTGCAAGGACAGATTCGGCAATGCTCCCCCCCACCCCCACCGATTCCCTTGATTCCGAGGGTCTTACACAAACTCAGCTCAGAAGGAGCTCGCATGATCCTAATCGCTGCTTTCTGGCCCAGGCAAGCTTGGTTCTCTCTTCTGCAACAGTATTCAGAGGAACCTCCACTTCCTCTTTCTCTGTCGCAACTTTTGTTGACCCAGAATCAGGGGACCCTGATTCATCCAGGTCTCAAGCCCCTTCAGTTGCATGTGTGACTCCTGCAGATGTAGCTCAAGCCCGATTTGGGGTCTCACCGCTTGTGGCTGAGATTCTGGTGAAGGTCAGAAAGCCTTCCACTAGATCTACCTATGCCATGAAGTGGAAACGGTTCTCGATTTGGGCCTCTTCCAAGAATTTTGAGCCATTCTTGTGCCCTGTCAGAAGAATTCTGGAATATATGCGTCATCTGTTTGACCTGGGGCTCAGCCATTCCTCTTTGAAGGTTCACATGGCAGCTATTTCTGCTTACCATGTTCCTTTTGGGGACAGAACCTTCGCGCAGCTGGAAGTCTCTAAGACTTTTCTCAGAGGGGTCCTCCATTTGAGACCCCCTATTTGCGTTCCTGCCCCTTCTTGGGATCTGAATTTTATTCTTGAGAAGCTTACCCTGCCTCCTTTTGAACCGGCAGCCTCGGCAGACTTGAAGTGGCATACTGGAAGGAAAAGTATGCCTCTTTACAGATGACACAAAGATTTGCAACAGCGTTGATACACAAGGAGGTGTGGAAAGGTGAGAAGGGACTTGGCAAGGTTGGAGGAATGGTCAGAAGTATGGCAGCTTGGATTCAATGCAAAGAAGTGCAAAGTAATGCACCTGGGAAACAAAAACCCAGGGGAAGATTACTCAATGGGGGGGAGGTAGTAACAACAACAAAAATGGAAAGGGACCTGGGGGTAATCATATCAGATGACCTTAAGGTTGGCAAGCAATGTGAGAAGGCAGTAGGGAGGGCTCGGGGGATACTGGGATGTATGGGAAGAGGCATCACCAGCAGAAATCTGGAAGTTGTTATCCCCCTGTACAGACAGTTGGTGAGACCCCATCTGGAGTACTGCGTCCAGTTGTGGAGACCCCATCTCCACAAGGACATAGACAGGATGGAGGCAGTTCAGAGGAGGGCAACTAAAATGGTGCAGGGTCTGCAAGAGAACCCATACAAGGAGAGGCTAAAGGAGCTTAATATGGATACCCCTGAGGAAAGGAGGGAGGGGGGGACATGATAGAAATGTTTAAGTACCTCAGTGGAATCAACAAAGTCCAAGAGGGTAGAATCTTTCAGAAAAAGAGATGTGCAAGAACAAGGGGACACAATTTGAAGATAGAGGGGGGACAGCTCAGGGGCAATGTGAGGAAGTATTTTTTCAAAGAGAGGGTGGTAGACACATGGAACAGCCTTCCTGAGGAGGTTGTGGGGTCTAAAACTGTGGGAGAATTCAAGAATGCATGGGACAGACATAAGGAAATTTTTGTGGGGGAGTAGGAAGAAATAGGCTGTAGGTTAAATAGGATCTGCAGCTTATCCTCTAGGTAGGGAAATGGGCAGACTAGCTGGGCCAAGTGGTCCTTATCTGCCGTCAAAGTCTATGTTTCTATGTAAGTTCCTATCCTGGAAGACTCTCTTCCTAGTGGCCATTACTTCAGCTCAATGCATTTCTGAGCTTCAGGCTTTGATGTGCAGAATCCCGTAGTTGATTTTTCACAAGGAACGTGTGGCTCTGCGTACCAACCCCGTTTCTCCCGAAGGTGGTAGCGGAATCTATGCTAAATCAATCCATTGAGCTACCTGCTTTCTTTACGCAACACTCCAATGAAAGGGAGTAGCTCTTGCATACTTTGGATGTTCATAGAATACTGAAATACTACACCTCTCGGACTAAGGATCTCAGGAAATCTGATCAGCTTTTTGTCTCTTTTGCTTACAAAAGAAAAGGCAATACTATTACCAAGCAATGCCTATCTAAATGGCTGGCTCATTGTATCATTTTCTGTTACGAGAAGTATCCCAAGACCCTGCCGGGTCAAGTTAGAGGTCACTCCACTAGGGGTGTCGCTGCCTCTGCGGCTTGTTTCAAGAATGTGTCAGCGGCTGACATTTGTGCAGCCACCACGTGACTTCTGTCCATACCTTTATGAAACACTACAGTTTGGACATTGCCTCTCACTGTAGAGCAGGCTTCGGGCTGACTTTTCAGCAAGGTCTCCTTTCATGAGACCCTTACAGCCAGAGGTTCTATGGTTATGTAGTTTTCCTTCTCCCGTGTGCTTCTCCTTGTTCCAGACTGCTTGGGACTCAGTCCTATATGTAATTAACTACTGCAAGAGCCCTCTCGAAGTAAGATAGTACAGTTACGTAACAACGTACCGTAACAGTAGATCTTCGAGAGAGGCTCTTGCAGTAGGTAATGCCTTCCCGCCCCTCCATCCCCCTTAGCTTTTTCGGCTCCTTTTCCAGGAGGGGAAATATCCGCTTCTCTCTCTCGTCTTGCGTTTTTTGAGCCTTTGGTGGGAAAGAACTGGAAGGCGGGTGTGGGGGACTGCTCCTTTATACTGACGTTGCCTGACGCCGATCACCTGACGTAAGGGCGGTCATCCGCTAGAGACTGCTAGCTAGAAATTTTTCTGTGGGGGTCCTGACGCCTGCCAGCTTCAGTCCTATATGTAATTACCTACTGCAAGAGCCTCTCTCGAAGATCTACTGTTAACGTAAGTTCTTACGTAACTGTACTTTATTACATTTGTGTAAGGTGGGGAGTTCCTGTCTGGCTTTCCAATATTTTCCAGCAGAGTGTCTGGCGGGAGAACTGAGTTGGCGTCAGGGGGACCGCCCCCTTTATACCATGTCGGACATCGGGTGGTGCCAACGTCAGGGGCCCCCGCTATGGACTGCTAGCTACAAGTTTTCCGTGGGGTCCTAATGCCTGGCGGCATTAGTCCTAATGGTATTACCTGCTACAAGAGCTCCTGTCGAAGATATAGTGGTATGGTAAGTTCTTACGTAACTGTACTATATTGACTCTATATCTCTGATCCACAGTGACTAAGCACTTTTTATAAACTTATACAGTAACAGGTTTATAGTATGAATTTATGAAAATACCTTAAGGATTTCTTATAACTGTACTAATTTGAAAATATTATTGTTTATATGGCTTCTGAATTCTTTTTATTTGAATAGGCTTTAGTAACTGTATTTATTCCTAATTAAAATAGCCTTCATGCTTTTTGTTCACAAAATGCACTTATGCACTTTACACAACACATCTCCGACATGGCATCATTTCAGGGACTGGATGGATAGAAATGGAAAAAGAATGAAAAGAGAGAACTAGTAGGAAGTTTAGTGGGATAGTAAAGAGCTACACTAGGTGGCCGACCTAGTGTAGGGGGAAAGAAGAAAAGCACAGAGAAAAGCATTAACTGTTGCACAGCAGAAGTTTTGGTAGCTAGAAAATGAGACAGAAAAGTGGTCCATCAGTCACAGCTGAGGGTGTAACCTAACTCCGCCACACTTTTTAACTGTATCTCGTAGGGTCCTCACCACTATTAGTTACCTTCTATATGCTCTATATTATGCAATAGACAAAGCCTCTTTGGAGGTGGCTTACCACAAGCTCGACTTACTTGTAAGATACATTGTCAGCTACCCATTGTATAGGCCTTGCCTACTGTCTGTAAACTGTTCATTGGTTAAATGTGACTGTAACACAGCCTCTGTTTTGCTACCACCTGTATAGGCAATTACCCAGTGCTGATTGTACAGTTCTTTTTTTTTTTTTATTATTATTCATGTTTACTCACCATTTTTATTAAATGTGTGTGTTGTGGATATTATCTGACGTGGAGCGTTTGGAAACGAGTCTATGACTCAAAGGGTTATAATTCCGATTTCTTAAATAAATAAGTAAAAAATAAATATAACTACCAAGAAAGTACAGATGTGGAAACATAAAATAATATCTAAAAGAAAAAAGGTTCTTCCTATGTTTACATGTTGCACATATATTTCTACTGCCGTATACTTTAGAAGCAAAAATATACAGTATTTTCTTTCAAGGCTTGTGGGATAGTAGATTAAATTCTTTGAAACGGGATTATACATACATACACAGACTACTGCTACGTTGGTATCAGGATGAGCAATCTACTTGTGTTTTTTTTTTTTTCATAACAAGTAATAGTAAACGGAGTCCACTCTGAAGAAAGAGGGGGTTACTAGCGGGGTACTGCATGGTTCAATACTGGGTCTGATCCTTTTTAATGTCATAAGTGACATTGTGGAGGAACTGGAAGTAAAAGTATGCCTCTTTGCAGATGACACAAAGATCTGCAACAGGGTTGATACACAAGGGGGGTTGGAAAGGATGAGAAGGGACTTGGTAAGGTTGGAGGAATGGTCAAAAGTATGGCAGCTTAGATTTAGTGCAAGTAATGCACCCGGGACACAAAACCCAGGGAAGAGTGCACGGGGTAGGTATTAACAACAGCAAAATGGAAAGGGACCTGTGGGTAGTATATCAGATGACCTAAAGGTAAGCAATCAATGTGAGAAGGTAGTAAGGAGGGCTGGGGGTATACTGGGATATATAGGGGGAGGCATCACCAGTAGAAAATAGGAACTTGTTATCCCTCTGTACAGACAGTTGGTGAGACCCCATCTGGAGTACTACATGCAGATCTTCCTGGACATAAGTCTCCACCACTCATTCACACTAGTGGGATTAGCGCCGGAGGCACTAGGACCCATCGGGAGCAAACTTTTTGCTGGAGGGTCGGCGCGAGAGATGGCGCCCTGAGCATGGCGCCCTTGATGGCAGCCGGCGGCGGAGACAGTCTCGGACGACCCTCCAACCGCCTCAGTTCCTTTTTTCCGCCATCGAGTGCGCTTCAGTGACGACCGTCATTTGTCTGGAGTCAAACTTCAAACTAGCGTATAGTTTTCAGTTTATTTTTTGTAACATTATCTCGATAGTAGTATCGCTTAATTTTATTCTATTTTTAATATTTTAACTTACTTGAAGAAGTCTCGGCCTACTGGACGGAGTGGAGCCATGGGAGTCAGGTGACGGTAGGGAGACTTCGTGAAAGCTGTTCAGTCAGCGGGCTGGGTCCGTCAGCCTCCTTCTCTCAGCGGGGTTCCGACAACGGTCAGTCCGATGCCCGGGGATGGGCGGTCCCCGTGCCGCATAAAATAAACGGTCGCATTCTGCACTGCTCGGCCTCGAGCTCTTCTTCGCCCACAGGTCAAAAAGAGAAGGCATCACCGAGGTCGCCTCTGGTATGTCTCGCTGCCGACGGTCGGTTATCGAGCTAGTTGCCGCTTCTCCTTCTTCGAGTCGCCAACTGCTGGTGACCATCGCCTCGACATCGGAGCCCCTCCCGCCTGTAGGTAGGGCTCCAGATGAGCAGTTTCATCAGTGGGCCGCTCTTATGGAGCGATGGGCTCGGAGGTTGGTTCTCCTGCCTGGCTCGGTTGCCCGGAGCCCCCGGCTCCTCCAGTGATCGGGTAGCGGTTGGACCTTCCTAGTCGCCGGGCGCCTTCTTCGTGCCGTGACTCCACGCCAGGTGTTTCCCTCACATGGCTTGCGGCGCAGGGGCCACACCGATGCCCTTATCTCCTGTTTTTTCCTTCTCTAGCTTTCCAGGTTCCTGGGCGCTTCCGGCGCTTCCAGGGGTCTGTTGGCTTGTCGGTGCCGGTTTGGTGCCGCCGGCCTTGCGGCGCGAGTTCGCGGCGCCGCTGCGGGTCCGGGCGGCCGCGCCGTGCTCCTCTGGCGCTGCTTTCAACCCGTTTGCCTTCTCGCGCTGGGGCCCTCGGGACTCTCCTTGTTTCTCTGCTATTTCCTCCTCTCCTAATTTTCACTCCTTTCCTGTCCAATCAGTCCTTTCTGGACCATCAGGAGATGATGTTGAGTCTGACCCAGACCTTCGGTTGGGTGATGAAGTGGAGGAAACAGGATCTTTCTTTGCTACAGAGCCTGTGGTCGAGGACCTGTCCTTTAAGTCTCTGTTGAAGAACCTGAAATCCACTCTTTCTCTCCAGACTACAGACATCGATCCTGGGAAGATATTAAGACTCCAGTACCTTCATGCTTCGGAGATCCCTACGGATTTGACCCCTCCGATCCAGCCTTCCTTCGAGACGCTGTCTCAAATGGTATGGAATAATCCTGCTCTTATTCCCTCAGTGGCTAAATCCATTGATAAGAAGTATTCAGCTCCCAAGGATCATCCCATTTTGGCATCCCAAGCCTTTGCGGATCCTATTGTAGTCCTGGCAGAGAATGATAAGGTCGTTCTTCCTCAAACTACTACAGCTCGACCTATTAACAAAGAGTCTCGTAAGATTGATACATTAGGTAAGAGAGTCTTTGCTGCCTCCACTCTAAGTATGCGTATTGCCAGTTACCAAGGCTATTTTTCTCAGTATGAGTATATCCTGTGGCACTCTTTGAAAAGAATGGTTGAAGCTCTTCGGATTCGGACTCAAGTCAGAGCTTCTTCTGACGCTACTAGGGGTATTGAGTCCAATAACCAACAGGTCAAAGCCGCTATGGCTTCGACACTGCTTCTCGCTCAGCAGCCGCGAGGTATTTGTACTGCGCCATTCCTGGCTGCGTACTTCTGGCTTCACGAATGATGCTCAGCAGCAGGTAATGGCGCTGCCCTTTGATGGCTCTTTTCTTTTCGGCCCTCAGGTGGAACAAGCCTTAGAGGCCACTCAGAAGACTAGGTCGGCCATTAAGTTGGCCAGACCTCCGCCTGCTCCCTCTTGGGGGCATGTGAACAGACGTCAGTTTCATAGTCGTCAGTCCTTTCGAGGCAGAGGCAGGGGAAGCTTCCATAAAAGCCAACCTGCCCAACCTCAAAAGAAAGCGCAGCAGAAAGCGCAGGGGCCTAAAGCCCCCAGCACCACCTTATGAATTGCTGGCCCAAGTTCCATCCACATTGCCCGAGGTGGAACTTTCTCCTCCGGTGGGAGGTCGTTTGATGTACTTCTACAACCAGTGGAAGTCCATAACTTCGGACAAATGGGTCCTTCGGATAATTCGCGAGGGTTATTCTCTCAATTTTTGGAACCCCCGCAATTGTCCTCCCAGACGACAACCCAGGTTGTCGGCCTCTCAGTCAGACCTCCTCACCGCCGAGATCCAGGGCCTTCTAAGCAACAGGGCAATAGAACTGGTGCCCCCGAATCTCCGAAGCACAGGGTTCTACTCCCATTACTTCCTGGTTCCAAAGAAGTCTGGGGAATCGCCCATTCTAGACCTCAGAAAGTTAAACAGATTTCTCCCCAGGAGAAATTCAAATGATTTCCTAGGTACCCTGTTACCCTTGCTGCATCAACACGACTGGCTGGCCTCCCTGGATATGCAGGGACGCCACCAGCATATCCCCATCCACCCGACCCACCCAAGTTCCTCAGGTTTGTAGCTCTGGGTCAGCATTATCAGTTCAAGTCCTGCCCTTTGGGCTATCCTCGGCGCCCGAAGTCTTTACAAAGTGTTGTGCAGTTCTGCGTGGCTCTTGGGAAGATCGGACTCAGTGTGTTTCCCTACCTGGACGATTGGCTTCTAGCAAGCCCTTCCAGCCAAGGGACTTTGGAAGCCGGCAAGCGACTTCTCGCTCTTACGTCCATGGAATTCTGCTGAATTTGAAAAATCACAACTGCAGCCCTCCCAGAGGCTCCTTTTCATAGGGACGCTTCTAGACACCTCTTCCGCGAAGGCTTTCCTTCCAGAGGACAGAAGACTCGACATCCTTCGGATGGCCCGTTACATCGGGGAGAACCAATCGGTTACAGCTCTCTCGATGCAACGCATGTTGGGTCTCATGGCGTCCTTGGTGTTCACTGTACCCCTGGCCCGGTTGCACATGAGAACCACCCAATGGATGCTCTCCACTCAGTGGTCTCCGACCTCTCACCCCCAGTCTTATCCCATCAAGGTGACGGAGCCCCTTCCAAGGTCTCTCACCTGGTGGACTCAAGAGAGCAATCTCCTGGAAGGGTTCCCCTTTGCTCCCCCGGATCATCAGATCTCCATCACCACAGACGCATCGCTAATGGGATGGGGAGCTCACTGTCGCTCCCTCCACACTCAAGGTGTATGGACTCAGTTCGAAACTCTTCTCCACATAAATGTCCTGGAGATGAGAGCGGTCCTCTACGCGATCCAAGCTCTGAAGGATATCCTTTGTCACAAGAACATTCTCCTTCAAATGGACAACAAAGCTGTGATGTATTACATCAACAAGCAAGGCGGTGCTCATTCTTACCCCCTTTGCAGGGAAGCAATGAGGGTGTGGGAGTGGTGCTTGGAGCACAAGTCTCTGATTCAGGCGGTTTATCTGCTAGGTATACAAAACGATCTAGCAGATCACCTCAGCAGAACGGAGGCAGACCCTCACGAGTGGTCTCTCGATCCAGCCGTAGCTCGGTCACTATTCAAAAGTGGGGGACTCCAGACCTGGACCTTTTTGCATCCCCACTCAACGCAAAACTGCCTCTCTTCTGCTCCAGAAATCCAGGGCCTGGCATTTTCTGTCAGGATGCGTTCAGGCTGCGGTGGACAAAACGTTTTCTTTACGCCTTTCCACCGATCCCTCTAATCCAGAGAGTTCTCCTCAGTTCGAGTCTCAGGGGACCAAAATGATTCTCATTGCTCCTCCTGGCCTCGCAACTATGGTTTCCTCTGCTCAACAGTATGTTGGCAGCCCTCCGAGACCACTTCCTTGCAAATCAACCTTTTGACTCAGGGTTCGTTGGTCCATCCCAACCTGAAATCACTTCACCTTCATGCTTGGCTCCTGAAGAGGTAGAAGTGAATCGATTCAACGCCTCGTAGAGAGTCTCGACATCCTCTGGCTGTGCGAAAGCCAGCCACCCGAAAACGACGCTTCTAAATGGAAACGCTTTTCTCTCTGGTGTGTGCAAAGTCCTTTGGAATCCCTTTTTCTGTCCTCCTGACAAGGTTCTGAGTATCTTTTGGACCTATCAAACTCAGGTCTCAGTACTCCACAGTTAAAGTTCACCTTAGTGCCATCTCAGCGTCCATGAGCGGTTTCTTCCTTAACTCTGGCTCAGCTTCCTATGGTGAAGAGATTTCTTAAGGGATTCTTCATAGACCCCCTGTTAGGCGTCCAGTTGCAACCTGGGACATTAACCTGGTGCTGGACATGCTCACTCGGAAGCTTCTCGAGCCCTTAGCTACCTGTGAGCTAAAATTTCTTACCTGGAAGACTGCCTTCCTGGTGGCCATTACCTCAGCCCGCAGGGTCTCGGAGATTCATGCCTTGGTGACGGACCCTCCGTATACTGTATTCCATAAAGACAAGGTAGTTCTCCGTACTCATCCTAAATTTCTTCCCAAGGTTGTGTCAGAATTCCATCTAAACCAACCTCTGGTACTTCCCTCTTACTTCGCTAATTTCCAAAATGAAGGGGAACGATCTCTTCATTCCTTGGATGTTAAGAGAGCCTTGCTGTTCTATTTAGATAGAACCAAGAATTTTCGCAAGACTCAGCAACTGTTTGTTTCTTTCAGCGACACCGGCTGGGTCAACCGTCGCTATTAGATGCATCTCATCATGGTTGGTGCATGCCTTCGACATTGCTACTCCATGGCTCCAGAAGAATTGGAGGGTAGAGTGTACGCCACTCTACTGAGGCGGTCGCGCATCTTTAGCGGAGATTCGCAATGTTCCAATTGCGGATATCTGCAACGCCGCCACCTGGAGCTCAGTGCATACCTTCGTTAAGCATTATGCACTGGATGTTCATGCCAGGCGACATTCCGCATTCGGCAGAACTATCCTTAATGGTCTTCTGTCTTAGACGCGTGAGCTCTGGCTCTCCTGCCGCCCTTTTGGGGGATTATCAGCTTGGTACTCTCCCACTAGTGTGAATGAGTGGTGGAGACTTATGTCCAGGAAGATATGAAAATTACGTACCTACCGTAATTCTTGATCTTCTTGGACGAGTCTCCACCACTCATTCACACGCCCACCCTCCATCCCCCGAGCTCACCGCTGTGTTGGTCTTCACTCCCTCAAATCTTAGGCCGTGAGGACTTCTTTGCTGACCCCTTCTTACACGGGTCGATCGGACTATCTTATGTCCGTTTTTTAAGATTAGAATTTACTCTTCGTTAGTTGCGCTGCACCTCCTTGGTAAAAAGGTACTGGCGGTTGGAGGTGCAAGTCGCGAGATGGTCATTGCCAGAGCCGCTGCTCTGGGCGCCATGCCTCATGGCGCCATCTCTCGCCGACCCTCCAGCAAAAGTTTGCTCCCGATGGGTCCTAGTGCCTCCGGCGCTAATCCCACTAGTGTGAATGAGTGGTGGAGACTCGTCCAAGAAGATCAAGAATTACGGTAGGTACGTAATTTTCATTTCTGGAGAACCCATCTCCACAAGGACACAGGATTGAGGCAGTTCAGAGGAGGGTAACTAAAATGGTGCAGGGTCTGCACAGAAGCCATACAAAGAGAGACTAAAGGAGCTTGATATGTATACCCTCGAGGAACGGGAGGGGGGCATGATAAAACTTTTAAGTACCTCAAGGAATGAACAAAGTCCAAGAGGGCATCATCTTTCAGAAAAAGAGATGTGCAAGAACAAGGGGCACAATTTGAAGATGGTGGGGGGGATGGCTCAGGCAAGAAGTATTTTTTACAGAGAGGGTTTTGGTGCATGGAATGGCCTCCTGAGGAGGTTGCAGGATTAAAAACTGGGGTTCAAGAATGCATGAGACAGACATAAGACAATTCTGGTGGGGGGTAGGAAGAAATAGAAGCATGGACTTTGATGGCAGATAAGGGCTGCTTGGCCCACCCAGTCAGCCCATTTCCCTACCTATTAGATAAGCTGCAGATCCTATAGTGTAATTTTCATATAGTGTAATTTTATGACAGTTGGCTGGAAGCTTTCCTTTTTGGTTTTCTGGAATGGCCGAGTGGCTACTCCCTTTAAAAAACACAAGTGGGTCCAAGGTATTTTAAGATTACTTTCTACTTCCCATATCAGAAAGTTTCCCATGTGCATGAAACCAGTTTTAACAAAAATTCGGCAGTGGAAGATTACCCCTTTAATGGTGACTTCTAAAAATAGAAAACTGTTATACCAAACTGTAATAGCAGAACATTTTTCACCTAGACCTCAACTTCCCTTCTGTCCTGAAGGGTATGAGGATACAGCTTTTCAACAGCTGATAGATAAAAGAATTCCAAACCATATGTGGGACGTCCTCTGGCTGTTATGTCATGGGAGACTTGGGGTGAGGAACTCTTTTTAAACACAAGACTCATGAGAAATGTGTGTACCTCCAGCTTACATATGGGCAAGAACATTTTTCTTATCAAGACCGGTTGCAATTAAGTTGTGGAATCGTACAAATGTGAATCCTGTTTCTTACGATATCTTGATTTTAGGATTATTTCCAATTAGATTACAAAAATACCGTGCCAGTATACAATAATTTTTTTTTTTTTTGTGATGTGTAAATTTTATCTTTGACAGGCCAGGTGTGTTTTCATGTTTCAACAGAAAGCTCTTCCTGTCATAGATATTGTTCAAATGATAAGAACAGCTTTACACAAGAAATATCTTATGGAAAAAGATACATTGACCTCTTGTGTCTTAAACTAGTATTGGAGGCACTGTAAGTGGCTCATTAATGAACAATATGATGTGTATTACAACATAACTGCATCTAGCATGTTTAGGTTATTGTTGGGTTTTTTTTTTTGGGTGGGAGGGATTGGGACTCTCTTTCTTTGTCATCTGATTTAGTGATATATGTGTAAAAACATTTTTTCCCCCGATTCCTGTGTATTTGAGATGTGTAAAAGTTTGGAATGACAGTGGGGATGATGGCAGTGGTGTTTTTTTTCTCTAACACAAATTCCTCTACTCCTTGATCTTACACAGGGTCTTTCAGGGAGTCATGGTAAGGGGGTTCCAGGCCTACACTGGCCTCTTTATGGAAGCGCAGGGGTGGATGGTGTTGTGACTTTTTTGAGGTCACGCTTTTGGCAATTTTACCTTTTTCTTTTGCCTTTAATAAATTACTGTGGATATCTGCTCTATTGTTTCTTTTCAAATTATTTGTTTTCTTTTATGTTGCTTTGTTTTTAATTGTATTTCTCTGTAATCCAGGCATTGTTTCTTTTATGCTGTTGTACTATACCTGTATGTTTATTCTGTTGTGATTTTCTTCGATAAAACAATTTCCCTAGTCCTTTTCAAGAAGTGTCATGGAATCTTTAACAGCTGTCTAAACAACCACCAGAACAGGCAGACTGGACCTCAGTTTAACATCTTGTCTGAAAGATGGCACCTCAAAAGTGCAGCACCCCCTTCATGATGGACTGCAGTCAGTACTGGGATTTAACCCAGGTTCCTGGCGTGAGAATGGAATCCACAGCCTTCTGGCCTCTGAGGCGAGTATGCAACCTGACTAGCCACTGACACTGGTAGCCAAAATGGTTGGAAAGCTTGGTATAGTGACTTATATGTGGAAATGAATGGTGAAGATTGATTCCTGGAAGATGCGAAAATTATGATACTCACCATAATTCCTGATCTGCTAGAAGATCTTCACCATTCATTCGCATGCCTGCCAACCATCCTCTGCTCACTTGGGAGCCAGGGTCTCTGGGCAACTCACCCTGCCTCTCTTTTTCTATCCTTTTGCCACTGTACCACCCTTGCGACCTAAATTGAGGTGCACCAGATCACAAGAGGGTTTGCTTCATGGTGGGGCAGCAACATCCCCTTTTTGGGGATTTTGTCATCCCCGCCATGAACACCGCAGTGGGCTTGAGTTAGTCCAGCCAGGAGATGGTGTAAGCCCCTTGGGCCAGTGCCACACAAGGTAGCAAAATGTGGGGCTCTGAACGTGGGGTGTGGGGACTGAAGGGGCATGGGGGTGCCATTGGGGTGTTGGGGGGGGGGATGATGTGGCACCTAGTGGGGGTGCCGTTCATATGACTATTAGGCTAATGGGATGGTACCACAGTGGGAGGTCCAGGGACAAACAGTGGTGTATAGCCCAAGGTGAGCATAGGCCTGGCGGAAGCCTCAGCCTCCGGCACTCTTTGTCCCTGACCCCCATCCCCCCACGGTAGCTTCGTTGGTGTCTTCCTGCTCTGTTTGTAGAAGGACCAGGAACGCCACCCCTGGCTTAAAAAAAAAAGGGGGTGGGTTTCAGGGAGAATGACCCTATTGTGGATTTCTGTTCCTCCAAAAAACAAACCAAAAAATTGTTTTTCCTTAAGGGAATGTTTAGTCCCTCCCTCCTTCCTTCCAGTGTTCTCCTCCTTTTATAGATTTTTTTTTCACACAAGTGTGTCTCCTCTTTTACTGGATATTTTCAGCTACTGTTCTCAACCCTCTTGGGCTTTAGACACTCTAGAGCTGCCTAATTTGCCTTTTAACCACTGCCAGAAGTAGTCAGTCTCCAGTGGGTACCAACAGCCTTGCCTTTGAGGGGAGGACATATATAGCATCCCTTTCTTACTCTTCCTCCCCCATCTTTTTTCAAGGATATCCCTATCCTTTTTCTGTCCTTGTACTGTTGTACAAGCCCTTCCTTCCTATTTTCTTTCTAAGGAAATTTGTTTCTCCTGCCTAGCTAAAGCCCCATACCAGGGCTGCTGCCCTTCTCCACCTTTCTGTTTGGGTGGCCTGTAGGCACTGGCTTCCCTTTTTAACAGCTACCCTTGTGCCCCTTAGGCCCATACCTTTTTTCTCTGTAAGTTGGTTGTCGGGTTTTATTGTTTTTATAATTTTATATGCTTTTCCTGTCCCATTGGGCTAGAGCTCTTATCTCTCTCTTTGTCTTTTCTCTCCCACTTGTTTCCTTCCTGGCAAACAGCACCAAGGAAGGTAGGTGGCCGCTGTGGGTTGTGGGCCAGCACACAGGTTCCACATCATTACGTCTCCCTCATTGGTGGCGCCGGCACCGATATCTGTCCCCTAAGCTGTAGGCTACAGAAGACCTCCAGCATAGACCCATATATGTGAATGAACGGTGAAGATGTTCTAGAAGATGAAGAATTGTGGTGAGTATGTAATTTTTATTTCCAGATTGTAACCCTGAACTAGATTATACCATCCTTTGAGCAGGGCATGTGGTTCTGCTCTGTGGGCCTTCAGGACACGTTCTGCCACATACCAGTCCATCCGTCCCACTGGCAGTACCTTCGGTTCTGTGTAGAAGGTGTTTTCTGTCAGTTCCAGGTTATGCCCTTCAGCCTTTCATCCATGCCCAGGGTCTTCACCAAGTGAATGGCCATGGTGGCAGCCTTCCTGAGGCGCAAGGGCGTCAGGGTGTATCCCTGTCTGGATAACTGGATGATATCCGGGCTGCCCAAGGAGGCTATGGAGTGGTCCAGAGATCTGGCTCTCCAAACCTGCGTAGACTTGAACCTGTTGGTCAGCTCGATGTAGTCCAAACTGATCCCCTTGCAGAAGATTCAGTTCATCAGCGCGGAGCTAGACTCCCTGTAGGCCAAGGCCACCTCCCTGCAGATCGGGTACTGAATCCTACCACTTGCCCATTCATTTCAGGTTGAGCGCTCATGCCTTGCCCGGGACTTCCTACAGCTGCTGGGGTAAATGATGTCCTGCACCAGTGTGGTGAATTGGGTATGCTGGTGGATGCGCCACCTGCAGTGGGAGTTGGGCCGTCAGTGGTCTCAGCGCCTAGACCACTTGGATGAGCTGGTCACGGTGACCCAGCTGATGTGAGATGCCATCCATTGATGGCTGATCCCAGATCATCCAGAGGAAGAAGTCCTTTTCCGCCACCCAGAACCGACTGTCACACTCACAACAGACTCACCTCTGGTGGTGTGGGGAGCATACCTGGGGGATGACAGATCTCATGGGTTCTAGTTACCCAGCAGTTTCCGTCAGCACATCAGTCTGCTGGAGCACCATGCAGTGCCAGAGGCTCTGATGGAAGTTGCTACTCTAGTCAGGGGTCCAGTCATGCAAGTCCAGGCAGACAACACCATGCCCACATTTTTCCTGAACAATAAGGGTGGCACACATTCCCTTCCCTTGTGTCAGGAGGCGTTCTGCACCTGGTCCCTCATGCGCAGCCTGGTTGCAGATCTCTTTGATGATTAATGTTGATGGAGTGGACAGTCAGCTGGCAGATGCTGTCAGCCAGGTGGGAGGAACATCGCACAAGTGATCCCTGAATCAGGAGGCAGTGAACCACCTGTTCTCCCTGGGGCACCCCTCTGGTGGACCTGTTTGCCTCGTGGAAGAATGCAAAACTGAGGCTGTTTTGAGCCTGCCCCCTACAGTCTGGGACAATTCCAGGGGGATGCCTTTGCAAGGCCCTGAACCCTAGAAACCGTGTACACCTTTCCTCCCTTACCCTTGATCCACAAGATGAAGGTCAAGGCTCGGAAGAACATGACGTGGATGATCTTGATACCTCCAGACTGGCCATGGCAGTTCTGATACCCAGATTTCAGCCTCAGCAGCAGGCCTTTGCGACGGTTGCCTCTTTGTCAAGATCTGCTGACCAAACAGGGGACGGTCCTGCACCCAGACGGTCAGTTCCTCCACCTCACTGCCTGGTTCCTGAGCAGCTAGATTTCCAGGCCTTGTGTCTTTCGGAAACTGTGCTTCAAGTTGTGGAGGCCTCCTGAAAATGGTTGACATGCCAGTGCTATGCCTTTAAATGGGAAAGGATTTCAGCTTGGTGCAAGGTCAAAGAGGTTAATCCCTTTGTCGGCGCAGTGGCTAGTATCCTCAAGTACCTCTGGTCCATCTCCCAGCTGGGGCTATGAGTGATGACCTTCAAGGTGCACCTGGCAGCCATCTTAGCATATCTGCCGTAGGCTGATATGCTAGCAGTGCCCAGGAGAAGGTAGTCAGGCGCTTATTCAAGGGCCTTGATTACCTGTTCCCTCCAGTATGTGACCTCCACTGCCACGGGATCTACTGCTGGTGCTGGTTTTGCTCTTAGGCAGGCCGTTTAAGCCTATGCACAGATGTGAGATGTCACACCTGTTGTGGAAGATGGCCTTCTTGATGGCCATTACATCATCCAGAAAGATCAGTGAACTCCAGACGCCAGCCTTCACCTCCAGCTGAAGTTCCTCCTAAAGGTAATATCAGAGTTTCACCTTAACTAGATGATTAACTTTCTGGTATACTTTAATAATCCTTTCTTGGAGGCTGACTGGATGTTCCACACCTTGGACCTGCAGAGGGGGCTTTCCTATTATAGGGATCACTTGCTGTAGTTCAGGGTGAGTCTCGCCAGCTGTTTTTAACATACGCTGAAGCCACACCTGGCAGACCGGCAGCTGAACGACCAGTTGCCAGGTGGATAACATCTTGCATTGATCTCTGATATGGGTTTGCTGTTAGGGAGCGTCCCATAGGGTTTTGGGCTCATTCCTCCAGGTATACCGCTGCCTCAGTGACTGTTTCCAAGGACGTCCCTATCCAGGAGATCAGCAGGACTACTACCTGGAAGTCAGCACACACCTTCATCTCCCATTACAACATTAACTTGGAGTCTTGTTGGGATGCTGCATTTGGGACCTTAGTTCTCCAATCTCTGTTCGACAAATAGGGGTGCATGCCTTGCTCCCTCCTCTTCAAGAACTACTGGAAGTCTGCCTATGTGCGGATAGTGAACTATATCCATGCTCCTTGAAAAATAGGTTACTCAGCTGTAACCGTACTTTTAGGAGTGGTATATAGTTCACATTCACACCACCCAGCCGGCCTTCCCTTGCAAGTGGACCACAGATCCCTGCTTCCAGCATGTAAGATATGATGTCACAGTGTGGAGCCAAGAGATATACCGCCCATGTGGTGAGAGGATCTTAGCTTGAATGCAGTCTGGTGAATTGGTAATTTCCAGTGGAACTGCCAATGTGCACATCTGAACTATATACCATTCCTAGAACTATGGTTACAGGTAAGTAACCTATTTTCTTTCCCAGTGGGTAACTCCACGGAAGTAGCGTGAAACTGACAGTTAGATGGGAACTTTCAGCCTTTGTTTCTGTGTCTAACAACTTATACTGTGATTTGACATATTCTCCCCCCCCCCTTTTTTCTCTTTTTAAACTTCATTTTCCAGAGACAGTGCCCAGGGCCATGAAGAAAGCCTGACAGTTCTGCGTTCTAGTAATGAGTTCATGCGCTACAGTGTCAGTGTGGCATTGCAGAAAATACAGCAGTTGGAGGAGACTGGACAAACTGATGGACCTGATGGACAGAACACAGAGAAGACTTTTCAGCATCTCTGCGAAATTACCAAGTACGAAAGCTCAGCACCGCTTCAAGTACACACACAAAACTCATGTCTTGTGTATAGTTTAGTATGCAGATTTTACATTTTTTTAATTTACAATTTCTGTATTGTTCCACATTGCAACCGAGCTACTCATTTATGCAAGCAATAACCCACAACAGGCATATAGTCCTAGAGTATTAATGCTCCGTTTCAAGGAAGGTAGGTAACCTGCGCACAATGGGAGTGGAGTGCTGTAAGGGCAACCAGCCCAAAACTTAAATAAAATTTAAAACAAACAGCGCTGCCAATGCAGTAAAAAAGTCCAACAGAGAACTTATATCAGCAAAATATTGTTTTAATAATTCACGGTGACAGCCTAGCGCCTCGGCCAAGTCCCTCTGAGGGGGCCCCTTTGAAGGCACTTTGCCAGGGCGCTAGGGGCTTGTCACCCGGTGAATTATTAAAACAATATTTTGCTGATTTAAGTTCTCTGTTGGACTTTTTTACTGTATTGGCAGTGCTGTTTGTTAGTATTAATGCTCACCCTGGGTGAATTGGAAGGCAGGAGGCCAGCGGCAGAGTGACTATCAACATACTGAGAAAGTGCATTGATTCTCAAGAAAACCATGCCCAGAAGTGGGTTACTGCACTTATAAAATGGAAACAATTTGTTTTTTTAATGGAAAAAGGTTATATTTTCCTTTAGTAAAGCATTTGTTATTTTTTACTCCATGTAAATGAATAGGCGAGGCAGCAGCTCATGAAGGCCTCTTAACAGAGAACTGGTTTTCCTTCACATGTTGCAGCCTTAACAGCCAAGAGGTCTTCATGCACTGAGGCCTGGAATTGCAGTCGCATTCCAAATTAGATTTTCTTGTGCTTGTTTGTTTTTGTTTCTGTTTTACAATTGATAACCAACACTGAAACCTATCAAATGTGAGGCAGACCCACAACCTTCCTGTCTGCAGTGCGCTAACAACTATTGAAAAAACAGTCTTCGAGACATTGCACCCCATGTATTCATCTTTTATCAGTGAAGCATTATTCCAGTCGCTTTCCGTAAATCTGTCCCGCTCCCACCAGCTGCTTCAGTTGCTTGCCTGCTATACTCACTTGTGGAACAATGGTATAATTAACTAGCCCGCTTACGCTCCTCTCCCAAACTGCTGCTTCTGTTAGTAACACCAGCATTAAAGTAACTGGAATAAAGGTCTCTGAGCACAACTTTCTTTTTCCGTGAACCCTCTGTTATTGACTCGGTATAACCAGGGAGGTACGAGTTTAGGTTTGACTGATGTCTGCGTCACCCAATAAGTTCAGTTATTTCATTTAATACAACCAGGTATAGAGTGGAGTTTGTGTAGAATAACTTCCTGTATATGGCTGTACATGGTGTTCTCTGTAAATGTTTTTGTTTCATTATTTTGTAAGTTTAATTACAGTTTCTAGGGATGTGGATATGTTGTTCAATCCACACTTATTGGCAGGTTCCTTGCCGCTTTAAATCTTGCCGGAAGGTCTTCGAGCTGGCCTCTCCCACCCACCCAGGTGGTAAAACTCTCGGCTGCGCCCTATGATGCCTGATCTTCCTTACCGCTTGGAAGCTCAGGTTCCCTCCATTGCGCTCTGCGTTTTAGGCCTGGATCCAAACTCTTCGGTTAACCCGAAACTAATCTTAAAATTGACAAGACTTCGGTCTTTATCTTCCCTCGCAGCTGCGATGGACAAATCGACTCCCGGATTTCGACGGTGCCCCTGTGGGCAGAAGATGTCCTGGACCAATCCGCACTCCACGTGCATGTACTACCTTGGGCTTGAGCATGATTTGCAGGCCTGCGACTTGTGCAAGTCCTTTTGGCCACGGTCTTAGAGGATTGCGCAGCCAGATTGCAACTTGGGCGCCCCGAGAAACGTTATCCTCTGGTCAAGTCGAAGGAGGGCCATGGGCGGTGTCCACGGCGGCGGGCTCGGCTGAACAGCTCAAACAGATGATTTCCCCCAAGGAGGAAGCGGCCCAGGCTGCATCTTCATCTTCTTCGGTCGCGGCATTTATCCCGCTCTCTTTGGGCTCCTCCTACACAGCTTCGTTCAAGGAGCTTTGTCAATCCCTCTCCACCAAGGGAGAGGGGCCTTCGGGACATTCCTCTCGGTCCGAGAAGGAGGACTCCAAGGGTAAGTCCCACCATCGATGTTCGTGGGAGCGGGAGAGGTCCCCTTCCCCGGATAGTTGACTCTCTACTTCAGTCGAGGTTGCGGCTAAGGCCGCTGGCTTCACGGTGTCCCCGTCAGGTCAGTCGGCCGAGACACCCGTCGATGCAGTCGAGATTTTTCTCGACCCGTTGGACAGGCTGTCGACTGGAGAAGCCGACAACCCTTCTTCACCGGTTCCCCCAGTGGAAACCGAGGACTTCCCTGTGTCTTCTGTGCCGGAGTCCCCGATTAAGGTCCCAGAACCGAGGGAGGAGCGGGTTTCCCCCGGCCCCTCTCAGACCCACCCTCGGAAACACCGAAGGTCTCTGTCTCAGACCTCTTCCCAGTCCAGCCGATCCCGCCGACATTGGCGGTCTCAGTCTTGGCACCGTGGAAAGTGGCGGTGCCGCTCATCCTCGTCTTCATCCTCTTCAGAGGATAGGCTCTGGCGCAAATTGTGTCGGTGCTATGAGGATCTGATGTGGCAGCAGCTCCTTTTGACCGGGAATAAGCAGACTCCGTCGTCTTCCCCGGCCATTAAGTGGCTGTCACCAGAGTGACAGAAACAACCCCTTGTTGTAATCGAGGAGCCGAAGCCGGCACCGGTTGTTCAGCCGAAACCGTCTCTGCCACCCATTGTGATGGAACACCCGCCTCCACAACCTAAAATTGGGGCCCTGACCAAGGATTCTCGGTTAGGTCAGGGCTTGCCCCATCGGTTGTCAGTCACCCTCACTCCCGATCGGCCTCAGCAGGTGGAGGGTGGCTCAGGCCCTCGGCAGCTGTTTGCAGACTCCTCGGAGTCTGACAGTGACTCTTCCCTGTTCTCCAGGCCCCTCGACCTGGAGTCCACTGGGGGTCAGTCGGTGGACGAGAGCCCATCCTCGTTCGTTGGAATGCTTCAGCTCATCTCAGAATCCACTGAGATGAAGCTCAAACCCGTTTCAAAGTGGGCCAAGTATCCCCTCACGGAGATACTGGACTGAGGGAATTCCCTCCATGGAGGCCTTCCCGGTGGCTGAAGCCATTGTTGGCCCGGCCCTGGTGCTATGGCAGTGGGCAGCTTCAAACAACATGAAGTCTTGCTATATTATGACGTATGCAGTGAGTCCCAACCTTCGAACTGCTCTGGAGGTGAAAGAGTTAACTTTCCATGCCAGGCATGGAACTTTGAGCACGAGCTTGGTTGAAAACTCTGTCTGTTGTTCTTCAAACTCAAACTGTCAGATTCTTTACTCTGCCTCACTGAACAGTCGCTCCGGAGATTTCTCCTTCTGCTCGGTTCATTTTGTTGGTTAAAGTAATAATTTCTCAGTTTTTTAACTGAATTTAAACCGCAACCGGTTGGTTCAAGCTCTGTCTGTGGTATCGTAAGTACTAGATAGGTTTTACATTTCTTTCTGTGTGGAACTTGTAAACGGTATTATCGGTTCGGTTTGTTGTAAATACATTAAATCTGTCTTTTAGAGTGCGGTTCCCGGTTCTTATCGGTTCTAAAAAAAACGGATTTCAGTACGGTTTTTTTCACGACCCGTGACACGGTTGGGAACCGATAAGAGAGTCTTGCTTGGCGGATTGCCATAAACGGGCAGGTTTTGGTTAGGCTGGCACTATGTCTGAGAAACCCAAAAGAAAAACGGGCCCACTGGGTTTCAACACTGCAGGGTTTGTGGGGAAGCCTTTGCCAAGGCTGACCCCCACACCACCTGTGTTTATTGTCTGGGGTTTGACCACCTCAATGCAGACTGCCAGATTTGCAAAAATTTTCCTGCAGCTACCCTGGATAAGAGAGTTGGTAGGATCAGGGAAAGAGAGGCCAAGAAGTCCGCTGACCCGATGGAGCGGCCCGGTTCGGTTGTAAATCAACTGGAGGGAGTGCCCTGACCAGGGCTTAGACTTCTCGGGCAAGGGAGAGCCGACTCGGAGGAGTCGGTTCCAGCAAAAGGATCAGAAAATCAGCAGGTGTGGAGGCAAAATTTCCATCTCCAACCGCTGAAGAAATAGCCAAAGCGATTAAAATTGTCCAGTTGCTTTCTCGGTTCCCGACCAACCGCACCATCAGGTAAGCATAATGGATCTGTCGGTTCCAACGGTTCAAGAATATGATTTAGAGGAATTTTATGAACCGGAGGAGGGGAAGAGGAGTATGAGGAGAGTGAATGTGATTTGAAAGTCTGATGTGCCCATTGAACCGGACATCTCCCAGACAGACCTTCAGGAGTGTCTCCCCTAGGCTTTGAGTCCCTCATTTTATGTTTTATAAAAGTGGTTGAAACCCTCCAGCTCCTATGGAGGAAGCTGTGGATGATCCAGAGGAGCCTGACTATGTAGAAATGATGGATATCCTAGAGTCTAGGAGACTGTCTATTCCTTTGCATAAATCTTTGGGAAACAGACAGTAAAATTTTAAAACTCCTCACACTATACCTCCTGTGAATAAAAGAATGGACAAGAGGTACACATTGTCGGGCTCTGATACGGAGTTCCTTACACAACAATGCAGCCATGTTGGAGTAGTGCAGGCTGCAGCCTGTGACAAGGCAAATATTCCCATGGCTTCACACCCCCTGACAAGGACTCCAGGAGGATTGATGCCATGGCAAAGAAACAGTACATGGCAGCATCCTTGGGACTCAGACAGGCAAATTATATGTTTTATGTTGCTAGATATCAGAAATCCAGATGGGATACTGTTATGGCTCTAGCAAAACAGGTCCCGGCCAGCTTGCCAAGGAGCTGGGAGCAGGTGGCTGCTGATGGTATTGAGGCATCCAAGGTGCAATTCCATGCTGCAGTGGACTCTAATGATGTGTCATCAGAGTCATGGCTACATCTGTGGCACTGCAGAATGGCTTGGTCAGATGTACTAGTCTGTCACAGGATACCCAGACTAAGGCCATGGATTTTTCATGTTGTGGGTAATTCTCTGTTTGGGGAGCAGACAGAGAATTACATGAAGAAATGGATGAGTAGGACCACCTGTAGGAGTGCACAGGCCAAGGAAAGGCAGGCTACTCCTCAAAGGCAGGCTTCCAGCCAGGGCAGACCTTTTCATAGGCCTTTACCAAGCCCAGGCCTCCTCTTCAGCTTATGCCCAGAGGGGGTTCTTAGAGGGAGAGGCAGACGGGTCAAGCAGACCTGCTTCCACCCTCAGCCTAAAGCTCCTTGCCAAGCAGGACCCTGATGGGGTGTAGGCCGATTCTCCACTACCTGTAGTAGGCTTACTTTGTCCAGGACTGGAAGTCTTTAACATCTGACAAGTGGGTCCTGGAAGTAGTAGTTAGGACTGGTTCTCAGCTTCAGAAAATTTCCAAAGATGAGAACCAGGTCCTTTCCACCTGCAAATCCATCAGAGGCTCTTGCCCTAGAAACAGAAGTTTCTACCCTCCTGGCTTCTCAGAGCTGTGGAAAGGGTTCCACCCTACACCAGGGCAAAGGTTGCACTCCAGGTACTTCCTTACCCCAAAAAGACAGGAGAATATGGCTCATCCTGGATCTCCCATAACCTAAACAAGCACCTTTTAAACCAAAATTCAAAATGGTGACTCTGGGAATTATTTTATTTCTCTAAGGCCAGGGGACTGGCTAAGGCCCCTGGACCTCAAGGATGCCTACTTTCATGTTCTTATCAGAAGCCTCATATCGAAAGTACCTCAGATCTCGAACTGCCCTCAGGCCATTACCAGTTCAGAGCAATGCCCTTCGCCTCACCTCTGCCCCGAGGGTATTCACAAAATGCCTGGCAGTAGCAGTTGCTCACTTAAGAAGGCAAAGATTGCCATTTTTCTTACCTGGACGACTGGCTCATAGTAGGCCAGTCTCCAGAACAAGTCAAACTACACCTTCAGGTAACTCAGCAACTGCTCACATCTCTAGGTTTCCTTCAATCTTCCAAAGTCAGTTCTAGAGCCAGTCCAGCTTCTCACCTCATAGGTGCAGAACTGAACACAAAGAGGCCAGAGCCTCCTTCCTCTGGAAAGAGCAAGACCCTGGTCTCTCTGGCCTCCTCTTTCACCCTGCAGGTCTCTGACCACCATACAGCACTTTCTGCAGCTCCTGGAGCACATGGCTGCTTTTCAGCAGTAGTGTAGGGAGCAAGATTTCAGATGAGGGACATCCAGTTCCATTTGAGAGCCTTTGGTCTCAAAGGAGAGACCCTCTAACCAAATTGATCCTGTGACTCAAACCCTGATCCAAGCCCTTCAGTGGTGGCAGGACCAGAGCAATCTGAGACAGGGGGTCCCCTTCACTCCTCAGTCTCACTCCTTAATCCTTACTACAGATGCATCCCTCTTGGGGGTGGGGAGCTCACATGGGCGAACTCACTACCCAGGGATTGTGGTCCCCTCAGGAATCTCTGCTCCACATCAATCTGTTGGAACTCAGAGCAGTTTTTCTAGCACTTGAAGTTTTTTCCACATCTGTTCAGAACAAAATTGTACAGGTCAGAACAGACAACACCACTGCAATGTGGTACATCAGCAAGCAAGGAGGCACTCGGTCTACGGCCTTGTGCACCGAAGCAATGAAGTTGTGGTCTCTGGCTTATTCCCTGAACACCTCCCTTACGGCAGTTCACCTCCCAGGCAAGGACAATGTCCTGGCAGATGCTCTCAGCAGGATTTCTAGGGCCATCATGAATGGTCACTGATCCCCTAGTACTGGAGGTAGTATTTGCCAGATGGGGCACCCCAGATAGATCTTTTGCAGCCCCAGACAATCACCAACTTCCCTTTTGCTGCAGGCCCCCAGTGTTGGGCCTCAGTCCCTCTGGATGCCTTCCTTCTCAGTTGGGGGAAGTTTCTATGCTCCCCTTCCCTCTTCTGTTCAAGGTGCTAGTCAAAATCAGATCTCAACCCTGCAAGATGATCCTGGTTGCTCCAGATTGGGCCAGACAGTCCTGGTACCCACTCTTATGTCCTTAGCAGTCCACCTTCCCCTGTGTCTTCCCAGGAATCACAACCTGTTAACCTGTGCTCAGGGAAGGTTTGGTACCCGAATCTCAAATCTCTCAAACTCAAGGCCTGGCTCTTGAAGAGTTAGAGTTTGCTGACCCACACCTCTCCCAAGGTGTATTGATATCTTGAAGGCTTCTAGGAAGCCTTCCACCAGGGCTACTTATAATTCCAAATGGAAGAGATTTTCCATATGGTGCTCTGGTAAGCATATTTCCCAGAATCTGCTGACTTACCCACAGTCCTGGATTATATGGTGCATTTGAATACTTTGGGGCTGAGACCAGCTACCTTAAAAGTGCACCTGGCAGCCGTGGTTCGCTTTCTTATCAGCAGGTAAACCTCTTCTCTTTCAGCTCATCCTGTATTCTCCAAGTTTTTCAAGGGGTTGTTTACATCAACCCTCCATTCAGGGACCCTTGCCCTGCCTGGGATCTTAATATTTGCTTGCTCAGCTTATGCAACCCCTTTGAGCCCCTTGTCTTCAGCAGAGCTTAAGTATTTGACTTGGAAAACTGTGTTTTGATAGCCATCACTTCTGCCAGGCGATAAGTGAATTACAAGCATTGTCAGTGGAGCCTGATTTTATCTCCTTCATAGAGATAAGGTGGTCCTCAGGACTAACAGAAAGTCCTTGCTTACGTGTGGTTTCAGACTTCCACCTTAATCAGTCTGTGTCTCTCCCTGTGTACTTCACTGACCATTCTCCTCTACAGAGGAGACTGCACAGTTTAGATGTCAAAAGAGCCCTTAGTTACTACATAGAACGTACTCATGGTCACAGGTTTGACTCCTCCAACTGTTCCTCACTTATGGTGAGGTTGGTAAAGGGAAACCTGCCACCTCAAAGATCCATTACCAGGTGGATTGTCTCTGTATCCAATTTTGTTATGAAAAACTGGGTAAGGTTCCTCCTCAGGCCTGACGGCTCACTCTACCAGAGGTATAGCTGCGCCTCTGGCTGCCGCCAGGGACATCCCTATCCTAGAGATATGTCAAGCAGCTACCTGGAAAACAGTTCACACTTTTACCAAGCATTACTCCTGGACATCCAGGCTACGGAGTGATGCTCAGTTGGCACAGCTGTGCTCAGAGCTCATTTCCCAAGTAGGTTCTGTCCTCCTCCATGGAGGTACTGCTGTGTAGTCTGCATATGTCGTAATATAGCAAGACTTATGTTGTTTGAAGAAAAATTACTCACCTTAGTAATGTTGTTTCTTCTAATGGAGTCTTGCTATATTATGACCTCCCTCCCATGCCCCTCTCAGAACCTCTGCTTTTTGGATGTGGGTGGGCAGTGCAGTGTTGGCACTTAGTAGATGCCCACCTTGTTTTTTTCACCTTCTCCTTTTGGGGTGTTTGGGTGTTAGCTTTTCATTTTTGGATCCTGACTTGAGTCTTGTTTTGGGACCAAAAATGTGTTCTATATTTTAGCCAGTTGGCTAGTGTAGGTTTACAGCTTCCACACAGAACCTAGTGAGTTTTGCTCAGAAAGATCACAGTTTGAGTTTGAAGAACAAACAGAGAGTTTTCAACCGAGTCAGTACCAAAGTTCCATGCCTGGCATGGAAAGTTAACTCTTTCACCTCCGAGCAGTTCAAGGTTGGGACTCACTGCATATGTCATAATATAGAAGACTCCATTAGAAGAAACAACATTACTAAGGTGAGTAATTTTTTCTTCTTGTCCAGCACCCTTCGGCCAGGATGGCTTGAAAGCATGCTGATCTTACTGAGATACAGCTCTTGCAGCAGGTTACACCATTAGGACTGAAGCCGGCAGGCGCCAGGACCCCATGGAAATTTTTCTGTTTTCAGCAGTCTTCAGCGGGACCGCCTCCTGATCGGTCCCTTACCGACGCCAGGCGTTAGTACATAAGGAGACGGTCCCCCCATAATCCCCAGTTCTTTTCCCGCCATCGACATCACCAGCATCGGCCTCTCGGTTACCTTTCTAGCGTTCGATGACCTATAGAACTACGACGAATTTGTCTTCTTCATTCAACTGATGTCCTCTCCAACTACTTCTCTTGAGGGTCACCAATTGCGGCAAACAGATCCCCTTCAAGGATCCTCATTCAGCCTGCATGCACTGCCTAGGCCAGGAACACGATACCAAGCCTGCTCCTTCTGCTAGGGCTTCAACAGTCGCACCAGGATCCGCCGGCAGAAGGCCCTTCAAGCATTTCTCTTAGAAGAGAAACTGAAAACCATGGATAAGGAACCTTCCTCCAGGTGGGAGTCGTCGGGTAAAACCCATAAGCACCAGGACAAACACCGGGAAAAGGAAAGGCCCAGGTCCCCTGCAAGGGCCTCGGACTCCCGAAGCTCCGGCTCGCGATCGGACCGCTCACCTTCGAGGGCCCAGTCTCAACCTCCCCCGGTTCAGGTCAGATCCTCCAGCTGTTCCTCTTCTTACAGCTCCTGAAGACTTCCAGGCCTCGGCCTCTTCCACTCCATCTAAGGCCTCATCAAAGTCTGAGAGTGCCATAAATCTTTTCCTGCTGGCGACTCGACGCCAGGTCGGTTTCCCAGCCTCCCGTGGGTCGGATCCGGCTTCTCGCAGCACTGGGCGACCTGACGCCTCAAACGGACGCCGGACCACGCGCCGCCATGCATCACCGGGCGCCACAGGAGCCGGGCGATACCAAAACGCCTGCCGCCGCCAGGCGCCACAGGGCGCCGCCGCCAAGGGGACCGACGCATACCCAGAGAAGAGTATCCGCCCACCGCCGGGCGGACACCGGGTCAGAAGGTTTCATCGAGGAGGACACTGCACAGCCTGAAGACCAGGCGGGCGACATCAAGACGCCTGGGTTCCGCCGGGAACCATCCCCGGACCGGGGACTCCAGGGACCCAATGCCCAAACTCGATGTCAGGAATACTGGCGCTTGCGGTCTGTCGCCGGGCATGAATTCTGGGTGTGAGGAAGCTCTTCACCTTCTGGTGGGACACCATCAGAAAGGGTGTGGTCGCCACATGTCCTCCTCCTACTCCGACTCTGCCTCCTCCTACTCCTTCTCCGCCTATGCCCCCTCCTCCACCTAGGAGGCCCGTAGGACGGTCACCAACCCCCAAGGAGCAAACACCACCTCTTCGGGGCAGATCCTCAGAAAGGAGAAGACCTCCCTCCAGATCCACCTCAGGGTCACCCAGTCCCAAGAGATCCAGACGACGCCGGTACACACTGTCTGGGGAGGATTCTAGATCTGACACCTCAGGGTGCCCAGATCTCTCCTCCCATCAGCATTCCCTCTCCGACCCACACGACTCTACCCAGGTCTTCTCCGGATGATCCCTCTTCATGGAGATCAGTGAGGCACATCCAGGAGAATATGGGGGATGCTGAAGAGCTTGACCCCGAGAGACAACGCTTGCCCGCTACCTTCGCAGCAGAAAGACCTGAAGCTTGGTAGTGCCACCTTTGGTGGATACCTTTACGGATATCACCAAAGCTGCCTGGAAACGTCCGCATTCCACTCCAGCAGTGCCGAAGAAGGCTGACTGCCTATACAAGGCCAATAGGGAGGACCAGTATCTGGCGAACCATCCTCTGGCTGACTCCCTGGTCATCACTGCCTCGCATGACCGGTCTCAGAGACCTCAGCATTTGAGCACACAGCCACCGGAGCCGGAATCCAAGCAATTGGATGTCCTGCGTAGACACACGTACGCGGCAGTGACTTCCGCCATCAGGTCCTGAATTATCTCACCCACATGGTTCAATTCCAGAACGCACTGTGGGAACAGGAACTGGACATGGTAGAGAAGATGCTCGATGGCGACCAAAAGGAGGAGCTCTTGGACCTCCCCGACGTGGTTCTGATGTGGGGACCCAGGTACTCAGAGCTGCATAATGACTCTATGCGACTCTTCAGCCAGAGCTGCAGCCTCAGGCGTGTGTCTCCAGAGATACTCTTGGCTCCGTGTCTCCGGTTTTACCATGGATGTCCAGAAGAACATCTTAGACGTCCCCAATTACAGCGAGGTCATATTTGGTGAAGCCTCCGAGAGGGTAATCATCAAACTTCAGGACGCAGGGAAGGCAGTCCGATCTGTACCGGCCCAGTTCTTTTCGTAGGCACCAGAGCCGTCTTCGTGGCCGGCTACAAAAGCAACAGCCACGTTCTGGCCAACAGCAGAGGGGCACTTTCACCTGCAAGACCCAGGCCAAGTCATCCCCAGGCAGAGGCCAACGATCTGCAAAGTCGGCACAGCCTGCCGGATCAAACGCTGCCACAGCATGACTCCTTCCCGAACCCCGCCTCCTCCCCAGGATCAACGGGAAAAAGAAAGCTCAAAGCCCAATTGCACGCCACTCTGTCAGGGTGGTAGTCGATCACTGTCGATAGGTGGGTTCTTGCAACTGGTCAAAAAAGGCCACTATATAGAATTTGTAGGCAGGCCACCTACAAGACCTCCCCTGCTTTCCTGATATTCGGGTCCGCATGCCCTGCTCATACAGCAGGAGGTGCTCGTGCTTCTGGAAATGGAAGTCTTAGAGCACGTTCCACAGAACCAGAGAGGACGAGGATACTATTCCCACTTCTTCCTGGTTCCAAAGAAAACAGGAGACCTCCGTCCAATACTGGACCTCAGTGACCTCAACCTGTCGGTCGTTTACAAACGCTTCCGCATGGTGACTCTTCCGGGCCTAATTCCCATGCTGAAGCAAGACACCTTTCTGGCGTCTTTGGACATGCAGGACGCCTACCTGCATATTCCGATTGCTCAAGCGCACCAGAGGTTCCTGCGCTTCGAGATCCAGAGCCGCTATTATCAGTTCTGAGCTCTTCCCTTCGGGCTGTCATCGGCACCTCGGGTATTCACGAAGTGCATGGCGGTCGTAGTGGCGTCTCTGCGGAGACAAGGCCATTACGTGTTCCCATACCTGGACGACTGGCTTCTCATTGCGCCCTCCAGGGAGGCACTGATGACGGCCATTCACTGCACCCAGTCCCTTTTTCAGTCACTGGGTATTCTCATCAACTACGAGAAGTCTCTCCTGGTACCGTCTCAGAAATTGCAGTTTATAGAAGCAATTCTGGACACCGTCAGAGGGAAAGTCTTTCTTTCCTCAGACAGAGCGTAACCCATCAGATCCCTCATCAGGGACTTGTCTGTGAAGAAGACCGTCCCGGCAAGATCGGTCCTTTGTCTGCTCGGATACATGGCTGCGGCCATTGCAACAGTCCCGCTGGCACGTCTCCACGTGCGGGTAACCCAGTGGATGCTCAGGGTGCAGTGGGACCAAAGGCAAGACCATCTGCAGCAGCTAATCCGTATCACGAATGCTGTAATTCGGGATTGGCAATGGTGGCTAAATCCAGGGAACCTCTCCGCGTGGGTCCCCTTCATAGCGCCATCTCCGACTGTGACACTCTCCACAGACGCCTCAGGGCTCGGGTGGGGAGCACACCTGGACGGTGTTCGGTCTCAGGGCCTCTGGACAGCCCAGGAGTCTCACCTCCACATCAACATTTTGGAAATGAGGGCAGTCCTTTACGCTCTGCAAGCTTTCCAGTCGGAGACTCCACCGGTTACACTCCTGTTACAAACAGACAATACCGCGGTGATGTATTACCTCAACAAACAAGGAGGCACTCACTCCTACCTGCTTTGCAGGGAGGCCATGAGAGTGTGGGAGTGGATATTGCAACATGGCGCAAATCTCATTGCAGTTCACGTCCCGGGAGTGGACAATACTGTCGCAGACAGTCTGAGCCACTCCCAGGCCAGAGTCCACGAATGGGAACTTCTACAAGAGGTGCAGAGGATCTGTTTCACAGATGAGGCACTCCAGAGTTAGACCTTTTTGCATCCCCATCCAACACAAAACTGCCCAATCTTTGCTCGCTAGATCCAGGGCCTGGTGTTTTCTGGTGAGTCGCGTTGTCCCTCTCCTGGGCGGGCAGATTCCTCTATGCCTTCCCTCCTTTCCCCCTTTCCCGTTGATCCAGAGAATTCTCTTGAAACTTTGCAGGGAGCAAGTGACGCTCATTTTGATCGCACCCTTCTGGCCCAGACAGATTTGGTTCCCTCTTCTGTACCAGCTATCCCGGGAACCTCCGGTTCCTTTGCCAATCAGCTCCCATCTATTGTCTCAGGAAGCGGGTTCATTGGTCCACCCAGACTTACGTTCATTGAACCTGCACGCTTGGCTCCTAGAGACATAGCTTTAATGCGATATGGGGTCTCGCAAGAAGTGGCAGACGTGCTCTCTGCCGCCAGAAAGCCGGCAACCCACGGAACATATGCCATGAAATGACGTAGATTTTGTTTGTGGGCTCAAGCACACGGTTTTTCGCCATTAGACTGTCCCGAAAAGCTGGTCCTGGACTACCTGCTTTCCCTCTTCCACTGCGGACTGGCTTACTCCTCTATTAAAGTGCACCTTTGTGCAATTTCTGCTTATCATGCCCCGGTAGGCCTTCGGATGGTGGCCCAGCTGGACAGTACCAGTGCCTTCTTAAGGGGAGTCCTCCACCTTAGGCCGCCCATCAAAGATCCAATTCCCACTTGGGACTTACCCTTTGTTCTGAAGCAGCTTACGCTGCCACCTTTTGAACCAGCCGCGGATTGCGAGCTACGTTTTCTCTCTTGGAAAACGTTATTTTTAGTTGCCGTTACTTCGGCTAGAAGGATCTCGGAATTGCATGCTCTTATGTGCAAAGAGCCTTATTTGGTTTTTCACCAGGACAGGGTATCTCTAAGGACAAACCCAAAGTTTTTGCCTAAGGTGGTTTCAGCCCCTCACCCTTAACCAGCATATTGATCTCCCAGTGTATTTCCCAAGGTACACTAATCGAGGAGAAGCCCTTCTGCACACCCTCGCGTATAGGTGCCTCTCAGATACTATCTGACCAGAACCAAACAGCTCAAAGTCGGACCAATTCTTCGCCCTTTGCTCACAGGATGAAAGAGCTCCTCTCTCCAGTCACTCTCGTGGTGGCTCATCCAGTGCATCACTTTCTGTTATGACAAGCGTAATAAACCCTTACCGGGCACTGTCAAGGGTCATTCCACAAAGGGGGTGGCTACTTCTTTTGCAGTGTTAAAGAACGTCTCCACCTCAGCTATTTGTGCTGCCGCTACTTGGAGCTGTGTGCATACCTTCATCAGGCATTACAGTCTGGACATTGCATCGAGGCGAAGAGCAGGGTTCGGTCTAGCCGTCCTTCAGAGACTTCTGTCCTATGCTCAAGTAATATCGAGATCTCTGCCTTTCCTCCTCCCAGTGGCGTATGATTGCCACTATTGCTTGGAAATCAGTCCTAATGGTGTAACCTGCTGCAAGAGCTGTATCTCGAAGTAAGATAGTACAGTTACGTAAGGACTTACCGTAACAGTAGATCTTCGAGAACAGCTCTTGCAGCAGGTACCTTCCCGCCCACCATTCCCCTTTTTTTTGGAGGTAGGTCGTAGTCGAGCACCCATCTTATAGGATGGGACATTACTTTTTTTTTCAGTCTTTGCCATCTGGTGGCAGATCCTCGGTCTCCTCTTCTGATTTCATCCAGCGGCCGGGAGTCTCCGGCGGGAGAACTGAGGATTATGGGGGGACCTCCTCCTATGTACTACGCCTGACGTCGGGCGGGACCGACGTCCGAGGTGGTCCCCGCTGAAGACTGCTAGCTAGAAAATTTCTGTGGGGTCCTGGCGCCTGCCGGCTTCAGTCCTAATGGTGTAACCTGCTGCAAGAGCTGTTCTCGAAGATCTGCTGTTACGGTGAGTTCTTATGTAACTGTACTTTCCCACTGGTTCATTCTCCGGTTTCTTGGAGCACCCCTCCGCGGAGGGGCTAGTGACTGACAGCGTTTTCTAGCTCTCCGGAAATGCTCGGGATGTGGACAAGCCACCCGATAAAGAGTCCAAGAAACTAGACTATTCCGGGCGGAAAGTCTATGCTCCTTTCTCACTAGGCCTTCGACAGGCCAGCTCGGCTGTTCTGATGACACACTTTTCACACGCCCTTTTGGGCTCCCTGGATGAGGTGATTCCTCATCTCCCAGCTGACCTCTAGACAACGGTCAAGCAATTGCGAGATTAGGGAAGGGTGGTGGCCAAACAGCAACTCCAAACTTCCTTGGACATAGCTGACTTGTGTGCCCGGTCAGTAGCGGCTGTAGTGGCCATGCGCCGGAGAGCTTGGCTGCGGATCTCCACTTTTACAGAGGATACGCAGCACAAGCTGGCAGACGTTCCCTTCTTGGGTACCGACTTGTTCGGTCCCGGGGTGGAGGGTCATCTGCAAAGGATTGAAAAGTCCAATGCCACCTTGGACTCGGTCACGTCTGCCCAGAAGGACAAAGGCCGCCAGCAGCAGCATAAGCCCTTTTGACCTTCTGCCCCTGCGGCACGTCCAGCCCAGCAACACCAGCATCAGGGCCAGCAGGCTCGCACTTGGCACCCCAAAGCCAAGCCTGCAGCTTCCTCCAGCAGGAAGCTGGGAAGGAGAGGTCCAGGAGGCCCCTCGGCCGGCCCTTCCTCCAAACCTGCCCAGTGACGGGTTGAGGGGTGTCACCCCCAACCTCGTCACTCCTCCCTGGGTTTCCCCCATGGGGGGATGGCTCCGCCACTTCCTTTCCGCCTGGTCTGATATCACCATGGACCGCTGGGTGCTGGAAATGGTAGGAAAGGGTCTGCCTCTGGAATTCGAGCAGTCCCCACCCTATTGAGCCGTCGCCCCACGGGGGGCTACGGGTTCCGAAGCCTCTCTGTCTGCTCGTCGAGCCGACATTGCCCTGCTCCTCCAGAAGGAGGTGATCAGGGAGGTGGCAGATCCTCCACCATACCCAGGGTTTGTGTCCAGGTACTTCTTGGTCCCAAAATGGACGGGGGGCTGGCGCCCCATTCTAGACCTACTTGACCTAAACAAGTTCCTAAGGTCTCGTACCTTCAGGTTGGTCACTCTGGCTCAGATCATTCCATCCTTGTAACGAGGCATGTGGTTTTGCTCTCTGGACCTCCAGGACACGTTCTTTCACGTCCCAATCTGTCCATCTCACCAGTGATTCCTCCGCTTCAGGGCAGAAGGATCCCTTTATGAATTCCAGGCCATGCCCTTCAGCCTCTCTCCAGCTCCCAGGTTCTTCACCAAATGCATAGCAGTGGTGACAGCATTCCTACGGGGCCGAAGGGTCTGAGTGTACCCTTACCTGGACGACTGGCTGATTGCAGCCCCCTCCAGGCTGGAGGTGGGGGATCCAGGGCTCTGGCCCTCCAGGTCTGCTCTCAGATTGGCCTCCTCATCAACGAGGCCAAATCGGAACTTGTACCAACGCAGGTGATTCAGTTCATCGGGGCAGAGCTCGACTCTCTGTGAGCCAGAGCATGGCTCCTGGCGGACAGGGCCGAGGTTCTTTCCTCCTTTGCCCAATCATTTTAGGTTGGGCAATTGCGCCCTGCCCGGGACTTCCTGCGCCTCCTGGGCCTCATGGCGGCCTGTACCAGCGTGGTCCGTTGGACCCGCTGGCACTTGTGTCCCCTTCAATGGTGGCTGGCCCGCCAATGGTCATAACGCTCTGGTCCTCTGGACCAGCCAGTGATAGTGACCCAAGAGATGTGGAATGCTTTCCAGTGGTGGCTCGTTCCAGCTCATCTGCAGGAGGGTATCCCGTTTGTCCACCCAGAGCCGACGGTCACTCTAACGACCAACACCTCTCTGGTGGGTTGGGGTGCCCATCTGGGGGAGCTCAGAGCGCACGGCCTATCTGGTCCCCTCAGGAGTATCGATGCCACATCCACTTGCTGGAGCTTCGCGTGGTCCGACTAGCCCTCACTGCCTTCGCTCCGTTTGTACGGGGTCAAGTGGTCCAGGTCCAGATGGACAACACCACGACCATGTACTACCTAAACTGCCGGGATGGGACGCACTCCTTGCCTCTGTGCAAGGAGGCGGTCCGCACTTGGTCTCTCGTGAGCAGACTGGAGGCAGATCTCCTAGCCATCCGTGTGGCAGGAGCCTCCAACACTCTGGCCGATGCCCTAAACCGGATAGGTGCTGCATCTTACGAGTGGTCTCTCCTGACGGAGGTAGTACACGATCTGTTCTCCCACTGGGGCACACCTCAGGTGGGCCTATTTGCCTCCAGGGAGAATGCGAAGCTGAGGCTGTTTTATGCCCTTCCCTCTCAGCAGGGCACGCTGCAGGGGGATGCCTTCTTGAGGCTGTGGACCCCAGGCTTCTTCTACGCCTTTCCCCCATTTCCCTTGATCCACAAGGTGCTTCTCAAGGTGAGGAGGGACAAGGCGTAAGTGATTCTGGTAGCCCCAGACTGACCCCGCCAGTTTTGGTATCCAGATCTTCTCAACCTGAGCTCCAGGCTCCAGAGGCGGCTTCCAGCTGGCCTGGACCTGATCTCAGTCAACCAGGGGAAGGTACTCCACCCGGACCTTCAATCCCTGCACCTGATGGGCTGGTTCCTGAGCGGCTAGAGTTCCAGGCCTTTGGTCTTTCCGACGAGGTCCTCAACATTGTTGAGGCATCCCGTAAGGAGTCGACCAGCAAATACTATGCCCTCAGATGGAAGAGGTTCTCCATTTGGTGTCAGGATAAGGGGTTGGACCCTTTCTCCTGTTCCTTGGCCAGCATTCTGGACTACCTGTGGTCCCTTTCTCAGCTAGGGCTTTGGTCGACGACTCTTAAGGTGCACCTGGCAGCCATCTCTGCTTACCGGGCGTGACCCGGAAAGCAGTCGGTGGTGCAGGAAAAGGTGGCCGGGCAATTTTTTCAAAGGCCTTGATCACATATCCCCTCCGGTGCGAGAACCTCCACCTCCATGGGATCTACTGCTGGTATTGGCTAAGCTCATGGGCAAGCCATTCGAACTGATGCACAGGTGCGATATCTTCCACCTGTCGTGGAAGACTGCCTTCTTGGTGGCTATCACGTCAGCCAGAAGGATGGGAGTGCTCCAGGTGCTTTCCATCGAGTCTCCTTATCTGGTCTTCCACAGGGACAAGGTTGTCCTGCGCCCCCACCCAAAATTCCTTCCGAAGGTGGTGTCGGAGTTTCACCTTAACCAGGTGTTGACTCTGCCGGTGTTCTACCCCAATCTCACCTTGGAGGCCGAATACAGGCTCCATTCTCTGGACCCTAGAAGAGCGCTCTGTTATTATAAGGAGCGGACGGCTGAAGTTTGGGGAGAGGTTCCCCAGCTGTTTGTCACCTACACTGAATCCGCACCTGGCAGACCTGCAGCCAAGCATACGATAGGCAGGTGGGTCACCTCCTGCATAGATCTCTGCTACGGGTTGGTGGGCATGGAGCCTCCCTAAGGGATAAGAGCTTTTTCTACCCGCCATACCGTTGCATCGGTGTCTGCTTCCTGGGACGTCCCTATCCAGAAAATCTGCAGGGCTGCTTCCTGGAAGTCCGCACACACCTTCATTACCCACTACCTCATCGACCTTGAGTCACGGCTGGATGCTGATTTTGGGACCTCGGTTCTCCAGTCCTTATTTCCCAAGTAAGTATAGGGGGTGTGCACCTTGCCTCCCTCCTCTCAGAGAACTGCTAAGAGTCTGCCATTAAGTGTGGCTTGAACAACATATCCACGTCCCTAGAAATACAAGTTACTCACCTGTAACAGGAGTTGTAGGAGTGGTATATGTTGTTCATCCACACAACCCATCCGACCTCCCTGACTTCGACGCGCAACCTGGCTTCCAGCGGGCTAGATCTGGTGTCATGGGGCGGAGCCGAGAGTTTTACCACCCGGGTGGGTGACAGTAGCCAGCTTGAAGACCTTCCGGCAAGATTTAAAGCAGCAAGGAACCTGCCAATAAGTCTGGATGAACAACATATACCACTCCTAGAACTCCTGTTACAGGTGAGTAACCTGTATGTATTTGGCCTGTCATTTCCGGTAAATAGTGGTCTAGTCGTAATTAGTTCAACTGAAATGCTGTTTTCAGAGCTGTTTGCCTTACTCATTATCTCATGGCTATCTGTCATTCTCCACCCTTACAGACCTGGCAACTCTGAGCGATGCTACTGATGTGGTAGGGAAAAAAAAGCATTTTGGGGGGAGGGAAGAATTGCTTGGTAAAACACAAATGGTGTCTTCGAGATGTCTCATGGCTAATCAAGAGTATCAGGAGGGTGGTGGTCAATGGGATTAAATCAGAAAAGAGGGAGGTTATGAGTGGGGTTCCACAGGGATCGGTTCTGGGTTCGGTGCTCTTAAACATGGAATGGAGGGCTAAAAAAAATGAAACAGAAGAGTTAGAGTACAGAAAAGAGCACTCAGGATTATGGTAGGGTGGGAAATGCGTTATAGAGAGGCATTGCTTAAAAGTGGGCTTAATAGATTGGTTTGTAGATGGGGAAAAAATGGCAAGTGAGACATTTATGAGCGTTTGTGATCCTACTCAAAAACAAGCATTTGTCAATGCCGAATGTTTGCTTGCTGGCATTGGTAGTGGTAGTGTAGAAGTTACAGAGCTGCGTAATAGGAATGGCAGTGAAGTATTGAACTGAAGCCAACCCACCAAAACCCTGCAGAGAGTGACAGGCATTGGAGTGTTCCTTTGGGTCGTCAGGCATAACGGCCACGCCATTTCACCACACCCCACCCTGCAGACACTGACAAGTGTCACGGTGTTCCTTGAGGTCTTTGGTTCTATGCGCACCCCATTTCATTAGGAAATACGGTGAGATGGGTGCAATATAGGAGAATGGGGTGAACTTTGGGGTCGAAGAGTCCAAGGCATACCCCCATGCCCTCTACTGGCTGCAGGGTGTGGAATGGTATGAGCATTACAGGCAAGAATCCCATGTCACACCCCTGATGCCTGTCATTCTCTACAGGGTTAGGCGTTATGGTTGGAAACCCTAATACCTCAGGCATTCGTTGGTATTTTCTACCCAGATTTTCAACATGTTTTTGTGACCCCACCTCATGAACAAGGGGAATATCAGTTTGTTAGTCAAAGCTGCTTATGCACAGTGACTACGGCATTTAGCACCACAGGTGCAAAACATTCAACAGGATGTAAAAAGTGACAGCTGTACTGTTCATGGGGAGGTGTAAAATGGCAATGTTGCAAATTGTAGTAAAATATAAAAAAATGGTGAAGTCACGAAAGACATAGAAACTGTGCAACGCCATCCGTAATATAATTAGGTTGGGGATTTTTACAGCAGATTGTCAACTCAGGCATTTTGGTGCCTCCGATCATGAACAGCGTCACTGGATTTTTCTTTATCTGTGCTGAACAATGATTTCCCACAGCGACTACGCATCTCTGCACTGAAAGTGTGAAAACACACTTCAGCCATGTTGTGAAAAATGACAGCTGTACTGTTCATAAGGAAGTGTGCAAAAATGCCACTGGTGAAAATCTGGACTGAAAATATTACAGAGTCATGAACTTACGAGGGTGTGTGGAAACTGCGCAATGCTCACTCGTAACACAGTCATTTTATGGACTTTTGTCACCAAATTTTCAACATAGCCATTTTAAGACCTCTGCTCATGAACTGTGTAACTGATTTTCTTAATCTGTCCTAAACATTGCTTTCGCACATCAACAGCACCATTGTGCGCTACATGTGCGAAAACACATTTTGGGCGACATATGAAAAATGGCAGCTGTACTGTTCATAAGGAAGTGTAATAAAATGGCAATGTTGAAAATCTGGAGTGAAAATGTTAAATTCGAAAAATAAGAGCATGCATAGAACTGTGTAACGACGCACAGAAACAGTCATTTTAGGAATTTTTTCACCAAATTTTCAACATAGCCATTTTAAGACCTCTGCTCATGAACAGTGTCACTGTGATTTTCTTAATTTGTCCCGTGACATTGATTTCGATACATCCGATCAGCGCCCATTGTGCGCTACATGGGCGGAAACACGCTTTGGGTGAGATGTGAAAATGACAGCTATACTGCTCATAAGAAGGTGTGGTAAAATGGCAATGTTGAAAATCTGGAGTGAAAATATTGAAAATTCATAACTTACGAGCCCGCGAGGAACCGCGCCCACGCACGCCAGGAAACAGTCATTTTTGAACATTGCATCAATTCTCAACATGGGGTTTTGGATCCTTTTCATGAACATCATGACAAGATTCGGTCAGCAGATTTCATGCAGTGACCGCTAAATCACTCCTTCGGCACCTAATAACGCCATGACAGTGACATCATTCATGAGAAGGGGTCCCAAACCCCATGTTGAAAATTTGGTGCAAAATTCCAAAAATGCCTGAGATATGCAACAAAGTTGAAAAACCCTATCTAGCCCATTATACAGCTTACGGCATTTCCTCAGTTCGCGGTCGGCTTTGAAGAGTGCAGACGGTTCCCGTCCACCGCGAGATTGTTGCGCCGAGCTCTGGAGGTAAGTATGGGGTGGGGTGGGGAGGCGGGTGCACAGTGAGTGGTGCGGGTTGTGGGAGGGGGCAGGAAGATCTGCGTGGGACAGTTTTTTCTTTACAGGGATTTAAAACAAAAAAAGATGACGGGGACGCTTGCCACGCTGGGGTGGGTTCCCAGCATGGCACAAGGATGGCTGTGGTGGGGCCATGGAGCCGATGGGGATTGGGCACCCCTGTCAGTCGGATGATCAGTTGCCACGCTGGGTGGGCTCCCGGGCACCCAGTACTCTTTGGGGGTGAGGACAGTGGAGCCGACGGGATTGGGCACTCGGCCAGCTATTCTGTGAGTTGCCATGTTGGGGTGGGCACCCAGCGTGGCATGTGGAAGGCTTTTGGGGAGCGCAGCACGCTCTATCGATTGGGCACCCCGTCCGCTATACCGGGGCAGCACGCAGTATGCGGCGCTTTGTGTGTAGGGGAGCTTGCGCAGAGCAGGCGATATCTTATCGCTGCTCACTGAAGTGTAGCTCCCCCTTTCAACTGTATGCCACTGCATTTTGGAGCTTGTCATAGACAGCTGCAGCATGCATTGGCGGACAGGGACCGCGCCTGCCAACACACTGAGTGAATTGGAAGAGGGGGTGACACACCTCCAAAATCTCGGACGATGGCACTATGTTTCTTGCACATGCGTGCAAGCAATCATAATTTTATAGCTTTCTGGTACTGAAAGATATGACAGGACATAATCTG
This sequence comes from Neoceratodus forsteri, assembly GCA_016271365.2. Taxonomy (NCBI): domain Eukaryota; kingdom Metazoa; phylum Chordata; order Ceratodontiformes; family Ceratodontidae; genus Neoceratodus; species Neoceratodus forsteri. The sequence goes on from CM028129.1 coordinate 507,734,018, forward strand.
CGTAAAAAGGAGATGTGGAAAAAGATTGGTGAGGACACAAAAGTACAGTAAATTTTTATTTGTGCGGTATTTGGGCTTGAGTTAGAAAAACTAAACAGAATTTGTTTTTGGAATATGATATTGTGAAATGTTTAGTTTTTTTAATTATGTAAATATGCTGTAACTGGACCTTTACGTTTTATATGATATTTGTCTCCGTTATCACATGATTATATGTAAACTTCAACTAGCACATGCCTGTGTATGGTTGCAATAATAGTATGATTAATAAAATCAAAATCAAACCTGCTCATTGGTTACATTGGAGAAGGAATCCAGGGCAGGTTGTGTCTCTTCACAGATGGCACAAAACTAAGTGGGAGGGTGGGATAGTGACGAGGGAAGAAGGGAAATGCAGAAGAGACCTACAAAAGCTAGAACGGTGATCAGAGGACTGGCAGTTAAAATTCAGTGCTAAAAAGTGCAAGGTAATGCACCTAGGGAAAAAGAACCCCAAGACAGAGTACTGGGAGGTAGGAGAGAGGCTTAACACTACAGATGAAGAACGGGATCTGGGAGTTATCATTAGCAACTCATTTAAGCAATCGAGTCAGTGCAACAAGGCCTACAGCAATGCTAACAGGACGCTGGGATGTATCTGGCGGGGTATTGATAGCGGCAGAAAAGAGGTAATACTTCTCCTCTACAAATCCCTGGTGAGGCCTCACCTAGTGTACCGCTCCCAGTTTTGGAGTCCTCACCTCAGAAAGGATAAGGATAGGTTGGAGACAGTGCAGCGCAGAGTAACAAAAATGTTTCAGGGCCAGCAGGGCAGATCCTATGAGGAGCGCCTCAAGGCACTAAATATGTACTCACTGGAGACCAGAAGGGAGAGGGGAAATATGATAGAGACCTTCAGGTTTCTTAAAGGAATTAACAGCGTGAACTGCGAGAACTATTTTGCCTGAATACCAATTCGCGGTTATGTGGACACAAATTAACAGGAGATAGGTTCAGGAAGGATGTGAGGAAGTACTACTTTACGGAAAGGGTGGTGGAACCTTGGAACACTCTGTCTGCTGAGGTGGTGGGTGCTAAAACAGTCGGGGGATTCAAGCAGGGACATAATGAAGGAATTGTGGTTACGGGGGAGCACAGGACCAGGGAGGAGAATAGAGGGATGGTGGTGAGGGTTAGTACCCTGGAGGGACAGCAGGTTCCAGGGATTATAGGGAACTTAGGCAGACTGGGTGGACCTCTGGTCTGTTTCTGCCGTCATGATCTGTGTTTCTAAGTTTCTTCTTGAGACACCTTTGCATTGTAGAATTGCTCAGCTTCGCTTTGCAGTCCTCAAATACAAAGATATCTCAAGATGATGCTCTTGATTAGCCAAGAGTCATCTCAAAGACTCCATTTACCTATATAGTTAGGGTGTTGCTAGGTAGAATAGGTGAATGTATTTATTTAATTTTGGTAACTGGGTAAACCCACTGAGACCATGACAGTCCCCTTTTCAGGGGTAACCCAGGGTTAATTACAGGCAGACAATCCATATAGTTACACAACAGGTACAAGATGGCATTTTATGAGTCCACTCAGTTTTCAGCAGGCAGTTATACAGTGAGCATAGAATGGTGAACAACTGAACATTATAGTGTTAATAACACAAATTATAGTTTACTGTTTGACAAGTTTCGACACTCAGCATAGGTTAGCAATTATGATACATATTTGGTTACAGACAAAAGTGTTGCAGCAGGGAAATACAGAAGAGGGTACACTAATTCAGTGGTAGCAAGTGCAATCCCTTTTTGAACCCCCCCGAGGGAAGTACAGGACTGTACATTAGCTGGGAGAATGTTCCAGAGGGGTGGGATGCTGGCTGAGAACACCCTCTGTCCCAGGGTTGACCTGATACTAGGTACAATGAGGAGTAGCCGGCACGAGGATCTAAGGAGCCTGCTGTTTTGTTTGGCAGATAAAATATTAGCTAGGCTTGGAGCTGCAGAGTCCAACCTAAGCTTGTAGGCAAGGCATAAATATGGTTAACAAGAAGTTCTTTCAGTGGAGGCCAAGACAGGGCTTGGAGCACCTGGCAGTGGTGCTCCCTAGGGTGAGCCCCCAAGGCTAATCAGCACACTCTGTGATAAAGGGTACTTCGTTTTTGCATTTCTCTACCTTTTACTGTGAGTAGCCCTGGTGACCCATACAGCAGGGTGGGTATGAGGGTACCGGTTGCTATCCTTAGCCCTGGAGTCCTCTGCGAGGAAAGGGCTAAGTCGGTACAATAGCCCCAACTTCTAATTTAGTGTCTTAGTCAGCAGTTTGATGTGCGTCTTGAAAGTGCAATTCTGCTCTAAAGTAAAGCCTAAGTACTTTATATTGTCTACTACCGCAATCATTGAGCATCTTGAGAGGCTTGTCATTAGAAGAGCGGTTCTGTCAGGCCTCATGCTTGTAGGGACGAATAGAATTGCCTTAGTCTTTTTGCTATTGAGCGCTAGTCTATTGCTGGCCAGTCAACTCTCGAGGAGTTGCAGATCACATGTCAGTGAAGTGTTAAAGGAGCACAGGTCATTGGAGGACCTGTAGAGCACTGCATTGTCTGCATATTGGACTACGCTCACCTCACCACAGTGATTTGGCATGTCGTTTATGAAAATAGAGAATAGTAAGGGGCCCAGGATGGATCCCTGGGGAACCCCGTTGAGGATTTGGCCTTTATCAGATTGCGTAACTTGCCATCTGACAAATTGGGAGCTGCCACGGAGATAGTTGGTAAACCACCAACCTGTCAGACAGTCAAGTCCTATGAGTTTGAGTTTTGCTAGGAGTAACTGATGGTCCACCAGGTCGAAGGCCTTGTTGAGGTCTGTGAAGACAGAGCCAGTAAATTGACCTTTGTCGATCGCTGCGAAGAGGAGATCTGTGAAGCAGACAAGTGCGGTATCCGTGCCGTGGTTTTTTTTCTAAAACCATGTTATCTGGGCATAAATATGTTGTTCCTCTCAATATACTTCGTTAGTTGGTTGTAGATGGCCCTCTCCAGTACCTTACTAAGGATGGAGAGGATCGATATGGGGTGATAGTTTTCCATGTGTTCCTGTGGACCTCCTTATGAATGGGCATGACCAGGGCTACTTTCCAGTGTGTTGAAACTTTCCCTTTAAGAAGGGATCTGTTGAGCAGCCACAAGACAGGAGTGGTAATGGTTGGGGCTGCAATCTTGAGCAGTCTTGGTGCTAGCCTGTTGTGCCCAGCTGAGCCATGAGGTTTTATGTTCATGAGAAGTTTTAGGACCTCTTTTTTGGACAACAACTTGAAGTGGAAATTAGGGAAGGGGGGGAGCGTGACAGGGATTGGGTTGGGAGGGAAGGGGGGCCCCTGTAGAGGGGGTCTTGAACTTATTCAGGTCCATGAAGAAGTAGTTGACTGCGTTGGCAGCGTCTTCAGGGTTCTTTAGGCAGGTACTGTTGGCTATTATGGCACAGTCCTCCTGGACAGGACTACTTTTAATGAGGGTGTTGATCTGTGACCAGAATTATTTGGGGTTGGAGAGGTTTTTGTTCTGGAGATCTCTGATGTATCACTTTTTTTGCAGATTTGAGCTCTTTTACATTTATTTCATACTGTAATTTCCTGTAGTTCTGCCAAGCCGTGGTGTGGGGGGTGGTTTCAAAGTTTCCCCAGACCCTTTCACTCTCCTTCATGAGCTTTTCAGATCTCGGGACAGCCACTTAGCATCCTGACCTTCTACCCTAATCTTTTTCGGAGGAGCATGCATATTAGTTGTGGATAGGAAGATTTTTATGAAGAATTTGAGGGCGGCGCCTAGATTGGAGTCTTTCTTAATGTAGGTCCAGTTCATCCCAGACAATGTGTTTAGTAAGGATCCTGTGTCAGAGTTAGAGAAGTTCCGGGCCCAGAGTATTCTGGATGGGGGTTGAAAATTATTCCCCCGTATTGCGAACGCTGGTGAGTGGTCACTTAAGGCGTCGTCAGAAGTACCTGCCAATCTAATGCTATCTGACTTTGAGGTCAGGACCCAGTCTAGAGTAGAGTGGTTTCCTGTTTTGGTGTTCACTCTGGTGTATTTGTGAATTACTTGAGTTAGGTTGGCTTCTAGTAATAGGTTCTTTAGTTCACCATTCGTTTGAGGTCCCCAATGAATATTAAATCGCCCATTATCACCTTCTCCGCTTGGGGGAGGTCGGGCAGAGCGGTGAAGAGCGAGTTTAGGGCGGCATCAGCTGCTTTTGGGGGGGGGTTATAGATGCATCCGATCGTCAGGGACTTGGTGCCTCTTATCAGCATAGTTGTGAATACAGTTTCACAGCTGGTGTTGTTTAGGGCAGGGGTTGTCACCCTGGAAGCAGAAAGGGAGGATCTCACATAGATCAGGACACCTCCTCCCTTTTTGCTCATTCTGTCCTGCCTGAATATATTGAAACCTTTTAGCTCAATCTCATGGTCCAGTGCATGTGGTTTGAGACAGGTTTCCGAGATTGCGACTACGTCCGGGGAGTAGAGATTCACCCAGACTTCCAGTTCATGAATCTTTGGCCTCAGGTTATTGATGTTCATGTGGGTTGTTCTTAACCTCTTTGAGTTGACCCAAGCAGGCTGGGTGGAGGAGGTAATGCATACATTTGTGCCACTGAGGCCAGGGTTCATGTCTATATCACCACTGAGTAGGAGTATTAGCTCGAACAGGGAGCTGATTAGGGACATGGTAAGAGGAGAGGGGCCCTGTTGCTTTTGTCACAGAGATAGAACATTAGGTTGTACAAGTTGTCTGTTTGTTCAAGACCCTGCATATAGACCAGGGAGGTATTAAGCCCAATTTGGGGGTACACATCCGGGCATCTGCGGTGGGGGGGAGCATCCTTTCCATGCGCTGGGTCCTGGTGAACGCAGTGTAGGAAGAGATCAGAGCCCAGGACCACTGCGGTGTACAGGGCGTCAGTGATAATTCCCCACATCATTATAACTTGCCTCTGAAATAAGGGGCAGAGCTGAATAGTAGAGCGCCAGTGAGCCTTTGAAGAGGAGTAGTAAGTGTACAGGCGAATGGGAAGAGAGGGGATGTAATCCAGTTTTTCTTTAATTTTGTTTTTTTTAGTTAATTTATATTAGGCTTAATAATGCCAGTGATAGGTTTGTAGTTTTTAATATAAGGGCGAGTAAGACGGTCGAGGCGCTATGGGTCAAGGAACGTCCTAGTCATAATGTAGAATTACAGTATATGTGCTCCTGTGTTGACAGTAATGGAGTGATAGACCTGTCAATTTCCATGGGGTTTACAACACAGAAGGGCTGGGATAGTAGTTGGCTAGTAGTGCTTGGCTGGCTGGGTAGTGAGATTGGCTGGGGTTTTTAACAAGGGAATGACTGCAGCCTTGGATAACCAGACATAAGATGTGTTTCCTTAAGCTTGTGAGAGCTTACACTGCCTGACTGTGGGACCAGCTTTAACTACTAATTAGAGAGTGGCTGGGCGGTGCTAGCGCGCATGTAATAGAGGTCGGGGCCAGGGTGAGCAGGTGTGAGAAAATTTCCCAGTCCTGAAATGTTGCTCTGGGCTTTTAGCTCTGTCTCCTGTCCGTGGCAAAAAAGATGCCAAGTTTGAAAACAGAGCAACCACTGTGCTGTGCACAGGTCTCTGCGGGAGGTCCATTCCTGAAAATCCTGCTTTTTGGGGGCGGGGCGGACTTCCGTTGTCATTCCAGGGAAGCAGCAGGTATGTTATCTTAAATTCCTGAGGAGACAAAAAATAAAGAGAAAAAAGGGGAGGGATTAGCTGAGAGGGGAAAGAGGACTCTGGTTTCTGACTGAGGGAAGTAGGAAATTCAAGAAACGGACATTTAATTTGATTAGGCTGCCCCAGGAAAATTAGATTCAGCAGGACTTGCGGTGAGCTGGAAACGGACCCTGAATTTGCTTCAAGTACCCCCTAAAAATTCAGATCTGCAGGAATAACAAACAGTAAGGCTCTGAACTAAATAAAAGGTCCAAAAACAGGGTAAAGCCTGAGCACCTGCTACAAATAGTCAAAAAGTACAGGAGAGCACAAGTAAAGCTCAGGTCCCACAGAATATTACAGATTTATAAATTAGTACAGATTGAATTTTGGTATCAGAAAGCCCCTAATGTCTTTCCCAGGCCTGAAATGTTTGCTCTGGGCTTTTAGCTCTGTCTCCTGTCCTCGGCAAAAAAGGGGGCAAGTTTGAAAACTGAGCAGCCACTGGGCTATGCAGAGGTCTTCACGGGAGGTCCGTACCTGAAATTCCTGCTTTGTGGGGGTGGGTAGGAGCTCTGTGGCCATTCCAGGGAAGCAGCAGGTATGGTGACCAATTTGGTTAACAGGCCAAGTGCCTTTGAATGAACCCTAGAAGTGGAAACACTTTTCTTGTAGAAGAATGCTCTTGTGGAGTCCTAGTGCCTCCAGTTCTAGACCCATACGTATGGATCACTTGTGAGGATATTCTGGAAAATCAACAGTGACGATAAGAATGTAATTTTAATTTCTAGGGAAGTGGATATGATATACAATTCCACACTTCTGGCAGTGTTCCTTTCCCTTTAATTCTTGCTGGAAGGTCTTCAAGCTGGCTTCTGCCACCCACCTGGGTGGAACACTTCCTCAGCAGTGCCCTATGATGTCAGATCTTTCTTTCTGCTTCAAGAAGGTTCCCCTCCTTATCACTCTGCGCTGAGTGGGCCCTTTGCTTTTAGAACTTCTATTTTGACTAAAGTCTTCAAGTGATTTTCGAATGCATTCGAAACTCGTCATGGATTACTTAAAGTCGGCACCTGGTTTCAAAAAGTACAACTGTGGGCAGGAGTTGTCCCGGACGGTCCCGCATACCTCGTGCATCTACTGCCTAGGCAACAAACATGATCCCCAGGCTTGTGGCCTATGCTGCACTTTGCATCCTAGTACTTTGGAGGACTGGCACACTCTACTCCTCCTTGGTCGACTGGATGAACGGGGCCCTCCCATTTGATCGAAACACGCCCGTCGGGCGCAGCCGCAGAACAATTTGTGGCTTTCGAGGAGACGGCGGCTCAGGCCGCGAAGTATGCCTCTTCAGCTTCAGCTTTTGTGCTGCTTTCTTTTGGCGCCACCTTTACGGGAACGTTTAGGGTTTTGTGCCAGTTTCTTCCCACCCTTGGGTAGGGCCCCTCTAAGAGCACGAAATCCTCAAAATTGTATAAAAAGGAGACTAAGAAAAAGTCTCTTCGACAATCATGGGATCGCGAGCGCTCTCAGGCCCCAGATTCCCATGCTTCCTTAGAGGTTTCGGACTATGGTCTATTCTTTGGTCCGGGCCACTGGCTCCACGGTCTCCTCCTTGGGCCAGTCAGCTGAGATGCCTGTCGACCAACCTGGCGACAATTTTCTCGAGCCGGTTGACGCATTGTTGCAAGATGAGGTGGATACCTGACTTTCTAGGTTCCGGTCCCTAACCCTTGGGATCTCGTTACCTTAGAGGATCCTTGGCTTTCACCGCTCCCCTCCCATTCTCGCCGTTGGCTTCCCTGATGGTCAAGTTCGAGATCCCGTAGTCTGGAGTCGAGCAGCCCTCGCCAACATCAGCATTCCTGCTCTCAGCACTCAAGCAAGCGGCACCGCCACTATGCTTCCTCTTCTTCCTCCTTGGGTGAGGAGAGGCTCCAACGCAAAATGTGCTGGCACTACGAAGAGCTAATGTGGCAGTAGCTCATGCTATCCGGGGTTAAGCCTGTCCCAGCCCCCACTCCGGCTCTTCCTTGGCTCCCGCCACCCAGGCTTTAGCCAGTTCCAACTCTGTCTATTCCGGCTCCACCGCCCATCCAGGTGGAGCCGACTCCTAAGCCGCCATAGGATGGTTCTCCTCCTAAGGATGCCTGTACTGCTCCCGGGCTTCCATGTCGGCTGTCGGTAACAGTTACTCCTGATAGACCCTGCAGGGTCAGCGGGGACTGAGGTGGTCGACCGCTTTTTGGCAAATCCTTGGAGTCTGAGGACTCCTCCCTGCATTTCTGTTAGTTGGACACAGAGTCGATGGAGGATTTGTCTACAGATCATGGTCCCACTTCTTTCGGGGGCTTGCTTTGTTTGATCGGCTGACTGGAGAAGCAACCCGCCGGATGAATCCAAAGGACCCTGTTGGGCCGTCTGTGTGGCTGCAGGGTCTGCTGAACAACTTTTCAAATTGAGTGCGCACCGGGAAAAAGGTGCTGCAGAAACTTACTTAGAAATCATAGATAAAAAAGTTTCCAGCACACAAAAAACCTCTTAGTGGAACGCCAGAAATCAATTTCTGTGACCCACGAACATTTTCCAATTCATTTTATTCACTTCATAATAGATTCCAATTCCCAAAAAGCGTCTGACATGTTTGGATATGGTCTTTGATAAAAGATCTGGGATCGAAACATATCAACGTTTTTGAAAGTGGAATCTATGTATGAATGAATAAATGAAAAATACGTGGGTACAGAAATTGATTATTACGTTGCACTAAGAGGTTTTTTGAGTGCTGGAAACTTTATCTATGGGGTCTGCTGAACAGCTAGAGCAGATGAAGTCTTTTGAGGAGGAGGCAGCTTGGGCCGCTGATTGGTTTTCTTCTGCGTCGGTCTTCATCCCGCTCAGATTGGGCTTCACATTTTCAGGCTCCTTTAAGGAGTTGTGCCAGTCTTTCCCGAAAGGGGAGGGCCTTTCGAGCACGCACGTCTCCTGGAAGAAGGACAAGGAGTCGAGAGAAGATTTGTCTCGTCGATGACATTCTTGGGATCGAGAGAGGTCTTGGTTCCAGGAATCTGCTGTTTCGATTTTGGTCGAGATTGCTGCCTCAGCCTCTGGCTTCATGGTACCCCCGTCAGGCCAGCCGGCTAAGACGTGGGACGATGACCCGGTTGAGATCATCATCGACCCGTTGTCACTCAGTGAGGCCAGCAATTCCTTATTCATAACCACGGTCCTGACTGGACCTACTGAGGAGGAAACCCAGCCTGCTGGGAACCTCTTTATGGTCCCTGTCCCTGACCTGGAAGAGCTGCAGTTCTCCCTGTCTCCTTCTGAGTATCTCCGATGGTCAAAGTCGAGGTCTTGCACACCTTCCACCAACAGGCCAAAGAAATCTCATAAACGACACTCAGGGCGTTCTAAAAAGTGGCGCCGCCGCCATTCATCCTCGTCCTCCTTGGAAGAGGAGCAGCTTCGACGCAAACTGTGTCAATGCTACAAGGACCTAATGTGGCAACAGTTAATGCTGGCAGGTTCGAAGTCGACCCCGGCTTCCACACCAGTCATCACTTGGCTGTTGCCCTCCAAGCCGACGCTGACTCCTCCGGAGCCAGTCGACAACCTTCCTGGGTCGGCCAAAACTGGCCTCTCCACCAATTCTGGTGGAGCCGCCACCTAAGCAGCCTCCCACTGGGGTCCCTACCAAGGAGTCTCGGCCTGTCAAGTGCCTTCCGCATTATCTGTCTGTCACCCTCACTCCCGACCACTCCCGGCGGGTTGAAGGTGACATGGGTGGTCAGCCGATATATCCGGAGTCCAAGGACACCGATTTGCATTCCCATCCCTTGGACGAAGAATCTGTTGGGAGTCTCTCAGTGGAGGAAGGTCCCACGTCCTTGATGAGCATCCTCTGTCTCATCTCCGAATATACAGGGATGCCATTGAAGCCCATTCAAGAATGGGCTGAATATCCCCTTACTGATATCCTTAAAAGAGGGGATTCTCCGACAGAGGCCTTTCCTATGGCCGAAGCCATTGCTGGCCCGGCCTTGGAGCTGTGGCAGCACCCAGCCTTCTGCCCTGTGCCCTCAGCCCTGATGGCCCACAATTATGAGGTCCCCATCGGCTCCCTTTCGGGATTCACAGAGCACTCCTCGGCCGAGGGGTTGGTGACCGAGTCTGTGTTTAGGCACTTGGGTAATTCGGGGACACCGATAGACCTCCAGACAGAGTCCAGGAAACTGGACCATTCTGCCATGAAAGTCTATACCGCCTCTTTGATTAGCCTTCGTCAGGCGAGCTCGGCTGTCATCATGGCCCATTTTTCTCATGCCCTTTTGGGGTCTCTGGATGAGGTTCTTCCTCATCTCCCCGCAGACCTCCAGACCACAGTCAAGCAGGTCCGCAACCAGGGTAAGATGGTTGCCAAACAGGAACTCCAGATGGCTCTGGACATCAGGGATCTTGCGCCCGCTCAGTGGCGGCCGCAGTCATCATGTGCTGCAGGGTTTGGCTGAGGGTCTCGACCTTCACGGCAGACACTCAGCAAAAATTGACGGATGTTCCCTTCCTGGACACCGATTTTTTTCGGTCCAGAAGTGGATGGTCTCCTCCAACGTATTGAGAAGTCCAGTGCCACCTCGGGATCCGTTACTTCTGCCCAGAAGGAATCCCAGGGTTCCAAAAAGCATGGCCTTCTGCCCCTGTGGCCAAGCAGCGCCATTTTCAATCGGGACTGCAACAGCAGCAGGCTCAATTTTGGTGCCTTTGGCTCAATCCAGGGGCCTTGGCGGCCCGTAAGCTCGGAGGGAAAGACCCTGGTGGTCCCCAGGCCCGATCCTCCTCCTCCTCCTCCAGTGATGGGATGGGGGTTGCCAACCCCTTACCCATCATGCACACTCTAGGTCCTCCCGTGGGGGGTTGGCTCCCCCACTTCTTTTCTGCCTGGTCCGCTGTCACAATGGACAGGCGAGTCTTGGAAGTGGTCGGCCAGGGGCTGCCTCTGAAATTTGAGCAGTGTGACAGGGTTGAAAATGGCCCTGACCCAGTTGTGGAGAAGGAGTTTAATGCAAGGATATGTTCTATTCTCTCCTTTTCTGTCTGGTTGCGCATCCAGTTTTTCTCGTGAAACCTAGGACTTGATCACACTAATGGTCTTGCAGTTCTCTGCTTCTTGCTATCGCTCTACCTTCTCTTCCTGTTCTGTCTTTTCTCCCCCCCTTGCATATCTGCTGCTATAAAAATACATGTAAATCTTTTTGTGGAAATGTAATTGATACTGGGGTCTCTGTTTAAAAATGTATATAGTTGTACTGCTGAAATGATTTCAAAAAGCTGTTTGGAACTCAAGAGGTTAACCTGTTTGTAAACTCTCTGATAAGCTGTAAGCAAGAGGTCAGTTCTTAGTCACAGTGTTCTTTTAGCTGCACTTGTTGAAACTTAGAAGAACTTTGTGTGAAAAGCATGCTGTTTTCTTAACGAGCGGGGGGGGGGTTGCAAAGTCTTATAAAAACAGGGCTGCAGTTTCTTGCAAGAGAAACACAGAGACCGAGATTGGAAATTGAGAAGAAAACCAGATGGAGTTTCTCTGTATATACTGCCTTTGTAAATAGTTATACTGAACAATTTATTTTTTTTTATTTTACTGTTAATAATAAATCACTTGTGAATTTTACAACTGCTTCTGGTTTTCCTATGCTTCCTGACCTGTGCCTCGACGACAGATGGTGTCAGCCTAAGTGGGATTTACGCCGTACATACTCTAAACCAGGGGTTTTGTGCATAGGTACTAGACCCGGTACCAGGGAAGCATAGAAGAAAGGTATGGATTCTGCAGCAGCAAGCCCAGGAGTGGTTGCCAGGAGAATGGCAACCAAACTAGCAGAGACAGAAGTGCAAGCTGAGACTGTACAGATAGCACCAGTTATAGAAAAAGAACAGGCAGTGACAGAACAAATGGTGGGCTTTACAACAAAAAAAGACGGAGAAACAGAGAAGAGAGGAGATAAAGCAGCGAGAAATGAAAATTACGTACCTATCGTAATTATGATCTTTCTGTGTATCTTCACCATTCATCACTGTTGGGGTATCTGCCGGAGATCAGGACCCCGCGGGAGTTGGTTTTTTTTTTTTGTAAAGGTAGGTGGAGCCGACACACCATCGGTGCCGCCCTTGAGGCCGACGCACTGCGTGGCGCTTGCAGGTTGGCCGTTAGGCTGTGTCGACTCCTCCTGCCTGCCAGTTCTGAGTTGCCAGAGAGGTAAGAGGAAGGGAGTGGAGGGTGGGACAAAGAAGTCCAAGGGACAGAAAAAGGATAAGATATATGAACCAAAAGGAGAAATAATGACTGAGAGGACAGGAAGGGGGAAGAGTTGGAAACTAAAGGGATTGGGAGGGGCTCCAATCTCTAGAAAAGGAAGAGGGAGGTAGGGTGGGTAAAGAATTTAGGAAGAGAGGGAAGAAGGTTAACACATCCCATACCCTGGTCCGTCTCCAGATTGTCTAGGAACTGCAAGGAGTAGCAAAGGCTTTCTGCCAGAATTCAAGGCATGGAATAAGTGGCAAACACTCCAGATAAGCAGAGTCGGCTATTAGGGGTGTAGCCAGAAATTTCCATTTTGTACACAATCTCCAACAGTTACACCCCCCCCATTAAAAAATGTACACATCCTTTCCAAATGGCACCCCCTTCCAAACATGTCAGATTGTTGTCAGATGATTCCTCTAATCTCTAAAGAGGTTATACGTGTATCTGTCTCCTAAACAACAGAAGTTTAAACAGAGACACTCCTCAGTGGCCTAAACTAACTCAAATACTACAGATTAGAATGAAAAAGGTAACAGAAAGGTATATGGTTTGTGACAGGCACTCAACAAAACTGTACACAAATGTGTACAGTGAGTATGCCTGTCTACACCCTTGTCGGCTATTCTGGAAGAAGGACAGGGTACAGGGAATTAACACCCCTTTTTTTTTTTTTTAAACGAGGAGAAATAGGTTGGATGGGAACAGGGAAGAGGAAAGAAAGGAGGGCAACTGTCAACTCCCACCCCCACAGGGGTGGAGCCAAGGCACTGGAGAAGTGCCACCCCCCTGCTGCACACTCTCCTTGGAACATTATCCCCCTGTATGCCCCTGTTTTACCCCACTCCTAAAAAAGGAGAGGGGGAGGGATGGGCACAGAGAGGGAGGAGGACCCAGAGACTGAGGCCCCAGGGGGATGGAGGGTGGAATGGTGATGAATGATGAAGATACACAGAAAGATCATAATTACGGTAGGTATGTAATTTTCATATTTTATCTGTGTCAATCTTCGCCATTCATCACTGTTGGGTGAGTACTGAGCCCCCCCCCAAGGGGTTTTCTTTTACACCCTAAGGGATAAAATCCCTTAGCTCTCAGTGGGTGACACACTAGGAGGGGGAACCTTCAGGGTCTGGAGAGGCCCGAGAGTGGGGAGAGTGAGATGGAGTCCCCCCGGAGGGGGAAGGAAGTTGCCCCAACAAGCCCCGTCCCGCTGTGCAGGAGAAGAGATAGGTTCCCTGGTGAGCGGAGTTGATCACCCTACGCCGGGCCAAGGGTGACAACCGGGAAAGACGCAGCCATGCCGTCTGCCTAGTGCAGATCGCTGTCCCTACGACCCTGGTAGCTACCTCGTTGGCATCATAGGATGCCCTCACTTGGTGCCTTGCTAGCTCCAGGCCACACGCAGAGAGTGCAATGGTTTGTCTGGTTTGCTCCGTATCAGGCAATGAGGCTAATAGCTGACCCAGCCTGGACCACAAGAACCTGTCATAGGCTGCATAGTGGGCTTGATGTGCAGAAATAGAAAGAAGTAACTGTGCCGAGTAGAAAGTCCTTCTACCCCAGAAGTCAAAATCCGAGGAGTCTTGATCTGGGGGCCGGTCAGGGTGAAGGGCGCGAAGCCCATCAGGAGTATCCAACTGCGACAATCCAGACTGGATGAGGCATGGAACCTGGAGACTCCGGGGGTGCACAGTACCTCTGGCTGAGATCCCTTGGGGCAGGAACTCTGGAGAAGGGTCTCTGCCAGGAACGCAACGACGCCTCCCGAAAGGGAGCAGGCCAGGGTGGCACCACAAGGGTGGCCTTGCCAAAATCGCCTAGAAAGGCATGCGCCGAGTGCTCAGGATTGCTGATAGTGGAAGGAGTAAGGTGCAAGTCCTCCAACATCCTCATGAGGAATCACTGATACTCAGTGAGATCAGCAGTTGGAGAGATGTGGACAGAAGTTTCCTCTTCCCCCAGAAGAGGGGGATGAGGAGCAGGAGGGCACCGGCTGTTCATTGGGTGGCTGCACGGGGGGAGGTTGAAAAACCTGGCTGTCCATTGCCCTAACGTAAGCTGGGAACTGAGCAGCCACAGCTCTGAACTGCTCCCAGGAGAGAGGCCCGCTAGGACAAAGGATGCCTGGGAGCGCAGGAGAATGTGGCAGAGGGATGGGGACAGAGCCGAGAAGAGATGTCGGCTGACCTCTGCCTGGGCTAAGGAGCGGACCGTGAGCACCCACGGAAGAAGGTGCCCTGGAAGACCCCACAGCTGACAGCTGAACAACCATTTCGGTACTGCCTTGGCTGCGCCCGGAAGAATCCCCCCGTTAGGCGACCAGGGCCGTGTAAGTCCAGAAGGATGGTCTCCTACCTCAAAAGAATGGGACTCTCTCAAAGAGACTGAGGAGGAAGAGCGGAGATCCGCACTACGGCTTCTCCCAGAGCCCAGGTGGACCCCCAGAAAAGGCCAACGTGCCAACCCCACGCCCCTTAACCCCTCGGAGTCTGAAAGAGCCCTCCTCCTCGAGAGGGCCAGCCTAGGTAGCTGGCATTTCTGGGTAGCTCCCGAAGGGGCTATCCAGGGCACAGTACCCTCCCCCCCGGAAGTGCTCTGATCGGCCCCCAAGTTGGGCGATCTAGGCACACCACATGTGGGGGTACCACTACTGAGGGTCAGTGAAACCACAAAGACCAAGCTGCAGAGCTATGGTGTCCTGCACCACTGCCTGCTGGTCAGCACCCCTGATCCCAGTCTCGGTAGCCACCAACCCCACCTCAGAAGGGGGCCGACTCCGGCTTGTCGAGGAGACTACTGGGCTGCCCACCTCAACAGCCAACCCCAAAGGGTCAGACTGTGCATCTGATTCAGAGCTCGACTCCGCCTCCGAGGAGGTAGAGGCCGATGCTGTGTGACAAACCGTAGGTGGGCGCCCACTGCCATCCTTGCCAACAGGCCCAGAAACCAAAGCTGTGCCCGAGCCGGTGCCAGCACCCCCCGCAGCCCCGCGAATGGAATCTGCAGGGGGCATGGCCCCAGGCTGAACAAGAGCTCCAGAGCCGGGATCAGTCATGGCGCTATCCAGTCCCACGGCACCGAGGACGAAGATGGGGCCGACAATGGCACCATCGCGGCATCAAGAATGGCACTGCCAGGCTCTACGCGGCACCGATGGTGGACTTGGCATCAAGGACGGCGTCGCCCGGCTCCACGTCGCCGTGAAAGTCGCAGAGAGCAGAGGTGGCGCCGACAGAGGAATCTAAAGGCCCCATGGTGCCAAGCCCCGAGGACACGGCGCCGTGCTCAACCTTGGCGCCGAGGCGAGACATGGAAAAAGACTACGCTGTAGCAGCTCCCACGGCGCCGCTAGCAGTATCGGTGCCGCGAATGGCTCAGACAGAAGCCATGAGGCCATGCCGACAATTCTGCAATCGACAACGACTCCTTCAGGGCCCATGGCACCGCGAACGGCACCGAGGCCCACAATGGCACTGACCAGCCTCGAGGATGGTGCCGACCCAGGCCTTGAACCGCTGGTCCGACACGGGAGCCTTCACCTCAAGGGCTCTGCTGATGGCGCGGCCTCTCCGCCCACTCCCGGAGGAACAGAACAGGCCTCCTCGCCGGTGAAGAAGCCTTGGCAACGGCTAGGCTACTAGTAGCCGAGGCTCCATCCTCCTCGGTCCGTATAGAACTGGAAGGGGACCAGGCGGAAAGGCCGAGAGAGCATGGCTTGGCCCGAGTGCGCACCCGACCCCCGAAAGTCGGCAGAGCTCGTCCCACTTTCCACGCACGTTGCTCGATGACCTGGCGGTCCATGGAGAAACAGGCGTCGCACAAATTCATATCGTGAACCAGGCTAAAACACGTGAGACACCAGTCCTGCTGGTCGGTGACGGAATACTTTCGGGCCACAAGGGCACCATCGCATGGGGGGCCGACCCGTCTTAGTAGATTTCTTGCCCTCCAACCGAGACATGACCTACGGAGAAAAAAACACCAAAAATAGACCCGACATCACGGAATATAAAAATAAGGAAAGATCTTACTGGGCAACGTTGACTGTGTGCGCTGTAACAGAACCGGCAGGAGAACCGACGGACTTTGACCGAAGGTAAACTTTTTGGGAAAAACAACTGCGGAGCAGGCTTAGGACTCTTCACAGCTTCCCACGAGGTGACCTCTATGGCGAGAGACGAAGAACTGGCAGGCAGGAGGAGTCGACGCAGCCTAACGGCCAACCCGTGAGTACCATGCAGTGTGTCTGCCTTGAGGGCGGCGCCGATGGTGCGTCGGCTCCACCTACCTTTAAAAAAAAAAAAAAGGTCCCGCGGGGTCCTGACCTCCGGCAGATACCCCAACAGTGATGAATGGTGAAGATTGATACAGATAAGATCAAGAAATTCAATGTTTAGAAGTACAGGTAAAAGAAGAAATGCAACAGCTGCGACAGGAGCAGCAGTGGCTGGATGTCTTACAGGCTATCAAAGGCAGAGTATCGGGCACAGATCCAGATGAGCAACAGGACACAGGCAACATGAAATACATTAAACTTACAAAGTTGTGTCCTTCTGATGATAGTGAAGCATACCTGACAACTTTTGAAATGGTTGCCGCCGCAGCCTGCCAGTGGCCAAAGCAGCAATGGACAATTAGACTGGTACCTTACGTGACAGGTAAAGTCCAACTTGCCTACAGCAGTATGGACGCTGCACAGTCAGAAAACTATGACCTGGTGAAAAGTGAAGTTCTGAAAAGATTCGACATCTCGGGAGAGACCTACAGGCAGAGATTTCAGTCTCTGAAGTACAACTGGGTCGGCAGTCCTCGAGAAGCCTTCACCTGACTCAGAGAATTCCTGATAAAATGGCTCCAACCAGAGGGCAAAACAGTCCCATAGATCATCGACACATTTGCAGTGGAGCAATTCATCAGCATCCTGCCTAAAGATGTGCAGCTTTGGGTAAAGGAACATCGACCAGAAAGTGGGAAAGAAGCTGTTTCTTTGGCCGAAGACTACCAAATGGCCAGACAAATGCCACAGCATCGAGGTAATAGCCAAGCATGGGTAAGACGCTCTTTTTTTCCATTTAAACTCCAAGTCTGATAAGTACTCTGATGGGGTAACAAATCTGTGCCCATAGACGTTATTTGCTATAACTGTAATAAGCCAGGTCATATTGCAAGAAATTGCCATAAGAAAAGTGACACTGGAGCAAATTGTCCTTAGCAAATCGGGGCAAGTACTTAACAGATGTGAAGGTGGGAGATAAGACTGTGAAGGGACTTGTAGATTTGGGAATCAGACAAACCCTATTACATATTGAAGTGCTAGGAAAACAGTTTCCAAAAGGACCAGGTATTGGTGTCATCTGCATTCATGGGGACACTCGATACTGTCCCACCAGCCAAGTGACTGACTATTTATGGGGTGTCGTACCAAATGAAAGTGGGGGTAGTACCTAAGTTACCTGTACCTATGATCATTGGAAATGACTTTCCAGAATTTACTGAGTTAATCAAAGAGGAGTAAATCCTGATGTTTCAGCAGTGGTGAGGACTCTTCCTTTCCCGGAGTTTGATTCGGACTTGTTTGAGCACAGCTCCACGATTCGGAAGTCAGGAAAGAAAGACATTGCCTGAAGAAACAGTGGCAACAAAAGCCTCCTGGACATACGGGGTTAACATATGAAAATGCTGAACCTAAACTGATAACAGATTCTGATTTTTTTCTTTCAGAATAAGCTAATGATGTTTCTCTCCAGGGTTATTTTAAGCAGCTGGGGGTGAAACCAAAACAGAGTTAACCAATGTTTAAAAAATGTAATGGGCTGCTGTACAGAGTTTACATAGATACATACATACATAGATACATAGACAGTGTCGGCAGATAAGGGCCTATGGCCCACCCAGTCTGCCCATTTGAGCTTGTAAGTTCAGTTTGTTTTCCTAGAAGTCTGTTGCCCCTTACCCCCTGACCTCTAGAATTCCTTTATGTCTATCCCATGCATTCTTGAATCCCGTGATTGTTTCAGCCCCCACCACTTCCTCTGGCAGGGTGTTCCACTTGTCCACCACCCGTTCTGTGAAGAAATTCTTTCTCATGTTTCCTCTGAATCGTCCTCCCTCCAACTTCATCCCATGCCCTCTAGTCCTGGAACATCTTTTTCGCTTAAAAATAGTGTTTTCCTGCACCCTGTTCCTCCCTGTAAGATACTTGTATGTCTCTATCATATCCCCCTCTCTCCCTCCTCTCCTCCAGAGAGTACATGTTCAGTTCCTTCAACCTGTCTTCATAGGACTTGTGATGCAATCCATGCACCATCTTTGTTGCCCTCCTCTGAACCTTCTCTACCCTGTCTATGTCCTTACGTAGGTATGGTCTCCAGAACTGTACACTGTACTCCAGGTGGGGCCTCACTAGTGTCTTGTATAGCGGAATTATGACCTCCTTTTTCCTGCTGGTGATGCCCCTGCCTATACATCCCAGCATCCTATTTGCTTTACCTGCTGCCTTGTCACACTGTTTCCCTACCTTGAGGTCATCAGAGATGACAACCCCAAGATCCCTTTCCTCCTTGGTGCATGCTATATCCTCACCCCCCAACTGATATATTGTGCCAGGGTTTTTGTGCCCCATATGCATTATCTTGCACTTCTTTGCATTGAATTTCAACTGCTAAACCTTGACCATTCTTCAAGTTTCTGCAGGTCGCTTCATTCTGTCTACACCCTCTGGTGTGTCTACTCTGTTACAGAGCTTTGTGTCATCAGCGAACAGTGAAATTCTGCCTTCTAGATCCTGCAGAATGTCACTGATGAAATGTTGAATAGGACCAGTCCCAGCACTGATCCTATGGTCCCACTGGTCACTCTTCCCCCTGTGGAGTGACAGCCATTACCACCACCTCTGTGTCCTGCCCACACCAGCCAGTTACCTACCCACCACACTACTGTCCTGCCCACACCCATATTCCCCAGTTTGTGTAATAGTCTTCTATGTGGCACAGTGTCAAGGCCTTGCTGAAGTCCAGATAGGCCATGTCCACTGCCTCCCTGATCCACCTCCCTAGTCACCCAGTCAAAAATTCAACGAGGTTGGTCTGACATGACCTCCCTGGTGAAACCATGCTGCCTTGGGTCCTGTAGTCCATTGACAACCAGATGTTCCACCAATCTCTCCTTCAGTAGTGCTTCCATGATCTTCCCACTACCGAGGTGAGGTTGACTGGTCTGTAGTCCCTGCTTCCTCTTTGTTCCCACTTTTGTATAAGGGGACTACATCTGCTGTCCTCCAGTCTTTGGGTACCTCCCTGTTTCCAGTGATCGGCTAAACAGGATAGCCAGAGGTTCAGCCACCACCTCTCTTGGTTCTTTAAGGACCTGGGGTGCACCCGTCTGGCCCCATTGCTTTATCAACTCTTATTACTTCCAGTTCCTTCAGGACCCTTTCTCGTGTAAAGGGACTTGTGTCCATTTCTGCACCATTCTCACCCTTGTACTCCTTCAGACCATTACCCTCCTCTTCTCCAGTAAAGACTGAGCAGAAATACCTATTCAATATGTCAGCTTTACTGTTGTCATCCTCCAGGCTCCCATCCTCCCCTTCAGTCTCACTATCCCTCCCTTTGTTTTTCTTTTTTCACTTATGTACCTGTAAAAGGTTTTGTCCCCTCTACCCACTGATTTTGCAATGTGTTCTTCTGTCTGAGCTTTGGCTTCCCTTACTGACCTCCCTGCCTCCCTTTGTTTCTCCTGGTACTTCTCCCTATCCCCTTCTGCCTGTGTCTTTTGTATTGCCTGAATGCAATCTTTTGGCTTTCACTTTCTTTGCTACCTCTTTGGAAAACCATAATGGTCTCCTCTTCCTTTTCCTCTTGCTAACCTGCTTAATGCATAATTCTGTTGTTCTTGTAATCCCCATTTTAAATACTGCCCACTGTTCCTCAACCCCGATTCCTGTCCCATTCCCTTAATGCCTCTTTAAGTATCTCCCATTTTCCCAAAGTCTGCCCCTAAAATCCAGGATCGTGTTTTGTGTGGTTTGGTTCTGCTCTTTCTGTGATTTCAAACCACAATGACTGGTGGTCACTGTTACCCAGGTGCTCCCCACTGTTACCCCCATTACACTGTCCCTGTTTGTGGGCACAAGGTCCAGTATTGCCTTCTGCGAGTTGGTTCCATGACCAGTTGCTTGAGGAAGGCACCCTGAAGGAGTCCAGGATAAATCTGCTCTAGTTGATGCTGCTGCTGGGATGCTCCAGTCCACGTCTGGAATATTGAAGTCTCCAACCAGTACTACCTCACCTTGTCTGCCATCCTTTGGATGGCTAGCATCAACTCCCTATCTGTTTCTTCCTTCCTGGGCTGGTGGTCTATAGACCACCCCTGTGCGGATGGCTGTTCCCATTTTCCTTTCCAGCTAACCCACAGTATCTCTCCCCATTTTGTTCCTCCTGGATCTCTGTGGCCTTATGTCATTTTCATACAGTACCACTCCTCCTCCCTTCCTGCCTGCTCTGTCTCTTCTGAATATGTTGTAGCCAGGTATGCCATCTCCCAGTCATGGTTATCATTACACCAGGTTTCAGTGATGGCCAATGTCCAGGTCTGACTGTACCATGACAGCCTCAGATCTTCCATCTTGTTGCTAAGGCTCCTGGCATTTGCACACATGGCTTTCCATGATTTGACCTCCCTAGACTGCTTCACTGTTCTACTCCAGCCCCTTCCTTGGTTGTCATTTTCCCTGGTTCTCCTTGCTGTCTGCCCTTCTGCTGAATTTTGCCTTTTCTGCTTATCCACCTCTTGGGCACTAATCTCCATCTTTTGCACACTGCTTTGCAGAGATAGCCCCTCTGGTTCACTGGTTCCACTGCTAGCTGTGGGGGTGAGCAAGTAGGCCACCCTCCTTGCTGGCCTGCCACTCCTTTGCTAGTTTAAATGCTTGTCAATGTAGCATTTAAACTTATCATTGAGTCTTGGATCCCCTCCAGGATGGATGCAGGCCGTCAGGCTTGAACAAACCTCCATCCCTCCAGGTGGGTCCCCAGTCACCAATGAATCCAAACCCTTCCTCACAGCACCAGTTCTTCAACCATGAGTTAAAGTTCCTGGTGCATGCACTCTACCTTGCCTCTCACAGGTAGTACTTCTGAGAAAGTGACAGAAGTAGCTACTTGCTGAGACCCTCCCAGTTTCCTAAACTCTTCCTGAACTTCCTTTGGCTCCCCATTTGCCAGGTCATTAGTACCTAGGTGGATAATGACATCCAGCTCACCCTCCGTCTTGCCTTCCCAGTGATCCCCAGGATCTTCCTTCCTCCCTCCTGCATGCACCTGTGAGCACCTCACCCCCTGTCCTCCCCTCCTGTGTTCCTAGCTGGATCCCTCTTCACGATGGAGTCCCCCACCAGGATTCGCTTCCTCCTCCTCTGGGGTCCACTGCTTTCCCCGCTGAGGTCACCTCCTTGCCTAACCTCCACATCCTTTCCTTCCACTTCTCTGGGTACCTCTATTTGGTTGTCCTCGTTTGCCAGTGTGGCATATGAGTTCTTGAGTGGAATAGGATCTGGGATGTGCTTCTGCCTGACTGCTCTAACCCTCCCTGAGCCCACTGTCATCCAAGTGCTCCTCGTTCTCGGCATCCTTTGAGGCAGCTGCATTGGACTGGGTGGTCCCTGGATAGGGGTGATGGTACTCCTGACCCAGTTTACTTCCGCTCTGAGTCTGGCTACCTCATCCCGCAGTCCAGAGAGATGCATGCAGATAGGGCAGCACCTCAGTGTCCAGAAGGTCTGCCTGAATATGGCTGCCCCACAGCCACTGCATTGCACCACTCCCCACATTATACTGCAATTCCACTACTTGTCTGCTACTGAAGCTCTCCTAGTTCTTTTTATTAATTTACTGTACTAAAATCCTGTCACTAATCCTCAGATATTTTTTTTAAGGAAAAAGAAACCAATAAATAAATAAATGAGTCAAAACACTTGTGCTGAGGTGGGCTTCTTCCCCTTATGCTCCTCCTACTTCACCCCTACTATTCCCTGTGTTTAGCTCCTGTCAATCAGATTTATCAGGGCATATAATTAAGAGTTGGGGAGGGGAAAATTTGCAGCAATTAAAGACAGCACAGAATTACACCACCACTATGTTTTAAATTTTCAACAGCCCAAAAACAATTATAAGTAAAGACAACAAAGAAAGTATAGTGTCACTGAACGCCCACAATCTAAGTTTAAAAGAAAAATAGCAATTCTAGGGACATGGATATGTTGTTCATCCACACTCATTGGCAGTATCCTTGCCGCTTTAAATCTTGCCGGAAGGTCTTCAAGCTTGCTCCTCCCACCCACCCGGGTGGTATGACTCTCGGCTCCGCCCCATGACGCCAGATCTTCCTTACGCTGGAGCTCAGGTTTCCCTCCTTAACGCTCTGCGTTTGTGACTAGTTCCTATTTCTCCGTTTGCGGTTTAAAATAAATTTGCAAAAGACTTCAGTCTTCTATCCCTCGCGGCTGCGATGGACATCGACTCCCGGTTTGGAGAATGCCCATGCGGGAAGAAGATGTCTCGGGCGGATCCACACTCCCGTGTGGCTGCTGCTTAGGCCTTGAGCACGACCCGCGGGCTTGCGACCTGTGCTCATCTTTCTCGGCCTCGTCCTCGAGACCGTGCTGCCCGTTGCAACTGGGCGTCCCGGCGTTCCCTCGGTGAAGTCAAGGAGGCCCGGTTGGCGGTGTCGGCGGCGGGCTTCGGCGGATCAGCTCGGCGGATGGTACGCCCTCGAAGAGGAGGCGGAGCGGACCGTATCTTCCTCGGCGCGGCATTTATCCCGCTCTCTCTGGGTTCTTCCTACACGGCTTCTTTTAAGGAGCTTTGTCTGTCCCTCTCCACTAAAGGAGAAGGGCCTGCGTCTGCTGGACCTTATTCTCGGTCCAAAAAGAGGGACAGGGGTAAGTCCCTCCGTCGACGCTCTTGGGAGCGGGAAAGGTCCCTCTCCCCGGGCCGTCGACCGTCGGCTTCGGTCGACCGCTCGGCTTCGGCCACTGGCCTCACGGTGTCCCCGTCAGGTCAGTTGACCGAGACTCCCACCGATGAAGTCAAGATTTTTCTCGACCCATTGAACGAGCTGTCGCCTTTAGCAGCGAGATTCCCTCTCCCGGTTCCCCGGGAGGGTTGAGGATCCCGTGGGCTCACCTGTGCCTCGGTTCGGGCCTCGGATGGACCATCCGAGCGAAGGAGTGCGGTTCCGGCGACACCTCCCGCACCGACCTCGGAAATTCCGGGACTCTCGGTCTCGGTCTCGGACCTCTTGGCGGTCCAGCCGATCCCACCGTCATGGCGGTCTGGGTCTCGGCACCGCAGTGGCGGCGTCGCCCGCTCCGTCGTCCTCCTCCTCGGATGAGGGAAGCCCGGCGTAAGTGCGTCGGCGTGCGAGGACCTTGTATTTAACAGACTCTCCTGGCGGGAATAAGCCGACCCCGTCGCCTTCCCGGCCATTAAGTAGCTGTCACGCGGCGGCCGACACAACCCCTCGACTTATCCGAGGGCCTATACCAGGCGGTTGTGCGGCCAAAACCAGCTGCTCCACCGATTCGGTGGAACCTCCGCCTCCACACCACCAATTGGGGCTCCGACCAAGGATTCTCGGTCGGCTGAGGGTCACCGCCATTGTCAGTTACCCTCACTCCCGACCGACCTCGGCAGGTGAAGGGTGGCTCAGCCAGAGGCAGCTCTGAGGACTCTTCCGAGTCGAAGATGATTCCTCCTTTTCTCAAGCGACTGGACTTGGAGTCTTCAGGAGAGTCAGTCAATGGGCGATAGCCCGTCGTCCTTCCTAGGACTGCTTGGCTCATCTCGGAGTCTACCGGGATGGGCTCGAACCCGTTCCAAAGGGCCAGGTATCCCCTCACGGAGATTCTGGACCGGGTTCTCGCCGGAGGCCTTTCGGTGGCCGAGGCCATAGTGGGTCCGGCACTGGAGCTTTGGCAGCGCCCTGCTTCCTGCCCCTGCGCCTGGCCAGGATGGCCAGAATATGCAGTCCCCTACCGGTTCCTTGTCGGTTTTGAACACCCCTCTGCTGAGGGGTTGGTTACCGACAGCGTTTTCGGCGCCGCAACGCCAGGGATGTGGACAAACCTCCTGACAAGGAGTCCAAGAAATTGGACTATGTCGGGCGAAAAGTCTACGCTGCGTCCTCTCTCGGCCTTCGTCAGGCCAGTTCGGCCGTCCTCATGGCACATTTTTCTCATGCCCTGTTGGGCTCCCTGGATGAGGTCATCCCTCATCTTCCCGCCGATCTGCAGACTACGGTTAAGCAGGTGCGGGACCAGGAGCAGGGCAGTGGCCAAACAGCAGCTCCAGACTGCTTTGGATATAGGGACTCATGTGCCAGATCGGTGGCGGCCGCAGTGGCTGTGCGTCGGCGGGCTTGGCTGAGGATATCCACCTTTGCCGGATACCAGCACAAGTTGGCGGATGTTCCTTTGGGGACTGACCTCTTGACCCTGGGGTGGAAGGTCACCTGCAGAGGATCGAGAAGTCCAATGCCACCTTGGACTCGGTCTCTTCCGCTCAGAAGGACAAAGGCCGCAAACCACAGCCTAAGCCCTTTAGGTCCTTCTGTTGCCCAGCGCCCGGCCCAAGCAACGTCCAGGGCCAGCAGGCTCGGCCTTGGCATCCCAAACCCAAGCCGCGGCTTCCTCTAACAGGAGGCAGGGAGGAAAGGGCCCAGGAGGTCCCTCGGCGGTCCCTCCTCCAAGCCTGCCCAGTGGCCAGGCTGAGGGTGTCGCCTCCATCCCGTCACCTTACCCTGGGTCCCCCGTGGGGGAGCGGCTCCGCACTTCCGTTCCGCCTGGTCCGCTGTTACCACGGACAGGTGGGTCTTGAGAGGTGGTGGAAGAGAGCCTGCCTCTGGAATTGAGCAGGCACCACCCTTCGAGCCGTAGCCCTCCCGGGGCTTGAGATCCCCAGCCTCACTGGCGGCTCGTCGAGCCGACATCGCTCTCCTCCAGAAGGAGGTGGTAAGAGGTGGTGGACCCTCCTTCAGACCCAGGGTTTGTGTCCAGGTACTTCCTGGTTCGAAGCGGACGGGGCTGGCGCCCATTCTAAACCTACGCCTAAACAAGTTCCTAAGGTCTCGAACCTTCAGGATGGTCACTCTGGCTCAGATAATACCATCCTTGGAGCAGCGGCGTGTGGTTCTGCTCTCTGGACTTGCAGGACGGCGTTTTCACGTCCCTATCCCGTCCGATCTCACCAAATTCCTTTGCTTCCAGCGGAAGGATCTCTTGGTTCAAGCCATGCCCTTGGCTTGTCTCCAGCTCCCAGGGTCTTCACCATGCATGGCAGTGGTGACAGCATTCTCTCTGGCGCCGAGGGGTCGGGTGTACCTTACCTGGACGACTGGCTGATAGCAGCTCCTCCAGGAAGGAGGCGGAGTGGTCCAGAGATCTGGCCTCCAGGTCTGCTCTCAACTGGGCCTCCTTATCAACGAGGCCAAGTCGAACTCGAGCGAAGCAGGTGATTTTATTCATCGAGCGCAGCTCGACTCTCTTGAGCCAGGCCGCGGCTCCCCGCGGACAGGGCCGAGGTTCTTTCCTCCCTTGCCCGATCATTTCTGGTTGGGCAATGCGCCCTGCCGGGACTTCCTGCGCCTCCTGTGTTTCATGGCGGCCTGCACCAGCGTGGTCCGTTGGGCCGCTGGACATCCGTCCCCTTCAGTGGGGACTGGCCAGCCAGTGGTCCTGGCGCTGCGATCCCTTGGACCAGCTATGTCGGTGACACAGGGGATGTGGGAATGCTCTCCAGTGGTGGACCGCTCCAGATCATTTGCAGGAGGGCATCCTGCTCGTCTACCGAGCCGCATCGGTCTCTCTGTCGACCGATGCCTCTCTGATGGGTTGGGGTGCCCATCTGGGGAACACCGGGCTCATGGCCTCTGGTCCCAGCGGAGTCCGATGCCACATCAACCTGCTGGAGCTCCGGCGGTCCGCCTAGCTCTCACCGCCTTTGCTCCGTTCCTCCGGGGTCAGAGTGGTCGAGTCCCAGACGGACAATACCACGACCATGTACTATCTAAACCGCCAGGGCAGCGCTCCATGCTTCTATGCAAGGAAGCTCTCCGCATTTGGTCACTATGCGCAGCCTGAGGCGGATCTCCTAGCCATTCACGTGGCAGGAGCCTCCAACACCCTGGCCGATGCCCTGAGCCGGATAGGGCTGCATCCCCAGTGGTCTCTCCTACCGGTAGTACAGCATCTGTTCTCCCTTTGGGGCACACCTCAGGTGGACCTGTTTGCCTCCGTGGAGAGCGAGCTGAGTCTGTTCCATGCCGCCCCCCTCAGCAGGGCTCGCTGCAGGGATGCCTTCTCGAGGCAATGGACCCCGGGCCTCTTTCGCCTTTCCCCATTTCCTTGATCCACAAGGTGCTTCTCAAGGCGAGGAGGGACAAGGCAGGTGATTCTGATAGCCCCAGACTGGCCTGTGCCAGTTCTGGTACCAGATCTCCTCAGTCTCAGCTCCAGGACTCGCGGCAGCTTCCAGCTCGCCGGACCTGCTCTCCAGTCAATCAGGAAGGTGTTCCATCGGACCTTCAATCCCTGCACCTGACTGACCTGGTTCCTGGCTAGAGTTCCAGGCCTTGGGTCTTTCCGGCGAGGTCCTCAATGTAGTTGAGGCGTCCGTGAGTCGACCAGAAAATGCTATGCCTTCAAATGGAAAGGTTTTCCATTTGGTGTCGAGCAAGGGCTTGGACCCTTCCTCCTGTTCCTTGGCAAGCATCTTGGACTATTTATGGTCCCTTTCTAGTCAAGGGCTTAGGTCGTGACCCTAAGGGTGCACCTGGCAGCCATCTCTGCTTAGCGGGCGCGGGCCGGGAAGCAGTCAGTGGCGCAGGAGAAGGTGGTCTGGCGCTTTTTCAAGGCCTTGATCACATTTCCTCAGTCGGGAACCCCCACCTCCGTGGGATCTACTGCTGGTACTGGCAAAGCTCATGGGCAAGCCATTCGAACCTATGCACAGGTGTGCTCTCTCTCACCTGTCGTGGAAGACCGCCTTCTTGGTGGCTATCCGTCAGCCAGAAGGATGGGAGAGCTCCAGGCGCTTTCCATCGAGTCTCCTTACCTGGTCTTCCACAGGGACAAGGTTGTCCTCGCCCCCACCGAAATTCCTTCCGAAGGTGGTGTGGAGTTTCACCTTAACCAGGTGTTGACTCTGCGGTGTTCTACCCCAATCACACCTCGGAGGCCGAATATAGGCTCCATACTCTGGATCCTAGAGGCGCTCGCTTATTATAAAGGCGCACGGCTGAAGTCGAGAGAGGTTCGCCAGCTGTTTGTCACCTACGCTGAAGCGCATCTGGCAGACCTGCAGCCAAGCGGACGATAAGCAGGTGGGTAACCTCCTGCATAGATCTCTGCTATAAGTTGGCGGGCATGGAGCCTCCCAGAGGATAGAGCTCATTCTACCGCCATACTGCTGCTGTGAGTGGCTGCTTCAGGGGCGTCCCTATCCAGGAAATCTGCAGGGCTGCTACCTGGAAGTCAGCAAACACCTTCATTACCCACTACCACATCGACCTTGAGTCACGCGGGATGCTGGTTTTGGGGCCTCGGTTCTCAGTCTCTCTTTCCCAAGTAAGTATATGGGGGTGTCGTCTTGCCCCTCCTCCCGGAGAACTGCTAGGAGTCTGCCAATGAGTGTGGATGAACAACATATCCATGTCCTAAAATACAGGTTACTCACCTGTAACAGGAGTTCTAGGAATGGTATGTATTGTTCATCCCTACAACCACCGACCTCCCGGCTTCGGCGCACAACTGAGCTTCCAGCGGGCCAGATCTGGCGTCATGGGGGCGGAGCGAGAGTTATACCACCGGGTGGGTGGGAGGAGCAAGCTTGAAGACTTTCCGGCAAGATTTAAAGCGGCAAGGATACTGCCAATGAGTGTGGATGAACAACATATACCATTCCTAGAACTCCTGTTACAGGTGAGTAACCTGTATTTACCAGTTACTCTAAAGCACTGAATTGAATATGTTTCCTTCCTTCCCCTTCTGGCTTCTTCTGAGAAAATAAACCTCTGCTTGCTACTTTAACTCTGACTAAGCCCCACCTCCAGTTATCACGTAGCTGAGGTCAGAGGCCAGACAATTAACACCCTTCACCCAACTACAGGGCAGTCAGACAAGCCAAGATAAAATTTGCAGCAATTAAAGACAGCACAGAATTACACCACCACTATGTTTTAAATTTTCAACAGCCCAAAAACAATTATAAGTAAAGACAACAAAGAAAGTATAGTGTCACTAAAGCCCACAATCTAAGTTTAAAGAAAAATAGCAATTACCAATTACTCTAAAGCAATGAATTGAATATGTTTCCTTCCTTCCCTTCTGGCTTCTTCTGAGAAAATAAACCTCTGCTTGCTACTTTAACTCTGACTAAGCCCCACCTCCAGTTATCACGTAGCTGAGGTCAGAGGCCAGACAATTAACACCCTTCACCCAACTACAGGGCAGTCAGACAAGCCAAGATAAAATTTGCAGCAATTAAAGACAGCACAGAATTACACCACCACTATGTTTTAAATTTTCAACAGCCCAAAAACAATTATAAGTAAAGACAACAAAGAAAGTATAGTGTCACTAAACGCCCACAATCTAAGTTTAAAAGAAAAATAGCAATTACCAGTTACTCTAAAGCACTGAATTGAATATTTTTCCTTCCTTCCCCTTCTGGGTTAAACCTCAGACACAGGACCAGATAGAAAATTGGTGATATCACAAAAGTATAGAACAGAGTTGTTACAGATAACACATGATAGTCCTATGACTAGTCTCATGCGGAGGGATCGCAACCTTGCCAGATTGCTATACAGATTTTACTGGCCTGGAATTCATGAAGACGTTGCTACCTATTGCAGTTTTTGTGCTGAGTGTCAGAAAGTAGCCCCAGTGACTAAAAAAGAAAAGGTGCCCCTGGTGCCCCTACCGTTGACAGATGTGCCGTTTGAGAGAATTGCAATGGATGTGGTTGGCCCCTTAAACAAACATAAAAAGGGTAATAGATTCATTTTGGTAGTATGGGACTATGCTACGTGATACCCAGAGGCAGTTCCAATGCGTACTGTCACAGCCCAAAAAGTGGCAGCAGAGCTTGCCAAAATTTTCAGCAGGGTGGGCATACCAAAAGAGATTATTCTAGAAGCGTGGATATGTTGTTCATCCACACTCTTTGGCATGTCCCCTTCTGCTTTAAATCTCACTGGAAGTTTTCAAGCTGGCTCCTCCCACCCACCCGGGTGGTATATACCTTGGCTCCGCCCCATGACGCCAAATCTTCCTTTCCACTGGAAGATTCAGGTTGCCTCCCTCATGCTTACGCATTTTGTAGGCCCTGGTTTTCAAACCTCGGTTTTACCGAAAATTCGCATTGTTCGAGTTAGCGATCGCAAGTGTGCAGCTTCGATCATGGAAGATAATTCTTCCCCTGGATTTCGTCGGTGCCCTTGCGACCAGAAGATGTCGCTCACCGATCCCCACACCGCGTGTGTCTATTGCCTCGGTGTCAAACATGACATCTCGAAATGCAGTCTTTGTCTTGCCTTTCATCCCAATGTCCTCGACGACCGTCTCGCACATCTGAAACTGTGGAGGCCGGAGAAGAGGAACCCTCCAGTGAAATCCAAGGAGGCTCAGTGGGCGGTTTCCACGGCTGTGGGATCTGCCGAGCAGTT
Organism: Neoceratodus forsteri; assembly: GCA_016271365.2. Classification (NCBI taxonomy): domain Eukaryota; kingdom Metazoa; phylum Chordata; order Ceratodontiformes; family Ceratodontidae; genus Neoceratodus; species Neoceratodus forsteri. The sequence continues at coordinate 507,763,762 of CM028129.1, forward strand.
GGAACGCATGCAAGTGTTCGAGGAGGAAGCGGCTTGTGCTGCGGATTCCTCTCGGGGCTTCTTTGTTCCACTCAACCTGGGCTCCACCTTCTCAGGTTCCTTCCTGGAGTTGTGCCAGTCTCTCCCAACCAAGGGAAATGTGACTGCGGGCTCGCACTCCTCTCAATCCCGTAAGCAGGAGAAGGATCCAGGAGCGTCTTCATCTCGACGGAGACATTCTTGGGAGCGGGAGAGATCTCGGTTCCAGGAGCATGCAGTCTTGACTTCGGTCAAGATCGTCCCTTTGGCTGCTAGCTTCTTGGCTTTGCCGTCTGGCCAGTCGACTGAATTATCCATCGATGAGGTGGAAATCATGATCGATCGTATTGATCCAGTATCGCCGACTCCGGTCGACGATTCCCTCGATCGAACACCTAATCTGGTCTTTCCAGATGAGGAGTCCTAGCCTGCTGGGACTCCAATTGAAGATGTGGTCCCTGATCCCCGGAAATCACCGGTCCTGCCAATGTCTCCTGAGCGACAGAGTCGGTCCGCCCGATCTCGATTGAGGTCTCGGATCCCCTCATCGGACAGGCTGAGGAAGAGCCATAAGCGCTTTAAAAAGCGGTGCCATCGATCGTCCTCATTCTCCTCGGATGAGGAGAGGCTCCGGCGGAAGCTCCGGCACTACGAGGACTTTATGTGGCAACGGCTAATTCTGACCGGGCACAAGCCAACTTTGGCTTCTACACCGGCCATTACCTGGCTTTCACCGCCTAGGCCGAAGCTGACTCCTTTGGAACCGATTAAGTCGGTTCCTCAGCCCATGGAGTAGGCAGAACCACCTCTTTGGCCCAAACCGGTCTCTCCACCAATCGTGGTGGAACCACCACCCAAAGAGCCAATGGGAGGGGCTCCTTCCAAGGAAGACAGACCAGACACCAGGCTTCCCCAGCGCTTGTCGGTCACGGTCACCCCGGACTGCCTTCAGCGGGTCGAAAGTGACCTAGGTGGTAGACCTTTATATCCAGATTCCTCAGATTCAGATGTGTTCTGCTTGCATTCACATCCAGGAGATGATGAATCGTCCATTGACTTAGAGACGGAGTAAGGTCCCTCGTCTTTTCAAGGGATCCTTCGCCTCATCTCTGAATCTATAGGGATGCCCCCTGGAGCCAATCCAGAAAAAGGTGGAGTACAGTCTTACGGATATCCTTAAGAGAGGGGATACCCTGACAGAGGCCTTTCCCGTGGCCGAGGCTGCTGTTGGCCCAGCCCTAGAACTTTGGCAGCATCCTGCCTCTTGTCCAGCTCCGTCTGCCCGCATGGCCCTCAAGTACGCGGTGCCCATGGAGTTCCTTGCAGGGTTCACAGAGCATCCTTCGGCCGAGAGCCTGGTGACTGCCTCTGTGTTCAGGCGTACTGGCAGTTCTGCCGACACTGACCGACCTCTTGATAAAGAGTCCAAGCATTTGGATCATTCATCTAGGAAGGTCTATGCGGCTTCCTCCTTAGGTCTTCGTCAGGCAAGTTTGGCCGTTGTCATGGCACACTTCTCTCACATCCTGCTTGGGTTGTTAGATGAAGTCCTTCCACTTCTCCCCATGGACATGCAGATCACGGTCAAGCAGGTCCGGGATCAGGGCCAAGCTGTTGCCAAACAGCAGCTTCAGACAGCCCTGGACATTGGGGATTCCTGTGCCCGCTCAGTGGCTGCTGCAGTTGCCTCTTGTCGCAGGGTTTGGCTGAGGCTCTCCTGCTTTTCGGCGGATACCCAGCATAAACTAGCTGACGTGCCCTTCCTCAGGACTGACTTGTTCAGCCCAGGAGTGGCCGGTCACCTTCAGCACATTGAGCAGTCCAGTGCCACCTTGGACACTACTTCTGCCAAGAGTTCTTTGGGCAAGAACCAGCAGAAGAAAAAGAAGATTCCTTTTAGGCATTCTTCCCCTGCGGCTTGGCAGTCCTCCTTTCAGGGTGGACAGCAGCACCAGCATGAGCAGCAGGCTCAGGCTTGGGGCCCTCGGCCCAAGGCCGGACCCCAACAGGCCCGTAAAGGAGGCAGAGATTCAGGTCCTGGAGCCTCCTCCTCCAGTCCTGTTCAGTGACTGGGCAGGGGCTGTCAACCCCTCTCCTATCACCTCAGCTCTGGGTCCTCCCATGGGGGGCCAGCTCCACCACTTCCTTTCCACCTGGTCCATTGTCACTTCAGACAAGTGGGTTCTCGAAGTGGTCAGTCAGGGACTTCCTCTGGAATTCGAGCAGTACCCTCCAAGCTGAGCCTGCGCCCCTCGGGAGGAAAGAGTATCCGCTCAGACCCAGTTGGCTGTCAGAGAAAACATTGCTCAGCTCCTCCTCAACAAGGCAGTCGCTCCAGTGGCAGATCCTCCAGCAGACCCCGGCTTTGTCTCCAGGTACTTCCTGGTGCCTAAGCGGTTGGGGGACTGGCGCCCCATTCTAGATGTGCACGACCTGAATCAATATCTCGAGGCACGCACCTTTCGGATAGTCCTCTGTCCCAGATCATACCATCCTCGTAAAAGCGAGGTTCATCTACTGGATCTGCAGGCACGCCTTCTTTCATCCCAATCATTATGTCCCATCAGCGGTTCCTCCGCTTCAGAGTCGAAGGGAACCTGTACAAGTTCCAAGCTATGCCGTTCGACCTGTCATCGGCCCCACGGGTCTTCACCAAATGCATTGCAGTGGTGGGGGCCCATCTCCAGCGTCGGGGCGGGGGTGTCAGGATTTATTCTTAGATTGGCTCCTAGCAGGATCCACCCAACAAGAGGTGGAACGGTCCAGGGACCTGGCCTTCCAGACCTGCTTGCAGCTCGGCCTCCTTATCAGCAAGGCAAAGTTGGAACTCGTGCTGTCTCAGGTGATGGGCTTCATTGGGGCAGAGCTCAACTCTTGTCAGGCCAGAGCTCGGCTCCCGGTGGACAGGGCGGAGGTTCTTTCCTCTTTTGCTCAATCATTTCTGGTTGGGCAGTTGCGCCCTGCCCGGGACTTTCTGCGCTTTCTGGGTTACATGGCGGCATGCACCTCAGTGGTCCATTGGGCCCGGTTGCACATGCGCCCCCTCCAGTGGGAGCTTACTGCTCAGTGGTCTCAGCGTCATGGTCATTTCGATGAGCTGGTCACTGTAACCCAGAAGATGTGGGACGTTCTCCAATGGTGGACCACCCCAGACTGGTTGCAGGAGGGGATCCCGTTTGTCTGCCCTGAGCTGATGGTCGTCCTTATGACCGATGCCTCTCTCATGGTGTGGGGATCCCATATGGGGGACAACAGGGCCCACGGGTTTTGGACCCCCAATGCCACATCAACCTGTTGGAGCTTGGAGCAGTCAGACTAGCACTGTCAGCTTTCGCTCCTCAGCTCCGGGGTCAAGTGGTTCAAGTCCAGACGGACAATACCACAACCATGTACTACCTTAACAAAGAGGGCGGCACACACTTCCGTCTGCTGTGCAAGGAGGCGCTTCGCATCTGGACCCTCGTAAGCCAGTTGGAGGCGGATCTCCTAGCCATCCATGTGGCAGTAGCCTCGAACCAGCTGGCGGATGCTCTCAGCTGTATAGGCCAGACATCCCCCGAGTGGTCTCTCCATCCAGAGGTAGCTTGCAGCCTGTTCTCCCGTTGGGGCAAACCGATGGTGGACCTGTTTGCCTCCAGGGAAAACACCAAGCTGAGGCTGTATCATGTCCACCCCCCCCCCAGGAGGGCTCGCTGCAGGGGGATGCCTTTTTGAGGCCGTGGACCCCAGACCACCTCTACACCTTCCCTCCAGTTCCCTTGCTCCACAAGGTGTTATTCAAGGTGAGGAGGGACAAGGGGAAGGTGATTCTGGAGAACTGCTTGGAGTCTGCCAAGAAGTGTGGATGAACAACATATCCACGCTCCTAGAAGAACAGGTTACTCACCTGTAACAGTAGTTCTAGGAGTGGTATATGTTTTTCATCCACACACTTACACCCGACCTCCCCGGCTTTGGGCGCACAACCTTTCTTCCAGTGGGCTAAGATCTGGCGTCATTGGGTGGATCCGAGGTATATACCACCCGGGTGGGTGGGAGGAGCCAGCTTGAAGACTTTCAGCAAGATTTAAAGTGGAAGGGGACATGCCAAGAAGTGGGGATGAACAACATATACCACTCCTAGAACTACTGTTACAGGTGAGTAACTTGTTCTTATTGATCAGGGTAGTAATTTTGGTGCTCCATTACTGAAGGAGCTGTACCAGCTACTAGGTATCGTTGCCATAAGAACCTCCCCTTGTCACCCTCAGACTGATGATCTTGTTGAGCATTTTAATCAAACCCTAAAACACATGTTAAAAAGGTTTGTAAAAGGGGAAGGGAAAGACTAGGACCAGTACTTCGCTTACATTCTTTTTTGCTTACAGAGGAGTGCCACAGGCATCAACAGGTTTTTCACCATTTGAAATGCTGTATGGTAGACAACCTAGAGGGCCAGTAGATGTAACCAAAGAAACATTTGAAGATAACTCGCATCAGAAACAGTCTATTACATCTTGTATGTGTGTGTGTGCCCTGAGAAAGAAGCTGGCAAAATATGTTGAAATCGCCTATAATAATGAGGAAAAGGCCCAAAACCAGCAGAAGGTGTATTATGACCATGGGGCAAAAGAAAATATTTTTAAGCCCGGTGAAAAAGTCTTGTTACTGTTACTCACTAGAGAAAATAAACTGTTAATGAAGTGGCAAGGACCTTATAAGGTTCTTAGGCGTACTGGCACAGTTAACTATGAGATTGAGACCCTTAACAAGAAAAATTCTACTAAGATATATACTGTGCTAACCTCCTCAAGAAATGGGTTGAAAAAACACCAAAAGCTGTTTTGCTAGTTTTACCAGAAACTGATAAAGAAGATATTGGTGTAGATTGTAATAGATTGGAGCAAACTGTGACTGTGGATGCTGTAAAGGTAAATGTTTCCTTAACCTCTGAACAAACCGCAGAAATTCGTACCTTACTAAAGACATTTAACTGTACTTTTACCACTGCACCAGGCCGAGCAAAAGGGGTCGAGCATGTAATAGTGACAGGGAATGCTCGCCCTATTAGACAAAAGACATACAGTTTACCAGAGCGGTTAAGAGCTGATGTGGTTAAGGAAATACAAAAAATGAAAGAATTGGGTATCATAGAAGAGTCGAAGTGCTTGGTCATCACCAATGGTGATTGTAAACAAAAAAGAAGGTGGTGTAAGAATCTGCCTTGATTTTAGGAAACTTTAATCAAGTGTCAGAATCTGACAGTTATCCTATGCCCAGAATAGATGATTTGGTGGACAGACTGGGGAGTGCCAAGTATATCAGTACCCTTGATCTCACCAAGGGTTACTTGCAAATCCCCCTAGCTAAAGAATCCAGAGGCAAAACTGCATTTGCCACTCCTATAGGATTCTATCAGTTCAGCACCATGCCCTTTGGTTTACATGGCGCTCCCTCTACAGTCCAGCATTACATGGTTGTAATTTTATCCCCTCATACTCGTTTTTTTGTTGCATACTTGGGTGATGTCGTGGTGTACAGTCCAGACTGGAAAAGCCATCTGGAACACCTACAAGCAGTTATCCAATCGATCAAAAAGGCAGGTCTGACAATTAATCCTACCAAGCGTGCATTGGGCATGTAGGAAACCAGATATTTGGGCTGTGTTTTGTGAAATGAAGTAGTCAAGCCAGAGGTTTCCAAGATAGAAGCTGTAGTTAACAACCCTGTCCCCAAAACCAAGAAACATGTGATGTCACTTTTAGAGCTGGCTGGTTATTATCGGAGATTTGTTCCCAGCTTTTCTGAGTTAGCTACTCCCCTCACTGAACTCACAAAGAAATGGTTCACGAATAATGTGAAATGGTCCCCAGAGTGTGATGAAGCTTTTCAGGCCATTAAGGCTGCATTATGTTCAGCCCCTGTTTTAAAAAGCCCAGACTTTGAGAAAGCATTTTTGTTACAAACAGATGCATTAGAGATAGGCCTAGGTGCAGTCTTGAGTCAGTATACAGTGTAACAGTGCGGCGCTGCTCCGCACACTTGTATTGAATCGAGCGGAGCAGCGCCTCACTCTTACACTTAATGGAGCCCCCGGCGCCGGCCATACTTCCGGTTCACGGACGTCTACAAAATCAACTGAACTCTTTTGAGGTGCAAGAAAAATGCCGCATTTGGGGGCTAAAGCTAAACCGGAAGGTCAGCTTTATGGGGTAAGGAGGTACTCGTTTGCTATGGTTCTCCTTTAATGAGCATTACTAGAAAGTTTTAGAAACCTGTTTTTGTAAAACAGGTTTCCTCTTGAGGGGGGTATGTTTGACAGGGTTGGAAACTGCCCTGTCCCAGTTGTTACGGAGGAGTTTTAATGCAAGGATCAGATCTTCCCTTGTCATTCTTCACCATTCATTACTGCTTGGGTAGGGCTAGATTCGCGCACCCGCTACTGGAATTTTTTTTTTTTTTGGCTCCAGCAGGCGCCGCCCAAGCTGTCGCTGCATCGCTACACGAGGGCGGCCGTTAATGCGCGAACTCTCCTCTATCTCAGTTCTGTTTCTCCACCGTCAGGCTGCACCTGCTGCGTGGTAGAATTAACAGTACGCCACTAGGCCTAGTTGTCATTCGTCGACGCTGTATTTCAGACTTCTCCTTCATCCTGCCTTTTTCTCGACATCGTCACTGATAAGACCGTTCTGTTTTTTTTTTCTCTATTATTCGACACCGCCGAGAGCTGTGCTTTTTTGTCTTAATTGTTTCGTATCATGTCAGGTTCAGGGGCAAAATGCAAGTTGAAGGCGGGCCATGCCCCCATGCGTCGGTGCTCCTGTGGCCCAGCATTTTCCCGTCACAGACCGGCATGATGTTTGTCTCCGTTGCCTGGGTCCCAACCATAATATGGATGCGTGCAACGCCTATTTCTCAATGGACCGTCGCATCCTGGAAGTCCGCGTGTTCAAGATCGGCAAGTCTACGCCGACTTTTGGGGGATGGCACCGCTCCAGGGATTCCCAGGTAAGGTATCTAGACCCTTCCGCCGGGTCCCCTCTCAGGCCTATACAGTCTGGAGAGGAGGAGGCCTCCTCATCTTCTCTTGTCGAAGAGGAGGCCTCTTTCGCGGTGTTGGAGGAAAGCCGGGGTCCCTCCCGGGGCTGCGGTGGAGACACCACCTCGGCAGTCACCTCCTCGGAGGTGCAGGCTCCCCAATGTCGAGACCCAGGTCAGCTGGGCCGGCATCAGTGGACCTCAGTGCGTTTCCAGATCCCGGTGCCGTTCGTGGCGCCCGATGATAACTCCGTTCACGCGGTGCCGTGTTGGCTCTTAGCGCGCCGCGCACATGGGCTGTCGGCTCTTCTAGTGGTGCCGAGTTGGGTCCCGGCTCCGAGGGCGGTGCTGCGGGTCTGGCTGGTGCCGTCGGGGACGGGTTTCGGAGTTGTGGAGGGTTCGGGGTCGTCCGGCGTTGCCGCTGGCACCAGCGCCGTTCGCTGTGCCGCTTCACTGGAGACCCTCGGGGTGGCCAGTATTGTGATCCAGCTAGTCTCTTCCTCCTCCTCCTCGGAGGATGACTCAGATGTGGACCCGTCCTGGCACCCTGACTCTTCGGAGTCAGGGTCTCCGGTGAGACGAGGTGCTAGGCGGCCCAGTGGGCCTTTTCCTCTGTCTCCTCTGGTATCCTCCCCTGAGGTCTCCCAGGCGGGGGGTGGTCTGGGGTCCTTGGAGGGGGATGGCGTGGAGGCGGAGGGAAGGGCTCTCCCTCCTGGGGGGGGCTGTGGCAGCTGCTGATCCCGGTGCTGCTGTACCTCCTCGGGGTGGGGTGTCTCTGGGGTTGAGGAGGAGTCGTTCTCGGAGTCTGGGGGGTCAAGAGACCGGGTTGAGTCACCTCGGTCTTCACCTGCCTCCCCTCGGGGGGGGGCAGATAGGAGCCGTAGCTCTGGGCCCTGTCTTTCCCTCTTGAGCCCCAGGGGCCCTTCTGGTGGCGTTGCTGTGGGCTGCCCTTCTGGACCCATGCAGCCCCAGGTTCGTCACGGGTGGATCCCCTACTAGGCTCTTCCAAGCTTCGCATCCCCAGGGTTCCGTTCTGCATCCTGGTTTGTTGTCCGGGATCTCGCCAGCTCAGGCCCCGTTTTCCGGATTTCAGAGCCTCAGCAGAGGACAGTTGCCTCGCCGTAGGTGTCCCTCTCCCTTTCCTCTGCAGCCACCCCTCCTCTCTCCCAGGCTGTATCGGTCCTACGGGCCCGTTATCCTGGGAGACGTTCAGAGCGTTCTGCGGCCTTCCCCTCATACGTTAGATATATGCATGAGTGGGTGTTTTTGCCTATCCCCACTGCCGTAGGAGTCCTGTGGACATTCGAGCTTTCCATCATCCTCATCTGCCTCCTCCTCGGAGGGAGAGGAACCCACTGTTCGTCTCTCCTCCGATGCTGATTTCACTGAATATCAGCGATTCCTTTAGAGGATGGTGAGGGATCTTCGCATCTCTTTTGTTAGGTGAGACAGTACCGGATGGGAGACACGAGAATTCCTCAGTGAATTCATTGCCCAGCATTTGGTGATACTGTCCTGGCCTATTCCCTTCCAGGAGGCATCTATCCGTTCCTGGCAGTCGCCAGCCCCACTTTCTCTAGCCCCGGCAGACTGCAGAAGAAGGTATTGTGCCCCATTGGAGTCTCTAGGTACTCTTCCCCAACCCACCTTCGGGATTGGCATACCTAGAAACTCCCTCCGGGCACTGCCGCCTGACGCACGACCGGCCACCAGACTCAGATTCCCTACAATTTGACCGGTGGGGGCGAAGAGTGTTCTCTTCCTCTCGTGCGATTTTATGCAATGCATCACATCAGGCTCACCATGCTGCCTACAGTAGGCATTTGTGGTCGATGCTTTCCCAAATCTTAGCATCAATGCCTGATACAGAGCAATCCAGACAAACTATTGCCCTCTCTGCTATAGGCCTGGAGCTGGCAAGACACCAAGCAAGGGCATCTTATGACACCAGTGAGGTGGCTTTCAGGGTTGCAGGGACAGCAATCTGTATTAGACGGATGACATGGCTTCGTCTATCAAGGTTGTCACCCCCGGCCCGGCATAGGGTGATTCGCTCTGCTTTCCGGGGACCCGTCTTTTTTCCTCCGGAGCTAGGAGACTTCTACAGGGGCTTCCTCTGTCTCCCCGTCCTCGGGGGACACCTCCTAGCTCTCCTCCACCATAGGCTTCTCACCTGATTAGCCCAGGGTCTTCCCCTCCTGTTTCCCACCAACAGGAGACTGGGGATCTTATTTCCTCAGGGTTCCTATTGTCCCCCCTTGCGGGAGAGCTTGGTACTCACCCAAGCAGTAATGAATGGTGAAGACTGACAAGGGAAGATATGAAAATGACGTACCTACCGTAATTCTTGATCTTCTCTTGTATCTTCACCATTCATTACTGATACCCGTCCACCTTCCCCTCAGTGGCCTCCTACTGCGGCGTCTCCCTTTCCCTTCTCGTTCCTCTCCTTTCCTTTGGCCTTTATGCCAAAAAAAAAAACTCTCCTGGTTTCCGTTCTTCTATGGACGGATCTTTTTTCCTCAAGGTAAAGGGGAACGAACAGGACTTTTTTCCTATCCTGAGGGAACTCTTTCTGACTGCCCCTAAGGGTGACCTCTTGGCTCCTTCGCCACTTTGTTCAGTTCACAGCTGAAGAGACCGTCCTTCTATGGCTTGGCCTCAAATTTCAGGTTCCCTTGGGCAGGCATAACTTAATTGTCAACTTCTGGTTGGTGCTTCTGCACTTCTTAACCTTGAACTGTTGTCATTGCCTTGCCTTCAGGGAGTCCGATTGAGTTCCCACTTTATCCTTCATACAAAACTGCCTTTTGTAGGGCCTAACCTCTACCCACACACTCCGGTGTTAGCACTTAACAAGGTGCTAAGTAGCTTACCTCCCTCATAGTTGGGCGCTCTCCTTCCGGAACAGATTCCTGCCTGGGCAGTCCGTGAGCTCTCAGCTAGAGTGTAGGTGGGCTGGGATGATGAGAAGTTAGAGAATCTGCCCTTCAAACAACATGAAGTTTTGCTGTATTCTGACTATTGCAGTTGGCTCCAGCCTTTAAACTGCCCCGGAGAACAAAGGGTTAACTTTTCTATGCATGGCATAGAATGCTGAGCTCGAGCTCGGTTGATGTCTCTGTCTGTTTCCCTTTGAATCTAAACCGTCAGACTCTTTACTCCGCCTCACTGAACAGTCGCTATGGAGCTATCTCCTGCAGCTCGGTTTGAAAGTCGGTTAAAGTGTCGGTTTTAAACCAAAAATTATTCCGCATAGTCGGATCAGTCCCTGTCTGCAGTACCGTGAGTACTAGATAGGTTTTCTTCTAATTTTCTGTGTGGAAATTGTAAAAGTGTTGGATCGGTTCGGCTGAACCGATCATTTGTAGTGAATCCTTGTGTTTCACTTTAGTGTGTGGTTACCGGTCCTTATCGGTTCTAAAAAAAGTGTTTTGAATGTTTTTCCAATCTGTCGACACGGTTAGGAACTGATAAGGAGTCTTGCCTGGCGGTTGCCATAAAAAGGGTAAGTTGGTTAGGTTGGCCATGTCTGAGAAACCCAAGAAAAAAACTGGGCCCACTGGGTTTCAGCACTGCAGTGAGTATGGGGAGGTCTTTGCTAAAGCCGATCCCCACACCACCTGTGTTTATTGTCTGGGGTTTGACCACCTCGATACAGACTGTCAAATATGTAAACATTTTCCTAAATCTACCCTTGAAACGAGATTAGGTAGACTGAGGGAAAAGAGGCCGAGAAGTCTGCTGACCCGGATGGCTAGCCTGGTTTGGTTCTGACCAAACCAGAAGGAGTGCCCTCTGACCAGGGCGATACTTCTTTGGGCAAGAGGAGAGCTGATCCCGAGGGATTGGTTCCTACAAAAGGAAAATGCAAAGAGAAATTGACCGGTTCGGATCCAGAAGTTCATTTTCCGACCCCCGAGGAAATTGCAAGAGCAATTCGGATTGTGGAATCGGTTCACCCGGTTCCGACCGATCCGGCACCTTTTGGCAGGGGTTCAGTTCGGTCGGTTCCCCCTGTTCAAGATTATACCCCTGAAAACTTTTATGAACCAGAGTTTTAGGAGGCGGGGGAGTTTGAAGATGATGATGGTGAAAGTCTGGATGTGCCTGTGGAACCGGACCACTCCCCAGACAGACCTTTGGGTGTATCCCCTCCTAGGCTTTGAGTCCCCTTCCGACTTTCTGCTTTACAGAAAGGTGGCTGAAACCCTCCAGCTTCCTATGGAGGAGGCAATGGAGGATCAAGAGGAGCCTGATTATGTGGAAATGATGGACATCCCAGAGTCCAGGAGACTGTCTATTCCCCATCACAAATCTTTTAGGAAGCAGACACAAAAAATCCTAAAGTCTCCCAATTCTATACCTCCTGTTGACAGAAGGATGGACAAGAGGTATACACTATCAGGCTCAGATACAGAGTTTTTATACCAGCAATGCAGCCATGTTGTGGTAGTGCAGGCTGCTGCCTGTGACAAGGCAAACATTCCCTGGCTTCACACCCCCCAGACAAAGACTCCAGGAAGATTGATGCCATGGCAAAAAAAATAGTACATGGCATCTGACATAGAAACATAGAAGTTGACAGCAGATAAGGACTGCAAGGCCCATCCAGTCTGCCCATTTCTTTTTCTACCTTATAAATGTGCCATCGGCCTTTGCTCTGTCAGTGGCCTATCTATTCATACTCATCTGTATTGCTCCCTTATGCCTATCCCATGACTGTTTGAAGCCCTGCACTGTATTCATAGCCACCACTTCCTGAGGTAGACCGTTCCATGCATCCACCACCCTTTCTGTGAAAAAGAATTTCCTCACATTCCCCCTTAATTGGCCTCCCTCTAATCTCATGCTGTGTCCTCTTGTCCTGCTATTTTTCTTATATTTAAACATGTTAGACTCTTTCACCTTGTTAATGCCCTTAAGGTGTTTGAATGTTTCGATCATATCACCTCTCTCCCTCTTTGCTCAAGGGTATACATATTGAGCTCCATTAATCTGTCCTCATATGTCTTCTGATGCAGTCCCTGCACCATTTTGGTTGCCCTTCTCTGGACTGCCTCAATTTGGTTAATGTCCTTGTGAAGGTGTGGCCTCCAGTACTGCACGCTGTACTCCAGATGGGGCCTAACCAGTGTCTTGTAAAGAGGGATTACCTCCGTCTTACGACTTGCGATACTCCTACTAATACATCTCAGCATCCCTCTAGTCTTACCTGCTGCTTTAATGGTCTGCTTGGATGATTTCAGGTCATCTGTGATGATGATGCCCAAGTCTCTTTCTTCCTTCGTTTGTGACTGCCAGCAACTCCCCTCCCAGCTTATCGATGGCTTCAGGGTTTCTCTTCCCTGTGTGCATGATCTTGCACTTCTTTGCATTAAATCCCAGTTGCCACTCTTCTGACCATTTTGCTAGTTTATCCAGATCTCTTCTCATTCTGCCCACCCCATCTGGATCATGTACTCTGTTGCAGATCTTGGTGTCATCTGCAAACAGACAAGCCTTACCCTCTAGTCCATCTGCAATGTCATTAATGAAGATATTAATGAGGACTGGCCCCAGGACTGATCCCTGAGGTACCCCACTTGTGACTTGCATCTCTTCTGACTGTATACCATTTACCGCCACTCTCTGTTTTCTGCCCGTCAACCAGTTTGCCACCCAGTTGACCAACTTCTGACTAACCCGAGCCTACTATGCTTATTTATCAATCTTCTATGTGGAACAGTGTCGAAAGCTTTGCTGAAGTCAAGGTAGGCAACATCAACTGCTTCCCCTTGGCCCAGCACTCTGGTTACCCAGTCAAAGAAATCTATGAGATTAGTTTGACAGGACCTTCCTTTTGTAAACCCAAGCTGTCTTGGATCCTGTGCCATTACGGATTCCAAGTGTTGCACTATCCTTTCTTTAAGGAGTGCCTCCATAATCTTGCCCACTACTGAGGTAAGACTGACTAGTCTGTAGTTCCCTGTCTCCTCCCTGCTACCACTCTTGTGGAGCAGGATCACATGAGCCCTTCTCCAGTCTTCTGGGACCTCTCCTGTGCTCAGAGACTCACTAAACAGTTCTGCTAATGGCTCTGCTAGTTCCACCCTTAGCTCCTTAAGTACCCTGGGATGTATGCCATCAGGTCCCATTGCCTTGTCCACCCTGAGCTTAGCGAGCTCTTGTAGGACCCTTTCTTTTGTGAAGGGTGTAGTGCTCACTCCCCCCCCCCCCGTGTCCATGGTGCTGAGCTGTGGGCCCTGCCCTACCTTGTCTTCAGTAAATACTGAGGAAAAGTATCTAGGATAGATGCTTTTACTGGGTCCTCCTCCTCACACACACCCTTTTCTCCTCTGAGCTTAGCGATACCCCCTCTGGACTTTCTCCTTTCACTAATATATCTTTAGAAAGTCTTGTCACCTTCTTTTACTGTTCGTGCTAGTGTTTCCTCAGTTTGGGACTTTGCCTGCCTTACTGCCTTCCCTGTTCCTTGGGACTGAGGCAGGCGAATTATATGGCCTGTACAGCCAGGTACCAGACGTCCAGGTGGGACACTGTACTGGCACTGGCGAAGCAGGCTTCCCCCCAGCTGGCCAAGGAGCTGGAGGAGGTGGCTACTGATGGGATTGAGGCATCAAAGGTACAGTTTCATGCTGCTGTGGACTCCAGTGATGTGTCATCAAGAGTCATGGCTACATCTGTGGCTCTTCGGAGGATGGCTTGGCTCAGATGTACTAGCCTCTCACAGGACATCCAGGCTAAGGCCTTGGATTTTCCTGTGGTGGGTAATTCTCTGTTTGGGGAGCAGACAGAGAATTACATGAAAAAGATGGATGAGTACTAGACCACTTATAGGAGTGCTCAGGCCAAAGATTTCTGTTTTTCCATATCTGGACGATTGGCTCATAGTAGGTCAGTCTCCAGACCAAGTCAAGTCAGACCTGCAAGCGACTCAGCAAGTGCTCATTTCTCTGGGTTTCCTTCTCAACCTCCTCAAATCAGTTCTCAAACCAGTTCAGCTCCTTACCTTTATAGAGGCAGCTTCGTCTTTCAGCCTTCAGGTGTCCCGACCAGCAAGGCACTTCCTCCAGCTCTTGGGCCACTTGGCAGCTTCTACAGCAGTGGTCCAAGGGGCAAGATTTCAGATGAGGAGCATTCAATTCCATCTGAGGGCCTTTTGGTCCCAGAAGAAGGACCCTCTTACCAAACTGATTCCAGTTACTCGAACACTGATCCAAGCTCTTTAGTGGTGGCAGGATCAGGACAATTTAAGGCAAGGGGTCCCTTTTGTCACTCAGTCTCATTTGATGGTCCTTACCACGGATGCTTCTCTCTTGGGTTGGGGAGCTCATCTGGGGGATCTCACAGCCCAAGGACTGTGGTCTCCCCAGGAGTCCCTCCTTCATATCAGTCTCCTGGAACTCAGGGCAGTGTTTCATGCACTGCAAGCTTTTCCGAAGTTGGTGCAGAACAAGGTGGTTCAAGTCAGGACAGACACCACCACCATGTGGTACATCAACAGACAGAGAGGCACTCAGTCTATGGCCTTGTGCACGGAAGCCATGAAATTGTGGTCCCTGTCTTAATCCCTGCAGACCTCTCTGATAGCAGTCCACCTTCTAGGAAAGGACAGTGTGCTAGCAGATGCACTGAGCAGGATTTCCCAGGGCCATCATGAATGGTCCCTGGACCCCCTGGTTTTGAGAGTGTTTTTTTTTTTCCAAGGTGGGGCACTCCAGAGATAGATCTCTTTGCAGTCCCAGACAATCACCAACGTCCTCTGTTTTGTTGCAGACCCAGTCTTGGGTTCAGTCCCTCTGGATGCTCTGATTTTAAACTAGGGGAAATTTCTTTATGCCTTCCCTTCCTTTCCTCTCCTGTTCAAAGGCCTAGTCAAGATAAGGTCACAACCTTGCAGAGTGATCCTGATTGCTCCGGACTGGGCCAGACAGCCTTGGTACCCCCTGCTGCTGTCTCTAACAGTCCATCTTCCCCTGTCTCTTCCCGGGAATTACAACCTGTTAACCTCCTCTCAGGGGAGGATTTGGTACCCCAATCTTCGGTCCCTCAGTCTCAAGGCATGGCTCTTGAAGAGCTAGAGTATGCAGATTTGCATCTGTCCCAAGGGGTTCTGGATATTCTCAAAGCCTCTCGAAAGCCTGCCACCAGAAAGACTTATAACTCCAAATGTAAAAGATTCAGCATTTGGTGTTCCAAGAAGCATATATCCCTAGCCACTGCTGAATTGCCTACAGTTCTGGATTATTTGGTCCATCTTAATGGTCTAGGCCTTGGACCAGCTACTCTTAAGGTACACTTGTCCGCTGTTTCTGCTTTTCTGTCAGTAGGAAAACATTCCTCACTGTCATCTCACCCTGTATTCTACAAATCGTTCAAAGGATTGCTTCATACCAGTCCTCCCTTTAGGGATCCTACCCCTGCTTGGAACTTAAATATTTGCATTGCTCAACTTATGCAACCTCCTTTTGAGCCTGTGTCCTCAGCAGAGCTTAAGTACTTGACTTGGAAAACTGTGTTTTTGGTAGCCATCACCTCTGCTAGACGTATCAGTGAATTGCAAGCCCTGTCAGTGGAACCTGATTTTATCTCTTTTCATAGAGATAAAATGGTCCTTAGAACCAATAGGAGGTTCTTGCCCAAAGTGGTTTCAGACTTCCACTTAAATCAGTCCATGTCTCTCCCTGTCTTCTTCACTGATCATTCTTCCTCAGGGAGGAGAGAAAGCTTCAGAGTTTGGATGTTAAGAGAGCCCTTAGCTACTACATAGAGCGTACCAAGGGTCACAGGTTTGAATCCCTCCTGTTATTCCTCACTTATGGGAAAGTGGGAAAAGACAAACCTACCACCAAGAGAACTATTGCCAGGTGGATTGTGTCTTGTATACAATTCTGCTATGAGAAACTAGGAAAGATCCCACCCTCAGGCCTGAGGGCTCACTCTACAGGAGGTACAGCTGCTTCCCTGGCTGCTGCCAGGGATATCCCTCTCTTAGAAATTTGTCAAGCAGCCTCCTGGAAAACAGTCCATACCTTTACCAAGCATTACTGTCTGGATAGCCAGGCTAGGAGTGATGCTCGGTTTGGCACAGCAGTACTTCAGAGCCTATTCCCAAATTAGGTTCTGTCCCTCCTCCATGGATGTACTGCTTGGTAGTCTGCAATTGTCAGAACACAGCAAGACTTCATGTTGTTTGAAGAAAAAATTACTCACCTCAGTAATTATGTTTCTTCTAATGGAGTCTTGCTATATTCTGACCTCCCTGCCTCCCCTCTCAGAACCCGTTTTTGGGAAGTGGGTGGGCAGGTGCAGTGTTGTACCCTAGAGGTGCCTATTACACACCCTCTGTTTATTTGTTTGGGTGCTTTTTGTTATTGTTGTTGCCCTTTTATGGGGTTGATTTTTGGTTTTGGGTTTTTCTTGACGAGTCTTTTTTGGGAATCCAAAACTCATTGTTGTCAGTTGGCTAGTAAAAGTTTTTTTTTACAATTTCCACCTCAGAGGGTTAGTGAGTTGTTGCTGATAAGAATCTGACAGTTTAGATTCAAAGGGAAACAGACGGAGACCTCAATCGAGCTCGAGCTCAGCATTCTATGCCATGCGTAGAAAAGTTAACCCTTTGTTCTCCGAGGCAGTTTAAAGGCTGGAGCTAACTGCAATAGTCAGAATACAGCAAGACTCCATTAGAAGAAACATAATTACTGAGGTGAGTAATTTTTTCTTTGTGTCCAATCGATATAAACAGTTCAGTGGAAGCTTCTCTCTCTCTCTCTCTCTCTCTCTCTCTCTCTCTCTCTCTCCCATCAGGAGGGATTCTTGCTCCCTTGTTTTTGGTTCCGAGCTTGTAACCCTCTCAACCAATGTATCTATGGGCAGTGTTCTCCCCTCTCAGCATCCCTCCTTTTTCTTCTCTTTCTTCTTCTTCTTCTTCTTTTCTCTTTACCTCTTCCTCCCTTAGAGCTGCCCCAGAAGGGAGGCCCTGCGGTCCCTTAGGGTAGGTATTCCTCCTCTTCTATCTGTCCTCTACTGGCTTATTCCTTCTTTAGTTTATATCCTTTACTTTTCCTGTCCCCCGGCTCTCTTGCCTCGCTCTTCCTTTTTTTCCCTTTACCCTTTATTTCGCCTCTCCGGATACCAGAACTGAGATGGAGGAGGAGTCTGCGGCACCTAACGGCTGCCCCTCATGCATGATGCAGCACATCGCTCTCGTGGGCGGCGCTGTTGGAGCCAACTCAAAAAAAAAATCTCCCATAGCTGGTGTGCGCCTCCGGCACTACCCAAGCAGTAATGAATGGTGAAGATACAAGAGAAGATCAAGAATTACGGCAGGTACGTAATTTTCATTTCTTGTGTCTCCTTTTCTGTCTCTGTCTGCTTGCACAACCAAATTTTCTCGTGAGACCTAGGACTTGAGCACCGTGACGATCTTGCAGTTCTCTGCCTCTCACTTTCTCTCTACCTTCTCTTGCTGTTCTCTTTTCTCTCTCCTCTTGCATATCTACTGGTATAAAAATATATGTGAATCTTTTTTTGGAAATGTAACTGATATTGCGATCCCGTTGTTTAAAACTGTATATAGTTGTACTATTGAAATGATTGCAAAAGCTGTTTAGAACTCAAGGGGTTAACCTGTTTGCAAACTCTCTGAGGAGCAGTAAGCAAGAGGTCAGTTCTGGGTCACAATGTTCTTTTAGCTGCACTTGTTGAAACTTACAAGAACGCTGTGTGAGAAGCATGCTGTTTTCTTAATGAGCGGTGGTTGCAAAGACTTATAAAAACAGAGCTGCAGTTTCTTGCAAGAGAAACACAGAGGCTGAAATTTAAAATTGAGAAGAAACTTAGATGGACTTTCTCTGTTTATACTGCTTTTGTAAATAGTTATACCGAAGAATTTTATTTTTTTAATTTACTGTTATTAATAATAAATCGCTTTTTGCCAATTTTACAACTGCTTTTGGTTTTCCTATGCTTCCTGCCCTATGCCTCGATGACAGGCAGTACCCACCAAGCCGAGCCTGTGCTCATCAGGAGGAAATGATTTCTGTGCACAGTCAGTTGGCTCTCCGAGACATCACCCAACTCCTCCGCAAGGAGGTAGTGGTCAGAGTTGCGGATCTGCCTGTCGACCCAGGGTTCGTTTCCAGGTACTTCCTGGTCCCGAAACGGATGGAGGGCTGGCACCCAATTGTAGATCTGCACGACCTGGACAAATTTCTCAGGTCTTGCATCTTCAGGATGGTAACTTTGTCTCAGATCATACCATCTCTCGCGCAGAACATGAGGTTTTGCTGTCTGGATCTGCAGGATGTGTTCCTTCACATCTCGATCTGTCTGTCATACTGAAGGTTCCTTCGCTTCCGAGCAGAGGGAGCTCTCTTCAAGTTCCAAGCCATGCCATTCGGCCTATCTTCGGCTCCTCAGGTCTTCACCAAATGCATTGCAGTGGTGACAGCCCATCTTCAGTGTCGGGTGATCAGAGTGTACCCCTATCTCTATGATTGTCTCATAGCGGATCTCTCCAAACATGAGGTGGAGAGAGATCCAGGGATCTGGCCCTTCAGACCTGCACTGGAGTTGGTTGCCTAAGCAACAAGGCCAAGTCATAACTCGTACCTTCACAGGTGATCTGCCGAGTCAGAGCCAGGCTCCCAGCAGACGGGGGGAGGTTCTGTCCTTTGTCCAGTCATTTCTGGTTGGGTGCTTGCGCCCTGCCTGGGACTTCCTGTGGCTTCTGGGTTACATGGTGGTCTGCACCTCTGTGGTCCGATGGGCCCGGTGGCATACGCGCTCCCTTCAATGGGAGCTGGCCAACCAGTGGACTCAGTGACATGGTCATTTCGACGAGCTGGTCACTGTGACCCAGAAGATGTGGGACACACTCTAATGGTGGACCATCCTAGAACATCTGCAGGAGGGGATCCCGTTTGTTCGCCCTGAGCCGATGGTCATCATCTTGACTGACACCTCTCTCACAGGCTGGGGTGCCCACATGGAGAATCACAGAGTCCACAGGCTCTGGTCCCCCAAGGAATCCCGATGTCCTATCAACCTGCTTGAGCTCCGAGCAGTTCGGCTGGTGCTGACTGCATTTGCTCAGCTCCTTTGGGGTCAAGTAGTGCAGGTCCAGACTGGCGATACCATGACCATGTACTATCTCAACAAGCAGGGCGGCACGCACTCCTGGCCTCTGTGCAGAGAAGCACTGTGCATCTGGACTCTTGTGATCCGACTGGAGGCAGATCTCCTAGACATCCATGTGGCAGGAGCCTCGAATCAAGTAGCGGACACCCTCAGCCATGTGGGCGAGTTGTTCCATGAGTGATCTCTCCATCCGCAGGTAGTACACAGCCTGTTCTCCCACTGGGGCACCCCTCAGGTGGATATGTTTGCTTCCAAGGAGAACACAAAGCTTAGGCTGTTTCATGCCTGCCCCCCTCAGCAGGGCTCACTGCAGGTGGATGCCTTCTTGAGGCCATAGACCCCAGGCCTCTTCTATGCCTTCCTTCCACTTCCCTTGATCCACAAGGTGCTTCTCAGTGTCATTAGGGAGAAGGCACAGGTGATCCTGGTGGCACCGGACTGGCCTCACCAGTTCTGGTACCTGATCTCCTCTGCCTCAGCAACAGGGTCCCGTAGTGTCTTCCAGCATGCCCGGAACTGATCTCAGTCAGTCAGGGGAAGGTCCTCCACCTGGACATTCAGTCCCTGCACCTGACAGCTTGGTTCCTGAGCGGCTAGAGTTCGAGGCTTTGGGTCACTCCAAAGATGTTCTCACTGTTGTGGAGGCATCTGGGAAGGAATCGACCACGAATTGCTATGCTTTCAAGTGGAAGAGATTCTCCATTTGGTGTTAGGGCAAGGGCCTGGACCCTTCGTCCTGTCTGGTGGCTAGCATCCTCGACTACCTTTGGTCTCTCTCCAAAGAGGGTCTTCAGTCTCAGCCATTAAGGTGCACCTGGCAGCCACCTCTGCTTACCAGGCGTGGGCCGTTTAGCAGACAGTGGCGCAGGAGAAGGTGGTCTGGCGTTTCTTTCAAGGTCTTTACCATATTTCCCCTCTGGTACATGAACCACCAACAGCGTGTGATCTACTGCTGGTACTGGCAAAGCTCATGGACAAGCCATTCGAACCGATGCACAGGTTTGAGATGTCACATCTGTCATGGAAGACCGCCTTCTTGGTGGCTGTTATGTCAGCCAGAAAGATTGGGGAGCTACAGGTGGTATCTGTCGAGTCTCCCTATCTGGTCTTCCACAGGGACAAGGTTGTCCTGCGCTCCAAACCGAAGTTCCTTCCGAAGGTTGTGTCAGAGTTTCATCTAAACCAGGTGATGACTCTGCCGGTGTACTATCCCATTTACACCTCGTAGGCCGAGTACAGACTCCTAACTTTGGACCTAAGATGAGTGCTCTCTTATTACAAGGAGCGTATGGCTGAAGTTCGGGGAGAGGTTCGCCAGCTGTTTGTCACCTACGCTGAAGCTGCACTTGTCAGACCTGCAGCCAAGCGGACAATTGACAGATGGATTGCATCTTGCATTGATCTCTACTATGAGTTGGTGGGGTAAGGAGCCTCCCGTAGGGATAAGAGCTCTTCTAGTGACGTGGATATGTTGTTCAATCCACAGTGTCTGGCAGGTTCCTTGCCGTTTTAATATGGTCTGGAAAGTCTTCAAGCTGGCTCCTCCCACCCACCCGGGTGGTAAAACCCTCAGTTCCTCCCCCATGACGCCAGATCTTCCTTACCACTTGGAAGCTCAGGTTCCCTCCTTAGCGCTCGGCATTTGTAGGCCTGGATCCTAATCCTTCTGTTTTTCCAAAAATAATTTTAAAGTTTACGAGACTTAAGTCTTCTACTTCCCTTGTGGCTGCGATGGATACAAAATATACTTCTGGCTTCCGTCGATGCCCTTGCGGGCAGAAGATATCTCGGACTGACCCGCACGCCACTTGCATTTACTGCCTGGGGCCTACTTATGATCCACAGGCCTGCGATCTGTGCAAGTCTTTTGCGCCTTCGGTTCTAGAGGACCACGCTGCCCGACTTCAACTGGGGTGCCCCGAGAAATGGTTTCCGCCGGTGAAGTCGAAGGAGGCCTGTTGGGCTGTTTCTGCGGCTGCAGGCTCCGAGGAGCAGATGGAGCAGTTAATCACCCTTGAGGAGGAAGCGGCCCACACCGCATCTTCTTGTTCCTCGTCATCGGCATTTATCCTGCTCTCCTCCTACACTGCTTCTTTTAAGAAGTTTTGTCAGTCCCTCTCCACCAAGGGAGAAGGGCCCTCAGGGACTCACAACGAGTAGGTCGAAGAAAAAGGAACCGAAAGGTAAGTCCCACCATCGACGTTCGTGGGAGCGGGAAAGATCTCATTCCCAGGCGTCTGCTTTCGACTTAGGTCGGGGTTGCGGCTAAAGCCGCTGGCTTCACGGTGTCCCCATCAGGTCAGCTGGCCGAGACACCCATCTATGCTGTCGAGATTTTTCTCGACCCATTTGACGGGTTGTCGACTGGAGAGGCCGACAACCCTTCTTCACCAGTTTCCCCAGTGGTCACTGAGGACTTGCCCGTTCCTCCTGTGCTGAAGTCCCCGGTCAAGGACCCTGAACCGAGGGATGAGTGGGTTTTCCCCGCCCCCTCTTCGACCCACTATCGGCGACCCCGACTGTCTCAGTCCTCCTCCGTGTCGGGTAGGTCCCGGCGACATCGGCGGTCTCAGTCCCGGCATCACGGAAAGCGGTGTCGCCGCTCGTTTTCATCTTTCTTTTCGGAGGATAGACTCCGTGGTAAGTTGCATCGGTTCTATGAGGACATGATGTGGCAGCAGCTGTTACTAGCCAGTAACAAGCCAACTCCGTCACCTTCACCGGCCATTAAGTGGCTGTTGCCCAAACGACAAAAGCAACCTCTCGCCATCGGCTCCTTAGTCAAGGAGCCGACTCCGGCACCGATTGCTCGGCCAAAACTGGCTGCTCCACCCATTGTGGTGGAACCACCGCCTCCGAAACCTAAGACTGTGGCCCCGACCAAGGATTCTCGGTTGGGTCAGGGCTTGCCCCACAGGTTGTCGGTCACCCTTACCCCCGATCGGCCTCGGCAAGTGGAAGGTGGCTCGGGCGCTCGGCAGCTGTTCGCGGAGTCCGACAACTCCTACTTGTATTCCAGGCCCCTCGACCTGGAATCTTCTGGGGGTTAGTCGGTGGACGAGAGCCCATCCACGTTCCTGGGGTTTCTTCGGCTCATCTCAGAGTCCACTGGGATGCAGCTCGAACCCGTACTAAAACGGACCACATATCCTCTCTCAGAGATTCTGGACCGAGGGGATTTCCCCCATGAAGGCCTTCCCTGTGGCTGAGGCCATTTTTGGCCCAGCACTGGAGTTGTGGCAGCGGCCTGCATCCTGTCCTGCACCTTTGGCCAGGATGGCTCACAAGTACGCAGTCCCTACCAGTTCCCTCTCCGGTTTTTCGGAGCACCCCTCAGCTGAAGGGCTGGTGACCGATAGTGTCTTCTGGCACTCTGGAAACGCTGGGGACGTTGAACAGCCCCTCGACAAGGAGTCCAAGAAGCTGGACTACTCGCGGCACAAAGTTTACGCTGCCTCCTCCCTAGGTCTTCGACAGGCTAGCTCGGCCTTGCTGATAGCACATTTTTCACACGCTCTTATGGGTTCCCTGGATGAGGTGCTTCCTCATCTCCTGGCTGACCTTCAAACGACGGTCAAGCAGGTACGGGATCAGGGAAGGGCGGTGGCCAAACAACAGCTCCAAACTGCTTTGGACATTGGAGACTCGTGCCCGGTCACTAGCGACTGCAGTTGCCATGCACCACAGAGCTTGGCTGCGGATCTCCACCTTCACAGCGGATTACAGGACAAGCCGGCAGATGTTCCCTTCCTGGGCACCGTCTTTTTCGGGCCGGTGGTGGAGGGCCAACTCCAGATGATCGAGACGTCCAGTGCCACCTCAGACTTGGTCACATCTGCCCAGAAGGACAAAAGCCACCAGCAGCAGCGTAAGCCCTTTTGCCCTTCCGCCCCAGCGACACATCTGACCCTGCGGCACCAGAAACAGGGCCAGCAGGCTCACGCTTGGCGCCCCAAGGCCAAGTCTGCTGCTTCCTCCAGCAGGAAGCCTAGAGGGAAGGGTTCAGGCGGACTCTCGGCTGGCCCTTCCTCCAAGCCTGCCCAGTGACCGGTTGAAGGGTGCCACCCCCAACCTTGCCATTCCTTTCCTGGGTCCCCCCGTGGGGGGGGGGGATGGCTCTGCCACTTCCTTTCCACGTGGTCCGCTGTCATCATGGACCGTTGGGTGCTGGAAGTGGTGGGCAAGGGTCTGCCTCTGTAATTAGAGCGGACCTCTCCCTATTGAGCTGTCACCCCTCGGGGGCTGCTATTTCTGCAGCCTCTCTGTCGGCTTGTCGAGCCGACGTAGCTCTGCTCCTCCAAAAGGAGGTGGTCAGCGAGGTGGCAGATCCTCCTCTAAACCCAGGGTTTGTGTCCAGATACTTCCTGGTCCCAAAGTGGACGGGGGGCTGATGCTCCATTCTCGATCCGCACGAGCTGAACAAGTTCCTAAGGCCGCGGATGGTCACTCTGGCTCAGATCATTCTATCCTTGGAACTAGGCATGTGGTTCTGCTCTCTGGATCTTCAGGACGAATTCTTTCACATCCCAATCCGTCCTTCTCATCAGCGATTCCTCCGCTTCAGAGCAGAGGGATCATTTTACGAGTTCCATGCCATGTCCTTCGGCCTTTCTCCAGCCCCCAGGGTCTTCACCAAATGCATGGCAGTGGTGACAGAATTCATGTGGTGCCGAGGGGTCCGGGTGTACCTTATCTGGACATCACTGGCTAATAGCAGTCACCCCCCCGGCCCGCCAGGTTGGAGGTGGAGCAGTTCAGGGATCTGGCCCTCCAGGTCTGCTCTCAAATTGGCCTCCTGATCAACAAAGCCAAATTGGAACTCGTGCCATTGCAGGTGATTCAGTTCATCGGGGGCAGAGCTCGACTGTCTTCGAGCCAGAGCCCAGCTCCTGGTGGACAGGGCCAAGGTTCTTTTCTCCTTTGCCCAATCATTTCTGGTTGGGTAATTGTGCCCTGCCCGGGACTTCCTGCACCTTCTGGGCCTCATGGCGGCCTGCACCAGTGTGGTCCGTTGGTCCCGCTGGCATATGCGTCACCTGCAATGAGGGCTTGCCTGCCAGTGGTCACATCGCTTCGGTCCTTTGGCCCAGCCAGTAACCGTGACCCAGAAGGTGTGGGACGGCCTGCAGTGGTGGCTCGTCCCATCTCATCTGCAGGAGGTTATCCCGTTCGTCCGCCCTGAGCTGACGGTCGTTCTTTCGACCAACGCCTCTTTGATGGTTTGGGGTGCCCATCTGGGGCAGCTCCGGGCCAGGAGTCTCGATGCCATATCAACCTGCTGGAACTTCGAGTGGTTTGACTAGCCCTCACCGCCTTCGCTCCGTTTGTACAGGATCAGGTGGTTCAGGTCCAGACGGACAACACCACGACCATGTACTATCTCCACCGACAGGGCGGGAGGCATTCCTTTCCTTTGTGCAAGAAAGCCCTCCGCATTTGGTCTCTCGTGATCAGTCTGGAGGCAGATTTCCTAGCCATCCATGTGGCAGGAGCCTCGAACAGTCTGACCGACGCCCTCAGCCGGATAGGCGCTGCATCTCATGAGTGGTCTCTCCTGCCGGAGATAGTTCAAGACCTGTTCTCCCATTGGGGCACCCCTCAGGTGGACCTGTTTGCTTCCAGGGAGAGCACGAAGCTGAAGCTGTTTCATGCCCCCCTCAGCAGGGCTCACTGCAGGGGTGCCTTCTCTAGGCCGTGGACCCCGGGCCTCTTTTACGCTTTTCCCCCATGTCCCTTGATCCACAAGGTGCTTCTCAAGGTGAAGAGGGACAAGGCGCAGGTGATTCTGGTAGCCCCACACTGGTCTCACCAGTTCTGGTACCCAGATCTCCTCAGCCTCAACTCCAGGCTCCTGAGGCGGCTTCCAGCTCATCCGGACCTGATCTCAGTCGACAAGGGGAAGGTTCTCCATCCAGACCTTCGATCCCTGCACCTGACGGCCTGGTTCTTGAGCGGCTAGAGTTCCAGGCCTTGGGTCTTTCCGATGAGGCGTCCCGTAAGGAGTCAACCAGAAAGTGCTATACCTTCAAATGGAAGAGATTCTCCATTTGGTGTCAGGACAAGTGGTTGGGCCCCGCTTCCTGTCCATTGGTTGGTATTTTGGACTACCTGTGGTCCCTTTCTCAGCTAGGGCTTCGCTTGACAACCCTTAAGATGCACCTGGCAGCCATCTCAGCTTACTGGGCGCGGGCCGGCAAGCAGTCGGTGGCACAGGAGAAGGTGGTCAGGCGCTTTTTCAAAGGCCTAGACCACATTTCCCCTCCGGTGCGAGACCCTCCACTTCCGTGGGATCTACTGCGGGGATTATCTAAGCTCTTGGGCAAGCCATTCGAACTGATGCACAGGTGTGACATCTCTCACCTGTCGTGGAAAACCGCCTTTTTGGTGGCTATTATGTCAGCCAGAAGGATGGGAGCTCTCCAGGCACTTTCCATCGAATCTCCTTACCTCAGCAGCGGCTCTAGCCACAAATGGTTACCAGGGCACAGCTGGGGCACTGCAAATTGCAGCCAGGGCACTGATATATTGTTACAATTGGGGAAGCTCTGCAGCATATGGGGCACCAACTGGGGCACAGCATTTTTTTACCGGGGCACATGCCCTGGCGGGCCCTGGTGTAGAGCTGCCACTGCCTTACCTGGTCTTCCACCAGGACAAGGTTGTCCTTCTCCCCCACCCGAAGTTCCTTCCGAAGGTGGTGTCGGAGTTTTACCTGAACCAGGTGTTGACTCTGCTGGTGTTCTACCCCAATCACACCTCAGAGGCGGAATATAGGCTCCATACTTTGGACCCTGGAAGAGCGGTTGCTTATTATAAGGAGCGGATGGCTGAAGTTCGGGGAGAGGTTCACCATCTGTTTGTCACCAATGCTGAAGCCGCACCTGGCAGACCTGCAGCCAAGCGGACAATAGGCAGGTGGGTCACCTCCTGCATAGATCTCTGCTATCGGTTGGCGGGCATGGAGCCTCCCAAAGGGGTAAGAGCTCATTCTCCCTGCCATACCGCTCCTTCTGTGGCTGTTTCTAGGGACGCCCCTATCCAGGAAATCTACAGGACTACTACCTGGAAGTCAACACACATCTTTATTTGCCATTACCACATTGACCTACAGTCACGCCGGGATGCTGGTTTTGGGATCTTGGTTCTCCAGTCCTTATTTCCCAAGTAGGGGGTGCGAGCCTTGCCTCCCTCCTCCCGGAGAGCTGCTAGGAGTCTGCCAGACAGTGTGGTTTGAACAACATATCCACGCCCCTGGAAATTCAGGTTACTCACCTGTAACAGGAGTTCTAGGAGTGGTATATGTTGTTCATCCACATGACCCACCCGACCTCCCCGGCTTCGACATGCAATCTGGCTTCCAGCGGGTTAGATCTGGCGTCATGGGGCGGAGCCGAGGGTTTTACCACCCAGGTGGGTGGGAGGAGCCAGCTTGAAGAGTTTCCGGCCCATCTTAAAGCGGCAAGGAACCTGCCAGACAGTGTGGGTGAAGAACATATACCACTCCTAGAACTCATGTTACAGGTGAGTAACCTGTATATTCCACCCGCCATACCGCTGTGTCAGTGGCTGCTTCTAGGGACGTCCCTATCCAAGATATCTGCAGGACTGCTACCTGGAAGTCAGCAAACACCTTCATTTCCCATTACCACATCAACCTAGAGTCACGCCGGGATGCTGGTTTTGGAGCCTGAGTTCTCCAGTCTCTGTTCCCTAAGTAGGACTTGTGCGCCTTGCCTCCCTCCTCCCAGAGAACTGCTAAGAGTCTGTCCAAAAGTGTGGATAGAACAACATATCCACGATCCTAGATAAACAGATTACTCACCTGTATCAGTAGTTCTAGGAGTGGTATATGTTGTTCATCCACACGAACCCACCTGAACTCCCTGGCTTCTACGCACAAGCCTCTGCTTCCAGTGGGCAAGATCTGCCATCAAGGGGCAGAGCCGAGAGATATCCCAGCTGAGTGGGTGGGAAGAGCCAGCTTTCAGACCATGCGGCAAGATTTACAGGGAAAAGGGACATGCCAAACTGTCTGGATGAACAACATATACCACTCCTATAACTACTGTTACAGGTGAGTAACCTATTTATCTTCCACGAGAATAATCTCTTGCAGCAGGTAGTACACTTGGATCATCACCAGAGGGCGCTGTGGTGCACAACAGCTCTCTTGTAGCAGTCTTTTTCCAGGGGCCGCCCACACATGACATCATTATCCTGCTCCAGTATAACAGTGGGCGGTGACTGGTATCCTCAGTTCATTTTCCCACCGTCTTCCGCTCGCACGCAGCAGCTAGCGCTAGTGAAGCGGTCTTTGATGAGAACTTGAGCTGGGAATGGATTTTCCGTCCCGTTTCCAGTCTTCATCAACGAATGTCCAAAGAATCTACAAGCAAATCAGCATTATTCTGGTCATGTCGTTGCTGTAGGAAGATCTACTGTTACGACAACCACACCATTTGTTTTAGGTGTCTGGGTCCCACACACGACACCATCTCCTGCAAACACTGCCTGGAATTCAACCAGGCAACCCATCAACGACTGCTGCAGGAGATTGAAGCTCACATCTTGAAGCAGAAATTGTCTCTTAGAGAAGGGGTCCCGTCCCAAGGGGGTCCCCTGCTACTGCTTCACACAAGAAGCATAAACGTGATAAGGATAAATCATGCTCATCATCAGTCAGGCACTCATTGACAGCTACCATTACAGGTGTTTCACCATTGATGATGCCCTCCATAACTGCTTCCTTGTCGATGGGAGTTTACACCCTCTTATCGACAGCACTTTCTGGTGCTCTTTCAGCAGTTTCTGTGGAACCTTATGTAAGTTCCATCGATGCCCCATCGACAGTGACGTGTTTTCCGTCGACGACGTCTGCTTTTAAGCATTCTGCAGCCTCCCCATTTATTGCCCCGTTGACGACGAGCCAAGTTTTCATGGGGAGAACTACTGGTTTTGCCATTTCTACTGCCCCATTTCCTTCACAACCATTCTCTCACAGGGGCCACTTGGACCGGGACCAGGACCCTGGCATTTACCACCCATGGACAAGACCTGTTTATACCTCATGTCCTATTTCTTCCACAATCTCTGGTTTCCCAGGAGCCACCTACCCCCACATTCTACTACTACCTCATTGGACATAGCTGGAGTGGTACATCAGGTATTGGAAGGCATGAGCCATTCTCAACCTCCCACTCCAGGGGAGGTAGGTCGCCCTTCCCATTCTCCCAACCCTCCACCTAAATGCTTCCAAGGCGACAGGGAGCCCTCTCCACCCTGGTCCCTTCCTTCCTATGAGGAAGAGTATTTTTCAGAGGGGGCAGAATTTTTCGGAAGGTTTTCCCAGAGATCTGGAGGATATTGACATTCAGGACTTGGACTACTGTCCACCGTCCTCTCTTTCTACTGTTTCCTCCTTGCACTAGGATGTTTCCCGACATGCAGCTGCCTCTTCTCCTGGTGACCCATCTTTTCATGAGATAATGATCCAAATTCAGAAAATCATGGGATTTTCAACTACGGAACATGATAAACAAAGAAAAGATATGGCAGATTATTTCGAACTTCCTGAAGAGGCTGTAGGAGTGGTACCCCCACTTATACAAACTTACCAAAACGCTGTACTGGCGGCTTGAAAACAACCCTTAGTTGTTCCTGCCATCCCTAGAAAGGCGGATCACCTTTACCAGGTTCCTCGTGACCATCCTTTTCTTTCCACTACCCCCGAAGCAGATTTGGTAGTGATAACAGCGGCTCATGATCGTATCAAACAACCAAAACACATGAGCTCATTACCCCCTGATAAGGAATCCCGCCTTCTCAATTACCTAGAGAAGAAGGTGTTCCAGGCTGGTACCATGAATCTCAGAATTCTTAGTTATGTGGGAGACATGGTCAAATACCAATGTATCCTCTGGTCCTCTGCTATAGAACTAGTCAGTAAACTTCCTCCATCTCAGGAGAAGGACCAATTATTGGCAACAATTTCCACTGGCAATTCCATCTCTCTACACTTGCTCCGCTCAGGGTGTGAAGCGGTGGATACTTCTGCTCGCGTGTCAGCCACAGGTATTACACTAAGGCGACATGCCTGGTTACGTGTATCAGGATTTACACCAGATATACAGGATAAAGTGGTAAATGCCCCCTTTTAATGGATCTAAACTTTATGGTCAGGCTACCCGAACACTTCTGGATGATCTCCAACCTTCACGTCGGACCTTCCGTACGGTGCATGGCATGTATCATACCTCACAGCCATCTTACCAGTACTGCTCCAGTCCTCTTTTCAATGAAGGAGAAGTGGCAAACATAGAGGTACCTACAGAGGCAGATTCTGTGGTCGTTCCCAGCCATCTTCCAGGCCTGCCACTCCTACCTCTAAGGGCTCTCACACCGCCCCCCATGCCCCCCGGTGGAACCGGTCAGTGCACTGGGCTGCCTCGACCAGGCCTTGGAAGGTGTTGGCTGTCACTTTGCCCTCCATTTAGAAGCTTGGCAAGCGATAATATCGGACGAGTGGATGCTTTAGATCATAAGGATGGGGCACACACTGGAACTCAGCTCAGTGCTTCCCCCTCATCCTCCCCACCTGACCATATCCCCATTCTTCAAGAGGAACTTCAGGCACTTCTTCACAAGAATGCCGTCTATCCAGTTCCTCCTTTGGAGTACCATCAGGGATTCTACTCTCGTTTCTTTCTGGTACCCAAACGCACAGGGGAGATCTCAGACCTATACTAGACCTCAGACAACTGAACCTACACATTCAGTACAAAAGGTTTCGGATGGTCATTTTAACATCCATTATGCCGATGTTGAAACAAGGGGATTGGCTATGCGCATTAGACATGAAAGATGCCTACCTACATATCTCCAATCACCCCGCCCATTATCGGTTCCTTTGCTTTTACTTACTAGGACATTACCAATCTCGGGCACTCCCGTTCAGTCTCTCATCCACCCCAAGAGTCTTTACCAAGTGCCTAGTGGTAGTGGCGGCGGCTCTGAGATGGGACAGACATATCGTCTTCTCTTACTGGGACGATTGGCTCATAAAAGCAGACTCCAAAACCCCTCTGCTTTTGTCCCTCCAGGCGACCCTCACTCTGTTCCATTCCCTAGGAATTACTGTCAACTGGCCCTAATCCAATCCAACTGCTACCTAGTTGCTCCAGTATATAGGAGCTGTTCTGAACACCACCTTCGCCAGGGCTTACCTCCCTACTTACAGACAAGACAGACTTCTGTCTCTGGCTTCCCTGATATGAACTCAACAATTTAACAGAGCTAGACGTCTCTTATGCCTTTTGGGACATATGGCCGCAGCCATCCCCACAGTGACCTTTGCCTGTCTACACGAGACCAGTCCAGTGGACTCTTCAGAATCAGTGGTGGCAAAAAACAGGGGATTTTGAAGACAGAATCAGAGTCACTCGCATTCTACGCTCGGCCCTAGACTGGTGGGCCCTTCGTGCTAACCTATCTCAAGCCATGCCCTTCCAGTCCCCTCCTCTCCAGCAGACGTTGACCACGGATGCTTTCCTCGTCTGCTGGGGGCGCACCTGGGCCCCTACAGGACACAGGTCAGGTGGCCCCGATTCTCCATCCCTCCTTATATAAATCTACTGGAAAAGAGAGCAGTCCACTTCGGCCTTCAGGCTTTTTACCTCCACCTTTCCCCAGGGCCTCTACTGATCCAGTCGGACAACACCTCAGTGGTGTAGTACCTGAACAAAAAAGGAGGTACCAAGTCCCGCAGTCAGCAGGGAGACGATAGTGGTTTGGCAGGAAGCCATACTTCAACATCTGTGGTTGATTGCCGTCCCTCTACCGGGACACCACAATACCCTGGCCGACAGTCTCAGTTGCCAGATCTCCACGCACGAGTAGACACTTCATCACGAAGTTCTTCAGGTGATCTTTCGATTGTGGGGTCCCCGCACCTCTGGCATTTTGCATCCCCCAGCAATCACTGACTCCCCGCATACTGTTCCATTATCCCGAACAGAAAGGGACTGTCTGTAGATGCTGTGTCCCAACCGTGGACAGGACTCTTCTTGTATGCTTCCCCAAATCCCGCTCCTGCAACTGACTGTACTGAAACTACAACTCAAACCTGCCACCATGATCCTTATAGCCCCTCTGTGGCCTCGGCAGGTGTGGTTTCCCCTTCTTCAGCAGTTCTCAGTAGCAGACCCCATCCCGTTGCCAGTCAGGCCAGATCTGTTGACCCAAGATCAGGGAGCTTTTCTTCACCCCAACCTGAAGTCACTACACTTTCGCGCTTGACTCCTGGGATGCTTTTATGGCCTGCCTTCAAGTCTCTTCATCAGTGGCCAGTATTCTGTTGGCTTCACGCACACCATCTACCTGGGAAACATATAATGCTAAATGGAAATGCTTCCCCATATGGGCCACTTTCCAGTTCCAGTCTTTAAATCCTTATTCATGTCCATTGACGAAGGTATTGGACTACTTGGCTTCGCTTGCCGAGACAGGATTTAGCTTCTCCTCTGTTAAGGTTCATTTGGCCTCTGTCTCGGCCTTTCATGAGCCTTTAGAAGGGAGACTACTTTATCAACACCATCTTGCCAAGATGTTCCTAAGAGGAATGTTACACCTCAGTCCTCCCATTGGATGTCCCATCCCTCCCTGGGACTTGAATTTCCTGTTGGAAAAGCTGATCCTCGAACCTTTTGAACCGGCGGCTACTTGCGACCTCCACTTCCTTTCCTGGAAGACAGTATTCCTAGTTGCTGACACTTCAGCTCACCGTATTTGTGAGCTTCATGCCCTAATGTGTAGAGAGCCTTACTTAATCTTTCACAAGGACAGAGTGGCTCTTCATACCAATCCCTCCTTTTTACCTAAGGTGTTCTTGGAGTACACCTTAAATCAGTCCATAGAATTGCCAGTCTACTACCCTAAGCACTCTAATCTGGGAGACTACCTCCTACACACTTTAGATGTTCTTCGTATTTTATATAGGAGCAGTATATTGATGTCATGCGTGGGCAGCCCCTGGGAAAAAGACTGCTAGAAGAGAGCTGTGATACATCACAGCGGACTGTAACGACGACCCAAGTGTATTACGTGCTGCAAGAGCGACCCCTCGAAGATCTGCCATTACGGTAAGTACACAACTGTACTTTCTAGTAGTGGTATATGATGTACATCCACACTGACCCACCTGACCTCTCCTGGCAAGTAGCGCACAGATTCTTGCTTCCAGTGGGTTAGATCTGACATCACAGGACAGTGCCAAGGGTGTCATCATCCAAGTGGGTGGGAGAAGCCAGCTTGAAGACTTTCCAGTAAGAATTAAAAGGAAACGAGCACTACCGAAGTGTGGAATGTACATCATATACCACTCCTAAAACTTCTGTTACAGGTGAGTAACCTGTTTTTCTCCTGCCTCATTAGTTTCTTCAAAACCTTTTTGATCTTCAAAGTTTTATCAAAGTTTATTGGCAGGAAAGAAACACCATTGAGCAAGTTCATTTACAAGGAGGTCCTGAGAGACAAGCAATGTGCAATGCACGTACAATAAGCCAAGGCCAAACATATAACAGGAATACCCAGGGCAGTGTACATTAACATGCAACTTTCTAAGGGAAATATATACGTGAAGTAGGATAATTTACAAGGTAAAGACATTGTGCAGCAACAATCATTCATACAGTTTCACAAGGGAAAATATATACATGAAGAAGGGTAATTTACAAGGTTAAGACATTGCGGTACACAGTCTGGCATCAACAGCCAGGTAGATGACACAGTTATCAATAGGCAGTAATTAAAACTTCCAGTGATAAAAGTAGCGATGAGAAAACCCGGAAATGATGGTATGGGATTATAGGAGAGAAGAGAAGGAGGAGGAGTCAACATGAGTTATGGGGAGAAGGTGGAGAGGAAGGTAGGTGAGGTAGGGATAATATTGGAGAGAGGGGGAGCCTGTGTTATCAAGAAGATTTGGGGGGGGGGGGACGGCCCTGGATGGTGGAGAGGAGGTGGAGTGGATAGGGAAGAATAGTATGTAAGGCAAGTATTGTAGTGGTCAGGTAAGTAGAGATCAAGGCGTCTGGGTGTAGGTCTTGTAAGATGGGGAGGCTAGGTGCGTCAAGTAAGTATGGGGGGAGGACCTTAAGTGAGGTGGATGAAAAGTCTTCACCATTCATTCACACTATTGGGACTGTGCTGGAGGTGCTAGGACCCAGCGGGAGCCAAACATCTTTAGGAGGACCGGCGCCGAGACAGGACCGCGCATGCGTGGCACTGCGAGGCTGGTTCGCGCCTGTATAGGCTATCTCGGCGTCGACCCTTCAACTGCATCAGTTCCTTTTTTTTTCTGCTGTCAAGTGCACTTCAGTGATGATGTTGCTCACCTGACAGGAGTTAGATCTTCACGAGTATATGACAGCAGCTGTAGTCATTCAGTTTCCATTAGTTTTAGTTGTTAACATTATTTCTTATTTTATTTAAAAAAACAAAAGAAAGAAGTAGAATTCTCTCAGTCTGCCAATGACGGACTCGACCATGAACAGTGAGCGGTAGGAGAGTTCGGCAAAATCTATTCTGGTAGCGGGGCTGTGTCTGGTCCACTGTTCCTTGCGGAGGGCAGGTCTGACCACGGGCAGTCTGGTGTTCAGTGGGGTGGGGGGGCAGTCCTCCTGAAAGCACAAAAGAAGTGGGTCTGCTCCCAAAGCGGTTGGGGACCTGGCACCACTTGACCTCGAACTCTTCTTCCTTCCCTTGTCAAAGAAGAAATGGTACCACTTGGTCGCCCCCTGGTACGTCTGCGAGAGGATTGTCGGTAGCGGGGGCGGTAGGCCGACTCTGACTTCTTTGGGGTCTCCTGTGGCCTCCGTTAGTGGCCATGATCCTCAACACCGGAGCCACTCTCTCTCCTCTGATGGGGCTTCTGGTGAGCAGTTTCATCATTGGGCCGCTCTTACGGATCAGTGGGTGTGGTTGCCCTTGCCGGTGGACCCAGTGCCAGGGCCTTTGGGCCTAGGAGCTGCTGGACCACGATTGGGTCAGGATGTGTACGCGGTGCCTTCCCCGGTGCCGACGCTGTGAACACTGAGTCCACATGCCTTCTCCCCTCACCTTGTTTCCTTGTAGGGGCTGGCACAGGTACCGCTTTCCCCTCCCCTTTCTTTCAAGGCTTGCAGGGAAACACGGGTGATGCCGAGGCCTTCAGCTGTTTCGTGGTGGCGTCAGTGGTCTTGGTGCCTCATCCGGCACCGGCTTCTACCTTGGCATCACATCCGGTGCCATTGATGATGCCGGCGCCGTGTTTGGTGCCAGTGCCACATTTGGTGCCAGGGATCTTATTTATGTCAGTCTTCACCATTCATCACAAGTGGGTATAGTGCACCGGAGCTAGGACCCCGCGGGAGACTTTTTATTTTATTTTTTTCATCATGGGCAGAGTCGACGCAGATCCAGCGCCACCCTCGAGGCCGATGTTCCACGTGGCTCTCGAGGGTTGGCCGTTAGCTGCCGTTGACTCCTCCCCAACCCCAGGTGTTTCTCTCCTGCCGTCGAGTGTGGTACCTCGTGAGAGACTGATTGTTTGCGGCTTAGTCCGTTGATCCTCCAAGCGTTAGTATAGTGATAGTTGCTTCAGTTCTGCTCGCCTGCTCAACGTCACTTCAAGTTACCGTTAAGACCTTTCCTTTTATTAAGCGGCGTCGAGTACTTTTTTTATTTTATTTTCCATTTGGTCATGCCTTTTCCGGGTGCAAGAAGAGCGTCGGAAGCGGGGCAGGCCCCTGTGCGTCGGTGCCCCTGTGGCCGCCTCTGTTCCATGACGGACCAGCATGACCGCTGCCTTTCCTGCCTCGGCCCCGACCATGATATGGATAACTGCAACATTTGCTTATCGATGGACCGCCGTGTAATTGAGAACCGTGCGTTGAAGGTCGGACGTATGCCGCCGACTTTCGGAGGACGAATGCGCAGTTGCTGGGCCAAGGCGAGGATTCTTGGCCCTTTCTCCGGGTCGCCTCCCTGTCCTGTATGGCCTGTGGAGGAGGGAACCCTTGCCTCTTTTAGCTTTGCCACGGCGAGGGTTTCTTCCGTGGTGCAGGAGGCCCAGGCTGTCCCCCTTGGGAGTCTGTTGGGAGGCACCGCTCCGGCAGTTGCCTCTTCGGTGGCGAAGGCTCCCTCGGTGTCATGTTCCGGACCCTTTGGGGCCGGGCCTGCACCGTCATTGGCACCATCTCGTGACGCCGCTCTTGGCCCGGCTCCATGGGCTTTGAAGGCGCGGTACCCTTCCCGGTCGGCGTCCGGAGCCTTCTCTCAGTGGCCTTGCGTCACCTCTGATGCTGCTCGCCACGTCTGAGTTCTCAGTGGTACCGGGGGTGGTGGTTTGGATGTTTCTGGGTCTGATCCCGGCGCCGTGGCAGGAGCTGGCACCGTCCTTCTCCTCTGTGGCTGGTGCCACACCTGACTTTGGTGCTGTTCGTGGCGCTGGGGTGGGTTTCAAAGTCGAGCATGGTGCCGTGTTGGATTTGGCGGTCGTCAGCGTCGGGGGGGAGTGCGGAACTGCGCTGGGGGTTGCACCTGACTCCGGTGCCGCTTGCGGCACTGGGGTGGGTGTCTGTGCCAGGCGTGGTGCTGTGCTTCTCTCTGGCGGTGTTGGCGGTGCTGGATCTAAGGGTGCCCCGCTTCGGGGTCCAGGAACTGGAGGGGCTTGGGGAATGGTCTGGCATCAGTCCTCGGAGCCTGCCTCTTCGGAGGCAGACTCTGGGTCTGATCCAGATTGGCACCCAGGTTCTTCGGAATCTTCAGACGCCTCTGTTTCCAGCACCTCGGCCCCCACTCAGCCTTCCTCTGCGGGTCGGTTGTTGCCGGTGGACCTTAGGGTCAGTGGGTCTGACCAGCCAGCGGTGGTCCCTGTGACTACTTCTGTGCAACCTGAGGTTACTGGCATTGCTGTTCCTCCAGTTGGGGCACCTCCTCCTTGGTGTATTTGGACAGCCCAAGTTTGGGGCACCTCGGGGTGCACCAGGAGGGGGAGGGTACGGTTCCCTGGGTGGACTCCTTGGAGGCTGCCCGGAGTTGCCAGCTACCTAGGCTGGTGGCTACAAGGACGAGGTCCCTCTCTGATTCTGAAGGATTGAGAGGTAGAGGTGTGTCACGGCGCGCCCTCCCCAGAGCCCAGCCGGGTTCTGGGAGGAGTCGAAGCGTAGACCCTCGCCTTTCCCTGGAGGAGTCCCCGGGAGGGACTTTGACTTCTGAGGTCAGGGGCTGCCCTTCTGCACTCGCACGGTCCTGGTTACCACACAGGGGATTTCTTCCTTTGGGCACAGCTCTGACCGTTCCGACCCGGTTGAACAGCTGTTATCTGTGGCGGCCTTCGGATCCCCCTCCCTGCGAAGGGTTTCCTGTTGGCCCCTCTACCCTGACAGAGACCGTTCTCCTGTTGTCAGGAGCCTGTCCCCCAAGCCTCTGTCTCCTTCCCCGGTTGTCCCAGGTATTCCTGGTCCTCGCGGATCTCTCACGTGGGAACAGTTCAGAGGTTCTTCTGCACATTTCTTCACCTACTTCCATGCCCTGGACCAGCAGGTGTTTCACCATGCTCCTGTGCAGCCGGACCCTGTTCCTGGGAGCTCGTCTTCATACTCTTCTCCCTCTACTGAGGGAGAGGTACCCTTGGTCCACATCTCCCCAGCATCTGATCTGTCCTCCTTTCAGCGCTACCTTGTGA
The DNA here is from genome assembly GCA_016271365.2 of Neoceratodus forsteri. Taxonomy (NCBI): domain Eukaryota; kingdom Metazoa; phylum Chordata; order Ceratodontiformes; family Ceratodontidae; genus Neoceratodus; species Neoceratodus forsteri. The sequence continues at coordinate 507,800,663 of CM028129.1, forward strand.
GGATGTTAGACGAGCTTCACCTTACCCCAGTCCCAGTCAGCAATCCAGAGCATGTGACGCGCACCTTCTTAGGTGAGTCCAGTGCGGCCCACCCGGTGGCTCCCGCCTGGCCTATTCCTTTTCAGGAGGCGTCACATCGGCTCTGGCTGTGTCCCTTCTCCAACCATACCAGCCCCAAGGGACCTACATCAGTGGTATTGCGCTTCCCCTGGGTTTCCAGGTTCTTTGCTTCATACCTCTTCGGGCTTGACCTCCCTGGACACCCCCTCTGGGCCTCGCTCGTGCCCCTTACCGTGACTGACCCCTGGACTCAGACTCTGCAGATTTCAATTTCTGGGGGAGATGAGTGTTCTACTCGGCACAGATCTCTCTTTCTATCACAGCACATCAGGCCCACTTTGCAGCTTTCAACAGGTTCTTGTGGTCTAGGCTAGGTCAGTTCCTAGCTTCAATGCTGATTCGGAGGAAACCAGGCAAGTCATTGCCCTCTCTGCGCAGGGCCTGGAGCTAGCAAGGCACCAAGCAAGGGTATCGTATGACGCCAGTGAGGTGGCATACAAAGTGGTAGGGACAGTGATCTGCCTTCGGCGGACGACATGGCTTCACCTGTCCCGGTTATCACCCCTGTCCCAGCATAGAGTGATTTACTCCGCATACCGGAGAACTCATCTTTTCTCCCGAAGGGTGAGGCGGAGGCTTTTGGGGCACCCTCCTTCCCCCCTGTGGGGAATCCCCATCTCGCCCAGACCAGTCCCAGGCCTCCCCAGGCTTGTAAGGGTTCTCCCCTTCAGTATCTCACCCACTGGAGGCTAAGGGACCTAGTCCCTTAGAGTAGTTCAGGGCCCCCTTCGGGGGGACTCGGTACTCACCCACTAGTGATGAATGGTGAAGACTGACACAGGTAAAAAATTTAAATTACGTACCTACCGTAATTCTTGATCTTTCTGTGTATCTTCAGCATTCATCACTAAATCCCACCCTCCTTCCCCCTGTGGGCCTCAGTCTCTGGACTTCCTCCTCCCTCTCCCCTGTGTGTCCTCTCGTTCTTCGCTCTCTTCTCCTTTGCGATTAGGTGGGAGGAGACTATGGAGACAAACGGGTGAATCCCTTGGGGTTTTGTGGAGATCTTGGGGGGGGCCCTCTTTTCTCTTCTCCCTTATTCTGGGGAGTCTGGGAGCGTGGGGGTTCCCCTCCTCTCTCCCCCCACTTCCTCAGTATATATTTTATTTAGAAACTCGTAATTTGAGCTCTTTCCCTCTATGCCTTATTGCTGTTTAAAATTTCCCTTTTTGGGAAGGGGGGGAGCTTGAGATACACCCTTAGCCGGCACCCTCTTATTGTCTGTTCTTCTAGACCTAGGCTGCTTGCAACTTCTGCTTGCCTTCTGCAGCTGAGCTCTATAGTCCACGGCTGGCCTATAGTCTTCTAAAGATGTCAGTGTGCATTTTTCTCCTGGGGGTGTGCGGCTCTCCCCCCCTCCTTTACCTCTTGTCCCTCTCCTTCTTCCCCTTCCAGAGATTGGGGCCACTTCTCCCCAATTTCCTGTTTTAATCTCTTCTTCTGCCTCCTCAGTCATTTATTTTTCCTTTTAGTTTATTATTCCTTTCCTTTTATCTATCCCTTAGGCTCTCTTGCCTCAACCCACCCTCCATTCCTTACACTCTCCGGCGTGTCAGAACTGGGGCTTGGGCAGGAGGTGGCCCGGCAGCCAAGGCCAACCCTCGGGGCAGTGGCCAGAGGCGTCGACCTCGAGGCGAGCGCTGGCTCTGCGTTGACTCCGCCCATGATGGGGGGGAAAAAAGTCTCCCATGGGATCCTCACTCCAGTGCGCTATATCCACTAGTGATGAATGGTGAAGATACACAGAAAGATCAAGAATTATGGTAGGTACGTAATTTTCATTTCTCAACGCCGATTCTGAAGGCGACATCTTCTGTGTTCCCTTCCTCTAGACCTGCATTTGGTGGTCTTTCAGGGGTGGAGCTGGAACTTGATGAGTCTGACCCTGATCTACTTTTGTTGGACGATGTAGATGATGACTCCTTTTTATGGGCTGGAAAGTAAGGCTTCTGTATCAGCTGAACCTGTGGTGGAAGACCTTTCATTTAAGTCTTTTCTTAGGAACATGGGATCCACCTTGGCCCTGCAGACTTCTTCTGTGGACCCAGGCAGACTTTTACGTTTGGAATTTCTACATGTCCCTGATATTCCTGTAGAACTATCTCTGCCAGTGCCCCCCTCTTTTTCAGGTGGTGTGGGACAGGCAGGCTCTTATCCCTTCTGTGGTCAAGTCCATAGATAGGAAGTACACCTCTCCCAAAGACAGGCCTATCCTAGCATCTCAGCATTTTGTGGATGCTTTTGTTGTGCTTGCGAAGAACGATAGAGCTGTTCTCCCTCAAGAATCCACAGCACATCCTGTGAATAAGGAGTCTGCAAAGATAGACACTTTGAGGAAACGGGTTTTTGCAGCAGCAACCTTGACTATGCGTATTGCTAGTTACCAGGGCCATTACACCCAGTACGAGTACACTCTGTGGTACACAGTCGAATCAATGGTCAAGAACCTACCAGAATCTGACACAAACGTGGAGCTACTTCAGAACATCACCAAGGACACAGAGTCCAATAATCAGCAGCTGAAAGCTGCTATGGATGACTATGATAGTGCCTCTAGGGCAGCAGATGCTGGGATTTGTATACGTTGACACTATTTGCTCAGAACATCGAGTTTCTCACCCCAGTGCTCAGCAGAAGGTTATGAACTTCACCTTTGATAGTGCTTATCTGTTCAGCCCACAGGTAGAGCAAGCACTGGAGGCCACCCAGAAAACCAGGACTGCCATTAAAACAGCTAGACTGGCTCCTGTAGCCCCTCAGAAGGGCAGGAACCGTCGACAGTTTCGTAACAGGCAGTCCTTTTGGGGTAAGGGCTGAGGAGCCTTTAACAGGAACCAAACCCCTCAGCCGCAATAAAGAAAATGCAGCAAAAGGCACAGGGTCTGAAAGCACCCAGCGCCACCCTCTGAAGATTTGGCCCATGTACCACGTCAACTGCCCAAGGTGGACACTTCTACAACAGTAGGGGGGCATCTGACTCAGTTTTTCAACCAGTGGAAGTCCATTGCAACTGACAAATTGGGTCCTCAGGATTGTCTGGGAGGGATACTTTTATCAATTTTGCTGCCCACCGCTCAGTGAGACCTTCTTACTTCTGAGATATAGGGCCTCCTAAGGAACAGGGCAGTAGAAGTTGTTCCACTTGCAGAACGTAACACAGGTTTCTACTCCCATTACTTTCTGGTTCCAAAGAAAACAGGTGGTAGGTGCCCAGTTCTAGACCTCAGGAAGCCAAATGCCTGTTCAGGGAGAAGTTCAAGATGATCTCCCTAAGAACGCTACTACCTCTGATTCATCAGTTTGACTGGCTGGCATCCCTGGATATGCAGGATGCCTACCAGCACATCCCAGTACATCCACATCACCACAAGTACTTCTGCTTCATGGACTTGGGTCAGCACTACCCGTTCAGAGTCCTGTCATTTGGGCTATCCTCAGCACCTCGAGTCTTTACAAAGTGCTTCACAGTACTTGTAGCACATCTCAGAAAACTCAGCATTCAAGTCTTCCCTTACCTGGACGATTGGCTGCTAGCGAGCCCATCCAGGCAGGAGATTCAGGATGCATTCGCCACAGCTTCTTAGTTCCTCACTTCCATGGTGGTTCTTCTGAATCTGGAAGAGTTCCAGCTTCAACCCTCCCAGCAACTCCTCTTCATTGGAGCCCTCCTGGATACTTCCAGGGTGAGTGCTTTCCTTCTGGAAAACAGGTGAAAGTACATTCTCCAGATGGCTCGCTACATCAGGAAGAACAGCTCTGTTTAGGTCCGCTTGATGCAGCGGATGCTAGGCCTCATGGCATCATCCGTCTTCACGGTGCCTCTAGTGCGGCCTCGAAGAAGGACCACTCATTGGATGCTCAGCACACAGCGGTCACTGACCACGCACCTACAATCCTGCCACGTAAAGGTGACAGAGCCTCTGACAAGGTCAGTTGCATGGTGGAAGCAGAAAGACAGTCTTGTGCAAGGCCTGTCCTTTGCCCCACTGGAACCTCAGATCACCATCACCATAGATGCATCTCTGACCATTTTGGGAGCTGACTGTCAGGACCTCCACACTCAGGGAGTGGGGAGCCAAGAGAAGTCTCACCTACACATAAATGTCTTTGAGATGAGAGCTGTCATATATGCTGCTCCAGCCCTGAAGGATCTCCTGTGTCACAGAGTAATTCTCCTTCAGACAGAGAACAAGACTGTGATGTACTACTTCAACGGGGGGGGGGGGGAGACGACATGTCTACCCTCTTTGCAGAGAGGCCATGAGGGTATGGGAGTGGTGTCTCAAGCACAGTGCCTTAATTCAAGCAGTCTACCTGCCAGGAATTCAGAATGACCTAGCGGATCTCCTCAGTAGGACAGAGGTGGATCCACAAGAATGATCGCTCGCACCAGACGTCATACTGTCGCTATTCGATGAGTGGGGCAGTCCAGACCTGGGCCTTTTTACATCCCCACTCAATGCAAAACTGCCTCTGTTGTGCTGCAGAAATCCAGAACCTGGCGTTTTCTGTCAGGATGCATTCAGACTGCAGTGGACAAGATGCTTTCTGTACACATTTCTTCCTCTTCCATTAATTGAGGGTGCTGCTCACATTGGAAGCACAAGGGGGCAGGATGATCCTTGTTGCTCCAGACTGGCCTCAACAGATATGGTTTCCCTCGATCAACAGACTGTCAGAGGCCCCTCCAAGATAACTTCCTCTACGAATGGACCTCCTGACACAGGCGCATGTGGTGCATGCCAACCTGCGCTCCGTTCATCTCCATGCCTGGCTCCTGAGGAGATAGAAGTGGATAGGTTTAAGGTTTCTCAGAGAATCTGAGAAATCCTATTGGCAGCGCATAAGCCTTCTACTAGGAAGACTTACATGGCTAAATGGAGGCGTTTCTCTTTTTGGTGTGCAAAATCCTTTCTGGACCAATTTTGTTGCCCACCAAATAAGGTGTTGGAGTACTTTTTAGACCTGTCAAATGCACGACTGCAATGATTGACAGTAATGGTAGACCTCTGCACGATTTCAGCCTACTATGAGCCAGTACAGAGTATGGCATTGTCTCAGTTACTGTTAGTCAAGAGATTCCTTAAAGGTATCCTGCACAAGAGATTCCTAAAAGGTATCCTGCACATGAGACCTCTGATCAGGAGGCCGGTGGCTGCATGGGGAATTAACCTTGTACTAGGTATGTTCAACCGTAAACCGTTTGAGCCTCTTACCTCCCATGACTTGAAGTTTCTGACCTGGAAGACTGCCTTCTTAGTGGCTATTACTTTGGCTCACAGGGTTTCTGAAATCCAAGTCTTGGTCACAGACCCTCCATATACTGTCTTTCACAAGGATAAGGTGGTACTTCATACTTGCCGTAATTCCTACTGAAAGTGGTGTCGGAATTTCACCTTATTCAACCCTTGGTTCTTCCTACTTACTTTGCCAACTTCCAGAATGAAGGGGAATGCACCCTTCACTTCCTGGATGTGAAGATGGTTTAGCATTTCTACATCAGCAGACTGAAAGAGGTTCGTAAACCCCAGCAACTCTACATATCATTCAGCATGGCCCTGCTGGGTCAGCCTGTTGCCATTAGATGCATTTCTGCATGGTTAGTGGCATGCCTTCACCATTGCTACTCGATGGCGCAGGTCAAGGTGGAAGGTCGGGGTTTACACCCACTCAACTGGAGCAGTTGTGGCATCTCTGGCAGAGATTCGTAACGTGACATTGCAGGTATTTGCCAGGCGGTTACTTGGAGCTCGGTGCTTACTTTTGTAAAGCACTGCGCTCTGGATAGCCATGCCAGACAGCATACTTCCTTTGGCTGGACAATCCTCAATGGACTGCTGTCCTTAGTGAGCTCTGTCTCTTGCTGCCCTGTTTGGGGGATTGGTTCTTAGCTTGGTACTCTCCCAATAGTGTGATTGAATGGTGAAAACTTTTAGTCCAGGAAGATATGGAAATTGCGTATCTAACGTAATTCTTGATTTTCTTGAACAAAGTCTTCGTCATTCATTCACACGCCTACCCACCATTCCCTGAGCTCACTCATCCTGTTTCTGGTCTTCACTCCCTCGTTTGTCCGGGGCTGTGAAGACATTGTTGAGTTGACCCTTGTTACACGGGTGTTCTGAGCTGTCTCATGCCTGGATTAGGTTAGTTTTTTTTTCTAGGTTAGTTTATGCTGCACCTCCTCAGTCAAAAAGGTGCTGAGGTGGTTGGGGGGGTTGACGCCAAGATAGCTTATATGGGCGTGAGCTAGCCTCGCAGTGCTGCGCATGCACAGTGCTATCTCGGCGCCAGCCCTCCTGAAGATTTTTGGCTCCCACTGGGTCCTAGCACCTCCATCATAATCCCAGTAGTGTGAATGAATGGTGAAGAGTTCGTCCAAGAAGATCAAGAATTATTGTAGGTACTGTATGTAATTTCCATTTTTTTCATACTGTAATAACTCTCAACAAAAAACACTGTTTGCATCTACGTGCAGAATTTCTAAAACTCGGTGTGCTCTTATTTGCTTAATTTGACTTCTGTTTTCAAAACCAAATTCCTGCTAGAGGCTGGTTGTTTTGCCTTTCTGCCTGAATTCTTTTTACAATTCTTCAAGGGTGTAAGATAAGTGAACAGGGTCTTGCTATAATGGTCTGCTCTTAGTTTGGTGATAAAGTAAATCTCTCTTTTTTTTTTAAACAATTTTTTTTTTCTTCAGAACAGGATTCCCTTCCTCCTTTGCATTGTCTGCTCTGGATTTTTCCTCAGTGCAGGTTTTCTCAGGTTGAGGCTCCCTCCCCCCTTCATTCCCGGGGGTTTTAGGCACTTGTTTGAGGCTGCATGGTTTTGTGAAGTTAAATCACATTTTTAGTTTATTTCTTAATTTATTTATTTTTATTCAACCTACACCCCGGGCATCCTTCAGGAGTGCCCACACAGATCTCCACCCTACTCCCAACCTGAACCCCTCACATCTCCCCTAACTCCCTCCCCCGAACGACCACCAGCAGACCCGACCCCCGGTACCATCTCCGGGGCTGATTCCGCCCTCCCCTCGGCGGCTACTCCTAAGGGTGAAGGGTCTTACCCGTGAGTTCGTCGGGTCCCCTGGAGGGTTCTTGGGTGCGTCTGGGCGGTATTTGGGAGTGGGAGGGTCCACAGGGGCCACCGTCATCTCACTGGTGAGTAGGAGGCTTTTCCTTGCTTTTGCCCACCCAGCGGGCTGAGCCTTGCCGCGGCAACATGGCGCCGTGGCTCCGCCCTCCCAGCATGTACCATGCTGCTCAGTTAGCAAACCCCAGCCACCGCCAGAGGTCGCCTCTGTGAGCGAGCATTTCTCACTCCACCCCGAGAAGAGAGGCAGTCCTCTGATCGCCAACCGCCCGGCAACTCCCGCCTGTTCCCAAACCCGGGTCACCGCGTGGCGTGAGGTGTGAGTCCAGTGCCTCAACCTCAGCGCCACCGGGCCGGCAATATTTCTTAATTTTTAATGGTCAGCAGACTGTTTTGACATAATGGTTGCATTTTTGCCGATTTATATAATACTGGTAGGTTTTGACGCAAGTGTAAAAATTGACCCAACTACAAGAAATTAAATTCATGTGCACAACAATTAGACACAAGTGCACAAATATAGACTCTAGTGCACAGTAATAGAAGCAAATGTATGAAAAGTGACGCAAATGAGCACAGTTGACGCAGCTGCTCAAGAGATTTGTCTCAGACGCAGTTTTTTGAATGAAAGGTGCAGTGGCATTCCTCAGGCCCTCTTCAACAAATTGTAAGACCTTGAGACACTCTCCATATGGGTTGCTTTGTCTGTTCTGTACTAGCAGAACCAAAGGTACTGTACATTTTTGGCATCGGACCCCAACCTGCTGGCGGGTCAGGTGAATGTTTATCTGGTTTCGTGTTTGGCAGTGGCAATATAAAGTTACACAGATCCTGTCCTTGTTATCTAAACAAACTCTTCTACAAGGAGGATCCAGTAACAGGGATGCAGAAGAGTGTTCCCTCTCTTAAAATTTGATTCACAGTGCACCACTCCCTTGGGAGTGTGGGGGGCAGGCACATTCCGATGTATAAGTGCTTTCAGGAACAAGGCACTACATCAGCATTTAAAGACTGGAAGGACTAGTACTTCAGCTAAAAGCATATTTATTGCAAGAGAATAAAACCTCAGCATAAAGGCCAGACACTTTACATGTTTCGGATCAACATTCTTTATCAAAAGCTACTGCCAGATTGCAGCTGCCACAATAAGTAGTAGTAAAAACTTTTATTCATTAAATGAATCAGTAGCTCAGCTGAGACAAGCTAACTTTCAGTGAGATCCTAGATGTCACAATGATTACTTCAGTTGTTAGTACATCAAAACACAGCTGTACAGTTAGTTACAATAAAATATTTTAAATGTACATACAGTATATACAGAAATATAAAGTTATACATGAATACAATTTCAGTAGAATCCCAGGTCCTATTTAACTCTCCCATCCCTAAACCAAAATTTTTATTTGTGCTACACGTTTCTTCTCATCGTTTTTTCTAATTATGACAGGTAGTGTATTTCATAAATACCATCAGTTAGTGACATCATCTCATAAAAAATTCAAACTCATTGGTGCAAAACCATGTAACTTAGATCACATCATAACATACCTAATGCACCTAAAAACAACATGCTTCACACATATTTTCATTAAAAATATATAAATAGCTATTGCATATATATTTCTAATAGAATATGAATATCAGTGCTATCACCAGGGTGAAGGAACAAAAGGGTAAGGGGGGGTTGAAGGTAAGGATAGATGGAGAGGGGAAGGAAACAAGGGTGAACAAGATATATAAAAGCACTGAAATTAATTTATAAATATCACAGTGAGGTCAGAAAACCAAAAAAATTTCATTTCTCTTCTAAATAGAGTTTGAGCTCAAAACTTGTGTTGAGCCCTGGTTTGTTTTCAAATCTGATTTTTTTTCTTCTGGAACTGTATTTTTTTGATTTCCTGACAATTGGGCTTGTCAGAGAGGCCTAAAAAGAGAATGGGACCAACTGCGTTTAAGAACTGTATGAAGTGCGTCAAGATTTTGGCTAAAGCCGACAGACACGATTTATGTCTGAAGTGCCTCAGCCCTAGCCATATTTTTGCTAACTGTGACCTGTGTAGTAAATTCTGCCCTGAAACAATTAAAAAGAGGGCTAAAAAGTTAGGGGATATGACTTCCCCCACCTCTACGTCACCGAAGCCTTCCGAGGAGGTCTCCTCCTCCCATTCCCAACCTAAGGACAGGCCTAAAGAGTCCTCTGAGCCCAAAACCTCTGATAAAGGGGACTCCTCTAAATCAAAAAGGTCTACAGAGCAGGTTGCTGATCTGGTTCCTGCAAAGAAAAAACATAAGGAACAGCATGTCACTGCATCTCCTGCTGAAATAGCAAAGGAGCTTTCAGCTCATACGTTTATATTGCCCTCTGTAGAGAACATAGCTAAGACCCTGCAAGTTCTCCAGGCCTTCCAGTCCGTGGGTTCCCTTTTGAGCACCCCAGTTCCCTCCCAGATTTCGGGCCAAACTTCAGTTCCCCCTAGCCAGGAACCGGAGTATTTCTGCGAGGAACATCAGAAGGAGGAAGGGGACCCTATCGAGCCAGAGGTTTCTGCTGAGCAGGATTTTGGCTCCCCTTCTCATGGCTAAGAGGACTGCTCATCTCACTATGCTTTCATGAGGCATATGGTGGATAGCCTCAACCTCTCCACCCAAGAGACCGTGGAGGATGAGGCAGAGTTCCTCGACATGATGGGATAGTGTCTACGGTTAGTGCCTACTAAACGGTTACTATTACCCGTCCACAAGTCCCTCAGGAAGGCATCTCTCAAGATCTTGCAGACACCCAACTCTGTACAGGGGGTCGACAGGAAAATAGACAAAAAGTATTAGCTAGATGGATCAAATGCTGACTACCTCTTTACTCATCCAGATCACGAGGGGTTAGTCCAGGCTGCAGCTTGAGACAAAGCCAGGGTCCTTCTTTCTTCACATCCCCTTTATAAGGACTCCAGAAAACTGGACAGCATGGGGAACAAAGGGTATCTGGTGGCCTCCCTCCCCCCTCCTCAGGCAGGCTACTTACATGTCCTACGCAGCCAATGCCAAAAGACCCTCTGGTCATCTGTTTTGGCTGTGAGTGACAAAATCTCAGGTGGGGTGGCACTTGATCTCTCGGAGACTGCCAGGACAGCTTTGGATGCAACCGAGTATCAGTTCCGCATGGCAGTGATACTGCCTCTATGTTCATGGCCCTGGCTGTCTCCATGAGGAGGTTCGCCTGGCTTCGAACCATCTGTAGTCAGCAGTGGTTTTTACCACTTGCAGGACATTGTTTGGATTAAGCCCCTCATTCTGTCTGAGGACCTGCCGACACTAGTGCATGTCTTTGTGACCTCAGGGCTCGACTAGTGCAACGCTGTGCACTTTAGGGTCATGGGAGGGACCCTCCGCAGACTGCAGCTAGTGTAGATCACAGCGGCCAGGTTGCTGACGGGCCTTTTGAGGTTCAGTAATGTGACTCCAGTCCTGCGTGCTCTGCACTGGCTGCTGGTCAGGTGGAGGGTCCTTTTCAAGGTGGGTCCTGGTTATCTGTCTGAGCTCCTGACACCGGTGTTCTCTGCTCGCTCCCTCTATTCCTCCTCAATGGGCCTCCTGGACGTTCCCAGGGTCCGGCTCAAGACCCCAGGAGATCATGCTTTTAGTGTCTCTGGGCTGACCCTGTGGAACTTGCTTCCACCTGCAGTCCAAAAAGCTCCCTCGATAGAGGTGTTTAAGGGGAGGCCAAAGGCGCACCTCTTCAGTCTGGCCTTTGACTGCTGATGCAATCCTTAGTTCCATCCAGTCCTTTGAAGTGTGACCTCTGGGAACCTTTTATTGCTGCAAAATATTAATAGTCATAATGAGTTTTTATTATGTTTTAAATTATTGCTATATATTTTATTCATGTTTGGCACCCAGAGCCTCTGGGATTGGGCACCTTATAAATAAAATTGCCTTGCCTTGCCTAATCTTTCTTAAGATGCTCAGGCCTAGGCCATGAATTTTCCTTGTAAGAACAACTCACTCTTTGGTGACAAAGCTAAGGCTTATATGAAAAAGGTAGAGGAATTCAAGCCCACCTATGGAAACAACGCAGCTAATGAGAAACCCTCCACTTCCTATAGGACTCAGGGAAGGGGAAGGGGAGGTAGGAGTAGAGGGCACTATCCCAGGCCCTTTTTTCAGGCTCAGGCATCCTTTGGCCACCAACAGCCCAGAGGTTATTTCAGGGGCAGAGGAAGAGGCCCTCCAGATAGACTGACCCGGCACCAGCTACCAGGACCCAGTCCAAGCAGACTCTCTGACATGCAGGTTCAAGTTGCCAACCCACCCCCAGTGGGAGGCAGGCTGGTTCACTTCTTCGAAGTGTGGGAAACCATTACCACAGACAAGTGGGTCTTGGAGGTGGTGAGCCAAGGTCTCTCGCTGAATTTCAAGTCATTCCCCAAGCTGCAGGGTCACAGAAGTTTCGAACCTGCAGCTTCAGCAGAGAAAGCTCTTCTAGAGCTGGAGGTCAAGGAGCTCCTTCAAATGAATGCAGTGCATACTGTTCCCATACCACAGTAGGGAAAAGGCTTCTACTCAAGGTACTTCCTTACCCAGAAGAAAAACCGGGGAATGGTGACCTATCCTGGATCTCAGATTGCTTAACAAGCACCTGACAAAGCCCAAATTCAGAGTGGTTTTCTTGGCCATAGTCATCCCTTCCCTGAAGCAAGGAAACTGGTTGACCTCATTGGATCTGAGGGATGCATATTTCCACATTCCAGTTGGGTCCAGTCACAGAAAATATCTGAGGTTCAGGCTACCTTCAGGCTATTACCAGATCTTCCAGAGATCACTCTTCGCCATTCATTACTGTTGGGTTCAAGCCATAGGCACTGGACTCCACAGGAGCATACAGCTTTAAAAAATTTTGAGGAGGGAGCAAAGGTTGGGGCGGCGCCACCCTCGAGCGTGACGTAGAATGTGGCACTCATGGGTTGGCCAGTAACAGACAACTCCCCTGCCTCCTCAGTTCTGCTTTTCCCACCATCGAGGTAGCACGACTTCATGGGAGCACCTGCAGCAGAAGACTCCAGAAGGTTCTGTTCTCCCGCCTCTTGCTCGATGCCTCCTGTCCATCACCATTACCGGCTTCAGGTTTATTTACTTTATTACTGTTTGGTATAGAGTGTTTTTTCGCTTTGTGTTATTTTCTGCATCCAATCATGCCCGGTTCGGAGCCTAAGAAACAATCTTGTAAGGAGGGAGTTGTCCCAGTGCGTCGGTGCCCCTGTGGCAGCTCCATGACCTGTGCGGACCCCCATGATTGGTGTTTTTTCTGCTTGGGTACCCGCCATGACATGGACACGTGCAATCCCTGTTTTTCAATGGATTACTGCATGTTAGTTATCCGCACGGCAAAATTGGAGCGGGACCCCCCCCCCAACTTTCAGTGGTCCGCATCACACATGTGATGCCAAGATGAGGTCCCTAAGCCCTTCCTCTGGGCGTCTTTCTGGTACTACATGTACAGAGGAGAACAGGCTTCCCTTGACTCAAGTCTTGCTGAGACTGGAAGCCTGCGCGAGGGGTCGGGTGACAGTTGGCCTCCTCTGGGGGTGGGGGACGGGGACGGCTGAGCACTCCTTGCAGTCTGACGCCCCATTCAGGGGACCGGGCAGCCCCGATGTTGAGGCCTTCGCTATATGCGGTGCTTTCATCAGCGGCTCCCTCGGTGATGCCGACTGGTGCTGTCTAAGCTCCTGACACTGCTTCCGTTGTTGAGTGGGTTAGCACCGTTGGCATTGCTGGGTCTCCATCTGACACCGTTCTTGGTGCTGGGAATGGTAGGGTTTCCAACTTTGCTTCTCTTGGGGTCTCTCTGATCTCATTGAACCAGGAGAGAGTTGGTGGACTTTTTGAGTCTCCCACTAAGGTCATTCCTCCCATTCTGCCAGCTTTGAGGAATGCCACCACTGCGGCATGGCACTACCCTGATATGGTTCTTGCCTTGCCCCGGAAGACTGACTAGCCCTATCATGCCTCCCCAGGGCCTGCCCTACTATGCTGCCCAGCCTGAGACCGAGTCTGTGGTCATCAAAGCAGCTCATGACAGGTCCAAGGTGCCCAAACACCTTAGTTCCCTTCTCCCTGACAAGGAATCCAGAAGGATTGACTTTTGGGGAAAGAGGGCCAATGCATCCTCCACTCTGGGACTTCGGATTGCTAATTATTTATCTCATGTGGTCAGATACCAGAATATCATATGGAAGAAGGGCTGGGAGGCTGCTCAGGCCCTCCCAGAATGTTCCCAGAAACAAGAGGTCCTTAAGTCCCTCCAGGCCACTGAGGATATTAGTAAACACCTCCGGGTCTTGTATGACATGGTTGCCAGGGCTGCTGCCACAGGTATCTGCCTTCATAGGCACGTCTGGCTAAGGATATCCAGTTTCACAGCTGATGTCCAGCAGAAGGTGCTTAATTCTCCTTTCAGTGGCTGAAAACTCTTCGGGCCTGATGTCCAGGATATCACTAATGAGTTGCAGGCCTGTGATAGGGCTTTTATGTCTGTCCATTTGCTCTGCCATACCCAACCCAGGAGCAGACAATGCCCATGCTTTCAAAAAGTGTCCTGCCAGTCTGGTGCAGGCTGTCATCTTCAGGGGACATGGAAGGCCAGTTCTGCCTTGCCTACCACTTCCTCCTCCTTGGGCCCTGCTGCAAAGTGACCCAGATGTAATGGATCAGCCCCAGCAGCAGGATCTGCCTTTGCCTGACTCCTTGACAGACCCTCCTGTTCCAGTCCCTGACCAAGAGGTGGTGGTCGGAGGTTGGTTCTCCCTCTGTCTCAGTCAATGGAGAACCATCACTTCAGATACCTGGATCCTTCAGATTATAGAAAGGGGTCACACTCTGGAGCTTTTGGAAGAACTCCCAGGTACTCCCACAGTACCCTTCACCTATCCTTCAGACCACGCAGCGGTTCTTCAAGAGAAGATGCACTCACTTCTTTGGAAAAAGGTGATCAAGTCAGTGCCTTGGTGGCAAAAGAACAAAGGGTTTTACTCCAGGTTTTTCCTGGTCCCCAAAAAGACAGGAGACCTGAGGCCTATTCTGCATCTCAAAGACCTCAATCATTACATCCAGTACAAGAAGTTTCACATGGTCGCTCTCCCAAGGCTACTGTCCCTGCTCAAACAGCGTGACTGGCTGTGCTCACTAGACATGCAGGACACCTACCTGCATATTTTGGTGAGTCCACTGCAGAGGCAGTTTCTCAGTTCCTTTTTCAGGGTGAAAATTAGCAATTCAGAGTCTTGCTGCTTGGATTGTCCTCTACGCTGCATGTCTTTACAAAATGCTTAGCAATGGCTGCTGCTGCTCTCTGGCGTGAGGGCCTGTACGTTTCCCCCTATCTGGTGACTGGCTCCTCAAAGCCCCGTACAGGAACCAGCTTCTCCACACCTTGGAGAGGACTGTCCCGTTGTTCCACTCCCTGGGCATCACTGTCAATCTGCTCAAGTCTGTTTTGACCCCATCCCAAAGGCATCAATACATAGGGGCAGTTCTGGACTCGAGGCAGAGCAGAGCTTTCCTGCTTCCAGACAGAGCGGAGTGCCTAATCTTGCAGGCTCAGGCAGTTGCACCGAGCCATTATGTTTCCGCAAGGGTCTGCTTGAGGCTCTTAGGCCCCACGGCTGCAGCCATTGCCACGGTCCAGACTGCACATGCAGGTGATTCCGTGGACCCTCCAGGTGCAGTGGGACCAGCACGTTGGCAACCTGGAACAGCCCGTGCTGGTCTCCCTTACAGTCTGAAAAGGTGTTCCAATAGTGGATAGATCACCAAAACCTCTTGAGAGGGGTCCCATTCGTGATCTCGTCTCCCTAGCAGATTCTCACTATGGATGCTTCTGGTTTGAGCTGGGGGGTGCACATGGGTCCATTCCAGACCCAGGGTGCCTGGTCCCAGATCGAGACTTCTCTCCATATAAACCTCCTAGAGATGAGGGTGGTTCTGCATGTCTTGCAGGCCTTTCAGAACCACCTCTCTCTGGGCCAATTGTTGATTCAGTCAGACAATCTCAGTGTGGTCTACTGTATCAACAAGCGGGGGGGGGGGGCGCGCATTCGTATCCCCTTTGCAGGGAAGCAATGAGGGTCTGGTACTGGGCACTGGATCACTGCCTGAAACTATCAGCAGTCCATGTCCCAGGCATGCTGAACACCCTGGCGGACAGCCTCAGCCAGATTCAGTCCAGGATGCACGAATGGGAGCTTCTTCTGTCCATCGCAGATGATCTGTTTGATAGATGGGGTTGTCCAGAGTTGGACCTTTTTGCGTCCCCACTGAACGTAAAACTGCCTAATTTTTCCTCACTAGATCCAGGACCTGGAGTTTTCTGGCAAGATGCGGTGTTCCTCTCTTGGAGCGGGAGGTTCCTTTATGCCTTCCCTCCATTTCCTCTTATTCAGACGGTGCTAATCAAGCTGCAGATGGAGGGGCCAGAATGATCCTCGTCGCACCTTACTGGCCACAGCAGATAAGATTTATATTACTACAGCAGTTAATGGAGGAACCTCTGGTCCCTCTGCCCCTGTGCAGGGACCTGCTCACGAGGCTAAGGGGCCCTGGTCCATCAAATCTCAGGTTCCTTTGTGTGCATGCCTGGCTCCTGAGGACATAGCCATTGCCTGGTTTGGTGCATCTCAGAAGGTAGCTGGCGTCCTTGTGGCAGCTTGGAAGCCCTCCACTAGGACTGCATGTGTCATGAAGTGGATGTGGTTTGCCATCTGGGCTGCTAAACATCATCTGGACTGAAACAACAGCACCGCAGTGCAAAGCTGGGGCAGGGTGCTGGTGGAGGCTGCGAACCCACAACACAATAATTAAATCCAAACCACCACGCACTCCACAGCCAGGAGAGATGCTTGCTCCCCAGTGAAGGTTCAAAAAAATATACCAAGATACTTGCTCAAATGCAAAATATATTTAATTTCCAATTGTTAAACACATAAATGGAAAATTGATAAAGGCACAGCAAACTGCATGTAAGGTTCCCGGCACTTCGCCAGTTAAGGCTTCATCAGGGGGATGAACCTTGCAGGTACAAAACTACTTTTATACCAGTTAAATTGAATAAATGATGATATTCCCTTGTCAGTCTTCACCATTCATTACTGCTTGGGTAGTGCCGGAGGCGCGCACCCTCTTCGGGAGATTTTTTAATTTTATTTTGAGTCGGCTCCAACAGCGCCGCCTCTGAGAGTGACGCTACCACAAATATGCGCGAGGGCGCCATTAGGGTGCCTAGAGACCTCCCTCTGTCTCAGTTTCTCCCACCGCCGAGGCTGCACCTGCTCCGCTGTGGAGATTTTACAGCTGTGTCAGAGGCCTACTTGCGACTCCTTCTCCGCTTCTGATCATTCCAACGCGTTGGTAGTGATTAGCCAGGTGTTCTTGTTTTTCTTACGGTGCGGGATCTTTTGCTGTGTTTTGTGTTTATTTCTCATCATGTCAGGTTCAGGAGCCAAATGTAAATCGGCCGGGCGCCCCCTATGCGTCGGTGCTCCTGTGGCCGGCATTTTTCTGTCACGGACCGGCATAATGTTTGCCTTCGCTGCCTGGGACCCAACCATGATATTAATGCATGCGACGCCTGTTTCTCGATGGACCGTCGCATCCTAGAAGTACACGTGTTCAAGATCGGCAAGGCTCCGCCGACTTTCGGGGGATGGCATCGCTCCAGGAATTCCCAGGTAAGATCTCTAGACCCTTCCTCCGGGTCCCCTCCCAGGCCTATACGGTCTGGAGAGGAAGAGGCTTCCTCATCGTCTACTCTTGCTGAGGAGGAGGCCTCTTTCGCAGTGTTGGAGGAGTGCCGTGGTCCCTCCCGGGGCCGCGGTGGAGACACCGCCTTAGCAGTGGCTCCCAGTGCTCGAGCCAGGTCTGCTGGGCCCAGCATCCAGTGGACCCTCGGCGCCACCCGTGCACTTTGGATCCCGGTGCCCGTTGCATTGGCATGGGTGATCCAGGTGGCACCGTGTTGGCTCTCGGGCGCCCGTGGCGCCCGTGGTCAGTCGGCTCTCTTAGTGGGCGCAGAGTCGGGTCCCGTGCTGAGGGTGGTGCCACGGATCTGACCAGCGCCTGCTGGGGAGTCAGGGCCAGGCTTGGGTATTACGGGTGGTCCGAGATCGTCCGCGCCGCTGGCACCGCACCGCTCAATTTGCTGTTTCCTCTGGAGACCGCTGGGGTGGCCAGTATTGAGGTCCAGCTGGTCTCTTCCTCCTCCTCCTCGGAGGATGATTCGGATGTGGACCCGTCCTGCACCCTGGACTCTTTGGAGTCAGGGTCTCCAGTGAGATGAGGGTGCTAGGCGGTCAGCGCTATTCCTCTGTCTCCTCTGCTGTCCTCTCCTGAGGCCTTCCAGGCTGGGGGTGGTCTGGGGTCCCTGGAGGGGGATGGCATGTAGGCGGGGGGAAGGGCTCATCCTCCTGAGGGGGTTGTGGTAGCTGCCGATCCCGATGCTGCTGCACCTGCTCGGGGTGGGGTGTCGATGGGGTCGAGGAGGAGGGCATTCTCAAGAGTCCAGGGGGTTGAGTAGCCTCGGTCTTCACCTGCCACCCCTCAGGGTGCGGGTAGGAGCCGTAGCGCTGGGCCCATGCAGCCCCAGGTTCGTCACAGGGGAGGATTCCCTACTAGGCTCTTCCAGGCTTCACATCCCCAGGGTTCCGTTCTGCAACCAGGTTTGTTGTCTGGGATCCCGCCAGCTTGGGCTCCATTTTCCGGATTTCAGAGCCTCAGCAGAGGATAGTTGCCTAGTCGTAGGTGTCCCTCTCCCATTCCTCTGCAGCCACCCCCCTCTCTCCCAGACCATGTCGGTCCTACGGGCCCGTTATCCTGGGAGATGTTCAGAGGCTCTGCGGCGGCCTTCCCCATATACGTTAGATATATGCATGAGTGGGTGTTTCGCCTATCCCCACCGCCGCAGGAGTCCTCTGGACATTCGAGCTCTCCATCATCCTCGTCTCCCTCCTCGGACAGCGAGGAACCCACTGCTCATCTCTCCTCTGATGCTGATTTCACAGAATATCAGCGATTCCTTTCGAGGATGGTGAGGATCTTGTATCTCCTTTGTTAGGTGAGACTATACGAGCGAAGGCGGTGAATTCCTCAGTGAATTCAGTGCCCAGCATTTGGTGGTACTGTCCTGGTCTATTCCCTTCCAGGAGGCGCCTGTCTGTTCCTGGCAGTCGCCAGCCGCCCCTGTTCTAGCCCCGGCAGACTGTAGAAGAAGGTATTGTGCCCAATTGGAGTCTCTGGGTTCTCTTCCCAACCGCCTTCAGGATTGGCATTCCTAGAAACTCTCTCTGGGCAATCAGCCGCCTGGCGCACCTCTGCCCACTGTACTCAGAGTCCCTACACTTGACCGTGGCGTGAAGAGTGTTCTCTTCCTCTCGTGCGATGTTATACATTGCATCACATCAGGCTCACCATGCTGCCTACAGTAGGCATTTATGGTCAATGCTTTCCCAAGTCCTTGCATCAGTGCCTGATACAGAGCAATCCAGACAAGCTATTGCCCTCTCTGCTGTAGGCCTGGAGCTGGCAAGACACCAAGCAAGGGCATCTTACGATGCCAGTGAGGTGGCTTCCAGGCTTGCAGGGATAGCGATCTGTATTAGACGGATGGCATGGCTTCGTCTATCAAGGTTATCACCCCTGGCCCGGCGTAGGGTGATTCGCTCCGCTTTCTGGGGGGGCCCGTCTTTTTTCCCTCCAGGGCTAGGAGACTTCTGCAGGGGCTTCCTCTGTCTCCCCATCCCCGGGGACACCTCGTAGCTCTCCTTCGCCATAGGCTTCTCGTCTGATTAGCCCAGGGTCTTCCCCTGTTGTTTCCCACCAGCAGGAGGCTGAGGGTCATGTTCCCTCAGGGTTTCTATTATCCCCCACCCTTGGGGGGGGGGAGCTTGGTACTCGCCCAAGCAGTAATGAATGGTGAAGATTGACAAGGGAAGATATATCTTGAAAATGCATTACCTACTGTAATTCTTGATCTTCTCTTGTGTCTTCACCATTCATTACTGATACCCGCCCACCTTCCCCTCAGTGGCCTCCTACTGCGGCGTCTCCCCCTTCCGACTCGTTCCTCTCCCTTCCTCGTTGGCTTTTAAGCAAAAAAAAAAAAAACTATCTTGATTTCCATTCTTCTCTGGATGGATCCTTTTTCCTCAAGGTAAAGGGGAACCAGTAGCATTTATTCTATCCTGAGGGAACTCTTTCTGATTGCCCCTAGGGGTGACCTCTTGGCTTCTTAGCCATGTTGTTCAGTTCACAGCTGAAGAGACTGTCCCTCTATGGCTCAGCCCCAATTTTCAGGTTCCCTCTGGCAGGTATTAATTAATATTGTCAGTTTCTTCTGGTTGGTGCTTCTGGCACTTTATTAACCTTGAGCTGTTGTTCTTGCCTTGCCTTCAGGGAGTCAGATTGAGTTCCCACTCTCCTTTCATACAAAGCTGCCTACTGTAGGGCTTAACCCTCGCCACACACTTCTGTGTTGGCACTTAAATGCTAAGGGCTTATTCCCTTCCTAGTTGGGTGCTCTCTTTCCGGAACAGATTTTCTGCCTGGGCAGTCTGTGAGCTCTCAGCTAGAGTATAGGGGTTGGGACAGTGGGAAGTTAGAAAATCTGCCCTTTTGTCCAGTCTGTACAGGTAGTTCAGTTGAACCTTCTCTCAGTCCTATCAGGAGGGATTCTTGCTCCCTTGTTTTTGGTTCCGAGCTTATAAGCCTCTCAACCAATATATCTATGGGCAGTGTTCTCCCTCTCAACATCCTTGTTTTCTTCCCTTTCTTCTTCTTCTTCTTCCTTTTCTCTTTCCTTTATCTGTTCCTCCTTGGAGCCGCCCCAGAAGGGGGCCCTGCGGTCCCTCAGGGTAGGCATTCTCTCTCTTCTTTCTGTCCTCTACCGGCTTATTCTTTTTTCAGTTTGTATCCTTTCCTTTTTCTGTCCCTCGGCTCTCTTGCCTTGCTCTCCTTTTTCCCTACCCTTTGTTTTTGCCTCTCTGGCTACCAGAACTGAGATGGAGGAGGAGGAGTCTGCGGCACCTAACGGCCGCCCATTGCGCATGACACAGCGCGTCGCTCTTGGGGGCGGCACCGTTGGAGCAACTCCAAAAAAAAAAGGAAAAATCTCCCGTAGCGGGTGCATGCCTCCGGCACTGCCCAAGCAGTAATGAATGGTGAAGATACAAGAGAAGATCAAGAATTACGGTAGGTACGTAATTTTCTTATGTCACGGTTCTACACCAATCACAGTGCTTACTTCCATAATTTGAAAATACATATCAATTCAATGGGTATAAACCAATCACAGTGCTTACTTCCAAAATTTGAAAAGACATATCAATTCAATAGGTATAAACCAAATAAAAACATATTTTGCAGATACCATACCCACAGTGAAATGTATCTTCACTTTATTAATGAATAAAAAGTATTTTGCGCAATATATCAGACAATCAAATCACTGGATTTTAAAAATGTAATATTTGAGGGAAAAATCTTATATTTACCCAAAATACATCTATAATAATGGTAAAAGGATATATTCCCAACCTTGTAACCATACCAGCAATCACTTTGTTAGATAAAATGGCATATTTTGTAGACTGCAGGTCCATCAGCCAATCAGATCACTCGATTCAAGAAAATTATTTTTTTTATGTCTTTTGAAAAATTTGATAAGTGAACCTAAGAGGCATGTGAGAACAAGCTGTGGGAATAAGAAATGCAAAATAATTAGACAATCCCGACTAGCATAATAATGATATAAAAAGTTCATAAAATAACACTTAACTGAATCATGTTATTTTTCATCATGCTTTATCATCGTGGTAATGTTCTCCTTCCTTGTTTTAAACCTAAGTTCATTACAAAGATGTAAGATAAGAAGCTTAATACAGAAAGTCCAAGCCATGGAATAAATGGAAAGCAGAAAGTTCTGAGCTCTAACAACACCTATAAGAAATGGAGACACAAGAAAGAAATCACTGTATTATATACACACACTAAAATTTCATCCTCTATAGCTTGTTAATTTTGTAAAGTATACAGTATATCCTGTACAAAAACTAATGTTAGATACTGTAGTCACAAAAAAAAACCCTCTTAGGCCTATATATAACTCCTCACTATATAGCTCTGTAAAATTCAGACAAGTAAACATTCAAAAAATAAACTCTCATTTTACCATGGATTATATATATGGTAAAATGAAAAAAGAGTTTCTGTTTTGAATGTTCACTTCTCAGTATTTTACAGAGCTATATAGCTGAGAGTTACATATAGGCCTAACAGGTATTTTTTTAGTGACTACAATATCTAACATTAGTTTTTGTACAGGATATACTGTATACTTTACAAAATTAACAAGATATCATGGATGAAATTTTGAGTGTGTGTGTATATAACACAGTGATTTTTTTTCTTGTGTCTCCATTTCTTACAGGTGTTGTTAGAGTGCAGAACTTTCTGCTTTCCATTAATGCCCTCGTTATATGCCATAGCTTGGACTTTTTGTATTAAGCTTCTTAATTTACATCTTTGTGATGAACTTGGGTTTAAAACAAGGAATGAGGACATTACCAGGATGATAAAGCGTGATGAAAAATAACATGACTGTATAAAGTTTTAGTTGTGTTATTTTATGCACTTTTCATGTCATTGTAATGCTAGTCGGGATTGTTTAATTCTTTTTGCATTTCTAATCATTCCCACTGCTTGTTCTCACATGCCTCTTAGGTTCACTTATTTATTTTTTTCGAAAAGATATAAAAAATTATTTTCTTGAAATCGAGTGATCTGATTGGCTGATGGACCTGCAGTGTACAGAATATGCCATTTTTATCTAACAAAGTGATTGTTGGTATGGTTACAAGGTTGGGAATATGTCCTTTTACCTTTATTATAGGTGTATTTTGGGTAAATATAAGATTTTTCCTCAAATATAACATTTTTAAAATTGAGTGATTTGATTGACTGATACATTTATATTGCCCAAAATACTTCTTTATTCATTGATAAAGTGAGGAGACATTTCACTGTGGGTCTGGTATCTGCAAAAATATGTTTTTATTTGGTTTATACCTATTGAATTGATATGTCTTTTCAAATTTTGGAAGTAAGCACTGTGATTGGTATATAACTGTGACATCATCATTTATTCAATTTAACTGGTATAAAAGTAGGTTTGTACCTGCAAGGTTTATCCCCCTGGCCGGCCGGGTGGCGCTGAGGGTTGAGGCGCTGGATGCCACACTTCACGCCACGCCGGCGACCCGAGTTCGGGAGCGAGCTGGGGCACCGGAGGTCAGCAGGGACAGGGTGAGGATTGAGCACCCATGGGGCTGCTCTCCTCCCCTGGGGAGGGGTGGGTAGGGGACAGCTCAGCACGCCAGTGGCTCCCGGTGGAGACTGTCAGCTGCACGTCATGCAGCGTTAATGACGCTGGCAAGGTTGCCTTGCGCCAGAGCGTCATGGGTGCATCACGCAGGGGGAAGGGCAGCAAGAAGAAGAAGGAAAAACCCGGCTCTGAGGGGGAGGCAACGGCACCTGTCCCCCATGCCCACCACCGGATCCACACTGCCTGGCCTTCCAGGTCCTCCGCCCAGGGCCCACTCCCTCAGCCAGAGTCTATATGTATGAGAGCGCCCAACGAGGAGGGGCGGCCCCACCCCAGAGGGGTTAAGCTGGGGGTGCTGGCTGTGGGAGGGGTGGGGGAGACACAAGTTCCGGGGGACCTCAGGCTGACAGGAACAGGCAGGATGCCTGAGAGATGCCTCCTCGGGCGTGACTGGAGGGAAAAGAATCAACAAAAAAAAAGGTTCATCCCCTGACAAAGCCTTAATTGGCAAGCGCTGGGGACCTTGCACGCAGTTTGTGTGCCTTTATCAATTTTCCATTTATGTGTTTAACAATTGGAAATTAAATATATGTTGCATTTGATCAAGTATTTTGGTATATTTTTTTGAACCTTCACTGGGGAGCAAGCATCTTTCCTGGCTCTGGAGTGCGTGGTGGTTTGGATTTAACAAACATCATCTGGACCCTTTCACCTGTTCGGTGTGCTAGATTCTGGATTACCTGGTATCACTGTCGGACTCAGGCCTCCAGTACTCCTCCCTCAAGGTGCACCTTTTGCTATTTCTATCTTTCATGAGCCAGTGGACGGTCGTACTGTGGCACAGCTGGATGTGTTCTGTACCTTCCTTAGTGTCATTCTGTATGTGAAGCCTCCAATCCATTCCCTGGTCCTGGCTTGGGATTTAAATTTTGTTTTGAAGAAATTGACTCTGTCTCCCTTGGAGACAGCCGCGACTTGCGAGCTACGCTTTCTCTCCTAATAAACATTATTTTTGGTTGCTGTTACTTCTGCTCGAAGGATTTCCAGGCTTCAGACTCTATGATGTGAAGAGCCCTATTTGATTTTTCACATGGACAGGGTGTCTTTGCACATGAATCTTAAGATCTTACTTAGAGTTTGAGCTCTTGCAGTAGGCAGTAACCATAAGGACTAAGCCACCAGGCGCCAGGACTCCACGAAACCTTCTAGCTAGCAAGCAGTCTTCAGTGGGGACTGCTTCCTGATGTCAGTCCACCCAGCGTCAGTCAGTGGTATAAAAGGGTGGTCCCAGCCCCACCCAGTTCTTTTCCGCCGTTGGCCCATTCGCATTGGATCCTCTGGCGGCGCCTGCTACAGTTCGACTGCTATTGGGCATTTGCTGCATTTTTTCCTTATTTTCTCTAAAAGGTTGTTTTTCTGCATGTCTTCATCACCGGCTTATTCTGTTTCTTCCATCAACTGAAGAAAATCAAGTGTGCATGTGGCAAGCAGCTCCCGTCAAAAGATGGCCACGAGGCTTACCTTCTTTGCCTGGGCCTAGACCACAACACTTCGGCCTGCCAGCACTGTCAGCGGTTCAATCAATGGACTAGGATCCACCACCAGAAGGCCCTCAAAGCTCACCTTCTAGAGCAGCAGCTGGCCGCAATGCAGAACCAATCCTCGGGGAAAATTCCTTCTTCCTCCTCCTCTGTCTCGGGGACCTCGTTGTCGTTGAAGACCCATCGGGAAAAGAAGAAGGCCTCAGGGAAGCATAAGTCCGGGGACAAGGATATGGACAAGGCCTGGACCTGTTCCCGGACTTCTCATTGAAGAAGGCCCCTCGGGTTCCCACCTCCCACGGGATTAGACCACTCCACCCAGCCTCTCTCACTGCATCTGGGCATCTGGTGGTAAAATCTCCCACCTTGATGCTGGCGACAGGCAGAAGTTCGTTAGGGTCCAGGACTTCGGTTCTGGCCCTGCAGCCTCTGAAGGTAGTCAGGCAGCGGTTCTTCTGCTGCCGTCTGTCCAGACCAGACGTCTGGCTCTGCCGCTAAGTCCACGGACTCGGCACCCCGACATCAGGAGCATGCGTCCACTTCCAAGGCCTTTGGAGCGCCTCTGCCCCATGCCTCGGTGATTACACCAAGGGCTCTGCTGAACCGGCGACCCCCCCCCAGACAGTCGCCAGCAGCCGGCTTTCAAGGAGATGCCAGGTAATCCGACATCAGGCCCGACGACATCCCCACTGTCGCGGGACCACCCGATGTCACCAGTGGACATGAATGTCTCCCCTGACCTGACGAAGGAAGATCAGATGCCCGCCAATCCTCCAACTGATGAGGCGCCAGGATGTCCAATCCCTCATCCTCCGCGCCAGCTATTTTGAAGCCAGGTACACTGACGCCTGCCACACCGACGCAAGCTCCTCCTCAGCCTCTGGCACCAGCATGTTCTTCAGGGCCTCAAATTCCCCTCACTGAGGTCAAAGATGTGTTCTGCTTTTGGTGGAACGAAATTAAAGGTGACCTGCTCCCACCTAAAACTTCTGGGCTTGTGCAAGTAGAACCTGAACCGGACTTGGACCTTGTCCCGGAGCCAAGGTGTCCAACTCCAGAACCTAACAGCCCTCCCCCAAACCCAGATGGCAGGCGCAAGGGAAGGCCCAAATAAAGAGGGCGGAGGCACAAGCACTCCCCCTTCCAGTTGTCCGTCTGACGCCGGCATCGTTCCCACAACAGACACCGGCTTAGCTCCTCCTGCTCCTCCTCATCTAGCTCGGAGGATTCCAGCAGTAGCTCATCTTCCACAGCTTCGGGTGCGTCAGAACCCAGGGGTCGTCCTCTTTCCCCAGGCAAGAAGGACACTCCAAGATTGCCTCTGGACGATCCATGGTTTATGGATGTAATGAGGCACATCCAAGCCACTAATGGCTAGGAAACAGAGGACCTTGATCCAGAAAGGAGAAGGTTGCCTAAATACCTGTGACAAAAGAAGCTTAAGCCTCTGGTGGTCTCTCCATTGGTGGATACCTTCCAGGACCTTACCAGGCTCACCTGGAAGCACCCGTTATCCTCCTCAGCCATTTCAGAAAAATCGGACTGGCTCTACAGGGCACTGAGGATGAACCCATCCTAGCGGAACACCCTGTTGCTGACTCAATGGTCATTACTGCAGCTCATGACAGATCTAAGAGCCCGGCACTTGAGCAACCAACCTCCAGATCAGGAATCCAAACTCATTGACCAAGTGGGCAGGAAGGTTTACACCTCCTCTGCTTGAACAATTAGATCTTTAAACTTCCTTATCCACATAGTGCAGTACCAAAATGCCCTGTAGGAGAGGGTTTTGGAGCTGTCTCAGTCTTTGCCTGACTTGGAACAAAAATCTAAGCTGTTGGATATACTGAAATCGGATTCGGATGTAGGCACCCACGTGTTGCGTGCCTCATATGACACCGCGGATACAGCCACCACAGCAGCCACCTCCGGCATCTGCCTCTGACACCACTCATGGCTTCGGGTCTCTGGGTTCACCCAGGACCTGCAGGCTGGCATAATGGACCTTCCATTTAAAGGCTCAGTCCGGTTTGGAGAGAAGGCAGAAAATTTATCACTCGCCTCCAGGATTCAGGGAAGGCTATTTGATCAGTATAAAAAATGTACAAATCCAACAAGGCCATTCAAAAACAGCCATTTCACAAGTCCTCAGGTCAGCAGCCTAGAAACCAGCCCCAACAGAAGGGTGGTTTAAAGCACAAAGCAGCCTCCCAGACCCCCGGGGGCTCCACGAACAGAGCTGCCAAGTCCTCCCATGCGGCTCTGCCCATACCCAGAGCCTCAGGCTGACTCCTTGTCAGACACCCCGTCCCCAAGCAGAATCCCTTTGGGAAGTGTTAGGGGTCACTTTTCCCTCAATCAGGAGGGTTGGAGCAAGATTGACAGACCTTTGGGTGCTCCAGCTTATAGAGAGAGGTCATGTGTTGGAGTTCCTGGAGATGCCTCCAGAACATCCTCCAGCACCCTAACATTATCTCCATCACATGCTGCCCTCTTTGAAGGAGAAATCCACGTACTACTTCAAAAACGGGTTATAGTGCCAGTCCCTCCAGATCAGAAGGGAAAGGGATTTTATTCCCATTTCTTCCTCATCCCCAAAAAAACCAGGGAACTTTGTCCCATTCTGGACCTCAGTCTTCTGAACAAGTACATTGAGTACAAGAGGTTCAGGATGGTCACCCTTCCGGGTCTAATTCCTCTCCTGCAAAAGGGAGACTGGCTCTGCTCTCTAGATATGCAGGATGCATATCTGCATATACTAGTATTTCAGCCCACAGAAGGTACCTGCGTTTCCTCTTCCAGGGGCAACATTATCAGTCTGAGGCTCTACCGTTCAGCCTATCATCCACTTCCAGCATTTTCACCAAGTGCCTAGCTGTGGTGGCTGCAGCCCTCAGAAGGGGCCATTACGTCTTTCCCTACCTGGACGACTGGCTCCTGACAGCTCCCTCAAAGGACTCGCTGCTGCAAACTCTCAATGAGAGCTGGGGATCACTCTAAATTTACTGAAGTCATCCCCATGGCCCAGCCAGAGACTCCTTTACATTGGAGTGATCCTGGACACAGTTCAGGGCTAAGCCTTTCTGCCTCTAGGCAGGGCCGACCGCCTTCGGGGTCAGGCTTGGTCGGTGTCTCTGTCCCGTCAGATACCAGCCAGGTGATATCTAAGGATGCTGGGCCACATGGCAGCGGCCATTACGATCATCCTTCTGGCTTGTTTGCATGTGAGGGTCTCAGTGGACACTCAGAGTACAGTGGGACCAACGTTCCGACGACCTGGAGCAGCCTGTCTCAGTCCCTGACCCAATGCATTGAACCCTGGCTTGGTGGGTGGAACCAGGCAACCTCTCCCAGGGGGGTTCCCTTCAGACAGGCTTCCCCGAGGCAGGTGCTCACCACGGATGCCTCGGGACAGGGTTGGGGCGCCCACTTAGCAGACCCAGGGATCCTGGTCCACAGTGGAACAATCGCTGCACATCAACATCCTGGAGATGCGAGCGGTCCTCTATGCCTTGCAGACATTTCAGATCGACCTCCTTCCAGACCCTCTCTTGATTCAGATGGGCAACATGCCTGTAGTGTTTTACATCAACAAGCAGGGAGGAACTCACTCATACCCCTTTGCAGAGAGGCTATGAGGGTCTGGTACTGGGCTCTGGAGCATCACCTAGATATCACTGCTCTGCATGTTCTAGGCATCAAAACATCTTGGTGAGGCAGCCTAAGCAGGTGTCTCTCCAGGGCCCGGTGAGAACTACTCCAGTCAGTCGCTGAGCAACTGTTGACAGATCGGGATGGCTAGAGTTGGACCTTTTGTGTCCTCACTCAAAGCCAAACTGCCCAATTTCTGCTCGCTAGATCCAGGGCCTGGAGTTTTCTGGCAAACCTCATTGTCCCTCGACTGGACAGGGAGGTTCCTCTACACCTTCCCCCCCTTCCCTATTCTTCAGAGGGTTCTGGTCCAACTACAGGCGGAATGAGCGGAGATGATCCTCATTGCTCCTCTCTGGCCTCTGCAGATCTAGTTCCCTCTACTTGACAGCTGGCAGTGGACCCCGATCCCCTGCCCTGAGCTCACACCTCTCTCAGGATCAGGGCACTCTTGTCCATCGGACTTCTGGTCTCTGCACCTGCATGCATGGCTCCTGCAGACATAGCAGTGGCAAGATTTGGAGTTTTCTCTAGGTGTGGCAGATGTCTTGGTGGTCACAGGAATCCCTCCACTAGGTCCACTGCAGCTATGAAGTGGAAGCGGTTTTGCCTTCGGCCTCTGCTTGCCGCTTTGACCCTTTCTCCTGCCCAGCAAACTCAGTGTTGGAGTATCTCCTCTCTCTATATGAGATGGGTCAGAGCTACTCCTCTATCAAGGTGCATCTGTCTGCCATATCTGTGTGCCATGCACCTGTAGAGGACAAGTACATAGCTCAGCCTGACTTGTCCCACACCTTCTTGCGGGGCATCTTGCATCTAAAACCTCCCATTTGGGACCCAGTCCCTCCTTGGGATCTCCTCTTTATGTTAGAGAAGTTTACATTGCCTCCCTTTGAACGGACGCAGACATGCAGCTATACTTCCTGTTGTGGAAAGCATTATTTTAGTTTCATTACTTCTGCTCAGAGGATTTCCTAACCTACTGCTCTGATGTGTAAAGAGCCCCATTTAGTATTTCACAAAGAAAGGGTGTCCCTGAGGACTTATCCTAAGTTTTGCCAAGGTGGATCCAGATTTACTCTGAGCCAGGATATCCACCTCCCTGTTTACTCATGAGTATTCCAACAGAGGGAGACTCTTTTACATACTCTGTATGTCCACTGGACACTTCGATATTATTTTACTTGCACTGGTCTTCTCCGCAAGACTGGATAGTTGTTTGTTTCTTTTGCTCCAAAATTTCTGGGAGCACCAGTTACTAAACAGACATTGTCTACTTGTGGAGGAATGTGTCAGCAGCCGAAGTCTGTGCAGCTGCCGCCTGGAGCACTGTTCACACCTTCTTCAAGCACTATAGCTTAGACGTTGCCTCCAGGCGTAAGACTAGGTTTGACCTTGCGGTTCTCCAAGGCCTACTTTCATAAATTGCTGGCTATTCTTAGTTTTCACACTGGCCTGTCTGTTCCTTTCTTTGACTGCATGGGACTCGGTCCTTATGGTTAGTGCCTGCTGCAACAGCTCCAACTCGAAGTAAGATAGTATAGTTACATAAGAACTTACTGTAACAGTAGATCTTTGAGAGGAGCTCTTGTAGCAGGCACTGCTTTCCCCTGGGTATTGCTTCTGCCTTTTCTTTGGGCAGGAACCTGCCCGGTTCTCTTTTCATTCTAGACTCCAGGTCTCCAGCTGGAGAACTGGGGTGGGGCTGGGGACCGCCCCTTTTATATCATTGGCGGACTGAAGTCAGGGGCGGTCCCCGCTGAAGACTGCTAGCTAGAAGGTTTCCGTGAAGTCCTGGTGCCTGGTGACTTAGTCCTTATGGTTAATGCCTGATGCAAGAGCTCCTTGCAAAGATCTACTGTCACGGTAAGATCTTCCTGGACATAAGTCTCCACCACTCATTCACACTATTGGGATCTGCGCCGGAGGCACTAGGACCCATCAGGAGCAAACTTTTTGCTGGAGGGTCGACACCAGAGATGGCGCCGCGAGGCACGGTGCCACGAGCACTAGCTCGTGCAGCAATGACTATCTCGGCGTCGACCCTCCAACCGCCTCAGTTCCTTTTTTCCCGCCGTCGAGTGCGCTTCAGTAACGACGTCGCTCGCCTGTCGGGAGTCAAACTTCAAACTAGCAGCATAGTTTTCAGTTTATTTTTTTGTAGTATTATCTCGATATAGTATTGCTTAAGTTTATTCTATCTTAATATACAATAAAGAAGTCTCAGCCTACTTGACGGAGTCGACCATGAGCAGGTCAGGTGACGGTAATGAGACTTCGTATGAAAGCTGTTCAGTCAGTCGGGCTGGGTCTGGTCAGCCTCCTTCTCCCGAACGGGGGTCCGACAACGGTCAGTCCAATGCCCGGGGGGATGGGCGGTCCCCGAGGCATAAAAAACAACGATCGCATTCTCGGCACCGTTCTGCCTCGAGCTCTTCTTGACCCACAGGTCTAAAAGAGAGCATCACTGAGGTCGCCTGTTGATATGTCTGCGTGGTTTGACGCTTCTTGTTATCGTAAGGTTGTCGGGTTCTCCTTCGGAGTCGCCAACTTCTGCTTCCCGTAGCGCTGCTCGCATCGGAGTCCTACCCCGCCTATTGGTAGGTCTTCAGATGAGCAGTTTCATCAGTGGGCGCTCTTATGGAGCAATGGGCTCGGAGGTTGGTTCTGCTACCTGGCTCGGTTGCCCGTGGGCGCCGGGCTTGTCGGGCAACCAGGTAGGCGGTTGGACTTTCCTGGTCGCGGCGGCACCTTCCCCGGTGCCGGCGACTCCAGCTTAGGTGTTTCCCCTCACATGGCTGCGGCGCGAGGGGCCACACCGATGCCCTTATCTCCTGCTATTTTCCCTTCTAACCATGTTTCTCAAGGTCCTGGGATGCTTCGGGCGCCTTTATGCGCCATCCGCGGCGTCACAGGAAACTTCATTTGCCGTTTGGCGTCGCGGGGCCTATTGCGCCATCTGCGGCGCCGTCTTGGCACCGTCCGCGCCGCCGGGCGGCTTCTCGGCGCCGTCCCTGGCGCCACTCTGTTCTTCGGCGCCGTTTTCGGTCCCATTTGCCTCCTCGGTGCCGGGAGCTCTCGAGGACTCCTCTTTCCTCTCAATTCTTTCTTCCTCTTCTGTATTTCACTCCTTTCCTGTCCAAACAGTCCTCCCTGGACTATCAGGAGATGACGTTGAGCCTGACCCAGACCTTCGGTTGGGTGATGAAGTGGACGAAGCAGGATCTTTCACTGCTACAGAGCCTGTGGTCGAGGACCTGTCCTTTAAGTCTCTGAAGAACCTGAGCTCCACTCTTTCTCTCCAGACTACAGACATCAATCCTGGGAAGTGGTTAAGACTCCAATATCTTCATGCTTGGAGATCCTCTAGATTTGACTCCTCCGATTCAACCTTGCTTGAGACTCTGTCTCAAATGGTATGGAATAATCCTGCTCTTACCCTTTGGTGGCTAAATCCATTGATAAGATTATTCAGCCCCCAAGGATCGTCCCATCTTGGCATCTCAAGCCTTTGCGGATCCTATTGTAGTCCTGGCAGAGAATGATAAGGTCGTTCTTCCTCAAGCTACTACAGCTCGACCTATTAACAAAGAGTCTCGTAAGATTGATACATTAGGTAAGAGAGTCTTTGCTCGTCCACTTTAAGTATGCGCATTGCCAGTTACCAGGGCTATTTTTCTCAATATGAGTATATCCTGTGGCACTCTATCAACAAATGGTTGAAGCTCTTCGGACTCGGACTCTAAGTCAGAGCTTCTTCTGACCATTACCAGAGGTATTGAATCTAATAACCAACAGGTCAAAGCAGCCATGGATGCTTTCGACACTGCTTCTCGTTCAGCAGCCGCTGGTATTTGTACTCGCCATCACTCCTGGCTGCGTACTTCGGGCTTCACGAATGATGCACAGCAGCAGGTGATGGCATTGCCCTTTGATGGCTCGTATCTTTTTGGTCCTCAGGTAGAGCAAGCTCTAGAGGCTACTCAGAAGACTAGGTCGGCCATTAAGCTGGCTCGACCCTCCTACCCCTCTCGAGGGCATGTCGGTAGCGTCAGTTTCATAATCGTCAGTCCTTTCGAGGCAGGGGCAGAGGAAGTTTCCATAGAACCAACCTGCCCAACCTCAAAGAAGACGCAACAGAAAGCGCAGGGCCCAAAGCGCCCAGCGCCACCCATGAGTTGCCAGCCCAAGTTCCATCTCCACTGCCCGAGGTGGACTTTTCCTCTCCGTGTGAGGTCGTCTGATGCACTTCTACAACCAGTGGAAGTCCATAACCTCAGACAAATGGGTCCTTCGGATAATTAGCAGTATTCTCTCAATTTTCTGGAGACCCTCGAATCATCCTCCCAAACGACAACCCAGGCTGTCAATCCTTCAGTCAGACCTTCGCTCGCCGAGATCCAGGGCCTTCTGAACAACAGGGCAGTAGAACTGGTGCCTCTGCATCAGCGAAACACAGGGTTCTCCACTACTTTCTGGTTCCAAAGAAGTCTGGGGTATATGCTTCCACTGAGACCTCAGTAAGCTAAACAAATTTCTCCCCAGGAGAAATTCAAAATGATTCTCTAGGAACCCTGTTACCTTTGCTTCATCAACACGACTGGCTAGCCTCCCTGGACATGCAGGATGCTTACCAGCACATTCCTATTCACCGAGGCATCACAAATTCCTGAGGTTTGTGGCTCTGGGTCAACACTATCAGTTAAGTCCTGCCCTTTGGGCTATCCTCGTGGCGAGTCTTTACAAAGTGTTGTGCAGTTCTGCAAGCGCATCTCAGGAAGCTCGAATCCAGTGTTCCCTACCTGGACGACTGGCTCTAGCAAGCCCTTCCAGACAGGGGACCCTGAAGCCGTTCAGACGGCTTCTCGCCTTCTTCGTCCATGGGAGTTCTGCTGAATCTGAAGAAGTCACAGTTGCAGCCCTCCCAGAGACTCCTTTTCAGGGACTCTACTGGACACCTCTTGCTGAAGGCTTTCCTTCCAGAGGACAGAGGCTCGATATCCTTCAGATGGCCCGTTACATTGGGGAGAACAGAGCAGTTACAGCTCTCTCAATGCAACGTATGTTAGGCCTCATGGCATCCTCAGTGTTCACTGTACCCTAGCTCGGCTACATGAGAACCACCCAATGGATGCTCAGTGCTCAGTGGTCCCAACCACTCACCCACAGTCTTATGCCATCAAGGTGACAGAACCCTTACAGAGGTCTCTCACCTGGTGGTCTCAAGAGAGCAATCTCCTGGAAGGATTTCCCTTTGCTCCTCTGGATCATCAAATCTCCATCACCACAGACGCGCCAGCTAACGGGATGGGGAGCCCATTGTCGCTCTCCACACTCAAGGTGTATGGACTCAACTCGAGGCCCAGCTTCACATAAATGTCCTAGAGATGAGAGCCGTCCTTTATGCGGTCCGGGCTTTGAAGGACATCCTCTGTCACAAGAACATTCTCCTTCAAACGGACAACAAAGCTGTGATGTATTACATCAACAAGCAGGGTGTGCTCACTCTTACCCCTTATGCAGGGAAGCGATGTGGGTGTGGGAATGGTGCTTGGAACACAAATCTCTAATTCAAGCGGTCTACCTGCCAGGTGTACAAAACGACTTGGCGGACCGTCTCAGCAGAACAGAGGCAGATCCTCACGAGTGGTCTCTCGACTCAACCATAGTTCAATCACTATTCAAGAGTGGGAACTCCAGACCTGGACCTTTTGCATCCCCACTCAGCATAAAACTGCCTCTCTTCTGCTCCAGAAATCCAGGGCCTGGCATTTCTGTCAGGATCGTTCAGGCTGCGGTGGACAAAACGCTTTCTTTATGCCTTCCGCCTCTTCCTCTAATTCAGAGAGTACTTCTCAATTCAGTCCCAGGGACCAAGATGATTCTCATTGCTCCCTCTTGGCCTCGACAACTATGGTTTCCTCTACTCAACAATATGTTGGCAGCCCCTCCGAGACCACTCCCCCTGCAGATGAACCTGTTGACTCAGGGTCCGGTGGTCCATCCCAACCTGAGATCGCTTCACCTTCACGCTTGGCTCCTGAAGAGGTAGAAGTGAACCGGTTCAATGTCTCTCGAAGAGTTTCAGACATTCTTCTGGCTGCTCGGAAGCCAGCTACTCGGAAAACTTACATGTCTAAGTGGAAGCGTTTTTCGCTCTGGTGTGCAAAGTCCTCTTGGAATCCCTTTTCCTGTCCACCAGACAAGGTTTTGGAGTACCTTTTGGACCTCTCAAATTCAGGTCTTCAGTACTCTACAGTCAAAGTTCACCTTAGTGCCATTTCAGCGTATCATGAGCCGTTTTCTTCTTTGTCTCTGGCTCAGTTACCTATGGTTAAGAGATTTCTTAAAGGAATTCTGCATACCAGACCCCCTATAAGATGTCCGGTTGCAGCCTGGGACATTAACCTTGTGCTAGACATGCTCACTCGGAAACCTTTCGAACCTCTGGCTACCTGTGAGCTAAAATTTCTCACCTGGAAGACGGCCTTCCTAGTGGCCATTACCTCAGCCCGCAGGGTCTCTGAGATACATGCCCTGGTTACGGACCCTCCGTATACTGTGTTCCATAAGGACAAAGTAGTTCTTCGCACTCATCCTAAATTTCTTCCCAAGGTTGTGTCGAATTCCATCTAAACCAACCTTTGGTCCTTCCTCTTCTGCGGACTTCCAAAATGAAGAGGAACAATCTCTTCATTTCTTGGATGTTAAGAGGCCTGCGTTTCTATCTAGATAGAACCAAGGATTTCATAAACCCAACAACTGTTTGTTTCCTTCAGCGAGACCTGGCTGGGTCAACCTGTCGCTATCAGATGCATCTCATCGTGGCTAGTGGCATGTCTTCGACATTGCTATTCCATGGCACAGGTTAAATTGGAAGGTAGGGTTTACGCTCACTCTACCAGAGCGGTCGCGGCATCCCTAGCGGAAATTCGCAATGTTCCAATTGCAGACATCTGCAATGCCGCCACCTGGAGCTCAGTGCATACCTTCATTAAGCATTATGCACTGGATGTTCATGCCAGGCGACATTCCGCCTTCGGCAGAACTATCCTTAATGGACTTCTGTCCTAGAAACGTGAGCTCTTGGTCTTCCTGCCGCCATCTCGGGGGATTATTAGCTCGGTACTCTCCCAATAGTGTGAATGAGTGGTGGAGACTTATGTCCAGGAAGATATGAAAATTACGTACCTACCGTAATTCTTGATCTTCTTGGACGAGTCTCCACCACTCATTCACACGCCCACCCTCCATCCCCCGAGCTCACCGCTGTGCTGGTCTTCACTCCCTCAAATCTTTAGGCCGTGAAGACTTCTTTGTTGACCCTTCTTACACGGGTCGCCGGACTATCTTATTGCCGGTCTTAAGGTTAGGTTACTCTTTACATTAGTTGCATGCACCTCCTTGGTAAAAAGGTACTGAGGCGGGTTGGAGGTCGACGCCGAGATAGCAGTCATGCCGAAGCAGTGCTCATGCAACCGCGCCTCACGCGCCCCATCTCTGGTGTCAATTCCTCCAGCAAAAGTTTGTTCCGATGGGTCCTAGTGCCTCCGGCGCAGATCCCCATAGTGTGAATGAGTGGTGGAGACTCGTCCAAGAAGATCAAGAATTACGGTAGGTATGTAATTTTCATTTCTTGCATAACTGTACTTTTCTTCCTAAGGTGGGGTCCCATTTTACTCTGAACCAGTCTGTCCATCTACCTGTTTATTTCCCGGTGCATGCCAATCCAGGGGAAGCACTGCCCCACACTTCAGATTTGCACAGAATTCTGAAATATTATCTGCTGCGAACTAAAGACTGCAGGAAGTTGAAGCAACTTTTCGTTTCTTTCACCCAAGGAAGAGAAGGTACTAAGGTTTCTAAACAATGCTTGTCCAAGTGGTAGGCAATTGTATTTTGCTTTGTTATAACAAGCATGGCAAGGAGTTGTCAGGTGCAGTGAAAGCCCACTCCACATGGGACATGGCTACCTCCTTGGCCTGTTTTCAGTGGGGTCTCAGCTGCTGCCATTAGCGCTGCTGCCACCTGGAGTACCATCCATACTTTCACCAAACACTACAGTCTGGGCATTGCTTCTAGTGCCTGGGCGGGCTTTGGCCGGGCTGTTCTGCCTTCCTCCCAGACTGTTCTGCTGCACCTGTAACTGTTTGGAACTCTTTTTCCTACGGTGCGACCTGATGACTGAGATACCCCCAAAGAAGATAGAAGAGTTACGTAAGAACTTACTGTAACAGTAGATCTTCGAGGGGATCTCAGTCATTAGTCTGCTTTCCTTTCCACCATCCCCATTCTTGGGGAGCCTCTGCTTAGACTGGCTGTATGGTGTCTCCAGCCTTTTATTCAGGCCTGGACACCTGTGTCTCTCTCCTCGGTCCTCCATGGCCAGAGTTTTGCTCCTTTAGTTTCTGGGGCAAAGAACTGAGGAGGGAGCAGGGCCACTCACGCATTTACAGGGTAGATAACGTCGGCAGGTGATGTTGGTGTGGGCGACCCCAGTTGTACTGCTGTAAAAGTCTTCATTTGGATCCTGATTTACTGATGGTGAAGTTCCTACTGTGTGACCTGATGACTGAGATCCCCTCTAAGATCTGCTGTTATGATAAGTTCCTACGTAATTGTTATTTTTCATGCATATGAACTTAGTAACAAGTAATGGGTGTGACAGCTGTATAACCCTGTCCTATTTGTTATTCAGAGAGAGTTAAAAGCAAGGATCTGTTTTTGTCTCCAC
This sequence comes from Neoceratodus forsteri, assembly GCA_016271365.2. Taxonomy (NCBI): domain Eukaryota; kingdom Metazoa; phylum Chordata; order Ceratodontiformes; family Ceratodontidae; genus Neoceratodus; species Neoceratodus forsteri. Next base: position 507,837,168 of record CM028129.1, read on the forward strand.
CTATTCTATCTCTTGTCTGTCTGATTGCGCAATCAGATTTTCCTTGTGGTACCTTGGAATTGGCCATTCTGTTGACCCCACAATTTTCCTTGTTATCTCCCATCTTTTAGTTGCTGTTTCTGTTCTTTCTTTCTCACCTTGCTTCTCTGCGGTTAAAACCTATATGTGAATTTTATGTGAAACTGAGATCTCTTGGTTTGCAAATATATATAGTTATATTGTGAAATGAATTGCAGAAAGCTGTTTGGGGTTTGTTAGAAAAGATAGTAAGCTGGAACGCTGGGCTGACCTTTAGAAACCTTTTGGCCTTCCATTGGCTTGTTATGCAGAGCTGTGAGCAGGAAACCAGCTCTGACCAGAATGTCTTAATTGGCTGCATCTGTTAAAGACTGGATGTACTTACTGGTCACAGGAATGAAAATAAGAGTTTGTTACATTGTGTGAAACAGGAGCTATACTAAGAGAATAGGATGCAGAATTTATTTGCCAGGTAAAACATGTTATAAATGAAAGTAGTGTTTGTTTTAGAGAAAGAGAGACTGAGATTTATACTTAGAGATAGCCTTAGATGAAGGACTTTATGTTTGAAGTGCCTGTATAAATAAGAGTAATCCTGCACAATTTTATTTTTATTTTATTGTTGTTAATAATAAAATGCCATTCTAATTTTATGATTTCTCCTGGTTTGCCTGTGCTTTCTGACCTGTGCCTTGACCACAGTGGGGATAAGAAATACAGAGCCTGCCTACCCTGATGCTAGCGACCCTGGTTCAGAAGCGAGCCTGAGAAGTTGGCCACAGGGCAAGTTGTGGTTAGCAAGGCCAATATTGGCACTGCCCTGCCTGCAATATGGAAGGAGAAGAAAACAGAGAAGTAAAAACCTGTCTTCAACGCGGACACGCAGATTGCCTGAAGAGGGTATATCCTTGGTTACAGGGTATATCGCTGAAGTGGACAGCAGAGGAGGCTATGTATACACACATATATATATATATATATATATACACATATACATATAAATTATATAAAATGAAGCTGAGAAAAATAAGCTGCTTTGCATCCAAGTATTGTTTTTCATAGTTCTTCTTGAGGCGTCAGTGACTCTAAAATAGAACATAATTTGCTTGTATGTAACACCTTTCTTATGCACAGTGTTCCAAAGCGCTACATATAAATGAATGGAAAACTGCTTGCAAATCTAGAACCAAATGTGTTTTTCAGGGTCCTCCTGTGGCGATACACCTTGATTCCATCTGCAGTGGAGGAATCTGGGAAAAAAGAGAAGGGCAAGACCATCTCTCTGCTATGCCTCAAGGGTTACTGAAGGTGTTCAACACTTTCAACATCGATACCAGCACAAGATCAGGCAGTTCCTCTGTGCTTTAGGTAGGTGGTCTGCAGAGCACCCACTCATCATGAGGTAACTGAAACTTGCGCTTGGTTACTAATGGTTAGATAAAGACACTCAGGATTCAGTTTATTTAAAAGGCTGTAATTTATTTAACTAAAATATTGGTTACGAAGATTTTTTCCAAAATAAATGCCAAGATCAGCTTATTTTCAGATTAGACTTTTGAAAATGTTTTGCAGAAAATGAATGATTCTGCCAAAACGGATTCAGTTCACGCTCCACACTTTGGCAGTTGCTGGGAATAGCTCAGTTCACTGGACATCTTCAAACTAAACTCCTCCCACCACCCATGGTGTCATCCTCCTGCTCTGCCCCGTCTGATGTCAGATCTTCTTGTCCGCTGGAACGGACAGGTCTCCTCCTTCACAATTCCTGCAGCATTAGAGTGATTCCAATTGTCAAACACTATAACTTTAGTAATTTTTCAACTTTATCTAATAACGTTTTAGATTCATAGTGTGTCACTTGTTTTCCAGTTGTTGCCGTCAGCAGTTCAAGGATGGACTGCAAGAAACCTGGCTTTGAGGTATATTAGGTGCCAGCAGAAAATGTCATGCGGATCTGCAGAACAGATGCCACTAGTGCCTGGGGCTAACCACAGTGTGAGTGGGTGCCCATGCTGCAGAGCCATGCATCCTATTAGTTAGAAGAACAGAAGGCGCACTTCCTCCAAGCTAGGCCTCAGGAATGTTGCTAGGCCTTGGCAGCCGCTGGGTCAACAGCACAGTTGGCTGCAGTGGAGCAGCAGCGGTGGCGGGCTTCTCATTGTCCATGGTCCTGGTCCCCATGGGTCTGCCCCTGGGTGCTTTCTTGAGGGGTTGGCTGGGGCTCCAGAAAATGTACCTGGCACTCCATACCTTGAGGAGAGCCCTCCTTATTCTAAAAGCACAAAGCGCCACCATCTATCATGGGAGAGACCATGACCACTCTTCCCAGTCTCTCAGTTCCCCTGACTGGTTAACTTGATTGAGCATCCCCAGTAGCAGGGACAATTGATTGTACCACAGAGCCCTGTTGGAGTATTTGGCCCCGACTCTAGTTGAGAAGCCAGTCAAGATTTTTCTTGAATTGATCACCCCAGAATCGATTAGCTAGGAGGTCGGCAAGGCTTTGTCTAGCTGGAGAACCCAGATCTTACTTCTAGGGGCGCTCTTGCAGCAAGTAACACCTTTAGCACTGAAGCCGGCAGGCACCAGGACCCCACGGAAAACTTCTAACTAGCAGTATACAGCGGGGGACTGCCCCTGAGGTCGGCCCGCCCCGACGTCACATATAGTATAAGAGTGGCAGTCCCCTAGACCATCCCCACTTCTTTTCCTGCCATCATCCACGCAAGTTGGACCTCCGTAAATGGCCTTCAGCTAGTCAACCGCCATTTTTCTTCACATTTTACTATTTTTGCCAAAATCAGTAATTTCTTTAAAAATTCACTTGCATGTCTTCTTCTTCTCCATCCTCCTCAATCGAGAGGCGGCTTTCGAAGTGTATGTGTGGTAATCAAATTCTTCACAAAGATGGCCATTCGGCCTGCCTCTTCTGCCTAGGCCTGGACCACGATATTGAGGCCTGCCAGCATTGCCAAGATTTTAATCAACACACTCGACTCTCAGAAGACCCTCAAAACCTTCCTGCTCGTAGAAGCTATCTGAGATGGAAAAGGAACTTCACTGCAAGAGTTCATCCTCTTCTCCATCCTCTGGGGCCTGTTCCTCTTCTCGCAAGGAGAAGAAATCGAGTGGCAAACACAAGCACCAGGAGAAGCATAAGGAGAAACCCCCAGGCAGAAGGCCACTCACGGTCTCTGACCAAATCAGCGACCTCTTCAGGGTCGTCCCCCCGTGGGGGGCCGACTTGCTCCACTGTGGCCTCAAGGCTGCCAATGACCGAACCTCCCTCCCTTATCACAGTAGTGGGAGAAGGTTCTTCAGGGCGCGAAGCTAAGTCTGCCGCCTCTCAAGCTTAAGCTCTTAGGTCCAGCAGGCTCTAAGTCTAGTGGCTTGGCCGGTGGATCCTCGGGTGGCAGGTCTTTGTCTGTCGCTCTCCCGGCCAGGGTGTCCGTTGAGTCCTCCCTGATGTCAGGGGGCCGACACTACCAGGCAACACCCAGGACTGTCTCCCTCCACCTCGGGAAAGAGGAGCATCTGTCCCGCTCAGAAGCCAGCTCCCCTATCCAGGCAACTCCTCCTAGGCGGCCACCAGCTGAATCCTCAGCCTCCGCTGGTCCCCTTGAGGCCGGTTTTTCCTCCGCCTCCTTAGGTGACCCTGTCGCCACCTAACCCTCCCAAGTCGCCAGCGGGGCCTGACGCCCATCCTCAGCCGACGCCCAAGGGCCCAACACCCGAAAATAGGACGCTGGATCCAGTTCGTCCAATGGCACTGTCCGTCTGCGTCCAACGCCAGGTAACCCGGATCAGCCTACACTGACGCCCAGAGTTACCCCAACCTGATGACCAGATGCTGGGGCCATCTAAGTGAAACCCCGTCTGACGCTGGACACGCCAGCCTTGCCACTGAACCCTCCGCAAGTCCTTAATGAGCTCTTTGAGGCCTAGTGGGCCTATTTTAAAATTTTATTTGATTTAGTTTTTGTTAACTGGGTAGGTGCACTAGCCATAAAATGACTATTTTCAGGCACAACCCGGGAAAATAAAGAGGCACCCAGGTCGTCTTCTCAGCCAAACCCTCAGGGGCTGCCTCCAGACAAGCTTCCAGTCTGCTCACCTACTCACCTTCCTAGGGGGATCACCCCGACCCCAGATGGGGGTGACAGCCCCCTTCCTAAAGGTCAGCCCCATAAGCACCCACGTTTGCCCTTCCCCTTCTCAGACTCAGAGGATTCTGACAGGTATTCCTCCTCCTCTTCCAGCCAAGGGGACTCTGACCTGCCGTTGGACCTGGAGGGTGGCAGAGACACTCCTCGATTCCCCGCCTTATGACCCATCATTCAAGGATGTAATGAGGCACATCCAGCAACTGAACGGCTGGGATACAGATGAGCTGGATCCAGAGTGGCATCGGTTGGCCACCTTTCTCAGGGAGAAGACACCTGTCTATGGTGGTGCCTCCTATTGTGGAGTCTTATAAGGATGCCAACAGGCTTGCCTGGAAGCATCCCTTTTCTATGCCAGCTGTATCCAAGAAATCGGATCTGCTATATACTACCCCTAAGGAGGATCCCTTTTACGGGGAACAGCCAGAGGTGGACTTAGTGGTGATTAACTCTGCTGACGGCCGCTCCAGGTGTCCTATGCATTTGAGTACGCAACCCCCAGACAAGGATTCCAAGCAGTTTGACCATCTGGCCAGAAAGGTGTATTCCTCGGCCACTTGTGCCATACGCTGTCAAATCTTCCTTGCCCACATGGTTCCGTATCACAATGCCTTGTGAGACAAGGCGGTGGAGGTTGCTCAAGCCATACCAGATTACCCAGGGAGGGCAGAGCTCTTGGCCATCCTGAAGTTGGGCTCGGACGTAGGTAACCATGTCCTTTGGGCATCCTATGATACTGTGGACTCAGCGGGCAGGGCCGAGGTTTCCACCATCTGCATCTGCCACTAATGCTGGTTGAGATTGTCCGGTTTCACCCTGGACGTCCAGTCCAAGATTATGGATGTCCCTTCAGGGGACTGGTCCTGTTCGCGAAGACTCACAAAACATCATCACTCACCTGCAGAAATCTGGTCAAGTCATTAGATCTGTGCATACTATGTACAAATCCCAGCCCAGGCAACATTCTAAGCAGTCCTTTTGGAGGAATGCTAGACAGCAATCAGCGAGACAGCAACAACAAGAGCAGGATTCAAGCGAAAGGCCTCCACTCCTGCCTCTGAGGTTCCGCCCTTGGGCTCCCAGGACCTCCCAGCCTGCACTCCCTCTCCCTGTCTCCTCAGCCTGACTCATTGCCGATCCCAGGCCAAAGCCTTATGGGGGAGGGGGGCCATTTTCCTTGCACATCAAGGATGGCGCAGATAATCACAGATCAGGGTCCAGCAGCACATGAAAGGGGTATACTCTAGAGTTCACCGAGAGACCCCAGACAACACACCAATACCCTCCCATTACTCAGGCTCACAGCAACCTCATTACAGAGGAGATCCAGGCCCTTCTGCAAAGCAGGCCATGGAGCCAGTTCCACCTGCACAACAGGGAAAGGTTTTACTCCTACTTCTTCCTGATGCCAAAGAATACTGGGATCTCGCCCTATCCTCAGCCTCAGCCACCTGAATCAATAACTCAGTAGAAACTATTCCGGATGGTGACTCTGCTCTGTCTTCTCCCTCTCCTCATCAAGGAGATTAGCTATGCTCCCTGGACATGCAGCACGCATACCTCTACATTCTGATTTTCCAACCTCACAGGAGGTACCTTCACTTCCGCTTCCAGGGAAGGCACTACCAGTTCAGGGCTCTGCCTTTCGGCCTGTCCTTGGCTCCCAGGGTTTTCACCAAATGCCTTGCAGTGGTAGCCACAGCTCTAAGGAGACAGGGCCGTTATGTCTTCCCTTACCTGGACGACTGGCTGTTGACCGCTCCCACCCGGGAATGGCTTCTCCACACCATGCGGGCCACTTTCTCCCTTTTTCAGGACTTAGGGGTTACCTAAAATCTCCCCAAATCCTCTCCTTGACCAAGCCAACGACTGCAGTACATGGGTGCAGTCTTGGACCTGGCACAAGGCAAAGCCTTCCTCCCTCAAGACAGGGCAGAGTGGCTTCAGACGTGCACACGTCAGATCTCCTCCTTGCATCAGATCCCGGCCAGGTCTGTACTAAAACTCTTGGGACACATGGCGGCCACCATTGCAACAGTTCCCCTGGCCAGGCTGTACGTGAGAGTGATCAAGTGGAACCTGAGAGTCCAGTAGGATCAGCGTTCTGACAACCTGTCTTGGTGTCGAACCATGTAGGACAAGCATTAGCATGGTGGCTGAATTGCTCCAGCCACTCCAAAGGGGTTTACCTGTGGAAGGATTCTCCCAGCCAGATCCTAACCACGGACGCATCGGGCCAAGGCTGAGGAGCACACTTTGGAGACCGTCAGACTCAAGGAACCTGGTCTCAGCAAGAGCTCCATCTCCACATCAGTGTCCTAGAGATGAGGGTGATTCTGTATGCCCTTCAGGCTTTTCAGGCTGTCTTACTATCCGTCCCCCTTTTGATCCAGAAACAACATGTCGGTGGTCTTTTACATTAACAAACAAGGGGACTCACTCTCATTCCTCTGCAGGAAGCCATGAGAGTCTGTTCATGAGCAGTTGTCCACCAACTGGACCTAACAGCATTGCATGTTCCTGGCGTTCAAAAAGCCGTGGTCGACAGCCTAAGTCTGTATTGGTCCAGGGCACAAAAGTGGGAACTTCACCCCTCAGTGGTAGAAGACCTCTTTGACAGATGGGGATGTCCAGAACTAGATCTGTTTGCCTCCCCATCCAACACAAAACTGCCCAGTTTTTGGTCATTGGACCAGGGCCTGGTGTTTTCTGGTGAAATGCATTATCCCTCTCCTGGACGGGAAGGTTCATTTAGGCGTTTCCTCCCATCCCTCTTCTGCAGCGAGTTCTCCTGAAGCTGCAATCGGAAGGAGCAGAGATGGTTCTGGTGGCACCTTTCTGGCCACGTCAGATTTGGTTTCCGCTGCTTCAACAACTTGCAGCAGAACCTCCAATCTCCTTGCCCCTCCATTCAAACTTGCTCTCCCAGGAGCACGGAACCGTGGTCCATCTGGATATCAGATCTCTGCATCTCCATGCGTGGCTACTGCAGACCTAGCCATGTCCAGATTTGGGGTATCCTCCAGGGTAGCGGATGCCCTGGTAGCCACTAGCAAGACTTCTACTAGGGCTACTTATGCTATGAAATGGGCGGTTCTGCATCTGGGCCACCACTTGGCATTTAGACCTTCACCTGTCTGGTGAATCAATTCTGGAGTATCTCCTCTCCTGTGAGATTCAGGTCTAAGCTACTTCGCTCAAGGTGCATCTCTCGGCTATTTCAGCTTACCATGCACCTATAGAGGTAAAACTCTTGCCCAGCTGGATGTCTGCGTACATTCTTACGAGGCATTCTGCATAAACCTCCCATTCGGACACTGTCCCACCATGGGATCTTTTGTTTGTTGTAGAAAAGCTACCCTTGACTCCCTTTGAACCTGCCGCAAGTTGCGAGCTGCACTTTCGGTCATGGAAAGCATTATTTTTAGTTGCCATTACTTCCACTCGAAGGATTTCTGAGCTTCAGGCCCTGATGTGCAAGGAGCCTTATTTGGTTTTCCACAAGGACAGGGATATCCTTGCAGACTAAACCTAAGTTTTCTTCCCAAGGTAGTGTCAGAATTTACTTTGAATTAAGACATCTACCTTCCTGTCTACTATCCAGAGTACTTGAACCAAGGGGAGGCACTACTTCGTACTCTGGAGTCTGGACGTTCACAGGGTGCTTCGTTATTATTTGGAGCACACCTGTGCTACCAGTAAGTCTTCAGTTATTTGAATAGTTCGCCCCCAGAATGTTAGGGGCTCCTGTTTCTAAACAGTGTTAATCCAGATGGTTGGTTAATTGGATTGTTGTTTGCTACTACAAGTATGACAAACCCTTACCGGGCTTGGTAAAGGGCCACTCTGCTAGGAGCATGGCGGCTTCCTTTGCCTCCTTGAAAAACGTATCAGCCACAGAAATTTGTGCAGCTGCAACTTGTCAAACACTACAGTTTGGACTTTGTGTCTCAACACAGAGCAGGCTTTGGACTGACAATCCCTAAGGCCTCCTCTCCTAATTTTCTTTGGGAGACTTCTACCTCCACCCAGCTGACCGGGGTCTTTCCTTACCGCTTGGAACTCAGTTCTAAAGGTGTTAGCTGCTGCAAGAGCCCCCTCAAAGTAAGATGGTACAGTTATATAGGAACTTAACCGTAACAGATCTTTGAGAGGAGCTCTTGCCGCAGGTACTATATATATTCCCTCCCATCTTCCCCCTAGTAGCTACTTCTCCATCACAGATACCTTGTTTTCCTCTGTTAGAGGAACTTTCTTGGTTCTCCATTTTTCTTACTTGTCGGGGTCTCTGATAGGAGAACTGAAGATGGGCTAGGGGACCGCCTTTATACCATATGTGATGTCGGTGGCAGGCCAACGCCGGGGCAGTCCCCACTATATACTGCTAGCTAGAAGTTTTCCGTGGGGTCCTGCGCCTGCCGGCTTCAGTCCTAAAGGTGTTACCTGCTGCTGCAAGAGCTCCTCTCAAACATCTACTGTTGTAAGTTCTTACATAACCATACATTCTTCTCCGATCGCTCCCCAGCTGGGAAGGCTCCACCGACTCCCTGGTTGAGCAAGTCTGATAACCTCCTCCACTGGTGGTCCCCTCTCCGATGCTTACTACAAAACTCATCGTAGTTGCACTGCGAAGCAGTTAGTCTACAGCGCCCAAACAATGGACTCCCGTCACCTTCATGGGGGATAACGATCAAGGTCAAGGCACCATTCGCAGCACCGATCTCGATCCCATTCCCACGTGGATCAACTCTGTCTTGACATCAGTCACGCTCTTCGTCCTCTTCTGAAGACTGTCGGCAGCACCAATTTAGGGGCCTTATAAAGACTCTAGCAGCAGGGGCACTTGGTGTCCATATGCTTCCTGCCCTGTGCTCCCTCTTGGGGTTGGTGCCTCCTGAGCCTTGGCTTGTCCGATGGTCAGTATGTACAGAGTGAGTAGTTTTCCACCCAACTTAAGCACGTGTCCAAGACCTAGAACATGGCATTGGAGCTGATACAGAAGAAGGAATCCTACCACATCGTTGGCATCCTAGAAAGGGATAACTCTCCAGGAGTGACATTCCCAGTGGCTGAGGCTGTTATGGGGCTAGTGCTGAGACTTCAGCAGCACCCTACGTCCTGCCATGCGCACCCTACCCATTTGATCTGCAACAACGCGGTACCTGTTGGGTGCCTCTCTGGGTTCTCTGAGTACCCCTCAATTGATGTGCTCATGTCCAACCAGCCTTTGGGAGGAAATGGGTAAGCTACCGGACATAGAGCCCAAGAAGCAGGACTTCATGGCCAAGAAGGTGTATGTGGCAGGCACCTTGGGTCTTCGGCAGTTGAGCTGTGTAATGCTGATGGCCAGTGCGGTCACACTCTCTTTGACTTCATCATAGAGTTTCTCCCTGTGCTCCTGATCTCTTACTAGACTGAGGCCAGGGCCTTTAGAGATATGGACTGCATGTTTCCTAAGCATGAGCTGCAAACGACCTTGGACTTGGACAGCTTATGCACTGATGCCATAACTGTGGCTGTGTCTGTGTGCTGCAGGGCTTGGCTGCATTTGTCTACGTTTTCCTCTGAGACCCAGCATAAGCTGGCAGATGTCCCATTTTTGGGCACCAAACTCTTTGGCCCCCCTTTGGAGGACCTTCTCACTGGTACTGAAAAGTCCAGTGTCATCCTGGACTTGGTGGCTTTGTCCCAGTAACCTATTACACTCACAGAGGTGAAAAAAGAGCTACAGTACTAATTTAGCTCTGGCTACCAGCACCAAGCAGCAGTCTCAGCAACAGAGGTGGTTTCTGTAATACCCAAAGCAGTCAGGACAAGGGGGCGCAGTGTTGCATCAGGTGCCCAGTTGGCCGTAGACCGCTCCAAGGCTTCTAACTGACAGGTTGCGGGCTGCCATTCCCTTTCCTGTTTGGTCCCTGTCACAACACCCAGACGGAGGTTGGCTCTCCATTTCTTACTACAGTGGTCTGCAGTTACTTTGGACAAGTGGGTGCTAGAAGAGGTGGGTCCAGCTTTGCCTCTTGAGCTCAAGGCTCTGCAGCCTTACTGACGCCAGTTGCCAAGGGAGCCCAGGGTGGCCATGGACATGCTACCCACACTGCAGAGCAAAAATTGCTCAGCTTCTGGAGCACAGTGCGATAGAGCCCTTCCTGGATGCCCTAACCTCATAGGTTTCGCTGAGCGGATGAGGAGTTAGCACCCCATCCTGGACCAGCATGATCTGAAAAAGTTTGTAGATGAAAGTTCTGTATTGTCCCTCAAAACCCAATCATACCGTCACTGGAGGCCAGGGCATGGTTCTGCTCCCTAGATCTCCAGGATGCCATCTTTCACATTCCAGTCTGTTCCACCCTTAATACCTTTGGTTCCTTGCAGAAGTGTCCCTCTGTCTGTTTAAGATCATGCCGTTAGGCAAGTCTTCAGTGCCCAGGGTCTTTACCAAGTGTTTCTCGGTCGTGGCAGCCTACTTTAGACACAGGGGCATCAGGGTGTACCCATATCTGGACAACTACGAACATACGATTGTGCCAGCAGAAACAGACCACCAGGTCTATCTAAGTCTGCTCGAGTATGCAGCCAACACCCCTAGTCTGCATCTGCCCCAACCCCCCTTCCTTTCGTCATCCCACTGCCACCCCCCTACCCTCACCCTCCCCTGTTCCCTGTCCCATGCCCTTTTGAAGCTGTTCACAGATTTACATGATACGACCCATTCTGGTAGGGTGTTCCATTTTGCTACCACCCTCTCTGTGAAATAGTGTCTCCTTATTTCCTTCCTAAATCTTCTCCCCTCCATTCTTAGCCCGTGCCCCCTGGTGACTTGCTCATTACGGCCATCTCTGGGAAGCGATGGAGTGAAAAATGAGAACCAGTGCACTCAAAGGAAAATACACTGTCTATGTCATTTAACCTTCCCAAAATGCAATTTTATTCTTTAAATTACAAAACACAGCACAAACAGTGCTGGAGACTGCCAGTAGAATGCCCTGGCACTTCAGTCTATTGGTCTTCGTTGGGGGGCAGAGCTCTAAAACAACTGACAACCATTAAATCCACTGAGGACTGTCAACATGACGGCCACCTGGGCATGACGTTTTACAATTTTGAATGGCAGTCCGTAAAAGCCAGTGTAATTAAACAAAGTGCCAATAAAATACAGCAAGTTTAACAGCAAGTCAAAACAGCTAATTCAGTACTTACAAATTCAGTTAATAAATTCCAAACTTGAAATGCAACAAAATAGAAAACAAAAACTCAGGAAAGAATACTGGGGGGCAAAGTGGGGAGTTGGCGGAAATGAAAGGGAATGTCAGACAGTCATGAAGATTATTCAAAATACTAAACTTGAAAACACTAAAAGCCAAGTGCATGAAAGGTAGTAAATGGCATCAAAATTCATTCGATGAAGCAAGAAAGTGGAAGGAAAAGTCCCAGACTTCCATAATTCCTGTGCAAGCTGCTGTGATATCTAACATACTAACATACTATTTGCCAGCAGATTAGGCCTTATGGTCTATCAAGTCTGCTGAACCTAGATCCTTAGTTGGGTGCAGACCCACCCATCCCTTGTGCTCCAGAAACCCTATCATCCATCCCCACCCCGGGACAGGCCATCATCTGATACATCCACTTTCTGTGTCTGTCCCACCCTCTCTTAAAGCTCTCCACTGTGGATCTCTGAACCAGCTCACCAGGCAAAAGCATTCCAAGGGTCCACCACCCTCTCAGTGAAAAACCTCCTCCTCTTTTCCCCTCACCCTTCCACCTTCCAACTTCAAACCATGCCCTCTGGTGATGCCTCCTGCTTTAGTCTAAAGATCCCTCCATGTTTACCCTATTTATTCCCTTGAGGTACTTGAAGACCTCAATCATGTCCCCCTGTCTCTCCTCTCCTCCAATGAAAACAGGCAGAGCTCCTCAAGTCTGTCCTCGTAAGTCAAATCCCCTAGCCCTCGTATCATCTTTGTTGCCCTCCTCTGTACCCTCTCCAGGAGCTGTATGTCCCTCTTCAAGTGTGGTCTCCAGTACTGTACACAGTACTCAAGGTGTGGTCTAACCAGTCCATTGTACAGTGGCAGAATCACTTCCTTGCTCCTAGAGGTGATCCCCCTTGCGATGCATCCCAACATCCTGTTTGCCTTGCTAGCTGCTCTCCTGCACTGCTCAGTGTTATTCATACATGTATCCACCATGACCCCTAGGTCTTTTTCCCCTGTTGAGGCTTCCAGCACCTCCCCTCCCAGAGTGTACATGTGTTTAGGGTTTCCCCGACCAAGATGCAACACCTTGCACTTGGTGATATTAAATTAATTTCCATGTGTGAGCCCAGCTTTCCAGGGTGTCCAGGTCCTTGCAGGGCCAACCTCCCTCTTCTCCCTCAACTACTGCTCCCATCTTGGAGTCATCCATGAAGAGACTCATTTCACACCCTATACCATCCCTGATGTCTGATATGTATGCATTAAACAGGATTGGACCCAGGACCGAGCCCTGTGGTACCCCACTACCAACCTCTGTAGGGTTGAGAGCTCCCACAGACCACTACTCTCTGAGTGCGTCCAGCTATCCAGTTTTCAATCCATCTGACCATCAAGGCCTACTCCTAACCCCATCAGTTTCTCCACCAGACCATTGTGAGGACAGAGTCAAGCATGCTTACTTCAGTCCAGAATAATACATCCACAGGCTTACCCTGTCCAGTTCTGATGTTACCCATTCATAGAACTCCACAAGGTTGGTTTGACATGATCTACCTGGCACAAACCCATGCTGCCGACTATCCAGACCACCACCTCCTCCAAGTAAACCCCCAATCGTTCCTTTAGTATACTCTCCATTAATTTTCCCACCACCGAGGTTAAACTGATGGGTCTATAGTTTCCTGGTACTTCCTTCGACCCCCCTTTATGGATTGGTACCACATGTGCCTCTCGCCAATCCCTAGGTACCCTCCCTGTCTCAAGTGACCTGTTGAAAAGCTCCACCAGAAGTGCAGCCAGTATGTCCCAATTCCCATAGTACTCTCGGATGAATGCCATCCATTCGAAATTTGTCTTTCTTTGGGCCTTGAGGGCAAACCACACCCTTTTGGTGGGGATGGCATCATCCGTCCCTCCACCTTACTGGTCTTTTATCCTTATCCAGATGTGACACCTGGGGTACCTTTCCCCCCTTTTGCTCCATTTCTGCTCCTGATCCGCTCCCTGCCGCTTCTATCCCTTTGTGCCTTGCTTTGTAGATATCCCATCCCCTCCTAGTGAACACAGAGGCAAAGTACTCGTTAAATACCTCTGCCTGGTCCTCGCCTCTTCCACCCACCCTCCTTCTGATCTCAATCTGCTGAGATGGCCCTTAGTTTTTCTCCGGCTCCCCAATGTACTGGAAGAACCCTTTTCCCCTCCATGTATCCCCTGTATGCAGCCGTTGCTCTTTACTGGACTTTGCTCCCCTCACTACACGGGTGACTTTTCTAGATGCAAGCTGGTACATTTCCTTATCCCTATCCTCTTGTTGTTTTATATTTTTGTAAGCCGCCTTTCTTCTCTGACTGCTACCTGGACCTCACTGGACCACCAGCATGGTTTATGTGACCTTGCTCCTTACGTTTCAACTTAGCGCAGATCCTGACTGCCTCATGAAGTCCCTGCTTATGACCTCCCATCTCTTTCCACACTTGTTGTTGAGGTAATCCTCTCAAGTGATCCTTGAGAATATTTCCCATGCCCATAAAGTCTGCCCCCCTGAAGTCCACTGCCAGTGTCCTAGATCTCACCCCCACTCCCCCAATGCTTATTTGAAACCAGACAGTATTGTGGTCACTCCCAGTCAGGGGGTCCTGTACAACCATGTCCCTTACCAGATCCCCATCTGCCAGAACCACATCCAGGACATGCCCCTCCCTTGTGGGCTCCATCACATGCTGTGTTAAGAACACATCCTGGAAACCATCCAGCAGCCTCTGCCCTTGGCCACCTTAGAGACATGGTTCCCCAGTTAGTACCAGCATATAAGGTCCCCATCAACACCACTCCTTCCCTTTTGGACCACACTGGGCAATGATGTTGTCCAGCAAACCATCCTCTAGAACATCACTCATCCTGGGGCCTATATGCTACTCCCAGCTTGACCTTATCTCCTGCTGGGGATCGTAGGTGACCCATAAGGCCTCCACGTTTCCCTCTGCCTCTTCTACCATAGCAATTTCTATGTCATCTCTAATGAACATAGCCACTCCACCCCTCTGCCCTCCTTTCTATCCTTCTAAGCATAGTGTGCCCCATACTTTAGGTCCCAGTCATGGTTTTTGTTGTTACGTTTCCGTAACTGCCGCCACATCCACCCCCCCGAACAGCATGGCCTGGAACTCTGGCATCTTGTTTCCCAAGCTCCTGGCATTTACTAACACTAACCCCACCCCTTATCCCTGATCCTTTTTGTCGAACCCCACCCAGATTCCTTATACTTCCATCCTCCCCCTGCTCCTCCTGAAACCTCCACCTCAGTCTGTTTCCCCTCCCCCTTGGGCTTGAGGCTACTCCCTCATCTGGAGGGAGGGCTTCTGGTCAGCCCCTCCCTTATCCCTTCCCCCATAGTTTAAACCCCACCTTCTTGTATGTAGTCAGCCATCCCCTGTTTAAGGACTTCTTCCCTAATGGGGCAAGATGAAACCTGTCCTTGGCATATAGTCCCTTATCCTCCCAAACTCCATTCCAGTTCCCCTAACACCCCAACCCATTCTCTTCACCCCACTTCCTGAGCCATTTATTAACCTCTGTGAGCTTCATTTTTTCTCCACTGAGGCCTTTGGTACTGGCAATATCTCCGAAGAAATGTTGCATCCATTATCCCGACAGACTCTGGCAAGTTCTTGGAACCTTGCTTGGATTTCCATAATGCTATTTCCTCTAGATCATTAGTTCCCAAATGCACCAGAATCCGGTTTCCCTCACAATCCCTAACCATTTCATACACATGAACTTTGCTCTGTGCACTGTCAGCCCAGAGATACTCACTACCTTCACCTGGCTATGGCATCCATCCCCTGTCCCTCCCAATGGATACCCTTAATCATCGAGTCTCCCAGTAACAGAACCTTAACACCGCCATCATCCTTATGGTTACCTCCACTATGCCCTCTCAGCCCCCCCGTCCCCACTTTATTCATGATCGCAATTTCATGGGAGTCTTCCTGCCTTATTAGAGACCCCCTTGTCACCCTCCCCTTTCTGCCTCCCTTGCTATTTTGCCCACTTAACTCAAACCCCCTCTGAATAGGTGTCCCCTTTAACCCTCTCTTATCTGAACCATTTATCCTGGCCCTGATGGTTTCCCTCCCCCGCACCTCATCCCCCCTTGTAATAGTACCCCTGTCTCCAGAGGCTCTCTGTGGGTCCCCTTTAGCTAGGGCCCCATCCTTGGTACTGACCTTCCTGCTGAAGGGGGGCTCCTCTCCCACCTCCTTGTCACCCAGTTCCTCTCCAATCATGCTCTCCTCCCTCATGTCTGGAATATGTTGCATCTCCCCCATTTGCTTAACATATATGTTTCCCCTTCTCCCTCTGGGACTATGTCTATCCTTTCCATAGCTGTTCTGTGATGCCCTATGGGTATCTGACTCCCTCCCCCCGGCCTCTGTATAAGTTTCCTCATTTCCACCAACCCCTTCCTCCCCCTCTAGGATGCTTAGTATCTCAAATTTATTGTGACACTCTATGTCAGCCTCCATCAAGTAACCCGAGTTTCCCCTGACTGCATCTCTAAACTGACCCTCTTCTTCCTCTCTTGCACTGTTCACCTTAGGAGCTCCCTTCCCACAGTCTGCTGTTTTAGGCTTCCGCACAACAGCCCCTCCTGACTCTTCCCCCTCCAGTCTCCTTGAATTCAGACTTTTCACCCTGTACACTTTCCCCTTAGCATCAACTTCCCTATCTAAGGGTCCTCTGTCCCTAATATCCCCCCTTCTGCTTGCTGTAGCATAATGTCCTGCTCATTCAGGCGTTGCCCCAGCCTCCCTCAGCCCCACCCTTCTGCTGCCCATATCCACACCCTTATCCTTGGACACCCCCAGCTCCCACAGCTTACTCCTTAACCAATATACCTCACTCCTGATACAAGATAGCTGTCTACAGAGTGGGCAGCCTCCCTCTCCAGGCCCACTTAGAATTATTGCCATCCCACAGCCTGTGCAGCCTACAACCCTTCCGAAGATGCCTGCCATGGTGGAATATGGCCACCCTGATTATCCCCTCTGTTTATAATAGCACACCCTTTTCTCAGTCCCTTTCCCTGGGTACAGTTTCTCTCTATACTGACTGTAGTTATTTACAAACCCAATTTCAACCCCACCAACAAAGTTCCCAAGTCTCACAAACACATACAGTCCAGTATGTGTTCAGTCCCATAACAGTGTGTGGCAGACTCCAGGTACCGTGAGTGATCACAGGCCCACCAACTCCTGTTGCTTCAAATTTCAGTCCCAAACAGAAATACTCAGCCCTTCAATCCCAACCCCAGTGGCTTTTCAGTATTTAAGAAAGCCTACAAAACAGGGTGGTGGGAGGGCTCTTACCAAACACCAGGCAAACAACACATTTAAATTACCTTCTATTTTTCCCTGCCAAACATCTATCCCCAAACCTACAATATCACAGCCCAAGTATCAGTTCAAATTCAAGGTAATAATTTTTAACACATAGAACTGTTTTCACTAACAAACTATTCAAATATTTCAGTTTAAAACAAAATATAATTCCTGGCCTCTTTTCTACCTACCTGTTGCTTAAGCTCCCAAGTGAACAATGAAAGCCACAGTAATTCCTGTTTAAAGACAAGTTAATTGCAGCTAATGTCCCTCCTCCAAACACCAGGCAAACAACACATTTAAATTACCTTCTATTTTTCCTGCCAAACATCTATCCCCAAACCTACAATATCACAGCCCAAGTATCAGTTCAAATTCAAGGTAATAATTTTAACACATAGAACTGTTTTCACTAACAAACTATTCAAATATTTCAGTTTAAAACAAAATATAATTCCTGCCTCTTTCTACCTACCTGTTGCTTAAGCTCCCAAGTGAACAATGAAAGCCACAGTAATTCCTGTTTAAAGACAAGTTAATTGCAGCTAATGTCCCTCCTCCAAAACACCAGGCAAACAACACATTTAAATTACCTTCTATTTTTCCCTGCCAAACATCTATCCCCAAACCTACAATATCACAGCCCAAGTATCAGTTCAAATTCAAGGTAATAATTTTAACACATAGAACTGTTTTCACTAACAAACTATTCAAATATTTCAGTTTAAAACAAAATATAATTCCTGGCCTCTTTTCTACCTACCTGTTGCTTAAGCTCCCAAGTGAACAATGAAAGCCACAGTAATTCCTGTTTAAAGACAAGTTAATTGCAGCTAATGTCCCTCCTCCAAACACCAGGCAACAACACATTTAAATTACCTTCTATTTTTCCCTGCCAAACATCTATCCCAAACCTACAATATCACAGCCCAAGTATCAGTTCAAATTCAAGGTAATAATTTTTAACACATAGAACTGTTTTCACTAACAAACTATTCAAATATTTCAGTTTAAAACAAAATATAATTCCTGGCCTCTTTTACCTACCTGTTGCTTAAGCTCCCAAGTGAACAATGAAAGCCAGTAATTCCTGTTTAAAGACAAGTTAATTGCAGCTAATGTCCCCTCCTCCAAACACCAGGCAAACAACACATTTAAATTACCTTCTATTTTTCCCTGCCAAACATCTATCCCCAAACCTACAATATCACAGCCCAAGTATCAGTTCAAATTCAAGGTAATAATTTTTAACACATAGAACTGTTTTCACTAACAAACTATTCAAATATTTCAGTTTAAAACAAAATATAATTCCTGGCCTCTTTTCTACCTACCTGTTGCTTAAGCTCCCAAGTGAACAATGAAAGCCACAGTAATTCCTGTTTAAAGACAAGTTAATTGCAGCTAATGTCCCCTCCTCCAAACACCAGGCAAACAACAATTTAAATTACCTTCTATTTTTCCCTGCCAAACATCTATCCCCAAACCTACAATATCACAGCCCAAGTATCAGTTCAAATTCAAGGTAATAATTTTAACACATAGAACTGTTTTCACTAACAAACTATTCAAATATTTCAGTTTAAAACAAAATATAATTCCTGGCCTCTTTTCTACCTACCTGTTGCTTAAGCTCCCAAGTGAACAATGAAAGCCACAGTAATTCCTGTTTAAAGACAAGTTAATTGCAGCTAATGTCCCTCCTCCAAACACAGGCAAACAACACATTTAAATTACCTTCTATTTTTCCCTGCCAAACATCTATCCCCAAACCTACAATATCACAGCCCAAGTATCAGTTCAAATTCAAGGTAATAATTTTTAACACATAGAACTGTTTTCACTAACAAACTATTCAAATATTTCAGTTTAAAACAAAATATAATTCCTGGCCTCTTTTCTACCTACCTGTTGCTTAAGCTCCCAAGTGAACAATGTCCTGGAGGCTTTCAATGAGGTACCAAATCAGTGATGCACCACAGACTCAAGAACTAGGATATCTGAAGAAGAAACCATTTGGTTACTACCAGCATATTAACAAGTATATACAGGAGGACAAAAAACAAAACATATGGGCATTACAACATTTATGCAGTGTATTAACCAGCAGATTGGGACAACAAAATAATGAATCCATGGATAAACATATAGATCTCTTGACAAGATGTTTAAAGAGACTACCTCTGTTAAAGGACCACTAATGAAAACCTTGATGTTTTAGGATGACCAGTTAATACTGCAGGGTAACCTGATGGGAGTACATTAAACAAGGAAGGGCTTAAGTTCCAATTTCTATTTAGTTTGTGTGGATTTAATGAACTGAGTGAAAATCCAAAATGTTTCCCTCTGCAGTCTATTACACCACCCTTCTATTGACCCTCACACAATCAAGAGCCATACACTGAAAATCTTTCTATTCACTGTTGTGACAGTCTCTGAAATGATTACTGATAGTGGTGTTACTCAAAGAATGTTTTTATACCCCTGTCATGTTCTTGGATTCTTTCACATAATGGACTGATAGTCTTACCCACATAAGTTTTGCTGCAGTTACAGCAAATCATATAGACTTGAATCTTGAACTGCAGTTTAAGAATTTCCTAATGGTAACCTTTCTTGTGATATGTGGGAGGTCAAAAGAGGCTTATTGGTGGCAAAATGTGCAAATATTGCACTTGCCACACTTGAACATCCCCTCCAGTGCTGGTGTGGCCTGTCTTTCTGACTCCTAAGGCTGGGCTAGGCATTTCCAGGTCCACGCCCCTCCCGGCCCCTCTCTCCGGAGAAGAGCTGGAGGGGAATGAGTCTGACCCCGACCTCATAATTTCTGAGGGTGCAATGATGACTCTTGCATAGCCTAGATAATTCGACTCGGCCCTTTCTCCTGTACCACAGAAGGACCTTTCTTTTCAGGCTCTTCTTCACAACATGTACACAACCCTTGCTTTTGAACTTTCTACCACTGACCCAGGGAAACGTCTCTGTCTGGAGTTGGTCAGCGTTTCCACTATGCTGGTCAACTTTATTCCTCCTATTACTCCTGCGTTTGAGACCCTCTCTGACGCAGTGTGGGCCAGGCCTGTGGCTATCCCTCAGTCTGTCTGCAGATAGACCATAAGTATGCTGCCCCTAAAGACAGACTTATTTTGGCTTCACAGCCAATTACTTACAATTGTCATCCTGTCTGTGAATGATGAGGCCATTCTCCGTCAAGCGGTCACAGCACACCATCAATAAGGAGTCACGTAAGATATGATGGGGAAGAGCATTCTGCTGCTACCCTCAGCATGTGGATAGCTAGCTGCGGGGTATTTCTCTAATGCAGTATGCCCTTTGGACCTCTCTCAGGTCCCTTGCAGAAACCTGCTGGAATTGGAGACTAAACATACAATTCTTCAGACCTTGAGTCAGACAGTCATCAACCGAAGGCAGCTGTGGATGCCTTTGACACCCTCCTGCTCTACTGTGGTAAGGAATCTGTATTAAAATGTACTCCTGAGGGTTGGCCCACTGGCACAGCGGTTAGATTTCCGGCATGATGCGGCAACCCAGGTTTGGGAAACGGACCTGGGGAGTCGGAGGGCGGCCAGGGAGAAGGATTGAACGTCCTGGGGACTGCTCTCCTTCTCTGGAGGGGACAGGAAGAGCGTCTGGCGCTTGACGAACCCCTGGCAGAGGCTGGAGGCACCACAGCAACTGGCGCCAGTATGTCGGTGGGGTGGGGCAGAGCAACAGAAAAATGACAGCCCTGCTCCGCCGTCCACTGCCTCCGAAGCCCGCGCATGGTGGTGGGGGGTCGGGTCCCACTGTCATGGTTATGCCCACAATGTCTTTAGGGAGTGGGAAGCCCCCTCGGCAGCCTTGCCGGGGTAAGCCTGGGCATGGGGCGGTGGGTGGATGTGTCCGTAGGAGAGGGGGCTGAGAACCAAAAAAAAATGCACTCCTGGCTTTGGATGTCTGGTTTCTCCAACGATGTCCAACAGCAGATCATGAACATGCCCATCAGTGGCTCCTATCGGTCAACAGGTAGAGCACTCCCTTGAGGCCTCTCTGAAGACTTAGAACTACTATTAAAACTTAACCTGCCCCCTCTCACCCCCAATGGGGAAAAAGGGTGGGTCTTTTATCATAACAAGCAGTCCTTTCGAGGCAGGTCAATGGGAATCCATCACCACAGACAAGTAGGTGTTAAGGATCATCCGGGAGGGATATTTGTAGAAGCGCCCTCTGGATTGTCTGCCAGGAAGCACCACCCCTTCCAGCTCCCATGTCAGACCTTCTCGCGAAGGAGATTGTGGGCCTCTTGAGCAACAGGGCAGTGGAAGTAGGTGGAGTGCAACACTGAGCTTCTACTCATTACTTTCTTGTTCCGAAGAAGTCAGGAGCATGTGCCCATTCTCGACCTCAAGAAACTGATCAAGTTCATATACCGGCAGAAGTTCAAGATGGTCTCCTAGGGGTCTTAGTGTCGCTCCTCAAGCCGCAGGATTGGCTGGCATCCCTGGATATGGAGAATGGCTACCAGCACTTTCTGATCCTCCCCCAGCCATCACAGATTTCTCCGTTCTAGGGATGTGGATATGGTGTACTATCCACACTTCTGGCAGATTCCTTTCTCTTTAAATCTCTGGCCAGAAGGTCTTCAAGCTGGCTCCTCACACCCACCTGGGTGGTAACTCCCTCAGCATCACCCCGTGACGTCAGATCTTCCTTTCTGCTGGAAGAAGAAGAAGGTTCCCTCTTTAGCTCTCTTCCTTTGAGTAGACCCTTTGCTTTCAAACGCAACTATGTCTTAAAGTTCATTTTCAAATTCAGTTTGACACTCTTTACCGTCAGTATGGACAAGTCGAAGTCGGTGCCCAGTTTTAAAAAATGCAACTGTTGGCAGATGATGTCTTGGATGGACTCACACACCTCGTGCATCTACTGCCTGGGCCTCAAACATGATCCTCAGGCTTGCGGCCCATGTCGTACTTTGAATCCGAATACTTTGCAGGACAGATGTTGAAAGATGCCTGCCGGGCTGTCCCTGCTGCTGCAGGATCCACTGAACAACCTGCGACCTTTGAGGAGGTTGCAACTCAGACTGTGGAGCATGCCTCTTCAGCTTCGGCTCTTGTGCCGCTTTCTTTTGGTGCCACCTTTACGGGTGCGTTTTTGGATTTGTGCCAGTCCCTTCCCAGCCTTCAGCAGGGTCCCTCAAAGGGCACAAAATCTTCTAAAAATGAGACTAAAAAACAGTGTCATCAACGATCGTGGGATCGAAAGCGCTCACTGGCCTCAGATTCCTTCTGTTCCTTGTAGGTTTCAACTACAGTCGACCTTCAGTCCAGGCCGATGGCTCCACAGTCTTCCCATCAGACCCGTCAGCCAAGATGTGCGTCGACCAACCAGTCGAGATTTTCTCGAAGCTGGTCAGTGCACCGTTGCAGGACAGGGGATGCTTCTCTCTTTAGGACTCCATTCCTACCTGTCACCTCCCAGGGATGGTTGGACTAGATTCCTGATCCGGTCCCAAACCCTTGGCATCCCGTTCCCTGGAGGAGTCTTTGTGTTTGCCGGCTCCTCTCTTTCTCAGCGTTGGGAGCCCGGTGTGAACAACCCTCGCCAGCATCGGCCTCTCACTCGCGGCACTCAGGCAAGCAGCGCCACTGCTACTCTTCCTCTTCCATCTCGGGAGAGAGGCTCTGACGTGAAGATGTGTTGGCACTATGAAGGGCTAATGTGGCAGCAGCTCATACTATCTGAGGTTAAGCCAGATCTTCCCTTGTCAATCGTCACCATTCATTACTGCTGGGTAGGCTGCACCGCTACGATTATTTTTTTTGGGGGTTGGCCAACGCGACGCTACGTCATGCGGTGAGGCGGCCGTTAGGGCCGCAGACTCTCCTCCATCTTAGTTCTGTTTCTCCCACCGTCGAGGGCTGCACCTGCTACGGTTAGAATTCAGTTCTCGCCTCTAGTTGTCGTGCATCGACCGTTCCAGACTCCTCCTTCCTGCTTTTCTTGGCGTCGTCACGGTAAGACTGTTCTTTTTCTTCTCTTTATTCGACGCTGCCGAGAGCTGTGCTTGTTTTTGTCTTAATTTTCTTTGCATCATGTCAGGTTCGGGGGCAAAACGTAAGTCGAAGGCGGGCCATGCCCCTATGCGTCGGTGCTCCTGTGGCCGGCATTTTTCCGTCACGGACCGGCATGATGTTTGTCTCCATTGTCTGGGACCCAACCACAATATGGATGCATGCGATGCCTGCTCCTCGATGGACCAGCACGTCCTGGAAGTCCGCGCGTTCAAGATCGGCAAGGCTCCGCCGACTTCTGGGGGATGGCGCCGCTCCAGGGATTCCCAGGTAAGGTCTGTAGACCCTTCCTTCGGGTCCCCTCTCAGGCCTATACAGTCTGTAGAGGAGGAGGCCTCCTCATCTTCTCTTGCGAAGAGGCCTCTTTGCGGTGTCGGGAGGCAGCCGGAGGTCCCTCCCAGGGCTGCGGGGACACAGCCTCGGCAGATCACCACCGTCGGAGGTGCAGGCTCCCCAGTGTTGAGGCCCAGGTCTGCTGGGCCGCATCAGTGGACCCTCGGCGCCACCTTCGGCACGTTTTGGATCGGCACGTTCGTGGTGCCGTGTTGGCTCTCAGCGCCGCCCGCGGCGCCGTGGGCCCGGTCGGTTCTTCTAGCGGTGCCAAGTCGGTCCTGGCGCCGGGCGGTGTCGTGGGTCTGGCAGGCACACCGTTGAGGAGTCAGGGGCGGGTCAAGCATTGTGGGGTCGGGGTTGTCCAGCGCTGCTGGCACTGGCGCCATTCATGTGCCATTTCACTGGAGACCCCCGGGGTGGCCAGTATTGTTGTCCAGCTGGTCTCTTCCTCCTCCTCCTCGGAGGAGGATGATTCAGATGTGGACCCGTCCTGGCACCCTGACTCTTCAGAGTCAGGGTCTCCAATGGACGAGATGCTAGGCGGACCAGCGCTAATCCTCTGTCTCTGCTGCTGTCTTCCCTGAGGCCTCCCAGGCTGGGGTGGTCTGGGGTCCCTGGAGGGGATGGAGTGGAGGTGGAGGAGGCTCTCCCTCCTTGGGGGTTGTGACAGCTGCTGATCCCGTGCTGCTGCACCCTCAGGGTGGGGGTCGCTGGGGTGAGGAGGCGTTCTCAAAGTCTGGGGGTCGATAGACAGGGTTCAGGCACCTCGGTCTTCACTGCTCCCTCGGGGCGGTAGGAGCCGTGAGTGCCGGGCCCGTCTTTCCTCTCGAGCCCCAGGAACCCCTCTGGTGGCGTTGCTGTGGGCTGCCCTTCTGGATCCATGCAGCCCCAGGTTTGTCACAGGGGAGGATCCCCTACTAGGCTTTTCCAGGCTTCGCATCCCCTGGATTCCGTTCTGCAACCTGGTTTGTTGTCCGGGATCCTGCCAGCTTGGGCTCCGTTCCCCGGATTTCAGAGCCTCAGCAGAGGACAGTTGCCTCAACTTAGGTAGCCCGCTCCCATTCCTCTGCAGCCAACCCCTCTCTCCCAGGCCATGTCGGTCCTATGGGCCCGTTATCCTGGGAGACGTTCAGAGGCTCTGCGGTGGCCTTCCCCTCATATGTTAGTTACATGCATGAGCGGGTGTTTCGCCTATCCCCCCACCACAGGAGTCCTCTGGACATTCGAGCTCTCCATCATCCTCATCTCCCTCCTCGAAGGAGAGGAACCCACTGCTCATCTCTCCTCCGATGCTGATTTCACTGAATATCAGCGATTCCTTTCAAGGATGGTGAGGGATCTTCGTATCTCCTTTGTTAGGCGAGACAACACCGAATGGGAGACGTGTGAATTCAGTGCCCAGCATTTGGTGGTACTATCCTGGCCTATTCCCTTCCAGGCGGCGTCTATCCGTTCCTGGCAGTCGCCAGCCGCCCTTTCTCCAGCCCCGGCAGAATGCGAAAGAAGGTATTGTGCCCCATCTCTAGGTACTCTCCCCAACCCACCTTTGGGATTGGCATACCTAGAAACTCCCTTCGGGTGCTGCCGCCTGGCGCATGACTGTCCACCAGACTCAGATTCTCTACAATTTGACCGGTGGGGGTGAAGAGTGTTCTCTTCCTCTCATGCGATGTTATGTATTGCATCACATCAGGCTCACCATGCCGCCTACAGTAGGCATTTGTGATCGATGCTTTCCCAAATCTTAGCATCAATGCCTGCTACGGAGCAAACCAGACAAGCTATTGCCCTCTCTGCCATAGGCCTGGAGCTGGAAATACACCAAGCAAGGGCATCTTATGATGCCAGTGAGGTGGCTTCCAGGCTTGCAGGGACAGCGATCTGTATTAGACGGACGGCATGGCTTCGTCTATCAAGGTTGTCACCTCTGGCCCGGCTTAGGGTGATTCGCTCCGCTTTCCGGGTGACCCGTCTTTTTTTCTCCAGATCTAGGAGACTTCTACAGGGGCTTCCTCTGTCTCCCCGTCCTCGGGGGACACCTCCTAGCTCTCCTCTACCATAGGCTTCTTGCTTGATTAGCCCAGGGTATTCCCCTTCTGTTTCCCACCAACAGGAGACTGGGGGTCTTGCTTCCTCAGGGTTTCTTTATCCCCCAAGGGGTGGGGGCTTGGTACTCACCCAAGCAGTAATGAATGGTGAAGATTGACAAGGGAAGATATGAAAATAACGTACCTACCGTAATTCTTGATCTTCTCTTGTATCTTCACCATTCATTACTGATACCCACCCACCTTCCCCTCAGTGGCCTCCTACTGCGGCGTCTCCAGCTCCCTTCTCGTTCCTCTCCTTTCCTTTGGCCTTTATGCCCAAAAAAAAAAAAAATATCCTGGTTTCCGTTCTTCTATGGACGGATCTTTTTTCCTCAAGGTAAAGGGGAACGAGTAGGACTTTTCTCCTATCCTGAGGGAACTCTTTCTGACTGCCCCTAGAGGTGACCTCTGGGCTCCTTAGCCACGATGTTCAGTTCACAGCTGAAGAGACTGTCCCTTTTGGCTCGGCCTCAAAATTAAGGCTCCTCTGGCGGGCATTATTTAATTGTCAGCTTCTTCTGGTTGGTGCTTCTGCACTTCTTAACCTTGAACTGCTGCCCTTGCCTTGCCTTCAGTCAGTCCGATTGAGTTCCCACTCTATCCTTCATACAAAGCTGCCTTTTTGTAGGGCCTAACCCCTACCCATACACTTTGGTGTTAGCACCTAACAATGTGCTAAGGGCTTACCCTCCCCAATAGTTGGCGCTCTCTTTCCGGAACAGTTTCTGTCCGGGCAGTCTCAGATTCTCAGCTAGAGTGTAGGGGTTGGGATGATGAGATTATAGAGAACCTGCCTTTGTGTCCAATCTATACAAGCGGTTCAATTGAACCTTTTCTCACTCCTATTAGGAGGATTCTTACTCCCTTGGTTTTTGATTCCGAGCTTATAACCCTCTCAACCAATATACCTATGGGCAGTATTCTCCCCTCTCAACATCCTTTCTTCTTCTTCTTCTTCTCTTTATCTGTTCCTCCCTTAGAGCCGCCCCAGATGGGAGGCCCTGCGGTCCCTTAGGGTAGGTATTCTCCCTCTTCCATCTGTCCTCTACCGGCTTATTCCTTCTTCAGTTTATATCCTTTCCTTTTTCTATCCCTCGGCTTTCTTGCCTTGCTCTTCCCTTTTTCCTTTACCCTTTTTCTTGCCTCTCCGGCTACCAGAACTGAGATGGAGGAGGAGTCTACAGCACCTAATGGCCACCCCTCGCGCATGGCGCAGGCGTCGCTTTAAGTGAGCTGCGCCCGTTGGGCGACTCCCCTCCCCAAATAAAATCTCCGTGGCGGGTGCGCGCTCTGGCACTGCAAGCAGTAATGAATGGTGAAGATACAGAAGATCAAGAATTACAGTAGATGCGTAATTTTCATTTCTGGCCCCACCCCTAGCTCTTCCATGCGTGCCTGCCAAGGCCCCAGCCTGCTCCAGCTTGGCCTGTTCTGGCCTCCCGCCCATCAGGGTGGAGCCGCCTCCTGAGTAGCTGAAGGATGGTCCCCCTCCTTAGGATGCCTGTACCTCTCCCGGCCTTCCTTGTTGGCTGTCGGTCATTGTTACTCCCAACACAACCCACAGAGTAATTGGGGATTTTGTAAGGTTGACCGCTTTTTGGTGAATCCTTGGAATCTGAGGACTCCTCCCTGCATTCTTATCTGTTAGAAGTGGAATCGGGAGGATCTCTCTACAGAGCATGGTCACACTTCTTTTGGGGGCTTGCTCAGTTTAATTTTGGAATCTATGGGGATTCGGATGGAACCCATCCAACTACAAGCCAAGTATCCCTTGACCGAAATTCTCAATTGGGGTGATTCCTCAGGGGTTGTCTTCCCAGTTGCCGAGGCCATTCTTGGCCCCACTCTGGAGCTTTGGCAGCACCCTGCCTTTTGCCCTGTGCGGTCGACTCGTACGGCCTGAAAGTATGTGGTCCCTATGGGTTCCCTGTCTGGTTTCACCAAACATCCCTCGGCTGAGGGTTTGGTTGCCAACTCGGTCTTTCGGCATTCCAGCACTGTTGGGGACATGGATAAACCTCCTGACAAAGAATCCACGAAATTGAATCACATGGCCAAAAAGGTCTGTGCAGCCTCTTCTCTCGGCCTTCGGCAGGCGAAGTCGGCCCTTTTGATGGCACATTTCGTGCATGCCTTACTGGGCAGTC
This sequence comes from Neoceratodus forsteri, assembly GCA_016271365.2. NCBI lineage: Eukaryota > Metazoa > Chordata > Ceratodontiformes > Ceratodontidae > Neoceratodus > Neoceratodus forsteri. The sequence goes on from CM028129.1 coordinate 507,864,576, forward strand.
TTTCCCAGCTCACTTTTACAGACCACAGTCAAGCAAGTCTGGGACAAGGGCTGAGCAGTGGCCAAACAGCAGCTCCAGAAGGCCATGGACATTGACGATTCCTGTGCCTAGTCTGTTGCTGCTATGGTGGCCATGCGTTTCAGGGCGTGGCTACGGATTTCTACCTTCACGGCAGATACCCAGCACAAGTTGGTGGATGTCCCCTTCCTGGGTACCTGCTTGTTTGGACTGGAGTGAAAGGGCTGGAGTCCCGTGCCATGCTAGACTCTGTTACTTCCAACCAGAAGGATCCCAAGGGCTCCAAGCTTCAGAGGAAGAAACACTTTGTCCCTCTCTTCCCAGTATCCTAGCTATCCCTGCTGGCTGGTAGCAGGCCAGGCTTGGTGCTAACTGACCCAGTCAGTTGCTTCTGTCATCTGCAAAACCAAGTGGTTGAGCCCCTGCGTCCTCACCGGTGCCTCCTCCACCTCCAGGCCTACCAGTGACAGGCTGGGGTATCTCCCCATGCCCATCCTGTCTCCCCTGGGTCATCCGTGGGGGCTGGTTCTGCCATTCCTTTCCACCTGGTCCACTGTCACCATGGACAGGTGGGTCCTCGAGTGGTTAGTCAAGGTCAGAAACAGAAGTTGACGGCAGATGAGGACCACAAGGCCCATCCAGTCTGCCCATTTTTTCTGCCTTATGAATGTACCGTAGGCTGTACTCTGTCAATGGCCTATCTATTCATACTCATCTGTATTGCTCCCGTATGCCTGTCCCATGCCTGTTTGACGCCCTGCACTTTATTCATATCCACCACTTCCTGAGATAGACTGTTCCGTGCATCCACCACCCTTTCTGTGAGAAAGAACTTCCTCACATTACCCCTTAATCAGCCTCCCTCTAATCTCATGCTGTGTCCTCTTGTCCTGCTATTTTTCTTATATTGAAACATGTTAGGCTCTTTCACCTTGTTAATGCCCTTAAGATGTTTGAATGTTTCGATCATATCACCTCTCTCCCTCCTTTGCTCTAGGGTAAACATATTGAGGTCCGTTAATCTGTCCTCATATGTTTTCTGATGTAGTCCCTGCACCATTTTGGCTGCCCTTCTCTGGACTGCCTCCATTTTGTTAATGTCCTTGTGCAGGTGTGGCCTCCAGTACTGAATGCAGTACTCCAGATGGGGCCTAACCAGTGTCTTGTAAAGAGGGATTACCTCCGTCTTATGACTTGTGATACTCCTACTAATACATCTCAGCATCCCTCTAGTCTTACCTGCTGCTTTAATGGTCTGCTTGGATGATTTCATGTCATCTGTGATGATGATGATGCCCGAGTCTCGTTCTTCCCTTGTGATGGCCAGCAACTCCCCTCCCAACCCATAGGTGGCTTCAGGGTTTCTCTTCTCTATGTGCATGATCTTGTACTTCTTTGCGTTAAACTCCATTTGCCACTTTTCTGACCATTTTGCCAGTTTATCCAGATCTGTTCTCATTCTGCCCACCCCATCTTGATCATTTACTCTCTTGCAGATCTTGGTGTCATCTGCAAACAGCAAACCTTACCTCAGTCCATCTGCAATGTCACTGATGAAGATATTGAAGAGGACTGGCCCAAGACTGATCCTTGAGGTACCCCACTTGTGACTTGCATCACTTCTGACTGTATACGTTTACCACCACTCTCTGTTTCTGCCCGCCAACCAATTTGCCACCCAGCTTGACCAACTTCTAACCCACCCTGAAACTACCCAGCTTATTAATTAATCTTCTATGTGGAACAGTATCAAAAGCTTTGCTGAAGTCAAGGTAGGCAACATCAACTGCACCCCCTTGGTCCAGCACTCTGGTTACCAAGTCAAAGAAATCTCTGAGATTAGTTTGACAGGACCTTCCTGTTGTAAACCCATGCTGTCTTGGATCCTGTGCTCCTATGGATTCCAGGTGTTGCGCTATGCTTTCCTTAAGGAGTGCCTCCATAATCTTACGCACTACTGAGGTAAGACTGGCTGGTCTGTGTTCCCTGCCTCCTCCTGCTGCCACTCTTGTGGGCGGAATCACATGAGCCCTTCTCCAGTCTTCTGGGACCTCTCCTGTGCTCAGAGACTCACTAAACAGTTCTGATAATGGCTCTGCTAGTTCCACCCTTAGCTCCTTTAGTACCCTGGGATGTATGCCATCAGGTCCCATTGCTTGTCACCCCTGACCTTAGCGGCTGTTATTGGACCCTTTCTTTTGTGAGGGACTTGGGCACCTCCCTCCCCCCCTGTGTCCATGGTGCTGAGCTGTGAACCCTGCCCTACTTTCTCCTCAGTAAATACCGAGCAGAAGAATCTATTTAGGATAGATGCTTTTCCTTGGTCTTCCTCCACACACTCCCCCTTATCCCCTTTGATATTAGTAATACCCCTTCTGGACTTTCTCCTTTCACTAATGTATCTATAGAAAGTCTTGTCCCCTTCTTTTACTGTTCATGCTAGTGTTTCATTGGTTTGGGCCTTTGCCTGCCTTACTGCCTTCCCTGCTTCCCTTGGGGAAGTTTGGTATGCCTCCCAATCTTCGTCCCGCTGCGTTCCCTTATATTTCCTGAAGGCCAGCCTTTTGGCTCTGACCTTTTCTGCTACTGTTTTTAAGAACCAAAGTGGTTTCCTCCTTCTTTTCACTCTTGCTTTTCTCTCTAACACAATGGGATGTTGCTTCAAGTATTGCATCCTTAATGCTTGCCCACTTTGTCTGTACCCTCTCACCTGTATTTCTTCTTGCCAGGGCTAGCTTAACTCTGTTGGCCATTTTATCAAAGTCAGCTCCTCTGAAGTCCCATATTTTTGCCTTGGAATGGGATGGTTTAGTTCTAGTGGCAAAATTCAACCATACCATGTGATGATCACTGGCCCCAGGTGACTTTCTACCTGGAGATCTGTGATTCTTTCCCGTTAGTCAGTACTAGATCTAGGATAGCTCTGTCTCTTGTGGGTTGTTGTACCCAGTTGTTTGAGGCCCTCTCCTGCAGGGAATCCACTATGTCTAGATCTTCCTTGTCAATCTTCACCATTCATTACTTCTTGGGTGTAAGCGGGGCGCTTTCCCTTGACACTTTTTTAAAGGGCCAGTTCTATGACGACGCCCTCGAGACTGGCGCATTGCGTCATGCGGCGACGTCAATAACTATCGAACTCCTCCTCATCTCAGTTCTGTTTCTCCCGCTGTCAAGGCTGCACCTGCTACGCGGTTGTGACAGTGGTCGCGAATTCGTATTATTTTCCGACTCCTTGTCGTCCTCGATTATTACACTCGGCCTCCATACCACGGTAAGACTGTTCCTTTTCTATCTAGTAAGGCGTCGGTGTTTTCCTACTGTTTTTGCCTTAATTGTTTCACGTTATGTCCGGTTCTGGAGCAAAGCGTTTTCGAGCGGGCCGTGCCCCGTCGTCGGTGCTTCTGTGGCGGCATTTTCGTCTCGGACGGCATGATGATGTGTGTCTTGGTTGCCTGGGACCCAGCCATGACATGGATTAGTGCGACGCCTGTTTCTCCATGGACCGTCATGTGTCCTCGAAGTCCTGCGTTCAAGCTCGGCAAGGTCCGCCGACCTTCGAGGCGGCGTCGCTCAAGGATTCCCAGGTAAGGTCTCTAGGCCTTCTCCCGGGCCTACTCCCGGTCAGCGGAGGAGGGCTTCCTCCTCTTCTCTTGCGAAGAGGAAGCTTCTTCGTGGTGTACGGAGAGCGTGGCGGTCCCTTCCGGGGCGCGACAGTGACACCGCCTCGGCGATCACCTCCTCGGAGGCAGGCTCTCCAGTGTCGAGGCCCCACGATTTCTGGGCGGACACGGTGGACCCTCAGCGCCGCCTTCGGCGCCATTTGGATCAGCGCCGTTACGGCGCGGCAATGGTAAGCGCCGTTGGGGATCCAGCGCCGTTTGCGGCGCCGGTGATGAACGGCACCGTTGAGCGGCGCGGCACAGCCCAGCGCCATGGGGCCCCAGTCTAGCCTCCCAGCGGCGGGGTCAGTTTCGGCGGGAGGCGGTGCCGTGAAGCCTCGCTGGTGCCGCAGGAGAGCTAGGGCAGGTCTGGCTGTCGCTGGTGCTCGAGGGGTGCAAGCCAGCGCGCCTCTGGTACTGGTACCCGTTCACGGCGCCGTTGCCAGGGACCCCGGGGTGGCCAATGTCGAGAGATCCTGCTGGTCTGCGTCTTCCTCCCGGAAGCCCGACTGACTCCAGATGTGGACCCATCCTGGTACCCTCACTCCTCGGGGGTGGGGTCTCCTGTGGCATGAGGTTGCCAGGCGGGCGCATGATGGGCCCCTCCACTGTCCCCCTCCCGTCCTCCCGAGGGCTCTCCGGCTAGGGGTGGCCTTGAGTCCCAGGGGTGGCGTGGTGGGGACATGGAGGCCCCCTCCGAGGGGATGGACAGCAGCCCTCCCGGGTGCTGTTGCTCCCTCTGGGAGGCGGAATACTGCGGTCGAGGAGGAGGCTCTCTCGAGTCCGAGGGGTTGAGGAGCAGGGACGGGACCTCGGTCTTCATTGGCCACCCTGGTGGGGTGGCTAAGGCATGATGCTGAACCCGCCCTTCCCTCCGGGGCTCTAAAGTACCCCCGGTGCATTGCTGTGGGCTGCCCTTCTGGATCCATGCAGTCCCGGCTTAGTCACAGGGAGGTTCTCCCCTGGGCTCTTCCAGGCTCCTTCCTCAGGGTTCCGTCTTGCGGCCTGGTTTGTTGTCCGGGACCCGCCAGCTCAGGCTCCGTTCCCAGATTCCAGAGTCCTGGCAGAGGTCAGTGCCTCCTCGTAGGTGCCCTCTCCCATATCTCTGCCTCCCACCACCCCGCACCTGGGTCATGTCGGTCCTCTGGGTCCTTATCCTGGGATCAGTTCAGGGTTCTCACGGCCTTCCTCATCATACAGATGTATGCATGAGGCAGGTCTTCGACTCCCCACCGCCGCAGGAGTCCTCTGAGCATTCAGCTCTCCATCATCCTCGTCTCCCTCCTCTGAGGAGGAACCCCTCTCATCTCTCCTCGGCATCTGATTCACTGAATATCAGCGATTCCTCTCGAGGATGGTGAGGGACCTTCGGATCTCTTACATAAGGAGAGACAATACCGAATGGGAGACGTGTGAATTCCTTGGAGAATTCAGTGCCCAGCACTTGGTGGTACCTTCCTGGCCTATCCCCTTCCAGGAGGCGTCTATCCGTTCCTGGCAGTCGCCAGCCGCCTCTTCTCCAGCCCCGGCTGACTGTCGGCGTAGGTATTGTGCCCCCTCGGAATCTCTAGGTACTCTCCCCAACCCCCCCTCTGGCTTGGTGTACCTGGAGACTCCCTCCGAGTGCCGCTGCCTGGCGCCGACCGCCCACGGACCCGGATTCTCTACAGTTCGACGGTGAGGCGAAGGTGTTCTCTTCTTCTCGTCGGTTGCTTGTATGCATCTCATCAGGCTCACCACGCTGCCTACAATCGGCACCTGTGGTCGATGCTCTCTCAACTCTAGCATCGATGCCTGATACGGAGCAAACCAGACAAGCTGTTGCCCTCTCCGCTATAGGCCTGGAGCTGGCAAGACACCAGGCAAGGGCACCTTCGGACGCCAGTGAGGTGGCTTCCAGGCTTGCGGGGACAGCGATCTGCATTAGGCGGACGGCATGGCGTCTTTCAAGGTTGTCACCCCTGGCCCGGCGTAGGGTGATGCGCTCCGCCTTCCGGGGGACCCGTCTCTTTTCCTCCAGAGCTAGGAGACTTTTGCAGGGGCTTCCTCCGTCTCCACGTCCTCGGGAGGCACCTCCTAGCTCTTCTCCCACTTAGGCTTTTCTCTGAACTAGCCAGGGTCTTCCCCTTCTGTTTCTCACCAACAGGAGGCTGGGGGTCTTGTTCCCTCAGGGTTTTACCCCTTCCCCTCCAGGGGGAAGCGGGGCTTGGTACTCACCCAAGAAGTAATGTATGGTGAAGATTGACAAGGGAAGATATGAAAATTACGTACCTACCGTAATTCTTGATCTTCTCTTGTATCTTCACCATTCATTACTGATCCCACCCTCCTTCCCCTCAGTGGCCTCCTTCTGTGGCGTCTCCCCCTCCCGTCTCGTTCCTCTCTCTTATTGGCCTTATCCCAAAAAAAAAAAAAAAATCTCTGTCCTTGCCATTTTCTTGAATGGTTTCCAGGAAATTCTTTACTCTAAGATTCTTGGGCATTTATTGCAGGAGTGCTATGTCGTGAGGGAGATGCACGACTATAGCACCGCCATATTTTCAGGCGAGGCACCCTGGGGACTCTGCCTAACCCTTTCTGTGCAGTTATTTAGTCCCAGAATCTTCTGCTAATCAATTACTAAGCCCTGGAAACCTCTCCTTTTTCCAGAGTAAGAGGACAGTGCAGTTCATCCGTATTTTCCTTAAGCTGAGGAACTCTTTCGGACTGCTTAGGATGCAATCCCTTGCCTTCTCAGGTCATGTTTCCTCATAAGCCTGTGAGTCATGCTCTGTCTTGACCCCCTTTTTCAAGAGCCCTTCTGCGGGCATTGCTGCAGGAAAAACATTTACAGCCGCTGGCATATCTTGCCAGCCTCAAGTCTCTATCTGCCTTGGCATAGCAAGTCCGATTGAGTCCCTCTATATTCCTTACAAACCGCCTTCAAAGGCTCAGTTTCTTTCTATACTCTTCTAGAGCAGCTCTTCCCAAGCTGCTTGGGAATCAGCTTTTTCCTAGCTGGGCGCTCTCCGGAACAAGGGTCTGCTCAATCAGTCCAGGAGCTCTCAACTAGGATAAAGGAACGTGGCATGTTGGGGTCCAAAGACTCTGCCCTCCTTGGTCTGTCTAGCTGGTTCGGTGAAACTTCTCTTCAGCACTACCAACAGGGATTCGTGCTTCCTTGTTAATTCGAGCCTTAAGCCTCTCAGCTAACAATGCTCATTGGGCATTATTGCCTCCTCAACATGCCACTCTTTCTTCTTCTTCTTTCTTTCTGCTTTCTTCATCCTTTCTTTCTCCTTCCCTTTTCTCCCTATCTGTTCCTCCTATAGTCGCCCTGGAAAGGAGGCCCTCACGATCCCTTAGGGCAGGAATACCTCTCCTCTGTCTGTTCTCCATCGGCTTATTCCTTTTTCAGTTTATTTTCCTTCCTTTGCTATCCTTGGCTATCTTGCTCGCTTTCTCTTTTCACACCATATTTTTGCCTCTCGGCTCACAGAACTGAATGGAGGAGGAGTCGATAGCTACTAGCAGTAGCCCTAGCGCATGACATAATGTCGGGTCGAGGCAGCGACGTTAGAACTGAACAAAAAAAGCTCCGTGGTGGGTGTCGCCTCCGGCTTACACCAAGAAGTAATGATGGTGCAGATACAAGAGAAGATCAAAAATTACGGTAGATGCGTAATTTTCATTTCTGGCAGATGTTCCTGCTGGTATTGACCAGTCTGTATCTGGCATGTTGAAGTCTCCGTTATCAGAGCCTCCTTTAGCTGTCGTTTTTGTATATCTTCTAACAGTAATATGTCTATGTCCTCCCCTGGTCTGGAGGCCTGTAGATAACCCAGTTCATATGGCTGTCCCATTTCCTGTTTCAGGGTGACCTACAGTTCTTCTGGCTCCTTATATGTATTCTGAATTTCTGTAGCTTTGATATTTTCATTGATATAAAGGGCCACTCCCCCCGCCTCCGCCACCCCCTTGCACCTCTGTCTCTTCTGAACAGTACATAGCCAGGTACTGAAGTCTCCCAAGTGTGCTTACTGGTGAACCATGTCTCGCTAATGGCTACTATGTCCAGTTTAGCCTCTGTCATTGTTGCCTGCAGGTCTGGGATCTTGTTTCCCAGACTGCGGCCATTTGTGTACATGATTTTCCATTGGCCAGATCGGTGTGTTAGTTGTTGGGCGAGGTCCGGCGTTTCCCCTGCGCGTCTTATGGGGAGCCTGACCTTTTTCCTTACCTGGTTATGCAAATGAGCTACAAACATGCTGCACTCCTGTTTGATCACTAGCTGAGGGGGGAGGGGTGTTCTTCCCATTCAGTGTATCGGGTGCTGCACCCCTCTCCCCATTTGCTAGTTTAAATATTCTGCAAAGAGGTCAAACTTCTGCCCCAATGCACTGACTCCCTCCTTAGTCAGATGCAGTCCATCAAATTTAAAGTACTTTCACTCCCAAAACTGTTGCCAGTTACCTACAAATCTGTGTCCTTTTTCCTGGCACCAGCCCTTGAGCCACATGTTTAGCTCCCCTTTCCCCCCTTCTCTGACCTTCCGTCCGTCTGCCCCCCTTTCCCAGACCGGCAGGATCTCATAGAAGGAGATGCCAGATGAAATGGATGACAGTTTGTCTCCTAGCCTGGTCAGGTGTTCCTTGGTCTCCACAACTGACTGTCTGGCGAGATTGTTAGTCCCTATGTGTACCAGGACATCAGTGTTTTCTCCTGCACGATTTTAGAAATGCGGTCAGTGTCTCTCCATGCTGATGTACTTGGGAGACATATGACCATTACCCCCCGGCTGGAGGTAGGTATCAACTCCCCGAATCATGGAGTCTCATATGATCAGAAGTGTTTTGGATTTCCTTTTTGCTTTTTTTGTTTTGGTCCCTGTTTTGGGAGAGTTTTGTTGCACTAGCTCCTGTGTTGCAGTGTCCTCTGCCCCTTTGCTTGATTTCTCCTCTTACCATGGTGTTTAATGCCTCTCTAAAATCAGGAGGGTTTCTAAATGCATGGAAGTCAGCTAACGCAACACCTGTCTTTAAAGCAGGGGATAAAACCCAAACGTCCAACTACAGATCTATATCCATCCTTTCCGCCCTTTTAAAAGTACTCAAAAGAATGGTCTCGGAGCAGCTTATTGAATACTTTGGTAACCATAACCTACTCTGCTCACAACAGCATGGCTTCCATAAAAAGCACTCCACACTCACTGCTCTAGTTGATTATTCATCCCAACTATATAACGCCTTAGATAGTGGTCAGGCAATTGGAGCAGTCTTCATCGACCTTACAAAGGCTTTCGACTCTGTTAATCACAACCTCCTCCTAAGTTGCTTACTGTCTACAGGTCTATCCCCAGATACGGCGCTATGGTTTGGCAGCTACCTCTGTAACAGATCACAATGAGTCAAAATTGGTGATACCCTATCCGCAGCTAAGGAGGTGCAAGTCGGTGTTCTGCAGGGCTCAGTCCTTGGTCCTCTACTCTTTAGCCTTTTCATCAACTCCGCCCCAATGGCTTGCTCAGCAAGCACAGTTCTCTATGCTGATGATGCAGTGATCTCAGTCGCTGGCAAAGACCAACAATCCATCACAACTGAACTCCAGATCAGCTTCCATTAACGTGAATCTTGGTTTATGAAAAACAAGCTACTATTAAATGTCAAAAAAACAAAGAGTATGCTCTTCACCACCTCCCAAAGCAAAAAGAAATACCTGCCCCTGCGTGTTCATAACCAAAAGGGCAAGATCCTAGACCAAGTATCTAACTTCAGATATCTCGACATTACCTATGATGACACGCTCACCTTCTCAAACCACATTGACTCTGTTATCAAGACTGCAAATATAAAACTTGTGTACTTTATCGTCACAGACATTCAATGACACCGGATGCACTCAAACTAGCCACCAGTAGCTCAATACTCTCTACCATTGACTATGGGTTGCCTACATACGGAGCAGGCACAAAAACTGCTCTTAACAGGATCAACACACTCCTCAATAAGGCCTATCGCCTTACTTTGGGGGCTACTCTCGATACCCACACCTGCTCACTGTATACTGAAACTGGGTGGCTCCCACTCCATCTTAGAGGGCAATACCAAACCTGCCTACTTCTAAAAAGGACTGCTTGGTCTGACATCCCCACACTGGGTGGACACTTTAAGCTAGCCATCCCATGAAAATCTACCTGTAGTGCGGTCGCTGACAAGATGGTGATTCCCTTCAAAGGCCAGAAACTTTCCCAGAACTCCATCCTGTATCAGGACTGAAATGGTACAATGAACTACTTGCTGACCTCACTGTTACTACCAAGATTAGAACCTTTAAAGCTGGGCTCAAATCTCTCCTTAGCTCTAAAATGAATTGTACCTGCCTCGCTAATAGAACCTCGCCCTCCATTTTCTATTTACCTACCTCCTCCCCCATCTTTCTGCTATATACCACTTTTTTCTTAACCCACTCCCCTACCCCCAATTACCTGACGATGGCCTCACTTGGTTGAAAGCTCCACCTCTCTCCCACCTCAGACGATGCCACCTCCGGCTGACCCTCCCAACCCCCTCTTATCCAATCAGTCTATCTGTTAATATGTATTAATTTGATGTGTATAAGTTCAAATTTTACTATTACTGCCTGCGTATATGCTTCAATGTTTTTCCTTTTCTGTTTTTCTTTGTAAACCTTGCATTTTTGTAATGTTTGTTCAACACTGATGTGGAACCTTTGAAAATGAGTCCTTGACTCAAAGGTATTAATCCCAAACTAAAATAAATAAATAAAAGGTTTGATTTTTTTTGTTTTGTTCGTTTTTGTATACTTGTTATAACAAGTTAAGTTACTTGTGCCCCTGTAAGTGAGGTCATTGTGTGGATACCCTCTGATCCTGCCCTTCCTGCTTTGCTACAGGAAATGTCACAACTGTGCTACTCTATAAAAGGAGTGTAGTATGGTGTGGTTGGGGATGGTGTGTGGTTGGGCCCTTCCCTGCCAAAAAGAACCATGGATGAAAAGAAACAAGGAGGTGAAGAGCTGAAACAATCAACCAACAACAAATGCAGTAGCCCTGAAAGGTTAGCCTAATGACAGATAAAACTGTAAAACCTGTAAAGCACCACCTGTAATAATTTACAGAAGATATACCCTGCAAAAACACTTTGCTATAGAGGGAAAATAAAGCAGTAATGGAAGATATACCTTGCAAAAAACAATTTGAATCAGAGATTACAGCAGTAATCTGTAAGCATAAAACAGTAACAAACCTGTAGGCACACTCTGTAATAATGCAGCAGAAAGTATACCCTGTAACAACAATTTGAATCAAAGAACAATAAGGCAGTACAATGTTGGCAAAAAACAGTAACAAACCTTGTGAGTACAAAAGAAAATAGTAACACACAGTAAATCTGCCTAGCCAAGAGAAGCCTTAATATTTTTCCTTGCTCTGATAATGTTCCTTGCTGTGTCCTTACAAGTAAACCTAGAAGAAAAGAGCTCAGGTGAAGCTAGGCGCCTGTGCCAGCAAACCTAGTCTTCCACTGAACTCAGTCTGCATCTGGAGTTCGAGGGTTGCCCTCCATGCCGAGCCCACGACCCATGGGAGGACATGGTGTCCGCCGATATGTTGTCAGCCTTTCGGGAAGACATCGCCCAGCTCCTCCAGCAGGAGGTAGTGGCTCAAGTCTCGGACCCTCCAGTAAGCCCAGGGTTTGTTTTCAGATGTTTTCTGATTCCGGAGCGGACAGCGGGCTAGCACCCCCATGTTAGATCTACATGACCTGAACAAATTCCTTGGTCGCGCACCTTCAAGATGGTCACTCTTTCTCAAATAATTTCATCCTTGGTCCAGAACATGTGGTTCTGCTTCCTAGAAATTCGGTATGCATTCTTCCATGTTTCCCATCTGTCTGTCCCACCACAGGTTCCTACAGTTCTGAGCAAAGGAATCTCTACAAGTTCCAGGCCATGCCCTTAGCCTCTCCTTGGCTCCCAGGGTCTTCACCAAGTGCACTGCAGTAGTGGCAGCCCACCTTAGATGTCAAGGGGTCCAGGTGCATCCCTACCTGGATGACTGACTGATAGCATGTCCCTCCAGGGAGGAGGTGGAGCGGTCCAGGGACCTGGCCTTCCAGACTTGCTTGACCCTCAGCCTTCTGGTGAACGAGGCCAGGTTGGAACTTGCACCTTCACAGGTGATGCACTTCATCGGGACGGCGCTCGACTCTTGCAGAGGTAGAGCTTGACTCCCGGCGGACTTGGCAGAGGTTCTTTCCTCCTTTGCCTGATCATTTCGGATTGGGCAGTTATGCCCTGCTCAGGACTTCTTGAGCCTTCTGGGATTCATGGCGGCCTGCACCAGTGTGGTCTGTTGGGCTCTGTGGAGAATGCGCTTCCTGCAGTGGGAGATGGTCTGTCAATTGTCTCAGCGCAGGGTCACTTCGACCAGCCGGTCACTGGGACCCAGTGGATGTGGGATGACCTCCAGTGGTGGTTGGTCTTGGAACATCTGCAGGAAGGAATCCCTTTGCCTGCCCGGAGCCGACGGTCACCATCACAATCGATGCCTCCCTGATGGGCTGGGGTACCCACCTGGGGAACACAGAGTCCACGGTCTCTGGACCCTGAGGCGTCGATGTCATATCACCCTGCTGGAGCTTCGGGCAGTTCGACCCGGTGCTGATAGCCTTTGCTCCACACCTTGAGGGTCCAGGTCTTTCAGGTCCAGGCAGACAACACCACGACCATATACTACTTCAACAAACAGGGCGGGACACCTCCCTTCTGGATCCTTGTGCTCAGCCTGACAGCAGTCTCCTGGCCATCCATGTAGCCGGTGTGTCCAGTCAGTTGGTTGGCGCCTTCAGACGGGTGGGCGAAGCGTCTTACGAGTGGTCTCTCCATCAGGAGTGCACAGTCTGTTCTCCCAGTGGGGCACCCCTCTGGTGGATCTGTTTGCCTCCAGGGAGAACTCAAAGCTGAGGCTGTATTCTGCCTGCCCCACTCAGCAGGAAACCCTGCAGGGGATGCCTTTGTGAGGCCGTGGACCAGGGCCTCATGTATGCCTTCCCTCCTTTTCCCCTGACCTACAAAGTGCTGCTCAAAGTCTGGAGGGACAACAAGGCACAGATGATCCTGGTGGCTCCGGACTGGTCCTGCCAATTCTGGTACCCCAATCTCCTCAGCCTCGGCTGCAGCCTCCCCTGACGTCTTCCTCTCTGCCCGGACCTGCCCACATGCAATTAGGGGAAGGTATTCCATCCGGACCTTCAATCCGACAGCCTGGTTCCTGAGCAACTTTTCATGCTTTGGGTCTCTCCAATGATGTCCTTACTGTAGTCGAGGCTTCTCGAAAGGAGTCTATCCCAAAATGCTATGCTTTCAAATGGAAGAGATTCTCCATTTGGTGCCATAGCAAGGGGCTTGATCCACTATCTTGCCCAGTGGCTAGCATTCTTGATTACCTTTGGTCCCTCCTTACAGTCAGACCTTTGGTCGTCGATCCTAAGGTGCACGGCAGCCATCTCTGCATACCAGGTGCGGGCAGGTATGCTGTCGGTGGCGGCTGGAGAAGGTGGTCTGGCGCTTTTTAAAGGCTGTGATCATTTCTCCTCCGGTGCATGAACCACCACCACCTTGGGACTCTTTGCTAGGTGCTGGCAAAGCTCACGGGCAAGCCATTCGAAACGATACACGGTGTGACATCTCTCACCTGACATGAAAGACCACCTTCTTGGTAGCTAACACCTCCACCAGAAAGATTAGTCAGCTCCAGGTGCTGTCGATGGAGTCTCCTTACCTGGTCTTCCATAGGGACAAAGTTGTCCCTTCGCTCCAACCTGAAGTTCCTTCTGAAGGTTGTCTTGGAGTTTCACCTTAACCAGGTGATGAATCTCCTGGTGTTTTTCACCAACCACATCCCACCTTGGAGTCGAGCACAGGTGCCATCGCTGGACTGGAGGAGGCGCTTGCCTACTATAAGGAGCATGTGGCTGAAGTTCATGGAGCAGTTCGCCCAGCTATTTGTCGACTCGCTGAAGCTGCACCTGGCAGACCCGGCAGCAAAGTGGGCGATTGGCAGGTGGATTGTATTCTGCATCGACCTCTGCTATAGGTTGGCAGATAGGGAGCCTCCTACAGGGCAAAAATCTCATTTAATCAGACATACCATTGCATCAGTGTCTGCTTCCAGGAATATCCCTATCCAGGAAGTCTGCAAGACTGCTGCGTGGAAGTCATTACACACCTTCATTTCCCATTACCACATCGACCTTGAGTCACGCTGGGTTGCTGGTTTTTGGCCTCTGTTCTCCAGTGTCTGTTCCCTAAGTAGGGGCTGTGTGCCTTGCCCCCCCCCCCGAGGATTGCTTGGAGTCTGCCAGAAAAGTGGATAGTACACCATATCCACTTCCCTAGAAAAACAGGTTACTCACCTAGTGATTCTAGGAGTAGTATATGATGTACATCCACACATCCCACCTGACCCCTGGCAAGTGGCACACTGAATCTTGCTTCCAGTAGATAAGATCTGCTGTCACGGGGCGGTGCTGAGGGAGGTAACCACCTGGGTGGGTGGGAGGAACCAGCTTGAAGACCTTCCGGCCAGAGATTTAAAGGGAAAGGAATCTGCCAGAAGTGTGGATGTACACCATATACCACTCCTAGAACTGCTATTACAGGTGAGTAACCTGTTTTTTGTTGGCACTGGGTCAGCATTATCAGTTCTGGGTCCTGCCCTTTGGGCTATCCTCTGCACCTCGAATCTTTACAAAGTGCTTTTCACTTCTCACTACTCACCTTCGAAAGCTCGGACTACAGATTTTTCCTGATCTGGACAACTGGTTACTTGCCATTCTGTCCAAGCAGGATGCTGAACAAGCAGTAGCCACAGCATCTCAGTTCCTGACCTCCATTGGAGTCTTGCTAAGTCTGGAGAAGTCACAGCTTCGACCTTCTAAGCAGCTTCTCTTCATTGGAGCCCTCCTGGACAGCACCAAGGAGAGGGCCTTTCTCCCAGAGGACAGGAGGAAAGCCCATCCTTCAGATGGCCCAGTTCATCATGGGGCACAAGTCCGTTTGGCTCGCTACATGGCAGCCATGTTCGGCCTCATTCCTCCTCCGTTTTCACAGTACCTCTGACTCACCTGTACACGAGGATGACCAAATGGATGCTCGGCATGCAGTGGTCTCCAGCAATGCATCCTTAGCCTTACACTGTCAGGGTGACGAAGTCTCTTCACATCACTGTAATTGTTGATCTTCTAGAGCATCTTCACCATTTATTACCACAAGCGCCCTCCATCCCTCACGCTGTATGAGCCAGATATCTGGGAGCTCACCCTCCTTCTGTCTTCTCTTCCTCCTCTCTTTTGCCCTTGGGCATGTTTTTAAATAAAAAAAAGGAGGAGGGAGAGGACTGGATCCTGGCTTTTTCCCTTGACCTCTCCCTCCTTAAAAAAAAAAAAAAAAAAAAATTTAATTTGTCCCTTTTTTGCTACCTTGTCTGTGGTCAGTGTTATTAGTTTTATTATCTTTTTTTTCCATCCTTTCTTCTATGGGGTACCAAGGGTGACCCCCTCGTTTACCTTTAAGAAAAAAAAAGGGGGAAATATAAACATTAAGTCCACATTGTTCTCCTCATATTTTCTAAGACCAAAAAAAAAACACAAAAAAGCAAAGGGAGAAGGAGAAGATATCTTTCTGGATCAGGCAGCTTTGATTTTTACCATAGCAGTTGCATTGTGAGCTTCCTACATCCAAGGAAAAATGTTTCCATTTGCTGTTTTTGTTGCACTACATTATTTGTTTTCGTACAGAGCCTGTGTCTTTTTACCAGGCTAGGCCTTGGGGGTGTAAGTGAATACAGCCTCTCTGCCCTCCCTAGGGGCACAGATCTTTTCTCCCGGGCCCCTGTTGGTTCCCTTCTGGGTGCTCTACCAGCAGTGCTCCTGCCTCCATCCCTGTATTCCTGTACTTCAGGTTGGCCACTTGTGGAATTCAGTGATTCCTCTCAGCTTTCCTCTGCCTTCCTGTCTGTCCTGCTGCTTGGCTTTTTCTTGCTATAGGGTTTTCTTCCCTGTTGTTCAGGCACCCCTACTTCTTAAGCGGCCCACTGCCCAGATAGCCTCAGCCTCTTTAGCACAAAACAGAATAAAAAAAAACCACTACCTAAGAACCCCCCCTTCTTTCTCTCTGTTCACTTGTAGTTGGATTTTATTACTTTGTTCTTTTTATATCCTATATCCTTCTTTCTATCCCTTGGGCAGTCTTACCCCTCTTCTTTCATTTCTCCCTCTTTGTTTCTGTCCTGGCTGACAGAACTGAGGTGAGCAGGGGGCCGGTGTCAGTTATCAGGCAGTCCATGAGCACCACGTCATATGTGAGCCTCATGGGTGGCACCGTCACTGATGTTTGCCCCTTAGCTGTGGGCTAGAGAAGTTTTTGCTCCCACAGGGTCCCAGTACCTCCAGCACAGACCCATAGGTGGTAATAAATGGTGAAGATAAGCTGGAAGGTTAAGCAGTTACAGTGAGCTCATAATTTTCATTGTTTTCCCTAAAACCTTATATGACCTCTCTACCCTCCGACATGAGGGGCACAATCTATCTCCTCAACAAACTTGTGGATGTCAAATGAGAGACAGAATACCTTTTTATTGACATAGTCATGGAAGGTCTTTATACGTCTATAGAGCATGTACCAGGTACTTGCAGTTGTGAATACTTTTTGCACAGATGTCCTAATAGTGACAAGGTCAGGATTGACTTCATACTTGAAGCTTAGTGGTTCATACGTATGATTACATAATATCTTTGAGTTCAGCTCAGACCACTATTTACAAGTATGTGAGACTGAGATTGTGCCTCTGTAGTCCATCTTTTGCAAATTTATTCCTGCACCACTTGAAGAATCTGTTGTCTTCAATGTAGAAAACAGCCACACAGACCACATCAACACTGGTTTTGTTATATTGACGACGTGGTCTGTGTGTGGGATGACTCTAATTAGAAACAACTGAATTCATGAATTAGTTAAATTGTAACAGCCTTAAAGAGGACAGAGATTCAATTATAACTAGTAGCTGTTTATAAAGTTCTTACTTTCAGAAATTATTTTCATTAACTGTATCGAATAAATAGCATGAAAAACTGTATTATGAATTGTTTTGTTTTCATGGGCAGCATTCTGTTAAAGTTCTCCTTATGGCACCTGCAGTCTAGAATTTTAACTATGTCACTGTTTGTGCACAGGACTCTGAACAAGGTTCTGATAGGTCAACAACTCATAATTAGTATTCTGTACCTAAACTGTGACATATTAAAAACTCCAAACTACCTATTCCATGAAAATAACTTTGCAGCATGTTGTCCATAAAAAGAAAACAATTGAAAACACAGATTTACGTTTCAGTGTTTATTCGGGTACAGTTAAATATGGATCATTTGGAGGTATGAATTTCACTGCTGCAAACAGGAACATTATTAACTGCTATCAATTAATACTAATTTCCTGTCCCTTTTAACCTCAGGTTCACATAATACTGTAGAACAACCAATTAATGCTAATTTCCTGTCCCCTTTAACGTCAGGTTCACATATACTGTTGAACAGGTAATTGTCACATAAGCTTTATTGTACAGGACCAGCTCTTTTAACCAAAATGTACAAAGCAGAATTTGCTGTCTGAGATATAGTAGTTGAATCGGGTGATTGGGTACTGTGAGCTCTGATGGCGAACACTGTATTTTAGCCACTGACACTAATAGTGACCTAGTCAGCACGGTTCACGTCTTTTATTTATGATGATCATGAACTGAATGCAGTACTCAGTTGGTATCTTACCAGAATCAGAGCCAGTCTGCCTGAAACTTGGATCAAGAAGCTGTTACACCAACCAGCCTGCCTGGCCGCCAGACACTGAGCTCAGAATTTACCTTTTTAAATTAACTTTTTAATTTAAATGAAATAAACTCTTAGTTCCTGTTTATTTGTGGGATGTGCAGAGAGCTTGATAGAGAGCTCAGTCGCCAACCTGCTTGCTAGAGAATAAGCAGCTGTTATGCCAGCACGCTGACCTGCTAACCTAAAAGGAGTTGGAATGTGGGAGGTTAATCGATACAGTTAGGGAGGGCAGGTGCTCCCAATTTCGGGGCAGTTAGTGAGTGCAGTTGGTCAAATGTTCGGAGTGGATATCTTTTGTGTGAGTGGGCAGACATCTCTGGCAAGTGAGTGCAGCACAGGCTAGTGAATGACTGCAAATGAGCTGCAGATGAGCTCTACATTTAAATAGTGCTCTTTTCAATCAAACCGGGTTCTGCTGCTGCTAACATTGACAATGCAGCCACCTCTAGCTGCCTAATAGCGCTGAATGCTGTTTTAATTTTTTTTTATTTGCTTTCACTAAAGATATACTAGCATGATACGTAGCGGTTGTATTGATTTGCACGCTCCTCACCCGCGAACATAGCGAGATGAAATTGACAACAAACTTACCCATTCTACAGTACTAGTGTTCTAGCACATTAAACTTTTGGATGTGGGTCTCAGTGCCGACAAGAACAAAAAATGTCCTCAAAAATGTCAGGACACCTACTACCACTAGCACCTTGCTCAGGAATGACGGTGGACACCTAGCAAACTAGTTACATCAAATCGCGTATAGTCAGTCACTTTTTAAGGCTTAGGTGTAATTGCTCGAGCGATCATGACTTTGAATGTGAGACAAAGACCCTCTACAATAGATTTTGGAGTGTGAATATGAAAACAGTTCTCAATGAAGACCTTTCCAAAGCTAGACTGGTGAGCTGTAAATAATTATTAACACCCAAACCAAAATTAGCATTTTAAGTGTGTAAGGGTCAGTAGGTAATAGACTGCAGAGGCTACTGCAGAGGGAAGCATTTTGAATTTTCATACTTAATTCTAAAATCCACACATTAAATGAAAATTGGGACCTTGAGCCCTTCCTTGTTTTATGTACTCCTGCCAGGTGACCTGTACAACCAACTGGTCATTTTAAGAATATCTAGGATCTTCTTTGAGGATATCTCTTCCATTAGGTCACACCTTTGGACTATATCCACATCAGCGCCAGGACCACACAAAAACATTTACTAACGGGGGGGGGGGGGCTGCCATAACGACATCACACATCAGCATCTACATAAACATTGGCTGCCCCATCTCTCCTCAGATCTTTTCCTGCTGTCAGTCGGACTCATCCGACGTGCTGTGGAAACGCTGACATCTAGCTGTTCTCGTTTATTATTTTTTATGTAAGTTAATCATTAAATATTGGTGATATCGCTGACTGCATGCCACTGAAATCAATGGCACTGTTTGGTACTGTTAGTATGGAGAACCAGTTTATAAGAACAATGCACACGAAGTGTGTGTCTGCATCTATGCCTCTCTCGCAATACTAGAGCTTCAATCAAGCTACCAGGCAATGCAGAAGAAAGGTGATGGAGAAGTTTTGCTGGAAAACCCTAGCATTCATGGAAAAGCCCAAGGTCAGAAATCCACATCACCATCGAGTGACTTCCTATTGTCAAAATCGAAGACCGAGACAAAGCAGTCGTCATTGGGACACAAGCATAGGGACAAAGACAAATCTGCTTCCCTGGCGAGGTCTATGTTGCCACTACAGCCTACAGGTACTCTACCTTCTTCATCATCATCTGCCTCTCGATGGTGGTGATGCCAGTCTACCCTCCCACCCCCAATTGTCAACCAGATACCAAGCTCAGGGCTTGGCTCAAGCACTACTGTACCTACTACAGATGGTACATCGCCATCCTTGATGGGTTCAGCCCTGTTGTCGACTCGAGCTGTCACATCCCCTGGCCAGGGCGTTGTTGATGCACAGGCAGTACTGGTGTCATTTTCAGATATGATATAACACATACGTCCAGGCTTACCTATGTAGCCTGTAGTGCCGTCGATGGGTGTTCCTGCATCGCAAACTCTGTCAGCTGGTTCACAGACTATACCTTCTGAGCAACGGCCTCCAGTATCACTAGCGAGATCTTCATTTTCCTTCACCGATATGGACGTTGAGGAGGAGGAATATAATCCAGACCTCATAATGGAGGAGGATTATGAAGGAGGAAAGTTATGGAGAAGAACAATATGAAGACATGGAAAGTTATGGAGAAGAACAATACATAGCTTGTTCTAGCTCCACTGCATCTTCTTGTAGTGAGGATTCTGTGGTGTATACACTCAGATCTCCTCCAAAAGACCCTACCTTCCAATCTATGATGCAGCAAATGCAGAAAGCAATGAGCTTTGCTGGGGAAGAAGAGGATTCTACCAAAAAAAAATGCTGGACTTCTTGGAAGTACCATGTACTCCCTCCATCATTGTTCCTCAGATTATCACACATTGGAGGATGCTACATTTGCTGCCTGGTACAGGCCAAATTTAATACCAACTATTACCTAGAAAGGCCGACAAGCAGAGACTAGTGTCAAAATAGTGTCAGCATAATAGCTACCGCCGAAACCGCACGTCCTTAATCACGTGAGCTATCCCAGCACAGCAATCTGTGCATCGTATAGTGTGCACATTAAAGTAGCAATGCAAGGGACTACTCTCCCCCAACACACTAAATATAACAAACTCTAGGGCAGGCAACACAGGACACATGGCCATGTCAAGAGAAAGCACTCTAGGAAGCCTGCGCACACAGATTGCTGTGTGCTGTAACGGGTCACGCTATTAATGATGCACGCTTTTGATCCTGTGCTATTATGTACACACTGTGTTGACAGGATACTGTCAAGCAGTACCCTGCTCCTTCTGCCAAGCCTTATTATGCCAACCAGCCAGAGACAGACTCAGTGGTTATAATGGCTGGCCATGGCAGATCCAGGGCACCTAAACACACTACTGTGCCTCCTGAGAAGGAATCCAAGAGGCTAGATGTGATGAGCAAGCTTACATATGCTTCTGCCTCACTATGCCTTCATACTGCAAACTGCCAGGCCCACATGATAAAGTATTAGAAAAGCCTGTGGAAAGCTGCCAAAGCCGCAGCTCAGGCTCTTCCAGAAGGTAATGCCAAGAATGAGTTAAGTAAACATCTCACTTCTGACGCTGAGGTTTGCAAACTTTTTCTGCGCTCAGCATATGATAGCTCTGATGCCTCTGCCACGGCAGCTGCCACTGATATTTGCCTGAGATACTATTCTTGGCTCAGGGTCACTGGGTTTGCAACTGATGTGCACCAAACAGTTTTTCTTTCCCCTTTTTAGAGGCACTAAACTGTTTGGTTATCATGTGGAAGAGGCTTTAAGTGGCCTTAAAGTCTCTAAAATGACTTTAAGGTCAACCAGATCCCTTTATTCCACACCTGGTAGGGGTTATGGAAGGGGGATTCTTTCATCAGCCTGCTGCCAGCGGTGGCCGTCAAGCCTACTGTCAGCAATGCTGGGGTAAGGACCATGGAGCCTTGCCAGGTCCCTTCCCTCAGGGGCCCATTTGAAAGCATCAGAGGCTTGTGGAGCTCATGGCTCTGCCCCCACCAGCTCAGCCTGACTCAAATCGGGCTGCCCTCACACCACTGTTGCCTATAGAGGTGATTCTAGGGAGCCGTTTCTCCCTTCGTCTGACACAATGAAGGTAGATTACCACAGATGGATAGGTTCTGAAGATAATTGCAAAGGACTTGCTCTGGAGCTCTTAGAGACCCCTCCACCTCTTTCCAATTATCATCTGGGACATTTGTCCCTGCTGAAAGAAGAAGTGAAAGCTTTGTTAAACAGAAGAGCACTAGAACCAGTGTCTTCTCATCAGAAGAAAAAAGAGTTCTGCTCCCGATACTTCCTGGTCCCCAAAAATGGACAGGAGATCTTAGGCCTGTGTTAGATCTGAGAGACCTAAACTTCTACATAGAATACAAAACATTTCACATGGTCTCCCTTCAAGCTTTGATTCCCCTGTTGCAAACGGGGCTGGATTTGCTTCCTAGTTGTGAAAGATGCATACCTTTTTCTCAAGATCAGGCAGCATCACAGACACTATGTGAGATTTGTGCCTGACGGGGAGCATTATCAGTTCAGAGTATTGCACTTTGGCTTATCTTCTGTACCATGCGTCTTTATCAGATGCTTGGCAGTGGTAGCAGACACCCACAGGAAGGCCTGTATGTCTTCCCATACCTGGATGATTGGCTCTAAAAAGTCAGCTCTAGGAGCCAACTGTTGCACACCGTGTCTTGAACCAGGCAGTTGTTAGACGAACTGGGTGTTACAATGAATGTGCCAAAGTCAGTACTGATTCCTTGTCAAAGGCTGTAGTACTCAGATGTTGTATTGCGCACAGAGCAGGGCTATGCGTTCCTGCCTCTGGACAGGGCAGAATGACACATTTCTCAAACACAGCTGGTATTCGGCAGTCATCAAGTCTCAGCCCGAAGGTTTCTTTGTCTCTTGGAACTTACAGCACCAGCCATTGTAACTGCCACTGGCCTGTTCACACATACGGATCCCGCAGTAGACATTGAGAGTATAATGGGATCAATTGACGGTTACCACAGACCAGAAGGTGCTCATCGCGTCTCCCATGTGCAAAACACTGACATGTTGGATGGACCGCCGCAACCTCTTAAGTGGCCTTCTATTTCTCATACCAACTCCAACTCTGATTCTCACCTCGAATTCATCTGGATATGGGTGGGGGCACACCTGGGCCCTTATTTGTTACAGGGTTGAATAAGGCCCTGCCCCATTTGTTATGCAGAAAAAGTTAAATGCAAGGATCTGTTATATCCTCTCCTTTTCTGTCTCTTGTCTGTCTGGTTGTACAACCAAATCTTCTTGTGAGACCTAGGAACTAATCACTCTGATGGTCTCACAGTTCTCCGCCTCTTGCTACCTCTCTGCCTTCACTTGCTGTTTCTGTCTTTTATTCCCCCTTGCGTATCTGTGGTTATAAAAATATATGCGAATCTTTGTGTGGAATGGTATGTGAAACTGGGGTCCCTTTGTTTGAAACTGTATATAGTTTAACTGTTGAAATGATTGCAAAAAGCTATTTGGAATTCAGGGGGTTGACCTTGAGATGCAGCACAAACTTTGCAGAGCTGTCAACAGGAGGTCAGTTCTGGGACACCATGTTCTGTTTTGTTACACCTGCAAGGAAATTGATGTTCTAATACATTTTATGAGGAACAGGATGTCTGTTAATGAGCTGAGGCTGCAGAAGTTAATTACCAGGCAAAGACTTATTATAACAAGCATTTGTCAATGCTTAATGTTTCCTTGCATGGTTTATGTGTCAGGGTGTATTGTGTTAGTTGAATTTCTAGTGGGAGGAAAAGCCTGCCTGAAGTATGTTTTGACAAGCTGTCATATTTTGGACAGCATTTGAATACAGAAGCTCGGTTAGTAATTATAATAATAACAGTCTTTATTTCTGTGGTGCCTTTCAAAACCAAGGCGCCTAACAAAGTTTAAAACACATCAGACATCTCAACAACTGATACAGGTAGGATAAAAAGTTAACCACCAAATGCTTGACACCACAGGTATGTTTTCAGGGCCTGTTTAAATCCCTCCACGTTCGCGCACTCCTGTAACTAATGGGGTAGATAATTCCAGAGGGTGGGGGCTGCATGCATAAATGCACGGGCCCCAGGAGATTTCAAGCACACCCTCAGGATCTCTAGCAACCCCTCGTCAGCTGAGCAGAGCAATCGCCCAGGGCAGTAAGGGACCTGGAGCTCTTACAAGTAGTCCGGGCCCTGTCCATGTAGGTCTTTAAAAGTCAAAAGACCGACTTTAAAGGTGATCCGCCACTGTGCTGGCAGCCAGTGCAGTCCACAACCACCGGTAATGTGACTGGACTGGACTTTCCATCAAAAAGCCGGGCCGCTATGTTTCACCTGCTGCAG
The DNA here is from genome assembly GCA_016271365.2 of Neoceratodus forsteri. Lineage (NCBI taxonomy): Eukaryota > Metazoa > Chordata > Ceratodontiformes > Ceratodontidae > Neoceratodus > Neoceratodus forsteri. The sequence goes on from CM028129.1 coordinate 507,888,128, forward strand.
GCAGGACTTCCACCAGGCAGCCCGGTAGAGGGGAAATTGCAGGTCCAAGCATGAGGACACAAAGGCATGGACCAGCATAGGGCGGAACAAGGTGCCTAATCCTGGAGATATTCCTCAGATGATAGAAGAGGACTTGACAACGGCAGACACCTCATGTAATGCAGAGTCAGCCCTTTGTCAAAATGACCCCCAGGTTACGCACGTGTTCAGAGGTCGGGAGTGATATGCCCCCAAGGTAAAGCCTGAGGGTGAACCAACCACCGCCCCTATCCGCAAGCACCGGATCCATAACCAGCACCTCAGTCTTTTCCAAGTTCAACTTCAGCTAACTCGACAAATCCACTCATGGATTTCTATGAGGCAGTTATTAAAGACGCGAGAGCTCTATCCTGGTCAGGTGCAAAGAAAGGTAGAGCTGGGTAGCATCGGCATAGCAGTGAAACCTCAGCCCATACCTTCTTAAAATGTCTCAGAGGGGCAGCATGTACACTGCGAACAACATGGGAGACAACACTGAAACCAGAGGAACCCCACAAGACAGAGAAACTGGGTCCGAGGAATAAATCCCGGATACCACTCTCTGAGTTCTTCCAGTGAGTTAAGATGTAAACCACCTGAGGACTGCACCCGATAGTCCACAGATGAACCACAGGCGCTCAAGTTAGAACCCCATGGTCCACAGTGTCAGAGGCTGATGAGAGATCTAGAAGAACCAAGATGGAACGGTTCATCTTCCTGGACATAAAGTCTCCACCACTCATTCACACTAATAGGATCTATGCTGGAGGTACTAGGACCCAGTGGGAGCAAACTTTTTTGCAGGAGGGCTGGCGCCAGAGATGGAGCCACGAGGAGCGGTGCCACGAGCCTCCGCTCGTGCAGCAACTGACTGTCTCTGACCGAGCCCTCCAACCGCCTAGTTGCTTTTTCCACTCGTCAGTGCGCTTCAGTGACGCGTCACTCGCCCCTTGGAGTCAAACTTCAAACTAGCAGCATAGTTTTCAGTTTATTATTTTGTAGTATTTTTGAATAAAGTACACGCTTACAATAATTTATTCTTATTAAAGAAAGAAGTCTCGGCCTACATTGACGGAGTCGACCATGAGCGGGTCAGGTGACAGTAGGGAGACTTCGTATGAAAGCGGTTCAGTCAGCCAGGCTGGGTTAGGTCTGCCGCCTTCTCCAGAAGGGGGCTCTGACAACAGATGGTCCGGTGCCCGAGGGGATGGGCGGTCCCCCCGGAAGCATTAAAGTAAACAGTCCCATTCTCGGCACCGTTCGGCCTCGAGCTCTTCTTCTACCCGTAGGTCAAAAAAGAGAGGGCATCACTTGAGGTCGCCCTCTGATATGTCTGCGTGTCGACGATCGGTCATTGGGGTCAGTTGCCGGTCTCCTCATTCGGAGTCGCCAGTTTCTGGTTCTGGTCTCCAATCTCTTTGGCACTGGATCCCTTTCCCACCTTCTGATAGGGTTTCTGATGAGCAGTTTCATCAGTGTGCCACTCTTATGGAGCAGTGGGCTCAGAGGCTGGTCCAGCTGCCTGGCCCGGTCACTCTGGGGCCCTCGGGCTCTTTGGGGGATCGAGCAGGGCAATTGGGCCTCCCTAGTCGTGCGGCGCCCTCTTCGGTGCCGTCGACTCCACGCTCAGGTGTTTTCCCCCCTCACATGGCTGCGGTGCAGGGGGCCACACTGATGCCTCTATCTCCTGGTATTCTTACTTCTTTCCTCAAATTCAAATTCTTGGGGCACTGGGTTGGTTTCGCACCGGCGTCAGGCGTGGGTCGCTGGTGCTGTTTTCAGCACGCCTTCATGGCGCCATCCTCGGCACCGTAGTGGTCTTTCAGCGCCGTGTGGCTTTTTGCACCGTGTTCTTCTTCGACACCATCTACCATGTCGGGCATCATGTGGCCTTCGCCAAGGGTTTTTCTCGCACTGAGGCCGGGCTTTTCTTCTACCAATCTTTAGGTGTCCCCTCCGATTTCTTTTCCTTCCTCTTTTTTTGCTGATTTTCAACCCTTTCCTAACCATGCAGTCCCTCCTGGACTGTCAGGAGGTGATATTGAGTCTGATTCAGATCTTAGACTGGGTGATGATGTGGAAGGAGCAGGATCTAATCCTGTTACAGAGCCTGTGGTCACGGACCTCTCATTTAAGTCTCTGCTAAAAAATTTGAATTCCACTCTTTCTCTCCAGACTATGGACATCGATCCTGGGAAGCTTTTAAGACTCCATTACCTTCATGTTCCGGACATCCCTATGGATTTAACTCCCCCGGTACAACCCTCCTTTGAGACACTTTCTCAAATGGTATGGAATAATCCTGCTCTCATTCCTTCTGTGGCTACGTCCATAGATAGGAAGTACGCTGCTCCCAAGGATCAACCTATTTTGGCCTCCCAAGCCTTTGCGGATCCTATTATAGTCTTGGCAGAAAATGATAAGGTCATCCATCCTCAGACTACTACAGCTCGACCTATAAACAAAGAATCTCGTAAGATAGATATTTTAGTTAAGAGAGTCTTTGTAGCATCCACCCTGAGTATGCGTATCGCCAGCTACCAGGGCTATTTCTCTCAATATGAGTATATTCCTTGGCATTCGCTCAAACAAATGGTTGAAACTCTACTGGAGTCGGACACTAATTCAGAGCTTCTTCAAACCATAACCAGGGGCATCGAGTCAAACAACCAGCAGGTTAAACCAGCTATGGACGCATTCGATACAGCCTCCCGTGCGGTGGTGGCGGGCATTTGTACCTGCCGCCATTCCTGGCTGCGCACTTCAGGTTTCACGAATGATGCCCAGCAACAGGTCATGGCGTTGCCCTTCGATGGTGTGCATCTCTTCGGCCCTCAAGTAGAACAGGCTCTAGAGGCCACACAAAAGACTAGGTCAGCCATTAAATTGGCTCGACCTCCTCCCGCCCCCTCTCGAGGGTGTTAACAAATGCCAGTTTCATAACTGTCAATCCTTCGAGGCAAAGGTAGAGGAGGTTTTAATAAAAATCAAGCCCCTCAGACTCAAAAGAAAACGCAACAGAAGGCACAGGGACCCAAAGCGCCCAGTGCCGCCTTCTGAGTTGTTGGCCCAAGTCCCACCTCAGCTGCCCGAGGGAGATTTTTTAGCGGTGGGAGGTCGTCTGACTCAATTCTACAACCAGTGGAAGTCAGTAACTTCGGACAAATGGGTCCTTCGGATAATCCACAAGGGGTATTCCTTCAATTTTTCAGAGAACCCTCCGGATTGTCTCACCAAGTGGCAGCCAGAGCTGTCAGTTCTTCAGTCAGAGCTTCTCGCCTCCGAAATACAAGGCCTTCTGAACAACAGGGCAGTGGAAGTAGTTCCGCTGGCTCAACGGAACACAGGGTTCTACTCCCATTACTTTCTAGTTCCAAAGAAACCCGGGGCATGCGCCCCATTTTGGACCTCAGAAAATTAAACAAGTTTCTTCCCAAAGAGAAATTCAAAATGGTATCGCTAGGGACCCTGTTACCCTTGCTTCATCAACAAGACTTGTTAGCTTCCCTGGACATGCAGGATGCTTACCAACATATTCCTATTCATCGCAAATACCTAAGGTTTGTAGCTTTGGGACAGCATTATCAGTTCAGAGTCCTGCCCTTTGGGCTATCCTCGGCGCCGCGAGTTTTTACAAAGTGTTGTGCAATTCTCGCAGCGCATCTCAGAAAAGTCGGAATACAAGTGTTCCCATATCTGGATGACTGGCTTCTAGCGAGCCCTTCCAGGCAAGGAACTCTCAACGCTGTTGCCACGGAGTCCTGCTAAACCTCAAGAAATTGCAGCTGCAGCCCTCCCAGATGCTCGTTTTCATAGGAACTCTTCTGGACACCTCCTGTGCGAAAGCGTTTCTACCAGAGGACAGAAGGAGCGATATCCTACAGATGGCCCAATACATCAGACAGAACAGCTCGGTTCAAGCTATCTCGATGCAACGGATGCTAGGTCTTATGGCATCCTCGGTGTTCACTGTACCCCTAGCACGCCTTCACATGAGAACCTCTCAGTGAATGCTCAGTACTCAGTGGTCTCCAACCACTCACCCTCAGTCCTTTCCATCAAGGTGACAGAACCTCTGAAGAGGTCACTCACCTGGTGTTTGAAGGACAATCTTCTGAAGTGTATCCCTTTGCTCCTTTGGATCATCAGATTTCCATTACCATGGACATGTCCCTGATGGGGTGGGGAGGCTCAGTGTCAGACTCTCCACACTCAAGGTACGTGGACTCAGGACGATCCCAGCTTCACAGAAATGTCTTAGAAATGAGCCGTCCTTTATGCAGTCCGGGCTTTGAAGAACATTCTCTGTCACAAGAACATTCTCCTTCAACGGACAACAAAGCAGTGATGTATTGCATCAACAAGCAAAGCGGGGCTCACTCTTACCCCTTATGCAGGAAGCGATGAGAGTGTGGAATGGTGCTTGGAGCACAAGGCTCTAATTGGCGGCCTTCCTGCGGAGTGCAGAACGAACTGGCAGACCGTCTCAGCAGAGCTGAGACAGATCCTCACAAGTGGTCTCGACTCAACAGAGTTCAGTCACTATTCGCAGAGTGAGAACTCTAGACCTGGACCTTTTGCATCCCCATTCAACACAAAACTGCCTTCTTCTGCTCCAGAAATCCAGGGCCTGGCATTTTCTGTCAGGATGCGTTCAGGCTGCAGTGGACAAAATGCTTTCTATACACCTTTCCACCTCTTCCTCTGATTCAGAGGGTACTTCTCAAGTTCGAGTCCCAGGGGAGCAAAATTATTCTTATTGCTCCTTTCTGGCCTCGGCAGATATGGTTTCCGTCACTCGACAGTATATCTGAAACCGCTTCCCCTTCAGACGAACCTTCTGACTCAGGGGCCTGTGGTCCATCCCAATCTGAGATCGCTTCACCTTCACGCTTGGCTCCTGAAGAGATAGAAGTGAACAGGTTCAATGTCTCCGCAGAGTTTCAGATATTTTTCTGGCTGCGCGCAAGCCAGCCACTAGGAAAACTTACACAGCCAAATGGAAGCATTTTCACTCTGGTGTGCAAAATCCTCTTTGAATCCTTTTTCCTGCCCACCAAATAAAGTTCTAGAGTACCTTTTGGACCTCTCAAATTCAGGTCTGCAATACTCTACAGTCAAAGTTCACCTTTGTGCCATTTCAGCTTATCATGAGCCAGTACTTTCCTTGTCACTGGCTGAGTTACCCATGGTTAAGAGGTTCCTTAAGGGAATTCTGCATACCAGACCTCCTATCAGACGTTCGGTCGCAGCCTGGGACATTAATCTTGTGCTAGACATGCTCACTCGAAAACCTTTCGAGCCTCTAGCTACCTGTGAGTTGAAATTCCTCACTTGGAAAACTGCCTTCTTGGTGGCCATTACCTCGGCCCGCAGGGTCTCTGAGATACATGCCTTGGTCACAGACCCTCTGTGTACTGTTTCATAAAGACTAAGTAGTTCTTAGGGACGCATCCTAAGTTTCTCCCTAAGGTTGTTTCGGAATTCCATCTAAACCAACCTTTGATCCTTCCTATTTACTTTGCGAACTTCCAGAATGAAGGGGAGTGTTCTCTTCATTCTTTGAATGTCAAAAGAGCTATGCGTTTCTATTTACATAGGACAAAAGATTTTCACAAAGCTCAACAACTGTTTGTTTCCTTCAGCGAGACCCGGCTGGGTCAGCCTGTTGCTATCAGATACATTTCAGCATGGCTGGTGGCATGCCTTTGCCACTGTTATTCCATGGCGCAGATTAAACTGGAAGGCAGAGTGTAGGCTCACTCTACTAGAGTGGTTGCGGCATCCCTGGCGGAAATCCGCAGTGTGCCCATTGCAAATATTTGCAATGTGGCCACCTGGAGCTCAGTGCATACTTTCGTTAAACACTATGCCCTGGATGTCCATGCCAGATGACATGATTCGTTTGGCAGAACCATCCTTAATGGACTTCTGTCCTAAATCTGTGAGCTCTTGGTCTTTCCTGCCGCCCTCTCGGGGGATTATTAGTTCGGTACTCTCCCATTAGTGTGAATGAGTGGTGGAGACTTTATGTCCAGGAAGATATGGAAATTACATACCTACCGTAATTCTTGATCTTCTTTGACGAAGTCTTCACCACTCATTCACACGCCCACCCACCATTCCCCGAGCTCACCTCTGTTGTTGGTCTTCACTCCCTCAATGTTTAGGCTGTGAAGACTTCTTTGTTGACCCTTCTTATACGGGTCTTCCAGACTATCTTGTGTCGGTTTTGGTTAGGATATCCTTCTAGATTAGTTACACTACCTCCTCGGAAAAAAAAAGTACTGAGGCAGTTGGAGGTTGGCGTAATATAGTCGTGCCGCCTGACGGAGGGTACCTTCCTCCTCGCCAGCTCCATCTCTGGCACCGGCCCTCCTGCAAAAAGTTTGTTCCGCTGGGTCCCTAGCGCCTCGGCGTAGATCCCATTAGTGTGAATGAGTTGTGGAGACTTCGTCCAAGAAGATTAAGAATTACGTAGGTACGTAATTTCCATTTCTGATCCTCGCTATCGGAGATCATTGAGCACCGAGCCAGTGCTGTCTGAGTACTATGACTTTTCGAAAACCGGACTGGAGGGTTCATAGATGATATGGATGGTCAAATGGTTCTCCAGCTGTACGGCACTACCTTCTCAATCACCTTCCTATAAAGGGAAGGTTTGAGATTGGTCTGTAGTTGCATGGCAGTGCGGGTCAAAGAAGCTTTCTTCAAGAGGGGTGTTACCACCGCCTCCTTCAGGAGCTAGGAAACTCACCTGTTTCCAAGGAGCACCAGACTATCCATGCTAGGACTGGACTGATGGAATCAATATAATCCAGAATCAGGGAGGTTGGTCCTGGGCCCAAACTACAGCACATAGAGTGCGCACCCTGGACAATCCGCATGACATCCATGAACTCCGATCGGTCGAAAGTACTCAGAAAAGCTGAGGAGCAGTGGCCAGGCGCTGATCCAGAGCAACACCCTTAGAGTGTGCTGGATGGAGCGCCGCCCTGATGTCAGCCACCTTAGTTGCAAAGAATTGAGCAAGTTCATCGCACTCTACTTGCAAAAAGGCTTTTCGAACTTATAGGCAGGCTGGGTTGCACAGTCTGTCTGCAGTGCGAAAAAGCTGAGCTGGTCGAGTCTAAGCAGCCGCAGTCTCCCCGGAGAGGAACTCTGCCTTCTTACGGGTGATTGCAGATTGATAAGCTTGATAATGCTCCATCAGTCTAAGGTGGTCGGCATCGAGGGAGGATCTCCGCCAGCAACGCTCTAACCTTCGTCCTAGTCGCCGCATCTCCTTCAAGGTCCCATCAAACCATGGGGACCAAGGGTGAAAGGAGAGAGATCGAACATGGATAGGAGCAATGACTTTGAGGGCCACCGAAATAGCCGTATTATAGGCTACCACGAGGGCCTCTGGGTCACTGATTGCCACTGGAAGGGTCAATCGGTCAAGTACCACCGCCAGGCCTTCAGAGCTAACATCTCGTAAAGGCGATACTGACCATCTCCACAGGGGTAGGCCTGCGAAGGGGTGGGGTGCTAAAACTAAACCCCGGTTTAGTGATCGGACCTTCCAACTGGTTCCACCCCCAATCAGAGGCCTCGATTCCCGGAGGAAGACTGTCAAGGAGTGACCATGTTTATGGGTAGCAGTGGTAACTATCTGTGTAAGGCCCAGAGATGACATCAACTGGAGGAAGTGTTGACCAAACTGAGAGAATTCGTCATCGACCCAGGCGTTGAAGTCACCCAGGACCATCAGTCTGGGTGACTCGAACTCCATGTCGAATGACGAAGTCTGCCACTTTCTGAAGGAACCGCTTCTCATCTCTGGGTGGACAGTAGATGAGAGTGATCCTACAACCTACACCTGCTACCACGGTACACTCAAATGACTCTGTCTCCTCAAGTGGTGCACTCGTGAGGTTAAGGTCGGTCTTAAAACAGACCGCACCCCCACCCCCCGAGCTCCAATCTCAGGCAGTGAATCACTGAGCACCCAGCTGGAGTTAAAGCCTCCAAAATGGGGCCAGAGTTCTCATTCAGCCAGGTCTCGGTGATGCAAGCCAGATCCACCGTTTCTACATCATCTGCAATAATTGCAGTCTTGTTTTTAATGGACCTGGCATTGCATAACACAGCCCGAGTTGGATGAACCTCCAGGGCCGCCTGAACCACCTGCCTACCAATATTGGTAGTGCCCTTGGGTATGGAAACAAGACGTGGTGAACCACGTTCTTGGTTCCATTTCATCCCAGGGTGTCTCCTGGATCTCACGACTCCGATGTGGTGGCCCCGTTCATTCACCCTCCACTGTTCGCACTCCAGCCCCCTCCTCCCCTTACGAGCGATATCCAGCGCCCTACAGCACTGGTATGTTGTAAACTGCAATGGGGAGAGGTAAAGGGACGGAGGGCACGGAGAGCAGAGGGTGAATAGCGTACGACTGTGGGGGCAGGCCTTCGACACATTCTAACAATCAATTTATCAAATGACTCTCTCTTAACTAACCCACAAAACAAATAAGAATAAAACACAGAGCAAAATAACACAATAGAATATAAACCCACAACACTTATTTTTCATTTAATTTTTTTATAAACTTTTATTCAGTTTATGTTGTACAGATATGCAAATCAGTCATACATGATACAGATATGTATTCGCTGCTCACAGACGATGTCTGTGGTGTACAGAAACATATTCATGCAGAGTTATCTTGAATACACATGGGTTTGGACATATTATACCACATATTTTATCTATGAAGCGATACATACCAGGGCTTAGAAAGAGGAGTCGGACCACCATGAAGAAAATAAAGTCAGATCAACTTCAACCAAGGCATCTGGTGACCGGGGTTTCTCACCTTCATGTGGTTCCAAGATCTCCCCAACCGAACTGCATGAGATAAAGGGAAACAGCCTCAGACCATATCAAAGCTACTATATTTATATTTTTTGTATGCTGAACTATATACAACACTCTAACCTGCTCTAACTTAAACAAACTGTACTGTATTATAAACTAGGGCATATCCTATTACATATGTTCATATCCTTAGCCGGGTTATTCTTCCTCTCTTACTGACTAATAGGATATTTAACTTACTGGTGTTAGAAATGTTTCTTTCTTTATTGAGTAATCCATCAGCATCCATGTTAGGCCCTCACCCTATCCCAGCCCTGGGTGCCAGGAATGCCATAAAGGGGGCCCAGATTACATGGAAGTCTGCATTTCTAATGCCTTGCACAAAGGATCTCCTCTCCATTTCATATATCGGGGCCAGTGAAACCAAAATCTCTTCTATTGAGGGTACCTTGGTCGTCCTCCTGTTACTGAGTATTAGGCACTTAGCTTGCATAACTAAGATCATAAACCATTTGTATTCTTTCCTGGTCATGGAGCATGTCAGGGATTGTAGTCCCAATATTGTGGCTGTGGGTATCTTATCCCCTAGTTTTTTAAGGATCTGGGTTCCCAGTTGTCCTACCTGGAGCCAGAACTGCTGAAGCGCCGGACAGGCCCATAGTATATGGAAAGGTCCCCCAGGCTGATGACAACTCCAGCAATCGTCATTCCCAAGCTTATACAAAGTTGCTGGAGTCCTATACCACCAGTGTAGAATTTTGTTTTGTATCATTCTGCTCTAACATCAGTATCTCTGAATGAGCTAAAGACCAACACTTGGCCCATTGTACTTTGAAATGGATATTGGTAGTGATGTTTCCCAGTGACCTTTGGCTTTCTCAGTTTGGTCAGGGAGGGCTTTTATGACTGAATATATGCAGCCTGCTTGACCTCTCACCATCGTAAACCACTTGGACAGAGGCACACATTCCTTGGCATCCTTTTGATGACGTGTCAAATAGGGCCTAGTGGTTTCCCGTATCTGCAGATAGTGCTGAAACTCCCTCTGTGGGAGGTCCCATCTTTCCTGGAGGTGTTGAAATTAATCCACCTGCTCACCCGCAGGTGAGAGAATATCTGAGAGGTAGGAAATCCCCCTTTGGGCCCACCGTGTCCTGTATATCACTTCCTTTGCTATAGTGATTTTAGGGTTTTTCCATAAGGGAGTATAATTGACCAGTGCTGGTGGTAGCTTGAGAAGAAAATGTAGCTGTTTCCAATATTTAAGAGTGGGGTCTATTGTGGGATGAAGAGCAAAGTGTGCCCCCCCATGGAAGAGAGACCAGAGATGACAAACCCATCTGGTCTTTTTCCATCTGATGCCATTGTGGGGATTCAGGGGAAAGGGGACGAAACCATTGCAGCGTTTAAGTTGTGTGGAAGGCAATCTTGTATCCCTCCAGCCAGGGTAGCCCCCACCCACTCTTCTTCCAGTGACCTCTCAGTTTTGCTCGGCTGTTTCTGGATGTTTTCCCTTCCCATATAGAAACATATAATTTGATGGCAGATAAGGACCGCTTGGCCCACCCAGTCTGCCCATTCGCAAAACTGCCTAATTTTTCCTCACTAGATCCAGGACCTGGAGTTTTCTGGCAAGATGCGGTGTTCCTCTCTTGGAGCGGGAGGTTCCTTTATGCCTTCCCTCCATTTCCTCTTATTCAGACGGTGCTAATCAAGCTGCAGATGGAGGGGCCAGAATGATCCTCGTCGCACCTTACTGGCCACAGCAGATAAGATTTATATTACTACAGCAGTTAATGGAGGAACCTCTGGTCCCTCTGCCCCTGTGCAGGGACCTGCTCACGTAGGCTAAGGGGGGCCCTGGTCCATCCAAATCTCAGGTTCCTTTGTGTGCATGCCTGGCTCCTGAGGACATAGCCATTGCCTGGTTTGGTGCATCTCAGAAGGTAGCTGGCGTCCTTGTGGCAGCTTGGAAGCCCTCCACTAGGACTGCATGTGTCATGAAGTGGATGTGGTTTGCCATCTGGGCTGCTAAACATCATCTGGACTGAAACAACAGCACCGCAGTGCAAAGCTGGGGCAGGGTGCTGGTGGAGGCTGCGAACCCACAACACAATAATTAAATCCAAACCACCACGCACTCCACAGCCAGGAGAGATGCTTGCTCCCCAGTGAAGGTTCAAAAAAATATACCAAGATACTTGCTCAAATGCAAAATATATTTAATTTCCAATTGTTAAACACATAAATGGAAAATTGATAAAGCACAGCAAACTGCATGTAAGGTTCCGGCACTCGCCAGTTAAGGCTTCATCAGGGGATGAACTTGCAGGTACAAAACTACTTTTATACCAGTTAAATTGAATAAATGATGATATTCCTTGTCAGTCTTCACCATTCATTACTGCTTGGGTAGTGCGAGGTGCGCACCCTCTTCGGAGATTTTAATTTTATTTTGAGTCGGCTCCAACAGCGCGCCTCTGAGAGTGACGCTACCACAAATATGCGCGAGGGCGCCATTAGGGTGCCTAGAGACCTCCCTCTGTCTCAGTTTCTCCCACCGCCGAGGCTGCACCTGCTCCGCTGGGGAGATTTACAATGTGTCAGAGGCCTACTTGCGACTCCTTCTCCCTTTCTGATCATTCCAAGCGCGTTGTAAGTGATTAGCCAGTAAGTGTTCAGTTTTTCTTACGAGCGGGATCTTTTTGCTGTGTTTTGTGTTTATTTCTCATCATGTCAGGTTCAGGAGCCAAATGTAAATCGAAGGCGGGCGGTCCCCCTATGCGTCGGTGCTCCTGTGGCCGGCATTTTTCTGTCACGGACCGGCATAATGTTTGCCTTCGCTGCCTGGGACCCAACCATGATATTAATGCATGCGACGCCTGTTTCTCGATGGACCGTCGCATCCTAGAAGTACACGTGTTCAAGATCGGCAAGGCTCCGCCGACTTTCGGGGGATGGCATCGCTCCAGGAATTCCCAGGTAGATCTTCTAGACCCTTCCTCCGGGTCCCCTCCCAGGCCTACTCTGGTCTGGAGAGGAAGAAGCTTCCTCATCGTCTACTCTTGCTGAGGAGGAGGCCTCTTTCGCAGTGTTGGAGGAGTGCCGTGGTCCCTCCGGGGCAGCAGTGGAACCACCGCCTTAGCAGTGGCTCCCAGTGCTCGAGCCAGGTCTGCTGGGCCCAGCATCCAGTGGACCCTCGGCGCCACCCGTGCACTTTGGATCCCGGTGCCCGTTGCATTGGCATGGGTGATCCAGGTGGCACCGTGTTGGCTCTCGCGCCGCCCATGGCGCCGTGGTCCCGGTCGGCTCTCTTAGTGGCGCAGAGTCGGGTCCCGGTGCTGAGGGTGGTGCCACGGATCTGACCAGCGCCGTTGGGGAGTCAGGGCCAGGCTTGGGTATTACGGGTGGTCCGAGATCGTCCGGCGCCTCCGCTGGCACCGGCACCGTTCAATTTGCTGTTTCTCTGGAGACCGCTGGGGTGGCCAGTATTGAGGTCCAGCTGGTCTCTTCCTCCTCCTCCTCGGAGGATGATTCGGATGTGGACCCGTCCTGGCACCCTGGACTCTTTGGAGTCAGGGTCTCCAGTGAGATGAGGTGCTAGGCGGCCAAGCGCGCCTATTCCTCTGTCTCCTCTGCTGTCCTCTCCTGAGGCCTTCCAGGCTGGGGGTGGTCTGGGGTCCCTGGAGGGATGGCATGTAGGCGGGGAGGGCTCATCCTCCTGAGGGTTGTGGTAGCTGCCGATCCGATGCTGCTGCACCTGCTCGGGTGGGGTGTCGCTGGGGTCGAGGAGGGCATTCTCAGTGAGTCCAGGGGTTGAGTAGCCTCGTCTTCACCTGCCACCCCTCAGGGTGCGGGTAGGAGCCGTAGAGCGCTGGGCCCATGCAGCCCCAGGTTCGTCACAGGGGAGGATTCCCTACTAGGCTCTTCCAGGCTTCACATCCCAGGGTTCCGTTCTGCAACCAGGTTTGTTGTCTGGGATCCCGCCAGCTTGGGCTCCATTTTCCGGATTTCAGAGCCTCAGCAGAGGATAGTTGCCTAGTCGTAGGTGTCCCTCTCCCATTCCTCTGCAGCCACCCCCCCCTCTCTCCCAGACCATGTCGGTCCTACGGGCCCGTTATCCTGGGAGATGTTCAGAGGCTCTGCGGCGGCCTTCCCCATATACGTTAGATATATGCATGAGTGGGTGTTTCGCCTATCCCCACCGCAGGAGTCCTCTGGACATTCGAGCTCTCCATCATCCTCGTCTCCCTCCTCGGACAGCGAGGAACCCACTGCTCATCTCTCCTCTGATGCTGATTTCACAGAATATCAGCGATTCCTTTCGAGGATGGTGAGGGATCTTCGTATCTCCTTTGTTAGGTGAGACTATACCGAACGGAAGACGTGTGAATTCCTCAGTGAATTCAGTGCCCAGCATTTGGTGGTACTGTCCTGGTCTATTCCCTTCCAGGAGGCGTCTGTCTGTTCCTGGCAGTCGCCAGCCGCCCCTGTTCTAGCCCCGGCAGACTGTAGAAGAAGGTATTGTGCCCAATTGGAGTCTCTAGGTTCTCTTCCCAACCCGCCTTCAGGATTGGCATTCCTAGAAACTCTCTCTGGGCACCGCCGTCTGGCGCACCTCTGCCCACTGTACTCAGAGTCCCTACAATTTGACCGTTGGGCGTGAAGAGTGTTCTCTTCCTCTCGTGCGATGTTATACATTGCATCACATCAGGCTCACCATGCTGCCTACAGTAGGCATTTATGGTCAATGCTTTCCCAAGTCCTTGCATCAGTGCCTGATACAGAGCAATCCAGACAAGCTATTGCCCTCTCTGCTGTAGGCCTGGAGCTGGCAAGACACCAAGCAAGGGCATCTTACGATGCCAGTGAGGTGGCTTCCAGGCTTGCAGGGATAGCGATCTGTATTAGACGGATGGCATGGCTACGTCTATCAAGGTTATCACCCCTGGCCCGGCGTAGGGTGATTCGCTCCGCTTTCTGGGGGGGCCCGTCTTTTTTCCCTCCAGGGCTAGGAGACTTCTGGGGGCTTCCTCTGTCTCCCCATCCCGGGGACACCTCGTAGCTCCTTCGCCATAGGCTTCTCGTCTGATTAGCCCAGGGTCTTCCCTGTTGTTTCCCACCAGCAGGGAGGCTGAGGTCATGTTCCCTCAGGGTTTCTATTATCCCCCACCTTGGGGAACTAGGTACTCGCCCAAGCAGTAATGAATGGTGAAGATTGACAAGGGAAGATATGAAAATTACGTACCTACTGTAATTCTTGATCTTCTCTTGTGTCTTCACCATTCATTACTGATACCAGCCCACCTTCCCCTCAGTGGCCTCCTACTGCGGCGTCTCCCCTTCCCGACTCGTTCCTCTCCCTTCCTCGTTGGCTTTTAAGCCAAAAAAAAAAAAAACTATCTTGATTTCCATTCTTCTCTGGATGGATCCTTTTTCCTCAAGGTAAAGGGGAACGAGTAGCATTTATTCTATCCTGAGGGAACTCTTTCTGATTGCCCCTAGGGGTGACCTCTTGGCTTCTTAGCCATGTTGTTCAGTTCACAGCTGAAGAGACTGTCCCTCTATGGCTCAGCCCCAATTTTCAGGTTCCCTCTGGCAGGTATTAATTAATATTGTCAGTTTCTTCTGGTTGGTGCTTCTGGCACTTTATTAACCTTGAGCTGTTGTTCTTGCCTTGCCTTCAGGGAGTCAGATTGAGTTCCCACTCTATCCTTTCATACAAAGCTGCCTACTGTAGGGCTTAACCCCTCGCCACACACTTCTGTGTTGGCACTTAAGGTGCTAAGGGCTTATTCCCCTTCCTAGTTGGGTGCTCTCTTTCCGGAACAGATTTTCTGCCTGGGCAGTCTGTGAGCTCTCAGCTAGAGTATAGGGGGTTGGGACAGTGGGAAGTTAGAAAATCTGCCCTTTGTGTCCAGTCTGTACAGGTAGTTCAGTTGAACCTTCTCTCAGTCCTATCAGGAGGGATTCTTGCTCCCTTGTTTTTGGTTCCGAGCTTATAAGCCTCTCAACCAATATATCTATGGGCAGTGTTCTCCCCTCTCAACATCCCTTGTTTTCTTCCCTTTCTTCTTCTTCTTCTTCCTTTTCTCTTTCACTTTATCTGTTCCTCCCTTGGAGCCGCCCCAGAAGGGGGGCCCTGCGGTCCCTCAGGGTAGGCATTCTCTCTCTTCTTTCTGTCCTCTACCGGCTTATTCTTTTTTCAGTTTGTATCCTTTCCTTTTTCTGTCCCTCGGCTCTCTTGCCTTGCTCTCCTTTTTCCCTACCCTTTGTTTTTGCCTCTCTGGCTACCAGAACTGAGATGGAGGAGGAGGAGTCTACGGCACCTAACGGCCCGCCCATTCTGCATGACACCAGCGGTCGCCCTTGGGGGCGGCACCGCTGGAGCAACCCAAAAAAAAAGAAAAATCTCCAGAAGCGGGTGCATGCCTCCGCACTGCCCAAGCAGTAATGAATGGTGAAGATACAAGAGAAGATCAAGAATTACGGTAGGTACGTAATTTTCTTATGTCACGGTTCTACACCAATCACAGTGCTTACTTCCATAATTTGAAAATACATATCAATTCAATGGGTATAAACCAATCACAGTGCTTACTTCCAAAATTTGAAAAGACATATCAATTCAATAGGTATAAACCAAATAAAAACATATTTTTGCAGATACCATACCCACAGTGAAATGTATCTTCACTTTATTAATGAATAAAGAAGTATTTTGCGCAATATATCAGTCAATCAAATCACTGGATTTTAAAAATGTAATATTTGAGGGAAAAATCTTATATTTACCCAAAATACATCTATAATAATGGTAAAAGGATATATTCCCAACCTTGTAACCATACCAGCAATCACTTTGTTAGATAAAATGGCATATTTTGTAGACTGCAGGTCCATCAGCCAATCAGATCACTCGATTCAAGAAAATTATTTTTTTTATGTCTTTTCGAAAAAATTTGATAAGTGAACCTAAGAGGCATGTGAGAACAAGCTGTGGGAATAAGAAATGCAAAAATAATTAGACAATCCCGACTAGCATAATAATGATATAAAAAGTTCATAAAATAACACTTAACTGAATCATGTTATTTTTCATCATGCTTTATCATCGTGGTAATGTTCTCCTTCCTTGTTTTAAACCTAAGTTCATTACAAAGATGTAAGATAAAAAGCTTAATACAGAAAGTCCAAGCCATGGAATAAATGGAAAGCAAAAGTTCTAAGCTCTAACAACACCTATAAGAAATGGAGACACAAGAAAGAAATCACTGTATTATATACACACACTAAAATTTCATCCTCTATAGCTTATTAATTTTGTAAAGTATACAGTATATCCTGTACAAAAACTAATGTTAGATACTGTAGTCACAAAAAAAACCCTCTTAGGCCTATATATAACTCCTCACTATATAGCTCTGTAAAATTCAGACAAGTAAACATTCAAAATAAACTCTCATTTTACCATGGATTATATATGGTAAAATGAAAAAGAGTTTCTGTTTGAATGTTCACTTCTCAGTATTTTACAGAGCTATATAGCGGAGAGTTACATATAGGCCTAACAGGTTTTTTTTTAGTGACTACAATATCTAACATTAGTTTTTGTACAGGATATACTGTATACTTTACAAAATTAACAAGATATCATGGATGAAATTTTGAGTGTGTGTGTATATAACACAGTGATTTTTTTTCTTGTGTCTCCATTTCTTACAGGTGTTGTTAGAGTGCAGAACTTTCTGCTTTCCATTAATGCCCTCGTTATATGCCATAGCTTGGACTTTTTGTATTAAGCTTCTTAATTTACATCTTTGTGATGAACTTGGGTTTAAAACAAGGAATGAGGACATTACCAGGATGATAAAGCGTGATGAAAAATAACATGACTGTATAAAGTTTTAGTTGTGTTATTTTATGCACTTTTCATGTCATTGTAATGCTAGTCGGGATTGTTTAATTCTTTTGCATTTCTAATCATTCCCACTGCTTGTTCTCACATGCCTCTAGGTTCACTTATTTTTTTTCAAAAGATATAAAAATTATTTTCTTGAAATCGAGTAGATCTGATTAGCTGATGGACCTGCAGTGTACAGAATATGCCATTTTTATCTAACAAAGTGATTGTTGGTATGGTTACAAGGTTGGGAATATGTCCTTTACCTTTATTATAGGTGTATTTGGGTAAATATAATTTTTCCTCAAATATAACATTTTAAAATTGAGTGATTTGATTAGCTGATACATTTATATTGCCCAAAATACTTCTTTATTCATTGATAAAGTGAGGAGACATTTCACTGTGGGTCTGTATCTGCAAAATATGTTTTATTTAATATACCCCATTGAAATTGATATGTCTTTTCAAATTTAAAGTAGCACAGATTGGTATATAACTGTGACATCATCATTTATTCAATTTAACTGGTATAAAAGTAGGTTTGTACCTGCAAGGTTTATCCCCTGGCGGCGGGTGGCTGAGGGTTGGGCGCTGGATGCCACACTTCCGCAGCCTTGGCGGCCCCAGTTGCGGGAGCGCAGCTGGGGCACCGGAGGTCAGCAGGACAGGGTGAGGATTGAGCACCCATGGGGCTGCTCTCTCCCCTGGGGAGGGGTGGGTAGGGGACAGCTCAGCACGCCAGTGGCTCCCGTGGAGACCTGTCAGCTGCACGCCATGCAGCGCTAATGACGCCTGGCAAGGTTGCGCCAGGCCATGGGTGCATCACGCAGGGGAGGGCAGCAAGAAGAAGAAGAAAAACCCGGCTCTGAGGGAGGCAGCGGCACCTGTCCCCATGCCCACCACGGATCCACACTGCCTGGCCTTCCAGGTCCTCCATGCAGGCCCACTCCTCAGCCAGAGTCTATATGTATGAGAGCGCCCAACGAGGAGGGGCGGCCCCACCCCAGAGGGGTTAAGCTGGGGGTGCTGGCTGTGGGAGGGTTGGGGGAGACACAAGTTCCGGGGGACCTCAGGCTGACAGGAACAGGCAGGATGCCTGAGAGATGCCTCCTCGGGCCGTGACTGGAGGGAAAAAGAATCAACAAAAAAAAAGGTTCATCCCCCTGACAAAGCCTTAATTGGCGAAGCGCTGGGGACCTTGCACGCAGTTTGTGTGCCTTTATCAATTTTCCATTTATGTGTTTAACAATTGGAAATTAAATATATGTTGCATTTGATCAAGTATTTTGGTATATTTTTTTGAACCTTCACTGGGGAGCAAGCATCTTTCCTGGCTCTGGAGTGCGTGGTGGTTTGGATTTAACAAACATCATCTGGACCCTTTCACCTGTTCGGTGTGCTAGATTCTGGATTACCTGGTATCACTGTCGGACTCAGGCCTCCAGTACTCCTCCCTCAAGGTGCACCTTTTGCTATTTCTATCTTTCATGAGCCAGTGGACGATCGTACTGTGGCACAGCTGGATGTGTTCTGTACCTTCCTTAGTGTCATTCTGTATGTGAAGCCTCCAATCCATTCCCTGGTCCTGGCTTGGGATTTAAATTTTGTTTTGAAGAAATTGACTCTGTCTCCCTTGGAGACAGCCGCGACTTGCGAGCTACGCTTTCTCTCCTAATAAACATTATTTTTGGTTGCTGTTACTTCTGCTCGAAGGATTTCCAGGCTTCAGACTCTATGATGTGAAGAGCCCTATTTGATTTTTCACATGGACAGGGTGTCTTTGCACATGAATCTTAAGATCTTACTTAGAGTTTGAGCTCTTGCAGTAGGCAGTAACCATAAGGACTAAGCCACCAGGCGCCAGGACTCCACGGAAACCTTCTAGCTAGCAAGCAGTCTTCAGTGGGGACTGCTTCCTGATGTCAGTCCACCCCGACGTCAGTCAGTGGTATAAAAGGGGTGGTCCCCAGCCCCACCCCAGTTCTTTTTCCGCCGTTGGCCCATTCGCATTGGATCCTCTGACGACGCCTGCTACAGTTCGACTGCTATTGGGCATTTGCTGCATTTTTTTCCCTTATTTTCTCTAAAAAGGTTGTTTTTCTGCATGTCTTCATCACCGGCTTATTCTGTTTCTTCCATCAACTGAAGAAAATCCAAGTGTGCATGTGGCAAGCAGCTCCCGTCAAAAGATGGCCACGAGGCTTACCTTCTTTGCCTGGGCCTAGACCACAACACTTCGGCCTGCCAGCACTGTCAGCGGTTCAATCAATGGACTAGGATCCACCACCAGAAGGCCCTCAAAGCTCACCTTCTAGAGCAGCAGCTGGCCACAATGCAGAACCAATCCTCGGGGAAAATTCCTTCTTCCTCCTCCTCTGTCTCGGGGACCTCGTTGTCGTTGAAGACCCATCGGGAAAAGAAGAAGGCCTCAGGGAAGCATAAGTCCGGGGACAAGGATATGGACAAGGCCTGGACCTGTTCCCGGACTTCTCATTGGAAGAAGGCCTCCTCGGGTTCCACCTCCCACGGGGGATTAGACCACTCCACCCAGCCTTCTCTCACTGCATCTGGGCATCTGGTGGTAAAATCTCCCACCTTGATGCTGGCGACAGGCAGAAGTTCGTTAGGGTCCAGGACTTCGGTTCTGGCCCTGCAGCCTCTGAAGGTAGTCAGGCAGCGGTTCTTCTGCTGCCGTCTGTCCAGCCCAGACGTCTGGCTCTGCCGCTAAGTCCACGGACTCGGCACCCGACATCAGGAGCATCGTCCACTTCAAGGCCTTTGGGCGCCTCTGCCCCATGCCTCGGTGATTACACCAAGGGCTCTGCTGAACCGCGGACCCCCCCCCAGACAGTCGCCAGCAGCCGGCTTTCAAGGAGATGCCAGGTAATCCGACATCAGGCCCGACGACATCCCCACTGTCGCGGGACCACCCGATGTCACCAGTGGACATGAATGTCTCCCCTGACCTGACGAAGGAAGATCAGATGCCCGCCAATCCTCCAACTGATGAGGCGCCAGGATGTCCAATCCCTCATCCTCCGACGCCAGCTATTTTGAAGCCAGGTACACTGACGCCTGCCACACCGATGCAAGCTCCTCCTCAGCCTCTGGCACCAGCATGTTCTTCAGGGCCTCAAATCCCCCTCACTGAGGTCAAAGATGTGTTCTGCTTTTGGTGGAACGAAATTAAAGGTGACCTGCTCCCACCTAAAACTTCTGGGCTTGTGCAAGTAGAACCTGAACCGGACTTGGACCTTGTCCCGGAGCCAAGGTGTCCAACTCCAGAACCCAACAGCCCTCCCCAAACCCAGATGGCAGGCGCGAGGAAGGCCCAAATAAGAGGAGGCGGGCTGGCCTCCCTTCCAGTTGTCCGTCTGGCGCTTGACGCCGTTCCCACAACAGACACCGGCTTAGCTCTCCTGCTCCTCCTCATCTAGCTCGGAGGATTCCAGCAGTAGCTCATCTTCCACAGCTTCGGGTGCGCCAGAACCCAGGGGTCGCCCCTTTCCCCCAGGCAAGAAGGACACTCCAAGATTGCCTCTGACGCATCCATGGTTTATGGATGTAATGAGGCACATCCAAAGCCACTAATGGCTAGGAAACAGAGGACCTTGATCCAGAAAGGAGAAGGTTGCCTAAATACCTGTGACAAAAGAAGCTTAAGCCTCTGGTGGTCTCTCCATTGGTGGATACCTTCCAGGACCTTACCAGGCTCACCTGGAAGCACCCGTTATCCTCCTCAGCCATTTCAGAAAAATCGGACTGGCTCTACAGGGCACTGAGGGATGAACCCCATCCTAGCGGAACACCCTGTTGCTGACTCAATGGTCATTACTGCAGCTCATGACAGATCTAAGAGGCCACGGCACTTGAGCAACCAACCTCCAGATCAGGAATCCAAACTCATTGACCAAGTGGGCAGGAAGGTTTACACCTCCTCTGCTTGAACAATTAGATCTTTAAACTTCCTTATCCACATAGTGCAGTACCAAAATGCCCTGTAGGAGAGGGTTTTGGAGCTGTCTCAGTCTTTGCCTGACTTGGAACAAAAATCTAAGCTGTTGGATATACTGAAATCGGATTCGGATGTAGGCACCCACGTGTTGCGTGCCTCATATGACACCGCGGATACAGCCACCACAGCAGCCACCTCCGGCATCTGCCTCTGACACCACTCATGGCTTCGGGTCTCTGGGTTCACCCAGGACCTGCAGGCTGGCATAATGGACCTTCCATTTAAAGGCTCAGTCCGGTTTGGAGAGAAGGCAGAAAAATTTATCACTCGCCTCCAGGATTCAGGGAAGGCTATTTGATCAGTATAAAAAATGTACAAATCCAACCGAAGGCCATTCAAGAAACAGCCATTTCACAAGTCCTCAGGTCAGCAGCCTAGAAACCAGCCCCAACAGAAGGGTGGTTTAAAGCACAAAGCAGCCTCCCAGACCCCCGGGGGCTCCACGAACAGAGCTGCCAAGTCCTCCCATGCGGCTCTGCCCATACCCAGAGCCTCAGGCTGACTCCTTGTCAGACACCCCGTCCCCAAGCAGAATCCCTTTGGGAAGTGTTAGGGGTCACTTTTCCCTCAATCAGGAGGGTTGGAGCAAGATTGACAGACCTTTGGGTGCTCCAGCTTATAGAGAGAGGTCATGTGTTGGAGTTCCTGGAGATGCCTCCAGAACATCCTCCAGCACCCTAACATTATCTCCATCACATGCTGCCCTCTTTGAAGGAGAAATCCACGTACTACTTCAAAAGCGGGTTATAGTGCCAGTCCTCCAGATCAGAAGGAAAGGTTTTATTCCCATTTCTTCCTCATCCCCAAAAACCAGGAACTTTGTCCCATTCTGGACCTCAGTCTTCTGAACAAGTACATTGAGTACAAGAGGTTCAGGATGGTCACCTTCCGGTCTAATTCCTCTCCTGCAAAAGGGAGACTGGCTCTGCTCTCTAGATATGCAGGATGCATATCTGCATATATCTAGTATTTCAGCCCACAGAAGGTACCTGCGTTTCCTCTTCCAGGGGCAACATTATCAGTCTGAGGCTCTACCGTTCAGCCTATCATCCACTTCCAGCATTTTCACCAAGTGCCTAGCTGTGGTGGCTGCAGCCCTCAGAAGGGGCCATTACGTCTTTCCCTACCTGGACGACTGGCTCCTGACAGCTCCCTCAAAGGACTCGCTGCTGCAAACTCTCAATGAGAGCTGGGGATCACTCTAAATTTACTGAAGTCATCCCCATGGCCCAGCCAGAGACTCCTTTACATTGGAGTGATCCTGGACACAGTTCAGGGCTAAGCCTTTCTGCCTCTAGGCAGGGCCGACCGCCTTGAGGGGTCAGGCTTGGTGGGTGTCTCTGTCCGTCAGATACCAGCCAGGTGATATCTAAGGATGCTGGGCCATGGCAGCGGCCATTCGATCATCCTTCTGGCTTGTTTGCATGTGAGGGTCTCAGTGGACACTCAGAGTACAGTGGGACCAACGTTCCGACGACCTGGAGCAGCCTGTCTCAGTCCCTGACCCAATGCATTGAACCCTGGCTTGGTGGGTGGAACAGGCAACCTCTCCCAGGGGTTCCTTCAGACAGGCTTCCCGAGGCAGGTGCTCACCACGGATGCCTCGGGACAGGGTTGGACGCCACTTAGCAGACCCAGGGATCCTGGTCCACAGTGGAACAATCGCTGCACATCAACATCCTGGAGATGCGAGCGGTCCTCTATGCCTTGCAGACATTTCAGATCGACCTCCTTCCAGACCCTCTCTTGATTCAGATGGGCAACATGCCTGTAGTGTTTTACATCAACAAGCAGGGAGGAACTCACTCATACCCCTTTGCAGAGAGGCTATGAGGGTCTGGTACTGGGCTCTGGAGCATCACCTAGATATCACTGCTCTGCATGTTCTAGGCATCCAAAACATCTTGGTCGACAGCCTAAGCAGGTGTCTCTCTCCAGGGCCCGCGAGTGAGAACTACTCCAGTCAGTCGCTGAGCAACTGTTCGACAGATCGGGATGGCTAGAGTTGGACCTTTTTGTGTCCCCACTCAAAGCCAAACTGCCCAATTTCTGCTCGCTAGATCCAGGGCCTGGAGTTTTCTGGCAAACCTCATTGTCCCTCGACTGGACAGGGAGGTTCCTCTACACCTTCCCCCCCTTCCCTATTCTTCAGAGGGTTCTGGTCCAACTACAGGCGGAATGAGCGGAGATGATCCTCATTGCTCCTCTCTGGCCTCTGCAGATCTAGTTCCCTCTGCCCGACAGCTGGCAGTGGACCCCCGATCCCCCTGCCCCTGAGCTCACACTTACTCTCTCAGGATCAGGGCACTCTTGTCCATCCGGACTTCTGGTCTCTGCACCTGCATGCATGGCTCCTGCAGACATAGCAGTGGCAAGATTTGGAGTTTCTCTAGGTGTGGCAGATGTCTTAGTGGTCACAAGGAATCCCTCCACTAGGTCCACTTACGCTATGAAGTGGAAGCGGTTTTGCCTTTCGGCCTCTGCTTGCCGCTTTGACCCTTTCTCCTGCCCAGCAAACTCAGTGTTGGAGTATCTCCTCTCTCTATATGAGATGGGTCAGAGCTACTCCTCTATCAAGGTGCATCTGTCTGCCATATCTGTGTGCCATGCACCTGTAGAGGACAAGTACATAGCTCAGCCTGACTTGTCCCACACCTTCTTGCGGGGCATCTTGCATCTAAAACCTCCCATTTGGGACCCAGTCCCTCCTTGGGATCTCCTCTTTATGTTAGAGAAGTTTACATTGCCTCCCTTTGAACCGGACGCAGACTGCGAGCTATACTTCCTGTTGTGGAAAGCATTATTTTTAGTTGTCATTACTTCTGCTCAGAGGATTTCCGAACTACCGGCTCTGATGTGTAAAGAGCCCTATTTAGTATTTCACAAAGAAAGGGTGTCCCTGAGGACTTATCCTAAGTTTTTGCCAAGGTGGATCCAGATTTACTCTGAGCCAGGATATCCACCTCCCCTGTTTACTACGCAGAGTATTCCAACAGAGGGGGAGACTCTTTTACATACTCTGTATGTCCACTGGACACTTCGATATTATTTTACTTGCACTGGTCTTCTCCGCAAGACTGGATAGTTGTTTGTTTCTTTTGCTCCAAAATTTCTGGGAGCACCAGTTACTAAACAGACATTGTCTACTTGTGGAGGAATGTGTCAGCAGCGAAGTCTGTGCAGCTGCCGCCTGGAGCACTGTTCACACCTTCTTCAAGCACTATAAGCAGGCGTTGCCTCCAGGCGTAAGACTAGGGTTTGACCTTGCGTTCTCCAAGGCCTACTTTCATAAATTGCTGGCTATTCTTAGTTTTCACACTGGCCTGTCTGTTCCTTTCTTTGACTGCATGGGACTCGGTCCTTATAGTTGTGCCTGCTGCAACAGCTCAACTCAGTAAGATAGTATAGTTACATAAGAACTTACTGTAACAGTAGATCTTTGAGAGGAGCTCTTTAGCAGGCACTCTTCCCTGGGTATTGCTTCTGCCTTTTTCTTTGGGCGAACCTTGCCCGGTTCTCTTTTCATTCTAGACTCAGGTCTCCAGCTGGAGAACTGGGGTGAGAGCTGGGACCGCCCCTTTTATATCATTGGCGGACTGAAGTCAGGGGCGGTCCCCGCTGAAGACTGCTAGCTAGAAGGTTTCCGTGAAGTCCTGGTGCCTGGTGACTTAGTCCTTATGGTTAATGCCTGATGCAAGAGCTCCTTGCAAAGATCTACTGTCACGGTAAGATCTTCCTGGACATAAGTCTCCACCACTCATTCACACTATTGGGATCTGCGCCGGAGGCACTAGGACCCATCGGGAGCAAACTTTTTGCTGGAGGGTCGACACCAGAGATGGCGCCGCGAGGCACGGTGCCGCGAGCACTAGCTCGCGCAGCAATGACTATCTCGGCGTCGACCCTCCAACCGCCTCAGTACCTTTTTTCCCGCCGTCGAGTGCGCTTCAGTAACGACGTCGCTCGCCTGTCGGGAGTCAAACTTCAAACTAGCAGCATAGTTTTCAGTTTATTTTTTTGTAGTATTATCTCGATATAGTATTGCTTAAGTTTATTCTATTTTAATATACAATAAAGAAGTCTCAGCCTACTTGGCCGAATTCGACCATGAGCAGGTCAGGTGGCGGTAATGAGACTTCGTATGAAAGCTGTTCAGTCAGTCGGGCTGGGTCTGGTCAGCCTCCTTCTCCCGAACGGGGGTCCGACAACGGTCAGTCCAATGCCCGGGGGGATGGGCGGTCCCCCCGGAGGCATAAAAACAAACGGTCGCATTCTCGGCACCGTTTGCCTCGAGCTCTTCTTCGGCCCACAGGTCTAAAAAGAGAAGGCATCACTCGAGGTCGCCTGCTGATATGTCTGCGTGGTCGGACGCTTCTTGTTATCGTAGGTTGTCGGGTCCTCCTTCGGAGTCGCCAACTTCTGCTTCTCCGTAGCGCTGCTCGCATCGGAGTCCCACCCGCCTATTGGTAGGTCTTCAGATGAGCAGTTTCATCAGTGGGCCGCTCTTATGGAGCAATGGGCTCGGAGGTTGGTTCTGCTACCTGGCTCGGTTGCCCGTGGGCCCTCGGGCTTGTCGGGCAACCAGGTAGGGCGGTTGGACTTTCCTGGTCGCGCGGCACCTTCCTCGGTGCCGACGACTCCGCGCAGGTGTTTCCCCCTCACATGGCTGCGGCGCAGGGGGCCACACCGATGCCCTTATCTCCTGCTATTTTCCCTTCTAACCATGTTTCTCAGGGTCCTGGGATGCTTCGGGCGCCTTTATGCGCCATCCGCGGCGTCACAGAGGCTCGTCAGTGCCGTTTTCGTCGGGGGCTTGTTGCGCCGTCTGCGGCGCCGTCTTGGCACCGTCCGCGCCGCGGCGGCTTCCGGCGCCGTCCTGGCGCCACTCTGTTCTCGAGCGCGTTTCGGTCCATTTGCCTCCTCGGTGCGGGAGCTCTCGAGGACTCCTCTTTCCCTCTCAATTCTTTCTTCCTCTTCTGTATTTCACTCCTTTCCTGTCCAAACAGTCCTCCCTGGACTATCAGGAGATGACGTTGAGCCTGACCCAGACCCGGTTGGGTGATGAAGTGGGCAAGCAGGATCTTTCACTGCTACAGAGCCTGTGGTCGAGGACCTGTCCTTTAAGTCTCTGAAGAACCTGAGCTCCACTCTTTCTCTCCAGACTACAGACATCAATCCTGGGAAGTGGTTAAGACTCCAATATCTTCATGCTTCGGAGATCCCTACGGATTTGACTCCTCCGATTCAACCTTGCTTCGAGACTCTGTCTCAAATGGTATGGAATAATCCTGCTCTTACCCCTTTGGTGGCTAAATCCATTGATAGGAATTATTCAGCCCCCAAGGATCGTCCCATCTTGGCATCTCAAGCCTTTGCGGATCCTATTGTAGTCCTGGCAGAGAATGATAAGGTCGTTCTTCCTCAAGCTACTACAGCTCGACCTATTAACAAAGAGTCTTGTAAGATTGATACATTAGGTAAGAGAGTCTTTGCTGCGTCCACTTTAAGTATGCGCATTGCCAGTTACCAGGGCTATTTTTCTCAATATGAGTATATCCTGTGGCACTCTATCAACAAATGGTTGAAGCTCTTCCGGACTCGGACTCTAAGTCAGAGCTTCTTCTGACCATTACCAGAGGTATTGAATCTAATAACCAACAGGTCAAAGCAGCCATGGATGCTTTCGACACGTTTCTCGCTTCAGCAGCCGCTGGTATTTGTACGCCATCACTCCTGGCTGCGACTCGCCTCACTGAATGATGCACAGCAGCAGGTGATGGCATTGCCCTTTGATGGCTCGTATCTTTTTGGTCCTCAGGTAGAGCAAGCTCTAGAGGCTACTCAGAAGACTAGGTCGGCCATTAAGCTGGCTCGACCCCCTCCTACCCCCTCTCGAGGGCATGTCGGTGAACGTCAGTTTCATAATCGTCAGTCCTTTCGAGGCAGGGGCAGAGGAAGTTTCCATAAGAACCAACCTGCCCAACCTCAAAAGAAGACGCAACAGAAAGCGCAAGGGCCCAAAGCGCCCAGCGCTACCTTATGAGTTGCCAGCCCAAGTTCCATCTCCACTGCCCGAGGTGGACTTTTCCTCTCCGGTGTGAGGTCGTCTGATGCACTTCTACAACCAGTGGAAGTCCATAACCTCAGACAAATGGGTCCTTCGGATAATTCGCGAGGGGTATTCTCTCAATTTTCTGGAGACCCCTCCGAATCATCCTCCCAAACGACAACCCAGGCTGTCAATCCTTCAGTCAGACCTTCTCGCCGCCGAGATCCAGGGCCTTCTGAACAACAGGGCAGTAGAACTGGTGCCTCTGCATCAGCGAAACACAGGGTTCTCACTACTTTCTGGTTCCAAAGAAGTCTGGGGGTATCGCCCATTCTAGACCTCAGTAAGCTAAACAAATTTCTCCCCAGGAGAAATTCAAAATGATTCTCTAGGAACCCTGTTACCTTTGCTTCATCAACACGACTGGCTAGCCTCCCTGGACATGCAGGATGCTTACCAGCACATTCCTATTCACCCGAGGCATCACAAATTCCTGAGGTTTGTGGCTCTGGGTCAACACTATCAGTTAAGAGTCCTGCCCTTTGGGCTATCTCGCGCCGGGCGAGTCTTTACAAAGTGTTGTGCAGTTCGCAGCGCATCTCAGGAAGCTCGAACTGAGTGTTTCCCTACCTGGACCGACTGGCTCTAGCAAGCCCTTCCAGACAGGGGACCCTGAAGCCGCTTCAGACGGCCTTCTCGCCTTCACGTCCATGGGAGTTCTGCTGAATCTGAAGAAGTCACAGTTGCAGCCCTCCCAGAGACTCCTTTTCATAGGGACTCTACTGGACACCTCTTGCGCGAAGGCTTTCCTTCCAGAGGACAGAAGGCTCGATATCCTTCAGATGGCCCGTTACATTGGGGAGAACAGAGCAGTTACAGCTCTCTCAATGCAACGTATGTTAGGCCTCATGGCATCCTCAGTGTTCACTGTACCC
Organism: Neoceratodus forsteri; assembly: GCA_016271365.2. NCBI lineage: Eukaryota > Metazoa > Chordata > Ceratodontiformes > Ceratodontidae > Neoceratodus > Neoceratodus forsteri. Next base: position 507,915,913 of record CM028129.1, read on the forward strand.
CTAGCTCGGCTACACATGAGAACCACCCAATGGATGCTCAGTGCTCAGTGGTCCCCAACCACTCACCCACAGTCTTATGCCATCAAGGTGACAGAACCCTTACAGAGGTCTCTCACCTGGTGGTCTCAAGAAAGCAATCTCCTGGAAGGATTTCCTTTGCTCCTCTGGATCATCAAATCTCCATCACCACAGACGCATCGCTAGCGGGATGGGGAGCCCATTGTCGCTCTCCACACTCAAGGTGTATGGACTCAACTCGAGGCCCAGCTTCAATAAATGTCCTAGAGATGAGGCCGTCCTTTATGCGTCCGGGCTTTGAAGGACATCCTCTGTCACAAGAACATTCTCCTTCAAACGGACAACAAAGCTGTGATGTATTACATCAACAAGCAGGGCGGTGCTCACTCTTACCCCTTATGCAGGGAAGCGATGAGGGTGTGGGAATGGTGCTTGGAACACAAATCTCTAATTCAAGCGGTCTACCTGCCAGGTGTACAAAACGACTTGGCGGACCGTCTCAGCAGAACAGAGGCAGATCCTCACGAGTGGTCTCTCGACTCAACCATAGTTCAATCACTATTCGAAGAGTGGGGAACTCCAGACCTGGACCTTTTTGCATCCCCACTCAACGCAAAACTGCCTCTCTTCTGCTCCAGAAATCCAGGGCCTGGCATTTTCTGTCAGGATGCGTTCAGGCTGCGGTGGACAAAACGCTTTCTTTACGCCTTTCCGCCTCTTCCTCTAATTCAGAGAGTACTTCTCAAATTCGAGTCCCAGGGGACCAAGATGATTCTCATTGCTCCCTCTTGGCCTCGACAACTATGGTTTCCTCTACTCAACAATATGTTGGCAGCCCCTCCGAGACCACTCCCCCTGCAGATGAACCTGTTGACTCAGGGTCCGGTGGTCCATCCCAACCTGAGATCGCTTCACCTTCACGCTTGGCTCCTGAAGAGGTAGAAGTGAACCGGTTCAATGTCTCTCGAAGAGTTTCAGACATTCTTCTGGCTGCTCGGAAGCCAGCTACTCGGAAAACTTACACGTCTAAGTGGAAGCGTTTTTCGCTCTGGTGTGCAAAGTCCTCTTGGAATCCCTTTTCCTGTCCACCAGACAAGGTTTTGGAGTACCTTTTGGACCTCTCAAATTCAGGTCTTCAGTACTCTACAGTCAAAGTTCACCTTAGTGCCATTTCAGCGTATCATGAGCCGTTTTCTTCTTTGTCTCTGGCTCAGTTACCTATGGTTAAGAGATTTCTTAAAGGAATTCTGCATACCAGACCCCCTATAAGATGTCCGGTTGCAGCCTGGGACATTAACCTTGTGCTAGACATGCTCACTCGGAAACCTTTCGAACCTCTGGCTACCTGTGAGCTAAAATTTCTCACCTGGAAGACGGCCTTCCTAGTGGCCATTACCTCAGCCCGCAGGGTCTCTGAGATACATGCCCTGGTTACGGACCCTCCGTATACTGTGTTCCATAAGGACAAAGTAGTTCTTCGCACTCATCCTAAATTTCTTCCCAAGGTTGTGTCGAATTCCATCTAAACCAACCTTGGTCCTTCCTCTTACTTGCGGACTTCCAAAATGAAGGGAACAATCTCTTCATTTCTTGGATGTTAAGAGAGCCTTGCGTTTCTATCTAGATAGAACCAAGGATTTTCGCAAAGCCCAACAACTGTTTGTTTCCTTCAGCGAGACCTGGCTGGGTCAACCTGTCGCTATCAGATGCATCTCATCGTGGCTAGTGGCATGTCTTCGACATTGCTATTCCATGGCACAGGTTAAATTGGAAGGTAGGGTTTACGCTCACTCTACCAGAGCGGTCGCGGCATCCCTAGCGGAAATTCGCAATGTTCCAATTGCAGACATCTGCAATGCCGCCACCTGGAGCTCAGTGCATACCTTCATTAAGCATTATGCACTGGATGTTCATGCCAGGCGACATTCCGCCTTCGGCAGAACTATCCTTAATGGACTTCTGTCCTAGAAACGTGAGCTCTTGGTCTTCCTGCCGCCCTCTCGGGGGATTATTAGCTCGGTACTCTCCCAATAGTGTGAATGAGTGGTGGAGACTATGTCCAGGAAGATATAGAAATTACCTACCGTAATTCTTGATCTTCTTAGATGATCTACCACTCATTCCCTCCTCCATCCCCGGCTCACTGCTGTGCTGGTCTTCACTCCCTCAAATCTTTAGGCCGTGAAGACTTCTTTGTTGACCCTTCTTACAGGTCGCCCGGACTATCTTATTGCGGTCTTAAGGTTAGGTTACTCTTTACATTAGTTGCGCTGCACCTCCTGGTAAAAAAGGTATTGAGGCGGGTTGGAGGTCGACGCCGAGATAGCCGCTGCTGCGAGCAGTGCTCATGGGCACCGTGCCTCACGGCGCCATCTCTGGTGTCGACCCTCCAGCAAAAAGTTTGCTCCCGATGGGTCCTAGTGCCTCCGGCGCAGATCCCCATAGTGTGAATGAGTGGTGGAGACTCGTCCAAGAAGATCAAGAATTACGGTAGGTATGTAATTTTCATTTCTTGCATAACTGTACTTTTCTTCCTAAGGTGGGGTCCCATTTTACTCTGAACCAGTCTGTCCATCTACCTGTTTATTTCCCGGTGCATGCCAATCCAGGGGAAGCACTGCCCCACACTTCAGATTTGCACAGAATTCTGAAATATTATCTGCTGCGAACTAAAGACTGCAGGAAGTTGAAGCAACTTTTCGTTTCTTTCACCCAAGGAAGAGAAGGTACTAAGGTTTCTAAACAATGCTTGTCCAAGTGGTAGGCCAATTGTATTTTGCTTTGTTATAACAAGCATGGCAAGGAGTTGTCAGGTGCAGTGAAAGCCCACTCCACATGGGACATGGCTACCTCCTTGGCCTGTTTTCAGTGGGGTCTCAGCTGCTGCCATTAGCGCTGCTGCCACCTGGAGTACCATCCATACTTTCACCAAACACTACAGTCTGGGCATTGCTTCTAGTGCCTGGGCGGGCTTTGGCCGGGCTGTTCTGCCTTCCTCCCAGACTGTTCTGCTGCACCTGTAACTGTTTGGAACTCTTTTTCCTACGGTGCGACCTGATGACTGAGATACCCCCAAAGAAGATAGAAGAGTTACGTAAGAACTTACTGTAACAGTAGATCTTCGAGGGGATCTCAGTCATTAGTCTGCTTTCCTTTCCACCATCCCCATTCTTGGGGAGCCTCTGCTTAGACTGGCTGTATGGTGTCTCCAGCCTTTATTCAGGCCTGGACACCTGTGTCTCTCTCCGGTCCTCCATGGCCAGAGTTTTGCTCCTTTAGTTTCTGGGGCAAAGAACTGAGGAGGGAGCAGGGCCACTCACGCATTTACAGGGTAGATAACGTCGGCAGGTGATGTTGGTGTGGGCGACCCCAGTTGTACTGCTGTAAAAGTCTTCATTTGGATCCTGATTTACTGATGGTGAAGTTCCTACTGTGTGACCTGATGACTGAGATCCCCTCTAAGATCTGCTGTTATGATAAGTTCCTACGTAATTGTTATTTTTCATGCATATGAACTTAGTAACAAGTAATGGGTGTGACAGCTGTATAACCCTGTCCTATTTGTTATTCAGAGAGAGTTAAAAGCAAGGATCTGTTTTTGTCTCCACCTATTCTATCTCTTGTCTGTCTGATTGCGCAATCAGATTTTCCTTGTGGTACCTTGGAATTGGCCATTCTGTTGACCCCACAATTTTCCTTGTTATCTCCCATCTTTTAGTTGCTGTTTCTGTTCTTTCTTTCTCACCTTGCTTCTCTGCGGTTAAAACCTATATGTGAATTTTTATGTGAAACTGAGATCTCTTGGTTTGCAAATATATATAGTTATATTGTGAAATGAATTGCAGAAAGCTGTTTGGGGTTTGTTAGAAAAGATAGCAAGCTGGAACGCGGGGCTGACCTTTAGAAACCTTTTGGCCTTCCATTGGCTTGTTATGCAGAGCTGTGAGCAGGAAAACCAGCTCTGACCAGAATGTCTTAATTGGCTGCATCTGTTAAAGACTGGATGTACTTACTGGTCACAGGAATGAAAATAAGAGTTTGTTACATTGTGTGAAAACAGGAGCTATAGCTTAACGAGAATAGGATGCAGAATTTATTTGCCAGGTAAAAACATGTTATAAATGAAAGTAGTGTTTGTTTAGAGAAAGAGAGACTGAGATTTATACTTAGAGATAGCCTTAGATGAAGGACTTTATGTTTGAAGTGCCTGTATAAATAAGAGTAATCCTGCACAATTTTATTTTTTTATTTTATTGTTGTTAATAATAAAATGCCATTTACGAATTTTATGATTTCTCCTGGTTTGCCTGTGCTTTCTGACCTGTGCCTTGACCACAGTGGGGATAAGAAATACAGAGCCTGCCTACCCTGATGCTGACGACCCTGGTTCAGAAGCGAGCCTGAGAAGTTGGCCACAGGGCAAGTTGTGGTTGGCAAGGCCAATATTGGCACTGCCCCTGCCTGGGTAACAGGAAGGAGAAGAAAAACAGAGAAGTAAAAAAAAACCTGTCTTCAACGTGACAGCGCAGATTGCCTGAAGAGGGTATATCCTTGGTTACAGGGTATATCGCTGAAGTGGACAGCAGAGGGAGGCTATGTATACACACACACATATATATATATATATATATATATACACATATACATGTAAATTATATAAAATGAAGCTGAGAAAAATAAGCTGCTTTGCATCCAAGTATTGTTTTTCATAGTTCTTCTTGAGGCGTCAGTGACTCTAAAATAGAACATAATTTGCTTGTATGTAACACCTTTCTTATGCACAGTGTTCCAAAACGCTACATATAAATGAATGGAAAACTGCTTGCAAATCTAGAACCAAATGTGTTTTTTTTTCAGGGTCCTCCTGTGGCGATACACCTTGATTCCATCTGCAGTGGAGGAATCTGGGAAAAAAGAGAAGGGCAAGACCATCTCTCTGCTATGCCTCGAAGGGTTACTGAAGGTGTTCAACACTGTTCAACATCGATACCAGCACAAGATCAGGCAGTTCCTCTGTGCTTTAGGTAGGTGGTCTGCAGAGCACCCACTCATCATGAGGTAACTGAAACTTGCGCTTGGTTACTAATGGTTAGATAAAGACACTCAGGATTCAGTTTATTTAAAAGGCTGTAATTTATTTAACTAAAATATTGGTTACGAAGATTTTTCCAAAATAAATGCCAAGATCAGCTTATTTTCAGATTAGACTTTGAAAATGTTTTGCAGAAAATGAATGATTCTGCCAAAACGGATTCAGTTCACGCTCCACACTTTGGCAGTTGCTGGAATAGCTCAGTTCACTGGACATCTTCAAACTAAACTCCTCCCACCACCCATGGTGTCATCCTCCTGCTCTGCCCCGTCTGATGTCAGATCTTCTTGTCCGCTGGAACGGACAGGTCTCCTCCTTCACAATTCCTGCAGCATTAGAGTGATTCCAATTGTCAAACACTATAACTTTAGTAATTTTTCAACTTTATCTAATAACGTTTTAGATTCATAGTGTGTCACTTGTTTTCCAGTTGTTGCGCCGTCAGCAGTTCAAGGATGGACTGCAAGAAACCTGGCTTTGAGGTATATTAGGTGCCAGCAGAAAATGTCAGTACGGATCTGCAGAACAGATGCCACTAGTGCCTGGGGGCTAACCACAGTGTAGGTGGGTGCCCATGCTGCCAGGCCATGCATCCTATGTAGTTAGAAGAACAGAAGGCGCACTTCCTCCAAGCTAGGCCTCAGGAATGTTGCTAGGCCTTGGCAGCCGCTGGGTCAACAGCACAGTTGGCTGCAGTGGAGCAGGCAGCGGTGGCGGGCTTCTCATTGTCCATGGTCCTGGTCCCCATGGGTCTGCCCCTGGGTGCTTTCTTCGGGGGTTGGCTGGGGCTCCAGAAAATGTACCTGGCACTCCATACCTTGAGGGAGAGCCCTCCTTATTCTAAAAAGCACAAGAAGCGCCACCATCTATCATGGGAGAGAGACCATGACCACTCTTCCCAGTCTCTCAGTTCCCCCTGACTGGTTAACCTTGATTGAGCATCCCCCAGTAGCAGGGACAATTGATTGTACCACAGAGCCCTGTTGGAGTATTTGGCCCCGACTCTAGTTGAGAAGCCAGTCAAGATTTTTCTTGAATTGATCACCCCAGAATCGATTAGCTAGGAGGTCGGCAAGGCTTTGTCTAGCTGGAGAACCCAGATCTTACTTCTAGGGCTCGCCCAGCAAGTAACACCTTAGCACTGGAAGCCGCAGGCACTAGGACCCCACGGAAAACTTCTAACTAGCAGTATACAGCGGGACTGCCTGAGGTCGGCCCGCCCGACGTCACATATAGTATAAGAGTGGCAGTCCCCTAGACCATCCCCACTTCTTTTCCTGCCATCATCCACGCAAGTTGGACCTCCGTAAATGGCCTTCAGCTAGTCAACCGCCATTTTTCTTCACATTTTACTATTTTTGCCAAAATCAGTAATTTCTTTAAAAATTCACTTGCATGTCTTCTTCTTCTCCATCCTCCTCAATCGAGAGGCGGCTTTCGAAGTGTATGTGTGGTAATCAAATTCTTCACAAAGATGGCCATTCGGCCTGCCTCTTCTGCCTAGGCCTGGACCACGATATTGAGGCCTGCCAGCATTGCCAAGATTTTAATCAACACACTCGACTCCACTGCCAGAAGACCCTCAAAACCTTCCTGCTTGCCAAGAAGCTATCTGAGATGGAAAAGGAACTTCACTGCAAGAGTTCATCCTCTTCTCCATCCTCTGGGGCCTGTTCCTCTTCTCGCAAGGAGAAGAAATCGAGTGGCAAACACAAGCACCAGGAGAAGCATAAGGAGAAACCCCCAGGCAGAAGGCCACTCACGGTCTCTGACCAAATCAGCGACCTCTTCAGGGTCGTCCCCGTGGGGCCGACTTGCTCACTGTAGCCTCAAGGCTGCCAATGGCCGAACCTCCTCCCTTATCACAGTAGTGGGAGAAGGTTCTTCAGAGCTGAGCTAAGTCTGCCGCCTCTCAAGCTTAAGCTCTTAGGTCCAGCAGGCTCTAAGTCTAGTGGCTTGGCCGGTGGATCCTCGGGTGGCAGGTCTTTGTCTGTCGCTCTCCCGGCCAGGGTGTCCGTTGAGTCCTCCCTGATGTCAGGGGGCCGACACTACCAGGCAACACCCAGGACTGTCTCCCTCCACCTCGGGAAAGAGGAGCATCTGTCCCGCTCAGAAGCCAGCTCCCCTATCCAGGCAACTCCTCCTAGGCGGCCACCAGCTGAATCCTCAGCCTCCGCTGGTCCCCTTGAGGCCGGTTTTTCCTCCGCCTCCTTAGGTGACCCTGTCGCCACCTAACCCTCCCAAGTCGCCAGCGGGGCCTGACGCCCATCCTCAGCCGACGCCCAAGGGCCCAACACCCGAAAATAGGACGCTGGATCCAGTTCGTCCAATGGCACTGTCCGTCTGCGTCCAACGCCAGGTAACCCGGATCAGCCTACACTGACGCCCAGAGTTACCCCAACCTGATGACCAGATGCTGGGGCCATCTAAGTGAAACCCCGTCTGACGCTGGACACGCCAGCCTTGCCACTGAACCCTCCGCAAGTCCTTAATGAGCTCTTTGCGGCCTAGTGGGCCTATTTTAAAATTTTATTTGATTTAGTTTTTGTTAACTGGGTAGGTGCACTAGCCATAAAATGACTATTTTCAGGCACAACCGGGAAAATAAGAGGCACCCAGTCGTCTTCTCAGCCAAACCCTCAGGGGCTGCCTCCAGACAAGCTTCAGTCTGCTCACCTACTACCTTCCTGGGGATCACCCCGACCCCAGATGGGGTGACAGCCCCCTTCTAAAGTCAGCCCATAAGCACCCGTTTGCCCTCCCCTTCTCAGACTCAGAGGATTCTGACAGGTATTCCTCCTCCTCTTCCAGCCAGGGGACTCTGACCTGCCGTTGGACCTGGAGGTGGCAGAGACACTCCTCGATTCCCGCCTTATGACCCATCATTCAAGGATGTAATGAGGCACATCCAGCAACTGAACGGCTGGGATACAGATGAGCTGGATCCAGAGTGGCATCGGTTGGCCACCTTTCTCAGGGAGAAGACACCTGTCTATGGTGGTGCCTCCTATTGTGGAGTCTTATAAGGATGCCAACAGGCTTGCCTGGAAGCATCCCTTTTCTATGCCAGCTGTATCCAAGAAATCGGATCTGCTATATACTACCCCTAAGGAGGATCCCTTTTACGGGGAACAGCCAGAGGTGGACTTAGTGGTGATTAACTCTGCTGACGGCCGCTCCAGGTGTCCTATGCATTTGAGTACGCAACCCCCAGACAAGGATTCCAAGCAGTTTGACCATCTGGCCAGAAAGGTGTATTCCTCGGCCACTTGTGCCATACGCTGTCAAATCTTCCTTGCCCACATGGTTCCGAGATCACAATGCCTTGTGAGACAAGGCGGTGGAGGTTGCTCAAGCCATACCAGATTACCCAGGGAGGGCAGAGCTCTTGGCCATCCTGAAGTTGGGCTCGGACGTAGGTAACCATGTCCTTTGGGCATCCTATGATACTGTGGACTCAGCGGGCAGGGCCGCGGTTTCCACCATCTGCATCTGCCACTAATGCTGGTTGAGATTGTCCGGTTTCACCCTGGACGTCCAGTCCAAGATTATGGATGTCCCCCTTCAGGGGACTGGTCCTGTTCGGCGAAGACTCACAAAACATCATCACTCACCTGCAGAAATCTGGTCAAGTCATTAGATCTGTGCATACTATGTACAAATCCCAGCCCAGGCAACATTCTAAGCAGTCCTTTTGGAGGAATGCTAGACAGCAATCTGGCAGACAGCAACAACAGAGAGCAGGATTCAAGCGAAAGGCCTCCACTCCTGCCTCTGGAGGTTCCGCCCCTTGGGCTCCCAGGACCTCCCAGCCTGCACTCCCTCTCCCTGTCTCCTCAGCCTGACTCATTGCCGATCCCAGGCCAAAGCCTTATGGGGGGAGGGGGGGGGCCATTTTCCTTGCACATCAAAGGATGGCGCCAGATAATCACAGATCAGGGGTCCAGCAGCACATCGAAAAGGGGTATACTCTAGAGTTCACCGAGAGACCCCCAGACAACACACCAATACCCTCCCATTACTCAGGCTCACAGCAACCTCATTACAGAGGAGATCCAGGCCCTTCTGCAAAAGCAGGCCATGGAGCCAGTTCCACCTGCACAACAGGGAAAAGGGTTTTACTCCTACTTCTTCCTGATGCCAAAGAATACTGGGGATCTACGCCCTATCCTCAGCCTCAGCCACCTGAATCAATACGTCGAGTAGAAACTATTCCGGATGGTGACTCTGCTCTGTCTTCTCCCCTCTCCTCATCAAGGAGATTAGCTATGCTCCCTGGACATGCAGCACGCATACCTCTACATTCTGATTTTCCAACCTCACAGGAGGTACCTTCACTTCCGCTTCCAGGAAGGCACTACCAGTTCAGGGCTCTGCCTTTCGGCCTGTCCTTGGCTCCCAGGGTTTTCACCAAATGCCTTGCAGTGGTAGCCACAGCTCTAAGGAGACAGGGCCGTTATGTCTTCCCTTACCTGGACGACTGGCTGTTGGCACGCTCCACCCGGGAATGGCTTCTCCACACCATGCGGGCCACTTTCTCCCTTTTTCAGGACTTAGGGGTTACCTAAAATCTCCCCAAATCCTCTCCTTGACCAAGCCAACGACTGCAGTACATGGGTGCAGTCTTGGACCTGGCACAAGGCAAAGCCTTCCTCCCTCAAGACAGGGCAGAGTGGCTTCAGACGTGCACACGTCAGATCTCCTCCTTGCATCAGATCCCGGCCAGGTCTGTACTAAAACTCTTGGGACACATGGCGGCCACCATTGCAACAGTTCCCCTGGCCAGGCTGTACGTGAGAGTGATCAAGTGGAACCTGAGAGTCCAGTAGGATCAGCGTTCTGACAACCTGTCTTGGTGTCGAACCATGTAGGACAAGCATTAGCATGGTGGCTGAATTGCTCCAGCCACTCCAAGGGGTTTACCTGTGGAAGGATTCTCCCAGCCAGATCCTAACCACGGACGCGATCAGGCCAAGGCTGAGAGCACACTTTGGAGACCGTCAGACTCAAGGAACCTGGTCTCAGCAAGAGCTCCATCTCCACATCAGTGTCCTAGAGATGAGGGTGATTCTGTATGCCCTTCAGGCTTTTCAGGCTGTCTTACTATCCGTCCCCCTTTTGATCCAGAAACAACATGTCGGTGGTCTTTTACATTAACAAACAAGGGGGGGGACTCACTCTCATTCCCTCTGCAGGGAAGCCATGAGAGTCTGTTCATGGGCAGTTGTCCACCAACTGGACCTAACAGCATTGCATGTTCCTGGCGTTCAAAAAGCCGTGGTCGACAGCCTAAGTCTGTATTGGTCCAGGGCACAAAAGTGGGAACTTCACCCCTCAGTGGTAGAAGACCTCTTTGACAGATGGGGATGTCCAGAACTAGATCTGTTTGCCTCCCCATCCAACACAAAACTGCCCAGTTTTTGGTCATTGGACCAGGGCCTGGTGTTTTCTGGTGAAATGCATTATCCCTCTCCTGGACAGGAAGGTTCATTTAGGCGTTTCCTCCCATCCCCTCTTCTGCAGCGAGTTCTCCTGAAGCTGCAATCGGAAGAAGCAGAGATGGTTCTGGTGGCACCTTTCTGGCCACGTCAGATTTGGTTTCCTGTTCAACAACTTGCAGCAGAACCTCCAATCTCCTTGCCCCTCCATTCAAACTTGCTCTCCCAGGAGCACGGAACCGTGGTCCATCTGGATATCAGATCTCTGCATCTCCATGCGTGGCTACTGCAGACCTAGCCATGTCCAGATTTGGGGTATCCTCCAGGGTAGCGGATGCCCTGGTAGCCACTAGCAAGACTTCTACTAGGGCTACTTATGCTATGAAATGGAAGCGGTTCTGCATCTGGGCCACCACTTGGCATTTAGACCTTCACCTGTCTGGTGAATCAATTCTGGAGTATCTCCTCTCCCTGTGAGATTCAGGTCTAAGCTACTTCTCGCTCAAGGTGCATCTCTCGGCTATTTCAGCTTACCATGCACCTATAGAGGGTAAAACTCTTGCCCAGCTGGATGTCTCGCGTACATTCTTACGAGGCATTCTGCATATGAAGCCTCCCATTCGGGACACTGTCCCACCATGGGATCTTTTGTTTGTTGTAGAAAAGCTACCCTTGACTCCCTTTGAACCTGCCGCAAGTTGCGAGCTGCACTTTCGGTCATGGAAAGCATTATTTTTAGTTGCCATTACTTCCACTCGAAGGATTTCTGAGCTTCAGGCCCTGATGTGCAAGGAGCCTTATTTGGTTTTCCACAAGGACAGGGATATCCTTGCAGACTAAACCTAAGTTTTCTTCCCAAGGTAGTGTCAGAATTTACTTTGAATTAAGACATCTACCTTCCCGTCTACTATCCAGAGTACTTGAACCAAGGGGAGGCACTACTGCACTCTGGAGTCTGGACGCTCACAGGGTGCTTCAAGATATTTGGAGCACACCTGTGCTACCAGTAAGTCTTCAGTTATTTGAATAGTTCGCCCCCAGAATGTTAGGGGCTCCTGTTTCTAAACAGTGTTAATCCAGATGGTTGGTTAATTGGATTGTTGTTTGCTACTACAAGTATGACAAACCCTTACCGGGCTTGGTAAAGGGCCACTCTGCTAGGAGCATGGCGGCTTCCTTTGCCTCCTTGAAAAACGTATCAGCCACAGAAATTTGTGCAGCTGCAACTTGTGTCAAACACTACAGTTTGGACTTTGTGTCTCAACACAGAGCAGGCTTTGGACTGACAATCCCTAAAGGCCTCCTCTCCTAATTTTCTTTGGGAGACTTCTACCTCCACCCAGCTGACCGGGGTCTTTCCTTACCGCTTGGAACTCAGTTCTAAAGGTGTTAGCTGCTGCAAGAGCCCCCTCAAAGTAAGATGGTACAGTTATATAGGAACTTAACCGTAACAGATCTTTGAGAGGAGCTCTTGCCGCAGTTACTATATATATTCCCTCCCATCTTCCCCCTAGTAGCTACTTCTCCATCACAGATACCTTGTTTTCCTCTGTTAGAGGAACTTTCTTGGTTCTCCATTTTTCTTACTTGTCGGGGTCTCTGATAGGAGAACTGAAGATGGGCTAGGGGACCGCCCCTTTTATACCATATGTGATGTCGGTGGCAGGCCAACATCGGGGGCAGTCCCCCACTATATACTGCTAGCTAGAAGTTTTCCGTGGGGTCCTGGCGCCTGCCGGCTTCAGTCCTAAAGGTGTTACCTGCTGCTGCAAGAGCTCCTCTCAAACATCTACTGTTACGGTAAGTTCTTACATAACCATACATTCTTCTCCGATCGCTCCCCAGCTGGGGAGAAGGCTCCACCGACTCCCCTGGTTGAGCAAGTCTGATAACCTCCTCCACTGGTGGTCCCCTCTCCGATGCTTACTACAAAACTCATCGTAGTTGCACTGCCGAAGCAGTTAGTCTACACGGCCCAAACAATGGACTCCCGTCACCTTCATGGGGGATAACGATCAAGGTCAAGGCACCATTCGCAGCACCGATCTCGATCCCATTCCCACGTGGATCAACTCTGTCTTGACATCAGTCACGCTCTTCGTCCTCTTCTGAAGACTGTCGGCAGCACCAATTTAGGGGGCCTTATAAAGACCTGTGGCAGCAGGGGGCACTTGGTGTCCATATGCTTCCTGCCCTGTGCTCCCCTCTTGGGGTTGGTGCCTCCTGAGCCTTGGCTTGTCCGATGGTCAGTATGTACAGAGTGAGTAGTTTTCCACCCAACTTAAGCACGTGTCCAAGACCTAGAACATGGCATTGGAGCTGATACAGAAGAAGGAATCCTACCACATCGTTGGCATCCTAGAAAGGGATAACTCTCCAGGGTGACATTCCCAGTGGCTGAGGCTGTGTTATGGGGCTAGTGCTGAGACTTCAGCAGCACCCCACGTCCTGCCATGCGCACCTCTACCCATTTGATCTGCAACAACGCTGTACCTGTTAAGGCCTCTGGGTTCTCTGAGTACCCCTCAATTGATGTGCTCATGTCCAACCAGCCTTTGGGAGGAAATGGGTAAGCTACCGGACATAGAGCCCAAGAAGCAGGACTTCATGGCCAAGAAGGTGTATGTGGCAGGCACCTTGGGTCTTCGGCAGTTGAGCTGTGTAATGCTGATGGCCAGTGCGGTCACACTCTCTTTGACTTCATCATAGAGTTTCTCCCTGTGCTCCTGATCTCTTACTAGACTGAGGCCAGGGCCTTTAGAGATATGGACTGCATGTTTCCTAAGCATGAGCTGCAAACGACCTTGGACTTGGACAGCTTATGCACTGATGCCATAACTGTGGCTGTGTCTGTGTGCTGCAGGGCTTGGCTGCATTTGTCTCCACGTTTTCCTCTGGGACCCAGCATAAGCTGGCAGATGTCCCATTTTGGGCACCAAACTCTTTGGCCCCCTTTGAGGACCTTCTCACTGGTACTGAAAGTCCAGTGTCATCCTGGACTTGGTGGCTTTGTCCCAGTAACCTATTACACTCACAGAGGTGAAAAAGAGCTACAGTACTAATTTAGCTCTGGCTACCAGCACCAAGCAGCAGTCTCAGCAACAGAGGTAGTTTCTGTATACGCCCAAAGCAGTCAGGACAAGGGGGCGAGTGTTGCATCAGGTGCCCAGTTGGTCCGAGACCGCCTCCAAGGCTTCTAACTGACAGGTTGCGGGCTGCCATTCCTTTCCTGTTTGGTCCCTGTCACAACACCCAGACGGAGGTTGGCTCTCCATTTCTTACTACAGTGGTCTGCAGTTACTTTGGACAAGTGGGTGCTAGAAGAAGTGGGTCCAGCTTTGCCTCTTGAGCTCAAGGCTCTGCAGCCTTACTGGCGCCAGTTGCCAAGGAGCCCAGGGTGGCCATGGACATGCTACCCACACTGCAGAGCAAAAATTGCTCAGCTTCTGGAGCACAGTGCGATAGAGCCCTTCCTGGATGCCCTAACCTCATAGGTTTCGCTGAGCGGATGAGGAGTTAGCACCCCATCCTGGACCAGCATGATCTGAAAAAGTTTGTAGATGAAAGTTCTGTATTGTCCCTCAAAACCCAATCATACCGTCACTGGAGGCCAGGGCATGGTTCTGCTCCCTAGATCTCCAGGATGCCATCTTTCACATTCCAGTCTGTTCCACCCTTAATACCTTTGGTTCCTTGCAGAAGTGTCCCTCTGTCTGTTTAAGATCATGCCGTTAGGCAAGTCTTAGTGCCTAGGTCTTTACCAAGTGTTTCTCGATCGTGGCAGCCTACTTTAGACACAAGGGGCATCAGGGTGTACCCATATCTGGACAACTCACGACATACGATTGTGCCAGCAGAAACAGACCACCAGGTCTATCTAAGTCTTCTCAGTATGCAGCCAACACCCTAGTCTGCATCTGCCCCAACCCCTCCTTTCGTTCCCACTGCCACCCCCTACCCTCACCCTCCCTGTTCCCTGTCCCATGCCCTTTGAAGCTGTTACAGATTTACATGATCTGACCCATTCTGGTAGGGTGTTCCATTTGCTACCACCCTCTCTGTGAAATAGTGTCTCCTTATTTCCTTCCTAAATCTTCTCCCCTCCATTCTTAGCCCGTGCCCCCTGGTGACTTGCTCATTACGGCCATCTCTGGGAAGCGATGGAGTGAAAAATGAGAACCAGTGCACTCAAAGGAAAATACACTGTCTATGTCATTTAACCTTCCCAAAATGCAATTTTATTCTTTAAATTACAAAACACAGCACAAACAGTGCTGGAGACTGCCAGTAGAATGCCCTGGCACTTCAGTCTATTGGTCTTCGTTGGGGGGCAGAGCTCTAAAACAACTGACAACCATTAAATCCACTGAGGACTGTCAACATGACGGCCACCTGGGCATGACGTTTTACAATTTTGAATGGCAGTCCGTAGCAAGCCAGTGTAATTAAACAAAAGTGCCAATAAAATACAGCAAGTTTAACAGCAAGTCAAAACAGCTAATTCAGTACTTACAAATTCAGTTAATAAATTCCAAACTTGAGAAATGCAACAAAATAGAAAAACAAAAACTCAGGAAAGAATACTGGGGGGGGGGCAAGTGGGGGGATTGGCGGAAATGAAAGGGAATGTCAGACAGTCATGAAGATTATTCAAAATACTAAACTTGAAAACACTAAAAAGCCAAGTGCATGAAAGGTAGTAAATGGCATCAAAAATTCATTCGATGAAGCAAGAAAGTGGAAGGGAAAAGTCCCAGACTTCCATAATTCCTGTGCAAGCTGCTGTGATATCTAACATACTAACATACTATTTGCCAGCAGATTAGGCCTTATGGTCTATCAAGTCTGCTCGAACCTAGATCCTTAGTTGGGTGCCGAGACCCACCCATCCCTTGTGCTCCAGAAACCCCTATCATCCATCCCCACCCCCCCGGGACAGGCCATCATCTGATACATCCACTTTCTGTGTCTGTCCCACCCTCTCTTAAAGCTCTCCACTGTGGATCTCTGAACCAGCTCACCAGGCAAAGCATTCCAAGGGTCCACCACCCTCTCAGTGAAAAACCTCCTCCTCTTTTCCCCTCACCTTCCACCTTCCAACTTCAAACCATGCCCTCTGGTGATGCCTCCTGCTTTAGTCTAAAGATCCCTCCATGTTTACCCTATTTATTCCCTTGAGGTACTTGAAGACCTCAATCATGTCCCCCTGTCTCTCTCTCCTCTCCAATGAAAACAGGCAGAGCTCCTCAAGTCTGTCCTCGTAAGTCAAATCCCTAGCCCTCGTATCATCTTTGTTGCCTCCTCTGTACCCTCTCAGGAGCTGTATGTCCCTCTTCAAGTGTGGTCTCCAGTACTGTACACAGTACTCAAGGTGTGGTCTAACCAGTCCATTGTACAGTGGCAGAATCACTTCCTTGCTCCTAGAGGTGATCCCCCTTGCGATGCATCCCAACATCCTGTTTGCCTTGCTAGCTGCTCTCCTGCACTGCTCAGTGTTATTCATACATGTATCCACCATGACCCTAGGTCTTTTCCCCTATTGAGGGCTTCCAGCACCTCCCTCCCAGAGTGTACATGTGTTTAGGGTTTCCCGACCAAGATGCAACACCTTGCACTTGGTGATATTGAAATTAATTTCCATGTGTGAGCCCAGCTTTCAGGGTGTCAGGTCCCTTGCAGGGCCAACCTCCCTCTTCTCCCTCAACTACTGCTCCCATCTTGGAGTCATCCTGAAGAGACTCATTTCCACCCTATACCATCCCTGATGTCTGATATGTATGCATTAAACAGGATTGGACCCAGGACCGAGCCCTGTGGTACCCCACTACCAACCTCTGTAGGGTTGAGAGCTCCCACAGACCACTACTCTCTGAGTCGTCCAGCTATCCAGTTTTCAATCCATCTGACCATCAAGGCCTACTCCTAACCCCATCAGTTTCTCCACCAGACCATTGTAGGGGACAGAGTCAAGCATGCTTACTTCAGTCCAGATAATACATCCACAGGCTTACCCCTGTCCAGTTCTGATGTTACCCATTCATAGAACTCCACAAGGTTGGTTTGACATGATCTACCTGGCACAAACCCATGCTGCCGACTATCCAGACCACCACCTCCTCCAAGTAAACCCCAATCGTTCCTTAGTATACTCTCCATTAATTTTCCCACCACCGAGGTTAAACTGATGGGTCTATAGTTTCCTGGTACTTCCTTGACCCCCTTTATGGATTGGTACCACATGTGCCTCTCGCCAATCCCTAGGTACCCTCCCTGTCTCAAGTGACCTGTTGAAAAGCTCCAGCAAGGGTGCAGCCAGTATGTCCCAATTCCATAGTACTCTCGGATGAATGCCATCCCGCCCAGGAGATTTGTCTTTCTTTAGGGCCTTGAGGGCAAACCACACCCTTTTGGTGGGGATGGCATCATCCGTCCCTCCACCTTACTGGTCTTTTTATCCTTATCCAGATGTGACACCCTGGGTACCTTTCCCCCCTTTTGCTCCATTTCTGCTCCCTGATCCGCTCCCTGCGCTTCTATCCCTTTGTGCCTTGCTTTGTAGATATCCCATCCTCCCTAGTGAACACAGAGGCAAAGTACCGTTAAATACCTCTGCCTGGTCCCTCGCCTCTTCCACCCACCCTCCTTCTGATCTCAATCTGCTGAGATGGCCCTTAGTTTTTCTCCGCTCCCCAATGTACCGGAAGAACCCCTTTTCCCCTCCATGTATCCCCTGTGCCAGCCGTTGCTCTTTACTGGACTTTGCTCCCCTCACCATACGGGTGACTTTTCTAGATGCAAGCTGGTACATTTCCTTATCCCTATCCCCTCTTGTTGTTTTATATTTTTTGTAAGCCGCCTTCTTTTCTCTGACTGCTACCTGGACCTCACTGGACCACCAGCATGGTTTATGTGACCTTGCTCCCTTACGTTTCAACTTAGCGCAGATCCTGACTGCCTCATGAAGTCCCCGTTTTATGACCTCCCATCTCCTTTCCACACTTGTTGTTGAGGTAATCCCCTTCAAGTGATCCTTGAGAATATTTCCCATGCCCATAAAGTCTGCCCCCCTGAAGTCCACTGCCAGTGTCCTAGATCTCACCCCCACTCCCCAATGCTTATTTGAAACCAGACAGTATTGTGGTCACTCCCAGTCAGGGGTCCTGTACAACCATGTCCCTTACCAGATCCCCATCTGCCAGAACCACATCCAGGACATGCCCCTCCTTGTGGGCTCCATCACATGCTGTGTTAAGAACACATCCTGGAAGCCATCCAGCAGCTCTGCTCCTTGGCCACCTTAGGAGGCATGGTTCCCCAGTTAGTACCTGGCATATTAAGGTCCCCATCAACACCACTCCTTCCCCTTTTGGACCACACTGGGCAATGATGTTGTCCAGCAAACCATCCTCTAGAACATCACTCATCCCGGGGGGCCTATATGCTACTCCCAGCTTGACCTTATCTCCTGCTGGGGATCGTAAGGTGACCCATAAGGCCTCCACGCTTCCCTCTGCCTCTTCTACCATAGCAATTTCTATGTCATCTCTAATGAACATAGCCACTCCACCCCTCTGCCCTCCTTTCTATCCTTCTAAGCATAGTGTGCCCCGTACATTTAGGTCCCAGTCATGGTTTTTGTTGTTACGTTTCCGTAACTGCCGCCACATCCACCCCCCTCGAACAGCATGGCCTGGAACTCTGGCATCTTGTTTCCCAAGCTCCTGGCATTTACTAACACTAACCCCCACCCCTTATCCCTGATCCTTTTTGGCGAACCCCACCCAGATTCCTTATACTTCCATCCTCCCCTGCTCCTCCTGAAACCTCCACCTCCGTCTGTTTCCCCTCCCCCTTGAGCTAGAGGCTACTCCCCTCATCTGGAGGAGGCTTCTAGTCAGCCCTCCCTTATCCCTTCCCCTTACAAGTTTAAACCCCACCTTTCTTGTATGTAGTCAGCCATCCCCTGTTTAAGGACTTCTTCCCTAATGGGGCAAGATGAAACCTGTCCTTGGCATATAGTCCCTTATCCTCCCAAACTCCATTCCAGTTCCCCTAACACCCCAACCCATTCTCTTCACCCCACTTCCTGAGCCATTTATTAACCTCTGTGAGCTTCATTTTTTCTCCACTGAGGCCTTTGGTACTGGCAATATCTCCGAAAGAAATGTTGCATCCATTATCCCGACAGACTCTGGCAAGTTCTTGGAACCTGCTTGGATTTCCATAATGCTATTTCCTCTAGATCATTAGTTCCCAAATGCACCAGAAATCGGTTTCCTCTCCCAATCCCTAACCATTTCATACACCATGAACTTTGCTCTGTGCACTGTCAGCCCAGAGATACTCACTACCTTCACCTGGCTATGGCATCCATCCCCTGTCCTCCCAATGGATACCCTTAATCATCGAGTCTCCCAGTAACAGAACCTTAACACCGCCATCATCCTTATGGTTACCTCCACTATGCCCTCTCAGCCCCCCCCCCACTTTATTCATGATCGCAATTTCATGGGAGTCTTCCTGCCTTATTAGAGACCCCCTTGTCACCTTCCCCTTTCTGCCTCCCTTGCTATTTTGCCCACTTAACTCAAACCCCCTCTGAATAGGTGTCCCCTTTAACCCTCTCTTATCTGAACCATTTATCCTGGCCCTGATGGTTTCCCTTCCCCGCCCTCATCCCCCCTTGTAATAGTACCCCTGTCTCCAGAGGCTCTCTGTGGGTCCCCTTTAGCTAGGGCCCCATCCTTGGTACTGACCTTCCTGCTGAAGGGGGGCTCCTCTCCCACCTCCTTGTCACCCAGTTCCTCTCCAATCATGCTCTCCTCCCTCATGTCTGGAATATGTTGCATCTCCCCCATTTGCTTAACATATATGTTTCCCCTTCTCCCTCTGGGACTATGTCTATCCTTTCCATAGCTGTTCTGTGATGCCCTATGGGTATCTGACTCCCTCCCTCCGGCCTCTGTATAAGTTTCCTCATTTCCACCAACCCCTTCCTCCCCCTCTAGGATGCTTAGTATCTCAAATTTATTGTGACACTCTATGTCAGCCTCCATCAAGTAACCCGAGTTTCCCCTGACTGCATCTCTAAACTGACCCTCTTCTTCCTCTCTTGCACTGTTCACCTTAGGAGCTCCCTTCCCACAGTCTGCTGTTTTAGGCTTCCGCACAACAGCCCCTCCTGACTCTTCCCCCTCCAGTCTCCTTGAATTCAGACTTTTCACCCTGTACGCTTTCCCCTTAGCATCAACTTCCC
The DNA here is from genome assembly GCA_016271365.2 of Neoceratodus forsteri. Lineage (NCBI taxonomy): Eukaryota > Metazoa > Chordata > Ceratodontiformes > Ceratodontidae > Neoceratodus > Neoceratodus forsteri. The sequence continues at coordinate 507,935,717 of CM028129.1, forward strand.
TATCTAGGGTCCTCTGTCCCTAATATCCCCCTTCTGCTTGCTGTAGCATAATGTCCTGCTAATTTCAGGCGTTGCCCCAGCCTCCCTCAGCCCCACCCTTCTGCTGCCCATATCCACACCCCTTATCCTTGGACACCCCCCCCGAGCTCCCACAACTTACTGCTTAACAAATATACCTCACTCCTGATACAAGATAGCTGTCTACAGAGTGGGCAGCCTCCCCTCCAGGCCCAATTAGAATTATTGCCATCCCACAGCCTGTGCAGCCTACAACCCTTCCGAAGATGCCTGCCATGGTGGAATATGGCCACCCTGATTATCCCTCTGTTTATAATAGCACACCCCTTTCTCAGTCCCTTTCCTGGAGTACAGTTTCTCTCTATACTGACTGTAGTTATTTACAAACCCAATTTCAACCCCACCAACAAAGTTCCCAAGTCTCACAAACACATACAGTCCAGTATGTGTTCAGTCCCATAACAGTGTGTGCAAGCAGACTCAGGTACCGTGTGATGTCACAGGCCCCAACTCCTGTTGCTTCAAATTTCAGTCCCAAACAGAAATACTCAGCCCTTCAATCCCAACCCCAGTGGCTTTTCAGTATTTAAGAAAGCCTACAAAACAGGGTGGGTGGGAGGGCTCTTACCAAACACCAGGCAAACAACACATTTAAATTACCTTCTATTTTTCCCTGCCAAACATCTATCCCCAAACCTACAATATCACAGCCCAAGTATCAGTTCAAATTCAAGGTAATAATTTTTAACACATAGAACTGTTTTCACTAACAAACTATTCAAATATTTCAGTTTAAAACAAAATATAATTCCTGGCCTCTTTTCTACCTGTTGCTTAAGCTCCCAAGTGAACAATGAAAGCCACAGTAATTCCTGTTTAAAGACAAGTTAATTGCAGCTAATGTCCCTCCTCCAAACACCAGGCAAACAACACATTTAAATTACCTCTATTTTTCCCTGCCAAACATCTATCCCCAAACCTACAATATCACAGCCCAAGTATCAGTTCAAATTCAAGGTAATAATTTTTAACACATAGAACTGTTTTCACTAACAAACTATTCAAATATTTCAGTTTAAAACAAAATATAATTCCTGGCCTCTTTTCTCACCTACCTGTTGCTTAAGCTCCCAAGTGAACAATGAAAGCCACAGTAATTCCTGTTTAAAGACAAGTTAATTGCAGCTAATGTCCCCTCCTCCAAACACCAGGCAAACAACACATTTAAATTACCTTCTATTTTTCCCTGCCAAACATCTATCCCCAAACCTACAATATCACAGCCCAAGTATCAGTTCAAATTCAAGGTAATAATTTTTAACACATAGAACTGTTTTCACTAACAAACTATTCAAATATTTCAGTTTAAAACAAAATATAATTCCTGGCCTCTTTTCTACCTACCTGTTGCTTAAGCTCCCAAGTGAACAATGTCCTGGAGGCTTTCAATGAGGTACCAAATCAGTGATGCACCACAGACTCAAGAACTAGGATATCTGAAGAAGAAACCATTTGGTTACTACCAGCATATTAACAAGTATATACAGGAGGACAAAAAAAACAAAAACATATGGGCATTACAACATTTATGCAGTGTATTAACCAGCAGATTGGGACAACAAAATAATGAATCCATGGATAAACTTATATAGATCTCTTGACAAGATGTTTAAAGAGACTACCTCTGTTAAAGGACCACTAATGAAAACCTTGATGTTTTAGGATGACCAGTTAATACTGCAGGGTAACCTGATGGGAGTACATTAAACAAGGAAGGGCTTAAGTTCCAATTTCTATTTAGTTTGTGTGGATTTAATGAACTGAGTGAAAATCCAAAATGTTTCCCTCTGCAGTCTATTACACCACCCTTCTATTGACCCTCACACAATCAAGAGCCATACACTGAAAATCTTTCTATTCACTGTTGTGACAGTCTCTGAAATGATTACTGATAGTGGTGTTACTCAAAGAATGTTTTTATACCCCTGTCATGTTCTTGGATTCTTTCACATAATGGACTGATAGTCTTACCCACATAAGTTTTGCTGCAGTTACAGCAAATCATATAGACTTGAATCTTGAACTGCAGTTTAAGAATTTCCTAATGGTAACCTTTCTTGTGATATGTGGGAGGTCAAAGAGGCTTATTGGTGGCAAAATGTGCAAATATTGCACTTGCCACACTTGAACATCCCCTCCAGTGCTGGTGTGGCCTGTCTTTCTGACTCCTAAGGCTGGGCTAGGCATTTCCAGGTCCACGCCCCTCCCGGCCCCTCTCTCCGGAGAAGAGCTGGAGGGGAATGAGTCTGACCCCGACCTCATAATTTCTGAGGGCGGCAATGATGACTCTTTGCATAGCCTAGATAATTCGACTCCGGGCCCTTCTCCTGTACCACAGAAGGACCTTTCTTTTCAGGCTCTTCTTCACAACATGTACACAACCCTTGCTTTTGAACTTTCTACCACTGACCCAGGGAAACGTCTCTGTCTGGAGTTGGTCAGCGTTTCCACTATGCTGGTCAACTTTATTCCTCCTATTACTCCTGCGTTTGAGACCCTCTCTGACGCAGTGTGGGCCAGGCCTGTGGCTATCCCTCAGTCTGTCTGCAGATAGACCATAAGTATGCTGCCCCTAAAGACAGACTTATTTTGGCTTCACAGCCAATTACTTACAATTGTCATCCTGTCTGTGAATGATGAGGCCATTCTCCGTCAGGCGGTCACAGCACAACCCATCAATAAGGAGTCACGTAAGATATGATGGGGAGAAGAGCATTCGCTGCTGCTACCCTCAGCATGTGGATAGCTAGCTGCCGGGGGTATTTCTCTAAGTACGAGTATGCCCTTTGGACCTCTCTCAGGTCCCTTGCAGAGACCTGCTGGAATTGGAGACTAAACATACAATTCTTCAGACCTTGAGTCAGACAGTCATCAACCGAAGGCAGCTGTGGATGCCTTTGACACCACCTCCTGCTCTACTGTGGTAGGAATCTGTATTAAAATGTACTCCTGAGGGTTGGCCCACTGGCACAGCGGTTAGATTTCCGCTTGTGATGCCGGCAACCCAGGTTTGGGAACGGACCTGGGGAGTCGGAGGGCCGGCCAGGGGAGAAGGATTGAACGTCCTGGGGACTGCTCTCCTTCTCTGGAGGGGACAGGAAGAGCGTCTGGCGCTTGACGAACCCCTGGCAGAGGCTGGAGGCACCACAGCAACTGGCGCCAGTATGTCGGTGGGGTGGGGCAGAGCAACAGAAAATGACAGCCCTGCTCCATGGTCCACTGCCTCCGAAGCCAGCGCATGGTGGTGGGGGTCGGGTCCCACTGTCATGGTTATGCCCACAATGTCTTTAGGGAGTGGAAGCCCCTCGGCAGCCTTGCCGGGGGTAAGCCTGGGCATGGGCGTGGGTGGATGTGTCCGTGGAGAGGGGCTGAGAACCAAAAAAAAATGCACTCCTGGCTTTGGATGTCTGGTTTCTCCAACGATGTCCAACAGCAGATCATGAACATGCCCATCAGTGGCTCCTATCGGTCAACAGGTAGAGCACTCCCTTGAGGCCTCTCTGAAGACTTAGAACTACTATTAAAACTTAACCTGCCCCCTCTCACCCCCAATGGGGAAAAAGGGTGGGTCTTTTATCATAACAAGCAGTCCTTTCGAGGCAGGTCAATGGGAATCCATCACCACAGACAAGTAGGTGTTAAGGATCATCCGGGAGGGATATTTGTAGAACGCCCTCTGGATTGTCTGCCCAGGAAGCACCACCCCCTTCCAGCTCCCATGTCAGACCTTCTCGCGAAGGAGATTGTGGGCCTCTTGAGCAACAGGGCAGTGGAAGTAGGGGTGGAGTGCAACACAGGCTTCTACTCTCATTACTTTCTTGTTCCGAAGAAGTCAGGGAGCATGTGCCCCATTCTCGACCTCAAGAAACTGATCAAGTTCATATACCGGCAGAAGTTCAAGATGGTCTCCCTAGGGGTCTTAGTGTCGCTCCTCAAGCCGCAGGATTGGCTGGCATCCCTGGATATGGAGAATGGCTACCAGCACTTTCTGATCCTCCCCCAGCCATCACAGATTTCTCCGTTCTAGGGATGTGGATATGGTGTACTATCCACACTTCTGGCAGATTCCTTTCTCTTTAAATCTCTGGCCAGAAGGTCTTCAAGCTGGCTCCTCACACCCACCTGGGTGGTAACTCCCTCAGCATCACCCCGTGACGTCAGATCTTCCTTTCTGCTGGAAGAAGAAGAAGGTTCCCTCTTTAGCTCTCTTCCTTTGAGTAGACCCTTTGCTTTCAAACGCAACTATGTCTTAAAGTTCATTTTCAAATTCAGTTTGACACTCTTTACCGTCAGTATGGACAAGTCAAGTCGGTGCCCAGTTTTAAAAATGCAACTGTTGGCAGATGATGTCTTGGATGGACTCACACCTCGTGCATCTACTGCCTGGGCCTCAAACATGATCCTCAGGCTTGCGGCCCATGTCGTACTTTGAATCCAGATACTTTGCAGGACAGATGTTGAAAGATGCCTGCCGGGCTGTCCCTGCTGCTGCAGGATCCACTGAACAACCTCAGCACCTTGAGGAGGTTGCAACTCAGACTATGGAGCATGCCTCTTCAGCTCGGCTCTTGTGCCGCTTTCTTTTGGTGCCACCTTTACGGGTGCGTTTTGGATTTGCCAGTCCCTTCCCAGCCTTCAGCAGGGTCCTCAAAGGGCACAAAATCTTCTAAAAATGAGACTAAAAAACAGTGTCATCAACGATCGTGGGATCGCAAGCGCTCACTGGCCTCAGATTCCTTCTGTTCCTTGTAGGTTTCAACTACAGTCGACCTTCAGTCCAGGCCGCTGGCTCCACAGTCTTCCCATCAGACCCGTCAGCCAAGATGTGCGTCGACCAACCAGTCGAGATTTTTCTCGAGCTGGTCAGTGCACCGTTGCAGGACCAGGGGGATGCTTCTCTCTTTAGGACTCCATTCCTACCTGTCACCTCCCAGGGATGGTTGGACTAGATTCCTGATCCGGTCCCAAACCCTTGGCATCCCGTTCCCCTGGAGGAGTCTTTGTGTTTGCCGGCTCCCTCTCTTTCTCAACGTTGGGAGCCCGGAGTCGAACAACCCTCGCCAGCATCGGCACTCTCACTCGCGGCACTCAGGCAAGCAGCGCCACTGCTACTCTTCCTCTTCCATCTCGGGAGAGGAGAGGCTCTGACGTAAGATGTGTTGGCACTATGAAGGGCTAATGTGGCAGCAGCTCATACTATCTGAGGTTAAGCCAGATCTTCCCTTGTCAATCGTCACCATTCATTACTGCTTGGGTAGGGCGCACCGCTACGATTATTTTTTTTGGGGGTTGGCTTCAACGGCGGCGCGTCATCGCATGAGGCGGGCCGTTAGGTGCCGCGACTCCTCCTCCATCTTAGTTCTGTTTCTCCCACCGTCGAGGCTGCACCTGCTACGCGGTTAGAATTCAGTTCTACGCCTAGTTGTCGTTATCGACCGTTCCAGACTCCTCCTTCCTGCTTTTCTTGACGTCGTCACCGGTAAGACTGTTCTTTTTCTTCTCTTTATTCGACGCTGCCGAGAGCTGTGCTTGTTTTTGTCTTAATTTTCTTTGCATCATGTCAGGTTCGGGGCAAAGCGTGAAGTCGGCGAGCCCATGCCCTATCGTCGGTGCTCCTGTGGCCGGCATTTTTCCGTCACGGACGGCGCGATGTTTGTCTCCATTGTCTGGGACCCAACCACAATAATGGATGCATGCGATGCCTGCTCCTCGATGGACCAACACGTCCTGAAGTCCGGCAGCGTTCAAGATCGGCAAGGCTCCGCCGACTTCTGGGGGATGGCGCCGCTCCAGGGATTCCCAGGTAAGGTCTGTAGACCCTTCCTTCGGGTCCCCTCTCAGGCCTATACAGTCTGTAGAGGAGGAGGCCTCCTCATCTTCTCTTGCCGAAGAGGAGGCCTCTTTTGCGGTGTCGGAGGAACGCCGAGGTCCCTCCCAGGGCTGCGGCGGGGACACCGCCTCGGCAGTCACCTCGTCGGAGGTGCAGGCTCCCCCAGTGTTGAGGCCCAGGTCTGCTGGGCCCGGCATCGGTGGACCCTCGACGCCACCTTCCGGCACCGTTTTGGATCCCGGCACCGTTCGTGGTGCCGTGTTGGCTCTCAGCGCCGCCCGCAGCGCCGTGGGCCCGGTCGGTTCTTCTAGCGGTGCCAAGTCGGGTCCTGGCGCCGAGGGCGGTGTCGTGGGTCTGGCCGGCACACCGTTGGGGAGTCAGGGCCGGGTCCAAGCATTGTGGGGGGTCCGGGGTTGTCCAGCGCCGCTGCTGGCACTGGCGCCATTCGCGGTGCCATTTCACTGGAGACCCCCGGGGTGGCCAGTATTGTTGTCCAGCTGGTCTCTTCCTCCTCCTCCTCGGAGGAGGATGATTCAGATGTGGACCCGTCCTGGCACCCTGACTCTTCAGAGTCAGGGTCTCCAATGGGACGAGATGCTAGGCGGACCAGCGCGCCTAATCCTCTGTCTCTGCTGCTGTCTTCCTGAGGCCTCCCAGGCTGGGGTGGTCTGGGGTCCCTGGAGGGATGGAGTGGAGGTGGAGGGAGGGGCTCTCCCTCCTTGGGGGTTGTGACAGCTGCTGATCCCGTGCTGCACCCTCAGGGTGGGGGTCGCTGGGGTGGGAGGGCGTTCTCAAAGTCTGGGGGTCGATAGACAGGGTTCAGGCACCTCGGTCTTCACCTGCTACCCCTCGGGGGCGGGTAGGAGCCGTAGTGCCGGGCCCCGTCTTTCCCTCTCGAGCCCCAGGAACCCCTCTGGTGGCGTTGCTGTGGGCTGCCCTTCTGGATCCATGCAGCCCCAGGTTTGTCACAGGGGAGGATCCCCTACTAGGCTTTTCCAGGCTTCGCATCCCCTGGATTCCGTTCTGCAACCTGGTTTGTTGTCCGGGATCCTGCCAGCTTGGGCTCCGTTCCCCGGATTTCAGAGCCTCAGCAGAGGACAGTTGCCTCAACTTAGGTACCCCGCTCCCATTCCTCTGCAGCCACCCCCTCTCTCCCAGGCCATGTCGGTCCTATGGGCCCGTTATCCTGGGAGACGTTCAGAGGCTCTGCGGTGGCCTTCCCCTCATATGTTAGTTACATGCATGAGCGGGTGTTTCGCCTATCCCCCCACCACAGGAGTCCTCTGGACATTCGAGCTCTCCATCATCCTCATCTCCCTCCTCGAAGGGAGAGGAACCCACTGCTCATCTCTCCTCCGATGCTGATTTCACTGAATATCAGCGATTCCTTTCAAGGATGGTGAGGGATCTTCGTATCTCCTTTGTTAGGCGAGACAACACCGAATGGGAGACGTGTGAATTCAGTGCCCAGCATTTGGTGGTACTATCCTGGCCTATTCCCTTCCGGCGTCTATCCGTTCCTGGCGATAGCCAACCGCCTTTCTCCAGCCCCGCAGAATGCGAAAGAAGTATTGTGCCCCATCTCTAGGTACTCTCCCCAACCCACCTTTGGGATTGGCATACCTAGAAACTCCTTCCGGGTGCTGCCGCCTGGCGCATGACTGTCCACCGGACTCAGATTCTCTACAATTTGACGGTGGGGGTGAAGAGTGTTCTCTTCCTCTCATGCGATGTTATGCATTGCATCACATCAGGCTCACCATGCCGCCTACAGTAGGCATTTGTGATCGATGCTTTCCCAAATCTTAGCATCAATGCCTGCTACGGAGCAAACCAGACAAGCTATTGCCCTCTCTGCCATAGGCCTGGAGCTGGAAATACACCAAGCAAGGGCATCTTATGATGCCAGTGAGGTGGCTTCCAGGCTTGCAGGGACAGCGATCTGTATTAGACGGACGGCATGGCTTCGTCTATCAAGGTTGTCACCTCTGGCCCGGCTTAGGGTGATTCGCTCCGCTTTCCGGGTGACCCGTCTTTTTTTCTCCAGATCTAGGAGACTTCTACAGGGGCTTCCTCTGTCTCCCCGTCCTCGGGGGACACCTCCTAGCTCTCCTCTACCATAGGCTTCTTGCTTGATTAGCCCAGGGTATTCCCCTTCTGTTTCCACCAACAGGAGACTGGGGGTCTTGCTTCCTCAGGGTTTCTTTATCCCCCCCCCCCCAAGGGGTGGGGGTGGTACTCACCCAAGCAGTAATGAATGGTGAAGATTGACAAGGGAAGATATGAAAATAACGTACCTACCGTAATTCTTGATCTTCTCTTGTATCTTCACCATTCTACTCTACACCACCTTCCTCAGTGGCCTCCTACTGCGCTCTCCAGCTCCCTTCTCGTTCCTCTCCTTTCCTTTGGCCTTTATGCCCAAAAAAAAAAAAAATATCCTGGTTTCCGTTCTTCTATGGACGGATCTTTTTTCCTCAAGGTAAAGGGGAACGAGTAGGACTTTTCTCCTATCCTGAGGGAACTCTTTCTGACTGCCCCTAGAGGTGACCTCTGGGCTCCTTAGCCACGATGTTCAGTTCACAGCTGAAGAGACTGTCCCTTTTGGCTCGGCCTCAAAATTAAGGCTCCTCTGGCGGGCATTATTTAATTGTCAGCTTCTTCTGGTTGGTGCTTCTGCACTTCTTAACCTTGAACTGCTGCCCTTGCCTTGCCTTCAGTCAGTCCGATTGAGTTCCCACTCTATCCTTCATACAAAGCTGCCTTTTGTAGGGCCTAACCCCTACCCATACACTTTGGTGTTAGCACCTAACAATGTGCTAAGGGGCTTACCCTCCCCCCAATAGTTGGGCGCTCTCTTTCCGGAACAGTTTTCTGTCCGGGCAGTCTGCAAGTTCTCAGCTAGAGTGTAGGGGGTTGGGATGATGAGATTATAGAGAACCTGCCCTTTGTGTCCAATCTATACAAGCGGTTCAATTGAACCTTTTCTCACTCCTATTAGGAGGGATTCTTACTCCCTTGGTTTTTGATTCCGAGCTTATAACCCTCTCAACCAATATACCTATGGGCAGTATTCTCCCCTCTCAACATCCTTTCTTCTTCTTCTTCTTCTCTTTATCTGTTCCTCCCTTAGAGCCGCCCCAGATGGGAGGCCCTGCGGTCCCTTAGGGTAGGTATTCTCCCTCTTCCATCTGTCCTCTACCCGGCTTATTCCTTCTTCAGTTTATATCCTTTCCTTTTTCTATCCCTCGGCTTTCTTGCCTTGCACTCTTCCTTTTCCTTTACCCTTTTTCTTGCCTCGGCTACCAGAACTGAGATGGAGGAGGTCTACACAGCACCTAATGGCCACCCCTCGCAGCGCAGGCGTCGCGCTTAGTGGGCTGCGCCCGTTGGGCGACTCCCCTCCCCAAATAAAATCTCCGTGGCGGGTGCGCGCTCTGGCACTGCAAGCAGTAATGAATGGTGAAGATACAAGAGAAGATCAAGAATTACGGTAGGTACGTAATTTTCATTTCTGGCCCCCACCCCAGCTCTTCCATGCGTGCTGCCACCAAGGCCCCAGCCTGCTCCAGCTTGGCCTGTTCTGGCCTCCCCGCCCATCAGGGTGGAGCCGCCTCCTGAGTAGCTGAAGGATGGTCCCCCTCCTTAGGATGCCTGTACCTCTCCCGGCCTTCCTTGTTGGCTGTCGGTCATTGTTACTCCCAACACAACCCACAGAGTAATTGGGGATTTTGTAAGGTTGACCGCTTTTTGGTGAATCCTTGGAATCTGAGGACTCCTCCCTGCATTCTTATCTGTTAGAAGTGGAATCGGGAGGATCTCTCTGAACATAGCACACACTTCTTTTGGGGCTTGCTCAGTTTAATTTGGAATCTATGGGGATTCGGATGGAACCCATCCAACTACAAGCCAAGTATCCCTTGACCGAAATTCTCAATTGGGGTGATTCCTCAGGGGTTGTCTTCCCAGTTGCCGAGGCCATTCTTGGCCCCACTCTGGAGCTTTGGCAGCACCCTGCCTTTTGCCCTGTGCGGTCGACTCGTACGGCCTGAAAGTATGTGGTCCCTATGGGTTCCCTGTCTGGTTTCACCAAACATCCCTCGGCTGAGGTTTGGTTGCCAACTTTCGGTCTTCGGCATTCCAGCACTGTTGGGGACATGGATAAACCTCCTGACAAAAGAATCCACGAAATTGAATCACATGGCCAAAAGGTCTGTGCAGCCTCTTCTCTCGACCTTGGTGGTGGTCGGCCCTTTGATGGCACATTTCGTGCATGCCTTACTGGGCAGTCTTTCCCAGCTCACTTTTACAGACCACAGTCAAGCAAGTCTGGGACAAGGGCTGAGCAGTGGCCAAACAGCAGCTCCAGAAGGCCATGGACATTGACGATTCCTGTGCCTAGTCTGTTGCTGCTATGGTGGCCATGCGTTTCAGGGCTTGGCTACGGATTTCTACCTTCACGGCAGATACCCAGCACAAGTTGGTGGATGTCCCCTTCCTGGGTACCTGCTTGTTTGGACTGGAAGTGAAAGGGCTGGAAGTCCCGTGCCATGCTAGACTCTGTTACTTCCAACCAGAAGGATCCCAAGGGCTCCAAGCTTCAGAGGAAGAAACACTTTTGTCCCCTCTCTTCCCCAGTATCCTAGCTATCCCTGCTGGCTGGTAGCAGGCCAGGCTTGGTGCTAACTGACCCAGTCAGTTGCTTCTGTCATCTGCAAAACCAAGTGGTTGAGGCCCCGCTGCGTCCTCACCCGGTGCCTCCTCCACCTCCAGGCCTACCCAGTGACAGGCTGGGGGGTATCTCCCCCATGCCCATCCTGTCTCCCCTGGGTCATCCCGTGGGGGCTGGTTCTGCCACTTCCTTTCCACCTGGTCCACTGTCACCATGGACAGGTGGGTCCTCGGAGTGGTTAGTCAAGGTCTAGAAACAGAAGTTGACGGCAGATGAGGACCACAAGGCCCATCCAGTCTGCCCATTTTTTCTGCCTTATGAATGTACCGTAGGCTGTACTCTGTCAATGGCCTATCTATTCATACTCATCTGTATTGCTCCCGTATGCCTGTCCCATGCCTGTTTGACGCCCTGCACTTTATTCATATCACCACTTCCTGAGATAGACTGTTCCGTGCATCCACCACCCTTTCTGTGAAAGAACTTCCTCAATTACCCTTAATCAGCCTCCCTCTAATCTCATGCTGTGTCCTCTTGTCCTGCTATTTTCTTATATTGAAACATGTTAGGCTCTTTCACCTTGATAATGCCCTTAAGATGTTTGAATGTTTCGATCATATCACTCTCTCCTCCTTTGCTCTAGGGTAAACATATTGAGGTCCGTTAATCTGTCCTCATATGTTTTCTGATGTAATCCCTGCACCATTTTGGCTGCCCTTCTCTGGACTGCCTCCATTTTGTTAATGTCCTTGTGCAGGTGTGGCCTCCAGTACTGAATGCAGTACTCCAGATGGGGCCTAACCAGTGTCTTGTAAAGAGGGATTACCTCCGTCTTATGACTTGTGATACTCCTACTAATACATCTCAGCATCCCTCTAGTCTTACCTGCTGCTTTAATGGTCTGCTTGGATGATTTCATGTCATCTGTGATGATGATGATGCCCGAGTCTCGTTCTTCCCTTGTGATGGCCAGCAACTCCCCTCCCAACCCATAGGTGGCTTCAGGGTTTCTCTTCTCTATGTGCATGATCTTGTACTTCTTTGCGTTAAACTCCATTTGCCACTTTTCTGACCATTTTGCCAGTTTATCCAGATCTGTTCTCATTCTGCCCACCCCATCTTGATCATTTACTCTCTTGCAGATCTTGGTGTCATCTGCAAACAGCCAAACCTTACCTTCCAGTCCATCTGCAATGTCACTGATGAAGATATTGAAGAGGACTGGCCCCAGGACTGATCCTTGAGGTACCCCACTTGTGACTTGCATCACTTCTGACTGTATACCGTTTACCACCACTCTCTGTTTTCTGCCCGCCAACCAATTTGCCACCCAGCTTGACCAACTTCTAACCCACCCTGAAACTACCCAGCTTATTAATTAATCTTCTATGTGGAACAGTATCAAAAGCTTTGCTGAAGTCAAGGTAGGCAACATCAACTGCACCCCCTTGGTCCAGCACTCTGGTTACCAAGTCAAAGAAATCTCTGAGATTAGTTTGACAGGACCTTCCTGTTGTAAACCCATGCTGTCTTGGATCCTGTGCTCCTATGGATTCCAGGTGTTGCGCTATGCTTTCCTTAAGGAGTGCCTCCATAATCTTACCCACTACTGAGGTAAGACTGGCTGGTCTGTATTTCCCTGCCTCCTCCCTGCTGCCACTCTTGTGGAGCGGAATCACATGAGCCCTTCTCCAGTCTTCTGGGACCTCTCCTGTGCTCAGAGACTCACTAAACAGTTCTGATAATGGCTCTGCTAGTTCCACCCTTAGCTCCTTTAGTACCCTGGGATGTATGCCATCAGGTCCCATTGCTTGTCCACCCTGACCTTAGCGAGCTGTTATTGGACCCTTTCTTTTGTGAAGGGACTTGGGCACACCTCCCTCCCCCCCTGTGTCCATGGTGCTGAGCTGTGAACCCTGCCCTACTTTCTCCTCAGTAAATACCGAGCAGAAGAATCTATTTAGGATAGATGCTTTTCCTTGGTCTTCCTCCACACACTCCCCCTTATCCCCTTTGATATTATCAATACCCCTTCTGGACTTTCTCCTTTCACTAATGTATCTATAGAAAGTCTTGTCCCCTTCTTTTACTGTTCATGCTAGTGTTTCATTGGTTTGGGCCTTTGCCTGCCTTACTGCCTTCCCTGCTTCCCTTGGGGAAGTTTGGTATGCCTCCCAATCTTCGTCCCGCTGCGTTCCCTTATATTTCCTGAAGGCCAGCCTTTTGGCTCTGACCTTTTCTGCTACTGTTTTTAAGAACCAAAGTGGTTTCCTCCTTCTTTTCACTCTTGCTTTTCTCTCTAACACAATGGGATGTTGCTTCAAGTATTGCATCCTTAATGCTTGCCCACTTTGTCTGTACCCTCTCACCTGTATTTCTTCTTGCCAGGGCTAGCTTAACTCTGTTGGCCATTTTATCAAAGTCAGCTCCTCTGAAGTCCCATATTTTTGCCTTGGAATGGGATGGTTTAGTTCTAGTGGCAAAATTCAACCATACCATGTGATGATCACTGGCCCCCAGGTGACTTTCTACCTGGAGATCTGTGATTCTTTCCCCGTTAGTCAGTACTAGATCTAGGATAGCTCTGTCTCTTGTGGGTTGTTGTGCCAGTTGTTTGAGGCCCTCTCCCTGCAGGGAATCCACTATGTGTCTAGATCTTCCCTTGTCAATCTTCACCATTCATTACTTCTTGGGTGTAAGCGGAAGCGCTTTCCCTTGAACTTTTTTAAAGGGCCAGTTCTATGCAGCCGCCCTCGAGACTGGCGCATTGCGTCATGCGGCGAGCGGCAGATGTCTTCGAACTCCCTCCTCATCTCAGTTCTGTTTCTCCCGCTGTAAGGCTGCACCTGCTACGCGGTTGTGACAGTGAAACTACGAAGTTCGTATTATTTTTCCGACTCCTTGTCGTCCTCGGTGTTACACTCGACGCCATACCACGGTAAGACTGTTCCTTTTCTATCTAGTAAGGCGTCGGGTGTTTTCCTACTGTTTTTTGCCTTAATTGTTTCACGTTATGTCCGGTTCTGGAGCAAAGCGTTTTTCGAGGACGGGCCGTGCCCCGATGCGTCGGTGCTTCTGTGGCCGGCATTTTTCCGTCTCGGACCGGCATGATGTGTGTCTTCGTTGCCTGGGACCCAGCCATGACATGGATTAGTGCGACGCCTGTTTCTCCATGGACCGTCGTGTCCCTCGAAGTCCTGCGTTCAAGCTCGGCAAGGTCCGCCGACCTTGACGAGCCGGCGTCGCTCAAGGATTCCCAGGTAAGGTCTCTAGGCCTTCTCCCGGGCCTACTCCCGGTCAGCGGAGGAGCTTCCTCCTCTTCTCTTGCGAAGAAGAAGCTTCTTTCGTGGTGTCGGGGAGCGTGGCGGTCCTTCCGGGGCGCGACAGTGACACCGCCTCGGCAATCACCTCCTCGGATGCACAGGCTCTCCAGTGTCGAGGCCCCACGATTTCTGGGCGAGACACGGTGGACCCTCAGCGCGCCTTCGGCGCCATTTGAATCAGCGCCGTTTGCGGCGCCGGTAGTCGGCGGCGCGTTTGGATCAACACCGTTCACGGCGCGGTGATGGGACAGGCACCGTTAGCGCCGCGCTGGCACTAGCGGCGCCATGGGGCCAGTCTAACCTCCCAGCGCGGGTCAGTTTCCGGCCGGGACGGTGCTCCGTGAAACCTCGCTGGTGCGCGGGAGAGCTGGGCAGGGTCTGGCTGTCGCTGGTGCTCGGGGTCGAACCAGGCGCCGCCTCTGGTACTAGTACCGTTCACGGCGCCGTTGCCATGGGACCCCGGGGTGGCCAGTGTCGAGATCCTGCTGGTCTCGTCTTCCTCGGAAGCCCGACTGACTCCAGATGTGGACCCATCCTGGTACCCTCACTCCTCGGGGGTGGGGTCTCCTGTGGCATGAGGTTGCCAGGCGGGCGCATGATGGGCCCCTCCACTGTCCCCCTCCCGTCCTCCCGAGGGCTCTCGGCTAGGGGTGGCCATGAGTCCCAGGGGTGGCTGGGTGGGGACTAAGGGGCTCCCCTCCGAGGATGTTGACAGCAGCCCTCCCGGGTGCTGTTGCTCCCTCTGGGGCGGAATGCTGCGGTCGGAGGAGGGCTCTCTCGAGTCCGAGGGTTGAGGAGCAGGGGACGGGACCTCGGTCTTCATTAGCCACCCTGGTGGGAAATTGGCTAAGGCATGATGCTGAACCCGCCCTTCCCTCCGGGGCTCTAAAGTACCCCCGGTGCATTGCTGTGGGCTGCCCTTCTGGATCCATGCAGTCCCGGCTTAAGTCACAGGGAGGTTCTCCCCTGGGCTCTTCAGGCTCCTTCCTCAGGGTTCCGTCTTGCGGCCTGGTTTGTTGTCAGGACCCGCCAGCTCAGGCTCCGTTCCCAGTTTCCAGAGTCCTGGCGAGGTCAAGTGCCTCCTCGTAGGTGCCCTCTCCCATATCTCTGCCTCCCACCACCCCGCACCTGGGTCATGTCGGTCCTCTGGGTCCTTTATCCTGGGATCAGTTCAGGGGTTCTCAGCGGCCTTCCCCTCATCACGCTAGATGTATGCATGAGCGCAGGTCTTCGACTCCCCACACGCCGCAGGAGTCCTCTGGCTTTCAGCTCTCCATCATCCTCGTTCTCCCTCCTCTGAGGAGGAACCCCTCTATCTCTCCTCGGCACTGATTTCACTGAATATCAGCGATTCCTCTCGAGGATGGTGAGGCCTTGGATCTCTTACATAGGAGAGACAATACCCGAATGGGAGGCGTGTGAATTCCTTTGAAATTCAGTGCCCAGCACTTGGTGGTACCTTCCTGGCCTATCCCCTTCCAGGAGGAGTCTATCCATTCCTGGCGTGCGCCAGCCGCCTCTTCTCCAGCCCGGCTGACTGTCGGCGTGGGTATTGTGCCCCTCGGAATCTCTAGGTACTCTCCCCAGCACCCCCTCTGGCTTGGTGTGCCTGGAGACTCCTCCAGTGCTGCTGCCTGGCGCCTGACCGCCCACGGACCCGGATTCTCTACAGTTCGACGGTGAGGGGAAGGTGTTCTCTTCTTCTGCGTCGGTTGCTTGTAGCATCTCATCAGGCTCACCACGCTGCCTACAATCGGCACCTGTGGTCGATGCTCTCTCAACTCCTAGCATCGATGCCTGATCACGAGCAAACCAGACAAGCTGTTGCCCTCTCCGCTATAGGCCTGGAGCTGGCAGACACGCAGGCAAGGGCACCTTCGGCGCCAGTGAGGTGGCTTCCAGGCTTCGGGGACAGCGATCTGCATTAGGCGGACGGCAAGCCGATCTTTCAAGGTTGTCACCCTGGCCCGGCGTGGGGTGATGCGCTCCGCCTTCGGAGGACCCGTCTCTTTTCCTCCAGAGCTAGGGAGACTTTTGCAGGGGCTTCCTCCGTCTCCGTCCTCGGTAGGCACCTCCTAGCTCTTCTTCTCCACTTAGGCTTTTCTCTGAACTAGCCAGGGTCTTCCCCTTCTGTTTCTCACCAACAGGAGGCTGGGGTCTTGTTCCTCAGGGTTTTACCCTTCCCCTCCAGGGGGAAGCGGCTTAGTACTCACCGAAGTAATGTATGGTGAAGATTGACAAGGAAGATATGAAATTGCATTACCCCGTAATTCTTGATCTTCTCTTGTATCTTCACCATTCATTACTGATCCACCCTCCTTCCCCTCAGTGGCCTCCTTCTGTGGCGTCTCCCCCTCCCGTCTCGTTCCTCTCTCTTATTGGCCTTATCCCAAAAAAAAAAAAAATCTCTGTCCTTGCCATTTTCTTGAATGGTTTCCAGGAAATTCTTTACTCTAAGATTCTTGGGCATTTATTGCAGGAGTGCTATGTCGTGAGGGAGATGCACGACTATAGCACCGCCATATTTTCAGGCGAGGCACTCCTGGGGACTCTGCCTAACCCTTTCTGTGCAGTTATTTAGTCCCAGAATCTTCTGCTAATCAATTACTAAGCCCTGGAACCCTCTCCTTTTTCCAGAGTAAGAGGAAATGCGTTATACCATTGTTTTCCTTAAAGCTGAGGGAACTCTTTCGGACTGCTTAGGATGCAATCCCTTGCCTTCTCAGGTCATGTTTCCTCATAAGCCTGTGAGTCATGCTCTGTCTTGACCCCCTTTTTCAAGAGCCCTTCTGCGGGCATTGCTGCAGGAAAAACATTTACAGCCGCTGGCATATCTTGCCAGCCTCAAGTCTCTATCTGCCTTGGCATAGCAAGTCCGATTGAGTCCCTCTATATTCCTTACAAACCGCCTTCAAAGGCTCAGTTTCTTTCTATACTCTTCTAGAGCAGCTCTTCCCAAGCTGCTTGGGAATCAGCTTTTCTAGCTGGGCTCTCTGGAACAAGGGTCTGCTCAATCAGTCCAGGAGCTCTCAACAGGATAAAGGCATGGCATGTTGGGGTCCAAGACTCTGCCCTCCTTGGTCTGTCTAGCTGGTTCGGTGAAACTTCTCTTCAGCACTACCAACAGGGATTACGTGCTTCCTTAATTCGAGCCTTAAGCCTCTCAGCTAATAATGCTCATTTGGCATTATTGCCTCCTCAACATGCCACTCTTTCTTCTTCTTCTTTCTTTCTGCTTTCTTCATCCTTTCTTTCTCCTTCCCTTTTCTCCTATCTGTTCCTCCTATAGTGCCCTGGAAAGGAGGCCCTGCGATCCCTTAGGGCAGGAATCTCTCTCCTCTGTCTGTTCTCCATCGCTTATTCCTTTTTCAGTTTATTTTCCTTCCTTTGCTATCCTTGGCTATCTTGCCTCGCTTTCTCTTTTTCACAATATATTTTTGCCTCTCCGGCTCACAGAACTGAGATGGAGGAGGAGTCGATAGCTACTAGCAGTAGCCCTAGCGCATGACATAATGTGTCGGTCTCGAGATGAGCGCCCGTTAAACTAATAAAAAAAGCTCCGTGGTGGGTGTCGCCTCCCTTACACACAGAAGTAATGAATGGTGCAGATACAAGAGAAGATCAAAAATTACGGTAGATGCGTAATTTTCATTTCTGGCAGATGTTCCTGCTGGTATTGACCAGTCTGTATCTGGCATGTTGAAGTCTCCGTTATCAGAGCCTCCCCTTTAGCTGTCGTTTTTTGTATATCTTCTAACAGTAATATGTCTATGTCCTCCCCCTGGTCTGGAGGCCTGTAGATAACCCCAGTTCATATGGCTGTCCCATTTCCTGTTTCCAGGGTGACCTACAGTTCTTCTGGCTCCTATATGTATTCTGAATTTCTGTAGCTTTGATATTTTCATTGATATAAAGGGCCCTCCCCGCCTCCATACCCCTTGCACCTCTGTCTCTTCTGAACAGTACATAGCCAGGTACTGAAGTCTCCCAAGTGTGCTTACTGGTGAACCATGTCTCGCTAATGGCTACTATGTCCAGTTTAGCCTCTGTCATTGTTGCCTGCAGGTCTGGGATCTTGTTTCCCAGACTGCGGCCATTTGTGTACATGATTTTCCATTGGCCAGACTTCGGTGTGTTAGTTGTTGGTCGAGGTCCGGCGTTTCCCCTGCGCGTCTTATGGGGAGCCTGACCTTTTTCCTTACCTGGTTATGCAAATGAGCTACAAACATGCTGCACTCCTGTTTGATCACTAGCTGAGGGGGGAGGGGTGTTCTTCCCATTCAGTGTATCGGGTGCTGCACCCCTCTCCCCATTTGCTAGTTTAAATATTCTGCAAAGAGGTCAAACTTCTGCCCCAATGCACTGACTCCCTCCTTAGTCAGATGCAGTCCATCAAATTTAAAGTACTTTCACTCCCAAAACTGTTGCCAGTTACCTACAAATCTGTGTCCTTTTCCTGGCACCAGCCCTTGAGCCACATGTTTAGCTCCCTTTCCCCCCTTCTCTGACCTTCCGTCCGTCTGCCCCCTTTCCCAGACGGCAGGATCTCATAGAAGGAGATGCCAGATGAAATGGATGACAGTTTGTCTCTAGCCTGGTCAGGTGTTCCTTGGTCTCCACAACTGACTCTGTGAGATTATTTAGTCCCTATTGTACCAGGACATCAGTGTTTTCTCCTGCACGATTTTAATCAGCGGTCAGTGTCTCTCCATGCTGATGTACTTGGAGACATATGACCATTACCCCGCTGGAGGTAGGTATCAACTCCCGAATCATGGAGTCTCATATGATCAGAAGTGTTTTGGATTTCCTTTTTGCTTTTTTGTTTTGGTCCCTGTTTTGGGAGGTTTTGTTGCACTAGCTCCTGTGTTGCAGTGTCCTCTGCCCTTTGCTTGATTTCTCCTCTTACCATGGTGTTTAATGCCTCTCTAAAATCAGGAGGGTTTCTAAATGCATGAGTCAGCTTCAAGCTAACACCTGTCTTTAAAGCAGGGATAAAACCCAAGCGTCCAACTACAGATCTATATCCATCCTTTCCGCCCTTTTAAAGTACTCAAAAGAATGGTCTCGGAGCAGCTTATTGAATACTTTGGTAACCATAACCTACTCTGCTCACAACAGCATGGCTTCCATAAAAAGCACTCCACACTCACTGCTCTAGTTGATTATTCATCCCAACTATATAACGCCTTGGATAGTGGTCAGGCAATTGGAGCAGTCTTCATCGACCTTACAAAGGCTTTCGACTCTGTTAATCACAACCTCCTCCTAAGTTGCTTACTGTCTACAGGTCTATCCCCAGATACGGCGCTATGGTTTGGCAGCTACCTCTGTAACAGATCACAATGAGTCAAAATTGGTGATACCCTATCCGCAGCTAAGGAGGTGCAAGTCGGTGTTCTGCAGGCTCAGTCCTTGGTCCTCTACTCTTTAGCCTTTTCATCAACTCCGCCCTCAATGGCTTGCTCAGCAAGCACAGTTCTCTATGCTGATGATGCAGTGATCTCAGTCGCTGGCAAAGACCAACAATCCATCACAACTGAACTCCAGATCAGCTTCCATTAACGTGAATCTTGGTTTATGAAAAACAAGCTACTATTAAATGTCAAAAAAACAAAGAGTATGCTCTTCACCACCTCCCAAAGCAAAAAGAAATACCTGCCCCTGCGTGTTCATAACCAAAAGGGCAAGATCCTAGACCAAGTATCTAACTTCAGATATCTCGACATTACCTATGATGACACGCTCACCTTCTCAAACCACATTGACTCTGTTATCAAGACTGCAAATATAAAACTTGTGTACTTTATCGTCACAGACATTCAATGACACCGGATGCACTCAAACTAGCCACCAGTAGCTCAATACTCTCTACCATTGACTATGGGTTGCCTACATACGGAGCAGGCACAAAACTGCTCTTAACAGGATCAACACACTCCTCAATAAGGCCTATCGCCTTACTTTGGGGGCTACTCTCGATACCCACACCTGCTCACTGTATACTGAAACTGGGTGGCTCCCACTCCATCTTAGAGGGCAATACCAAACCTGCCTACTTCTAAAAAAAGGACTGCTTGGTCTGACATCCCCCACACTGGGTGGACACTTTAAGCTGGCCATCCCAACGAAATCTACCTGTAGTGCGGTCGCTGACAAGATGGTGATTCCCTTCAAAAGGACGAAACTTTCCCAGAACTCCATCCTGTATCAAGGACTGAAATGGTACAATGAACTACTTGCTGACCTCACTGTTACTACCAAGATTAGAACCTTTAAAGCTGGGCTCAAATCTCTCCTTAGCTCTAAAATGAATTGTACCTGCCTGCGCTAATAGAACCTCGCCCTCCATTTTCTATTTACCTACCTCCTCCCCCACATCTTTCTGCTATATACCACTTTTTTCTTAACCCACTCCCCTACCCCCAATTACCTGACGGTGGCCTCACTTGGTTGAAAGCTCCACCTCTCTCCCACCTCAGACGATGCCACCTCCGGCTGACCCTCCCAACCCCCTCTTATCCAATCAGTCTATCTGTTAATATGTATTAATTTGATGTGTATAAGTTCAAATTTTACTATTACTGCTCATGTGATATGCTTCAATGTTTTCTTTTCTGTTTTCTTTGTAAACCTTGCATTTTTGTAATGTTTGTTCAACACTGATGTGGAACCTTTGAAAATGAGTCCTTGACTCAAAGGTATTAATCCCAAACTAAAATAAATAAATAAAAGGTTTGATTTTTTTTGTTTTGTTCGTTTTTGTATACTTGTTATAACAAGTTAAGTTACTTGTGCCCCTGTAAGTGAGGTCATTGTGTGGATACCCCTCTGATCCTGCCCTTCCTGCTTTGCTACAGGAAATGTCACAACTGTGCTACTCTATAAAAGGAGTGTAGTATGGTGTGGTTGGGGATGGGTGTGTGTGGTTGGGCCCTTCCCCTGCCAAAAAAGAACCATGGATGAAAGAAACAAGGAGGTAAGAGCTGAAACAATCAACCAACAACAAATGCAGTAGCCCTGAAAGGTTAGCCTAATGACAGATAAAACTGTAAAACCTGTAAAGCACCACCTGTAATAATTTCACAGAAGATATACCCTGCAAAAAACACTTTGCTATAGAGGAAAATAAAGCAGTAATGGAAGATATACCTTGCAAAAAACAATTTGAATCAGAGATTACAGCAGTAATCTGTAAGCATAAAACAGTAACAAACCTGTAGGCACACTCTGTAATAATGCAGCAGAAAGTATACCCTGTAACAACAATTTGAATCAAAGAACAATAAGGCAGTACAATGTTGGCAAAAAACAGTAACAAACCCTTGTGAGTACAAAAGAAAATAGTAACACACAGTAAATCTGCCTAGCCAAGAGAAGCCTTAATATTTTTCCTTGCTCTGATAATGTTCCTTGCTGTGTCCTTACAAGTAAACCTAGAAGAAAAGAGCTCAGGTGAAGCTAGGCGCCTGTGCCAGCAAACCTAGTCTTCCACTGAACTCAGTCTGCATCTGGAGTTCAGGTTGCCCTCCATGCCGAGCCGCACCCATGGGAGGACATGGTGTCCGCCGATATGTTGTCAGCTCTTCGGGAAGACATCGCCCAGCTCCTCCAGCAGGAGGTAGTGGCTCAAGTCTCGGACCCTCCAGTAAGCCCAGGGTTTGTTTTCAGATGTTTTCTGATTCGGAAGCGGACAGCGGGCTGGCACCCCCATGTTAGATCTACATGACCTGAACAAATTCCTTGGTCGCGCACCTTCAAGATGGTCACTCTTTCTCAAATAATTTCATCCTTGGTCCAGAACATGTGGTTCTGCTCCCTAGAAATTCGGTATGCATTCTTCCATGTTCCCATCTGTCTGTCCCACCACAGGTTCCTACAGTTCTGAGCAAAAGGGAATCTCTACAAGTTCCAGGCCATGCCCTTAGCCTCTCCTTGGCTCCCAGGGTCTTCACCAAGTGCACTGCAGTAGTGGCAGCCCACCTTAGATGTCAAGGGGTCCAGGTGCATCCCTACCTGGATGACTGACTGATAGCATGTCCCTCCAGGGAGGAGGTGGAGCGGTCCAGGGACCTGGCCTTCCAGACTTGCTTGACCCTCAGCCTTCTGGTGAACGAGGCCAGGTTGGAACTTGCACCTTCACAGGTGATGCACTTCATCGGGACTGACTCGACTCTTGCAGAGGTAGAGCTTGACTCCCAGGCCGGACTTAGCAGAGGTTCTTTCCTCCTTTGCCTGATCATTTCGGATTGGGCAGTTATGCCCTGCTCAGGACTTCTTACGCCTTCTGGGATTCATGGCGGCCTGCACCAGTGTGGTCTGTTGGGCTCTGTGGAGAATGCGCTTCCTGCAGTGGGAGATGGTCTGTCAATTGTCTCAGCGCAAGGGTCACTTCGACCAGCCGGTCACTGGGACCCAGTGGATGTGGGATGACCTCCAGTGGTGGTTGGTCTTGGAACATCTGCAGGAAGGAATCCCCTTTGCCTGCCCGGAGCCGACGGTCACCATCACAATCGATGCCTCCCTGATGGGCTGGGGTACCCACCTGGGGAACACAGAGTCCACGGTCTCTGGACCCTGAGGCGTCCCGATGTCATATCACCCTGCTGGAGCTTCGGGCAGTTCGACCGGTGCTGATAGCCTTTGCTCCACACCTTCGGGGTCAGGTCTTTCAGGTCCAGACGAACAACACCACGACCATATACTACTTCAACAAACAGGGCGGGACACACTCCCTTCTGGATCCTTGTGCTCAGCCTGAACGCCAGTCTCCTGGCCATCCATGTAGCCGGTGTGTCCAGTCAGTTGGTTGGCGCCTTCAGACGGGTGGGCGAAGCGTCTTACGAGTGGTCTCTCCATCAGGAGTGCACAGTCTGTTCTCCCAGTGGGGCACCCCTCTGGTGGATCTGTTTGCCTCCAGGGAGAACTCAAAGCTGAGGCTGTATTCTGCCTGCCCCACTCAGCAGGAAACCCTGCAGGGGATGCCTTTGTGAGGCCGTGGACCAGGGCCTCATGTATGCCTTCCCTCCTTTTCCCCCTGACCTACAAAGTGCTGCTCAAAGTCTGGAGGGACAACAAGGCACAGATGATCCTGGTGGCTCCGGACTGGTCCTGCCAATTCTGGTACCCCAATCTCCTCAGCCTCGGCTGCAGCCTCCCCTGACGTCTTCCTCTCTGCCCGGACCTGCCCACATGCAATTAGGGGAAGGTATTCCATCCGGACCTTCAATCCGACAGCCTGGTTCCTGAGCAACTTTTCATGCTTTGGGTCTCTCCAATGATGTCCTTACTGTAGTCGAGGCTTCTCGAAAGGAGTCTATCCCAAAATGCTATGCTTTCAAATGGAAGAGATTCTCCATTTGGTGCCATAGCAAGGGGCTTGATCCCTTATCTTGCCCAGTGGCTAGCATTCTTGATTACCTTTGGTCCCTCTGCCAGTCAGACCTTTGGTCGTCGATCCTAAGGTGCACTGGCAGCCATCTCTGCATACCAGGTGCAGGCAGGTATGCTGTCGGTGGCGGCTGGAGAAGGTGGTCTGGCGCTTTTTAAAGGCTGTGATCACATTTCTCCTCCGGTGCATGAACCACCACCACCTTGGGACTCTTTGCTAGTGCTGGCAAAGCTCACGGGCAAGCCATTCGAACCGATACACAGGTGTGACATCTCTCACCTGACATGAAAGACCACCTTCTTGGTAGCTAACACCTCCACCAGAAAGATTAGTCAGCTCCAGGTGCTGTCGATGGAGTCTCCTTACCTGGTCTTCCATAGGGACAAAGTTGTCCTTCGCTCCAACCTGAAGTTCCTTCTGAAGGTTGTCTTGGAGTTTCACCTTAACCAGGTGATGAATCTCCTGGTGTTTTTCACCAACCACATCCACACCTTGGAGTCCGAGCACAGGTGCCATACGCTGGACTGGAGGAGAGCGCTTGCCTACTATAAGGAGCATGTGGCTGAAGTTCATGGAGCAGTTCGCCAGCTATTTGTCGACTACGCTGAAGCTGCACCTGGCAGACCGGCAGCAAAGTGGACGATTGGCAGGTGGATTGTATTCTGCATCGACCTCTGCTATAGGTTGGCAGATAGGGAGCCTCCTACAGGGCAAAAATCTCATTTAATCAGACATACCATTGCATCAGTGTCTGCTTCCAGGAATATCCCTATCCAGGAAGTCTGCAAGACTGCTACGTGGAAGTCATTACACACACCTTCATTTCCCATTACCACATCGACCTTGAGTCACGCTGGGTTGCTGGTTTTTGGCCTCTGTTCTCCAGTGTCTGTTCCCTAAGTAGGGGCTGTGTGCCTTGCCCCCACCCCCGAGGATTGCTTGGAGTCTGCCAGAAAAGTGGATAGTACACCATATCCACTTCCCTAGAAAAACAGGTTACTCACCTAGTGATTCTAGGAGTAGTATATGATGTGCATCCACACATCCCACCTGACCCTGGCAAGTGGCACACTGAATCTTGCTTCCAGTAGATAAGATCTGCTGTCACGGGCGGTGCTGAGGGAGGTAACCACCTGGGTGGGTGGGAGGAACCAGCTTGAAGACCTTCCGGCCAGAGATTTAAAGGAAAGGAATCTGCCAGAAGTGTGGATGTACACCATATACCACTCCTAGAACTGCTATTACAGGTGAGTAACCTGTTTTTTGTTGGCACTGGGTCAGCATTATCAGTTCTGGGTCCTGCCCTTTGGGCTATCCTCTGCACCTCGAATCTTTACAAAGTGCTTTTCACTTCTCACTACTCACCTTCGAAAGCTCGGACTACAGATTTTTCCTGATCTGGACAACTGGTTACTTGCCATTCTGTCCAAGCAGGATGCTGAACAAGCAGTAGCCACAGCATCTCAGTTCTGACCTCCATTGGAGTCTTGCTAAGTCTGGAGAAGTCACAGCTTCGACCTTCTAAGCAGCTTCTCTTCATTGGAGCCCTCCTGGACAGCACCAAGGCGAGGGCCTTTCTCCCAGAGGACAGGAGGAAAGCCCATCCTTCAGATGGCCCAGTTCATCATGGGGCACAAGTCCGTTTGGCTCGCTACATGCAGCGCATGTTCGGCCTCATTGCCTCCTCCGTTTTCACAGTACCTCTGACTCACCTGCACACGAGGATGACCAAATGGATGCTCGGCATGCAGTGGTCTCCAGCAATGCATCCTTAGCCTTACACTGTCAGGGTGACGAAGTCTCTTCACATCACTGTAATTGTTGATCTTCTAGAGCATCTTCACCATTTATTACCACAAGCCGCCCTCCATCCCTCACGCTGTATGAGCCAGATATCTGGGAAGCTCACCCTCCTTCTGTCTTCTCTTTTCCCTCCTCTCTTTGCCCCTTGGGCATGTTTTTTAAATGAAAAAAAGGAGGAGGGGAGAGGGACTGGGATCCTGGCTTTTTCCCCTTGACCTCTCCCTCCTTAAAAAAAAAAAAAAAAAAAAAAAAATTTAATTTGTCCCTTTTTTGCTACCTTGTCTGTGGTCAGTGTTATTAGTTTTATTATCTTTTTTTTCCATCCTTTCTTCTATGGGGTACCAAGGTGACCCCTGCTTATCTTTTAAGAAAAAAAAGGGAAATATAAACATTAAGTCCACATTGTTCTCCTCATATTTTCTAAGACCAAAAAAAAAACACAAAAAAGCAAAGGGAGAAGGAGAAGATATCTTTCTGGATCAGGCAGCTTTGATTTTTACCATAGCAGTTGCATTGTGAGCTTCCTACATCCAAGGAAAAATGTTTCCATTTGCTGTTTTTGTTGCACTACATTATTTGTTTTCGTACAGAGCCTGTGTCTTTTTACCAGGCTAGGCCTTGGGGGTGTAAGTGAATACAGCCTCTCTGCCCTCCCTAGGGGCACAGATCTTTTCTCCCGGGCCCCTGTTGGTTCCCTTCTGGGTGCTCTACCAGCAGTGCTCCTGCCTCCATCCCTGTATTCCTGTACTTCAGGTTGGCCACTTGTGGAATTCAGTGATTCCTCTCAGCTTTCCTCTGCCTTCCTGTCTGTCCTGCTGCTTGGCTTTTTCTTGCTATAGGGTTTTCTTCCTGTTGTTCAGGCACCCTACTCTTAGCGGCCACTGCCCAGATAGCCTCAGCCTCTTTAGCACAAAACAGAATAAAAAAAACTACTACCTAAGAACCCCCCTTCTTTCTCTCTGTTCACTTGTAGTTGGATTTTATTACTTTGTTCTTTTTATATCCTATATCCTTCTTTCTATCCTTGGGCAGTCTTACCCTCTTCTTTCATTTCTCCCTCTTTGTTTCTGTCCTGGCTGACAGAACTGAGGTGAGCAGGGGGCCGGTGTCAGTTATCAGGCAGTCCATGAGCACCACGTCATATGTGAGCCTCATGGGTGGCACCGTCACTGATGTTTGCCCCTTAGCTGTGGGCTAGAGAAGTTTTTGCTCCCACAGGGTCCCAGTACCTCCAGCACAGACCCATAGGTGGTAATAAATGGTGAAGATAAGCTGGAAGGTTAAGCAGTTACAGTGAGCTCATAATTTTCATTGTTTTCCCTAAAACCTTATATGACCTCTCTACCCTCCGACATGAGGGGCACAATCTATCTCCTCAACAAACTTGTGGATGTCAAATGAGAGACAGAATACCTTTTTATTGACATAGTCATGGAAGGTCTTTATACGTCTATAGAGCATGTACCAGGTACTTGCAGTTGTGAATACTTTTTGCACAGATGTCCTAATAGTGACAAGGTCAGGATTGACTTCATACTTGAAGCTTAGTGGTTCATACTTATGATTACATAATATCTTTGAGTTCAGCTCAGACCACTATTTACAAGTATGTGAGACTGAGATTGGTGCCTCTGTCGTCCCATCTTTTGCAAATTTATTCCTGCACCACTTGAAGAATCTGTTGTCTTCAATGTGGAAAACAGCCCACACACAGACCACATCAAACACTGGTTTTGTTATATTGACGACGTGGTCTGTGTGTGGGATGACTCTGAATTAGAAACAACTGAATTCATGAATTAGTTAAATTGTAACAGCCTTAAAGAGGACAGAGATTCAATTATAACTAGTAGCTGTTTATAAAGTTCTTACTTTCAGAAATTATTTTCATTAACTGTATCCGAATAAATAGCATGAAAAAACTGTATTATGAATTGTTTTGTTTTCATGGGCAGCATTCTGTTAAAGTTCTCCTTATGGCACCTGCAGTCTAGAATTTTAACTATGTCACTGTTTGTGCACAGGACTCTGAACAAGGTTCTGATAGGTCAACAACTCATAATTAGTATTCTGTACCTAAACTGTGACATATTAAAAACTCCAAACTACCTATTCCATGAAAATAACTTTGCAGCATGTTGTCCATAAAAAGAAAACAATTGAAAACACAGATTTACGTTTCAGTGTTTATTCGGTACAGTTAAATATGGATCATTTGGAGGTATGAATTTCACTGCTGCAAACAGGAACATTATTAACTGCTATCAATTAATACTAATTTCCTGTCCTTTTAACCTCAGGTTCACATAATACTGGAACAACCAATTAATGCTAATTTCCTGTCCCCTTTAACGTCAGGTTCACATATACTGTTGAACAGGTAATTGTCACATAAGCTTTATTGTACAGGACCAGCTCTTTTAACCAAAATGTACAAAGCAGAATTTGCTGTCTGAGATATAGTAGTTGAATCGGGTGATTGGGTACTGTGAGCTCTGATGGCGAACACTGTATTTTAGCCACTGACACTAATAGTGACCTAGTCAGCACGTGCTCACGCCTTTATTTATGATGATCATGAACTGAATGCAGTACTCAGTTGGTATCTTACCAGAATCAGAGCCAGTCTGCCTGAAACTTGGATCAAGAAGCTGTTACACCAACCAGCCTGCCTGGCCGCCAGACACTGAGCTCAGAATTTACCTTTTTAAATTAACTTTTTAATTTAAATGAAATAAACTCTTAGTTCCTGTTTATTTGTGGGATGTGCAGAGAGCTTGATAGGAAGCTCAGTCGCCAACCTGCTTGCTAGAGAATAAGCAGCTGTTATGTCCTGACCTGCTAACCTAAAAGGAGTTGGAATGTGGGAGGTTAATCGATACAGTTAGGAGGGCAGGTGCTCCCACCTTCGGGCAGTTAGTAGTGCAGTTGGTCAAATGTTCGGAGTGGATATCTTTGTGTGAGTGGGCAGACATCTCTGGCAAGTGAGTGCAGCACAGGCTAGTGAATGACTGCAAATGAGCTGCAGATGAGCTCTACATTTAAATAGTGCTCTTTTCAATCAAACCGGGTTCTGCTGCTGCTAACATTGACAATGCAGCCACCTCTAGCTGCCTAATAGCGCTGAATGCTGTTTTAATTTTTTTTTATTTGCTTTCACTAAAGATATACTAGCATGATACGTAGCGGTTGTATTGATTTGCACGTTCCTCACCTGCGAACATAGCGAGATGAAATTGACAACAAACTTTACCCATTCTACAGTACTATAAGTTCTAGCACATTAAACTTTTTGGATGTGGGTCTCAGTGCCGACAAGAACAAAAAAATGTCCTCAAAAAAATGTCAGGACACCTACTACCACTAGCACCTTGCTCAGGAATGACGGTGGACACCTAGCAAGCTAGTTACATCCGTCGCGTATAGTCAGTCACTTTTTAAGGCTTAGGTGTAATTGCTCGAACGATCATGACTTTGAATGTGAGACAAAGACCCTCTACAATAGATTTTTGGAGTGTGAATATGAAAAACAGTTCTCAATGAAGACCTTTCCAAAGCTAGACTGGTGAGCTGTAAATAATTATTAACACCCAAACCAAAAATTAACACGTTTTTAAGTGTGTAAGGGTCAGTAGGTAATAGACTGCAGAGGCTACTGCAGAGGGAAGCATTTTGAATTTTCATACTTAATTCTAAAATCCACACATTAAATGAAAATTGGGACCTTGAGCCCTTCCTTGTTTTATGTACTCCTGCCAGGTGACCTGTACAACCAACTGGTCATTTTAAGAATATCTAGGATCTTCTTTGAGGATATCTCTTCCATTAGGTCACACCTTTGGACTATATCCACATCAGCGCCAGGACCACACAAAACATTTACTAACAGGGCTGCCAGCGACATCACACATCAGCATCTACATAAACATTGCGCCCCATCTCTCCTCAGATCTTTTCCTGCTGTCAGTCGGACTCATCCGACGTGCTGTGGAAACGCTGACATCTAGCTGTTCTCGTTTATTATTTTTTATGTAAGTTAATCATTAAATATTGGTGATATCGCTGACTGCATGCCACTGAAATCAATGGCACTGTTTGGTACTGTTAGTATGGAGAACCAGTTTATAAGAACAATGCACACGAAGTGTGTGTCTGCTGTCTATGCCTCTCTCGCAATACTAGAGCTTCAATCAAGCTACCAGGCAATGCAGAAGAAAGGTGATGGAGAAGTTTTTGCTGGAGAAAACCCTAGCATTCATGGAAAAAGCCCAAGGTCAGAAATCCACATCACCATCGAGTGACTTCCTATTGTCAAAATCGGAAGACCGAGACAAAGAGCAGTCGTCATTGGGACACAAGCATAGGGACAAAGACAAATCTGCTTCCCTGGCGAGGTCTATGTTGCCACTACAGCCTACAGGTACTCTACCTTCTTCATCATCATCTGCCTCTCGATGGTGGTGATGCCAGTCTACCCTCCCACCCCCAATTGTCAACCAGATACCAAGCTCAGGGCTTGGCTCAAGCACTACTGTACCTACTACAGATGGTACATCGCCATCCTTGATGGGTTCAGCCCTGTTGTCGACTCGGCTGTCACATCCCCTGGCCAGGGCGTTGTTGATGCACAGGCAGTACTGGTGTCATTTCAGATATGATATAACACATACGTCCAGGCTTACCTGTAGCCTGTAGTGCACGTCGATGGTGTTCCTGCATCGCAAACTCTGTCAGCTGGTTCACAGACTATACCTTCTGAGCAACGGCCTCCAGTATCACTAGCGAGATCTTCATTTTCCTTCACCGATATGGACGTTGGAGGAGGAGGAATATAATCCAGACCTCATAATGGAGGAGGATTATGAAGGAGGAAAGTAGTGGAGAAGAACAATATGAAGACATGGAAAGTTATGGAGAAGAACAATACATAGCTTGTTCTAGCTCCACTGCATCTTCTTGTAGTGAGGATTCTGTGGTGTATACACTCAGATCTCCTCCAAAAGACCCTACCTTCCAATCTATGATGCAGCAAATGCAGAAAGCAATGAGCTTTGCTGGGGAAGAAGAGGATTCTACCAAAAAAAAATGCTGGACTTCTTGGAAGTACCATGTACTCCCTCCATCATTGTTCCTCAGATTTATCCTGCATTGGAGGATGCTACATTTGCTGCCTGGTACAGGCCAAATTTAATACCAACTGTACCTAGAAAGGCCGACAAGCAGAGACTAGTGTCAAAATAGTGTCAGCATAATAGCGCCGCCGAAAACCGCACGTCCTTAATCACGTGAGCCATCCCAGCACAGCAATCTGTGCATCGTACAGTGTGCACATTAAAGTATAATGCAAGGGGCACTACTCTCCCCAACACACTAAATATAACAAACTCTAGGGCAGGCAACACAGGACACATGGCCATGTCAAGAGAAAGCACTCTAGGAAGCCTGACGGCACACAGATTGCTGTGTGCTGTAACGGGTCACGCTATTAATGATGCACGCTTTTGATCCTGTGCTATTATGTACACACTGTGTTGACAGGATACTGTCAAGCAGTACCCTGCTCCTTCTGCCAAGCCTTATTATGCCAACCAGCCAGAGACAGACTCAGTGGTTATAATGGCTGGCCATGGCAGATCCAGGGCACCTAAACACACTACTGTGCCTCCTGAGAAGGAATCCAAGAGGCTAGATGTGATGAGCAAGCTATACATGCTTCTGCCTCACTATGCCTTCATACTGCAAACTGCCAGGCCCACATGATAAAGTATTAGAAAAGCCTGTGGAAAGCTGCCAAAGCCGCAGCTCAGGCTCTTCCAGAAGGTAATGCCAAGAATGAGTTAAGTAAACATCTCACTTCTGACGCTGAGGTTTGCAAACTTTTTCTGCGCTCAGCATATGATAGCTCTGATGCCTCTGCCACGGCAGCTGCCACTGATATTTGCCTGAGATACTATTCTTGGCTCAGGGTCACTGGGTTTGCAACTGATGTGCACCAAACAGTTTTCTTTCCCTTTTAGAGGCACTAAACTGTTTGTTATCATGTGGAAGAGGCTTTAAGTGGCCTTAAAGTCTCTAAAATGACTTTAAGGTCAACCAGATCCCTTTATTCCACACCTGGTAGGGGTTATGGAAGGGGGATTCTTTCATCAGCCTGCTGCCAGCGGTGGCCGTCAAGCCTACTGTCAGCAATGCTGGGGTAAGGACCATGGAGCCTTGCCAGGTCCCTTCCCTCAGGGGCCCATTTGAAAGCATCAGAGGCTTGTGGAGCTCATGGCTCTGCCCCCACCAGCTCAGCCTGACTCAAATCGGGCTGCCCTCACACCACTGTTGCCTATAGAGGTGATTCTAGGAGCCGCTTTCTCTCGTCTGACACAATGAAGGTAGATTACCACAGATGGATAGGTTCTGAAGATAATTGCAAAGGACTTGCTCTGGAGCTCTTAGAGACCCCTCCACCTCTTTCCAATTATCATCTGGGACATTTGTCCCCATGAAAGAAGAAGTGAAAGCTTTGTTAAACAGAAGAGCACTAGAACCAGTGTCTTCTCATCAGAAGAAAAAGAGTTCTGTTCCGATACTCCTGGTCCCCAAAATGGACAGGAGATCTTAGGCCTGTGTTAGATCTGAGAGACCTAAACTTCTACATAGAATACAAACATTTCACATGGTCTCCTCTCAAGCTTTGATTCCTGTTGCAAACGGGGCTGGATTTGCTTCCTAGTTGTGAAAGATGCATACCTTTTTCTCAAGATCAGGCAGCATCACAGACACTATGTGAGATTTGTGCCTGACGGGGAGCATTATCAGTTCAGAGTATTGCACTTTGGCTTATCTTCTGTACCATGCGTCTTTATCAGATGCTTGGCAGTGGTGGCAGCACCCCACAGGGAAGGCCTGTATGTCTTCCCATACCTGGATGATTGGCTCTAAAAAGTCAGCTCTAGGAGCCAACTGTTGCACACCGTGTCTTGAACCAGGCAGTTGTTAGACTAACTGGTGTTACAATGAATGTGCCAAAGTCAGTACTGATTCCTTGTCAAAGGCTGTAGTACTCAGATGTTGTGCATGCGACAGAGCAGGGCTATGCGCCTGCCTCTGGACAGGGCAGAATGACACATTTCTCAACACAGCTGGTATTCGCAGTCATCAAGTCTCAGCCCGAAGGTTTCTTTTGTCTCTTGGAACTTACAGCACCAGCCATTGTAACTGCCACTGGCCTGTTCACACATAATGGATCCCGAGTAGACATTGAGAGTATAATGATCAATTGACGGTTACTACAGACCAGAAGGTGCTATCGCGGGCTCTCATGTGCAAACACTGACATGTTGGATGGACCGCAACCTCTTAAGTGGCCTTCTATTTCTCATACCAACTCCAACTCTGATTCTCACCTGAATTCATCTGGATATGGGTGGGGCACACCTGGGCCCTTATTTGTTACACAGGGTTGAATAAGGCCCTGCC
Source organism: Neoceratodus forsteri (assembly GCA_016271365.2). Lineage (NCBI taxonomy): Eukaryota > Metazoa > Chordata > Ceratodontiformes > Ceratodontidae > Neoceratodus > Neoceratodus forsteri. The sequence continues at coordinate 507,968,281 of CM028129.1, forward strand.
CCATTTGTTATGCAGAAAAGTTAAATGCAAGGATCTGTTATATCCTCTCCTTTTCTGTCTCTTGTCTGTCTGGTTGTACAACCAAATCTTCTTGTGAGACCTAGGAACTAATCACTCTGATGGTCTCACAGTTCTCCAGCCTTGCTACCTCTCTGCCTTCACTTGCTGTTTCTGTCTTTTATTCCCCTTGCATTATCTGTGGTTATAAAATATATGCGAATCTTTGTGTGGAATGGTATGTGAAACTGGGGTCCCTTTGTTTGAAACTGTATATAGTTTAACTGTTGAAATGATTGCAAAAAGCTATTTGGAATTAAGGGGGTTGACCTTGAGATGCAGCACAAACTTTTGCAGAGCTGTCAACAGGAGGTCAGTTCTGGGACACCATGTTCTGTTTTGTTACACCTGCAAGGAAATTGATGTTCTAATACATTTTATGAGGAACAGGATGTCTGTTAATGAGCTGAGGCTGCAGAAGTTAATTACCAGGCAAAGACTTATTATAACAAGCATTTGTCAATGCTTAATGTTTCCTTGCATGGTTTATGTGTCAGGGTGTATTGTGTTAGTTGAATTTCTAGTGGGAGGAAAAGCCTGCCTGAAGTATGTTTTGACAAGCTGTCATATTTTGGACAGCATTTGAATACAGAAGCTCGGTTAGTAATTATAATAATAACAGTCTTTATTTCTGTGGTGCCTTTCAAAAACCAAGGCGCCTAACAAAGTTTAAAAACACATCAGACATCTCAACAACTGATACAGGTAGGATAAAGAAGTTAACCACCAAATGCTTGACACCACAGGTATGTTTTCAGGGCCTGTTTAAATCCCTCCACGTTCGCGCACTCCTGTAACTAATGGGGTAGATAATTCCAGAGGGTGGGGGCTGCATGCATAAATGCACGGGCCCCAGGAGATTTCAAGCACACCCTCAGGATCTCTAGCAACCCCTCGTCAGCTGAGCAGAGCAATCGCCAGGGCAGTAAGGGACCTGGAGCTCTTACAAGTAGTCCGGCCCTGTCCATGTAGGTCTTTAAAAGTCAAAAGACCGACTTAGGAAGTGATCCGCCACTGTGCTGGCAGCCAGTGCAGTCCACAACCACCGGTAATGTGACTGGACGGACTTTCCATCAAAAAGCCGGGCCGCTATGTTCTCACCTGCTGCAGGCAGCGGATTCCACAGGCAGCCCGGTAGAGGGGAAATTGCATGGTCCAAGCATGAGGACACAAGGCATGGACCAGCATAGGACGGACAAGGTGCCTAATCCTGGAGATATTCCTCAGATGATAGAGAGGGACTTGACAACGGCAGACACTCATGTAATGCAGAGTCAGCCCTTGTCATGCACCACCTCTGGTTACTACGTGTTCAGAGGTCGGGAGGATATGCCCCAAGGTAAAGCCTGGAGGGTGAACCAACCACCGGCCCCCCTATCCGGCGCACCGGATCCATAACCAGCACCTCAGTCTTTTCCAAGTTCAACTTCAGCCAACTCGAGCAAATCCACTCATGGATTTCTATGAGGCAGTTATAAAGACCGAGAGACTCTATCCTGGTCAGGTGCAAAAGAAAGGTAGAGCTGGGTAGCATCGGCATAGCAGTGAAACCTCAGCCCATACCTTCTTAAAATGTCTCAGAGGGCAGCATGTACACTGCGAACAACATGGGAGACAACACTGAAACCAGAGGAACCCCACAAGACAGAGAAACTGGGTCCGAGGATTAAATCCCGGATACCACTCTCTGAGTTCTTCCAGTGAGTTAAGATGTAAACCACCTGAGGACTGCACCCGATAGTCCACAGATGAACCACAGGCGCCAAGTTAGAAACCCCATGGTCCACAGTGTCAGAGGCTGATGAGAGATCTAGAAGAACCAAGATGGAACGGTTCATCTTCCTGGACATAAAGTCTCCACCACTCATTCACACTAATAGGATCTATGCTGGAGGTACTAGGACCCAGTGGGAGCAAACTTTTTGCAGGAGGGCTGGCCAGAGGTGGAGCCACGGGGAAGCTGATGCCACGAGCCTCCGCTCGTGCAGCAATGACTGTCTCGGCTTCGACCCTCCAACCGCCTCAGTTGCTTTTTCCTCGCTGCCGAAAGGCGCTTCAGGACGACGTCACTGCGCCCGCTGGGAGTCAAACTTCAAACTAGCAGCATAGTTTTCAGTTTATTATTTTGTAGTATTTTTTGAATAAAGTACCGCTTACAATAATTTATTCTTATTAAAGAAAGAAGTCTCGGCCTACATTGACGGAGTCGACCATGAGCGGGTCAGGTGACAGTAGGGAGACTTCGTATGAAAGCGGTTCAGTCAGCCAGGCTGGGTTAGGTCTGCCGCCTTCTCCAGAAGGGGGCTCTGACAACAGATGGTCCGGTGCCCGAGGATGGCGGTCCCCGGAAGCATTAGAAATAGTCCCATTCTCGCACCGCTCGCCTCGAGCTCTTCTTCTACCCGTAGGTCAAAAAAGAGAGGGCATCACTTGAGGTCGCCCTCTGATATGTCTGCGTGTCGACGATCGGTCATTGGGGTCAGTTGCCGGTCTCCTCATTCGGAGTCGCCAGTTTCTGGTTCTGGTCTCCAATCTCTTTGGCACTGGATCCCTTTCCCACCTTCTGATAGGGTTTCTGATGAGCAGTTTCATCAGTGTGCCACTCTTATGGAGCAGTGGGCTCAGAGGCTGGTCCAGCTGCCTGGCCCGGTCACTCTGGGGCCCTCGGCTCTTTGGGGATCGAGCAGGGCAATTGGGCCTCCCTAGTCGTGCGGCGCCCTTCTTGGTTGCCGCTGACTCCAGGTGTTTTCCTCACATGGCTTGCGCAGGGGGACAAGCACTGATGCCTCTATCTCCCGGTATTCTTACTTCTTTCCTCAAATTCAAATTTTTGGGGCACTGGGTTGGTTTCGCACCGCGTCGGTGCGTGGGTCGCCGGGTGCTGTTTTCAGCAGTCGCCTTCATGGCGCCATCCTCGGCACCGTCATGGGTCTTTCAGCGCCCGTGGCTTTTTGTCACCGTGTTCTTCTTCGACACCATCTACCATGTCGGGCATCATGTGGCCTTCGCCAAGGGTTTTTCTCGCACTGAGGCCGGGCTTTTCTTCTACCAATCTTTAGGTGTCCCCTCCGATTTCTTTTTCCTTCCTCTTTTTGCTGATTTTCAACCCTTTCCTAACCATGCAGTCCCTCCTGGACTGTCAGGAGGTGATATTGAGTCTGATTCAGATCTTAGACTGGGTGATGATGTGGAAGGAGCAGATCTAATCCTGTTACAGAGCCTGTGGTCACGGACCTCTCATTTAAGTCTCTGCTAAAATTTGAATTCCTCTTTCTCTCCAGACTATGGACATCGATCCTGGGAAGCTTTTAAGACTCCATTACCTTCATGTTCCGGACATCCCTATGGATTTAACTCCCCCGGTACAACCCTCCTTTGAGACACTTTCTCAAATGGTATGGAATAATCCTGCTCTCATTCCTTCTGTGGCTACGTCCATAGATAGGAAGTACGCTGCTCCCAAGGATCAACCTATTTTGGCCTCCCAAGCCTTTGCGGATCCTATTATAGTCTTGGCAGAAAATGATAAGGTCATCCATCCTCAGACTACTACAGCTCGACCTATAAACAAAGAATCTCGTAAGATAGATATTTTAGTTAAGAGAGTCTTTGTAGCATCCACCCTGAGTATGCGTATCGCCAGCTACCAGGGCTATTTCTCTCAATATGAGTATATTCCTTGGCATTCGCCTCAAACAAATGGTTGAAACTCTACTGGAGTCGGACACTAATTCAGAGCTTCTTCAAACCATAACCAGGGGCATCGAGTCAAACAACCAGCAGGTTAAACCAGCTATGGACGCATTCGATACAGCCTCCCGTGCGGTGGTGGCGGGCATTTGTACCTGCCGCCATTCCTGGCTGCGCACTTCAGGTTTCACGAATGATGCCCAGCAACAGGTCATGGCGTTGCCCTTCGATGGTGTGCATCTCTCCGGCCCTCAAGTAGAACAGGCTCTAGAGGCCACACAAAAGACTAGGTCAGCCATTAAATTGGCTCGACCTCCTCCCGCCCCCTCTCGAGGGGGGGTGTTAACAAATGCCAGTTTCATAACTGTCAATCCTTTCGAGGCAAAGGTAGAGGAGGTTTTAATAAAAATCAAGCCCCTCAGACTCAAAAGAAAACGCAACAGAAGGCACAGGGACCCAAAGCGCCCAGTGCCGCCTTCTGAGTTGTTGGCCCAAGTCCCACCTCAGCTGCCCGAGGGAGATTTTTTAGCGGTGGGAGGTCGTCTGACTCAATTCTACAACCAGTGGAAGTCAGTAACTTCGACAAATGGGTCCTTCGGATAATCCACAAAGGGTATTCCTTCAATTTTTCAGAGAACCCTCCGGATTGTCTCACCAAGTGGCAGCCAGAGCTGTCAGTTCTTCAGTCAGAGCTTCTCGCCTCCGAAATACAAGGCCTTCTGAACAACAGGGCAGTGGAAGTAGTTCCGCTGGCTCAACGGAACACAGGGTTCTACTCCCATTACTTTCTAGTTCCAAAGAAAACCGGGGGCATGGGCCCCATTTTGGACCTCAGAAAATTAAACAAGTTTCTTCCCAAAGAGAAATTCAAAATGGTATCGCTAGGGACCCTGTTACCTTGCTTCATCAACAAGACTTGTTAGCTTCCTGGACATGCAGGATGCTTACCAACATATTCCTATTCATCTAAATACCTAAGGTTTGTAGCTTTGGGACAGCATTATCAGTTCAGAGTCCTGCCCTTTGGGCTATCCTCGGCGCCCATGAGTTTTACAAAGTGTTGTGCAATTCTCGGCGCATCTCAGAAAAGTCGGAATACAAGTGTTCTATATCTGGATGACTGGCTTTAGCGAGCCCTTCCAGGCAAGGAACTCTCAACGCTGTTGCCACGGAGTCCTGCTAAACCTCAAGAAATTGCAGCTGCAGCCCTCCCAGATGCTCGCTTTCATAGGAACTCTTCTGGACACCTCCCTGCGAAAGCGTTTCTACCAGAGGACAGAAGGAGCGATATCCTACAGATGGCCCAATACATCAGACAGAACAGCTCGGTTCAAGCTATCTCGATGCAACGGATGCTAGGTCTTATGGCATCCTCGGTGTTCACTGTACCCCTAGCACGCCTTCACATGAGAACCTCTCAGTGAATGCTCAGTACTCAGTGGTCTCCAACCACTCACCCTCAGTCCTTTCCCATCAAGGTGACAGAACCTCTGAAGAGGTCACTCACCTGGTGTTCGCAAGAGGACAATCTTCTGGAAGTGTATCCCTTTGCTCCTTTGGATCATCAGATTTCCATTACCATGGACATGTCCCTGATGGGGTGGGGAGCTCAGTGTCAGACTCTCCACACTCAAGGTACGTGGACTCAGGACGAGTCCCAGCTTCACAGAAATGTCTTAGAAATGAGAGCCGTCCTTTATGCAGTCCGGGCTTTGAAGAACATTCTCTGTCACAAGAACATTCTCCTTCAAACGGACAACAAAGCAGTGATGTATTGCATCAACAAGCAAGGCGGGGCTCACTCTTACCCCTTATGCAGGGAAGCGATGAGAGTGTGGGAATGGTGCTTGGAGCACAAGGCTCTAATTCGAGCGGCCTTCCTGCCGGGAGTGCAGAACGAACTGGCAGACCGTCTCAGCAGAGCTGAGACAGATCCTCACAAGTGGTCTCTCGACTCAACCGTAGTTCAGTCACTATTCGCAGAGTGGAGAACTCTAGACCTGGACCTTTTTGCATCCCCATTCAACACAAAACTGCCTCTCTTCTGCTCCAGAAATCCAGGGCCTGGCATTTTCTGTCAGGATGCGTTCAGGCTGCAGTGGACAAAATGCTTTCTATACACCTTTCCACCTCTTCCTCTGATTCAGAGGGTACTTCTCAAGTTCGAGTCCCAGGGGAGCAAAATTATTCTTATTGCTCCTTTCTGGCCTCGGCAGATATGGTTTCATCTACTCGACAGTATATCTGAAACCGCTTCCCCTTCAGACGAACCTTCTGACTCAGGGGCCTGTGGTCCATCCCAATCTGAGATCGCTTCACCTTCACGCTTGGCTCCTGAAGAGATAGAAGTGAACAGGTTCAATGTCTCCCGTAGAGTTTCAGATATTTGTCTGGCTGCGCGCAGGCCAGCCACTAGGAAAACTTACACTGCCAAATGGAAGCATTTTTCACTCTGGTGTGCAAAATCCTCTTTGAATCCTTTTTCCTGCCCTCCAAATAAAGTTCTAGAGTACCTTTTGGACCTCTCAAATTCAGGTCTGCAATACTTTACAGTCAAGGTTCACCTTTGTGCCATTTCAGCTTATCATGAGCCAGTACTTTCCTTGTCACTGGCTGAGTTACCCATGGTTAAGAGGTTCCTTAAGGGAATTCTGCATACCAGACCTCCTATCAGACGTTCGGTCGCAGCCTGGGACATTAATCTTGTGCTAGACATGCTCACTGGAAAACCTTTCGAGCCTCTAGCTACCTGTGAGTTGAAATTCCTCACTTGGAAAACTGCCTTCTTGGTGGCCATTACCTCGGCCCGCAGGGTCTCTGAGATACATGCCTTGGTCACAGACCCTCTGTGTACTGTTTCATAAAGACTAAGTAGTTCTTAGGACGCATCCTAAGTTTCTCCCTAAGGTTGTTTCGGAATTCCATCTAAACCAACCTTTGATCCTTCCTATTTACTTTTGTAACTTCCAGAATGAAGGGAGTGTTCTCTTCATTCTTTGAATGTCAAAAGAGCTATGCTTTATTTACATAGGACAAAAGATTTTCACAAAGCTCAACAACTGTTTGTTTCCTTCAGCGAGACCGCTGGGTCAGCCTGTTGCTATCAGATACATTTCAGCATGGCTGGTGGCATGCCTTTGCCACTGTTATTCCATGGCGCAGATTAAACTGGAAGGCAGAGTGTAGGCTCACTCTACTAGAGTGGTTAGAAGCATCCTGGCGGAAATCCGCAGTGTGCCCATTGCAAATATTTGCACTGTGGCCACCTGGAGCTCAGTGCATACTTTCGTTAAACACTATGCCCTGGATGTCCATGCCAGATGACATGATTCGCTTTGGCAGAACCATCCTTAATGGACTTCTGTCCTAAATCTGTGAGCTCTTGGTCTTTCCTGCCGCCCTCTCGGGGGATTATTAGTTCGGTACTCTCCCATTAGTGTGAATGAGTGGTGGAGACTTTATGTCCAGGAAGATATGGAAATTACATACCTACCGTAATTCTTGATCTTCTTTGACGAAGTCTTCACCACTCATTCACACGCCCACCCACCATTCCCCGAGCTCACCTCTGTTGTTGGTCTTCACTCCCTCAATGTTTAGGCTGTGAAGACTTCTTTGTTGACCCTTCTTATACGGGTCTTCCAGACTATCTTGTGTGCGGTTTTTGGTTAGGATATCCTTCTAGATTAGTTACACTGCACCTCCTCGGAAAAAAAGGTACTGAGGCAGTTGGAGGGTTGACGCCAATATAGTCATTGCCGCACGAGCGGAGGGTCGTACACCACTCCTCGCAGCTCCATCTCTGGCACCGGCCCTCCTGCAAAAAAGTTTGTTCCCGCTGGGTCCTAGCGCCTCCGGCGTAGATCCCATTAGTGTGAATGAGTTGTGGAGACTTCGTCCAAGAAGATTAAGAATTACGGTAGGTACGTAATTTCCATTTCTGATCCCTCGCTATCGGGAGATCATTGAGCACCCGAGCCAGTGCTGTCTGAGTACTATGACTTTTTCGAAAACCGGACTGGAGGGGTTCATAGATGATATGGATGGTCAAATGGTTCTCCAGCTGTACGGCCACTACCTTCTCAATCACCTTCCCTATAAAGGGAAGGTTTGAGATTGGTCTGTAGTTTGCATGGCAGTCGGGGTCCAAAGAAGCTTTCTTCAAGAGGGGTGTTACCACCGCCTCCTTCAGGGAGCTAGGAAACTCACCTGTTTCCAAGGAGCACCAGACTATCCATGCTAGGACTGGACTGATGGAATCAATATAATCCAGAATCAGGGAGGTTGGTCCTGGGCCCAAACTACAGCACATAGAGTGCGCACCCTGGACAATCCGCATGACATCCATGAACTCCGATCGGTCGAAAGTACTCAGAAAAGCTGAGGAGCAGTGGCCAGGCGCTGATCCAGAGCAACACCCTTAGAGTGTGCTGGATGGAGCGCCGCCCTGATGTCAGCCACCTTAGTTGCAAAGAATTGAGCAAGTTCATCGCACTCTACTTGCAAAAAGGCTTTTCGAACTTATAGGCAGGCTGGGCTGCACAGTCTGTCTGCAGTGCTAAAAAGCTGAGCTGGTCGAGTCTAAGAGCGCAGTCTCCCGGAGAGGAACTCTGCCTTCACGGGTGATTGCAGATTGATAAGCTTGATAATGCTCCATCAGTCTAAGGTGGTCGGCATCGAGGGAGGATCTCCGCCAGCAACGCTCTAACCTTCGTCCTAGTCGCCGCATCTCCTTCAAGGTCCCATCAAACCATGGGGACCAAGGGTGAAAGGAGAGAGATCGAACATGGATAGGAGCAATGACTTTGAGGGCCACCGAAATAGCCGTATTATAGGCTACCACGAGGGCCTCTGGGTCACTGATTGCCACTGGAAGGGTCAATCGGTCAAGTACCACCGCCAGGCCTTCAGAGCTAACATCTCGTAAAGGGCGATACCTGACCATCTCCACAGGGGTAGGCCTGCGAAGGGGTTGGGGGTGCTAAAACTAAACCCCACGGTTTAGTGATCGGACCTTCCAACTGGTTCCACCCCCCAATCAGAGGCCTCGATTCCCCGGGAGGAAGACTGTCAAGGGAGTGACCATGTTTATGGGTAGCAGTGGTAACTATCTGTGTAAGGCCCAGAGATGACATCAACTGGAGGAAGTGTTGACCAAACTGAGAGAATTCGTCATCGACCCAGGCGTTGAAGTCACCCAGGACCATCAGTCTGGGTGACTCGAACTCCATGTCGAATGACGAAGTCTGCCACTTTCTGAAGGAACTGCCTCATCTCTGGGTGGACAGTAGATGAGAGTGATCTCACAACCTACACCTGCTACCACGTACACTCAAATGACTCTGTCTCCTCAAGTGGTGCACTCGTGAGGTTAAGGTCGGTCTTAAACAGACCGCACCCCCACCCCGCCTCCAATCTCAGGCAGTGAATCACTGAGCACCCAGCTGGAGTTAAAGCTCCAAATGGGGCCAGAGTTCTCATTCAGCTAGGTCTCGTGATGCAAGCCAGATCCACTGTTTCTACATCATCTGCAATAATTGCAGTCTTGTTTTTAATGGACCTGGCATTGCATAACACAGCCCGAGTTGGATGAACCTCAGGGCCGCCTGAACCACCTGCCTACCAATATTGGTAGTGCCGCTTGGTATGGAAACAAGGACGTGGTGAACCACTGCCTGGTTCCATTTCATCCCAGGTGTCTCCTGGATCTCACGACCGGCGTGGTGGCCCCGCTCATTCACCCTCCACTGTTCGCACTCCAGCCCTCCTCCCTCATGAAGCGATATCCAGCGCCCCTACAGCACTGGTATGTTGTAAACTGCAATGGGAGAGGTAAGGACGGAGGGCACGGAGAGCAGAGGGTGAATAGCGCATACACTGTGGGGCAGGCCTCTCGACACATTCTAACAATCAATTTATCAAATGACTCTCTCTTAACTAACCCACAAAACAAATAAGAATAAAACACAGAGCAAAATAACACAATAGAATATAAACTCACAACACTTATTTTTCATTTAATTTTTATAAACTTTTATTCAGTTTATGTTGTACAGATATGCAAATCAGTCATACATGATACAGATATGTATTCGCTGCTCACAGACGATGTCTGTGGTGTACAGAAACATATTCATGCAGAGTTATCTTGAATACACATGGGTTTGGACATATTATACCACATATTTTATCTATGAAGCGATACATACCAGGGCTTAGAAAGAGGAGTCGGACCACCATGAAGAAAAATAAAGTCAGATCAACTTCAACTAAGGCATCTGGTGACCGGGTTTCTACCTCATGTGGTTCCAGATCTCCCAAACGAACTGCATGAGATAAAGGGAAACAGCCTCAGACCATATCAAAGCTACTATATTTATATTTTTTGTATGCTGAACTATATACAACACTCTAACCTGCTCTAACTTAAACAAACTGTACTGTATTATAAACTAGGGCATATCCTATTACATATGTTCATATCCTTAGCCGGGTTATTCTTCCTCTCTTACTGACTAATAGGATATTTAACTTACTGGTGTTAGAAATGTTTCTTTCTTTATTGAGTAATCCATCAGCATCCATGTTAGGCCCTCACCCTATCCCAGCCCTGGGTGCCAGGAATGCCATAAAGGGGGCCCAGATTACATGGAAGTCTGCATTTCTAATGCCTTGCACAAAGGATCTCTCTCCATTTCATATATTCCAGTGAACCAAATCTCTTCTATTGAGGGTACCTTGGGTCGCCCTCCTGTTACTGAGTATTAGGCACTTAGCTTGCATAACTAAGATCATAAACCATTTGTATTCTTTCCTGGTCATGGAGCATGTCAGGGATTGTAGTCCCAATATTGTGGCTGTGGGTATCTTATCCCCTAGTTTTTTAAGGATCTGGGTTCCCAGTTGTCCTACCTGGAGCCAGAACTGCTGAAGCGCCGGACAGGCCCATAGTATATGGAAAAGGTCCCCCAGGCTGATGACAACTCCAGCAATCGTCATTCCCAAGCTTATACAAAGTTGCTGGAGTCCTATACCACCAGTGTAGAATTTTGTTTTGTATCATTCTGCTCCTAACATCAGTATACTGCGAATGAGCTAAAGACCAACACTTGGCCCATTGTACTTTGGAAATGGATATTGGTAGTGATGTTTCCCAGTGACCTTTGGCTTTCTCAGTTTGGTCAGGGAGGGCTTTTATGACTGAATATATGCAGCCTGCTTGACCTCTCACCATCGTAAACCACTTGGACAGAGGCACATTCCTTGGCATCCTTTGATGACGTGTCAAATAGGGCCTAGTGGTTTCCCGTATCTGCAGATAGTGCTGAAACTCCTCTGTGGGAGGTCCCATCTTTCCTGGAGGTGTTGAAATTAATCCACCTGCTCACCCGAGGTGAGAGAATATCTGAGAGGTAGGAAATCCCTTGGGCCCACCGTGTCCTGTATATCACTTCCTGCTATAGTGATTTTAGGTTTTTCCATAAGGGAGTATAATTGACCAGTGCTGGTGGTAGCTTGAGAAGAAAATGTAGCTGTTTCCAATATTTAAGAGTGGGGTCTATTGTGGGATGAAGAGCAAAGTGTGCCCCCATGGAAGAGAGACCAGAGATGACAAACCCATCTGGTCTTTTTCCATCTGATGCCATTGTGGGATTCAGGGGAAAGGGGACGAAACCATTGCAGCGTTTAAGTTGTGTGGAAGGCAATCTTGTATCCCTCCAGCCAGGGTAGCCCCCACCCACTCTTCTTCCAGTGACCTCTCAGTTTTGCTCGGCTGTTTCTGGATGTTTTCCCTTCCCATATAGAAACATATAATTTGATGGCAGATAAGGACCGCTTGGCCCACCCAGTCTGCCCATTACGCTACCTAATGGATAAGCTGCAGATCCTAGTTAACCAGCAGCCTACTTCTTCCTACCCCCACCCCCTAGAATTGTCTTATGACTGTCCCAATGCATGCTTGAATTCCACCACTGTTTTTGACTCCACAACCTCCTCCGGAAGGCCGTTCCATGCATTGTGTTCTTAGGTGGCCTTGAACCACCACCCTTTCGCGTAAGAATCCAGTGCACTACCCAATTGTGCCACAGAGACAACACTATAAAGGCCCCAACCATCTTGTCCCATCTAGTGTACCTGTCTGGGGGGAGGTACAAAGGAATATGTGACAAGAGATATGTCACCTTTGAGGCTAATGTCATTTTAATGGCTGAGATCTTACCTGCCATCGTAAGTCTTAACCGTGCCCATCTACCTAGCTCCTTCTTAGACTCTACCATTAGGGCTCCAAATTTCTCTCCCACATCTTATCAAGTTGAATATTTAGTTTTATCCTTAAGTATGTTAGATCTTCTTTTGCTCATTTCAGCTCCGTGGAAAGCACTTTATCAGTATCACAGTGGTTATTGAAGGGTTACATTTCAGTCTTGGTAATATTAACTTTCAGACCTGACAGAGTATGAAAAGAGTGAAGAAGGTCAGTGAGGGGGAGTAGTGACTCATTTAAATCAGCCAAGGTTATAAACAGATCGTCTGCATACAGCAGGGTAATATAGCAGTGGTCCTTAATGGGGATACCTTTTATGCACGAGTGCTGCCGTATGGTTGCGGCCAGCGGTTCTAGTGCCAGAACAAATAACATGGGTGAGAGTTGACAACCTTGTCTAGTGCCGCGCCCCAACAAAAAGGGGTCAGACATGGTGGAATTGGTAAGGACTTTGGCTGATGGAGTCTTAAATATAGCCTTAACTCCAGCACAAATCCAAAGTGCTGTAATACTAATAAGAGATAATCCCACTCTATGGAGACGAATGCTTTCTCGAAGTCCACTGCTATACTTGCTGCTGGTGTACCAAGGGTTTTGGCCGTTTGCATCAGATTGATTACTGATTGAATATGGTCTGCACTATATCTCCCCTGAACAGAACCCACCTGGGATGGGTGTATGAGCTCAGGAAGAAAGGTTTTCAGTAGGGTAGCTATCCCCTTGACAAAAATGTTGCCATCCACTGGGATCAGTGATATAGGCCTGTAGTTGCCTGCCCTTGTGGGATCTTTCCCTTTTTCAGGAATAATAGTTATCACCGCCTCTCTCATTGTGGAGGGAAACTGTCCTGAGGTAATTGCCTCCCAATACACCTGACACAGTATTGGAGTGACTGTAGGGCAAAGAGCCTGGTAGTATTCCGCTGGGAAGCCATCCCCTCCTGGGGCCTTACCTTTTTGTAATGATTTTGGTGCCTGTTCTATTTCTAGCTCAGTAAGAGGGTTTTCCAGAGCTGCTCTGTTCGTCTGAGTTAGGGATGGGAGCTGCACCGTGCCCAAGAAATCCTGTATCTCCCCAGAAGAAATAGTTTGGGAGGTAGTGTAAAGTTGCTCATAAAACTGCCTCGTTATATTGTTAATCTCTAATGGGGAAGTATGCAGTGCCTAGGTCTGGGGGTCACTTAGCCCTGCAATATGCCGGTTAGCTCGCTGTTTGCGAAGCTGGTAAGTCAGCACTTTGCCATTTTTGTCCCTGTCCTCCCAATATGTGTATCTTGTATGGAACATGGCTAATTCCACCTGTCTGGATAATAATTCATTGGTCTCCAGGCACAATTTAAGTACCTCTTTCGCCAGGCGAGACCATGTCTGAGGGTCTTTAGTCGTTTTTAATTGGGTCTCAGCTTGGGATAGCTGGCCTTCCAGCATGTTTAATTTACTGGCCCTGTGTTTCTTCCTGCAGGAAGCAAACCCCATAATGGCCCCCCTTATAGTGATCTTATATGCCTCCCATGTATTACAAGCAGTTGTATCGGTCAGTGGGGTTTCCTTTACAAAAAACTCTGTGTCCTGCATTACCCAGGGAAGGAATTCGGGGTCTTTCAATAACATTGTGTCAAACCTCAACGCAGGGGTGGGATTGATTAAGGGACCCCACATCAAAAGGAGCTGTACCGGGGCATGGTCTGAAAGAATTACTGGTAAGATACTGGCGCATACTACCAGCTGAGATAAGCTAGAGGAGACTAGCCAGTAATCCAGCATGCTAAAAGTGCCATGGACACCGGACTGAAAAGTATAGTCTCGGTCCTTAGGGTGCCCTGATCTCCATGTGTCAATCAAGCTGTATTCCTGCACGAGATGTTGCAGTGCCATTGTTCCCTGCGGGTGTGACTCCTTCCCCTGCTCGCTTCTATCCATAACTGGAATCAGTGCGAGATTGCAGTCCCCCCACAATCAGAATGGGAACCCCGCCAGTCACATTGAACCAATTTTATCTGACATCCCTGAAAACACAGGGTCATCCTCATTTGGGGTATATATGTTTACCAGTAGCAGTGGTCCTTCAGGTGTGTCTACCAGTGCCAATACCTAGCGACCCTGTGGATCCTTCTTGCTTTTAGTGATCACCCACTGTAAGTTGTTATGAATCAGGATGACCACCCCTCGTTTTTTTGTTGGTGCACAAGCATGAACCTCCATCCCCACCCAGTCCTTAACTAGCATAGCATGGTTATTTCCTGTCAGCTTGGTTTCTTGTAGAAAAGTTGTGTGTGCCCTCACCCTCTTCAGGTAAGACAATACTTTTTTCCGCTTTATAGGGGTATTTAGACCTCTAACGTTCCATGTATATGCGGATAATTCAGCCATTGTCCCTATTACCAAAAGCTTTTACCTTGTGATCTGTATAGAAACCTGAAAGGGGGGGTCCAGTATTAGGCTTCTGCATATCTCGTAACTTGAGCAATGCACGCTTACACCTGTCATTCTGTCTAGAGTTAAATCCTGTCAGTTTACATTTTTGTTTCAACCATTTTTGGAGTAATGCTGCCCTCTTCTGTCCAAATCCTAAACTACAACATACAGTACACTGAAACAACAACAGTAACTTATAAACATTTGCATCTATCAGTGCCTATGAGAAAGCGGCCACATGAGGCCGGGAATCTTGCCCCGCAGTTGGCTCCCTACCACCTCCCATGGGGTGGCAGAGGGACCTTGAATGGGCGGGCATATATATCTTGCCTTTCTTGGAAAACCTAAACATCGCCTGTGGTAGGCAACTCTAGCAAAGTGCCTGTGAATTGATCCCTATGGCTCTGTTGAATCAAATTCAACGTAACCTACACAAAAAGTAACCTTGTCGGGGGGGGGTAGGTATCCCTGGTCCCTGGGGAGTCTGTATAACAAATGTAACCCCCCTCCATGTACCATGTGAGCCAGCTACTTCCAAGTATGCTAAAGACTGATTGTCCCTTATAGCACAATTCCTAGTGCTTGTCCCCAATCGTTATGACCTCTGTGTAGGCAGTAGTCTACCGTGTCCTCTGCTCATTAAATACCTAACCTATATTCTGACCTGTACCCCCCTTCTCCGTCCCAACTCTATAACCACCAATTTCTCAGACTTACCCCTGTTATCAGATTGCCCTATTCAGCTCCCCTTTCCCCAACCACATCTCTGCCCCAGGTAGTAACAATCTCCCCTCTATTTTCTAGCTTTCTCGGCCCCTTGCCATACATATTTATCAATAACTTATCTGAGACAATATTGATGCTCTAGTCCAGCCCAAAAAGGAGCCCATTGTCCCACTCATGTATTGCCTGCTTCGGAGAGGCTAGATCCGTTCTGAGAAGAGGTTTGTTGCCCTGGGACGTCTTCGAGGAGACCAGTGTTTCGAGGATGCAGTTCTTCTTCTAGCATTCGTGTCCCTTGGTGATGGTCAGCCCGTTGTTCCGGCATCATCTCCTCTGTTGTTGGTTGTTTTTCCTCAGGAAGATTCCCCAACTGCTCGTAACGGTTCCTTGTGAAGTATGGGCTGGTAGTCACCACTTATTCTTCTGTCGGTGAGGGAGGATAAGGATCCATTGGTGGGCGCTCCATTGGATGTTCTCTCTTGGGGTGTCGGTCCTTCTGGTGCCTCTTATGACTTCTGGGAGGGAGTCATGCTGTGAATTGCAAGGTCTGGTCCGTAGTATCCATGTCTCCCAAGACTGGTGATAAAGGTCTGCCACGCTGACCCTGGTTGGAGTCTCGAGCCTGTGTTGGGTTCCTAGTGTTCTGGGGAGAGATTTCCCTGCCTTCTGGCCAGGTTCTCCTCATATAGTCCCGGAGCGCCTCCAGTGTGGAAAATGATAGGGGGGAGACATTGATCACAAGTCACATCGTGGCCAGATACCTGAGAGAAAAAGAGACTCCCAGCTCATGTAATTTCGCTCGCATTGGAGCATATTCTTTTTGACGCATAGCCAGGTCTTTAGAGTAGTCTTGGAAAATCAGGACACGATAACCATTAAAACTCAGTTGCCCCATCTCTCTAGCTCTCCCCAGGAACCAGTCTTTGTCAGCATAATTTAGGATGTGAGCTAATATAGGTTGAGGCCTTTCCCCAGTTTTAGGAGCGGGGCCGAGAGTTCGGTGTGCCCTTTCAGTGATAAAGCCCGGGGGTAGTTCATGCTGTAATATTTTTGGTAGTTCTTCATATAGAAACTGTCACACATCCTCTTTCAATTCCTTCTGGCAGCCCCAGAATTCGGAGGTTATTCCTCTGACTTCTGTTTTCAAGATCATCTACCTTGGCTGCCATCTCCTGTATGGAATGATTCTGCTGCCTCATTATGGAATGGAGGTCGGTGATAGCGGCCTTGTTCGCTATCGTTTGCCTTTCGGTATGAAAAATTCTCATTTCAAGCTGATGGATGGCCAGTGTTGTGGCGTTAGAAGCCACCGTTACTTGGGACATCTGCTGGACAAGAGTTTTGAACATCTCGGTGAGCTTAGGGCCATCCACTACTGTAGCTGCGTTTACGGCCTGAGGCGCTCACCCCGCCATGCTGGATTTGTCGCTGTGACTGTCCCGCCCCAGTTCGGCAGATTTTTCACCATCGCGTAAGCCATGTTAACTGCCCCAGCTTACTCGTTTGTTGTACTGGGCACTACGGGAGATGTTTTCACGTGTACCAACTGCTGTCTGACAGATCTTGATGTGTGGATCTCCAGATTTCTCTCCAACTCGCAGGAGGTCTTAACTTAAGCTGCCATTTGCCTCGGAGCCTAAGCGACGCCCCCCAACAACACTTATTTAAGAAAAATAACTCAAAAACTCCTATTCCCTATCATAAAATAAATAACCCTCAATTAACCCTCCTGAAGCAAAAGTACTAAATTCTAAAATATAAACAGTTTAGAGTCTTGGGCTGGGGTGGATCTGCCTGGAACAAATTACAGTCACAGATGGATAGTAAAACACTGATATTGTAAGTAAAATCCAGATGCAGAAAGCAAACCAAATATAAATAACGAATGTCTTCAGACAAAAAATCTTTGGCTCCCCGGGCTCTCTCATTGCCTCGGGGAATTAACAAAACACAGGCACTCTCACTGTCCATTCTCACTGTTCCTTCTCAGGGGGAGGAAATGGACAGGGAAATGATAGAAAGTATACTTAGAATGGCAGAAAAAGGGGAGATATTGCTAATGGGTGATCTGAATATGCCAGATGTTAACTGGAGTGCAGTTGCAGCTGCCACTTCGAAGAGTGCAGTTATTCTAGATGCACTACAGGGGGCATGCGTTAGACAACTAGTACTGGAGCCCACTCGAGAGGGAGCAATATTAGACTTGATTCTGTCAAATGGAGATGGAGAGAGGATCACAGATATAGAAGTGGGTAGCCATCTGGGAACTAGCGACCATCGAACAGTATGGTTCACAATAAACACAGCAATAGAGTCAAGCCATACAAAGACAAAAGTACTGGACTTTAGGAGGGCTGACTTTGCCAAAATGGGTGAGTGCCTAAGGAATGCAGTAGCAAATGGGCAGGAAGGAGGGGTGGAAGAACAATGGGGAATAATAAAACTGCCATCACAGAGGTAACGAGCCTTTGTGTGAAGCAAATAAACAAAACAAGATGATGGAAGAAACCACTATGGTTCTCAAAGGAAGTGGCAGTGAAGGTTCAAGAGAAAAGAAAGCATTCAGGAAGTACAAGGAATAGCAGAAGGAGCAGGACAGAGAACTGTATCAGTTAAAGCAAAGGAGGCTGGGAAGGCAGTCAGAACAGCAAAGGCCCAAACTGAGGAAAAGATAGCCAACTCAGTTAAGAAGGGGAGAAAACCTTTTATAGGTACATCAGGGAGCAAAGGAAGACCAAGGAGGGATAGTGAGGCTTAATAAAGGGAGGCTGTGAAAGGCAGAGATACTAAACAAATATTTTGCTCAGTATTTACAAATGAAGAGGGGAGGTACATGAAACAAACAGTAGTAACACTCTGGATACAGAAGTTGATACCAGCCCATTTACAGAAAAAGGGTTCTGAAAGAACCTTAAAACTGAAGGTGGACAAAGCAATGGGGCCTGATGGGATTTATCCCAGAATTCTAAAAAGCTAAGGGTAGAACTAGTGACACCACTGACTACCCTTTTAGCAAATCATGGGAGGATGGGGTGGTACCCGAGGACTGGAGGAGGGCAGATGTGATTCCCTTCACAAAAGTGGGAGCAAGGCAGAAGCAGGAAACTACAGACCTGTTAGTTTAACCTCAGTGATAGGGAAAATGATGGAATCACTTGAAGGAAAGAATTGTCGAGTATCTAGAGGCCAGAGGGCACAGGACCCTAGCAGCATGGATTCAGCAGGGAAGGTCATGCCAGACAAATCTGATAGATTTCTTTGACTGGGTGACCAAAGTAGTAGATCAGGGAGGGCTGTGGACTTGGCCTACCTAGACTTTAGCAAGGCATTTGACACAGTCCCACACAAAGATTAATATACAAGTTAGCCAGCCTGGGGTGGGTCCCAAGATGACAGCCTGGGTAAAGAATTGGCTAGAGAATAGGACACAGAGAGTAATAGTAAATGGAGTCCACTCTGAAGAAAGGGGGTTACTTAGTGGGTACCGCAGGTTCAGTGACAGGACCGGTCTCTTCAATGTCTTTATACTTGACATTGGGGAAGGACTGAAGGAAAAGTATGTCTCTTTGCAGATGACACTAAGATCTGCAACAGAGTTGATGCACAGGGTGGGGTGGAAAGGATGAGAAGGGACTTGGCAAGGTTAGAGGAATGGTCAAATGTATGGCAGCTTAGATTCAATGCTAAGAAGTGTAAGGTAATGCACCTGGGAAACAAAACCCAGGGAAGAGTACACAATGGGGGTGAGATACTAACAACAACAAAATGGAAAGGGACCTGGGGTAGTCATATTAGATGACCTAAAGGTGGGCAAACAATGTGAGAGAGAGCAAGGAGGGCTGGGGGATACTGGGATGCATAGGGAGAGCATCACCACGGTAGAAAACAGGAAGTTATTATCCCTCTGTACAGACGCTGGTAGAGACCCCATCTGAGTACTGTGTGCAGTTCTGAGACACAGTCTCCGTAGAAGACATAGACAGGATGGAAGCTGTCCAGAGGAGGGCAACTAAAATGGTGCAGGGTTTGCACCGAAGACATATGAAGAGAGACTTAAGGAGCTTAATATGTATAGCCTCGAGGAAAGGAGGGAGAGGGGGACATGATAGAAACTTTCAAATACCTCAAGGGAATCAACAAAGTCCAAGAGGGTAGCATCTTTCAAAAAAGAGGTGTGCAAGAACAAGAGGGCACAATTTGAAGATAGAGGGGCGGCTCAGAGGTAATTTAGAAGTATTTTTCACAGAGAGGGTTGTGGATGCATGGAACTGCCTTCCAGAGGAGGTTGTGGAGTCAAAATCAGTGGTGGAATTCAAGCATGCATGGGACAGTCATAAGGCAATTCTAGGGGTTGGGGGTAAGAAGAAGTAGGCTGCTGGTTAACTAGGATCTGCAGCTTATCCAGTAGGTAGGGAAATCGGCAGACTGGGTGGGCCAAGTGGTCCTTATCTGCCGTCAAATTCTATGTTTCTATGTTTCTGACTGTCTGTTGAAGAATAGTACTGAAGTTATAAAGGTTTCCAGTCCCCAGGCCCTCTCACGCCCTGGGGAAGCAGTAAAAAAATACAGGCACTCTCACTGCCTGCCAAATAACAGTAAATCAGGCAAAATAATAAGAAATTGAGGTCTGACTGTGTGCAGGTATGCAGAAAATCTTTGAACAGATGTTCTTGGTTCGCAGTCCATATGGCAGAAGGCAAAGGCCCTGAAAAATCCCAAACAAGGGACCGCAGCCAAAAAATATCCACGGCCGCTCCCTCTGTTCACCAGCAGCACCAACCTGCCGGTTGCCCCCCCACCTTCCCCGGAGAACCTAAGGGAACCAGCGGCCCGTTTCCTTGGCTGCCCGACAAAACTATGGCCTTGCTCCCCGAGCAGCCTCGAATTCCAGCCGCCGGTCTCTCCACAGGGTCAGGATCGTCCAGTCCAACAGATAGACCGACTCCTGCACCCTCCAAGAGCGCCATTTACAAAATCTTCCACCACAGAATTCCAGTCAAGGCAAAACAGGGACACCACACACTCCCGCACTATGTTGGTCGCAAATAATTTCCAGGTCATCCACACCACTCCTCGGCTCCGCTCCTCGACTCGACTCCTCTACTCAAGGCTTCCATCCCCACGTCAGCCTGGAACACAACCAGGACTGAAAAACAGTAAATCCAAATAAAAGCAAGTATAGTCAGGTAGATTCCGGTAAACTGGATCATAAAGATCTTCGTGCAAGGCAGGACAACAGCGGGCTCAGACGAATGGCCCCAGTGCACACTGCGAGGTCATTTGATAGTGACCTGGTGTCGCTTTACGAAATACCGGCAAACTGAAAGCCGACTAGCCAACCAGGAGAAACAGTCAAAAAACGACAAAATAAAAGCAGAAAACAGGGAAAGCAAAGTCAAAATCTTAGTCTAAAACTTAATCTGACTGCAAGAGCTACGAAAGCAGTCTTTCAGCGCA
This sequence comes from Neoceratodus forsteri, assembly GCA_016271365.2. Lineage (NCBI taxonomy): Eukaryota > Metazoa > Chordata > Ceratodontiformes > Ceratodontidae > Neoceratodus > Neoceratodus forsteri. Next base: position 507,988,888 of record CM028129.1, read on the forward strand.
CCCAGCCTGGCGGCCATCTTCATCCAGAGGGATCCATCTAGTAAAAAGGCTGTGTTGAAAATGTGGAGTGCATTGCTTGCCCGGTGGCACTGAGGGTTGAGACACTGGATGCCACACCTCGCACCATGCCGGCGACCCATGTTCGGGAGCGAGTGCAGGCTGCCGGTGGTCGGCAGGGGAGGAGAAGAATCAAGCATTCCAGGGACAGCTCTCCTTCTCTGGGGAGGGGGGCTACCAGTTGTCAGTGCATGCCTGGCCCGTAGTGGTGGCTGGGGGCTGGCAAACCAATGCTGCAGACATTGGGTTCGAGGCGGGGCAGATACCTGATGGGGTGTGTGCATGGAAGCATGTGCAGCACTGTTGCTGGTGTCCTTGCACGCTCCGCCCCAAAGGGGAGAAACCAGGAGGAAAAAAGCTCAAGGCGGATGATGGATGGAACTTGCAGGTCCCACCCCCGAATAGCCACAGCACCGATCCCTGTACTGGATTTGGTCTTGGTTGGGGGGGCGGTAAGCCCTAGGGGTAGCTGGTTGGTGTCAGCTGGTGCACGTTGGGGGATGGGGCTGGGGCTCCCTCCAGATAGATAGGACTGTGGAACGGGGGTATAAATTAAAAAAAAAAAAAAAAAAAGTGTCGGTTGCAGTTATTTAAGATTTCCGCAGTTATGAGTATGCATACTAAAATTGCAACAAATGGCCATAACTTTGTAATTTTTTTCATATTTTGACCCCAAATGTTGAACATAGTCTTCTTATCACCCCACCTCATTAACCTGGTAGGCGAAAATTTTCAAATTCGTGGGAAAACTGCATTCCACACCACAGGTGCGAAAACACATTATGGGCAGGATGTGAAACATGACAGCTGTACTGTTCATGAGGTGATGTGATAAAATGGCTATATTAAATATTTGGAGTGAAAATAATTAAAATTACCAAAGCTACACACTTGTGTAAAAAAATTTTGAACAACCAGGTGTAACTCTGCCATTTTTTGGAGTTGTTTCACCAAATTTTCAACATGGCCTTTTTGGGACACCAGTTCATAAAGAGTGCCACTTTCATTTCGTTCACTCATCCCGAAAGATGATTTTGCACAGCGACTGCGCCATTCTGCACCACAGGTGCAAAAACACATTATGGGCAGGATGTGAAAAATTACAGCTGTACTGTTCAGGAGGAGGTGTGAAAAATGGCAATGTTTAAAATCTGGAGTGAAAATATAAAAAATTGGCAAAGTTACAAGCTGTGTAGAAACTGCACATCGCACTCTCGTAATGCAGTCATTTTGGGGATTTTTTTGCACCAAATTTTCAACATGGGATTTTTGGGACCTCTCGTCATGAACATTGGAACTGTCATTTTGTTAATTGGTCCTGAAAGGTGATTCCGCGCAGTGACTGCAAAATTACCTTTCTGGACTGAGTAACGAAATGATAGTGACTGTGTTCCTGAGGTGGGGTTCCAAGAACCCCATGTTGAAAATTTGGGGTCAAAATTCTTAAAAATGTTTGAGATATCTACATGAGTTGAAACCCCCATTGACAGCCATTATACAGCGCTTACCTGGATTCCTCAGTTCACAGTTTGGCTTTGAAGAGTGCAGACGTGTCCCAGTCCTCAGAAGATCGCAGCTGCCGACCTCAGAGGGTAAGGGGGTGCGGGGAGGGCAGGTACGCAGAGGGGAGGTCGGGATGGTGGAGATGCAGGGGGCAGTGGCCTTTACTGGGTCGTCGCTGACACCGCCTCGGCAGTCACCTGTCCTGAGGTGCAGGCTCCCCCAGTGTCACAGCCCATGGTTGCTGGGTCTGGCACTGGCGGACCCTCGAAGCTGCCTTCTGGCACAGTCTCGGATCCTGGTGCCGTTCGCGTCACCGGTGATCGAGTGGTGCCATGCTAGCTCGGTTTGGTTGACCCCTCGACTCTGCTGGCAGGCGCTGTGTTGGGTTCGATACACTTTGCAGGCGCCGGGGATTTGACCAGGGCGTAGATGGGTTGGGGCGGGTTTCCGAGCCGTGGGTGGTGCACTGGGAGCGGCGGGCGATGCCAGCGCCGTCAGGTGCCATTCCTCGATTCTCGGGTTGGCCAGCACGATCCTCCTAGCCTCGACTCCCTCTTGGAGGGGACGGCTTGGATGTGAACCCGGACTGGCTCCCTGATTCCTCGGAATCAGAATCTTCTGTGGGATGTGGTGTCAGGTGGCCCAGCGCCCCATCCCTGAATCTCCTCAGCGGTCTTCCTCTGAGGACTCCCAGGCTGAGGGTGGCCTGGGGTCCATTGGGGAGGACGGGTTGGGGAGGGGACTGTCCCCCCCAGAGAGGGCAGCGGCAGCCGCCAGCCTTGGTGCTGCTGCGCCCGTCCAGGGGGATTGGGAGCCTCGTCTTCGGGGCCTCCCTCGGGAGGCCCCTGGATTGAGGGACCCCTTCACTGGAGTTGAGGAGGAGGGCATCCTTGGAATCTGAGGGGTTGAGGGGTCGGAGTGAGGGGTGTCGGCACTCCTCTGCCACCCCTTGGGGTGCAGGGAGGAGCCGTAGCGCCGAGCCCCGCCTCTCCTTCTCAGGTTCAGGGAACCCTTCCGGTGGCTCCGCCATGGGTTGCCCTTCTGGACTCCCCTGTTAGTCTTGCAGCTTTTAAAACCTTGTTCGCAAAAACTGTTAAGGAGTTATGCAACTGCTTTCCTCGTGCCTAAAATGCTCTATTGCCTACTGTTTCCCTGCCCTATGCTACACCACTTTTCCCTGACCTCCTCTTCCTTACTAAATTTATCCTCTCACACTGCTTTCTTCACCCTTTTCTATCCCCGACCCCCTGCAGATCTGTCCTCCGCTCACTTTCCTAGCAGTCCTCCTAGAGCAACTACCTCTATACCTCCCACCCTTGGCTGTGTTGCTCCATACCCACACCCCCTAAAGCCTGACTTGCGTTCCTAAAATGTTCTGATAATACAACTGGCCAATTTATGTTGCTTCCGCTACTTGCTTCCCTTCCCTTCATTTTTTCTGTTTTCTTTTTGTGAAGACATCACCTGAGCATACTTACCTTGGTACTGTATGTACTTTCCCTTTCAGTGTTATGTATGATAATGCCTATATCTTATCTGTGTCAGTCTTCACCATTCATAACAGATGAGGGTACTGGCGGAGATCACGAGACGAGGAGCCTTTTTTTAAAGGATGGCGGAGCGACGCAGCATCAGCGCGCGCCCTTGAGGCCGATGTACTACGTGGCGCCAGGATTAGCCGTAAGCTGTGTCGACCCGCCTGCCTACTAGTTCTTCGTCTCCCGCCGAGGTCGCCCCCTGGAAGCCAGCTGAAGAAATTTGAAGAGTTTTAGCCTTTAGCCTTCACGTTTGTTCGTTTCGACAGTCTGTCGGGTCTCTGCTAGTTCTGGGTTCTGCCTCCACTTGAGTGCCCGGTAAGATCTTTCCATTTATTTTAAAGTATAGCGATGTCGAGTCTGTTTTGGTGTTTTTCTGTAGGTCATGTGTTGCGGTCGGAGGCAAGAAACCTTCTAAGTAGGCGGCCCTATGCTCGTCGGTGCCGTACGGACGCAAATACTCCACTACCGACCAGCATGACCAGTGTCTCTCGCGGTCTTGGCCTAACCACGACATGGATTAGTGCCGACGCCTGCTTCTCCATGGACCGCCGCGTCCAGAACAGCGCGCGCGCGTTTAAAGCAAGGCGAGCTCACGCTGACTTTCGAGAGTAGGGTTACTTTCGCCGAACCAAACCGCTCTCTCGGCCTTTCCTCCGGGTCCCCTCCCGGTTCTTCTGGACCGAGGAGGGAGGGACCTCGGCTTCCTGTAGCCTAGCCTGGCGGGAGCTCTCCCGCGGGCGCGGGAGGCCCGTCCGCTTCCTCCGGGAGCAGGCGAGAGCACCGCTATGGCAATCGCCCCGAGGGGTGAAGGCTCCCGGTGTCGCTCCAGCGGTCCGGAATCCGTCGATGCCGTCCTCGGCGCCCGTCGAGCCTTCGGCGTCGTTCACAGTGCCATAGGCCTGTCGGCGCCGACTGCGTCTCGTGCCGTGGGCGCGCCGGGCGCCCGGGCTGCTGCGCGGCACAGTGACCCTGGATTGGACGTCAGCCTTCGCCATGTCTCGCCTTGTGCCGTCCTCGGCCTCCGAGGTTGAGCAACGGCACTGTGGGGCCTTCGGAGTCGTCTGTCGGTGCCATCCTGGCACCGTTGGTGCTCGGTGCCGCTCGTGGCGCGAGGCTGCAGTGCTGTGTTCGAGCGCCCGAGTCCGCCTTTGGAGCCACGTCGGCGCTACTTAGGGAAGCGGCACCGAGGGGCCTGGCGGTGTCGTCAGCACCGAGGCTGTTGCTGGGGCTGCCGTCGGTGCTGTCTCTGTTCCTGGTACCGCCCCCGGTGCCAGTGGACGCAGCAATGCCCGCAGCTGGCCCTGGCTCAGGACCTTTGGCCCGAGCTGCCCTGCCGCCTTCTGTCAGCCCTGCTTGCGGAGACTGTGGAGGGGCCGCAGTTGCCGCCTCGGCCCTGCTTTGACTACTGGGCCTTTTGGTAAGGTTGCCTTCCCTCGCCCTCCTACCCGTTTGGAGTTAGGGCCTCAGACTCTACCTCGTCGGTCGGGCTCGAGGTCGGACGGGCAGTCACACCGCCCGGGGTTGTCTGCAGAGGGAGGGCGGGCGATCAATCTCAGCGACGAGGTCACAGCCAATCCCCTTCTGAGGGAGGCGTCAGGTTCTCCCGAGGTTAGGGTCAGTGGTACTGACCAGCAGGCTATGGTGCGTGCCACCATTGCCATGCACAACCTGGCCTTGGAGGGGTTCATATTGACCCCTTAAGCGGTGGTTTCCCCCTCCCGTAGTTTGTCTCGATCGCCCAGCTTTGGGGCCCATCGGAAGTCTACAGGAAGGGAGGGAGGGGTGCTGCTCCCTGGGTCTCCCTTCGAGGGGCAGCCCAGAGCTGCCAACTACCTAGGCTGGCCCTCTCGGGGACCAGGACCCTCTTGGACTCTGAGGGTCGGGGTGTGGGGTGGGCGTGTCGGCGCTTCTCTGAGTCCACCCGGCTGGACGAACACGTGCGGACTTCCAGCCCTTCCCCTTCCGGTTCCCTGAGGGGTCCCATTCTTTGGAGCAGGGGACCGTCCTTCCAAGAGGATCTATCACAGCTCGATCGCCTCACTGGGGGATTCTTCTGCAGTAGCCTGGGCGCAGTACCAACGTGGTTTGTACAGCTGCTCGGCTGAGGTCTTCAGGGCTTCTCTCTCTGAATTCTTTCCTTCCTCTTTTCCTGCTGATTTTCATTCCTTTCCTGTCCATACAGTCCCTCCTGGACTGTCAGGAGATGATATTGAGCCTGACCCAGATCTTAGACTGGGTGATAATGTGGAAGGAGCAGGACCTAATTCTGTTACAGAGCCTGTGTTCGAAGACCTGTCTTTTAAGTCTCTGTTGAAAAATTTGAATTCCACTCTTTCTCTCCAGACCATGGACATCGATCCTGGAAAGCTTTTAAGACTCCATTACCTTCATGTTCCGGACATCCCTATAGATTTAACTCCCCCGGTACAACCCTCCTTTGAGACGCTGTCTCAAATGGTATGGAATAATCCTGCTCTCATTCCTTCTGTGGCTAACTCCATAGACAGGAAGTATGCTGCTCCCAAGGATCAACCTATTTTGTCCTCCCAAGCCTTTGCGGATCCTATTGTAGTCTTGGCAGAGAATGATAAGGTCATCCTTCTTCAGACTACTACAGCTCGACCTATAAACAAAGAATCTTGTAAGATAGATACTTTAGGTAAGAGAGTCTTTGCTGCATCCACCCTTGGTATGTGTATCGCCAGCTACCAGGGCTATTTCTCCCAATATGAATATATTCTTTGGCATTCGCTCAAACAAATGGTTGAAGCACTACCGGACTCTGACGCTAATTCAGAGCTTTCTTCAAGCCATAACCAGGGGTATCGAGTCCAACAACCAGCAGGTTAAAGCAGCTATGGACGCCTTCGATGCAGCCTCACAAGGAGCTGCGGCGGGCATTTGTACCCGCCGCCATTCCTGGCTGCGCACCTCAGGCTTCACAAATGATGCCCAGCAACAGGCCATGGCATTGCCCTTCGACGGTGTGTATCTCTTCGGTCCTCAAGTAGAACATGCTCTAGAGGCCACACAAAAGACGAGATCAGCCATTAAATTGGCTCGACCTGCTCCCGCCCCTTCTCGGGGGGGGGGGGGTGTTAATAAATGCCAGTTTCACAACTGTCAGTCCTTTCGAGATAAATCAGGGGAGGTTTTAATAAAAACCAAGCCCCTTGGCCTCAAAAGAAAATGCAACAGATAGCACAAGTGCCCAGTGCCACCTTCTGAGTTTCTGTCCCAAGTCTCACCTCAGCTGCCCGAGGGGGACTCCTCTTTAGCGGTGGGAGGTCGTCTGACTCAATTCTACAACCAGTGGAAGTCCATAACATCGGACGAATAGGTCCTCCGGATAATCCGTGAGGGGTTTTCCCTCAATCTTTCAGAAACCCCTCCGGATCATCCCCCCAAACGACAGCCCAGGCTGTCTGTGTTGCAGTCAGAGATTCTCGCTTCTTCCGAGATACAAGGCCTTCTGAACAACAGGGCAGTAGAAATAGTTCCACTGGATCAACGGAACACAGGATTCTACTCCCATTACTTTCTGGTTCCAAAGAAAACCAGGGGCATGCGCCCCATTTTGGACCTCAGAAAATTGAACAGATTTCTTCCCAAGGAAAAGTTAAAAATGGTTTCGCTAGGAACCCTGTTACCTTTGCTTCATCAACATGACTTGTTAGCCTCCCTGGACATGCAGGATGCTTACCAGCATATTCCCATTCACCCAAAGCATCACAAATACTTACGGTTTGTGGCTTTGGGCTAGCATTATCAATTCAGAGTCCTGCCCCTTGGGCTTTCTTCGGTGCTGCGAGTTTTTACAAAGTTTTGTGCAATTCCCGCAGCGCACCTCAGAAAGATCGGAATACAAGTGTTCCCATATCTGGACGACTGGCTTCTAGCAAGCCCTTCCAGGCAAGGAACTCTCAACGCCGTAGCCACGGCCTCGGAGTTTCTCATGTCTATGGGAGTCCTGCTCAATCTCATGAAATCGCAGTTGCAGCCCTCCCAGAGGCTCCTTTTCATAGGAGCTCTTCTGGACACTTCTTGTGCGAAAGCTTTTCTAGCAGAGGGCAGAAGGAGTGATATCCTACAGATGGCCCGATACATTAGAGAGAACAGCTCGGTTCGAGCTATCTCGATGCAACGGATGCTGGGTCTCATTGCATCCTCGGTCTTCACTGTACCTCTAGCTCGCCTCCACATGAGAACCTCTCAATGGATGCTCAGTACTCAGTGGTCCCCAACCACTCACCCTCAGTCCTTTTTCATCAAGGTGACAGAACCTCTGAAGAGGTCACTCACCTGGTGGTCGCAGGAGGACAATCTTCTGGAAGGGTATCCCTTTGCTTCCCTAGATCATCAGATTTCCATTACCACGGACGCGTCCCTGATGGGGTGGGGAGCTCACTGTCAGACTCTTCACACCCAAGGTACGTGAACTCAGGTTGAGTCCCAGCTTCACATAAATGTCTTAGAAATGAGAGCCGTCCTTTATACAGTTTGGGCTTTGAAGGACATTCTCTGTCACAAGAACATTCTCCTTCAAATGGACAACAAAGCAGTGATGTATTACATCAACAAGCAAGGTGGTGCACACACTTACCCTTTATGCAGGGAAGCAATGAGAGTGTGGGAATGGTGTCTAGAGCACAAGGCTCTAATTCAGGCGGTCTGCCTGCCGGGAGCGCAGAACGAACTGGCAGACTGTCTCAGCAGAACAGAGACAGATCCTCATGAATGGTCTCTAGACTCATTTTCTGTCAGGATGCATTCAGGCTGCAGTGGACAAAATGCTTTATATACGCCTTTCCTTCTCTTCCTCTAATTCAAAGGGTACTTCTCAAGTTCGAGTCCCAGGAGGACAAAATGATCCTCATTGCTCCCTTCTGGCCTTGACAGATATGGTTTCCGTCAATCAACAGTATGTTGGAAACCCCACTGAAAGCGCTTCCCCTTCAGACGAACCTTCTGACTCAGGGGCCTGTGGTCCATCCCAATCTGAGGTCACTTTACCTTCACGCTTGGCTCCTGAAGAGATAGAAGTTAACAGGTTCAATGTTTATCGCAGAGTCTCTGATATTCTTTTGGCTGCATGTAAGCCAGCTGCTAGAAAAACCTACACAGCCAAATGGAAGCGTTTTTCCTCTCTGGTGTGCAAGATCCTCTTTGAATCCTTTTTCCTGCCCTCCAAATAAAGTTCTAGAGTACCTTTTAGACCTCTCAAATTCAGGTCTACAATACTCTACAGTCAAAGTTCACCTTTGTGCCATTTCAGCTTACCATGAGCCAGTACTTTCCTTGTCATTGGCTCACTTACCAAGAGTTAAGAGGTTTCTTAAGGGTATTCTGCATACTAGACCTATCAGGCGTCCAGTCGCAGCCTGGGGCATTAATCTTGTACCAGTCATGCTCACTCGAAAGCCTTTCGAGCCTCTAGCTACCTGTGAGCTGAAATTTCTCACTTGGAAAACGGCCTTCCTGGTGGCCATTACCTCGGCCCGCAGGGTCTCTGAAATACATGCCTTGGTCACAGACCATTCGTATGCTGTGTTTCGTAAGGACAAAGTAGTTCTTAGGACCCATCCTAAGTTTCTCCCTAAGGTTGTTTCAGAATTCCATCGAAACCAACCTTTAGTCCTACCTACTTACTTTGCGAACTTCCGAAATGAAGGAGAGCGTACCCTTTATTCTTTAGATGTCAAAAGAGCTCTGCGTTTCTATTGAGATAGAACAAAAGAAATTCACAAAGCTCAACAACTGTTTGTTTCCTTCAGCAAGGAAAACAAACAAAACTCAGCACTCCTCAGCTAGAGCACACACAGGGCATAATTTATTGAAAGCAGAGCTACAATAAGCCATAGACTGCAAGCAACAAACGCTTTCCGACCGGTGTCGTACACCAGCGCTGGCTATCAGGGGACCCCTGTACGCAGCTGAGGAGTGCTGAGTTTTGTTTGTTTTCCTTTGAGTGTTTTACTGTAGCACCCTCGCTTAACGGTTGAGCTGTTTTCGTTGTTGTTCCTTCAGCGAGACCCAGCTGGGTCAGCCTGTTGCTATCAGATGCATTTCAGCATGGCTGTTGGCATGCCTTCACCACTGCTGTTCCATGGCACAGGTTAAGCTGGAGGGCAGAGTGTACTCTCACTGTACTAGAGCAGTTGCGGCATCCCTGGCAGAAATCCGCAATGTGCCCAGTGCAGACATTTGCAGTGCGGCTACCTGGAGCTCGGTGCATACTTTCATCAAGCACTATGCCTTGGATGTCCAAGCCAGATGACATCTTTCGTTTGGCAGGACCATCCTTAATGGACTTCTGTCCTAAATTTGTGAGCTCTTGGTCTCTCCTGCCACCCTCTCGGTCGATTATTAGCTCGGTACTCTCCCATCAGTGTGAATGGGTGGTGGAGACTTTATGTCCAGGAAGATATGGAAATTACGTACCTACTGTAATTCTTGATCTTCTTGGACGAAGTCTCCACCACTCATTCACACGCCCACCTACCATCCCCCGAGCTCACCTCTGTTGTTGGTCTTCACTCCCTCAATCTTTAGGCTGTGAAGACTTCTTTGTTGACCCTTCTTATATGGGTCATCCGGACTATCTTATGTCCGATTTTTGTTAGGCTATTCCTCTAGGTTAGTTACGCTGTACCTCCTCGGGGGAAAAAAGGTACTGAGGCGGTTGGAGGATTGACGCCGAGATAGTCATTGCTGCATGAACCAAGGCTCGCAGCACCACTCCTTGTGGCTCCATCTCTGGCGCCAACCCTCTTGCAAAAGAGTTTGCTCCCGCTGGGTCCTAGCGCCTCCGGCGTAGATCCCATCAGTGTGAACGAGTGGTGGAGTCTTCGTCCAAGAAGATCAAGGATTACGGTCGGTACGTAATTTCCATTTCCTGTACCACCAAAGAAGAATAGCTTCAATGAATGGGAAAAAGTTCCTTTCCAGTATGCACTGGAGGTAAAAGGAGTTAAAAAGAAAAAGAAAATCAAACTGTGTGTGCATACATGTGTGTGAATGTCTGTGTGTAGAGTTTGTTATTTTTATGTCAGTTTAGTCCAGCTCTGAGGCACCTTTGCCTTCGGGGCGTAGTGTACGGTGGTGCTGCCGTCTTGGCCGACACCCTTGGTGATGCAGGCTTCGGCTGAGATGCTAAGGCTTTCAGTGTCCTCACATGCAGTGCCACTGGTTGCCCTGGCTACATTGGGGTCGTCCTTGGTGATCTTGCCATTCTATGTGCTACATAATGTGACCCCAATGCCGGTGTCACCATGTGCGCTAGTTTCATCTGATCCATTGTCTGCCCCTCTATCTTCTGATATGGATGACGACGGGTATAATCAAGATTTAGTCTTGGATAATGACTCCTGTGATGAAGAACCCCTGGACTCTGTGGGGCCTGAGCCAGCCCCTGTTAAGGTTCCTCAGGAGGAACTCCCTATCTTACTTCGAAGGTATCTCTTGCAGCAGACCACACCTATGGAAGTATAGTCGCTAGGCGCTTGGACCACATGGAAACTTTCCTAGCTTGCAATCTACCGGGTACCAGGGGGCTGCCCATGACGACATCACACACTAACATCGCCCTGTCCTGTGAGAGTGGGCGGGCGAGGAGGAAGGCCTTTCCTCGGTCTTCCTCATCCCCGCTGCTAATGACCCAGGTCGAGGAGATGCCACACAGTCCTCTGCTTGCCTGGCCAGCCTTCCTGGCCCCACCACCAGTGCCGGCTCCACTTCTTCCTTTGCCTCACTCCATCCTCAGTCCTTTTCCCACCGTCAGCCATTGCACGTTGGACCTCTCGGAGATTCTTCCAGCTTCAGTCGACGCCATTTCTTCAGTTTTTACTTCTTCTTTCTCTCCCTAGTTTGGCATCACTTTACTTTTAAAGTGATTTTTTCTTCCTTTTATACCAAGCTCCATCTTTGAAAAAGTCTTCAGGACTTGTGCCTTTGGAAGGAAGATTCACGAGAAGGATGACCACGAAGCTTGTGTTCGCTGCCTAGGCCCAGACCATGATCTCCAAGCCTGCAAAGTCTGCTGTGGCTTCAGCCAGGCTACCAGGCGGCGCCAACAGAAAACCTTAAAAAATTTCTTGCTTAAGGAGAAGGTCGCCCTAATGGAGAAGGAGATGCAGGTCAAGAGTTCCTCCATTTCCCCAGTCCTGTCCTCTTCTTTGCTTTCCTCCAAGGCCTGGGACAAATCGGGCGGGAAGCACAAACACTGGGACAAGGACTGTGCTACAGCTCTCTCCTCCCTGACTCACTCACAGCTGCCACTTCACGCATCAGCCACAGTGGGGCTGTCTTCCATTTTGGGGGTGGCTTCCTCTGCCTCACACGCCCTCTTTCCCACAGGGCTACCATTGGCAGCTCCTCCTGCCAATCTCACCTTGGTGGGCATTGGTTCTTGGGGCTCAGGTGCCCCACCAGCGTGTCAACTCTTTCTTTGCCCTTATTTTCCTGTGGCCATTAGTTAAGCGGCTCAGCCTGTTCAACTTTGACTGACGCCGGATCAGCGCTCTCAGGGGGTTCAGCCTGCTTTCCCAACACCAACCTCGGCTGTTTCCTCAGCCATTATCTCTACCTCAGGGCCTCTGCCTTCTTCAGTGTCGCTCTTGGATGTTTCTCAGGTTTTCCTCATCTCCGCTGCTGACGATCCTGGTCGAGGAGGTGCCCCACAGTCCTCGGCTTGCCTGGCCAGCCTTCCTGGCCCCCACCAGTGCCGGCTCCACTTCCTCCTCAGCCAGCGCCTGTCACGGTGGATTTTCAGCCATGCTGTTCTCTCTCTGAGATTTCATGCAAGCTAGGCTTGCTTCCCCACAAGGGCCAATGCTGCAGCGGGCTACTATGCATGCTCCCTCCCCCCTGCAGGGCCACAGTGTGCACCTCGGTATCGGGTGCCCTCTAACTCCGCCCCCAGGACTCAGGGATGAGGAGATGAGGACAAGTATCACCTGCACCTCCTCTGCTTGATGAGGAGGATGCTGGAGATGAAGGAGGCACTGCCCCCTCCCACTCCACTTCTTCAGTGTTGTCCAATGGCAAGGAGACTCCGGAGTATATCCCGTGGTCCCCCCTCCCCCTCATGACTCTTTCTTTGTCTCCATTCTGAGACAGTTGCAGGCTGCCATGGGGCTTGATATTGAGGACACGGGCCGGTCAACAGTCTGTGGTGCAGGAGAAAGGTGGTTTGGCGTTTTTTCAAGGGTCTTGACCCCATTTCCCCTCCAGTGCGTGAACTACCACCTTGGGATCTGCTGCTGGTTTTAGCAAAGCTCATGGGCAAGCCATTTGAACCTTTGCACAGGTGTGAAATGTCTCACCTGTCGTTGAAGACCGCCTTCTTGGTGACTTTCACATCAGCCAGAAGGATCAGTGAACTCCAGGGGTTTTTCGATGGAGTCTCCTTACTTGGTCTTCCACAGGGACAAGGTTGTCCTTTGCCCCAACCCAAAGTTCCTTCTGAAGGTTGTGTCAGAGTTTCACCTTAACCAGGTGATTAATCTCCCGGTGTACTTCACCAATCACACCTGAGGCTGAGCACAGGCTCCATACTCTGGACCTGAGGCGAGCACTCGCTTATTACAAAGAGTGCATGGCTGGAGTTCGGGGAGAGGTTCATCAGCTGTTTGTCACCTACGCTAAAGCCACACCTGGCTGACTGGCAGCCAAGTAGACGGTTGGCAGGTGGATTGTATCCTGCATTGCCCTCTTCTATAGTTGGCGGCAGTGGCGGGTAGGGGAGCCTCCCGTAGGGCATGGGGCTTATTTCACCTGTCATACTGCTGCATCAGTGGCTGCTTCCAAGAACATCCCTATCCAGGAAATCTGCAGGGCTGCTAATGGAGGTCAGCACACATCTTCATTTTCCATTACCATATTGACCTTGAGTCACGCTGTGATGCTGGTTTTGGGGCCTCAGTTCTCCAATCTGTGTTCCTTAAGTAGGTGGTGTGTGCCTTGCCTCCCTTCTCCTGGAGAACTGCTAGGAGTTTGCCAGAAAGTGTGGATAGAACATCATATCCATGTTCCTAGAAAAATAGGCTACTAACCTGTAACAGTTGTTTTAGGAGTGGTATATGATGTTCGTCCACACAGTCCCATCCGACCTCCCCTGGCTTTGGTGCACAACACTGCTTCCAGCGGGCAAGATCTGGTGTCATGGGGCGGAGCCCAAGGAGTTACTACTCAGGTTGGTGAGAGGAACCACCCTGAAGATGTTCTGGATAGAATTAAAGGGAAAGGCAACTGCCAGAAAGTGTGGATGAATATTATATACCACTCCTAGAACTACTGTTACAGTTGAGTAACCTGTTTTTTTTCTTTCCAGTCATCCCCAAGACATCAGTCCCTGTTGGAAAAAAGAGATACATGCTTTGCTACCCAAACAGGCTATAGAACCTGTACCTTCCTGAGAGAAAGGCAAAAGGTTCTACTCTACTACCTTGTCCCCAAATGAACAGGAGATCTCAGACCTGTAAGACCGAAATTTCTACGTAGAATACAAGATGTTTTGCATGGTTCGCCTATAAAATCTGATTCTGCAAACATGGGCCTGGATTTGCTCCCTGGACATGAAGGATGCATACTTTCATATCAAGATCAGACTGCATCAGAGAAGGTACCTGAGATTTGTCCTGGAAGGGGAGCATTTCAATTTCAGAGTATTGTCCTTTGGTTTGTCTTCTGCGCCTTTACTAAATGCTTAGCTGTGGTGGCAGCAGCCCTTCGAGGAGAAGGTCTGTATATCTTCCCATACCTGAACGACTGGTATTGAAAGTCGGGTCCAGTCGTTAACTCGAACATACCCTGTCCCTTACAAGGCAGTTTTTCAAAGGCCTGGAGGTTACAGTGAAAGTACCAAAGTCAGTACTGTCACCTTGCCAGAGACTGCAGTATATAGATGCTGGACACAGAACAGAGCCGAGTGTTTCTTCCCCTGGACAGGGCAGAACTTCTCATGGCTCTAGTTTAACTAGTGTACCGCAGTCATTTTGTCTCAGACAGGACTTTCTTGTGCCTGCTGGGCCTCGTGGCAGTCGTGACTGTGCCACTGGCTCGCTTACATATGTAGAGATCACAGAGGAGACTGAGAGTGCAGTGGGACCAGTTAATGGATGACATGGATCAACAGGTTCTTGTCCTGTCCCATTTACACAAAAGACTGACGTGGTTGATGGATTGCTGCAACCTTCTGAGTGGCGTTCCATTCTTAATTCCAAATCGGACTCAGATTCTCACCTCAGATTCATCAGGCTCCGGGTAAGGAGCACACCTCAGACCTTATGAAACCCAATGGTCTTGGACCCTGGTGGAAGCAAAATTATACATAAATGTCCTGTTGATGAAAGTTGTTCTATATAGTCTCCAAGCTTTCCAAGAGCATCTGACTCTGGGTCATCTACTAGTGCAGACGTACAAAGTCAGTGTTATGCACTACGTAAACAAATGGGGGGGGGAGGGAACTCAGTGCTATCCCGTGTTGGGAAGGAATCGGAGCTAGATGCTGGGCACTAGAGCACGGCCTGAAGTTAACAGCCATGCATCACCCAGATGTCCAAAACATCTTAGCAGACAAGCTAAGCGAGTCACAGTGCAAGATACGTGAATGGGAACTACCGATATACCTGGTGGATGACCTCTTCGTAAGGTAGGGACATCCAGAGTTGGAACTTTTTTTGTATCCACACAATGCAAAACTATCATGTTTTTTGTTTGCTCGCTCCATTGTCTGGAGTTTTTTGGCAAGACGCATTGTCTGTTTCTTAGAAAGGGAGATGTCTGTGTGCATTCCTTCCATTAACACAGAGAGAGTCACTGAAACTACTGATGGAGGGTGCAACCCTCATCCTCATTGCACCTCTGTGGCCTTGACAAATTTAGTATCCCCCGCTGCAACAACTAGCAGTGGAGCCTCCGGTACCCTAGCCTCTGTACAGAGGCCTACTGTCACAGGACAAGGGGGCCCTGGTCCCTCTGACCTGAAGTCCTTTAACTGCATGCATGACTCTTGAAGACATAGCCATAGCATGGTTTGGGGTGTCACCATAAGTAGCTGACGTACTAGTTGCAGCCAGAAAGCCTTCTACCAGACATGCATACTCTTTGAAGTGGAAGTGTTTCACTTTGTTGGCCACTTCAAAACATTTTTACACATTTTCCTGTCTGGTTACTGTGGTGTTGGGAGTACTTGCTCTCACTTTGACTCCAGTCTGCAGTATTCCTCACTGAAGGTGCATCTGGTAGCTGTATCAGTTTTCCATGCCCGTATTGATAGGCATATTGTGGCTCATTTAGAGGTCTTCCTTACCCTTTTTTTTTTTTAACTTTCTGTTTATGCCCCCCTGCACTCCGCTTCCTCGGGAGTCACCTACAGCATCTGTCCCTTGCCCCCTCTTACATGGAGCCCGCGGTAGTCACCCTTCATGTAGCCTTGGTTTTCCCCAGGCAGGGGACGAGGTGGGGCCTGTACACCCTGAACATCTTCCTTTCATCAGGGCACCAGTCCAGGACAGGCAGGGGAACTGTGAATCTGCGCCTGGGTGCTCCGTCTCGCCGAAGTGCAGGGAGCCATTTTCCTTGTTCATGACATGACGTGTGCCCCGACGTCAAGATTTGACTGCCGACGTCAGTCACGCTTCCCCCTCCTCTATGTCGCTGGGAACTTGCTATAACCCATGCCTTCGCCTGGGGCGAGTCAAGCGCCGAGCCTCAGCCCCCTTCCTCCCCGAAGAAGGCAAACGGTCCCCTGGATGCTCAGCCTCCTACTCCTGGCCCTTCACCTGGGCTAGTTCCCAAACCCAGGTCGCTGGCATCGCGAACGGTAGTGCTACCTCTGTGCCAGCATGCCGGCCCTCTCGTGCGTTTTTAAGAGGTATTCTGCACATAAAACCTCCCATTTGTAATCTGGTCCCCCCCCGTGGGACATCAGTTATGTGCTTGAGAAACTTGTTTTGAGCCAGGCATGAGTTGTGGCTTATTCTTTCTTTCATGAAAAGCGTTATTTTTAGTTGCAGTCACTTCAGCTTGAAGGATTTCATAGCTGCAGGCTTTAATGTGTGAACCTTCTTATTTGACCTTTTGTAAAGACAGGGTGTTTTTATGGACTAATCCTAAGTTTTTGTCAATGGTGGTGTCTGGGTTTACACAAAACCAAACCATCTACGTTTCATTTTATTATCTTGGGCATGCCAGTCAAGATGAAGCATTGCTCCACACTTTGGATGCACTGTACATAGAATCTTGAGATACTGTCTTGTGAGCACCAAGGACTGCAGAAAGTCCTCTCAGCTTTTTGATTGATCACCCCTGGGAAGAAGGTGCACCTGTTTCGAAACCTTGTTTGTCCAAATTGCTAGCACATTGTATTACCTTCTGTTATAGGAGGTACGGTGAAGAACTTCCTGGTATTTTTTGTGGTCCTTC
The DNA here is from genome assembly GCA_016271365.2 of Neoceratodus forsteri. NCBI lineage: Eukaryota > Metazoa > Chordata > Ceratodontiformes > Ceratodontidae > Neoceratodus > Neoceratodus forsteri. The sequence goes on from CM028129.1 coordinate 508,005,411, forward strand.
CACAAGGGATATGTCCACATCTGTTGCTTGCTTCAGAAATGTCTCTGTGGCTGACATCTGTGCAGCAACCACTTGGAGTATTGTCCATATATTTACTAAACATTATAATCTAGACATTGCTTCTTGTAGACATGCAGGCTTCGGCCTTGCTGTCCTCCAGGCCTGCTGTCATGAACAGACTGCACCAAATTCCCAGTTAGTTTGTGAGACTGCTTGGATTCATTCCAGAGGTGTGTCCTAAGGCAAGAGATATCCTTGAAGAAGATAGAACAGTTACACACTTAACGTAACAGTAGATCTTCAAGAGATTTTTTCCTAGGCCATGCCGACCCTCCCTTCTTCCCCTTTTTATCAGTTGTAGGGGAATATGGCATCTAATTTTCCTTTGAGATTTTTCATGGCTGCTATTCCCAGCACCTGCATTTGCCTACTATCAGAGGTGCTGATATAATCTCCTGGTTCCCCAATAAGAGAGTCCTCCGAGCACATTCTTCGGCGGGGAACTGAGTAGAGATGGGGCTGCCCTCTTTTATGTGACTGACTTGTGACGTCGTAGTGGGCAGCTCCTGACTAGCAAATGTTTCTGTGTGGTTCTAGCACTGACATGGGTATAGTTCCAAACGTGTTGCCTAAGGGAAGAAATTCTCTCAAAGATGTACTGTATTATTACGTTAAGTATGAAACTGTTCTTTCCAAAGGTGTGGCCAAAGGGAAGAGATTTTCTTGAATATCTAATTGTTCCCGGTAAATACGTAACTGTTCATCTTCCCTTGTCAGTCTTCACCATTCATTACTGTTGGGTGTCGGCGGGAGGCGCACCTCCGCCACAGGAGTTGTTTTTTTTTTGATATAAAGTAGGGTCCGAAGCGCGCCGCCTGAGTAGCGCTCTGCAGCGAAAGCGGGCCGTTAGGCAACGCCGGAACTCCTCCTCCATCAGATTCTGTTTCTCCGCCGTCGAGGCTGCACCTGCTATGCAAGTTTCGATAGTTCGATGGTTACTCGTCATAGGCCTTTCGAAATTTGTTCGGCGCTTCATCGTCGGTATTTTCTCAACGTCGTCGACTGGTAAGATCTTTCCATTACTGTTTTTGCTTTCGACGACTCCGGACCTTTTCTGTGTTTTTATCCTTGATTGTTTAGCATCATGTCTGGTTCGGGGGCAAAGAGTAAGTCTAAGGCAGGCCGTGCACCTATGCGTCGGTGCCCTTGTGGCCGGCAGTTTTCCGTCTCGGACCGTCATGATGTTTGTCTCTGGTGCCTGGGACCCTACCATGATATGGACCATTGCAATGCCTGCTTCTTCATGGACCACCATGTTTTAGAACTCTGCGCGTTGCGACTCGGGCGAGCTCCGCTGACTTTTGGAGGACGACATCGCCTAGGGCTTCCCAGGCCAGATCTCGACCTTTCCTCCGGGTCCCCTCCCGGGTCTATACAGCCCGGCAAGGAGGAAACCTCCTCCACTTCTAGCCTTGCCGAGGAGGAGGTTTCTTCTTCGGCGCCGGAGGAACGGCGTGATCCCAGCCGGGGTCGCGCTGTTGGCGCCGTCCCGGCAGTCACCTCCACGGAGGTGCAGGCTCCCCCGGTGTCGCGGCCCCTGGCTGTGGGGCCCGGCACTGGTGGGCCCTCGTTACCGTCTTTCCTCGCCATAGAGTCTTCCACTTCTCATGGCACTGGCGACTCGGTCAGGGCCATAGGTGGCGCTGTTCTGGGCCTTGGCGTCGTTCACGGTGCCGGGGACTCTGGCGGCGCCGTCAGCAGTGCCGCTGTGGGGCGCAGTGCCTTGGGTTCGGGTGGCGTCCGCAGCGGTGCCGCCTTGAGCCCTCGGCGCGTGCAGTGCGGGGACTCAGCGGCGCAGTGCCCACTGGGCTGGCTACCGTCGCCCACGGTGCCCGGGGACTCGGGGCGGCACTGTTGGCGGTGCCGTGCTGGGCCTCCGTGCCCGTCTGTGGCTGCAGGGGCTCGGCGAACCATTGCAGTGCAGCCGGGGACGGGCACATGAGGCGGATGACTGGCGGACATGTTTGCTTTCGTTGCGGCCTACGGCGGTATCAGTCCTGGTGCCACCTTGGGGCAGGTTCCTGCTGCAATTGGTTTGCAGTCTTCCCTTGTCGACCGCTCCTCGGAGGGGCACGACTCAGGTGAGGACACAGAGCAGCAGCTAGAGTCCTCTGGCTCTGAACCTCCTGTAGGCTGCAGGGCTAGATGGTCCAGTATCCCTCTCCCGGACTCCCCGGAGCTGGTCAGCCCAGAGGGCTCCACAGCTAGGGGTGGCCTGGAGTCATCGGTGGTGGACCCTTCGGGAGTATGAGAAGGGATTCCCTCTTCTGCTAGGTCCCAGGCAGCCGCCGTTTCCGGTGCTGCTGGGTTCCTTCAGCAGAGGGAGGAGGACCCTGCTTTGGTAGACGCCCTTCGGGGCCTTGCTCAGCAGGGACCTCCTTCGCTGGTTTCGAGGAAGAGGACTGCTTCGGAGTCCGAAGGGTTGAGAGGTAGGGGAGAGCAGCGGCGAGTCCCCCACCGCCCTGCGAGTGGGGAGGTTGTGGCGCTGATCCTCTCCTACTCTGAAAGGTCTCCAAGCGCCTTCTAGTGGCGGTTCTGAGGTTGCCCTTCTGGACTCATGCAATCCCAGGCGAGCCACAGGGGAGATTCCCCTTCAGGGCTATTTCCAGAGTTGCCTCCCTTCCTTTCTTCTACACAACCCGGCGTGATCACAGGGTCCCCAGTTTTGGCGGCATCGCTACCTGGATCTCAGAGCTTTGGCAGAGGCCAGGCACGTGCTTTTAGGTGCCCTTCGCCCATCCCTCTGCAACCACCCCCCCCTCTCTCCCAGACCATGTGGGGCCCACTAGGCCGTTAACTTGGGAGATGTTCAGAGCTACTGCGGCGGCTTTCCCATCCTATGTTAGGGCCATAGACAAACAGGTTTTTCGCCTGTCCCCCGCCGCAAGAGTCTTCTGGACATTCGAACTCCACTTCCTCCTCGTCTTCCTCAACTGAGGAAGAGGAACTTTCTGTCCACCTTTCCTCTGACGCTGACTTCACTGACTATCAGCGTTTCCTTTCGAGGATGGTCTCGGAGCTTCGTATTTCCTACGTTCGTAGAGACAATACCCGAGCGGCAGGCAGCGATGCTTTCCTCCAGTGAATTCAGCGCCCGCCATTTGGTGGTGCCTTCCTGGCTGATTCCCTTCCAGAAGCGTCTATCGCACCTGGGAGTCTCCAGCCACTCCTTCTCCAGCCCAGGAGACTGCAGGAGATGGTATTGCCCCCCGCAGTCTCTAGGTTCTCTACCTCACCCACCATCCGGGTTGGCGTCCCTAGATACTCCTTCTGGGCTTCAGCCGCCCAGTGCCGACAGGCCTCAGACCAGGATTCTGCTGAGTTCGACCCGGTGGGGGCGAAGATTTTCTCTTCTGGTTGTGCATTACTGTGCATTCCTCCCATCAGGCTCCTGCGCTGCTTACAACAGGCATCTGTGGTCGATGCTGGCTCAGGTCTTAGCCTGCTACCTGACTCAGAGCAGTCTAGACAAGCCATTTCCCTCTCTGCACAGGGTCTGGGCTTGCAAGGCCAAGCGAGGGCATCCTATGGCAGCCAGGGTGGCATCAGGCTAATGGGGACAGCGATCTGCATCAAGCCCGGGACGGCATGGCCGTCTCTCCCGGACTGTCACCCATGGCCCGGCGTAGGGTGACTGGCTCTGCCTTCCGGGGACCTGCCTATTTTCCCGTGGCCTTGAGGAGGCGTCTTCAGGGGCAACCCCTTCCCACAGCCCCTGGGGCCTTCTCCTCTCTCACCCACCTTAGACTCTTGTCTGTTGGTCAGGGTCTCCTCCACTCTACTTGTCATCAGTAGGAGGCTGGGGGTCTGTTCCTCAGGGTTTCTCTCTCCCTCCTCCCCTTTTCTGGGGAGGGACTAATACTCATAGAAACATGACTTTGATGGCAGATGGCAGCTTGGCCCATCTAGTCTGCCCATTTCTCTACCTACAGGATAGGCCGTAGATCCTAGTTAACCAGCAGCCTATTTCTTCCTACCCCGCTAAGATGCCTTATGTCTGTCCCATGCATTCTTGAATTCTCCCACAGTTTTAGACCCACAACCTTCTCAGGAAGGCTGTTCCATGCATCCACTACCCTCTCTGTGAAATAATACTTCCTCACATTGCCCTAGACACGCCCTCCTTCTATCTTTAAATTGTGTCCCCTTGTTCTTGCAAGTCTCTTTTCTAAAGATGCTACCCTCTTGGACTTTGTTGATTCCACTGAGGTACTTAAAGTTTCTATCATGTCCCCTCTCCCTTCTTTCCTCAGGGTATACATATTAAGCTCCTTTAGTCTCTCCTCATATGACTTCTCTTGCAGACCCTGCACCATTTAGTTGCTCTCCTCTGGACTGCCTCTATCCTGTCTATGTCCTTGCGGAGATGGGGTCTCAGAACTGGACACAGTACTCAGATGGGGTCTTACCAACTGTCTGTACAGAGGATAACAACTTCCTGTTTTCTGCTGCTGATGCCTCTGCCTATACATCCCAGTATACCCCCAGCCCTCCCTACTGCCTTCTCACATTTGCTTGCTAACCTTAAGGTCATCTGATATGATTACCCCAGGTCCCTTTCCTTTTTTTTGTTGTTACTACCTCCCCACCCATTGTGTATTCTTCCCCTGGGTTCTTGTTTCCCAGGTGCATTATTTGCACTTCTTTGCATTGAATCCTAGCTGCCATACTTCTGACCATTTGCCAAGTCCCTTTTCATCCTTTCCACGCCTCCTGTGTATCAACCCTGTTGCAGATTTTGTGTCATCTGCAAAAGGCATACTTTTCCTTCCAGTCCTCTGCAATGTCACTGATGAAGACATTAAAAGGACTGGACCCAATACTGAACCCTACGGTACCCCACTAGTAACCTCTCTTTCTTCAGAGTGGACTCCATTTACAATTACCTTCTGTGTCCTGTTGTCCAGCCAATGTTTATCCAGGCTACCACCCTGGGACCCACTCCCAGGCTGGTTAATTTGACTATTAATCTTTGTGTGGACTGTGTCAAATGCCTTGCTAAAGTCTAGGAAGGCCATGTCCACAGCCCTCCCTGGTCTACTACTTTGGTCACCCAGTCAAAGAAATCTATTAGATTAGTCCTGACATGACCTTCCCGCTGTGAATCCATGCTGCCTTGGGTCCTGTGCTCCACTGGCCTCTAGGTACTCAGCTATTCTTTCCTTCAGAAGTGACTCCATCACTTTCCCTACCACAGAGGTCAGGACTGACAGGTCTGTAGTTTCCAGTCTCTGTCTTCGTCCCACTTTTGTGAAGGGATCACATCCGCCTTCCTTCAGTCCTCGGGTACACACCATCCTCCCATGATTTATTAAAAGAGTAGCCAGTGGTTTCACTGGTGCCTCCATAATTCTTTTAGAATTCTGGGGTGAATTCCATCAGGACCCATTGCTTTGTCCACCTTCAGTTTTAGGAGTTCTTGCAGAACCCTTTCTTCTGTGAATGGACTGGGATCAGCCCCTATCAAGAGTACTTCTGTTAATTGGATTAGGCACTTCCTCCTCTTTTGTGAATACTGAGCAGAAATATTACGTTCAGTATCCCTGCTTTCACTGTCCCCTCTGCCTACCACCGTTCATTATATTCAGCCTCCACTATCCTCCTCCTTTGTCTTTCTCGCTCACTGATGTACCTATAAAAGGTTTTATCCCTTCTTAACTGAGTTGGCTATCTTTTCCTCAGTTTGGGCCTTTGCTATTCTGACTTCCCTCCCTGCTTCCTTCTGCCTTAACTGGTACAGCTCTGTCCTGCTCCTTCTGTGTTTCCTTATACTCCGGAATGCTATCTTTTCTTCCTGACTTTCACAGCCACCTCTTTTGAGAACCATAGTGGCTTTTCTTTCGTTTTGATTTGTTTATTTGCTTCACACAAGGCTTGTTGCCTCTGTGATGGCAGTTTTGATGATTCCCATTGTTGCTCACACCTCCTTCTAGCCTGTTTGCTAGTGCTTTCTGAGGCACTCTCCCATCTTGCCAAAGTCAGCTCTCCTAAAGTCCAGTACCCTCACTTTTGTGTACGGCTCTATAGCTGAGTTTAACATGAACCACACTGTTTGATGGTCACTTGTCCCCAGATGGCAGCCACTTCTAGATCTGAGATCCTCTCACTGCCCTGCTTGAGAGCACGAGGTCTAAGATTGTCTCTACTCTAGTGGGTTCCTAAACTAGCTGTCTAATGCCTGCCACCTGTAGCATCAAGAAGCCCTGCTCTTGGATGTGGCTGCAGCAAATGTGCTCCAGTTAACATCTGGCATATTCAGGTCTCCCATCAATAGTATCTCCCCTTTCTCTGCCATTCTAAGAATGCCTTCTATCATATCCTTGTCCATTCCTCCCTGACATAGGTCTGTACACAATCCCTGTGCGGATTGTGGTGCCTTTCCAGTCTCCAAGGTGACCCACAGTGCCTCCTCTCCTCCCTGTTTACTCTTTTGTTCAGTTGCTTTTATCCTTCCTTTACATGAGAGCTACTCCTCCCCTCTTCTCCCTGTCTGTCTCTCCTGTAGGTTATGTACCCTGGTATGTTAACATCCCCAGTCATGGTTCTCTGTGTACCATGTTTCTGTGACTGCTACGATATCCAGGCATCCCTCTTCCATCAAGGCCACCAGCTCAGGGAGCTTGTTGCCCAGACTACAGGCATTGGTACTCATTACCTTCCATTTCCTGATGGCCTTACTCCCTTTTGCCCCATCCCTGTCCTTCTTGCCTTTGTCACTTTCTCCATTTACCCCTGCCCTTCTCCCTATCGACACCTCTGTGTTGGTGCTTGCCGCACTTACTACTGTGATTATTTGGGGGGGGCTAGGATTTCCCTGCTCCTTTCCAGTGCCTCCCCCCCTTGGCCAGTTTAAAAGCTTGCCAATGAAGCATTTAAACCTATCACCTAGGATCCTGGTTCCCCTCCTGGACAGATGCAGCCCATCATGCCAGTATAGGCTTGCATCACTCCAGGTGGACCCCCAGTCCCCAATGAAGCCAAATCCCTGAGCTCCACACCAGTTTTTCAACCACTGATTGAATCCCATGGTGCGGAACACCCTAGCCTCTCCTGTGCCATAGATGGGCAGCACCTCCGAGAAGGTTACCGTGCGTGCTACTTGACTAAGGCTCCTCCCCAATTCCACAAACTCTTCCTGCACTTCTCTAATCCCTTTCTTAGCCAGGTCATTTGTCCCTAGGTGGACAATGACATCCAGCTCCCTCCCCTGTGAAGCTGCTCTGGCAATCCTGAGGATTCGCTCCCTGTCCCTCAAGCCATGGCGCCAGGCAAGCACCTTACCTCCTCTCCCTTCCTCCCCAGTTCTACCTTCCTAACAATGGAGTCCCCACCAGGAGTTGTTTCCTTCCCTGCAGCGTCCCCTGCCACCCTCCTGTGGGTCTCCTTGTGGAGGTTCCAGCATCCTCCTTGGTCTCCATGCGGGTGCCTCCATAGAGGAACCACACTTTGCCAGAATGGCAAGGTGTGCAGAGGTACAACTGGAGGAATGCGTCTCTGTTCCACCACCCTCACCCTCCCTGGGCCCACTGTGGTCCAACCCTTCTCTTTCTGGCAGCCTCTGAGGCAGCGCAGTGGCACTGGTGGTCCCTGGATGGAGGAGGTCCCACAAATCCTGGTCAACTCAGCCTGGAGATGAGCAACCTCCTCCCTCAGCCCAGAGAGGTGCCTGCAGATGGGACAACACCGCATCCTCCAGAGCGTCTCCCAGGAAGACTGCTGCTCCACAGCCACTGCACTGCACCACTCCAATCATGTCTTATTTCTGGCCCCTTAACTGTTTTCAATCCTTACTCTTTCCTCTGTTTTTTTTCTCTCTCCCTTACTTTTTTGCCTGTGTGCCCTTTAAGCTCCTGATTGTCCTGTTCTGAGACAAGAATATCCTATATTTCTCAGTAGACCACTTACTTGCTCAGAAGCAGACCTCCAGCAGCTAGAGGGGGCCGGAGAGCTACTCTTGCCCTTCTAGGATGGTGGGTCTTTGGTGGTTCTGTGATCACTCACTTCCTGCTCCCAAACAGGAAGTTCCTGTTGTCAGTCAAATCCTGTGCCTATAAAAATAAAACTAGCTTTGGGTGGAGGGGAGGGAAGGAGGGCAATATAGACCCAGCAAAGAAGTCCTTTCTCCTGGTGTGTTGTGCCAAGATATTAGCAGAATCTTTCTAAGGCAGTCTTTAAATGTAGCTTCCTTCTAGCTAAGCCACTCCCCCTACTTACTAGATCTTTCTACCAGTAATTTAAACCTCACAGCAATTAAGTCCTTCCAGTCACCTGATGTTTACACCTATAACTGTTCAGATACCCATTCAGTTCAGTTAACCCAGACAGACACACACACACACTTTTTTGTTTGTTTTGTATGTTAGTTTTTTTTTTTACCCTAAATTAAAGGTCCAAGTACAAAAGTTCTTCTACTTTAGTCCCAGCAGAGAAGTCCAGTCACACAGCAGTCCTTTCTCCTAGTGTCTTCTGCCAAGATATTACTTACCCAACAGTAATGAATTGTGAAGACTGACAAGGGGAGATATGAAAATTACATACCTACCGTAATTCTTGATCTTCTCTTGTATCTTCACCATTCATTACTGAATCCCTTCCACCATCCCCTCAAGGGCCTCCTTCTTCGGCGTCTCCCCCTTCCCGCTCGTCCCTCCCTTTCTCCCTGGGCTGTTAAGCCAAAATAAATAAATAAATAAATAAATATTTTACATGCTCTCTTTCTGATTCTCTGAACGGATCTTTCCCTCTGAGAATAGAAGGAACGAGCTTCATTTACCTGTCCTGAGGAAACTCTTTCTGACTGCCCTTAATGGGCATCTCTTGGTTCTCCCCAGCCATTTCTTCTCAATTCACAGTTTAAAGAGACGATCCCTTTCAGGACTCGACTTCTCTTTTCCAGACCATTTCTGGCAAGTCTCAATCCTATTATGTCAGCCTCTACAGGTGTAGTGCTTCTGGCACTCCAATTTCCTTAAAGGGTGTTCCCTGCCTTGCCTCTAGGGAGTCCGATTGAGTTCCCGCTCTCTCTCTCTCTCTTTGGCATAGGAGTGCCCCCTGTGGGGGCCCCACCCCCCTCATTTTCACATGATACTGTGTTATCACTTTACAAAATGCTGGTGGGCTTCCTCCCTCCTAGCTGGCAGCTCTCGTTTGGAACAGAGTTTTTCCTTCTTAATGATTAAAGAGCTCCCGGCTGGAGTCTGGAAAAAAATGGATAGGCGGGAGGTTAGGGAACCTGCCTTTGGTGTCCATTCTGAGTGAGAAGTTCAGTTGACCTTCTCTTTCAGTTCCAAAATGGGATCCTTGCTCCCTTGTTTGTGGTTCCGAGCTTATAACCCTTAACTAATTGCCAACGGCAGTCTTCCCCCTTCCTAACCTCCCCTCCTATTCTTCTCTCTTTTTACCCTTCTTCTTTCTCACTCCCTATCTGTTTCCTCCTTAGACGCCCCAAGTAGGGGCCCTTAGGTCCCTTATGGTAGGCAGGTCTTCTTTCCCTTCTGTCCTCTATCGGCTTACTCCTTTTTCAGTTGATATCCTTTCCTTTTTCTATCCCTCGGCTCTCTTGCCTCCTCTTTCTTCTAACCCTTTTTGTACTCTCCGTGGCCAACAGAACTGGGATGGAGGAGGTCTGCGCGCCTAACAGCCCCTCGCGCTCTCACGAGGCGTCACTACAGGGTGTGGCGCCGTCGACGCCGACTCCTCTATATTAAAAAAATAAAAAAAACTCCCGTGGCGAGTGCGCGCCTCTGGCTGACACCCAACAGTAATGAATGGTGAAGATACAAGAGAAGATCAAGAATTACAGTAGGTATGTAATTTTCATTTTTCAAGCACTGCTCAGAAACTTACAGAGTACTTTGGGAATTTGAGACAGTGGTTTGACGACTCCAGCTGCAGTTCCTGAGTGTGCCTAACATGCCAGTGTCCCTGGTACTGCTAATCCAGTCTGCTCTGGAGACCTTCACAAAGGCAGTCTGGAGCAGGCTGACTTCCATTCTAGCCGTCTATAGGCAATTGTATAAGAAGTATTATTTTAACCCCAGGAGAAAACCTATGTACTACACTCAGCTTTAGCGGATGCCATTGTAATTATGGCTGGTATTTTATTTATTATTTAACTAGTGAGGTGGACTGGATCAATTACCCATTTTCAGCCACATCTGGAACATAAGGCAAGACAATACATCTTAACAATGCATAACATAATAAAATAAATGCAGTACAAAAATTTGTATGTATACAATATTATACAGCGTACAAAGCACCAAAAAAGAGGAATATAATGTTGATAAATTGGTAACTGTTGTTCAAGTAAGGTTATTGGACATACAAGCAAAGGCATTTTTCAAACTACCATTTCACAGGGCTATGACCACAGAATAAGTCCCAGTGCAACCAGCTAACAAGGAGTCAAACAAGATAGTTAGAATTTCTAAACTGATTAAGCTATATATAGAAAACACTTGTGAATACAACTGATCTTACTTCGAAAGGGCTCTTGCAGTAGGTAATAACTTGGAGGACTGACTTCTGAGCGTCAGGACCTACGGAAGCTTTAGCTAGCAGTGTCTGATGGGGACTGCCCACCCGATGTCATGTGATGGACGTCAACTTGACACTATATAGTGGCCGATCCCCACGTCCACGCTCCAGTTCTTTCCACCGTCGACCTGTGCACGTCGGACCTTCTGAAGCTCATCGCAGCAGTTCGATCATCTTATTTTTGGACGAGTATCTGTTTTTTTTCTCCTTATCATTTATTTGCCTTATCCTTGTGTACGTCTTCCACTTCTTCGGCAGAATCACATAAAAACAAGTGCGAATCTTGTGGCGTCCAGTTACTGCATAAAGATCAACATTCCCTCTGCCTCTTCTGTTTGGGCCTGGGCCATAATGTCGAGGATTGTGAGGCTTGCTCCCAGTTCAACAAGGCCACACGGAAAAGGCGCCAGGAGGCCCTCGAAGCCCATCTTCTCAAGCTCAAGATAGCATCGATGTAAAAGGAGCTCCAGAAGCTCAAAAGTGCTTCTTCCTCGCCGCCTGACTCCCACAAGAAGAAGAAGAGGGACAAAGAAAAACACTGGGACCAGGAGCAGTCCCCCTCTCACCCGAAGCCACCCTCGGGCACTTAGGGTGAGCAGCGGCCCTCTTCTTCCGGGAAGACCGGCACCGCGGCCAAGCCTGCGCTCCCTCCTAAAGAGCAGACTTCGGCCTCTCGGTCACCACTGGTAACAGTGACCGTGGGTCCCTCAGATACATCTGAGGCTTCCGCCTCCCTTAGGCCCATCATAACCATGGGTTCTAAGCTGGCAGGCGCGGTCGATAAGTCACTTGTTGGACCCTCCGAGGAACACCCGGCCAGGGTCGATAAGTCGGGGGTTGGTGTCTGTCTCCTCCTCCTGCGGAGCCTCCGCCATTGTCTCCAGAACCACAGGACCTGGTGGACGGAGACCTTCCGTCAGGACTTCCTGACGCAGAAGCTTCCATGGGCTTAACGTCTGCCCCCCCCCCGATAGGGGTGTCAGATCCTGCTCCTCCTCAGCGCCCTTCGGTCCATTTGTTTCCCCTTTTGGGGCCTCCATCGGGCCATCCTTCAGCGCCTCTGTCAGGTTTGCCACTGTCGGGGCCTCAGATGGGCCTTCCGCCTTTGGGTCCTACGCCGGGGTTTCCGCCGTTGGGGCCTTCGTCTGGCTTCGTGCCATCAGGGCCTCTGTCAGGCTACCCTCCATCAGGGCCTCTGTCTGGCTTTCTGCCATTGGGCTACCCTCCTTTATGCCCAACACTGGACCATTTTGCGGTGGGTTTTTCCTATTACCCCGGGTATCCTTCAACGGGGTTCCAAACGCCTCATTTCCAGCCATTGGGTTATGCCCATCATTATTCTGTACTAGGCTTCCCAACGCATGGAACCCATGCCATGGGATCAGGCTACCATCTGGCGTGTCAGGTTTTTCATCCACCCCCACCTCCTACTCCACCTCCTCCACAGTTGCAGGTGGACGTCTGAGAGATTTTACAGTCCTGGTGGTCCGAGACAAAATCCCAGTTAGTCCCGGAATTGGACAGCAGACAGCCACGCCCTTTGGAGGCTGGATGACCAGATCAGACCCCTAGGGCGGTTTTACCAGCCACACCTCATGCCTCAACGTCAGGCCTGACGAAAAACCGTCCACAGGCCCCGACGTCAGATGTGCCCCCTTTAGGAAAGGAGACTGCTCCTTCAAACAGAGAACCTTTGGACTCCGATGATTCAGATTCTGAGTTGTCCTCGGAGGGTTTGTGATTCAAGACTTCTCCTCCTCCAGAGGAATCTGTCCCTAGATAATCCCCAAAGTCACCCTCCTGAGGATCCCTCCTTTGTGGACCTCTTGAGACAAATGGAAGAGGCACAAGGCTGGAAGTTGGATGCTTAAGACCCCAAACATCAGAGGTTAGCTGAGCACATAGATTTTCCTGAAACTAGTCCGATTCTCACCCTCCTTGGCTGGAACCCCACGAGGTTCTGTCCTCTACTATCTGGCAGATGTCCTCCTCTTTTCTGACTATGGCCAAAAATGCAGACCGAGTTTATAGGATGCCAGAGGGCAAAGACCACCTCAGTGTACATCCAAAGGCTTACTTGGTGGTCATCACTGCGGTCCACAGTAGGTCCGACAAGCCTCAGCACCTCAGTACTTTCCCTCCCAACAAGGAGTCCAGACAATTGGACCAGTTCGGGAGAAAGTTCTACTTTTCTTCAACACTAGCCATTCATTCCCTTAGTTGTGTGGCAAACATGTTAGTGTACCAAAAATCTTTTTTCCGCCAGCTCAAGCCCTTTGTCGAGGCCCTCCCGAACTCTGAGTCTAAAACCGCCTTGGCGGATACCCTCTGGTCTGCTAAAGTGGACGGACGTCACTCCCTTAGGGCCACCTACGATGTAGTGGACTCCTCTGCTAGAGGAACAGCCATGGTTGTGAGCCTTTGCAGGTTCACATGGTTTAGGGTGTCTGGTCTGGCACCTGATGTCCAGGCTGCCATTCAGGATTCCCCCTTCAGAGGCTCTGTCCTGTTCAATGGAGATGCCCAGAACATTATCATGAGCCTTCAAGTTAAGGGTACTACTCTCAGGTCAGTGCATACTATGTATCGCCCGAAACCTCAACCTTAAGTGTCTTTTTCTTCGGCAAAACAGATGCCAGGCGCAACCACAGAAGGCACCTAGGCGCCAATTCAAGTGTAGGGCTCCTAACACTGAAGCCATAGAGCCGGGCTGAGGGTTGAGGCACTGGACGCCACACCTCTCGCTGCGTCAGCGACCTTGGTTCAGGAACGAGCCTGGCCCGCCGTGGGTTGACAGGGGAGAGAGGATCGAGCGTCTGTAGGACTGCTGTCCTCTCTTAGGGGAGGGATCCAGGGGTAGCCCGGTGCAGCAGCGGCCCCCAGTGGAGACCGGCGGCACTGCAATGCTCAGGGGCTCACGAGCGTGGGGTAGATGTTGGCAGCTGCCTTCTGGACGTGGGTGGGAGCACCCACGTCGCGAGCTGGACGGCATTGCACGTCCAACGTCGAGGCCATAAAACATCCAGAAATACCCCTCCGGCTCGGATAGGCGACGGCCCTGTCAGTGCCACCGCCACACACCCAACGCTGGTTCCCCGTCACTGCCCCCTGCGGTTTCCCCGGGTTGTCATCCCTCTCCAACCTGGGGGACCATGACGAAATTGAAGATGTAGGGGAACACAGCGGGCGGTAGAGCATGTCGGTGAGTGCAGTGGCCCGAGAGAGTTCCAAGCCAGAGGGCCAGAAAAATAGTTGACCCCACCCCAAAAAAAAAAAAAACTGCAGCCACCCCTACAGTAAAAACCCAGAGAGCTTCAGGGGCTGCCCTCCTTAACCCTTCCTCCGTCGTCTGACTCGCTGCCCGCCCTCCCTCCTTCTTGTATATCGGAAGAACCGATGGGCAGAAGGTTCGCAAGGCACCTGGGAGACTGTGAATCCATCACAACAGATGCCTGGGTCATTCAACTGATAAAGCTTGGTCACACTCTCGAGTTTCATGAACCCCACCCCCCAAGCCGACAACCAGGATTTTCCCACTATCCAAGGGCGCATATTCCCCAGTTAAGAGAAGAAATAATGGCTCTTCTTCAGAAAGAAGCAATGGAGCCAGTGCCTGCAGACCAGGAAGGGATACTACTCCCACTTCTTTCTGGTTCCATAAAAGACAGGGGATCTGAGCCCAATACTGGACCTCAGCACCCTAAACCTGTTCATCGAGTACCAGTGGTTTCGGATGCTGATGCTCCAAGGCCTGCTGCCTCTTCTGTCCAAGGGACAGTGGCTTTGCACCCTGGACATGCAGGATGCCAACCTGCACATTCCAGTTTTTCAACCCCACCTCAGGTTCTTTTTTCAAGGGGAACATTACCAGTTCAAAGCCCTCCCCTTTGGCCCATCTTACCAGGTGTCTCGCGGTTGTGGCAAGGGCCTTGAGGAGGCTGGGGCATTACGTCTTCCCATACCTCGACGATTGGCTGCTTGCGGCCCCGTCGAGGGAGTGGTTGGAGTCTTCTCTGTCGGCTACCCTGCGCCTTTTCGAGCAACTGAGTATCACTGTCAACCACCCCAAATCACAGCTCGCTCCTTTCCAGTGCCTGCAATTTATTGGGGCGGTTTTGGACATAGTCCAGGGTATGGCCTTCCTCCCCCTGGACAGGGCAGAGGCTCTGCAGAAGCAGGCCTAGCTGGTAGCCTCCAATAGACAGATCTTGGTCAGAGCAGTTATTCGCCTTCTCGGCCTCATGGCAGCAGCCATCCCCACAGTCCCCCTGGCCAGACTTCACATGCGTATTTCACAGTGCACTCTCAGATCTCAATGGGACCAGAGGGCGGATGACTTGGACTGCAGTGTCATGGTCTCTGGCCCGATGCAGAGAGATCTGCTGTGGTGGCAGAACTCCGACAATCCTACCCAAGGAGTCCCTTTCCAGGCCCCTCCTCACTCCCAAACTCTGACCATGGACGCGTCGGGGACGGGATGGGGTGCCCACTTAGGGACTCCCAGGACCCAGAGACTGTGGTCCCCTTCGGAACTACACTTGCACATAAATGTGTGCCAAATGAGAGCAGTTCTGAGTGCACTACAGAGTTTTCAACACCTGCTTCGAGAGGGTACACTGTTGACCTAGTCGGACAACGTGCATACTGTAGTACCTCAACAAGCAGGGGGCACCCGCTCGTATCCTCTATGCAGAGAAGTGATGTGGGTTTGGAATTAGGCTGTCCTACACAGGATTCACCTCCAGGCAGTCCACGTTTCAGGTGTGCAGAACTTCCTTGCTGACAGTATCAGCTGCACCAGGGTAAGAGCACACGAGTGGGAGCTAAAGCAAGAGGTAGTTAATCACATCTTCGACCAGTGTGGTCATCCAGATGTGGATCTATTCGCAGCCCCGTCCAACACAAAACTTCCCAAGTTTTGCTTGCTCGATCCCAAGCATGGTGCTTTCTGGTGAGACTCGCTGTTGCTTTGTTGGACAGGGAGGTTTCTGTACGCGTTCCCTCCCTTCCCAGTTTTGCGGAGAGTGCTGATTAAGCTTCAAGCAGAAGGGGCTCAAATGATCCTGATCGCCCCCTTTTGGCCTTGACAAATATAATTTCCACTTCTTCAGCACCTGGCAGTGGAGCCTCCGGTTTCTCTGCCGCTTTGTCATGATCTCCTGACTCAGAAAGGGGGCACGCTGGTCCATCCAGGCCTGAAGTCCCTTCACCTTCATACATGGCTCCTCAAGACATAGTTGCTTCCATATTTGGCGTTTCCCCTAGGGTAGCTCAGGTCTTGGTAGTGATCAGAAAGCCTTCTACCAGGACGTCATACGCTATGAAATGGAAGTCCTTCTCCATCTGGGCCACCTCTAAGGGTTGGGAACCCTTTTCATGTCCTGTTCCTCAGGTCATGGAATATCTCCCCCACCTGTCTGAGCTGGGCCTGAGTTATTCATCTCTGAAGATGCATCTGGCAACTATCTCTGCCTGCCACATTTTAGTGGAGGACAAAACTCTGGCTCAATTGGGGGCTTCTAAAACCTTCTTAAAATGAATTCTGCATTTGAAACCCCCCGGTGCGTAACCCTGCTCCACCGTGGGACCTTAACTTTGTTTTGGAGAAATTGACTTTGCCTCCTTTTGAACCGGCAAGTACATGTGACATGCGCTTTTTGTCCTGGAAAGTTGCTGTTACTTCTGCTTGAAGGATTTCCGAGCTTCAGGCCCTGATGTGTAAGGAGCCTTATTTGATTTTTCACAGAGACCGGGTGTCTCTGTGCACTAATCGTAACTTTCTCCCAAAAGTTGTATCAGAGACCACTTTGAATCAGTCTCTTCAACTGCCGGTCTATTACCCTGAGCATACTAGTCTATTACCCTGAGCATACTAATCGGGGGGAGGCAATTCTGCATACATTAGACGTTCACAGAATTTTATGTGACTACACTAACAGGACAAAAGCTGTCAGGAAAATAGATCAACTTTTTGTTTCTTTCGCACTCAAGCGAGAAGGTGCAGCAGTTTCTAAGCAATGCCTTTCCAAATGGTTGGCCCACTGCATTGGCTTTTGTTACCAGAAGTATGGCAAAGCCCTTCTGGGGCACGTTAAAGGACATTCTACCAGGGGCATGGCTTCCTCTACAGCCTGTTTCAGAAATGTGTCAGCCGCTGAAATTTGTGCAGCCGCCACTTGGAGTTCTGTCCACACTTTCACTAAACACTGCAGTTTGGACATCGTCTCTAGGCACAGGGCTGGTTTTGGACTGGCTGTTTTCCAGGGACTCCTGTCCTGAAGCTCTTGTTTGCCTTTCTGCAGACTTCTTCCAGCCTTCCATGTTTCTTCCTGTCCCTCGGACTCTTACTGCTTGGGACTTAGTCCTACAAGTTATTACCTACTGCAAGAGCCCTCTCGAAGTAAGATAGTACAGTTACGTAAGAACTTACCATAACAATAGATCTTTGAGAGAGGCTCTTATAGTAGGTAACCTTTTTCCCTCCCTCCCTCGCCCTTTAGTCTGTAGCTCCTTTTCCTTGAGCCTTTCTTGTCTCCAGGAGCCTCTCTTCCATTCTCCTGTCATGCCTCTTGGAGGGCAGATGTGGGGACCACCCACTATATAGTGTCACGCTGACGTCCGTCACGTGACGTCAGGTGGGCAGTCCTCCGTCAGACACTGCTAGCTAAAGTTTCTGTGTAGTCCTGATGCCAGGGGGCACAGTCCTACAAGTTATTACTTACTGCAAGAACTTCCCTCAAAGATCTACTGTTATGGTAATTTCTTACGTAACTGTACTTTCTTTTTATTCTAGATTTGCCAAGCAGTGAGGAGGGGGAGGAGGAGGAAGAAGAAAATGTTAATATCACAGAAAAAGCTGCTTTCCACATCCGGCAGTTTCAGGTAAGGATGGACGTGTGTGTTTGTATGTTAGTTAAATCCAAAAATAAAATGCTCAAATGTTTTGCAGCCCTTTGTTTTGACCATTACACAGCACACCACCTGGAGGTTGATATTGGAAACAGGACCTCATGGCTCACGGCTGTTACCCTTGACGATTTGAACATATTACCTGGGATAGGAAACTAGGCCTTTGCCTGATCCACTGGCCCATACTTCCTGAATCCCAGGAATGGGATTAGAACCAGGATTTCACAGTCCTTTGCTGCTACCTCTTCCAAGAATCAGTCTTCGACATTGATTCATACTCATGGGTCTGAGACAAGAGGCACTAGTACTCTGCGGGAGCTTTCTCTTGGCAGGGAGGGAGCTGGTGTCGGCTACTGATAACGTCTGTACAGCTTACCTGGTGCTGCACATGCCAGCCAATAACTGTCATCTGCTCTGTCACACACCTCAATTCTGTTCTGTTCTCACCATTGCATGCACACTGTGGCATCCATGGCACCTAATTTCGACTGTTGTCAACCCATTCTTTCTGCGTCTCTGTCGAACATTTGTTGTCCGCAGTGCCATCTTTCATTTCTTTATTTTCTTTGATGTCGAAGTCCAAGAAATTGAAGAAGGGGACAAAGAAGAAACACTGTCAGCTCCCTATCATGCGTCGTCGTCCTTTTGGGAAACCCATTATGGTGACAGATCAACACCAGCGGTGCTGGACCTGCCTTTGCTCATCTCATGACATGGATGTCTGCAACGCCTGCTTCTTTACTGACTGCTGCACGTTTGAGATCCATGTGATGAAGTGGGGTAACCTGATCCCCACCTTCTGAGGCAGGTATCACACACTTGAGAGCAAGATAGAGTCTTTGGGCCCTTCCCCTGGGCTCCTTCCCAGCACTGCTCATGCTGAAGAAGCACAGGGTCGTCCTCGACTTCACCAAGGCATCGATGGCTCGGGGGTGTGGGTGGGTATGGTGAGCAGTTGGCTCCTTCTGGGTGGCCCGGTGTCTCTACCCTAAGCAGCAAACATCCCTGTTGGTGAGGCTCAAGCTATACACTCAGTCTACACTGGTGGGCACCTCGCTGTTGCAGTCTGGTACTGCTTCAGCTCTTGATGCTTTCCATGGTGTTGGTGAGCAGGGTGGTGCTGGCTGTGACATTGGGTCCCTGTCTGATACTGTTTGTGGTGTCGAAAGAAATACCAGAACCAAGGCCATGTGGCACCTGGTTGCTGAGGTGATGGTGTTTGTCCCTCTCTCCCGAATAGCTCTCTTAGCTCCAGGGGTGGGGTCGACGCCATCCCCAGTGACGCTCATGGCACAGGCTGTGTTGTCAGTCCTGGGCCTGACATTTTGCCAGTGTTGAACCTGGCACCGAGGGTGGTGTCAGCCGTAACACTGGAGGGGAAGCCATATGAAAGTAAATCACTGGCTCTGGGCCTGGTGACTGAGGCAGCAGTGGGTCGAGGCTGGCTGGGGTGTGGAGTTCTCTCCAGACCCACATACTGAGTCTGCCACCAGTGAGATCCGGAGCTGCCCAGAGAGGATTGTATGGTTCCAGTCTCCTCATCTCGCAGTCCTTCCCACATGGGCACTGACCTGATCGTTCCTCATCAGTAGTTCGACTGTGGTTGGACGGTCTTACCAGACCATCCCCTCAGGGGAGGTCCCATGAGCAGTCCCACAGCACAGATATAGGCCCAGGAGTCCTTGGCTCCTTCTTCCCTCTTGAACCTCTACCACCTCTGCTAGAATTATGAAGGGTCATGGGCCCTCTGGGCTGATCACCTGGAGTCAGCATGGAAGAGTATCTGGTGTCTTGTATCAATACTGCAGGCATGCTTACCAGGTTCATTTTCAACCCAGCCCCCAGGCATCACCCCCTTCCATGTCCAGCGCCTCATCTCTGTCAGCAGCATCCTCTGAGAGCATGGAATCAACCCTTCACATGTCCTCGGCCTCTGAGTACTTGATGTATCGGAGATTCCTGGTGGACGTGTTGTAGGCACTGGATGTAGACACAGTTGCTAGCCCCTTTACCATGTCCTTGTAGCTTGGACTCCTAGGAAATTTCAGCAGTGTTATCCCTCCCTGGCCTAGAGCCTTCAAAGAGTGTTCAAGGGCAGTCTGGAGATGTCCCTTTGCATGGCTTCATCTTACACTGCTGGCACCTGTGGCCCAGCGAAAGATGCTTAACTTCCAGTTCCAGGGGGCTCACATCTTCTACAGTGTCGGGGGGAGGTCCTGCCAGACAAACCTGATCAAGCTCTTCGACTGGGTAGCAAAGGAAGTGGACCAGGGAAGGGCGGTTGACATTGTCTACCTGGATTTAAACAAGGCCTTTGACACCATTCCACATAGAAGGCTGGTAAACAAACTGAGTAGCCTAGGAGTAGGTCCTAAAATCGTAAAATGGGTGGAGAATTGGCTTAGTGATAGGCGCTAAAGAGTGGTGGTAAATGGGATACGCTCTGGGGAGGGCAAGGTGGCTTGCGGGGTGCTGCAGGGGTCAGTATCGGGCCCAGTCCTCTTCAATGTCTTTATTAGTGACATTGCAGAAGGACTAGAGGGGAAGGTGTGCCTATTCGTAGATGACACAAAAATCTGCAACAGAGTAGACACACCGGGGGGGGTTGAAAGAATGAGGGAGGATCTAAAGAAGTTAGAAGAATGGTCACGAGTTTTGCAACTAAAATTCAGTGCAAAACTAAGTGCAAAATCATGCACTCGGGGCACAAAAACCCAGGAGCAACGTACCAACTCGGGTTTGGGGGAGTATTAACAGTCACAAAACATGAAAGAGAGCTGGGGGTTATCATTTCTGATGACCTAACCTGAGTGTTGATAAACAGTGTGATAAGGCAGTGGGAAAGGCTAGGGGAATGCTTGGATGCATAGGGAGGGGTACCCCAGCAGAAAGAGGGGAGTAACAATACCCCTGTATAGATCGCTGGTGAGACCCCACCTCGAGTACCGTGTACAGTTCTGGAGACCCCACCTCCAAAAGAACACAGATAGTGTGGAGGTGGTGCAAAGGAGGGCAACCAAAATGGTGCAGGGCCTGCATCAGAAGTCCCACGAAGAAAGGCTTAAAGATTTAAATATGTGCTCCCTATAAGACAGGAGGGAACAGGGGATATGATAGAGACATTCAAGTACCTCACAGCAATAAACAAGGTATAGGAAGGGAGCATTTTCCAAAGGAAAAAATGCTCAAAGACAAGGGGTCACAATATGAAGTTGGGGGAGGCTCAGAGGAAACATGACGAAGTGCTTCTTCACAGAGAAGGTGGTGGACGCTTGGAACAGCCTCCCAGAGGAAGTGGTGGGGCTAGAACTGTCATAGGATTTAAGAATACATGAGATAGACACAGGGGAATCTGAGAGGCAATAGGAGGGTGTTAGGCAGTCCAAGTAGGGTCATCAGTTGCACTATAGGTAGGGAATTTAAGGCAGACTAGGTGGGCCAAGTGGTCCCCCTTTTTTTTTTTTTAAAGACTCCCCGACACCTGGTCTCTGACACATCTCTCCAGTGGATCCATGGGGTCTCATGCCTCCACCGCCTACCTGAACCCTTGCCCGACAGGGAAATTGGGTATGCTGGGCCTCCCCCAGCCCATGAGAGAGGCAGAGGACCACAAAGAGCCGTGTCGCGTTCGGGCCAGCATTGGGCATGTGGGCACGGCCACAGGGCTCCACCTTCGCCTCCCCGAAGCCAGGGATTTTCTGTTATTCTCCCCTTCCCGACACAGGATGTGCAATGCTGTCCGCGTGAGACGTGAGCGAGCCCGCCCACGCCACTCCTGTTACATGGTCCCCCAGCTGCTGTGCCCCTATTCTCCACTAGGAGCCGCTAGTGCCGTGGGACAGATACCCCCCTGCCTCCCAGGAGAGGAGAGCATTCAAACTGACGCTCAATCCTTCTTCTCCCCAACCGACCTCCGGCTCCTGTGTTCGTTCCCGAACCCAGTTCAGGGTCAAATGGTCCTTATCTGCTGACAAATTCTGTGTTTCTGTCTGGGTGCCGTACAGCTCATCCGTCTGACCCTGACCGATCTTGGATCTCACCAGACCGGTGAGGAGACCCCGCACTCAGGTGTTTTTCCTCATGCAGAGGGTAATTTTACTTGCAGGGTGAGCCAGCTCCTCCCTGTTTGGAAGCTTGGTACTCTGATCCAGGAGTATGAATCGGTGGTGAAGACTTATTCTTGGAAGATATGAAAATGATATACTCAAAGTAATTCTTGATCTTCTAGGAATATCTTCACTATTGATTCACACGCCCACCTGCCATCCTCCAGGCTCACTGCAGTATGGAGATGTTGGTCTTCACCTCTTTACGTTTGGTTTGGTTTTTGAAGATGCTGCTTTACTGGATTTGGTGACCTTTCTTACATGGGCTACCTGGGCTATCTTGTGTCATTAGTTAAGTGCATAAGTTACTTACGTAATTGTTGATGTTCCAGAACGTCTTCACTATTGATTCATATGCCTACCAACTTTCCCTTGCTTATCTGAGTGCCAGGGCCTCTGGCAGCTCCAGTGTGGATGCTGGCACTACTTTTGTCTGCTACATCTCCTCTCCCTTGGATGGCCCCTATATGGTGGCTGTTTTTAGCTGTTTAAAAAATTAAGAGAGTTGAGCACTCTGGTGTCAACCATCACCAATTTGAAAAAAAAAAAAGGGGTGGGGAAACTTGTGGCCCCAAAAAAAAAGCGCCTTGTGTTTTTTTCTTTTTTGGCATGTGTATGTGGCTTCTTCCCTCCTTTGTTTTTCTTCTCCTCTTTCTCTCTGCCTGGGGTATATCCCCTTTAGGGTATGTCCCTCTTAGTTGCTACGTGCAGCATGTGCCGTGGGTGCTAGTCAGTCTAACCTCCACCAAGCAACTACTCTGTTTGTGGAGGGGTGCAATGCACTTGCTTGGATCAATGTATGAACTTCACACAGGGTACATCCCTGTGACTGGAGGGAGGATCAAGACATGTTCTTCTTATATAAGGGTTTTATGGTTTGTATACTCTTGTAATTTATTTGCCCGCTTTTCATGGAGCATGACAGAGGAAATCACCACAACTTGACTCCGAAGGACTGCTAGTCCTACAGCTCCCATGCGCCTCATCCCTATTTTTCCTCCCATCTGTCATAGAGAAAAGAGGGTTATGGGTTTACTCAATTGTTATCTAGTTGTGTGGAGCTATTTGATCTTCCAAGAATCAGTTTTTTAATTCCCACTGTTGGGTCTGAGCCAGAGGCACCAGCACCCTGTGGGAGCCAGAACTTTTCAGAGGGATGGCACCATGGTCAGCAGCGTACACGTGTGGTGTCATGAATCAACACATGCGGCTGCTAGTTTGCCTCAGCATCAGCCCCCAACTACCTCAGATCTTACTTCGAGATACAGCTCTTGCAGCAGGTAACACCATTAGGACTGAAGCCGGCAAGCGTCAGGACCCCACGGAATTCTTCTAGCTAGCTATCTTCAGCGGGGACCGCCACCGACGTCGGTCCCGCCTCTGACGTCAGGCGTAGTACATAGAGGCGGTCCCGCCAGATTCCCAGTTCTTTCCCGTCGACTTGCATGTCTCGACCCGCCGGATCGTTTCGGTCGCGTGGACGACGGTTAAGTTCTTCCTTAGGAAAGCGTTTATTTCTTGACTCAGTTGCTGTCTGATGTCCTGCAACCTCCGTTGAAGGCCATCCCTCGAAGTGCACCTGTGAGAAACAAATCCCGTTCAAGGATCCGCATTCGGCCTGCGTCCGGTGCCTAGGCCCAGACCACGACACCTGGTCCTGTACTTTCTGCCAGGGGTTCAACAGCCGGACCCGGATTCGTCGCCAGAAGGCCCTGCAGGCGTTCCTGCTCGAGGAGAAGATTAACACCTCCAAGGGGGATTCAGCAGAGAAGGCCCGGAAACACTCTGGAAAGTACAGGGAGAGGGTTCCATCCAAGTCCCCATCTAGGGCCTCTGAATCCCGTAGTTCTGGCTCCCGGTCCAACCGTTCGCCCTCCCGGGCCCGTTATCAGCCTCCCCCCGCTGCGGTGAAGAAACCTTCGGGCTTCTCTTCTTCCTCACAGGCCAAGACCTCCAGGCCCTCTTCGTCATCTTCTTCCAAAGCCCTGGTCAGGTCTGGGGACCGTCATCATCACAAACAAGTCGGGTTCCCGCCATTCCGAACCCGATGTCAGGTCTGCCTCCTTGCCTCCTCCTCCCCAGCGGAAGACCAAGGAGCTTACCTCTCTTAAGAAGCCGTCGGCCCGTCCGACGTCGGCCACTCATCACAGGTCCCAGGAGCCGTCGACCGCTAAACGCCCGTTGCCGGTCAGGCCTTCGCCCTCTTGGTCGTCGGCAGGAGGGCCAACGTCCGCATCTGTATGTGTAGAGAAGAGGACCCTGACGCCTCCTACTGATGTCGGTCAGGAGACTATCACGGAGGAGTTGACGCAGCCCGAGGACCAGATGGGCGAACCCGGTCCTGTCGCACCTCCCAGGGAACCCTCCCCACAACCTGAGGCCCCTGAGGAGCCGACGCCGGAACCCGATGACCGGCCACCGGCGCCCGGTCCGTCGTCGGGCCTTTCCTTTTCTGAGGTTAAGGAGCTCTTTACTTACTGGTGGGATACCATTAAAAGGGATATGGTTCCCACACCACCTCCTCTTCCTCCTCCTCCGCCACCTCGACCCCTCCGGCTCTCGCCCCTTCTCCGTCCGGGGCAGCAGGCTGGTACCTCTCCCAGGAGCCTACGGACCCTCAAGGGAGATCAGATAAAGGAGACCTCCGTCTAGATCTTCTTCAGGGTCACCCAGTCCTAGAGAACCAGAAGAGCGCGTCGTTATCTTGACGGAGGATACGGGATCAGAGTTCTCGGCAGGATCCAGATCCCCTCTCCCTTCACATCCCTCTCCGGACCCACGTGAGCTTCCTAGATCTCCTCCGGATGACCCATCATTCTCAGAGATCATGAGACATATCCAAGAGAACATGGGCTGAGATGCTGAAAGATTGAGACCCGAGACTACTCCTGCTAGGTATCTTCGGCAGAAGGATCCTAAGCCTGTGGTGGTACCACCCTTGGTGGACACTTTTGTGGATGTTACCAAGGCAGCGTGGAAGCGTCCACACTCGCTCCTGGCAATGCCGAAGAAAGCTGACCGCCTGTACAAGGCTTCTAAGGAGGACCAGTACTTGGCTCAACATCCTCTGGCCGACTCTCTGGTCATAACAGCCTCTCATGACCGGTCCCAGAGACCGCAACATTTGAGCACCCTGCCACCGGACCCGGAGTCCAAACAGCTGGACGCTATGGGCAGGCGCACGTATGCTTCCGCTACTTGCGCCATCAGATCCCTGAACTACTTGACCCACATGGTGCAGTTCCAAAATGCCTTGTGGGAATAGGGACTGGATCTGGCAGAGAAATTGCCAGAAGGTGGGCAGAAGGAGGAGATGTTGCAGCTCCTCCGTACGGGTTCGGACGTGGGAACCCAGGTGCTGCGAGCCGCATATGATTCCGCGGACTCCTCGGCCAGAGCGGCAGCTTCAGGCATATGCCTCCGGAGACACTCATGGCTCCATGTCTCCGGATTTACCCCGGACGTCCAGAAGAATATCATGGACGCCTCTTTCCAAGGAGAAGTTCTCTTTGGTGAACCCTCTGAGAAGGTTCTCTCCAAGCTCCAAGAGGCCGGGAAGGCGGTGAGGTCGGTCCAGGCAATGTACTGACTGAGGCTTAGTTCCTTTCATAGGAACCAAAGCCGTTTTCGTGGATGGACACAGAGACAACAGTCCCGCACCGGTCCACAACAGAGGGGCTCCGGTTCCTGCAGAGCCCAGGGAAGACAGCCCGCGGGCCGAAGTCAACGTCCAGCTAAGCTGGCTCAGCCCGCGGGCCCCTCCGCCACCACAGCCTGACTCCTTCCAAGCCCCCGCTCCTCAGGATCAACGGGACATCAAAGTCGGGTGTCGTATTGCGAATTACCTGCCAGGATGGCAGTCCATAACCACCGACAGGTGGGTTCTTCAGTTGGTCGAAAAAGTCCACTTTATAGAATTTGCAGACAAGCCACCCTCGAGGCCTCCTCTGCTCTCCCGTTACTCGGGTCAGCACAAATTGCTTATCAGGCAAGAAATACTTGCGCTCCTGCAAAAGGGAGTGGTAGAGTATGTCCCAGAGAACCAGAGAGGGTACGGATACTATTCCCACTTCTTTCTGGTTCCGAAGAAAACAAGGGACCTCCGTCCAATCCTGGACCTCAGTGACCTCAATGTGTCGTTCGCCTACAAACGATTTCACATGGTGACTCTGCAGGGTCTTATTCCCATGCTAAAGAAGGATGCCTTCTTAGCGTCCCTGGACATGCAGGACGCATACCTGCATATCCCCGTAGCTCAAGCGCACAGGAGGTTCCTGCGCTTCGAGTTCCTCGGCCACCACTTCCAGTTCCGAGCTCTTCCGTTCGGACTGTCATCGGCCCCCAGGGTCTTTACCAAATGCATGGCAGTTGTGGCAGCATCTCTAAGGAGACAGGGCCACTATGTGTTTCCGTACTTGGACGATTGGCTTCTCATGGCCGCCTCCAGAGAGGCGTTGTTGATGGCTATCCAGAGCACCCAAGCTCTGTTTCGTCTCTGGGCATCATCATCAATTACTGAGAAGTCTCTCCTTGTACCGTGCCGAGAAGCTGCAGTTCATAGGCGCAGTTCTGGACACCATTCAGGGGAGAGCATTTCTTCCAGACGACAGAGCGGAACGCATCAGATCCCTCATCAGGGATCTCTCGATGAAGAAGACTGTCCCTGCCAGGCTGGTCCTTCGTCTGCTCGGACACATGGCTGCGGCCATTCTGACCGTCCCTTTGGCAAGGCTCCACATGCGGGTAACTCAGTGGATGCTCAAGGTGCAGTGGGACCAAAGGCAAGACCACATGCAGCATCCGGTCAGAATCACAAATGCCGTGATTCGAGACTGGCAGTGGTGGCTAGACCCAGGAACGCTCTCTGCGGGTGTCCCTATCTCAGCGCTGTCCCCAGAGGTGATCCTTTCCACAGATGCCTCAGGGCTGGGGTGGGAGCACACCTGAGCGGGTGAGGTCCCGAGGGCGTGGACCCTCAAGAAGCTCATCTTCACATCAGCATTTTGGAGATGAGGCGGTCCTTTATGCCCTGCAGGCCTTCCAGTCAGGGATCCCGCCGATTACTCTTATGATCCAAACAGACAACACGGCGGTGATGTATTACCTCAACAAACAAGGAGGCGCACACTCTTACCCCCTTTGCAGGGAAGCGATGAGAGTGTGGGATTGGGTAATCCAACACGGCGCGAACCTGATTGCAGTTCACGTTCCAGGAGTGGACAACACAATCGCAGACGGCCTGAGTCGTTCCCAGGCCAGGGTCCACGAGTGGGAACTTCTTCAAGGGGTTGCAGAGGATCTGTTTCTTCGATGGGGCACTCCAGAACTGGACTTATTCGCTTCCCCATCCAACGCAAAACTGCCCAATTTCTGCTCGCTAGATCCAGGGCCTGGTGTTTTCTGGCGAGACGCGTTGTCCCTCTCCTGGGCGAACAGATTCCTCTACGCCTTCCCTCCCTTCCTGTTGATCCAGAGAGTTCTTCTCAAACTGCGCAGGGAGCACGCAACATTGATCCTGGTAGCCCCTTTCTGGCCCAGGCAGATCTGGTTCCCCTTGCTCACGCAGCTGTCCCGGGAACCTCTGGTCCCGTTGCCCTTCAGCTCCCATCTCTTGTCTCAGGAGGAAGGTTCACTGGTCCACCCGGACATATGTTCACTGAACCTGCATGCATGGCTCCTAGAGACATAGCCATTTTGCGACACGGGGTCTCGCAAGAGGTGGCGGAAGTTCTTTCCGCTGCCAGAAAGCCGGCGACGTACACCATGAAATGGCGCCGTTTTTGCTTGTGGTCACAAGCACGTGGTCTTTCCCCTCTAGGTTGCCCGGTGAAAGCGGTGTTAGAATACCTGCTCTCCCTTTTCCATTTGGGTCTCGCCTACTCCTCTATTAAGGTGCACCTTTGCGCTATTTCTGCTTACCACTTCCCGGTGGGACAGCACACAGTGGCGCAACTTGACGCCTCTCGAGACTTTCTGAGAGGGGTGTTACACCTTAGGCCACCCATTAAGGACCCTGTTCCTCCATGGAATTTACTCTTTGTCCTGGAACAACTCACGCTTCCCCCTTTTGAACCTGCTGCGGATTGCGAGCTGCGTTTCCTGTCATGGAAAACGTTATTTTTAGTTGCTGTTACATCAGCAAGGAGAATTTCCGAGCTTCACGCTCTCATGTGTAGGAACCTTATTTGATTTTCCACCAGGACAGTGTGTCCCTGAGGACGAATCCTAAGTTCTTGCCTAAGGTGGTCTCTGCACTCACTCTCAATCAGGACATTGACCTGCCTGTATATTTCCTAAATATTCTAATAGAGGAGAAGCGCTGCTCCACCCTGGCTGTTCACCGCTGTCTAGGTATTACCTGAACAGGACTAAACAGCCATAAGTCGGAGCAACTCTTCGTTTCCTTCGCTGAGAGGATGATGGGCCAACCAGTATCGAAGCAGCCCCTTTCTCGCTGGCTTGTCCAGTGTATATCATACTGCTATGATACAAAGCAGAAACCCTCCGGGTACAGTCGGGCCATTCCACTAGGGGTGGCTACCTCCCTTTGCAACACCGTTAGCGTCTCCTCCTCTCTCATTTGTGCTGCAGCCACTTGGAGCTCTGTGCATACTTTTATCAGGCATTATATCCTGGACATTGCTTCATGGCGAAGAGCCGGTTTCGGCCTGGCCGTGCTACAGGGTCTCCTGTCCTAGAGTCAGGATTTGGTATGGATTTTCCTAGTTTCCTCCTCCCAGAATGCTTACAAGCGTTATTGCTGGAAATCAGTCCTAATGGTGTTACCTGCTGCAAGAGCTGTATCTCGAAGTAAGATAGTACAGTTACGTAAGAACTTACCGTAACAGTAGATCTTCGAGAACAGCTCTTGCTGCAGGTACCTTCCCGCCCACCTTCCCCCTTGGAGGAGGCATGGCTTTCCAAGCCTTTGGCAGGGGTTTACGCCTTTTGTCTTCTGATGGTGGATCCTCGGTCTCCCATTCTGATGTCGTCCTGCGGCCGGAAGTCTCCGGCGGGAGAACTGGGGAATCTGGCGGGACCGCCCCCTTATGTACTACGCCTGATGTCGGCAAAAGGGACCCGACGCCGGGGTCCCAGCTGAAGATAGCTAGAAGAATTCCGCGGGGTCCTGACGCCTGCCGGCTTCAGTCCTAATGGTGTTACTTGCTGCAAGAGCTGTTCTCGAAGATCTACTGTTACGGTAAGTTCTTACGTAACTGTACTTTCCTTTTCTGCTGCTGTCAAGTGCGCATCAGTGATGATGTCTCTTGTCCTTCAGGAGTCAGAACGTCACATGTATATGACAACAATGTTCATTTCTTCTTCATTTTAGTGTTAAAAGAGGGAGTCCAGCCAAAATTTCTAGCATCAGTAAGTTCAGAATTTGGATCAGCATATCCCAAATCAGCCTCATGCCATAAATGCGATATCCAGGTTACTTTGTTTAAATGTTACAAGTCATTTTGTAACCCTAAATTCACTACCTGTTCAGAAAAGCCAGTTTCAGTAAAGAGCTGCTGATGATGTCATAACCAGAACTCACAGCTTAGTCCTTCTTGAAAACTACCTTGTAAGAATTATTTGTCCCACATTTCATAAAACTGCAGTTGTAGTAAGCATCTAAAAAAGAAAAGCTGACACTGGGTGGGGCAGGGCATATAATTCCATAATGTGCAGATCTTCTTCAAGGATATCTCTTGCATCAGGTCACACACTAGGAACCTCTCGCTGTCAGGCATCAGGATCTCAAGGAAGCTTCCGTTAGATGTCTTCCTGAGGCCACCCACGACGCTACCATGTTGGCACTACCCTATATAGTCATGGGTGGCCCCCTACCCCCTCAGTTCTTTTCCCACCATTGACCATCGTGCCTCAGACCTGCGAAGCACCGTTGCTACAGTTGGCCACCTTTTCTTAGGCGCTCCCCCCACCAGCGGACTGTGTTGTTATCAATGTGGCTCATGATCATTCTAAGAGACCGTAATATCTCAGCTCCCTGCCCCCCTGATAATGAGTCTTGGAAGCTTGGCTTAATAGGCAAGAGGATTTTTGCCTCCTCTAATCTGGTCATCCATATCTTGAATTAGGTTGGTCCTTTGCTACACTGCCAAAATTACCTTTGGGACTACGCATGGGCTTCTGTACAATCCCTCCTGAACGGGCTTCACAAGCAAAAAAATGCTTAAGACCTTCTAGTCAGGGGTAGACCTTCTGAGGCCTGCCTATGACGCGGTAGATGCATCAGCACAGGCTTCAGCCATGGCCATCTGTTTCAGGAGACACTCATGGCTCCAGGTGTCAGGATTTGCAGCTGACATGCAGCAGTCCATCCTGAATGCCCCTTTCCAGGGTCCTAAATTGTTTGTGGCTGATGTTCAGGATATCCTAAACAGCCTCCAAGCCTCTGGTAGGACACTTCACTCAGTCATTTCTCTGTATCGCACTATTGTCGAGGCACAGGTCAGGAAGCATAGGAAAAACCAGAAGCAGTTGTAGAATTCGCAAAAAGTGTTTATTAGTACTAGCAGTAACATAAAAAAAAATTAACTTGTTCAGTATAATTATTTACAAAGGCCAGATAAACAGAGAAGATCCATCTGAGTTTTCCTTCAATCTCTGTGTATCTCTTGCAAGAAATTGCGGCTCTGTTTTATAAGTCCTTGCAACCCCCCCTCCTTAACAAGCATCCTGTTTTTTTTTCTAAAATGTTCTTGTAAATTTCCATTGTTCTTGTAAGTGTCAGCCAGCGGCAACAAGAACAAAATGTCCCAGAATTGATGCCCCTTCTCCGCAGCCTCTGAAAAAGGGCTTAAAACTGCTCTTAGATTAACCCCTTGAATTCCCAATAGCTTTCTGCAATAATCTCAAACTATAATTATATACATTCAACAGTAACACTATGTACTTTCTAAACAAAGGGATCTCAATATCAGTGACGTTTCCACAGAATGATTTGCATATATTTTTATACCAGCAGATAATGCAAGGGAGGAAAAGACAGAAACAGCAAGTGGAGACTGAGAGACAGTGAGAGGCAAAGAATTACGAGACTGTCGGGGTGATCAAATCCTAGGTCTCACAGGAAAATTTGGTTGTGCAACCAGACAGACAAGAGACAGGAAAGGAAAGAACAGAACAGATCCCTGCATTCAAACTCTCCATAACAACTGGGACAGGGTCCTATTCAACCCTGTCACATACAGCCACATCCTTAAGAGGGAACCTGTTTTATCAAACAGGTTTCCAAAACTTTCCATTAATTCTGTACTAACATTAGCTTCTAACATTCAGAAATTAAGCAAATGTGAAGTCCTTTTTTATGTTGGCTTGCGCTGCCAACATATTGCACTAATAGCAGATTTGGAGGTGCGGTCACGTGGGTGAATGCAGGGCACGCATCAGTAGGTACGTCCCTCATTCCCCAATAAGGCAGCATGCAGGCGCCACACCAGGAATACATAATGTGGCAAGTGTGACGTGGACAGCCAGTTCTGAGTGCTGTGTCTTTTTTTTTAATATAAAATGTATTACTGAATGTGTCTGCTGAAAATCTGATGCTCTAGGAGTGACCTCACTCATCCCCCCCCAGGTTTCAGCTGAAAGATGAAAGCCATGAGAAAATGCTGACACAGCATGTGAGATCACACACACACACACACACACTCAGTTTTTAGATACCAGTTGTTACGTGGAAGGCCTGAACCTAATTACAGGGTGGAAGACACTTGATTTGAGCATATCCATTTTATGAACGTTCCAAAGGAAGAAAAGCAGGTTGTGATGTATTAGTGCGAAAATCATAAAGATGTTTTCATGTCCTGAAGGGGAAGCTTAGAAGATTGCAGAATTAATACTTTGAAAAGACAACCTGTTTTTGTATAAGACATATATTTTTTATATAATCTGACAGAGGAGGAGGAGGAGGAGCTAGATGACCTCACACCAGAGGGGTTGGCAAATACAGTTTGCTTTAAGGAATAATTCTGTTTTACTTACACATTTTTCTCTAGACTCTGACAAAGACACGTCTTGAGCACTTGTAAACAGGTATTTAGAGAGAGAGTCAAATCTAAGTACTGTAAGTAGGAATTTGCACTGTTTACACCTTGTTCTTTTAAAAGATTTGTATGTCTTGTGATATAACAGTTCTGTATTTTGTGTTTAACATATTTTTATCTATCGTAATAAAATTCTTTTTAGAGCATATTTGGTCTGTCTTTGAATTTCTTATATTTGTAAGAAAAGTATACATGGTTATAGCAGACACGAAGTATAAGCTTGAATGGTGGTACCAAACTGGAAAGAGAAGCATTTGAAATCTGAGATCTTTATTAAAGTTTTTAAGGGTTCAACTTTGTATACCTGGTTAGGTGCCCGTAGACAAAGATATCTGGCCCCCCTGAAGACAGAAATATCTGAGCCTGTGCATTAGGTACACTAGCAAGAGGTTCACAGTTTGAATCTCTCCAAGACTTGAGTCCAAAGGTTGATCCGAACTCACAAAACAGACAAGAGGGTTACCTTGTTCTGTTAAACTGCTCACAAGACTGCGCTCAGAGGTGGGCACTTTGGGAGTAGAGGGCCTGACCTGCTGAGTGGGTTTGTGACAGCAAGCACATCTAAGGAAAGATCCGCTGCAATGACAGCCTAGCTCATCACGCAGCGGCACCTGCCGATGTGCCTTTCCTGGTGAAGCATGCTAGTGTAAACATGTCAGCAGTGACTGCCACCACCGCCTGCCACAATGCCGACTTCGTCTGTCGGCATGCCCTTAATTAGTTCATGTGCCGACGGGGAGCCCACCCTGCCTGCATAATGCCCGCCAATTTGTTGTGTACCGAGCGGGTGCCCAATCCTCTGGTTTTGAAGCCCTCCCTTCGGTATGTGCCGACGGGGTGCCCAGTCCCCGTCGGCTAGCTTCCCCCAACACCAGATGGCACGCTGGGAGCCCACCCAGTGTGCCAAATGCCCCTGTAAAAATAAATCAGCCCCACGATGTGTTTTTTTTTTTTTTTTTTTACCCTGTAAAGAAGTGAAACGGTCCTCGCGGTCTGTCCTGCTCCTCCCCAACCCGCACCCTGCCTCCTCACACCCTCCCTCACCCCATACTTACCTCCAGAGTCCGGCGCGACGATCTTCGGTGGACCAGGAACATGTCTGCACTCTTCAAAGCCGACCGCGAACTGAAGAAATGCCGGTAATCTGTATAATGGTATAAATAGGGTTTTTTCAACTTTGCTGCGTATCTCGGGCAGTTTTTGGAATTTTTGCACCAAATTTTCAACATGAGGTTATTGGGGACCCTCCTCATGAATTCAGTCACTGTCATGGCGTTATTCGGTCCAAAAATGTGATTTTGCGGTCACTGCACGGAATCACTTTTCGGGACCGATTAACAAAATTACAGCGTCACTGTTCATAAGGTGGGCTCTCAAAAAGCCTATGTTGCAAATTTAGTGAAAAATCAAAAATGACTTTACGAGTGTACAGAAGTTTCACGACGTCAGAATCTCCGTGAATTTGTAATATTTTCACTCCAGATTTTCAACATTGGCATTTTTCCACACCTCCTTATGAACAGTACAGCTGTGATTTTACATATCCTGGCCGAAATGTGTTTTCGCACTTCCAGTGCAGAATAGTGCAGTCGCTGTGCGAAATCAGTTTTTGGGACAGTGTGAGAAAATTACAGTGACACTGTTCATGAGCAGATGTCCTACAATGCATATGTTGAAAACTTGGTGATGAAAGTCCATAAAATGACTGTGTTACAAGCATGCGTTGCGCATTTTGCATGCTCCTTTGTAACTTCGCAGATTTGCAATATTTTCATGCCATATTTTCAGCACTGGCATTTTTTCACACCTCCTTGTGAACAGTACAGCTGTCTTTTTTCAGATCCTTCCCAAAATGTGTTTTCACACCTGTGGCGCACAATGGCGTGGTCGCTGTGGGAAATCAACTTTTGGGACAGATTAACAAAATCACAGTGCCACTGTTCATGAGGGGAGGTCCCAAAATGCCTCTGTTGAAAATGTGTCTCTTCAGGGTGGGGGTGAGGTTGGCATCAGTTCAATATCTCACTGCCATTCCTATTATGCATCTCTAACTCCTGCACTACCAATGCCAATGCCAGCGAGACAACACTCGGCATTGACAAATGCTTGTTTCTATAATAGTACAGCAAACAGTAAAGTTTAAAGTCATACGTTTGTTTTTTTAACCTTCAGAACCCTCAATTCCTAATCCATATCTTGACAGAAAATCAGCATTGCTATTCTCTTTACCAGATTTGTGTATCACCTTGAATGTAAATGGCTGTAGTGCCAGATACCACCTTGTGATTCTGGAATTGTCATCTTTCATTTGGTTAAGCCAACAGAGAGGATTGTGATCTAAGTACAAAGTCAGTTCCTAGCAAATAAAATTTAGGGTACTCCATGGCCCACTTTGCTGCTAGACATTCGATGGTGGAGTACCTTTTCTCTCGGTTGTGCAATTTCCTACTTATGTATAGACTAGGATTTTCCATCCCATTTATATTTTGACTCAGGACTGCACCTAGATCTACCTCTGATGCATCTGTTTGTAACAAAAGTGGTTTCTCAAAGTCTGGGCTTCTTAAAACAAGGGCTGAACATAATGCAGCCTTAATGGCTTGAAAAGCGTCGTCACACTCTGGGGTCCATTTCACATTATTCGGGTACCATTTTTTCGTGAGTTCTGTGAGAGGAGTAGCTAACTCTGCAAAGTTGGGAACAAATCTCCCATAATAAGCAGCCAGCCCTAAAATTGACCTGACATGTTTATTGGTTTTAGGGACAGGGCTGTTAGCTACAGCTTCTATCTTAGGAGCCTCTGGTTTGACTTCTCCATTTCCCAACACGTAGCCCAAATATCTAGTTTCCTGCATGCCCAGTGCACATTTGGTAGGATTAATAGTCAGACCTGCAAAATTTTTTTTTTTTTTTTTTTTTCCCAGCTACCCTGTCTATCCATTCCTTCAGACCTCTGATCAATCCCCCGAGAGCACCCCCCACAGAGTCTGCCCCTATGGTGTCAGGCTGTCTCCAGTTCTCCCTTCCTGACTCCTCTCCTAGGTGTGCCTGCACAGAGGGGTGCCCCTGGGAGGGTGATCGAGGCGGATCAGTCCTCATCTAGGACGAGAGGGGTGTTTCTTTTTTCTCCCTGTCCTCCCATAATCCCTTCTCCCTAAGGACGCTATACTGCTGACTGATGTCCAGACAGATGACATGCAGACGCAAGCTGTCGTCAAGTGCCCACAACATCCTTCCTTCCCCGACTCTGCAGAGCTGCCTGGTGCCCCGATGCCCGTGCTTCCACAGGTACAGGAGTGTCGGGTGCCCGACAGCAACCCAGGATCCCACCCCAGGAGGAGAGCATCCGTTGGGACGCTTAATCCTCCTTCTCCCCTCCGACCCCCGGTGGCCCAAGTCCGTTTTCAAGCCCGGGTCGCCGACGTGGTGCGAGGTGTGGCGTCCAGCGCCTTAACCCTCAGCGCCACTGGGCTGACAGACCTGCATTTTTGATAGCTTGGACAACTGCTCATCGGTGTTCCAGGTGGCTTTTCCAGTCTGGACTGTGCACCACGACATCATCCAGGTATGCAGCACAATAACTAGTGTGAGGGGATAAAATTACACCCTTGTACCGCTGGAATGTAGCTGGCGCACCATGTACACCAAATGGCATGGTGGTGAACTGATAGAATCCAACAGGAGTGGCAAATGCAGTTTTGTCTGGATTCTTTATCTAAAGGGATTTGAGAGTAACCCTTGGTGGGATCGAGGGTACTGATATACTTTGCACTCCCTAGTCTGTCCACCAAATCATCTATTCTGGGCATAGGATAACTCTTAAATTCTGACACTCGATTAAGTTTCCTAAAATCAAGACAGATTCTAACACTCCCTTTTTTTTTGTTTACAATTTCTAATGGAGATGACCAAGCACTCCTCGACTCTTCTATGATACCCAATTCTTTCATTTTTTGTATTTCCTTACCCACATCAGCTCTAAACCGCTCTGGTAACCTGTATGTCTTTTGCCTAATAAGGCGAGCATTCCTTGGCACTATTACTTGCTCAACCCCTTTTGCTCAGCCTGGTACTGTGGTAAAAGTACTGTTAAATGTCTTTGGCACATTATGAATTTCTGTAGTTTGTTTTGAGGTTAAGGATACATTCACCTTTACAGCATCAGCATTTACAGTTTGTTCCAGTCTATCATAAGCTACATCAGTGTCTTCTTGATCAGTTTCTGGGAAAACTAGCAAAGCAGCTTTTGGTATTTTTCTGCCCATTTCTTGAGGAGGTTAGCATGGTATATGGTAGGAAGATTTTTCCTGTAAGGGGTCCGAATCTAGTAGTTAACAGTGCCAGTACATCTAAGTACTCTATAAGGCTCTTGCCACTTCATTAACAGTTTATTTATTTTCTGTTGTGGGTAACAGTAGCAAAACCTTTTCACCTGGCTCAAAAACTTTTTCTTTTACCCCATGGTCATACTATACCTTCTGCTGGTTTGGGGCCTCTTCCTGATTACTATGGGCAATTTCAACATATTTTGCCATCTTCCTTCTTAGGCCACACATATAAGACATATATTGCTTCTGAGTGGGGTTATCTTCCCACGTTTTATTATTTTTTTTTTTATCACATCCAGTGGCCCTCTTTGCTGCCTACCATACAACATTTCAAATGGTGAAAACCCTGTTGATGCCTGTGGCACTTCTCTGTAAGCAAAAAGTAGGTAAGGCAAGAATTGGTCCAAATCCTTCCCCTTTTACAAAACTTTTTAACATGCGTTTTAGGGTTTGGTTAAAACGCTTAACAAGACCATCTCTCTGAGGGTGATAGGGAAGGTTCTTATGGCAGTGATACCTAGTAGTCCGTACAGCTCCTTAAGTAATGCAGCACCAAAATTACTTCCCTGATCAGTAATAACTTCTTTAGGTATGCCCACTATGCTGAAAATTTTTGCTAGCTCTGCTGCCACTTTTGAAGCTGTGACAAGTACGCATTGGAACTGCTTCTGGGTATTGAGTAGAATAGTTGCATACTACCAGGATAAATCTATTACCCTTTTTACTTTTGGACCAACTTTTTTTTTTACTTTTGTGGTTGGTCTAAAGGATCAACCACATCCACTGCAATTCTCTCAAAAGGCACATCTATCAAGGGTAGGGGCACCTTGTCTTTTCTAGTGACACTCAGCACAGGAATTATAATAGGTAGCAACATCTTCATGAATTCCAGGCCAGTAAAATCTGTATAGCAATCTGACAAGGATGCGATCTCTCCCTGAGTGACCAACCATAAGACTGTCATGTGCTATCTGTAACAACTCTGTTCTATACTTCTGTGGTATAACCAATTGTTCTGTCTGATCTTCCTGGACATAAAGTCTCCACCACTCATTCACACTGATGGGATCTACGCTGGAGGTGCTAGGACCCGGCGGGAGCAAACTTTTTGCAAGAGGGCTGGCGCCAGAGATGGAGCCGTGAGCTTCGGCTTGTGCGGCAGTGACCGTCTCGGCGTCGACCCTCCAACCGCCTCAGTTCCTTTTTTCCCACCATAGAGTGCGCTTCAGTGACGACGTTGCTCGCCCGCCGTGAGTCAAACTTCAAACTAGCAGCATAGTTTTCAGTTTATTGTTTTTTAATCTATCTTGAAATAAGTACCACTTACTTTTAAATTACTTATTAAGAAAAGAAGTCTTCAGCCCTCCATTGACGGAGTCGACCATGAGCGGGTCAGGTGACAGTAGGGAGACTTAAGTATAAAAGCTGTTCAGTCAGCCAGTCTGTGTCGATGCGCGCCCTCTCCGGAGGTGGGTCTGACAACGGATGTTCCGATGCTTGGGGGATGGGCGGTCCCCGGAAACATAAAGAAAATGGTGCCTCTCTCTGCGGTTCGACCTCGAGCTTTGTGACCCCACAGGTCAAAAAAGAGAAGGCATCACTCAAGGTCGCCTTCTGGTATGTCTGCGCATCGACAGTCATTGGGGTCAGGTGTCTGTCTGCTCCTCTGGAGTTGCTGGTTTCTGTCTCCGGTGCTCGAGCTCTTCGACATCGGAGCCCTTCCCCACTTCTTGAAAGGGCTTCCGATGAGCATTTTCATCAGTGGGCCGCTGTTATGGAGCAGTGGGCTCAGAGGTTGGTCCAGCTGCCTGGCCCGGTTACTCCGAGGATTTCAGGCCTCTTGGGGGAGCGGATAGGGTGGTTGGACCTTCCTAGTCGCACAGCAACATCTTCGGTGCCATCAACTCCGCACTCTGGTGTCCCCCCCCCCACATGGCTGCGGTGCAGGGGGCCACACTGATGCCTTTATCTCCTGGTATTCTTCCTTCTTTTTGTTCAAATCGAAGTCTTCGAGGCCCTGGATTGCTTTCGGCGCCGTTGGGAACGCTCTCGGCGTCGATGGGTCTCTCGGCGCTATGCTCGGTGCCGCTGGGTTTGTCTACGCTGTCCTCAGCACCGCTGGGTTTGTAGGTGCTGTCCTTTGCGCCGATGCACCTGTCGGGGCCATGTGCTGGGTTGTTTCCGACGGCGCCAACTCACTTGCCTTTAGCGCCGTGTTCTTCGGCGCCGAGGCTTGGTGCGGCGCTGTCCAGCCTTCAGAGGTTCTCGACTTCAAATCCTTTCTCTTCTTCATTTCATACTGATTTTTACTCCTTTCCTGTCCATACAGTCCCTCCTGGACTGTCAGGAGATGATACTGAGCCTGACCCAGATCTTGGACTGGGTGATGATGTTGAAGGAGCAGGGATCAATCCTGCCACAGAGCCTGTGGTTGAAGACCTGTCATTTAAGTCTCTGCTGAAAATTTTTAATTCTACTTTTTCTCTCCAGACAACAGATATCGATCCTGGGAAGCTCTTAGGACTCCAATATCTTCATGTCCTGGAGATCCCTATGGATTTAACTCCCCTGGTACAACCATCCTTTGAGACGCTCTCTCAGATGGTATGGAATAATCCCGCTTTCATTCCTTCTGTGGCTAAGTCCATAGATAGGAAGTATACTGCTCCCAAGGATTGACCCATTTTGGCCTCCCAGGCCTTTGTGGATCCTAATGTAGTCCTGGCAGAGAATGATAAGGCTGTTCTTCGTCAGGCATCTACAGCCCGGCCTATAAACAAAGAATCTCGCAAGATAGACACCTTAGGTAAGAGTCTTTGCTGCCTCTACCCTGAGTATGTGTATTGCCAGCTACCAGGGCTATTTCTCTCAATATGAGTATATTCTTTGGCATTTGCTCAAACAGATGGTGAAAGCTCTGCCCGAGTCAGATGCTAGTTCAGAGCTTCTTCAGACCATAACCAGGGGTATCGAGTCCAACAACCAGCATTTAAAGCAGCTATGGACGCTTTCAATACTGCTTCCCGAGTGGCGGCAGCGGGCATTTGTACCCGTCGTCATTCCTGACTACGCACTTCGGGCTTCACGAATGATGCCCAGCAGCAGGTCATGGTGTTTCCTTTTGACGGTATGTATCTGTTCAGACCTCAAGTAGAGCAAGCTCTGGGGGCCACGCAGAAGACTAGGTCGGCCATTAAAACGGCTTAACCCTCTCCCACCCCCTCGTGGAGGGGTGTTTACAAGCATCAATTTCACAACCATCAGTCCTTTCGGGGCAAGGGCAGTGGAGGTTTTAACAAAAAACAAGCCCCCCAGCCTCAAAAGATAACGCAATAGAAGGCACAAGGGCCCAAAGTGCCCAGTGCCACCTTCTGAGTTTCTGGCCCAGGTCCCACCTAAACTGCCTGAGGGGGACTCTTCCTCAGCGGTGGGAGGATGACTGACTCAGTTCTACAACCAGTGGAAGTCCATAACATCAGACAGATGGGTCCTCCTGATAATCCGTGAGGGGTACTCCTTCAGCCTTTCAGAAGCCCCTCCGGATCGTCCCCCCAAACGACAGCCCAGGCTGTCAACAATACAGTCAGACCTTCTTGCCGCAGAGATGCAAGGCCTTCTGAGCAACAGGGCAGTAGAAATAGTTCCGCTGGATCAGCGAAACACAGGTTTCTGTTCCCATTACTTCCTGGTCTGGAAAAAGACCGGTGGCATGCGCCCCATTCTGGACCTCAGAAAGTTAAACAAGTTTCTTTTCAAGGAAAAGTTCAAGATGATATCGCTAGGGACCCTGTTACCCTTGATTCATCAACACGATTGGCTAGCTTCCCTGGATATGCAGGATGCTTACCAGCATATTCCTATACACGCAAAGCACCACAAATACCTACGGTTTGTAGCACTGGGCCAGCATTATCCATTCAGAGTCCTGCCCTTTGGGCTATCCTCGGCGCCACAAGTTTTTACAAAGTGTTGTGCAATTTTCGTAGCGCATCTCAGAAAAATCGGAATTCAAGTGTTCCCATATCTGGAACACTGGCTTCTAGCAAGCCCTTCCAGGCAAGGAACTCTCGACGCCGTAGCCACGGCCTCAGACTTTCTCACGTCCATGGGAGTCCTGCTAAATCTCAGGAAATCGCAGTTGCAGCCCTTTC
This sequence comes from Neoceratodus forsteri, assembly GCA_016271365.2. NCBI lineage: Eukaryota > Metazoa > Chordata > Ceratodontiformes > Ceratodontidae > Neoceratodus > Neoceratodus forsteri. The sequence continues at coordinate 508,045,562 of CM028129.1, forward strand.
AGAAGCTCCTTTTTATAGGAACTCTTCTGGACACCTCCTGTGCGAAAGCTTTTCTACCAGAGGACAGAAGGAGCAATATCCTACAGATGGCCTGATACATCAGAGAGAACAGCTCAGTTTGAGCTATCGCGATGCAACAGATGCTAGGTCTCATGGCATCCTCGGTGTTCACTGTATCCCTAGCATATCTCCACATGAGAACCTCTCAATGGATGCTCAGTACTCAGTGGTCCCCAACCTCTCACCCTCAGTCCTTTCTCATCAAGGTGACAGAACATCTGAAGAGGTCACTCACCTGGTAGTCACTAGAGGACAACCTTCTGGAAGGGTATCCCTTTGCTCCCCTGGATCATCAGATTTCCATTACCACGGAAGCGTCCCTGATGGGGAGCTCACTGTCAGAATCTCCACACCCAAGGTAGGTGGACTCGGGACGAGTCCCAACTTCACATAAATGTCCTAGAAATGAGAGCCGTCCTCTATGCAGTCCCGGCTTTGAAGGACATTCTCTGTCACAAGAACATTCTCCTTCAAACGGACAACAAAGCAGTGATGTATTACATCAACAAGCAGGGCGGTGCACACTCTTACCCTTTATTCAGGGAAGTGATAAGAGTCTGGGAATGGTACCTAGAGCACAAGGCTCTAATTCAGGCGGTCTACCTGCCGGGAGTGCAGAACGAACTGGGAGACCGTCTCAGTAGAACTGTGACAGATCCTCACGAGTGGTATCTCGACTCATCCGTGGTTCAGTCACTATTCGCAGAGTGGGGAACTCCAGACCTGGACCTTTTTGCATCACCACTCAACACAAAACTGCCTCTCTTCTGTTCCAGAAATCCAGGGCCTGGCATTTTCTGTCAGGATGCGTTCAGGCTGCAGTGGACAAAACGCTTTCTATACGCCTTTCCTCCTCTTCCACTAATTCAGAGGGTACTTCTCAAATTCAAGTCCCAGGGGGACAAAATGATCCTCATTGCTCCCTTCTGGCCTCGACAGATATGGTTTCCGTTACTCAACAGTATGTCGGAAACCCTTTGCAAAGCACTTCCCCTTCAGACGAACCTTCTGACCCAGGGGCCTGTGGTCCATCCCAATCTGAGGTCGCTTCACCTTCACGCTTGGCTCCTGAAAAGTTAGAAGTGAACAGGTTCAGTGCCTCTCAGAGAGTTTCATATATTCTTTTGGCTGCGCGCAAGCCAGCCACTGGAAAAACGTGCACAGCCAAATGGAAGCGTTTTTCTCTCTGTTGTACAAAATCCTCTTTGAGTACTTTTTCCTACCCACCAAATAAAGTTCTAGAGTACCTTTTAGACCTCTCAAATTCAGGTCTGCAATACTATACAGTCAAAGTTCACCTTTGTGCCATTTCAGCTTATTATGAGCCAGTATTTCCTTGTCACTGACTCAGTTACCTGTAGTTAAGAGGTTTCTTAAGGGTATTCTGCATACCAGACCTCCTATCAGGTGTCCAGTTGCAGCCGGGACATTAATCTTGTGCTAGACATGCTCACTCGAAAGCCTTTCGAGCCTCTAGCTACCTGTGAGCTGAAATTTTTCACTTGGAAAACAGCCTTCCTGGTGGTCATTACCTCGGCCCGCAGGGTTTCTGAAATACATGCTTTGGTCACAGACCCTCCATATACTGTATTCCATAAGGACAAAGTAGTTCTTAGGACCCATCCTAAGTTTCTCCCTAAGGTTGTTTCGGAATTCCATCTAAACCAACCCTTTGTCCTACTTACTTTATGAACTTCCAAAATGAAGGAGAGCGTATCCTTCATTCTTTAGATGTCAAAAGAGCGCTGCGTTTCTATTTGGATAGAACAAAAGAAATTAGCAAAGCTCAACAACTGTTTGTTTTCTTCAGCGAGACCCGGCTGGGTCATCCTGTCGCTGTCAGATGCATTTCAGCATGACTGGTGGCATGCCTTCGCCGCTGTTATTCCATGGCGCAAGTTAAGCTGGAGGGCAGAGTGTACGCTCACTCTACTAGAGCAGTCGCGGCATCCCTGGTGGAAATCTACAACGTGCCCATTGCAGACATTTGCAATGCGGCTACCTGGAGCTCAGTCCATACTTTCGTCAAGCACTATGCCCTGGATGTCCATGCCAGGCGACATCTTTCGTTTGGCAGGACTATCCTTAACGGACTTCTGTCCTTAATTAGTGAGCTCTTGGTCTCTCCTGCCGTCCTCTCGGGATTATTAGCTTGGTACTCTCCCATTAGTGTGAATGAGTGGAGTGGTGGAGACTTTATGTCCAGGAAGATTTGGAAATTATGTACCTACCGTAATTCTTGATCTTCTTGGATGAAGTCTCCACCACTCATTCACATGCCCACGCACCATCTCCCGAGCTCACCTCTGTTGTTGGTCTTCACTCCCTCAGTCTTTAAGCTGTGAAGACTTCTTTGTTGACCCTTCTTATACGGGTTGCTCGGACTATCTTATGTCCGTTTTTTTTCTTTTTTTTTTTTTTGGGCTATCCTAGGTCAGTTATGCTGCACCTCATCAGAAAAAAAGGTACTGAGGCGGTTGGAGGGTCGACGCCGAGATAGTAATTGCCACACGAGCTGAGGCTCGTGGCGCCGCTCCTCGTGGCTCCATCTCTGGTGCCAGCCCTCTTGCAAAAAGTTTTGCTCCTGATCAATGAGGCCAAGTCGGAACTCGTGCCCTCTCAGGTGATGGGCTTCATCAGGGCGGAGCTCGACTCTCGTCAAGCCAGAGCTCGGCTTCCGGCGGACAGGGCAGAGGTTCTTTCCTCCTTTGCCCAATCATTTCTGGTTGGGCACTTGCGCCCTGCCTGGGACTTCCTGCGCCTTCTGGGTTACATGGCGGCGTGCACCTCAGTGGTCCATTGGGCCAGATGGCACATGCACCCCCTCCAGTGGGAGCTGGCTGCTCAGTGGACTCAGCGCCATGGTCATTTCGACCAGCTGATCACTGTGACCCAGAAGATGTGGGACACTCTCCAATGGTGGACCGCCCCAGAATGGTTGCAGGAAGGGATCCCGTTTGTCCGCCCCAAGCCGACGGTCATTCTTACGACCGATGCCTCTCTCACGGGCTGGGGAGCCCACGGGTTCTGGACCGTTGAGTGGTTCCGATGCTGCATCAACCTGTTGGAGCTCAGAGCAGTCAGACTGGCACTGTCAGCTTTTGCTCCTCAGCTCCGGGGTCAAGTGGTTCAAGTCCAGACGGACAATACCATGACCATGTAGTACCTCAACAAACAGGGTGGCACGCACTACTGTCTGCTATGCAAGGAGGCGCTCCGAATCTGGACCCTCGTCAGCCGGTTGGAGGCGGATCTCCTAGCCACTCATGTGGCAGGAGTCTCGAACCAGCTGGCGGATGCTCCCAGCCGCATAGGCCAGACATCCCACGAGTGGTCACTCCATCCAGAGGTAGCTTACAACTTGTTCTCCCGTTGGGGAAACCGATGGTGAACCTGTTTGCCTCAGGAAAACACCAAGCTGAGGCTGTATCATGCCCGCCCCCCCTCAGCAGGGCTCGCTGCAGGGGAATGCCTTCTCGAGGCCGTGGACCCCAGGCCTCCTCTGTGCCTTCCCTCCATTTCCCTTGATCCACAAGGTGTTACTCAAGGTGAGGAGGGACAAGACGAAGGTGATCCTGGTAGCCCCAGACTGGCTGCGCCAGTTCTGGTACCCAGATCTCCTCAGCCTCAGCTGCAGACCCCTAGAGCGGCTTTGTACACGCCCGGACCTGATATCTCTGAACCAGGGGAAGGTTTTCCATCCAGACCTTCAATCCCTGCACCTGACAGCCTGGTACCTGAGCGGCTAGAGTTCCAGGCTTTTTGTCTTTCCGAGGATGTCTACACCGTGGTGGAGGCATCTCGAAAGGAATCGACCAGGAAATGTTATGCCTTCAAATGGAAAAGATTTTCCATTTGGTGGCAGGGTAAGAGTCTGGACCCCTAATCCTGTTCTGTGGCTAACATTCTCTACTACCTTTGGTCTCTCTCTAAAGGGGGGTCTACGGTCATCGACCCTTAGGGTGCACCTGGCAGCCATTTCTGCTTACCGGGCGTGGGCCGGTCAGCCGACATTGGCGCAGGAGACAGTGGTCGGACGCTTTTTCAAAGACCTGGATCACATATCCCCTCCGGTGCGTGAACCCCCACCTCTGTGTGATCTCTTGCTGGTTTTGGCAAAGCTCATGGGCAAGCCATTCGAACCCATGCGCACGTGTGAGCTTTCACACTTGTTGTGGAATACTGCCTTCTTGGTGGCTATCACATCAGCCAGAAGGACAGGGGAGCTCCAGGCGCTTTCGGTGGACTCGCTTTATCTGGTCTTCCACAGGGACAAAGTTGTCCTGGCGCCCCCACCTGAAATTCCTTCCGAAGGTGGTGTCAGAGTTTCACCTTAACCAGGTACAGACACTGACAGTATACTACCCTAATTACACCTCGGACGCCGAGTACAGGCTCCATTCTTTGGACCTGAGACGTGCCGTCTCCTATTATAAGGAGAGGACGGCGGAAATTTGTGGAGAGGTTCGCCAGCTGTTTGTCACCTACGCTGAAGCCGCTTCTGGCAGACCTGCAGCCAAATGGACCATAGCAAGTTGGATCACATCATGCATAGGTCTGTGCTATGAGTTGGCGGGTAAGGAGCCTCCCAGAGGGTTAAGGGCTCACTCTACCCGCCATACTGCTGCTCCGGTGACTGCTTCCAGGGACATCCCTATCCGGGAAATCTGTTGGGCTGCTACCTGGAAGTCAGCAAACACCTTCATTACCCACTGCCACATCGACCTGGTGTCATGCCGGGATGCTGGTTTTGGGGCCTCGGTTCTCCAATCTCTATTTCCCAAGTAGGGGGTGTGTGCCTTGCCTCCCTCCTCCCGGAGAACTGCTTGGAATCTGCCAGAGAGTGTGGATTAACAACATATCCACGCTCCTAGAAGAACAGGTTACTCACCTGTAACAGTAGTTCTAGGAGAGATATATGTTGTTCATCCACACGCAGCCAACCGACCTCCCCGGCCGTAGGCGCACCACCTTGCTTCCAGCGGGCTAAGATCTGACGTCATGGGGGGGGGCGAAGGTAGTTACCACCCGTGTGGGTGGGAGGAGCCAGCTTGAAGACTTCCGGCAAAATTTAAAGGGGAAAGGGACACGCCAGACAGTGTGGATGAACAACATATACCACTCCTAGAACTACTGTTACAGGTGAGTAACCTGTTCTTACTGTGTAAGTACATAGGTTACTTGTTAGGTTCATGCTGTGTACCTTCTCAGAGTTGGGGGCTAATGCCACTGTATACCAAGAGGTGTATGTGTCCATGTATATGGTGCCTACTGCATCACTGGCCGACAGAAAAAGTTCTGGCTACTGTGGTGTCCTAATGCCTTCGGCACAGACCCACTAGTGGTAATCAATGGTGAAGATATTTTGGAAGATGAACAGTTACGGTAATTACATCATTTTCATTCCCGCCACCTCACAATTTGGAAACTCAGTTATTTTGTGTGTTCTTTCATTTGCTCTGGTGCAGTTGTTTCAGCCCAGTAAGAAGGGACCTGACTTACCTGCCCAGATTTAAAGGAGGGCTTACTATGATCCACCGATTCCACCCTGTAGTTTTCTTCCATACCTTTTTGGGGCATGGAATCCTTAGTATGGCACTTTCTGGTGACTCTCTTATAGCTTAGGATTGGATTTGGGGTAACCTCTCTGATTATTTTGAGGTTTGGCAGAATGAACCACGCGTAGTTGTGAATACTATGAAGCTTCCCAATATGTGACTTATACTTTACAAAAACTACACAATGAAGATTTATAAACAGCACCATATGACTCTTTCCAGGAAACATCTGTATTATGAGGTACTGGCACATATCTGTATATAGAACCTGGAATTTAAGAACTATGACCCTGCTAAAACCCAGCTGGCTATGGGACTATTGACAGATAATAGTGACACAGAAAATGTGGAATATTCTGTGGCTGTGCGCCAACATATAATAGGGGTGCATGGGAACAACAAGCACAATGCTGTAGAAGAACAATCTTACTCATGTCTGGACTGTCTGGCACAAATTGAAATTGTCAAACACTTTTACTAGAATGCACTTGTGTTACATATCATTGGCATTTCATAGCTCTATGATGGAAACTAGAGACTCACCTATAGTTACAGGTGACTTCCCGCAGCAGTTTAGGAAATATAACAGGAGCACTCTGATGGTCATCTTTGCCTGCCTCAAGTTCTGTTTGTGGCAGGCAAGATGCTAATTAGTGCTACAGCAGCTCAGAGCTTCTTATCTGTCTTTAACTCAGATGTGTGAATCTGCTCTAAGGTATGTCTGTTAGAGGGAGCAACAGTTGTTGAGTGAAGTGACATTTTACATTATCGGAGTAAGTCTGCACAATTCTCTATGAGAGCTCATGGAGACTGAGATTATTGGGGCAGATCGCTTTGTTGATCCTTGGAAAGTCACAGGTGATGTGGTTTATTGTTTGCTTTTTATAGCTGTTGATTTGTGTGGTTGTTTACACCTTAAAATTTCTCCGTTCTTGTTCAATAAGTGCAGTGGGATCTTTTACTTCCACCTCAAGAGTGACACGGGATGGGCAGTAGGGACCTTGGTTTGAAATGTCATATGAAGGAATGCACATCATTAGTGCAGTACCCACCTCGTATTGCACTACAGTATCAGTTAGGGGTGTCACAAACTCACTCAGCAGGTCAGGCCCTCTGCTCACACAGTGCCAACCTCCGAGCGCAGTATTGTGAACAGTTAACAGAACAGGGTAACCCTCCTGTCTGTTTTGAGGGTTCGAATCAAACTTTGGTCTCAAGTTCTGGAGGGATTCATACTGTGAATCTCTTGCTAGAGAACCCAACGTACAGGCTCAGATAATTCTGCTCTTCGGGGGATGCCAGATATCTTTCGCCTAGGGCACCTAACCAGGTACAAAATGAACCCTTAAAAACTCTATGGAAAACCGTAGGAAAAATTCTTACCTTTTCCCAGTTTGGTATCACCATTGAGCTTTTACACAGTGTCAACTTTAACCATAGATGCTTCACTTGTCAAGAAAAAGAATTTCAAAGGCACACCAAGTAGTCTCTAAAGTAGAGGTTTACTTAAAAATAGATAAAAAAATTTAAAATGTAAATACAGAACAGTATATCACAAAACCATACAATCTCTTAAACTAATAAAGTTTAAAAGAGCAATTTCCTACCAAAACATACACTTAGATTTGTCTATCTAAGGTATTTCTTCTAACAGTGCTGGTAGACAGATGTTGTTGTCAAGAGAGTCCAAACATGTGTGTCTTCTCTACAGGTCACTCACAGCATAATTAAAACAACTGCCTTCTCCATGATGTCACCCAACTCCTCCTCCTGTTTATCAAAAATTATACAATCAGGATGTCTGTCCAGCAGGAGGTAAATTAATAAAGGTGACCTCAGCAAAACTCATGTCCCCACATGACTTTCTTTAAATAACATCCCCTCTTTGATCTCAAGTAGCTCTTCTTCCCAGGACACATCAAAGAATCTTTTATGACTTCGCATTAAAGCGTCATAACCTGCTCTCTTCCTCTAAACGTTATAAAAGTTTATGATTTCCCATCCTAGCAGCTGGCAAGCTACAATTAAGCTAGATAAAGAGAAGATCCTAATTTAGGTCTCTTCTAGCGTGTAATTATCTCCTGGCCTTCCAGGTAACACCTTGTAGCTAAAACCTGGGGGGTCATTCCACAGGCTGTTTCAGCATGTCTCATTAGAGACACTCAATATCACATTTTTATATTACAAAAATCATACAGCGATCAGAATCAGCTGTCCAAGTGTCACAATCCTCCCCACCTAGACTGAATTTGGGTGCTCTATCTCCTGCATGGGATGAGCTTCCTAAATCAGTTCACTCCTCGTAGACACGAGACAGCCCATCAGAGTTCTGATTTTTGGCTCCAGCCCTATGTAATATTATCATATCATATACCCTTGCAAAGCAAGATTCCATCTTAGCTATCTACCATTGTTTTTTTCCATCCGCGACAGCCAAACCAGGGGGTTGTGGTCAGTCTGTACCACAAAATGCTGCCCATACAAGTATGGCTCTAACTTCTTTAGGGCCCACAATGGCAAGACACTCCTTTTCCACAGTGGAGTATGCCTGCTCCCTGGGAAGTAACTTTTTACTCAGATATGCTAGAGGGTGATCTTTCCCTTGGCTGGATGTCTGACTCAGTACTGCCCCAATTCCCACGTCTGAGGTGTCAGTCTGAACTATAAAGGGTCTGCTATAGTCAGAACTTGTCAAAACAGGAGCACTGCACAGTGCCTCCTTCAGTCTGGTAAAGACTTCTTCACTGGCTGGTCCCCAGGTAATTTTCTTTGGCATCCTTTTCTTTACCAGGTCAGATAGGGGAGCAGCCAGGGTACTGTAATTGGGTACAAATTTTCTATAGTACCCTGCCGTCCCAAGAAAACTCCTAACCTGCTTCTGCATTTCTGATCTGGGCCATGCCTGGATTACCTCTATTTTTATTTGGTTAGGATGGAGCTGTCCCCGGCCTACCACATGCCCGAGGTATGCCACCTCTCCCATGGCCACCTGGCATCTCCCAGCTTTGACAGTGAGCCCGGCCCTCTATCCTGCCCAGCACTTCCCGATAGGTGTTCCTCCCAGCTGGTACTAAAGATAGCAATGTCATCCAGGTACGCCACGGCGTACTCCTCAGCACCAGTTAACACCTGGTTCACCAACCTTTGGAAAGTGTCCGGGGTGTTCTTCATTCCGAAAGGCATTACTTTAAATTCAAATAAGCCTATCGGAGTGATGAAGGCCGACCTCTCCCCTAGCTCTGTCTGTCAACTCTATCTGCCAGTACCGCTTGGTCAGGTCAGTGGTTGTAAGGTAGGGCACCCTTCCCATCTTGTCCAGGGGTTTGTCCATCCGGGGCATCGGGTGGGCGTCTGACTTCGTGACTGCATTCAGTCCACGATAGTCCACACAGAAACGAGTAGAGCAATCTGACTTGGGCACAAGGACTATGGGTGAGGCCCAGGGGCTGTGGAATCTCTGGATTACCCCTAAATCCAGCATCTCCTCCACTTCCCCTCCTAATGTCCTTTTGGACAGCCTCTGACACCCGATATGCTGTCCGCTGTATGGGCGTCTGTGTCCCTGTCTCCACATCGTGAGTTGTTAAGGGGGTTAGTCCAGGCTTGGCGCTAAATAATGGGGCAAAGTCTGCTAAAACCTCCCTTACTTTCTGGATTTGGTCTGGGGTCAGCTGGGGAGACAATTTAACTGCCTCCACAGAGGACTCCTGCTTACTTTCTTCCAGCAAGTCCAGAAGGGAGTCTCCTTCGTCCGTCCCCTCCCCAGGACTACACACTGCAAACACCATGTCAGCCCTATTTGCATATGGCTTCATCATGTTGACATGGTGCATCCTTTCTGTCTGTCTTCGGTCAGGTAACTCTACAATATAGTTCACGTCATTTACCTTCCTAACCACTTTGTACGGTCCTGCCCACTCAGCCTGCAACTTGTCTTTCCGGACCGGAATAAGGACCATGATTTCCTGACCCACCCTGTACGAGCGAGCTCTGGCTCTGCGGTTGTACCACACTTTTTGTTTCTGTTGGGCAGCTGCCAGGTTGCTCTGGGCTGTCCCCATAAGCTCCTTCAGCCTTTCCCTAAACCTAAGGACGTAATCCACAATGGGAGTTCCCTGGGTGGCGTGCTTGCCTTCCCAGTCCTCCCGGATCAAGTCTAGAGGCCCACGTACCCGGTGTCCATATAAGAGTTCGAAGGGGGAGAATCCTGTCGACTCTTGGGGCACCTCCCCTGTATGCAAACAACAGGTGGGGAAGGTGTTTCTACCAGTCCCTCCCATGCTGTTCAGCAATCACCCGGAGCATTGACTGCAGCGTACCATTGAATCTTTCCACAAACCCATTGGCTTGTGGGTGATATGGTGTCGTGCATCTCTGCACCATCCCACACTTCTCCCATAAACATTTCATCAGGTCCGACATGAAGGAACCCCCTCGATCGGTGATAACCTCCTGCGGAAACCCAACACGGGAGAAAATCCCAAATAAGGCATCTGCCACTTTGTCTGTCCTCAGTGAGGATAGGGCGACTGCCTCCAGGTACCGGGTGGCATAATCCACCACAGTCAGGATAAATTTCTTCCCTGAGGAGCTGGGGGTATTTAAAGACCCCCAATATCCATTCCCACCCTCTGGAATAGCTCCTCCACTATGGGCAATGGAATCAGGGTGGCTTGGGTTTTCTTGTCCGGCTTCCCTATTTCTTGGCACCGGTGACAAGACCTGCAATACTCCTTCACTTGCTGGGTGAAGTTAGGCCAATAGAAATTCTGGGCCAACCGCTGCGTTGTGCGTGCGATTCCCAGATGACCAGACAAGGGAATATCATGTGCAATCTTGAGCAACTGTTCACGATACCCCTGGGGAACAACAAGCTGCCTGCCTAGCACCCCTCCCTCTGTCTGCACAGCCTGAGTATACATCAGTCCATTTTCCCAATAAACCTTATGTCTGCCGTCACCTCCCTGTGCCCATCAGAGTCTGCCCAAACCCTCAGCTTCTCTAGACTAGGGTCACTTCTTTGAGCAGCTGCAAACCCCTCACACATTCCCAAGGCATGGGACAGGTCCCCTTCAGTCGCTAAACTAGGGTCACTAGCACTAGCGTCAGGGCACTCAGGATCACTGTCAGTCCCAACCCTCTGACAGCGAGTCACCCCTTCCCTTCTCGGAGCAACCCTCTGTAGCTGTGTGGTTACTTGCTACTGAGGCAATTTCTACCCCCTTTTCATTAGTCTCCATATCAGGAGACACAGGCTGGGGAACCAGCCTCTCAGTGGTTTCCACAATGGCTTCTGTGGGATTCAGGGAACTACAGTTTTCCCTTGCCGCGTGGCTACGGGTAACTGCACACATCGTCTCCTGTTTGAGACTGTTGCCTAGGATCACATCCACTGCTAAGGTCTGGGCTACAGCCACCTGTTGCACAGTTCCCCCTGTTTCACCCCAGTCTAGGAGAACACTAGCAAAGGGCAATGTTTTCTCTTCACCAGTAAAGTCCTGTACAGTGACATATTTATTGGGTATCAACTGACCCGGCTCTACTAGATCCACCTTTACCAAGGTCAAGGATGCCCCTGTGTCCCTTAACCCTTGCGTCTGTACACCATTCACCATGACTGGGTGCATGTGTTCCCTCATGTTCACTGGTATGCTTCCACGGACACACAAACAACCCACTTCCTTCCTAGCCCCCTGTTGTATATTGCTTGCCTTTTTGGGACACTGTCTGGCAATATGCCCAGTTTCTTTACACAACCAACATTTATTTATTTTCTCTGAAACCTGGGGCTAACTGGTTTTGGTGGAGGCAGTGAGGGTTTTAGCTGCCCTGAAGGCGCGCTTTTTCCTTTCTGCGCTGCCAGGCCCGCCCCATTCGCTCTGTGAGCAGGTCTGCTCTTGGCATAGTGGTCCGAGAGTTCAGCAGCCTCTTGCACTGTTTTGGGATCTCGGTGCTCCAGCCAGGTTTTCAGCTCTGCTGGGCATGCCCAGAAAAACTATTCTAACAGAATCACATTTACAATTTTATCAACAGAGTTTGCTTCAATTCCTTCCCACCAACGTTTTAAAAACTGACGTTGTTTCGTGGCTAGCTCCTCGTAGCGCAAGTCAGGGCTTCTCCTGAGCTTACGGAATTTAGCTCTGTATGATTCAGCAGTTAATTCAAATTTCTTTTAACAGTGCAGCTTTAAGTTTGCTGTAATCATCACTGTCCTCATTGTCCATTTGACCCAATGCATCTCGAGCTTTCCTGGTAAATAGCGAGGATAGCTGGAAGCTCCAGGACTTCCTAGGAATTTTAGCCTGAATACAAACTTTTTCAAAAGAATTTAAAAAGGCATCCATATCCTCACCCTCTTTAAATTCGGCTATCAGTTTGGAATTCAATTTGTAACCTAGTCCTGTAGTCCCAGTTAAACCCAAGCCACTTACATGCTCTGGTGCCACTGGTTGGAGTCGTAGCTTCTCCAGTTCGTGTTGCCTCTGGCACTCACGCTCCTCCCGGTCAGCGTCTCTCTGCCTCTCAGCATTCTCACTCTGCCTCACAGTCCGCCTCTCGCAGTGCACGGTCCCTCTCCCTCTGGAACTCCAGCTCCATTCTGCGTAACTCAGTTTGTAGCCTGAGTACTTCTGGATCCAGGATACTATTGACCTTCCCCTGCTGCCGTGACCCTTCGCTGACAGTGGCCCTTTTGCCCTCCTCATCTGATCTAGACACTGCACTGGCCACTGGCCCTGCCACACTCAAGGTGTAGTCCTTGTCAGTCGCTGTCTGTGACTCGATGCTCTGTGTATCTGCTACCATCAGGGCATCCGCGAGGTTCTGTTTGGTGGCTTTCGACTTGAACAGGACTCCTCTGTCGCTGCACAACTGCTTTAATTAGTCTACAGTGTGCCTGCTGTAGTTGGAAGCCATCTTCTTCCCTAACTACGGCTACTCTGACTTGCACTTTAGAAAAATAAAATAAAACGGGTGCCGGCCCGGTGGCACTGAGGGTCGAGGCGCTGGTCGCCACACCTCACGCCACGCTGGCGACTCGTGTTCGGGAACGGGCATGGGTTGCTGTGGGTCAGCGGGAGGAGATGGATTGAGCGCCAAGGGACTGCTCTCTCCATCTCGAGGAGGATTTAGGCGGCGGGGCTTGCCTCACCCTAGCGGAGGCTGGGGGTCGAACAGCACGTAGCTGCAAGCTTGGGGCGGGTCGGAGACGCTGATTGGCGCACGCGAGCGCAGCGCAGGCTTCCAATCGCTAGCGCCATTGCACGCCAGGAGGAAAAAGCAAGCGAGCCCCGCAGCACGGTTGTTCCTCTGCGGTGCCATTCCTGGAAGGGCGCCTCCCTGGCATGGATCCGTTGGGGTGGGTTGAGTCGCTCCCCACCACCCTGCCGCGAAGGGTAAGTCGCGGGGTGCACAAGGGAGGGGGTCTGATGTCCGGGAATGGCGCTGGGGGGAACAACGGAGGGTGGGGGTTTTAGCCGGAGCTCTGGAGGAGAGAAAAATAATACCCCCCCCCCAAAAAAAAACGGGTAGGAGCTGTACGCCAAGTGATCTAGTTCTGTCTCCTTTTTTAAAAATAAATCACTGCCTTTTTCTTTCTTTGCAAGTGAGCTGACGGTCTCAAGCTGACACACTGAACAATAAAAGCTTGTAATTCCAATCTTATCCCCCCGCTGCCAACCAATCTGTCACAAACCCACTCAGCAGTTCAGGCCCTCTGCTCCCACAGTGCCAACCTCCAAGTGCAGTATTGTGAACAGTTAACAGAACAGGGTAACCCTCCTGTCTGTTTTGTGGGTTCAAATCAAACTTTGGTCTCAAGTTCTGGAGGGATTCAAACTGTGAATCTCTTGCTAGCGTACCCAACATACAGGCTGAGATAATTCTGCTCTTCGGGGGATGCCAGATATCTTTCGCCTAGGGCACCTAACCAGGTTCAAAATGAACCCTTAAAAACTCTATGGAAAACCGTAGGAAAAATTCTTACCTTTTCCCAGTTCGGTATCACCATTAAGCTTTTACACAGTGTCAACTTTAACCGTATATGCTTCACTTGTCAAGAAAAAGAATTTCAAAGGCACACCAAATAGTCTCTAAAGTAGAGGTTTACTTAAAAATAGGTAAAAAAATGTAAATACAGAACAGTATATCACAAAACCATACAATCACTTAAAATAATAAGGTTTAAAAGAGCAATTTCCTACCAAAACATTCACTTAGATTTATCTATCTAAGGTATTTCTTCTAACAGTGCTGGTAGACAGATGTTGTTGTCAAGAGAGTCCAAACGTGTGTCTTCTCTACAGGTCACTCACAGCATAATTAAAACAACTGTCTTGAGCCTGCCTTCTCCATGATGTCACCCAGCTCCTCCTCTGTTTGTCAAAAATTATACAATCAGGATGTCTATCCAGCAGGAGGTAAATTAATAAAGGTGACCTCAGCAAAACTCATGTCCCCATATGACTTTCTTTAAATAACATCCCCTCTTTGATCTCAAGTAAATCTTCTTCTTCCCAGGACACATCATAGAATCTTTTATGACTTCGCACTAAAGCATCATAACCTGCTCTCTTCCTCTAAACGTTATAAAAGTTTATGATTTCCCATCCTAGCAGCTGGCAAGCTACAATTAAGCTAGATAAAGAGAAGATCCTAATTTAGGTCTCTTCTAGCCTGTAATTATCTCCTGGCCTTCCAGGTAACACCTTGTAGCTAAAACCTGGTGGGGGGGGGGGGGTCATTCCACAGGCTGTTTCAGCATATCTCATGAGAGATACTTAACACATTTTTATATTACGAGAATCATGCAGCGATCAGAACCAGCTGTCCAAGTGTCACAAGGGGTGTTACCCCAAGTACCAGGTGTGGGACTAGAACCAACCACTTTCTGATGTTCCACTGACAAAGGCGAGCATGCTATCCTCTATGAGTCAATGACAATATTTTTTAATATTTGATGATATTTTTAATTAGACAGGTATTTGTTAAGGCCTTTTCTTACATTCGGTTTATGTAACCAGTTTGTGCTTGCTTTCTGATGCAGAGATCACTGGTAAATCAGCTGAATGGTGCTGATGACGATTTCAACAGTAAAGAAGCACAGTTACTTGTGAACATTCTCTCTGCACTGTCCAGGCTGCTGGAGCCTTCGTCACCACAGGTAACATGCATGCTTGTACAAAAGCACATATGCACAATGTTTTCCGGCAGGGTTCAGAACACAATGGGCGTGTCTTCTGAGAAATATTATGCTTGAGTGTCAGAGGATGATTAAAAGAACTTTAAGCATTTTATTTCAAAAATTTTTTGATTCTGAATGATTCATTTGCTGTGTATTTACATACCTCATGTTAAAATAACTTGACATAGAGGAACAGGAGCAGACCGCTGCTGTAACCTGTTGCAGTAAGACCCCAGTTTGACTTTTAGTACCACTGAAGTGGCCAGAAATTGTAATGCAGCATCTGGGTCTGGTAGAGGGTGCGCTTTGGAGTAGTTTCGGGTTAGGAAACACCACTGGACTTCTGGTTACCCAACTCCTTCTCAACAGCACCAGTGATCGTCACTATGAATACTGGTTTTTAAGACACTGGTTGGAGATGAGAACAAGGTTTATTAGGAAAAATAAGGATTTGAAAACACCTGTAGAACCAGTCCAGTGGTATGGTGGCAGCACTCTACTGCAGCACAGTGGAGTCCCTGGTTATGTGCAGATGTGGGTGTGCTTGCAGGATGTTTGACACACTGGGGGGGGGGGGGTGTGCAGGCTGCCTAGCATTTACAAATAAACTGCTGGCAAAGCATTAAGTATCACTGTCATTAGTCATAAAATATAGCTGCAACCCCCTGCCCTGGAGGCAGAGGGAAAGATTCTGCCACCCCAGCCCAGTGGCATGGAAGGGCTAAGATGTTGAACACCTTAACTCGTGCCATGCCAGTGACCCATTTTTGGGAACGTCCACGATTTGGCAGGGGTTAGTGGGGTGGGAGAGGATTGAGCATCCTAGGGATTACTCTCCTCTCTTAGATTTCTTTGGCTGGGTTACCAGGGTGGTGGATCAAGGGAGAGGAGTGGACATGGCCTCTCTGAACTTCCATAAGACTTATGACACTGTGCCTAAGAGGAAGTAAGTTAAGAAATTAAGCAGCCTGGGGGTGGAGGAGAAAGTGACAAGCTGGGTATCAAACTGGTTAAGGTATAGGACTAGTGGGGTGCCACAGGGTTCAGTGCTGTGACCATTCCTCTTTAGTGTCTTGAGGGTAAGGTACATCTCTTTGCGGATGATACAAAAATCTGCAAAAGGGCTGACACTCAGGAACGGGTGGAGGCAATGCAGGGGGCTCTGAGAAAACTAGAGGAATGGTCTAGAGGACGGCATTTGGGTTTCAATGCCAAAAAGTGCAAAGTTATGCACTTAGTGCTGTGGAACCCAAGGGCTGTATATAAGATGGTGGGAGTGGAGTTTAGAGTCACCAGGCAAGAATGAGACTTAGGGGTTCATCTTATCTGATGACCTCGAGCTGGTTGAGTAGTGTGACAAAGCAGTGGGAAAGGCTAGCAGGATGCTGGGGTTCATTGGGAGAGGGATTTCCAGCAAGAGTTGGGAAATGGTGCTGTAGTTGTGTCGCTCACTGATGAGGCCCCACCTGGCATACTGTGTCCAGTTTTGGGGGCCGCACCTCCAGAAGAACATTGAAAGGGTGGAGGTAGTACAGAGGAGGGCATCCAACATGGTGAGCAGGTTGCACGAGACCTGCAGGAATGTAACACATACGCCCTTGAAGATAGGAGAGCAAGAGGGACATGATTAAAACCTACAAATACCTCACAGGAGTGAGCAAGGTACGAGTGGAGGGTCTATTTCAGTGAAATGAAGGCACTATAACAAGGGGGCATGAAATGAAGCTAAGGGTGGGAAGTTTAGGAGAGATGTACAGAAATATTCTTTTCAGAACTGGTGGTGGATGACTGGAACAGCCTGCCAGAGGAGATAGTGGGGGAAAAGACTGTGGGGAGCTTCAAGCATGCATGGGATAGGCACAGGGGCATATTAGGTAAAGGAACTATGAGAGGGAGGGACACCTATGACCAACTAGAGCCAGTGGTGGTGGAATAGGCAGAGACAAGGGGCAGACTGGATGGCACTAAAGGTCCTTTTCTGCCAACAAAATCTGTACATCTTCTTGGAGGTTATCTCTTGCAGCAGGTATTACTCTTGGGTATTCGCAAGAGGGTGTTCCTTTCGACAGTAGCTTTCACTAGCAGTGTTGACTGGGGGCCACCCACCATGACATCATCACTTTCTGCCACTATGAATACGTGGGCGGCCCCCAACATCCTCAGGTTTTTTTTTTCCCGCCGTCTCTCGGCTCGCTGCACGGATAGCTTTTCACTTCTAGTGTGGTTGACTATGGTCGATGCTATCTCAGCTCCTAGCATCAATGCCTGACTTGGAGCAATCTAGACTGGCCATTGCCCTCTCTGCTATAGGCCTGGAGCTGGCAAGGCACTAGGCAAGGGCATCTTACAACGCCAATGAGGTGGCTTCCAGGCTTGCAGGGATAGCGATCTGCATTAGGCAGACGGCATGGCTTCGTCTGTCAAGGTTGTCACCCCTGGCCTGGTGTAGGGTGATTCGCTCCGCCTTCCGAGGAACCCGCCTGTTTTCCACCAGAGCTAGGAGACTTCTTCAGGGGCTTCCTCTGTCTCCTCGTCTTCGAGGGACACCTCCTAGCTCCCCTCAGCCTTAGGCTTTTCATTTGATCAGCCAAGGGTCTCTCCCTTCTGTTTTCCACCAACAGGAGGCTGTGGGTCTTGTTCCCTCAGGGTTTTTCTTGTCCCCTGCGGAGGCACTACTCACAAGCAGTAATGGATGGTGAAGATTGACAAGGAAGATAGAAAATTACATACCTACTGTAATTCTTTATCTTCTCTTGTATCTTCTAAATTAAATTACTGACTACCACCACCTTCCCCTCTAGGGCCTCCTACTTGTGCCTCTCTCCTTCTGCTCGCTCCCTCCTCTTCCCTTGTTGGCCTTTATGCAAAAAAAAAAAACATGCGTGTCTATTCGTCTGAACAGATACCTTTTCTGAGAGAGAAGGGGAACGAGTGGGACTTATGCTATCCTCAAAGAACTCTTTCTGACTTCCCCCAGGGTGACTTTTTGGTCCTCCCTGGGCCCTGCTGTTCAATTCACAGTTTAGGAGACCAGTCAGTTCTGGCTCTGTCTTCTTTAAAGGTCCCCTCTGACAAGCCCTGATCTCCTATGTCAGTCTCTGGTATTCTTTCCATCCTGATATTACTGTTCTGGAGTTGGCGATCTTAGCTTTGTCTTCAGGGAGTCCGATTAAGTTCCCATTCTTGCTTTATCTAAAGGGGTGCCTTCTTAGTGCATTACCGCCCCCCCCAACACACACACACACACACTTTGGTGTTAACACTTAACAGAGTGCTGCTTAAGTTTTTCCCTTGCTAAGCTGGGCGCTCTCCTTCCAGAACAGACTTTATGCTTTTGCATTCTGTGAGCTCTCAGCTACAGTTTAAAGGGTTGGGGATGACGGGAGGTTTAGAGACTCTGCCTTGGTATCCAAACTGCTCGGTTGAGCCTTCTCTCAAAATTCCATCTAGTGGGATCCTTGCTCCCTTGTTCTTGGTTCCGAGCTTATAAGCCTCAAACCAACCTCTAGCTTGGCAGAGTTCTCCCTCCCAACATCTCTCTCTCTTCTTCTTCCTTTCCTTCTTCTTCTTTCCCTTCCTTACCTGTTCCTCCCTTGGAGCCGCCCCAGCAGTGAGGCCTGCTGCCCCTTTAGGTAGATCTCCTCTCTTGTCTTCTGTCCTCTACTGGCTTATGCCTTTTTCAGTTTATATCCTTTCCTTTTTCTGTCCTTCGGCTCCCTTGCCTCACTCTTTTTATTCTTACCTTTATTTCGCCTCTCTGGCTAATAGAACTGGGATGTAGGAGGAGTCTGCGGTGCCTAACGGCCGCCCCTTGCGCACCGCGTAGTGCGTCTCTCTCAGGGGCGGCGCTGTCGGTGCCGACTCCTCTACCAAAAAAAAAATAACTCCTTTGGCGGGAGTGCGCCTCCAGCTAAACCCAAGCAGTAATGAATGGTGAAGATACAAGAGAAGATCAAGAATTACGGTAGATACGTAATTTTCATTTTTTGGTTGCCATTACTTCTGCTAGGATTACTAATTCTAAGTTTCTACCAAAGGTGATATCCGAGTTTATTTTAAATCAAACCATCCACCTGCTAGTTTATTTTCTTGAGCATGCCAGTCCAGAGGTAGCATTGCTTCATACTCTAGATGTATATAGAATACTCAGGTACTGTATACACCGTACGAGGGACTGCAGGAAGTCCTCACAGCTTTTTGTTTCATTCGCCCCTGGGAAATAGGGTGCACCAGTTTCTAAACTGTGCCTGTCCAAGTGGTTAGCAAACTATTACTTTTTGTTATAGGAAATACGGAATGGAACTTCCTGGGGTGGTTCGTGGTCATTCCACTAGAGGCATGGCCACATCTTTTGCCTATTTTATAAATGTGTCTGCTACTGAAATCTGTGCAGCTGCCGCCTGAAGTACTGTCTTCACTTTCACTCACCACTACAGTCTGGGCAAAAGGTCTGACTTTGGCCTAGCTGTGTTTCAGGGCCTACTTTCTTAGGCCTGTAGGCTCCAGCCACCCAGACTGTTGATGGTCAGTACTGCATGGGACTCGTTCCATAAGTGTGGCCTGATGAGAGATCCTCGAAGAAGATAGAACAGTTACGTAGTCACCGTAACAGTAGAGTCTCTTTCATCAGGCCATGCGGTCCTACCCTCCTTCCCTCTACAGGATTCTGAGACTCTGGTGAGTGCTGTCTCCTTCTCCATGAGGTCCATCTGCTGTTCTCTGCCTTGTCTGGACAACAGAGACCTAAATTCTCTCCTGGTTCCCTACAGGGAGGTCTTCCGAGCATGATCTCTGGCGGGAAACTGAGGAGGAATGGGCTACCCACGTTTATATAGTAGCTGACGTCTGACATTGTTGTGGGCGGCCCTAGTGGACTGCTTGCAGAAGTTTTACATGTGGTCCTAGTGCCTGTCGGCTGTAAGTTCCATTTGGTGTGGCCTGATGAGATTCTCTCAAAGATCTGCTGTTATGGTGAGTATGTAATTGTTCTCTACTGAGGTATTTGGGGGCTGGCTCCAAAGTAAGGCTGCACCCACATGCTGTGTCTCGTGGCGCCTCAAATGTGCACTGCTTACCTCGGTGCCAGCCCTCTGAAAAGTTCTGGCTCTGGCTGGGTCCTAGCACCACTGGCTCAGAGCCACTAGTGTGAATCAATGCTGAAGACATTCCTAGAAGACCAAGAATTACAGTATGTAATTTTCATTATTGATATGTATATCTAAGACTGTATATGTGACTATTCCTGCTAGACTATGTTGACCTGTTGACCTCTCTGGTACCCCTGTGAAAACAGGATACTTTATCTCATGAGGTTATCCCAGTTTCAGTAATTTAAAATACAGTAATATGTATAATTCCTTGTAATGCAGCATCACTTTAATGGACATGACAAATCCCCAGAACAGTGATATAAAGACAGACTTTTGTATCTGTTCTAATATCTACTTATCTGTTTAAGTTTGTGCAGATGTTGTCATGTACTGTGAAGATTTGTAAAGAAAGCAGCCTAGGTAAGTTAAATATTCAGCTAGACTGAACCTTCATGAGCAAACTGATGATGCTTAGGATCATATTTTTCATGTCAGACTTTGTATTTGATGGTCTTTTGTTGACCTCTGAGCATTGCTACCTATACTAATATGGATTAATTACCCACTCACTGGTTATAAATGTTAGTATTTTTTTATTTTAAAAATCATTTTTCTTAGGGAGGGGGTGCTGTGGAGCCCGAGCTGAGAAGTCGCATAAGACCTTTGCTAAATTTCAGTTTCTAAACTACAAAATATTCTTCAGTTGAGCTTTAACTTAGGAATTTTTACATGGCTGAAGGGGCAGAGGATGACCTGATCTTACTTCGAGATACAGCTCTTGCAGCAGGTAACACCATTAGGACTGAAGCTGACAGGCGTCAGGACCCCACGGAAAAATTCTAGCTAGCTATCTTCAGCGGGGACCGCCCCCGACGTCGGTCCCGCCTCCGACGTCAAGCGTGGTACATAAGAGGCGGTCCTGCCAGAATCCCAGTTCTTTCCACAGCCGACTTGCATGCCTGACCCTCGGTCTTAGGCCCAGCCTTGACAGCGTGGTTGCAGAGCTTTCCTACGGGAATTTCCTCGTACTTTGAAGAATTTTTCGCTGATGTCCTCTCCGACCTCCGGGCATACATCGAAGTGTGCTTGCGGGAAGCAGATCCCCTTTAAAGACCCCCACACGGCCTGCGTCCGGTGCCTGGGCCCAGAGCACGATACCCGGGCCTGTTCCCTCTGCCAGGGGTTTAATAGCCGCACAAGGATCCGGCGTCAGAAGGCTCTTCAGGCGTTCCTGCTAGAAGAAAAGTTGAGAGCCATGTCCTCTAAGGGGAATCTTCAAATCCCACAAATATGCTGAGAAGGAGAAGGACCCTTCCAGATCTCCGGCCAGGGCCTCCGAGTCCCGCAGCTCCGGTCGAAGTCTGACCGGTCTCCATCCAGGGCTCTTCTCTCCCCGCTGCGGTTCCCGTTCTCTCTCTCTTCTCAGGCCCTCCTCAGGGTACGCCGTCCTCCGCCTCCAAGGCCTCGGCGAAGTCGAGGGCGTCACCACCACCACCATAAGTCGGTTCCGCCCGTCGGCACCCGGCGTCCGGTCCTCTTCTGTTCCACCCGCAAAACTGGAACTACCTCTCTTGAAGAGGCTGGTAGACCCGACGCCTGTTCGACCTGCGCGCCGCATCCGTCATCCCTCCTCAGAGCCGTCGTCAGCCGTCAGACCGTCGTCGGCCAAGCCTTCCCAACGGACGTCGGTTGGGGGACTGACGTCCGCCACGCCTGAGAATAGGACTCCTGTGCCTCCGACTGTCGTCGGGCAGGAGTCGCTGACGGAGGAAGATCTGACGCAGCCCGAGGACCAGACGGGCGACCCCGGCCTCGTGCAGTCTCCTAGGGCTCCCTCGCCACCGCCCGAGGTCCCTGTGGAGCCGTCGTCGGGATTGTCTTTAGTGGAAGTGAAGGATCTCTTCACGTACTGGTGGGACACCATTAAGAGGGATGTGGTGCCCACTGCTCTTCCTCCTCCTCCGTCTCCGGCCCCCCCTACGCCTGCGGGGTCGGGTTGCCGTTCAACCCTCCGCAAGGAGTCCAGATCTCCTCCCAGGGGTCGATCAGGAAAGAGGAAACCTCCGTCAAGATCTTCTTCTGGATCACCCAGCCCCAAGAGATCCAGGGGACACCGACGTTCGCCGTCGACGGAGGACACGGGATCAGTTTACTCCACCTCTAGATCCCCATCTCCAATCTCCATCCCTTCTCTGGACCCACGTGAGACGCCAAGGTCTCCTCCGGATGACCTCTCGTTCATGGATATCATGCGCCATATCCAGGAGAACATGGGGTGGGATGCGGAAGAGTTAGATCCCGAAAGGTTACGCCTTGCCAAGTATCTTCGGCAAAAGGACCCCAAGCCTGTGGTGGTGCCACCCTTGGTCGACACTTTTGTGGACGTCACCAAGGCCGCGTGGAAGCGTCCACATTCGCTCCCGGCAGTGCCGAAGAAAGCTGACCGCCTACACAAGGCTCCTAAGGAGGACCAGTATCTGACGCAACAACCTCAGGCCGATTCTCTGGTCATAACAGCCTCACATGACCGGTCACAGAGGCCGCAGCATTTGAGCACACTGCCACCGGATCCAGAATCCAAGCAATTGGACTCTCTGGGCAGGCGCACGTATGCTTCCGCTACCTGCGCCATCAGATCCTTAAATTACTTGACCCACATGGTTCAGTTTCAGAACGCTCTGTGGGAACAGGGTCTGGAGGTAGCTGAGAAACTATCCGAAGGTGAGCAGAAGGAGGAGATGCTCCAGCTCCTCCGCTCGGGTTCAGACGTGGGGACCCAAGTGCTTCGAGCCGCGTACGATTCCGCGGACTCATTGGCCCGAGCAGCAGCTTCCGGCGTTTGCCTCCGGAGACACTCCTGGCTTCGTGTCTCCGGCTTCACCCCGGACGTCCAGAAGAACATTATGGACGCCCCTTTCGAGCGAGATGTTTTATTTGGTAATCCTTCTGAGAAGATTATTACCAAACTCCAAGAGGCAGGAAGGCGGTGAGGTCGGTCAGGCCATGTACCGAGCCTAGGCTTGGTTTCCTTAGTAGGAACCAAAAGCCGTTCCGATGAGCGGACACAGAGGCAACAGCCCGTTCCGCTACACAACAGAGGGGCTCTGGTTTCCGCAGAGCCCAGGGTAAACAGCCCGCTAGCCGAGGTCAGTGCACCCTTAGGCCGACCCAGCCATCGGGCCCATCTGCCGCCACAGCCTGACTCCTTTCCGGCCCCCGCCCCTCAGGATCAATGGGAAATTATGGTCGGGGTCGCATTGCGAACTTCCTGCCGGGATGGCAGGCTATCACCACCGACGGGTGGGTTCTGCAGTTGGTTAGTATCGGCCACTTTATAGAGTTCGCAGAAAAGCCACCCTCGAGGCCTCCTCTGCTCTCCCGGTATCCGAGTCAGCACAGAAACTTAATTTGGCAAGAGGTACTCGCGCTCCTAGAAAAGAGGGCGATAGAGTACGTCCCAGGGAACCAGAGAGGACAGGGATATTATTCTCACTTCTTCCTGGTTCCCAAGAAAACAGGGGACCTCCGTCCGATTCTGGACCTAAGCGACCTCAATATGTCGGTCGCATACAAGAGATTCCGCATGGTGACTCTTCCGGGTCCTATTCCCATGCTGAAACAAGACGTCTTTCTAGCGTCCCTAGACATGCAGGACGCGTACCTGCATATCCCCATAGCTCAGACGCATCAGAGGTTCCTGCGCTTCGAGTTCCTCAGCCACTATTTTCAGTTCTGGGCTCTTCCGTTCGGGCTGTCATCCGCACCAAGGGTCTTTACCAAGTGCATGGCAGTCATGGCAGCATCTCTAAGGAGACAGGACCACTATGTGTTCCCGTACCTAGACGACTGGCTTCTCATGGCCGCCTCCAGAGAGGCGTTGCTACATTCGATTCAGAGCACCCAGGACCTGTTCCGGTCTCTGGGCATCCTCATAAATTACGAGAAGTCTCTCCTGGTACCGTCGCAGAAACTGCAGTTTATAGGCGCAGTACTGGACACTGTTCAGGGAAGAGCTTTTCTTCCGGCTGACAGAGCGGAGCGCATCAGATCCCTCATAAGGGATTTATCGTCGAACAAGATCGTACCTGCCAGGTCGGTCCTTCGCTTGCTCGGACACATGGCTGCGGCCATTCCTACTGTCCCTTTCGCAAGGCTCCACATGCGGGTAACTCAGTGGATGCTCAAAGTGCAATGGGACCAAAGGCAAGACCACTTGCAGCATCCGGTCAGAATCACGAATTCCGTGATTCGAGACTGGCAGTGGTGGCTAGTCCCAGGTCGCCTCCACGGCGTGCCGTTGTGAGCCATCCCCAGAGGTAACCCTCACCACGGACGCCTCAGGTCTTGGGTGGGGGGCACACCTGGACGGGGTAAAGTCCCAGGGTACGTGGACCCAGATGGAAGCTCATCTTCATATCAATGTCCTAGAGATGAGAGCGGTTCTCTATGACCTGCAGGCCTTTCAGTCAGTAATCCCACCGTGTACTCTTCTGCTTCAGACAGACAACACGGCGGTGATGTATTACCTCAACAAACAAGGAGGCGCACACTCTTACCCCCTTTGCAGGGAGGCCATGAGAGTGTGGGATTGGGTAATCGGACACGGCGCAAACCTGATCGCTGTACACGTTCCCGGGGTGGACAACACGATCGCAGACGGCCTGAGTCGCTCCCAGGCCAGAGTCCACGAGTGGGAACTTCTTCCTTCGATGGGGAACTCCAGAGCTGGACTTGTTCGCATCCTCATCCAACGAAAAACTGCCCAATTTTTGCTCGCTAGAACCAGGGCCTGGTGTTTTCTGGCGAGACGCGTTGTCCCTCTCCTGGGTGAACAGATTCCTCTATGCTTTCCCTCCCTTCCCGTTGATCCAAAGAGTTCTTCTCAAGCTGCGCAGGGAGCATGCACAGATGATTCTGGTGGCCCTGTTCTGGCCCAGACAGATATGGTTCCCCTTGCTGGCACAGCTATCTCGGGAACCCCCGCTCCCGTTGCCGCTCAGCTCCCACCTACTGTCTCAGGAGAAAGGTTCATTGCTCCATCCGGATTTGCGGTCTCTGAACCTGCATGCTTGGCTCCTAGAGACATAGCCATCTTGCGTCACGGGGTCTCGCAAGAGGTTGCAGATGTTCTCTCTGCAGCCAGAAAGCCGCAACGAGATGCGACGATGTCATGAAGTGCTGCTTTTTGTTTATGGTCACGGGCTTGTGATCTTTCCCTTTAGGTTGCCCTGTGGGAGTAATTTTAGACTATCTCCTTTCTCTCTTTCATTCAGGCCTAGCCTACTCCTCTATCAAAGGTGCACCTTTGCACTATTTCTGCCTACCACCTTCGGTGGGGCATCGTACTGATGCGCTGGAAATAGCTTCTCGGGAATTTCTCAGAGGAGTGTTACACAAGCCTCCCATCAGGGACCCAGTGCCTCCATGGGATCTGCTCTTTGTCCTGGAACAACTCACGCTCCCCTTTTGAGCCTGCGCGGATTGCGAGTTACGTTTTCTGTCGTGGAAGGCGTTATTTTTGGTTGCTGTTACTTCAGCTAGAAGGATTTCTGAGCTTCACGCTCTCATGTGCAAAGAGCCTTATTTAGTTTTCCACGGGACAGAGTATCCCTGAGGCCAGACCCTAAATTTTTGCCTAAGGTGGTTTCGACACTCACTTTAAACCAGGATATTGACCTTCCGGTCTATTTCGAGTTACTCTAATAGAGGAGAGGCTTTGCTCCACACTCTGGATGTTCACCGCAGCCTGAGGTATACCTCAACAGAACTAAACCCTCTCGGGTTCTGACCAGCTTTTGTTTCCTTCTCTCAGAGAATGAAGGGCCAACCAGTATCCAAACAGACCCTGTCCTGCTGGCTTGTCCAGTGTATTTACACTGTTACGAGATTAAGCAAAAGCCCCCCGGGTTCTATCCGGGTCATTCCTACAGGGTATGGCCACTTCCTTTGCAGCACTTAAGAACGTCTCCATTTGCTGCTCGCTGCATACTTGGAGTTCTGTGCATACCTTTATCAGGCATTATAGTCTGGATATCGCCTCTCGGCGAAAGATCGGTTCGACCTAAGCGGTGCTGCAGGGTCTCCTGTCCTAAGTCAGGGCTTGGAATGTTATTTCTTGCCTTTTTGCCTCTTCCCGGATCTTCTGGCAGCTTTACTGCTTGGGAATCAGTCCTAATGGTGTTACCTGCTGCAAGAGCTGTATCTTGAAGTAAGATAGTACAGTTACGTAAGAACTTACCGTAACAGTAGATCTTCGAGAACAGCTCTTGCAGCAGGTACCTTCCCACCCACCTTCCCCCTTAGAGGAGGCAGGGCTCTGCTCCTGCTTGTATCGGGATTTTCTCCCTTATTGTCTTCTGACGGTGGATACTCGGTCTCCCCTTCTGATGTCATCCTGCAGCCGGGAGTCTCCGGCGGGAGAACTGGGGATTCTGGCGAGACCGCCCCCTTATGTACCACGCTTGACGTCGGAGGCGGACCCGCGCCGAGGGCGGTCCCTGCTGAAGATAGCTAGCTAGAATTTTTCCGTGGGGTCCTGACGCCTGCCGGCTTCAGTCCTAATGGTGTTACCTGCTGCAAGAGCTGTTCTCGAAGATCTACTGTTACGGTAAGTTCTTACGTAACTGTACTTTCTTGTAGGAATGGCTGAAAAGTGAAATCTACAGTGCAGTCTAAACAAACAACATTATACAAGGTTACAGAATGTGGACACCTAGAAAGCAGCCTGAGGATATCCTAGGCACTGTGATGGTCATGATCGGCAGTGTAGCTATTGGCCAGAATTTTTGGACTGATTAGGAGGTATGGTCTCTTAAAGTGTGGAAGGTGCTACAATGCTGTATGTTTTGCCTCAAGACAGAGGAGGAGGAAGTAATTTGATGGTGTGCACAGTGTGTTTAAAGGTGATCTACTGCTTAAAGTAATGCAGCCATCACTGCACAGATCGGGGCTCCAGTACTCCTATCCCCCTGCAGTCACATTATACATTGTGTGGTTTTAATACCTGAGCACTCATAAAAATTGGTAATCCTGGAGCTTCAGCCAGCATTTTCTAACAGGGGTACGGACCGCCTCAGATCACGCTGGAAACCACGCGATATGCTGACGCTCCACTGCCCGTTCCTGTATTGTGCCCATATGTACGGAAATGTAGTATGTTCCATATTGCCAATGCCTGGCACTGTTTTTTGAAAACTTCCCTAAATGCCATGTGTGTGCATCGAATTTCAAGCCAGCAGCCACTGATCAGGCAAAGCAGCTCCAACTGGAGTTTCTGATGTGCCTAATATGCCTGTTAGTTTGGCTCCTCCAGTTTCACCTCACTAAGTACCTTGTCTGCTGCAGTTTAGCAGAGCCCTGCTTTAGCAACGGCTGTCCCCAAGCA
The DNA here is from genome assembly GCA_016271365.2 of Neoceratodus forsteri. Classification (NCBI taxonomy): domain Eukaryota; kingdom Metazoa; phylum Chordata; order Ceratodontiformes; family Ceratodontidae; genus Neoceratodus; species Neoceratodus forsteri. Next base: position 508,072,835 of record CM028129.1, read on the forward strand.
GACACACACATATGCACTGCTCCCAAAGATGGCCAGTGTATGTCTTGCAGCCCATAGCTGATGTGATTGCTGTTCTCATTGAGAATGACAGATAGTGTCCCCAGGAGGTCACTGAACACCTCATTAATGGGACTTGTACAAGTTTGATGCTATGGGCAGTTGAGCCTACACTTCAAGGGGACATGGACTAGCTAGCTCCAAGGACTTTTTTCTTGTATATGCCCTTTGGAGCAAGCCACAGTCTCTGGCGGAGTCTTTGCCAGATTCAGGGCTAGACAAGATATTCTGCTAACTGTCTAGCAAGATATGGAGCTCTACAGTCACCATCTGATATCCTCTTGGATGCTTTCTTTGCATCTTATTCAGCTCTACAGGCACTGGATCATGTGGCATTTTTGGCTGCAGACTGCTGACTTCTCCCAGGATGTCTGGTAACAGGTGATGTATATCCCTGGTTGGAACTCAGCTGTTCAGGCAGCAGGTACAGCAGTCTCATAAGGCATTTGATGATCCTAGAATGACCCTTGAGACCTCCAGACCAGGTGTCCATAGTCTTATGTAGTGCTTGGAATGCTCACTGTGCACCTGAGGAATTTAGGATTCCCAAGTCTCCCGTTCTTGGACCTTGGTAACTTCAAGCCTGTCCAAACAAGAGACGGAACAGGGAGTAGCCACTGTATCTTCCAAGAATCAATGTTCACCATTCATTCCCACATATGGGCCTATGCCAGAGGCACTAGGACCTCATGTGAGTGAAGTCTTTTGCAGCCTACAGCTTAGGGGACCGGCGTCGGTGTTGGTGCCACCCATGAGACAGACGTAATGATGTGGTATTTGTGGGCTAGCCAGTATCTGATGCTGACCCCCTACCTTCCTCAGTTCCATTTTTCCCACAGTCGAGTGCACACCGTGGGAGCGCTGGTCAGTCATGTGTTGCGGCATCACAGCTCCTTCCTCAATTCACCGATGTTCATTTGATGCCATACCACTCTGTTCCATCCTCACTCAGTGCCGTTTTTATTATATTACTCTTTAGTGCAGCGCTGAACCTTTTAGTTATTGTTTTTTTGTTGTTTTTATCCTTGTGCCATCATGTCCAGTTCCGAGCAGCGCAGGAACAGGCCTTCAAGCGAAAGAGGAAGCTGAAGAACAGCCTCCCAAAGATGTCGCTGCTCCTGTGGGGGACTCGTTGCAGTACTGACCAGCATGATGTGTGTTGGACTTGCCTCAGCGCAGCGCTGACCACAATATGGAGAGGTATGACACCCGCTTTTCCATTGACTACCGCAAATTACAGATCTGCGTGTTAAAGTGGGGTCACAAGCCCCCACTTTTGGAGGCAGGCATCTCACCAGGGACACCAAGGTAAGGTCCCTCGATTCTTCCCCCAAGCCCCTTCCTAGTACTATACGTACTGAGGAGAACCAGACCTCTCCACATGCTCGCTCCACCGAGACATATAAGAACCTTGAAGACTGCATACCCTTCCTATTCTGTTGGCCCTTCGGGGCAGCAGACGCCATGGTGGTGAGGCTAAAGCTATATACTAGGTCTACATTGGTGGGCACCTTGGTGTTGCAGCCTGGTGATGCCACAGCTCTTGGTACTCAGGCCAGTACCAATGAGTGAGGTGGTGCCGACCACAAATCTAGGCCCCCTTCCAGTGCTTTTCGCAGTGCCAGGGAGGAAAGTCCTCCGTAGCCAGTCCTTCTTGGGCCCTTGATATTGGTCTTCATATCTTCTGAGCAGTCAGATGACCCGGGAGAGGACTTTGGTGAAGACCTCGAGCCTGTACAGGACACTGGTGAGGATGAGTATCTTCCTGGGTCTAGTGCTGGGCCTGGCTTGGGGATGAGAGCCTCTGGAGGAGTGATGTCTGTGGCAAGCGGTGGGGCCCCTTATGGCGCCATTCGCAGTGCTAATGCCATTCCCAGTGCCGATCCTGTTCGTAGCATTGTCTGCGGCACCAGAGACAGAGCCAGCACTGTTCGTGACGCCAGTTCTGGCACTTACTGCCCTGGAGACTCCAGCCTACGCCTGGCCTAAGGGCAGAGTTGGCTCAGGTGAGGGGAGGATTTTGGAGTCTGGTCTGTGGCTCACTCCCTGGTTAGAGTGGGTGGCAGCTCTAGCAGGAGTCATAGAGCTGGTTCGGACCCATCTCTCTCCCCGAAACTGACTGGTTCTGTCATTGGTGGGGATTTTGGCCACCCCATGGGATCTGTACGTCTTCGCTCTCTCCACCTGAGGGCATCCCCCCACAGGCTCCACCTCAACCGGTCTGCAGCTGTTGATTGCTCATTGATGGGTGAGTTTACCAGGCCCTTCCCCTGGGCATTCTCACAGCTCTGGCAGAAGACTTAGCCTGGTCTCCCATTACACCCCCCCGCCCCGGCATTTTCGGTTCTCTTGGACCGCTGACCAGGGATCAGTTCAGGATGATGGCTGGTGTGTTCTTCTCTTATCAACTTAGAGCTGACCAGGCTACTTTTAGGCTTGAAGCCCCTGTACCGCCACCTCCTGAATACAGCTTCTCCCTCTTCCTCTGACGAGGAAGAGGATACCTCTGTCTACCTCGCCTCTGACGTTGAGTACACCTGGTGCCAGCAGTTCCTGGGGGAGATGATGCAGGAGCTGAGCCAGCAACATGTTTTTGGTCACTGTACTTCTAGCCTTGCGCTGTCATTCCTTGGGGAATACAGCAGAGACTCAGTCATTCCTCCGTGGCCTCAGCCTTTCACGGAGGCATCCAGGAACATCTTGTTCCTTCAATCTTTCCCTCTACAGGCACGAAGGATGTCCAGCACAGATATTGCACACCCCTGGGGTCTCCAGGTGCCATGCCACATATATCTTCTGGGATTCAGCTCCTGGATACCCCCACTAGGCACTGGCGCCCGGTGCATGACTGCTCCCCCAGACTCTGACTCTGTGGAGTTTGATATATGGGGCAGAAGAGTTTTTATGGTGGCATGCACTATGCTGTGCATTTCTGTACACCAGGCCCATCAGGCAACCTATAGCAGGCACCTGTGGATGCGGCTGGGTCAGCTCCTAGCATCTTTGCCAGATTGTGAGGTAACCAGACAGGCCATTCGCCTTTCTGCCCAGGGTCTGGAATTGGAAAGACACAAGCTAGGTGGCTTCCAGGCTGGTGGGAACTGAGGTTTGTATTTGTTGGGTGGGGTGCCTTTGCCTATCACGGTTGTCAACCTTGGCCCAGTGTAGGGTGACTGTCTCACTGTTCCAAGGAACCCACTTCTTGTCCCACAGGGTCAGACGTGAGTTGATGGAGCATGTTCCTGCTCCCAGTCCACAGCAGCCTCCGCTTGTCCCTGGCTACTTGTGGATCTTGCCAGACCTGTGAAGGCTCCTTGCCTTTCTGTGGTTATCCTCCATAGGAGGCTGAGGGAACAATCATTTCCTCAGGGTGAGCCAGCACTACTCTCTTGGGTGGTAAGCTTGGTACTCTAACCCATAAGTGGGAATAAGTGATGAAGATTGATTCTTCAAAGATATGAAAATTATGTACTCACCATAATTCTTGATCTTCCGGAATACCTTCAGCACTTATTACCACGACCACCCACCATCCCTCACTCAGCTTGGGCCAGGCATTTGAACAGCTCACCCTGTCTTTCCTTTTGCTCCCTTGTCCTCTCTTTCTTGGCTTCCCTTTGAGCCTTTTGTAAAAACAGAGGGGGAGATTTATGTTCTGGTTTCTTTAGGGCCTTGTGCGTATGAAAAATAAATAAATAAAAAAAAAAAAAAAATACAATGCTGCCCCCTCCAGCTTTGGCTTGCTACCTTAATGGCCATTGCAGTGACTGTTCGTCCCCTGTGCACAGACTCCCCCCCCCCCAAGCCTTTTCTTTTATACTACTCATAATTCTCTCATCTTAGCCTGGGTAGCTCATTTCCAGGGGATAAATTACCTTATCTGCCTATACCCCTTCCTTTTCTCCCTAAAACAACAAAGGGCATCCCTTTTCTTCCCAAAAGGTAGAAAAAATTGAGGGAAGACAGGTAATTGGACCTCTTTTTCTCCAGAGCTTTTTTGGGCTCAAACCTCCTTCTCCCTGCCCAAATGGCTCAAGGCTTTGTCCTCAGACCCTCTACTCTAGGCTCTCCCTCCCACTTCTTTAATTTGTTTCTCTGGTTTTATTCTTTTTATGATTTTATATCCTATATCCTTTTTCTAGCCCTTTGGTCTTTTTCAGCTCCTTTCTCTTTTTCTCTCTCACTTTGTTTCTTCTCCTGGCTAACAAAACTGAGGAAGGCAGGGAGCCGGCATCGATTACTGCCAGTCCACAAGTGTCACGTCATGCGTGTGTCTCGTGGACAGCGCCATCACTGATGTCAGCCTCCTAGCTGTAGGCTGCTAAAGACTTTGCACCCATGGGTTATCCTGTTGCCTGTGGCAGAGACCCATTAATGGTAGTAAGTAGTGAAGATATTCTGGAAGATCAAAAATTACAATGAATACATCATTTTTATTTTTTCTTAAGGGAATGTTTAGTCTTCCTGGCTAAAAGTCTCCACCACTCATTCACACTAATGGGAGTACTCCGGAGGCACTAGGACCCAGCTGGAGCCATAAATCTTAATGAGGGCCGGCGCTGAGATAGGATCGCGCATGCGTGGCAACGCAAGATTACCTCGCACTGTATAGGCTATCTCAGCGTCAACCCTTCAACCGCTTCAGTGACGACACTTGCCTGCTGGGAGTCAAAACTTTGTTTATTTTGTTAATTAGTTAGTATTGTTTTATTTCCAAAAAAAAACATTTTTTTGAAGAAAACCTCTCTCAACCTGTCATCGACGGAGTTGACCATGGACGGTTTTGGTGACAGTACGGAGACTTAGCTAGAAAGTTCTTTTGGCAATGTGGCTGTGTCCGGTCCACCGCCCTTTACGGAAGGGGGGGGGTCTGACCATCGGCAGTCGGGTGCACAGGAGGGAGGACAGACCTCCCAAAAGCACAAAAAGAAGCAAGTCCATTCCCAATCTCAGTCAGGAACCTGGCACCGCTCAACCGTGAGTTCTTCTTCTCTTAGGAGGAAGAGATGGTACTGCTTGAAGTCGCCCCCTGGTAGGTCTGCTAAGAGGTCTTCGGTTGCGGAGGGCAGATCCACCCTGATCCCTCATAGGTCCCTGGTGGACACCATTCTTAGCGGGCAGGATTCTCGACACCGGAGCCCCTCTCTGATGGGGTTTCCGGTGGGCAGTTGCACCACTAGGCCGCTCTTATGGAGCAGTGGGTACAGCGTCTGTCTCGGGTCTTGGGGCCGCTGGGTCAGGGCAATTGGGACAGGATGTCCGTTTGGTGCTGGCGACGGAGTTTTCTTCCTTTCTAGTACCGATGACATCGGCGCCAGTTCTACATGCCTACCCCCTCTCCAAGCTTCCACGCAGGAGCCGACACAGGTACCATTTCCCTACCCCTTTTCTTCTAGGTCTGACGGGGTCCAGGGTCTTCGAAGCCACGTGCAATGTCGACCCCTTTGGTGCCGACTTCATTGTCGAGGGGCCTTTTAGCACTGCGTGCGTCACTGACCTCGGTGCTGTTTGTGTCGCCAGCCTTTGAGCATCACAGATCAGTGCTGACTTCCTCGACGCCCGTGGGGGTGCCGGTGACTCTCTTGTACCCCTCAAATGGGCCAGGCCTCGGTGTGGCAGGATTTGCCTCTGACGTCTCAGGGCTGAAGGACGGCTGTGAGTCCGACCCTGATCTGGTTCTATCAGACAACACCGGAGATGACTTGGGCAGCGACCTGGAAAGCAAGCCTTCGGTCTCTGCTGAATCCATAATAGAGGATAGTACAGTTATGTAAGAACTTACTGTAACAGTAGATCTTCGAGAACAGCGCTTGCAGCAGGTTACACCATTAGGACTGAAGCCGGCAGGCGTCAGGACCCCACGGAAATTTTCTAGCTAGCAGTATCCAGCGGGACCGCCCCCGACGTCTGTCCTGTCCCCGACGTCAGGCATCGTATAAAAGGGGATGGTCCCCCAGAATCCCCAGTTCTCCCTCCGGAGACTCCCAGCCGTTCGATGACATCAGAAGTGGAGACTGAGGATCCACCATCAAAAGGTATTCAGAACAGTGTTAGAAACACCTAATCCTAGAAAAAAAAATATTGGAACAACTCTACCTCCAGAGGGGATGGTGGGAGCGAAACTACCTGCTGCAAGAGCTGTTCTCGAAGATCTACTGTTACGGTAAGTTCTTACGTAACAGTACTATCTTACTTCGAGAAACAGCTCTTGCAGCAGGTTACACCATTAGGACTGATTCCCAAGCAATACTGGAAATCCCTCGCAAGTGGGAGGAGGCTAGGTAGAGATCGCGAGTTGGACCGAAGCCTAGGATAGGAGTCCCTGAAGGACTGCTAGACCAAAACCAGCTCTTCGCCGTGATGCCACATCCAGGCTATAATGCCTGATAAAGGTGTGCACAGTGCTCCAAGTAGCTGCTGTGCAGATGGCTGATGTGGACACGTTCTTCATGGCTGCAAAGGAGGTAGCCACCCCCCTTGTGGAATGACCCTTGACTGAGCCCGGTAAAGGTTTGTTACGTTTCTGGTAACAGAACGTGATACAATGGATGAGCCACCTGGACAGCGATTGTTTAGAAACTGGAGCTCCCATCATCCTATGGACGAAGGAGACGAAAAGCTGATCAGATTTACGGTGGTGTCTGGTTCTGGTCAAGTAGCATCTTAGACACCTATGCACATCTAGAGTGTGCAACAGGGCCTCTCCTCAATTAGAGTATTTAGGAAAGTACACTGGTAAGTCGATGTCCTGATTGAGGGTGAGAGCTGAGACTACCTTAGGTAGAAACTTTGGATTTGTTCTTAGGGACACCCTGTCCTGGTGAAAAAACCAAATAAGGTTCTTTGCACATCAGTGCGTGAAGTTCAGAAATCCTTCTGGCCGAAGTAACGGCAACTAAAAATAACGTCTTCCATGTTAGGAGACGTAGCTCGCAATCCGCGGCTGGTTCAAAAGGCGGGCAGCATGAGCTGCTCCAGGACAAAGGGTAAATCCCATGGAGGAATAGGATCCTTAATCGGAGGTCTAAGGTGGAGAACACCTCTCAGGAAGGCTCGTGCTGTGTCCAGCTGAGTTATGGGACATTGGCCTATAGGAGTATGATAGGCTGAGATGGCACAAAGGTGTACTTTAATAGAGGAGTAGGCCAAGTCTGCCTGGAAGAGAGACAGGAGGTAGTCCAGGACTGACCTTTCTGGACAGTCCATTGGGGAAAATCCTCGTGCTTGAGCCCAGAGGCAAAATCTGCGCCATTTCATGGCGTATGTGGCGTGAGTGGCCGGTTTTCTAGCAGCTGCTAGAACATCTGCTACCTCTTGCGAGACCCCGTACTGCATGATAGCTATGTCTGTAGGAGCCAGGTGTGCAGGTTCAGAGAGCGAAGGTCTGGATGGACCAAAGAACCTGCCTCCTGGGATAATAAGTGAGAGCTGATTGGCAGAGGCACCGGAGGTTCCTGGGACAGCTGGTGCAGCAGAGGGAACCAAATCTGTCTGGGCCAAAAAGGCGCAATAAATATCAGCGTCGCCTGCTCTCTGTGGAGTTTCAATAGGACCCTCTGGATCAATGGGAAGGGAGGAAATGCGTAGAGGAATCTGCCCGTCCAGGAGAGGGACAACGCATCTCGCCAGAAAACACCAGGCCCTGGATCTAGCGAGCAAAAATTGGGCAGTTTTGCGTTGGATGGGGACGCGAAAAGGTCTAACTCTGGTGTGCCCCATCTGTGAAACTGATCCTCTACTACCTCCTGGAGTAGTTCCCATTTGTGGACTCTGGCCTGAGAGCGGCTCAGGCTGTCTGCGATGACGTTGTCCACTCCTGGGACATGAACAGCAATGAGGTTTGCGCTGTGTTGTAGAACCCAATCCCACACCCTCATGGCCTCCCTGCAAAGCGGGTAGGAGTGGGTGCCTCCTTGTTTGTTGAGGTAATACATTACCGCGGTATTGTCTGTTTGTAACAGCAGAGTACCCAGTGGGATCTCCGACTGGAAGGCCTGCAGGGCATAAAGAACTGCTCTCATTTCCAAAATATTTATGTGGAGATGAGCTTCCTGGGGCGTCCATGTGACCTGGCCCCATCGAGGTGTGCTCCCCAACCGAACCCTGAGGCATCCGTGGAGAGCGTCACAATCGGAGACGGCGCAATGAAGGGGACCCCCGCCGACAAGTTCTTTGAATCTAGCCACCATTGCCAATCCCAGATGACGGCATTCGTGATCCGAATTGGAAGCTGCAAATGGTCTTGCTTCTGATCCCATTGTACCCGTAACATCCACTGGGTCACCCGCATGTGGAGAAGGGCTAGCGGGACTGTTGCAATGGCTGCAGCCATGTGTCCGAGCAGGCAAAGGACCAGTCTGGCTGGGACAGTTTTCTTTGCCAAGATGTTCCTGATGAGGGATCTGATGTGTTCTGCTCGGTCCTGGTGCAGAAAAGCTCTCCCCTGGATGGTGTCCAGAACTGCTCCTGTGAACTGCAGATTCTGTGACGGAACCAGGCGTGACTTCTCCGAATTGATAATGATGCCCAACGTCCCGAACAGGGACTGAGTACAGTGAATTGCGGACATCAGAGCCTCCCGACAGGGTGCCATGAGGAGCCATTCGTCCAGGTAGGGGAACACGTAGTGGCCTTATCTCTTTAGAGCCGCTGTTATGACTGCCATGCACGTCAAACACCGAGGTGCTGATGACAGTCCGAAAGGGAGGGCTCGAACTGATAATGGCGACCTAGAAATTGCCGCAAGAACTTCCTGTGTGCTCGAAAGCAATGGGTATGTGCAGGTAGGCATCCTGCATGTCCAAGGATCGCTAGAAGGCGCCTCTGCTTGAGCATGGATATTAGACCTGGAAGGGTCACCATGCGGAAGCGTTTGTAGAGGACCGAAGCGTTGAGATCGCTGAGATCCAGTATCAGACAGAGGTCCCCTGTCTTTTTGGAAACCAGAAAGAAGTGGGGATAGTAACCTGCACCTCTCTGGTTCCTCGGTCCGTGCTGTATAGCTTCCTTTCCTAGAAGCGCGACCACCTCCTGCTGTATGAGCAGTGCGTGCTGACCCGAATAACGAGAAAACAGGGGAGGTCTTGACGGTGGATGGTCGAGGAATTCTATAAAGTGACCTCTCTTGACCATTTGAAGTACCCACCAGTCTGTGATAATCGACTGCCACCCTGAAAAGTGGCGACGTGGCGACCCGACCTTTTCTGCCCGCTGATCCAGAGGCGGGCGGGGCGGAAGGAGTCATGCTGTGGTAGCGTTGGTTCCCGCAGGCTGGGCCGGTTTGGTATACCACTGACCTCTGCCTGGGGAAGATTTAGGTTGGGCCTTATGGTGGAAGGTGCCCCTTTGTTGCTGGCCGGCACGTGGCTGCTGTCATTGTTGCCGGCCACAAAAACGGTTCTGGTTCCTATGAAAGGAACCAGATTTGGATCTGTACATGGCCTGTACAGACCTTACTGCCTTCCCGGCGTCCTGAAGCTTGGTGATGACCTTTTCAGAGGATTCACCAAACAGGACCTCTCCGTTGTAAGGGACGTTGAGGATACTCTTCTGTACATCCGGGATAAAACCGGAGACACTGAGCCAGGAGTGTCTCCAGAGACGGACACCTGAAGCTGCGCCCCTGACGGATGAGTCCGCAGAATCATATGTGGCTCGTAACACTTGGGTCCCCATGTCTGAACCTGTGCGGAGGAGGTTCAAGAGCTGCACCTTCTGCTCGCCATCCGGTAGTTTGTCAACTAGGTCCTGACCCTGTTCCCACAGGGCATTCTGAGACTGAACCATATGAGACAGATAGTTCAGGGACCTGATGGAGCATATAGCAGCCGCACACATGCACCTCCCCAGGGCATTCAACTGCTTGGATTCCTGGTCCGGTGACTGTGTGCTCAGATGCTGTGGTCGTTGGGACCTGTCATGAGAGGCCGTAATGACCAGGGAATCAGCCAGAGGTTGTTGCGCCAAGTACTGGTCCTCTGTCGGGGCCCTGTACAGGCGGTCAGCTTTCTTCGGCACCGCGGTAGTGGAGTGCGGACGCTTCCACGCAGCCTTGGTGACGTCCGCGAAGTATCCACCAAGGGTGGCACCACCACAGGCTTAGAGTCCATCTGCCGAAGGTAACGAGCTAGGCGCTGTCTCTCGGGGTCAAGATCTTCCGAATCCCATCCCATGTTCTCCTGGATGTGCCTTATGATCTCGGAAAAGGAGGGATCATCCGGAGGTGACCTGGGCAGGTCTTGTGGGTCAGGTGATGGGATGCTGATTGAGAAGGAGACCTGGAGGTATCTGAAGTGTCAGGTCTAGAGTCCTCCTGGCGGAGTGGACCAGCGCAGCGTCTAGGTCGCTTAGGACTGGGAGACCCTGAAAAGATGTTGAAGGGGTCTTCTCTGTTCTTGGATCTTCCCTAGGAGGTGGAGGTGCTCCTTGGGGGGTCGGCGGTCTTCCTGCTGGCCCCTGCGGTGGAGGAGGGGGAGTAGGAGGAGGTTTGACTGGGATCACATCCTTCTTTATTGTGTTCCACCAAAAAGTAAAAAGATCTTTGACCTCTTGAATAGTCATACCGGACGACGGACCTGGCGCCGGTGGTCTGTCGCCGGTATCGGGCGTCTGGTCCGAGGGTGTCTCCGGGATTGACGAAGGCTCCTGTGGCAGCCCGATGTCCTCATTGTCGCCTTCCTGGTCATCAGGTAACGTCAGGTCCTCTTCTGTAGAGTCCCAGCGACCGGTGTCCACCGGTGACGGGGAGGCAGTCTTCGGCCCTGGCGAACGTCTCACTGACGTCTGGTGCTTAGCCGACGCCTGGTCCGACGGACGTTTGCCCGATGGAGGGTTGGAAGCCCGCTTCGGGTCCGTCGTCTGTTTTAGGGACGTCAGGTCCTTAGACTTCCTGAGAGGGGGATCCGGACCCGTGGGAGTCTGGGAGACCGATCTGGTGTCGGGGTCCCGGTGTCTCTCTGAAGAAGATTTGGAAGAAGGCCTGGACTGGTGACAGTCTGAAGACTTCGATGAGGCCCGGGAAGGTGTTGAAGACGCCGAAGGCCTGGAAGTCTTGATGGGATGCAGAGAAGCCGAAGTGCTGCCTGAAGACTTGACCTTTACTGGAGGGGGCTGAGAGCGAGCCCTGGAGGGAGAGTGGTCTGAACGCATGGAGCCGGAGCTGGTGCGCGAGTCCGAGGCCCGGTTAGGGGACCTGGACCTGGCCTTCTCCCAATGCTTGTCCCGGTGTTTGTGGGACTTAGAGGTAGACTCACCTCTGGAGGCAGGGTCTTTGTCCATGCTTTTAAACTTTTCTTCCAAGAGGAACCCCTGAAGTGCCTTCTGGCGGCGGATCCTGGCACGACTGTTGAACCCCTGACAAAAGAAGCAGGTCTTGGTGTCGTGTTCCAGGCCTAAGCGCTGCAGACAGGACGAATGAAGATCCTTGAAAGGGATCTGTTTGCCACAGGCACACTTGGAAGGATGTCCTTCTGAAGAAGGAGTTGGAGATGCCGACATTTAGTGGTAAACTGGAAAGTTCTAGTTGTTGTACGCTAGAGTGGGACCATGGGGCCGATGCTGGCGAGTCGACAGTGGGAAAAGAATTGGGGATTCTGGGGGACCGCCCCCTTTTATACGATGCCTGACGTCGGGGGCGGTCCCTGCTGGATACTGCTAGCTAGAAAATTTCCGTGCCGTCCTGGTGCCTGCCGGCTTCAGTCCTAATGGTGTAACCTGCTGCAAGAGCTGTTTCTCGAAGTAAGATCTTTCTTTCCAGTCTCTCCTCAGGAATGTTGGATTGGCCCTGGCTCTTCAGACCTCTGAGGTGGACCCAGGAATACTTTTATGTTTCTAGTTTCTCCACGTTCCTATCATTCCTACAGACTTCATGCCCCTGTCCCTCCCATCTTTTGAAACCCTGTCAGAGATGGTGTGGGCCAAACCAGCGCTTTTCCCCTCCGTGTCTAAGGCCGCAAACAGGAAATATGCTCCACCAAAGGGGGGGCTTCTCCTGACATTACAGCCCTTTATGGATGCCCCTAGTGCTTGCAGAGAATGATACAGTTGTCCTCCCTCAGGAGACCTCAGCTTGACCTATCAATAAAGAGTCTTGCAAGGTTGACACCTTAGGGAAGAGTGTTTTTGCAGCCACAACCTTAGGGATGCGTATTGCTGGTTATCCGGGTCATTTCTCTCAGTATGAGAATACCATGTGGAACTCTCTTAAGGAGGTGGTCGAGGGCCTTCCAGAGTTGGAGGGCAATTTGGAGCTTCTCCAAACAATTACCAGGGGCATAGAATCCAATAACCATTGGTTGAAAGCTGCTATGGATGTCTATGATGCTGCAGCACAGGCAGCAGCTATGGGCATCTGTATCAGGCGACATTCCTGGCTCAGAACATCTGGGTTTTCGTCAGAGGCTCATGTGACAGAGTTGAATACAGCCCTGTGTCAGTTGTTATGAAGAAAGAGTTTAAACGCAGGGGTGTAGTCTGTACTCTCCTTTTATGTGTCTTCTCTGTCTGGTTGTGCAACCAGATTTTCTCATGAGACCTAGGACTTGATCACCAAGTTGAACTTGCAATTCTCTGCCTCTCACTATCTCTCTACCCTCACTTGCTGTTCTGTCTTTTCTGCCCCCTTGCATATCTGCAGGTATAAAAATATATGTGAATCTTTTTGTGAAAATGTCACTGATACTGGGATTCCTTTGTTTAAAACTGTATATAGTTATACTGTTGAAATGATTGCAGTGCTATTTGGAACTCAAGGGGTTAACCTGAGATGCAGTTTTTAAGCCTTTTGCAGAAGATGTAAACAAGAGGTCCATTCTGGGTCACAATGTTCTTCTTGCTGCACCTGCCGAAACTGACAAGAAAATTAGAAACTTACAAGGACACTGTGTGAGAAGCATGCTGTTTTTCTTAACGGGCTTCTTCACAGACTTCTAAAAAGGAGCCGCAATGTCTTGCAAAAGAGAGACAGAGACTGAGATTGGAAATTAAGAAAAAGGATTCTGCTTTCTATGTTTGTACTGCCATTGTAAATAGTTATTCTGAAGTTTTTTTATTTTTATTCTACTGCTATTAATAAATCACTTGTGAATTTTACAACTGCTCTTGGTTTTCCTGTACTTCCTCACCTGTGCCTCGATGACAGATGGTGTCAGCATAAGTGGGATTTATGCCGTGCATACTCTAAGTCAGGAGTTTTGTGCATGGGTACTAGAAATGGTACCGGGGAAGCATAGAAGAAACGTATGGATTCTGCAGCAGCAAGCCCAGGAGAGGTTACCAGGAGAATGGCAGCCAAACTAGCAGAGACAGAAGTCCAAGCTGAGACTGTACAGCTAGCACCAGTTATGGAAAAGAACAGGCAGTGACAGAACCTGAAAGCCTGACTGCCTTTTTAAAATGGTGGCTATACAACAAAAGAGACAGAGAAAAGTGGAGAGCAGAGATGCAGCAACAGAAGCAGCATGGGAGAGAAGAGATGCAGCAGCAGGAGCAGCGGTGGCAGGATGCCTTGCAGGCTATCAAAGGCAGAGGATCTGGCACAGATCTAGATGAGCAACAGGACACAGGCAACTTGAAATACATTAAACTTACAAAGTTGTGTTCGTTGGATGATATCAAAGCATACCTGACAACTTTTGAAAGGGTTGCCGCAGCCTGCCAGTGGCCAAAGCAGCAATGGGCAATAAGACTGGTACCTTACCTGACAGGGAAATCCCAACTTGCCTACAGCAATATGGACACTGCACATTCAGAAAACTATGACCTGGTGAAAAGTGAAACCCTGAAAAGGTATGACATCTCAGGAGAGACCTACAAGCAGAGATTTCGGTCTCTGAAGTACAACTCAGTCGACAATCCTTGAGAAGCCTTCACCCAACTCAGAGAACTTATAAAATGGCTCCAACCAGAGAGCAAAACAGTCCCACAGATCATCGACACATTTGCAATGGAGCAATTCATCAACATCCTGCCTACAGATGTGCAGCTTTGGGTGAAAGAACACCGACCAGAAAGTGGGGAAAAGACTGTTTCTTTGACCGAAGACTACCAAATGGCCAGACAGATGCCACAGCAGCGAGGTAACAGCCAAGCACCGGTAAGACGTTCTTTTTCCCATTTAAACTCCAAATCTGATAAGAACTCTTGTGAGGGTAACAAATCTGCGCCCAAAGACTTTATTTGCTATAACTGTAATAAGCCTGGTCATATTACAAAAATTGCTGTAGTAAGAAGAGTGGCACTGGAGCAGATTTGTCCTTAGCAAATTGGGGCAAGTACTTAACAAATGTGAAGGTGGAAGATAAGACTGTGAAGGGACTTATAGATTCGGGAAGCAGACAGCCCCTAGTACATATTGAAGTGCTAGGAAAACAATGTCCAAAAGGACCAGGTACTGGTGTCATCTGCATCCACGGGGACACTCGATACTATTCCATCAGCCAAGTGACTCTGATTATTAAGGATGTATCATACCAAATGAAAAAGTGTAATTGGCTACTGTACAGAGTTTGGATTAAACCTCAGACAAAGGACCAGATAGAACAATTGGTTATTCCACAAAAGTATAGATCTGAGTTGTTACAGATAGCACATGGTAGTCCTATGGCTGGTCACTTGGGGAGGGATCGCACCCTTGCCAGATTGCTGTACAGATTTTACTGGCCTGGAATTTATGAAGATGTTGCTACCTATGAAGTTCCTGTGCCGAGTGTCGGAAAGTAGCCCCAGTGACTAAAAAAGGTGTCCCTTGTGCCCCTACCCTTGATAGATGTGCCTTTTGAGAGAATTGCAATGGATGACAAAAGTAAAAAGTGTAATTGATTCATTTTGGTAGTATGAGTATGCTACTCGATACCCAGAGGCAGTTCCAATGTGTACTGTCACAGCCCCAAAAGTGGCAGCACATCTTGCCAAAATCTTCAGCAGGGTGGGCATACCCAAAGAGATTATTACTGATCAGGGTAGTAATTTTGGTGCTGCATTACTGAAGGAGCTGTACTGACTACTAGGCATCACTGCCATAAGAACCTCCTTATCACCCTCAGACAGATGGTCTTATTTAGTGTTTTAATCAAACCCTAAAATGCACGTTAAAAAGGTTTGTAAAAAGGGATGGGAAAGACTGGGACCAATACTTACCTTACTTGCTTTTTGCTTACAGAGAAGTGCCACAGGCATCAACAAGTAACCTAGAGGGTCACTAGATGTAATAAAAACAACACTGGAAGATCACCACCATCAGAAACAATCTATTACATCTTATATGTGTGCCTGAGAAAGAAGCTTGCAAAATATGTTGAAATCGCCCATAGTAATCAGGAAGAGGCCCAAAACCAGCAGAAGGTTATTATGACCCTGGGGTAAAAGAAAAAGATCTTACTTAAAGGTGGAGCTCTAGCAGCAGGTAACACCATTAGGACTATGCCGCCAGGCACTAGGACCCCACGGAAACATTTCTAGCTAGCAGTCAAGAACAGGGGACCACCTCCTGTTGCCGGCCCCTCCCCGATGTCACATACGGTATAAAGGGGGCGGTCCCCCAGCACCACCTCGTTTCTTTTCCTGCTTTTGACCCGTGCATTTCAGCTCCACGGACATGTCTTGCTCCAGTCGACTGTCATTTTTTCACGCTACGTGCAGTCCTTTTTCATCAGCATTTCCAATGTCGATTCGTTGGCCCATGCATGTCTTTTCAGCCTTCCTCCTTATCTGAGCGGAAATCAAAAGAAGCGCGCATGCGAAGCAGATCCCGCCCGTACAGCCGACTGCCTGCTTTATCTGCTTGGGCCCGACCACAACTCAGACGACTGCCCACACTGCCAGAAATGTAATAGGGAGGACCATAATCCACCGCTTGAAGACCCTCAAGATGTTCCTCCTCGAACAAGTGTCCGCCTTGCAAAAATCCCACTCGGGGCATAGTTCGTCTTCCCTTCAGCCAGCGATTCCTCCCCAGAGAGAAGAAATCGAAGGAAACACCATCACAGGGACAAGGACAAAGCCAGGTCAGAGTCGCATCCTAGATCCCGCTTAAGTCTGCTAGGGCCTCGGCCTCAGATGCCTGGTCGGGTTCTCTTCCTCCAATTTCCTTAGCTCTTCCCAGGGTATCCCTAAGAAGCCACCCACCTCTTCTCAGTTACTTGGTAGGGAGGCCTCTGGGGTCGGACTGTCTGAAGCCCCCGAGTCCCTGGCTATTCGACCCTCAAGCTTGTGCTAGGGTCCAAGTCGGTGGGACAGGCGTCTTCCTCGTCAGGCGACACGTCGGAACCTGTAATCCACAAGGCCTTAGCTTTGGGGTTGTCCGAAAGACCCAAGGGGTCGGACGACACCAGCAGGCTCCAGGAGCGTGAACACCACAGGAAGCATCGTTCGCCTCCTCCAAAGATGTCATGCGAAACTTCGGAGCATCTCCAGGCCTTTATGCTCTCCGGCTCCAACACAGAAACAGACAGAACGCCACCCCCAAAGCTGAAGCCTGTTACCCCTCATCCAAAAGATGACCTGACGACAGGTTGTATGGCAGGTGACCGGACGCCCACCTCCAAGGACTTCAGAGACCAGGCTCCTGCTCCACCACCTTCACTTCTGCCTCGGGAGCCTGATGACCAGGCATCAGGGCCTCCGACGCCAGAGGATGTTGCTTCTCAAATGCCTGATACAACAGGCCTGTAGGCCCCACCGCCTGAGGGGGGTCGTCCCAGTAGGGCCGCCCCTAATGCCCCCAGCCTACTGCCATTTCTTCAGCTAGGCTCTGTCGTTCCCTTAGCTGCGGTTGAGGCATTATTTAATAGTTGGTGGAACACGATTAAAGGGGAACTGTTACCCAGGCCGCCGGAACCGGCCCCGATCCCCGCAGGGGTCCCGGCTCTAGCCCCTCCACAGAAACCTTCCCCCTTAACTCCTTCGACTCTGGTTCACCCAGCATCAGAGGATGAAGGACAAAGGTCTCCAACCATTAGACGGCGTGGTCGTCACCTGTCATAAAGATTTTCCTCCAGGGGTCGCCCAGATTCCTTCTATGAAGGTTCTTCTGGGGACTCCTCCTCTTATGTTTCCTCAGAGGAGGACCTTTCTCTCCCCTCACCGGATCCCAGGAAGGACTGTCCAAGATCCCCTCCGGATGATCCGTCATTCGTAGATGTGATGAGACATATCCTGTTTTTAAATCAGGGGAGACAGAGGAGTTGGACCCTAAACGTCGCTGTTTGGCAAAATTCTTGGGGGCAAGTGGCCCCAAAGCCCTTGGTGGTCCCACTCTTAGTGGAGCCCTTCCAAGACGATACGAGAGTTGCTTGAAGCACCTCTATGACTTCGGCAGTTCTTAAAAAGACGGATCGCTTGTACAGGACCCCAAGGGAGAGCAACATTTAAGTGAGCAGCCAAAAGCAGACTCAGTGGTGCTGACAGCTGCTCATGGGAGAGCCAACAGCCGAGCATATGAGCTCCCAACCACCAGACAAAGTTGGAGCAGATGGGCGTGGGTGTATTCTTGGCCACCTGTACAGTCAGGTCCCTTAACTTCCTAGCTCACATGGTGGTCTATCAGAAGTCACTCTGCAATAAAGCCCTGGACCTGGCTCGTGCACAGCCTGACTCCGATAGTAAGTCCAGGTTGATGGCGGTTCTTCACTCCAGAGCAGATGTTGGGAAACCTGTCTTAAGGTGCTCATATGATTCGGCCGACACTGCGGCCAGGGCAGCTACCACCGGGGTATGCCTGAGGCGCCATGCCTGGCTGCGGTCTCAGGCTTCAGGCAGGATTGCAGGATGCAATCCTGGATACCCCTTTCCAAGGGCTTGTATTATTCAGTCAGGACAGGAGAAGAGTATTACTGGTCTGCAGGCTGAGGCAAGGCTATGTCTGATGTCCATAAAATGTATAAATCAGAACCTGCAGCTCCCAGATGTCGTTCCTTTCTCAGGCAGCAAGGACGACGCCAGCAACAGAGAGTGAGTTACAAAAGAAAAGGTACCCCTATGCCCTCTAAAAGGCAAGGACCCAAAAACTCCAAGAGCGCCAGGCCCCCTTGCCCACTCCGTCAGCCACAGCATGACTCCTTGCCTGCCCCTCTTCCTCCAGAGGAAGTGCAAGGGGAGGCAGTTGGCGGGAGATTCTCCCTTTACCTCAACAGTTGGTCCAATATCACCACGGATCAGTGGGTACTTAAGGTCATAGAAAGAGGCTACGCCTTAGAGTTTACTCAGATTCCACCAGACAGTCCTCCCGTTCCTTCGCATTGTCCTCCATCCCAAGTGACCCTCATCAGGGCAGAAATCCAGACCCCTCTGGAGAAGAAAGCAATCCAGGTAGTGCCACCATCACAGAGGGGAAGGGGGTTTTACTCCCATTTTTTCTTAGTCTCAAAAAAGACTGGGGACCTCCATCCTATCCTGGACCTCAGTCACCTAAACAGCTTCATCGAATACAAAAGATTCGGGATGGTGACTGCAGGGACTGCTGCCGATGCTTCACCAAGGGGACTGGCTCTGCTCCCTGAACATGCAGGATACCTACATACATACAAAAATCATGCCGTCCCACAGGAAGTACCTCCGCTTTTCCTTCCAGGGAGAGCACTGTCAGTTCAGGGCGCTACCATTCGGTATTTCTTCAGCACCACGAGTGTTCACCAAGTGCCTAGCAGTAGTGGCAGCGGCTCTCAGAGGGCAGGGGCATTATGTTTATCCCTACCTCGAAGATTGGCTTCTGACGGCTCCTACAGAGTAACAGCTGGGCCGCTTCTTACAGGAGACTTTCAGCCTCTTTCAAAAGTTGGGGATTACCCTGAACCTTCTTAAATTGTCCCCATGGTAAACTCAGAGGTTGCAGTACATGGGGCAGTCTTGGACACTGTCCAGGGAAGAGCCTTTCTTCCCTTCGACAGGGCAGACCAGTTAAGGGCGCTTGCCTGGAGAGTCATCTCAGAGAATTTGGTCCCAGCCAGAGTGGTATTGAGAGCTGTTGGGTCACATGGCAGCAGTGATTGTTATGGTCCCTTTAGCCCATCTGTATATGAGAGTCCTTCATTGGAACCTCCAGGTTCAGTAGGGTCAACGCTCAGACGATCTCGACCAGTAGGTCAGGATCTTCAAGGCTGTGCACCAGACTCTGGAGTGGTGGCTCACCTCTTCCTGACCAGAGACGGGGGCTCCCTTTTGAATTCCCAACCCTTACCAAGTCTTGATGACCGATGCCTCGGGACTAGGCTGGGGAGCACACTTAGGATCCCACCAGACAAGGAGAACTTGGACCTCTGTGGAACACAATCTCCGTATCAGTGTTTTGGAGATGAGGGCCATCCTGTATGCCTTGCAGGCGTTTCAGACAGTTCTCCTGCCAGGTCCTCTTGTGATCCAGCCCGACAACATTCCAGTGGTCTTCTATATCAACAAGCAAGGGGGCACACACTTGTGCCCCCTATGCAGAGAGGCTATGAGAGTCTGGTAGTGGGCAGTGGAGCACAACCTGGATCTCACAGCAGTTCACTTTCCAGGGATTCACAACGACCTAGCGACAGCCTGAGAAAGCAGTATAGCGCAGTGGTTTAAAGCTCTGAGCTGCAAACCTGGAGACCAGGCTTTGAATCCCACAGCCCCCACTTGCATACTGTGTGACCCTGAGCAAGTCACTTAACTTCCTTGCGCTCCCAGGTGGCATCTGAAACCCCAAGCTTGACTTTACTGTGCCTTTCCTGGTTAAACAATTTCCCCTCCTTTCTGGGTCTCAGGCTTACGAATGGGAGCTGTCACAGAACGTAGTGGGCGACCTGTTCGAAAGGTGGGTTTGGCCAGAACTGGATCTTTTGCATCCCCACTCAACGCCAAACTGCCCAATTTTTGCTCGCTAGATCAAGGGCCTGGTGTTTTCTGGCAAACGCGATTGACCCTCTGTTGTGCAAGGAGGTTTCTGAATGCCTTCCTCCCTTTCCGCTTCTTCAGAGTGCTACTCAAGTTGCATGTGAAGGGTAAGGTCATTATTCTTGCAGCTCCCTCCTGGCCTTGACAAATCTAGTTTCCGTTGCTCCAGCAGTTGGCATCGGAACCACCAGATCTTACTTCGAGTAGAAGCTCTTGCAGCAGGTTCAAACAATGAGGATGGCGCCACCTGGCGGTGGTTCCGGCAACTTTTTCACTAGCAGTACCGACATGGGGAACGCCCCCCGCCGACGTTGGCTCCACCCCCGACACTGCCCTATATAAGGGAGGGGTTCCCCACGTGCTCCAGTTCTTTCCACGAACGGTCAGGGTTAGTTCAGCATTTCGGCTAGTACCGATTGCTCTTCTCCACAGTAGACTTCTCTTCAAACTCGAATTTAGATAATCTGTGCCATCTCATTTAAAAGTCGCTTGTGGGTGACAGATTCCCACGAAGGCGGACATTCTGCGTGCCTCTACTGCCTGGGGCCCGACCATCGCACGGCGCCTGCCTTCATTGTCAGGCCTTCAATTAGCCGATCTGAATCCGGTGCCAAAGTCCCTCGCAGCCTTTCTAGCAGAAACAAAACTTGCCGCTATGGAGCAGGCCCGCCGTTGGGGAATTCGAACTTCAGCATGCACACAAGCACCACAAAAACATGAGGACCAGGACAGAGGGAGATCCCACCTCGAAGCAGCGGTCCTCGCGATCGAAGTCTGGATCGTCGAGTCATGATTCCTGCCTCACAGCGGTCAAGCCTTCTTTGGTGGGTTCTTCTTCTCTTACTTCCTTCCAGCCCTTGAAGGTCTCTCAGTCTTCTGAAAAGCCCAAGGGTTCAGGTAAGGGCTTCTCCCACTCGGCTTCCTCCTCAAAAGCCGACTCCCGGCAGTCGAGTAAGGCCTCAGGGTCTTCGGCCAGCAGGGCCTCCTCCTTACCGCCAAAACACAAGGCCTCGGACCGACGCCAGCCTCCGGCTGTTGACCGGCGTTCGGCCGAGAAAACCTCAGGTCAGAAACCCGACCGTTGTCCATCCAAGGACAAGGAATGACGCCCGTTGGGTCACAGGGACAAGTGGACGCCGGACCCTCGTCCGCTGGCTACCTCTTCTGCCCCAGTCCCGGCGAAGGTTATTCCGACGCCGGTTCTGTCCCCGACGTCAGCTCGGACACCCCTTCTTCATGGTCGGTGGTCCAGCCTGATGCTGAACCCTGACTGACGGTGGTGCTGGTGCCCGCCCGACATCCCCTAGGGCGGCGACGTCGGTCGACAGGGGTTCAGACCCAACGCCAGTCCCCTGGATGACGGGCCGGCCAGCACAGGCTCGGCGCTCCTCAGCTACACCTGACTCTCTGAAGTTGTCTCTCTCAGGTAAAGGAGCTTTTGCCCCTGGTGTGACCACGATAAAAGGACCTGCCAGCTGGGCGCCTCCACCCACTCCGGACCCGGTTCCTGACCGAGTGGTCAGGGGACGATGTGCATCCACCAAAAGCCGACAAAAATCCAAGAGGGACGCTCCTTCCAGTTCCTCCCATTACCCTTCTCCTCCTCCAGACAAGAGGCGAAAGGAAGAGGTGCAGCCTCTCCTTCTTCCCCTACCACCTCTCTACGTAGACTCAGGCGCCTCCTCAGTCTACTCAGAGCCAGACACTGGAGACACGGAGGGTTTCCCAGATCCCCTCCAGATAACCCCCGTTTTATGGAGGTAATGAGGCAGATCCAGACCAACATGGGCTGGGACACTGAGGCCCTGGACCCCCGGGCGTTTGCGGCTGGCTAAATACCTCCGCCAAAAAGATTCAAAGCCGGCGGTCATCCCTCCCTTGGTCAACACCCTTGCTGATGTCACCCACGTGACCTGAAAGTGCCCTCATTCCTCTCCTGCTGTGCCAAAAAAGGCCCACCGGCTCTACCGGGCGCCTGCCAACCACCCCTTTTTGGCCGAACCACCCGCTGTGGACTCGGTGGTGTTTTCGGCAGCTCATGATCATTCACAGAGGCCCAAACACCTGAGCACTCAGCCATCTGATAGAGAATTGAAGCAGCTGAATTCCATGGGCTGTAAGGTGTACTCTGCTGCCACCTGTAGCATAAGGAGTCTTAACTTCTTAACACACATGGTCCAATTCCAGAACGCCCTCTGGGAACAGGGATTGGATATAGTGCAGAGCCTGCCCGATTGTCCTCAGCGGACTGAGCTCGTAAGCTACTGCCAGACCGGCTCAGATGTGGGTACCCATGTTCTGCGTTCGACCTATGACTCTCGCGGACACCTCCCTTAGGGCGGCTGCCACTGGCATTTGCCTCCGACACCATGCTTGACTTTGGGTATCTGGGTTCGATCCAGACATTCAAGTCAACCTTCTGGATGCTCCCTTTAGAGTCCCCGTACTCTTCGGCGAGGACACGGAGCGAGTTATCACCAGGCTGCAGGACTCCGGAAAGGCCGTCTGTTCCGTGCAGTCCATGTACCGCCCAAAGTAGGGGCGAGCTAGAAAGCCTCGTTTTCTTGGCTGTGGGGGACACCAATTGCAGCAACCTCATTTTCAGCAGCATGCTCAAGGAGGTGGCCTTGGTCATAGAGGCGGAGCCAGAGGCGCCTCGTCATCCGCCTCCTAGACCTCCCAGAGCAGCTGCTGCTGCCTCCCCACCCAATGCCTGACTACTCAGGCGACCCTCCTCCTCTGGTATTTCCACTAGGAAAGCCGGTGGGAGGACACTTTTCCCTCGCAGGCTGCGTGGCTCAGGTGACCTCCGACCATTGGGTTCTAGAACTCGTGGAGTTCTGGCACTCCATAGAGTTCATCCTTTCCTCGGACAGACCCCCCATCCCAGTACCCCAAGAAACACAGAGCCCTGATCAGACAGAAAATATCCTCCCTTCTAGAAAAAGGGCCATTGAGCTGATTCACCGTCCGAGTCCAGAAGAGGTTCTTCTCCCACTTCTTCCTAGTTCGAAGAAGTTGGGAGATCTCAGACCCATTCTGGACCATGGCGATCTCAATCAGTGGGTCTTTTACAAGAGATTCAGGATGGTTTCTCTCCCCTCTCATCCTCTTATTTCGACAGGAGACTGGCTAGCGTCCCTGGACATGCAGGACGCCTCCTTGCACATCCCAATTATCAGACGCCATCGGAGATTACTCAGGTTCAGATTCGAGAACGAGGACTATCAATTCCGAGTCCTCCCTTTTGGTCTTTCCTCGGCCCCAAGGGTCTTCACAAAGTGCTTGGCAGTCATAGCCGTAGCGCTTTGAAGACGGGGACTCTTTGTGTTTCCGTACCTGGACGACTGGCTCCTCCTGGACCATTCCAGGCCCCACCTCTCGGAGACTCTCAAGGATTCCATGTCTCTGTTTCAGAGTCTCGGAATCACCATCGACAGGGACAAGTCCAATCTGTCTCCATCCCAGATACTCCAGTTTATAGGAGCCTCTCTGGATACCACTCTTGGGAAGGTTTTTCTTCCCTGCAACAGAGCGGGTCGCATTCATGCCATCGTGTCCCAGGTCTCTTCAGCCTCAGAGGTGCCTGCTAGCCTGATCCCTCAGGTTGCTGGGACACATGGCGGCTGCCATAGTGTCAGTCCCTCTGGCCCATCTCGCATGCGGACTATTCAGTGGTCCCTGAGGGTTCAGTGGGACCAGGCGATCTGGGCCTTGGTCCAGAATATCAGAGCCAATCCGCTGAGAGCTTAGCTGGTGGATGCCGTCCAAAATCTCTAAAGGGCATTCCATTTCAGCTGGGGCACCTGCCCAGTCCCTCTGAGGATGCATCATCCCTGGGATGGGGGCACATTGGGGAACCGTTGTACACAGGGTACTTCCTCTTCCCTAGAGGTGAATCTGCACATCAATGTCCTGGAAATGAGAGCAGTGCTCTATGCCCTTCAAGCCTTGATATTGTTCCTTTCACGGGTCATCTTTTGGTGCAAACAGACAACACCTCAGTGATGTTTTACATCAAAAAACAAAGCGGCACTCATTCTACCCCTTTGCAGGGAAGCAATGCGGTATGGGATTGGCCCTGGAACCCACCTGTTCCTGACAACAGTTCACGTTCCTGGGCTTCAGAATGTGCTAGCAGACACGCTCAGCAGGACAAGGTCACAAGCTCACAAATGGGAATTGCGCCAAGACGTGGCAGATTGCATCTTCCGCCTGTGGGGGACACCAGAGGTGGATCTTTTCGCGTCTCAATACAACACAAAACTGCCCAGTTTTTGCTCGCTAGGTCCAGAGTCTGGTGCTTCCTGGCAAGACGCATTATCCCTCTGTTGGAGCAGGAGGTTCCTTTATGCCTTCCCTCCCTTCCCTCTTCTTCAGAAAGTCCTCCTCAATGCCCAATTGGAGTCTTCCACCATTATTCTGATTGCCCCGTTGTGGCCTCGCCAAATTTGGTTTCCATTACTGCAGCATCTAGTGGCAGCACCTCTGATGCCTCTTCCTTTATCCTCGCATCTTCTGTTGCAGGACAACGGGTCCCTGTTACACCCGAACGTGCGGTCTCTTCACCTGCACGCCTGGCTCCTCAGGACTTAGCAAAGGTCCGTTTCGGGGTGCCCGATCAGGTTGCCCAGGTGTCGGTTGAGGCTAGGAAACCTGCCACCAGGGCCACTTATGCTATGAAATGGAAGCGGTTTTGCATTTGGGCCTGCGCGAAGCAGGTGGATGCGTTGGTCTGTCCGATTAACACCGTTCTGGAATACTTGCTCTTTCGTTTGAGAAAGGCCTTAGTTACTGCTCCATCAGGGTACACCTGGCTGCCATCTCCGCTTACCATTCTTAGCTCGGGTAAGACAGTGGCTCAGATGGAGTTTCAAAGCTTTTCGTGGCATTCTGCATATCAGACTTCCATCCGGGACCCTGTTCCTCCTTGGGATCTCTTGTTGTCCTGGAGCTCTCTCTTCCTCCCTTGAACCAGCTATGAGCGTTGAGCTCGTTTCCTTTCCTGGAAGCGCTGCTTTTGGTGGCTGTTACTTGACTAGGCGCATTTAGGAACTGCAAGCCCTGATGTGTAGGGAACCCTGTCCTGTCTTTTACAAGGACAGGGTTGATTTTCCTGCACAAATCCGAAGTTTTGCGAAAGTGGTCTCAGAGCTCACTCTAAACCAGTCGGTTCAGCTCCCAGTTTATTACCTGGAGCATTCCAGTAGGGGAGAGGCCCTTCTCCATTCCCAGGATGTCCACAGGGCTCTCAGGTGCTACTTGGCTAGAACCAAGGAGATCAGGCAGTCTGATCCGTTATTTGTATCCTTTGCTGCTCGGTCTGCAGGTAGCCCAGTCACCAAACAGACGCTTTCGCACTAGTTGGTCCATTGCATCTCCTATTGTTATGAGACGCACAATAGGTCGACTTCGGGGACGATTAAAGCTCACTTTACGAGGGCTATTGCTACTTCGTTCGCCGCACTGAAAAGAGTTCTGACTGCAGATATTTGCACTGCTGCTATCTGGAGCTCCATGCACACCTTTGTTAGGCACTACAGCTTGGACATCATTTTCAGGCGCAGAGCAGGGTTTGGCCTTGCGGTCCTGCAGGGCCTGGTTTCCAGAGGTGTCTCCCTCTGTTTTTCCCTGCTCCTGTTTGTTTTCCCCCTCCCAAGGGGTTGTCATAAGTTTATACTGCTTGGGACTCAGTCCTCATTGTTTGAACCTGTTGCAAGAGCGTCTACTCAAAGTAAGATAGTACAGTTATGTAAGAACTTAATGTAACAGTAGATCTTCAAGAGAAGCTCTTGCAGCAGGTATATTTCCTTCCCTCCTGCCCCCAGGGATCAGGTCCTTTCCAGGTCGGCATAGTTTTTCTTGAAAAGTCGTCCGTTGACAACCAGTTGTCATTTCTGGCCTGCCGGTTTCCTTGCCTGACGGGAGGGCATCCAAGAACTGGAGCACGTGGGGAGCTCCTCCCTTATATAGTGCGGCGTTGGGGGTGGAGCTGAAGTCAGCGGGGGCATTCCCATCGGTACTGCTAGAGAAAAAGTTGCTGGAACCGCCGCCAGGTGGAGCCAGTCCTCATTGTTTGAACCTGCTCCAAGAGCTTCTCTCGAAGATCTACAGTTACGGTAAGTTCTTACGTAACTATACTTTCCACTGCCCATCTTGACCCACTTGCTGTCCCAGGATCAGGGAACCTCGTACACCCCAGTCTTGATCTCTGCATCTGCAGCATGGCTCCTGCAGTCCACAGTCAAGAACAGATATGGAGTGTCCGATAGGGTAGCAGAGGTACAGTTGCAGCGAAGAAACCCTCGACTGGAGCCATGTATGCCATGAAGTGAAAATGCTTCTGCTTATGGGTGTCCTCTCATTCCTTGGACCCCTTCACCTGTCCATTGAAGTCGGTGTTGGAGTACTTATTTCTTTATCAGATTCAGGACTCAGGTATTAGATTCATCAAGGTGCATCTGTCGGCACTTTCTGCGTATCGTGTATCTGTGGAGGGCAAACCTCTCGCACAACTGGATTTGTGCAAGACCTTTTTGAGGGGTATTTTGCACATCAAACCTCACAGGAGGGACCCTGTCCCCCCATGGGATCTTCTCTTTTTGTTAGAAAAGCTTACATTGCCTCCCTTTTAGCCAGCCACAAGTTGCGAGCTATGCTTTCTGTCTTGGAAAGCGTTGTTTTTGGTTGCCATTACTTCTGCCTGGCGGATTTCTGAGCTACAGGCTCTGATGTGTAAAGAGCCTTATTTGGTTTTTCACAGCAACAGAGTAGCCCTGCATGTAAATCCTAAGTTTCTTATGAAGCTTGTGTCCGAGTTCTCTCAATCAGGACATTCCACTTCCGGTTTATTACCCAGAGTGTTCGAATAAAGGGTAGACCTTGTTGCATACTCTGGATGTACGCAGAATTCTTCATTACTATATTGACCATACTCGTTCTTCAAGAAAAACAGACCAGTTGTTTGTTTCTTTCACCCAAAGGATGTTAGGGGCTCCACTGACTAAGCAGACACTGGCCAAATGGTTGGTCAACTGCATTATGTTCTGTTATCAGGAGTATGACAAACCATTGCCAGGACGGGTTAAGGGTCACTCAACCAGGAGTATCGCAACTTCTTTTGAGTACCTCAAGAACATTTCTGCAGCGGATCTTTGTGCAGCTGCTACTTGGAGTTCAGTCCACACCTTCATTAAGCACTACAGTTTGGACATTGCTTCCAGAAAGAGAGCAGGTTTTGGCCTTGTTGTCCTCCAGGGACTGCTCTTCTGAAGAGTTCTAGGGCTTGGCTCTTGCAGCCAGCCTTCTGACCTGGATCATTTCCTTGTACTGCTTGGGACTCCGTCCTAATGAGTTATTACCTGCTGCAGAGCTCCACCTCAGAAGTAAGATAGTACAGTTACGTAAGAACTTACCATAACAGTAGATCTTCGAGAGGAGCTCTTGCAGCAGGTGGATTTTCCCTCCCGCCTACCACCAGGGTTATGTAATTGTTCTTCTCTCTGGGGAATGGGAGATTCTCCTTGGTTCCACATCCTTTATGCTAGCCAGGTCTCCGGCGGGTGAACTGAGGTGGTGCTTGGAGACCGCCCCTTTATACCATATGTGATGTCGGGGCGGGGACGGCCTAAGGGGGCAGTCTCCTACTCTTGACTGTTAGCTAGAATTTTTCATGAGGTTCTAAAAGCCTGGCGGTATAGTCCAATGGGTAAATATTTGCTGCAAGAGCTCCTCTGAAGATAGTACAGTTACTAAGAACTTACTGTAACAGCAGATCTTCAAGAGAGGCTCTGCAGTAGGTATTCACTATAGGACTAAGCCACCAGGCATCAGGACCCCATGAAAAACTTCTAGCTAGCAGTCTCTGGCAGGGGACCACCCCCATGTCAGGTGACCAGCATCACACGTCGTCACTATAAAGGGGCGGTCCCCCACACCTGCCTTCCAGTTCTTTCCTGCCAAAGGCCAAAAGAGGCAAGACGAGAGAGAAGACTATATGCCCCCATGGAAAGGAAGAAAAAAGATTAGGGGGACGGAGGGCGGGAAGGTAATACCTACTGCAAGAGCCTCTCTCAAAGATCTACTGTTACAGTAAGTTCTTATGTAACTGTACTCTCTTACTTCGAGAGGGCTCTTGCAGTAGGTATTCACACATAGGACTGAATCCCAAGCAGACTGGAACAAGAAAAGACCGGGAGGAGGGTTGTCATCCACAATATAACCTCAAGTGCTGAGCAGATCTCAAGAAAGGAGGCCCTGCAGAAGAGCCAACCCGAAGCCTGCTCTGTGGCGAGAGGCAATGTCCAGACTGTAGTGTTTCGTGAAGGTATGGACCGAAGTCTAGGTTGCGGCTGCGCAGATGTCTGCCACGGACACATTCCTGAAACCAGCAGAGGCAGCGACTCCCCTTGTGGAGTGACCTCTGACCTGACCCGGGACTCCGGGAGGGTCTTGTTGTACTTGTCGTAACAGAAAGTGATACAATTGGCCAACCGTTTGGAAAGGCATTGCTTAGAAACTGCATTGCCTTTTCATTTGTGAGTGAAAGAGACAAAAAGCTGATCAGGCTTCCTGAAATCCTTAGTCAGATTGGTGTAGTATCTCAGGATTCTGTGAACATCCAGAGTATGCAAGAGGTACTCCCTTGATTGAGTGTTGCATAAAGAAAGCTGGTAACTCGACGGATTGATTCGAAGCGAGATTCAGCCACCACCTTAGGAAGAAACTTGGGGTTGAAAGTAGAGCCACACATTCCTTATGGAAAATCAAATACAGGATTTTACACATCAAGACATGAAGCTCGGAAACGTGCTGAGCAGAAGTGATGGCCACTAGGAAATGTGTATTCCAAGAAAGGAACTTTAGTCTGCTTCCACTGCCGGTTCAAAAGGAGGCAGTGTGAGCTCTCTAGGATAAAATTCAAGTCCGGACCCTCTGGATCAACGGGAAGGGAGGAAACGCGTAGAGGAATCTGCCCGTACAGGAGCGGCCTAGGCTGTTCATGGCGACGTCCACTCCTGGGACATGAACAGCAATGAGGTTTGCGCCATGTTGCAGAACCCAATCCCACACCCTCATGGCCTCCCTGCAAAGCGGGTAGGAATGGGTGCCTCCTTGTTTGTTGAGGTAATACACCACCGTGGTATTGTCTGTTTGTAACAGCAGAGTACCCAGTGGGATCTCCGACTGGAAGGCTTGCAAGGCATAAAGAACTGCTCTCATTTCCAAAATATTTATGTGAAGATGAGCTTCCTGGGCGTCCATGTGACCTGGCCCCATCGAGGTGTGCTCCCCAACCGAACCCTGAGGCATCCGTGGAGAGCGTCACAATCGGAGACGGCGCAATGAAGGGAACCCCCGCCGACAAGTTCTTTGAATCTAGCCACCATTGCCAATCCCAGATGACGGCATTCGTGATCCGAATTGGAAGCTGCAAATGGTCTTGCTTCTGATCCCATTGTACCCGTAACATCCACTGGGTCACCCGCATGTGGAGAAGGGCTAGCGGGACTGTTGCAATGGCTGCAGCCATGTGTCCGAGCAGGCAAAGGACCAGTCTGGCTGGGACAGTTTTCTTTGCCAAGATGTTCCTGATGAGGGATCTGATGTGTTCTGCTCGGTCCTGGTGCAGAAAAGCTTCCCTGGATGGTGTCCAGAACTGCTCCTGTGAACTGCAGATTCTGTGACGGAACCAGGCGTGACTTCTCCGAATTGATAATGATGCCCAACGTCCCGAACAGGGACTGAGTACAGTGAATTGCGGACATCAGAGCCTCCCGACAGGGTGCCATGAGGAGCCATTCGTCCAGGTAGGGGAACACGTAGTGGCCTTATCTCTTTAGAGCCGCTGTTATGACTGCCATGCACTTCGTAAACACCCGAGGTGCTGATGACAGTCCGAAAGGGAGGGCTCGGAACTGATAATGGCGACCTAGAAATTCGAAGCGCAAGAACTTCCTGTGTGCTCGAGCAATGGGTATGTGCAGGTAGGCATCCTGCATGTCCAAGGACGCTAGGAAGGCGCCCTGCTTGAGCATGGATATTAGACCTGGAAGGGTCACCATGCGGAAGCGTTTGTAGAGGACCGAAGCGTTGAGATCGCTGAGATCCAGTATCAGACAGAGGTCCCCTGTCTTTTTGGAAACCAGAAAGAAGTGGGGATAGTAACCTGCACCTCTCTGGTTCCTCGGTACGTGCTGTATAGCTTCCTTTCCTAGAAGCGCGAGCACCTCCTGCTGTATGAGCAGTGCGTGCTGACCCGAATAACGAGAAAACAGGGGAGGTCTTGACGGTGGATGGTCGAGGAATTCTATAAAGTGACCTCTCTTGACCATTTGAAGTACCCACCAGTCTGTGATAATCGACTGCCACCCTGAAAAGTGGCGAGCGATGCGACCCCGACCTTTTCTGCCCGTTGATCCAGAGGCGGGCCGGGGGCCGGGAAGGAGTCATGCTGTGGCAGCGTTGGTTCCCGCAGGCTGGGCCGGTTTGGTATACCACTGACCTCTGCCTGGGGAAGATTTAGGTTGGGCCTTATGGTGGAAGGTGCCCCTTTGTTGCTGGCCGGCACGTGGCTGCTGTCATTGTTGCCGGCCACAAAAACGGTTCTGGTTCCTATGAAAGGAACCAGATTTGGATCTGTACATGGCCTGTACAGACCTTACTGCCTTCCCGGCGTCCTGAAGCTTGGTGATGACCTTTTCAGAGGATTCACTCAAACAGGACCTCTCCGTTGTAAGGGACGTTGAGGATACTCTTCTGTACATCCGGGATAAAACCGGAGACACTGAGCCAGGAGTGTCTCCAGAGACGGACACCTGAAGCTGCGCCCCTGGCGGATGAGTCCGCAGAATCATATGTGGCTCGTAACACTTGGGTCCCCATGTCTGAACCTGTGCGGAGGAGGTTCAAGAGCTGCACCTTCTGCTCGCCATCCGGTAGTTTGTCAACTAGGTCCTGACCCTGTTCCCACAGGGCATTCTGAGACTGAACCATATGAGACAGATAGTTCAGGGACCTGATGGAGCATATAGCAGCCGCACACATGCACCTCCCCAGGGCATTCAACTGCTTGGATTCCTGGTCCGGTGACTGTGTGCTCAGATGCTGTGGTCGTTGGGACCTGTCATGAGAGGCCGTAATGACCAGGGAATCAGCCAGAGGTTGTTGCGCCAAGTACTGGTCCTCTGTCGGGGCCCTGTACAGGCGGTCAGCTTTCTTCGGCACCGCGGTAGTGGAGTGCGGACGCTTCCACGCAGCCTTGGTGACGTCCGCGAAGTATCCACCAAGGGTGGCACCACCACAGGCTTAGAGTCCATCTGCCGAAGGTAACGAGCTAGGCGCTGTCTCTCGGGGTCAAGATCTTCCGAATCCCATCCCATGTTCTCCTGGATGTGCCTTATGATCTCGGAAAAGGAGGGATCATCCGGAGGTGACCTGGGCAGGTCTTGTGGGTCAGGTGATGGGATGCTGATTGGAGAAGGAGACCTGGAGGTATCTGAAGTGTCAGGTCTAGAGTCCTCCCCTGGCGGAGTGGACCAGCGACGTCTAGGTCGCTTAGGACTGGGAGACCCTGAAAAAGATGTTGAAGGGGGTCTTCTCTGTTCTTTGGATCTTCCCCTAGGAGGTGGAGTGTGCTCCTTGGGGGGTCGGCGGTCTTCCTGCTGGCCCCTGCGGTGGAGGAGGGGGAGTAGGAGGAGGTTTGACTGGGATCACATCCTTCTTTATTGTGTTCCACCAAAAAGTAAAAAGATCTTTGACCTCTTGAATAGTCATACCGGACGACGGACCTGGCGCCGGTGGTCTGTCGCCGGTATCGGGCGTCTGGTCCGAGGGTGTCTCCGGATTGGACGGAAGGCTCCTGTGGCAGCCCGATGTCCTCATTGTCGCCTTCCTGGTCATCAGGTAACGCCAGGTCCTCTTCTGTAGAGTCCCAGCGACCGGTGTCCACCGGTGACGGGGAGGCAGTCTTCGGCTCTGGCGAACGTCTCACTGACGTCTGGTGCTTAGCCGACGTCTGGTCCGACGGACGTTTGCCCGATGGAGGGTTGGAAGCCCGCTTCGGGTCCGTCGTCTGTTTTAGGGACGTCAGGTCCTTAGACTTCCTGAGAGGGGGATCCGGACCCGTGGGAGTCTGGGAGACCGATCTGGTGTCGGGTCCCGTGTCTCTGAAGAAGATTTGGAAGAAGGCCTGGACTGGTGACAGTCTGAAGACTTCGACGAGGCCCGGAAGGTGTTGAAGACGCCAAGGCCTGGAAGTCTTGATGGGATGCAGAGAAGCCGAAGTGCTGCCTGAAGACTTGACCTTTACTGGAGGGGGCTGAGAGCGAGCCCTGGAGGGAGAGTGGTCTGAACGCATGGAGCCGGAGCTGGTGCGCGAGTCCGAGGCCCGGTTAGGGGACCTGGACCTGGCCTTCTCCCAATGCTTGTCCCGTGTTTGTGGGACTTAGAGGTAGACTCACCTCTGGAGGCAGGGTCTTTGTCCATGCTTTTAAACTTTTCTTCCAAGAGGAACCCTGAAGTGCCTTTCTGCTAGGATCCTGGCACGACTGTTGAACCCCTGACAAAAGAAGCAGGTCTTGGTGTCGTGTTCCAGGCCTAAGCGCTGCAGACAGGACGAATGAAGATCCTTGAAAGGGATCTGTTTGCCACAGGCACACTTGGAAGGATGTCCTTCTGAAGAAGGAGTTGGAGATGCCGACATTTAGTGGTAAACTGGAAAGTTCTAGTTGTTGTACGCTAGAGTGGGACCATGGGGCCGATGCTGGCGAGTCGACAGTGGGAAAAGAATTGGGGATTCTGGGGGACCGCCCCCTTTTATAGATGCCTGGCGGAAGGCGTCCTTGCTGGATACTGCTAGCTAGAAAATTTCCGTGCGGTCCTGGTGCCTGCCGGCTTCAGTCCTAATGGTGTAACCTGCTGCAAGAGCTGTTTCTCGAAGTAAGATCTTTCTTTCCAGTCTCTCCTCAGGAATGTTGGATTGGCCCTGGCTCTTCAGACCTCTGAGGTGGACCCAGGAATACTTTTATGTTTCGAGTTTCTCCACGTTCCTATCATTCCTACAGACTTCATGCCCCTGTCCCTCCCATCTTTTGAAACCCTGTCAGAGATGGTGTGGGCCAAACCAGCGCTTTTCCCCTCCGTGTCTAAGGCCGCAAACAGGAAATATGCTCCACCAAAGGGGGGGCTTCTCCTGACATTATAGCCCTTTGCGGATGCCTTGGTAGTGCTTGCAGAGAATGATACAGTTGTCCTCCCTCAGGAGACCTCAGCTTGACCTATCAATAAAGAGTCTTGCAAGGTTGACACCTTAGGGAAGAGTGTTTTTGCAGCCACAACCTTAGGGATGCGTATTGCTGGTTATCCGGGTCATTTCTCTCAGTATGAGAATACCATGTGGAACTCTCTTAAGGAGGTGGTCGAGGGCCTTCCAGAGTTGGAGGGCAATTTGGAGCTTCTCCAAACAATTACTAGGGGCATAGAATCCAATAACCATTGGTTGAAAGCTGCTATGGATGTCATGATGCTGCAGCACAGGCAGCAGCTATGGGCATCTGTATCAGGCGACATTCCTGGCTCAGAACATCTGGGTTTTCGTCAGAGGCTCATGTGACAGAGTTGAATACAGCCCTGTGTCAGTTGTTATGAAGAAAGAGTTTAAACGCAGGGGTGTAGTCTGTACTCTCCTTTTATGTGTCTTCTCTGTCTGGTTGTGCAACCAGATTTTCTCATGAGACCTAGGACTTGATCACCAGTTGAACTTGCAATTCTCTGCCTCTCACTATCTCTACCCTCACTTGCTGTTCTGTCTTTCTGCCCCTGCATATCTGCAGGTATAAAATATATGTGAATCTTTTGTGAAAATGTCACTGATACTGGGATTCCTTTGTTTAAAACTGTATATAGTTATACTGTTGAAATGATTGCAGTGCTATTTGGAACTCAAGGGTTAACCTGAGATGCAGTTTTAAGCCTTTTGCAGAAGATGTAAACAAGAGGTCCATTCTGGGTCACAATGTTCTTCTTGCTGCACCTGCCGAAACTGACAAGAAAATTAGAAACTTACAAGGACACTGTGTGAGAAGCATGCTGTTTTTCTTAACGGGCTTCTTCACAGACTTCTAAAAAGGAGCCGCAATGTCTTGCAAAAGAGAGACAGAGACTGAGATTGGAAATTAAGAAAAAGGATTCTGCTTTCTATGTTTGTACTGCCATTGTAAATAGTTATTCTGAAGTTTTTTTATTTTTATTCTACTGCTATTAATAAATCACTTGTGAATTTTACAACTGCTCTTGGTTTTCCTGTACTTCCTCACCTGTGCCTCGATGACAGATGGTGTCAGCATAAGTGGGATTTATGCCGTGCATACTCTAAGTCAGGAGTTTTGTGCATGGGTACTAGAAATGGTACCGGGGAAGCATAGAAGAAACGTATGGATTCTGCAGCAGCAAGCCCAGGAGAGGTTACCAGGAGAATGGCAGCCAAACTAGCAGAGACAGAAGTCCAAGCTGAGACTGTACAGCTAGCACCAGTTATGGAAAAAGAACAGGCAGTGACAGAACCTGAAAGCCTGACTGCCTTTTTAAAATGGTGGGCTATACAACAAAAAGAGACAGAGAAAAGTGGAGAGCAGAGATGCAGCAACAGAAGCAGCATGGGAGAGAAGAGATGCAGCAGCAGGAGCAGCGGTGGCAGGATGCCTTGCAGGCTATCAAAGGCAGAGGATCTGGCACAGATCTAGATGAGCAACAGGACACAGGCAACTTGAAATACATTAAACTTACAAAGTTGTGTTCGTTGGATGATATCAAAGCATACCTGACAACTTTTGAAAGGGTTGCGAGCCTGCCAGTGGCCAAAGCAGCAATGGGCAATAAGACTGGTACCTTACCTGACAGGGAAATCCCAACTTGCCTACAGCAATATGGACACTGCACATTCAGAAAACTATGACCTGGTGAAAAGTGAAACCCTGAAAAGGTATGACATCTCAGGAGAGACCTACAAGCAGAGATTTCGGTCTCTGAAGTACAACTCAGTCGACAATCCTTGAGAAGCCTTCACCCAACTCAGAGAACTTATAAAATGGCTCCAACCAGAGAGCAAAACAGTCCCACAGATCATCGAACATTTGCAATGGAGCAATTCATCAACATCCTGCCTACAGATGTGCAGCTTTGGGTGAAAGAACACCGACCAGAAAGTGGGGAAAAGACTGTTTCTTTGACCAAGACTACCAAATGGCCAGACAGATGCCACAGCAGCGAGGTAACAGCCAAGCACCGGTAAGACGTTCTTTTTCCCATTTAAACTCCAAATCTGATAAGAACTCTTGTGAGGGTAACAAATCTGCGCCCAAAGACTTTATTTGCTATAACTGTAATAAGCCTGGTCATATTACAAAAATTGCTGTAGTAAGAAGAGTGGCACTGGAGCAGATTTGTCCTTAGCAAATTGGGGCAAGTACTTAACAAATGTGAAGGTGGAAGATAAGACTGTGAAGGGACTTATAGATTCGGGAAGCAGACAGCCCCTAGTACATATTGAAGTGCTAGGAAAACAATGTCCAAAAGGACCAGGTACTGGTGTCATCTGCATCCACGGGACACTGATACTATTCCATCAGCCAAGTGACTTGATTATTAAGGATGTATCATACCAAATGAAAAAGTGTAATTGGCTACTGTACAGAGTTTGGATTAAACCTCAGACAAAGGACCAGATAGAACAATTGGTTATTCCACAAAAGTATAGATCTGAGTTGTTACAGATAGCACATGGTAGTCCTATGGCTGGTCACTTGGGGAGGGATCGCACCCTTGCCAGATTGCTGTACAGATTTTACTGGCCTGGAATTTATGAAGATGTTGCTACCTATGAAGTTCCTGTGCCGAGTGTCGGAAAGTAGCCCCAGTGACTAAAAAAAAAGGTGTCCCTTGTGCCCCTACCCTTGATAGATGTGCCTTTTGAGAGAATTGCAATGGATGACAAAAGTAAAAAGTGTAATTGATTCATTTTGGTAGTATGAGTATGCTACTCGATACCCAGAGGCAGTTCCAATGTGTACTGTCACAGCCCCAAAAGTGGCAGCACATCTTGCCAAAATCTTCAGCAGGGTGGGCATACCCAAAGAGATTATTACTGATCAGGGTAGTAATTTTGGTGCTGCATTACTGAAGGAGCTGTACTGACTACTAGGCATCACTGCCATAAGAACCTCCCCTTATCACCCTCAGACAGATGGTCTTATTTAGTGTTTTAATCAAACCCTAAAATGCACGTTAAAAAGGTTTGTAAAAAGGGATGGGAAAGACTGGGACCAATACTTACCTTACTTGCTTTTTGCTTACAGAGAAGTGCCACAGGCATCAACAAGTAACCTAGAGGGTCACTAGATGTAATAAAAACAACACTGGAAGATCACCACCATCAGAAACAATCTATTACATCTTATATGTGTGCCTGAGAAAAGAAGCTTGCAAAATATGTTGAAATCGCCCATAGTAATGGGAAGAGGCCCAAAACCAGCAGAAGGTTATTATGACCCTGGGGTAAAAGAAAAATCTTACTTAAAGGTGGAGCTCTAGAGCAGGTAACACCATTAGGACTATGCCGCCAGGCACTAGGACCCCACGGAAACATTTCTAGCTAGCAGTCAAGAACAGGGGACCACCTCCTGTTGCCGGCCCCTCCCGATGCTCACATACGGTATAAAGGGGCGTCCCCAGCACCACCTCGCTTCTTTTCCTGCTTTTGACCCGCATTTCAGCTCCACGGACATGTCTTGCTCCAGTCGACTGTCATTTTTCACGCCACGCAGTCCTTTTCATCAGCATTTCCAATGTCGATTCGATGGTTCCATGCATGTCTTTTCAGCCTTCCTCCTTATCTGAGCCGGCGGAAACAGTGCGCGCATGCGAAGCAGATCCCGCCCGTACAGCCGACTGCCTGCTTTATCTGCTTGGGCCCGGACCACAACTCAGACGACTGCCCACACTGCCAGAAATGTAATAGGAGGACCATAATCCACCGCTTGAAGACCCTCAAGATGTTCCTCCTCGAACAAGTGTCCGCCTTGCAAAAATCCCACTCGGGGCATAGTTCGTCTTCCTCTTCAGCCAGCGATTCCTCCCCAGAGAGAAGAAATCGAACGGGAAACACCATCACAGGGACAAGGACAAAGCCAGGTCAGAGTCGCATCCTAGATCCCCGCTTAAGTCTGCTAGGGCCTCGGCCTCAGATGCCTGGTCGGGTTCTCTTCCTCCAATTTCCTTAGCTCTTCCCAGGGTATCCCTAAGAAGCCACCCACCTCTTCTCAGTTACTTGGTAGGGAGGCCTCTGGGGTCGGACTGTCTGAAGCCCCCGAGTCCCTGGCTATTCGACCCTCAAGCTTGTGCTAGGGTCCAAGTCGGTGGGACAGGCGTTTTCTCGCTGACGTCGGAACCTGTAATCCACAAGGCCTTAGCTTTGGGGTTGTCCGAAAGACCCAAGGGGTCGGACGACACCAGCAGGCTCCAGGAGCGTGAACACCACAGGAAGCATCGTTCGCCTCCTCCAAAGATGTCATGCGAAACTTCGGAGCATCTCCAGGCCTTTATGCTCCCCGGCTCCAACACAGAAACAGACAGAACGCCACCCCCAAAGCTGAAGCCTGTTACCCCTCATCCAAAAGATGACCTGACGACAGGTTGTATGGCAGGTGACCGGACGCCCACTCCAAGGACTTCAGAGACCAGGCCCTGCTCCACCACCTTCACTTCTGCCTCGGGAGCCTGATGACCAGGCATCAGGGCCTCCCACGCCAGAGGATGTTGCTTCTCAAATGCCTGATACAACGGCCTGTAGGCCCCACCGCCTGAGGGGTCGCCCCAGTAGGGCCGCCGCCCTAATGCCCCCCAGCCTCTGCCATTTCTTCAGCTAGGCTCTGTCGTTCCCTTAGCTGAGGTTGAGGCATTATTTAGTAGTTGGTGGAACTACTGATTAAAGGGGACCTGTTACCCAGGCCCGGAACTGGCCCGATCCCCCGAGGGGTCCTGCCTAGCTCCTCCACAGAAACCTTCCCCTTAACTCCTTCGACTCTGGTTCACCCAGCATCAGAGGATGAAGGACAAAGGTCTCCAACCATTAGACGGCGTGGTCGCCACCTGTCATAAAGATTTTCCTCCAGGGTCGCCCAGATTCCTTCTATGAAGGTTCTTCTGGGACTCTCCTCTTATGTTTCCTCAGAGGAGGACCTTTCTCTCCCTCACCGGATCCCAGGAAGGACTGTCCAAGATCCCCTCCGGATGATCCGTCATTCGTAGATGTGATGAGACATATCCTGTTTTTAAATCAGGGGAGACAGAGGAGTTGGACCCTAAACGTCGCTGTTTGGCAAAATTCTTGGGGGCAAGTGGCCCCAAAGCCCTTGGTGGTCCCACTCTTAGTGGAGCCCTTCCAAGACATTACGAGAGTTGCTTGGAAGCACCCCTCTATGACTTCGGCAGTTCTTAAAAAGACGGATCGCCTGTACAGGACCCCAAGGGGAGAGCAACATTTAAGTGAGCAGCCAAAAGCAGACTCAGTGGTGCTGACAGCTGCTCATGGGAGGGCCAACAGCCGAAGCATATGAGCTCCCAACCACCAGACAAAGTTGGAGCAGATGGGCCGTAAGGTGTATTCTTCGGCCACCTGTACAGTCAGGTCCCTTAACTTCCTAGCTCACATGGTGGTCTATCAGAAGTCACTCTGCAATAAAGCCCTGGACCTGGCTCGTGCACAGCCTGACTCCGATAGTAAGTCCAGGTTGATGGCGGTTCTTCACTCCAGAGCAGATGTTGGGAAACCTGTCTTAAGGTGCTCATATGATTCGGCCGACACTGCGGCCAGGGCAGCTGCCACCGGGGTATGCCTGAGACGCCATGCCTGGCTGCGGGTCTCAGGCTTCAGGCAGGATTTGCAGGATGCAATCCTGGATACCCCTTTCCAAGGGCTTGTATTATTCAGTCAGGACACGGAGAAGAGTATTACTGGTCTGCAGGACTGAGGCAAGGCTGTGTCTGATGTCCATAAAATGTATAAATCAGAACCTGCAGCTCCCAGATGTCGTTCCTTTCTCAGGCAGCAAGGACGACGCCAGCAACAGAGAGTGAGTTACAAAAGAAAAGGTACCCCTATGCCCTCTAAAAGGCAAGGACCCAAAAACTCCAAGAGCGCCAGGCCCCCTTGCCCACTCCGTCAGCCACAGCATGACTCCTTGCCTGCCCTTCTCTCCAGAGGAAGTGCAAGGGAGGCAGTTGGCGGGAGATTCTCCCTTTACCTCAACAGTTGGTCCAATATCACCACGGATCAGTGGGTACTTAAGGTCATAGAAAGAGGCTACGCCTTAGAGTTTACTCAGATTCCACCAGACAGTCCTCCTGTTCCTTCGCATTGTCCTCCATCCCAAGTGACCTCATCAGGGCAGAAACCAGACCCTCTGGAGAAGAAAGCAATCCAGGTAGTGCCACCATCACAGAGGGGAAGGGGGTTTTACTCCCATTTTTTCTTAGTCTCAAAAAAGACTGGGGACCTCCATCCTATCCTGGACCTCAGTCACCTAAACAGCTTCATCGAATACAAAAGATTCGGGATGGTGACTGCAGGGACTGCTGCCGATGCTTCACCAAGGGGACTGGCTCTGCTCCCTGAACATGCAGGATACCTACATACATACAAAATCATGCCGTCCCACAGGAAGTACCTCCGCTTTTCCTTCCAGGAGAGCACTGTCAGTTCAGGCGCTACCATTCTGGTATTTCTTCAGCACCACAGGTGTTCACCAAGTGCCTAGCAGTAGTGGCAGCGGCTCTCAGAGGGCAGGGCATTATGTTTATCCCTACCTCAAGATTGGCTTCTGACGGCTCCTACAGAGTAACAGCTGGGCCGCTCTTACAGGAGACTTTCAGCCTCTTTCAAAAGTTGGGGATTACCCTGAACCTTCTTAAATTGTCCCCATGGTAAACTCAGAGGTTGCAGTACATGGGGCAGTCTTGGACACTGTCCAGGGAAGAGCCTTTCTTCCCTACGACAGGGCAGACCAGTTAAGGGCGCTTGCCTGGAGAGTCATCTCAGAGAATTTGGTCCCAGCCAGAGTGGTATTGAGAGCTGTTGGGTCACATGGCAGCAGTGATTGTTATGGTCCCTTTAGCCCATCTGTATATGAGAGTCCTTCATTGGAACCTCCAGGTTCAGTAGGGTCAACGCTCAGACGATCTCGACCAGTAGGTCAGGATCTTCAAGGCTGTGCACCAGACTCTGGAGTGGTGGCTCACCTCTTCCTGACCAGAGACGGGGGCTCCCTTTTGAATTCCCAACCCTTACCAAGTCTTGATGACCGATGCCTCGGGACTAGGCTGGGGAGCACACTTAGGATCCCACCAGACAAGGAGAACTTGGACCTCTGTGGAACACAATCTCCGTATCAGTGTTTTGGAGATGAGGGCCATCCTGTATGCCTTGCAGGCGTTTCAGACAGTTCTCCTGCCAGGTCCTCTTGTGATCCAGCCCGACAACATTCCAGTGGTCTTCTATATCAACAAGCAGGGGAGCACTTGTGCCCTATGCAGAAAGAGGCTATGAGAGTCTGGTAGTGGGCAGTGGAGCACAACCTGGATCTCACAGCAGTTCACTTTCCAGGGATTCACAACGACCTAGCGACAGCCTTAGAAAGCAGTATAACGCAGTGGTTTAAAGCTCTGAGCTGCAAACCTGGAGACCAGGCTTTGAATCCCACAGCCCCCACTTGCATACTGTGTGACCCTGAGCAAGTCACTTAACTTCCTTGCGCTCCCAGGTCGCATCTGGAAACTAGCTTCGGCTTACTGTGCCTTTCCTGGTTAAACAATTTCCCTTCCCCCTTTCTGGGTCTCAGGCTTACGAATGGGAGCTGTCACAGAACGTAGTAGACGACCTGTTCGAAAGGTGGGTTTGGCCAGAACTGGATCTTTTTGCATCCCCACTCAACGCCAAACTGCCCAATTTTTGCTCGCTAGATCAAGGGCCTGGTGTTTTCTGGCAAGACGCATTGACCCTCTGTTGTGCAAGGAGGTTTCTGAATGCCTTCCTCCCTTTCCCGCTTCTTCAGAGAGTGCTACTCAAGTTGCATGTGAAGGGTAAGGTCATTATTCTTGCAGCTCCCTCCTGGCCTTGACAAATCTAGTTTCCGTTGCTCCAGCAGTTGGCATCGGAACCACCAGATCTTAACCCGGTGAAGCTCTTGCAGCAGGTTCAAACAATGAGGATGGGCGCCACCTGGCGATGGTTCGGCAACTTTTCACTAACAGTACCTGCGACGCTGGGGAGCACGCCCCGCCGACGTTGGCTCCACCCCGACACTGCCCTATATAAGGGAGGGGTTCACGTGCTCCAGTTCTTTCATCACTTAACGGTCAGGGTTAGTTCAGCATTTCGGCTAGTACCGATTGCTCTTCTCCACACAGTAGACTTCTCTTCAAACTCGGAATTTAGATAATCTGTGCCATCTCATTTAAAAAAGTGCGCTTGTGGGTGACAGATTCCCACGAAAGACGGACATTCTGCGTGCCTCTACTGCCTGGGGCCCGACCATCGCACCGACGCCTGCCTTCATTGTCAGGCCTTCAATTCGCCGATGCGAATCCGGTGCCAAAAGTCCCTCGCAGCCTTTCTAGCAGAAACAAAACTTGCCGCTATGGAACGGGCCACTTCGTTGGGGGAATTCGAACTTCAGCATGCACACAAGCACCACAAAAAACATGAGGACCAGGACAGAGGGAGATCCCACTCGAAGCAGCGGTCCTCGCGATCGAAGTCTGGATCGTCGAGTCATGATTCCTGCCTCACAACGGTCAAGCCTTCTTTGGTGGGTTCTTCTTCTCTTACTTCCTTCCAGCCCTTGAAGGTCTCTCAGTCTTCTGAAAAGCCCAAGGGTTCAGGTAAGGGCTTCTCCCACTCGGCTTCCTCCTCAAAAGCCGACTCCGCGTCGAGTAGAGGCCTCAGGGTCTTCGGCCAGCAGGCCTCCTCCTTACCGCCAAAACACAAGGCCTCGACGCGCGCCAGCCTCCGGCTGTTGACCGGCTCGGCCGAGAAAACTCAGGTCAGAAACCCGACCGTTGTCCATCCAAGGACAAGGAATGACGCCGCTGGGTCACAGGGACAAGTGGACGCCGGACCCTCGTCCGCTGGCTACCCTTCTGCCCCAGTCCCGGCGAAGGTTATTCCAGCGCGGTTCTGTCTGACGTCAGCTCGGACACCTTCTTCATGGTCGGTGGTCCAGCCTGATGC
Organism: Neoceratodus forsteri; assembly: GCA_016271365.2. Taxonomy (NCBI): domain Eukaryota; kingdom Metazoa; phylum Chordata; order Ceratodontiformes; family Ceratodontidae; genus Neoceratodus; species Neoceratodus forsteri. Next base: position 508,115,028 of record CM028129.1, read on the forward strand.
TGAACCCTGACTGACGGTGGTGCTGGTGCCCGCCCGACATCCCCTTGGGCGGCGATCGGTCGACAAGGGGTTCAGACCCAGCGCCAGTCCCCTGGATGACGGGCCGGGCCAGCAGGCTCGGGCGCTCCTCAGCCTACACCTGACTCTCTGAAGTTGTCTCTCTCTCAGGTAAAGGAGCTTTTTGCCCACTGGTGTGACACGATAAAAAAGGACCTGCCAGCTGGGGCGCCTCCACCCACTCCGGACCCGGTTCCTGACCGAGTGGTCAGGGGGACGATGTGCATCCACCAAAAAGCACGACAAAAAATCCAAGAGGGACCGCTCCTTCAGTTCCTCCCATTACCCTTCTCCTCCTCCAGACAAGAGGCTGAAAAGGAAGAGGTGCAGCCCCTCTCCTTCTTCCCCTACCACCTCCTACGTAGACTCAGACGCCTCCTCAGTCTACTCAGAGCCAGACACTGGAGACACGGAGGGGTTTCCCAGATCCCCTCCAGATAACCCCCGTTTTATGGAGGTAATGAGGCAGATCCAGACCAACATGGGCTGGGACACTGAGGCCCTGGACCCCCGAGCGTTTGCGGCTGGCTAAATACCTCCGCCAAAAAGATTCAAAGCCGGCGGTCATCCCTCCCTTGGTCAACACCCTTGCTGATGTCACCCACGTGACCTGAAAGTGCCCTCATTCCTCTCCTGCTGTGCCAAAAAGGCCCACCGGCTCTGGGCGCCTGCCAACCACCCTTTTGGCGAACCACCCGTTGGGACTCGGTGGTGTTTTGACAGCTCATGATCATTCACAGAGGCCCAAACACCTGAGCACTCAGCCATCTGATAGAGAATTGAAGCAGCTGAATTCCATGGGCTGTAAGGTGTACTCTGCTGCCACCTGTAGCATAAGGAGTCTTAACTTCTTAACACACATGGTCCAATTCCAGAACGCCCTCTGGGAACAGGGATTGGATATAGTGCAGAGCCTGCCCGATTGTCCTCAGCGGACTGAGCTCGTCAAGCTACTGCAGACCGGCTCAGATGTGGGTACCCATGTTCTGCGTTCGGCCTATGACTCTGCGGACACCTCCCTTAGGGCGGCTGCCACTGGCATTTGCCTCCGACACCATGCTTGACTTTGGGTATCTGGGTTCGATCCAGACATTCAAGTCAACCTTCTGGATGCTCCCTTTAGAGTCCCCGTACTCTTCGGCGAGGACACGGAGCGAGTTATCACCAGGCTGCAGGACTCCGGAAAGGCCGTCTGTTCCGTGCAGTCCATGTACCGCCCAAAGTAGGGGCGAGCTAGAAAGCCTCGTTTTCTTGGCTGTGGGGGACACCAATTGCAGCAACCTCATTTTCAGCAGCATGCTCAACGAGGTGGCCTTGGTCATAGAGGCGGAGCCAGAGGCGCCTCGTCATCCGCCTCCTAGACCTCCCAGAGCAGCTGCTGCCTCCCACCCCACCCAATGCCTGACTACTCAGGCGACCCTCCTCCTCTGGTATTTCCACTAGAAAGCCGGGTAGGAGGACACTTTTCCCTCCACGCTGCGTGGCCGCTCAGGTGACCTCCGACCATTGGGTTCTAGAACTCGTGGAGTTCTGGCACTCCATAGAGTTCACATCCTTTCCTCCGGACAGACCCCCCCCATCCCAGTACCCCAAGAAACACAGAGCCCTGATCAGACAGAAAATATCCTCCCTTCTAGAAAAAAGGGCCATTGAGCTGATTCCACCGTCCGAGTCCAGAAAGGGGTTCTTCTCCCACTTCTTCCTAGTTCCGAAGAAGTTGGGAGATCTCAGACCCATTCTGGACCGCAGCGATCTCAATCAGTGGGTCTTTTACAAGAGATTCAGGATGGTTTCTCTCCCCACTCTCATCCCTCTTATTTCGACAGGAGACTGGCTAGCGTCCCTGGACATGCAGGACGCCTCCTTGCACATCCCAATTATCAGACGCCATCGGAGATTACTCAGGTTCAGATTCGAGAACGAGGACTATCAATTCCGAGTCCTCCCTTTTGGTCTTTCCTCGGCCCCAAGGGTCTTCACAAAGTGCTTGGCAGTCATAGCCGCAGCGCTTTGAAGACGGGGACTCTTTGTGTTTCCGTACCTGGGACGACTGGCTCCTCCTGGACCATTCCAGGCCCCACCTCTCGGAGACTCTCAAGGATTCCATGTCTCTGTTTCAGAGTCTCGGAATCACCATCGACAGGGACAAGTCCAATCTGTCTCCATCCCAGATACTCCAGTTTATAGGAGCCTCTCTGGATACCACTCTTGGGAAGGTTTTTCTTCCCTGCAACAGAGCGGGTCGCATTCATGCCATCGTGTCCCAGGTCTCTTCAGCCTCAGAGGTGCCTGCTCGCCTGATCCTCAGGTTGCTGGGACACATGGCGGCTGCCATAGTGTCAGTCCCTCTGGCCCATCTCCGCATGCGGACTATTCAGTGGTCCCTGAGGGTTCAGTGGGACCAGACGATCTGGACGCCTTGGTCAGAATATCAGAGCCAATCCGCTGAGAGCTTCGCTGGTGGATGCCGTCCAAAAATCTCCTAAAGGGCATTCCATTTCAGCTGGGGGCACCTGCCCAGTCCCTCACAACGGATGCATCATCCCTGGGATGGGGGGCACACTTGGGGAACCGTTGTACACAGGGTACTTCCTCTTCCCTAGAGGTGAATCTGCACATCAATGTCCTGGAAATGAGAGCAGTGCTCTATGCCCTTCAAGCCTTGATATTGTTCCTTTCACCGGGTCATCTTTTGGTGCAAACAGACAACACCTCAGTGATGTTTTACATCAAAAAACAAAGCGGCACTCATTCCTACCCCCTTTGCAGGGAAGCAATGCGGGTATGGGATTGGGCCCTGGAACACCACCTGTTCCTGACAACAGTTCACGTTCCTGGGCTTCAGAATGTGCTAGCAGACACGCTCAGCAGGACAAGGTCACAAGCTCACAAATGGGAATTGCGCCAAGACGTGGCAGATTGCATCTTCCGCCTGTGGGGGACACCAGAGGTGGATCTTTTCGCGTCTCAATACAACACAAAACTGCCCAGTTTTTGCTCTCGCAGGTCCAGAGTCTGGTGCTTCCTGGCAAGACGCATTATCCCTCTGTTGGAGCAGGAGGTTCCTTTATGCCTTCCTCCCTTCCCTCTTCTTCAGAAAGTCCTCCTCAATGCCCAATTGGAGTCTTCCACCATTATTCTGATTGCCCCGTTGTGGCCTCGCCAGATTTGGTTTCCATTACTGCAGCATCTAGCGGCAGCACCTCTGATGCCTCTTCCTTTATCCTCGCATCTTCTGTTGCAGGACAACGGGTCCCTGTTACACCCGAACGTGCGGTCTCTTCACCTGCACGCCTGGCTCCTCAGGACTTAGCAAAGGTCCGTTTCGGGGTGCCCGATCAGGTTGCCCAGGTGTCGGTTGAGGCTAGGAAACCTGCCACCAGGGCCACTTATGCTATGAAATGGAAGCGGTTTTGCATTTGGGCCAGAGCGAAGCAGGTGGATGCGTTGGTCTGTCCGATTAACACCGTTCTGGAATACTTGCTCTTTCGTTTTGAGAAAGGCCTTAGTTACTGCTCCATCAGGGTACACCTGGCTGCCATCTCCGCTTACCATTCTTTCGTGTCGGGTAAGACAGTGGCTCAGATGGAGGTTTCCAAAGCTTTTGTACGTGGCATTCTGCATATCAGACTTCCCATCCGGGACCCTGTTCCTCCTTGGGATCTCTTGTTCGTCCTGGAGAAGCTCTCTCTTCCTCCCTTCGAACCAGCTATGAGCGTTGAGCTTCGTTTCCTTTCCTGGAAAACGCTGCTTTTGGTGGCTGTTACTTCGGCTAGGCGCATTTAGGAACTGCAAGCCCTGATGTGTAGGGAACCCTGTCTGGTCTTTTACAAGGACAGGGTTGATTTCTGCACAAATCCGAAGTTTTGGCCGAAAGTGGTCTCAGAGCTCACTCTAAACCAGTCGGTTCAGCTCCCAGTTTATTACCTGGAGCATTCCAGTAGGGGAGAGGCCCTTCTCCATTCCCAGGATGTCCACAGGGCTCTCAGGTGCTACTTGGCTAGAACCAAGGAGATCAGGCAGTCTGATCCGTTATTTGTATCCTTTGCTGCTCGGTCTGCAGGTAGCCCAGTCACCAAACAGACGCTTTCGCACTAGTTGGTCCATTGCATCTCCTATTGTTATGAGACGCACAATAGGTCGACTTCGGGGACGATTAAAGCTCACTTTACGAGGGCTATTGCTACTTCGTTCGCCGCACTGAAAAGAGTTCTGACTGCAGATATTTGCACTGCTGCTATCTGGAGCTCCATGCACACCTTTGTTAGGCACTACAGCTTGGACATCATTTTCAGGCGCAGAGCAGGGTTTGGCCTTGCGGTCCTGCAGGGCCTGGTTTCCAGAGGTGTCTCCCCTCTGTTTTTTTCCCTGCTCCTGTTTGTTTTCCCCCTCCCAAGGGGTTGTCATAAGTTTATACTGCTTGGGACTCAGTCCTCATTGTTTGAACCTGTTGCAAGAGCGTCTACTCAAAGTAAGATAGTACAGTTATGTAAGAACTTAATGTAACAGTAGATCTTCAAGAGAAGCTCTTGCAGCAGGTATATTTCCTTCCCTCCTGCCCCCAGGGATCAGGTCCTTTCCAGGTCGGCATAGTTTTTCTTGAAAAGTCGTCCGTTGACAACCAGTTGTCATTTCTGGCCTGCCGGTTTCCTTGCCTGACGGGAGGGCATCCAAGAACTGGAGCACGTGGGGAGCTCCTCCCTTATATAGTGCGGCGTTGGGGGTGGAGCTGAAGTCAGCGGGGGGCATTCCCCACATCGGTACTGCTAGAGAAAAAGTTGCTGGAACCGCCGCCAGGTGGAGCCAGTCCTCATTGTTTGAACCTGCTCCAAGAGCTTCTCTCGAAGATCTACAGTTACGGTAAGTTCTTACGTAACTATACTTTCCACTGCCCATCTTGACCCACTTGCTGTCCCAGGATCAGGGAACCCTCGTACACCCCAGTCTTCGATCTCTGCATCTGCACGCATGGCTCCTGCGGACACAGTCAAGAACAGATATGGAGTGTCCGATAGGGTAGCAGAGGTACAGTTGCAGCGAAGAAACCCTCGACTGGAGCCATGTATGCCATGAAGTGAAAATGCTTCTGCTTATGGGTGTCCTCTCATTCCTTGGACCCCTTCACCTGTCCATTGAAGTCGGTGTTGGAGTACTTATTTCTTTATCAGATTCAGGACTCAGGTATTCGTTCATCAAGGTGCATCTGTCGGCACTTTCTGCGTATCGTGTATCTGTGGAGGGCAAACCTCTCGCACAACTGGATTTGTGCAAGACCTTTTTGAGGGGTATTTTGCACATCAAACCTCACAGGAGGGACCCTGTCCCCCCATGGGATCTTCTCTTTTTGTTAGAAAAGCTTACATTGCCTCCCTTTTAGCCAGCCACAAGTTGCGAGCTATGCTTTCTGTCTTGGAAAGCGTTGTTTTTGGTTGCCATTACTTCTGCCTGGCGGATTTTGAGCTACAGGCTCTGATGTGTAAAGAGCCTTATTTGGTTTTTCACAGCAACAGAGTAGCCCTGCATGTAAATCCTAAGTTTCTTGAAGCTTGTGTCGAGTTCTCTCTCAATCAGGACATTCCACTTCGGTTTATTACCCAGAGTGTTCGAATAAAGGTAGACCTTGTTGCATACTCTGGATGTACGCAGAATTCTTCATTACTATATTGACCATACTGCTCTTCAAGAAAACAGACCAGTTGTTTGTTTCTTTCACCCAAAGGATGTTAGGGGCTCCACTGACTAAGCAGACACTGGCCAAATGGTTGGTCAACTGCATTATGTTCTGTTATCAGAATTATGACAAACCATTGCCAGAACCGGGTTAAGTCACTCAACAGGAGTATCGCAACTTCTTTAGTACCTCAAATTTGTTCTACAGCGGATCTTTGTGCAGCTGCTACTTGGAGTTCAGTCCACACCTTCATTAAGCACTACAGTTTGGACATTGCTTCCAGAAAGAGAGCAGGTTTTGGCCTTGTTGTCCTCCAGGGACTGCTCTTCTGAAGAGTTCTAGGGCTTATGGCTCTTGCAGCCCGCCGCCCTTCTGACCTGGATCATTTCCTTGTACTGCTTGGGACTCCGTCCTAATGGTGTTACCTGCTGCAAGAGCTCCACCTCGAAGTAAGATAGTACAGTTACGTAAGAACTTACCATAACAGTAGATCTTCGAGAGGAGCTCTTGCAGCAGGTGGATTTTCCCTCCCGCCTACCACCAGGGTTATGTAATTGTTCTTCTCTCTGGGGAATGGGAGATTCTCCTTGGTTCCACATCCTTTATGCTAGCCAGGTCTCCGGCGGGTGAACTGAGGTGGTGCTTGGAGACCTCTTTATACCATATGTGATGTCGGGCTGGGACGCCCAAGGGGCAGTCTCACTTGACTGTTAGCTAGAATTTTTCATGAGGTTCTAAAAGCCTGGCGGTATAGTCCCACGAGTAAATATTTGCTGCAAGAGCCCTCTGAAGACAGTACAGTTACTGAAGAACTTACTGTAACAGCAGATCTTCAAGAGAGGCTCTGCAGTAGGTATTCACTTATAGGACTAAGCCACCAGGCATCAGGACCCCATGAAAAACTTCTAGCTAGCAGTCTCTGGCAGGGGACCACCCCCATGTCAGGTGACCAGCATCACACGACGTCACTATAAAGGGGCGGTCCCCCACACCTGCCTTCCAGTTCTTTCCTGCCAAAGGCCAAAAGAGGCAAGACGAGAGAGAAGACTATATGCCCCCATGGAAAGGAGGAAAAAAGATTAGGGGACGGAGGTCGGGAGTGAGTGTTCCTACTGCAAGAGCCTCTCTCAAAGATCTACTGTTACAGTAAGTTCTTATGTAACTGTACTCTCTACTCGAGAGGGTCTTGCAGTAGGTATTCACATATAGGACTGAATCCCAAGCAGACTGGAACAAGAAAGACCGGGAGAGGGTTGTCATCCACAATATAACCTCAAGTGCTGAGCAGATCTCAAGAAAGGGAGGCCCTGCAGAAGAGCCAACCCAAGCCTGCTCTGTGGCGAGGCAATGTCCAGACTGTAGTGTTTCGTGAAGGTATGGACCGAGTTCTAGGGTTGCGCGCAGGATGTCTGCCACGGACACATTCCTGAAACCAGCAGAGGCAGCGACTCCCTTGTGGAGTGACCTCTGACCTGACCCGGGACTCGGAGGGTCTTGTTGTACTTGTCGTAACAGAAAGTGATACATTGGCCAACCGTTTGGAAAGGCATTGCTTAGAAACTGCATTGCCTTTTCATTTGTGAGTGAAAGAGACAAAAAGCTGATCAGGCTTCCTGAAATCCTTAGTCAGATTGGTGTAGTATCTCAGGATTCTGTGAACATCCAGAGTATGCAAGAGGTACTCCCCTTGATTGGAGTGTTGCATAAAGAAAGCTGGTAACTCGACGGATTGATTCAGCGTAGATTCAGCCACCACCTTAGGAAGAAACTTGGGGTTGGTGCGTAGAGCCACACATTCCTTATGGAAAATCAAATACAGGATTTTACACATCAAGACATGAAGCTCGGAAACGTGCTGAGCAGAAGTGATGGCCACTAGGAAATGTGTATTCCAAGAAAGGAACTTTAAGTCTGCTTCCACTGCCGGTTCAAAAGGAGGCAGTGTGAGCTTCTCTAGGATAAAATTCAAGTCCCATGGAGGGGCAGGATTGCAGATAGAGGGTCTCAGGTGGAGGACCTCTTTAAGAAAAGTCTTAGAGACTTCCAACTGAGCAAAAGCCCTGTCTCCAAAGGGAATGTGGTAGGCTGAAATAGCTGCCATATGAACTTTTAAAGAGGAATGGCTGAGACCTAGGTCGAAGAGGTGATGCATGTAATCCAGGACTTTGTTGGCTGGGCACGAGAAAGGCTCTAAGTCTTTAGAAAATGCCCAGATGGAAAACCGTTTCCACTTCTTAGCGTAGGTGGACCTGGTGGAAGGCTTCCTTGCCTCCACCCAAATGTCGCTACTAAGGGAGAGAGCTCCGGCGGGCTTTGGCTCGCCTGCAGGACCCATGATGAAGATGAAGGGATTTGAGGCCTGGGTGAACAAGGGTCCCCTGATCCTGGGTCAGCAAGTGCTGCGACAGAAGAAGAGGCGGTTCCTCCGAAAACTGTTGCAGAAGAGAGAACTAGACTTGCCTGGGCCAGCAGGGGGCGATGAGAATCATTCGAGCCCTTTCTGAGCCGAGTTTGTTCAGGACCCTCAGAATCAAAGGAATGGGAGGGAAGGCATAAACGAATCTGTCCCTCCAACAGAGAGATGGAACGTCCAGCCAGAAAGCGTCTCGCTATGGAGCAAGCGAGCAAAAGGCAGGAAGTTTTGCATTTTGGGGGGAGGTGAGGTCTACCTGAGGTGTGCCCCACTGCCAAAAGGTGTCATTTACGACCTGTTGATCTAACTCCCATTCGTGAGTCCTGGCTGAGGATCAACTGAGTTCATCTGCCAGTGTGTTTTCCACTCCCAGAACGTGAACTGCGGTCAGGTGAAGGTGATGTTGGGCTGCCCAGTACCACACTCTCATCGCCTCCGAGCACAGGGGATAGGAACGTGTTCCTCCCTGTTTGTTGAGGTACCAGACTACGCACATGTTGGATGAGAAGATGCCTGGGAAGAATGAAGGGAAGAAGAGCCTGTAGGGCATAAAGGACTGCCCTCAGTTCGAGCACATTTATGTGCAGTTTCTGCTCGAACATGGACCCGCTGCCCTGAGTCCTGTGAGAACCTAGGTGGGCACCCCAGCCCTCCCCTGACGCATCTGTTGTCAGCGTCTGGGAAGGAGGAGTGATACAGAAAGGAACTCCCAGACACTTTCTCCTGAACCATCCACCAGTGCAAGTCCCTGCTCATGGGATCTGACACTAGCACCGCTTGATCTAGATCATTCATTGTTTGGTCCCATTGCGACTGAAGTGTCCATTGAGAGATCCTCATATGGAACCGAGTGAACGGGACTGTCTGAATGGCAGCCGCCATGAGCCTGAGGAGGCGGAGGACTGACCTGGCTCTGATCCGACCGGACAGAAGACGAGCCTGATTCTGAAGGGTCTTGACCCTGTGCGGAGGCAAAAAGGCTTTGCCTGTGGTCGTGTCCAGTATCGCCCCTATAAATTGGAGGTGTTGGCGAGGGACCAATTGGGACTTGGTCTTGTTGATTTTAATACCCAGGCTGGTAAAAACCTGCAGGGTAAGGGAAAGAGAGTGCAGGAGTTCCTCCCTGGCCGGGGCCACCAGGAGCCAATCATCCAGGTACGGGAAGACCTGCACGCCCTGGGTATGCAGGTGGGCCGCTACCACCGACAGGCATTTGGTAAACACTCTGGGAGCCGAGGAGAGACCAAATAGGAGAGCCTTGAATTGGTAGTGGTCCCCCTGAAAACAAAAACGGAGGTATATGCGATGGGAAGGGCATATGGGGATATGCAGGTAGGCATCCTGCATGTCCAGAGCACATAGCCACTGTCCCGGCCAGAGTAATGGTAGAAGGCTCTGTAAGGAGAGCATTGTGAAGCGTTTGTACTCCACGAACATGTTCAGGGAGCTAAGGTCTAGAATTGGCCTCAAGTGTCCCGTCTTCTTTGGAACTAGAAAGAAATGGGAATAGTAACCCATCCCGCAAAGATGAGTGGGGACTGGCTCTATCGCTGCCTTCAACAGAGGGGATACGATTTCCTCTAGAACCAGAGGAAGATGTTGCGGGGAGTAAGATGACTGAGGGGGTGGTTTTCGAGGAGGTTTCTGCACAAACTCTTATCGAGTGTCCAGCCGATATTAGCTGGAGCACCCAAGCGTCTGATGTTATCCTCTCCCAACCTGGCAAATGGGAGGAGAGTCTCCCACCGGTTCCTCTGGAATGGCCAGAGGCAGAGGGAGAGGCAGAGAGTCAGGAGGTGTGGGGCAGCGCAGCAGCCGAGGCTCCCGTGGACTTTTTGCTGGGGGGAGTCTTGGAAATAGTTCCTTTATACCTGGGGTTCTGACATCATTTCCTCAAGAGTGCAAGGTGCATATCACTGTCATATCCTCTCTAGCACACTGCACTGACAATATAAGCATACACATTGTATAATATAAATATATAAATGTTTCTATATTACAAACCAATCACACACACACACACACAAAAAAAAATGTGGGGAGTAGTGCAATGTAATGGCTGTGGGGCAGCAGTCTTCCGGGAGTCTTTCTGGAGGCTGAGATGCTGCCCTATTTGCAGACAACTCTCTGCCCTGAGGGAAGAAGTTGCCCATCTTCAGGCCACACTGGACAGTAGTAAGGGGACCTTCCCCCAGGCCACATTGGACGGTAGGAAGGGAACCACAATCCATACACCATTCTGGGGGAGCATAGCTCCCCTATGGATGCACCTGCAGAGGAGATTAAGGAGGCTGGGGACAACTGTCACAAGGAAGGCCCACAGGAAGGAGGCAGAGGACACCACAAGGAAAGGAAGCAGCTCCTGGTGGGGGGACTCAGTTATTAGGGGGATAGAACTGGGGGGAGCAGGGAAAACTGAAGTAAGGTGCCTGCCTGGTGCCATGGCTTGGAGAGACAGGAAGCGCATCCTCAGGATCACGAGAACAGCTGCACGGGAATCTGAGCTGGACGTCATTGTCCACCTAGGGACAAATGACTTGGCTAGTCATGAGATTAGAGCAGTGCAGAAGGACTTTGTAGAATTGGGGAGGGGCCTAAAACAAGTAGCACACACAGTCTCCTTCTCTGAGGTGCTGCCTGTCAATGGCATGAGTGAGGCGAGGGCACTTTGCACCATGCAGTTTAATGAATGGTTGAAAAAATGGTGTGGGGCTCAGGGGTTTGGCTTCATTGGGGACTGGGGTTCCACCTGGAGGGACACCAGCCTATACTGGCAGGATGGTCTGCATCTGTCCGGGAAGGGAATAAGTCTTTTGAGCAATCGGTTTAAATGCTTCATTGGCAAGCTTTTAAACTAGTCAAGGGGGGAGGCACTGATAAGCAGCAGGAAAATCCCAGCCTCTCCCTACAAAACAGGGTACTAAATGAGAAAAAGACTGAGGTAGACAGGTCAGTGGGGGATGCTGCAAAAGAAGGTAAAGCCATCAAAAAATGGAGAGCAATGAGTACCAATGCCCGTAGTCTGAGTAACAAGCTTCCTGAATTAGTGGCCTTGATGGAGGAGGAACATCTGGATATCGTGGCAGTCACAGAAACATGGTACACACAAAACCATGACTGGGACATAAACATACCAGGATACACTATCTACAGGAGGGACAGCGAGGGTAAAAGAGGAGGAGGAGTAGCTCTTTACATAAGGGAAGGAATCAAGGCAACAGAACAAAAGGGAAAACAGGGAGGAGAAGAAGCACTGTGGGTAAATTTGGAGACCGGCAATGGCACCGCAATCTGCACAGGGGTTGTATACAGACCCCCTTCTAAGGGGGAGGAAATGGACAAGGAAATGATAGAAAGAATACTTAGAATGGCAGAAAAGGGGAGATATTGCTGATGGGTGATCTGAATATGCCAGATGTTAACTGGAATGCAGTTGCAGCAGCCACTTCTAAGAGTGGGGTTATTCTAGATGCCCTACAAGGGGCATGCCTTAGAGAACTAGTATTGGAGCCCACTCGAGAGGGAGCAATCTTAGACCTGGTTCTCTCGAATGGAGATGAAGAGAGGATCACAGATGTAGAAGCTGGTAGCCATCTGGGAACTAGCGACCATCGAACAGTATGGTTCACAATAAACACAGCAATAGAGTCAAGCCATACAAAGGCAAAAGTACTGGACTTTAGGAGGGCTGACTTTGCCAAAATGGGTGAGTGCCTAAGGAATGCAGTAGCAAATGGGCAGGAAGGAGGGGTGGAAGAACAATGGGGAATAATAAAAACTGCCATCACAGAGGTAACAAGCCTTTGTGTGAAGCAAATTAACAAAACGAACGATGTAAGAAACCACTATGGTTCTCAAAGGAAGTGGCAGTGAAGGTTCAAGAGAAAAAGAAAGCATTCAGGAAGTACAAGGAATCACAGAAGGAGCAGGACGGGGAACTGTATCAGTTAAAGCAAAAGGAAGCTGGGAAGGCAGTCAGAACAGCAAAGGCCCAAACCGAGGAAAAGATAGCCAACTCTGTTAAGGGGGTAAAAACCTTTATAGGTACATCAGGGAGCCGAAGGAAGACCAAGGAGGGCTAGTGAGGCTTAATAAAGAGGAGGAGGGGGCAGAGGGTGACTGTGAAAAGGCAGAGATACTAAACAAATATTTTGCTCAGTATTTACAAAGGAAGTGGGAGGTACCTAAAACAAACAGTAGAAACACTCTGGATACAGAAGTTGATACCAGCCCATTTACAGAAGAAAGGGTTCTGAAAGAACTCTTAAAACTGAAGGTGGACAAGCAATGGGGCCTGATGGGATTCATCCCAGAATTTAAAAGAACTAAGGGTAGAACTAGTGACACCACTGACTACCCTCTTTAACAAATCATGGGAGGATGGGTGGTACCCGAGGACTGGAGAAGGGCAGATGTGATTCCCTTCACAAAAGTGGGAGCAAGGCAGAAGCAGAAAACTACAGACCTGTTAGTTTAACCTCAGTGGTAGGGAAAATGATGGAATCACTTCTGAAGGAAAGTATTGTTGAGTATCTAGAGGCCAGAGGGGCTCAGGACCCAAGGCAGCATGGATTCACAGCGGAAGGTCATGCCAGACAAATCTGATAGATTTCTTTGACTGGGTGACCAAAGTAGTAGATCAGGGAGGGCTGTGGACATGGCCTACCAGACTTTAGCAAGGCATTTGACACAGTCCCACACAAAGATTAATATACAAGTTAGCCAGCCTGGGAGTGGGTTCCAAGATGACAGCCTGGGTAAAGAATTGGCTGAGAATAGGACAGAGAGTAATAGTAAATGGAGTCCACTCTGAAGAAAGGGGGTTATTAGTGGGTACCACAGGGTTCAGTATTAGGACCGGTCCTCTTCAATGTCTTTATAGTTTATATTGCAGAGGGACTGGAAGGAAAGTACGTCTCTTTGCAGATAGACACAAAGATCTGCAACAGAGTTGATGCACAAGGTGGGTGGAAAGGATGAGAAGGGACTTGGCAAGGTTAGAGGAATGGTCAAATGTATGGCAGCTTAGATTCAATGCTAAGAAGTGCAAGGTAATGCACCTGGGAAACAAAAACCTAGGGAAGAGTACACAATGGGGGGTGAGATACTAACAACAACAAAAATGGAAAGGGACCTGGGGGTAGTCATATCAGATGACCTAAAGGTGGGCAAACAATGTGAGAGGGCAGCAAGGAGGGCTGGGGGGATACTGGGATGCATAGGGAGAGGCATCACCAGCAGAAAACAGGAAGTTATTATCCCTCTGTACAGACAGTTGGTGAGACCCCATCTGGAGTACTGCGTGCAGTTCTGGAGACCCAATCTCCGCAAGGATATAGACAGGATGGAGGCTGTCCAGAGGAGGGCAACTAAAATGGTGCAGGGCCTGCACCGGAAGACATATGAAGAGAGACTTAAGGAGCTGAATATGTATAGCCTCGAGGAAAGGAGAGAGAGAGAGGGGGACATGATAGAAACTTTCAAGTATGTCAAAGGAATCAACAAAGTCCAAGAGGGTAGCATCTTTCAAAAAAAGAGGTGTGCAAGAACAAGGGGGCACAATTTGAAGATAGAAGGGGGGCGGCTCAGAGGCAATTTAAGGAAGTATTTTTTCACAGAGAGGGTTGTGGATGCATGGAATGGCCTTCCGGAGGAGGTTGTGGAGTCAAAAACAGTGGTGGAATTCAAGCATGCATGGGACAGTCATAAGGCAATTCTAGGGGGTGGGGGTAGGAAGAAGTAGGCTGCTGGTTAACTAGGATCTGCAGCTTATCCAATAGGTAGGGAAATGGGCAGACTGGGTGGGCCAAGCGGTCCTTATCTGCCGTCAAAATCTGTGTTTCTATGTTGCTGGAGGGACCCGACGTTTGTTGGCGTGCTTTCCTTGAGGCTTTGGTTTTTGTCAGGTTTGGCAACGAAAAGGACGTCTCTGCCCCTGAGGGGGCCTGTACAAAGTCTGGACAGACTTTAGTGCAATGCCCTTCTCTGGCACTTCGGTTATGATGTCCTTGACATCACCCCCAAACAGCACCGAACCCCTGAAGGGGCAATCCTGTATAGCGGACTGTACTTCAGGGACCAATCCTGACACGGAGCCAGGCATGACGCCGTAGGCCTACGGCGAAAGCCAAGCTCCTGCCAGCTGTGTCCACTGCATCGTAGGTGGCACGGAGCATGTGCCTACGGGCCAAATGAGCGGAACAGACTAGGTCTCCCAGTTCCTGCTTAGTTTGTGAATCAGGCAGGGGGTCCAACTTGGATTCCACCTGGCTAAGGATGGACTTCTGGAAATCCTCCATATGGCCGACGTAATTGAGGGCCCTGATGCCTAGGGTCGAAGAGGAGTAAATCTTCTTCCCATACTGATCCAGAAGCTGGGATTCCTTGTCAGGCAGGGACAAGCTCAGATGTTTGGGGTTGGCGAAGCGGCCGTGGGCGGCGCTGATGACAACCAAATCTACCTTGGGGTGAAGACTGAGAAAGTCTATACCCTCCAGAGCCTGGTATAGCCTATCCGCCTTCCTCGGAAGGGGGCTAACACGGAAGGTTGTTTCCAGATAGTGGAAACAAGATTAGCGTGAGGCTCTATCCAGGGTGGAATCAGTGTGGGAGCGGTCTCGGGCAGATCCAGATGAGCAGCGAGTTTCTTACGCTGTGGGTCTGGCTCCACTGATTGCCACTGATGTGTCTCCTGGATATCTGGATCTTCATTAAAAGCTGCAGAAAAGAAGGGTCCTCCAGAGGGAACTTCGGAGGGTCCCTCAGCCTTGGGCGTTCTGGAGTATGGGGCTCATCTCCATGATCAGAGTGGTCGGACGCCAAGTCTGAGTCAGATGTCTCTGAGGTGGAAGAAGACTCCTCCCTGGGAGGGGGAGGAACAACCCCTCTGGGGAGCTCCCGGGGGCGCGTGTCCTCCCCACCCAAGGCGCCAGAAGGTTCTCCTCTGGCGTTGGGTACAGGGGAGGGAGTCTCCCGTCTCTGACGTTGGGGGTCTGGTGTAGAGACCAATGTTGGGAGACAACTCTTGACCTCCTTGGTGAGCTGAGGGTGGCGGAGGACGTGGGGGATAGGGGTAGTGTGGGTACCCGTAATAGGAGTATCCATAGCCCAACGGCGGGAAGCCCGGCGTCGGGTACTGAGGGGCCGGGTACTGCGGCACTGGGTATTGTGGTGTCAGGTACCCTGGCACCAGGGGCTTTGACGGAGCAGAAGGTCCTGGCAAAGGCCCTGCTGGCGGGCTGGTGGAGGAGGCGTCGGCGTCGGGGCTTGGCATAGGGAGACCGTTGAACGGGTCCAATGGTCCTGATGGAGGAACGGGTCTTCCATCGGGCAGAGGGACACCAGAGGGCAGCGTCGGGGTCGGCCGGTGTCGGGACCGGCGTCTGAGGGTCGAACGTAGGAGGTGGGGCCCCTTTTTTTACTGCAGTGTCCCAAGGTCGTCGGTGTCAACCAGGGAAGGAGGGTTGAAATCACCGGGTGTAAACCAAGGGGACGCGGGCACCTCAGTAGGCAAAGGAGTTATCCGTTGCGGAGAGCTTGGGGCGCCAGACATGACGACAGGGTCTGACGAAGGCGGGTTGACCGGGCGGTTGCCGGAGGAGCCGGTGGCCGTCTTATCGGCAGTGTCCGGGCAGACATCAGAGGAGCCAGCGTCCGACTTATCAGACTCCCTGTC
The DNA here is from genome assembly GCA_016271365.2 of Neoceratodus forsteri. Taxonomy (NCBI): domain Eukaryota; kingdom Metazoa; phylum Chordata; order Ceratodontiformes; family Ceratodontidae; genus Neoceratodus; species Neoceratodus forsteri. Next base: position 508,130,844 of record CM028129.1, read on the forward strand.
CGAGGAAGGCCGTGAACGATTGGTGGCCTTGTCAGAAGGGGGTTGGGCTGGGCAATCACCCAAGGAGGTGAGCAGTTTAGCATCCCTGTCCGGGCAGGTGTCTGTGGGACCGACGTCCGACTTACCAGACCCGCTCGGACTGGAAGACTGCGAAGGAGGAGCGGCCTTGACGGGAGCAGAGGCCTCCTTTGCCCCAGAGGCTCCCGAAGGGCTCGAGTGCAAGCCCAATGGAAGGGGCGACAGATTCTTGGCAGTCACCAAGACGGCCGTCGAGGAGTGATCCCCTGGAGGGGATGATACCTGTAAGACCGCTACTTCAGCTGCAGTTGCGGCTGCTGTGGAAGACGACTCGCGCTCCCGGTGCTTCTCCTTGTCACGCTTCTTTTTGTGGCCTTCAAGGGAAGTAGACGCCTGCTTAAGTTACTTTAACTCTTTTTCCAGGGAGGCCATTTTCTTCTTGAGGAGATGGGCTTCCAGGGACTGCTGTCTTCTCTTGCGGGTAGCCGAGTTGAACTTCTGGCAGTGCTGGCACTTCTCCATGGGGTGGTCTGGGCCTAGACAGAAGAGGCACAAGGAGTGGCCGTCCTTGTGTGGAAGCTGGGAACCACATGAGTCACACTTGTTTTTATGCGATTCGGAGGGCGCCAGAGACGACATACACAGCAGATGTTAAGGAAAAAATTAAAGAAATTGAGAAAAAAGGTTGAAAAAGTTGAAAACTTTAGAACCAACGAATGTACTGATGAGCGCTGTTCTACCATGAGGAACTTTCACAAGCTGACGTCGGGAAATACCTAGAAGGAGGGAGTGGGGGACCGCCCCTTTATACTGACGTTGTATGACGCCGGTCACCTGACGTGGGGGCGGTCCCCCGCCAGAGACTGTTGGCTAGAAGTTTTCCATGGGGTCCTGACGTGTGGCGGCTTAGTCCTATATCTGAATACCTACTGCAAGAGCCCTCTCGAAGTAAAATCTACTGTTACAGTAAGTTCTTATGTAACTGTACTTTTTTGAGCCAGGTGAAAAGGTCTTGTTACTGTTACCCACTACAGAAAATGAACTGTTGATGAAGTGGCAAGGGCCTTATAAAGTGCTTAGACATACTGGCACAGTTAACTATGAGATTGAGATCCCTGATAGGAAAAAATCCTACTAAGATATACCATGCTAACCTCCTCAAGAAATGGGTTGAAAAAACACCAAAAGCTGTTTTGCTAGTTTTACCAGAAACTGATAAAGAAGATATTGATGTAGCTTATGATAGACTGGAACAAATTGTTACTGCTGATGCTGTAATGGTGAGTGTTTCCTTAACCTCCAAACAAACTGCAGAAATTGGTAACTTGCTAAAGATATTTAACAGTACTTTTACCACAGTACCAAGCCAAGCAAAAGGGGTCAAGCACGTAATAGTGGCAGGGAATGCTCACCCTATTAGACAGAAGACATACAGATTACCAGAGCGGTTAAGAGCTGACATGGTTAAGGAAATACAAAAAATGAAATAATTGGGTATCATAGAAGAGTCGAGAAGTGCTTGGTCATTACGTATGGTAACTGTAAACAAAAAAGAAGGGGGTGTAAGAATCTGCCTTGATTTTTAGGAAACTTAATCAAGTGTCAGAATTTGAAAGTTATCCCATGCCCAGAATAGATGATTTGGTGGACAGACTGGGGAGGGCCAAGTATATCAGTACGCTCAATTTCACCAAGGGTTACTGGCAAATTCCCCTAGCTAAAAAATCCAGAGACAAAACTGCTCTTGCCACTCCTATAGGATTTTGTCAGTTCATCACCATGCTGTTTGGTTTACATGGCGCACCCACTACATTCTAGCGGTACACAGATGTAATTTTATCCCCTCACACAGGTTATTGTGCTGCTTACCTGGATGATGTTGTGGTGTACAGTCCAGACTGGAAAAGTTACCTGGAACACATACGAGCAGTTATCCAATCGATCTAAAAGGCAGGTCTGACAATTAATCCTACCAAGTGTGCATTGGGCATGTAGGAAACCAGATATTTGGGCTCTGTTTTGGGACATGGAGAAGTCAAGCCAGAGGTTTCTAAGATAGAAGCTGCAGCTAACAGCCCTGTCCCTAAAACAAAGAAGCTTGTCGGGTCATTTTTAGGGCTGGCTGGTTATTATCGGAGAATTTTTCCAAGCTTTGCCTAATTAGCTACTCCCCTCACTGACCTCACCAAGAAATGGTTCCTGAATAATGTGAAATGGACCCCAGAGTGTGATGAGGCTTTCCACGCCATTAAGGCTGCATTATGTTCAGCCCGTTTTCAAAAGCCCAGACTTTGAGAAACAGTTTCTGTTACAGATGCATCAGAGGTAGGCCTAGGTGCCATCTTGAGTCAGCACATAGATGGGAAAGAACATCCTATTCTATACATAAGTAGGAAATTGCATGACAGAGAGAAAAGGTACTCCACCATTGAAAATGAATGCCTTGCGGCAAAGTGGGCCATGGAGTCACTTAACTTTTACTTACTAGGAGCTGACTTTGTACTTGTAACAGATCACAGTCCTCTCTGTTGGCTTAACCAAATGAAGAATATAAGTTCTAGAATCACACGTTGGTACCTGGCACTACAGCGATTTAAATTTAAAGTGATGCACAAGTCTGGGAAAGAGAATGTCAGTGTTGATTTTCTGTCAAGATATGGATCAGGAATTCAGAATTCCGAAGGTTGAAAAAAGTGTAAGTTGAAACTTCTCTGTTTGCTATGCTGCACATGCACTGAACTGTAAAAGTTATAAGCTAATGCTAGAAACTACAGTAATTAAAATAAAGTTTTGGAAACCTGTTTTCTAAAACCGGTTCCCTCTTGATATGGTGGGGTGTTATGTGACAGGGTTGAATATGGCCCTGTCCCAGTTATTACGGAGAAAGAGTTTAAATGCAAGGATCTGTTCTATCCTCTCCTTTTCTGTCTCTTCTCTGTCTGATTGTGCAACCACATTTACTCATGAGACCTAGGACTTGATTACTCAGACGGACTTGCAATTCTCTGCCTCTCGCCATCTCTCTACCCTCACTTGCTGTCCTGTCTTTTCTTCCCTCTTGCATATCTGCAGGTATAAAAATATTGTGAAACATTTTGTGGAAATGTCACTGTTACAGGGATCCCTTTGTTTAAAAATGTATATAGTTATACTGTTGAAATGATTGCAAAAAGCTATTTGAAACCCAAGGGGTTAACCTAAAATGCAGTTTTTAAGCCTCTTGTAGAGATGTAAACAAGAAGTCAGTTCTGGGTCACAATGTTCTTTTTGCTGCACCTGCTGAAACTGACAAGTACACTGTCTGGGAAACAGAATGTTCTCTTAACGAGCTGCTGTAAAGACTTGTTATATAAAGAGCTGCAATGGTTTGCAAGAGAGAGAGACAGACTGAGATTTGAAATTGAGAAGAAGAAGGACTGCTTTCTATGTTTGTACTGCCATTGTAAATAGTTATTGTGAACAATTTTATTTTTTTATTTTACGGTTATTAATAATAAAACACTTGTGAACTTTACAACTTCTCCTGGTTTTCCTATGCTTCCTGGCCTGTGTCTCGACGACATTGTGCTCCACTTAGGATTTTTTCTTTGCTCTATAGGTAAACTGTTACTTTGAAAGTTTTTAAACTTAGCTGTTTTTTTTTGTTTGTTTGTTTTTTTTGTTTGTTTTTTTGGTTCCTTTGACTCTGTTTCCGGATCTGTAATGGATTGCAAGAAGCCCGGATTCAAATGTCACATTCAGTACTGCCAGAAGATGTTCACCGATCTGCACGACATATGCCTGTACTGCCTTTATGGGCAACGTGACATGGCTGGGTGTGGCCTTTGCCTTTTTGGGCTTCCTGAGTCCCTCAAGGATGGGAAGCTCCGGCTGTTGCTGAGTAGGCCTTCAGAATGGGAACCGAAGAATCACCCTAAGGGTGGCAAGAAAGCATAGGTGGCTGCCGGGTTTGTGGCACAGCTTGCAGCAGGCACCTCCTCAGCCTCAGCACTGTTCCTACCTGGGACAAGGATCAGAAGGGCCTTCATGGACCAGTTCCGTGATTTGTGCTGGTCACTCCAGACCATGGGGGAGAACACTGCCCACTGTGGCTCTTGGTCTAAGACCAGATCTAAGAAATCTTCTCACCACCATCACTGGTCGTGGGACAGGGAGAGATCTCGGTCCTCTGTCCCTCAGTTGGTCTGAATGCTCGGTGGTTATCAAGCACCCCTCAGTCACGGGGCAGGTTGGGTAGGTCGAAGGCTTAGCGGCTCCGCTGGTGAGCCAGTTCATCTCAATTTCAGTTGACCAGCCTGCCAAGATCTTTCTTGGTCAATCCATTGTTAGACAAGGCCGAGAATTTTGGCTTGCAAACCCTAGTGCTCCCAGTCCTCACCCAGGAGGATGTGGTTAGATTGGTGACCCCAGTCGACCCTCTTCGGGACAAGCTTTCTACTGAGGTCTAGGTCTTCAATGCCCTTGTTACTGAAAGTGAGCTGGCACATAATTTATGGTTAACATCAGGGAGACCCCACTTGCCATCCACAAGGTGGTCCAGAGTTGAGGTTGTGATCGAGGCGTTCGCACTTTTGATTGCGCTTGACCAAGGAGGGGAGGTGCCACCATCGACGCTCCTCATCCTTGTTTGTTTGTTTATTTCAAGGTTATAACCATTGAGCCAAAGCTCATTTACAATGGTGACCTTAGTCCACTTTAACATACAAAGATAAAACAGTATATAGACATACAAAATCATACAGTAAATTACTTAAGTAAAACAGCTACAGGGCTTTAACAAAGACAGTAAATACTTTTTCAAGGTTAACATAGAGAAAGGTTTGATCTTACTTTGAGAGGGTTCTTACAGTAGGTCTTCACAAGTAGGACTGCACCCCCTGGTGTCAGGACTGCACAGCAGAATTGTAGCTAGCAATCATCAGCAGGACCGCCCAGCATCAGGTGACGGACATCAGGATTGTAAACAGGGCGTTCCCCGCCCCTTCAGTTCTTTCCCACCATTGACCTGAATCGGCAGACCTTGCGGTAGAACAGTTTCAGTTGCCTGCCATTTTCAGTGTATTTCATAGTTAGTCTAACGCTATTCCTCCTCAACAGTGGTGTATGTTGGCCCAAGAAAGAGCGCTGCAAGTGCGGCGCGCAGATCTCGCACAGGGGACAACCATTCCCATTGCGTCCTCTGCCTGGGGCCTAAGCATAAAACTGCAGAGTGCTCCATCTGCCAGACCTTCAACCAGGCCTCACGGACACATCACCAGAGGACCCTCGATGCCCATTTATTGACAAAAAGACTGACATAGATGGAAAAAGAGCTTCAGGAGCTGAGGGAAAGATCGTTGTCGCCAGCCCCAGAAAATAAGAAGAAGAAGAAAAAGAAGGAGAGATGCCGGGAGCAAAGTCACTCTCCTCTGAGGAAAACCAGCCAGACAGCCAATGCCATCTCAGGTGGGGCCTCCACCCCCGTGAGTACCCCACCTCCTGGGCCTTCGTCCACCCTGGCAGACTGGATGCCTTCTTCTCCCCCTGCCCCCCGGCAGTCGGGGGTCTCCTCTATGGAGGAAACCATTGCGGTTCCTGCTCCGTGATCGGCCGATAAGTCGCCCTCCGGCTCCGCTGCGGGGCACCTGGCCCAGGCCGATCAGCCTGAATCTAGCTATCCAGCTTCTGTCAGCCTGGCTGCGGTCTGTAATCCGGTCCTCAGCTCCTCTGACAGCTGCCAGACCATCATCTCTAAGTTGACCGCCAACTGCATGGTGACTTCTTCCCCATCGGACTCCCTTGTGGACCCCGACACTGGGCAGAGCAAGCTTGCAGTTCCCCCCTTATCCCACCAGGGCTGTCCCTCTAGGGATGGCCTGTCCTTTCTGACCTTTTTGGACCTGATCACCAGGATCCTCTCACGTCGGATGTCCTCCAGACAGACCTATCGATGGGGGCTCTCCCAGACTTGCCAGCCTCTGTTCCGTCGACGGATCTTCACCCGACGCCAGATCCTCGACGGGCATTCTTGGGGGCAGTATGGATATGAACTCTCTGGGCTTCGGGATATCCCCCGAATCCGGGCCGATGGACCTGCTCCTCAGTGGTCCTCGGCGCCGACTCCTGCTGGGCCTTACGTTCCTTCCCCGTTGGGTCCAACAGGGTACTATCCTGGCTACACGCCGGAGTTCCCTAAGTACCTGACGCGGGGGACCTGACGCAGGCTACCCTTCTTTGACACCAGGTAACCCGACGCCTGATCAGGCCCTTCAGTATCAAGGCTACCAGCACCCTTACTGGTACCAACCTCCTAGTTACCCTCCATACTCCATGGGGTATCCAGGATATCCTCCACTTCCTCCTCCACCCCCTCAGCCGGAACAAGAACCCATCCCGGCCTGGTGGAGGGATGCTAAGTCACAGCTGTTGCAGGAGTTGGGTCAACCTCAGCTGGTGGTCAGGGCCACCTCACCTCACAGGGTGCCACCTGGTAGCCCTGCACCTTCCAGTCAATCAGTCAAATTTTTATTTATCCAGGCAGACACCATTGAGCAAGGCTTATTTGCAAGATGGACCTGGTCATAGCAAAAACATAGTACAGTAATAAGATAAACCATAGGACAATGACCTACATATAAGTAGAATATACTGTATAACGCTTTATTTCAGCGCACCTTATATTCCGTGCGGTCCGGGTCCATGGGCAGTTATGCGTAAACTTATATTAGCGCTGTGACCAGCATCTAAGTCGTTTCCCAAGACAAATGATCAGACCTTTTTTTGCAAGCTTTGAACCTCGGACTGCCGAACGCCAAGAATGCTGACACATTGACTCCCCATTCACAATAAACAGTGAAGTACAGTACCTTTCTAGCATTTTTAAGTTTCACCAATACAGTAGAGCCTCTACTTTTTTTGTGCTCAGCTTCCAGAGAGGAAATTACGAGTTAAAGTCCTGACATCTGCACTTGAGGAAAGAATACAGTATATGGTGGGTCCTGTCCGTATCCCTGCACTCGTGGTCACTAGAAATGAAACGTGAAGTTTTTTTTTAAGCTGTAACATTGTATCCCCACTATCACTATCCTAGTTTTTGTAACTCTAAATCACCGAGCACTGAATACTGCGGTATGGTTAACTGTGACCTCCAAATCGGAAGAACAGGATGGCTTCACTTCGCACCCACGAAAGTGTCTGCACCCATCTCCATTTACCTTGCTAGCCTGAAAGAATGAAAGAGTGCGACTAGAAGGAGGTAGTGTGATCAGAGGGGAAGGTGGGGGAGGCACTCGAGGAAAGAACACAGTATATGGCGGGTCCTGTCTGTATCCCCACTAGCGGCTGTACTCTCGGTCGCTATAAATGAAACGTGAACTTTTTTTTTTAGCTGTAACATTCAATCAGCTGTAAACTTATATCCGCGGGAAGTATCTGACCCTCGAATAAAGCGTAAATTAATTTACAGCGAAATAAAGGGGTTATACAGTACATATGTACAGTATGATGTCATTTATATCTACAATCTGCATCAACATTGAACAAAAGAGCCTTTACAACAGACAGGGTCACAGCTGATTTAGCCAGCATATTCTCTTGAAGAAAAACCAGGCAAAGAAAATAATAACGGAATCAGAATGGGTGCCTGGCATACACATGAGATAAGAGTGACACCTGGCCTTGGCCAAGGTAACGACTGTTTAGATACTGGGGAGGGGTCTGTATGGGGGGGAGGAGACAGGAGAGAGACAGAGATTGAAGGGACGAAAAGGGATAGAGTAAGGAGAGTGAAGGCAAAGGATCCTGGCAAGAAGGAGAGGCCTGTAGGATAGAAGAAAGGCTGGAAAGGAGGAACGCTAGCGATGAGGAAAACAATTGCAGGTTTCCTTCACGGAGCGGTCATAAAGCGACTTGAAAATACTCAGGCTAACAGGACAACTCAGCTTCACGCTTTTTTGCATTTTATTCCACAATGAAGGCAGCGTAAAACTCATAGCTACTCTACCAAAACAAGACTTGACCGTAGGTATTTGTAGGGCAAGTAGAGTGTACCTTCTTAGAGCATAAGGACCTATCACTCTCGGAGGAATACACTCAGAGATGTATAAGGGAAACTTTTTGGTAACCGCTCTGAATGCCCATAGTATGACATGTCTGTTTCTCCTATAATGAAGGGAAGTCTAACCCACCACTGTGTACAACAACCAATGGTGAGTGGAAAGGGGGAGACCAGTTATGAACCTGATTGCTCTGTGATAAAGAGTGTCCAATTTAGCTAAGGAAGATGCTGTACAATGGCTGTAGATAAGGTCCGCTTAGTCAATCAATGAGAGGAACGTGGACTGTACCAGCCACAACTTAGCATCTCTAGTAAGGAAGCAGTTAATTCTGAAGAAGAGGCCTAGCCTCTGTCTTAGTTTCTTCTGTAGATCTTCGAGATGTTCAGAGTAGGAGAGTCTGTGGTCGAGCCACACTCCCAAATATTTAAATTTTGACACAAATTCTAATTTTTCTCTTAGTACTGTGGTAATCTGAGGGATAGCCCCAGCGCTAGCAGGGTACACCTCATGGGTAGAAGGGGGGGAAAAAGCATCGCTTTTGGGTTTTTGGCATAGTTTTTTGCTTGGGAGCTGGTTCTGCAATATATTAAATTCGGCTTGAAGGTCTTTGCAAGTTGCTTCTGGTGTTGGATGACATAGATAAAGTACTGTGTCGTCTACGAACAAATGGATATTGGCCTTGTTGATGTTGTCATCAATGTTGTTAATACAGACAGCAAACAACAGGGTATCAAGAATGGACCCTTGAGGCACACCTGTTGGTAGAGGTTTAAGAGAGGAAAGTTCACCTTCAGCCTTAACCTGTTGTTGCCAGCCTGCAAGGTAATTGGCAAACCAGCACATAGAAATGGGGTCCAGACCTAAACCACGCAGGGAGGAGAGAAGCAGGCTATGATCGACTGTATCGAAGGCCTTACTTGGGTCCAAAATCACTGTGCTGATGAAGTTCCTATTACCAAGGTCAAGAAGCCAATCATTTGTCACCTTTGCTAGGGCTGTTATGGTGCTGTGTTTTGCTCTGAAGCCAGATTGTACTGGGTTTAACAAACTCCTGGACTCTAGGTACATCGTAAGCTGACCACTCACTATCTTTTCCAGTAATTTAGACAGAATGGGTAGAAGGGAGATCGGCCTATAGTTATTAAGGTCGCAAGGATTCCCTGATTTAAGCAGGGAGATGACATGGGCTACTTTCCATTGCGTTGGGAGACTCCCTTGGGATAATAAGTTGAATAGGTGCGTGATTGGCACTGCTAGCACATGGTATGCACCTTTCAGAAAGTAAGTGTCTATAGAATCCGCACCAGCATTTTTCTTGATATCTGACTGCAGCAAAAGATCTTCGACCTCTTTCATGTAGTAGGCTGGTAAGAGAATCCCACTTTGGTGGCAGGAGCCTCATAATTCGATAAGCCCAGATGTGTGAACAGCATTTGCAGGGGAGTTGTCGAGTGCTAGCCCAGCAGTTGCAAAGTGATTATTGAAGGTGTCCAATATCTGCGTTCTGTCAGAGATGATATTACTACCGGAGATAATTTTGGGAAGGAGTTACCCAGTGAGAGCTTCGGACAAAGACTTGGGTGCTCTGCCCTCCAGCATTACGGAACACAAACTTCCGGAGTCGGTTCCAGATGCTTCCTTACCCAGTAGGCCGGAATCATCGGATTCAGATGAGGACTCAGATGTGGGGAACCAATCAGAGCCTCACTCACCCATTGAGCCCCAGCCGAAAGAGTCTCCTAAATCCCCTCCAGAAGACCCGTCCTTTGCTGAGCTCCTCCAGTCCATTCAAAAGTCCTGTGGGTGGGCTTCCCAAGAACTAGACCCCAAACGTAGAAGACTGGCAGAACATTTGGACTTGGTCAGTGCGGACCCCCTCCCCATTCCCCCCCGGACGGGGCTGCATGAAGATCTCACTTCCACAATCTGGCAGCAGCCGTCGTCCATTCCTGTCGTGTCAGAAAAGGCCGTTGGGCAGTAAGGTGGGAAACCCCGGAAGGGTTTCCCACCTTACTGCCCAACCAAAGGCTGACTTTATTGTGATTACTGCAGCTCACGATAGGTCAGCACAACCAAAACATCTCAGTGCCTCCCCTCCAGACAAGGAATCAAAGCAAATGGACCAATATGGCTGCAAGATTTACACCTCCTGTACTTGCGCCATTCGTTCCTTGAATTATGTGACCCACATGGTGGCTTTCCAGAAATCAGCTCTGTCCGATCTGGAAAAGGACATTCAGGAGGTACCTGGCAAACAGCTCAGGAACAAACTCCTGGACAAGATAAGGCTGAATAAATCATCCTGCCGCCATGCCCTTCATGTAACCTATGAGTCTGTCGATTCAGTAGCACGTGGTGCGGCTATGGGCATCTGTCTCAGGCGCCTTCTGGATGCTCCCTTCAAGGGTCTAGTTTGGTTTTGCGGCGATGCTAAGGACAGAATCACAGAGTTACAAGACAGCGGCAAATCTCTGAAAGATGTCCATTCCTTGTACCGCTCGGGTCAGAAACCCCACAGCCTTTTCGCCGCCAACAGAAATGGAACAAACAGAACCGGGGCAGACGCCAGACCAAGCGTCGCTCCTCGGGCTCCGGCACTCAAACCCCCCAGGCCAAGTTCCCCAAAACCGCTGTTGGGGAAAAGCGCCTCCTCATGCCTCTGATTCTCAAATCCCTCCCGCTACCTCCCATCCCCATGGAGGAAACGACTGGGGGGAAGATTCGGCCTCCACCTGGAAGGGTGGAAGGCTGTGACCGCAGATGCATGGGTTCTACAACTCATAGAAACAGGTCACTCGATAGAGTTCCTGGAGAGACCACCCATCAGTCCTCTGGGAAGGTCTCGCTACCCGTCAGGCCAACAATCTCTGGTCCTACAGGAAAGTCAAGCTGTACTGCAAAAATCAGCCATAGAGCGGGTTCCACCAGAACAGACAGCAAGGGGACTTTACTCCCACTTCTTCCTAGTTCCCAAAAAGACGAGAGATCTCAGGCCTAGCCTAGATCTCAGCACGCTCAACCTCTTCGTGGAATACAAGAGGTTCCGCATGTTGACCCTCCAGGGACTGTTACCCCTGCTCCAACCAAACACTTGACTGTGTTCCCTGGATATGCAGGATACCTAGCTACGTATCCCCATCCTTCCGGCCCACCGCCACTTTCTGAGATTCTCTTTCCTGGAGGAGCATTTCCAGTTCAGAGTTCTCCCATTTGGCCTCTCTTCGGCACCTCGGGTTTTCACCAAGTGCCTAGCGGTGATAGCGGCATTCCTACGCTGCAGGGGCATTTATGTGTTCCTGTACCTGAATGATTGTCTATTTTCAGCCTCCTCCCTGGACAGTCTGAAGGAATCCCTTTCCTTTACTCAGGACCTTTTCTCCAGTCTGGGCATCTCAGTCAACTACCCAAGTCCCAGCTGTTACCTTCCCAGCGCCTCCAATTCATTGGAGCACTGCTGGACACGGTCCAGAGCAAGGCCTTCCTTCCAGTCGACAGAGCAGAGACTCTAATCTCTCAAGCTGCTCTGGTGGCTTCATCTCGTTGGACCACAGCACGTTCGGTCCTGCGATTGTTGGGTCTGATGGTGGCTGCCATACCCACAGTCCCTCTGGCCAGACTGCACATGAGAGTCACCCAGTGGCCTCTAGACACACAGTGGGATCAGCACCTGGACGAAATGGACAAGAAGGTCCTAGTCTCCAGTAGCCTTCAGAGAGATCTCCTTTCGTAGCGGGACATATCCAATCTTTCGGTGGATGTCTCTTTCCAGTCTCCACCTCCCTCAGTGATTCTCACATTCGATGCCTCGAACCTGGGATGGGGAGCACATTTGGGAGACCATCGGACACAGGGCAGTTGGTTGCCCATGGAGGAGAACCTTCACATCAATATTCTGGAGATGAGCTGTGCTCTGTGCTCTTCAGGCTTTTCAGTCCCTCTTGGTTCAAGGAACATTACTCATTCAGACAGACAACATGGCCACTGTCTGGTACATCAACAAACGGGGAGGCACCCGGTCTTAATCCCTTTGCAGGGAGGCAATGCGGGTGTGGTACTAGGCTGTTCAACACAGCCTATGCTTGACAGCAGTCCATGTGCCAGGCGTTCACAACATTCTGGCAGACAGTCTCAGCCGATCAGTCGCCAGGGTTCACAAGTGGGAACTAAAGCAGGCAGTAGTAGAAGATCTGTTCTAGGAGCGTGGATATGTTGTTCATCCACATTTCTTGGCATGTCCCTTTACCCTTTAAATCTTGCCGGAAGTCTTCAAGCTGGCTCCTCCCACCCACCCGGGTGGTATAAACCTCGGCTCCGCCATATGACGCCAGATCTTCCTTTCCGCTGGAAGATGCAGGTTCCCTCGTGCTTCACAGCAATTCGTAGGCCCTGTATTCAAAGCGTTGGTTTTTACCATCTTACCTTAAAACTCGTTCGAAGTAATGATTCCGAGCAGATCGACATGGAGGATAAATCTGCTCGATTTCGGCCGGTGCTCCCATGGCCAGAAGATGTCGCCACCGATTCCCACCTAACGCAGCCTACTGCCTAGGTGTCGACATAACACCTCCACCTCCACCTGCACGCTCTGCCTGGCCTTCCATCCCAACGCCCTGGGCGACGGCTTAGTGCGCCTAAGATGTGGAGACCAGAAAAAGGAACCTGCGGTGAAATCGAAGAGGCGGTGGGCGGTTTCCCAGCTCTGCGGGATCCGCCGAGCAGTTGGAGCAAATGACGGCTTTCGAGGAAGAAGCGGCTCAAGCTTCGGCCAATCGGAGCTTTTTTGCTCCTCTGAACCTCGGTTCCACCTTTTCGGGCTCCTTCAAGGAGTTGTGCCAGTCTCTTCCCCAATCGGGGTGAGGCGCCCTCGGGCTCGCACTCCTTCCGCCCTCAGAAGAGGGATAAGGACCAGAACTCTTCGTCCAAATGAAGACGTTCTTGGGACCGAGAAAGGTCCGAGTCCCAGGAACATGTGATCTCGACCTCGGTTGAGATCGCATCCTCGGCTGCCGGCTTCATGGATCTTCCGTCTGGCCAGAAGACCGGGGAAGTGGCCGACGAGGTTGAGATTTCTCTCGACCTAATCGACCCTATTTCGCCGACTCCGGTCGATGATTCTTTGGAAAGGACTCCGGTCCTTGTCTTTCCCGATGAGGAGACCCAGCCCGCTGGTGTCCCCATCGAGGAAACAGTTCCTGACCCTCGGTTTTCGCCGACCCCAGTGTCTCCCGATCGATCAGGTCGACTTCCTTGATCGAGGTCCAGAACCTCTTCGGCCGAAAAAGAGTCATAAGCACTCTAAAAAGAGGCATTGCCGCAGATCCTCATCCTCCTCGAACGAGGAGAGGCTTCGACGGAAACTCCGTCGACGCTATGAGGATCTTATGTGGCAACGGCTGATTTTGACCGGGCAGAAGCCGGCTCCACTGTCTACCCTGGCCATCACTTGGCTACCGCCTCCTGGGCCAACCCCTCCGGAACCGAAGCCTTAGATTCCCCCACCCGCGGGGCTGGCCCATATCCCAGCTTGGCCCATCTCGGTCTCTCCACCGATTCTGGTGGAACCACCACCTTAGCCGCCTCTGGGAGGGGCTCTCTTGAAAGAGGACCGTACAGACACCGGGCTTCCCCGACGTCTGTCCATTACAGTTACCCCTGACCGCCCCCGGCGGATCGAAGGGGACCTAGGCGGGAGGCCGTTGTACCACGACTCCTCGGACTCGGACATCACAGGACTGCACTCCCATCCTGGGGATGATGAGTCCTCCGTTGCAGGCTTAGAGGAGGGTCCTTCCTCCTTTCAGGGCATTCTCCACCTGATCTCCGAATCCACCGGAATGTCCCAGGAGTCTATCCAGAAAAAGGCGGAGTACCCCCTTATGGACATCCTAAAAAGGGGGGATACCCCAACGGAGACCTTTCCAGTGGCCAAAGCCATCACTGGCCTGGCCCTTGAGCTCTGGCAGCGCCCAGCTTCCTGCCCAGCACCGTCTGCCCACATGGCCCGCAAGTATACGGTGCCCATGGGGTCCCTGCTGGGATTCACAGAACACCCTTCGGCCAAGAGCCTGTTGACCGCTTCTGTGTTTAGACGTACTGGTAGCTCAGCCGACACGGACCAACCTCCAGACAAGGAGTCCAAAAATATGGGCCACTCTGCCCGCAAGGTCTACGCGGCCTCTTCCTTAGGCCTTCATCAGGCCAGTTTGGCTGTCATTATGGCACACTTCTCTCATGCCCTCCTCAGGTCATTAGATGAAGTCCTCCCTCATCTCCCAGTGGACATGTAGACCACGGTCAAGCAAGTCCATGATCAGGGCCGTGCTGTTGCAAAACAGCAGCTCCAGACGGTCCTGGACATCGGGGATTCTTGTGACCGCTCAATGGCCGCCGCAGTGGCCTCTTTTGCCTCAGGGCTTAGCTGAGTCTCTCCTCCTTCCCGGCGGATACTCAGCATAAGTTAAATGATGTTCCTCTCCTTGGGACTGACTTGTTGGGCCCAGGAGTGGCCGGTCACCTACAGCGCATTGAGCAGTCCAGTGCCACCTTGGACGCCACTTCTGCCAAGAGTTCTTTGGGCAAGAACCAGCAGAAGAAAAAGAAGAAGCCTTTTCGGCAGCCACAGTGGCCACTCGCCGCAGGGCCTGGCTGAGGCTATCCTCCTTCCCGGTGGATACGCAGCACAAGTTAGCTGACATTCCTTTCCTTGGCACCGACTTGTTCGGTCCAGGAGTGGCCGGTCACCTTCAGCGTATCGAGCAATCCAGTGCCACCTTGGATGCTACTTCTGCAAAAGGTTCTTCGGGCAAGAATCAGCAGAAAAGAAAGAAGAAGCCATTTCAGCATTCTTCCCCTCCGGTCAGGCAGCCCTCCTGTCAAGGAGGACAGCAGCAGCAGGCTCAAGCTTGGCGCCCACGGCCCAAGCAGGGTCCTCAACAGCCCCGTAAAGGAGGCCAAGGCGCAGGTCCAGGAGCCTTCTTCTCCTCTAAGCCTGCTCAGTGATGGTTGGGGGTTGCCACCCCTACACCCATCATGCCAGCTTTCGGTCCCCCCCGTGGGAGGCCGGTTCCACCACTTTCATTCCACCTGGTCCGATATCACTTTGGACAGGTGGGTTCTGGAAGTGGTCGGTCAGGGACTGCCTCTAGAGTTCGAGCAGTACCCTCCCAGCTGAGCCTGCGCCCCTCGGGAGGAAAGGATCTCAGCTTGCACCCAGTCGGCTCTCCAAGATGACATAGCTCAGCTCCTCCACAAGGAGGCGGTAGCTCCAGTGACAGATCCTCCTACAGACCCAGGCTTCGTGTCCACGTACTTCCTGGTGCCCAAGCGGATGGGGGGTTGATGCCCCATCCTAGATCTCCACAACCTGAATCAATATCTCACGTCCCGCACCTTCCGGATGGTAACTCTGAACCAGATCATGCCATATTTGGAACGAAACATGTGGTTCTGTTCACTGGATCTACAGGACGAGTTCCTTCACATCCCAATCCGTCCGTCCCATCAGTGGTTCCTCCGCTTCAGGGTCGAAGGGACCCTGTACGAGTTCCAATCCATGCCGTTCGGCCTGTCATCGGCCCCACGGGTCTTCACCAAGTGCATTGCAGTGGTGGCAGACCATCTTCGGCGTCAAGGAGTACGAATCTACCCTTATCTCGATGACTGGCTCTTGGCAGGGTACTTCCTTTAGGAGGTGGAGAGGTCCAGGGATCTGGCTCTCCAAACCTGCTCCCATCTCGGCCTCCTGATCAACGAGGCCAAGTTGGAACTCGTGGCTGCACAGGTGATAGGCTTCATCGGGGGCAGAACTCGACTCTCGTCAAGCCAGAGCTCGGCTCCCAGTGGACAGGGCAGAGGTTCTCTCTTCCTTTGCCCGATCATTTCTGGTTGGGCACTTGCGCCCTGCCTGGGACTTTCTGCGCCTTCAGGGTTACATGGCGGCGTGCACCTCAGTGGTCCATTGGGCCAGGTGGCACATGCCCCGCCCCCCCCAGTGGACTCAATGCCACGGTCATTTCAACCAGCTGATCACTGTAACCCAGAAGATGTGGGATGCTTTCCAGTGGTGGACCGCCCCAGAACGGTTGCAGGAAGGGATCCCATTTGTCCGCCCTGAGCCGACAGTCATCCTTACGACCAATGCCTCTCATGGGCTGGGGAGCCCACATGGGGGACAACAGGGCCCATGGGTTCTGGACCCCCCGAGGAGTCCTGATGCCACATCAACTGTTGGAGTTCAGAGCAGTCAGACTGGCACTGTCAGCTTTTGCTCCTCAGCTCCGGGGTCAAGTGGTTCAAGTCCAGATGGACAATACCACGACCATGTACTACCTCAACAAACAGGGCGGCATGCACTCCCGTTTGCTGTGCAAGGAGGCGCTCCGCATCTGGCCCTCGTAAGTCGGCTGGAGGCAGATCTCCTAGCCATCCATGTGGCAGGAGTCTCGAACCAGCTGGCGGATGCTCTCAGCCGCATAGGCCAGACATCCCACGAGTGGTCTCTCCATCCAGAGGTGGCTTACAGTCTGTTCTGCCACTGGGGCAAACTGTTGGTGGACCTGTTTGCCTCCAGGGAAAACAACAAGCTGAGGCTGTATCATGCCCGCCCCCCTCAGCAGGGTTTGCTGCAGGGGGATGCCTTCTCAAGGCCATGGACCCCATGCCTCCTCTACGCCTTCCCTCCATTTCCATTGATCCACAAGGTGCTACTCAAGGTGAGGAGGGACAGGGGCGAAGGTAATCCTGGTAGCCCCAGATTGGCCACGCCAGTTCTGGTACCCAGATCTCCTCAGCCTCAGCTGCAGGCCCCCGGAGCGGCTTTGTACACGCCCAGACCTGATATCATTGAACCAGGGGAAGGTATTCCATCCAGACCTTCAATCCCTGCACCTCACAGCGTGGTACCTGAGCGGCTAGAGTTCCAGGCTCTGGGTCTTTCCAAGGATGTCTACACCGTGGTGGAGGCATCTCGTAAGGAATCGACCAGGAAATGTTAGGCCTTCAAATGGAAGAAATTTTCCATTTAGTGTCAGGGTAAGAGTCTGGACCCCTTATCCTGCTCTGTGGCTAACATTCTCGACTGCCTTTGGTCTCTCTCCAAAGGGGGTCTGCGGTCATCGACCCTTAGGGTGCACCTGGCAGCCATTTCTGTTTTCCGGGCGGGGGCCGGTCAGCCGACATTGGCGCAGGAGACAGTGGTCAGGCGCTTCTTCAAACGCTTGAATCACATACCCCCTCCGGTGCGTGAACCTCCACCTCCATGGGATCTGTTGCTGGTTTTGGCAGAGCTCATGGGCAAGCCATTTGAACCTATGCACAAGTGTGCACTCTCACACTTGTCGAAGACGGCCTTCCTGGTGGCTGTCGTGTCAGCCAGAAGGACGAGGGAGCTCCAGGCACTGTCGGTGGACTCCCCTTATCTGATTTTTCACAGGGACAAAGTTGTCCAGCGCCCCCACCTGAAATTCCTTCCGAAGGTGGTATCAGTTTCACCTTAACCAGCTATTGACTCTGCCGGTATACTACTCCAACTACACCTTGGACGCCGAGTACAGGCTCCATACTTTGGACCTGAGACGCGCTCTCTCCTATTATAAGGAGAGAACGGTGGAAATTCGTGGAGAGGTTCGCCAGCTGTTTGTCACCTACGCTGAAGCCGCTTCTGGCAGACCTGCAGCCAAATGGACCATTGCAAGGTGGATTACATCATGCATAGGTCTGTGCTATGAGTTGGCGGGCAAGGAGCCTCCCAGAGGATAAGAGCTCATTCTACCCGCCATACTGCTGCATCGGTGGCTGCTTCCAGGGACATCCCTATCCAGGAGATCTGTTGGGCTGCTACTTGGAAGTCAGCAAACACCTTCATTACCCACTACCACATTGACCTTGAGTCACGCCGGGATGCTGGTTTTGGGGCCTCGGTTCTCCAATCTTTATTTCCCAAGTAAGGGGTTTGCGCCTTGCCTCCCTCCTCCCGGAGAACTGCTTGGAGTCTGCCAAGAGTGTGGATGAACAACATATCTCAGCTCCTAGAAGACAGGTTACTCACCTGTAACAGTAGTTCTAGGAGTGGTATATGTGTTCATCCACTCACACTCCACCCAACCTCCCCGGCCTTCGGCGCACAACCTGGCTTCCAGCGGGCTAAGATCTGATGTCATGGGGCGGAGCCGAGGGTTATACCACCCGGGTGGATGGGAGGAGCCAGCTTGAAGACTTCCGGCAAGATTTAAAGGGGAAAGGGACATGCCAAGAAGTGTGGATGAACAACATATACCACTCCTAGAACTACTGTTACAGGTGAGTAACCTGTTCTTTCTTCAGTGGGGTCGGCTGGACAAAGACCTCTTCGCCTCCCCTTTCAACGTAAAACTACCCAGCTTTTGCTCGCTCGTTCCCGGGCATGGTGCTTTTTGGCGAGATGCACTGTCTCTATCCTGGACAGGGAGATTTCTAAACACTTTCCCTCCCTTTCCTATCCTTTAGAAGGTTCTGCTGAAGCTTCCGGCAGAAAGGGCACACATGATCCACATTGCCCCCCATGTGGCCTCAGCAGATTTGGTTCCCTCTACTACAGCAGTTAGCACTGGAACCCCCAGTACCTCTTCCTGTCTCTCACGACCTTCTGTCCCAGGAGAAGGGCACCCTGGTATACTCGAGCCTCAAATCATTCCACCTTCATGCGTGGCACCTGTGGACTTAGTAGTTTCTCGCTATGGCATCTCTTCTAGAGTCGCACAGGTCTTAGTGGAGGCCAGAAAACCCTCCACTAGATCCACGTATGCCATGAAGTGGTAGAGGTTTTCCATCTGGGCATCAGCTAAAGGCCTAGACCCTTTTTCTTGCTCAGCTTCCCAGATTTTAGAGTACCTCTCGCACATGTCAGAGTTGGACCTCAGTTTTTCATCCCTGAATGTCCATGTCTCTGCAGTTTCGGCCTACCAGCTTCCGGTGGAGGGCAAAACCCTAGCTCAGCTAGAGGTTTCCAGAACCTTTTTGAAGGGGATCCTTCATCCCAAACCTCCAGTCCGGACTCCTGTTCCCCCTGGGATTTTAATTTTATTTTAGAAAAGCTTACTTTGCCCCCTTTTGAGCTGGCAGCAAGTAGTGATATGTGTTTTTTAGCATGAAAAATGTTCTCTTTTGTTGCTATCACTTCCGCTCGAAGAGTTACAGAGCTTCAGGCTCTAGTTTGTAAATTTTCAGAGACAGGGTGGCTCTGACTAATTCCCCTTTCCTTCCGAAGGTGGTTTCAGAACTCACTCTAAACCAGAATGTTGAACTGCCAGTATTTTACCCTGAACACTCACATGGGGCATCTCCTGCACACCCTTAATGTGCACAGGATTCTGAGATATTACATCTCAAGGACTAAGGAGGTTCGCAAGTCGATCCAACTTTTTGTGGCCTTTGCTCCCCAGTGCCAGGGCAAGGCTATTTCTAAACAGACTCTGTCTAGGTGGCTAGCAAATTGTATTCATTACATTTACCAGCAGTACGAAAAGCCCCTTCCAGGGACAGTTAAGGGCCACTCAACTAGAGTGGCCACTTCCACTGCCTTTATGTGCAGCGGCCACTTGGTCCTCCATCCACACCTTCACTAAACATTACAGTCTGGACATTGCTTCTAAGCGCAGGGCTGGCTTCGGTCTAGCAGTCCTGCAAGGTCTTCTGTCATGAAGTGACCTGTAGTTGGCAGACATTTCCTCCTCTGAACCTCGTCTCCAACTCCTCCTTTTTTTTTTTTTTTTTTTTTAAGATGTTATTTCTTAGGAGCTCCGCTACCCCCGCTCCGCTGCTCCTCCGCACCATCCCGGACATGAGACCCTCCTTCAGCACCCCGCGACTTACCCTTCACAGCAGGGGTGGTGGGGGCGACTCAACCCACCCGAGCGGGTCCATGCCAGGCGTCCTCCGGGAATGGCGGCGGGAGCGACGTCGTGCTGCCAGGCTCCATTTTTTCCCTGAATTTTTTTCTCGGCGGGCATGGCGTGCAATGGCGTAGCCAGCGACTGATGCGCATACGCCTCCCGCGCCGCGACCAGCCGTAAGCGGGCCCGCCACGTCCCGCCTCCCCTGTCTCTGCGGTTGCTGTTGACCCCCAGCCTCCGCCAGGGGTCAGGCACAGGCCACCCGATCCCCACCCGAGATGGAGAGCAGTCCTCCGGACGCTCAAACTCATCTCCTCCCGCCGACCCCGACAACCTGCGTTACTCGTTCCGAACACGGATTGGCTGGAGTGGCGAGGTGTAGCGACCAAGCGCCTCAACCCTCAGCGCCACCGGGCCAACTCCTCCTTTTAGTTGACTGCTTGGTACTCAGTCCTACTTGGAAGACTCTACTGCAGGAACCTCTCAAGTAACATATAGCAGTTACATAAGAACTTACCGTAACAGTAGATCTTCGAGAGAGGTTCCTACAGTAGGTCTAGATTTCCTACCCACCTTCCCCCAGCTCCTGTGTTTTTTCCTTTTTATTACCTTCCCAGGACTTTGTTTCATCCAGGGCACAGGGTCCCAGGAGTTTCGACTCCTTTTTTCTGCTTCCTCTTTAGAGGTCTCCGGCGGAAGAACTGGAGGGAAGGCGGGGGACCGCCCCTATTTATAGTCACACTGATGTCCGTCACCTAACGCCGGGGGCAGTCCCCACTGATGATTGCTATCTACAATTTTGCCGTGCGGTCCTGACACCAGGGGGCGCAGTCCTACTTATGAAGACCTACTGCAGGAACCTCTTCCGAAGATCTACTGTTATGGTAAGTTCTTACGTAACTGCTACTTATGTCGTTTTCTGAAATCCAGTGGGAGACTATTCAAATAGATAGGAACCAATTAACTAAAATAATGCATTGAACGCTTTGATCTTACCCTTGTCAGTCTTCACCATTCATTACTGATGGGTGTAAGTCGGAGGTGTACACCTGCTCGGGAGCTTTTTGTTGAGGGGGTCGGCGCCAGCAGCTTTCCTGCAGTGGCGGCTCTCGCGTAGCACTTGAAGGTTGGCCGTTAGGCACCGCTGACTCCTCCTCCGCCCCAGTTTCTTTTTCTCCTGCTGTCGAGGTAGCATCTGCTGTGCGAGTGACCAGAATATTTACTGTGTCAGAAAGCCTTCTTCTTTTTTGACACCATGTTTGACCTGCCATTGTCGTTTTTTCGTCCCTGTTCTGTTCTGTAAGTGCTCACCCGATGCCATTGGATACTGGTAGGCCCGTTCCTTTTATTCTTAAAATTCTTACCGTCGGCACAGGGTCTGTTACTGTAGTTTTTTCGAGTTTGTTTCGGCATCATGTCTGGTTCGGGGGCTAGAAAGAAATCCAACTCTGGCCGTGCCCCCATGCATCAGTGCCCCTGTGGCCAGCATGACTCCGTTATGGACCGGCATGACATCTGCCTTCGTTGCCTGTGTCCCAACCTCGATATGGATAGTTGCGATGCCTGCTTCTCCATGGACCGCTGCATTCTTGAGATTCACGCATTTAAAGTCAGCTGGGTCCCGCTGACTTTCGGAGGGCGGCGACATTCTAGGGATGCGATGGCCAGAACTCTTGACCCTGCCTCCAGGTTCCCTCCTGGGTCTATACAGCCCGGTGAGGAGGAAACCACCTCTTCTAATTCAAGCCTTGCCATAAAGGAGGTTTCTTCCATGGAGCTGGAGGAACGGCTCTGTTCCCTCTGGAGCCGAGTCAGGAGCACCGCCACAGCAGTCACCTCCTCGGAGGTGTAGGCTCACCCAGTGTTGTGGCCCACAGCTGCTGTTCTCGGTGCCATTGGCAGGGGGGCTCCTGGGGTCGCTAGTCTGGTGGTGTGTCTGGTCTCCTCCTCTTCAGAGGGGGCAACTCGCTTGCTGATTCAGATTGGCGTCCTGACTCCTCAGAGCCAGGGAGCCCCCTAGACGTGACACCAGGTGCTCCAGTGCTCATTCCTTGGTGACTCCGGATGCTGTGGTCTCCACGGGCCCCCACGTCAGTGCCGCAGCAACGGATAGTAGTTCTGAGGTTGCTGGGGTGATGGTCCCGACTTCGGGAGCCGGGGCTGCTGCCATCCCTGGTGCTGCCCTGGCTACTGTGGTTGGGACGGGGACCTCCTCTTCCGTGGCCTTCTTCCGGGGGGCCATTGGGATTGATGGACCCCTCAGCACTGGGCTCGAGGAAGAGGGCGGCCTCATAGTTCGAGGGGTTGTGAGGCCAGGGTGAAGCACAGGAGCCCTCTTCCACTACCCTGCGGGGGTGGGGAGGAGCCGCAGTGCCGAACCCCACTTCTCCTCCTCTGAGATAGCAGAGGTGCCCTTTCGGGGCAGCGCTGGTGTTGGCCCTTCTGGAACCACGCAACCCCGGTCGCACCATATGGGAGAAACTCCCTCAGGGCTCGGCCAGGACTTTTTCTCATATTTGCAGTGTCCACTGACTGGGTCGACCACAGGATCCCCCCGTGCAGGAGGATCTACTGTGAGGTCTCAGAGGCCGGGCCCTTTCTGTCAGGTGCCCTTCCCCAATCCCTCTGCAGACACCACCTCCTCTCCCTGGCCATGTCGGTCCTACGGGGCCCCTGACCTGGGAGATGTTCAGAGCTACTGCGGTGGCCTTCCCTAGGTACATCAGGGCTGTGGACGAGCAGGTCTTCTGCCTGTCCCCACCACTGCAGGAGGACTCTGAACATCCAAGCACCTCTACTTCCTTGACTTCCTCCTACGAGGAAGAGGAATGTTCCATCCACCTCTCCTCCAACGCCGATTTCATGGATTATCAGCAATTCCTTTTGAGTTTGGTTCAGGAGCTCCATATTTCCCATGTGGTAAGGCTCAATATCGAATGGGAGATGCGCTCTTTCTTGAGCGAATTCTGTGCAGACCACCTTGTGGTCCCTTCCTGGCCTGTTCCTTTCCAGGAGGCTTTGATCTGCACCTGGTTGTCACCAGCCGCCTCATCCCCAGCGGGGACTGCAGTAGGCAGTACTGCGCACCCCAGACGTTTCTTTTTTTTTTTTTTTATCTTCTTATTTATTTCTCCTTCTCCCCCTCGGCTCTGGTCTCCGTGGGAGCACCAAGGAGTCATCCCCCTACGGTCCGCTCCTAACTGGTCAGTCCTCCATCGCCCATGTAGCCTCGGTTTATCCCATGGGCAGGGACGAGGTGGGCCCCAACACCCCGACAATTCAGTAGCGTCGGTCGGTCGGGTGCCAGGAGAGCGACCGCAAATCAGGGCGCAAGCTCCGGTGCTCCGTCTCCGCCGGAGCTGAGAGGCATTTTCCCCTGTTCTGGGAAGTGGATGGCGCCCTGACGTCAAGGCGTTGATTCCGATTTCTGCCACTTCCCCACTCCTCCTCCTGCTCGTCAGCGCTTGCTGTGTCTCCGGCTTCCACCTGAGAGAAGCCGAGTGCTGAACAGGGACCCCTGTCCCTCCCAGGAGAGGAGAGCTGTCCTCCGGATGCTCAATCCTCTCCCTCCCCTGCCGACCCCCAGCAACCCGGGTTCGTTCCCGAACCCGGGTCGCCGGCGTGGCGCGTGGTGTGGCATCCAGCGCCTCAACCCTCAGCGCCACCAGGCCGGCACCCCAGACGTTTCTTGGTTCTCTGCCTCGCCCACCCTCTGAGCTGACAGCTCTAGACACTCCTGTGCTACAACACCCTGCACACGACCGACCACCAGATCCGGACTCCGCTGAGTTCGACCGTTGGGGAAGAAGAGTTTCCTCTTCATGTCGTATACTCCTTTGCATCACAGCACATCAGGCTCACCACGCTGCCTCTAACAGGCATCTGTGGTCAGTGCTGGCATAGGTGTTAGCATCATTGCCTGATTCAGAGGAATCTAGGCAAACCATTGCCCTCTCTGCACAGGGTCTGAAACTTGCAAGGCATCAGGCAAGGGCATCGTATGACGTCAGTGAGGTGGCTTCCCGACTGGTAGGGACAGCAATCTGCATTATGTGGATGGCATGGCTTCACCTATCAAGGTTGTTATCCATTACCCGCAGTAGTGTGATTTCCTCCACCTTCCGTGGGACCCCTCTTTTTTCCCGCGGGGCAAGGAGGAATTTACAGGGGCGTCTTCTGTCTCCCCAGCCACACGGGGGGGTCACCTCCTTAGTCTGAACAGCCTTAGACCACGTGTGGCCTAGTATGGCAAAGGGTCTCCCCTTCTGCATCTCCCTTGCAGAAGGCTGAAGGAATCTGTTCCCTCAGGGCAGTGCCAGGTCCCCTTCGGAGAGCTTGGTACTCACCCAGCAATAATGAATGGTGAAGATTGACCAGGGTAAGATATGTAAATTACGTACCTACCATAATTCTTGATCTTCCCTTGTGTTTTCACCATTCATTACTGATTCCTGCCCACCTTCCCCTCTTGGGCCTCAGCTTCTGGGCATCGCCTCCACCCTGCTCACCCTCACCCTCTTCGAGACCAATTGGGGCCGAGTCCCCCATTACCTCAGGGCCCTCTGTTTCCTTCTCTAAAGTCACAGAGCGCCCATCCTAAGGAGGGTGGCGAGTAGGTTCTTCACCCTGGCCTTGTAGGGAACTCCCTGGGGTTCACGGTGGGGTGCACTGTGGGGTCCCTTCCGTGACTTGCCACGGACCTGTCTGGACTGTCACCGGCTCTTTTAAGGGTGGGGACTTAGTCAGTGCATCCCATGGGGGGACCCATAGGGACCCCCCCTTTTTTCCTTTCTTGCTGTCCCCCCATATTATAGGGGTTGTTCTAGGAGTGTGGATATGTTGTTCTTCCACACTCATTGGCATGTCCCCTTCCACTTTAAGATCTACTGAAAGTCTTCAGGTTGGCTCCTTCCACCCACTCGGGTGGGATATACCTTGGCTCCACCCCATGATGCCAGATCTTCCTTTCCGCTGGAAGATTCAGATTGCCTCCCTCGTGCTCACGCATCTTGTAGGCCCTGGCTTTCAAACCTTCACTTATTCCGAAAATTCGCATTGTTCGCGATAGCGATTGCAAGTTCACTGCTTTGATTATGGAAGACAAGTCTTCCCCTGAATTTCATCGATGCCCTTGCAGCCAGAAAATGTCGCACACTGATCCCCACACCGTATACATCTATTGCCTCGGTGTCATCCATGACACCTCAAAATGCGATTGTGTCTCTCCTTTCGTCCCAATGTTCTCGACAGCTGTCTCACATGCCTGAAACTGGGGAGGCCGGAGAAGAGGAACCCTCCGGTGAAATCCAAGGAGGCTTGGTGGGCGGTTTCCGTGGCTCCGGGATCCACCGAGCAATTGGAACGCATGCAAGCGTTTGAGGAGAAAGTGTCTCATGCTGCCGAGACTTCTCGGAGCTTCTTCGTTCCGCTTAACCTGGGCTCCACCTTCTCAGGTTCCTTCCAAGAGTTGTGCCAGTCTCTCTCGACCAAGGGAGAGGCTCCTGCGGGCTTGCACTCCTCTCGATCCCATAAGTGGGAGAAGGATCCGGGATCGTCTTCATCTCAGCGGAGATGTTCTTGGGAGCGGGAGAGATCTCAATCCCAGGAACATGCGGTCTTGACTTCGGTCGAGATCGCTTCTTCGGCCCCTGACTTTTCGGCTTTGCCATCTGGTCAGTCAACCGAAATATCGATCAGCGATGGTGAAATTGTGATCAATCCTATCTATCCGATTTCACCAACTCTGGTCGAAGAATCCCTCGATCAAACCCCTAATCTGGTCTTTCCAGATGACGACACCCAGCCTGCTGGGCCTCCCATCGAAGAAGTGGTCCCTGATCCCGGGAAATCACCGGTTCTGCTGGTGTCTCCCGAGTTGGCCCATCCAATCATGATTGAGGTCTCGGACCCCCTTGACCGAGAGGCCGAGGAAGAGCCATAGACGCTCTAAAGAGAGGCGACGCCATCGGTCGTCCTCATCCTCCTTGGATGAGGAGAGGCTCCGGCGGAAACTCTGTTGGCACTACGAGGACCTCATGTGGCAACAGCTGATTTTGACAGGGCACAAGCCAACTCCGGCTTCTACACCGTCCATTACCTGGCTTTCTCCTCCTAGGCCGAAGCTGACTCCTTCGGAGACAATTAAATGGGTTCCTCAGCCCGCGGAGCCGGCAAAACCACCAGTTCGGCCCAAAGCGGTCTCTCCACCAATAGTGGTGGAACCTCCGCTCAAACAGCCTGTGGGAGGGGCTCCTTCCAAGGAAGATGGACCGGACACCAGGCTTCCCCGGCAGTTGTCAGTCCTGGTCACCCCAGACCGCCCTCGGCGGATCGAAGGTGACCAGGGTGGTCGGCCATTATACCCGGATTCCTCGGATTCGTACGTCACTGGCTTGCATTCTCATCCAGGGGATGATGAATCCACCGTTGGCTTTGAGACGGAGGAAGGTTCCTCGTCTTTCCAAGGGATTCTTCACCTTATCTCTGAATCTACAGGGATGCCCCTGGAGCCAATCCAGAAAAAGGCGGAGTACAATCTTATGGATATTCTTAAGAGAGGGGATACCCCGAAGGAGGCCTTTCCTGTGGCCGAGGCTATTGTTGTCCCAGCCTTAGAACTCTGGCAGCGCCCTGCCTCTTGTCCAGCTCCGTCTGCCCGCAAGTATGCGGTGCCCATGGGGTCCCTTGTGGGGTTCACAGAGCACCCTTCGGCTGAGAGCCTGGTGACTGCCTCTGTGTTCAGGCGCACTGGCAGTTCTAACAACACTGACCGACCGACCTGATAGAGTCCAAGCTTTTGGACCATTCAGCCAGGAAGGTCTATGCAGCTTCCTCCCTGTGCCTTCATCATGCAAGTTCGGCCGTCATCATGGCAAACTTCTCTCACGCCCTTTTAGGGTCGCTTGATGAAGTCCTCCCACATCTCCCCGTGGACATACAGACCACGGTCAAGCAGGTCCGGGATCAGGGCTGAGCTGTTGCCACACAGCAGCTTTAGACGGTCCTAGACATTGGGGATTCTTGTGCCCGCTCGATGGCTGCCGCAGTTGCCCCTCGTCACAGGGCTTGGCTGAGGCTCTCCTCCTTCCCGGCGGATACCCAGCACAAACTATCTGATCTGCCCTTCCTAGGGACCGACCTGTTCGGCCCAGGAGTGGCCGGTCACCTTCAGCGCATTGAGCAGTCTAATGCCACCTTGGACTCTACTTCTGCCAATGCTTTTCCGGGCAAGAACCAACAGAAGAAAAAGAAGAAGAAGAAGCCTTTTCAGCATTCTTCCCCTGCGGCTCAGCAGTCCTCCTTTCAAGGTGGACAGCAGCAGGCTCAAGCTTGGCGCCCCCAGCCCAAGCCCAGACCCCAACAGGCTGGTAAAGGAGGCCGAGGTTCAGGTCCTGGAGCCTCCTCCTCCAAGCCTGCGCAGTGACGGGTTGGGGGCTGTCAACCCCCTCTCCCGTCACCCCAGCTGTGGGTGCTCCCATGGGGGGCTGGTCCGTCACTTCCTTTCCGCTTGGTCCGTTGTCATTTCGGACAGGTAGGTTCTCGAAAGAGTATCCGCTCAGACTCAGTCAGCTCTCCAAGACGACATCGCTCAGCTCCTCCTCAAGGAGGCAGTAGCTCCAGTGGCGGATCCTCCAGCGGACCCAGGCTTTGTCTCCAGGTACTTCCTGGTGCCCAAGTGGACAGGGGCTGGAGCCCCATTCTAGATCTGCACAACCTGAATCAATATCTCAGGTCACGCACCTTTCGGATGGTCAGTCTTTCCCAGATCATACCACCCTTGGAGCGAAACATGTGGTTCTGTTCACTGGATCTGCAGGACGCGTTCTTTCATGTCCCAATCCGTCCATCCCATCAGCGGTTCCTCCGCTTCAGGGTGGAAGGGACCCTGTACAAGTTCTGAGCATGTCATTCGGCCTGTCATCGGCACCACAGCTCTTCACCAAATGCATTGCAGTGGTGGCGGCCCATCTCAGGCGTCGAGGGGTCAGGATTTATCCTTACCTCGACGATTGGCTCCTAGCTGGTTCCACCCAACAAGAGGTAGAGAGGTCCAGGGACCTGGCCCTCCAGATCTGCTCCCAACTCGGCCTCCTGATCAACGAGGCCAAGATGGAACTCGTGCCTTCCCAGGTGATGGGTTAATCGGGGCAGAGCTCGACTCTTGTCAAGCCAGAGCTCGGCTTCTGGAGGACAGGGCGGAGGTTCTTTCCTCCTTTGCCTAATCATTTCTGGTTGGGCAATTGCGCCCTGCCCGGGACTTTCTGCACCTTCTGGGTTACATGGTGGCGTGCACCTCAGTGGTCCATTGGGCCCGGTTGCACATGTACCCCCTCCAGTGGGAGCTGGCCGGCCAGTGGACTTAGCGCCACGATCATTTCAACCAGCTGATCACTGTAACCCAGAAGACGTGGGACGCTCTCCAGTGGTGGACCACCCCAGACCGGGTGCAGGAAGGGATCCCATTTATCCGCCCGAGCCAACGGTCATCCTCATGACCGATGCCTCTTTCATGGGCTGGAGAGCCCACATGGGGGACAAAACAGCCCATGGGCTCTGGACCCTCAAGGAGTCCTGATGCCACATCAACCTGTTGGAGCTCAGAGTAGTCAGAGAGACACTGTCAGCTTTCGCTCCTCAGCTCCGGGGTCAAGTGGTTCAAGTCCAGACGGACAATATCACAACCATGTACTACTTCAACAAAGAGGGCGGCACGCACTCCCGTCTACTGTGCGGGGAGGCGTTCCACATCTGGACCCTCGTGAGCCGATTGGAGGCAGATCTCCTAGTCATCCATGTGGCAGGAGCCTCAGACCATCTGGCGGATGCTTTCAGCTGCTTAGGCCAGATATCCCACAAGTGGTCTCTCCATCCAGAGGTAGCTTACAGCCTGTTCTCCCACTGGGGCAAACCGATGGTGAACCTGTTTGCCCCCAGGGAAAACACCAAGCTGAGGCTGTTTCATGCCTGCTCCTCTCAGCAGAGTTTGCTGCAGGGGGATGCCTTCTTGAGGTCATGGACCCCAGGCCTCCTCTATGCCTCCCCTCCATTTCCCTTGATCCACAAGGTGCTCCTCAAGGTGAGGAGGGACAAGGCGAAGGTGATCCTGGTAGCCCCAGACTGGCCACACCAGTTCTGGTATCCAAATCTCCTGTGCCTCAGCTGCAGGCCCCCGGAGCGGCTTCCAGCACGCCCATACCTGATCTCTCTCAATCAGGGGAAGGTATACCATCCGGACCTTCAATCCCTGCACCTCACAGCCTGGTACTTGAGAGGCTAGAGTTCCAGGCTTTGGGTCTTTCCGAAGATGTCTACGCCGTGGTGGAGGCATCCAGAAAGGAAATGACCAGGAAATGTTATGCCTTCAAATGGAAAAAGTTTTCCATTTGGTGTCAGGGCAAGGACTTGGACCTTCTGTCCTGTCCAGTGGCTAACATTCTCGACTACCTTTGGTCTTTCTCTCCAAAGGGTGTCTACGGTCATCGACCCTTAGGGTGCACCTGGCAGCCATACTGTATCTCCTTACCGGGCGCGGGCCGGTCAGCCGATGTTGGCACAGGAGACAGTGGTTGGTCTCTTTTTTAAGGGCATTGGATCACATATCCCCTCCGGTGCATGAACCTCCCCCTCTGTGGGATCTGCTGCTGGTACTGGCAAAGCTCATGGGCAAGCCATTCGAACCAGTGCACAAGTGTGCCTTGTCACACTTGTCGTGGAAGGCTGCCTTCCTGGTGGCTATCACGTCTGCCAGAAGGACAGGGGAACTCCAGGTGCTTTCGGTCGACTCCCCTTGTCTGGTCTTCCACAGGGACAAGGTTGTCCTGCGCCCCACCCAAAATTCCTTCCAAAGGTGATGTCAGAGTTTCACCTTAACCAGGTATTAACTCTGCCGGTATACTACCCTAATTACACCTCGGAGGCCGAGTACAGGCTCCATACTTTGTACCTGAAATGTGCTCTCTCCTACTATAAGGAGAGGACGGTGGAAATTCGGGGAGAGGTTCGCCAGCTGTTTGTCACCTATGCTGAAGCCGCTTCTGGCAGACCTGGAGCAAGGCGGACCATTGCAAGGTGGATTACATCATGCATAGGTCTGTGCTATGAGTTGGCGGGCAAGGAGCCTCCCAGAGGGATAAGAGCTCATTCCACCCGGCATACCACTTCATCGATGGCTGCTTCCAGGGACATCCCTATCCAGGAAATCTGCCGGTTTGCTACCTAGAAGTTAGCAAACACGTTCATCACCCACTACCACATCGACCTTGAGTCACGCCGGGATGCTGGTTTTGGGGCCTCAGTTCTCCAGTCTCTGTTCCCTAAGTAGGGTGTGTGTGCCTTGCGTCCCGGAGAACTGCTAGAAGTCTGCCAATGAGTGTGGATGAACAACATATCCACACTCCTAGAAAATCAGGTTACTCACCTGTAACAGTAGTTCTAGGAGTGGCATATGTTGTTCATCCACATGGACCCACCCGACCTCCCCGGCTGCGGATGCACTACACCTGGCTTCCAGCGGGATAACATCTGGCATCATGGGGCGGAGCCAAGGTATATACCACCCGGGTGGGTGGGAGGAGCCAGCTTGAAGACTTCCAGTAGATCTTAAAGTGGAAGGGGACATGCCAATGAATGTGGATGAACAACATATACCACTCCTAGAACTACTGTTACAGGTGAGTAACCTGTTTTTTCTGGACAGGGTCCTCCCATTTTGGGGTTTTCCCTCCTTGGCTAAGCCCTCAGGTGGTAAGCTGGAGTCTGCCATGCTCCAGGATCTTCATCCCGAATACGGGTTTAGTGGCGGGGAGGGTCAGACTCTGTCATGCTTTATATCCTCCAGAACCATCTAAAATTTTCCTGTTCTGGATCTATGTCCAGAAGTCCCTGAAGGTTCTACGATGCCAGTTCGACAATACTTTTCTAGACCAGCATCTCAGCGACGGGATTTATGTCGACCGCAAGTTACGGTAGGCATAAATCCCGTATGTCTCTGGTCCTGTTTCTTCTATCGGGAGTTGCCTCTGAACTCCCCATGCAGGAGCTCTGCCCCTACACACCCGTACTTTGGATTATCACCTCCAGTCAGACTTGATTCGGGAAGGGGGGTGCAGGACTGGGAGACAGTGTGCTCCTATCTCGGGCGCACCAACACAGTGTCCTGTCAGCAAAGTGTCAATTTTGCCGACAGCAAGGTATGTCGCTATGTTGGTGTCGCCGTCGGGTCGGCATACCATCCCTGAAGCTTGACGGGATCCTTGCACCTGTATCTTCATACCTCCCAGGTTTTTTGAGTCTAGAGATAAGCCAGTAGTCTTCTGGATGAGCATGGCAGAGTTCTCTCTCTCTCCTCTCCCCCTATATCTTCTTTCTCTTCTCATTCATTTCTCTCTCTTTCTCTCTCTCTCTCTCTCTCTTTCCTGTGCTGCTGCCCAGGGACTGGGGTCCTACTGCCAGTAAGCAAAATCCTACTTTCCCTCTGTCCTCTGGCCAGCTTATTCCTTTTTCAGTTTATAGCCTTTCCTTTTTCCTATCCCTTGGCTCTCTTACCTCATCTTAAAATTTCTGTATCCCCTTTTTTCTTTCTGTCCGGCAGAACAGAACTGGGGTGGAGAAGAAGTCAGCGGAGCTTAACGGCCAACCCTTGAGTGCCACGAAAGGCCAGCCATGTGGGTTGGCGCCATTGTCCGCACCTCCCCCTCCCCCAAAATCTCCGCAGGTGCGGCCTCCGCTTACACCCAGCCGTAATGAATGGTGAAGATACAGGCAAAGATCAAGAATTATGGTAGGTACGTAATTTACATTTCATGAGGTGGGGTCCCAAAAAGTCCACGCTGAAAATTTGGAGCGAAAATACCAACAAACACCCGGGGCGTTAGGGTTTCCAACCGTAGCGCCCACCCCCCTCCCACCCTGTAGAGACTGACAGGTGTCTGGGTGTGCCTTGGGGTCGTCGGCCGTAATGCTCACATCATTCCATCCCCAGCCTGCAGCCAGTGACAAACATCGGTGTATGCCTGAGGTCTTCAGCCTTACATTCACCCCATTCTCCTATACACCCATCTCAGCTTATTTCCTTGTGGAATGGGGTGAACGTTGGGGCCGAAGACCCAAGGCACACTGCAACACCTGTCAGTGTCTGCAGGGTGGGGGTGGAATGGCGTGAGTATTACGGCCAACGACCCAAAGGCGGTGGGGCTTTAGGGTTGGAAACCCTAATGCCTCATTAAGGAAATAAACCAGGGAGGGACGGTTGACGTCACCTACCTTGATTTCAGCAAAGCCTTCAACAACGTCCAACATAGAAGGCTAATTAACAAGATGGGTAGTATGGCCACGGGGCACAAGCTGATAAACTGGGTTAGAAACTGTCTGATGGACATGAGGCAGAGTGTGGTAGTAGTGGAGTCCAATCTGGGGAGAGGGGGTGACCAGCAGGGTACCTTAGGGATCAGTCCTGGGAACATTTACGGTGCAGCTTCCACCATGTGACACCTGCCTCGCTCACTGCTGCCTCCTCCTCTCCTCTGAAGCCAGTATCAGTGCCAAACACCACTGCAAATACCTGCAATTGAACGTTTGGCATTGACAAATGCTTATTATACTCTTTTCTGTAACTATTGTATAGGTAACCACTAAAAGCTGGACAGAGGGAGAGAGAGAGAGAATGTGAGGCTGGATGTTCACTGTCTAAAGCCTGATGATGCTGTCTGCTAGCTGGCTAATGGGCAGAAATCCAGTGTGATTGTGGGACTGCATCCTTTGAACTACCTAAAGTTTACACTCATTAGCCAGTGGAACCCTGTCATGATCAGCCTTCTCAGCACTGGCTTTTGAAAAGTAACACTATAGCATTTCTACATCCATTGGCTTATACAGCTCACACCTACATAGCCCCCTACACTGCTGCTCACCACCAATATGTTAACTTTGTGCCTGTGTGCAAGCAGCCATAAACAAGAATTTGTCAATGCCGAATGTTGTCGCGCGCTGGCATTGGCAGTGCCGGAACTAGAAACGCATAATAGGAATGGCAATGAAGTATTGACGTGACGCTAACCCCACCCCCACCCTGTAGAGAGCGACAGGCATTGGGGTGTGTCTTTGGGTCGTTAGCTTTAACACTTATGCCATTGTACCTCACCCTACAGACACTGACTAGTGTTGGGGTGTGGTTTGGGGTCTTTGGGCGTTATACTTACCCCATTCCATAAGGAAATATGCTGACGTGGGTGCAGTATAGGAGCGTGGGGTGAACTTTGTGGCCGAACAGTGCAAGACACACCACGATGCCTGTCAGTAGCTACAGGGTGGGGGTTGGAATGGCGTGAGCATTACATCCGATGATCCCAAGTGACACCCCTGATGCCTGTCAGTCTGTACTGGGTGGGATGCTACAGTTGGAAACCCTAACACCGTAGGCGTGTGGTGGTAGTTTCACTCCACATTTTCAACATGGGCTGCTTGTCAGGCCATCTCATGAAAAGTGACACAATCACTTTGCTGGCTGAAAGGTGGTTTTGCACAGCGGCTGTGCCATTTGGCAACAGAGGGATGAAAACACATTTTTGGGCAGGATGTGGAGAATGACAACTGTATTGTTCATGAGGAGGCGTAAAAAAAATGGCAACGTTGAAAATCTGGAGTGACAAAATGAAATATTGGTGAAGCAATGAGCATGCATGCAAACTGTGCAACACACGTCCGTAACCCAATTATTTTTAGGAGTTTGTTAGCCACATTTGTAACATAGGCATTTTGGGATCTCCCCTTATGAACAGTGGCACTGCGATTTTGTTACTCTGTCCCAAAAGTTGATTTCCCACAGCAACCACGCCATTGTGCTCCACAGGTGCAGAAACACATTTTGGGCAGGATGTGAAAAATGACAGCTGTATTGTTCATAAGGAGGTGTGAAAAAATGGCAGTATTGAAAATCTGGCATGGAAATATTGCAAATTTGCAAAGTTACACGGGTGCGTGGAAACTGCGCAATGCATGCTTGCAGCACAGTCATTTAATGGACTTTGCATGCCTAATTTTCAACGCATAGGCATTTAGGACCTCTGCTCATGAACAGTGTCACTGTCATTTCCTCAAACTGTCCCGAAAAGTGATTTCGTGAGCGACCAGCTATTCTGCCTTGTGACGCATGGAAACACATTTTGGCCAGGATATGTAAATTGACAGCTGTACTGTTCATCAGGAGGTGGAAAAATGCCAATTTTGAAAATCTGGACTGAAAATATTACAAATTCACGAAGTTACGAGCGTGTGTGGAAACAGCACAATGCACGCTCGTAAAACAGCCATTTTTTTGTTTTTTCCCACCAAATTTGCAACATAGGCTTTTTAGAGCCTCCCCTCATGAACAGTGGCACTGTCATTTTCTTAATCGATCTAAAGGTGATTCCGCGCCGTGACCGCAAAATCACCTTTAGGTTCCGATTAACGCCATGACAGTGCCAGAATTCATGAGGAGGGGTCCCAAAAACCCCATATTGAAAATTTGGTGCCAGAATTCCAAAACATGCCTGAGATATGCATCAAAGTTGAAAAAAACCTGTTTATTCCATTATACAGCTTACCAGCATTTCCTCAGTTCGCGGTCGGCTTTGAAGAGTGCAGACGTGTTCCCAGTCCACCAAAGATCGTCGCGCCGGACTCGGAGGTAAGTATGGGGTGAGAGGCAGGGTATTGGGGAGGCGGGCAGGGGCCGTGAGGACAGTTTCTGTTTCACAAGTTAAAAAAAAAAAAAATGGGGGACAGTTTTTTGCATGCCGGCTTTGGCATGCTGGGGTGGGCTCTGGCGTGCCACCCTAAGTGTTTTCTGGCGGGAATGCTATAGCTGACAGGGATTGAGCACCCCGTCAGCACACAACGAAGGGGGGGCAAGAGCCAAGAGGATTGGGCACCCCCTTGGCACATAAACGGGATGTATTATGCCGTAAGGGAGTGGGCCCCCTCACGACGGCATATACATTGGGCCAGGGTATGCCGACAGGGGATTAGGCACTCGCTGGTCGGCAGTATGCCGCCATGTTAGTTTTCTTTTTTTTCACCACCAGGGAAAGCACGTCGGGAGGTCCGCTGCGTATGACTAGCTTAGCTCGCATTGCAGCAGACCTTTCGTTTGATCCCATGGCCACATTCGGTATGCATGGTGTGGCGCCGACATGCAGGCTGATTGGGGAATGAGGGAC
Organism: Neoceratodus forsteri; assembly: GCA_016271365.2. Classification (NCBI taxonomy): domain Eukaryota; kingdom Metazoa; phylum Chordata; order Ceratodontiformes; family Ceratodontidae; genus Neoceratodus; species Neoceratodus forsteri. The sequence goes on from CM028129.1 coordinate 508,165,962, forward strand.
GCACCTACTGATGCATGCCCTGCATTTGCACAACAGTGACCGCGCCTCCAAATCTGCACTACTGCAAGATGTTGGCTGTGCAAGCGCCCCAACATAAAAAGGGAGGTAGCTCTCTCTCTATTTTCATGTCTTGCTTTTCCCTGCCCAGGATATAACCTCTTTTTTCCCTTGGGTATATCCATATTAATTGCTAAATGCAACCTGTGCTTCTGGGCACTATCCAAATCTAACTCCACTTGACAGCAGCAATGTTGTGGAGAGGAGGTGTGCACTAGATTAGATAAACTTAAATACTAGCCTTCACACAAGGTACATCCCTGTTGTTGCAGGGGAAGCAGGTCACTTTTTTCTGATGTTTTTGTCTTCAGGCTATGCCAGGTTATTTTTAAATTGGTATGTATGTATTTTTCTCTCCTATGTCATCTAGGGTATTAGCTCACTACCTTAGGGGTAACTGGGGAGACCAAAACATCTCGACTCCCTTAGGCTGTTCAGCCCTGCAACTTCACATGCATCAGAAATCCATCCCCATTTCTCCTGGTGTAAAGAGGAGGCAAAAATTAACTGATTTTCAGTCAGTTCTTCATCTGGTGGCATGAGGTTGCTTTTTTTGGAATCTGTGTGGTTCATTTTTGCTTTGTTGCAAGGGGGTCATATATTTTTAGGCATACCCCTCTTAGCTTACCCACCAGAGCCACATGCTTCAGCACTACTGCCTTAGTAACAATACACATGTGCTGTCTGACAAGTGGTATAGAGGCTCTGGCTCCATACCCAGCTTCTACCTTGTGCCACCTAGTGTGCTTTTCTCTCTGTATAGAGGCTGGTAATCAAGTTTTATTTTGTTTATGTATTTTTCTTGCATCTTTTTCCTATCCCTTTGGGCTGGGGAAATCCTTTAGCCCTCTCTCTATTTCCCCACTATTATTTCCCTCCTGGCAAATAGAGCTGAGGCTGATGAAGCAGCATGCAACGGTTACTGGTCAGCACGCAGCACTACGTCGATGGTGTCAAGGCACTGTGCACGGTAGCCACTGCTAGCCCCCTGGCCAGAACCTTCCCTTCCACGGGGTCCTAATGCCTCCAGCCCAGACCCATAAGTGGTAATCAATGGTGAAGATAATTCGTTGAGACCAACAGTTGCGGTTAGTACGTAACTTTCATTTTGTTGGCCTATAACCCCCTGCCATTGCAGCACTGGGCATGCCCAGTTCTACAGAGGTGCTGTCTGGTTTACTTTGTGAGTTCCTCCTCCACCCCACCATTAGGCTGTCTGGGTGGTAGGGTACCAGTGAGGAACAAAAATCCAGTGCTTGGTTTCCTGGCTTTACCCGACCCACTCATAAAGGTTGATTTTCCTTTTCCTCTCAAAGTGGACAGCAATTCCAAGGAACCCAATTTCTTCTCCTAGCTAAGATTGTATCTGTGTGATGTTTTTGACCCAAGGCTCATGCATGCAGAGGTGTGTGCCAGACAAAGGTCTTCTGCGTGGAAGTGCATATTGTTCCCGGTGTTATTGGTAGATTCGTCCATAGTTCTCCAGTAAAACTTGAAAAACTGCCATGGTTAAATCCCCCCGACCCCCACCCCATCAATTTCCAAGTAGAAAAAAGTGAGTTGTTGCTACATGTTTGTTTTTTCGGGAGAATTACAGCTCTGTTGAGGCAGCACCTCAGGGTCCACGTCCTGTGACCGGTGTACTCTGTGTGCCTGATATACCTTTTAACACTTCCAGGTATTTGACCTATTGTCTAATTCTGAAATCTTTTACCTTGTAGAGGATGTCCAATTCTGTAAGGGACTGATGAGCTTACTGTTTGGCCTCCACGTGCTCTACAAGAGCCCTGTTAGTGTGTTGCGGGAACTCTCCCAGGACATCCATGGACACTTGGGGGACATAGATCAGGTAAGCAGAGCACCCTTATTGCATCTCTTCTCCACACACCCCATTTATCCCTTGCATTCACCTGTCCCCCCACATACTGGCTAAGAGGGAATGGCCTAGTAGTCTCCATGAAAACTACCTTCAAATCCTGAACCAGGCGGGGGTGAGAGTGCTGTTTAGGTATGCCTCTTGTGCCCTCCCATCAAAGAGTAAACACAACCAATATGTTTCTCTTTTGATCCAAACTATTCCTTCTTATTACCAGCTCCTCTCCCTGATGCCTATAGTTAAATTCACTGGTGGTAACAGGCCAGGAGGTCAGTGGCTTCATCTCTGTTGCATAGCTCCGACTCTCATCAGCACTGAAAGGCTAGGACGGCAGCAGTGGAGGCTTTCCTCTACATCGCTGACACACTCACTGGTGGTGACAGAAACAGACACCACTGGAGGCTTCCCTGCTGTGTAACCAGTACACTCAATGATAGTGGCAGGTTGAAACACCAGTGGAGGCATCTCTCTGCGTAGCCATCACACTCACTGAGGGTGACAGGTTGGGCCACCAAACAAGACTTCCTTCTGCATAACTGACACTCACTGGTGGTGACAGACTGGGACAGCAATGGGCACTTCTGTCTGCATACCTGATGCATTCACTGGTGGTGACAGGCTGGGACAATAATAGAAGCTTTCCTCTGCATAGTCCACCCTGTCTCTGGCAATGACAGACCGGGAGAACAATGAAGGCTTCCCTTCATGTAGCTGTCACACTCACTGGTGGTGGCAGTCCGAGACATCAGTGGACGCTCCACTTCTGTGTAACTGACCCTCTCACTAGGGGGTGACAGACTAGGACATCAGCGGAGGCTTTCCTACTGTATAGCCACCACTTAGCTGGCAGACTCACTGCTGACGACAGACTGGGATGTAAACAGATGATCTTACTTCGAGAGGGTTCCTGCAGTAGGTCATAACATATAGGACTGCGCCCCCTGGCATCAGGACTGCACGGCAAACTTTTGCTAACAATGTCTGGCACGGGACCGCCCACCCAACGTCACATGACGATGTCAGCGTGAGCCTATATAGTGGGCGGTCCCCATGCCTGCCTTCCAGTTCTTTCCCGCCATTCATCTGTGCACGGTCCTCGTGGTGAACGTTGCTCCAGTCGATCACCATATTGTTTAACTATTTTCATTATTCTCAAAGTTTGTCTTTTTTCGCTTAATTTTGTCTTCTTCACCTCCGACTCCAAAGTCCAAGAAGAAGTGTGAAAAGTGCGGCCCACAGATCCTTCACAAGGACAGCCACCGGTGCTGCCTCTTCTGCCTAGGCCCAGGTCACAATACGGAGGCCTGCCCTGATTGCAAACCCTTCAACCAGGCCACACGTAAATGCAGGCAGCAGGCCCTAGAAGCCCATCTTCTTAAATCCAGACTGGCCTCCTTGGAAAAAGAAATGCAAAAGCTGACAGAATCCACTTCTTCTCCTTCTTCAGAGCAAAAGAAGAAAAAGAAAGATAAAGAGAAGCATAGGGAGTGGGAACGTTTGGAGGACCGAGAGTGGGTCTCCTCCAGTAAGGTTGCTGGGCCCAAGACTGCGACCCCTGCAACGAGCAAGGCCGTTTCCCCGCCACTTTCCCTGGTGACTGTCCGGGCTGCTTCTAAGACTCCAGGTATGTCTTCTTCTTTTAGGCCCATTAAAACAGGCCTCAAACCTGGCACTTCAACCGATAAGTCAGACTCTGGCTCCTCCGAAGTCCTCCCGGTAGTCTATAAGATGGATTCCCGCAAAGAGGAAATCTGCACGATGTCTGCCAATAAGCCAGTCGGGGGTCCACCCAGCCACTCTGTCGATTGATAAGTGGTGCATGGGGCCTCCGGCAACTACTCAATGAAGCTCACCCTTCACTGGCTGGGCTGACACACCTGACATCGGTCGGGCTCGCTGACCTCTGCTATGAGCCTCCCTGGGTGGGAGCTGTCTTCCAGTGGAAGGGAAAGAGGGTCCCCTCAATGTGGCTCCTCCTTCTCCCACTCCAATGGTGGTAACCCCCCTCCATCACTCCCGAATACTGTCCCTGGGACTCCAACATCCGAACCGGTCCTGACACCGGCTCCAAGAAACCTCTTGCTTCTGACTGGCCTTTCGTTAACCCTGCCACCAGAAGTTCCTCCGTCAGACACCATGCATCTAACATCTGGGGTACTGCCAGACCCTTTCGTCAACTGGCCGACGGAACTACCATCGGGGCCCTTCAGACTATCCCTGACACCAGCAAACCCAACGCTGGACCCGAAGCCAGACCCTCTGACGTCAACTTTCCCAGCACCAGATAATCTTCCAGGTCTTTGGATCAGGGCCATCTGTCAGGCTATCGACCTTTGGATCAGGGCCATACGTCAGGCTGTCGCCCTTATCCGGGTTTTCCAACATCTGGTTTCCCACCGTTAGGCCTGACAATGACCCCTTACTCACGGGGATATTATCATGGCTATCAAGGTTATACTCCACCTTTTTGCCAGCCACCTGGATACCCTCCCCCTCAATACACAGGGATGGGAACTCATTATTATCAGCCTCCTCCTCTACCACAACAGGATTTTCAGTCCCTGATTCAGTCCTGGTGGCAAGAAGCCAGATCTCAGCTGGTTTCTGACCTGGACAAAAGGATGCCGGCACCGGTGGCTACACATCCCCCAGCTCTGTATCTCCTGTGGGTTCTTTCCAGTCTACCATGGTGCACATTTCCGGAGGGGCCGCACAGGAGGTCACACTACCAGATGTCAGAATTTCTGATAAAAGATGAATCTTCAGACTCAGAGGGGGATTCCTCAGATTCTTCTTCCGGAGAACAGTCTGGAACCACAGGAGCCAAGGGCAAGGAGTCGCCAAAATCACCTCCAAAGGACCCCTCCTTCACAGAACTCCTCTGCATCATCCAACAGGCTAATGCTTGGAACATGGAAGAGCAAGACCCCAAACATAAGCGTCTAGCTGAGCACCTAGACCTGGAGGAGGTATCTCCCATTCTTATTCCTCCGCTCCCCACGAGGACCTCACTACCACGATTTAGCAGTTACCACACTTCTAGTCTGGCTGTCCCAAAAAAGGCAGACCGGATTTACCATACACCGGAGGGTGTTGTTTCTCTAGATTATCAACCCAAGGCAGATTCCGTCGTGATAGCGGCTGCTCACGACCGAACTGCCAAACCTGAACACGAGTACTGCCCCTCCTGATAAAGAATCTAGGCAGTTTGACCAGTTTGGGCGAAAAATCTATGCCTCCTCTACTTGTGTTCTGCATTCTGTTGACTATATAGTCTCCTTCCAGAAGGCCACTATAGCCAAACTGGAAGCCCGTCTCCAGAAAGTTGAGGACTCTGACCTCAAGGCAGAACTGACTAAGGACCTGTGGCGCTCTAAGATGTCTTGCAGGCATGCACTTCGAGCCACTTATGACTCAGTGGACGCAGTGGCTCGCTCCTCCGCCTCGGCTGTATGCCTTTGGCATCACGCTTGGCTTTGTATCTCCTGGCTTTCCCCTGATGTACAGGCAGCCATCTAGGATGCCCCTTTTCGCAGATCAGTCCTTTTCAGTGGAGACACCAAAGACATAATCACAGGTCTTCAGGATAGTGAGCAAGCCTTAAGATCTGTCAAATCCTTGTACAAGGCGGGCTTCAAACCAAAGCAGCCCTTTCGACACCAGCAGAAAAGGCAAGGTAAACAACCCTTCGCCAGGCGTCAGAACAAAAGGAGAGCACCGGGGTCTGCCGTTACCTCACCCCCTGCCACCAAAAACCAGAAGACAACAGGGGAAGCCTTCCCCTCTTACCCCTCAGCCTCCTGACTTGTTCGGACCCCACCACCTCCACCTCCCACCAACATGGAGCAGGTGGGAGGAAGGTTTGCACTTCACCTAGCGGATGCCAGGGCATCGCTTCAGGTTCCTGGGTCTTGTAACTAGTGTCAAGAGGCCACACCATTGAGTTTCTGGAAATTCCCCCAGGCATCTCTGGTCGAGGAAGAGATATACTGGCCCTACTGCAAAAGTCAGCAATAGAACCAGTCCCTTGGACACAAGAGGAAAAGGATTTGCTCCCACTTTTTCCCTGTTCCCAAAAAAAGGGCAACCTCAGGCCCATCCTGGACCTCAGTCAACTGAACCTTTTTGAGGAATACAAAAAGTTCAGTTTGCTGACAGTACAGGGTCTTCTGCCATTACTGCAGACAGACCATTGACTCTGTGCACTGAATATGCAGGATGTTTACCTGCACATCCCAGTGTTCCTCGGCCACCGCCATTTCCTCTTTCTTTTTCCAGGGGGAGAACTTCCAATTCCATTCCTTCCCCTTTGGTCTTTCCATGGCACCCAGGGTCTTTACCGAGTGCCTAGTGGTGGTGGCATTGGCTCTTATCCGTCGGGGTATTGCAGTGTTCCCATACTTGGACGATTGGCTCTTGGCAGCACTGTCCAAGAACAGTCTAGAGGAATCCCTGTTCTTCACCCTGGATCTGTTTGCGTGACTGGGGATTACGGTCAATTACCCCAAGTTGTCCCTGGTTCCCTCCCAATGCCTCCAATTTATTGGGTCAGTATTGCACACTGTCCAGAGCAAGGCTTTCTTACCACTGGATGGGGCAGATACTCTGCGGGAACAAGTCAGTCTGTTAATTTTCTCCAGACATATACCAGCCAGGGCATTTTTACGCCTTCTGGGATTGATGGCAGCGACCGTTTCCACGGTGTCTTTGACCAGGTTACATATGAGAGTCGCCCAGTGGACTCTACAAGTCCAATGGGATCAGCGTTCAGATGATCTGAATCATCCTGTCTTGGTGTCCAGTGCACTCAAGAAGGATCTCCTGTGTTGGCAGGATCCTCAAAATCTTTCTCGGGGGGGTTACCTTTCAGAACACCTCCTCCCTCTTGGACCCTAACCACAGATGCCTCGGTTCTGGGTTGGGGGGCCCATCTGGAAGACCATCAGACAAAAGGGACTTGATCCCAGCTGGAAGCATCTTTTCATATAAATATCCTGGAGATGAGGGCAGTTCTTTATGCCCCTCAGGCCTTTCAGGCCCTCCTGTCTGCGAGAACACTGCTAGTACAGACAGACAACATGTCAGTAGTCTGGTACATCAACAAGCAGGGAGGCACCCAGTCATACTCCCTTTGCAAGGAGGTGATGCGGATGTGGTACTGGGCAGTCCAGCACGACCTGTTCCTTACAGCCATACACGTCCTAGGCATTTACAACGTCCTGGCGGACAGCCTTAGTTGGACAAGGACACTAGCTCACGAATGGGAGCTGCATCAGGACGTAGCAGAACTCCTGTTCCATCGTCAGGGAAGGCCAGAGATTGACCTCTTCGCCTCTCCATCCAACGCAAAACTACCCAGTTTTTGCTCGCTCGTTCAAAGGCCTGGTGTTATCTGGCAAGGCGCGTTGTCTCCCTGCTGGACAGGGGGGGGTGCTTGTATGCTTTCCCTCCCTTTCCCATTCTACAGCGAGTTCTACTGAAGCTTCAAGCAGAGGGCGTTCAGATGCTTTTGATAGCCCCCCTCTGGCCCAGGCAGATTTGGTTTCCACTGCTACAACAGCTGACTGTGGAACCCCCAGTACCGTGCCCGCTCCCAACACGATCTGTTGACACAGGACCAGGGCAGACTAGTGCACCCAGGACTCGGGTCCCTGCATCTTCATGCGTGGCTCCTTCAGACATAATTGTGTCATGTTTTGGAGTCTCCAAGAGGGTCGTTCAAGTCTTAGTAGAGGCAAGAAAACCTTCTACCAGGTCTACCTACGCAGTGAAATAGAAGTGTTTTTCCATTTGGGCAGCCGCTAAGGGTTGGTACACCTTTTCCTGCTAGATGCCCCAGGTAATGGAGTACCTCTTGCACCTGTCTGACTCGGGTCTAAGCTATTCCTCACTGAAAGTCCAGCTGTCTGCTATTTCGGCGTATCATAAACCGGTGGACGGGAAAACTGTGGCACAATCGGAGATCTCCAAAACCTTTTTTTTTTTTTTTTTTGTAAACTTTATTTAACAGAAAGGACACACACAGACAATACCATCAACTGGTCTTCACACATTATATGCCAGAATACATTCGAATTAGAGGAGGCATAACCTTCATCTTTTGTGAAAACTGACATGGAACAGAAAGTTCATAAATGTCTATTAAGGCTACAAAACTTGGCTATACAGATCTATAATCATATGGAGTAAGTGATTAAGAGGTCACAGGCTCGAAGGACCACCTATACTATGATATGACTCCCTCTATGGGTTGATGTATCCCAAAACACCCATAACAGCTGAGGTAGCTGTTGTCGAGGAAAACCCAGGAGCAGTTGTAAAATTCCACAAAACTGTTTATTTGTAGTTGCAGTAACATAAAATAACATAAACCTGTTCAGAATAATAATATACAGAAGCAAAATAAAATCTCTTGTAAAAAAAAAAAAATCTCCCTAGCAGCTCAGCTTAGCTGTTTTTATAAATCTTTTTCAACCCCCATCCTTTGCAAGCATCCTGTTCTTTGTACATTTCAGGAGCTGCTAGAACATTTAGAGCTTCCTGAGGTCCCTCTAGCCTTTGGAAAATACTCAGGCATTTGCAGTCAAATAACCTCTGGCTTTTTACAGTTATCTCAAATTATAAATACTGTATACGTGTGTGTGTATATACACACACACACACATACATATATATTTCAACAGTAACACCTGATATTTTCTATACAAACATGATCCCATTATCAGTTTCATTTCCATATATTGATTTGCACATATTCTTATATTACCAGATGTAGATATGCAAGGGGGGAAAACAGACAGCAAGAGACAACAGAGAGAGACAGTGAGAGGCAAAGAATTGCAAGACTGTTCAGGTTGATCAAGTCCGAAGTCTCACAGGAAAATGTGGTTGCGCAACCAGACGCAAGAGACAGAAAAGGAAAGAATACAGATCCTTGCATTTACACACTTTCTTCGTGGGACAGGGTCCTGTTCTACCCTGTCACAGTAACTAGAAAAGGGGAAACCAAGACTCTGTGAAGGCCCTCTCAAGAGGGAGCAAGATTTCTTCATATTTATGCATTTGTCCCCTTTCAAGGTATTGGGTACATTCTAGTTTCATAGTTCGAACATATCAGCTAATCATGAGGTGATTGTGGGTGGGTGTAAGTGCTTCCAGTGAAGGGCTATTTCTTTCAGGCCCATCACCAGACCCAAGCGTCTGAGGGCATGCCCATCATCTCAGGATCGGCCCTCAATTCCCGGGAGTCCCAGGAGGACCTCCAAGGGGTCCATTCTTAAATCAGAATGAAGGGTCCTCGAGAGAATCTCGCTGACCCCCCCCCCCTCCAGAATTGCTGGGTTCTGTGACAGAGCAACACTTGGTAGAAAAAAGTACCCACCTGGACCTGACATTTAGTGCAGTATGGTGAGGCTTCTGGGTTTATTCTGCTCACCCTTTCTGGGGTAAAGTACGCTCTCATCATCACATTATATTGTACACCCCTCAACCTATTATTGACAGAGCAATCAAGTACATTTTTTTGTATTGAGGCCCAATCTCCACCAGTCATACCCTCTGGATATAGATCCAAATCCAATTTGTTTTTAATTTCTTCTAAGGGACTAGGCAAGGCTCCCACCAGGAGTTTAAAAGAGTCGAAATTAGAGAATTTTCTGAAGAGTTCCTCAAAAGGGGAGTAGTACATATCCGCCCTGCCCTCATCTGCCTTTAATAGCTTCTCTAATCTATGCTTAAGCCAGATAAAAGTCAGAAAGTGAGAGGAGCTCAAACTATATTTTCTTTTAAGTACAGGGAAAGGGTACACCTGTCTCCCGTCCCACATCTGACCAACCCTGGCAAGGCCCTTTCTGGCCCATACCCGCAAGTGAGACCCTGTCATCAGCGACAGCTTCTTTGCTTCCCCTCCCAGGACCTCCAGCGCCGCATCTGGAGATAAGTACTTCTGTTCCCCCACAATCTGATGTGCAGTTTGCCACACCTTAAGGGCATTTCTAGTACAGGAATTAGATATTCGGGGGATCTGAGGCTTCTCCTCCCAGAAGGATGAGCTTACCAAAAGAGAATGGTACATAGAGGTCCCACATCTCCATTCTATCTCTGGCCACTGGGGGCAACTAGCAGGGTCCTCCCTCAAGAGATCCCGGATGTGAGCCAATTGGGCGGCCAGATAGTAGGAATGGATATTAGGCAGGCCCAGGCCTCCTTCAGAAGGTCTCCACCACAGAGCCTCTTTACAGATTCGTGGTCTCTTCCCCTGCCACAATAGCTGGGTGATCGCCCCCCTCTATGGATGTGATATATTTTTTAGGTAAGGAGATAGGCACAGACTGAAACATGTAGAGCACCTGAGGGAGGATCGACATTTTAACAAGGTTCACTCGTCCTATCAGGGATAAGGGAAGGGCTGTCCATCTGAAACAATCTTGTTTGATCTTTTGCACCAGGGGTGAGCAGTTAACCTTAATAGTTTGAGATAGTCTGTTTGGCAGAATAACGCCTAAATATTTAATCTGATCAATAGGAGGTATCTCCACCCCGGCTATGGTTACTGATGACTTGATTCGCCCCAGGGGAAGCCATTCACTTTTACTCCAGTTTATTTTATGTCCTGACAAAGGCCCGTATGCACTAAAAATAGAACTCAGCTCTGGCAAAGCCACTCCAGGGTTGTCTAGAAACAAAAGGACATAATCCGCAAAGAGCAATCTGACCTGATCATTTCTGCCATGATTGAGGCCCCTAATCTTGGGGTTGGCACATATAGGTTGCTGCAAGGGCCTCTATGCTTAATACATACAACAGGGGCAAGAGGGGGCAACCCTGCCTAGTGCCCTGGGAGAGGGGAAATGGGTGAGATAGAGTGTTGTTAGTGAGGATCTTATCTGTGTCAGTCTTCACCATTCATCACTGTTGGGTATCTGGCCGGAGGTCAGGACCCTGTGGGAGCTTTATTTATTTTTTTTTAAAGGTAGGCGGAGCCGATGCACCATCGGCGCCGCCCTCGAGGCTGATGCACTGCATGGCGCTCGCGGGTTGGCCGTTAGGTTGTGTCGACTCTGCCTGCCTGCCAGTTCTTTGTCTCCCGCCGTAGAGGTCGCACCTCATGTGGAAGCTGCTGCTAGAGGCCTAGTTGATGCTGAAAAACCTTCGACGCAGCTTCTTTATTTTACTCCGGTGCCAAAGTCCGTCGGTTCCTGCCTGTTCTGCTTTGCCATACTCGAAGTCGCCCGATAAGGTCTTTCCTTATTTTTATATTTCTGCGACGTCGAGTCTGTTTATGGTGTTTTTTTTCCCCGTAGGTCATGTCTCGGTCGGAGGGCAAGAAATCTTCTAGGGACGGTCGCCCCCATGATGGTGCCCATGCAGCCGAAGTATTCCGTCACCGAATTGTTACCACTGCGTCTTTCGTGTCTCGGCCCGCTTACAACATGGATTCGCATGGCACGGTTTCTCCATGGACTGCCGGGTCATCACCACGCTTGGAAAGTGGGGCGAGCTCCACTGACTTTCAGGGGTCAGGTGCTCACCATCGGGCCAAGCCACGCCTCGGCCTTTCCTCTGGGTCCCCTCCCGGTTCTGTACGGACCAAGGAGGAGGGAGCCTCGACTACTAGTAGCCTAGCCGTTGCTGAGGCTTCTTCCGTGGCGCAGGAGGCCTGTCCCGCTCTTCCTGGGGGGTGGGTGGGAGGCGCCGCCATGGCAGTCGCCCCTTCGGTGTGAAGGCTCCCCAGTGTCGGACCCACGTTCGCAAGGCCCGGTCGGTGCCGTCCTCGACGCCGTCGGTCGGCGCCATTGCGGGCCTTGGTGCCATTTGCAGCGCCATGGGCCCTGACGGAGTTGGTGGCGGCGCTGACTTGTTGCACGGCATCGTGGCTTCTGTCAGAGCCATTCGTGGCACAGACACTGCTAGTGGCACCATGGGAGCTGCTACGGCGCCATCTTTGTCCATGTCTTGCCTCAGCGCCAAGGTTGAGCACGGCGCCATGTCCTTGGGGCTCAGCGCCGTGGGGCCATTGGAATCCTCCGTCGGTGCCGTCGTCGGCACTGCCTCTGCCCTCTGTGCCGTTTGCGGCGCCGTCCTCGGCACCGATGGTGCCGTCGGGGCCATCGTCAGCACCGTCTTCGTCCTCGGCGCCCCTCATGGTGCCGTGGGGCCAGATGACGCCATGACTGGTCCCGACTCTGGAGCTACTGTTTGGGCTAGAGCCGTGCACCCTGCGGATTCCGCTCGTGGTGCTGTAGGGGGCACTGGTACCGGTTTGGGCACGGTTTTGGTTTCTGGCCCCTTTGGCAAAGATGGCAGTGGGCGCCCTCCTACGGTTTGGCAAAGGGCCTCGGCCTCTGCCTCCTCAGAGGCGGAATCAAGCTCTGAGTTAGACGGACAGTCTGACCCTTTGGGGTTGGCTGTTGAGGTGGGCAGCCCAGTAGTTTCCTCGGCAAGCCGGAGTCAGCCCCCTTCTGAGGTGGGGTCGGTGGGTACCGAGACTGGGGTCAGGGGTGCTGACCAACGGGCAGTGGTGCAGGCCACCATAGCCCTGCAGCCTGGTCTCGGTGGGTTCACTGACCCCTCAGTAGTGGTACCCCCACCTGTGGTGTGCCTAGATCGCCCAACTTTGGGGCCAATCAGAGCGCCTATGGGAGGGGAGGGTACTGCGCCCTGGATAGCTCCTTCGGGTGCTACCCAGAGCTGCCAGCTACCTAGACTGGCCCTCTCGAGGAGGAGGAGGGCTCTTTCGGACTCTAGGGGGCCGAGGGGCATGTGGTCGGCACGGTGGCCTTTTTCGGGGGTCCACCCGGGCTCTGGGAGAAGCCGTAGTGCGGATCTCCGCTCTTCCTCCTCGGTCTCTTTGAGAGAGCCCCATTCTTTTGAGGTAGGGGATCATCTTTCTGGACTTATACGGCCCCGGTCGCCTCACAGGGGGGATTCTTCTGGGCGCAGCCAAGGCAGTACCGAAATGGTTGTTCAGCTGTCGGCTGTGGGGTCTTCCGAGGCACCTTCTTCCGTGAGTGCTCCCAGTCCGCTCCTTTGCCCAGGTGGAGGTCAGCCGACATCTCTTCTTGGCTCTGTCCCCATCCCTCTGCCACATTCTCCTGCGCTCCCAGGCTTCCTTGGTCCTAGTGGGTCTCTCTCCTGAGAGCAGTTCAGAGCGGTGGCTGCTCAGTTCCCTGATACATTATGGCGATGGACAGCCAGGTTTTTCAACCTCCCCCCATGCAGCCACCCACTGAATAGCCGGTGCCCTCCGGCTCCTTATCCCCCTCTTCTGAGGGAGAGGAACCTTCTGTCCACATCTGTCCAGCTACTGATCTCGCTGAGTATCAGCGCTTCCTCGTGAGGATGTTGGAGGACTTGCACTTCACTCCTACCACTATCAACAATCCTGAGCACTCGGCGCACGCCTTTCTAGGCGATTTTGGCGAGGCCACCCTTGTGGTGCCGCCCTGGCCTGCTCCCTTTCGGGAGGCGTCGTTGCGTCCCTGGCAGAGGCCCTTCTCCGGAGTTCCTGCCCCAGGGGATCTCAGCCAGAGGTATTGCACACCCCCGGAGTCTCCAGGTTCCATGCCTCATCCACAGTCTGGATTGACGCAGTTGGATACTCCTGATGGGCTTTGCACCCTTTACTGTGACCGGCCCCCAGATCGAGACTCCTCAGATTTTGACTTCTGGGGTAGGAGGACTTTGTACTCGGCACGGTTACTGCTTTCCATATCTTCCTGGACATAAGTCTCCACCACTCATTCACACTAGTGGGATCTGCGCCAGAGGCACTAGGACCCATCGGGAGCAAACTTTTTGCTGGAGGGTCGGCGCGAGAGATGGCGCCGCGAGGCATGGCGCTGCGAGCGGTGGCTCGCGCGGTAACGACTATCTCGGCGACTTACCCTCCAACCGCCTTAGTCCTTTTTTCCCCTACGAAAGCGCTTCAGTGACAACGTCGCTCGCCTGTCGGGAGTCAAACTTCAAACTAGCGCATAGTTTTCAGTTTATTTTTTTGTAATATTATCTCGATAGTAGTATCGCTTCATTTTAATCTATTTCATTATATTTCTGTTATATTTTAAAATTTAACTTATAGTAAAGAAGTCTCGGCCTACTGGACGGAGTCGACCATGAGCAGGTCAGGTGACGGTAGGGAGACTTCGTATGAAAGCTGTTCAGTCAGTCGGGCTGGGTCCGGTCAGCCCCTCTCTCAGCGGGTTCCGGCTAACGGTCAGTCCGATGTCGGGGATGGGCGGTCCCCACCGGCATAAAATAAACGGTCGTATTCTCGCACCGCTCGCCTCGAGCTCTTCTTCGCCCACAGGTCAAAAGAGAAGGCATCACCGAGGTCGCCTTCTGATACGCCTCGCGGGCCGACGGTCGGTTATCGCCGCTAGTTGCCGGGTCTTCTTCCTTCGAGTCGCCAACTTCCGGTTTCCGCTGCTTCGACATCGGAGCCCCACCCCGCCTATAGGTAGGGCTCCAGATGAGCAGTTTCATCAGTGGGCGCCTGTGGGAGCGGTGGGTCGAGGTTGGTTCTTCTGCCTGGCTCGGTTGCCCCGAGCCTTCGGCTCGCCGGGCGATCAGGTAGGGCGGTTGACCTTCCTAGTCACGCGGCGCCTTCGTGCCAGCGACTCTCGTTCTTAGGTGTTCCTCTCACATGGCTGTGCAGGGGCCACACCGATGCCCTTATCTCCTGGTTTTTCCTTCTTGCTTTCCAGGTTCCAGGGTGTCGGCGCCTGCTGGGTCGCTGCGCTTGTCGGCGCCAGGGCCTTGCTGCTGTCTACGGGCGTCCCATGGGCGCGGGCGGGTCTCATGGCGCTGCAGGTCTCTGAGTGCACTGCTGGGCCACGGTGCCGCCAGGTGTTGCGTGCGTGCATTCTGCTGCACCATTTTCGACTCTTCGCCTCGGTCAGCCCCTCAGGGACTCTCCCTTTCTATCTGCTCTTTCCTCCTCTCCTATTTTTCACTCTTTCCTGTCCAAACAGTCCTTCTGGACTATCAGAGATGATGTTAGTCTGACCCAGACCTTCGGTTGGGTGATGAAGTGGAGGAACCGGGATCTTTCGCTGCAACAGAGCCTGTGGTTGAGGACCTATCCTTTAAGTCTCTGTTGAAGAACCTGAGATCCACTCTTTCTCTCCAGACTACAGACATCGATCCTGGGAAAATATTAAGACTCCAGTATCTTCATGCTTCGGAGATCCCTACGGATTTGACTCCTCCGATTCAACCTTCCTTCGAGACGCTGTCTCAAATGGTATGGAATAATCCTGCTCTTATTCCCTCGGTGGCTAAATCCATTGATAAGAAATATTCAGCTCCCAAGGATCGTCCCATTTTGGCATCCCAAGCCTTTGCGGATCCTATTGTAGTCCTGGCAGAGAATGACAAGGTCGTTCTTCCTCAAGCTACTACAGCTCGACCTATTAACAAAGAGTCTCGTAAAATTGATACATTAGGTAAGAGAGTCTTTGCTGCCTCCACTTTAAGTATGCGTATTGCCAGCTATCAAGGCTATTTTTCTCAGTATGAGTATATCCTGTGGCACTCTATGAAACGAATGGTTGAAGCTCTTCCAGATTCCGACTCCAAGTCAGAGCTTCTTCTAACCGTTATCAGAGGTATTGAGTCCAATAACCAACAGGTCAAAGCCGCCATGGACGCTTTCGACACTGCTTCTCGTTCAGCAGCCGCAGGTATTTGTACTCACACCATTCCTGGCCGTGCTTCGGCTTTACAAATGATGCTCAGCAGCAGGTAATGGCGTTGCCTTTGATGGCTCCGTATCTTTTGGTCCTCAGGTAGAGCAAGCCCTAGAGGCCACTCAGAAGACTAGGTTGGCCATTAAGTTGGCTAGACCTCCGCCTACCCCCTCTCGGGGGCATGTAGGTAAACGTCAGTTTCATAGTCGTCAGTCCTTTCGAGGCAGAGGAAGAGGAAGCTTCCATAAAAGCCAACCTGCCCAACCTCAAAAGAAGACGCAGCAGAAAGCGCAGGGGCCTAAAGCCCCCAGCGCTACCTTATGAATTGCCGGCCCAAGTTCCATCCTCACTGCCCAAGGTGGAACTTTCTCCTCCGGTGGGAGGTCGTCTTATGTACTTCTACAACCAGTGGAAGTCCATAACCTCGGACAAATGGGTCCTTCGGATAATTCGCGAGGGTTATTCTCTCAATTTCTTGGAAACCCCCCCGAATTGTCCTCCCAAACGACAACCCAGGTTGTCGACCTCTCAGTCAGACCTCCTCACCGCCGAGATCCAGGGCCTTCTAAACAACAGGGCAATAGAACTGGTGCCCCCGCATCAGCGAAACACAGGGTTCTACTCCCATTACTTTCTGGTTCCAAAGAAATCTGGGGGGATGCGCCCCATTCTAGACCTCAGAAAGTTAAACAAATTCCTCCCCAGGGAGAAATTCAAAATGATTTCCCTAGGTACCCTGTTACCTTTGCTGCATCAGCACGATTGGCTGGCCTCCCTGGATATGCAGGACGCTTACCAGCATATCCCCATCCACCCGACCCATCGCAAATTCCTGAGGTTTGTAGCTCTGGGTCAGCATTATCAGTTCAGAGTCCTGCCTTTTGGGCTATCCTCGGCGCCGCGAGTTTTTACAAAGTGTTGTGCTGTTCTCGCAGCGCATCTCAGGAAGCTCGGACTCCGAGTGTTTCCCTACCTGGACGATTGGCTCCTAGCAAGCCCTTCCAGCCAAGGGACTCTGGAAGCCGTTCAAACGGCCTCTCGCCTTCTTACGTCCATGGGAGTTCTGCTGAATCTGAAGAAGTCACAACTGCAGCCCTCCCAGAGGCTCCTTTTCATAGGGACTCTTCTGGACACCTCTTCCGCGAAGGCTTTCCTTCCAGAGGACAGAAGACTCGACATCCTTCAGATGGCCCGTTACATCGGGGAGAACCGATCGGTCACAGCTCTCGATGCAACGTATGTTGGGTCTCATGGCGTCCTCAGTGTTCACTGTACCCCTAGCTCGGTTACATGAGGACCACCCAATGGTTGTCTCCGCTCAGTGGTCACCGACCTCTCAACCCCAGTCTTATCCCATCAAGGTGACGGAGCCCCTACGAAGGTCTCTCTCCTGGTGGTCTCAAGAGAGCAATCTCCTGGAAGGATTCCCCTTTGCTCCTCTGGATCATCAGATCTCCATCACCACAGACGCATCGCTAATGGGATGGGGAGCTCACTGTCGCTCTCTCCACACCCAAGGTGTATGGACTCAGCTCGAAACTCAGCTCCACATAAATGTCCTGGAGATGAGAGCCGTCCTTTATGCGGTCCGGGCTTTGAAGGACATCCTCTGTCACAAGAACATTCTCCTTCAAACGAACAACAAAGCTGTGATGTATTACATCAACAAGCAAGGCGGTGCTCATTCTTATCCCCTTTGCAGGGAAGCTATGAGAGTGTGGGAGTGGTGCTTGGAGCACAACTCTCTAATTCAAGTGGTATATCTGCCAGGTGTACAAAACGACTTAGCAGATCACCTCAGCAGAACGGAAGCAGACCCTCACGAGTGGTCTCTCGATCCAGCCGTAGCTCGGTCACTGTTCTAAGAGTGGGGGACTCCAGACCTGGACCTTTTTGCATCCCCACTCAACGCAAAACTGCCTCTCTTCTGCTCCAGAAATCCAGGGCCTGGCATTTTCTGTCAGGATGCTGTTCAGGCTGCGTGGACAAACGCTTTCACGCCTTTCCACCGCTTCCTCTAATTCAGAGAGTACTCCTCAATTGAGTCTCAGGGACCAAGATGATTCTCATTGCTCCCTCCTGGCCTCGGCAACTATGGTTTCCTCCACTCAACAGTATGTCGGCAGCCTCTCTGAGACCACTTCCCTTGCAAATCAATCTTTTGACTCAGGGTTCGTTGGTGCATCCCAACCTGAGGTCACTTCACCTTCATGCTTGGCTCCTGAAGAGGTAGAAGTGAATCGGTTCAGCGTCTCTCGTAGAGTCTCAGACATCCTTCTGGCTGCTCGGAAGCCAGCTACCCGAAAAACTTACGCTTCTAACTGGAAACGTTTCTCTATGGTGCGCTAAGTCCTCTTGGAATCCCTTTCCTGTCCTCCAGACAAGGTTCTAGAGTACCTTTGGACCTATCAAACTCAGGTCTCCAGTACTCCACGGTTAAAGTTCACCTTAGTGCCATTTCAGCATGCACTCATGAGCCGGTTTCTTCCTTGTCTCTGGCTCAGTTACCTATGGTGAAGAGATTTCTTAAGGGAATTCTGCATACCAGACCCCTGTTAGACGTCCGGTCCCAGCCTGGGACATTAACCTTGTGCTAGACATGCTCACTCGGAAGCTTTTAACCCTAGCTACCTGTGAGCTAAAATTTCTTACCTGGAAGACAGCCTTCCTAGTGGCCATTACCTCAGCCCAGGGTATCTGAGATACATGCCCTGGTTACGGACCCTCCGATACTGTGTTCCATAGGGCAAAGTAGTTCTTCGTACTCATCCTAAATTTCTTCCCAGGTTGTGTCAGAATTCCATCTAAACCAACCTCTGGTGCTTCCCTCTTACTGCTGAACTTCCAAAATGAAGGAGAACGGTCTCTTCATTCCTTGGATGTTAAGAGAGCCTTCATGGTTCTACTTAGATAGAACCAAGAATTTTCAAGACTCAGCAATTGTTTGTTTCCTTCAGCGAGACCGGCTGGGTCAGCCTGTCGCTATCAGATGCATCTCATCATGGTTAGTGGCATGTCTTCGACATTGCTATTCCATGGCACAGGTTAAATTAGAAGGTAGAGTGTACGCTCACTCTACTAGGGCGGTCGCGGCATCCCTAGCGGAAATTCGCAATGTTCCAATTGCAGATATCTGCAATGCCGCCACCTGGAGCTCAGTGCATACCTTCGTAAAGCATTATGCACTGGATGTTCATGCCAGGCGTCATTCCGCCTTCGGCAGAACTATCCTTAATGGACTCCTGTCCTAGGCGTGTGAGCTCTGGCTCCCCTGCCGCCCTTTTGGGGGATTA
Organism: Neoceratodus forsteri; assembly: GCA_016271365.2. NCBI lineage: Eukaryota > Metazoa > Chordata > Ceratodontiformes > Ceratodontidae > Neoceratodus > Neoceratodus forsteri. The sequence goes on from CM028129.1 coordinate 508,184,876, forward strand.
TCAGCTTGGTACTCTCCCACTAGTGTGAATGAGTGGTGGAGACTTATGTCCAGGAAGATATGAAAATTACGTACCTACCGTAATTCTTGATCTTCTTGGACGAGTCTCCACCACTCATTCACACGCCCACCCTCCATCCCCCGAGCTCACCGCTGTGTTGGTCTTCACTCCCTCAAATCTTTAGGCCGTGAAGACTTCTTTGCTGACCCTTCTTACACGGGTCGTCCGGACTATCTTATGTCCGTTTTTTAAGGTTAGGTTTACTCTTTACGTTAGTTGCGCTGCACCTCCTTGGTAAAAAAGGTACTGAGGCGGTTGGAGGTTGTCCGAGATAGTCATTACCATCGAGCTCATGCTCATGGCGCCATGCCTCAGAGCGCCCCACGACCTCCAGCAAAAGTTTGCTTCCATGGGTCCTATGCCTCCAAGCGCAGATCCCACTAGTGTGAATGAGTGGTGGAGACTTGTCCAAGAAGATCAAGAATTACGGTAGGTACGTAATTTTCATTTCTGCACATCAGGCCCACTATGCAGCCTATGACAGGTTCTTGTGGTCCAGGCTGGGTCAGCTCCTAGCCTCATTGCCTGATATGGAGCAAACCAGACAAGCCATTGCACACTCTGTGCATGGCCTGGAGCTAGCAAGGCACCAAAGGAGGGCATCCTATGATGCCAACGAGGTAGCTACCAGGGTCGTAGGGACAGCGATCTGCACTAGGCGGACAGCATGGCTGCGTCTTTCCAGGTTGTCACCCTTGGCTCGGCGTAGGGTGATTAACTCCACTCACCAGAGAACCTATCTCTTCTCCCGTAGAGCGAGAGGGCGCTTGTCGGGTCAACTTCCTTCCCCCTCTGGGGGGACCCCGTCTCACTCTCCTCACTCTCGGGCCTCTCCAGGCCCTGAAGGTTCTCCCTCTTAGTGTGTCACCCACTGAGAGCTAAGGGACTGTGTCCCTTAGGGCGTAAAACAAACCCCCTTCGGGGGCTCGGTACTCACCCAACAGTGATGAATGGTGAAGATTGACACAGATAAGATATGAAAATTACATACCTACCGTAATTATGATCTTTCTGTGTATCTTCACCATTCATCACGATCCCGCCCTCCATCCCCCTGGGGCCTCAGTCTCTGGGTTCTCCTCCCTCTCTGTGCCCATCCTTCCCCCTCTTCTTTTCTAGGAGTGGGGTAAAACAGGGACACACAGGGGGATAATGTTCCGGGGAGAGTACTCAGCAAGGGGGGCACTCCTTCTCCAGTGCCTTGGCTCCACCCCTGTTAGGTGGGAGTTGTCAGTTGCCCTCTTTTCTCTTCTCCTCCCTGTTCCCGTCCAACCTATTTCTCCTTGTTTAAAAAAAAAAAGAAAAGAAAATTTGTTCCCCTTTTTTCACCAATAATCTTTCCTTGAAAGGATGTTTATTCCCCTGTACTCTGTCCTTCTTCCAGAATAGCCGACTCTGCTTTCAGGAGTGTTTGCCAGTCATTCTGCGCCTTGAATTCTGGCAGAAAGCCTTTGGCTGCTCCTTGCAGTTCCTATGTAATCTGGAGACGGACCAGAGTCTGGGAAGTTAACTCACCCCTCTCCTCCTAAATTCTTCACCCACCCTACCTCCCTCTTCCTTTTCCAGAGATTGGGGCCTCCCAATCCTCTAGTTCAACTTTTCTCCCTTTCTGTCCTCTCAGTCGTTATTTCTCCTTTTGGTTTATATATCTTTCCTTTTCTGTCCCTTGGACTTCCTTGTCCCAGCTCCACTCCTTCCTCTTACCACTCCGGCTGACTCAGAGCTGGCAGGCAGGCGAAGTCGACACAACTAACGACCAACCCGTGAGCGCCACGCAGTGCAGTGGCCTCGAGGGCGGCGCTGATGAAAGTGCTGCTCCGCACCTTTTAAAAAAAAAGCTCCCACAGGGTCCTGACCTCCGCCAGATACCCAGCAGTGATGAATGGTGAAGATACACAGAAAGATCATAATTACGGTAGGTACGTAATTTTCATATCTGGGTCCTCAGTGTGCTATACAAGGCTCTTAGCCAACTCAAATAAACCTTCGCCAGACCAGATTTGTCCAAAACGGAGAACATAAATAACCACTTCACCCGGTTGAATGCCTTTTCGGCGTCTAGGGCCAGGAGGCCCCTCAATTTATCTCCCCGCTTGGACCATTGGTGAATGATAGTCGTTGCACGCTGAAGGTTATGCTTAGCTTGGCGACCTTTCACAAAGCCACCGTGGTCCTTGTGTATTAAGACAGGGAGAAAAGGGTCCAGTCTGCCCGCCAGCACCTTGGCGATTATTTTATAATCAGAGGTGAGGAACGAGATCGACCTATACGATCCACATTGCTCCGGATCCTTTCCAGGTTTAAGCAGGACTACAGTTGTGACCAGAGTCTGGGAGGACACCCTCTTCCAGAGCCGTTCTCACCATCAGGTCGCCCAACCGTTCCCACGTGATTCTATAGAAATCGTCTTGGAGGCCATCCGAGCCTGGCTCCCTGCCCCTCTTCATAAGTTTAGTTACTCTTCTCACCTCTTCTGTTAATATAGGGGACCCCAGCTTTTGACATTGAGAGTCACTCAGCCTAGGGAGGTTCAGATTGTCCCTCAAAAATGTAGAGGGCACCGAGCCTGCTTGACCTGAGAGGTATACAGGGAGGTTTAATAATCCCTGAAGACGTTATTGGTCTCCCCCTGGTCACACGTAAATGAGCCTGCCGCAGACACCATTCTGAGAATGGTACGTTCTGCCCTTTTTTTCTTTACTAAGTTAGCAAACCATTTTCCAGCAGAGTCACCCTCAAAATCAGAGTAGGATTTGGTAAGCAGCAGGTGTCTCCAATCATCTAGTGGACGTTTGTGATAATGCCAAGGCCTCGTCTCCTGTGCAATGAGTCTCCTGTAAGAGGGCTGTGTTAGTTCCCATCTTTTTAAGCTGTGCCCAGACCCGCTTCCTCTTCACCACAGTACGCAGCCTGTCAATGTTCCACGTTGCACAACAAAGATTAGCCATGTTCTAAGTGTAAAAAAAATATTTATACAAGCCAACCTCATGGTACAGTAATTCAAAGTGAAGTCCTTAACTGTGGTATAGCTATGGCATCCAAATCTTTTTAACATTTTCAACCAAACACCCAAAAAAAATTCCCCCCTCGAATAATAATAACCTTACCCCAACTTTCAGAATCCCCAAACCGCTTTGAACATACCCTCCTCACCCCCGAAACAACGTCATACACTCCAATTCCTCTCTCTTCCTCTTCTTTCCATCCCAGGAACAAACTGGATGAGAAGAGAACCCTACCACCACCCCTAAAAGTATAAGTAGATGGCACATCCCACTAATCTTCGTGGTATGGGCTGGGGATCCGCTGTAATAACAAAGTATAGTATTTTGTGCACATAAAATTCCCACCTATTCATGCTTAGAGGGGGAGAGCGGGAAAGACTCAGAGGACCCACACCCCAAGGTAAAAGTGCGGGGAGCCCCGGGCATCGAGCTAAAGAAATGCATTCCAAAATAAAGGCAGTGAACTAATTAGAGCACCCCAACGAGGGAATCATGGCTAAAGCCCACCCAGAATGGTGGAGACGCCGGAGTCCCTCAACCCATGCGTTTTCAGTGTTGTCTCAGTAGCTCTTACCTACATATTTGGAATAAGGACGCTCGAAAGCCCACATTCACCAAATGAATTCCATATCATCCCAAGGGTCCCCCGATGAAGAAGTCAAGTTAAACAAACAAAACAACCAGCATTTGAAATGAGTGTCCACATAATATACAAATTTTAGAAGTTAGAAAGAAAATGATCTTATGGAGCCCCTACATAGGCTCTAAACAGATAACACTAGCTTAAAATGTGGTAAGCCAAACTCCTTCTTAACAAAGCATGCACATTGCAAATGAAACCTCAAGATCAACTGAGGGGTTTGGCATATAATTTTCTTATGTGTGTCTCTGCAACACAAGTGTTTGTAATCCAAAGCAAAAAGGCGCAGTAACATCCCGAAGGAAAACGACTGCCAGCAGGGCCACAGTAGAGTCATCTTGAGGCCTTTTCAACGAAAGTCCAGACCCAAGCCTCCTCAAAACACGATCAGCAGTCCAAAGCAGGGCTCCCCAGAGTGAGAAGTAAGGGGAGACAGCAGAACCCACGACCCGCCATGATAGACCACCTCCCGGTGTTATGTGTCTTGGGGCATCCGCACCCTAAATTACCTCCCCCCCACCAAGGCAACCTCCAACAGTTCAAGAAACACAGAAACTTAGCTCTAGTATGCTGGGCATCTGCTTCAGCGATTATTGTCTTCGGCTGGATTCTCCCATGCTGGGCTCCTAAGTCCTTCCCATTCTTTGAGGAGATAAGCGGCCGGAGCTGTCGGTCCGTAAATGCTCTCTGTTTTTTCCCCAGAGGCCTCATCACAAGACGAGCAGGGTACACCAGCGAAAATGGGCAATTTAAGCAAAGCCATTGCACTCTCTTCGCGTGGCCTGGAGCTAGCAAGGCTTTCTCTTAACATCATTAAAAGCTTGTCTCCTAGTTTGAAGGGCTCGAGAGTAGTTGGGGGGATACTAATCCAACTCTTGTCCAGTAGAATCAACCCCGCTTTCCGGGTGGCATCCAAGACCAGCTGGTGGTCTTGATGACGTAAAAACTTCACCAGCCGGTGCCAAGGTCTCTGGTCAGGCTGGGGTCTTACAACGGGGGAATGGTGGGCTCTCTGAACTTCAAGGCTACAGTCCTTTGGGAGGAACAGTGTCTGCTTCAGCCAAGATTGTATATAGGACACGCAGTCTTTCCCCTCCTGTTCCCTCGGGAAGCCCGACAATTCGAACGTTGTTCCTCTGCTTCCTTTTTTTCATGATCATCTATCAGTTCTTTCAGCCTCTCAATTTCTTGCAGTGCTTGCGAATATCGGCTGACATCGAAGACGAGTGATCCTCCTGGGCACTAACACGAGCTTCCACCTCTGTGAGCCTCTCCTTGTGGGCATCAGTGGTTTCTGATACGGAATTGACCGTTTGTTGCAGCTGGGCAGTTAGATTTTTCAAACCCAGCTTGCATTTTAGTGCCAAGGTCGCATTTTAGATCCTTTATCAGGTGCTCCAGTGTCAAATAGTCCACTCCAGAATTAGCCATGGCAGAGGTCCCGGATTCCGAGGCCTGCTCCACGGAGGATCACCGAGAAACTTGTACTGGCGGCCCACTCGGGCCCAAATCTTGCTGCTGGCACTGCAGGTTAGAAAAACGTAGTTTCAATTGCTTCTTGCGAGATTTCAGTGAGGCAGGCATTAGTGAACTGCTGGAACCAAGAAATACTGATGCTGGTCAGAAAATTAAGGCAGGATGAGGTAGATTTGTAGCAGATCCACATGGAGCTCCCCAGTTAGACCGCCGCCATTATTGCCAGCCAGGCCATGCCCTCCAAAACCTTTTTGAAAGGGATTCTCCACTTGAAGCCCCCTATCTGCAACCCTACTCCTCCTTGAGATTTAAACTTCATTCTAGAACAGTTTACGTTGCCTCCTTTTGAACTGGCGGTAAGCTGTGAGATGCGCTATCTGTCTTGGAAAGCGCTCTTTTTAGTTGCAGTTACTTCTGCTCGAAGAATTTCTGAGCTTCTGGCCCTGATGTGTAAGGAGCCTTATTTAATTTTTTACAGAGACCGGGCGGTCCTGAGAATAATTCCTAAGTTTCTTCCCAAGGTGGTTTCTGAGTTCACTTTGAATCAGACCATTGAGCTGCCAGTGTACTACCCGATTCATACAAATAGGAGTGAGGCTCTCTTACATATACTGGATGTACATAGGATTCTGCGGTGCTATGTCCATAGGAGCAAAGAGAACTGCAAATCAGTTGTTAGTTTCCTTTTCCCCCAGAACCTTGGGGTCAGCAGTTTCTAAGCAGTGCTTGTCCAAATGGTTGGCTAACTGCATCTGTTTCTTTTGTCAGAAGTACAAGAAACCTCTTCTGGGGGAGGTCAGAGGTCACTCCACTAGGGGGATGGCTGCTTCCACAGCTTTTTTACGTAATGTTTCTGCAGCTGAGATTTGTGCCGCAGCAACCTGGAGTTCAGTACACACTTTCACAAAGCATTACAGTTTGGAAATTGCCTCTAGGGGTAGGGCCGGTTTTGGCCTAGCCATTCTGCAAGGTCTGCTGTCTTAGACCTGCTCTGGTCGTTATCCTTCCTCCTCCCTTGTTTCGGTGGTCTCACTTAGGGTGACTGCTTGGGATTCAGTCCTATATGTTATGACCTACTGCAGGAACCCTCTCAAAGTAAGATAGTACAGTTACGTAAGAACTTATCGTAACAGTAGATCTTCGAGAGAGGTTCCTGCAGTAGGTCACACTTTCCCTCCCTCCTTCCCCCAGCTTTTCAGCATGTTCTTATAGGCTGTTCTGGATTGGGCTCTAGGATTTTCTTCCTTTCTTCTGTCATACCCTTTTGGGTCTCCGGCGGGAGAGCTGGAAGGTGGGCGCGGGGACCGCCCACTATATAGGCTCACGCTGACGTTGTCACGTGATGTCGGGTAGGCGATCCCCTGCCAGACATTGCTAGCATAAGTTTGCCGTGTGGTCCTGACGATAGGGGGTGCAGTCCTATATGTTATGACCTACTGCAGGAACCTCTCTCGAAGATCTACTGTCACGCTAAGTTCTTACATAACTGTACTTTCCTGCTGTTTAACCCTGCCAGTTCAGACCATAACTACAAGGGTGTTTCAGATTTGAAGGTTTAAGTTCATCTGGAAACCACCACATCTTCAGCTCTCAACTACTTGACAGAATGACCACACACACACACACACACCTGGCATATCAAGACCAGGGAATCTGAGCTGGACTACTGACGCAAGCGGTAGAGCTACCACTTGCGGCACCAATGACCTGGGCTTAGGAACAAGCCCAGAGCACCGGAGGGTCAGCAGAGAGGAGGAAGATTGTCTGGAGGACTGCTGTCCTCTACGGGTGAGTAGGTCAAGGCAGTCAGCAACAATCCAACTCCTAGTGGAGGCTAGGAGTCTGTCTGCCTGACACCTTCAGCGCACATGGGTTCAGGACTCAGCTAACTTCGGCACATTCATGCACAGGAGCCTAAGTGACGTGTCTCTGATGCCATTGTACATCAGAGTCTAGAGGAACAACCAATAAGAAAATCCCTCTCACCAGGCAGCAGCATGAAGCCAGGGCCCTAGACTGCCATCGCTCTGAAACAACCACAAGACATAAGTCTCAGCCGGGGCTCATAGAGTGATGTTGGTCTGTTCCTTTGGGGACCCCATCAACGAGAGGCAAGTCACGATCCTCCGAGACTGGGCAGCAAGAGTGGAAGGTGGTTCAGGAGACCATGGTTGATATGAGGTACATCCTCACTCTGGCAAGAGTGCCAGAAAAAACAGTTAAAAACAAAACAAAAAAAAAGGACCACTGAATCTCCTTCTCTCCCATGGTTTGAGTAAAGGCAGGAACCCCAACCACAATATCTCACTGCAGTAGACCCTGAAACTAATCTGTTAGTTGTCTGCATAAATGTACATCCCTTGAGAGAATCTCAAAGTTGTTGATCTTCCAGGAATCAGTCTTCACCATTGATTCATACCAATGTGTTCTGAGCCAGAGGCACTAGGACGCTGCAAGAGCCAGAGGTTGTCCGGGCAGCTGGTGCCAAGGTAGGCTGCAAGCATGTGCAGCGCTGCGAGACTGGCTCGCGCTGCATGGCTTACCTCAGCACCAGCCCTCAACCGCCTCAGTTCCTTTTTTCCTCCCATAGAGTGCACTTCAGTGACAGTCGCTCACCTGCCTGGAGTCAGAACTTACATCTGTATGACAGCAGCATTAAATTCTTTCAGTTCTTGTGTTCAAAGCTAGGGTTTGTTATTTTTGTGTCCGTTTAGAGTTTTTATACACTACTTCTGTCAGTCTTTCTCAGCCCTGCTGTACAGTGGTCTATGGCCACTGACTGTGATGGTAGTGAGCCTCTAGAGGCATGCAGCTTCAGCGGTGGGGCCGTGTCTGGTCCACTTCCCCTTTCAGGGGGGAGTTCTGACATCAGATGGTCCTGTGTTTGGAAAGGGAAGACAGCTGTCCTGTAAACACAAAAATAAGCTGGTCTGATCCTGGTCTGGGACCCAGCACCGCTCAGCCTCAAGTTCTTCCTCTTCCCAGAGAAAGGGGAAGAAACGGTACTGCTCGAGGTCATCTGCTGTGAGGTCCTCAGCGTCTTGGAGCAGAAGGCCTTTCCTGGCACTGTCCGTGTCACTTATGGCTTCTCCTCGTGAGAGGTAGAGGTCTCAGGCCCACAGTCCCTCCCTGTCTATCTCTGGGGATTCCAGTGGGCAGTTTCACCACTGGTAGCTCTTATGGAGCAGTGGATGCATTATCTGGCTCATTTGCCCCTTTTTATGGAGCTGGCCTTAGGCCTTTCAGGGCTAGGGGCATTGAAGCCACAGCCAGGGCGTTCTAGCCGGATAGAGCGCCTGGCTGCGTCAGTGACTTCCGGGTACTTGAGGATGACAGTGCCACCAACACCTGTTCCACTGACTGAACCTCCATTCAGTGTCGCTGCTTAGGGACAACCCCAATATATCTGCTAGTCATTCCAGTGCCAGTTGGACCTTTGGCGCCACAGGCAGCACCAGGCTCAGGTCTCCTGGGGCCTGGCTTGGCTTCACATCCAACACCGCCTCCAGTCTCGAAAGGGCCCTCGGAGCCAGACCCAGCCTCATCCACGACGCCAGCTCCTGCTCTGCCTCTGTCAGTGTTGCTGGTGTTGCCTACTTCTAGGCCTAGGTCAAAGAAACTGAGGTCCACCCCTCTTCCGGACCCTCTCCCCGGGGAGGACCTGGAGAGGGACGAGTCTGACCCCAAACTCGTAATTTCTGAGGGCGGCAATGATGACCCTTTTCATAGCCTGGACACTTCAAATTCAGGCCCCTCTCCAGCTCCCCAGGTGGGCCTTTCTTTTCAGGCTCTTCTCCATAATATATATGCTATGCTTCCTTTTGTGCCTTCTACCACTGACCCAGGTAAATGTGTCTGGAGTGGAGTGGCTCAACATTTCCACCATGCCGGTCAGTCTGTCTCATACCTCCTATTCCCCCTGCATTTGAAACTCTTCTGTATGCAATATGCAATAGGTCTGTCTCTTTTCCCACTGTCTGTAGGCAGATAGACCATAAGTATGCTGCCCCTAAAGACAGGCCTATCCTTGCTTCCCAGCCTATTGCTGACAAGAATGTCATTTTGGCAGAGAATGACAAAGCCATTCTTCCTCAGGAAGTGATTGTGCACCCTACTAACAAGGAGTTGTGCAAAGTAGACACTATGGGGAGAAGAACCTTCACTGCTGCTACCAAGGGCATTTTTCTAAGTATGAGCATCCCATCTGAGCCTCTCTTAAGTCTCTAGCAGAAACCCTGCCTGAATCCTGAATCTGAGACCAAACACAAGGTTCATCAGACTATTACTCATGGTACTGAGTGTTTCTTTAGACAGTTACTCATGTACTCATGGTATTGAGTGTTTCTTCAGACTGTTACTCATGGTTTTGAGTGTAACAGTCATCAGCTCAAGGTGGCTACAGACATTTTGACACTGCCTCGCACTCTGCGGCTGTAGGAATTTGAATTAGAAGACATTCCTGGCTTCTCCAACAACAGCCAGCAACAGGTTATGAATGTTCCCTTTGGTTCTTACCTATTTGTACAATAGATAGAACAGTTGCTTGAGGCCTCCCAGGAAACTAGGACAGCGATCAAGATCTCAAGACCTGCCCCCACCCCCAAAGGTGGAAGAAGCAAGGCTTCTACCATAATAAACGGTCCTTTCAAGGCAAATGCAGGGAGCTCAAATCAAGTCTTAGCCTCCCCAGCTGCAAAAGAAAGTGCAGCCGAAGGCACAGGCTCTTAAGGCTCCTAGTGCCGCTCTCTGAAGTCCCGGCCTGATCCTGCCTCAGCTACCCAACTCCCGAGGTAGACCGCTTCTCACCAGTGGGGAGTGCCTGACTCACTTTTACCGTCTGTGGAAATCCATCGCAGCAGACAAGTGGGTGCTCAGGATTATCCGAAAATGATACTCACTGAATTTTATGGAAATCCCTCTGTATTATCTACCCAGAAAGCAACCCCTCCTATCAGCTCACACTTACATGTCAAGAGATTTTTGCACAGGAGATTGCGGGCCTTCTAAGTAACAGGGTATTGGAAGTAGTGCTGGTGATGAAGCGTAACACAGGCTTCTACTCCCATTTCTTCCTCATTCCAAAGAAGTCAGGGGACATGCGCCCCATTCACAATCTCAGAAACTTGAACAAGTCCATGGAAGGAGAAAAGTTCGAAATGATCTCTCTGGGGATCCTGCTACCACTCCTCAAGCCACAGGATTTGTTAGCCTTACTGGATATGCAGGATGCTTACCAGCATATCCTGGTCCACCCCGGCCACCACAGATTCCTCTGCTTTGTGGTACTGGGTCAGCATTATCAGTTCTGAGTCCTGTTCTTTGGCTGTCCTCAGCACCTCGAGTCTTTACGGAGTTCTTTGCCATTCTCGCAGCGCACCTAAGGAAACCAAGTTTTCCTTATCAGGGCAACTGGCTACTAGCCAGTCTGCTCAAGCAGGAGAAAGAACGAGCAGTGGCCATAACCTCTCACTTCATTACCTCCATGGGAGTCCCGTTGAATCTTGAGAAGTCGCAGCTTAAGCTTTCTCAGCAGCTCCTCTTCATGAGGGCCCTTCTGGATAGCACCAGAGCGAGGGCCTTTCTTCTAGAGGACAGAAGGAAAGCAATACTTCAGATGGCTCAGTACATCATGGCGCACAAGTCCGTTCAGGCGTACTCCATGGAACACGTGCTAGGCCTGAAAGCCAACTTAGTGTTCACGGTGCCTCTGACATGACTGCATATGAGGCCAACCCAGTGGATACTCAGCACGCAGTGGTCTCCAGCAGTGCACCCTCAGTCTTACCCCATCAAGGTAGTGAAGCCCCTGCTTGATCTCTTGCATGGTGGACACAGGAGGACAACCTCCTTCATGATCTCCCCTTCTCTCAGTCAGAGCCTCAGGCAACCCTCACCATGGATGCAGCTCTGCTGGGATGGGGATCCTATTAATAGAGGCACCACAGTCAAAGAATTTGGAGCCCTGTAGAGTCCCATCTCCACATCAGTGTGTTGGAAAAGAGAGCATTCCTCTATGTCCTGCAGGCCCTTGCGGACCTTGTCAACCAAAAGATAGTACTTCTCCAGATGGATAACAAATCTGTCATATACCACATCAGCAAGCAAGGGGTACAAACAACTGGTACAACAACCCACAAGAGACAGGGCTATCCTAGATCTAGTACTGACTAACAGGGAAGGGATCACAGATCTCCAGGTAGAAGGTCACCTGGGGGCCAGTGACCATCAAATGGTATGGTTCAGATTTGGCTACTACATCTAAATCATCCCATTCCATGGCAAAAATATGGGACTTCAGAGGAGCTGACTTTGATAAGATGGCCAACAGAGTTAAGCTAGCCCTGGCAAAAAGAAACACAGGTGAGGGGGTACAGGCAGAGTGGGCAAGCATTAAGGATGCTGTACTTGAAGCAACATCCCATTGTGTTAGACAGAAAAGGAAGTGCAAAAGAAGAAGGAAACCACTTTGGTTCTCAAATACAGCAGCAGAAAAGGTCAGAGCCAAAAGGCTGGCCTTCAGGAAATATAACGGAACACAGCGGGATGAAGTTAGGGAGGCATACCAAAGTGCCCTAAGGGAAGCAGGAAGGCAGTAAGGCAGGCAAGTCCCAAACTGAGGAAACACTAGCACGAACAGTAAAGAAGGTGACAAGACTTTCTATAGATACGCTTAGTGAAAGGAGAAAGTCCAGAGGGGTATTGCTAAGCTTAGTGGAGAAAAGGAGCATGTGAGGAGGAGAACCCTGTAAAGCATCTATCCTAAATAGATACTTTTGCTCAGTATTTACTGAAGAGACGGTGAGCAGGGCCCACAGCTCAGCACCATGGACACGGGGAGGTGAGCACTACTCCCTTCACAAAAGAAAGGGTCCTACAAGAGCTTGCTAAGCTCAGGGTGGATAAGGCAATGGGACCTGATGGCATACATCCCAGGGTACTTAAGGAGCTAAGGGTGGAACTAGCAGAGCCATTAGCAGAACTGTTTAGTGAGTCTCTGAGCACAGGAGAGGTCCCAGAAGACTGGAGAAGGGCTCATGTGATCCCGCTCCACAAGAGTGGTGGCAGGGAACTACAGACCAGTCAGTCTTACCTCAGTAGTGGGCAAGATTATGGAGGCACTCCTTAAGGAAAGGATAGTGCAACACCTGGAATCCATAGGGCACAGGATCCAAGACAGCATGGGTTTACAAAAGGAAGGTCCTGTCAAACTAATCTCATAGATTTCTTTGACTGGGTAACCAGAGTGGTGGACCAAGGGGAGCAGTTGATGTACGCTACCTGACTTCAGCAAAGCTTTGACACTGTTCCACATAGAAGATTGATAAATAAGCTGGGTAGGCTCGAGGTGGGTCAGAAGTTGGTCAACTGGGTGGCAAACTGGTTGACGGGCAGAAAACAGAGAGTGGTGGTAAATGGTATACAGTCAGAAGAGATGCAAGTCACAAGTGGGGTACCTCAGGGATCAGTCCTGGGGCCAGTCCTCTTCAACATCTTCATTAGTGACCTTGCAGATGGACTAGAGGGTAAGGCTTGTCTGTTTGCAGATGACATCAAGATCTGCAACAGAGAAGATGATCCAGATGGGGTGGGCAGAATGAGAAGAGATCTGGATAAACTAGCAAAATGGTCAGAAGAGTGGCAACGGGATTTAATGCAAAGAAGTGCAAGATCATGCACATAGGGAAGAGAAACCCTGAAGCCACCTATAGGCTGGGAGGGGAGTTGCTAGCAGTCACAAAGGAAGAAAGAGACTTGGGCATCATCATCACTGATGACCTGAAATCATCCAAGCAGATCTCTAAAGCAGTAGGTAAGGCTAGGAGGGGTGTTAGGGTGTATTAGTAGGGGTATCACAAGTCGTAAGAGGGAGGTAATAATCCCTCTTTACAAGACACTGGTTAGGCCCCATCTGGAGTACTGCGTGCAGTATTGGAGGCCACACCTTCACAAGGACATTAACCAAATTGAGGCAGTCCAGAGAAGGGCAACCAAAATGGTGCAGGGACTGCATCAGAAGACGTATGAGGACAGATTAACAGAGCTCAATATGTATACCCTTGAGCAAAGGAGGGAGAGAGGTGATATGATCGAGGCATTCAAACACCTTAAGGGCATTAACAAGGTGAAAGAGTCTAACATGTTTAAATATAAGAAAATAGCAGGACAAGAGGACACAGCATGAGATTAGGGGGCAGATTAAGGGGAATGTGAGGAAATTTTCTTCACAGAAAGGTGGTGGATGCATGGAATGGCCTACCTCAAGAAGTGGTGGCTATGAATACAGTGCAGGGCTTCAAACAGGCATGGGATAGGCATAAGAGAGCAATACAAATGAGTATGAATAGATAGGCCACTGACAGAGCAAAGGCCGATGGCACATTTATAAGGTAGAAAAAGAAATGGGCAGACTGGATGGGCCTTGCGGTCCTTATCTGCCGTCAACTTCTATGTTTCTATGGAGCACACTCTTACCCTATCTGCAGAGAGGCGATGAGGTTGTGGGAATGGTGGCTAGAACAGGGTTTTCTGATTCAGGCCATTTACTTACCAAAAGCTCAGAACATTCTGGCGGATGAGCTCAGCTGAACTAAAGCTGACTTTCATGAGTGGTCACTAGTGTCATGAACCCACTCCTGGGGTGGCCAGGTCCTCTGAGCTCACAGTGGCCACCCATAAGTGCAATCCGTGATGGGGGCCAGGAATACCCTCCAAGTGTCCTTCCAGGTGCTCGCTGAGTTTACGACTGAACACCCACCATGAGATCCCAGGGCGGCTTCTCTCTAATCTGGGTAAAGATACAGTACAGTCTCAAGTCTACAGCCAGGTGAGAACTCTCCTCGGTTGCTGTATTGAGGGGGAACGATCCAGGTGTTACGAACTCTTCAGGGGTTGCCTTCGTAAACCTGATTTCGTCCTCTCCCATGGGATGTGCAGTAACTAGTTCCCCTTTACAGACTCTCCCTGAGACCTGTGTATCTCCTTTACTTAAGGCAACCAGATCCCCTTTTTCAGGATTCTAGACTTGGTAGCAAATCATGACACCTTGCACTAGCTAGGTTGGTCTTAGAATTGAATAAACCTTTTTACCTTTTACACACACAGAATCATTCACAAGCAGTTTTAAAAGCAAAATGATTTTACTAAATCTAAATGATTATCATACAAACTTTACAAACAGAGATTTAGAAATGTGGTTACAGAATAAGAAAAATAAAGGTGGAAATATACATGTGAAAGATGCACTGTAAAAATGTTAACTGTTTTCTACCTTGTGGAAAATCAGATATTCAGAAAACAAAAGAAGTTGCAAAAGTTTCAGTCCTTCTGTAGCATTCATTGGTTCTTGGTCTGTCTCTGTGGCAGTCTTGCTTGGTATGTGACAAGACGAGTGTCCCATGAAAAAGTGTGCAACATGCCCTGATCTGAGGGCTTTAAATAACATTTGGTCCGTGCAGTCTGTAACTGTTTGGTGGCCTTATCGTTTTGGGTCAGCAGGGGACTCTCTTGTTCTGTCCAAGACTTTTAAGTGAACCATATTATTGATTAGTTAGATTCTCTTATAGTTCCAGTATACTTTGATCTTCCCTCATCCTTCCTGCCACTTAGTACAATGAAATTATACCAGCACAGTTCCTGGAACCTGAAGTACTTTTCCTTTGAAGTGTAAGTTTATGATAGGGGGAGATGGTTTTCTATCCCCTGACCATTTATGACTCCTTTCCTTTGGTCAGCTACCCCAAGCCTTTGACATGTAATTTTTAAGTTCCTGTCAGCAGCCTGATCTTCCTGGACATAAAGTCTCCACCACTCGTTCACACTGATGGGATCTATGCCCGAGGCGCTAGGACCCAGCGGGAGCAAACATTTTGGAAGAGGGCCAGCGCCAGAGATGGAGCCGCGAGGAGTGGCGCCGTGAGCCTCGGCTCGTGCAGCAATGACAATCTCGGCATCGACCCTCCAACCGCCTCAGTTACTTTTTTCCCGCCGTCGAGTGCGCTTCAGTGACGATGTCGCTCACCCGCAGGGAGTCAAACTAGCAGCATAGTTTTCAGTTTATTGTTTTGTAATATATCTCGAAATAAGTACCACTTACTTTTAACTATACTTATTAAAGAAAAGACGTCTTCAGCCTATATTGACGGAGTCGACCACAAGCGGGTCAGGTGACGGTAGGGGGACTTTGTATGAAAGCTGTTCAGTCAGCTGGGCTGGGTCCGGTCCGCCGCCCTCTCCGGAGGGGGGGGGGGGTCTGACAATGGACGGTCTGATGCTCAAAGGGATGGGCCATCCACCCAAAAGCATAAAAGAAAACGGTCGCACTCTCGGCACCGTTCAGCCTCGAGCTCTTCTTCGGCCCACAGGTCAAAAAAGAGAAGGCATCACTTGAGGTCGCCTTCTCAATCAATCAAAGTCTTTATTTAACCAGGCGATCACTGTTGAGCAAGCTAATTTTCGAGGTATGTCTTCAAACAACATGAAGTCTTGCTGTATTCTGACTAATGCAGTTAGCCCCAGCCTTTAAACTGCCCCGGAGAACAAAGGGTTAAACTTTCTATGCAGAGCATAGAATGCTGAGCTCGAGCTTGGTTGTTGTCTGTGTCTGTTTCCCATTGAAATCTAGCCGTCAGATTCTTTATTCCGCCTCACTGAACAGTCGCTCCGGAGATTTCTCCTGCAGCTCGGTTCGAAGTGTCGGTTTACTGTCGGTTTTTAACCGAAATGTATTTCCGCATAGTCGGTTCAGTCTCTGTGGTACCGTGAGTACTAGATAGGTTTTGTACTGTTTTTCTGTGTGGAACTTGTAAAAGTGTGGGTCATTTGTTGATTCTTGTATCTTACTTTAGTGTGTGGTTACCGGTCCTTATCTGTTCTAAAAAAAGAAACGTGTTTGGTATGTTTTTTTCCAAGACCCGTGACACGGTTAGGAACCAATAAGGGAGTCTTGCCTGGCGGTTGCCGAAAAAAGGGTAAGTT
The DNA here is from genome assembly GCA_016271365.2 of Neoceratodus forsteri. Classification (NCBI taxonomy): domain Eukaryota; kingdom Metazoa; phylum Chordata; order Ceratodontiformes; family Ceratodontidae; genus Neoceratodus; species Neoceratodus forsteri. The sequence continues at coordinate 508,201,031 of CM028129.1, forward strand.
TGGTTAGGTTGGCCGTGTCTGAGAAACCCAAGGAAAAAAACGGGCCCACTGGGTTTCAACACTGCAGTGAGTGTGGGGAGGTCTTTGCTAAGGCCGATCCCCACACCACCTGTGCTTATTGTCTGGGGTTTGACCACCTCGATTCAGACTGCCAAATTTGTAAAATGTTCCCAAATCTACTCTTGAAAAGAGATTAGGTAGACTGAGGAAAATGAGGTCGAGAAGTCCGCTGACCCAGATGGCTCAGCCCAGTTCGGTTCCGACGAACCAGAAGTATGCCCTCTACAGGAAGTATACTGGCAAAGGAGAGCTCATCCTAGGGTTCGGGTTCCGGCTAAAAAGAAAACACAAAGAGAAATCGTCCGGTTCGGATCCAGAAGCCCATGTTCCGACCGCCGAGGAAATAGCCAGAGTGATTTGGATTGTGGAATCGCTTCGCCCAGTTCTGACCGATCCGGCACATTTTGGCAGGGGCTCGGTTCGGTCGGTTCCGCCGGTTCACGATTATACCCCTGAAGAATTTTATGAACCGCAGTTTTAGGAGGAGGGAGAGTTTGAAGATGATGATGGTGATGGTGAAAGTCTGGATGTGCCTGTGGAACCGGACATCTCCCCAGACAGACTTTCAGGTGTATCCCCTCCTAGGCTTTCTGAGTCCCCTTCCCACTTTATGTTCTACAGAAAGGTGGCTGAGACCCTCCGGCTTCCCATGAAGGAGGCAATGGAGGATCAAGAGGAGACTGATTTTGTGGAAATGATGGACATCCCAGAGTCCAGGAGACTGTCTATTCCCCTTCACAAATCTTTTGGGAAGCAGACACAAAAAATCCTGAAGTCTCCAAATTCTATACCTCCTGTTGATAGAAGAATAGACAAGAGGTATACACTATCAGGCTCAGATACAAAGTTTTTATATCAGCAATGCAGCCATGTTGGGGTTGTGCAGGCTGCTGCCTGTGATAAGGCAAACATTCCCTTGGCTTCACTTCCCCCAGACAAAGACTGCAGGAAGATTGATGCCATGGCAAAAAGCAGTACATGGCATCTTCCTTGGGACTCAGGCAGGCGAATTATATGGCCTATACAGCCAGGTACCAGAAGTCCAGGTGGGACACTGTACTGGCACTGGCTAAGCAGGCCTCCCCCCAGCTAGCCAAGGAGCTGGAGGAGGTGGCTGCAGATGGGATTGAGGCATCAAAAGTTCAGTTTCATGCTGCTGTGGACTCCAATGATGTGTCATCAAGAGTCATGGCTACATCTGTGGCTCTTCGGAGAATGGCTTGGCTCAGATGTACTAGCCTCTCGCAGGATACCCAGGCTAAGGCCATGGATTTCCTCTAGTGGGTAATTCTCTGTTTGGGGAGCAGACAGAAAATTACATGAAGAAAATGGATGAGTACAGGACCACTTACAGGAGTGCTCAGACCAAAGAGAGGCAGGCAACTCCTCAAAGGCAGCAGTCTAGGGGCAGGGGCAAGCCTTTTCATTGGCCTTTTTACCAAGCACAGGCCTCTTCTCCCTTTTCACAGAGGGGGTTCTTCAGAGGGAGAGGCAGAAGGGGGATGAGCAGGGCTGCATCCACTTCTCAGCCTAAGGCTTCTGCCAAGCAGACACCCTGATGGGCCTGCCCGGATCGACTCTCCTATTCCAGTAGGGGGCAGGCTGACTTACTTCGTCCAGGACTGGATGTCTGTTACATCAGACAAGTGGGTCCTGGAAGTAGTAAGCCAGGGACTGGTTCTCAGCTTCAAAAAATTTCCGAAGATGAGAGCCACATCTTTTCCACCTGCAGGTCTCTCAGAAGCCCTTGCCCTAGAGTCAGAGGTTTAATTTCTGCTGGCTTTAAGAGCCATAGAGAGAGTACCTACCCTACACTGGGGCAAAGGTCTGTACTCCAGGTACTTCCTTACCCCAAAAAAGACAGGGGAGTGGCGACCCATCCTAGACTTAAGATACCTAAACAAACATCTTTTAAAAACAAAGTTCAAGATGGTAACTCTGGGAATAATCCTTCCCTCTCTAAGGCCAGGGGACTGGCTAGCCTCCCTGGACCTCAAAGATGCCTATTTTCACATTCCCATCAGGTGCTCCCACAGAAAGTACCTCAGGTTCGAGTTGCCCTCAGGCCACTATCAGTTCAGAGCAATGCCCTTTGGCCTAACTTCAGCCACAAGGGTCTTCACAAAGTGCCTGGCAGTAGTAGTTGCCTTTCTACGGAGCCAAAAGATTTCCATTTTTCCATATCTGGACGATTGGCTAATAGTGGGCCAGTCTCCAGACCAAGTCAAGTCAGACCTGCAAGTGACCCAGCAAGTGCTCACTTCTCTAGGATTTCTTCTCAACCTTCCCAAGTCAGTTCTCGAGCCAGTCCAGCTTCTTACCTTTATAGGGGCAGAGCTGGATACGGTCAAACAAGAGTCTTTCTTCCCTGGCAGGGCAAGGGTTCTTATAGAACTAGCTCTCTTCCTTCAGCCTTCAGGTATCTCGACCAGCAAGGCATTTCCTCCAGCTCTTGGGCCACATGGCAGCTTCTACGGCAGTGGCCCAAGGGGCAAGATTCCAGATGAGGGACATTCAGTTCCACCTGAGGGCTTTTCGGTCCCAGAGAAAGGATTCCCTTACCAAACTGATCCCAGTGACTCTGACCTTGATCCAAGCCCTTCAATGGTGGCAGGATCAGGACATTTTAAGATAAGGGGTCACATTTGCCACTCAGTCTCACTCGGTGGTCCTTACCACGGATGCTTCTCTTCTGGGCTGGGGAGCCCATCTGGGGGCCCTCACTGCCCAGGGACTGTGGTCCCCTCAGGAATCCCTTCTCCATTTCAATCTCCTAGAACTCAGGGCAGTTTTTCTGGCCCTGCAAGCTTTCTCTCAGTCAGTACAGAACAAGGTGGTTCAGGTCAGAACGGACAACACCACCACCATGTGGTACATCAACAAGCAGGGAGGCACTCGGTCTATGGCCTTGTGCACAGAAGCCATGAAGTTGTGGTCCCTGGCTTATTCCCTGCAAACTTCTTGTGCTAGCAGATGCACTGAGCAGGATCTCACAGAGCCGTCTTGAATGGTCCCTGAACCCTCTGGTATTGAATGTGATTTTTTCAAGGTGGGGCAGTCCAGAGATAGATCTTTTTGCAGCCCCAGACAATCACCAACTTCCTCTCTTTTGTTGCAGACCCCCAGTCTTGGGCTCAGTCCCCTGGATGCTCTGATTCTGAACTGGGAAGGGAAATTTCTGTATACCTTCCCTCCCTTCCCTCTTCTGTTCAAAGTTTTAGTCAAGGTAAGGTCACAACCTTGCAAAGTGATTCTGATTGCTCCAGACTGGGCCAGACAACCCTGGTACCTCCTGTTGCTATCCCTAGCAGTCTATCTTCCCCTGTCTCTTCCCAGGAATTGCAACCTGTTGACATCCTCTCAGGGGAGGATTTGGTACCCCAGTCTTCAGTCTCTCAATCTCAAGGCATGGCTCTTGAGTTTGCAGATCTGCATCTGTCTCAGGGGGTTCTGGATATTCTCAAAGCTTCTCAAAAGCCCTCCACCAGAAAGACTTATAACTCCAAATGGAAGAGATTCAGCATTTGGTGTTCCAAGAAGTACATTTCTCCAGCTACTGCTGAATTGCCTACAGTTCTGGATTATATGGTCCATCATAATGGCCTAGGCCTTAGACCAGCTACTCTCAAGGTACACTTGTCAGCTGTTTCTGCTTTTCTGTCAGTGGGGAAGTCTTCCTCACTATCATCCCATCCTGTATTCTGTAAATTTTTTAAAGGATTGCTTCATACCAATCCTTCCTTTAGAGACCCTGCCCCTGCCTGGGATTTAAATGTTTGCATTGCTAAACTTATGCAACCTCTTTTTGAGCCTATGTCCTCAGCATAGCTTAAGTACTTGACTTGGAAAACTGTGTTTTTGGTAGCCATTACCTCTGCCAGACGTATCAGTGAATTGCAAGCCCTGTCAGTGAACCTGATTTTATCTCCTTTCACAGGGATAAAGTGATCCTTAGAATCAACAGAAGGTTCTTGCCCAAAGTGGTTTCAGATTTCCACTTGAATCAGTCTATGTCTCTTCCTGTTTTCTTTACTGCTTCCTTAGGAGAGAGGAGGCTACGCAGTTTAGATGTTAAAAGAGCCCTTAGCTACTACATAGAAGCGTACCAAGGGTCACAGGTTTGATTCCCTCCAGTTGTTCCTCACTTATGGAGAAGTGGGAAAGGGCAAACCTGCCACCAAGAGAACTATTGCCAGGTGGATTGTGTCTTGTATACAAATTTTGCTATGAGAAACTGGGAACGATTCCACCCTCAGGCCTGAGGGCTCACTCTACAAGAGGTACAGCTGCATCCCTGGCTGCTGCCAGGGATATCCCTCTCTTAGAAATTTGTCAAGCAGCCTCCTGGAAAACAGCCCATACCTTTACCCAAGCATTACTCTCTGGATATCTAGGCTAGGAGTGATGATCAGTTTGGCACAGCAGTACTTCAGAGCCTATTCCCAAAGTAGGTTCTGTCCCTCCTCCATGGAGGTACTGCTTGGTAGTCTGCATTAGTCAGAATACAGCAAGACTTCATGTTGTTTGAAGAAAATTACTCACCTTAGTAATTATGTTTCTTCTATTGGAGTCTTGCTGTATTCTGATACCCCCGCCTCCCCTCTCAGAACCTAGTTTTTGGGAAGTGGGTGGGCAGGCGCAGTGTTACACCTCAGGGGTGCTCCTTTACACCCTCTGCTTTTTTGTTTGGGTGTTTATTTATTTATTCGTATTTGAATTGGTTTTGTGTTTCCTAACTTGAGTCTTCCTTTAGGAATCCAAAACTTTTTGTTGCCAGTTGGCTAGTAAAAAAATGGACAATTTCTACATAGGATAGCTAATGAGTTTTTGCTCATAAGAATCTGACGGTTAGATTTCAAAGGGAAACAGACAGAGACATCAACCGAGCTTGAGCTCAGCATTATATGCTCTGCATAGAAAGTTTAACCCTTTGTTCTCCGGGGCAGTTTAAAGGCTGGGGCTAACTGCATTAGTCAGAATACAGCAAGACTCCAATAGAAGAAATATAATTACTATGGTGTGTAATTTTTTCTTCTGGTATGTCTGCGCGCCAATGGTTGGTTATTGAGATCAGGTGTCTGTCTCCTCCTACGGAGTCGCCGGTTTTTGCCTCCGGTGACCGACCTCTTTGACATCGAAGCCCTTCCCTGCCTTTTGGAAGGGCTTCCAAAGAGCAGTTTCACCAGTGGCCCACTCTTATGGAGCAATGGGCTCGGAGGTTGGTCCAGCTGCCTGGCCCGGTCACTCCGAGGCCCTCGGGTCTTCGAGGGATCGGGTAGGGCAGTTGGACCTCCCTAGTCACGCGGCGCCTTCGGTGCCGTCGACTCTGCGCTCAGGTGTTTTCCCCCCTCACATGGCTGCGGCGCAGGGGGCTACACCGATGCCTCTATCTCCTGGTATCCCTCCTACTTTTTCTTCAAATTGCAGTTTTCGGAGCCCTGGATTGCTTTCGGCGCCGTTGGTGTCAATGGGTCTCTCAGCGCCGTTGGGGTTCTCGGCGTCGTTGGGGTTGTCGGTGCCATCCTCCACGCAGGGCGGCCTTTTGGCACCATCCTCGGCGCCGCTTGCTGTGCTGCAGGCCCTGTCAGCGCCATGTGCTGAGCTGTTTCAGATGGCGCCGACTTCCTTGCCTTCGGTACCGTGTTCCTCTTTGGCGCCGAGGCTTTGTGTGGCGGCGTCCAGCATTCAGGGCATCTCGACTCCGATTCCTTTCTCTTCTTCATTTCCTACTGACTTTCACTCCTTTCCTGTTCATACAGTCCCTCCTGGGCTGTCAGTAGATGATATTGAGCCTGACCCAGACCTTCGGCTGGGTGATGATATTGAAGGAGCAGGAATCAATCCCGTTGCAGAGCCTGTGGTCGAAGACCTGTCATTTAAGTCTCTGCTGAAAAATTTTAATTCTACTCTTTCTCTCCAGACTACAGATATCGATCTTGGGAAGCTCTTAAGACTCCAATACCTTCCTGTCCCGGAGAGCCCTATGGATTTAACTCCCCGGTACAACCATCCTTTGAGACGCTCTCGTAGATGGTATGGAATAATCCCGCTCTCATTCTTCTGTGGCTAAGTCCATAGACAGGAAGTATGCTGCTCCCAAGGATCGACCCATTTTGGCCTCCCAGGCCTTTGTGGACCCTATTGTAGTCTTGGTAGAGAACGATATGGCCGTTCTTCCTCAGGCATCTACAGCCCGGCCTATAAACAAAGAATCTCGTAAGATAGCCACCTTAGGTAAAAGAGCCTTTGCTGCCTCCACCCTGGGTATGCGTATTGCCAGCTACCAGGGCTATTTCTCTCAATATGAGTATGTTCTTTGGCATTCACTCAAACAGATGATGGAAGCTCTGCCCGAGTCGGACACTAGTTCAGAGCTACTTCAGACCATAACCAGGGGTATCGAATCCAGCAACCAACAGGTTAAAGCAGCTATGGATGCTTTCGATACTGGTTCTCGAGCGTCGGCGGGCATTTGTACCCGTCGTCACTCCTGGCTATGCACTTCGGGCTTCACGAATGATGCCCAACAGCAGGTCATGGCAATACCCTTTGACGATATGTATCTGTTCAGACCTCAAGTAGAGCAAGCTCTGGAGGCCACATAGAAGACTAGGTCGGCCATTAAAACGGCTCGACTCGCTCCCACCCCTTCTCAGGGAGGTGTTAACAAGCATCAATTTCATAACCGTCAGTCCTTTCAAGGCAAGGGCAGGGGAGGTTTTAACAAAAAACAAGCCCCCCAGCCTCAAAAGAAAATGCAACAGAAGGCACAAGGGCCCAAAGCGCCCAGTGGCACCTTCTGAGTTTCTGGCCCAGGTCCCACCTCAACTGCCTAAGGGGGACTCTTCCTCAGCGGTGGGAGGATGTCTGACTCAGTTCTACAACCAGTGGAAGTCCATAACATCAGACAAATGGGTCCTCCAGATAACCCGCGAGGGGTACTCCCTCAACCTTTCAGAAACCCCTCTGGATCGTCCCCCCAAACGACAGCCCAGGCCGTCGACAATACAGTCAGACATTCTTGCTTCCGAGATACAAGGCCTTCTGAACAACAGGGCAGTAGAAATAGTTCCGCTGGATCAACGAAACACAGGTTTCTACTCCTATTACTTCCTGGTCCCGAAAAAGACCGGTGGCATGCACCCCATTCTGGACCTCAGAAAGTTAAACAAGTTTCTTCTCAAGGAAAAGTTCAGGATGATATTGCTGGGGACCCTGTTACCGTTGATGCTTACCAACATATTCCTATACACCTGAAGCACCACAAATACCTAAGGTTTGTGGCACTGGGTCAACATTATCAGTTCAGAGTCCTGCCCTTTGGGCTATCCTCAGTGCCACAAGTTTTTACAAAGTGTTGTGCAATTCTAGCAGTGCATCTCAGAAAAATTGAAAAACAAGTGTTCCCATATCTGGACGACTGGTTTCTCTCAAGTCCTTCCAGGCAAGGAACTCTCTACGCCGTAGCCACAGCCTCAGACTTTCTCACGTCCATGGGAGTCCTGCTAAATCTCAGGAAATCTCAGTTGCAGCCCTCCCAGAAGCTCCTTTATAGGAACTTGTCTGGACACCTCCTGTGTGAAAGCTTTTCTTCCAGAGGACAGAAGGAGCAATATCCTACAGATGGCACGATACATCAGAGAGAACAGCTCAGTTTGAGTTATCTCAATGCAATGGATGCTGGGTCTCATGGCATCCTCGGAGTTCTCTGTACCCCTAGCACATCTCCACATGAGAACCTCTCAATGGATGCTCAGTACTCAGTGGTCCCCAACCACTGACCCTCAGTCCTTTTTCATCAAGGTGACATAACCTCTGAAGAGGTCACTCACCTGGTGGTCCAAGAGGACAACCTTCTGAAAGGGTATCCCTTTGCTCCTCTGGATCATCAGATTTCCATTACCACGGACGCGTCCCTGATGGGGTGGGGATCTCACTGTCAGGATCTCCCCACCCAAGGTACGTGGACTCAGCCGTCCTCTATGCAGTCCGGGCTTTGAAGGACATTCTCTATCACAGGAACATTCTCCTTCAAACGGACAACCAAGCAGTGATGTATTACATCAACAAGCAGGGCGATGCACACTCTTACCCTTTATGCAGGGAAGCCATGAGAGTGTGGGAATGGTGCCTAGAGCACAAGGCTCTAATTCAGGCGGTCTACCTGCCGGGAGTGCAGAACGAAGACAGATCCTCACGAGTGGTCTTTCGACTCAACCGTAGTTCAGTCACTATTCGCAGACTGGGGAACTCCAGACCTGGACCTTTTTGCATCCCCACTCAACACAAAACTGCCTCTCTTCTGCTCCAGAAATCCAGGGCCTGGCATTTTCTGTCAGGAAGCGTTCAGGCTGCAGTGGACAAACGCTTCGATCGCCTTCCTCCTCTTCCTCTAATTCAGAGGGTACTTCTCAAATTCGAGTCCCAGGGGGACAAGATGATCCTCATTGCTCCCTTCTGGCCTCGACAGATATGGTTTCCGTTACTCAACAGTATGTCGGAAACCCCTCCGATGGCGCTTCCCCTTCAGATGAACCTTCTGACCCAGGGTCCTATGGTCCATCCCAGTCTGAGGTCACTTCACCTTCACACTTGGCTCCTGAAGAACTAGAGGTGAACAGGTTCAGTGTCTCCTGGAGAGTTTCATATATTCGTTTGGCTGCGCGCAAGCCAGCCACCAGTAAAACTTACACAGCCAAATGGAAGCATTTTTCTCTCTGCTGTGCAAAATCCTCTTTGAATCCTTTTTCCTGCCCACCAAATAAAGTTCTAGATTACCTCATAGACCTCTCAGATTCAGGTCTACAATACTCTACAGTCAAAGTTCACCTTTGTGCCATTTCAGCTTATCATGAGCCAGTACTTTCCTTGTCATTGGCTCAGTTACCTGTAGTTGAGGTTTCTTAAGGGTATTCTGCATACCAGGCCTCCTATCAGGCATCCAGTCGCAGCCTGGGACATTAATCTTGTGCTAGACATGCTCACTCGAAAGCCTTTCGAGCCTCTAGCTACCTGTGAGCTGAAATTTCTCACTTGGAAAACAGCCTTCCTGGTGGCCATTACCTCGGCCCGGAGGGTTTCTGAAATACATGCTTTGGTCACAGACCCTCCTTATACTGTATTTCATAAGGACAGAGTAGTTCTTAGGACCCATCCTGAGTTTCTCCTTAAGGTTGTTTCAGAATTCCATCTAAACCAACCTTTGAGCTGGAGGGCAGAGTGTACGCTCACTCTACTAGAGCAGTCACGGCATCCCTGGCGGAAATCAGCAGCGTGCCCATTGCAGACATTTGCAGTGCGGCTACCTGGAGCTCAATGCATACTTTTGTCAAGCACGATGCCCTGGATGTCCATGCCAGGCAACATCTTTCATTTGGCAGGACTGTCCTTAACAGACTTCTGTCCTAAATTTGTGAGCTCTTGGTTTCTCCTGCCACCCTCTCGGGGGATTATTAGCTCGGTACTCTCCCATCAGTGTGAATGAGTGGTGGAGACTTTATGTCCAGGAAGATACGGAAATTACGTACCTACCGTAATTCTTGATCTTCTTGGACAAAGTCTCCACCACTCATTCACACGCCCACCCACCATCCCCCGAGCTTACCTCTCTGTTGTTGGTCTTCACTCCCTCAGTGTTTAGGCTGTGAAGACTTCTTTGTTGACCCTTCTTATACGGGTCGTTCGGACTATCTTATGTCTGTTTTTTTGTTAGGATAATCCTTCTAGGTTAGTTACGCTGCACCGTCTCAGAAAAAAGGTACTGAGGCGGTTGGAGGGTCGACGCCGAGATAGTCATTGCTGCACAAGTTGAGGCTCGTGGCGCCGCTCCTCGTGGCTCCATCTCTGGCGCCGTCCCTCTTGCAAAAAGTTTGCTCCTGCTGGGTCCTAGCACCTCCGGCTTAGATCCCATCAATGTGAATGAGTGGTGGAGACTTCGTTCAAGAAGATCAAGAATTACGGTAGGTATGTAATTTCAATTTCTCAGTTCACAGAGGAATGTCAAATATTTTGCAAGACTTTGTCTCTTTCCTGTGACTTTGTGAGTGAACTGTGCATTCTGTTGGCGACCCTTAGATCTTCTTGGACATAAAGTCTCCACCACTCATTCACACTAGTGGGAACTACATCAGAGGCGTTAGGACCGAGCAGAAGCCAAAAATCTTCAGGAGGGCCGGCACCGTGGTAGGGCAGCAAGGGAGCAGCACTGCGAGACCAGCTCATGCCATATAGGCTACCTCGGCATCGACCCTCCAACTGCCTCAGTTCCTTTTTTCAAACAACACGAAGTCTTGCTGTATTGAAACATAATGCAGTTAGCCCCAGCACTTGAACTGCCCTGGAGAGGAAAGAGTTAACTCTATGCAGAAGCATAGAACGTTAAGCTCGAGCTCGGTTATCAAACCTCTTTCTGTGGTACTTCCCAGTGTAACCGTCAGTTCTAGGGACATGGATATGTTGTTCATCCACACTTATTGGCAGGTCCCTTGCCGCTTTAAATCTTGCCGGAAGGTCTTCAAGCTGGCTCCTCCCACCCACCCGGGTGGTAAAACTCTCGGCTCCGCCCCATGACGTCAGATCTTCCTTACCGCTTGGAAGCTCAGGTTCCCTCCTTAGCGCTCTGCGTTTCGACTGGTTCCTGAAAATTTCGGTCTTGAAAATCATTGGAAGTGTGTTTCTGAAACTTGATCTTTTCTTCTTCGCTACGGCAATGGCTCAGTCCATTTCCGGCCCCGGGAGGCGCACGGTTAGTTCCTCCAGGAGAGACTCGCATTCCACGTGTGTTTATTGCCTGGACTTGGATCACCATCCTCAGGCTTGCAATTTCTGTTCTGCCCTTTCAGTCAGCTCTCTGGAGGACCGCGCGGCCCGTTCGGGGCTCGGACGTCCGGTAGTTTTTTCCGCTCCGGAGATTCCCTCGGACCGGTGGGTGTCCACTTCGACTGTTTCTCAGCAGTTCGATACTGCCGGGGAGTGGGCGGCTTCTCCCCCCTCTCCCTCGGTTGCGGCGCTTATCCCGCTCTCCTTGGGTTCAACTCATGCAGCTTCGTTCAAGGAGCTTCGTCTTTCCCTCTCCTCCTAAGGAGAGGGACCCTGGAGCCCTGCCGCTCGGCCTAAATCTGAGGGGCCGCAGGCGGGGTCTCTTCGTCGGCAGGAGTGGGAAGTTTCCCCCGCCCTCATCGGCCAACGCTCGGCTTCGGTCGAGGATGCGGCTTCGGCCAATGGCCTCACTGTGTCCCCGTCAGGTCAGTCGGCCAGGACCCCGTCGGCGTTGTCGGGTCTCGACCGTCTTTAGGTAGTCTTCTGGTGCAGCCATCCCTCCGCCCAGGCGGAGGCTGAGGTTCTGTCCAACCTTGAATTGACAGCCCTCAGGCCTTTCTTCGAGCCAAAGGGAGGCTGGCGTGTCCGCTCCTTCCTGAGCCCGCCCCTCGGGTTCCCAGTTTGGGTCTCAGTCATCCTCTTGGTCTGGCTGCTCACGCGATCTCGGCGTTCAGTCGAGGGCACGAGGTTAAGTGGCTTGCCGTTCTTCCTCGTCCCCTCCTTGGATGAGGGCAGTTTCGATGCCGTTGGCGTCGTCGTTCTGATAACTATAACAGCTTGGCCGCGCTGCGTTGAGCAGCTGTTCGAATCAGTCGAGGAGCCCTCTCCAGGGCCGGTTGCTCGTCCGACCCTCGCTGCCCCTCCGCCTTTGGCGGAGTACAGGCAGGCCATGACCTGTTCCTCAGGTTACTCGGTCCCCTCACTCCTGCCCGCCCCCGGCGGACGAAGAGTGCCTTGGGCCTGCGGCAGCTTTTTGCAGACCCTTTGGAGCCTGAAGTCGGCTCTGCTATGTTTCCTAGCAGGGAGGACCCGGGGTCTTCCCAGGAACATTCTGTAGACGACAGCCCATCGTCTTTGATGGGTCTGCTTCAGCTCATTTCAGAATTCACTGGGATGCAGCTCGAGCCCGTCTCCAAATGGGCACCTTACCCCCTTACGGAGATTCTGGACCGAGGGGTTTCTCCCTCGGAGGCCTTCCCAGTGGCTGAGGCTATCGTGGGCCCAGCCTTGGAGCTATGGCGGTGGCCTACTTTCTGCCCTGCGCCTTCGGCCAGGGTGGCTCAAAGGTACCCTGTCCCTGTCGGTTCTCTGCCCGGTTTCTCAGAGCACCCCTCGGCTGAAGGGGTAGTCACCGACGATGTTTTCCAATGTCTTGGAAACGCTGGGGATGTGGATAGACCCCCTGACAAAGAGTCCAAAAGGATGGACTACGTCGGGCGCAAGGTTTACGCTGCGTCCTCCCTAGGCCTCCGTCAGGCCAGCTTGGCGGCTCTTATGGCACACTGTTCCCACGCCCTTCTGGGCACCCTGGACGAGGTTCTACCTCATCTTCCGGCCGAACTGCGGACCACGGTCCGGCGGATACGGGACCAGGGTAGGGCGGTGGCAAAACAACAGCTCCAGACGGCTCTGGATCTGGGTGACTCCTGTGCCAGATCGGTGGTGGCCCAGTGGCGATGCGCCGCAGGGCGTGGCTGAGGTTATCCTCCTTTTCCTTGGAAACCCAGCATGAGTTGGCGGACATCCCCTTCTTGGGGACTGACCTTTTCGGCCCTGGAGTGGAGGGACATATCCAAGGGCCCGAGAAGTCCGATGCCGCTCCGGACTCGGTCACTCTCGCCCGGAGGGTCAAGGGCAGCCGTCAGCCTTTGCGTAAGCCCCTTTGCCCCCTGAGCCCTGCGGCTCAACTGGCCCAGCACAAGGGCCAGCAGGCATGCGCTGGGCGGTCTGTTGCCAGGCCAGCGTCTTCCTCCAAAAGGAAGCAGGGAGGCAGAAAACCGAGAGCCCCCTCGGCTCCTTCCCCTTCCAAGCCTGCTCAGTGATGGGCCAAGGGGCACTGCCTCGGCCCCGTCGTCCCAGCCCGGGTTTCCCCATGGGGAGGACGGCTCCGCACCTGTTCTGGAGGTATTTGAGGGTAGATCCTGTGCGTGGGTTGTGGCGGTTTCCCTTTTGAGCCGTTGCCCGATGGGATCTTGGGTCCACTGCCTCTTTATGGGAGTCGTGCCGACCTGCGCCTAGCCCTCTAGTTAGAGGTGATCAGGAAGGCTGCGGACCCCCTCCAACCTGGGTTACGTGTCCAGGTATTCCTGGCCTCAAGCAGACGGGGCTCACTGAATTCTCCCGCGCGCCTGGATGGTCTCTCTGCTTCAGATATTCCATCCTCAGAGCGCGGCGTGTGGCTGTTCCTGAGCCTCCAGGATGTACCTACTCCTCGTTCCGTCCGTTTCTTGAGGGCTCCTCCCCTTCTTAGCGGGGGATCGCTCACGAGTTCCTAGCCAGGCCCTTCTTTTGCTCAGCAGTCCCTGCGACACTGAAGGGTCCGGACGTAACCCAACCCGGAAGGCAGACTGGTCTCCCGTTACAGGAGCCAAGTGGGAACTCGTGCCTTAGCGGTGAGGCTTCTTTGGGACTAAGCTCAACTCTTGAGTCCGAGCTCGGCTCCGGGCGGACAGGGCTGGGGTTCTTCCTCCCTTACCCAGTTGGGTTGGCCGGGTAATTATGCCCTGCCAGGACCTCCAGCACCTCCTGGGCCTCAGGGCGGCATTCCTCTAGTGGGAGGGGCTAGCCAGAGGTCACAGCGCTGCGTCCTTTGGACCAGTTCGTGACTACAGCCCAGGAGTTAAGAGAATGCTCCCTTTGGACCGTTCCAACTTCGGCAGGAGAACATCCTGTTCATTTGCCCTAAGTCGGCGGTCTTCTCCGACCGTTGCTTCTCGGATGGGTGGGGTGTCCATCTAGGGGAATACAGAGTGCTTCGCCTCTGGTCCTCTCGCGAGTGTCGATGTCCTTCCTGCTCGCTGGAGGCACCAGGCGGTCCGCTTAGCTTGCACCGCTCGCTCCCGTTTATGCGAGGGGTCTAGTGGTCTAAGTCCAAGTAGGACAACCCACGACCATGTGCTACCTACCCGCCAGGTTCGGTCCAATCCCTTGCCTCCGGTGCAAGGAGGTTCTTCACATTGGGTTTTGCAGATCGGGGTTCCCAGCCATTTGATGGCAGGGCCCCAATTTCCTGGCTGCTGCCCTAAGCCAGGCATAGCTGCGCCTCATGGTGGTTTCCCCTGCGGAGGTAGCACAGGATCTTCTCCTCTTCCCTCCGGGAGAATCTGAGGCGAGACTGTTTTATGCCCGCCCCCTCAGCGGGGCCTGCGGGGATGCCAGCCGGGCCATGGGCCCTCCGTTGCCTCTCCCCATTTCCCTTGACCTCACGGGCAGGGCGAGGAGGGCTTAGGCGCGGAAGTGATGCTGGTAGCCCCAGACTGGATTGCCAGCTCTGGTATCCAGCTCTCCTCAATCTCAGCCCCAGGCTCCCGGGTGGCTTCTAGTCCGCCCGGTCCTGTCTTTCCTTTTTCGGGGAAGGTTATCATCTGGACCTTCAATCCCTGCACCTGTAGGCGATCCCTGTGTGGCTAGGGGCCAGGCCTAGGGTCTTTTAACGGGTCCTCGACCCGAGGCGTCCTGCTAAGAAATCGGCCAAGATGCTCGTCCTCTGGGGAAGTTCTCCTTTTGATGGTGGGATAGGGCCTTGCCCGCCCCGTCCTAAGCGAGCATTCCGGACCATCTCGCAGTCCATCCTTAAACCAGGACTTGACCGGCGACCCTCTAGGTGCTTCTGCCGGTCACCCCTGTCTTCTGGGCGCGGGCAGGGAGGCAGCTGGTGAGTTTGAGAGAAAGGTGGTCTGGCACTTCTGAGCCTTGATCCGCCTTCCCTTTTGGGAGAGTATCCCGTTTCTGTGGGATCCTTGCTGGTATGGGCTTAGCTCATGGCGAGCCATCAAACCTTTTGCAGTGCGATTTCCCCACCTGTTGTGGAAGAACACCTTCTTGGGGCCACTCCGCCATCCAGAAGGTGGGGAGAGTTCAAGCGCTCCTTTAATCTCCTATCCAGTCTTCCACAGGGACTAGGTTGTCCTGCACCCACCGAAGTCCTTCCAGGTGGTGGCGAGTCTTCCCTTTGGGGTATTGCCTCTGCCGGGGTTTATCCCCATTCACACCTCGGAGGCCGTATTCAGGTTCCATAGGAACCTGTTTAACCTCACCTGCCTAGGGCGTAAAGCTAAAGTTCGGAGGAGGTTGTGCGCTGTTTATCATCTTTGCTGAAGCCGCATCTGGCAGACTTGCAGCCAAGTGAATGACGAGATAGGTGGGTCACCCTGCATAGGTCTCCACTATGGGCAGATGGGCATGGAGCCTCCCAGAGGATAGCGTCATTTTACCGTCCTTCCGCTCCGCCGGTGGCTGCTTCGAGGATACTCTGGTCAGGATATCCGCATGGGCTTCTGCCGGAAGCAGGCTTTACTTCCCCTTCCACATCGACCTTGGGTCGCGGAGTGCTGGTCGGGGCCTCGGTTCTCAGTCTTTCTACCTAGTAGGGGTGTGCACCTTGCCTCCCTCCTCCCGGAGAACTGCTAGTAGTCTGCCAATAAGTGTGGATGAACAACATATCCATGTCCCTAAGTACAGGTTACTCACCTGTAACAGGAGTTCAAGAATGGTATGTGTTGTTCATCCTACAGATTCCAAACCTCCCGGCCGGACCTGGCTTCAGCGGGCTAGATCTGGCGTCATGGGCGAGCTGAGGAGTTTACCACCTGGGTGGGTGGGAGGAGCCAGCTTGAAGACCTTCCGGCCCAAGATTTGCGGCAAGGGACCTGCCAATAAGTGTGGATGAACAACATATACCATTCCTAGAACTCCTGTTACAGGTGAGTAACCTGTATATTCTTTACTCCGCCTAACAGTGAAGTCGCTCCGGAGATTTCCTCTGCTCCGTTCGGTAAAAGTAAAGCATTCGGTTAAAACCGCATATTTGTTTATTTTCAGATTTCCAGCCTCCCTTGTGTACGGTACAGGTAGTGTATAAATAGGTAGTGACTGTGTTTTATTTTTATGAAAAAGTGGAAATTGTTCTTTTCCTTGGTTTCTTTCCGGTCGGTCTGGTTTGGAACCGACCTTGTCACATTTTGTTTAATTTTGAATTTTATTTCTGGGATTAGAGTGATGTTCCGGTACCGATCGGTTTCAAAAGAACCAACCAGCCCTTTGCCGGTTCTTTTAAAGAGCCCGTGACACGGTTTGTAACCGATCGATTATTGTATTACCTGTCTTGAAAGCTGCAATAGGGTAATTTTTTACTTTTGCCATGTCTGAGAACCCCAAGAAGAAACCCGGTCCCACTGGGTTTCAACACTGTACTAGTGTGGGAGGCCTTTGCTAAGGCTGACCCCACCTCATCTGTGTTTGTGTCTGAGGTTTGACCACCTCAAAGTCAGACTGCAAATCTGTAAAAACTTTCCTGAATCCACTCTAGACAAAAGACTGAGTAGGCTGAAGGAAAGGGAGGCCGAGAGTCCGTGAATCTGGATGGCAGCCCAGTTCGGTTTTGCCGAGGAACCTGAGGAGGTACCTACTGACCTGGCGATACCTCCCGAGGGCAAGAAGAGCAGAACCCGAGGTCGGTTCCATCAAAAGCATAAGTCTGCGGTTCAGATCCGGTGTCGCCTCTCAACACGCCCAGGCCAAATAGCCAGCGTTAGCATTTGTTCAATCGCTTGACCGGTTCGTCCGAACGGTACTGCGGTAGGTGGTGGGATCCATCTCCTCCAGATTATTATCCAGGCGCTTATTATGAGGTGGGAGGCGAGAACTATCCTGGTGATGATGGCGATGACGGGGATCTGGATGTGCCCATTGAACCGGACATCTCCCAGAACGAGCCCTCAAGTGTCTCTCCTCCCAGGCTCTCTGAGTCCCTTCACATTTTTGTTCTACGAAAGGTGAGAAACCCTGCAGCTTCCCTTGGTTGTAGCTGCAGAGGAGGATGAAGAGCCTGATTTTTGTGGAAATGATGGACATCCCAGAGTCCAAAAGACTGTCTATCCCTCTTCATAAATCCTTGGGGAAACAGGCACACATTTTACAAACCCCTAATTCACTACCTCCTGTGGATAGGAGAATGGACAGGAGGTATTTGTTATCAGGTTCAGCTGCGGAGTTCCTTCATAGTCATTGCAGCCATATTGGGGTAGTGCAGGGTGCAGCCTGTGACAGGGCTAAATTCCTTTGGCATACCCCCCCCCCCAGATAAGGACTTCAGGAAAGTGGATGCCATGGCCAAAAAACAGTATTTGGCATCCTCTTTGGGACTCAGGCAGGCTACTTATATGGCCTACACAGCCAGGTACCAGAAATCCAGATGGGATACGGTTCTGGAACTGGCTAAACAGGCCTCCTCCCAGCTAGCCAAGGAGATGGAGGAAGTGGCTGCTGATGGAATTGAGGCATCCAAAATGCAATTTCATGCTGCTGTGGACTCCAGTGATGTGGCATCTAGAGTCATGGCTACATCTGTGTCTCTCAGAAGACATGCTTGGCTCAGATGTACTAGCGTTCCACAGGATACCCAGACTAAGGCTATGGATTTTCCTGTAGTAGATAACTCTCTGTTTGGGGAGCAGACAGATGCTTACATGAAGAAAATGGATGAATACAGGACCACGTGCAGAAGTGCTGCAGCCAAGAAGGCAAGCCACTCCCGCACAAGCAGCAGTCTAGGGGCAGAGGCAGGCCCTTTCAAAAGCCTTTTTACAAGCCCGGACTCCTCTCCCTTCCACAGAGGGGTTCTTCAGAGGAGGCAGGAGGGGATGAGCAGGCTGCTCCTCCTCCTCCTCCTCTCAGTCTAAGGCTCCTGCCAAGCAGACACCCTGATGTGTCAGCCGAGGTCGACTCCCCATTTCCAGTAGGAGGCAGAGCTGACTGCTACTTCAGGCACTGAGTCTGTGACCTCAGACAAGTGGGTCTGGGTAGTGAAAGCCAGGGAACCTCAACTTCAAAAAAATTTCCAAAAAGAGGGCCAAGTCTTTCCTGCATCCTCTCAGGAAACCATTGCCCTAGGGCAGGGTTTCCTCTCTTCTAACTCTCAGATCTTTAGAAGGTTCCTACTCAGCACAGGGAAAAGGACTGCACTCCAAGTACTCCTTACCCCAAAGAAAATGGGAGTGGCGACCCATCCTAGACCTAAGGTATTTGAACAAACACATTTCAAAGCCCAAATTCAAAATGGTAACTCTGGGAATAATCCTTCCTCTCTAAGGCCAGGGGATTGTCTAGCATCCCTGGACCTCAAAGATGCCTATTTCCATATTCCTATCAGGTGCTCCCACAAAAAATACCTCAGGTTTGGAGTTGCCTTCAGGCCATTACCAATTCAGAGCTATGCCATTTGGCTAACTAACACCAGCTCAAGGGTGCTTCACAAGTGTGCTGCCTTGCAGTGAGTGGTGGCTTACCTCAGAAGGCGGGATATCACCATCCTCCCGTATGTGGACGACTGGCTCCTAGTGGGTCAGTCACCTTTATAGGTCAAGTCAGCTCTTCAAACTACCCAGGACCTACTCAGCTCCCTGGGGTTTCTTCTCAGTCTTCCAAAGTCTGTCCTCGAACCAGTTCAACTTCTCACCTTTATAGGCATAGAGTTGGACACTGTACAATCAAAAGCCTTCCTTCCCCTGGCAAGGGTGAATGCCCTAGTGGATCTCACTTCCTCCTTTAGAGCCTCAGGTCTCCTGCCCAACAAGACAGATCTTGCTGAGACACAGCTCTTGCAGCAGGTTACACCACCGTGGGACTGAAGCCGGCAGGCGTCAGGACCACGGAAGAAATTCTAGCTAGCTATCTTCATAGGGACCGCCCGGCGTCGGTCCCGCCTCTGGCGTCAGGCGTAGTACATAAGGGCGATCCTGCCCGGATTCTCCAGTTCTTTCCGCCCGTCGACTTGCATGTTCGACCCTTCAGTTCAGCTCTGGCAGCGCAGCGTGGTTAAGTTCTCTCTCAGGGAAAATTGGATTTCTACAAGCAAGTTTTACGCTGATGTCCTCTCGACCTCCGGTCACTCTTCCAGAAGTGACTTGCGGAAACAGATCCCCTTCAAGGATCCCCACCGGCCTGAGTCGGTTGCCTGGGCCCAGACCACGATACCGGGCCTGCTCCTTCTGCCGGGGTTTAACAGTAGAACCGGGATCCGGCGTCAGAAGGCCTTCAGGCTTTCTTACTGGAAGAAAAGCCAAAGCCATATCTTTCAAGGGAATCCACTAAAAGACCAACAACCAGCTGGCGAAGGCCCCTTCAGGTCCCCTCAGGGCTTGGACTCTCGCAGCTCCGGTTCCAGGTTCGACACTCCCCTCCAGGGGCCAGCTCTCAGCCTCCCGGTTGCGGTCAGGAAGTTCTCTTCTCAGGCCAAGTCCACCAGGCCGTCCCTCGTCTTAGTCCTCTAGGGCCTTGGTGAAGTCTGGTGATAGCCATCACCATCATAAGTGAGTTCCCACCCCGAACCCGGCGTCAGAGTCAACTTCATTGCCTCCCCACAAGGCGTTGGAGGTTACTTCTTTGAAGAGACCTCAGGATCCGGCCTTGCAGTCGTCGTCGTAATCCTCTCCATACATCCCCTGGAGCGCCGCGCCGTCACCAACACCTCGGGGCGCGGTAGGGCGGCGCCCGCTCCTCCTGAGAGAGGCCTGGCGCCTCCGACCGGCGTCGGTCAGGGAGACCTTAACCGAGGAAAATTAGCGCGGCCGAGGACCAGGCCCAGTGACCCAGTGCTTGTCGAGAACCCCAGGAACCCTACGCCATTACCCGAGCCCCTGTGGAGCCGGCGCTGGGACCCGGCGGCCGTCCACGGCGCCCGGACCGTCGTCGGGCCTTTCTTTGCGGATGTGAAGGACCTCTTTACTTACTGGTTGGACACCATAAAAGGACATGGTTCTCTCCTCCTCCTCCTCCCTCTTCCTCCTACACCGGTTCCTGCACCCCTATACGCCATCGGGGTGCGGCGGTGCTTACTCCTCCCGGGAGCATGGAGACCCCACGGAGGAGAAAAAGCGGAGACCCCGTCTAAATCCTCTTCTAGGTCACCCATCCCCAGAGACCCAGGAGACACGGCGATTGCCTTCGACGGAGGCCACGGGATCAGAGTTCTCAACATCCAGATCCCCATCTCCCCTCTCCATCCCTTGTCCGGACCCACGTGAGATGCCGAAGTCTCCTCTGGATGACCCTTCATTCTCGGATATTATGAGGCATATCCAAGAGAACATGGGATGGGAGGCGGAAGAGCTAGACCCGGAAAGGATACGCCTTGCCAAATATCTTCGGCAGAAGGATCCCAAGCCTGTGGTGGTGCCACCCTTGGTTGACACTTTGGTGGGCGTCACCAAGGCGGCGTGGGCGTCCACATTAAGCTCCGGCGATGCGAGCTGATTGGCTTGTGCAAGGCTCCTAGAAGACCAGTACTTGACTCAGCGCCTCCTGGACCGCACTCTCTGGTCATCACAGCCTCACATGCCCGGTCCCAGAGACCACAGCATCTGAGCACCCTGCCACGGACCCAGAGTCCAAGCAGTTGGACGCTATGGGTAAGCGCCGCGTGTCTTCCGCTACCTGCCCATCAGATCCTTAATTATTTAACCCACATGGTTCAGTTCAAAATGCCTTGTGGGAACGGGTCTAGGCGGCTGAAAACTGCGGAAGGTGGGCGAAGGAGGAGATGCTGGCTCCTCCATGCGGGTTCGGACGTGGGAACCCAGTCTTTCTGAGCAGCTTGACTCCGGACTTCTCGGCCCGAGCAGCAGCTTCTGGCGTATGCCTCGGAGGCACTCTTGATTCTGGCGTCTCCGGCTTTCCCGGACGTCCAGAAGAATATCATGGGCGCTCCATTCGAGGAAGTCTTGTTGGTAAACCTTCCAGAAGATTATTACCAGACTTCAAGAGGCGGGAAGGCGTTGAGGTCGGTCAGGCCGTATCCCGACCAGGCTTAGTTCACTTCGTAGGAACCAAAGCCGAATCGTGGACGGATGCAGAAACAGCTAGTTCCGTTCCGCTCCACAACAGAGGTTCCGGTTTCGTAGAGCCGAAACACCCGCTGGCGAAGCCAGCATATTCCTACCGGCCCAGCCAGCGGGCCCTCAACCGCCACAGCCTGACCCTTTCCAGCCCGCCCCTCAGGATCAGCGGAAATCATGGTCGGAGTCGCATTGCGAACTTCCTGCGGGATGGCAGGCTGTAACCACCGACAGGTGGGTTCTTCAGTTGGTCAGAAGAGCCACTATGTAGAATTGAGAGAAAAGCCACCCGAGGCCTCCTTTGCTCTCCCGATATCGGGTCAGCACAAATCTATGATATGGCAAAGTACTCGGCGCTCTTGCAAAGGGGCGATAAGTCGTCCCGGAGAACTCAGAGAGGACAAGGATATTATTCCCACTTCTTCCTGGTTCCAAAAGCAAGGGGACCTCCGTCCGATTTTGGACCTCAGCGACCTCAACGTCCGAGTGCCTACAAGAATTCCGCATGGTGACTCTTCCGGGTCTTATTCCCATGCTGAAACAAGACGCCTTCTTAGCGTCTCTAGACATGCAGGATGCATACCTGCATATCCCTATAGCTCAGGCGCACAAGAGGTTCCTGCGCTTCGAGTTCCTCGACCACCACCTTCAATTCCGAGCCCTTCCATTCGGACTGTCATCCACACCCAGGGTCTTTACCAAGTGCATGGCAGTCGTGGCAGCATCTCTAAGGAGACAGGGCCATTATGTGTTCCCGTACCTGGACGATTGGCTTCTCATGGCCGCCTCCAGAGAGGCGTTGTTACATGCGATCCAGAGCACTCAGGTCCTGTTCCGATCTCTGGGCATCTTAATCAATCACGAGAAGTGTCTCCTGGTACCGTCGCAGAAGCTGCAATTTATAGGCGCAGTACTGGACACCATTCAGGGAAGAGCTTTTCTTCCAGGCGACAGAGCGGGCGCATCAGATCCTCATCAGGGAGCTATCGCGAACAAGACCGTCCCTGCCAGGTCGGTCCTTGCTACTTCGGACACATGGCTGCGGCCATTCCTACCATCCCTTTCGCAAGGCTCCACATGCGGGTAACTCAGTGGATGCTCAAGTTGCAATGGGATCAAAGGCAAGACCACATGCAGCATCCGGTCAGAATCACGAACACCGTGATTCGAGACTGGCAGTAGTGGCTAGACCCAGGGTCACTCTCCACGGGCGTCCCGTTTGTAGCGCCGTCCCCAGAGGTAATCCTCACCACAGACGCCTCAGGTCTAGGGTGGGGGGCACACCTGGACGGGGTGAAGTCCCAAGGTACGTGGACCCCTCTGGAGGCTCATCTTCATATCAGTGTTCTGGAGATGAGGGCGGTCCTTTATGCCCTGCAGGCCTTTCAGTCAGAAATCCCACCGAGTACTCTTCTGCTTCAGACAGATAATACGGCAGTGATGTATTACCTCAACAAACAAGGAGGCGCACACTCTTACCCCCTCTGCAGGGAGGCCATGAGGGTGGGATTGGGTAATCCGACACAGCGCGAATCTGATTATGTACATGTTTCGGGGTGGACAACACGATTGCAGGCACGGCCTGAGTCGCTCCCAGGCCAGAGTCCACAGTGGGAACTTCTTCAAGAGGTAGCAGAGGATCCGTTTTCGATGGGGAACTCCAGAGTTGGACTTGTACGCATCCCCATCCAGCATAAAACTGCCCAATTTTTGCTTGCTAGATCAGGGCCTGGTGTTTTCTGGCGAGGCCGTTGTCCCTCTCCTGGGCGGACAGATTCCTCTGCTTTCCCTCCTTCCCGTTGATCCAGGAGTTCTTCTCAACTGCGCAGGGCATGCAACAATGATCCTGGTGGCCCCTTTCTGGCCCAGACAGATCTGGTTCCCTTGCTAATTCAGCTATTCAGGAACCTCCGCTCCCGTCGCCGTTCAGCTCCATCTCTTGTCTCTGAGGAAGGTTCACTGGTCACCGGACTTCGCTCACTGAACCTGCATGCATGGCTCCTGAGACATAGCCATCTTGCGTCCACGGGGTCTCGCAGAGGTTGGAAGTTCTTTCTGCAGCCAAGCCGTGCTTGTGCGGCCAACGCATGAAATGGCGCCCGTTTTTGTTTATGGTCATGAGCACCACGACTATTCCCCTTTAGGTTGTCCGGTGGGAGTGGTGTTGGACTATCTGCTCTCCCTCTTTCGTTCGGGTCTAGCCTACTCCTCTATCAAGGTGCACCTTTGTGCTATATCTGCCTACCACCTTCCAGTGGGACATCGTACAGTGGCACAATTGGACGCCTCTCGGGAATTTTTGAGAGGGGTGTTACACCTTAGGCCACCCATTAAGGACCCAGTGTCTCCATGGGATTTGCTCTTTGTCCTGGAACAACTCACGCTCCCCCTCTTCGAACCTGCTGCGGATTGCGAGCTACGTTTTCTGTCATGGAAAACGTTATTTTTAGTTGCTGTTACTTCAGCGAGAAGAATTTCTGAGCTTCATGCTCTCATGTGCAAAAAGCCTTATTTAGTTTTCCACTGGGACAGAGTATCCCTGAGGACGAATCCTAAATTTTTGCCTAAGGTGGTTTCTTCACTCTCTCTAAATCAGGACATTGACCTGCCGGTCTACTTCCCAAACTACTCAAATAGAGGAGAGGCTCTGCTTCACACCCTGGATGTTCACCGCAGCCTGAGGTATTACCTCAACAGAACTAGACCTTTTCGTAGTTCTGAGCAACTTTTCGTTTCCTTTTCTGAGAGGATGATGGGCCAACCTGTATCCAAACAGTCCCTGTCTCGCTGGCTTGTCCAGTGTTTCTCATTCTGTTATGAGCTCAAACAGAAGCCACTCCTGGGTTCAGTCCGGGGCCATTCCACTAGGGGCGTGGCCACCTCCTTTGCAGCGCTCCGGAACGTCTCTACTTCTGCCATATGTGCTGCAGCCACTTGGAGCTCTGTGCATACATTTATCAGGCATTATAGCCTGGACATCGCCTCTCGGCGAAGAGCCGGTTTCGGCCTGGCGGTGCTAGAGGGTCTCCTGTCCTAGATTCAGGACCTGGAATGTATTTCCTATTTTCCTCCTCCCGGTATTTTGGCAGCGTTACTGCTTGGAAATCAGTCCTAATGGTGTAACCTGCTGCAAGAGCTGTGTCTTGAAGTAAGATAGTACAGTTACGTAAGAACTTACCGTAACAGTAGATCTTCGAGAACAGCTCTTGCAGCAGGTACCTTCCCGCCCACCTTCCCCCTTGGAGGAAGCATGGCTTTCGCCTTTACTTTCAGGATTTGTTTCCTTTGTCTTCTGACGGTGGATCCTCGGTCTCCCATTTCGATGTCAGCCTGCGGCCCGGAAGTCTCCGGCGGGAGAACTGGGGAATCGGGCGGGACCGCCCCCTTATGTACTACGTCTGACGTCGGAGGCGGGACCGACGTCGGGGGCGGTCCCCGCTGAAGATAGCTAGCTGGAATTTTTCCATGGGGTCCTGACGCCTGCCGGCTTCAGTCCTAATGGTGTAACCTGCTGCAAGAGCTGTTCTCGAAGATCTACTGTTACGGTAAGTTCTTACGTAACTGTACTTTCCTCCAGCTCCTGGACCACATGGCAGCTTCCACGGCAGTCGTGCAGGGAGCAAGGTTCCAGATGAGGGATATTCAGTTTCATCTAAGGTCTTTTTGTTCTCAAAAGAAGGGACTCACTTACCACACTGATTCCAGTGACTCAGACTCTGGTCCAAGCTCTCCAGTGGTGGCTGGACCAGGACAACGTCAGACAAGGGGTTCCATTTCTCCCTCAAGTCCCATCAGTAGTTCTAACTACTGATGCTTCTCTCCTAGGGTGGGGAGCCCACCTGGGAGCCCTGACAGCTCAAGGGGTCTGGTCTCCACAAGAGTCTCTCCTTCATATCAGTCTCCTGGAACTCAGGGCAGTTTTCCTAGCCCTGCAGAGCTTCTCGGATTCAGTCAAGGGCAAGGTGGTCCAAGTCAGAAGAGACATCACCACCACAATGTGGTACATCAACAAACAGGGAGGCACTCGGTCCTTGGCTTTGTACACAGAGGCCAAGAAGCTGTAGTCTCTGGCCTATTCTCTTCAGACTTCTCTGGTAGCAGTTCACCTTCCAGGGAAGGACAACATACTAGCAGATGCTCTGAGCAGAATTTCACAGGGACATCACGAATGGTCCCTGGATCCTCATATCCTGAAGGTCATCTTCTCCAGGTGGGGCATTCCAGAGATAGATTTCTTTGCAGCACTGGACAGTCATCAACTTCCTCTGTTTTGTTGCAGACCTCCAGTCCTGGGGACGGTTCCCCAGGATGCTCTTATTTTGGACTGGAAGGGCAGGTTTCTCTATGCCTGCCCTCCCTTCCCTTCCCTCTGCTGTTCAGAGTTCTGATCAAGATCAGGACTCAACCCTGCACAGTGATCCTGGTGGCTCCAGATTGGGCCAGACAGCCTTAGTATCCTCTACTGCTGTCCTTGTCAGTGTCACGTCCCCTGTCTCTGCCCAGGACATTCAATCTCCTGTCCTCCTCCTAGGGGAGGTTCTGGTACCCCAATCTCCAGTCTTTGAATATCAAGGCCTGGCTCTTGAAGAGTTAGAATATGCAGCACTACATCTCTCTCAGGGAGTTCTGGATATTCTGAAGGTCTCCAGGAAACCTTCCACTAGAAAAACTTACTACTCCAAATGGAAAAGGTTCAGTATTTGGTGCTCTCAGAAAGGCATCCTGCCTGATTCTGCAGGCATTTCCACAACCTTAGACTGTCTAGTTCATCTGAATGATCTAGGCCTTAGGTCTGCCACTCTGAAGGTTCATCTAGCAGCTGTCTCTGCATTCCTCTCAGCAGGGAAGGGCTCTTCCCTGGCATCTCATCCTGCTTTCAGAAAGTTTTTCAAGGGTCTGGTTCACATTAACCCTCCCTTTAGGGAGCCCTCTCCACCTTGGGATTTTAATGTCTGCATAGCTCAGTTTATGCAGCCACCCTTTGAACCTCTGGCTTCGGCCGAATTGAAGTACTTGACCTGGAAAACTGTGTTCCTGATAGCTATTACTTCTGCCAGGCGGATTAATGAGTTATAGGCTCTGTCAGTTGAACCTGACTTCATCTCCTTCCATAGGGACAAAGTGGTCCTAAGAACCAATAGGAGGTTCTTGCCCAAAGTGGTATTGGATTTTCATCTGAACCAGTCTATATCTCTCCCTATGTTTTTCACTGATCATTTTTCTTCAGGTGAAAGAAGGTTACACAGTCTGGATGTTAAGAGGGCCCTTAGCTACTACATGGAGCATACTAAGGCACATAGAAATGACTGTCTTCAATTGTTTCTCATTTATGGTGAAGTGGGGAAAGGTAAGCCTGCTACTAAAAGAATTATTATCAGGTGGATTGTTTCTTGTATACAATTCTGTTATGACAAGCTGGGTAGAACACCCCCTTCAGGCCTGAGGGCTCACTCAACTAGGTGTACAGCTGCTTCTCTAGCTGCGGCCAGAGATATACCTTTGTTAGAGATCTGTAAAGCAGCCACCTGGAAAACAGTACATACTTTTACCAAGCATTACTCCCTGGACATCCAGGCTAGGAGTGATGCTAGGTTTGGCACAGCAGTACTGCAGAACCCTTTCCCAGAGTAGGTTCTGCATTCCCTCCTCCATAGGGAACTGCTTGGTAGTCTGCATTATGTCTGAATACAGCAAGACTTCTTGTTGTTTGAAGAAAAAATTACTCACCATGGTAATGTTGTTTCTTCTAATGGAGTCTTGCTGTATTCAGACCTCCCCCTGCCTCCCCTCTCAGAACCTGTTTTTTGGGAAATGGGCTGGCAGGTACAGTGTTGCACCTCAGGGGTGTACCTTGTACCCTCCCTCTTGGGTGGGGTGGATGTTGTTGTTATTTTTTGTGGTGTTTTATACTTAAATATTGTCACTACCTTTCCTTCTTGGGTTCTCGACTTGAGTCCTTTGGGCCCAAGAAGAGTCTTTTGCCCTTTGGCTATATGTTGGACAATTTCCATACTGTAGCATGTTAGTTAGTGTGCTCGTAAGACTCTGACGGTTACACTGGGAAGTACCACAGACAGGTTTGAAAACCGAGCTCGAGCTCGACGTTCTATGCTTCTGCACAGAGTTACCTCTTTCCTTTCCGGAGCAGTTCAAGTGCTGGGGCTAACTGCATTATGTCTGAATACAGCAAGACTCCATTAGAAGAAACAACATTACTATGGTGAGTAATTTTTTCTTCTTCGCCATCGAGTGCGCTTCAGTGACGACGTTGCTCACCTGCCGGGAGTCAAATCTTCATCTGTATGACAGCAGCTTTAGTCATCTAGTTTTAATTTGTAGTATTAATATTCATTATCTGTTTATTATTTTAGTACAAAAAAAGAAAGTTTTTTCTTCGAAAAGAACAATGAAGTCCTATTCAGTCCGACTTCGACAGAGTCGACCATGAACGAAGCCAGTGATGGTAGGGAGACTTTGCATGAAAGCTGTGTTTTCAGCAGCGCAGGGTCTGGTCCGCCACCCTCTATGGGGGGGGAGAGGTCTGACTATGGGCAGTCCGGTGCTCGGGAGGAAGGGCGGTCTTCCCGAAAAGCAGAAAAAGAAGCTGGCCCAATCTTATCTGTGTCAGTCTTCACCCTTCATCACCTTTGGGTACTTGGCCGGAGGTTATGACCCCGTGGGAGCTTTTTTTCGAGGCCCGCCGCACTGTGTGACGCTCGCGGGTTGGCTGTTAGGTGTTGTCAACTCCGCCCTCCCACCAGTTCTTCGTCTCCCGCCGTCGAGGTCACCTCGTGGGTAGCTGAGAGGAAGATTTCTAGAGGCCTACCTTTGTTTTTGAAGCCTTCAAGTGTCGCAGTGCGTCGACTCTGAAATTGTCTTGCCGGTTCTGTTCACTCCACTCGACTTCACCTGGTAAGACTGTTCCTTATTTTATTTTGCGATGTTGGGTCTACTTTTGGTGTTCTTTTTCCCATTGGTCATGTCTCGGTCGGAGGGCAAGAACACTTCTAAGATGGGACGGCCCCCCATGTGTCGGTGCCCTTGTGGCCGAAAGTACTCCGTCACCGACCAGCATGACCGTTGCCTCGCGTGTCTTGGCCCGCTTCACGACATGGATTCGTGCGACGCCTGCTTCTCTATGGACCGTCATGTTATCGAACAACGCACGTGGAAAGTTGGGCCGAGCTCTATGGACTTCGAGAGATGGGCGCGCACTCATCGGGCCAAGCCGCGTTGTCTCGGCTTTTCTTCCGGGTCCCCTCCCGGTTCTGTACGGACCGAGGAGGAGGGGCCTTCTGCCTCTTGTAGCCTAGCCGTGGCACAGGCCCCTTCTGTGGTGCAGGAGGCCCAGTCTGTCTCCCCCCCCCCCCCGAGGGATAGGCGGGATGCGGCAATCGCCCTTTCGGGTGTGTTGTACCCTCAGCTCAGAAGGCCTGGGTCGGCACCGTCTTGGGCCTTGGTGCCATGGGCCCTGATGGCACTGTCGTCGGCGCTGGTCCGTTGCGTGGCGCTGTTGCTGCTTTCCGATGGTGCTAGCGGCACCGTGGGAGTCTCTACGGCGCCGTCCTTGAACGAGGGGACGGCACCGTGGGAGTTTCGGAGCTCGGCGCTGTCCTCGGCGCTGAGAGCGCAGGTTGGGCCATCCTCTGCACCATCTCTGTCTTCACCGTTTACGGTGCCGTGGGGCGGGTCGATGCCATAGGGGTTTCCGACCTCGGCGCCGAGAGTGCGGTAAGAGCTGTTGTCGATGCTGTCTCTGGTCTTGGCGCCGCTGTGGTGCCGTGGGCCGGGACAGCGCCATGACAGCCAGCGGCTCTGAGGCTGCTGCCATCGTTGGAGCCGTGTCTTCTTCTGGCGCTGTTCGCGGTGCGGCTGGGGACGTCGGCACCGACTCTGCTACAGTCTCTGGTTCTGGTGCCCTTTTCAGTCGGGATGGTAGCAGGCGTCCACGCACTGTTTAGCACAGAACTTCGATCTCCACCTCTTCAGAGGAGGAATCGGACTCTGAGTCAGACAGGCAGTCTGACTCTTTGGAGTTGACTGCTCACGTGTATGTGCAGTACAGCTGTCATGTTTCACATCTCGCCCAAAATGTGTTTCTGCGCATGTTGCGCACAATGACGCAGTCAGTGTGTGAAATCAATGTATGGGACACATTAAGAAAATCACAGTGACACTGTTCATGAGCAGAGGTCTTAAAATGGCTATGTTGAAAATTTGGTGAAAAAATTCCTAAAAATGATTGTTTTTCGAGCGTGCATTGCGCAGTTCCTACGCACGCTCGTAAGTTCGCGAATTTTTAATATTATCACTCCAGATTTTCAACATTGCCATTTTACCACACCTCCTTATGAGCAGTACAGCTGTAATATTTCACGTCACCCAAAATGTGTTTCCATGCATGTAGCGCACAATGGCACAGTCGGTGTGCTCAATCAATGTTTGGGACAGATTAAGAAAATCACAGTGACACTGTTCATGAGCAGAGGTCTTAAAATGGCTATGTTGAAAATTTGGTGAAAAAATTCCCAAAAATGACTGTTTTAGGAGCATTTGTTGCGCTGATCCTACGCACGCTCGTAAGTTCATGAATTTTCAATATTTTCACTTCAGATTTTCAACATTGCCATTTTACCACACCTCCTATGAGCAGCACAGCTGTCATTTTTCACATCTCGCCCAAAACATGTTTCCGCCCATGTAGCGCTCAATGGTGCAGTCGGTGTGCAAAATCAATGTATGGGACACATTAAGAAAATCACAGTGACACTGTTCATGAGCAGAGGTCTTAAAATGGCTATTTTGAAAATTTGGTGAAAAAATTCCTGAAAATGACTGTTTTACAAGCGTGCTTTGCGCAGTTCATACGCACACTTGTAAGTTAGCAAATTTGTAATATTTGCACTCCAGATTTTCAATATTGCCATTTTACCACACCTCCTTATGAGCAGTACAGCTGCCATTTTTCACATGTCGCCCAAAATGTGTTTCCGTGCATGTAGCGCACAATGGCGCATTCGGTGTGCGCAATCAATGTTTGGGGCAGATTAAGAAAATCACAGTGACACTGTTCATGAGCAGAGGTCTTAAAATGGCTATGTTGAAAATTTGGTGAAAAAATTTCTGTCACCCCCTCTCCCTAGACTGCACCACATTTACCACCACTCTCTGCCTCCTGTCTGTCAGCCAGTTTCTAACCCAGTTTACTACCCTTTCCCCCATGCCCAGCCTACCCAGCTAGTTTATCAACTTCCTATGTGGGATGGTGTCAAGGGCTTTGCTGAAATCAAGGTAAGCATTGTCCACTGCCCCACCCTGATTCACTTCCTTTGTTACCCAGTCAAACAAATCAACCAGATTTGTCTGACATGATTTCCCCATTGTGAATCCATGTTTGGCTTCTAGATGCCCCACTAGCGTTTCTTTAAGCAATGTCTCCATGATCTTCCCCACTACTGAGGTGAGGCTGAACGGCCTATTGTTCCCCGCCTCCTCCCTGCTGCCGGACTTCTGTAGAGGGATCACATGTGCCCTCTTCTAATTCACTCGTGTTGAATGACTCAGTGAACATGGCTGCCAGAGGTACTGCTATCTCCCTTCACAGTTCTGTTAATATCCTTGGGCGTATGCCATCTGGTTCCATCGCTTTGTCCACCTTCAATTTAGTGAGCTCTTGCAGGACTCTTTTGCCTTTGAAGGGACTATTGTCCACCTCTTCACCCCCTTGGCAACTGCTGTATTGCTGTGGCCCTTGCCCCTCCCACTCTTCTGTGAATACTGAACGGAAAGACACAGTGCATGTCTTGGGAGGAAGGCATGGAACTATCACTTCCAAATACCTAAACGTCACACACAAACAAGCAACATTCAGCATTGACAAATGCTTGTTTAACAAGCTGCATACATTGATATGCAAGGAGCTCATGCCTTTGATTCTTGCTAAGTCCGCTGGCGAGTCTAAGGTGACAGGAGGGCCAGGGTTGAGCTTGACATTGCCAGAACACAGTAGAAGGATGAGGAGTAGTTTTCTAAGAGCAGTTAAAGAGATTTTGAGATTCCTAACTTGTTTATGTCTGTAAGATTTGGTAGGTGTGACGTGTGGAACTTTTCCTTTGTAGCTGTTCTGGCCTAACCCTGCGAAGACTAACACTCTGGCAGCCACATGTAGAGGGTTTTCAGGGTTAGGTGCAGCAGGAGGAGTATGCTGTAGGGGGAGTTCAGTACATGTCCTTCCAAACGGGCTGAACCAGGGGTAGGGCTGCAGTAGGTCATACTCGGGGTCACATATGCAATTGAGGGATAGGCTACAATGCACAATGTGACACTATGGGAAGTTGGAGATAGTGCAAGATGGTGGCAGGGACAGCTGCAGAAGACTGACTACCACTGCAGTTAGAAGTAGCGGTAAGAAGAGCCAAGGGAACCCTTTCATGGTAAAGCCTTGCACGGAGGTACTACCACTTATGAATCCAGGTGGCTATAATAGGCTAGTAGGCTAGTAAATTGTCCAGGTGACGGGCTTTAGGCTTTTAGACAAAAGGGACGAGGTTGGGCTATTAGACAAAGGGACTAACAGAGCCAGCAGGGAGTTTCAAAGTAGGCACGCGATAAGAAATGGAATGGTTAGATCTTACTTCGAGAGGGCTCTTGCAGTAGGTAATTACATATAGGACTGACACCGGCCGGAGGCAGGACCCCACGGAAAAGTTTCTAGCTAGCAGTCCCTGGCGGGCCGCCTTCCGATCAGGTGACCGGCGTCATATGACGTCGGTATAAAGGGGCAGTCCCGGACGCCCACCTTCCAGTTCTTTCCCACTGTCAGCTCGTGCAGCGCCTCGCGGTAAAGTTCATATCGCTCAGTCCTGTTACTTCGTTGGTTTTTCCGAGAAGTTTCAGTATTTTGTATTTTCTGTCGTCAGATGAATGTCGGTATATGTCGTCCCCATCAAAAAATAAGTGCGACTCGTGCGGCGTCCAACTGCCTCACAAAGACGGTCACTCCCTCGGCCTTTTGTGTTTAGGCCCCGACCATGCGGTCGACAAGTGTCCGCACTGCCTTCTTTTCATCGCGGCCACCCGCAGACGATGCCAGCAGTGTCTCGAAGCCCATCTCCTCAAGAAGAAGATGTTCGCGATGGAGAAGGAGTTGAAGAAACTTCGACAGGTGTCGACCTCCCCTGAAGGGCACAAGAAGCAGGACAAGGAAAGGCACCGGGAGAAGGCCTCCTCCTCCGCGACTCCGGCTGGAGCCGCGCCTAAGGTAACATCCCCTCCGGGGGATCGCCCGATGGCAGTCTCCAAGGCTTTGGAGGAGGCGTCGGCCCGCCCGTCGGGTTCATGTTCGAGCCCGCCGGGTGCTTCCGGGCAAAATGAGGCTTCAGCCCCCAGTACCGCCACAGGCTTGCGGCTTACTGGTGCGGGCGCCTCCCATAAGCCGGACGTCGGCTCCTCCGATGTCCGCCGGAGAAAACGCTAAGAGCGCCCGACCCTTGAGGGCAGCGCGCGGCAGCGTCCCCATCGGACCGAGCCTCTTCTCATCCCAGCCCGTCTCCGACGAGGACCCAAGTAGGACGCCCGGCTCCTCTGGCGTCTGCGAGACCGGCCCCTAAGTCTGCGTGTGCGCGGGCCTCGGAACCTCGGCAGACCCTGCCACGTCTGTCGTACCAGGCTCCCGCGGCCTTCGCTGCCGTCAGGAGCCAGGTCCCCTGTCTGACCCCGGGGATTTTTCTCCTCCGTCCCAGGACGAGGCTCGGGATCCTGGGCTACCGTCCGATCCTCTTCCTATTGAGCTGGATCAGACGTCGGCTCCCCTGACGCTGGCTCCGGTGCTGGCTCCAACACCGGCCCCGCCGATGCCGGTTCCGACACCGGCCCCTCCGACGCCGGTGAGGGATATTCCCCTTCCATCGGGCCCTCCACCCCACGGGCCTATCACGGTTGATCCGCCCATGGAGCTCCTGACTGGGCCGTCTGCTCCGGGAGCTCCTCCCATGCCTGGGTACCCACCGTCCTATCCGACGCCGGTCTTCCCAGGTCCACAGTATCCTGTGCTGCAGTACCTGGCGCCGACTCCACCGACGCCGCAGTACCCTGCTCCGGTATTCCCGCAGCCGGGTTACGGATACTCTCCTTACGGATTCCATCCGTACAGCTTTCCCCCACCTCCTCCTCCACCGCCCCCCGGGCGGCCGGTGGATCTCCAGGAGACTCTGGCTTCCTGGTGGGCTGAGGCAAGGCTCAGCTCACCAAGGAGATTGAGAGCCGTCTTCTGGCTGACGGTGCCACCTCCGGCTCCCGTGCGCCCCAGGCGGCACACTCCCTCTCCGCCTCCGGTTCCCGGGCTCTGCCCTCGGGATCAGGAGGGCAGGACAGCGTTCGGGGATCCCCTAAGGAACCCGTTCCTCCCCTAGGCAGTCAGGGTCTTACTCTGCTTAATTCTTCTTCCTCTTCTCTCTCGGACTTCTGGAAGCCTCCGATGGGTGTTCGAGAAAGGAGCGGCGAGCAGCTCTCCGGCCAAGGACTCCTCCGGAGGATCCTTCCTTCACGGAGTTGCTCAGGAAGATCCAGGAAGTCCATCAGTGGCGTTCCTTAGAGCCAGATCCTCAACGGGTTAAACTCGCCGAACATCTGGACTTGCCCCTTACGGCTCCTACTCTAGTGCCACCCTGGATCGAGCCTCACGCCCACCTTGTTTCCACTATTTGGAAGCA
The DNA here is from genome assembly GCA_016271365.2 of Neoceratodus forsteri. Classification (NCBI taxonomy): domain Eukaryota; kingdom Metazoa; phylum Chordata; order Ceratodontiformes; family Ceratodontidae; genus Neoceratodus; species Neoceratodus forsteri. The sequence goes on from CM028129.1 coordinate 508,234,671, forward strand.
ACCGTCGGCTTTAGCCCCACCTCCTAGGAAGTCCAACAGGCTATACCAGGCTCCGGAGGGTGTAGACTTTTTAGACTCTCACCCCCGTGCAGACTCGGTTGTGATTAGCGCCACTCACGGCCGGTCAGCACACCCGAAACACTTGAGCTCGTCTCGCCTTCTGGATCAGTATGGAAGGAAGATCTACGCTTCTTCCACACTGGGGATTAGGGCCCTGAATTATGTATCACGTATGGGGGATTACCAGAAGGCTGTCCTTACCCAGGTGGAATCTAAGATTGACTCCTTGCCTGACTCCCAAGTCAAGCAGGAGTTGGCCGACCTGGTCCGTTCTGCATGTTTGGCCAGTCGTCATATTCTGAGGATGACTTACGATGCAGTGGAGCTCTGCGTTCGCCATAAGTCTTTGGCGTCATGCATGGCTCCGTGTGTCAGGTCTGGTCCCGGAGGTGCAGTCAGCAATTCACGAAGAACCTTTCAGGGGTTCTGTGCTTTTCGGCAGTGATGTCAAGGACATCATCACTGACTTGCAGGAGAAGGGGATGGCCCTTAAATCTGTTGATTCAGTGTGCCGTCCCCATCCCCCACAGCGCCGTCCCTTTCGCAGATGCAGCCGGCCTCAAGCGAAACCTCAGGGAAGGCGGGCCACTAAACGTCGGGCCCCTACAGCTGCCAGGCCCCCGCCACCCAAAAAAGCAACGGGTGCCCCAGCTGCGGCGCTGCCTCACACCACCTGACTCCTTCCCTCTCCCACCGCCTCCAGACGCCCCGGAGGAACTGATAGGAGGGAGGTTCTTCTTCCACCTTCCGGGTTGGGAGAGGATAACATCGGATTCATGGGTGCTTCAGATCATAGCAGAGGGGCACTCCAGAGAGTTTCTGCTGAAACCTCCACGTCACCCCCCTCTGAACTCCTCTTACTCAAGGGACCATCTTCCTTTGGTCAGGGAAGAAATCTCTGCTCTCCTTGCGAAGCAGGCTATAGAGCCCGTCCCCCCTCACCTCCACGGGACGGGTTACTATTCCCATTTCTTCCTCACACCAAAGAAGCGGAGATCTGAGACCCATTCTCTATCTCAGCTCCCTGAACCTATATGTGGAATACAAGAGGTTCAGGATGCTCTCCCTTCAAACCCTCTTGCCCCTGCTTCGGCCGGGCCAATGGCTTTGTGCACTGGATATGCAGGATGCGTACCTGCACATCCCCATTCGCCCTTTGCACCGAAAGTACCTCAGATTTGCGTTCCAGGGGGACCACTACCAATTCCGGGCGCTCCCTTTTGGTCTTTCCTCGGCTCCCCGAGTCTTTACCAAATGCCTGGCGGTGGTCGCAGCCCACCTGCGTACTTTGGGAGCTCAGGTTTTTCCCTACCTGGACGACTGGCTCCTGGCGGCCCCGTCAAGGGAGGAACTCCTGCATTTTCTCTCCCTCACCCAGCAGGTTTTCACTGGTCTGGGTATTACCATCAACCATTCCAAGTCTCACCTGGATCCTTCACAGAGGCTCCAGTTCATTGGGGCAATCCTCGACACGACAATGTGCAAGGCCTTCCTGCCTCCGGACAGGGCCTCCCCTCAATCCCAGATTTCCCTCCTATCAGACACAGGAGGTTCCAGTGATCGGTGCTCCGTCTACTGCAGGGCTTATGGCGGCTCATCCTGGCAGTTCCTTGGCGCCTCCACATGAGAATCTCTCAGTGGACTCTCTGATCTCAGTGGGATCAATGGGTAGACAACCTAGATCATCTGGTTCTGATCTCCTCGCCGATGGTAAGAGACTTGCAATGGTGGATGGTTTGAGAGAACCTATTCCGGGGCCTTTTTTCATCCTCCCCCCGATCAGACTCTGACCACGGACGCTTCAGGCGAAGGTTGGGGAGCCCATCTGGGTCCTCACCGAACCCAGGGCCTATGGTCAAAGTTGGAGTTAGTTCTCCACATCAGCGTGCTCGAGCTACGAGCAGTGCTGTATGCTCTCCAGGCCCTTCACCAATACATCCTTCCCGGTCACCTAGCTGTCCAAACGGACAACATGTGCGTGGTGTGGTACATCAAGCAAGCAGGGAGGGACTCGGTCCTACCCGCTGTGCAGGGAAGCGATGAGGGTTTGGGAATGGGCAGCGCTTCACAACCTTCACCTCACGGTGATCCATGTTCTGGGAGTCGACAGTGTCCTGGCAGACAGACTAAGTCGCTCGTCGGCTCTACCACACGAGTGGGAATTGGACGAAAAAGTTCTAAAAAGCATCTTCCAGATTTGGGGGACTCCTCAGATAGACCTGTTCGCCTCCTCCCAAACGCCAAAGCTTCCAATCTTTTGCTCGCTCGCTCCAGGCGGCGCTTTCTGGGCGATGCTCTATCTCTAAGCTGGAAGGACAGATTCGTCTATGCTTTTCCCCAATTCCTCTGGTCCCTCGTGTGCTGCAGAGCTTGTTTTGGAAGGGCGAGAATGATTCTGATCGCTCCTTTCTGTGAGACAAATCTGGTTCTCTGTTCTACAGCAATACTCAGAGGTTCCTCCTCTTCCTCTTCCTTTATCTCCAAGATTGCTGACCCAGGATCAGGGGACCCTGGTCCATCCGGGACTCAAGTCCCTTCAACTTCATGCATGGCTCCTGCAGACCTAGCTCAATCTCGTTTTGGCGTTTCTCCTAAGGTGGCCGAGATTCTGGTGGAGGCTAGAAAACCCTCCACTAGGTCCACCAACGCCATGAAATGGAAAAGATTTTCCATCTGGGCTGCATCCAGGAACGTGGAGCCCTTTTTCTGTCCTGTGACCATTCTGCTCGAGTACATGCGTCATCTTTTCGACCTGGGTCTCAGTCACTCCTCTTTGAAGGTCCATATGGCGGCTATTTCAGCCTACCGTGTCCCTTTCACTGATAAGGCATTTGCCCAGCTGGAGGTATCCAAAACTTTCCTCAGAGGGGTCCTTCATCTCAGGCCCCCTGTCCAGACTCCAGCTCCACCTTGGGATTTAAACTTTGTCCTCGAGAAACTTACCCTTCCTCCCTTTGAGCCTGCGGCTTCCGCAGACTTGAAGTTTTTATCGTGGAAGACGCTCTTCTTTGTGGCCATTACTTCTGCTCGCAGAATTTCCGAGCTCCAGGCCCTGATGTGCAAAATCCCTTATCTGATTTTTCACAAAGAACGAGCAGCTCTTCGCACGAATCCTAAGTTTCTCCCGAAGGTAGTAGCGGAATCTACCTTAAATCAGTCTATTGAATTACCTGCCTTCTTCACGCAGTACTCCAATCAAGGAGAATACCTGCTCCATACCATGGATGTTCACAGGATTCTGAGATACTACACCGATAGGGCGAAGGATCTCAGAAAGACTGATCAGTTGTTCGTCTCTTTTGCTTGCAGAAGAGAAGGCAATGCTGTCTCGAAGCAATGCCTATCAAAATGGTTGGCCCATTGCATCACTTTCTGTTATGACAAGTACAACAAGACCCTCCCGGGTCAAGTCAGAGGTCACTCCACTCGTGGAGTTGCAGCCTCTGCAGCTTGTTTCGAGAACGTGTCTGCGGCAGACATCTGTGCTGCCGCCACTTGGACTTCAGTTCATACCTTTACTAAACATTACAGTTTGGACATTGCCTCTCGCCGTAGAGCAGGCTTCGGGTTAGCTGTCTTGCAAGGCCTCCTTTCTTGAGACTTGCAAGATTATTTGCTACTTTTTGGAGTAGTTCCTCCTCCCGGTGCCTTTCATTTGTTCCAGACTGCTTGGGATTCTGTCCTATATGTAATTACCTACTGCAAGAGCCCTCTCAAAGTAAGATAGTACAGTTACGTAAGAACTTACCGTAACAGTAGATCTTCGAGAGAAGCTCTTGCAGATATCTATCCCCCTCCATCCCTAGGCTTTTCAGCTCCTTTTCCACCAGAAATATCTGCTTCTCTCTCGTCCGGCCCTTCGGGCCTGTGGCAAGAAAAGAACTGGAAGGCAGGCGTCAGGACCGCCCCTTTATACCGATGTCGTATAGCGCCGGTCACCCTGGCGAAGCCCGGTCCCGCCAGGGACTACTAGCTAGAAATCTTTCCGTGGGGTCCTGCCGCCAGTCGGCGTCAGTCCTATATGTAATTACCTACTGCAAGAGCCTCTCTCGAAGATCTACTGTTACGGTAAGTTCTTACGTAACTGTACTTTCTCCGAGTGACTGGAACCAGACAGAGCGGGTGAGGAGAAGTTGAAAGCAGGATTCATTGGAACACTAGATATGGTGGGTGCTGAAGAGGTTAATTGGACAGATAGCTGGAATATAAATGAAGGAAGATGTTAGTAGTGAGATTTGAGAGTTACACTGCATGCACTAAAGCTAGGGGTGCTAGATACACAGGATGCAAGTTTGGGATGGATCGTGCAGAGCTTAGAGAAAGAATATACTGAGGAACAAAAGGAGAACTGAGCTGTTGGGGGAATAAAACTAAGGTCTTAAGGATGGGATCCAGGAGAGTTCAGAGTAGAGTATTAGGACATAAAGAATCAAGCAGGTAGGGGAGAGCAGGGAGAATGTGACTGCTGATAGAGTTAAGGCATGCCAGGGTAGGTTGGGCAGAACTAGAGGTGGTAGGCGGGTAGAGAGGAAATCAAATGCTAAGAGGCTAGAGCCAAGGTGGGTGGGTCTGGTAGTGTGTTAATAGGAGGCCTGGGGGGAGAAAATTACGGAGACTACAGTACACAGCAGAGCAAAAAGCCATAGTATTCAGTATGAGCTTTCAGGCGCGTCAACGGGAGACTGAGCACTACCCTCTGAACCAATCAGGCAAACCAAAATTTCCTTTTTTGGGGGGATATCCCTGTATCCTGTCTTTCTTCCAGAATAGCCGATTCTGCTTTTGTTGGAGTTATTGCCAGTGATTCTATGCCCTGAATTCTGGCAGTTAGCCTCTTGGCTACTCCTTCACAGTTTCTATACAATCTGGAGACAGGTCAAGGTTCTGGGGTATGTTTTTCCTATTTTCCCCCCTTTCACTCTTATCCCTATTTCTAAAAATCCTTAACCCACCCTCCCTCCTCCTTTCTACTTCTAGAGATTGGGGTCTCTACCCAATCCCCTTAGTCTTTTAAGCTTGTTCTGTCCTTTCAGTCGTTTATTTCTCATTTTAGTTTATATACCTTTTCCTTTGTCTGTCCCTTGGACTTCCTTGTCCCACCCTCCCAACCCTTTTCTCACCTCTACGGTGACTCAGAACTGGCAGGAGGGTGAAGTCGACAACACCTAATGGACAACCCGCGAGTGCCTCGCGTGCGTCGGCCTCGAGGGCGGCACCGATGGTGCGTCGACTTCGCCCATCCAAAAAAAATAAAAACTCCTTCGGGGTCATGACCTCCGGCCAAGTACCCAAAAGTGATGAATGGTGAAGATACACAGAAAGATCAGAATTACGGTAGGTATGTAATTTCCATTTCTCGATCCTTATTGAGAACCCGGCACCGCTCGGCCTCGAGCTCTTCTTCATCACACCTTTTGAAGAAGAAACAGTACTGCTCAAGGTCGTTCTCTGGTATGTCTGCACGATGATCATCAGGAATGGGGGCAGAAGGCCGACTCCATTGGGGTCACCTGCAGCCTCTGTTCCTAGTGACCGACATCCTCGACTCTGTAGTCCCTCCCCACCTCCTGGGGGGTCTTCCAGTGAGCACTTTCATCGTTGGGGCCACTCTTATGGAGCAGTGTGTTCGGCAGTTGTCCCGACTTTCTGAGCCTACGAAATCGGCCCCAGGGCCTTCAAGCCTAGGGGCTTCGAACCCGCAGGCAGCACGGTTGGGTCTGCCTAGTCATGCGACGCCTTCTCTGGTGCCGTCAACACCGCACCCTTGTGCTTTTTCCCCTTACATGGCTGTGGCGCAGGGGCCAGCACAGGTACCATTTTCTCCTACTCATGTTTTTTAGATCTTCATCCTTGGGGGCTCCAAGAGTTGGGTTGGGGTCTCCGTTTGGTGTGGTGATGGTTGCGGTGCTGCCTTCGACTCTGGTCTTGGCGCCACCGCAGTCGGCGCCACCGTGAAATCCAGGATTCTCGACTCTGATTCAAGGAGCACTACCTCCTGCTTTCTTTCCTTTATATACTATCCCTCCTGGGCTAGTAGGAGACTACGTTTACCCTGATCCTGATCTACAATTAGGAGACGACTTTAATGAAGATTCATCTCTCAGAATGGGAAACAAACCCTCTACTTCAGCAGAGCTTCTGGTTGAGGGACCTGTCTTTTAAGTCTCTTCTGAAGAATATGAATTCCACTCTGTCTCTTCAGACTTCGGAGGTGGATCTGGGGAAGTTGTTGCACCTTCAATATCTGCATGTCCTGGAGATTCCTGTGGAATTAACCCCTCCAGTACAACCTTCTTTCGAGACACTCTCGCAAATGGTGTGGGGCAGTTTGGCACTTATTCCTTTCGTGGCTGAGTCCGTAGACAAGAAGTATGCTCCACCTAAAGCTTGACCAATCCTGGCCTCTCAATCCTTCGCTGATGCCATAGTGGTCCTGGCAGAAAATGACAAGGCCATCCTCCCTCAGGAATCCACGGCTCGTCCAGTAAACAATCTCATAAGATTGAAACATTGGGAAAGCGAGTCTTCACCGCCACTACCCTGGATATGCATATTGGTAGCTAACAGGGCTATGTCTCACAACATGAGTATACCCTCTGGCATTCGCTAAAAGCTTCTGTGGAGGCTCTCCCGGAGTCGGACGTTTCCTCAGAGCTCCTCTAAACTATCTCTAGAGGTACTGAGTCCAATAATCGGCAACTTTAGGCTGCTATGGATGCCTTTGACACTGCTTCTAGAGCAGCAGCAGCTGGGATATGCACCCCTCGCCACTCGTGATTTCAAACCTCAGGGTTCACAAATGATGCCCATCAATGAGTCATGAATTTACCATTTGATGGTGCTTATCTGTTTGGCCCACCAGTGGAGCAGGCACTCGAGGCCACTCAGAAAACTAGAATGGCTATCAAGACTGCTAGAGCGGCTCCTACTGCCCCTCAACGGGGCGGGAACCCTCAACAGTTTCATTACCGTCAGTTCGTTCGTGGCAAATGCAGAGGGGGCTTCAACAAAAATCAAGCCCCTCAGCCACAAAAGAAAATGCAGCAGAAGGCACAGGGCCCAAAAGCACCTGATGCTACCCTCTGAAAATCTGTCCCAGGTCCCTCTTCTGCTGTCCGAGGGGGAATCTTCCTCAGCAGTAGGGGGGCGTCTGACTCAGTTTTACAGTCAGTGGAAGTCAGTCACTTCAGACAAATGGGTTCTCAGGATAATTTTCAAGGGTTATTCAGTGAATTTTTCAGATACCTGTCTGGATCATCCACCCAAACAACAGCCCACACTGTCAGTAACTCAGTCAGACCGCCTTGCTTCCGAAATTCAAGGCCTTCTGAACAACAGGGCAGTAGACATAGTCCCGCAGTAGCAGCGGAACACAGGATCTTCCTGGACATAAAGTCTCCACCACTCACTCACACTAATGGGATCTATGCCAGAGGCTGTAGGACCCAGCAGGAGCAAACTTTTGCAGGAGGGCGGTACCAGAGATGGAGCCACCAGAGATGGAGCCACCAGGAGTAGGCGCCACAAGCCTCTGCTAATGCGGTATTATTAACTATCTAAACGTCGACCCTCCAACCGCCTCAGTTCCTTTTTCCCTTCGCCAGTGCACTTCGAGTGGCATGGCTCGCCCGCTTGAGTCAAACTTGAACTAGCAGCATTGTTTTCAGTTTATTATTTTGTAGTATTTTTCGAATAAGTACCGCTTACGATAATTATTCTTATTAAAGAAAGAAGTCTCAGCCTACATTAATTGAGTCGACCATGAGTGGGTCAGGTGACAGTAGGAGAGTTCGTTATAACTATTCAGTCACCGGGCTGGGTCTGGTCCGCCGCCTTCTCCGGGGGTCTGACAATGGACGGTCCAGTGCCGAGGGATGGGCGGTCCCCCCGGAAGCATAAAAGAAAACGGTTGCATTCTCGGCACCATTCAGCCTCGAGCTCTTCTTCGACCTGTAGGTCAAAAAAGAGAAGGCATCACTCGAGGTCACCCTCTGATATGTCTTTGTATCGACGGTCGGTCATTGGGGTGAGTTGCCAGTCTCCTCGTTCAGAGTCGCCAGTTCCTGGTTCTGGTCACCAACCTCTTCGACATTGGAGCCCTTCCTCACCTTCTAGTAGGGCTTCCGATGAGCAGTTTCATTAGTGGGCCACTCTGATGGAGCATTGAGCTCGGAGGTTGGTCCAGCTGCCTGGCCCAGTCACTCCGGGGCCTTCAGGCTCTTTGGGGGATTGAGCAGGGCGATTGGGCCTCCCTAGTTGCACGGCGCCCTCTTCGGTGCCGTCGACTCCGCGCTCGGGTGTTTTCCCCCCTCGCATGGCTGCGGTGCAGGGGGCCTCACCGATGCCTCTATCTCCTGGTATTCTTCCTTCCTTCTTTTCCCTCAAATCCTAATTTTCGGGGCCTTGGGTTGGTGTCGGCAGCGTCGGTGGGTCACTTGGCTCCGATTTCAGCACCGATGCTTCTTCCGGCACCGTCCTCAATGCCGTTGCGCCTACGGCGCCCTCCTCAGCGACTTTTCGGCACCATTCAATTTCTCTGCCGCTGTGGCCTTCGGCGCGCGTCTTTGCCGCATCGCAGCTTTTGCTTCTGTTCTTGGCGCCATCTGTTTTATCAGCGCCATGCAGCCTTTTAGTGCTGAGGCCTGGCTTTTCATTTGCCAATCTTCAGGGCTTCTCCTCTCCAAATTCTTTTCCTTCCTCTTTGCCTGCTGATTTTTATTCCTTTCCTGTCCATGCAGTCCCTCCTGGACTGTCAGGAGATGATATTGAGCCTGACCCAGATCTTAGACTGGGTAATGATGTGGAAGGAGCAGGACCAAATCCTGTTGCAGAGCCTGTGGTTGAGGACCTGTCATTTAAGTCTGCTGAAAAATTTGAATTCCACTCTTTCTCTCCAGACTATGGACATCGATCCTGGGAAGCTTTTAAGACTCCAATACCTTCATGTTCGGGACATCACTGTGGATTTAACTCCCCCAGTACAACCCTCCTTTGAGAAGCTTTCTCAAATGGTATGGAATAATCCTGCTCTCATTCCTTCTATGGCTAAGTCCATAGATAGGAAGTATGCTGCTCCCAAGGATCGACCTATTTTGGCCTCCCAAGCCTTTGCGGATCCCATTGTAGTCTTGGCAGACAATGATAAGGTCGTCCTTCCTCAGACTACTACAGCTCGACCTATGAACAAAGAATCTTGTAAGATAGATACTTTAGGTAAGAGAGTCTTTGCTGCATCCACCCTGGGTATGCGTATTGCCAGCTACCAGGGCTATTTCTCTCAGTATGAGTATATTCTTTGGCATTCGCTCAAACAAATGGTTGAAGCTCTACCAGAGTCGTACACTAATTAAGAGCTTCTTCAAGCCATAACCAGGGGTATCGAGTCCAACAACCAACAGGTTAAAGCAGCTATGGACACCTTCGATACTGCCTCCTGAGCGGCGGCGGGCATTTGTACCCGCCGCCATTCCTGGCTGCGCACTTCAGGTTTCACGAATGATGCGAGGGGGAGGTTTCTTCTTCGGTTCCAGAGGAACGGTGTGATCCCTCCCAGGGTCCGCCGTTGGCGCCGTCCCGGCGGTTACCTCCGTGGAGGTGCATGCTCCCCCAGTGTCGTGGCCTCCGGCTGTGGGGCCCGGCTCTGGTGGACCCTCATTTCCGTCTGTCCTTGTCGCGGAGTCTGGTGCAGCTCACGGCGCCGGTGACTTGGGCGGGGCCGTCGGCGGTGCTGTTCTGAGTCTCGGTGCCGTTCGCAGCGCCGGGTGCTTGGGCGGCGCCACCGGTGGTGTCGTTCTGGGTCGCGGCGGCGTCCACGGTACAGGGAACTCGGGCGGCGCCATTGGCGGGGCTGCACTGGGTCCCGGCGCTGGGGACTTGGGCAGCGGTGTCGCACTGGATCTCGGTGCCGTTCGCAGTGTCGGGGACTCGGGCCCGGCACAGTTGCTGATGCGGCCGGGGAACCCTGGCGGCTGCTAGGGGTCTTGGGATGACTCTGCGGATGTGGTTGTCGTTGCAGCCTGCGGTGGTACCAGGCCTGGTGCCACCTCTGGGCCGGTTCCTGCGGCTGTTGAGACGGAGTCTTCCCTTGTCGACCCCTCCCCGGGGGGAGACAATTCAGGTGAGGACCCAGACCAGCGGCTAGAGTCTTCTGGCTCTTAACCTCCTGTAGGCCGCAGGGCTAGACGGTCCAGTGTTCCTCTGCCGGACTCCCCGGAGTTGGTTAGTCCGGATCATTCCATGGTTAGAGGTGGCCTGGAGTCTTCCGTGGTGGACCCTTCGGATGTTCAGGAGAGGATACCCTCTTCTTACAGGTCCCAGGCAGCTGCCGTTCCTGGTGCTGCTCGGGTCCTTCAGCAGAGGGAAGAGGACTCTGCCTCAGCGAGTGCCCTTCGGGGTCTTGCCCAGCAGGGACCTCCACCACTGGTTACGAGGAAGAGGGCTGCTTGGTCTGAAGGATTGAGGGTAGGGGTCAGGAGCAGTGGCGAACCCCCACCGCCCTGCGGGTGTGGGGAGGAGTCGTAGCGCTGATCCTCGCCTTTCTCTTAAGGTCTCTAAAGCGTCTTCTGGTGGCGGTTCTGAGGGTTGCCCTTCTGGACTCATGCAATCCCAGGCGCGTCACAGGGGAGATTCCCCTTCAGGGCTCTTTCCGGAGTTGTCTCTTACCCTTTCTACTACGCAACCCGGCGCGATCTCAGGGTCCCTAGTTTTGGCGGCGTCGCTACCTGGATCCCAGAGCCCTGGCGGAGGTCGGGCATGTGGTATTAGGTGCCCTTCGCCCATCCCTCTGCAACCACCTCCCTCTCTCCCAAGCCATGTGGGGCCCACTGGGCCATTATCTTGGGAGACGTTCAGAGCTACTCCGGCGGCCCTCCTGTCCTATGTCAGGGCCATGGACGAACAGGTCTTCCGCCTGTCCCCCCTGCCGCAGGAGTCTTCTGGGCATTTGCGCTCCACTTCCTCCTCGTCTTCCTCAACTGAGGAAGAGGAACCTTCTGTCCACCTTTCCTCTGACGCTGATTTCTCTGACTATCAGCGTTTCCTTTCGAGGATGGTTTTGGAGCTTCGTATTTCCTACATCCGTAGGGACAATACCGAGCGGCAGATCCGTGCTTTCCTTAGTGAATTCAGCGCCCGCCATTTGGTGGTGCCTTCCTGGCCGATTCCCTTCCAGGAAGCGTCTATCCGCACCTGGCAGTCTCCAGCCACTCCTTCCCTAGCCCCGGGAGACTGCAGGAGACGGTATTGTGCCCCCCTCGAGTCTCTAGGTTCTCTGCCTCACCCGCCTTTGGGCTTGATGTCCCTGGATACTCCTTCCCGTCCTCGACACCTGGCACACGACAGGCCTCCGGATTCGGATTCTGCTGAATTCGACTGGTGGGAACGAAGAGTCTTCTCTTCTGGTCGTGCATTATTATGCATTTATTCTCATCAGGCTCACCACGCTGCTTACAACAGGCATCTGTGGTCAATGCTGGCTCAGGTCTTAGCCCTACTTCCTGACTCAGAGCAGTCTAGACAAGCCATTGCCCTCTCTGCACAGGGTCTGGAGCTTGCAAGTCACCAAGCGATCTGCATTAGGCGGACGGCATGGCTTCATCTCTCCCGACTGTCACCCCTGGCCCGGTGTAGGGTGACTGGCTCTGCCTTCAAGGGGACCCGCCTTTTTTCCCCGCAGGGCGAGGAGGCGTCTTCAGGGGCATCCCCCCTCCCACAGCCCTTCGGGGGCGCCTCCTCCTCCTCACCCACCTTAGGATTCCTAGTCTATTGGTTAGGGTCTTCCCCTCCCTACTTTTCACCAGTAGGAGGCTGAGGGATCTGTTCCTTCAGGGTTTACTCATACCCCCCTCTTCGGGGGGGGGGGCTTGGTACTCACCCAACAGTAATGAATGGTAAGATTGACAAGGAGATATGAAAATTACGTTCCTAACCGTAATTCTTGATCTTCTCTTGTATCTTCTCATTCATTACTAATCATCCACCGTCCCTCAAGGGGCCTCCTTCTTGACGTCTCCCCCTCCCTGTTCATTCCTCCCCCTTCTCCCTTGGCCGTGAAGCCAAAAAAAAAAAAAAAACTATGTTGCTTTTCTTCCGTTCTTCTGAACGGATCCTTCCTCTGAGAATAGGAGGAACGAACTAAATTTATTTGTCCTGAGGGAACTGTTTCTGACTACCCTTAATAGGCACCTATTGGCTCTTCCTTAGCCATGTTTCTCAATTCACAGTTAAAGAGACGGTCCCTTAAATGGCTCGACCTCTCTTTTCCAGGCCCCTTCTGGCAGACCCTAATCCTTTATGTCAGCCTCTACTGGTTTGGTGCTGTTCTGGCACTTCAGTTTCCTTAAGTGGTATTCTCTGCCTTGCCTCTAGGGAGTCCGATTGAGTTCCCACTCTGTTTTATAAAGGGGTACCCTCTGTGGGGGTCCCTCCCCCCACCTACACCACTTTCACATGCTACTGTTATCACTTAGCAAGGTGCTAGTGGCCTTCTTTCCCTTTCTAGTTGGCCGCTCTCTTTTGGAACAGAATTTCCACCTTGGTAGTTTGTGAGCTCCCAGCTGGAGTCTAAAAGGTTAGGGATAGCAGGAGATTTAGAGAATCTGCCTTTAGTGTTCAAGCTGTGTGAGAGGTTCGGTTGAGCCCTCCCCGATTTTTCTAAGTGGGTTCCTTGCTCCCTTGTTTGTGGTTCTGAACTTATAACCCTAAACCAATCTCTTAATGGCAGAATTCTCCCCTCCTGACATCCCCTTTTTCTCTCTTCTTCTTCTTTCTCCTCCCTTTCTGTTCCTCCCTTAGAGCCGCCCCAGAAGTGAGACCCTGTGGTCCCTTAGGGTAGGCATTTTTCCCCTCTTTTTTTTTCTGTCCTCTATCGGCTTATTCCTTTTTCAGTTTATATCCTTTCCTTTTTCTATCCCTCGGCTCTCTTGCCTCACTCTCTTTTCCGATTCTTTTTTCGCCTCTCCAGCTAACAGAACTGGGATGGAGGAGGTCTCTGACCATAACTGGCCGTCCCTCGGCGCTCCACGCGAGTCGTCACTCTAGGGGTCGGCTGACTCCTCTAACAAAAAAAAAAAAAAAGCTCCCGTGGTGGGTGTGTGCGCCTCTGGCTGACACCCAACAGTAATGAATGGTGAAGGTACAAGAGAAGATCAAGAATTACGGTAGGTACGTAATTTTCATTTTCCGTTACTCGACAGTATGTCGGAAACCCCTCCAAAAGTGCTTCCCCTTCAGACGAACCTTCTGACTCAGGGGCCTGTGGTCCATCAAATCTGAGATTGCTTCATCTTCACACTTGGCTCCTGAAGAGATGGAAGTGAACTGGTTCCATGTCTCTCGCAGAGTTTCAGATATTTTTCTGGCTGCGTGCAAGCCAGCCACTAGGAAAACTTACACAGCCAAATGGAAGCGTTTTTCGCTCTGGTATGCAAAATCCTCTTTGAATCCTTTTTCCTCCCCACCAAATAAAGTTCTAGAGTACCTTTTAGACCTCTCAAATTCAGGTCTGCAATACTCTACAGTCATGGTTCACTTTTGTGCCGTTTCAGCTCATCATGAGCCAGTACTTTCCTTGTCACTGGCTCAATTACCTGTGGTTAAGAGGTTTCTTAAGGGAATTCTGCATACCAGACCTCTTATCAGATGTCCAGTCGCAGCCTGGGACATTAATCTTGTGCTAGACATGCTCACTCGAAAACCTTTCGAGCTTCTAGCTACCTGTGAGTTGAAATTTCTCACTTGGAAAACGGCCTTCCTGGTGGCCATTACCTCGGCCCGCAGGGTCTCTGAGATACATTTCTTGGTCACAGACCGTCCGTATACTGTGTTTCATAAAGACAAAGTAGTTCTTAGGACCCATCCTAAGTTTCTCCCTAAGGTTGTTTCAGAATTCCATCTAAACCAACCTTTGGTCTTTCCTACTTACTTTGCGAACTTCCAAAATGAAGGGGAGCATTCTCTTCATTCTTTGGACGTCAAAAGAGCTTTGCGTTTCTATTTAGATAGAACAAAAGAATTTTGCAAAGCTCAACAACTGTTTGTTTCCTTCAGCGAGACCCGGCTGGGTCAACCTGTCGCTATCAGATGCTTTTCAGCATGGCTGGTGGCATGCCTTCGCCACTGTTATTCCATGGTGCAGGTTAAGCTGGAAGGCAGAGGGTACGCTCACTCTACTAGATCGGTCGCGGCATCCCTGGAGGAAATCCGCAATGTGCCCATTGCAGATATTTGCAATGCGGCTACCTGGAGCTCAGTGCATACTTTCGTCAAACACTATGCCCTAGATGTCCATGCCAGACGACATATTTCGTTTGGCAGAACCATCCTTAATGGACTTCTTTCCTAAATTTGTGAGCTCTTGGTCTCTCCTGCCGCCCTCTCGGGGGGATTATTAGCTTGGTACTTTCCCATTAGTGTGAATGAGTGGTGGAGACTTTATGTCCAGGAAGATATGGAAATTACGTACCTACCGTAATTCTTGATCTTCTTGGACAAAGTCTCCACCACTCATTCAACCACACACCCGCCATCCCGAGCTCACCTCTGTTGTTGGTCTTCACTCCCTCAATCTTTAGGCTGTGAAGACTTCTTTGTTGACCCTTCTTATACGGGTCTTCCGGACTATCTTATGTCCATTTTTTGGTTAGGCTATCCTTCTAGGTTAGTTACGCTGCACCTCCTCGGTGGGGGGAAAAAAGGTACTGAGGCAGTTGGAGGGTCGACGCCGAGACAGTCATTGCCACACGAGCAGAGGCTCGTGGCTCCATCTCTGGCACTGGCACTCCTGCAAAAAAGTTTGCTCCTGCTGGGTCCTAGCGCCTGCAGCGTAGATCCCATTAGTCTGAATGAGTGGTGGAGACTTCGTCCAAGAAGATCAAGAATTATAGTAGGTACGTAATTTCCATTTTCTGCTCCCGCTACTTCCTGGTTACAAAGAAAACAGGCGGCATGCTTCCTATTGTAGATCTAAGGAAGTTGAACAAGCTACTCTTCAAAGAAAAATTCAAAATTATATCACTCAGTACGCTTTTACCGCTGATTCATCAAAACGATTGAGTGGCCTCTCTTTATGTGCAGGACGACTACCAACATGTTCCAGTGCACCCAAGCCACCACAACTATCTTCGATTTGTGGCCCTGGAGTAGCACTACCAATTCAGAGTACTGCCCTTTGGGCTTTCCTCGGTGCCATGGGCCTTTGCGAAGTCCTTCGCAGTTCTTGCAGCGCACCTAAGTAAACTCGGAATTCAAGTCTTCCTATATCTGAACGACTGGCTCCTAGCAAGCTCCTCCAGACAAGGGACACAGGAAGCAGTTACCACAGCTTCCAGGTTTCTCACATCCACGGGAGTCCTGTTGAATCTGGAAAAATTGCAGCTACAGCCCTCCCAATAACTCCTCTTTATAGAAGCCCTCCTGGATACCTCCAATGCAAGGGCCTTCCTCCCGGAGGACAGGAGGAACAATATCCTCCAGATGGCTTGCTTCATCAAAGAGAACGACTCAGTCCGAGCTCTATTAATGCAGCGGATGCTGGGTCTCATGGCATCTTCAGTGTTCACGGTGCCCTTGGCTCTTCACATGAGGACCACTCAGTGGATGCTCAGTACTCCGTGGTCTCCGACCACACACCCCCAGTCCTTTTACATAAGGGTAACGGAACCTCTCAAGTGGTCACGCACCTGGTGGACTGAAGACGACAACTTTCTGAAAGGCTTTCCCTTTGCTCCACTGGAGACTCAGATCACCATCACCACAGATGCTTCTCTACTCAGATGGGGAGCTCACTGTCAAGATCTCCACACCCAAGGTCTGTTGAGTCAGGACGAATCTCAACTCCACATAAATGTCCTGGAAATGAGAGCTGTCCTATACGTTGTCCAAGCCCTGAAAGGCATTCTCTGTTGCAAAATAATTCTCCTTCAGACAGACAACAAGGAGGTGATGTACTACATCAACAAACAGGTCAGGGCGCACTCTTATCCCCTGTGCAGGGAAACTATGACAGTGTGGGAATGGTGCCTAGAGCATGAAGCTCTGATCCAGGCAGTTTACCTACCAGGAGTCCAGAGCTATCTAGCGGATCGCCGCAGCAGAGCAGAGGTGGATCCTCACGAATGGTCTCTCGACGTAAATGTTGTGCAGTTGCTCTTCAAAGAGTGGGTCACACCGGACCTGGACCTTTTTGCATCCCCACTCATCGCAAACTAGCTCTATTCTGCTCCACAAATCCTGAACCTGCCATTTTCTTTCAGGATGCATTCAGACTGTGGTGGACAAGACACTTTCTGGACGCATTTCCTCCTCTTCCCTTTATTCAGAGGGTGCTGCTCAAGCTGGAGGCACAAGGGGGCAGAATGATCTTCATTGCCCCATTTTGGCCCCATCAGATTTGGTTTCCGTTGATCAACAGATTATCGGAAATTCCACAGAGACAACTACCACTTCGTGCGGCCCTTCTGACCCAGGGCCAAGTGGTCCACCCCAACCTGAGATCCCTTCATCTCCACGCATGGCTCCTGAGGAGATAGAAGTGGGTAGATCTGATGTCTCACATAGAGTCTCAGACATTCTCCTAGCAGTGCATAAGCCAGCTACTAGGAAAAGATATACGGCAAAGTGGAAGCGATTCTCCATTTGGTGTGCAAAGTCTTCCCTGGATCCCTTTTCTTGCCCACCAAACAAAGTCTTGGAGTATCTTCTAGACCTGTCTTATACAGGACTACAGTACTCAACTGTGAAGATCCATCTCTGCACGATCTGAGCTTATCACGAGCATATACACACTTTGTCTATAGCTCAGTTACCTTGGTTAAGAGATTCCTTAAAGGTATACTCCACACTAGGCCACCAGTCCGGAGTCTGGTAGCCGCTTGGAATACAAACCGTGTGCTAGACATGCTCACCCATAAACCTTTTGAGCCTCTAGCAACATGTGAGCTGAAGTTCCTGACCTGGAAGACCGCCTTCCTCGTAGCCATTACCTCTGCTCGCAGAGTGTCTGAAATACATGCCTTAGTCACAGACCCTCCTTACACTGTATTTCACAAGGATAATTTCTTCCCAACGTGGTCTCGGAATTCCACGTGAACCAGCCCTTGATTCTTACGACTTACTTTACAAACTTCCAGAATGAGAGAAAACATACCCTGCATTCTGTGGATGTTGAGGGTTTTGCGTTTCTTCATAGACAGAACTAAAGCGATCCACAAGTCAGAGCAACTCTTTGTGTCATTCAGCATGGCCCGGCTGGGTCAGCCTGTTGCCACCAGATGTATTTTAGCGTGGATAGTGGCATGTCTTTGCCACTGCTGTTCCATGGCACAGGTTAAGCTGGAAGGCATGGTATACTTCCATTCAACCAGATCGGTCATGGCATCTCTGGCAGAAATACAGAACATGCCCATTGCAGACATCTGCAATGCAGCTACTTGGAGCTCCGTGCACACTTTTGTTAAGCACTATGCTTTGGATGTCCATGCCAGGGAGCATCAGTCTTTTGGCAGGAGAATCCTTAATGGACTCCTGTCCTACGTGAGCTCATCTCTCCTGCCACCCTTCTCAGGGGATTGTTTAGCTCGGTACTGTCCCATTAGTGTGAATGAGTGGTAGAGACTTTATGTCCAGGAAGATATGGAAATTACGTACCTACCGTAATTCTTGATCTTCTTGGATGACGTCTCCACTGCTCATTCAAACGCCCACCCGCCATCCCCTGAGCTCACTTGTCTGTTGTTGGTCTTCACTTCCTCGATGGCTGGACTGTGAAGAGACTGTTGTTTGACCTTTCTTATACAGGTCATTCGGACTGTCTTGTGTCCAACATAGGTTATTTCACTAGGTTAGTTTACGTTGCACCTCTCTGGTAAAAAAGGTATTGAGACGGTTGGAGGGTCGATGCCGAGGTAGCCTAAATGGAGCAAGCTGGTCTCGCGGCACTGCTTCCTCACGGCCCTATCTCGGTGCAGACCCTCCTAAAGATTTTTGGCTCCCGCTCGGTCCTAGCACCTCCAGCATAGTTCCCATTAGTGCGAATGAGTGGTGGAGACTTCGTCCAAGAAGATCAAGAATTACAGAAGGTACATAATTTCCATTTTTGTTCCTGTTTGGAAATTTTAAACATAACCAAACTCCCCTGCATGAAACCCTTTTAGAGCATAAACAGAAAAAATAAAAAAAAACAATATTGTCTACAATATTCCAGCAGTTGGCAAACTCGCCACATCTAGCATCAGACGTTGTGCGGTCGCCATTCGAAAAGTGGGGAACCCCAGATATGGAGTTTTTTGCATCCCCACTCAATGTCAGACTACCTCGAGTCTGCTGCAGAAATCCAGGACATGGCGTTTTCTGTCAGGATGCATTCAGGCTGCAGTGGACAAATCTTTTTCTGTACACATTTCCACCAGTCCCTCTAGTTTAAAGGGTACTGCTCAAGCTGGAGGCACACAGGGGCAAAATGATTCTGGTCGCCTCATGCTGGCCTTGACAGATATGGTTTCCTCTGCTCAACAGACTCATTCAGTACTCTGAGGGCCCTTTCTCTCAAGACTGACCTTCTGCACTCCCTTCACCTCCAGGCCTGGCTGCTGAAGAGACAGAGGTGTATTGGCATATGGTATCTCAGAGGGTCTCTGAGATCCTTCTTGCTGCTCATAAACTTTCCACCAGGAAAACGTACACAGCTAAGTGGAAACATTTCTCCATGCGGTACTCCAAAACTCATATGGACCCATTCTGATGCCCACCAGACAGGGTTCTGGAGCATCTGTTGGACCTCTCTGATGCAGGCTTGCAATATTATGCAGTTAAGGTCCAGTTATGTGCTGTTTCAGTGTACCTCTAGCCCAGCTGCCTCTCTTTAAGAGATTCTTGAAGGGAGTTTTGCATACGAGGCCCTCAGTCAAGAAACCTGTAGCCACTTGGGATATCAACCTTGTGTTAGATATGCTTAATTGTAAGCACTTCGAGCCCATGGCTACGTGTGACCTGACATTCCCAAACTTGAAAACTGCTTTTATTTTGGCCATCACCTCTGCCTGCAGAGTATCAGAGATTCATGCTTTGGTCACAGATCCTCCATATTTATTTATTGATTGATTAATTGAAATGTTTCACCAGGAAGGCACACTGAACAACAAGTTGCTTGTCTGCCGGGGAGGGTACAATTGGGAGTTGAAATAGACATACAGTTTACATTAACATAACTGAAAACTAGACATAAATACATTTGTGACATGAATGTACAGTTAAAGGGACACATTCATGTACAGTGGCAGACACAGTTTGAAAGCCCATGAAAAGTTATTTTCTAGGGACGTGGATATGTTGTTCAAGCCACACTATCTGGCAGGTTCCTTGCTGCTTTAAATCTGGCCGGAAGGTCTTCACGCTGGCTCCTCCCACCCACCCGGGTGGTAAAACCCTCAGCTCCGCCCCATGACACCAGATCTTCCTTACTGCTTGGAAACTCAGGTTCCCTCCTTAGCGCTCTGCGTTTTAGGCCTGGATCCATACTCTTCGGAATTTCCGAAACTTATTTTAAAATTTACAAGACTTGGTCTTATGCTTTCATGGCTACCCAATGGACAAATCGACTCGGCTTCCGTCGGTGCCGTGTGGGCAGAAGATGTCCTGGACCAATCAGCACTCCACGTTGCATCTACTGCCTGGGGCTTGGCCATGACTCGCCAAGACTTGCGAATTATGCAAGTCCTGTTCCGGCTTGGTCTTGGAGGACCACGCTGCCAGACTTCTCAGGTGACCCAGCGGTATCCGCCGGTAAAGTCTAAGGAGGCCGTTGGCGGTGTCCGTGGCGGGCTCCAGCGAGAACAGTTGGAATTGATTGCCCTTGAGGAGGAGGCGGCGGCCCAGGCCGCTTCTTCTTCCTCCTCAGCCATGGCATTTATCCCGCTCTCTTTGGGCTCCTCCTACACGGCTTCGTTTAAGGAGCTTTGCCAGTCCCTCTCCACCAAGGGAGAAGGGCCATCGGGACATTCCAGTCGGTCCAAGAAGAAGGACTCTAAGGGTAAGTCCCACCATCGACGTTCGTGGGAGCGGGAGAGATTCCCTTCACCGGACCGTCAACTCTTGACTTCGGTCGAGGTTGCGGCTGCTGGCTTCACGGTGCCCCCGTCAGGTCAGCCGGCCGAGATATCCGTCGACGCGGTCGAGCTTCTCTCAACCCATCGGACGGTTTGTCGACTGGAGAAGCCAACAACCCTACTTCACCGGTTCCCCCAGTGGAAACCGAGGACTTTCCTGTGCCGGAGTCTCTGGTTAGGGTCCCTGCACAGAGGAAGGAGTGGGTTTCCCCCATCCCCTCTCTGACCCACCGTCAGAACCCCCGAAGGTCTCGGTCTGGTCTCTTCAGGTTCCTTGGTCCGCCCGGCGTCGGCGGTCTACACCACATAGAGCGTTGTTGCCGTTCATCCTCGTCGTCCTCTTTGGAGGATAGGCTCCGGCGCCAAGTTGCATCGGCGCTATGAGAGTTTTAATGTGGCAGCTCTTGTTGTCGGAAATAAAGCCAACTCCGTCGCCTTCTCCGGCCATTAAGTGGCTGTCACCAGAAGCGGCGACAACACCCTCGTAGTGGTCGAGCTGACCCCAGCACCGGTTGTTTGGCCGAAGCCGGCTGCTCCACCCATTGTGGTGGAACCTCCGCCTCCACAACCAAAGACTGCAGCCCCATCCAAGGATTCTCGGTCAGGTCAGGGCTTGCCCCAGAGGTTGTCGGTCACCCTCACTCCCGATCGACCTCGGCATGGTGGAGGGTGGCTCAGGCGCCCGGCAGCTGTTTGCAGACTCCTCGAAGTCTGGCAACGACTCCTCCCTGTTCTCCAGGCCGCTTGACCTGGAGTCTGCAGGGGGGCAGTCGGTGGACGAGAGCCCATCCTTGTTTTTAGGTTTGCTCCGGCTCATCTCGGAGTCCACTGGGATGCAGCTCAAACCCATTTCTAAACGGGCCAGGTATCCCCTTACGGAGATACTGGACCAAGGGGATTCTCCTACGGAGGCCTTTCCGGTGGCCAAAGCCATTGTTGGCCCGGCCCTGGAGTTGTGGGAGCGGCCAGCATCTTGTCCCATGCCTTCAGCCAGGATGGCTCGATAGTACGCAGTCCCCATCGGCTCACTCTTTGGTTTCTCGGAGCACCCCTCTGCGGAGGGGTTAGTGACCGATAGCGTTTTCCAGCGCTCCGGGGACGCTCGGGATGTGGACAAACCGCCCGATAAGGTTACGCGGGGCAGAAGGTTTACGCTGCTTCCTCCCTAGGTCTTCGTCAGGCTAGCTCAGACGTTCTGATGGCACATTTCTCACACGTCCTTATGGGTTCCCTGAATGAGGTGATTTCTCATCTCCTGGCAGACCTTCAGATGACAGTCAAGCAGATGCGGGGTCAGGGAAGGGCGGTGGCAAAATAGCAGCTCCAAACTTCGGTGGACATTGGTGATTCTTGTGCCCGATCAGTAGCGGCCGCAGTGGCCTTGCACCGCAGAGCTTGGCTGCGGATCTCCACCTTCACGGCGGACACCCAGCACAAGCTGGCAAACGTTCCCTTCCTGGGCACCGACTTGTTCGGGCTGGGGGTGGAAGGCCATCTCCAGAGGATCAAGAAGTCCAGTGCCACCTTGGACTCAGTCACATCTGCCCAGAAGGACAACAGCCGCCAGCAGCAGCGTAATCCCTTTCGCCCTTCCGCCCCTGTAGCACGTCCGACCCAGCAGCACCAGCACCAAGGCCAGCAGGCACACACTTGGCACCCTAAGGCCAAGTCTGTCGCTTCCTCCAGTAGGAAGCCTGGAGGCAAGGGTCCAGGAGGTCCCTCAGCAGGCCCTTCCTCCAAGCCTGCCCAGTGACGGCTTGAGGGGTGTCTCCCCCAACCTCGTCACTCCTCCCCGGGTTCCCCCCATGGGGGGACGGCTCCGCCACTTCTTTTCCACCTGGTCCGCTATCACCACGGACCGCTGGGTGGTAGGCAAGGGTCTTCCTTTGGAATTCGAGCAGTTCCCTCCCTATCGAGTCTTCGCCCCACGGAGGCAACGGGTTCTGCAGCATCTCTGTCAGCTTGTCGAGCCGACATTGCCCTGCTCCTCCAGAAGATGGTGATCAGCGAGGTGGCGGACCCTCCTCCAGACCCAGGGTTTGTGTCCATGTACTTCATGGTCCCAAAACGGATGGGGGGCTGGCGCCTCATTCTCGACCTGCACGACCTGAACAAGTTCCTAAGGCCACGTGCCTTCAGGATGGTCACTCTGGCTCAGATCATTCCATCCTTGGAACTTGGAGTGTGGTTTTGTTCTCTGGACCTTCAGGATGCGTTCTTTCACATCCCAATCCGTCCGTCTCATTAGCGATTCCTCTGCTTCCGAGCAGAGGGATCTCTTTTCGAGTTCCGGGCCATGCCCTTCGGCCTCTCTCCAGCTTCCAGGGTCTTCACCAAATGCATGGCAGTGGTGACAGCATTCCTGCGGTGCTGAGGGGTCCGGGTGTACCCTTACCTGGATGACTGGCTGATTAGCCCCCTCCAGATTGGAGGTGGAGCGGTCCAGGGATCTGGCCCTCCAGGTTTGCTCTCAGATTGGCCTCCTCATCAACGAGGCCAAATCGGAACTCGTGCCATTGCAGGTGATTCAGTTCATCAGGGCAGAGCTCGACTCTCTTCGAGCCAGAGCACAGCTCCCGGCGGACAGTGCCGAGGTCCTTTCCTCCTTTACCCAATCATTTCTGGTTGGGCAGTATCGTCCATGCCCGGGACTTCCTGCGCCTTCTGGGCCTCATGGGGGCCTGCACCAGCGTGGTCCATTTAGCCCGCTGGTATATGCGTCCCCTGCAATGGGGGCTGGACTGCCAATGGTCACAGCGCTCCGGTCCTCTGGACCAGCCAGTGACGGTGACCTAGGAGATGTGGGACGGCCTAAAGTGGTGGCTTATTCCAGCTCATCTGCAGGAGGGTATCCCGTTTGTCCGCTCCGAGCCTACGGTCACTCTTGACAACCGACACCTCTCTGATGGGTTGGGGTGCCCATCTGGGGGAGCTCAGGGCCCACGTCCTCTGGTCCCCTCAGGAGTCTCAATGCCACATCAACCTGCTGGAGTTCCGAGCGGTGTGTCTAGCCCTCACTGCCTTCGCTCCGTTTGTACGGGTTCAAGTAGTTCAGGTCCAGACGGACAACACCACGACCATGTACTACCTCAACCGACAGGGCGGGACGCACTCCTTGCCTCTGTGCAAGGAGGCTGTCCGCGCTGGGTCTCTCGTGATCAGCTTGGAGGCAGATCTCCTAGCCATCCATGTGGCAGGAGCCTCCAACAGTCTGGCCGATGCCGTCAGCCAGATAGGCGCTGCATCTCACGAGTGGTCTCTCCTGCTGGAGGTAGTACAAGATCTGTTCTCCCATTGGGGCACCCCTCAGGTGGACCTGTTCGCCTCCAGGGAGAATGCGAAGCTGAGGCTGTTTCATGCCCCCCCTCCTCAGCAGGGCTTGCTGCAGTGGGGTGCCTTCTAGAGGCCATGGACCCCGGGCCTCTTCTACGCCTTCCCTCCATTTCCCTTGATCCACAAGACGCTTCTCAAGGCAAAGAGGGACAAGGCACAGGTGATTCTGGTAGCCCCAGACTGGCCCCGCCAGTTCTGGTACCCAGATCTCCTCAGCCTCAGCTCCAGGCTCCCGAGGCGGCTTCCAGCCCGCCCGGACCTGATCTCAGTCAACAAGGGGAAGGTTCTCCTTCCAGACCTTCAATCCCTGCACCCGATGGCCTGGTTCCTGAGCGGCTAGAATTCCAGACCTTGGGTCTTTCTGACGAGGTCCTCAGCGTCATTGAGGCGTCCCGTAAGGAGTCGACCAGAAAATGCTACGCCTTTAAATGGAAGAGATTCTCCATTTGGTGTCAGGACAAGGGGTTGGACCCTACTTCCTGTCCATTGGCTAGCATTTTGGACTACCTGTGGTCCCTTTCTCAGCTAGAGCTTCGGTCGACGACCCTTAAGGTGCACCGGGCAGCAATCTCTGCTTACCGGGCTCAGGCCGGCAAACACTCGGTGGTGCAGGAGAAGGTGGTCAGGCACTTTTTCCAAAGGCCTTGATCACATATCCCCTCCGGTGCGAGAACCTCCACCTCCATGGGATCTACTGCTGGTATTGGCTAAGCTCATGGGCAAGCCATTCGAACCGATGCACAGGTGCGTTATCTCCCTCCTGTCGTGGAAGACCGCTTTCTTGGTGGCTATAACATCAGCCAGAAGGATGGGAGAGCTCCAGGTGCTTTCCATCGAGTCTCCTTATCTGGTCTTCAACAGGGTCTTCTAGGGTCCATACTCTGGACCCTAGAAGAGCGCTCACCTATTATAAGGAGCGGACAGCTGAAGTTCGGGGAGAGGTTTGTCAGCTGTTTGTCATCTACACTGAAGCCGCACCTGGCAGACCTGCAGCCAAGCGGACAATAAGCAGCTGGGTCACCTCCTGCATAGATCTCTACTATAGGTTGGCGAGCATGGAGCCTTCCAAAGGGATAAGAGCTCATTCTACTTGCCATACCGCTGCTTCGGTAGCTGCTTCTAGGGACGTCCCTATCCAGGAAATCTGCAGGGCTGTTACCTGGAAGTCAGCACACACCTTCATTTCCCATTACCACATTGACCTTGAGTCATGCCGGGATGCTGGTTTTGGGACCTCGGTTCTCCAGTCCTTATTCCCCAAGTAGGGGGTGCGCGCCTTACCTCCCTCCTCCCGGAGAACTGCTAGGAGTCTGCCAGACAGTGTGGATCGAACAACATATCCACATCCCTAGAAATACAGGTTATTCACCTGTAACAGGAGTTCTGGGAGTGGCATATGTTGTTCATCCACACGACCCACCTGACCTCCCAGGCTTCGACTCGCAACATGGATTCCAGCGGGCTAGATCTGG
This sequence comes from Neoceratodus forsteri, assembly GCA_016271365.2. Classification (NCBI taxonomy): domain Eukaryota; kingdom Metazoa; phylum Chordata; order Ceratodontiformes; family Ceratodontidae; genus Neoceratodus; species Neoceratodus forsteri. The sequence continues at coordinate 508,259,635 of CM028129.1, forward strand.
CGTCATGGGGCGGAGCCGAGGGTTTTACCACCTGGGTGGGTGGGAGGCGCCAGCTTGAGGACCTTCCGGCAAGATTTAAAGCAGCAAGGAACCTGCCAGACAGTGTGGATGAACAACATATATCACTCCTAGAACTCCTGTTACAGGTGAGTAACCTGTATTTAATTGAGGTTTTGGGCATACCTGTAGCTGGAAGCAGTCCAGAGCTACAGATGACTGAGTCTCTGCAATATAACTGCTACATTAGAGCCATTCTTAGAACCTTGTGATGTCAGTGACGATTAAGAAGTCCCTAACTACATTGAGTTAAGCACTGCTTGATCGTCACTGACATCTGAAGTCTAAAATAACTCTAATAGTATTTATATTGCACAGTCTCAGTCGTCTATATTTCTGGACTGCTTTCAGTTACAAGTATGCCCAATACCTCAATTAAAATAACTTTTTAAGGGCTTTCAAACTATGTCTGCCACTGCACATGAATGTGTCTTTTTAAATAAAACAGATACCTGCAGAATATGCATACAATTACAAGTGATATACTTGAGGAACATAGTGCAGTGATTTAACTCAGCCATGTTGCCAGCTCCTTGCAGGATAGGGTCACAGCGAGAGACAGTTGAGTTAGGAATTATTGAAATGAAAAGGAGTGCTGTGAAGAGACATCCAAGCGGGTCGAGGGATGGACAGGGGAAACCAGCTGGGGGCAGGGGTGTAGCCAGAAATTTTAAACTTGTACTTAAAACTGATGCAGTGTTGTCCCCCCATTATGTAAACTTAAACCAAAATATGCGCTGCCACGCTACACCAACAATAGGCTTGCCCTGAACCCCTTTCTGTTTGCCATGTCTGAGTTCAAGTAATCAGTTTCTTCCTGTAATCCTCCTTCCTTTGTTTTTCTGCCTGCCTGGTAAGTTGTTCTTGTTTGTGTATTTAGCTGGTGGCATCAGTGCCCCATAGCAAACAACAAAGGCAAAAGGGCTCAGCATGACACAGAGACAATGTGACTCATAATGTACTTGCTTTCCTCTTTTTGTTGCCCCCCCCCACCTGATTTTGTTTACTGTACTCTGCTGAGTACAATGCATATGCCTGCTGACACCCCTGGCTGGGGGAAGGAAAGATTATAAGGAGAGGGGGTAGTATTGCAATATAATGTGAACAAAAGTCTGCTGTGAGGAGAAAGTTAAACCAGGGCCAGTGCAAGCTGGAAGCAGCCCAGACAAGACACAAATAGTGCAAGTGAATTACTCAAGCGAACTAATTGTTTGTTAAGTGTGGTGGGGGAGAGAGGAGGCATAGGAGGGAGAAGGGGCTAGGACTCGGGTAATGGAAGGATGAGTCATGCCTAGGGTTGGCCCCTGCAGGATGTGGGGGAAGCCTGCCAGTGGCGGAACGAGGCGATGACTTTGACTAATGGGGAAGGGTGGATGTACAACAGGGGAATGGTTGGGGGGAGTGAAGGAGTAGAGATTTGGAGGAAGGGTAAGAGTGGTGGAGGAGGGAGGAGACAGCTTGCTTAAAATCCGTCTAGGAAGCTGAGAGCACTGCCAGAGGGCAGAACCAAGCAAAGGCCAAGAATAGGGTAAAGAGAGTAACCCTTCGCTATAACAAATGGCTTGGGAGCCATAACCTGTGTTCGTTATAGCTCCCCATTTGTTACAACAAGGGACACTAGAATTCTGTACTATGACCCGGCACATAGGTCACCCACACACTTACAGAATTTTTTATTTGCAGACCTTTGACTAGTAGGTACAGTAGTTCTAGCCATTTGTGAAACTGCTACAGATGGCGGCTAACTAACACGCCATCCCCCTAGCCCCTCCACTCACAAACCATGGCCACACATCAGTTTCTTACATTTTGGAGGTCCTGTTTAGCAAGCAAGATTGTTCCAACTGGGGCTGTGCTACTGTGCCACTGGTGCCATTATATCTGGTTCCTTTTTTGCCTTTGTTTTATCTATGGCCACTTCTTCATTTTATGGTGAGCAGCAGCGGGTGTGGAGCATGTGGGAGAGGAACCAGCGAGTGCAGATGCAGAGTGGTAGTGAGTTGTGAAGGCAGATAGTGGGAGACCGGGCAGGAGAGTTAAAGAGCCATACTAGCAAGCATGAAGACTCAGTGGCAGGTGGGTGGGTGAGTGTGTGTGTGAGGCAGGGAGATCCTGCCACTCGAGGACTGACCTTTTCTTAAATCAGTTACAGTAGTTCTACTATTACGTAGCCTAATCTATCCTTTACAATTTCTAGTCCATAAGGTGGGCCACCTATGGGCACCCCCGTCCCCTTTTTTGACTATGCTATAGTGTCCTTTATAACTTTCCTTTTCTCTCTCAGGTCCTCGTACAGGGAGGTTATTGTGGTGACCTCCAAGCTGATGTAAAACAACAGGCTGTGTTCCTCATTGTTGGAATTTTTTTTTTTTTTGAACTCTTTATTTATACTTTTTTCATATGCACAGGACATATTACCAGAGCATGTAGCAGCATCACTGATTTACATTTTACATTACTAAGGTGGAATGATTACATGTTACAATTGGTACAGCAGTTGAAGGTAATAACCTAATTATACATATACAAAGGAAAAAAATAAGCAGCATCAGGAGCCATTTAGCAGTCAATGCCCCACATATATATACCCCATATCTGTGGAATCAACATATTTTTTTATTTATTTATTTGCTTTTGGTAACCGGATGAGTGCACTAGACATAGAGATGCCTATTTTCAGACACTACCCGGGTTACATAATGTAACCGACCTTCCCGGTCCTTATAGTATAGTTAAGAAACATTTATAAAGCAATATTCTAGAGCCCCCTTTAAGCCCCAAAACTCTTAATCAAAGAACATTCTTGATAGATGTAATGCCTGGCACTCAGACACCCCCAGAGAGTTTGCATTTTATACAACCATGGACAGTGGCTCACTTACTTCAGTAGTAAAGAACAGATGACATGAGGAGCCAGAGACCAGCTCCTAGGCACTCCTACATTATAGCTTTAAAGTGTTGTGCCTGCTTATCAGATAAAACTCTCTTGGGTCTAAAGTTCCAGTAGTAAAGGTTAACCAACAGTAGTATAATTAGAAAGATTAAACCGGAACTACTATTTAACTGCCTCAGAACATGTCCGTTGAGTCAAAATATACATCAAGCTAAGCTCTGGGAACTGTCGCTATTTCAAACAAGCCTATTTACTTCCCCGTTATACATTTAATTATACAGTTCAGTGTCCAATAAAACGGGAGAAGGATAACTGCACCCCCCCCCCACCCCACTAAACTGATCACAATTTGAACTGTGCAACACATTCAATTTAACCAAAAAAAGTAAAGGAGAGAAAACATAAGGCAAACCCAATGTGACAGTCCCGATTTTCAACTGTGAGTCAAAGTTCAGCAAATTATTTAATCTATAGCCTTTCTTTAGGAATCTTTCGCATGGAGATCTTCTCTACACATGTCCCAACCTCTTTAGGGTCGGTGAAACGATACTGTTTACACCCATCCGCAAAACACAACCGGGCAGGGAAAGCCATTGAATAGGAAATACCCAGGTCTCTCAGTTTATTTTTCACTCCGTCGAAGGCCTTTCTACGCATACGAGTGGCATAGGCTAGGTCTGGAAAAAACAGCACCCTATTGTCCTCGTAGTAGATTGTATTCTTAATTCGGACTGCACCCAGTACCAAGTCTCGTTCAACAGGAGAAGAAAGCGTGGCCAATATAGTGCGAGGGTTATCTGAAGCTGAGAGGTAGGCCTGCGTGGGGTGATTCTGTATGCTCTCAAAATGGTGACAGTAGGCAAGCCAGTGATTGTAGGAAGCCATGCAGTTAGATAAATTGTCAGGTTTTCTCCCTCCGATCCTTCAGGAAGGCCCACTATCTGGATATTTGCAGCTCTAACCATATTCTGCTCCATTCGACTTTTTAAGGCCACCTGTTCCTTAATGGAGGTGGCAGTAATTGCTAAGGCCTTCCCGGCTGTTGCTTTGGCTTATTTAGTAGATTCCGCCATCGCATCTAATCTCATTTACACTGCTTGAAATTTCAAGGTGAAAGAGTCCAATTGTTTGATATATCCCCTGAACCGTCTTTGTGAGAACATTCACGGCAAGTTGTAGTGTTCAGGGAATCCAACGATGGCTCTGTGTTGGCTGAGGCCATGGCTCCCTCCAAAGAATCGTGCTGCCTGGTAGTCTGGGCCCGAGGCTGGAAGAAGTCTTGCTTCGGTGGCTTAGTTTTCCCCATTTTAGTTGAAATTCTAGCTCCAAAGTGTCTGAGAAGAGTATCTAAGGCAGTAGTTAATATCAAAGTGTAGAAAAAGCACTAAATATAATAGTTTAGATATAAATTTAGAACTTTGCATGGGAGCTCCAGAATTTTGCTGCTTCTGGCTGGACTACTGACTCATCGCCCCGTTGCTAATTTTAGTATGCAGTAGCACTATGTCATAAAATACCTTGATGTATATACCTTATGTCTATGAAACCTGTAAATGTTGACAATACCATGGCACTAGGTGTTTTTGATAAAGGTAAAAAGTACTAGGTGACTGTATTATAAAACTTGAGTTACCGGGGTAGAGATATCAGAAACAAAAAAACCTGTTGTGTTGTTAAATGCATGTAAATTGTTACCATGCATTCCTGCTGCGAGCCAATCTGAAATTTCATGGTGATTTGCATATACATTCCACGATGCTTTGCATTATGGGAGTATGTGTGATATGTTTCTTTGAAACTCGGCTAATTGCCAATGCCCTTTGGGGTAACCCTTGCTTCAGTGCTTCTGCACTGAGGTTCTTTGTCTTTAGCTTTTTTTTGTTTTGTTTTGTTTTTGTTTTTTTTGTTTGAGTCCCCACCACCCAAGCAAACAAGGCCCACATAGGGGAAGCTGAATCTCAATTGAAAAGTTAGATCAGTGGGTCAGTAGGTGCTGACTAAGTACAGACAAAGGATGTGCACAGTCTGTTGCTGCAAACTGATGTATTGAAGAAGGGATATGCCATTGCTGAATGTTATCTTTTGTATTTTAAATAAACATCACTCAGAGATTGTGTGTTGAACCTGAGGTTCGGCATCTGGTCCATCTGTTATCACACAACCCCTCCACAGTGAGAAGCGGGGAAACAAAAGTTTGTTGCTGTAAAATGAAAAACAATATTTTTTTAGTAATACAGTACAAATGTTTTTAAGCTATAGAGGCATCCGCCCGCCTGACTCACCAACTGCAGTTGAGATATCAGAAGCCACATCGGGCAGTCGTTATATCTGAGATTTCGCTATAGCAAGGGGTTACTGTACTGTTTTCCACAAAGACAAAGTGGTCCTCTGCACATACCCCAGGTTTTAACCTAAGATAGTGTCGGAGTTTCACTTAAATCAGCCTCTTGTGCTGCCTACATTCTTTCATACTAGCATACTAAAATGCCAGCAGAATAGGCCTAGCAGTCTTTCATGTCTGCTCGTTTGGTCAGCCCTCACCCTGGGAGCTGACCATGCTGCCCCCCCCCACGCCCTCTCAGGCTTCTCCCTCTCCAGTCCAGGGTATTCCCCCTGCATTGGACTTTGCTTCCGCAACTCTTCCCCTGTACCTGTCCCACCCCTCTTGAACCCCTCCACAGTCTCTGCCTCCACCAGCCCCCGGCAGCGCATTCCATGGTTCTACGACCCACTCAGTGAAGTAGCACCTCCTCCTTTCTCCTCGAGTCTCCCCGCTCCATCTTCCACCGTGCCCTCTAGTTGCCCCCTCCATCCTTCGGAGCACCCTGACTGAGCCTCCCCTATTTACCCCCTTCATGTACTTGAAGATCTCTATCATGCCCCCCCCTTCCCGTCGGTCTTCCAGTGTGTACATATTTAGCTCTTCGAGCCTTTCCCCATAGGTTTTTTCCCCCAAGCCCCAGATCATTTTGGTTACCCTCCTCTGGACCATTTCCAGGAGTTCAGTGTCCCTTTTTAAGTGTGGCCTACAGAACTGCACGCAGTACTTGAGGTGTGGCCTCACCAAGCAGTTATACAGAGGGAGTATCACTTCCCTCCTTCTGGAGGTGATCCCCCTAGCGATGCATCCCAGCATCCTGTTGGCCTTGGCCGCTGCCCTCCTGCAAGTCTCCGAGTTGTTCATCTTCATAGGTATCATAGGTCATACAGAGCTAGAAGACCGTAGTCCATAATGCTCGCCTAAATTAATTATATCCTACTATACAGTTTTGTTTCAAGTAAATGTCCAAGTGTCTTTTGAAGGTATCAACATTATCACATGACACTATTTCCATGGGTAAGCTATTCTAAATTTTACAAACTCTTATTGTAAACCAATTGCTTCTTTTTATTGATTTACACTGTTCTATTTTTAATTGCAATGGATGTGCCCTGGTTGAATAAATTTTGTTCCTTACTTCTAACCCCAATAACTTACACAGTTCATTATCATGCATTGCTTTGAATACCAGACACAAATCACCCCTTAATCTACGATATTCCAAGGTAAACAAACCCAGTTTGTCTAGTCTAGCATGATAATCAAGACTTCTAACTTCAAGGATCTTTTTAGTTGCTCTATGTTGGATTTTTTTCCATGGATTTTATGGTACCTTTATCCCCTGGTGCCCAGAACTGGGCACAATACTCCAGATGAGGCCTCACCAATGAGGAGTACAATGGGAGCATAACATCACAACTTCTGCTGCTAATATGTTTATTAATACAATGTAGCACTCTGGCTGCCTTTTTAATGACAGCCTGGCAATGGAGTTTGGGGCTGAGATCTTGACATCCATCACCACCCCCAGGTCCCTCTCAGCCATCGAGACTTGTAGCATTCCCCCCCCAGGATGTACACTTGGCCCAGGTTTCTGACACCCAGGTGCAGTACCCTGCATTTCCCTGCATTGAACTTCAGTTTCCATTTTCTCGACCACCTTTCCAGAGCCTGTAGGGCCACCCTCCCCTCCTCCCCATTCACCACCGCTCCCAGCTTTGAGTCATCCGCAAAGAGACTCATTTCACTCCTGATACCCTTCCTTATGTCAGAGACATAGGTGTTGAACAGGAGGGGCCCAAGGACCGATCCCTGAGGGACCCCACTAATGACTTCCTTGGAGATGAGACAATCCCCCCAACCACGACCCTCTGGGTCCAGTCTGAGAGCCAGTTCCCTATCCATCTGATCATCTGTCTCCCCACCCCCATTTCCCCCAGCTTATCCAACAGGCCCCTGTGAGGAACCGGGTCAAACGCCTTGCTGAATTCAAGAAAGAGGACGTCCACCAGCCTACCCAGGTCCAAGGCACTAGTCACCCAGTCATAGAACTCCATGAAGTTTGTCTGACACGATTTCCATGGGACAAAGTCCTGCTGTGTATTGTCCAAGCACCCCAACTTTTCCAGTTCCCCCAGCCCCTCTTTGACAATACCCTCCATCACCTTGCCTACCACCGATGACAGGCTGATGGACCTGTAGTTCCCTGCCACCTCTCTTGATCCTCCCTTGTGGATAGGCACTATATGCGCCACCTTCCAGTCCTGGGGTACCCACCCCATCCTCAGAGAGATGCCAAAAAGCTCTGCAAGGGGTTTCGCCAGGACATCCACCAGTTCCCTTAGTACTCTGGGATGTACTTTATCTGGCCCTGGTGCTTTCTCTGTCCTAAGGGACCTGAGGGCTTACCTCACTCTCTCAACCGTGATTTCCACCTCCGCTTCCTCGGCCCCCTGTTTTGTCTTCCCAACTCCTGCTGGTGATGGCTCCCCCCTCTTCCCTCCCAGACCCGCCGATCGGTAAGGGTCCCTCCCCCTCCTCAGTTTCACCGTCCCTTCCCATAAGTGATGCAGCCCCCACATTTTCTGTGGTAAAACCGAAAGCAAAGTACTCATTTAGTACCTCGGCCTGTTCCCCCCGGGTCTTGTGCCCATCCCTCCTCTGTTCTAATCCTGCTAATCTGCCCCTTCATCCTTCTTTTTTCCCCAGTGTATTTAAAGAACCCCTTGTTCCCTCTCCTGATTTCCCTGGCCAGGTTCTGCTCCTTCCTTGCCTTAGCCCCCCTCACTACCCTGGTGGCCCTTCTGGCCATCAGCTCATATTCCCCTCGATCCCTGTCGCTCCTTGAGCACTTGAAACGCCTATAGGCAGCCTTCTTTTCCCTCACCACATCCTGAACCTCCCTGGTCCACCAACAGGGTTTTTGGGCCCTACCACATTTGCGTCTCACTCTTGCACAGGTCCTGGTAGCCTCCGCACCCCCTCCTGATGATTTCCCACCTGCTGTCAGCATCCATGTCCGGCCTTATCCTGTCCAAATGCTCCTTAAGGATCCTACCCATTTCTTGAAATCCACCCCGAAAGTCAGTTACCTCTGTTTTGTCGGCTTTCCTCCCTCCTAGGTCCTTCTTTTATTTATTTATTTATTTTTTATTCATCGGCTGGAGGGAGGTTGTGCCTTAGGTCCCCCCAATCTAGCCAGCTAGGTTGCATCACCAGTCCCAGACAGAGCTCTTGTCCTCCCTGTCGTTGCCCCTCTCTGTCTCTCCGACCACTATGGAGACCAGGAGGGAGCTACCCGGCACAGGACTGCATTCTGCTGGTGATTTTCTGTAGAGTAGTTCCCCTGCTGGAGGAGGCGTGCAGTGACGCCAAGGGATGGTGTGCGCATGCTTCCGTACGCGTTCCTCTTGACGTCTGCCTCCTCCAGCTCCTTGTTTCTGCAGCGTCGGTGGTGTTGCCCCCCAGCATCCACAGGGGGCAGCCACTCACCGACTGCTGATGTCCCCCCTTCCCGGAGAAGGAGAGCAGTCCTCCGTACTCTTGATCCTTCTCCAGCCCTGCCAACCCCTGGTGACCTGTGTTTGTTCCCAAACACAGGTCGCCAGCGTGGCGCGAGGTGTGGCGTCCATCGCCTCAACCCTCAATGCTACCAGGCCGGCTATTCTTTCCTTACTTCTAGAATGAAGGGGAGTGCACTGTCCATTCTCTGGATGTGAAAAGAGCCCTCATGTTCTACCTAGACAGAACTAAGGACCTTCGGCATTCTAAACAGCTCTTTGTCTCCTTTGATCCTAGTTGGATGGGACAACCTATTACAAACAAATGCATTTCTGCATAGATTGTCAGTTGCCACTACTATGCTATGGTGCAGGTCAAGTTGGAAGGCCAGGTACGTGACCACTCCACCAGAGCAGTTGCTAAGTCCCTGGCAGAGATTCACTCTGTGCCTCTCGGTGATATTCATAAAGCTGCCACCTGGAGCACAGTGCACACCTTCGTCAAGCACTGTGCCCTGGATGTCCATGCCAGGCAGCATGCCTCCTTTGGCAGGACCATCCTAAGTGAGCTCAACTTGATACTTTAACCCACTGGTATGAATCAGTGGTGAAGACTGATTACTGGAATCTATAAAAATGATGTACTCACTGTAATTACTGATCTTCTAGGAATATCTTCACCATTGATTCACACACTCGGCCTTTATCCCCCAGGCTTACTCTGCCTGTTTATTGATCTTCACCCCTTGTTCTTGGTTTGGGCTGTGAAGACACTGTGTTGAGCTATCTTATGCCCTTAGGTTAAGTGAATTACTGTTAGTTAGGTTACGCTGTACCTTCTCGGTAAAAAAGGTACTGAGGCAGTTGAGGGCTGATGCTGAGGTAACCATGCAGCGCAAGCCAGTCTTGTGGTGCCCTGCATGCGCGCAGCCTACCTTAGCGCCAGCCCTCCTGAAAAGTTCTGGCTTCCACAGGGTTCCTGAACCTCTGGCTCACAACCCGTTGGTGCAAATCAATGGCAAAGCTATTCCTAGAAGATGAAGACTTACAGTGAGTATGTAAAAACATTTTGAATTGCCTCTGTTTGACTAGAGTGTACATGTACAATTAAAAGGGATACACAGTACTCTGTTACTGTATATAATGTCTTGTTTTGCTTTTCAGGATGTTGAAGTAGAGAAACAGTCCCATTTTGCGATTGTGAACACCAAGACAGCAGCACCTACGATTTGTGTAGGTATACAATCTGATGTAAATTTCCTAGACTGATGAGTAGCAAATTACTCGGAAAAAAGTGTGAGGTGTCAGCCACACCACCTAAACTCACCAGCCAAAAAAATGTTTTCATTAAAAGGCATTACTTATCATTTGCTCCAGCACAGTGTCTGGTTAAAACTTACAGGAAGCAGCACATGGGGAGCTCTCCGGCAATTGTTTTGCACTAAAGTGCTATTTTAACGCTAAATAGTTGCTTACCAACAAGGTCTTTATATAGTGACCTTACAGCTTATATTCAGAGTGCAATGATTAAACAGCTGTTTAATTGATAATTGCACTCTGATCATAAGCTTTAAGATTTTGTAATGAGGATACTTTTGGTTTTTAAATAGTTAATTGATGTGTATTGCTAGATAGGAGGTTGTTTTTAATATAGTGATTATTTTTAATTGATTGCATGCAGGTATTTAAATGTAATTTAGGTCACTATATAAAGACCTCTTTGGTAAGCACCTAATTAGCCTTAAAAGTGCTTCAGGCGCAAAACTATCATTGGTTAGTTCCCTGTGTGCTGCTGCCTGTGAGTTACATAGGTAAACAGTTTATTGTTCGACATATCGTCATTACAGTCATACAATTTTACACATAAAATAACAATATACATAATATATAATAAAGCAATACTTTGCATTGCATCACGAATCATGTTATAACATCTTTTGTAAAATCGGTTTACAATTTAACAAAAGACTTTTAATCATGTCAGATAAAAGACCATGGTTTCTAATCTATGGTTATAATAACATTTAATTGCGTAAGCCTGTCATTTGGCGCTTACAGTCTTATAGAGTACAAGTATTTATACAACATAAGTATATATGCATCATTTGAACTAAATAGGGAAAATAGTATCTCCTCAGAGGGGAGACCAAGGGAAGCCAGTATAGAACCCAACCATCTTTTCCTTTTGAATTCATAGAGTGGGCAGTGCAGAATTATATGTTTGAGGTCATCTTCTATTCCAGGGTTACATTTACATTTGGACTTAATTCCTGGTCTTTTCTGGTCGTAAAGAATGTAATTGGCTATGTATAGTTTGAGACGGAATCTAGTAATAATTCTTTCATCTGGATTAGCTAACAGAAACAAATACAGTGCTTGCTACGGTAAAGTTGAATGGTAGTGCGGTATATTGAGCGGTGCGCAATTGCGGTACCCATTGAATAACATGTATACCCCTACTTCGCAGTTTGCTCGGTACCAATCAACTTTACTGTAGCAAGCACGGCATGGCTCCAAATTGTGTTTTCTTTTTATGATTTTATACCATCTGTAATGTTTTAATCTATTAATCTTTTCCTGATCTTGTATAAGTGATACATCTCTTAACCTACTTTTTACCGGGCTTGAAATTTCTTCTGAGGGAGTGAAATATAATTCATATAAGAGGTGTCCAATCCCATTTGGAAGGATATGATCTTTGATTGTTTTAATCATATTTGAAGAGAAATTCATATGATGGTACTTTATCTCTTCGAGACATATCCTTGGCAGTCTATGGTCTGGAAGACGGAACAATTTTAATAAAAATATTATTTTCTTTTCCATTGCCATTGTTGCTAGTGAGTATTGCCCTAATTCCATTCTCAGTACTTCAGCTGGGACTGACTGTTGTACTCTTAAAATATATCTATATATTTTGTTCAGTTCAAGTTCCAAGGGTTTTATGTTTGCAGGAGTCCAAATTTCGAGTGCATATAATATGCCTGTCTGTACCTTGGCATTTATCACCTTTAGGAGACCTTTAATCGAACCCTGTCCGATATTCATGCTGAACCTTTTGAAAGCGTTCAGTGAACTCTTTAGTTTTTGAGTCATTAACTTCATGTGTGGGGCCGTGATAAATTTTTGTGAGACTCTCAAGCCTAGGTAATCATAATAAGTAGTAGTGTTTATTTTATTTTTGTAAAAAAAAAAAAAAAAAATGAAGGTTTTTTTCAGTTTCATTACTGAAAATAACCAGATTAGTTTTATCTTATTACCCATTTGTCATTTTTACAGAATTCTGCGAAATGAGTGAATTGTCGTTGCAATCCAAGTAAAGAGGTTAATATCAAAGCAATATTGTCCGCGTACACTAAGCATTGGACCTTTGCAGAGAATACAGATGGAAAGTGAAATTCTGGATCATTTAATTTAGCCAGTATTCTGTTCATGTATAAGTTAAACAATAATGGAGCCATAAGGCAACCTTGGTGGACCCCAAGTTTTGTTTTAATATTAGAAGTTAGATTCCCATATTGATCAAATTTAACAATGATCCATGTGTCTTTCTATAATCGTATAAGAATGTCAATAAGTTCTGGATCTATACTACATATTTCAAGTTTATTCCATAGTAATTTTCTGCTTTTTGAGTCGAATGCTGTTTTTAAATTGACAAAGCAGCAGTATACTTTTGCTTTTTTTATCTCCACATATTTCCTGTTTGTGCTGTAATACAAAACGGTGCTGAATTGTTGAGCGTATTCTCATAAAACCATTTTGAAATTCAGAAATTAAATTGTTTCTTTCTGCCCATTGCTCTATATGGTTTAGAAGTATTCTGCTGAATATTTTTTGAGTGGAATCAAGAAGACTAATTGGGCGGGACATAGTTGGATTATTAATGTTCTCCTTTTTAAATAAGGGACACACTATGCTTCCCCTCCAGCTTTCTGGGAAATGACCATTTTGTATACAATAAATAGGGTGTGAAATACTGGGCACCACCATACCTTAAATGACTTATATATATTGTGACATGGTAGAATAGGACCCTGTCCCAGTTGTCATGGAAAGAGTTTGAATGCAGGATCTGTTCTGTTCTGTTCTCCCCTTTTCTGTCTCTTCTCTGTCTGGTTGCACAACCACATTTTCCTGTGAGACCTAGGATTTGATCACCCCGACAGTCTCGCAATTATTTGCCTCTCGCTATCTCTCAGTCTTCCCTTGCTGTTTGTCTTTTTCTCCCTTACATATCTGCTGATATAAAAATATATGCAAATCATTATGTGAAAATGTAACTGATATTGGGATCCCTTTGTTTAGAAATTATACAGTGTTAATTTTTGAAATGTATATAATTGTAGTTTGAAATGATTGCATAAAGCTATTAGAAACTCAAGGGGTTATCTTAATGCAATTTGTAAGCCTTTTGCAGAAGAGCTGTGGAAAGGGGGCCCCAACTCAGGCACACTGTGTTCTTGCCAGCACCTACCTGAAATATACAAGAACACTTTGGAAGATGCTTGTTAAAAATGGGGGGTTGGAAGGACTTATAAGACAGAGCTGCAATTTCTTGCAGAGATGGACACAGAGACTGAAGGAAAACTGATGGATCTCCTCTATTTTATTTTGCCTTTATAAATAGTTATACTGAACAATTTTATTTTTATGTTACTGCTAGTACGAATAAACATTTTTGGTGAATTCTACAACTGCTCCTGGTTTTCCTATGCTTCCTGACCTGTGCCTCTACAACAGATGGTTTTATAAGTGGGATTTATGCCGTGTGTACTCTAAGCCAGGAGTTTTGTGCGGTGGTACTGGACCTAGTACCTGGGAAGCACAGAGAAAGGCATGGATTCTGCAGCAGCAAGTCCAGGAATGGTTACCAGGAGAATGGCAGCCAAACTAGCACAGACAAAAGTCCAGCCTGAGACTGTACAGCCAGCACAAGTTGTGGAAAAAGAACAGACAGTGACAGAACCTGAAAGCCTGATGGAATTTTTCAAATGGTGAGCTATACAACAAAAAGAGACGGAGAAGCAGAGAGAAAAAGAGATTCAACGTTTAGAAGCACAGAGGCGAGAAGAGTTGCAGTGACAGGAGCAGCGATGGCTGGATGCCTTGCAAGCTATCAAATGCAGAGGATCTGGCACAGACCCAGACGAGCAACAAAACAGAAGCAACTTAAAGGATACCTAAACAACATTTTGACAACAAACTGTGCAAAAATCTGACTTCATAGGGGACTAAAGGAAAGGCTGCTGTTTTAATTAATGTTAAAACTACATTTATAGAATTTACCTAAATGCAGTTCCAAAGCATTTGAAAAATGTAAAATCAGCCTTCCAATTAAAAAAAAACTGCCTTACCTGCTTCCTAAGATGGCCGCCAAATGTGTTAAGTGATGACATCATTGGAGCCAGAGTCAGAGAGCTATATGGCTCTCTATAGTGCTAACTAGTTCTTTTTTTCCCTTTGTATAGACTTGTATCACCAAAATGGTCAAAACCATGTGCATTATTTTGATCAGTACACATGTTAGGCTATGGTTCTGTTCGTTTTGTTTACTTTAACATGCTGAAATTGTGTTTTAATCCAACTGACTTTCTCTTTGGCAAACCACAGTGCAGTACAAATCTTCAAATACCTGGTGGTCTAGTGGTTATGGCGGATCCAGGATGTTACAGTGGGGGGTGCTGGGGTGGTGTGCATACTTGAGATGCACTTTTTTAACATTTTTATTAAACCTTTGTATTATCTGCTGTTATTCTTTTTTAGTACGTTTTTGACAGAACGTACAAATGCAATCCCGAGCTTTGAATGCAATCATTTGTACAATCAATAAATCAGACTTCTTCAACAAAGTGAAATGCAGCAGCAGCAAGCAAGTAAGTAACAGTCGGTGGGGGGGGGTGCAGCCGCACCCTTCACCACTCCCTAGATCCACCACTTGTTTGTAGCAAAGTTCTTGTGTAGTCCATGCCAGAGTTCATACTTTCTCAGAAATCAAAAATATGCTTGCCTTGTCTTCTTTATCCATGGGAAATAATGCGAATCAGCATTTATATAGTGCTTTTTATACACACATTGTATCCCAAAGTGCTTTACAAGCAATGCTAGACTGCTAGTGAAGTGACTGAACGTGCAGTGGCAGCCATTTCACACATTAATACCCACACACAGCCTTGGACAATTGCATGAACTGGTTTTATGGGGAGGAGAATGTTTGCCAGGACAATGGGGTCAGGTAGTGATCATGGTGTTGGCAGTCCCACATCTTGTATCTCACAGTGATCTGCTCATATTTCTCCCCTTCTGTCTTCCTCCTTTCCTGAATATAGCAGTACCTTGCAGGAGTGGCCTTCTCAGTCCCCCCTCTGGTATTCATTTCTCACTCCTTCTCCCCACACCAAAAACTGGTGAGCTCATCACCCTTCTACATCATGAATGCAGGTAGTACAGTCCCTGGGTTTTTTGACATATCAAAAGCAAGCAAATCTTTCCAGTAAGTCAGGCTGATAGCAGCAGGAAACAAGGGGAAAGATGGGCTTTCCTATCATTAAAAGTTCTAGGCTACCTTTGATTAGGCACTATTAAATAACGGGTGTGCGCATCATTATGCCGTCATTTAGTAGTGCCTAATCATAGGTAACAAGATCTTTATGGATCGGAAAGCCTATTTATCCCCTGTGCCCTGCTGCTATCAACCTAGCTCTGAGAAGATCACTTTATTATTATTAATATGTAAAAATAACACGGGAGACTGTACTAACCGCCTTAATGATGCGGAAGGATAGTGAGCTCACTAGTTTTTGGTGTGGGGAACAGGTGAGAAGAATGAATGCCAGAGAGGGACTGAAGAGGCTATTCCAGCTGGTACAGCTATATTCAGGTTAGGAGAAGACAGGAAGGGGGACGTTGAGCAGATCAGTGTGAGATGTGGGGCTGCCAGCACTGAGATCACTACATAGATACATAGACAGTGTCGGCAGATAAGGGCCTATGGCCCACCCAGTCTGCCCATTTGAGCTTGCAAGTTCAATTTGTTTTCCTAGAAGTCTGTTTCCCCTTACCCCTGCCCTCTAGAATTCCTTTATGTCTATCCCATGCATTCTTAAATCCCGTGATTGTTTCAGCCCCCACCACTTCCTCTGGCAGGGTGTTCCACTTGTCCACCACCCGTTCTGTGAAGAAATTCTTTCTCATGTTTCCTCTAGATAACGTCCTCCCTCCAACTTCATCCCATGCCCTCTAGTCCTGAAACATCTTTTACGCAAAAATAGTGTTTTCCTGCACCTGTTCCTCCTGTAAGATACTTGTATGTCTCTATCATATCCTCTCTCCCTCCTCTCCTCCAGGAGTACATGTTCAGTTCCTTCAACCTGTCTTCATAGGACTTGTGATGCAACCCCTGCACCATCTTTGTTGCCCTCCTCTGAACCTTCTCTACCCTGTCTATGTCCTTACGTAGGTATGGTCTCCAGAACTGTACACTGTACTCCAGGTGGGGCCTCACTAGTGTCTTGTATAGCGGAATTATGACCTCCCTTTTCCTGCTGGTGATGCCCTGCCTTATATCCCAGCATCCTATTTGCTTTATCTGATGCCTTGTCACACTGTTTCCCTACCTTGAGGTCATCAGAGATGACAACCCCAGATCCCTTTCCTGCTTGGTGCATGCTATATCCTCACCCCCAACTGATATATTGTGCCAGGGTTTTGTGCCCCATATGCATTATCTTGCACTTCTTTGCATTGAATTTCAACTGCCAAACCCTTGACCATTCTTCAAGTTTCTGCAGGTCCCTTCTCATTCTGTCTACACCCTCTGGTGTGTCTACTCTGTTACAGAGCTTTGTGTCATCAGCGAACAGTGAAATTCTGCCTTCTAGATCCTGTGCAATGTCACTGATGAAGATGTTGAATAGGACCGGTCCCAGCACTGATCCCTGTGGTACCCACTGGTTACTCTTCCCTCTGTGGAGTGACAGCCATTTACCACCACCCTCTGTGTCCTGCCACCCAGCCAGTTACCTACCACTACACTACTGTCCTGCCCACACCCATATTCCCCAGTTTGTGTAATAGTCTTCTATGTGGCACAGTGTCAAAGGCCTTGCTGAAGTCCAGATAGGCCATGTCCACTGCCCTCCCCTGATCCACCTCCCTAGTCACCCAGTCAAAAAATTCAATGAGGTTGGTCTGACATGACCTCCCCCTGGTGAAACCATGCTGCCTTGGGTCCTGTAGTCCATTGACAACCAGATGTTCCACCAATCTCTCCTTCAGTAGTGCTTCCATGATCTTTCCCACTACCGAGGTGAGGCTGACTGGTCTGTAGTTCCCCGCTTCCTCTTTGTTCCCACTTTTGTATAAGGGGACTACATCTGCTGTCCTCCAGTCTTTGGGTACCTCCCTGTTTCCAGTGATTGGCTGAACAGGATAGCCAGAGATTCAGCCACCCACCTCTCTTGAGTTCTTTAAGGACCTGGGGTGCACCCCATCTGGCCCCATTGCTTTATCAGCTCTTATACTTCCAGTTTCTTCAGGACCCTTTCTCGTGTGAAGGGACTTGTGTCCATTCTGCACCATTCTCACCCCTTGTACTCCCTTCAGACCCATTACCCCCTCTTCCTTAGTAAAGACTGAGCAGAAATACCTGTTCAATATGTCAGCTTTATTGTTGTCATCCTCCACGGCTCCCATCCTCCCCTTCAGTCTCACTATCCCTCCCTTTGTCTTTCTTTTTCACTTCTGTACCTGTAAAGGTTTTGTCCCCTTTACCCACTGATTTTGCAATGTGTTCTTCTGTCTGAGCTTTGGCTTCCTTACTGACTTCCCTGCCTCCCTTTGTTTCTCCTGGTACTTCTCCCTATCCCCTTCTGCCTGTGTCTTGTATTTTGCCTGATGCAATCTTTTTGGCTTTCACTTTCTTTGCTACCTCTTTGGAAAACCATAATGGTCTCCTCTTCCTTTTCCTCTTGTAACCTGCTTAATGCATAATTCTGTTGTTCTTATAATCCCCATTTTAAATACTGCCCACTGTTCCTCAACCCCTGATTCCTGTCCCATTCCCTTAATGCCTCTTTCAGTATCTCCCATTTTCCCAAAGTCTGCCCCTAAAATCCAGGATCGTGTTTTGTGTGGTTTGGTTCTGCTCTTTCTGTGATTTCAAACCACAATGACTGGCGATCGCTGTTACCCAGGTGCTCCCCACTGTTACCCCCATCACACTGTCCCTGTTTGTGAGCACAAGGTCCAGTATTGCCTTCTGCCGAGTTGGTTCCATGACCAGTTGCTTGAGGAAGGCACCCTGGAGGAGTCCAGGATAAATCTGCTCCTAGTTGATGCTGCTGCTGGGATGCTCCAGTCCACGTCTGGTATACTGGAAGTCTCCAACCAGTACTACCTCACCCTTGTCTGCCATCCTTTGGATGGCTAGCATCAACTCCTCTGTTTCTTCCTCCTGGGCTGGTGGTCTATAGAGCCACACCTGTCTTGGATGGCTGCTTTTTTCCTTTCCAGCAACCCACAGTACCTCTCCCCATTTGTTCCTCCTGGATCTGTGTGGCCCTTATGTCATTTTCACATACAGTGTCACTCCTCCTCCTTCCTGCCTGCTCTGTCTCTTCTGAATATGTTGTAGCCAGGTATGGCCATCTCCCAGTCATGGTTATCATTACACAGGTTTCAGTGATGGCCACAATGTCCAGGTCTGACTGTGCAAGACAGCCTCCAGATCTTCCATCTTGTTGCTAAGGCTCCTGGCATTTGACATGGCTTTCCATGATTTGACCTCCCTAGACTGCTTCACTGTTCTCCATCCCTTCCTTGGTTGTCATTTATCCCTGGTTCTCCTTGCTGTTTGCCCTTCTGCTGAATTTTGCCCTTCTGCTTATCCACCTTTTGGACACTAATCTCCATCTTTTGCACACTGCTTTGCAGAGATAGCCCTCCTCTGGTTCACTGGTTCCACTACTAGCTGTGGGGTGAGCAAGTAGGTACCGTCCCTTGCTGGCCTGCCACCCCTTTGCTAGTTTAAATGCTGTCAATGTAGCATTTAAACTTATCATTGAGTGCTGGATTCCCTCAGGATGGATGCAGGCTGTCAGGCTTGAACAAACCTCCATCCCTCAGGTGGGTCCCCAGTCACCAATGAATCCAAACCCTTCCTCACAGCACCAGTTCTTCAACCATGAGTTAAAGTTCCTGGTGCATGCACTCCTATGCTCTCCCTTGCCTCTCACAGGTAGTACTTCTGAGAGAAGTGACAGAAGTAGCTACTTGTTGAGACCCTCCCCAGTTTCCTAAACTCTTCTTGAACTTCCTTTGGCTCCCATTTGCCAAGTCATTGGTACCTAGGTGGATAATGACATCAGCTCACCCTCCCGTCTTGCCTTCCCAGTGATCCCCAGTATCTTCCTTCCATCCCTCCATGCCGTGGCACCTGGTAGGCACCTCACCTCCCTGTCCTCCCCTCCTGTGTTCCTAGCTGGATCCCTCTTACGATGGAGTCCCCACCAGGATTCACTTCCTCCTCCTCTGGGGTCCACTGCTTTCCCCACTGAGGTCACCTCCTTGCCTAACCTCCACATCCTTTCCTTCCACTTCCCTGGGTACCTCTATTTGGTTGTCCTCATTTGCCAGTGTGGCATATGAGTTCTTGAGAGGAATAGGATCTGGGATGTGCCTCTGCCTGACTGCTCTAACCCTCCCTGAGCCCACTGTCATCCAAGTGCTCCTCGTTCTCGGCATCCTTTGAGGGCAGCTGCATTGGACTGGGTGGTCCCTGGATAGGGTGATGGTACTCTTGACCCAGTTTACTTCGCTCTGAGTCTGGCTACCTCATCCACGCAGTCAAGAGATGCATGCAGATAGGGCAGCACCTCAGTGTCCAGAAGGTCTGCCTGAATATGGCTGCCCACAGCCACTGCATTGCACCACTCCCCACATTATACTGCAATTCCACTACTTCTCTGCTACTGAAGCTCTCTTAGTTCTCTTTTTATTTATTTACAGTACTAAAAATCCTGTAACTGATCGTCAGATATATTTTTTTTTTAAGGAAAAAGAAACCAATAAATAAATAAATGAGTCAAAACACTTGTCGTGATGAGGGTGGTCTTCTTCCCCCTTATGCCCCTCCTACTTCACACCTCTTACTATACCCTGTGTTTAGCTCCTGTCAATCAGATTTATCAGGGCATATAATTAAGAGTTGGGGAAGGGGGGGCGAAAATTTGCAGCAATTAAAGACAGCACAGAATTACACCACCACTATGTTTTAAATTTTCAACAGCCCAAAAACAATTATAAGTAAAGACAACACAGAAAGAAAGTATAGTGTCACTACAAGCCTACAATCTAAGTTTAAAAGAAAAATACCAATTACCAGTTACTCTAAAGCACTGAATTGAATATGTTTCCTTCCTTAACCTTCTGGCTTCTTCTGAGAAGATGAACCTCTGTTTGCTGCTTTAACTGTGACTAAACCGCACCTCCAGTTATCACGTAGCTGAGGTCAGAGGCCAGACAATTAACACCCTTCACCCAGCTACAGGACCTGATTGTGGATGAGAGCAGCCAGCGACAACAAATACTCAGGGTGGCAGGGCTACACCTAAACTGTTCTTGAATTCAGTGTAGGGAGATTATCCTTGGGTGGGGGGGATGTTGACATTCGTTAGGTCAGTATCGAGGGAGCTGTGCATAGCTCATTCAGAATTCGGAAGAGTGGTAGCCAGCCAACTCGCATTGTAGAGTAGGGTACAGAAAGGTACTGGAGAAGACTTGCCGGGAACTGTCCTGCAGGGGTTCTGCAGATCACAGGTAAAGGAGTAGACCAACACTGGAAGTCGGGTCGATTCACTCAAGATATTAGTATGCCTCTCCTGCTAATAATATTGTTATCCATAGTAAGTGCAGCCCTTATGAGGGCACAAACAGCAGTTTTTCTGGTCTGTCCTGAAGCTTATTGCTTGACCCTGCAGGAAAATCTTGTTGTTGGTTAATGAGGCGAGAAAAAAAACACAGCGGGGGGACTGTACATACTACCTTCACTGTGCAGAAGGGTGGTGATCTACTCAGTGTTTACAGTGGGAGCACAAGTCAAACATTGAGAAAGTGGACTGGAGAGTGATTTGGGAGGCATTTTTAACAGTGTCAGCTAATGAAGCTTATCAGTATAGGTGTGCACAACTCTCTGAGGCACAAGATTAGAATCTGAGGTGCGATAATTCTCTTCATGAGACCGTAAGCTCATATGTGGCTCCAGGCAGCACAAAGGGTAGAGTATGGATGGTGGAGTGTTCAACAGAAGGCAGGCTAGGTGCAGGAGGTTCACGTAGAAAAAGACTACAAGAGAAGCTTATTTGTGGATTACCAAGAAAGCATGAGCTTTGGAATTGGAGCAGACCAGTACTTCGCTACAAATTTCAGGGCATGACATAACCACTAGATCATCAGGTATTTGAAGTGTTGTACTGTACTGCGGTTTGCCAAAGTGAAAGTCAGCTGGATTACAAAACATTTTCAGCAAGTTAAAATAAACAAAATGAACAAAACCATAGCCTAACATGTGTACTGATCAGCATAATCCACGTGTTAACACACGGTGTTGATCATTCTGATGACACAATTCAAAACAAATGGGGAAAGAAGAACTAGTTAGCACTATAGGGAGCCATGTGGGTCTCTGCCTCTGGCTCAATGATGTCATCATGACTTACCACTTAACACACTTGGTAGACTTGTTAGGGAGAAAGCAGTGCTGTTTTTGGAAAGTGAAAGGCTGATGTTTACATTTTTCAAAAACTATAAAACTTCATTTACTGTATGTTATTTACATAAATGCAGTTTTAGCATAAATGTAAACAGCAACCTTTACTTTACCTCGCCATGAAGCCAGATTTTGGAGTTTGCAGTTTTAAAAAAACTGCTTGTTTAGATACTCTTCAAAAGCCATTAAACTTGCAAAGTTGTGTCCCTCGGATGATATCGAGGCATACCTGACAACTTTTGAAAGAGTTGCCACAGCCTGCCAATGGCCAAAGCAGCAATGGACAATCAGACTGGTACCCTACCTAACAGGGAAAGCCCAGCTTGCCTACAGCAATAGGAACACTTCACAGAAAACTGACCTGGTGAAAAGCGAAATCCTGAAAAGGTATGACATCTCAGGAGAGACCTATAGGCAGAGATTTCGATCTCTGAAGTACAACTCAGTTGACAATCCTTGAGAAGCCTTCACCCAACTCGGAGAATTTCTGATAAAATGGCTCCAACCAGAGGGCAAAACAGTCCCACAGATCATCAGCACATTTGCCATCGAGCAATTCATTAATATCCTGTCTACAGATGTGCAGCTTTGGGTAAAGGAACATCGACCAGAAAGTGGGGAAAAGGCTGATCTTACTTCGAGATACAGCTCTTGCAGCAGGTAACACCATTAGGACTGAAGCCAGCAGGCATCAGGACCCCACGGAATTCTTCTAGCTAACTATCTTCAGCGGGGACAGCCCCCGACGTTAGTCCATGACGTCAGGCGTAGTACATAAAGGCGGTCCAGAGATTCCTCAGATCTTATCTGTGTCAGTCTTCACCATTCATCACAGATGGGGTACTGGCCGGAGGTCAGGACCCCGCGAGATCCTTTTTTTTTTTTTAAAGGATAGGTGGAGCCGACGCAGCATCGGCATCGCCCTCGAGGCCGATGTACTACGTGACGCTCGAGGATTAGCCATTAAGCTGTGTTGACTCCGCCTGACTACCAGTTCTTCATCTCCCGCCGTCGAGGTCGCCTCGTGGGAAGCCTGAAGAAGTTTTCACAGTTTTTAGGCCTTAAGCCTGCGATATTTTCGTCGCCAGTCCACAGTCTACTAGTTCTGGGTAC
Organism: Neoceratodus forsteri; assembly: GCA_016271365.2. Taxonomy (NCBI): domain Eukaryota; kingdom Metazoa; phylum Chordata; order Ceratodontiformes; family Ceratodontidae; genus Neoceratodus; species Neoceratodus forsteri. The sequence continues at coordinate 508,282,284 of CM028129.1, forward strand.
TGCCTCCACTCGATGTCGCCGGTAAGGTCTTTCCTTTTTATTAACATTTAAGCGACGTCGAGTCTTTTTTGGTGTTGTTTTTTCCGTAGGTCATGCCGCGGTGGGGGGGCAAGAAATTCTCTAAGGCGGGGCGGCCCCCTATGCGTCGGTGCCCGTGCGGCCGCAGTTTCTCCGTGACCGACCAGCATGACCGGTGTCTCGCGTGTCTTGGCCCGCTTCACGACATGGATTCATGCGACGCCTGTTTCTCCATGGACTGCCGCGTCCTCGAACAGCGCACATGGAAAGTTGGACGAGCTCCGCCGACTTTCGGTGGGATGGATTCGCAGTCATCTGGCCAAGCCACGCTCTCTCAGCCTTTCCTCCGGGTCCCCTCCCGGTTCTCTACGGACCGTGGAGGAGGGAGCCTCGACCTCCCGTAGCCTAGCCTGGTTGGGGCTCCTCCCACGGCGCGGAGGCCCGTCGCTTTCCCCGGGAGGCGGGCGGAAGCGCCGCCATAGCAACCACCCTTGGGGTGAAAGCCCCAGTGTCGCTCCCGCAGTCCGGAAGGCCCAGGTCGGCACCGTCCTCAACACCGTCAGTCGGTGTCGCCCGAGGCCTTCAGGCGCGTTCGGCGGTGCGAGGGCCTTAACTTACCGACTTGTCTCGGCGCCGTGGGCCCTGTCTGCTTTCAGGTGCCGCAGCCTGAATCGGCGTCACCTTTGCCATGTCTTGCCTGGCGCTGTTCTCGGCGCTGAGGTTGAAACCGCGCCGCTGCAGGTCCCTTGGAGTCGCTGATCGGCCGGCGCCCGTTCGCAGCGCTAGGGGCGGCGATGCCGCTGTTGCGCCCAGTCCGTTTTCGGGGCCGTCAATGGCGCCTTGGTTCTCGGTGCTGTTCAGAGCGCCGTGTGGCCTAGCGGCGTCGTCGGCGCCCAGCCAGCTCTCGGGACGCTCGGCGCCGGGGGGCCTGGCGGTGGTTGCGTCTCCGGGGCCGCTGTTGGGGTTGCTGCCGTCGCCGTCTCTGTTCCCGGCGCTGGTGGGCTTGATGGCGCCGCTGCTGGCCCTATCTCCGGACCTTTGGTCTCGGCTGCCCTGCCGTCTTCTGCCAGCTCCACTTGCGGGGCCGTGGAGGGCGCGGGGGTGGCTTTGACCACTGCCACGATTTCTGGGCCCTCCGCGAAGGTTGCGTTTCCTCGCCCTCCTACTGTCTGGCTTAGGGCCTCGGATTCCACCTCGTCGGAGTCCAGCTCAGAGTCGGACAGGCAGTCACACCCTTTGGGGTTGCCTGCACAGGAGAGTGAGCCAGTGGTCTCTTCGGACGGTGGTCAGACCCCTGCTGAGGCGTCGGGTTCCCCTCAGATCGGGGTCAGTGGCACTGACCAGCAGGCTGTGGTGCGTGCCACCATAGCCATGCAGCCTGGTCTGGGGGGGTTCCTTGACCCTTCAGCGGAAGTACCCCCTCCCGTGTGTCTCGATCGCCCAACTTTGGGGCCCATCGGGAAGCCTATGGCTGGGAGGGTGCTGCACCCTGGATTTCCCCTGGGAGACACCCCAGAGCTGCCAGCTACCTAGGCTGACCCTTCGAGGACCAGGACCTTCTCGGACTCTGAGGGGTCGGGGTGTGGGGTGTGGCGATGAAGCCTTTCTCTGGGGTCCACCCGAGCCCTGGGCCGGCAGTGCGGACTTCGCCCCTTCCTTCCGGTTCATGAGAGGGTCCTATTCTTTGGAGGCAGGGGACCGTCCTTCTGGACCTATACAGCCCAGTCGCCTCACTGGGGGGATTCTTCTGGGCGCAGCCTAGGCAGTACCAACGTGGTTGTACAGCTGTCGGCTGCGGAGTCTTCCGGGACACCTTCCCTGGGTGTCCATGGTCCGCTCCCTAGCCCTGGCAGAGGCCAGCCGATTCCTTCCCTCGGCTCTGCCCCTACCCCTCTGCCGCATTCTCCAGCGCTCTCGGGCATTCTTCGTCCTACCGGGCCTCTCACCTAGGGAGCAGTTCAGGCGGTGGCTTCTCGGTTCCTGCTTACGTTAGGGCCTTGGACAGTCAGGTTTTCCAACCTCCCCGAGCAGCCACCCTCGGGCATGTGACCTCAGCTCCTCATCCCCTCTTCTGGGGTGAGGAACCATCTATCCACATCTCTCCTGCGCTGATCTCGCGGGTATCAGCGTTTCCTCACTGAGGATGTTGGAGGATTTCACCTTTCCCCCCTATCTGCGAGCAATCCAGAGCATGCGGCGCACGCCTTTCTAGGCGATTTCGGGGCGGCCACCCTTGTGGTGCCCCCCTGGCCTGCCCCTTTGGGAGGCGTCCATGCGTTTCTGGCAGAGGCCCTTCTCGAGTTTCCTGCCCCTAGGGACCTCAGCCAGAGGTATTGCGCACCCCAGGAGTCTCCAGGCTCCATGCCTCATCCGCAGTGCGGATTGACGCACCTGGACACTCCCGACGGGCCTCGCGCCCTCCACCGTGACCGGCCCCCAGATCAGGACTCTTTGGATTTTGATTTTTGGAGGGGGGAGGACTTGCTACTCGGCACAGTTGCTTCTCTCCATCTCCGCTCATCAGGCCCACTATGCAACCTACAACAGGTTCTTGTGGTCAGCGCTGGGTCAGTTCCTAGCTGCTTTGCCTGACTCGGAGCAGACCAGGCAAGCCATCGCTCTCTCTGCACGTGGCCTGGAGCTAGCAAGGCACCAAGCAAGGGCATCTTATGATGCCAACAAGGTAGCTACTGAGTGGTAGGGACAGCGATCTGCACCAGAAGATCGGCGTAGGCTTCGCCTTTCCGGTTGTCACCCTTGGCCTGGCGTGGGGTGAGTTGCTCCACTCACCAGGAACCTATCTGTTTTCCCGTGGGGGCGAGGCGGCATTTGTGGGCAACTTCCTTCCCCTCCGGAGACCCGTCTCACTCCCGCCTCTCGGGCCTCCCCAGGCCCAGAGGTCCACCCCTTAGTGTGTCACCCACTGAGGGCTAAGGGACACTGTCCCTTAGGGTGCAATTAGTCAACCCCCTTCGGGGGGCTTGGTACTCACCCATCTGTGATGAATGGTGAAGATTGACACAGATAAGACATAGAAATTACGTACGCACCATAATTATGATCTTTCTGTGTCTTCACCATTCATCACAATCCCGCCCACCGTCCCCCTGGGGCCTCAGTCTCTGGGTCCCCCTCCCTCTGTGCCTCTCCCTCTCTTTGGAGCAGGGTAAAGTAGGGACACACGGGGGGTGTAATTTCTTCCCCTTTAAAGGGTACAGCTCGAGTGGCATTCCTTCTCTACTGCATATCTCCACCCTATCAGGGTGGGAGTTGTTGGTTGCCCTCCTCCTGTCATCCAACTGTTTCAAAAAAAAAGAACCCCCTTTTTTTCACCAAATCTCGTTACAGAGAGTACTAATCCCTGTACCCTGTCCTTCTCCAGTATAGCTGACTCTGCTTTTGGGGTATTGCCACATATTCTGTGCCTTGAATTCTGGCAAGAAAGCTTTGCTACTCCTTGCAGTTCCTATACAGTCTGGTGACGGACAAGGGTCCTGGATCCTTGTTACCTCTCACTCTCTCCTAAATTTTCTCCCTCCCTTCCCTCCCCTCCCTTCTTCTGCTTCCAGAGATTGGGACCCCTACCCAATCCCCTTAGTCTCATCTCTCCTCTGCTGTCCTCTCAGTCATTATTTCTCCTTTTAGTTCAGTTCTTCCTTCCTTTTTCTGTCCCTTGGACTCAGTTGTCCCACCCTCCATCCCTTCCTCTTACCTCTCCAGCGACTCAGAACTGGTAGTCAGGCGGAGTCGACACAGCTTAACGGCTAATCCTCGAGCGCCACGTAGTACGTCGGCCTCGAGGGCGGCGCCGATGCTGCGTCAGCTCCGCCTATCCTTTTTAAAAAAAATAAAAGGCTCATGAGATCCTGACCTCGGCCAGTACCCCATCTGTGATGAATGGTGAAGATACACAGAAAGATCATAATTACGGTAAGTATGTAATTTCTATTTCTTTCCCGCCGTCGACTTGCATGTCTAGACCCTTCGGCTCGTTTCTAGTGCGCGACGCTCGGTTAAGTTCTTCCTTCGGGAAAAAAGTTCGTTTTACGGCTCTTTTACTGTCTGATGTCCTCTCCAACCTCCGTTGAGGGCCATCCTTCGAAGTGCGCCTGTGGAAAGCAAATCCCGTTCAAGGATCCGCATTCGGCCTGCGTCCGGTGCCTAGGCCCCGACCACAACACCCGGTCCTGCTCATTTTGCCAGGGGTTCAACAGCAGGACCCGGATCCGTCGCCAGAAGGCCCTTCAGGCGTTCCTGCTCGAAGAAAAAATCAAGGCCATGGACGCAGCCTCCAAGGGGGAATCTTCAGAGAAGGCCCGGAGGCACGAGAAGCACAGGGAGAGAGTTAGATCTAAGTCCCCGTCTAGGGCCTCTGACTCCCGTAGCTCCGGCTCCCGGTCCGACCGCTCTCCTTCCCAGGCCCGTTCTCAGCCTCCCCCTGCAGAGGTGAAGACCCCTTCGGGTTCCTCTTCTGTCTCTCAGGCCAAGACCTCCAAGCCTTCCTCATCTTCCTCTTCTAAGGCCCTGGCTAGGTCGGGGGACCGCCATCACCACCACAAGTCTGGTTCCTGCCATTCCGAACCCGACGTCAGGTCTGCCTCCTTGCCTCCTCCTCCCCAGAGGAAGACCAAAGAGCTTACCTCCTTGAAGAAGTCGTCGGTCCGGCTGGCTCGTCGGCGCCGGCCACTCACCATAGGTCCAGGAACCGTGACTGCCCAGGCGGCGGGGGACGGCGTCCGTACCCAGTTGAGAAGAGGACCCGGCGCCTCCCACTGGCGCCGGTCAGGAGGCGATCCGGAGGAGGAGCTGGCCCAGCCTGAGGACCAGGCGGGCAAACCGGTCCTGCTCGCACCCAGGAACCCTGCCGGAACCTGAGACCCTGAGGGAGCCGGCGCGGAACCCGACGACCGACCATTGGTGCCCGGCCCGTCGTCGGGCCTCACCATATCCGAGGTCAAGGAGTTGTTCACTTACTGGTGGGACACCATAAAGGATATGGTTCCCACCTCCTCCTCCAACACCTGCGACCCACGGCCCCTGCCCCCTACCCGTCCAGGGCTGCAGGCGAATACCTTCCCCAGGAACCTGCGGATCCTCCTGGGGAGACCAGACAAAGAGACCTCCGTCCAGATCTTCTTCAGGGCCACCCAGCCTAAGAGACCAGAAAGCGCATACCTTTAGCCTGACGGAGGACACAGGATCGAAATTCTCGGAAGGATCCAGATCCCCTCTCCGATCGACATCCCTTCTCCGGATCACGTGAACTTCCTAGATCTCCTTGGATGACCCGCCGTTCTCAGAGATCATGAGGCATATCCAGAGAACATGGGGCTGGGATGCGGAAGGAATTAGATCCCGTGCCGCCTCGCCAGGTATCTTCGGCAGAAAGATCCTAAGCCTGTGGTGGTACCACCCTTGGTGGACACTTTCGTGGAGCGTCACCAAGGTAGCGTGGAAGCGTCCACTCACTCCAGCGATGCCGAAGAAAGCTGACCGCTGTACAAGGCCCTAAGGAGGACCAGTACTTGGCTTCACATCCTCTGGCGATTCTCTGGTCACAATAGCCTCTCATGACCGGTCCCAGGACCGCAACATTTGAGCCCCTGCCACGGACCCGGAGTCCAAACAGCTGGACGCTATGGGCAGGCGCACGTATGCTTCTGCTACTTGCGCCATCAGATCCCTGAACTACTTAACCCACATGGTACAGTTCCAAAATGCCTTGTGGGAGCAGGGACTGGATCTGGCGGACAAGCTGCCAGATGGTGAGCAGAAGGAGGAGATGTTGCAACTCCTCCGTACGGGTTCGGACGTGGGAACCCAGGTGCTGTGAGCCGCGTACAATTCCAGCGGACTTCTCGGCCAGGCGGCAGCCAGGCGTATGCCTCCGGGGCACTCGCGCCTCCGTGTCTCGGATTCACCCCAGGCGTCCAGAAGAACATCCTGGGCGCCTCTTTTGAAGCGGAGGTTCTTTTGGTGAATCCTCTGAAGGTCCTCACCAAACTCAAGAAGCTGGGAAGAGAAGGTCGGTCCAGGCAATGTACCGACCCAGGCTTAGTTCCTTTCTTAGGAACCAAAGCCGTTTTCTTGGCCGGACGCAGAGACAGCAGTCCCGCACCAGACCACAACAGAGGGACTCCTTTTCTCGCAGAGCCCTGGGAAGGTTGTCCACGGGCCGAAGTCAGCGTCCAGCTAAGCCGGCTCAGCCCGCGGGTCCCTCCGCCGCCACAGCATGACTCTTTCCCGGCCCCCGCCCCTCAGGATCAACGGGACATCAAGGTCGGGGGTCGCATTGCGGACTGCCTGCCAGGGTGGCAGTCCATAACCACCGACAGGTGAGTCCTTCAGTTGGTCGAAAGAGGCCACTTTATAGAATTCGCAGACAAGCCACCCTCGAGGCCCCCTCTGCTCTCTCGTTACTTGGGTCAGCACAAATTGCTTATCAGGCAAGAAATTCTCGCACACCTGCAAAAGGGAGCGGTAGAGTATGTTCCAGAGAACCAGATAGGATCCGGATACTATTCCCACTTCTTTCTGGTTCCGAAGAAATCAGGGGACCTCCGTCCAATCTTGGACCTCAGCGACCTCAGTATGTCCGGTTGCCTACAAATGATTTCGTATGGTGACCCTTCAGTCTCATCCCTATGTAGCTAAGAAGGGCGCCTTCTTGGCATCTCTAGACATGCAGGCCATACCTGCATATCCTGTAGCTCAAGCGCACAGGAGGTTCCTCTGATTCGAGTTTCTCGGCCACCACTTTCAGTTCGAGCTCTTCCGTTCGGACTGTCTTGACTTCAGGTCTTTACCAAGTGCATGGCAGTCGTGGCAGCGTCTTTAAGGAGACAGGGCCACTATGTGTTCCCGATACCTGGACGATTGGCTTCTCATGGCGCCTCCAGAGAGGTGTTGTTGCTGGCTATCCAGAGCACCCGGTTCTGTTCCAGTCTCTGGGCATCCTAATCAATTACGAAGTCTCTCCTCATACCGTCCCAGAGCTGCAGTTCATAGGCTGCAGTTCTGGACACCGTCAAGGGAAGCATTTCTTTCGATGGAGGCGGACGCATCAGATCCCTCATCAGGGACCTCTCGGTGAAAGAGTGCCCTGCCAGGCTGGTCGCCCGTTTGCTAGGACACATGGCTGCGGTCATTCCAGCCGTCCCTTTGGCAAGGCTCCACATGCGGGTAACTCAATGGATGCTCAGGTGCAGTGGGACCAAGGCAAGACCACATGCAGCATACGGTCAGAATCACGAATGCCGTGATTCGAGACTGGAACAGTGGTAGCTAGATCCAGAACACTCTCTGCGGGTGTTCCATTCTGCGCCGTCCCGGAGGTGAGTTCTTTCCACAGGCGCCTCAGGGCTGGGGTGGGAGCACACCTGAGCAGGGGGAGGTCCCAGGGGCGTGGACCCCTCAAGCTCATCTCACATCAACATTCTGGAGATGAGGGCGGTCCTTTACGCCCTGCAGGCCTTTCAGTCAGAAATCCCGCCGAATACTCTTATGCTTCAAACAGACAATACGGCGGTGACGCTGAATACTCAATAAACAAGGAGGCACACACTCTTACCTTCTTTGCAGGGAAGTGATGAGAGTGTGGGATTGGGTAATCCGACATTGCGTGAGCCTGATTGCAGTTCATGTTCCCGGAGTGGACAACACGATCGCAGATGGCCTGAGTCTTTCCCAGGCCAGGGTCCACGAGTGGGAACTTCTTCAAGGGGTAGCAGAGGATCTGTTTCTTCGATGGGGCACTCCAGAACTGGACTTATTCGCTTCCCCATCCAACGTAAAACTGCCCAGTTTTTGCTCGCTAGATCCAGGGCCTGGTGTTTTATGGTGAGCGCATTGTCCTCTCCTGGGCGGACAGATTCCTGTCGCCTTCCCCCTTCCCATTGCTCAGAGTTCTCTTCTCAAAGCTCATGAGGCATGCAGCTTAATGATCCTGGTAGCCCTTTCTGGCCCAGACAGATTTGGTTCCTGCTACTAGCAGCTGTCCTAGGAACCTCCAATTCGTTGCCTTTCAGCTCCATCTCTTGTCTCAGGAGGAAGGTTCACTGGTCACCGGACTTACGCTCACTGAACCTGCATGCATGGCTCCTAGAGACATAGCCATTCCACGACACGGGGTCTACTCAAGAGGTGGCGAAGTTCTTTCAGCGACCAGAAAGCCGAGACGCATCACGGCGTACACCATGAAATGGCGCCGTTTTTGCTTGTGGTACATAGCGAGCCTTTCCCTCTAGGATGCCGGTGAAAGTGGTGCTGAAATACCTGCTTCCTATTCCATCTGGTCTCGCCTACTCCTCTATTAAAGTGCACCTCTGCGCGATTTCACTACCTCTCCGGTGGGACAGCGCACAGTGGCACAGCTTGATGCCTCTCGAGACTTCCTGAGAGGGTGTTACACCTTAGGCCACCCATTAAGGATCCAGTTCCTCCGTGGGACTTACTTTTCTCCTGGAACAACTCCGCTCCCCCTTTGAACCTGCCACAGATTAGAGCTACGTTTCTGTTGTGGAAAACGTTATTTTAGTTGCTGTATCCGTCAGTAAGGAGAGTTTCAGAGCTCACGCTCTCATGTGCAGGAGCCTTATTTAATTTTCCACCAGGACAGAGTGTCTCTGAGGCGAATCCAAAATTCTTGCCTAAGGTGGTCTCTGCTCTCACCCTCAACCAGGACATCGATTTGCCTGTATATTTTCCCAAATATTCCAATAGAGGAGGCGTTGCTTCACACCCTGGATGTTCACGCTGTCTAGTACTACCTGACAGAACTAAACAGCTTCGCAAGTTGGAGCAGTTATTCGTTTCCTTCGCTGAGAGGATGCTGGGCCAACCAGTTTCAAAGCAGACTCTTTCTCACTGGCTTGTCCATTGTATCTCATTTTGCTACGACAGCAAACAGAAGCCCCTCCCGGGTACAGTCCGGGGCCACTCGACAAGGGGGGTGGCTACCTCTTTTGCAGCACTACGTAACGTCTCCACCTCTGCCATTTGTGCTGCAGCTACTTGGAGCTCTGTGCACACATTTATTAGGCATTATAGCCTGGATATTACATCACGGCGGAGAGCCGGTTTCGGCCTGGCCATGCTACAGGGTCTCCTGTCCTAGGGTCAGGACTTGTTTAAAGATCTCTCCTAGTTTCCTCCTCCCAGAATGCTTACAGGTGCCATTGCTTGGAAATCAGTCCTAATGGTGTTACCTCTGCAAGAGCTGTATCTCGAAGTAAGATAGTACAGTTACGTAAGAACTTACCGTAACAGTAGCTCTTCGAGAACAGCTCTTGCAGCAGGTACCTTCCCGCCCACCATTCCCCCTTGGAGAGGCATACCTTACCGAGCCTTGGGCAGGGGCTTACGCCCTTTACCTTTGATGGCGGATCCTCAGTCTCCCATTCTGATGTCATCCTGCGGCCGGAAGTCTCCGGCGGAAGAACTGGGGAATCTGGCTGGACCGCCCCCTTATGTACTACGCCTGATGTCGGGGGCGGGACCGACGTCGGGGACAGTCCCCGCTGAAGATAGCTAGCTAGAAGAATTCCGTGGGGTCCTGATGCCTGCCGGCTTCAGTCCTAATGGTGTTACCTGCTGCAAGAGCTATTCTCGAAGATCTACTGTTACGGTAAGTTCTTATGTAACTGTACTTTACTTTTCTTTGGACAAGGACTACCAAATGGCCAGACAAATGCCACAGCAGCGAGGTAACAGCCAAGCACCGGTAAGACACTCTTTTTCTTATTTAAACTCCAAGTATGATCAGAACTCTGGTGGGGGTAGCAAATCTGTGCTCAAAGATGTTATTTGCTATAGCTGTAATAAGCCAGGTCATATTGCAAAAAATTGCCGTAAGAAGAGGGACACTGGAGCAGATTTGCCTTTAGCAAATTGGGGCAAGTACTTAACAGATGTGAAGGTGGGAGATAAGACTGATTCGGGAAGCAGACAGACTCTAGTGCATGTTGAAGTGCTGGGAAAACACTGTGCAAAAGGACCAGGTACTGGTGTCATCTGCATCCACGGGGACACTTGATACTATCCCACCACCCAAGTGACTCTGACCATTGAAGGTGTGTTGCAACAAATGAAAGTAGGGGTAGTACCTAAGTTACCTACACCTGTGATTATTAGAAATGACTTTCCAGGATTTTCTAAGTTAATCAAAGAAGGAGTAAATACTGATGTTTCAGCAGCTGTGGTGACAAGAGCTCAGGCAAAGAAAATTTCAGAAGGTGAGGACACTTTTCCTTTCAGTGATATTGATTCAGACTTGTTTGAGCACAGCTCCAAGATCCAGAAATCCAGGAAAGAAAGACAATGCCTGAAGAAACTGTGGCAACAAATGACTGATGGACATAACGGGTTAACCTATGAAAATGCTGAAACTAAATTGATAAGTGATTGTGATTTTCTTTCACAGCAAGCTAATGATGTTTCTCTCCAGGGTTATTTTAAGCAGCTGGGGGTGAAACTAAAACATGGTGGACCAATGTTTAAAAAATGTAATGGGTTACTGTACAGAGTTTGGGTTAAACCTCAGACACAGGAACAGACAGAACAATTGGTTATACCACAGAAGCATAGAACAGAGTTGTTACAGATAGCACACAGTAGTCCTATGGCTGGTAACTCAGGGAGGGATCGCACCCTTACCAGATTGCTGTATAGATTTTATAGGCCTGGAATTCATAAAGATGTTGCTACCTATTGTAATTCCTGTGCTGAGTGTCAGAAAGTAGCCCCAGTCACTAGAAAAGACAAGGTGCCCCGGTACCCCTACCCTTGATAAATGTGCCTTTTGAGAGAATTGCAATGGATATGGTTGGTCCTTTAGACAAAAGTAAAAAGGGTAATAGATTTATCCTCGTAGTGTGCGACTGTGCTACTCGATACCCAGAAGCAGTTCCAGTGCATACTGTCACAGCTTCAAAAGTGGCAGCAGAGCTTGCAAAACTTTTTAGCAGAGTGGACATACCTAAAGAAATTATTACTGATCAGGGTAGTAATTTTGGTGCTGCATTACTTAAGGAGCTGTATAGACTACTAGGTATCACTGTCATAAGAACCTCCCCCTATCACCCTCAGATAGACAGTATTGTTGAGCATTTTAACCAAACCCTAAAATGCATGTTAAAAAGGTTTGTAAAACAGGAAGGGAAAGATTTGGACCAATATTTGCCTTACCTACTTTTTGCTTACAGAGAAGTGCCACAGGCATCAACAGGGTTTTCACCATTTGAAATCATGTGTGGTAGGCAGCCAAGAGGGCCACTGGATGTGATAAAAAGAAACGTGGGAAGATAACCCCCCCTCAGAAACAATCTATAATGTCTTATATGTGTGCCCTAAGAAAGAAGCTGGCAAAATATGTTGAAATTGCCCATAGTAATTGGGAAGAGGCCCAAAACCAGCAGAAGATATATTATGACCATGGGGTAAAAGAAAAAGTTTTTGAGCCAGGTGAAATGGTTTTGCTACTGTTACCCGCAACAGAAAATAAACTGTTAATGAAGTAGCAAGGGCCTTATAGAATGCTTGGATGTACTGGCGCCATTAACTATGAGATCGAGACCCCTGACAGGAAAAATCCTACTAAGATATACCATGCTAACCTCCTCAAGAAATGTACTGAAAAACTGCCAAAAGCTACTTTGCTAATTTTACCAGAAACCGATAAGGAAGATATTGATGTAGCTTATGACAGACTGGAACAAACTGTAACTGCTAATGCTGTAAAGGTGAATGTTTCCTTAACCTCAGAACAAACTTCAGAAATTCGTAATGTGCTGAAGACATTTAACAGTACTTTTACCACAGTACCAGGCCGAGCAAAAGGGGTCGAGCACATAATAGTGCCAAGGAATGCTCGTCCTATAAGGCAAAAGACACACAGGTTACCAGAGCGCTTAAGAGTGGACATGGTTAAGGAAATGCAAAAAATGAAAGAACTGGATATCATAGAAGAGTCAAGGAGTGCTTGGTCGTCTCCAAAGGTAATTGTAAACAAAAAAGAAGAAAGCGTTAGAATCTGCCTTGATTTTTAGGAAGCTTAATCAAGTGTCGGAATTTGACAGTTATCCTATGCCCAGAATAGATGATTTGGTAGATACACTGGGGAGTGCAAAGTATATCAGTACCCTTGATCTCACCAAGGGTTACTGGCAATTCCCTTTAGCTACAGAATCCCAGAGACAAAACTGCATTTGCCACTCCTGTTGGATTCTATCAGTTCACCACCATGCCATTTGGTTTACATGGTGCGCCAGCAACATTCCAGTGGTACACGGATGTAATTTTATCACTCCACACTGGTTATTGTGCTGCATACCTGGATGATGTCATAGTGTACAGTCTAGACTGGAAAAGCCACCTGAAACACCTACGAGCAGTTGTCCAAGCTATCAAAATGCAGGTCTGACTATTAATCCTACCAGATGTGCGTTGGGCATGCAGGAAACCAGTTATTTGGGCTGTGTGTTGGGAAATGGAGAAGTTAAGCCAGAGGTTTCTAAAATAGAAGGTGTAGCTAACAGCGCTGTCCCTAAAACAAAGAAACATGTCAGGTAATTTTTTAGAGCTGGCTGGTTATTATCGGAGATTTGTTCCCAATTTTGCTGAGTTAGCTACTCCCCTCACTGTACTCACAAAGAAACTGTTTCGCAAATAATGTGAAATGGACCCGAGAGTGTGATGAAGCTTTTCAAACCATTAAGGCTACATTATGTTCAGCCCATTTTAAGAAGCCCATACTTTGAGAAACCATTCTTGTTACGAACAGATGCATTAGAGGTAGGCCTAGGTGCAGTCCTGAGTCAAAGTATAGATGGGAAAGAACATCCTATTCTGTACATAAGTACGAAGTTGCATGACACAGAGAAAAGGTACTCCACTATTGAAAAGGAATGTTTAGCAGCAAAGTGGGCCATGGAGTCCCTTAAGTTTTATTTGCTACTAACTGACTTTGTACTTATAACAGATTACAATCCTCTCTGTTGGCTTAACCAAATGAAAGATAAAAAAAATTTAGAATCACAAGGTGGTACCTGGCACTACAGCCATTTAAGTTCAAGGTGATAGACAAATCTGGTTAAGAGAATAGCAGTGATGATTTTCTGTCAAGATATGGATCAGGAATTAAGGGTTCTGAAGGCTGAAAAACAAATGTATGAGTTTAAACTTTACTGTTTGCTTTTCTGTTATAGAAAAAAGGATAATGCTCACGTGCTTAATTTCTGAAAGCAGCAAATGTTAGTAGAGAATTAATAAAAAGTTTTGGAAACCTGTTTGATAAAACTGGTTCCCTCTTAAGGGAGGTGGTGTATGTGACGGGGTGGAATAGGACCCTGTCCCAGTTGTTATGGAAAGAGTTTGAATGCAGGGATCTGTTCTGTTCTCCTCTTTTCTGTCTCTTCTCTGTCTGGTTGTGCAACCAAATTTTCCTGTGAGATCTAGGATTTGATCACCCTGACAGTCTCGCAATTATTTGCCTCTCGCTATCTCTGTCTTTCCTTGCTGTTTGTCTTTGTCACCCTTACACATCTGCTGATATAAAACTATATGCAAATGATTATGTGGAAATTAACTGATATTGGGATCCCTTTGTTTAGAAATTATATAGTGTTAATTTTTGAAATGAATATCATTATAGTTTGAGATGATTGCAGAAAGCTATTAGAAACTCAAGGGGTTACCTTAGTGCAATTTTTAAGCCTTTTGCAGAATAGCTGTGGAAAAGGGGCCTCAGCTCAGGCATACTGTGTTCCTGCTAGCACCTGCCTGAAATATGCAAGAACGCTTTGGAAGATGTTTGTTAAGAATGGGGAGTTGGAAGGACTTTATAAGACAGAGTTGCAGTTGCTTGCAGAGATGGACGCAGAGACTGAATGAAAACTGATGGATCTCTATTTTATTTTGCCTTTGTAAATAGTTATACTAAACAATTTTATTTTTTATATTACTGCTAGTACGAATAAATATTTTTGGTGAATTCTACAACTGCTAGTAGTTTATCTATGCTTTCTGACCTGTGCCTCGATGACATATATATAAATATATATATCTGCTAGAATATTATCAGGACCAGGGGCCTTATTGGCTGAAATTTTGTCATTAATTTCTTGTTTACTAATGTGTATTGATTTTGGCAATGTCGTTCTGTTTTTATTAGTAAAATTAATTTGTAAATCTTCATCCAATGTATTTTGAAAGAAAAATTGTTTAATATAACCACACATTTTATCCCAGTTATTAATTATGCCATTATTGTCTTCGGTATTTAAAAGGGCATTTCTAAAACTGATTAGGTAGTCAGAGTTTAACATTTCGGAAAAGTGTTTTACAGACTAATTCTGCCATCTTATTCGTTTGGAATTTATTATTTCCATGACTTGTGATTGCATAACCTCCTTATGCCCTGTATTTGTTATAGCTATATGCAAAGTAGACTGCACTGGGTATTGCCAGGATTCTGGGTGAGGGATCACTTTAAAGTCCTAAATTGTATTAATGGCCTCTAGATTTCCCCACACTAGATCAATAACGGAGGACCCTTTTGGTACAGTAAAAATGATCTCTCCCTCTGGGTCACTTTTAAATCTACCATTGAAGAGACAAAAATCCAATTTTGTCCTAATTTCAGTCATAATTTTCCCATTATTATTCATTACTGTGTCCCTAGAGTTGTGATTACAGTTTAAGTTGGTGTTAATAATATTAATTCCATCTAATATGAATTTTTGTTGTGACTTTAATGAATTAAGGTCTTTATACCTAGCATTACAGTCGTGCAAAAGAATTATAGTATTCTGCTCATATTTCTCTACAATGTTTTCCAAAATTTTTTTTAATTGATTACAGAAATCATTATTTTTGGCTGTTTTGTCCTTCAGTGAGACATGGATATTAATTAGCATTAGTTCGATTTTATCTTTTACTAATTTGAGGACCTGCAAGTTTTAGGAGTTTACTTCTATTTGGGTGATATTAAAGTTCAATGATATTTTAATAAATATTGCAAGCCCTGTTTTGGGATGACCCTTTCACTTTTGCTTAATAGCAGGTATAACATAGCCTGAGTATCCTAGTATCAATGGTGACTCCTCATCTGTGAACTAAGTCTCTTGTAAACAGATTATGTCTGA
Source organism: Neoceratodus forsteri (assembly GCA_016271365.2). Taxonomy (NCBI): domain Eukaryota; kingdom Metazoa; phylum Chordata; order Ceratodontiformes; family Ceratodontidae; genus Neoceratodus; species Neoceratodus forsteri. The sequence continues at coordinate 508,297,442 of CM028129.1, forward strand.
TTTCCATAGAAAATCCTTGAATTCTTCATCTGCTAATTTAATAATCAAACCTTCTGTATTCCAGGACAATAATATTATTTCTTTCTAATCAGTCTCACTGTCCTTTACTCAGTTTTCTTCTTGTCAGCTTATTATAGGAGTTGCAAGTGGTGGTAATGGATTTTCAGACCCCAAGCGGAGCAGTTTCTTCTGGGCCACTTCATTTTTTTTTCTCTCACTAAAAAGTGTCTCAATACTCATTAAATAAATCTGATGGGGTCTAGTGCATTAGAGGCTTTTAGAATCAACTGTCAGGAACCCACTCCTGGGGTCAGTCCCACTGAGCTCATAGTGCCCACCATTAAGTGCAGTCCGTGATGTGGGGGAACAGGGATACCCTCCTCGTCCTTTAGAATGCTCGCCGAGGTCACAACTGCATCTCTGCCTCGAGGATACCACATGTCCCTCTAGCTCTGGGTAAGGGCACAATACCAGTCTCAAGTCTTGTGGCCAGATATGAACCTTTCCTTGGCTATTACACAAAGGAGGAAGATCCCGGTGTTGCACTCTCTTTGGGGTAGCAGCGTAACACCTGATTTGGCCTTCTCCCTACTGGACATGCAACAGCCTGGTTCAAAATCTTTGTGGACTCTGGTATTATCCCTGTTCTTCCAAATGTCCCTTCCAGACCCCTTTTTAATTTGGTTGTTTATGGTGGCCCCGCTAAGCAAGTAACAGTTGTCACAGATTATTAATAAACCTTCTACAGTCCCACATACAATATATGGAATCTCACGCAGGCAGAATTTCTTGAGTACTTAAATAAATACAGATAAAACTAAAAAGAGAATATTAATGTGGGTTACAGAATATGCACTAACACTGTTAGCTAGTCTACCTGAGGTATGAAGATTTCAAAAGTCCAGAGAATCGCTGGTTTGCAAAATATTTCAGTCTTTCTGTAGCAGCCTTTGGTTCTTAGGCAGTCTCTGTGCTGACAGGTGTTCTCTATGGTTAGGACAGAAGATCCAAGCAAAATGGCCCAGAGTGTCGGTGCTGGGGAGTTTATATAGAAGATAACCCTCCCCCAGGTCTGTGAATAAAGAGTGGCCCTTCCAGGTCAGTGAATAGAGGCTGGCCTTTCTCTTTTTAGGCCACCAGGGAGTCAGTCTTGCACTGTCCAAAAGTCTTATTTTCCTGATTATCTTTTATATCAGATTCCCATAGTTAACACAGGGTTTATAATCTCACACAGGCCTGTTAGAGAGATGTTTCCTGGCACTTATAAAAAATGTCAGTGTACTGTGGGAACCTTTTCCGTCACCGCTTGTCCAAGTCCATTTCCCTTCTGATCTTAAGGGTTTACAACAGTGGAAATAGCTTCTCTCATCCTGGGATTTTGAACTGCCTTAATTTAATTAGTTATAAGGAAGATCCTGTAAGTTTTATGATTATACAAGTTGATTTTATTACTTCTGTTTTCCTTGGCCAGTTAACATTAGAGGAATACTCTTTGATCATGTATCCACAAGCTTTTTGACAAGAACTTGTTAGATTCCTGCAAGCAAGGCTGGCCTTGTAGGTCAGAGGAAGGTCAAACCCTTTAAAAAAAAAGCCAGTGTTTTCTGTATGTGCCTTTTGCTGATATTGGCATGTACATAGAATTACATAAAAAAAAATACATACGACAGAATAATATCTACAAATAAGGGCCAGCAGACAGTCAGCTCACCACATCTCTCCCTCCTAGACTAAATTTGTGGGAATCCATCCCTATGCAGGGTATGAGTTTCACAAATTCTGTTCAATACTCTTAACTGGCCTGTCTGCATTGGCATTGGCCAATCCTGCCCTATAAGGCAATAGTCTACCTTAAGAGAGGACCATTCATTTTCCCCATTTGCGTTAGCCACACCAGGGGGTTACGATTGGTCTGTACCTCGAAGTGCCTCCCATAGAGGTACGGCTCTAATTTATTCAGGGCCCATGCAAGCGCAAGGCATTCCTTTTCAACATGGAACAGGCCTGCTTCCGGGGAAGCAACTTTTTGCTAAGGTACACTATTGGATGATCTTTCCCTTGGTTAGAGGTCTGACTGAGGGCTGCTCCAATCCACATATCTGAGGCATCTGTCTGGACTACAGATGGTTTACTGTAGTCTGGACTGGCCAACACAGGGGCACTGCACAGTGCCTCCTTTAGCCATGTGAAGGCTCGTTCATAGGCTGGCTCCCATTTTACCTTTTTGGGCATTCTTTTCTTTAGCAGGCCAGACAGGGGAGCTGCCAGGGTACTGTAATTTGGTACAAACCTTCGATAGTATCCAGTGGTCCTGAAGAAACTCCGAACCTGCTTCTGGGTTTCAGGCCTGGGCCACGCCTCTGTCGCCTCAGTCTTGGCTTGATTAGGGTGAAGCTGCCCCGCCTTATTACATGGCCTAGGTATGCCACCTCCGCCATGGCCACCTGGCACTTTTCAGCCTTGACAGTGAACCCTGCCCTCTGCATCTTGCCCAGCACTTCCTTCAGGTAGGACAGGTGTTCCTTCCAGCTAGCACTGAAGATGGCAGTATACATAGATACACAGAGGTTGTCAGCAGATAAGGGCCTTGTGGCCCATCCAGTCTGCCCTATCCCTGTTTTTAACGCTTGAGGTACCCAAGATGCTGAAAGCCCCCCCCCTGCCCTAGCTTGATAATTCCCATGTGCCTATCTCACACATTCTTGAGTCCCTGAACTGTGGCCACCCCCACCACTTCCTGGGGGGGACTGTTCCATCTCTCCACCACACTTTCAGTGAAATAGAATTTCCTCCAGTTCCTCTTAAGTTTTCCCCCTTTTAGTCTGATGCTGTGCCCCCTTGTTCTGCTATTTCTCTTCATGTGAAAGATGCTTCTCTCTCTGGTACCCTGTTGATGCCCTTTAGATGCTTGAAGGTCTCTGTCTTGTTCCCCCTCTCTCTCTCTCCTTTCCTCCAGGGAGTACATATTGAGAGCACTGAATCTCTCCTCATACGACTTAAGCTGCATCCCGGACACCATTTTTGTCGCCCTCCTCTGTACTGTCTCCATCCTGTCTGTCTGTTTGGAGGTAGAGCCTCCAGAACTGATCACAGTACTCCAGATGAGGCTGTACTAGGGAGTTGTACAGTGGTACCACCACTTCCCTCCTACTTGTTATACCCCTCCCTATGCATCCTAGTATTCTGTTAGCATTTCCAACTATAGATCAGTATCATCCAGATATGCCACTGCGTACTCTTCAGTACTATGTAACACCTGGTTGACAAACCTTTGGGAGGTAGCAGGGGTATTCTTCATTCCCGAAAGGCATTAACTTGAACTTGAATAATCCTATTGGATTGATGAAGGCTGAGCTCTCCCTAGCACTGGCAGTTAACTCCACCTGCCAATGCCCTTTCATCAAGTCAGTTGTGGTAAGGTGTGTCACCCCTCCCAACTTGTCCAGTAGTCCATCCGTCCGTGGCATTGGGTGGGCGTCAGACTTTGTGACTGCGTTAAGTCCACGATAGTTTACACAAAAGCGAGTAGAGCCATCCGGCATGGGAACGAGGACTATGGGTGAGGCCCAGGGACTGTGGGATTTCTGGATTACCCCTAAATCCAGCATTTTCTCCACCTCCCTCCTAATGTCCTTTAGGACGGCCTCAGACACCTGGTAGGCTGTCCGCCGTATTGGCACTTGCATCCCCGTGTCTACATCATGTTTCATTAAGGGGTTTAGTCCAGACTTGGCTGTAAACAAAGGGGCAAAGTCCGCTAAAACCCTTCCTCACTTCCTGGGTCTGTTCCAGGGTCAATGGGGTGGCAGTTTAATTGCCTCCACAGAGGACTCCTGCTTGCTTTCCTCCAGCAAGTCCAGTAGGGGGTCTTCTTCATCCGTCCCCTCCCCAGGACTACACACTGCAAATACCATATCTGCCCTATTTGCATACGGCTTCATCATGTCTGACATGTTACATTCTATGGGTATGTCTCCTGTCAAGCAGTTCTACAGTATAGTTTACGTCATTTACCTGTCGGACTGCCTTGTACGGTCCCGCCCACTCGGCCTGCAGCTTGTCCTTCTGGACCGGGATTAGGACCATGACTTCCTGACCTACACTGTATGAGCAAGCTCTGGCTCTGTGGTCATACCAGACCTTTTGCTTCTGCTGGGCAGCTGACAGGTTGTTCTGGGCTGCTCCAATATACTCCTTCAGCGTTTCTCTAAACTTCAGGACATACTCTACTATGGGAGTCCCCTGGGTGGCATGCTTGTCTTCCCGGATCAAGTCTAAGGGCCCACGCACCCTACATCCATATAAGAATTTGAAAGGGGAAACCCCTGTCGACTCTTGGGGCACGTCCCTATATGCAAGCAACAGGTGGGGAAGGTATTTCTCCCTGTCCCTCCCATGTTGTTCGGCAAATGCTTGGAGCATTGATTTTAGGGTACCATTAAACCTTTCCACAAGCCCACTGGCTTGCGGGTGATAAGCACTTCATCAGGTCTGACATGAAGGTACCCCCTCGATCAGTGATAACTTCCTGTGGAAACCCAGCACAGGAGAAAATCCCTAGCAAGATGTCTGCCACTTTGTCTGTTCTAAGTGAGGAAATTGCGACTGCCTCTGGGTATCTGGTGGCATAATCCACCACTGTCAGGATAAACCTCTTCCCAGAGGAGCTTGGGGTACTAGAGGATCCCACAACATCCATTCCTACCCTTGGAACGGCTCCTTCACAATGGGCAAGGGAATTGGGGCGACTTTGGTTTTACTACCTGCCTTCTCTATTTGTTGGCACCGGTGACAAGACCTGCAATATTCCTTCACCTGCTGGGGGAAGTTGGACCAATAGAAATTATGGGCCAATCGCTGTGTGGTGCACGCAATTCCCAGATGCCCAGACATGGTGATATCATGAGCGATCTTGAGCAACTGCTCACAGTACCCCTGGGGAACAACAAACTGCCTGCTCATCACCCCTCCCTCTGTCCTTACATCCTGCGTATATAATAGTCCATTGTCCCAGAATACTCTCTGTTTTATGTCACCTCCCTATATCACATCACATTCTGCACAAGCTCTCAGCCTCTCCAAACTAGCATCAGTCCTCTGAGCAGCTGCAAATTCTTCACATTGGGAAGTTACTGGGATAGTTGCTACACTTAACCCTGCAAGTGTAGGAAAGGTGGTCTAGATGGGCCTAGTGCCTCTTTCCGCCTTTACACAACCAAGTAATACCGAGTAATTTTCCCAAGGCATGGGACATTTCCCCTTCAGTTCCTAAACTGGGGTCCATAGCTCTTGCATCAGGGCATTCAGGGTCACTGCCATCCCTAACCTTCTGACCATTGATTACCCTTCCCTCCTCAGAGTAACCTTTTGTAGCTGTTTTGTGAACTGCTATATGGGGAAGTCCTACTTCCCTTTCACTGCTCTCCATTTCAGGAGACACAGACTGGGGAACCAGCCTCCCATTGTTTTCCACACTTCTGTGGGGTCCAGGGAACTACAATCGGTCTTTGCTGTCTGGCTGCAGGTAACCGCACTCACGACCCCCTTCTGGAGATTGTTCCCTAGAATCACATCCAGGGCAAGGTTGTCTACACAGCCACTTTTTGCACCCTCTTTCCTGTCTCACCCTAGTCCAGGAGAACACTAGCTAGTGGCAGAGTTTTTCCTCCCCAGTGAATCCCCTTACTGTTACAAACTGATTAGGTATAAGCTGTTCAGGCCCAATGAAATCCCCTTTTACTAAGGTGAGAGACACCCCATGTCCCTTAAACCATGGGTGGGTGGGTGGATGGGTAGATGGGTGGGTAGGTAGATGGATGGATAGATAGATAGAGAGATTATTTATAAAAGTGCCCATTTCCATGGACTCAGGGTGCTGTACAATAAAAGAAACAACAGTATAATAATAAAAATGTACATGATTCAACTGGGAACGGATTTAAAATTAATCTATCACTAAAACATACAACTAATCAATAAAAGCTTGCTGGAATAGATGAGTTTTAGACCCTTTTAAGCGCTTCTACGAGGATCCTCCTTTAAATAAATGAGGATTTCCACAGGTTGGCTCGCCACTGAGAATGTTCTGTGTCCAGAATGCAGCTAATCCTGGGAACTCCAAGGAGCCCCCAAGCAGAATGGAGTGCCTGGGGCAGATTGTAGGGGACAAGGCTATCTTGCAGATAGACAGGTCCCCTTTTGTACAGGGTCTTGTAGGTCAGAAGTCCTACCTTGAAGACAGTCCTCCACCTGACCGGCAGCCAGTGCAGTCCGCGGAGGACAGCAGTGATATGTTCATACCTTCTCACCCAAGTCAACAACCTTGCCACCACGTTCTGCACCAGCTGCGTCATGCGGTGGTTGCCTCCAGATAACCCTAGGTACAGGTACAGGTCATTACAATAGTCCAGCCTGGAAGTGATGAAAAAAGCGTGCACCAGTGTGGCCAAATCCTCAGGTGGAATCAGGGCTTGGTTTCGGATGATATTCCTGAGATGGTAAAATCCACCCCTGTCCTGACGACCTGGATCCACAACCAGTACTTCTGTCTTGTCTGGGATAAGCATAAGCCAGTTATGAGTCATCCATGACTGGATCTCCTTGAGGCAGCTGTTAAATACAGCAGCCGTCACCTGGGTATCTGGCGCACAGGACAAGTACAGCTGGGTATCATCTGCACAGCAGTGAAAACCCAGCCTGTACCACCTGATAACATCCCCCAACGGCAGCATGTACACCATGAACAACAAGGGCGACAAGACCGATCCCTGCAGAACCCCACAGGACAGAGACTTCGGGTTAGATGAAGCTAACCTCATCGTCACCCTTTTGCACTCTGTCTGTCAGGTATGACCTGAACCAGTTGATGACATTGCTGGACAGGCCACACCAGAACCGCAGATGGTCAAGCAGCACCTCATAGTCCAAGGTGTCAAACACCACAGAGAGGTCCAGGAGGACCAAGATGGTATAGTCTCTCCTGTCCCTCGCCATCAGGAGATCATTAAGCATCATCACCACCAGGGCAGTCTCCGTACTATGCCCCGTGCAGAACCCAGACTGGAAAGGCTCGTATGTGGAGGAAGAGGCAAAATGTCTCTTGAGCTGAATGGCCACCACCTTCTCAGTAACCTTCCTTAAAAATGGGAGGTTCGGGGGGGGCGCTGATGAGCAGCTAGCTGAACGGATGCGTAATCCTGCACTGCTTCCTCCAAACAGCCTAAAACACAAGTTTTTAAATATAAAGAAAGTGCCTAAGTCTGTAAATTGTGTACCTTGTGGTGTAGAAGGCAGGATGGACGAGTTTCTGACCCCAGGCTCATCAGAAAGCCAAAGGATTGCTTCCAAGAAAGGCAGAGAAGGTGGAGGCCTGGTCTCGTTGTCGGCAGCCGAGGTTGCCACCTTGGGCAGAGAAGTTACGGGGCAGGTCATTGCAGCTCTGGAGCCGAGGTTAATTAAACTGAAGGGAAAGTTGGACTTGAAGCTCCAAGAAATACAGGAGCAGCAAACGGCATAGGCAGGACGCATAGCAGAGGTGGAGGAAAGGGTCTCGTATGTCGAGGACGAGCTGTTGGCAGCTCCAGGGCAGGTAGTGGCTCTTCAAAAAGAATTAGTCGAACTTAAGGAAGCGTTCAACTACCAAGAGAACTATCACCGGCGTCTTAACTTGCGGTTGAGAGATTTACCGGAGGGCATGGAGGGAGGGAGTGCTATGAATTTCTGTGCAAGGGTGCTGCCTGGCTTACTGGGTCTTCAACTCCGGAAGAGAAAGCTCAAGCTTGAAAGGGCGCATAGAGCGGTGATGCCAAAATCTCCAAGAGATCAACTGCCGAGACAGCTAATCTTCCGATTCCACCACTATCAAGACAGGGAAGTGGTGTTGAAAGCTTTCCGTGAAAAGGGTGTAGTGGAATATGATGGACACCGATTGTTTATGTCACAGGATTACTCTGTCCGCTTGTTGAAAAGGAGAAAAATGTTCAACGGTGTCATGCAGCAACTGCGGGAGCATAAGGTTGAGAATTTCCTCGTGTATCTGGCGACCCTGAAAATTAAACATGAGGGAGCGACGTACTTGTTCTGGGAGGTAGAGAAGGCTGAGGAGTTTGTCCGAACCCTGAAACAGAAACTGCGTTGAGCAGAAATAATGGAACTGGGTGTTACTTGACTGCTGGTGCTGGAGCAAGGGAGACCATTTGTTGCGTTGTTTTTTTCTGCCTTGGCTCCCAGGAACTGAAGTACTGTGCTGGAGAGAGAAGGAGGCTTTCCCCAAGAGGCTTTTCTGGCTGGGGTTTCTTTATAGTGACTTGCCCGCCCCACGGCTTTTCCCGTTATAGTTGGAATGAACTGAAGGGATGGTGCTCGAGGAAGGAGTCGTCTTATGGATGGTCGGGTGTTGCGCAGCAAGAATAATCGGAGCCAGGCGGAAGAAGGAGAAACAAATGTGGCTGGGTGAAGGTAGGAGGGCGGGTGGGGAGCAGGACTTAGCGCGTTGGTTTCTTTTTGGCGCAGCCTGGACTCCCTGCTAGCCTTAGCTTGTAACCCTGATCGTACATCTTGAGGGGCCCTTTTCTTCAATGAAATGGGGGAAGCTGAAGCGGGAGAAAGGAAGGGGACTGGGGAGGGCCTCCTGCATGATAGGGTTGGGAATGTGGTGAGCTAAAGCAGCGGGCGACAGAAGCTGTGGGGGTAGAAAGCTGGAGTAGCATAGTTAACTGCTAAGGGGGAGAGAACTAGATTAAGTTACCAGGACGAGGGAGGAATGGTGCGAATGGCTGTGGAGGGAGAGCAGGGGAGCGTCTCTGTCAGTAACTGGGGATGAGACAGACACTTGAGTTGGGAGACTATTAGTGTCCAAGGAATAATGGAAGATAAGGGAGGGCTGGTGGCATGAGGAGAAAGGCATGGAGTGGGATTGGGGAGATAGCAGGTGGGTGGGGCAGCGAGGGCAGGGTGTTGGAAGGGGCGTTGGTCTGATACCTGGAATCGAAAAGGGATAGAAGAAGTGAATGGGGAGGAGGGGAGAAGCAGGTTTGGGGGAGAGGGTTGGGGTTGGGGTGGGGAGGGAAGAGTGGGAGATGTATAAAGTTTATTGTTGAGGTTGTTGTTGATGTTTGTTTGGCTAAGTGCATTATTTTAATAAGGTGCATCAAAATGAATCACATCAGTGTAAGAACCATGTTCTCATTTAACAATATGGGGTTGGAAGGGAACAGTAAAATGTTTTTCAATGTCTGCAATGAAAAGTCTTAATGTGGTCACTTGGAATGTCAGGGGTATCATAAATCCAGTAAAAAGGACTATGTTGTTAACAGCGCTTAAACGAGTGGGGACCCAGGTAGCATTGCTGCAAGAGACACATCTAACGGAGGTGGAGCATGCTAAATTGGCTCGTGGGTGGGTGGGGAAGTGCTACGCAGCTTCTGACTTGGCGCGTAAGCGAGGTGTAGCTATCCTAGTGCATAAGGCCCTGCCCTTGGAAGTGCAGAGGGTGTTCCGAGACCCAAAGGAAGGCAGATATATTTTAATATCGGGACTCCTGGAGGGGGAGCAGATTACTCTGGGGTCAGTGTATGCCCCTGTGGTCTATGACCAGCAATTCTACATGTCCTTACTGGATTTATTGATTAAGGAGCAATTTCCAGGTTTAATACTGGGGGGGACCTTAACTGGCCAATGGACTCGCACATGGACCATTCTGAGGGGAAAGGGAGGGCAATAGGTAGCATGCAACAATGGCAAGGAAGTATGGCAGAACTAGACCTAGTAGATGCCTGGCGTACAGCAAATCCAGGAGTGAGAGAGTGCACTTTCTACTCAAATCCCCATAAGACATGGTCACAGTTGGATTACAACTACATTACCAGAGAGTGGTATTCCCGCTTAAGGGATATTAGACATAGCCCAATAAACATATCGGACCATGCAACGGTGGTGATGAAACTCCAGGGTAGGGAAAAGCAGGTGACCCCCCTTCCCTGGAAATTCCTCACATACATGGCCCAAAATGAAGAGTTTGAGAAATATTTAGAGGACCAGTGGGATTTTTTTTTGGCAACAAATGACTCGAATGAGGTCTCTAGGGACATATTATGGGATACGGGTAAGGCCTTCATGAGGGGAGCAATTATTGAATACATGTCCCGGATAAAGAAGAAAAGACAAGAACAGAGAAGAGACTTAGAACGCAAGCTAAGAGAGCTGGAAATAAGGGTAGCTCGAGGGGAACAGGGGGTTGCCCGATCCTTGACTATGGTGAGAGAGGCCTTGAATGCCCACTTAAGAACAGAGGCAGGGAAGACCTGTTTTTTTAATAAGAGACACATGTTTGAGTGGGGAAACAAGCCAGGATCAATGCTTGTCTGTCTTATGAACGGCGGGAAAAGGATGGGTAAAATTACAGGGGTGAAGGACGAGCAGGGAATCCTCCAGCGAGACGCTAAGGGGATGCAGAGGGTGTTCCGCTCTTTCTACCAACAGTTATACCGGGCGGAATGCACGGGGACGCGGGTGCAGATGGTGGAGTTCCTGGGGAAAATCAAAATGCCGGAGGCCACTCAGACACAGAGGGACTTTTTGGGGCGACCAATAACCAGAGAGGAGGTGCTGAAGGCCATTCAACAGTTACAGAAAGGGAAGGCCAGTGGGCCGGATGGTTACCCAGTGGAATACTATCAAATGATGGGAACCCGGACTGCGAAGGTGCTAAGCGAGGTATTTTAGCAAAGGGGGAGCTGGGGGAGATTGATTTGCTTGATACATGCTATGATGCCACTATATGCCTCATACCAAAGGTGGGGAAGGATTTACAGGCCTGTGCATCTTATAGGCCAATTTCACTGTTAAACTGTGATCTTGAAATCCTGGCCAAAGTTCTGGCCAGTAGAACTGGAGGGGATCCTACCGGGGTTGGTTCACCCGGACCAGACCGGGTTCATAAAGGGGAGGCAGTCCTACCATAATATGAGGTGGTTGCTTAATATGGTTTGGAGGGCAAATAAGGGGAAGGAAGACATAGGGATTGTTTCAATGGACGCTGAAAAAGCGTTTGACAGTATAGAGTGGGATTACCTGTTTGAAGTAATGGGACGGTTTGGTCTGGGTGAGTCATGCCTGAGATGGGTACAGGTGCTGTATCGAAGGCCTCGGGCGCAGATAATAGTGAATGGTACTAGGACAGAGAGGTTTAATCTAGGGAGGGGCACAAGGCAGGGGTGCCCACTCTCTCCCCTCTTGTTTATGTTGGCAATAGAACCCCTGGCTATTGCCATAAGGGTAAGTGAGAGAATAAAGGCGGGGGGGGCAGAACGCAGCATAAACTTGCATTGTATGTGGATAATATGCTGCTGTTTATGAAGGATCCAGGCCAATCGGTGCCCCCTCTCTTATCGCTGATAGAGGAGTTTGGTATCTTCTCGGGCTATACGATTAACTTGGGAAAGTCAGAAGTATTGTGGCACAGGGGCTCAGGGAGTGCAGTAAGGCAATGGGGATTGAAAATGGCAGGTGTAGGTTTGAAGCATCTTGGAGTACAGGTGGGTAGATCCCTGGGGTCCCTGTATCGCTTGAATTATACCAGTCTGGTCAGAACGATCGAGGCAGATCTGAGGAGGTGGATGCAGTTGCCCATATCGTGGCTGGGAAGAATCAGTCTTATTAAAATGAACGTGTTACCTAGGATCCTATACTTCTTGCAAATGCTGCATATGGGGCTACATAGAGAAGGTATACATAGGTTAGAGAAAGGTTTCTCATCATTCATTTGGAGAGGGAAGCATCCGAGGATAAGCCTGGGAAGGCTGAAAGTGGACAGAGAGAGGGGAAGTTTGAACTTTCCAGACTTGGAAAATAATTTTTTGACCATCCAGCAGAGGTATGTAGCAGACTGGGTGCATAGACTTTTGGTAGCCAGTTGGGTTGAACTAGAACAAGAGACGGTGAAGGGCAAGCTAACGGCATATCTCCACAGTAGCGGTTTAAGGGCATATAGAATGGGTGAAGCAGTTAACCGTCTAGTAGTGCAGGTTCTACTAGCCTGGAGGGCGCTGAAGAGAAGAGGTTGGATGCAGGGTAATGAGACGCTGCTGTTACCTTTGGCAGATAACCCATATTTCTAGGGACATGGATATGTTGTTCATCCACACTTATTGGCAGGTTCCTTGCCGCTTTAAATCTTGCCGGAAGGTCTTCAAGCTGGCTCCTCCCACCCACCCGGGTGGTAAAACTCTCGGCTCCGCCCCATGACGCCAGATCGTCCTTACCGCTTGGAAGCTCAGGTTCCCTCCTTAACGCGCTGCGTTTAAGACTGGTTCCTAATTCTTCGAAAGTTCGAAATCAAAAAGTTTTTTGCTAAAAAGACTTCGGTCTTCTTCTCCTCACGGCTGCGATGGACAAATCGACTCCCGGTTTTCGGAGGTGCCCTTGCGGGCAGAAGATGTCTAGGACGGATCCGCACTCCACGTGTGTCTACAGCCTGGGCCTTGAGCATGACCCGCAGGCCTGCGACTTGTGCTCTTCCTTTTCGGCCTACGTCCTTGAAGACCGTGCTGCCCGATTACAACTGGGGCGCCCTGAAAAAATTCCACCGGTAAAATCTAAAGAGCCCGATTGGCGGTGTCGTGGCGGCGGGCTCGGCGGATCAGCTCGAGCAGATGATGCGCCCTCGAAGAAGGGAAGCTGTGCGGGCGCTTCTACCTCGACTCGGCATTTGTCCGCTCTCTCTCGGTGCCTGTGACTCGGCTTCTTTTAGGAGCTTTGTCTGACCCTCTCGACCAAAGGTGAGGTCCAGCTTCTTCGGGACCTTTTCCAGGTCAAAAGAGCAAAAGTAAGTCTCTCCGTCGGCGCTCTTGGGGCGGAAAGATCCCCCTCCCTTGTCAGCAGTCGGCTTGATCGACCCTCAGCTCCGGCCACTGGCTTCACGGTGTCCCGTCAGGCCAGTTGACGAGACTCCCGTCGGCGTGGTCGAGATTTTTCTCGACCCGTTAGGCGGAGTTAGTAAACTGAAAAGCTGAGAATCCCTCTCCCGGTGGGGTTGAGGATCCGATCGCTCGTCTGTGCCTCCGGTTCCAGAGCCGGTGGTGGGATCGTCCGAGCCGAGGGAGTGCGATTCGACACTTCTCCTGCCTTCCTCGGCCTGAGTCGAGACTCTCGGTCTCGGACATTCTGCGGTCCAGCGATCCTGCCGCCATAGGCGGTCTCGATCTCGGCACCACGGCAAGCAAGCGCGCCGCTCTTCCTCGGACGAGGGGAAGCAGCCGCAGGATTCGTCGAATCTGAGGAACTTATGTGGCAACAGCTCCTTTTGACCAGGAATAAGCCGACCCAGTCGTCTTCCCGGCCATTAAGTGGCTGTCACCGAGCAGCGAAACAACCCCTCGTTGTAGTCGAGGCCTGTTCTAAGGCGGTTGTTCGGCCAATTCAGCTACCCCACGATTCTGGTGGAACCTCCACCTCCACAGCCATTAGTTGGGGCTCCGACCAAAAATTCTCAAGTCGACTTGGGTTTGCCCCATAGGCTGTCTGTCACCCTCACTCCGATAAACCTCGGCAGGTGGAGGGTGGCTCAGGCCGAGGCAGCTCTTTGAGGACTCTTCTGAGTCCGATGATGGTTCCTCCTCTTCTCCAAGCGCATAGACTTGGAGTCCTCGGGAGGGCAGTCAATGGATGATAGCCTTTCGTCCTTCTTAGGGTTGCTTCGACTCATCTCGGAGTCCACCGGGATGAAGCTCGAACCCGTTTCTAAACGGGCCAGGTATCCCCTCACGGAGATTCTGGACCGAGGGGATTCTCCTATGGAGGCCTTTCCGGTGGCCGAAGCCATAGTGGGTCCGGCCTTGGAACTTTGGCAGCATCCTGCTTCCTGCCCTGCGCCTTCAGCCAGGTTGGCCAGGAAGTATGCGGTCCCTACCGGTTCCCTGTCCGGTTTTTCGGAACACCCCTCAGCCGAGGGGTTGGTTACCGACAGCGTTTTCCGGCGTGCCGGGGACGCCAGGGATGTGGACAAACCTCCCGACAAGGAATCCAAGAAATTGGATTATGCCAGGTGAAAAGTCTATGCTGCGTCCTCTCTCGGCCTTCGTCAGGCCAGTTCGGCCGTCCTTATGGCACATTTTTCTCACGCCCTGTTGGGCTCCCTGGATGAGGTTGTCCCTCATCTTCCCGCAGATCTGCAGACTACGGTCAGGCAGGTGCGGGACCAGGGCAGGGCAGTGGCCAAACAGCAGCTCCAGACTGCATTAGACATCGGGGACTCATGTGCCAGGTCTGTGGCGGCCGCAGTGGCCATGTGTCGTCGGGCTTGGCTGAGGATATCCACCTTTACCTCGGATACCCAGCACAAGTTGGCGGATGTTCCCTTTTTGGGGACTGACCTCTTCGGCCCTGGGGTGGAAGGTCACCTGCAGAGGATCGAGAAGTCCAATGCTACCTTGGACTCGGTCTCTTCCGCTAAGAAGGACAAAGGCCGCAAGCCACAGCCCTAGCCCTTTAGGTCCTTCTGCGCCTGGCCTTGACCCAACAACGTCAGGGCCAGCAGACTCGACTTGGTATCCCAAACCCCAAGCCGTGGCTTCCTCCAACAGGAAGCAGGAGGTAAAGGCCCAGGAGGTCCCTCGGCCGGGTCCTCCTCCAAGCCTGCCCAGTGACGGGCTGAGGGGTGTCGCCCCCATCCCTGTCACCTCACCCCTGGTTCCCCCCGTGGGGGGACGGCTCAGACACTTCCTTTCCGCCTGGTCCGCTGTTACCACGGACAGGTGGGTACTGGAGGTGGTGGGAAAAGGCCTACCTCTGGAATTCGAGCAGGCCCCGCCCTTCAGAGCCGTCTCACCTCGGGGGGCCTCGGGATCCGCAGCCTCACTGGCGGCTCGCCGAGCCGACATCGCTCTCCTCCTCCAAAAGGAGGTGATCACGGAGGTAGAGGACCCCCCTTCAGACCCGGGGTTCGTGTCCAGGTATTTCCTGGTTCCGAAACGGATGGGGGGCTGGCACCCCATTCTCGACCTGCACGACCTGAACAAGTTCCTAAGGTCTCGAACCTTCGGGATGGTCACTCTGGCGCAGATAATACCATCTCTGGAACACGGCATGTGGTTCTGCTCTCTGGACCTACAGGACGCATTCTTTCATGTCCCTATCCATCCGTCACATCGGAGATTCCTCCGCTTTCGAGCAGGGGGATCCCTCTTCAAGTTCCGAGCCATGCCCTTCGGCTTATCTCCAGCTCCCAGGGTCTTCACCAAATGCATGGCAGTGGTGACAGCATTCCTCTGAGCCGAGGGGTCGGGTGTACCCTTACCTGGACGATTGGCTGATAGCAGCCCTCCAGACTGGAGGTGGAGGCGGTCAGAGATCTGGCCCTCCAGGTTTGCTCTCAAGTTGGCCTTCTCATCAGAGGCCAGAAGTCAAACCGACGCAGCAGGTGATCCTGTTCATCGGGGCAGAGCTCGACTCTCTTCGAGCCAGAGCACGGCTCCCGGCGGACAGGGCCGAGGTTCTTACCTCCTTTGCCCAATCATTTCTGGTTGGGCAATCGCGCCCTGCCCGGGACTTCCTGCGCCTCCTGGGTCTCATGGCGGCCTGTGCCAGCGTGGTCCATTGGGCGCGCTGGCACATGCGCCCCCTTCAGTGGGGACTGGCCAGCCAGTGGTCCGGCAGCTGCGATCCTTTCGACCAGCTAGTGATAGTGACCCAGGAGATGTGGAACGCTCTCCAGTGGTGGACCGTTTCATTCCATCTGCAGGAGGGCATCCCGTTTGTCCGCCCCGAGCCGACGGTCTCTCTATCGACCGATGCCTCTCTGATGGGTTGGGGTGCCCATCTGGGGGAACACCGAGTGCACGGCCACTGGTCCCCGTGGGAGTCCCGATGCCACATCAGCCTGCTGGAGCTCCGAGCGGTCCGCCTAGCTCTCACCGCCTTTGCCCCGTTTCTCCGGGGTCAAGTGGTTGAGTCCAGACGGACAATACCACGACCATGTACTACCTGAACCGCCAGGGCGGGACGTGCTCCATGCTTCTATGCAAGGAAGCTCTCCGCATTTGGTCACTCGTGCGCAGCCTGGGCGGATCTCCTAGCCATTCATGTGGCAGGGCCTCCAACACCCTGGCCCGATGCCCTGGGCCGGATAGGGGCTGCATCTCACGAGTGGTCTCTCCTGCCGGAGGTAGTACAAGATCTGTTCTCCCACTGGGGCACACCTCAGGTGGACCTGTTTGCCTCCGGAGAGCATAAGCTGAGGCTGTTTCATGCCTGCCCCCCTCAGCAGGGCTCGCTGCAGGGGGATGCCTTCTCGAGGCTGTGGACCCCGGGCCTCTTTTACGCCTTTCCCCCAATTCTCTTGATTGACAAGGTGCTTCTCAAGGCGAGGAGGGACAAGGCGCAGGTGATTCTGATAGCCCCAGACTGGCCCCGCCAGTTCTGGTACCCAGATCTCCTCAGCCTCAGCTCCAGGCTCCCGAGGCAGCTTCCAGCTCGCCCGGACCTGCTCTCAGTCAATCAGGAAGGTGTTCCATCGGACCTTCAATCCCTGCACCTGACGGCCTGGTTCCTGGCGGCTAGAGTTCCAGGCCTTGGGTCTTTCCGACGAGGTCCTCAATGTTGTTAGGCGTCCCATAAGGAGTCGACCAGAAAATGCTACGCCTTCAAATGGAAGGATTCTCCATTTGGTGTCAGGAACAAGGCTTGGACCCTTCCTCCTGTTCTGTGGCAAGCATTTTGGACTATTTATGGTCCCTTTCTAGTCAAGGGCTTAGGTCGACGACCCTAAAGGTGCACCTGGCAGCCATCTCTGCTTACCGGGCGCGGGCCGGGAGCAGTCGGTGGCGCAGGAAAAGGTGGTCGGGCGCTTTTTCAAAGGCCTTGATCACATTTCCCCTCCGGTGCGAGAACCTCCACCTCCGTGGGATTTACTGCTGGTACTGGCAAAGCTCATGTGCAAGCCATTCGAACCAGTGCACAGGTGTGAACTCTCTCTCACCTGTCGTGGAAGACCGCCTTCTTGGTGGCTATCCGTCAGCCAGAAGGATGGGAGGCTCAGGCGCTGCATCGAGTCTCTTACCTGGTCTTCCACAGGGACAAGGTTGTCCTCTCCCCACCGAAATTCCTTCCGAAGGTGGTGTGGGAGTTTCACCTTAACCAGGCACACAGCTCTGCGGTGTTCTACCCCAATCACACCTCGGAGGCCGAATACAGGCTCATACTCTGGACCCTAGAAGAGGCGCTCGCTTATAAGGAGCGCACGCGGCTGAAATTGGGGGAGAGGTTCACCAGCTGTTTGTCACCTACGCTGAAGCCGCACTGGCAGACCTGCAGCCAAGCAGATGATAGGCAGGTGGGTCACCTCCTGCATAGATGATCGCTGCTATAAGTTGGCGGGCATGGAGCCTCGCAGAGGATAAGAAGCTCATTCTACCCGTCATACTGCTGCATTGGTGGCTGCTTCCAGGGACGCCTCTATCCAGGAAATCTGCAGGGCTGCTACCTGAAGTCAGCACACACTTTATTACCCATTACCACATCGACCTTGAGTCACGCGGGATGCTGGTTTTGGGCCTCGGTTCTCCAGTCTTTATTCCCTAAGTAGGGGGTGTGCGCCTTGCCTCCCTCCTCCCGGAGAACTGCTAGGAGTCTGCCAATAAGTGTGGATGAACAACATATCCATGTCCCTAGAAATTCAGGTTACTCACCTATAACAGGAGTTCTAGGAATGGTATATGTTGTTCATCCTCACGACCCACCCGACCTCCCCGGCTTCGACGCACAACCTGAGCTTCCAGCGGGCCAGATCTGGCATCATGGGGTGGAGCCGAGAGTTTTACCACCCGGGTGGGTGGGAGGAGCCAGCTTGAAGACCTTCCGGCAAGATTTAAAGCGGCAAGGAACCTGCCAATAAGTGTGGATGAACAACATATACCATTCCTAGAACTCCTGTTACAGGTGAGTAACCTGTATTTCTTGCCAGGATTAGAGGACAGGGGTTTCCGAGATTGGGAACATAAGGGAATACGGAGTTTAGGGCAGCTAGTGGTACGGGGGCAGCTTTGCTCCGTGCAAGCACTGCAGGAGGTGGTGGGTGGAGGTGGAAGATAAAGGCTCAGATACCTGCAAGTAGGAGCATTCCTAGGAAGTTTAGGGAAAGGGGATAAGGGGGTATATGAACTGGACCCGGTGGAGACAGTAATCTACCAGGCTAAGGACCAGGGGAAAGGATTTGTAGGATGGGCAGTGAAACGAGGAAAGCATATACTCCCTGACAGAACCATGAAGGTGAAAAGGCTGTGGGAAAGGGATTTGGGTAGAGGTATTACGGAGGAGAACTGGGGAATGTTACTCCCTATGCATTCCGGGATCATGGCCTGTAATAAGTACAAAGAAGCGTATTTCAGATTCGTCCACAGGCTATACCACCCACCGGTGATTGTGCATAAGGCGCACCCTGAAGTGTCACCTCAGTGTGGGAGATGTGGGAAAGAGAGGAGCACTTATATGCACTGCTTTTGGGCTTGCCCGATACTGCAGACATATTGGAAGGCGGTGGTCTTGAAGGTGGGGAGGATTGCTGGTAGGGAGTTGCCAGTGGACCCCTTGAGCTGTCTTTTTGGGGTAGAGACCGGGAAGGGCGAGGAGTGGACCCTGCTCCCCAGGTGGATTAGGGTTCTGTTTCTTCTAGCCCGTCATGGGATCCAGGACACTTTGGTCTCAAAAGCCACACCAAGTGTGCAGGTCTGGTGGAGGATGGTGCTACAGACATTGGGACTGGAGAGGTTGACGTATGTAATATGGGGGAGAGAAGACTGCTTTGCCAGAAGCTGGGCCCCGCTGTTAGCTTCACTCTCGGTAGAAAAGGGATGGATTTTAAGGGAAGGTATTGTAAGTTGAGGATGTGGGGACAGAGATGGAAAAGTTCATGGGGGGAAGGAGGTATGGGGAAAAAAAAAAAGGAACAGAGGTCCTGGCTGTAAAAGGTGATGAAGGGGATGCGAATAGAAGGAATGGTCCAGGTGGCTTGTAAAGGGGAAAGACATTTAGGAGCATGATCAATTGATTGCACCATTAATTTTTATGTTTTTATGTAGTATGAATATTTAAATGAAGTGATATAATTGATGATAATCTTATATTTGTTTTATTTAGTTTGCTGTATGTGTGTATGGTTGTTGTATACATAAAAGCAAATAAAAAGATTATACAAAAAAAAAATGGGAGGTTCAAGACCGGCCAGAAGCTGCTGAGTCAGTCAGTGCTACTTGATCGCCTAAGAAAACTCTGTGGACTCACCGGCCATGTCATCAGCTGGTTTGTGTCCTTCCTTTCAGGTAAGATGTAGAGGGTTGTGTTGGAAAGTTTCTCATCGCGCCCAAGGCTCCTGTTCTGTGGAGTACCTCAAGGGTCGATCCTGTCACCCATGTTGTTTGCGGTATATATGCTGCCCCTGGGTAATATTATTAGGCGCTACGGTTTGGGTTTTCACTGCTATGCAGATGATGCCCAGCTTTATATATCCTATGCACCCAGAACATCCAACGCTGTGGACATGCTAAATAACTGTTTATCCGAGATCCAGGACTGGATATCCTCTAACTGGCTGAGACTGAACCTGGACAAGACGGAGATATTGGTGATTGAGCCTGGTCGTTGGAGGGAAGTAGCTGCCACTGGAGGAGGAACAGGTCTGTTCCTGGGGTCCACCTCACTGGAGGCGGCGAGGAAGGTGCGAAATCTGAGTGTCATTCTTGATGACGATTTGACACTTGAGGCCCAGGTGTCTGCCATCGTCCGGAGTGGGTTTTACCACTTAAGGAATGTCGCTCGGATAAAGCACCTAGTCCTTCCTGAGGATTTACCATCACTGGTGCACACTTTTGTCACCTCCAGGCTCGATTACTGTCACGCTCTATACTTCAGGGTCAGTTGGGGCAACCTCCACCAGCTGCAGCTGGTGCAGAACACTGCAGCCAGTTTACTGATGGGCCTTTCAAGGTCCGATCATATAACCCCGGTTTTGTGCAAACTGCACTGGCTGCTGGTCAGGTGGAGGATTGTCTTCAAGGTTGGCTTGCTCACCTATAAGGCCCTATATGCATCAGGTCCGGGCTACCTGTCTGACCTCCTGTCATTTGCCCGCCCAGTGCATTCCCTACGGTCGTCTCCTGAGGAGTACCTAGTGGTCCCGAGGGCACGATTAAAATCGACTGCTGATCGTGCCTTCGAAGTGGCGGGCCCTACATTATGGAACTCTCTCCAATGGGCATTGAGGGAGGCCTCTTCTGTTGATAGTTTCAGACAAGGTCTAAAGACACATCTTTTTATGTTGGCATATGAGGGTTGTGGATTAAAATATGATAGTGAGCAGGATTAGTTATTTATTATTTAATTTTATAATTCTATATTGATGGTATTTATGAAAGATTTTAAATTGCATTGACTCTTATTACAATTGCGATTCAGCTTTTGTCGTGTATTGTTGTAAAGTGCCCAGAGCCCATGGAATTGGGCGCTTAAAAAATAATGACTTGACTTTCATAAGTGATTCCATCATTTTCCCTACCACTGAGGTCAAACTAACAGGTCTGTAGTTTCCTGCCTCTGCGTTGCTCCCACTTTTGTGAAGGGAAATCACATTCACACTCCTCCATTCCTCAGGTTCCGCACCATCCTCTCATGATTTGTTAAAAAGGGTAGTCAGCGGTGTCACTAGTTCTCCCCTTAGTTCTTTTAGAATTCTGGGGTGAATCCTGTCAGTCTCCATTGCTTTGTCCACTTTCAGTTTTAGGAGTTCTTTCAGGACCCTTTCTTCTGTGAATGGACTGGTATCGAACCCCCTATCCAGAGTGCTTCTATTGTTTAACTTCACAGTCCCTCCTCTTGTGTTCCTCTTCTCACTTATGTACCTAGAGAAGGTCTTGTCCCCTTTTAGTTACCCCTTTCGCTATCCTTTCCTCAGTTTGCATCTTTGTGATCCTCTCCGCTTTTCCTGCTTACATCTGCTTTTCCTAGTTCACTTCCCTATACTCTTCCCTCTGTCTCTTTGTACCTTCTGAATGCCACCTTTTTATTCTTGACCTTTCTAGCCACTTTCCTTGAGAACCATAGTGGTCTCTTTTTTTTCTGTTGTTTTTGCTCACTTCTTTTGCGCAGAGGTTTGTTGCCTTCACTATGCCATCCCTTAATTTGGCCCACTGTTCCTCTCTCCCACCCTGGCTGTCCCTCCCCATCACCTCTGACTCAGTCACCTATTTTTTAATTTATTTTTTTTAAATCTCCCCTTCTGAAGTCCAGGACCTTCGTTCCTTTGTGGTTTGCTTCTGCTGCCATCCTTATGCTGAACCACACTGTATGGGGATGACTGATCCCCAGGTGGCCTCCCACCTTGATATCTGCAATGTTGTCCCTGTTAATGGGCACCATGTTCAGCACTGCCCCATCACAAGTGGGCTTCCTGACTAGTTGCCTGAGAAATACCCTCTGCGGGGAGTCTAGGATGACTCTGCTTCTAGCCGAGGCCATGGCTGGGAGCCTCCAGTCTACATCCTGCAGATTGAAGTCCTTCACCAGCAGCACCTCTGTTTTTCTGCCACTGTGCTTATGGCTTCCCCCAGTGCCTTATCTAGTGTTAGAGATCTACAGACCACCCCAGTGTGAATAGTGACTCTGGCTCCTGTGTCCAGAGTGACCTACAGTGCCTCTAATCCCTCCTCCCCCCCCCCCCGGATTCCCTGCAGTGTAGACAATGATGCAGACCAGAGTAAGTCTAGGGGACAGTGATCCTGTTTTCTTTGTTAAAATGCATAGCTATTATAGAAGGAGGGGTGTTAAATATAGAAAATATATGCTGAAATGTGTATAAACGTCTTTTTCCTGAGTTCCCCCTGTGATGTCAGCAGTTCGTGAAATGGAGAAACACTCTACTTATTTTCTTTTTTGTTTTCTTCTTTTGCTTCAGCTGCTGGTTTTGTCCCAGGCAGAAAGGGTTTTGGAAGAGGTAGATTGGCTGATCATGAAGCTCAAAGGACAGTTGAGCACCGAGAAACCATCCTCAGGTACAAGATGTGCTGATCTGAGTTAGTGTAGCTTTTGAACCCAGGGTATAGAGGAAAAAAAAAAAACTGTATTCCAGATCTGCTGACTACCACATATGGGGTCAAGTTTCAAATGATAGTTGCAGAAAAAGAAAAGAAACCTCACCAGTGCCGCCCCCAACCATTATTTGCTACGTAGGAAATGTGTTTTCCTTAAAAAAGAAAATGAAGCAAGCAAGGTTGAACCTTTAGAATCCCTCATACCTGACTGTGCACAAATAGGTATAATAACTGAAAAATGTATTTTCATTCTTGAGAAACAGATACACTCCATTAACAGTGGTTACCAATTGATCATTTCCAGGTGTGTCCTGGGAGCACAGGGCGGTTAAGTGACTTGCTCAGGGTTACACAGTAAGCAAGTGGAGGTTATAGAAATCAAACCCAGGTCTGCCTGATGCACCAAGCTCATTCACAGCTTGTTACTCTAACCTCTAGGCTATACTGCCTGCCCATTTTAAATAATTTAGTTGCTACTAGACACTTTTGAATTGTTCCCTGCAGTTGAATTTTCTCAAGTGTTGTTATATTTAAAGGTATTATGCATTGGGGGAATCACTTAGTTATTATCAATGTTTCCCTGCTCCCCTGCCTTTCTAGCTGGACTACTGAGTCAGTCTTACAGTTCTTACTGGCTTCAACTCTGTGACATCCACCTTGCAGGGCCCCTCAGGGACACAGAAGCCGTCATCACCAGGGGAGGAAGTATGGGTAAAATGGACACCAGCATTGGTTGCAGGGATTTCACCACACTCTTTCACCTACCTCTTTTGTGAGGTTACGCCACTCACACCATCCCCAAACCTGTAAGGGCCTGCCCATGAAGGGGCGTGGTTAATAGCCTGTGTGACAGGCAGCAAGTAGGAGGCTGAAACCAAATGGAGAATTTGTAGCTGCAGCAAAAATAACATTTAAAAAGTTGTACAAAATCTTCAGGCCGGCCTGTTAATGTAGTGGTACGGTTACCACTCGTGATGCAGGTAACCCAGGTTTGGGAGTGAGACTTAGTCGTCGGGGCATGCTGGGGTGAAAGAAGATTGCACCTCCCAGTTGACACTTTCTTCTGGAGAGTTGGCAACTTAGGTGGCAACAAGGGTGGTGCAGCTAGAAAGTGACGTGTAATTGGGATGCAGTCTGGCTCTGGTGCGCAGTCACGCATATATGTGTGTATGTGCACCTATGAGCCCTATTCAGCTGCGTCCCAGAGTCTGGAAGAAACTAAGGAGAAAACCCCTGATGTGTGGCAGAATGGCAACGGCACTTTCAGGCCCCACCGCTCCCCACTGTCCCACCTGTCCCCATGCCTGACAGGCCTGAGGGAGGTTGAGGCTGTTGGCTTTTCTGAGGGAGCGCACCATGGAGGGAATGCCCTCTGTGGACCCCTTGCAACCAGGTGAGTGACAGAGGTGGATAGTGGATGAGACTGAGAGGTTGTCTGGCAGAGGAAGGGCTGCATTTGTAATGGGAGGGATGTATTCTTAAATAAATAAAAATACCAGTTTTGCCTTATCTGTGGTACTATGTTTGTGTGTTGATATTTCATATCAGCTTTCGTAACTTATCAATGTAGACATTTGCTGATCCTTTAGAATGTTACAGAATAATTCTAATAATGAACATTTGTTTAGATGAAGCCTCTCAAACAGTGAACCAGAGAGAACCGATAGAAAAGGCCATTATTCTCCAATTGGGGACCGTCCTGACCGCTTTCCATGAACTAATTCAGACGGCCTTGCCCTCGGGCAGCTGTCTGGACACTCTGTTGAAGGAACTGGCTAAGATGTATGCCATCCTCACCTCCCTCGTCAAATATGTGAGTCTATAAAACTTGTGTCCTTTTTACAAATGTTATAGTTGTAATAATCTACTTTGGGTGTGCGTTAACAATGCAGTAACCCCACTTACTGTGTGGTTAAAGGCCCACTGCAGCGCCTCGTGCCTCACAATCCACTTAGGGCATATGGTTATTGTAGTATTGCCGGTATCACTACTAAATGCCGACACTTGGAATCCCAACATTCAGGATCCCGAGTTCGGCAGCCTGACACACACCCGCCTGACTGAATGACTGAAGGAAGCTGGTGCTGACAGGGGTAAGGTAGCGGATGTTACAAACCGCTACCTACCCTGAGTCAGGCACTACAAGTAAGGGGAAAATTTGGAGGCTGGCCGAGCTGCTCCTGTGTCGTGGAGGACTAAGCCACTAGCATCTTGGCCAGCATAGCGCTCTAGACCTGGGTTCTGTTCCTGGCATGAAAATTTTTGCACCATGTTGTCTGTTGTCTCTCCCCCCCCCCGTAATTTTTATGACCTTCTCCGAGGTCCACTCCCTCTCGGAGTTGGTTATTTTAGTTACAGGGGGTGGGGGGGGGCTTATCCCCCGCATTGCACTAAGACTTTGTTGGTCTTCCGATAGTCGGTCTCCTGAACTCGAGCTTATGGAGTTCGGGAGACTGACTGTCAGGAGTTCGTAGCAGATCCGTATTGCCATATAACCAATAGTGGATTATTCCTTACTTATTTGATATAGCCTCAACTAATTTATCATAATCACATGTGTTGTCAAATACATTAGCTAGCTTTTCTAAAATGACCTCGATGAATTGGTAATCCTCACTGTTGTCAAACACATGAGCTTATTTAACATAACCACATTGAATTGGTACTCCTCGCTATTGTGTGTAACAGCATCTTTATTTTCCACAACTTCAATTATAGTAGTTGGTAATCTTCAGCTCCACTGTCAAATAAATAGGCTGCTTTAACCCTCACCTCCATTGTCAAGTACATGAGCATATTTAACAGTTTCAAAGAACTGGCAGTCTCACCTCCATTTTCAAAGACTGACATGAGGAATAAGGCATGACAACCAGCCCACCGGGTGCAGCGCTTGGATTTCTACTTGTGACGCTGACAGCCTGAGTTCAGATATGAGCCCGGGAGTCGGAGGGCTAGCCTTGTGGAGAAGGATCGAGCGTCCGATGGACTGCTCTCCTCCTCCGGGGGGGGGGGGGATAGCACTCTGTGCTTGACCAATCCTTGATGGAGGCTGGGGGTGTAGCAGCCTAGGCTTGTAGGTTCCGGGAGATGTGCCAGATGTTGGCGCGTTGCTCCTGCACGTCATTGCATGCCACACCTCCCAACAAAAACGTGGAAAAAACATGGCTGTGGCATGGAGGACATCCACCTTCCACACTGAGCCCCACGCAGTTGACCGAGGCACTCTGCTACTGGATGTACACATGGCACTGTTTGGGGAGTAGCAAAGGGGGCTTCCCAACGACTCCACGGGGGGAGGGGGGTAATCCATGGAGCACTCCGGTGGTGGCAGTTAAGTCCCAGGGCATGTGGTGATGTGCAGATCGCTTGTTAGTCCCCCCAAAAAAGGAATAAGGTATGGGGGAGGGGGGCGGGAGACTGCTGTGTAACTGTACTGGGGGTAGGTTGGAATCCCAAGTCTGAAAACCATCACAAGATACATTGAGAAGTATAATTCCTTGATGGAATTGCCTTATTCCACTTCTAAATTGTTTAGTAATGTTAGATCTTCTAGAGAATGGTCTCTAGCAGTAGGTTATTACTCTTGGGAGGTTCCAGCTTAGGGTGCTGTCACACGGCAGCTTCTTCAGCAGTCTTACCAGGGACCGCCCACACATAACATAATCTCCTTGCTCCCTATATAAGTGTGGGCGGTCCCTGATATCCTCTGCTCATTTTCCCGCTGGTTTCAGCTCGCACAGAAGCTAGTTCAGTCTTCTGTGTAGCAGTCATCGACGAGACTTGAACAAACGAATGTCTAAGAATGGATCTACAAACAAGCAAACCTTATTTCATTCCTGCTCTTGTGGCAGAAAAAGTTTCAGGCTTGACAGTCATTTATATTGTGTTAGGTGTCTGGGACCAATACACGACGCCACATCTTGTATTTTCTGCAAAGAATTTAACCAGGCAACTTGTCGACGACGGTTTCAAGAAATTAAAAATTTACTCATGGAGCAACAGGTTTCCCTATTTGAGCAGACCCTGGGGGCTTGTTCCAAGGGCTCACCAGCTTCAGAGTCTCGATCTAAGTATAAAAGGGGGAAGGAGAAACCCTCGTCTCACTCCCTACCACGACGCACGTTGACGGAGCGTTCTTTTGTGCCTTCCTTGTTGAAGGGAGCGGTTCTCTCACCGATGGAGCTTGCCCAGGCACTCAGGACAGTGCATTCCATTGTTCCTCCATCGACGAAGGCTTCTTTTTCTTTGTCGATGACCACTGTATGTCATGCAGCCAAGCAGACGGCTGCCCTGTCAACCGGAACCCCATTCCCGTTGACGTCTTTTGTACCATACAGTGCTCATTCTTCTCCTGCCTTGTCGTCGACAATGGGAGTTCCTAAAGGCAGACCAAAATCTTTTGTCATGCTTAACACCCCTCCACCTTCTCAGGTGCCTCCCTATAGGGGTGCGGCTGACCTACAGAGAGACCCAGGGCTATATATTTCTGGTGCTCGTCTGGATACCTCCCACTGTCCTATACCCTCTCTGACACCTATTATTACAAATAGCCAGCCTCGGACAGTGGATATCCCACCATCACAGGTGCCCAATATTGAACGCATTGTACACACGGTACTGCAATCCATGGGATATAGCCAGTCTCCTACCAGACGCCAGCTCATCTTTCCCAGCATTCTGCTTCTCCTCCGCCCAAGTGGTTCCATACCGACCAGGATGTTCCACGTTGGTCTCCCCCACCCCCTCTTTTAGAGGGTTACCTGTCGGGTAAACCCAACCTGGTGTGGGACCTTCTGGAGGATATTTATGAAGAGGAATTTCCGAATATAGATTTTCCAGACCCGGACTCTCTGTACTCCTTGATCTCCTCCCTGGACGAGGATATGCCAGCCCCTCGAGCTGTTTTCCCCTCCGGACAACCCCACTTTCAATGATATAATGATACAGATTCAGAAAGTCATGGGGTTCTCCACTGCTGAATACAATGAACAGCGACAGGACATGGCTGACTACCTCAAGCTACCCAAGGAGCCTGCCCTGGTCATTCCTCCATTAATACCTACTTATCAAAACGCCATTTCTGATGCATGGCGTCAGCCTTTGGCCACAACAGCTCTCCCTCGTAAGACTGACCGGCTGTACCAAGCCCCCCTTGGACCATCCATATTTGTCCACAATTTCTGCGGCCGACTCAAGTGGTCATAGCGGACGTTCATGACCGCACTAAAAAGCCTAAACATATGAGTTCTTTACCTCCAGATAAAGAATCCAGATGACTTGATTACCTGGGCAAAAAGGTCTTCGCCTCTGGCACCATGAATATAAGAATCCTAAACTATATGGACTACATGGTGAAATACCAGCGCACCCTGGGTGCCTCGGCGATAGACCTCTTTAACAAATTACCTCCTTCCCAGGAAAAGGAGCAATTGCTACAAACCATGTCAACCATTACATCCATTTCTTGTCACCTTCTTAGGTCGGGCTACGATGTGGTGGATACTTCTTCGTGGTTCTCTGCCACTTGCATCACCTTACGCCGCCATGCCTGACTTCGGGTATCTGGCCTGGCATCAGATGTCCAGCATAAAGTAGTCAATGTACCTTTCAAACAACATGAAGTCTTGCTGTATTCAGACATAATGCAGTTAGCCCCAGCACTTGAACTGCCCCGGAGAGGAAAGAGTTAACTCTATGCAGAAGCATAGAACGTTGAGCTCGAGCTCAGTTTTCAAACCTCTGTCTGTGGTACTTCCCAGTGTAACCGTCAGATTCTTTACTCTGCCTAATAGTGAAGTCGCTCCGGAGATTTCCTCTGCTCGGTTCGGTAAAAGTAAAGCGTTTGGTTTAAACCGTATAATTTTTTGTTATTTTTGGATTTCCAGCCTCTGTCTACGGTACAGGTAGTGTGTAGATAGGTAGTGACTGTGTTTTATTCTATGAAAAAGTTGGACATTTTTCTTTTCTTAGGTTTCTTTCCGGTCGGTCCGGTTTGGAACCGATCCATTCTGTTTAAATTTATTTCTGGGATTAGAGTGGTTTTCCGGTACTGATCGGTTTCAAAAGAACTGAGGTTTTGTGCCGTTTTTTTTTAAAAGCCTGTGGCACGGTTTGTAACCGATCGTTTATTGTATTACCTGGCTTGAAAGCTGCAATAGGGTAATTTGTTAGGTTGGCCATGTCTGAGAAAGCCAAGAAAACTGGTCCAACTGGGTTTCAACACTGTACTGAGTGTGGGGAGGCCTTTGCTAAGGCTGACCCCCACCTCATCTGTGTTTATTGTCTGGGGTTTGTCCACCTCAAGTCAGACTGCCAAATCTGTAAAAACTTTCCTAAATCCACTTTAGACAAAAGACTGAGTAGGCTGAAGGAAAGGGAGTCCGAGACGTCCGTAGATCCGGATGGCCAGCCTGGTTCAGTTACGGCCGAACCTGAGGAGGTGCCTACTGACCAGGCGATACCTCCTCGGGCAAAGGAGAGCTGACCCCGAGGGTCGGTTCCATCAAAAAAGAAGCGTAAGTCTGCCAGTTCGGATCAGTATCGCATTCTCAGCCGCGGACGAAATAGCCAAAGCGATTAGCATTGTTCAGTCGCTTAGACCGGTTCCATCCGAACTGGTACCGCCGGGTAGACATAGAAACATAGAACTTGACGGCAGATAAGGACAGCTTGGCCCACCCAGTCTGCCCATTTCCCTACCTAATGGATAAGCTGCAGATCCTAGTTAACCAGCAGCCTACTTCTTTCTACCCCAACCCCCTAGAATTGCCTTATGACTGTCCCATGCATGCTTGAATTCAACCACTGTTTTTGACTCCACAACCTCCTCCGGAAGGCCGTTCCATGCATCCACAACCCTCTCTGTGAAAAAATACTTCCTTACATTACCTCTGAGCCGCCCCCCTCTATCTTCAAGTTGTGCCCCCTTGTTCTTACACACCTCTTTTTTTGAAAGATGCTACCCTCTTGAACTTTGTTGATTCCCTTGAGGTACTTGAAAGTTTCTATCATGTCCCCCCTCTCCCTCCTTTCCTCGAGGCTATACACATTCAGCTCCTTTAGTCTCTTTCCATGTCTTCTGGTACAGACCCTGCACCATTTTAGTTGCCCTCCTCTGGACAGCTTCCATCTTGTCTATGTCTTTGTGGAGATTGGGTCTCCAGAACTGCACACAGTACTCCAGATGGGGTCTCACCAGCTGTCTGTACAGAGGGATAACAACTTCCTGTTTTCTACTGGTGATGCCTCTCCCTATGCATCCCAGTATCCCTCCAGCCCTCCTTACTGCCCTCTCACATTGCTTGCCCACCTTTAAGTCATCTGATATGACTTCCCCAGGTTCCTTTCCATTTTTGTTGTTGTTAGTATCTCACCCACCATTGTGTACTCTTCCCTGGGTTTTGTTTCCAAGTGCATTACCTTGCACTTCTTAGCATTGAATCTAAGCTGCCATACATTTGACCATTTCTCTAACCTTGCCAAGTCCTTCTCATCCTTTCCACCCCACCTTGTGCATCAACTCTGTTGCAGATATTTGTGTCATCTGCAAAGAGACATACTTTTCCTTCCAGTCCCTCTGCAATGTAACACTAAAGACATTGAAGGACGAGTCTAATACTGAACCCTGCAGCACCCACTAGTAACCCCCCTTTTTTCAGAGTGGACTCCATTTACTGTTACCCTCTGTGTCCTATTCTCCAGCCAATTCTTTACCCAGGCTATCATCTTGGGACCCACTCCCAGGCTGGCTAACTTGTATATTAATCTTTTGTGTGGGACTGAGTCAGATGCCTTGCTAAAGTCTAGGTAGGCCGTGTCCACAGCCCCTCCCTGATCTACTACTTTGGTCACCCAGTCAAAGAAATCTATTAGATTCGTCTGGCATGACCTTCCTGCTGTGAATCCATGCTGCCTTAGGTCCTGTGACCCTCTGGCTTCTAGGTACTCGACAGTTCTTTCCTTCAGAAGTGATTCCATCATTTTCCCTATCACTGAGTTTAAACTAACAGGTCTGTAGTTTCCTGCTTCTGCCCTGCTCCCACTTTTGTGAAGGGGAATCACATCTGCCCTCCTCCAGTCCTCAGGTACCACCCCATCCTCCCATGATTTGTTAAAGAGGGTAGTCAGTGGTGTCACTAGTTCTAACCTTAGTTATTTTAGAATTCTGGGATGAATCCCATCAGGCCCCATTGCTTTGTCCACCTTCAGTTTTAAGAGTTCTTTCAGAACCCCTTCTTCTGTAAACGGTCTGGTATCAACGTCTGTATCCAGAGTGTTTCTATTGTTTGTTTTAGGTACCTGCCCCTCTTCATTTGTAAATACTGAGCAAAAATATTTGTTTAGTATCTCTGCCTTTTCACCGTCACCCTCTGCCCACCCCCCTCCCCTTTATTAAGCTAACTATCCCTCCCTTAGCCTTCCTTCGCTCCCTGATGTTCCTAAAAAAGGTTTTATCCCCCTTCTTAACTGAGCTGGCTATCTTTTCCTCGGTTCGGGCCTTTGCTGTTCTGACTGCCTTCCCAGCTTCCTTTTGTTTTAACTGATACAATTCTCTGTCCTGCTCCTTCTCTGATTCCTTGTACTTTCTGAATGCTTTCTTTTTCTCTTGAACCTTCACTGCTACCTCCTTTGAGAACCATAGTGGTTTCTTACATCGTTTTGTTTTGTTTATTTGCTTCACACAAAGGCTTGTTACCTCTGTGATGGCAGTTTTTATTATTCCCCATTGTTCTTCCACCTCTTTCCTGCCCATTTGCTAGTGCATTCCTTAGGCACTCACCCATTTTGGCAAAGTCAGCCCTCCTGAAGTCCAGTACTTTTGCCTTTGTATGGCTTGACTCTATTGCTGTGTTTATTGTGAACCATACTGTTCGATGGTCGCGAGTTCCCGGATGGCTACCCACTTCTACATCTGTGATCCTCTCTCCATCTCCATTTGAGAGAACCAGGTCTAAGATTGCTCCCTCTCGAGTGGGTTCCAATACTAGCTGTCTAAGGCATGCCCCCTGTAGGTCATCTAGAATAACCCCACTCTTAGAAGTGGCTGCTGCAACTGCACTCCATCAGCAGTTATCTCCCCTTTATCTGCCATTCTAAGTACACTTTCTGTTATTTCCTTGTCCATTTCCTCCGCCTGAGAGGGGGGTCTGTATACAACCCCTGTGCGGATTGTGGTGCCATTACTTGCCTCCATATTAACCCACAGTGCTTCTTCTCCTCCCTGTTTACCCTTTTGTTCTGTTGCTTTGATTCCTTCCCTTATGTAGAGAGCTACTCCTCCTCCTCCTTTTACCCTCCCTGTCCCTCCTGTAGATAGTGTATCCTGGTATGTTTACGTCCCAGTCATGGTTCTGTGTGTACCATGTTTCTGTGACTGCCACGATATCCAGATGTTCCTCCTCCATCAAGGCCACTAATTCAGGAAGCTTGTTACCCAGACTACGGGCATTGGTACTCATTGCTCTCCATTTTTTGATGGCTTTACCTTCTGTAGCAGCATCCCCCACTGACCTTTCTACCTTGGTCTTTTTCTCATTTAGTACCCTGTTTTGTAGGGGGAGGCTGGGATTTTCCTGCTGCTTATCAGTGCCTCACCCACAGACGGTCGGTTCGGTCGGATCCGTCTCCTCCGGATTATGATCCAGACGCTTTTTATGAGGGGTAGGAGGAACACAAAGACTATCCTGAGGATGATGATGATGACGATGACCAGGGGGGTCTGGATGTGCCCATTGAACCGGACGTCTCCCCAGACAGGCCCTCAGGTGTCTGTCCTCCCAGGCTCTCTGAGTCCCCTTCACATTTTTTGTTCTACAAAAAGGTGGCAGAAACCCTGCAGCTTCCCTTGGTTGAAGCTGCAGAGGAGGATGAACAGCCTGATTTTGTGGAAATGATGGACATCCCAGAGTCCAAAAGACTGTCTATCCCTCTTCATAAATCCTTGGGGAAACAGACACACAAAATTTTACAAACCCCTAATTCAATACCTCCTGTGGGTAAGAGAATGGACAGGAGGTATTTGTTATCAGGCTCAGCTGCGGAGTTCCTTTATAGTCATTGCAGCCATGGTGGGGTAGTACAGGCTGCAGTCTGTGACAGGGCTAACATTACTTTGGCTTCACACACCCCGGATAAGGACTCCAGGAAAGTGGATGCCACGGCCAAAAAACAGTATTTGGCATCCTCTTTGGGACTCAGGCAAGCTACTTATATGGCCTACACAGCCAGGTACCAGAAATCCAGATGGGATACAGTTCTGGACCTGGCTAAACAAGCCTCTCCCCAGTTAGCCAAGGAGCTGGAGGAGGTGGCTGCTGATGGAATTGAGGCATCCAAAATGCAATTTCATGCTGCTGTGGACTCCAGTGATGTGGCCTCTAGAGTCATGGCTACATCTGTGTCTCTCAGAAGACATGCTTGACTCAGATGTACTAGCCTTTCACAGGATACCCAGACTAAGGCTATGGATTTTCCTGTAGTAGGTAACTCTCTGTTTGGGGACCAGACAGAGGCTTACATGAAGAAAATGGATGAATACAGGACCACGTACAGGAGTGCACAGGCCAAAGAAAGGCAAGCCACTCCGCACAAGCAGCAGTCTAGGGGCAGAGGCAGGCCCTTTCAAAGGCCTTTTTACCAAGCCCAGGCCTCCTCTCCTTTCCCACAGAGGGGGTTCTTCAGAGGGAGGGGCAGGAGGGGGATGAGCAGAGCTGCCCCCTCCTCCTCTCAGTCTAAGGCTCCTGCCAAGCAGTCACCCTGATGTGTCAGCCCGGGTTGACTCCCCATTTCAAGTAGGAGGCAGGCTGGCTTACTGTTTCCAGGCCTGGAAGTCTATGACCTCAGACAAGTGGGTCCTGAAAGTAGTAAGCCAGGGACTGGCCCTCAGCTTCAAAAAATTTCGAAAAAAAGAGGGCCAAGTCTTTTCCACCTGCATCACTCTCGAAACCATTGCCCTAGAGGTGGAGGTTTCCTCTCTTCTAGCTCTCAGAGCTATAGAGAAGGTTCCTGCTCAGCACAGGGGAAAAGGACTGTACTCCAGGTACTTCCTTACCCCAAAGAAAACAGGGGAGTAGCGACCCATCCTAGACCTAAGGTATTTGAACAAACACATTTCAATGCCCAAATTCAAAATAGTAACTCTGGGAATAATCCTTCCCTCTCTAAGGCCAGGGGATTGGCTAGCATCCCTGGACCTCAAGAATGCCTACTTTCATATTCCTATCAGGTGCTCCCACAAAAAACACCTCAGGTTCGAGTTGCCTTCAGGACATTACCAATTCAGAGCTATGCCATTCGGCCTAACATCAGCTCCAAGGGTGTTCACAAAGTGCCTTGCAGTAGTGGTGGCTTACCTCAGAAGACAGGGCATCACCATCTTCCCGTATCTGGACGACTGGCTCTTAGTAGGTCAGTCACCTTTACAGGTCAGGTCAGCTCTTCATACTACCCAGGACCTACTCAGCTCGTTGGGGTTTCTTCTCAATCTTCCAAAGCCTGTCCTCGAACCAGTTCAACTTCTCACCTTTATAGGCATAGAGTTGGACACTGTACAAGCAAAAGCCTTCCTTCCCCTGGCAAGGTTGAAGGCTCTAGTGGATCTCGCTTCCTCCTTTCTACCTCAGGTCTCCCACCCAGCAAGACAGTTCCTCCAGCTCCTGGGCCACATGGCAGCTTCCATGGCAGTGGTGCAGGGAGCAAGGTTCCAGATGAGGGACATTCAGTTTCATCTAAGGTCTTTTTGGTCTCAAAAGAAGGATTCACTTACCAAACTGATCCCAGTGACTCAGACTCTGGTCCAAGCTCTCCAGTGGTGGCTGGACCAGGACAACCTCAGACAAGGGGTTCCATTTCTCCCTCAAGTCCCTTCAGTAGTTCTGAGTACAGATGCTTCTCTCCTAGGGTGGGGAGCCCACCTGGGAGCTCTGACAGCTCAAGGGGTTTGGTCCCCACAAGAGTCTCTTCTTCATATCAATCTCCTGGAACTCAGGGCAGTTTTCCTAGCCCTGCAGAGCTTCTCAGATTCAGTCAAGGGCAAGGGCAAGGTGGTCCAAGTCAGGACAGACAACACCACCACAATGTGGTACATCAACAAACAGGGAGGCACTCGGTCCTCGGCCTTGTGCACAGAGGCCATGAAGCTGTGGTCTCTGGCCTGTTCTCTTCAGACTTCTCTGGTAGCAGTTCACCTTCCAGGGAAGGACAAAGTACTAGCAGAATTTCACAGGGACATCACGAATGTTCCCTGGATCCTCCCATCCTGAAGGTCATCTTCTCCAGGTGGGGCACTCCAGAGATAGATCTCTTTGCAGCACCGGACAATCATCAACTTCCTCTGTTTTGTTGCAGACCTCCAGTCCTGGGGACAGTTCCCCAAGATGCTCTTTTTGGACTGGAAGGGCAGGTTTCTCTATGCTTTCCTTCCCTTCCCTCTGCTGTTCAGAGTTCTGATCAAGATCAGGACTCAACCCTGCACAGTGATACTGGTGGCTCCAGATTGGGCAAGGCAGCCGTGGTATCCTCTACTGCTGTCCTTGTCAGTATCACGTCCCCTGTCTCTGCCCAGGACATAAAATCTCCTGTCCTCCTCCCAGGGGCGGATCTGGTACCCCAGTCTCTAGTCTCTCAATCTCAAGGCCTGGCTCTTGAAGAGTTAGAATATGCAGCACTGCATCTTTCTCAGGGAGTTCTGGATATTCTGAAGGTCTCCAGGAAGCCTTCCACTAGAAAAACTTACAACTCCAAATGGAAAAGGTTCAGTATTTGGTGCTCTCAGAAAGGCATCCTGCCTGATTCTGCAGACATTTCCACAACCTTAGACTATCTAGTTCATCTGAATGGTCTAGGCCTTAGGCCTGCCACTCTGAAGGTTCATCTAGCAGCTGTCCCTGCATTCCTCTCAGCAGGGAAGGACTCTTCCCTGGCATCTCATCCTGTTTTCAGAAAGTTTTTCAAAGGTCTGGTTCACATTAACCCTCCCTTTAGGGAGCCCACTCCGCCTTGGAATCTCATTGTCTGCATAGCTCAGCTTATGCAGCCACCCTTTGAACCTCTGGCTTCGGCCGAATTCAAGTACTTGACCTGGAAAACTGTGTTCCTGGTAGCTATTACTTCTGCCAGGCGGATTAGTGATTTACAGGCTTTGTCAGTTGAACCTGACTTCATCTCCTTCCATAGGGACAAAGTGGTCCTAAGAACCAATAGGAGGTTCTTGCCCAAAGTGGTATCGGATTTTCATCTGAACCAGTCTATATCTCTCCCTATGTTTTTCACTGATCCCTTCTTCTTCAGGTGAAAGAAGGTTACGCAGTCTGGATGTTAAGAGGACCCTTAGCTACTACATGGAGCATACTAAGGCACATAGAAATGACTGTCTTCAATTGTTTCTCACTTATGGTGAAGTGGGCAAAGGTAAGCCTGCCACTAAAAGAACTATTGCCAGGTGGATTGTTTCTTGTATACAATTCTGTTATGACAAGTTGGGTAGAATGCCCCCTTCAGGCCTGAGAGCTCATTCGACTAGGGGTACAGCTGCTTCTCTAGCTGCGGCCAGAGATATACCTTTGTTAGAGATCTGTAAAGCAGCCACCTGGAAAACAGTACATAGTTTTACCAAGCATTACCCCTGGACATCCAGGCTAGGAGTGATGCTAGGTTCTGCAGCACTGCAGAGCCTCTTCCCAAAGTAGGTTCTGCATTCCCTCCTCCATAGGGAACTGCTTGGTAGTCTGCATTATGTCTGAATACAGCAAGACTTCATGTTGTTTGAAGAAAAATTACTCCACCAGTAATGTTGTTTCTTCCAATGGAGTCTTGCTGTATTGAGACCCTCATCCCGCCCTCCCTCTCAGAACCTGGTTTTGGGAAGTGGGCTGGGTACAATGTGCACCTCAGGGTGTACCTTGTACCCTCCCTCTTGGGTGGGATAGATGTTGTTATTATTTTTCTGGTGTTTTATACTTAAATATTGTCACTACCTTTCCTTCTTGGGTTCTCGACTTGAGTTTTTTGGGCCCAAAAATCATTTTTTGCCCTTTGGCTGTATGTTGAACAATTTCCATACTGTAGTATGTTAGTGTGCTCGTAAGAATCTGATGGTTACACTGGGAAGTACCACAGATAGAGGTTTGAAAACCGAGCTTGAGCTCAACGTTCTATGCTTCTGCATAGCGTTAACTCTTTCCTCTCCGGGGCAGTTCAAGTGCTGGGACTAACTACATTATGTCTGAATACAGCAAGAGTCCATTAGAAGAAACAACATTACTGTGGTGAGTAATTTTTTCTTCTGTGGTGACAAACTGTTTGACCCTGGTACCCAAATCATTTTGGATGACCACCACGCCTCTGGACGTACCCTCCGAGTGGTTCAGGGTATGTACCATGCACCATGGAACCAATACTCATACTATAACAAAAGAGGTAACCATTACAAGTCCTCTCACCGAGGTACTTTTAGGGGACGCAGTCAAAACACAAGAGGCAATTCGACCACCACACATCCCTCCCGTGCCCGTCCTTCTGGAGGGGCTGGCAACTCCAGTTCTGAATGACTTCCTAGGGCTTTCCCCGCGTCTCCTTGTCCAAGCCTCGGAGGCAGTAGGGGGTCGTTTTGCCCTTCATTTGGAGGCTTGGCAGCAAATAATGACAGCTGCATGGGTATTTCAGATTATTCTAACTGGACATACACTGGAACTAATTTCAGTACCACCTCCACTTCCTCCTCGCAAGGTTTAGTGTCCTCAGGCACATCTTCCTGTACTCCAGGAGGAACTTACTGCCCTACTAACCAAGCAGGCCATTGTTCCCGTGCCATTGTCACAACAACAGGGTTTTTATTCCCATTTCTTTCTGGTACCCATGAAAACTGGAAACCTCAGACCAATACTGGATTTGAGAAACCTAAATCAGTACATCCAGTACAAACATTTTCGGATGGTTACCTT
Source organism: Neoceratodus forsteri (assembly GCA_016271365.2). Taxonomy (NCBI): domain Eukaryota; kingdom Metazoa; phylum Chordata; order Ceratodontiformes; family Ceratodontidae; genus Neoceratodus; species Neoceratodus forsteri. Next base: position 508,334,454 of record CM028129.1, read on the forward strand.
GACGTCCATCCTGCCTCTCCTGCGACAAGGAGATTGGATGTCGCAATGGATATGAAGTATGTATATCTGCATATACCCATTCATCCAGCCCATCAGCAGTGCCTACGCTTCCACCTGCTGGTCCAAAATTACCAAATCTTACTTCGAGATACAGCTCTTGCAGCAGGTTACACCATTAGGAAAAGAACTGAAGCCATCAGGCGCCAGGACCCAACGGAACTTTTCTAGCTAGCAGTCTTCAGCAGTGGACCGCCTCCGACATCAGTCCGGCCCCCGACGTCAGGCGTAGTACATAATGAGGCGGTCCCTTCACAATCCTCAGTTCTTTTCCCGCCCTCGACATCGCAAGCATCGGCCTCTCGGTCACTTTCTAACGTGCGACGACTTAGAACTATGACGTTCTCTTTTTCATATACAGATTTTGGAATTCATCTGATGTCCTCTTCAAACACCTCTCTGGAAGGTCACCCATCGAAGTGTGCCTGGAGCAAACAGATCCCCTTCAAGGATCCTCACTCAGCCTGTGTGCGTTTTCTAGGCCCGGAACATGACACCAAGGCCTGCTCCTTCTGCCAGGGCTTCAACAGTCGCACCAGGATCCGCCGCCAGAAGGCCCTTCAAGCGTTTCTCTTGGAGGAGAAACTGAAGACCATGGATGGGAACCTTCCTCCGGGGGGGTGATCAGGAAGACCCAAAACACCGGGAGAAGGAAAGACCCAGGTCTCGGCGAGGGCCTCGACTCAAGCTCCAGCTCGTGGTCAGACCGCTCTCCCTCTAGGGCTCAATCTCAACCTCCCCCGGTTCAGGTCAGATCCCCCAGCGGCTCCTCCTCTCTGCAGCCTCTCAAGACTTCCAGGCTGTTGGCTGCATCCACTCCTTCTAAGGCCTCGTCTAAGGCTGGGGAGCACCACAAATCTTCCTCTCGCCATCGGGACTCCGACGCCAGGTCGGTGTCCCAGCCCCCGCGTGGGTTGGACCCGGCCCCCCGTAAGACTAAGGAGCTGACGTCCCTAAGACGGACGCCAGACCTGATGTCGACCAAGCATCACCGGCACTCCCAGGGGCCGGCGACAGTAAGACATCCGTCGCCGGCCAGGCGTTCGCCTCCCAGGGTGTCGGCCAGGGGACCGACGTCGACTACCCCAGAGAGGAGGACTGCACCACCGTCGCCGGCTGACGTCGGTCGGAAGGAATCATCGGAGGAGGATACCACCCAGCCTGAGGACCAGGCGGGCGACACTGGAGTTGTCGGACTCCCACGGGAACCTTCCCTGGTGCGGGAGACCCCCGGGGACCCGATGCCCGACCCTGGTGACAGGCCACCGGCGCCAGGCCCGTTGTCGGGCTTGAATTTTTCAGAGGTAAAGGAGGTCTTTACCTTCTGGTGGGACACCATCAGGAAGGATGTGGTCGCCACACACCCTCCTCCCACTCCGGCTCCGCCTCCACCCACTCATTCACCGCCTACGCCCCCTACTCCACCCAAGGGGCCCGTAGGATGGTCACCAACCCCAAGAGCCAACACCTCCTCCTAGGGGCAGATCCTCAGATAGGAGAAGACCTCCCTCAAGATCCACTTCAGGGTCACCTAGCCCTAAGAGACCCAGATGACGCCGGTACACCCTGTCTGCAGAGGATTCTAGATCTGACACCTCAGGGTGCTCCAGATCTCCTTCTCCCATCAGCATTCCCTCCCCAGACCCACACGACCTTTCTAGGTTTCCTCCGGATGATCCCTCCTTTACGGAGATCATGAGGTACATTCAGGAGAATATGGGGTGGGATGCTGAAGAGCTCGACCCCGAGTGATAGCGCCTTGCCCGCTACCTTCGGCAGAAAGACCCAAAGCCTGTGGTAGTGCCACCCTTGGTGGACACCTTTGTGGACGTTACCAAGGCTGTGTGGAAGCGCCCGCATTCAACTCCGGCAGTGCCAAAGAAGGCTGACCACCTATACAAGACCCTGAGGGAGGACCAGTATCTGGCGAATCATCCTCTGGCCGATTCCCTGGTCATCACCACTTCACATGACAGGACTGAGAGACCTCAGCACTTGAGCACACAGCCACCGGTCCCAGAATCCAAGCAATTGGATGTCCTGGGTAGGCGCACGTATGCGGCTGCGACTTGCGCCAACATGTCTTTGAATTACCTCACCCACATGGTTCAATTCCAGAACACGCTGTGGGAGCAGGGACAGGACCTGGTTGAGAAGATGCCCGACGGTGGTCAAAAGGAGGAGCTTTTGACCCTCCTCCATATGGGTTCGGATGTGGGGACCCAGGTGCTCAGAGCCGCATATGACTCTGCAGACTCTTCGGCCAGAACGGCAGCCTCAGGCGTGTGTCTCCGGAGACTCTCTTGGCTCCGCAGCTCCGGTTTTACCCCGGACATCCAGAAGAACATCCTAGACGTCCCTTACAATGGTGAAGTCCTTTTTGGTGAAGCCTCCGAGAGGGTGATCACCAAACTTCAGGACGCAGGGAAGGCAGTTAGATCTGTCCATGCCATGTACAGATCTTGACCTAGTTCCTTTCGTAGGAACCAGAGTCGCTTTCGTAGCCAGACACAAAGGCAACAACCACGTTCCGGCCAACAGCAGAGGGGCTCCTTTACCCGGAAAGCCCGGGCTAAGTCATCCTCAGGCAGGGGCCAACAAGCTGCAAAGTTGGCCCAGCCTGCGGTATCAAACGCTGCCACAGCATGACTCCTTCCCGGCCCCCGGCCCTCCTCAAGATCAACGGGAAATGAAGGTCGGAGGTCGCATCGCACGTCACCTGCCAGGGTGGCTGTCGATCACCACCAACAGATGGGTGCTGCAACTGGTCGAAAAAGGCCACTATATAGAATTTGTAGGCAGCCCACCTACAAGACCTCCCCTGCTTTCCCGCTATTCGGGTCAGCACGACCTGTTCATACAGCAGGAAGTGCTCACGCTTCTGGACAAGGAAGCCTTAGAGCACGTTCCAGAGAACCAGAGAGGGCGAAGGTATTATTCTCACTTCTTCCTGGTTCCAAAGAAAACAGGGGACCTCCATCCAATTTTGGACCTCAGCAACCTCAATCTGTCGGTTGTTTACAAACACTTTCGCATGGTGACCCTTCTGGGCCTAATTCCCATGCCGAAACTGGACACTTTTCTGGCGTCTTTGGATATGCAGGATGCCTACCTGCACATTCCCGTTGCTCAAGCGCACAAGAGGTTCCTGCGCTTCAAGTTTCAGGGCCACCATTATCAGTTCAGAGCTCTTCCCTTTGGACTGTCATTGGCACCTCGCGTTTTTACGAAGTGCATGGTGGTAGTAGCGGGGTCTCTGAGGAGACAAGTCCACTACATGTTCCCTTACCTGGACGACTGGCTTCTCATGGCTCCCTCCAAGGAGGCACTGATGACGGCTATTCACCGCACCTAGTCCCTTTTCCAATCACTGGGTATCCTCCTCAATTACGAGAAGTCTGTCCTGGTACCATCCCAGAAACTGCAGTTCATTGGAGCAGTTCTGGACACCGTCAGAGGGAAAGCCTTTCTTCCCTCTGACAGAGCGGAACACATCAGATCCCTCATCAGGGACCTGTCGGCAAGGAAGACTGTCCCAGCAAGACTGGTCCTTCGCCTGCTCGGACATATGGCTGCAGCCATTGCAACAGTCCCGATGGCACGACTCAACTTGCAGGTAACCCAGTGGATGCTAAGGGTGCAGTGGGACCAAAGTCAAGACCATCTGCAGCAGCCAGTTCGAATCACGAATGCCGCGATTCGGGATTGGCAGTGGTGGCTAGATCCGGAGAATCTCTCCGCGGGGGTTCCCTTCACAGCGCCTTCTCCGACTGTGACTCTCTCCACAGACGCCTCAGGTCTCGGTTGGGGAGCACACCTGGATGGGGTGTGGTCTCAGGGCATATGGACAGCCCAGGAATTTCATCTCCACATCAACATTTTGGAAATGAGGGCGGTACTTTACGCTCTTCAAGCCTTCCAGTCTGAGATTCCACCGGGTACTCTCCTGTTACAAACAGACAATACCGCGGTGATGTATTACTTCAACAAACAAGGAGGCACCCACTCCTACCCGCTTTGCAGGGAGGCCATGAGAGTGTGGGAGTGGGTCGTGCAACACGGTGCAAACTTAATTGTAGTACATGTCCCAGGAGTGGACATCACCGTCGCAGACAGTCTGAGTCGCTCTCAGGCCAGAGTCCACGAGTGGGAACTTCTACAGGAAGTGGCAGAGGATCTGTTTCACAGATGGGAAACTCCAGAGTTAGACCTTTTCGCGTCCCCATACAACGCAAAACTGCCCAATTTTTGCTTGCTAGATCCAGGGCCTGGTGTTTTCTGGCGAGATGTGTTGTCCCTCTCCTGGGCGGGCAGATTCCTCTGTGCCTTTCCTCCTTTCCTGTTGATCCAGAGAGTTCTCTTAAAACTTCGCAGGGAGCAGGCAATGCTCATTTTGATAGCGCCTTTCTGGCCCAGACAAATTTGGTTCCCGCTTCTGCGTCGGCTATCCCAGGAACCTCCACTTCCTTTGCCAGTCAGCTACCATCTGCTGTCTCAGGCGGAGGGTTCATTAGTCCATCCAGACTTCCATTCCTTGAACCTGTACACTTGGCTCCTAGACACATAGCCATGTTGTGATACGGGGTCTCTCAAGAAGTGGCAGATGTACTCTATGCCGCTAGAAAACCGTCAACCCACACAACGTACGCCATGAAATGGTGCAGATTTTGCTTGTGGGCTCAAGCACGTGGTTTCTCGCCCTTAGAATGTCCCGAAAAGCTGGTTCTGGATTACCTGCTTTCCCTTTTTCATTCCAGATTGGCTTACTCCTCGATTAAGGTGCACCTTTGTGTAATTTCGGCTTACCATGCCCCCATAGGCCATCAGATGGTGGCCCAATTGGACACTACTCGTGCCTTTTTAAGGGGAGTCCTCCACCTTAGGCCGCCCATTAAGGATTCGATTCCTCCTTGGGACTTGCCCCTCGTCCTGGAGCAGCTTACGCTGCCACCTTTTGAACCAGCCGCGGATTGCGAGCTACATTTTCTGTCATGGAAAACATTATTTTTAGTTGCAGTTACTCCGGCAAGAAGGATCTCCGAATTGCACGCACTAATGTGCAAAGAGCCTTATTTAGTTTTCCATCAGGACAGGGTATCCCTGAGAACAAACCCAAAGTTTCTGCCTAAGGTGGTCTCATCACTCACCCTTAATCAGGATATTGATTTACCAGTGTATTTCCTGAGGTACACCAACCGAGGAGAGGCCCTTCTGCACACCCTCGACGTGCATCGGTGCCTCAGATATTATCTGACCAGAACCAAACAGTTTCGAAAGGCGGATCAACTGTTTGTCTCCTTTGCTGTTAGAATGAAAGGAGCTCCTGTTTCTAAACAGTCTCCCTCAAGGTGGCTCATCCAGTGCATCACTTTCTGTTATGATAGGCGCAATAAACCCTTACCGGGCGCCGTCAAGGGTCATTTCACGAGAGGGGTGGCCACTTCCTTTGCGGCGTTAAAGAACGTCTCCACCTCAGCTGTTTGCGCTGCAGCCACTTGGAGCTCTGTGCATACCTTTATCAGGCATTACAGCCTGGACATTGCATCAAGGCGAAGAGCAGGGTTCGGCCTAGCCGTCCTTCAGGGACTTCTGTCCTAGGCTCGAGTTGTAAGGAGACTTCTACATTTCCTCCTCCCTGTGGCGTAAGATTGCCACTAGTGCTTGGAAATCAGTCCTAATGGTGTAACCTGCTGCAAGAGCTGAATCTCGAAGTAAGATAGTACAGTTACGTAAGAACTTACCGTAACAGTAGATCTTCGAGAACAGCTCTTTTGTAATCTAACCATACAATCCCCCTTCTTTGAGGTAGGTCGTAGCCAAACATCCATCTTGCGGAGGAGATGTTCTGTTTTAGTCTTGGCCATCTGGTGGCGGATCCTCGTCTCTCTTCTGATGTCATCCAGCGGAAGGGAGTCTCCGCGGAGAACTGAGGATTGTGGGGGACCGCCTCCCAGGTACTCACTACGTCGACGGGGTGGACCGACGCTGGAGACGGTCCCTGCTGAAGACTGCTAGCTAGAAAATTTCTGTGGGGTCCTGGCACCTGACGGCTTCAGTTCTTTTCCTAATGGTGTAACCTGCTGCAAGAGCTGTTCTCGAAGATCTACTGTTACGGTAAGTTCTTACGTAACTGTACTTTTCTGGCTCTGCCCTTCAGCCTTTCATCCACCCCACAGGTTTTCACCAAATGCCTAGCCATGGTTGCAGGGGCCTTGAGAAAAAAGGGTCACATCTTACTTAGAGGGGGAACTCTTACAGCAGGCTTTTACCATTAGGACTAATGCCATAGGCCTTAGGGCCCTCTGGAAAACTTATTAGCAATACCCAGCAGGTTTCGCCCCCCCGACATCGGCTCCGCCCCGATGTCGGTCATGTCATAAAAGGAGGCGGTCCCTAGCTCCACCTCCGTTCTTTTCCCGTCGCAGGCCCGCTCTCATTGGGGAAAGTCTTAGCGTGTTCTTCAGCAGTTCCAGCTAAATTTGGTGACTTTTCATAGTTTTTGTCCATAGAACCTTACTCCTTCGTCGGATTCTTCCTTTTTCTCGGACTTTGTCATCGCATGTCATCTCCATCTTCAGTCTCATCCTCTGGCCCCAAGAAGACCAAGTGTGCCTGTGGCCACCAGATCCCACTGAAGGACAGCCACGAGGCCTGCGTCTCCTGTCTGGGCCCAGACCACGGCCTCCAAGCCTGCAAGATCTGCAAGGGCTTCACCCGCAGGACTCGGCTCCACAGATTGTGGGCAGGTACTGCTCTCCTCTCCGAAAACCCATCCAACTCGGGCGGTGTTATGTAATGCCAGGTCCATTAGGAACAAAACTGCAGTTATTGCAGATCTTGTTGCAACATCTGACCTGGCATGTATCACCGAGACCTGGCTGGATGAGAACGCAGGTCCTATATTAGACTCTGCTGCTCCGACTGGGTTCTCGGTGATGCATCGTCCGAGATTGGATCGTAGGGGCGGGGGAGTAGCCATCTTTTTTAGAACAGATCTGAGTCTTGTGGAGGTGCCAGTGGGTAACACCAGATCTTTTGAGTGTATCCTGGCTGCAGGTGCAGAGTTTAGGATTCTCCTCATCTACCGTCCACCCGGTGATGGTGGAGAATTCCTGAAGGAGTTCAGCGGACTTCATCGTTGACATGGTATTGGTCCCCAGATGGTTAATACTGGGTGACTTCAATGCCTGGGTCGACGATGAACTCTCGCACTTTGGAAAGAGCTTCCTCCAATTTATGTCTTTGTTGGGCCTGTCACAGGTAGTTACCTCTGCTACCCATATGGGGGTCACTCTTTGGACCTGGTGTTCCTACTGGATTTGGATGTCACGCATCTGGGGTGGAACCGAATGTGTGGACAGACCATCACACCATAAGATTCAGCTTTGGGGCACTCCCTAATAAGCCTGCCTCTACGGAGATGGTCCAGTATCGCCCTTTAAGGGGAGTTAACCCAGAGGGCCTACTAGCGGTACTGGACCTATCAGGTATTTCGGGTGAGAGCATGGATCCAGGGGACCTTGTTCTTGCCTATAATAAGGCGGTGAGCAAGGCCTTGGACCAAATTGCTCCTATTAGAAAATGGCTTCACTCATTTTACGCCCAAAGACTCCATGGTTCGATGAGTTCTTTAAGGAACTGAGGAGAGTGGGCTAAGGCTAGAGGGGGCTCAAGGAAATCTTGCCTGGATGCTGACAGACTTAGGTTGATGGATCATTATGGTATCTATCAATCGGCAATAACCCGTAAGAAGGCAGAATTCCTGTCCAGGGAGATTGCTGCTGCGTGGAACCGACCAGCTCAACTCTTTCGGACTGTCGACAGACTGTGCAATCCACTCTGTCTACAGTCTGGAAGAGATTTTTCACAAATAAAGTGTGATGAGCTTGCTCGGGTTTTTAGCAGATAAGATTGCCAGCATTAGGTCAGATATCGGCCAGGCTGACTTCTTAAGGGTTTGCGGTGATTGGCAAGGGGAAACAAACACCTGTGTCACCTGGTTTGACTTTGGTAAGCCGGAATTCATGGATATTGTGAGGATTGTCCAGACTGTACGTCCAACCAGCTGTAGTTTGGATCCGGGCCCTACGCCACTATTACTAGGTTGCGTAGATACTATCTGTCCGATCATTGCTGAAATTGTTTGGAAATCTCTGGAGCAGGGGATCTTCCTGATCCCCTAAAGGAGGCGGTCGTTCGACCACTCCTGAAAAAACCTTCACTGAATCCGAACTGTCCAGCCAACTACAGACCTGTCTCTAACCTGCCCTTTCTGGGTAAGGTTATTGAAAAGGTGGTTGCACTACAACTGGATGACCACCTTACAAATCATAATATCTATGATACTCTTCAATCAGGATTTAGGAAAAGACATAGTACTGAGACTGCCCTTGTCCGGGTTCTAAATGATCTCCTGATAGCGAGAGATCGAAAGGCTCATACTATTCTAGTCCTTCTTGATCTCTCTGCAGCATTTGATACCGTGGACCATGGTGTGCTCCTGGAACGCCTGCGGCTCTGTTGCGGACTGTCTGGTACAGTTCTGCAATGGTTTCGATCTTTCCTCACGGGACGGAGACAGAGGGTCATCACCGGAATTTATTCCTCTGATACCGTTCTCCTGCCCTGTGGGGTTCCGCAGGGTTCCATTTTGGCACCCATGTTGTTTGCTGTCTATATGCTGCCATTGGGAGACATTATTAGGCAATACAGCTTGGGTTTTCACTGCTATGCAGATGGCACCCAGCTGTATTTGTCCTTTAGTCCCGGACAGGAAGATGCAGTCTCTATACTTAACAGCTGTCTATCCGAGATCAAGGATTGGATGAGTGCCAGCTGGCTAAGGTTAAACCCGGATAAGACTGAAGTGTTGGTGGTGGACCCAGGTCGCCTTGAGGTGGGTTGTAGGGCTGGGCTTCCTTCGGGCATATGGATCGATGGTGCCCAGCTCCCAACCTCAGACCGGGTGCGTAACCTGGACGTTATTATTGACGACGGTTTGACCCTGAAATCTCAGGTGTCATCCGCTGTCAAATCCTCCTTTTACCATTTTAGGAATATCGCTCGGGTAAAACACCTAGTTCCTCCGGCTGACCTTCCGACATTGGTCCATGCCTTTGTTACTTCTCGCCTTGATTACTGCAATGCCCTGTACCTAGGGCTACCGGGGGTTGATATCCGCCGCTTGCAGCTGGTGCAGAACGCAGCAGCCAGGCTTTTGACTGGGACATCTATGAGAAGTCATATCACGCCTGTGCTGTGCAAACTGCACTGGCTGCCGATTCAGTGGGATCACCTTCAAGATTGGGTTACTGACCTGTTCTGCAGAACAGGGACCACAGTATCTTCAAGATCTCCTTATTCCCTACTGTCCTCTCGTTCACTCCGCTCCATGGCGAGGGATTGCTAGAATTCCCAGGGTTGGTTTAAAAACATCTGGAGACGCGGAGGCATTTTTCAGCTGCCCCCACCCTGTGGAATTCTCTACCTCGTCGAATACGAAGCTGCCTGACCGTCGAGAGTTTTAAGTCAGAATTAAAAACTTATTTATTCTTAAAAGCATATGGAGAGTGATTTTATTGTGATTTTACTGTGATTGTATTGTTATTATTGTTGTTGATGTTATATGTTTGTATTTTAATTGCCTGCCTATTTGTACAGCGCTTTGGTTTTGAAAAGCGCTAAAAAATAAATTTTTATTTACTTACTTACTCTGATCATGCGCCTGAAGGCCTTAAAAGCCCACCTTTTAGAGAAAAAGATGGACGTCATGAAAAGCTCTCCCTGTGAAAAGACCAACCACTGGGACAGGTACCGCGAGAAGGACCTTAGCCGGTCCCACCAGTGGTCCAGGTCGAGTTCTCACTACAAAAAGGCCTAGTTTTCGGGCTCGGGCAGTTCCGACCGTTTGAAACATGGAGAAAAGGCGAGGTCTGACACCCCAGCCAAGACACCGACACCGGCCCCGGTGAGGGCTACTTCTAACAAACCGGCCAAGGTGAAGGCTACGCCGCTGCATACCTCTGTCACCTCGGTGGAGACAACTAAGGCCTCCACTTCGGCACATACTTCGGCCCTACCGGAAAAGGCCTCAAGTCACGGCTTTCCCGGGTCAGGTAAACCATTGAGCAAGAATCAGGACCCTCCAGCTAAGACGCCTTCTGGGTCCTGCCCTCCCAAGTCAGCAAAGTCAGAGCCAGCCTTGGCCAAGACACCAGCCAGAGTGCCGTCCATGGTGTCTAAGGTTGACTTGCCTCAGGGTGAGCCCGCACAGGTCACGGTACCATCGCCGGCCCAGAGGTCCTCTACTCCGGAGTCTTGGAATCTTCCCCCACGGCCCTGCCGGACCTTCCGGCTTCACCAATTCCCCTGAAGGGGATGCGGCTTCAGTTTTTAATAAGGAGGGGCTGCAGGAGCCCTTTTCCTTCTGGTGGTGCCAAGTCAGAGAGGACGATGCTACCCCGAAGCCAGATCCGACACCGATACCTGACCGGCCGGACATCCAGGACACCGGGGATCTTCCCATGAAGTCGCCTTCCAAAACCCCCGACAAGCGGCGTAAACCTTCCAAATCCCACTCCCCCTCAGTGGTTCGACCCCAGTCTCGGTCTAAAGAAAGTCGGCTCTGTTCAAGGTGCTCTAACCGACGCTGGTCCCGGCCCAAGTCCTGTAGCTGCCAAAGATCTATCACTAAGCGAGGACGCTCTTCCAGCCGACGCTGGTCCCCTGACAGGCGCCGGTCTCCGCTCCGTCGTCGGTCCCCGAGCCGATGTTGGTTGGAAAATGCCCCACGTTCTAGGGAGGGTAGCCCCTACAGGCATGGTTCAGGCTCCCCTCATTCCGGAAGGAGCCGGTCCATTTCATCTTCATCCTGTTCAGACCAGTCCCTCTCAGAAGTTGGGGGTTCTTCTAATGACAAAGAGACACCCCGTTCTCCCCTGATGATCCAACCTTTATGGACATCATGAGGCACATCCAGGCCTCCAACAAATGGTAGACGGAGGACCTGGATTCAGAACGCCGGAGACTGGCCAGATACCCGAGGCAAAAGGAGCCTAAACCATTAGTAGTGCCTCCTTTGGTGGATACATTCCAAGACATCCAAGCGCACTCAACAGTGGGAGAAAAGGAACTGAGGCAGTTGGAGGGTCGACACCAAGATAGCCTACATAGGCGCGAGCTAGTCTCGCAGTGCAGCGCATGTGTGGTCCTGTCTCGGCACTGGCCCTTCAGAAAATTTTTCGCTCCCGTTTGGTCCTTGCGCCTCCGGCGCTATCCCACTAGTGTGAATGAGTGATGGAGACTGTGTCCATGAAGATCAGCAATTATGGTAAGTACGTAATTTCCATTTATCTTTCCTGGAAGGTGTCCTTTTCAGTTGCTGTCACTTCAGCTTGAAGGGTTTCCGAACTTCAGGCCCTGTTGTGCAAGGAGCCTTATTTGATTTTTCATAGGGAAAGGGTTTCCCTCAGGACAAATCCTAAGTTTCTACCCAAAGTAGTTTCTGAATTAACCCTCAACCACTCGGTTGACCTTCCAGTTTATTATTTGACCCCTTCCAACAGGGGAGGAGCTCTCTTACACACCTTGGATGTCCACAGGACACTGAGGTACTACCTCAAGCATACAGCGGCACACCACAAATCGGAGCAACTGTTTGTGGCCTTTGCACCTCAACACCTGGGCAAACCGGTGTCTAAAAGACTATATCTTAGTGGCTAGTCCACTGCATAGTCTTCTGTTACAACAGGTACAGCAAACCTCTACCGGGAGCAGTTAGAGGTTAGTCTACCAGAGGAGTTTCTACCTCCTTTGCTTCTTTGAAAAATGTCTCTATCCGAGACATTTGTGCAGCAGCTGCTTGGAGTTCAGTACATATTTTTGTCAGGCATTACAGCCTGGACAATGCATCCAGGCACTGAGCCAGTTTCGGCCTGGCGATCCTTCAAGGACTGTTGTCCTGATGTGCTGTCTCCCTACCTGTTTAGGTAATGCTGTCATACTAGTTCCTGTCATCCTCCTCCCGGGGCTTGTCACCTCCTTAGCGCAGGACTGCTTGGGATTCAGTCCTAATAGTAATAGCGTGCTGCAAGAGCTGCCCCTCGAAGTAAGATAGTACAGTTACGTAAGAACTTACCGTAACAGTGCCGTCCCTGTGGCACCGAGGGTTGAGGCGCTGGACGCCACACCTCGTGACATGCTGGCGACCTGGGTTCCGGAATGGACTTGGGCCTCCGGGGGTCGGCAGGGGATGAGAGGGATCGAGCATCCGAGGGACTGCTCTCCATCTCCAGGGTGGGGGGACGTCAGTGCTCAGCATGTTCTGGCCCCTAGTGGAGGCTGGGGGCAGTGTGCTGACACTGCAAGCAGAGGGGTGGAGATGGGGCAGATGCCACAAAGAGCGAGTGTGGACACGTGCACGCTCCTCCGCCAGCGTCATTGCACGCCCCCTTCTCCGTAAGGGAGAAATTTACCAAAAATGGAGTCCACCTGAAAATGAAGATTGTCCCCTCACCGCGCAACCGGGTGGCACCTCCCCTGAACTGGATCCTGGTCGGTGGGTTGAGTCGCTCCCCACCCCTTGCCATGAGGGGTGAGTTGTGGGGGCTGAAGGGGAGGGGGTCTAATACCTGGTGGTGCAGGCAGGGGAGATGTCTGATGGTAGGGGCAGACTCCGGAAAAATAACACCAACAAAATAAAGAACTTACCGTAACAGTAGATCTTCGAGAGGAGCTCTTGCAACAGGCGCTGCTTTCCCACCCTCCTTCCCCATGGAGAGTTTCAGCATGACTGGCGCACACTTCTTCTGGTTCGCTTGCTGGGATCTGTTCGTGGGTCCTTGGCAGGTGAACAGAGGTGGAGCTAGGGACCGCCCCCTTTTATGGCATGACCAACATTGGGGCGGAGCCAGCGTCATGGGGCGGGCCCTGCTGGGTATTGCTAGCAAAGTTTTTTTCAGGTGGGTCCTAAGGCCTGCGGCATTAGTCCTAATGGTAATAGCCTGCTGCAAGAGCTCCTCTCGAAGATCTACTGTTACGGTAAGTTCTTATGTAACTGTACTTTAATCTTCCCCTATTTGGATGATTGGCTAATAAAAGCACACACCAAGGAACATCTGCTATCCTCCCTCTGAGACCCTTCAGTTGTTCCACGATCTCGGGATTACAGTAAACTGGCCCAAGTCCAGCCCTCATCCGACCCAATCGCACCAGTAAATCGGGGCTATACTGGATATGACTGTAGCCAAGGCCTATCTGCCCCTTGCTCGTCAGGATACCCTCATTGACCTGGCCTCACAGATTCAGTCACGAAAGATGTTCACTGCCCGACTCATGTTTCACCTCCTCGGGCACATGGCCGCGGCCATTCAAACCGTGAAGTTCGCACAACTTTGGATGTATCCGTTCCAATGGGTTGTACAAGAGCAGTGGTGCCAGAAAACAGGGCAATTCGAAGACCCCATTAGGGTAACTCCAGCCCTCAAGTATGCTCTTACATGGTGGACACTCTGCTCCAAGTTCAGTCGGGGCATGCCCTTTCACGCCTCCCCTCCTCACCAAGTCCTGAAAACAGATGCCTCCCTAGAAGGTTGGGGTGCCCATCTCGGTCCCTACTGGACTCAAGGCACGTGGCCTTTAGGTCACTCATTAACATATCAATCTTCTGGAAATACGGGCAGTCCTTCTGGCAATGCACGTCTTCAGTCCGCAATTGACCCCAGGTCATCTACTGGTTCAGTCGGACAACATGATAGTAGTCTGTTACCTCAACAAACAAGGGATACGCTCTCACTCCCTTTGCATGGAACCAATCAAGGTGTGGCACAAAGCGACCAAACAACAACTGACGCTCACGGCAGCTCAACTCCCGGGCCATCACAATCAGTTAGCAGACCTTCTGAGTCACAAGTCCTCAGCTCACGAATGGACACTGCTCAACTCAGTCCTGCGGGAGCTCTTTCATCTCTGGTACACTCCACAAATAGATTTGTTTGCATCCTCAGAAAACCACACGCTCCCAAAATACTTCTCCATTATCCCGAACACAAGGGGAAGCTCTACAGATGCCCTGTCCCAACCTTGGACAGGACTCTTCTTATATGCCTTCTCCCCATTCCCTCTCCTGCTCCACTCTTTAACGAAACTACAGATGGAGCCTGCCACGATGCTTCTTATAGCTCCCATGTGGCCTCGATAAGCATGTTTCCCACTTCTGCAACAGCTATCGATTGCAGAACCTGTTCCGTTGCCATTCAGGCCGGACCTCTTGATGTAGTGCCAAGGCTTCCTCCTGCATCCCAGTCTGAAGACCCTCCTTCTTCATGCTTGGCTCCTGAAGACATATTCATAAATAGACTACAAGTCTCTTCTCAGGTAGATGTTGTTCTGCTTGCTACCTGGAAGCAGGCTACCAGGGATACTTACAATTCTAAGTGGAAACATTTCTCCATTTGGTCCGCTTCTCAATTGCTGGACCCTTACTCTTGCCCTGTTACGAAGGTCTTCAACTACTTGGCCTCCTTGTCCTCGGAGGGCCTTAGCTATTCTTCTATAAAAGTCCACTTGGCCGTCATCTCTGCCTTCCACGAACCGTTAGATGGCCAGCTTTTGTAGCAACACCATCTGGCTAAGATGTTTTTGAAGGGCATATTACATCTGAAGCCTCCTATTCGGCGTCCCATTCCTCCATGAAATCTGAATTTTATTATTGAAAAACTAACAGTGGCCAGACCAGTGGTGCTGAGGGTTGAGGTGCAGGACACCACACCTCGCGCCACGGTGGCGACCTGGGTTCAGGAACAGACTCTGTCTGCCGGGGGGTTGGTGGGAAGGGGAAGGATTGAGCGTCCCAACGGATGCTGTCCTCCTCCTGGGGTGCTTTGAGCACCCGACTCTCCTATGCCTGTGGAAGCATGGGCATCGGGGCACAGGCAGCTGTCCGGAGTCAGGGAGTGGAGGACGTCGTGGGCACTTGACAATGGCGTGTGTCAGCACGTCGTCTGTCTGGACGTCAGTCCTGCGTGCCGACGTCCTCAGGGGATGGAGGGACCAAGGGAAGAAAAGTGGGGAAAAAAAACCTCTTGGTCCAAGATGACGACCAATCTCATCCCCGATCACCTACGCTATTCCTGGTGGCAGTCACTTCAGCTCGACAAATTTCCGAGCTTCATGCCCTGATGTGCAGAGAACCTTATCTTATCTTTCATATAAGGATCGTGTCATGCTTTGCACTAACCCTTCCTTTCTGCCTAAAGTGGTTTCTGAACAAACCTTGAATCAGTCGCTGGAGTTACCGTTTCTTTACCCTGAGTGCTCCAATCTGGTTGAATATCTTTTGTATACGATGGATGTCCATCGCATCCTTCGTTATTATACTGATCGGACGAAGTCCCTTCGCAAAACCTCACAACTGTTTGTCACCTTTGCCCCAGGTCATGAGGGCCTTCCGGTTGCAAAACACACCCTCTCTTGCTGGGTAGCCCATTGCATTACTTTCTGTTACAAAAAAAACAGTAAGCCCTTACCGGGCCATAGTGGGCCACAGTGGCTTGTTTCAAGGGTGCCTCCATTACTGACATTTGCAGTGTGGCCACCTGGTCTACCACCCATACATTTACTAGGCATTACAATCTGGATGTTGCCTCGAGATGCAGAATGGCCTTCGGCATAGCCGTCCTATAGGGCATGCTGTCATAACTGTCCTCCCACATGGACACAACTGCTGGGAACTCTCCCAAGAGTAATAACCTACTACAAGAGATCATTCCATAGAAGATAGTACAGTTACGTAAGAACTTGCAATGACAGCAGATCTTCGAGGAATGTCTCTTGTCAAATCCAATCCCATCCCCTCTGCCCCCCTGCCTTCTCTAACAGGGAAAATCCTGTTCTAAGGACTTAGGGTTGGGACTCACTGGTACCTCGGTTTCCCTCGATCATTGCTTTTGCGAGCTGAAACCAGCGGGGAACAGAGGATACCAGGGACCGCCCACACTTATATAGGGAGCAAGGAGATGATGTCATGTGTGGGTGGTCCCTGGTAAAAGACTGCTGAAGAAGCTTCTGTGTGTCAGCGCCCTCTGCTGGAACCTCCCAAGAGTAATAACCTACTGCAAGAGATATTCCTCAAAGATCTACTGTTGTGGTAAGTTCTTGCGTAACCGCACTTTTTTAGCAGTGTTGTAGTTTGGTGCTGTATCTCTACATGATTGGCTATATGGCATTAGCATAAATTAGATATGCGGCAGGGATTAGGTTGCAGCTGGAAAGCTTCACTAGTTGGTTGCAGTTGCACTGCAGGGATTGATTTATGGTTGCATGGTTATAGTTGATCTTGTTGCTTTAAATAGGTATTCCACAATTTTAACTTCATACACTTCCCTTGTGATCTGTGAGGATGAGTTGAAAGCATAGGAATGTGCTTCCTGTAGTTTCCATGTGATCTAAGTTGCAACTGAAAGCCTAGGCTGTTGATTAGATGCCATGTGATGTAATGTGATGTAACCCAGATACACTAAAGTGTAGTTTACTGAATGGAGGCAGAGTCTGAGTCTATCCTGTGTTTGTTTCTGTGTGCCAGATGGGTAAGTGGCTATTTTATTAGCTTTTACTGCAGTGTTGGTAGAGGTTTTGCTGATGGTTCAGTGATGTATGTATGATCTTCCAAGAATCAATCTTCCCCACTGATTCCCACTTGTAGGTCTGAACTGGAGACACTAGGACCCAGCGGGAGCTGGTGACACGGTAGACACTGGGTACGTGCCATTGCATGATGACTCACTTGCCTGCTGGTATTCAGTGACAACAGCCTCCAACTGCCTCATTTCCTTTTTTTTTTTTTCTCACCATCGAGTATGCTTCAGTGACAGCATTGCTCGCCCAACAGGAGTCAGAACTTTACCGTCTATACATTGACAGTGCTCCGTTCTTCGGCTTTAATGTTTAAACTTAAGTGTTTGTTATTTTGTGTCAGTTTAGTCTAGTTTAATACAGATAACTTCAAGTCTTCTTCGAGGATATCCCTTCCATTAGGCCACCCACATGTTTGGAACTCTACCCGCGTCAACCCTAGGATCACACGGAAGCTTTTGCTAGTCGGAGGCTGCCCACGATGACATCACATGTCACCATCTACAAAACCGTGGATGGTCCATCTCTCCTCAGTTTTTTTTTTTCCACACTGTCAATTGTATTTGTCAGACCTGCTGTGGAAAGTCCGATCAACTAGCCGTTGTTGTTTATTATTTTTATCTGAGTGAATCACTAAAATTTTAATGATATCACTGCCTATGTATGCTGCCGAAACCTGTGACGTTGTTCTGGTACAGTGAGTGCAGAAAAAAGACTTACAAGGACGGCAGACACAAAGTGTGTGTTTGCTGTGTAGGCCTCTCTCACAACATCAGGACTTGTGAAATTTACCATGGTTTAATTCAAGCGACCAGGCAATGCAGAAGAAAGGCACTGGAGAAGATTTTGCTGGAAAAGACTCTAGCAGCAGTGGAACAAGCCCAGGGTCAGAAACCAACATCGCTAGCCCCATCAACCGACTTGTGTTCATCTAAATCGAAAAGGCCATGACAAAGGCTGATTGTTGTTGGGACACGAGCATAAGCATAGGGACAAAGACAAGCCTGCTTCTCTAACGAGGTCTAGGTCACCATTGCAGACTACAGGTACTCTGGCTCCATCGACATCATTGGCTGATTCACAGCATGTACCTCCTGAGCAGCAGCCTCTGGCATCACCAGCAAGGTCGTCAGCTTCCGTCGCTGACAGGGACATCAGTAAGGAGGAGGAATGTAATCTACACCTCATAAAGCATGAACTAGAAGCCTGGGTGTCTACATATGCTCCTGATTTGATGCTCCACCCTTTTCAAGTCCCTTCCCCTGCTAGACCCCTCAGGATCTATCCATGTCTCTGCTAACTGCCCCTACTCTAAACCCCGTCCTCATACCTGTCTCTCTGGCACCTGCGCCCTATACTCTCCTCATCTATTTCCTAGCCTTGAGCCTGTTTTTCTGCCTTTTTCCTGGAGACTCTGCAACTAATTTGTAAGCTTTGTGCTGTCTTCATCTTATGCACGTTAGGATTTTGCCTTATTTGTTTTTTCGCCTGTATATTTTCTCCTCAGTTTGGAATCTTCTCTACCTCTGTTTTACATTGTCTCCCTTTGTAAACATTATTGTAACTTCAAGTTTCTAGGATATGTTGTTCTATCCACACTGTTTGGCATGTTCTTTTCCCTTTAAGAATCTTGCCTGAAGGTCTTGAAGATGGCTCCTCCCACCCACCCGGGTGGTATAACCCTCTGCCCTGCCCCATGATGCCAGATCTTCTTTTCCGCTGGAAGATACAGGTTCCTTTCTTATCACTCTCGTGTTCTGCAGGTCCTGGCTTTCAAATCCTCGTATTTGCTTAAACTCAAACTTGTTAGAGTTACTAAAAATCACTTTGCGATCTCGACCGCTGTGGAGGATAAATCCTCTCTCCGGTTTCTGCCGCTGCCTGTGCAAGCAAAACATGTCTCGCACCAATCCGCATGCCACTTACCGTGTATTGCTTGGATGTCGGCCATGACACGCAGGCCTGTGAAACGTGTCGCGCATTTCACCCAAACATCTTGGACAATTGTCTCTCATGGCTGAAATTGGGCAGACTGGAGAAACGGAACCCACCAGTCAAATCTAAGGAAGCCCGATGAGCGGTCTCTGTGGCTGCGGGGTCTGCTGAGCAGCTCGAACAAATGAAGACCTTTGAGGAAGAGGCAGCATGGGCCATGGACCGGTTCTCGAAGTCCTCTTTCCTCCTGCTCGACTTGGGCTCCACTTTCTCTGGATCCTTTCAGGAGATGTGCCAGTCCCTTCCCACCAAGGGCGAGGGGCCTTCGGGCACGCATGTCTCTTGGTCCCGTAAAAAGGACAAGGAACCGAGAGAATCTTCATCTCACCAATGACGTTCCTGGGATCGTGAGAGATCTCGGTCCCAGGAATCACCTGTCTCGACTTTGGTCAAGGTTACAGCCTCGGCCGCTGGTTTCACGGTTTCACCGTCAGGCCAGCCGGCCCAGACTCTGGACGATGATCCGGTTGAGATGATTCTCGGCCCGTTGTCACCCGACGAGGCCGACAGCTCCTTATTCAGGACCCCAGTCCTGCCTCTCCCTGATGAGGAGATCCAGCCCGTGGGGAACCCCATCAGAGAACCGGTCCCTGACCAAGAAGAACCACCGGTCTCCCCGGTGCCTTCTGATCAACCCCATTGGTCACACCAACGATCGAGGTCTCGGACTCCTTTGATCGACAGGCCAAAGAAGGCGCATAAGTGCTCTAAGAAGAGGCATCGCCGACATTCTTCGTCATCCTCCTCAGATAAGGAGAGACTTCGTTGGAAACTCCGTCAATGCTACAAAGATCTAATGTGGCAATAGCTAATCTTGTCCGGTCAAAAGCCGATTCTGTCTTCCACCCCGGCCATTACTTGGCTATCGCCTCCCAGACTGAAGCCAACTCCTCTGGAGCCAGCCCACACCATTCCTTCTCCCACAGAACCGGTCAAAACCGTTCCAGTTCGGCCAAAATCGACGTCTCCACTGATCATGGTGGAGCCGCCACCTAAACAGCCCCCAGTGGGGGTGCCTGCCAGAGAGTCTCGGCCTGTTCCAGGCCTCCCGCGTAGGCTGTCTGTTACCCTCACTCCTGACCTTCCTAGGTGGGTGGAGGGAGACTCATGTGGCCGGCCGATTTATCCGGACTCTTTGGAGTCCGAGGACTCGGACCTTCACTCTCGTCCCTTGGACGAGGAATCGGTCAGTAGTCTGTCGATGGAGGAAGGCCCCTCTACCTTTATAGGCATCCTCCGTCTTATCTCCGAATCCACGGAGATGCCTCTCGAACCCATCCAGAAACGGCCTTAATATCCTCTCACGGATATCCTCAAATGGGGGTTCACCAACTGAAGCCTTTCCTGTGGCCGAGGCCATTGTTGGTCCAGCTTTGGAGCTATGGCAGCATCCTGCCTCCTGCCCTGCGCCTTCTGTCCATATGGCCCGCAAATATGCGGTACCCATTGGGTCCCTTTCCGGGTTCACAGAGCACCCCTCTGCGGAGGGTCTGGTGACTGAATCTGTGTTCAGACGCTCGGGAAGTTCGACAGATACAGATAGACCTCCAGACAAGAAGTCCCAAAAACTGGACCATTCTGCTAGTATAGTTTATGCTGCCTCTACGCTGGGCCTCCATCAGGCAAGCTCGGCCGTCGTCATGGCGCATTTCTCTCACGCCCTTCTGGGTTCCCTTGATGAGGTTCTACCTCACCTCCCCGCAGACCTCCAGACCATGGTCAAGCAGGTCCGGGACTAGGGTCAGGCTGTTGGGAAGCAGCAACTCCAGACGGCTCTGGACTGTGGGGACTCATGCGCCCATTCAGTGGCAGCTGCGGTTGCCATGCACTGCAGGGCTTGGTTGAGGGTCTCCACCTTCACGGCGGACACCCAACACAAGCTAACGGACGTCCCTTTCCTGGGTACCAACCTCTTCGGCCCACGTGTGGACGGTCACCTCCAACGCATCGAGAAGTCCAGTGCCACCTTGCACTACGTAACTTCTGCACAGAACGAATCCCAGGGTTCCAAAAAACAGAAGAAAAAGCCATGTCGGCATTCTGCCCCTGCGGCCAAGCAGCCACACTTTTAAGCGGGGCAGCAACAGCAGGCACAATGTTGGCATCCTCGGCCCAAGTCAGGGCCTCCAGCGGCTGTAAGCCTGGAGGACAGAACTGAGGCAGTCCCCAATCTGGACCCTCTTTCACCAAGCCTGCTCAGTGACAGGATGGGGTGCCCACCCTCATACCTGTCATGCAAGATCTGGGTCCTCCCATGGGGGGGGCTCCGCCACTTTCTTTCCGCCTGGTCCACTGTTACCATGGACAGGTGGGTTCTAGAAGTGGTGGGCCAGGGACTGCCTCTGCAATTCAAGCAGTACCCTCCAAGCCGAGCCCACACCCCACGGGAGGATATGGTATCCGTACACACTCAGTCATCTCTTCGAGATGACATTGCCCAACTCCTCCACAAGGATGTGGTGGCCAGAGTCACGGACCCCCCAGACAACCCAGGGTTCGTATTCAGGTACTTCCTGGTTCCAAAGCGGACGGGGGGCTGGCGCCCCATTCTAGATCTGCACAACCTGAACCAGTTCCTCAGGTCCCGCACCTTCAAGATGGTAACTGTCCCAGATCATACCATCTCTCGAGCAGAACATGATTTTGCTCTCTGGATCTCCAGGACGCATTCTTCACATCCCGATCCGTCCGTCTCGCAAATGGTTCCTTCGCTTCCGAGCAGAAGGAGCCCTGTTTGAGTTACGAGCCATGCTGTTCAGCCTGTCATCGGCCCCATGGGTCCTTAACCAAATGCATTGCAATGGTGGCAGCCCGTCTTCGGTGTCAAGGTCAGAGTTTACCCATATCACTACGACTGACTCTTGGCGGGTTCCACCAAGCAAAAGGTGGAGAGGTCCACGGACCTGGCCCTCCAGACTTGCACCAACTTTGGTCTCCTGATCAACAAGGCAAAGTCAGAACTCGTACCGTCATAGATGATATGTTTCATCGGGGCAGAGTTAGACTCCTGTCAAGCCAAAGCCCGGCTCCCGACAGACAGGGCTGAGGTTCTCTCCTCCTTTGCCCAATCATTTCTGGTTGGGCACTTGCGCCCTGCCCAGGACTTTCTGCACCTTCTGGGGTACATGGCAGCCTGCACCACTGTGGCCCGATGGGCCCGGTGGCATATGCGCCCCCTCCATTGGGAACTGGCCAGCCAGTGGACTCAGTGTCATGGTCACTTCGACCAGCTGGTCACTGTGACCCAGAAGATGTGGGATGCTCTCCAATGATGGACCGTCTTGGATCACTTACAGGAAGGGATCCTGTTTGTTTGTTGCCTCTCTCACGGGCTGGGGAGCCCACATGGGGAAACACAGAGCCCACGGGTTCTGGACCCCCGAGGAATCCCGATATCATATCAACCTGTTGGAGCTCAGAGCAGTCAGACTAGCACTGTCAGTATTCGCTCCGCTTCTTCGGGGTCAAGTGGTGCAAGTCCAGACAGACAATACCACGACCATGTACTACAATGAAGCCCAGCAGGATGAAGTGCAGTGTCACAGGTTTACTGCATGACAAAAATAATTAACTCCCATTGAAACTGCACTGTTTGCTGCAGTAACTCTACTGCAGAATTCTGCAGTACTGCGCTTCATCCTGGCAGGCTTCACTGTACCTCAACAAACAGGGCGGCCTGCACTCCCGGCTACTGTGCAGGGAAGTGCTCCGCATCTGGACCCTCATGAGCCGACTGGAGGCAGATCTCCTAGCCATCCATGTGGCAGGAGCCTCAACTCGACTGGCGGACGCTCTCAGCCATGTGGGCGAGTCGTCCCACGAGTGGTCTCTCCATCCAGAGGTAGTACACAGCCTGCTCTCCTACTGGGGCAAACCTCAGGTGGATCTGTTCACCTCCAGGGAGAACACCAAGCTGAGGCTGTTTCATGCCCGCCCCTTCAGCAGGGCTCACTGCAGGGGGATATCTTCTCAAGGCCATGGATCCCAGGCCTCTTCTGTGCCTTCCCTCCACTTCCCTTGGCTCACAAAGTGATCCTCAAGGTCAGGAGGGACAAGGCACAGGTGACTCTGGTAGCCTCAGACTAGCCGCGCCAGTTCTGGTATCCAGATGTCCTCAGCCTCAGCTCCAGGCCTCCGAGGTGTCTTCCAGTATGCCCAGACCTGTTATCTGTCAGTCAGGGGAAGTATTCCATCCGGACCTTCAATCCCTGCACCTGACAGCCTGGTTCCTGAGCGGCTAGAGTTTCCAGGCTTTGGGTCTCTCTGAGGATGTACTCACAGTAGTGGAAGCATCCAGGAAGGAGTCAACCAGGAGGTGCTATGCCTTCAAATGGAAATGGCTTTCCATTTGGTGTCAGGGTAAGGGCCTGGATCCTTTGTCCTGTCCAGTGGCTAGCACCCTAGACTACCTTTGGTCTCTGTCCAAAGAGGGTCTTCGGTCTACGACCCTTAAGGTGGACCTGGCAGCCATCTCTGCTTACTGGGCACAGGCCGGTCAGCACATGGCAGCACAGGAAAAGGTGGTCTGGCGTTTCTTTAAAGGCCTCGACCACAACTCCCACCACCACCACCACCGTGGGATCTACTGCTGGTATTGGCAAAGCTCATGGTCAAGCCATTCGAACCAATGCACAGGAGTGAGATGTCACACCTGTCATGGAAGACCGCCTTCCTGGTGGCTGTCACGTCAGCCAGAAGGATTGGGGAGCTCCAGGTGCTCTCTGTTGAGTCTTCCCTATATGGTCATCCATAGGGACAAGGTTGTCCTGTGCCCCAAACCGAAATTCCTTCCAAAGGTTGTATTGGAGTTTTACCTGAACCAGGTGATGACTCTGCCGGTGTACTACCCCAGTTACACCTTGGAGGCCGAGTACAGGCCCCATATTTTGGACCTGAGATGAGCACTCTCACATTTACAAGGAGTGTACGGCTGAAGTTCAGGGAGAGGTTCGCCAGCTGTTTGTCACCTATGCTGAAGCCGCACCTGGCAGACCTACATCCAAGCAGACGATTGGCAGATGGATTACATCTTGCGTTGATCTCTGCTATCGGTTGGCAGGCAAGAAGCCTCCCGTAGGGATAAGAGCTCATTCCACCTGCCATACTGCTGCATTGGTGGCTGCTTCTAGGGACGTCCCTATCCAGGATATCTGCAGGGCTGCTACCTGGAAGTCAGCAACACCTTCATTTCCCACTACCACATTGACCTAGAGTCATGCCGGGATGCTGGTTTTGGGGCCTCAGTTCTCCAATCTCTGTTCCCTAAGTAGGGTGTGTGCTGCTTCCCTCCTTCCTCCGGGAGAACTGCTAGAAGTCTGCCAAACAGTGTGGATAGAACAACATATCCACGATCTTAGGAAAGCAGGTTGCTCACCTGTAACAGTAGTTCTAGGAGTGGTATATGTTATTCATCCACACAAACCCACCCGACCTCCCCGGCATCGACACACAAACCTCTGCTTCCAGCGGGCAAGATCTCGTGTCTAGGGGCGGAGCCGAAGGATATACCACCTGGGTGGGTGGGAGAAGCCAGCTTTCAGACCATTCAGGAAGATTTAAAGTGGAAAGGGACATGACAAACAGTGTGGATGAACAACATATACCACTCCTAGAACTACTGTTACAGGTGAGCAACCTGTTTATTTTGCTGCCTTGCCACTCAGAAGGCCCTTTTTGTTTAGCCTTAAGCAAGACAGCATCCTGCTCAAATACTGATCCCAGTACCACCAACACAGTCCGGGGTAAGGGTGCACCAGATCAGGAACAGGAGCCTCTAGGAGTGATCCTATAACATTTTAGAATGTTGAAGGCTACAGGAGTTTGGTAGTGATCTGATATCCATGTTTGAAGGAAAGATTTTAAGTTGTGCCCCTCCGATCCTTCAGGCAACCCTAGTATTCGTACGTGTGTGTCTCTCTAAATGAGTTTTCAAGATTTTCCAGCCTTTTAGGACCATTTCTTTGGTCACCCACATAGCGACCGTAATTGCTCTATCAGCAGTCTGCGTGGCTTTTAAAATATCATCCGTCAATGTACCGATTTTACTGTCCATGGTCTTCAGTTGGGATTGAAACTCCTCCATCTTTTTATCCAACGCTTGAATTGCCTTTAACAAAACGGCATTGGTGGGTTGCAGAAAATCTCCATCAGTTTCCTGCGGTTGTAGGGCCTTGCTACTGCCCAGCGGCTGCTCTTTCTTTTGGACTCCATCTCCACCTTGCCCCACCGTTTTGTTAGATCGCCCCATGCTCAGCTACTTAAAGATAAGCAGTACAGATTTGACATCATTGTGTTCCTCCCAGTGCCCTCTTTGCCAACATTTGCTGAGTCGAGACACTTTAAAAGTACTTTTATGAGAGTTTAGCTGCTGTTTTAACACAACACTTTAAAATTGCTGCTCTTAGCTCGGCTGCTGGCCATGCCCCCCAAAACGGGGGATTTAAATGTGGTGGTTGATATATTTTTTTTTTTTTTTTTTTTTATTAAACTTAACGATATCATTATTGTTTCTAATGTTGACATGTCACATTCTACTATATGTACCCTGGTCAAGCCTGTAAAAGGACCTTGTGGCCCGCTGATTTTTTATCTGGTAAGCAACATTTTAAATAAAAAGTAAATAAATAAAAATAATGAAGGATGCTTATGAAAAGAAGAAAAGTTATGAAGAAGAACAATATGTAGCAAGTTCTAGCGCCACTGTATCTCTTGTAGTGAGGATGCTGTAGTGTACATACCCAGATCTCCTCCTGTTGACCCTGCCTTCCAAACTATGATGCAGCAAATTCAGAATGCTATGAGCTTTGGTGTGGAAGAAGAGGATTCCGCTTAAAAGAACCTGATGGATTTCTTGGAGGTATCACGTACTCACTCCATCATTGTTAATTACTTTGCATTGGAGAATGCCACATTTGCTGCATGGTACAGGCCAAACTCAATACCAGCTGTACCTAGAAAGGCTGACAAGCAGGCACCTGCTGCTGCTGCCAAGTCTGATTACGCCAAAGAGTTTGAGACAGACTCTGTTATAACGGCTGCCCATGGCAGATCCAGGGCACCTAAATAAAAGTGCTCTTCCCCCGATAAGGAATCCAGGAAGCTACATATGATGGGCAAGCATACATATGCCTCTGCCTCACTAGGTCTTTGTATTTTAAACCATCACTCCCACATAATAAAGTATCAGAATAGCCTGTGGAAGGCTGCCAAAGCTGCAGCTCAGGCTCCTCCAGAAGGAAATGCCAAGAATGAGTTCATTAAAAATCTTACTTGTGAAGCAGAGGTTGGCAAATATTTGCTGTGCTCAGCATATGATGTCTCTGATACATCTGCGAGAGCAGCTGCCACTGGTATTTGCATGAGAAGGTATTCTTGGCTCAGGATTGCTGGGTTTGCAACTGATGTACAGCAAATGGTTCTGAATGCCCCTTTTAGAGACACCAAACTGTTTTGCTATTATGTGGAAGAGGCATTAAGAGTCCTTCAGAACTTTAAAATGACACCAGGTAGAAGTTATGGCAGGGGATCCTTTTGTCAGCCTGCGTCCAGAGGTGGTCATCAAGCCTGCCACCAGCAAAGCTGGGAAAAGGACCCATTCCAAAGTATCAAAGGCCAATGCAGCTGGTGGCTCTGCCCCCACTGGCTCAGCATGACTGAAACTGGACTGCTCCCACACCACTGTTAACCTCCAGGGGTGGTTGTAGGGGGCTGCTTCTCCCTGCATCTGAGACAGTGGAGGGAGATTACCACAGACGAATGGGTTCTGGAGATAATTGCAAAGGGCCATGCTCTGGAGCTGTTAAAGCCCCACCCCCCCCAAGCCAGAGCACCCTCCACCTCTTTCAACTTATCCTCCAGGACAGTTGTCCCTGCTGAAAGAAGAGTAAGCTTTGATAACTATGCAATAGAACCAGTGCATTCTCATCAGAAGATAGTACAGTTATGTAAGAACTTACCGTAACAGTAGATCTTCAAGAGGAGCTCTTGCAGCAGGTAACATCTTTACGACTGAAGCCGTCAGGCGCCAGGACCCCACAGAAAACTTCTAGCTAGCAGTCTACATCGGGGGACTGCCCCCTGATGTCGGCCCACCCCTAACGTCACATATGATATAAAAGGGGCAGTCCCCCAGAGCACCCTCTGTTCTCCCGCTCGAGACCCGGGCAAAAGGAGTAAAACTGGAGAACCGAGGAGGTTCCTTAAAATGAAGAAAGGCAAAGGTAACCATGATGGAGAAGCAGCTACCGGGAGGGAAAATAGCACCAGCTGCAAGAGCTCCTCTCGAAGATCTACTGTTACGGTAAGTTCTGACGTAACTGTACTATCTTTCTTCGAAGGGGCTCTTGCAGCAGGTAACACCATTTGGACAGAGTCCGAATCAGTGAGGAAAAACCCTTGTCAGCTAGGTGGAGGTAGAAGTCTCCCAAAGAGGTTTAAGAGAGGAGGTCTTGCAGGACTGCCAGTCCGAAGCCTGCTCTGCGTCTTGATACAGTGTCCAAACTGTAGTGCTTGACAAAGGTGTGGATAGAAGAACTCCAAGTAGCAGCTTCACCAATGTCAGCGGCTGACACATTCCTCAACGAAGCAAATGTAAACTCAGACACCACCTTGGGAAGAAACTTAGGATTAGTCCACAAGGACACACTGTCCTTGTGGAAAACCATATAAGGCTTTTTACACATCAGAGCCTGAAGCTCGGAAATCCTTCAAGCAGAAGTAATGGTAACTAAAAATAACGCTTCCCACGACAGAAAGCGCAGCTCTCAACTTGCAGCAGGTTCGAAGGGAGGCAAGGTAAGATTTTCTAAAACAAACGATCCCGTGGCAGAACTGGGTCCCTAATGGGAGGCTTCAAATGCAGAATGCCTTATAGGAACGTACGGGGAAGATCCATCTGGGCAAGAGTTTTGCCCTTAATAGGTGCATGGTAGGCAGAGATGGCAGACAGATGCACCTTTAGAGAGAAGTAGCTCAGACCCAAGTCCGACAGGGATAGAAGATACTCCAGTACTGAATTCACCGGGCAGGTGAAAGGGTCCACATGTCGAGCGGTGGCCCAGATGCAGAACTGCTTCCATTTTGTTGCATAAGTGGCCCTGGTGGAAGGTTCCTAGCAGCCAGCAAGACATCAGCTGCTCTGGGAGAACCCCCAAATCGGGGTACAGCTAGGTCTGCAGCATCCACACATGGAGATGCAGGGACTTGAGATCCTGATGGACCAGGGTTCCCTGCTCCTGGGAGAGCAAGTTTGAGTGCACGGGCAGGGAGATTGGAGGTTCCACTGCAAGTTGCTGAAGGAGGGGAAACCAAATCTGGTGCGGCCAGAAGGGCACCACTAGAATCATCTCTGCTGCCTCCGATTGCAGTTTGAGAAGAACTCTCTGCAGTAAAGGAAAGGAAGGGAAGGTGTAAAGGAACATCCCCATCCAGAAGAAGGACAACACGTCTTGCCAGAAAACACCAGGTCCTGGATCTAGCGAGCAGAAACTGGGCAGTTTTGTGTTGTATAGGGAGGCAAATAGATCCAATTTTGGATGTCCCTATCTGGCGAACAGGTCTTTGACCACTGAGGGAAGAAGTTCCCACTCATGAGCCCTGGATCAGGACTGGCTCAGGCTGTCGACCAAGGTGTTTTGCATGCCTGGAACATGGACTGCTGTCAAATCCAGTTGATGATCCACTGCCCATAACCAGACTCTCATGGCCTCCCTGCATAGGGGATAAGAATGAATCCCCCCCTTGCTTATTTATGTAGAAGACCACTGACATGTTGTCCATCTGGATCAACAAAGGGCCGGACAGCAAAACTGACTGGAAGGACTGAAGAGCGTACAGGATCGCCCACATCTCCAGGACATTGATGTGGAGATAGAGCTCATGCTGGATCCAAGTCCCTTGTGTCTGACGGTCTCCCAAGTGGGCTCCCCAGCCTTGGCCCGATGCATCTGTGGTCAGAATCTGAGTGGGTAAACCCCCTTGGAAAGATTGAAGGGGTTTGGCCACCATGCTAGGGCCTGTCGTACAGGGTTTGACACCAAGACAGGCTGCTCTAGGACGTCTGAACACTGGTCCCATTGGACTCGCAGGTTCCACTGGACCACCCTCATGTACAACCGAGCCAAGGGAACTGTGGCAGTGCCACTGCCATGTGTCCCAGGGGTCTTAGGACAGACCTGGATGGAACCTGTCGAGAGGAGGAAACTTGCTGAGCGTGCATCAGAAGGCCCTCTGCTCTGTCAGGAGGTAGGAAGGCTTTGCCTTGTGCCATGTCCAAGATCGCCCCTGTATACTGCAGCCTCAGATTTGGCCAAGGGGAGGACTTGGGGAGACTTAAGGTAATCCCTAGGTCCTGAAACAGGGAGGTGGCAGCCTTCATGGTGTGTAAGAGCTGGTTCCTTGTGGGAGCGGTCAACAACCAGTCCAGGTAAGGGAAGGCGTAATGGTCCTGTCTCCTTAAGGCTGCAGCCACTACTGCAAGGCATTTGGTGAAAACTCTGGGGACTGAGGACAGGCCGAAAGGCAGAGCCAGAAAATGGTAGTGATTTCCCTGGAAGCAGAAGCGAAGAAATCTCCTGTGGGGTTGAAAAACCACAACATGGAGGTATGTGTCTTGCATGTCCAGAGAGCATAAAAAAAACACTTGACGGAGGAGAGGAATAAGACCGAGCAGAGTGACCATCCTGAACGATTCGTACTCTATGCACTGATTCAGGTGGCTGAGATCGTGCATAGGACGCAGGTCCCCTGTTTTCTTTAGCACCAGGAAAAAGTGGGAATAAAACCCTTTCCCCCTTTGTGCCGGAGGGACTGGCTCTATGGCCTGCTTCTGCAGTAAGGCCTGAAATCTCCTCTTCCATGAGGACAGTGTGAGCCTGAGGGTAATGGAAGGGGACAGATGGATTGTCTGGGGGCAGTGCTGTGAATTCCAGAGTATGCCCCTTTTCCACCAGCTGA
Organism: Neoceratodus forsteri; assembly: GCA_016271365.2. Classification (NCBI taxonomy): domain Eukaryota; kingdom Metazoa; phylum Chordata; order Ceratodontiformes; family Ceratodontidae; genus Neoceratodus; species Neoceratodus forsteri. Next base: position 508,364,088 of record CM028129.1, read on the forward strand.
AGGACCCACTGGTCTGAGGTTATCTGGTGCCAGCGTCTATGTACAAGGAGAATTGACGCCCCCACCGCCTCCCCTAAGGCTTTGGCCAGGGGTGGGGGTCAGGCAATGAGTCAGGCTGAGGAACCAGGGAAGGGCAGAGTGGCTTGGGAGGTCCTGGTGCCCAAGGGGCGGAACCTGTGGAAGCAGGGGTGGAAGCTTTATGCTTGAATCCTGCCCTATATTGCTGTCTGGCATTCCTCTGAAGGACTTCTTAGGATGTTATTTAGGCTGCAATTTGTACATTAGAGGCCCAGATATTCAAAGGGGTTAGCGCCTGGTGTAACAGAGTTAATACTTATTTAACCCGCATTGTGCCTGTGAGGATACTGAAAGGCTGACCGGCACAGCACAACTCCCGGTGCGCCGGGGTGCAATGTAATGGTATACAACACAGATGCAGGGGGCATGCCCATGCAAATGCCGCACATCCCAATATTCAGCCCGGGATGTGTGGCGCATATGCTGGCGCAACCGTGCATTGCGCCTCATGGGGGGCTCAGAGTGAACCCTTGCAGAATAGGAACAACTCCCGGCCACTCAAAGGCGGGCTGCAGTATTGCAGGGCGAAACACAGCAGCCCAGCCTTGGGTGGCCACCTGCCCACCCAGAACACCGTCCACAAGCACACACTGAACCCGGACCCCCTCCGCCTGTAGCTGCGATCGCGCAGTATACGTATAAAATGAAATCCCGGGCAGTCTAGTGGCCCTCCCAGTCCCCGATTCCCTGAGAAATATTATACATGTCCATCCCTGGTGGTCTAGTGGCCCCCCTCGAACCCGATTCCCCGATATATGTTACTATGACTGTCCCTGGTGGTCTAGTGGACCCCCCCACCCGTTGCCGTGATCGCGATAAATGTAAATACAACATTCCCTGGTAGTCTAGTGGACCCGCCTCCCTCTCGAGTCCCCGATCATGATAAATAGCCCACACGTACCTCCCTGGTGATCCAGTGATACCCCACCCCTCCTGCCCACAGGTGGGCGGCTGCATACCGCCCGCCAAATGATAGGTACAGTATGGGCTGAAAGCCCATTGGTCCCCTGTGTGGACCAGTGGGCTTACAGGGCATACTGTACTAGACATTCCCAAGTATGTGAATGATTCATTCACATATTTGGGACTGTCTAGGATCCAGGTTACCCAGCGTAGGTCCCTGAGTGACAGAACCATCTGGCATCAGATGGTCTGGACCGGGCGTCAGGCCATCGGGCGTCAGCTGAGGGTGGGCGTCAGGCCTGGCCGACGACTTAGGAAAGTTAGGTGACAATGGGGTCACCAGCGGAGACATCGTAGATGCCAGCATCAAAGGTACAGGCGTAGGCAGGTGCCAGACTGGTGATTCAGCTGGCGTCCGCTTAGGAGGGGTCAGCTGGCATCCGCCTAGGAGGGGTTACCTGAACTGGGAAGCTGGCTCCCGAGTGGGACAAAGGCGCCGTTCTCACGAGGGGGAGAGCACCTGTCCCAGGTGTCACCTAGTGGAGTCAGCCCCTGACGTCGGGGAGTACTCTGCAGACACTCTGGCCAGGAGAGCGACTGGCCAAGACCTGCCGCCCAAAGATCCAGCAGCCGAGCCACCCCGCTTAGAACCCATAGGGACTAAGGGCCTAAGCTTCAGGGGCTGAGAGGCGGGGAACGAAGTCCCAAGCTCTGAAGAACCTTCTCCCGAAACAATAAGAAGGGAAGGAGGTTTGGTCACCGGGAGCCTGGAGGAAGAGAAGGCTGCCACTGTGGAAGACGTCGATCCCCCCTCCGGTGGCGGTAAGACCCAAGAGCGGTTGCCGACTTAGTCAGGGACCTGGAGCAGGAAGCTGACTGGGGTTTCTCCGTATGCTTCTCCCGGTGCTTGTGCTTGCCATTCGACTTCCTCTCCTTATGGGAAGCCCCGGAGGCCAGGGAAGAAGATGAACTTTTTTGGTGAAGCTCCTTCTCCATCTTGGTTAGTTTTTTAGAAAGCAAGAAGGCTTCGAGGGTCTTCTGGCGGCAGAGCTGAGTGTGTTGATTGGCAATACTGGCAGGCCTCTGTGTCGTTATCTGGGTCTAGACAGAATAGGCAAGCCGAATGGCCGTCCTTGGAGGGGACCTGCTTGCTGCATGCACACTTCGATCGCCGCCACTCGACTAAGGAGGATAGAGAAGAAGATATGCAGAGATATCCTGAAAATTAAAGATTTGTTAGTAAAAATAAGAATGTGCAGGTTGAGCTCGAAAATGGCAGTCGACTTAGGGCAGAAGGCGTCCGTGGAGCTGATGTCTGCGTGGTCGGCGACAGGAAAAGAATTGAGGTTGGGCTGGGGGACTGCCCATTTTATACCATACGTGACGTCGGGGGTGGACCAATGTCAGGGGGCGGTCCCCTACTATAGACTGCTAGCTAGAAGTTTTCCATGGGGTCCTGGCACCTGCCAACTTCGGTCCTAAAGGTGTTACCTGCTGCAAGAGCCCCCTCAAAGAAGAATCAAAGGGTTCTACTCCAGATACTTCCTCGCCCAAATATGGACAGGAGATTTCAGGTCCGTGTTGAATCTTAGAGACCTAAACTTCTACACAGAATACAAGAAGATCTTACTTCGAGTGGGACCTCTTGCAGCAGGCTACACCGTTAGGACTAAGCCACCAGGCGCCAGGACCCCACAGAAAACTTCTAGCTAGCAGTCTACAGCAGGGGACCGCCCCGGACGTTGGCCCACCCCGACGTCTGCCAGTGGTATAAAAGGGGCGGTTCCCTAGCTCCACCTCAGTTCTTTTCCTGCCATCGACCCATGCACATTGGCTCCACAGACGCCTTCTGCTCTTAGTCGACCACCATTTTCACGTTCATTCGTGCTTTTTTATTTCTTTAAATTAGTGTTATTTGCCGGCCCGGTGGCGCTGAGAGTTGAGGTGCTGGTCGCCACACCTCGCACCACGCCGGCGACCCATGTTCGGGAATGGGCATGGGTTGCCGTGGGTCAACAGGAGAATGGATTGAGCATCGAGACTGCTCTCCATCTCAGGAGAGACTGGGCGGCAGGCTTGCCTGACCCTAAGCGGAGGCTGGGGGTGTCGACAACAATAACTGCAAAGCAGGGGTCATGGCAGGCGGCAGTTGGGGCACGTACGGGGCGTCGTGCACCCAATCTGCTAGCATCATTGCACGCCATGACCTGCCGGGAGGAAAACAGCAAAAAAAGCGAGCCCGGCAGCACCAAGTTGTTCCCGAGCGCCATTCTGGAAGAGGCGCCTCCTTAGCATGTATCCATTGGGGTGGATTGAGTCACTCCCACCACCCTGCCGTAAAGGGTAAGTCATGGGGTGCTGAGGGAGGGTCTGATGTCGGGGATGGCGCTGGGGGAACAGCGGAGGGCGGGGTCATGGCGAAGCTCTGGAGGAGAAAATAATACCAAAAAATTAGTACGGTACGACTCCTTTTGTGCATGTCTTCTCCTCCGACTTCATCATCTGAGCGGCGGAAATCCAAGTGTGCCTGCAGGAAGCAAATACCATCAAAGGACGGCCATTTGGCCTGCCTTATCTGATTGGGCACTGAGCACAATTCTGAGGCCTGCCTACATTGCGTAAGCTACATCCATAGGACTAGGATCCACCGCCTGAAGACCTTGAAGAGTTATTTGCTGGAAAAGCAGTTGGCCGCCATACAGAAAACCCCTTCGGGACATAGCAGCTCTTCTTCCTCGATTCCGGGGACCTCACCCTCTTTTTCAACCCACAAGGAGAAGAAAACTAGCAGGAAGCATCATCACCAGGACAAGGATAAGGATAGGCCCCAGTCGGACTCCCGCTCCAGGTCCCCGCACAAGTCGGTGGCCTCTTCGAGTTCCTCCTCCCACGGGAGGTCAGACTCCGCCTCCACCCCCCAGCAGCCCTCACTCCTTCTGGGCTCCTGTTGGTGTAGCTTCCCGCCTTAGTCCTGGCGTCTGGCGGGGGTTCTTCGCAGCATGGGCCTTGATCGGGCCTCACTTCCCTAAATCTTATGCCTTACAAGCACTCCTCTGGGCCTAAGCCAGGCGGATCACCTGGTGCTTCTTTGGGCAGCAGGTTGGAGCCCGTCGTCCTCCCGGCTGGGGCATCTGTGACGTCTGACCGGGTGTCAGGGCCTGGCCACACTAGATGATGCCAGGAGCTCCAAAAGGGAGTCGCTCCCCTCAGCAGGCACCCTCTCAACTGACACCAACCGGTACCCCAGACCACCGTCGGCAGATGCCTGCCTTTTCGACCACGGCTTCTCCGGAGACTGGGTGATGCCCTCTCCGTCATCGCCCGACTCTTGGATGTCGCTGGCTTCCCCTGAGCCAAGGACTCGGATGCCAGCTCACCTGGCACGCCCAACTAGCCTTGGAGAAAAACCAATGCCACGCAGGGCACTTGGTGCCCTCATCTTACTCACAGACATTGAGGCCCTATTGAACTCCTGGATGAACACTGTAAAAGGGGCCCTTTTGCCTACGGGCCCACCTGCCCCCCCCAACCTGAGAACCTGCTCCATCCAGGGGTTCCAGCTTCCAGCCCCTCCTAAGCAGCCTACTCCCCCTCCACCCAGGAAACCCTTGCTGCCACTGAAAAAGGCCACCCCTCCTCCTGATCATTCAAACGAGTCCCCAAGGCGGCATGAATGACAGCGCCATTCTTCTTCCAGGCGCCAGCATCACTCCCACGGACGCCGTCCCTGGCATTCCTATATTCGCTCACCCTCATCGGAGGTTTCCAGCCATAGCTCTTCCTCCTCATCCAGGTCGTCGAAACGGGATTTCTCCCCTCCCTGTCCTCCAGATACCCACAATAATTCTTCGACTTCTCTGCAGATGACCCCACATTTATGGATGTAATGCGACACATCCAGTTCCTCAGTGGATGTGACACTGAAGACCTGGACCCGGAGAGACTTAGACTTCCTAAGTTCCTTGAGATGAATGATCCTAAGCCGCTGGTGGTGCCCCCGTTGGTGGACCCATTCCAGGACATTATTGAACTCTCCTGGAGACACCCCTCATCTGCTTCGGTGGTCCCCAAGAAAGCTGACAGGCTCTGCAGGACTCCCAGGAATGAGTCTTATTTGGGGGAGCAACCTAAGGCTGATTTTATGTTGTTGACTGCGCCTCACAGTAGGACCAGACAGCCTAGACACCTTAGCTTTCAGCCTCCAGACAAGTAAGTAAAATTTTATTTATATAGCGCCTTTCAAAAACCAAGGCGCTTTGCAGATAAAACAAGCCATATATAGTAATAAAATTACAAATATGTAATTCAATTAAAACCAACAGGAAAAGCCAATTGAAATAAATATGTTTTAAAATCTGATTTAAACCTCTCTATGGTCAGGCATTCTCTTAACCGTCGAGGTAGAGAATTCCACAGGGTAGGGGCTGCAAAAGAAAAAGCTCGAGCACCAGATGACTTCAGACATACCATGGGAATCTCTAGCAATCCCTCGTCGTCGGATCGATGGGGGCGGTAGGGAGTCAGGAGATCTTGCAAGTAGCTGGGTCCCAGTTCGTGTAGGGCTTTAAAAGTCAGAAGACCAACCTTAAAGGTGATCCACCACTGAATAGGCAGCCAGTGCAGTTCGCGCAGCACAGGAGTAATATGACTGTCTCTGGATGTGCCAGTCAATAACCTGGCTGCCGCATTCTGCACTAGCTGCAAGCAGCGGATATCAACCCCAGGAAGCCCTACGTAGAGGGCATTGCAGTGGTCAAGGCGGGAGGTGACAAAGGCGTGCACCAATGTTGAAAGGTCGTCCAAGGGAACCAGATGTTTCTCTCGGGTGATATTCCTCAGATCATAAAAAGAGGATTTGACAATGGCAGACACTTGAGATTTCAGGGTTAAGCCGTCATCAAAAATAACACCCAAGTTGCACACCTAGTCAGAGGTAGTGAGCTGGATGCCATCAATCCATATACCAGACGGCTGCCCAGCCCCCAAACCCGCCCCCAGGTGACCAGGGCCCACAACCAACACTTCGGTTTTGTTGGTATTCAGTTTCAGCCAGCTGGTGCCCATCCAGTCCTTAATCTCTACGAGACAGTTGTTAAATACGGAGACTTCATCCCCCTGTTCAGGCAGAAAAGACAGATACAGCTGAGGATCATCTGCATAGCAGTGAAAACTCAGACCGTATCGTCTAATGACATCTCCCAGTGGCAGCATATACACTTCAAACATGGGTGCCAGTATGGGGCCCTGCGGGACCCCACAGGATAGGGGAAGGGCGTCAGAGGAATACATTCCAGTGACCACCCTCTGTGTTCTGCCTGTGAGGAAAGATCGAAACCACTCCTGGACCATCCCCAATAGTCCACAGAGACACCGCAGGTGCTCCAATAGTAAACCATGGTACATAGTGTCAAATGCTGCAGAGAGATCAAGAAGGAAATCATTCAATACTCGGACAAGCACAGTCTCAGTACTATGTGTCTTTCGAAATCCAGACTGGAGAGCATCATAGACATTGTGGGTCACAAGGTGATCGTCCAGTTGCACCTCAACCACCTTCTCAATAACCTTCCCAACAAAAGGAAGGTTAGAGACAGGCCTGTAGTTCACTAAAGTCTGGATCCAAGGATTTTTTTTTTTTTTTTTTTAGGAGTGATTGTACAACCGCCTCCTTAAGGGGGTCTGGAAAGACACACCTCTCTAAGGATCCCCAGACAATGTTAGCCAGGATCATGCAGTTGACATATACACAACCCACTGACGGGTGTAGGGCCTGGATCTAAACTACAGCTGGTTGGGCGCAGTGTTTGGACGATCCGCACAAGGTCCATGAACTGCAGCTGGCTAAAGTCCGTCCAGACAGACCGAGTGAACAGCCCCTCTCGCTGACCTCTGCAGTCCCTCATAGGGAGAGTAGGGCCAATGCCAGACCAGATGCTGGCAACCTTATCCGCAAAGAATCGAGTGAGCTCCTTGCATTTAGCCTGAGAAAATCTGGATAGCACAGTCTGGACGAGCTGAGCCGGTCGATTCCGTGCAGCAGAAATCTCCCTGGACAGGAATTCTGCCTTCTTACGGGTGATTTCTGATTGATAATCCTTATAATGAACTGTCAAACTAAGCCTGTCAGCATCAAGGCCTGACCTTCGCCATGCTCTTTCTAGCCTTCGACCAACACTCCTCATCTCCTTCAAGGGACCATCAAACCAGGGATTCCTTGGGCGAGAGGTGAGCGGTCGAATGCGAACTGGAACAGTCTTGTCCAGGGCCTCTCCCACTGCTCTGTTATAAGCTAGTATGAGATCCCCTGGACTCATGCATTCACCTGACACACCCGATAGGTCCAGCACCGCCGATAGACCCTCTGGGGTCACACCCCTTAAAGGGTGGTACTGGTCCATCTCCATAGGGGCAGGTCCATTTGGGGGGGCCTTGAAACTGAACCTTATGGTGTGATGGTCAGACCAGCTAACTGGTTCCACCCCCAGATCAGCTATCTTCATCCCCAGGAGGAACACCAGATCCAACGAGTGACCCCCTATATGGGTCGAGGAGGTAATAACCTGTATAAGGCCCAGTGCAGTCATTAGCTGGAGGAGATTCTGACCGAATTGCGAGAGTTCATCGTCGACCCAAGCATTGAAGTCCCCCAGAATCAACCATCTGGGGGACTCCAACGCGATGTTGACGATGAAATCACTATCTCCTGCAGGAATTCTCCACCATCACCGGGTGGACGGTAAATGAGGAGTATCCCACATCCTGCACCCTCAACCAGGATACACTCGAAGGATCTGGTGAACCCCACTGGCACATCAACAAGGCCCAACTCTGTCCTTGGCAACACACCCACCCCTACAATCCAACCTCAGGCGGTGTATCACTGAGTACCCAGCCAGAACAGCAGAAGCCAATACAGGGCCTGCATTATCGTCCAACCAGGTCTCGGTGATACAAGCCAGACCTAATGTTTCAACAAGATCAGCTATAATAGCTGTCTTGTTATTAACAGATCTGGCATTTCATAAAACCGCCCGAGTAGGATGGGCTGTTGGGGAAGACCTCAGCTCCTGCCCATTAACAATGGAGCCCTTGGGTATAGGGACAAGACAAGAGATGCCACTGTCCTGTCTCCATTTTGCCCCAGGGCGTATCTTGGTCCCTACCACCTCTATCCGTCTCCCCTTTTCATCCCCCCCAGCAGGCCCAGTCCTTGTCCTTCTCCGTCATCTAGCAATCCCCAAAGCTTGACAAGGACTGTAAGAGGTTGGACCAGTTCGGCCTCAAGGTCTATTCTTCGACCATCTGTGCTGTCCGCTCCATTAACTTTTGGGTACATATGGTGCAATACCAGAATTCCTTGTGGAAAAAAGCTTTGGAATTGGTAAAGGCTCAGCCAGACTCCTCTCAGAAGTTTGAGTTGTTGGACATCCTCCTGTGAGGTGTGGATGTAGGTAAGCATGTTCTTCACTCTTCTATGATTCAGCAGACACTGCCACCAGGGTGACTGCCACTGGCGTTTGTCTTCGCAGGTACTCCTGGCTTAGAGTCTCCGGCTTTCACCAGGACCTTCAAGAGGCCATTTTAGATGCCCCTTTCCAGAGCCCAGTTCTTTTCAGGGAGGATACTGAAAAGATTATTATGGGCCTCCAAGATTCTGGAAAGGCTGTCCAGTCAGTTTACAGGATGTTCAAATCAGAACCGACTCCCTCCAGATGCTGGCCTTTTTGTCGCCCAGCGGGCCAACAGTCCAAGGGCCAGCAGCCCAGAGAGAGCGCCTTTAAACACAAGGCCTGTGCCCAGCCCTTAGGGTCCTCGGGCCAAAGAACCACCAAGGCCTCCTGGGCCCCCTTGCCCACCCCCAGTGCCTCCACCTGACTCCTTGCCCACCCACCCCCTCCTCTAGCAGGGCTCCTAGGGGAGGCAGTGGGGGGTCGGTTCTCCCTCTACCTTGAGGGTTGGACCAAGATCACAGCAGATCAATGAGTCCCGCAACTTATAGAGAGAGGACATGCTCTCTGGAGTTTTTGGAACTACCTCTGGACAACCCTCCTGTTCCCTCCCATTACTCCCTGTCCCACACCGCCCTGATCCAAGCAGAAATTCAGCCGCTTCTGTCCAAACGAGCTATAGAGCCCGTTCCCCCGAATCAAAGGGGGAAGGGCTATTACTACCATTTTCTTCTTGGTCTCCAAGAAGACAGGAAATCTTGGCCCCATACTGAATCTAAGCCACCTGAACAACTACACAGGGTACAAGAGATTCAGGATGGTGACTCTTCCAGGCCTGTTCCCGCAGCTCCATCAGGAGGATTGGCTCTGCACTCTGGACATGCAGAACAACACGTAGCTTCATATCAAGGTCCTGCCATCCCACAGAAGGTTCTTATGCTTCACCTTCAAAGGAAGTCACTATCAGTTCCAAGCCCTGCCTTCAGCTCCCCATGTCTTCACCAAGTGCCTCATAGAGGTGGCGGTGGCCCTCAGGAGAATGGGTCATTACGTCTTCCCTTACCGAGACGACTGGCTCCTGACAGCTCCCACAAGGGACCAGCTGTTTACAACCCTGGAAGACACCTTTACGCTGTTCTGAGACCTGGGGTCACTCTGAACCTCCCCAAATCTTCCCCATGGCGAAGCCAAAGGCTGCAGTACATAGGGGCAGTCTTGGACACCATCCAAGGGAGAGCTTTCCTTCCCTCCGACAGGGCACATAGCCTTTAGGTGCAAGCTTGGAAGATTTCCTTATTATGCCAGGTTCTGGCCACAGCCTTCCTCCAGCTTCTCGGTCACTGCCACTGCGACCATTCCCTTGGCACAGCTTCACATAAGAGTACCCCAGTGGACTCTCGGGGTTCAATAGGACCAGCGCACAGACGACCTCGAGCAGTCTGTGAAGGTCTCCATGGCAGTGTGTCAGACCCTGGAGTGGTTGCTGAACCCTTCCAATTTGGAAAAGGGGGCTCCTTTCCGGAGAGATACCCGTCAGCAGATCCTGATGATAGATGCTTTGGGCCAGGGATGGGGAGCTCATTTCGGAGACCGCCAGACTCAAGGGACCTGGTCTCCTATGGAACAACGTGTTGGAGATGAGTGCGATCCTTTACGCTCTGCAGGCGTTCCAACCAGATCTCTTCCTGGGTTCCCTGCTGATCCAGACAGACAGTATGTCACCGGTCTTCTACATCAGCAAGGAGGAGGGACCCAGTACTACCCCCTTTGCAGGGAGGCCATGAGAGTCTGGTTCTGGGCAGTAGAACATAATCTAGAACTTACTGCAGTTCATGTTCCAGGCGTCCAAAATACCTTGGCCGACAGCCGAAGCAGGTCCCGGTCCAGGGTCCACGAATGGGAACTCCTACAGTCCATAGCAGAGGATCTCTTCGAAAAGTGGGGGCATCCTGAGTTAGACCTCTGCCTCCCCACTCAATGCCAAACTGCCCAGTTTCTGCTCACTTGATCCAGGGCCTGGTGTTTTCTGGCAAGACACGTTGTCCCTCTCTTGAACGGGGAGGTTTCTGTATGCCTTGCTGTCCTTTCCACTTTTGCAGAGAGTCCTGCTCAAGCTACAGTCACGGGGGCGGACATGATCCTGATTGCTCCCTGCTGGCCTTGACAGATTTTGTTCCCTCTGTTCCAGCAATTGGCAGTGGAGCCTCTGGTTCCTCTGCCCCTGACCAGGAGCAAGGCACCCTGGTGCACCCGGACCTCAGATCACTGCATCTGTATGCATGGCTCCTGCATACTTAGCTAGGGTCTGGTTCGGGGTTTCTCCTATGGTGGCTGACGTCTTAGTGACTGCTAGGAAGCCTTCTGTCAGAGCCACGTACGCCTTGAAGTGGAAACGATTCTGCCTGTGGACCTCTGCCCTGAACTTAGATCACTTCACCTGCCCAGTGAACTCTGTGTCAGACTCTGGACTTAGTTACTCCTCCATCAATGTGCATCTTTCTGCCAATTCGGTCTGTCATGCACCTATGGAGGGCAAGACCGTTGTCCAATTGGATCTGCCCTGCACCTTTTTGTGGGCCATTTTGCACCTGAAACCTTCCATACAGGATCCTGTTCCTCCATGGCATTTTCTGTTTTTGTTGGAAAACCTCACCTTGCCTCCTTTCGAACCGGACGCAAGTTGTGAGCTGCACTTTCTGTTGTGGAAAGCGTTATTTTTAGTTGTCATTACTTCTGCTCGAAGGATTTCCGAGTTTCAGGCTCTGATGTGCAAAGAACCTTATTTCGTTTTCCAAAAGGACTGGGTGTCCTTGCGGACTAATCCTAAGTTTCTGCCAAAAGTGATGTCCAAGTTCACCCTTAATCAGGACATCCACTTGCCTTTCTATTATCCAGAGTACTCTAATCAAGGGGAGGCTCTGCTTCCCACTCTGGACGTTCATAGGTGCTTCGTTTTTATTTAGACCATATCAATCCTGTCAGAAAGACTGGCCAGTTGTTTGTTTCTTTTGCCTCAAGAACTGAAGGGGCTCCAGTTTCCAAACAGAGGTTATCCAAGTGGTTACTTAACTTCATTGTATATTGTTACTGTAAGTACGACAAGCCTTTACCGGGTTCGGTTAAAGATCACTCTACCAGGGGTGTTGCTGCCTCTTTCACATCTCTCAGGAATGTGTCAGCAACGGTCATCTGTGCGGCTGCTACTTGGAGTTCTGTCCATACTTTCATCAAGCATTACAGTTTGGACATCGCCTCTAGGCGGAGGCCTAGCTGTCCTCCAGGGCCTGTACTCATGAGAGCTTCTGTTGGTTTGCTTCACCACCACCACCCGTCTGTCCTGGGTTTATCCTTTGACTGCTTGGGACTCAGTCCTAACGGTGTAACCTGCTTCAAGAGCTCTCACTCGTAGTAAGATAGTACAGTTACACAAGAATTTACCATTATAGTAGATCTTCTAGAGGAGCTCTTGCAGCAGGTGTTGCTTTCCTTCCACCTGGTCTTTTCTTCTCCTCTCCTCTGGGTTGTTAGATCCTCCTCTGTTCTCCATCTCTGTGTAGGCCAGGTCACTGGTGGGAGAACTGAGGTTGGGCTGGGGGGGCCGCTCCTTTTATACCATTGGTCGATGTCGGGGATGGGCTGACGTGAGCGGGCAGTCCCCCGTTGTAGACTGCTAGCTAGAAGTTTTTCTTGGGGTCCTGGGGCCTGGCAGCTTAGTCCCAACAATGTAGCTTGCTGCAGGTGCTCTCGAAGATCTATTGTTATAGTAAATTCTTACATAACTATACTTTTTGTATGGTGTCCCTGCAAGATTTGATTCCCCTGTTTTAAATAAGGGACTGGATTTTCTCCCTGGATATGAAGGATGTATATTTTCATATCAAGATCGGGCATCATAACAGACAATATCTGAGGGTCTGTGCTGGAAGGGGAGCATTATCAGTTCAGAGTATTGCCCTTTGGCTTGTCTTCTGCAACACAGGTCTTCACGAAATGCTTGGCAGTGGTGGCAGCAGCCCTTTGCAGGGAAGGCCTGTATGTCTTCCCGTACCTGGACGATTGGCCTTTAAAAGCCAGCTCTAAGAGCCAACTCTGCAGACCCTGTCCTGAACAAGACAAGTGTTCGAAGACCTGGAGGTTGCAGTGAATGTGCCAAAGTCAGTGCTGGCTGCTTGCCAAATACTGCAGTACATAGCTGCAGGGCCAGCGCTAACATGCACCAAAAGGGCAAAAGTTGCATCCTACCCAGAAATGACCCCTCTTTACTTTGCCATTGGGTCCGAACTGATACTCCTACTCTCTAACAGTATCTAAAGGAAGGGAACGTGAACGGTTCAAAATCTGCCATTGATTCTTTTGACCCAGTAGATTCCTATTTAGACCCATAATTTTTACGTCAGTGGGTCCAATTCGACCCATGTTTTAAACTCCACAACACTGTCACTGCATTGGTGCTGTATTGGAGACGGAACAGGGCTATGCATTCCTGCCCCTTGGTAGGGCAGAACAACTCATTTTTCAAGCACAGCTGGTATACATCAGTCATCAAGTCCCAGCCAGAACATTTCTATGTCTCCAGGGACTCATGGCAGCGGCCAGTGTTACTGTGCCACAGACCTGCTTGTGACAGGGTTATATAAGGCCCTGTCCCATTTGTTATGTAGAAAGAGTTAAATGCAAGGATCTGTTCTATCCTCTCATTTTCTGTCTCTTTGTCTATCTGGTTGCGCAACCAAATGTTCTTGTGAGACCTAGGAACTGATCACTCCAATGGTCTTGCAGTTCTTCGCCTCTCGCTATCTCTCTGCCTTCACTTGCTGTTTCTGTCTTTTCTTCCCCCTTGCATATCTGCGGTTATAAAATTGTATGTGAATCTTTGTGTGAAACTGAGATCCCTTGGTGTGAAAATGTGTATAGTTATATTATTGTTGAAAAGATTGCAAAAAGCTATTTGGAACTCAAGGAGTTTAGTTTATTATTATTTCGGAAGACATCTTTGAGCCAAAGCTCTTTTACAAAGGTTCCACATTGGGGAAACAATACAGAACATAGTGAGGACAATAACAAGTACAGTAGTTTCAAGCAGCCATAGGCTTTGTCGGGTACATTAAAGCTTTCATGTGGAATTACTGTAATATGTACAATGATTCACAGTATGTATGTTAAGTTACAGTAATTTGTGTATATTATTCAAGAACATATGTACAATAAAAAAAACACAGTTGTAATGTGGTTCACTAGAATAAATTAGAAACTGCTAGGAGAGGGACTCCACGGAGGAGGACACTGCACTGCCCGAAGACCAGGCGGGCGACACTGAGGATGCTGGGCTCCTGAGGGAACCTTTGCCCACCCCGGAGACACCCACGGGCCCGTCGACAGACCACCGGCGCCAGGCCAGTTGGGCATGAATCTTCAAGAAGTAAAGGACCTCTTTACTTTCTGGTGGGACACCATCTGAAAGGATGTGGTCCCTGTCAAACCTCCTCTTCCTCCTCCCCCTACTACCCCTTCACCTCCTACACCCCCTCCTCCACCTAAGGGGCCAGCAGGACGACCACCAACCCCTAAGGAGCAGACTCCACCTCCTAGAGGTAGATCCAAGGACAGGAGAAGGCCTCCCTCAAGATCTTCATCAGGGTCCCCCAGCCCCAAGTGACCCAGACGTCGTTGGTACACGCCGCCAGGGGAGGACTCCAGATCGGATACCCTGGATTATTCCAGATCTCCTTCTCCGCTCAGCATTCCCTCACCTGACCCACGTGACCTTCCCAGGTCTTCTCTGGATAATCCCTCGTCCACTGAGATCATGAGGCACATCCAGGACAACATGGGGTGGGATGCTGAAGACCTTGACCCCGAACAACAGCGCCTTGCCCGTTATCTTCGGCAGAAAGACTCAAAGCCTGTGGTAGTGCCACCCTTGGTGGACACCTTTGCGGACGTCACCAAGGCTGCGTGGAAGCGTCCACACTCCACTCCCGCTATGCCGAAGAAGGCTGACCGCCTGTACAAGGGCCTGAGAGAGGACCAGTACTTGGCTCAACAACCTCTGGCAGACTCCTTGCTCATTACGGCCTCGCATGACCAGTCCCAAAGACCACAACATATGAGCACACAGCCACCGGACCAGGAATCCAAACAACTGGATGCCCTGGGGAGGCGCATGTATGCGGCTGCTACATGCACCATCAGGTCCCTGAACTACGTAACCCACATGGTACAGTTTCAGAACACCCCGTGGGAACAGGGCCAGGACCTGGTCGACAAACTCCCGGATGGCGATCAGAAGGCAGAGCTCCTAAACCTTCTCTGCACAGGGTCTGATGTGGGTACCCAAGTTTTACGAGCCACATACGATTCTGCGGACTCGTCTGCCAGAGCTGCAGCTTCAGAGTGTTTGTCTCGGAGACACCTCTTGGCTCCGTGTCTCGGCTTCACCCGGACGTGCAGAAAAACAGTCGTCCCCTCAGCAATGGCGAAGTTCTCTTTGGTGAACCCTCGGAGAAGGTTATCACCAAACTCCAGGACGCTGGGAAGGCAGTCAGGTCTGTACAGGCCATGTACAGATCTAGGCCTGGTTCCTTTTGTAGGAACCAGAGCCGTTTTCGCAGCCGGCAGCAAAGGCAGCAGCCACGTTCCGGCCAGCAACAAAGGGGCACTTTTCAGCGCAAAGCCCATGCCAAGTCATCCCCAGGCAGAGGCCAACGCTACACTAAACCAGCCCAGCCTGCAGGGACCAGTGCTGCCACAGCATGACTCCTTCCCGGTTCCCGGCCCCTCCTCTGGATCAACGGGCTCAGAAGGTCAGGGGTCGCATCGCTCACCACTTTTTAGGGTGGCAGTCGATTACCGCCAACCGGTGGGTGCTCCAACTGGTCAAGAAAGGCCATTTCATAGAATTTCTCGACCACCCACCAGCAAGACCTCCCCTGCTTTCCCGTTACTCGGGTCAGCACGCCCTGCTCATACAGCAGGAGGTGCTCACGCTTCTCAAAAAAGAAGCTATATAGCGCATTCCAAGGAACCAGAGGGGTGCAGGATATTATTCTCATGTCTTTCTGGTTCCAAAGAAAATAGGGGACCTCCGTCCAATACTGGACCTCAGCGATCTGAACGAGTCGGTCCTGTACAAACGCTTCCGCATGGTGACCCTCCCAGGTCTGATTCCCATGCTCAAGCAGGATGCCTTTCTAGCGTCCTTGGACATGCAGGATGCTTACCTGCATATACCCATTGCTCAAGCACACAGGAAGTTTCTGCGCTTTGAGTTTCAGGGCCACCACTATCAGTCCCGAGCCCTCCCCTTCGGACTGTCATCGGCACCTCAGATCTTCACCAAGTGCATGGTGGTTGTAGCGGCGACTCTGAGGAGACAAGGCCACTACGTGTTCCCCAACCTGGACGACTGGCTTTTCATGGCGCCCTCTCGGGAGGCCTTGATGTCCGCCATTCATCATGCTCAGTCTCTGTTCGAGACGTTGGGCATCATTATCAATCGAGAGAAGTCATGCCTGGTTCCGTCACAGACTCTGCAGTTCATAGGCGCAGTTCTGGACACTGTCAAGGGGAAAGCTCTCCCCCCCCAGGACAGAACGGATCACATCAGATCCCTCATCAGGGACATTTTGGCGAAGAAGACCGTTCCTGCCAGATTGGTCCTTTGCCTGCACGGACACATGGCTGCGGCTATTGCAACAGTCTCCCTAGCCCGTCTCCACATGCGGGTGACCCAGTGGATGTTACGGGTCCAATGGGATCAAAAGCAGGACCATTTGCAGCTCCCAATCCGGATCACGAAGGCAGTAATCCGAGATTGACAATGGTGGTTAGGTCCAAAGAATTTATCTGCGGGAGTCCCCTTCATTGCGCCGTCTCCGATTGCAATGCTCTCAGCGGACGCCTCAAGGCTCGGATGGGGAGCACACCTCGACGGTGTCTGGTCTCAGGGCTTGTGGACAGCCCAAGAGACTCATCTCCACATAAATATCCTGGAAATGAGAGCCGTTCTTTATGCCCTGCAGGCCTTCTAGTCGGAGATCCCACTGGGTACCCTTCTGTTACAAACAGACAGTTCAGCGGTGATGTATTACCTCAACAAACAAGGAGGCACCCATTCCTACCCGCTTTTCAGGGAGGCCATGAGGGTGTGGGATTGGGTTTTGCAACATGGTGCAAACCTCATTGCCGTTCATGTTCCAGGAGTGGACAATGTTATCGCAGATGGCCTGAGCCGCTCTCAGGCCAGAGTCCTCGAGTGGGAACTACTTCAGGAGGTAGCAGAGGATCTATTTTGCAGATGGGGTACACCAGCGTTAGACCTTTTCACGTCCCCATCCAACGCAAAACTGTCCAATTTTTGCTCGCTAGATCCAGGGCCTGGTGTTTTCTGGCGAGACGCGTTGTCCCTCTCCTGAGCAGGCAGATTCCTCTATGCCTCCCCGCCATTGATCCAGAGGGTTCTTCTCAAACTTCGCAAGGAGCAAGCGACGCTGGTACTTATCACGCCGTTTTGGCCCAGGCAGATCTGGTTCCCTCTACTACATCAGCTGTCCCGGGAACCTCCAGTGCCTCTGCCAATCAGCTTCCACTTGCTGTCTCAGGAGGCGTGTTCTTTGGTTCATCCGGACCTTCGTTCACTGAACCTGCACGCTTGGCTCCTGCAGACATAGCCGTGATGCGATACGGGGTCTCGCAAGAGGCAGCAGACGTTCTTGCTGCTGCTAGGAAACCGGCTACCCATGCTACTTACGCCATGAAGTGGCACAGATTTTGTGTATTAGTTCAAGCACGCGGTTTTTCGCCCATGGATTGTCCAGAAAGGTTGGTCTTGGACTACCTCCTGTCCCTTTTTCAGACAGGCTTGGCCTACTCCTCGATTAAGGTACACCTCTGTGTCATCTCAGCCTATCACACTCCTGTAGGCCAACGCACCATATCTCAGTTGGACACGGCACGAGCCTTCCTGAGGGGTGTTCTCCACCTTAGGCCCCCGATTATGGATCCGATTCCGCCATGGGATCTACCCTTTGTCCTGGAGTAGCTTACGCTGCCACCCTTTGAACCAGTTGCGGATTGTGAGCTACGTCTTCTTACTTGGAAGACGTTGTTTTTAGTTGCCGTCACCTCGGCCAGAAGAATTTCTGAACTTCATGCACTAATGTGCAAAGAACCTTATTTGGTTTTTCACCAAGACAGGGTTTCCCTACAGACTAATCCTAAATTTCTGCCTAAGGTGGTCTCAGCTCTCACCCTTAATCAGGACATTGATCTTCCAGTGTATTTCCCCAAGTACTCTAATCGAGGAGAGGCCCTGTTGCACACTGTAGATGTGCATAGATGTCTCAGGTACTACCTGACCAGAACCAAACACCACCGAAAATCGGACCAGCTTTTTGTCTCCTTTGCCCACAGGATGATGGGAGCTCCTGTTTCAAAACAGTCGCTGTCCTGGTGGCTCATTCAGTGTATTACATTCTGTTACCAGAAGCGCAACAAACCCTTACTGGGCGCGGTTAAGGGTCATTCCACAAGGGGGGTGGCTACCTCCTTTGCGGCCCTAAAGAATGTGTCCACCTCGGTCATTTTTGCTGCAGCTACTTGGAACTCCGTGCACACTTTCATCAGGCATTATAGCCTGGATATTGCATCGAGGTGAACAGCAGGTTTTGGTCTAGCAGTCCTTCAAGGACTTCTGTCCTAGGTTTACATTCTGTTAAGGATTTCTACCTTCCCTCCTCCCAATGGTGTGGGATTTCCATTATTGCTTGGGAATCGGTCCTAATGGTGTAACCTGCTGCAAGAGCTGTTTCTCGAAGTAAGATAGTACAGTTACGTAAGAGCTTACTGTAACAGTAGATCTTCGAGAACAGCTCTTGCAGCAGGTACTTTCCCTCCCACCATCCCCGCTGGAGGTAGATTCTAATTCCAAAATCCTTCTCCTAGGATCAGGTGTTCTCAGCATCTCTGATTGCCATTTGATGGCGGATCCTCAGTCTCCTCTTCTGATGTCATCCAGCAGCCAGGAGTCTCCAGCGGGAGAACTGGGGATTCTGGGGACCGCCTCCTTATGTACTATGCCTGGCCGTGGGCGGGACCAGCGTCGAGGTGGTCCCCGCTGGTCTGCTGGTGAAAATTTCCGTGGGGTCCTGGCGCCTGCCGGCTTCAGTCCTAATGGTGTAACCTGCTGCAAGAGCTGTTCTCAAAGATCTACTGTTGCGGTAAGTTCTTACGTAACTGTACTTTCCAACAGCTAGCCATGGAGCCTGCAGTACTTCTGCCACCATGCAGGGGCTGCTGTCACAGGACAAGGGGTCTCTGGTCCATTTGGACATGAAGTCCCTGCATCTGCATGCCTGGCTCCTGAAGACATAGCCATTGCACGGTTTGGTGTGTCATATAAAGTTGCTGATAAGAACATAAGAATTTGCTGGCAGCAGGAGACTGTGTGGTCCATCTAGTCTGCCTGGGTTTTCTATCCCCTACTATCAATTTGTCTTGCTAAGGTGACTATACTGTCTATCCCATGCCTGTTTGAATGACCTGCCCCCTACTGTCTTACAACACGAAAAAGTAGGCCTCTTTAAAAAAGACCACCACACCCTCCTGACCGAATCCAACCCTTGTGACTGCTATTCTTAAAGACTAGCTTTTCTTCTCTAACTCCTTGCTTTCTATACCCTCCTATCTCTTCTCCCCACCATCTCCTTTCATCCCTTCATGCCCCCGGACTAAATCTTCACTGTCTTTCTCCATTGCATTTACCCATCCCATCTTGTCCCCGGACTACTCCTATGCTCTACTCCCACCTTCTACCCCTTTTTCTCTCCAACACCACCCTCGCTGACAATGCCATTGCTGGCTGCTACCTGCCGCACTTATTCCCCTCTTACCTTTTTCTCTCCCTTCTCTGGCAAAGCCGTTAGTAGCTGCTACTCCCCTCGCTTACTGCACTGAGTAATGGGATTAATAGACAGCTGCTTCCTATTGGTAGTTCTGTCTACTCGCTTTTAATTCATTACCTGCTTTTTCTTTTATTCAAGTTGATCTTTCTTGTAAGTTATAAGGCTAGGCTCAAAGGTTGTGACTCCTAATTCACTGACCATCTTGGCTGTTACTACCTCCGGTGGCAGGCTGTTCCAAGGGTTCAGAACCCTCTCCGTGAAAAGTACTTCCTAACATTTGTTTTGAATTTACCTCCCACCAGGTGCATGTTGTGTACTCTAGTATGTGCAGCCCTGTTTTCCAGGAAGAGGTTCCTGGTTTGTACTGTGTTTTATCCCTTTAACAAATTTAAATGTCTCAGTCATGTTTCCTCTGTTCCTCCTCTGCTCGAGGAAGAATAAATTTAGCTGTCTGAGCCTTGCTTTGTACGTTTTGTGGTGCAGACCCTGCACCATTTTGGTGGCACGTCTCTGCATGGTTTCTAGACGGTCTGTCCTTTTTTAGGTGAGGTCTATAGAACTGCACACAGTACTCCCAAGTGAGGTCTCACTAGGGACCTGTACAGTGGGAGGATTACATCATGCTTCCTACTGGTAATACCCCTACCAATACATCCAAGGATGCTGCTTGCCTTTATTGCCATTTTTTCACATGAAGCCATGCTGCTCTGGGTCAGGTTGCCCACTTGCTTTCAGGAAGTTCATTACCCTTTCCTTTTGCAATGTCTCCATTATTTTACCCACCACTGAGGTCAGACTTACTGGGTGGTAGTTTCCTGCTACCTCCCTATTACCACTCTTGTGCAATGGCACAATCGTGGCCCTTTTCCAGTCCTGTGGTACTATCCCGTTCCAGTACACTGTTAAAGCAGGTGGGTCGGCAGGTTCATCCCTAAGTTCTTTTAGAACTCCTGGGTGTATTCAGTCAGGGGCCCATTGCCTTGTCCACCCTTATTTTAGTCAACTCCTCAAGGACCCTTTCTTTGTAAAGGGGGATATGTCAGCTCCCCTGGTATGGGAAGTGTCCTGACTAGTGCTGGACCATTACCAGTGTCTTCCTGTGTGAAGACTGAGCAGAAAAATTCATTGAGAACTTCTGCCTTGTCTTTGTCGTTTTCCACCAAGTGTCCTTCCTTGTTTGCCAGCCATGTTATTCCTCCTTTGCTCTTTCTTTTTTCTCAAATGTATCGATAAAATATTTTGTTCCCCCTTTTAACTTCTTGAGCCAGTTTTTCTTCAGTCTGGGCCTTTGCCATCCTAATAGCTTTCCCAGCTTCCTTGAGTTTCTCTCTGTAGGCTTCTCTATCCTTTTCAGACTTGGTCTCCTTGTACTTCCGAAAAGCTTTTCTCTTTTCCCTAACTATAGTAGCTACTCTCTGAAGAACCAGAGGGTCTTCCTTGCCCTTTTGGACTTGCTGATTTGTTTAGTGCGTAGCGCTGTGACTGACGCTATAACATCTTTCAGCTTTGTCCATTTGTCCTCCACATTCCATGTGGTATCTGTTGCCATCAGGGGCTTGATCCTTTCTCTCATTTTCAGGAAATCTGCTTTCCTGAAATTGAGCACCCTGATTCTGGAGTGGCAGGGGTCCTCAGTCTTGTAATGGAGAACCAGATTGAGCTGTAATCACTGGTAACCAGATTGATCCCCACTGTACATCTGATACCCCGGCACTGTTACTGAGTACCAGGTCCAGGACAGCTGATTATCTGGTGGGAGAAACCGTTTGATTCAGTCCTGCCCCCTCAAAGCCATAAGGAAGTCTCTACTCCTCTCTGGACCATTCTACATCTGGTAGATTGAAGTGTGATCTGATGTGCTGGTTGCGGCTAGAAAGCCTTCTACCAGACATGCATATTCTTTGAAATGGAAGTGTTTCACTTTCTGGGATGCTTCCAGACATATGGACCTATTCACCTGTCAGGTATATGTGGTGTTGTAATGCTTTAGAAACATAGAAACAGACTTTGATGGCAGATAAGGACCGCTTGGCCCATCTAGTCTGCCCATTTCCCTACCTGCAGGATAAGCCGCAGATCCTAGTTAACCAACAGCCTATTTCTTTCTACCCCCAACAAGAATTGCCTTATGTCTGTCCCATGCATTACTGAATTTTCCCACAGTTTTAGACCCCACAACCTCCTCAGGAAGGCTGTTCCATGCATCCACTACCCTCTCTGTGAAATAATACTTCCCACGTCCCTAGACCCCCCATCTTTAAATTGTGTCCCTTGTTCTTGCACGTCTCTTTTCTGAAAGATGCTACCCTCTTGGACTTTGTTGATTCCACTGAGGTACTTAAAAGTTTCTATCATGTCCCCCCTCTCCCTTCTTTCCTCAAGGGTATACATATTAAGCTCCTTTAGTCTCTCCACATATGGCTTCTCTTGCAGACCCTGCACCATTTTAGTTGCCCTTCTTTGGACTGCCTCTATCCTGTTTATGTCCTTGCAGAGATGGGGTCTCCAGAACTGGACACAGTACTCCAGATGGGGTCTCACCAACTGTCTGTACAGAGGGATAACAACTTCCTGTTTTCTGCTGCTGATGCCTCTCCCTATGCATCCCAGTATACCCCCAGCCCTCCCTACTGCTTTCTCAGACTGCTTGCTAACCTTAACGTCATCTGATATGACTACTCCCAGGTCCCTTTCCTTTTGTGTTGTTACTACCCCCCCATTGTGTATTCTTCCCCTGGGTTCTTGTTTCCCAGGTGCATTATTTTGCACTTCTTTGCATTGAATCCTAGCTGCCATACTTCTGACCATTCCTCCAACCTTGCCAAGTCCCTTCTCATCCTTTCCACGCCTCCTTCTGTATCAACCCTGTTGCAGATCTTTGTGTCATCTGCAAAGAGGCATACTTTTCCTTCCAGTCCCTCTGCAATGTCACTTATAAAGACATTAAAAAGGACTGGACCCAATACTGAACCTCGTTACCCACTAGTAACTCCTCTTTCTTCAGAGTGGACTCCATTTACAATTACCTTCTGTGTCCTGTTGTCCAGCCAATGTTTGCCAGGCTACCACCCTGGGACCCACTCCCAGGCTGGTTAATTTGACTATTAATCTTTTGTGTGGGACTATCAAATGCCTTGCTAAAGTCTAGGTAGGCCATGTCCACAGCCCCAACCTGGTCTACTACTTTGGTCACCCAGTCAAAGAAATCTGTTAGATTCGTCTGACATGACCTTCCTGCTGTGAACCCATGCTGCCTTAGGTCCTGTTCCCCACTGGCCTCTAGGTACTCAACTATTCTTTCCTTCAGAAGTGACTCCATCACTTTCCCTACCACAGAGGTCAGACTGACAGGTCTGTAGTTTCCTGCCTCTGTCTTTGTCCCACTTTTGTGAAGGGGAATCACATCCGCCGTCCTCCAGTCCTCGGGTACCACACCATCGTCCCATGATTTATTAAAAAGAGTAGTCAGTGGTTTCACTAGTTCCCCTCTTAATTCTTTTAGAATTCTGCGGTGAATTCCATCAGGCCCCATTGGTTTGTCCACCTTCAGTTTTAGAAGTTCTTGCAGAACCCTTTCTTCTGTGAAAGGACTGGGATCGACCCCCCCTATCAAGAGTGCTTCTGTTAATTGGATTAGGCACTTCCCCCTCCTCTTTTGTGAATACTGAGCAGAAATATTCGTTCAGTATCCCTGCTTTTTCACTGTCCCCCTCTGCCCACTCACCGTTCATCCAGTTCAGCCTCACTATCCCTCCCTTTGTGTTTCTACGCTTGCTGATGTACCTATAAAAGGTTTTATCCCCCTTCTTAACCGAGTTGGCTATCTTTTCTTCAGTTTGGGCCTTTGCTGTTCTGACTTCCTTCCCTGCTTCCTTCTGCCTTAACTGGTGCAGCTCTCTGTCCTGCTCCTTCTGTGTTTCCTTATACTTCCGGAATGCTATCTTTTTCTTCCTGACTTTCATAGCCACCTCTTTTGAGAACCATAGTGGCTTTTTCTTTCGTTTTGATTTGTTTATTTGCTTCACACAAAGGCTTGTTGCCTCTGTGATGGCATTTTTGATGATTCCCCATTGTTGCTCCAGACCTCCTCCTAGCCTGTTTGCTAGTGCTTTTCTGAGGCACTCTTCCATCTTGCCAATGTCAGCCCTCCTGAAGTCCAGTACTCTCACTTTTGTATGGCTTGACTCTGTAGCTGAGTTTAACGTGAACCACACTATTTGATGGTCACTTGTTCCCAGATGGCAACCCACTTCTAGATCTGAGATCCTCTCACTGCCCCGTTTGAGAGTACGAGGTCTAAGATTGCTTCCTCACGAGTGGGTTCCAAAACTAGCTGTCTGAGGCCTGCCACCTGTAGGGCATCAAGAATGGCCCTGCTCTTGGATGTGGCTGCAGCAAATGTGCTCCAGTTAACATCTGGCATATTCAGGTCTCCCATCAACAGTATATCCTTTCTCTGCCATTCTAAGAATGCCTTCTATCATATCCTTGTCCATTCCTCCCTGACATGGGGTCTGTACACAACCCTGTGCGGATTGTGGTGCCCTTTCCAGTCTCCAAGGTGACCCACAGTGCCTCCTCTCCTCCCTGTTTACTCTTTTGTTCAGTTGCTTTTATCCCTTCCTTTACATAGAGAGCTACTTCTCCCCCTCTTCTCCCCTGCCTGTCTCTCCTGTAGGTTATGTACCCTGGTATGTTAACATCCCATTCATGCTTCTCTGTGTACCATGTTTCTGTGACTGCTACGATATCCAGGCATCCCTCTTCCATCAAGGCCACCAGCTCAGGGAGCTTGTTGCCCAGACTACAGGCATTGGTACTCATTACTCTCCATTTCCTGATGGCCTTACTCCTTTTTGCCCCATCCCTGTCCTTCTTGCCTTTGTCACTTTCTCCATTTACCCTGCCCTTCTCCCTATCGACACCTCTATGTTGGTGTTTACGCACTTACTACCGTGATTTTTTTTTTGGGGCTAGGGCTTCTGCTCCTTCCAGTGCCTCCCTTGGCTAATTTAAATGCTTGCCAATGAAGCATTTAAACCTATCACCTAGGGTCCTGGTTCCTCCAGGACAGATGCAGCCCATCATGCCAGTATAGGGTTGCATCACTCCAGGTGGACCCCCAGTCCCCAATGAAGCCAAATCCCTGAGCTCCACACCAGTTTTTCAACCACTGATTGAATCCCATGGTGTGGAACACCCTAGCCTCTCCTCACGCATAGATGGACAGCACCTCCGAGAAGGTTACTATGCGTGCTACTTGTCTAAGGCCCTCCCCACTCCACAAACTCTTCCTGCACTTCTCTAATCCCTTTCTTAGCCAGGTCATTTGTCCCTAGGTGGACAATGACATCCAGCTCCCTCCCCTGTGCAGCTGCTCCGGCAATCCTGAGGATTCGCTCCCTGTCCCTCCAAGCCATGGCGCCAGGCAGGCACCTTACCTCCCTCTCCCCTTCCTCCCCCAGTTCTACCTTCCTAACAATGGAGTCCCCCACCAAGAGTTGTTTCCTTCCCCTGCGGGGTCCCTTGCCACCCTCCTGTGGGTCTCCTTTGTGGAGGTTCCCAGCATCTTCCTTGGTCTCCACCGCGGGTGCCTCCATAGAGGAACCACACTTTGTCAGAATGGCATAGGAATTGTGAAGAGGTACAACTGGAGGGATGCCTCTGTTCCACCACCCTCACCCTCCCTGAGCCCACTGTGGTCCAACTGCTCCTCTTTCTTGGCAACCTCTGAGGCAACGGCAGTGGCACTGGTGGTCCCTGGATGGAAGAGGAGGTCCCACAAATCCTGGCCAACTCAGCCTGGAGATGAGCAACCTCCTCCCTCAGCCCAGAGAGGTGCCTGCAAATGGGACAACACCGCATCCTCCAGAACGTCTCCCGGAAGACTGCTGCTCCACAGCCACTGCACTGCACCACTCCCATCATGTTTTATTTCTGGCCCCTTAACTGTTTGCAATCCTTACTCTTTCCTCTGTTTTTTTTTTCTCTCCTTACTTTCTGCCTGTGTGCCTTTTAAGCTCCTGATTGTCCTGTTCTGAGACAAGAATATCCTATATTTCTCAGTAGACCCCTTACTTGCTCAGAGGCAGTCCTCCAGCAGCTAGAGGGGGCCGGAGAGCTACTTTTGCCCTTCTAGGATGGTGGGTCTTTGGCTCTGTGATCACTCACTTCCTGCTCCCAAACAGGAAGTTCCTGTTGTCAGTCAAATTCTGTGTCTGTAAAAGTAGAACTGGCTTTGGGTGGGAGGCTGGAGGGGAAGGAGGGCAATATAGTCCCAGTAGAGAAGTCCAGTCACACAGCAGTCCTTTCTCTTGGTGTCTTCTGCCAAGCTACTAGCAAAATCTTTCTAAGGCCGTCTTTAAATGTAGCTTCCTTCTAGCTAAGCCACTCCCCCTACTTACTAGATCTTTCTACAAGTAATTTAAACCTCACAGCTATCAAGTCCTTTCAATCACCTGAGAGTTACACTTAGATAACTGTTCAGATAACCATTCAGTTCAGTTAACTCAGACAAACACACACTTTTTTTTTGTTTTGTTTGTTAGTTTTTTTTTTTTACCTTAAATTAAAGTTCCAAGTACAAGAGTTTTACTTCTTTAGTCCCAGTAGTAGAGAAGTCCAGTCACACAGCAGTCCTTTCTCCTGGTGTCTTCTGCCAAGCTAGTCACTGTCAGATTCTGGTCTATAGTACAGTATTCCTCACTTGAGGTGCAGTTGGCCACTAAATTGGTTTTCCATGTCCTTACTGATGGGCATACAGTTGCCCAACTGGAGGTTTCCCATACATTTTTGAGAGGTATTCTGCACATTAAACCTCCCATTTACAATCCCATCCCACCTTGGGAGCTGATTTATGTTCTTGAAAAGCTTACTTGTCTCCTTTTGAGACAGCTATGAGTTGTGGCTTACGCTTTCTATCGTGAAAGTGTTATTTGTAGTTGCAGTCACTTATGCTCAAAGGATTTCAGACCTCCATGTTCTAACGTAAGCCTCATTTGATTTTCCACAAAGACAGTGTCTTTGCATACTAATGCTCTGTTTTGGCCAAAGGTGCTGTCTTGAGTTACATTAAATCAAACCATCCGCTTTCCTGTTTATTATCCTGAGCATGCCAGTCAGGGTAAGGCATTGCTCCATACTTTGGACATACATAGAATACTAAGACACTATGTGAATTTCACCAAGGACTGCAGAACGTCCTCTCGGCTTTTTGTTTCATTCACCCCTATGAAAGAGGGCACTCCTGTGTCAAAACAGTGCTTGCCCAAATGGCTAGCATATTGCGTTATGTTCTGTTATAGGAAGTACACTAAGGAACTTCTTGGTCTGGGCCTGGGTCATGGTCATGCCACCAGGGGTATAGCCACTTCTCTTGCTTGTTTCAGAAACCCCTCTGCAGCTGACATTTGTGCTGCAGCCACTGTCCACACTTTTACCAAGAATTACAGTCTGGACATTGTTTCTCGCAGATGAGCAGGTTTTGGCCTTGCTTTTCTGCAGGGCCTGCTGT
The DNA here is from genome assembly GCA_016271365.2 of Neoceratodus forsteri. Lineage (NCBI taxonomy): Eukaryota > Metazoa > Chordata > Ceratodontiformes > Ceratodontidae > Neoceratodus > Neoceratodus forsteri. Next base: position 508,390,931 of record CM028129.1, read on the forward strand.
CGTAAACCAAACTGCACTAACCTCCCAGTTAGCTTGTGTGGCCTAATGGAAGAGATATCCATGAATATCTACTGTTATGTTAATTGCTCTTTTTCTCTCAGCCCTACTGCATGTAAATGATCACTGACCATGGAGGGTTCCCGGCCCTGCCATCCATCCCCCCCGGACTCACTCCAGTATGTTTTGTTGGTCTTCACCCCCTTATCCTTGGTTTGGGCTGTGAAGACACTGTTATTGGTTTTAATGACCCTTCTAACATAGGCCACCAGAGCGATCTTATGCTGTTATATTAAGTGCATAAGTACTTGTTAGGTTTTGTTGCACTTCTTCGGTAAAAAAGGTACTGAGGCAGTTCAGGGCCCATACAGGTGTAAGCCAGTGTCATGGAGCTGCCCTTGCGCGCAGCTTACCTCCTCACCAGCCTTCCTGAAAACTTTTGGCTCCCACGGGGGTCCTAGTTCCTTTGGCTCAGACCTACTAGAGTGAATCAATGGTGAAGATATTTCTAGAAGATCAAGAATTATTGTGCGTACGTAATTTGCATTTCTTTCATCCCTCCCTGGCCTTCACCCTTCGAGGAGTGTTTGGGGGGGGCAGCCTGGAGATGTCCCTTCTGATGCCATCCATCCCTGAGGGACGGATGGATGGATGGCATTCATCCCTGAGGGACGTCCAGCTGGAGTACTGCACACCCGCTGATTCTAAAGGGGCAGCTTTTCATCCCACCTCAGGGACTGAGGTTCTGCAGACCCCTAAAGGCCCCCTGTGCCCAGCGTGTGACTGACTCCTGAGGCTAACTCTGTTTAGGCAGATGCCCAAGGAAGGAAGGTTTTTACCTTGGCTCACGCCATGATTTGCATTACAGCACATAAGCAACTTCAGGCAACTTAACAAGCATCTCTGGGCGCAGTTGGGTCTGCTCGTAGCTGCCATGCCACACTCAAAGTTGGTTAAGCAAGACAGCTGCCTTTCTGCCTAGGGCTTGGAGTTGGTGAGGCATGAGTCAGGGGGCATTGGACAATGCCAATGAGGTGGCCTCCAGCTGGTGGGAACTGCAGTCTGTATTCAGCAGACGGCATGGCTTTGCCTTTCACAACTGGCACCTCTGGCCCAGTGAAATGTGCTTAACTGTTTTCCAGCGGGGCCATTTGTTCTCCCACAGGGTCAGGCAAGAGCTATCAAGGGGCCGTCCTGCTCCTGTATCATAGGAGCTTCCACCTCACCTTGACCAGTCTCGGTTCTTACCAGACCCATAAGGAGCCCTTGCTCTCAGGTGTTCTTCCCCATATAGGGGGCTGAGGGTAATGCTATCTTCTGAGTAAGACAACTCCTCCCTGTTTTTGAGAAGCTTGGTACTCAGACGCATCAGTGTGAGTCACTGGTGAAGACTGATTCTTTGGAAGATATGAAAATGATGTACTTACTGTAATTGCTGATCTTCCAGAAGAAAAAATTACTCACCTTAGTAATGTTGTTTCTTCTAATGGAGTCTTGATGTATTCTGACTATTGCAGTGATCTCCAACCTTTGAACTGCCCCGGAGAACAAAGAGTTAACTTTCCATGCAAGGCATGGAACGCTGAGCTCGAGCTCGGTTGAAGCCTCTGTCTGCTGTTGTTTGAACCCCAACTGTCAGATCTTTACGAGCTATACTCACTGGGAGTTCTGTGTGGAAACTGTAAACTCACACTAGCCAACTGGCAACTAAATTTGATAAAAATGTTTTTTTTCGGTTTCAAAGCAAAGACTCAGGTCAGGAAACCCAAAAAGCAAAACACAACACACACCCAAAATAAAGGAGGGTGAGAAAAAAGGAGCACCTCTAGGTGCCAACACTGCTCCTGCCCACCCACATCCCAAAAACCAGGTTCTGAGAGGGAGGCGGGTTAGAATACATCAAGACTCCATTAGAAGAAACAACATTACTAAGGTGAGTAATTTTTTTCTTCAAACAACATGAAGTCTTGATGTATTCTGACTACTGCAGACTACCAAGTAGTACCTCCATGGAGGAGGGACAGAACCTACTTTGGGAATAGACTCTGAAGTACTGCTGTGCCAAACCGAGCATCACTCCTAGCCTGGATATCCAGAGAGTAATGCTTGGTGAAAGTATGGACTATTTTCCAGCTGGCTGCTTGACCGATTTCTAAGATAGAAATATCCCTGGCAGCAGCCAGGGAAGCAGCTGTACCTCTAGTAGAGTGAGCCCTCAGGCCTGAGGGTGGGATTCTACCCAATTTTTCGTAGCAGAATTGTATACAAGAGACAATCCACCTGGCAATAGATCTTTTAGTGGCAGGTTTTCCTTTACGACCTCTCCATAAGTAAGGAACAATTGAGTGAGTCAAACCTGTGACCCTTGCGCCTCTATGTGGTAGCTAAGGGCCTTACGTCCAGGTTGTGCAGCCTCCTCTCTCCAGAGGAGGAATGGTCAGTGAAGAAAACAGGAAGAGACATAGACTGATTAAGGTGGAAATCTGAAACCACCTTAGGCAAAAACTTCCGGTTAGTTCTTAGGACCACTTTATCTCTATGGAAAGAGATGAAATCAGGCTCCACTGACAGGGCTTGCAGTTCACTGATGCGCCTGGCAGAGGTAATGGCTACCAAAAACACAGTTTTCCAAGTCAAGTACTTAAGCTCTGCAGAGGACAAAGGCTCAAAAGGGGATTGCACAAGCTGAGCAATGCAAACATTAAGGTCCCAAGCAGGAGCAGGGTCCCTGAAGGGAGGATTGGTGTGCAACAGTCCCTTGAAGAATTTGCAAAATACAGGATGGACTGAAAGAGAAGAGGGCTTGCCTACTGACAAAAAAGCAGAAACAGCTGCCAAATATACTTTGAGTGTAGCTGGTCTGAGTCCCAAGCCATTGAGATGAACCGTATAGTCCAGGACTGTAGGCAACCCAACAGATTCTGGAGAAATATGCTTACCAGAGCACCAAATAGTGAACCTTTTCCATTTGGAGTTGTAAGTCTTTCTGGTGGAAGGCTTTCAAGAAGCCTTTAGAATATCCAGGACACCTTGAGAGAGGTGCAGATCAGCAAACTCTAACTCTTCAAGAGCCAAGCCTTGAGATTGAGAGATTTGAGTTTCGGATACCAAACCCTCCCCTGAGAGGATGTCAACAGGTTGTAATTCCTGGGAAGAGACAGGGGAAGGTGGATTGCTAAGGACAGAAAAAGTGGGTACCAGGTCTGTCTGGCCCAGTCTGGAGCGATCAGAATCACTTTGCAGGGTTGAGACCTGATCTTGACTAGTACCTTGAACAGGAGAGGGAAGGAGGGGAAGCATACAGGAACTTCCCTTCCCAATTGAGTACTAGAGCATCCAGGGGGACTGAGCCCAATACTGGGGGTCTGCAGCAAAAAAGAGGAAGTTGGTGATTGTCTGGGGCTGCAAAAAGATCTATCTGAGGAGTGCCCTATCTGGAGAAAATCACTTTCAAAACTAGGGGATATAGGGACCATTCGTGGTGGCCCTGAGATATCCTGCTGAGAGCATCTGTCAGGACATTGTCCTTCCCTTGGAGGTGAACTGCTGTGAGAGAAGTTTGCAGGGAATAGGCCAGACACCACAACTTCATTGCTTCTGTGCACAAGGCCGTAGACCGAGTGCCCCCTTGCTTGTTGATGTACCACTTTGTGGTGGTATTGCCTGTTCTGATCTGGACTACTTTGTTCTGAACAGACTTGGAAAAAGCTTGTAGTGCCAGAAACACTGCTCTGAGTTCCAAGAGATTGATGTGAAGCAGAGATTCTTGAGGTGACCACAGCCCTTGGGTGGTAAGATCCCCCAAGTGGGCTCCCCAGCCCAAGAGGGAGGCGTCTGTGGTGAGGATTAGAGAATGAGACTGAGACAAAAGGAACTCCTTGCCTTAAATTGTCCTGATCCTGCCACCTTTGCAAAGCCTGGATCAGGGTTCGAGTCACTGGGACTAGTTTGATCAGGGAATCCTTTCTCTGGGACCAGAAGGTTCTCAAGTGGAACTGAATGTCCCTCATCTGAAATCTTGCCCCCTGGACCACTGCTGTAGAGGCTGCCATGTGGCCCAGGAGCTGCAAGAAGTGCCTTGCTGGTCGAGATACCTGAAGGGTGAAAGAAGAGGCCAGTTCTATTAGTGTCCTTGCCCTGTCCAGGGGAAGGAAGGCCTTTGTTTTATTGTATCCAGCTCCGCCCCATAAAGGTGAGGAGCTGCACTGGCTCTAGAACTGACTTTGGAAGGTTTAGGAGGAGCCCTAAGGAAGTGAGCAGTTGCTGAGTTATCTGAAGATGTGACTTGACTTGGTCTGGAGACTGACCTACTGTGAGCCAGTCGTCCAAGTATGGAAAGATGGAGATCTTTTTTCTCCTTAGGAAAGCAACCACTACTGCCAGGCACTTTGTGAACACCCTTGGGGCTGATGTTAGGCCAAAGGGCATTGCTCTGAATTGATAGTGGCCTGAGGGCAACTCGAACCTGAAGTACTTTCTGTGGGAGTACCTGATGGGGATGTGAAAATAGGCATCATTGAGGTCCAGGGAGGTTAGCCAGTCCCCTGGCCTTAGAGAGGGCAGAATTATTCCCAGAGTCACCATTTTGAATTTTGGCTTTAAAAGGTTCTTGTTTAGGTATCTCAGATCCAGGATGGGCCAATATTCTCCTGTCTTTTTGGGGGTTAATAAGTACCTGGCGTACAATCCTTTGCCCCTGTGTAGGGTAGGAACCCTTCCTATGGCTCTGAGAGCCAAGAGGGACAAAACCTCTGCCTGTAGGGCAAGGGCCTCTGAAGGATTTGCAGGTGGAAAGGATCTGGTTCTCATCTTGGGAAATTTTTTGAAGCTGAGAACCAGTCCCTGGCTTACTACTTCCAGGACCCACTTGTCTGATGTTAAAGACTTCCAGTCCTGGACAAAGTAAGCCAGCCTGCCCCCTACAGGTAGTGGAGAATCGGCCCGGGCAGACCCATCAGGGTGTCTGCTTGGTAGGGGCTTTAGGCTGAGGGGTGGAAGCAGGCCTGCTCATACCCCGTCTGCCTCTCCCTCTAAAGAACCCCCTCTGAGCAAAAGCAGAAGAGGAGGCCTGGGCTTGGTAAAAAGGCCTATGAAAAGGCCTGCCCCAGCCCCTGCAGTGCTGCCTCTGAGGAGTGGCTTGCCTTTCTTTGGCCTGAGCACTCCTGTAGGTGGTCCTGTACTCGTCCATTTTCTTCATGTAATTCTCTGTCTGCTCCCCAAACAGAGAATTACCAATGACAGGAAAATCCATGGCCTTAGCCTGGGTATCCTGTGACAGGCTAGTACATCTGAGCCAAGCCATCCTCCGAAGGGCTACAGATGTAGCCATGACTCTTGTTGAAACATCATTGGAGTCCACAGCAGCATGAAATTGCACCTTGGATGCCTCAATCCCATCCGCAGCCACCCGCTCCAGCTCCTTGGCAAGCTGGTCAGGGGCCTGTTTAGCTAGAGCCATCACAGTGTCCCACCTGGACTTCTGGTATCTAGCTGTTAAGGCCATATAGTTAACCTGCCTGAGTCCCAGAGATGCTGCCAGGTACTGTTTCTTTGCCATGGCATCAATTCTTCTGGCGTCCTTGTCTGGGGGGTGTGAAGCCAAGGGAATATTTGCCTTATCACAGGCAGCAGCCTGCATTACCCCAACATGGCTGCATTGCTGGGAAAGGAACTCCGTGTCTGAGCCTGAAAGAGTATACCTCTTGTCCATTCTTCTGTCCACAGGAGGTATGGAATTAGGAGTTTTTAGAATTTTAAATGTCTGTTTCCCAAAAGATTTATGGAGGGGAACAGACAATCTCCTGGACTCTGGGATGTCCATCATCTCAACAAAATCAGGCTCCTCCTGATCCTCTACTGCTGCTTCCATAGGAAACTGGAGGGTTTCAGCCACTTTCTTGTAAAACATAAAGTGGGAAGGGGACTCAGAAAGCCTAGGAGGAGAAACGCCTGAAGGTCTGTCTGGGGAGATGTCCAGGTCAATAGGCACATCCAGACTTTCATAATCACCATCATCATCATTATCTTCATACTCTCCCTCCTCCTCCTTCGGTTCATAAAATTCTTCTAAAGTATAATCCGGAACCGTCGGAACCGACCGAACCGAGCCCTGACCGATGGTGCCGGTTCGCCGGAACCGAAGATCTTCCCTTGTCAATCTTCACCATTCATTACTGCTTGGGTAGTGCGAGGTGCGCACCCTCTGAGAGGTTTTTGGAGTCGGCTCCAGCGGCGCTGCCCTGACAGCGGCGGCGCTGCGTCATCTTGCGAGGGTGGCACGTTAGGGCCGCAAGACTCCTCCTCTAACTCAGTTCTGTTTCTCCCGCGTCGAGGCTACCTGCCTGCTGTGTTAGTGACAGTTAGGCCAGATTCAATCCAGACTCCTTCTCAAGCTTCTCGATCTCTCTCGACACCGTCAAAACCGGTAAGACCGATCTTTTATAATTTCTTGGTAAGAGCTTTTTTGCCGTTTTATTCAATTTTTCGCATCATGTCGTTCGGGGCAAAACATAAGTCAAGGCGGGCAGTGCCCCTATGCGTTGGTGCTACTGTGGCCGTCATTTTTCCTTCACGGATCGGCATGATGTTTGTCTTCGTTGCCTGGGACCCAACCACGATATGGATGTGTGCGATGCCTGTTTCTCCATGGACCGTCACGTCCTAGAAGTCCGCGTGTTCAAGATCGGCAAGGCCCCGCCGACTTTCGGGGGACGGCGCCGCTCAAGGGATTCCTAGGTAAGGTCTCCAGGCCCTTCCTCCGGGTCCCCTTTCGGGCTTATACGGTCTGTAGAGGAGGAGGCTTCCTCATCTTCTCTTGCCGAAGAGGAAGCTTCTTTTGCGGTGTCGGAGGAATGCCGAGGTTCCCCCCGGGGCTGCGGTGGGGACACCGCCTCGGCAGTCACCTCCTCGGAGGTGCAGGCTCCTCCAGTGTCGAGGCCCACGCCTGCTGGGCCCGGCATCGGTGGACCCTCGACGCCACTTTCCAGCGCCGTTTTGGATCCCGGCGCCGCGGTGATCAAGACGGCACCATTGGCGGCGCCTGTGTTGTTTTCGGCGCGCTGGCCCGGTTCGCTCTTGACAGTGCCGAGGGGGCCTGGCGCTGGTGGCGATGCCGTGGGTCTGGCCGGCTCCGGCGCCGTTTCACCGGAGACCCCTGGGGTTGCCAGTATTGTGGTCCAGCTGGTCTCTTCCTCCTCGGAGGCTGATGATTCAAACGTGGACCCGTCCTGGCACCCTGACACTTCGGAGTCACAGTCTCTGGTGGCACGAGGTGCTAGGCGACCCAGCGCGCCTATTCCTCTGTCCCTGCTGCCGTCCTCCCCTGAGACCCCCAGGCTGGGGGTGGTCTGGAGTCCCTGGGGGGCGATGGAGGGAGGGGCTCTCCCTCCTGAGGGGGTCGTGGCAGCTACCGTCCCTGGTGCTGCTGCACCCCCTCGGGGTGGGGTGTCGCTGGGGTCGAGGAGGAGGGCGTTCTCGGGGGTCGAGGGGCAGGGTTCAGGCATCTCGGTCTCTTCCTGCCACCCCTCGCGGTGTGGCTCGGAGCCATAGCGCTGGGCCCCGTCTTTCCCTTTTGGACCCCAGGGACCCCTCTGGTGGCGTTGCTGTGGGCTGCCCTTCTGGATCCATGCAGTCCCAGGTCCGTCACAGGGGAGGATCCCCTTCTGGGCTCTTCCAGGCTACGCATCCCCAGGGTTCCGTTTTGCGACCTGGTCTGTTGTCTGGGATCCCGCCAGCTCGGGCTCCGTTCCCCGGATTCCAGAGCCCTGGCAGAGGACAGTTGCCTATCCGTAGGTGCCCTTCTCCCATTCCTCTGCATCCAGCCCCCGCTCTCCCAGGCCATGTCGGTCCCACGGGCCCGTTATCCTGGGAGGCGCTCAGAAGGTTCTCGTGCGGCCTTCCCTCACATGTTAGATACATGAATGAGCGGTTTTTCGCCTATCCCCACCGCAGGAGTCCTCTGGACACCAAGCCTCCATCATCCTCGCCTCCTCCTCTGAGGAGAGGAACCCACTGCTCATCTCTCCTCCAATGCTGATTTCACTGAATATCAGCGATTCCTTTCGAGGATGGTAGGGATCTTGAATTTCTACGTTAGGCGAGACAGTACAGAACGGGAGACACGTGAATTCCTTGGCGAATTCAGTGCCCAGCACTTGGTGGTACTATCCTGGCCTATTCCCTTCCAGGAGACGTCTATCCGTTCCTGGCAGTCGCCAGACGCCCTTTCTTCAGCCCCGGCAGACTGCCAACGTAGGTATTATGCTCCTTCGGAATCCTTAGGCTCTCTCCCCAACCCACCCTCGGGTTTGGCATACCTAGAGACTCCCTCTGGGTGCTGCTCCCTGGTGCTCAACCGTCCACCGGACTCGGATTCTCTACAGTTCGACCGGTGGGGGCGAAGAGTGTTCTCTTCCTCTTGTGCGATGTCTTGCATTGCATCTCATCAGGCCCATCACGCTGCCTACAGTAGGCATTTGTGGTTGATGCTTTCCCAAATCTTAGCATCAATGTCTGATACGGAGCAAACCAGACAGGCTATTGCCCTCTCTGCTATAGGCCTGGAGCTGGCAAGACACCAAGCAAGGGCATCTTAGGACGCCAGTGAGGTGGCTTGCAGGGACAGCGATGTGTATTAGACGGACGGCATGGCTTCGTCTATCAAGGTTGTCACCCCTGGCCCGGCGTAGGGTGATTCGCTCTGCTTTCCGGGGGACCCGTCTCTTTTCCTCCAGAGCTAGGAGACTTCTGCAGGGGCTTCCTCCGTCTCCCCATCCTCGGGGGCACCTCCTAGCTCTTCTCCCCCATAGGCTTCTCTCTTGATGAGCCCAGGATCTTCCCCTTCTGTTTCTCACCAACAGGAGGCTGGGGGTCTTGCTCCCTCAGGGTTTCTACCCCCTTCTTGGGGGATAAACACAGTACTCACCCAAGCAGTATGTAATAGTGAAGATTGACAAGGAAAATATGAAAATTACGTACCTACTGTAATTCTTGATCTTCTCTTGTATCTTCACCATTCATTACTGATACCCGCCTCACCTTCCCTCAGTGGCCTCCTACTGTGGCGTCTCCTCTCCCGCCTCGTTCCTCTCCTCCCTTTGGCCTTTATGCCCAAAAAAAAAAAAAACTTTCTGTTTTCCCTTCTTTTTGAATGGATCTTTTTTCCTCAAGGTAAAGAGGAACGAGCAGGGTCTGTGTTTCACTTATTCTGAGAGAACTCTTTCTGACTGCCCCTAGGGTGCGACCTCTGGGCACCTTGATCACGTTACGCAGTTCACAGCTTAAGACACTGTGCCCTGGCCTGGCCTCAAAAGAAAATTAGATTCCCCCTGGCAGCTGTTATTATGCAGCTCATTCTGGCTGGTGCTTTTGCACTTCTTAGCCTTGAGCGGTTGCTCTTGCCTTGCCTTGGGGAGTCTGATTGAGTTCCCACTCTATCCTTTCATACAAAGCTGCCTTCCGTAGGGCATAATCCTTCCCCATACACGTCTGTGTTAGCACTTAACAGGGTGCTAAGGGGCTTAGTCCCCTTCCTACTTGGGCGCTCTCTTTCCGGAACAGATTTTCTGCCCGAGCAGTCTTTGAGCTCTCAGCTAGGATGTAGGGACTTGGCATGTTGCGAGATTAGAGAATCTGCCCTTTATGTCCGATCTGTGCAGGTGGTTCGGTTGAACCTTCTCTCAGACCTATCAGCAGGGATTCTTGCTCCCTTGCTTTAGCCTCGAGCTTATAAGCCTCTCAATCAATGCGTCTATGGGCACTTTCTCCCTTCTCAGCATGCCTTCTTTTCTTCTCTTTATTCCTCTTCTTCTTCTTCTTTTCTCTTTCTATCTGTTCCTCCTCTAGAGCCGCCCTGGAAAGGAGGCCCTGCGGTCCCTTAGGGTAGGAATTCTCTCTCCTCTGTCTGTTCTGTACCGGCTTATTGGGCTCTCTTGCCTCTTTCTCTCCTTTTTTCCTTATCCTTTGTTTTTGCCTCTCCGGCTACCAGAACTGAGTTAGAGGAGGAGTCTGCGGCACCTAACGGCCACCCCTTGCGATGACGCAGCTGCTGTTCTTGAGGGTGGCGCCGTTGGAGCCGACTCCAAAAAAACTCCCGTAACGGGTGTGCGCCTCCGGCACTACCCAAGCAGTAATGAATGGTGAAGATACAAGAGAAGATGAAGAATTACGGTAGGTACATAATTTTCATTTAGCGATTGAACTATCCTTATTGCTTTGGCTATCTCATCAGCCGTCAGAGAAAGAACTTGTGGATCCGAACCGGATGATTTATCCCTTCTTTTTCTTTTAACCGGAACCGACTCCTCAGAATCGGTTCTCCTTTTGCCTGAAGAAGTTTCGCCCTGGTCAGAGGGCATTCCTTCTGGTTCAGTCGGAACCGAACCGGGCTGGCCATCCGGGTCAGCGGACGTCTCGGCCTCCCTTTCCCTCAGTCTACCTACTCTCTTATCCAGGGTAGCTTTGGGAAAACTTTTACAAATTGGGCAGTCTGAACTGAGGTGGTCAAACCCCAGACAATAAACACAGGTGGTGTGGGGGTCAGCCTTAGCAAAGGTTTCCCCACACACACTACAGTGTTGAAACCCAGTGGGCCGGTTTTTTTCTTGGGTTTCTCAGACATGGCCAAGCCTAACCAAAACTTACCCTTTTTTCGGCAATCCGCCCGGCAAGACACCCCTATTGGTTCCTGACCGTGTTACGGGTCTTGGAAAAAACCTAATGAAACTTTTTTTTTTTTAGAACCGATACGGACCGGTTACCACACTCTAATAAAGACAGAAGTTTTTTATTACAAACCTGATCGGTTCAGACCGAACCGATCCAATGTTTACAAGTTCCACACAGAAAACTAATATAGAAAACCTATCTAGTATTCACGGTACCACAGACAGAGACTTAAACCGACAGGTTAGAAGCAGAAATTCGGTGAAATTGAGCGAAAAAAACGACACTTTAACCGACTTTTTTGAACCGAGCGAAGGAGAAATCTCCGGAGCGACTGTTTAGTGAGGCGGAGTAAAGAATCTGACAGTTGGGGTTCAAACAGCAGCAGACAGAGGCTTCATCCGAGCTCGAGCTCAGCGTTCCATGCCTTGCATGGAAAGTTAGCTCTTTGTTCTCCAGGGCAGTTCAAAGGTTGGAGATCACTGCAATAGTCAGAATACATCAAGACTTCATGTTGTTTGAATATCTTCACCATTGATTCACATACTCACCCACCATCCCCTGCTCAGGTAAGAGCCAGGGCCTCTGGGCTGGCAGCGCTTCTTTTATTGTGGCTGTCTTATCTCCTATGCCATGGCCGTTACGTGGGTTTGTTTTTGCTGTTCTGCAAACTCGTAATGTTTTTTCCTTGTAGAGTGAGTAGGTGACACCTTCCTTCCATTTTTCTTTTTCCCTCTGTCTCCCTGCCCAGGGTATATCCCCCTCTAGGGTACATCCCTGTTAGTTTCTAAATGCAACTTGCGCCCTGGCTCAGGGCACTATCCATTCTAAGTCCAGTGAGCAGATGCTCTGTGTGTGGAGAAGTGTACCTTATTTTGGATTAATTCACTGGCTTCAACACAGGATTAGACCCCGTGGATGCAAGGAGAAGAAGGTCTTGTCCATCGATTTTCTAAATAGGTTATATTTTTTGGTTGGTATAACTTTGTTTTTCTCTCTCTGCTGGGGCATTAGTCCATTCCCTCTGGGAATGACAGAGAAGATGACTTACCTTGACTCCCTGGGACTGTCAGTTTTGTATCTCAGTGCTGTAGTCCCTTCTTTGCCCTCCTAGAGGTAAACAGAGTAGTGAATTTACTCCAGATTTGCTTAATTCCTATCTGGTAGCATGGAAGAACAGGTTACTCACCTGTAACAGTAGTTCTAGGAGTGGTATATGTTGTTCATCCACATTTCTTGGCATGTCCCTTTCCCCTTTAAATCTTGCTGGAAGTCTTCAAGCTGGCTCCTCCCACCTCGACTCGGCCCCATGACGCCAGATCTTAGCCCGCTGGAAGCAAGGTTGTGCACCCGAAGCCAGCGAGGTTGGGTGGATGTGTGTGGATGAACAACATATACCATTCCTAGAACTACTGTTACAGGTGAGTAACCTGTTCTCCTAGGAGCGTGGATATGTTGTTCATCCACACTTCTTGGTAGACTCCAAGCAGTTCTCCATGAGGAGGGAGGCAAGGCGCACACCCCCTACTTACGGAACAGAGATTGGAGAACTGAGGCCCCAAAACCAGCATCCCGGCGTGACTCAAGGTCGATGTGGTAGTGGGTGATGAAGGTGTGTGCTGACTTCCAGGTAGCAGCCCGACAGATTTCCTGGATAGGGATGTCCCTGGAAGCAGCCACCGATGCAGCAGTATGGCGGGTGGAATGAGCTCTTATCCCTCTGGGAGGCTTCTTGCCCGCCAACTCATAGCACAGACCTATGCATGATGCAATTCACCTTGCAATGGTCCATTTGGCTGAAGGTCTGCCAGAAGCGGCTTCAGCATAGGTGACAAACAGCTGGCGAACCTCTCCACGAATTTCCGCCGTTCTATCCTCATAATAGGAGAGAGCACGTCTCAGGTACAAAGTATGGAGCCTGTACTCTGCGTCCGAGGTGTAGTTAGGTAGTATACCGGCAGAGTCAACACCTGGTTAAGGTGGAACTCTCACACCACCTTCGGAAGGAATTTCGGGTGGGGACGCAGGACAACTTTGTCCCTGTGAAAGACCAGATGAGGGGAGTCCACCAAAAGCGCCTGGAGCTCCCCCGTCCTTCTGGCTGACGGGATAGCCACCAGGAAGGCCGTCTTCCACAACAAGTATGAAAGTTCACACTTGTGCTTGGGTTCGAATGGCTTGCCCATAAGCTTTGCCAAAAGCAGCAGTAGATCCCATGGAGGTGGAGGTTCACGCACCGGAGGGGATATGTGATCCAGGCCTTTGAAGAAGCGCCCAAACACTGTCTCCTGTGCCAATGTCGGCTGACCGGCCTGCGCCCGGTAAGCAGAAATGGCTGCCAGGTGCACCCTAAGGGTTGATGACCGCAGACCCCCTTTGAGAGAGACCAAAAGTAGTCGACAATGTCAACCACAGAGCAGGATAAGGGGTCCAGACTCTTACTCTGACACCAAATGGAAAATCTCTTCCATTTGAAGGCATAACATTTCCTGGTCAATTCCTTTCGAGAGGCCTCCACCACGGTGTAGACATCATCGGAAAGACCCAGTGCCTGGAACTCTAGCCGCTCAGGTACGAGGCTGTGAGGTGCAGGGATTGAAGGTCCGGATGGAAGACCTTCCCCTGGTTCAGTGATATCAGATCCGGGCGTATGCAAAGCCGCTCCGGGGGCCTGCAGCTGAGGCTGAGGAGATCTGGATACCAGAACTGGCTCAGCCAATCTGGAGCTACCAGGATCACCTTCGCCTTGTCCCTCCTCACCTTGAGTAACACCTTGTGGATCAAGGGAAATGGAGGGAAGGCGTAGAGGAGGTCTGGGGTCCATGGCCTCAGGAAGGCATCCCCCTGCAGCGAACCCTGCTGAGGGGGGGCAGGCATGGAACAGCCTCAGCTTGGTGTTTTCCCTGAAGGCAAACAGGTCCACCAACGGTTTGCCCCAACAGAAGAACAGACTGTAAACTACCTCTGGATGGAGAGACCACTCGTGGGATGTCTGGCCTATGCGGCTGAGAGCATCTGCCAGCTGGTTCGAGGCTCCCGCCACAGGAATGGCCAAGAGATCTGCCTCCAACTGGCTTATGAGGGTTCAGATGCGGAACACCTCCTTGCACAGCAGATGGGTGTGCGTGCCGCCCTGTTTGTTGAGGTAGTACATGGTCATGGTATTGTCCGTCTGGACTTGAGCCACTTGATCCCAGAGCTGAGGAGCGAAAGCTGACAGTGCCAGTCTGACTGCTCTGAGCTCCAACAGGTTGATGTGGCATTGGAGGTCCAGAACCCATGGGCCCTGCTGTCCCCCATGTGGGCTTCCCAGCCCATGAAAGAGGCATCGGTCGTAAGAACGACCGTCAGCTCGGGGCGGACAAACGGGATCCCTTCCTGCAACCGGTCTGGGGCGGTCCACCATTGGAGAGCGTCCCACATCTTCTGGGTTACAGTGATCAGCTGGTCGAAATGACTGTGGCGCTGAGTCCACTGGGTGGCCAGCTCCCATTGGAGGGGGGCGCATGTGCCATCTAGCCCAATGGACCACTGAAGTGCATGCCGCCATGTAACCCAGAAGGCGCAGAAAGTCCCGGGCAGGGCGCAAGTGCTCAACCAGAAATGATCGGGCAAAGGAGGAGAGAACCAACACCCTGTCTGCCAGGAGCCGAGCTCTGGCTTGACAAGAGTCGAGCTCTGCCCCGATGAAGCCCATCACTTGAGAGGGCACGAGTTCCGACTTGGCCTCGTTGATCAGGAGGCCGAGTTGAGAGCAGGTTTGGAGAGCCAGATCCCTGGACCTCTCCACCTCCTTAAGGGAGGAACCTGCCAAGAGCCAGTCATCAAGGTAAGGGTAAATTCGGACTGCTCGACGCCAAAGGTGGGCTGCCACCACTGCAATGCACTTGGTGAAGTCCCATGGGGCCGACGACAGGCCGAACGGCATGACTCAGAACTCATACTGGGTCCCTTCGACCGTGAAGTGGAGGAACCGCTGATGGGACGGATGGATTGGGATGTGAAAAAATGCGTCCTGTAGATCCAGTGAACAGAACCACATGTTTCGCTCCAGGGATGGTATGATCTGGTTCAGAGTTACCATCAGGAAGGTGCGGGACCTGAGATATTGATTCAGGTCATGGAGATCTAGGATGGGGCGCCAGCCCCCTGTCCGCTTGGGCACCAGGAAGTACCTGGACACGAAGCCTGGGTCTGAAGGAGGATCCGCACTGAAGCTACTGCTCCTTGGCGGAGGAGCTGAGCTACACTGCCTCAAGAGCCAACTGAGTGCAAGCTGAGATCCTTTCTTCCTGAGGGGCGGGCTCAGCTGGGAGGGTACTGCTCGAACCCTAAGGGAAGTCCTGACCGACCACTTCGAGAACCCACCTGTCCGAGGTGATATCGGACCAGGCGGAAAGAAAGTGGTGGAGCCGGGCCCCCACGGGAGGACCCAGAACTGGCGTGACGGGTGTAGGGATGGCAACCCCCAACCCATCACTGAGCAGGCTTCGAGGAGGAGGAAGCTCCTGGACCTGCACCTCGGTCTCCTTTATGGGACTGTTGAAGACTCTGCTTGGGCCATGGGCACCAAGCTTGAGCCTGCTGCTGATGCTGCAGACCTCCTTTACAGGAGGGCTGTCTGACCGCAGGGGAAGAGTGCCGAAATGGCTTCTTCTTTCTCGTCTGCTGGTTCTTGCCTGAAGAACATTTCGCAGAAGTGGTATCCAAGTTGGCATTGGACTGCTCTGTGCGCTGAAGGTGACCGGCCACTCCTGGACTGAACAAGTTGGTGCCTTGGAAGGGCACATCAGCTAACTTATGCTGAGTATCCCCCGGGAAGGAGGAAAGCCTCAGCCAATCCCTGCGGCGAGTGGCCACTGCGGCTGCTAAAGGGCGGGCACAGGAATCACCTGTATCCAGGGCCACGTGGAGCTGCTGTTTTGCAACAGCACGGACCTGCTTGACCGTGGTGTGCATGTCCGCGGGAAGGTGAGGGAGGACCTCGTCTAATGACCCCAGGAGGGCATGAGAGAAGTGTGCCATGATAACAGCCGAGCTAATCTGACGAAGACCTAAGGAAGAGGCCACATAGACCTTACAGGCAGAGTGGTCCATATTCTTGGACTCCTTGTCCGGGGGTCGGTCAGTGTCGGACGAGCTTCCAGTACGCCTGAACACAGAAGTGGTCACCAGGCTCTCAGCTGAAGGGTGTTCTGTGAACCTCACCAGGGACCCCATGGGCACCATGTACTTGCGGGCAGACGGTGCTGGACAGGAAGCTGGACGCTGCCAAAGCTCAACGGCCGGGCGAACAATGGCTTTGACCACTGGAAAGGCCTCCATCGGGGTATCCCCCCTTTTGAGGATATCCGTAAGGGAGTACTCCGCCTTTTTCTGGATGGACTCCAGGAGCATTGCGGTGGATTCGGAGATCAGGCAGAGAATGCCCTGAAAGGAGGAAGGACCTTCCTCCAATCCTGCCACGGGCAACTCATCATCCCTGGGATGGGAGTGTAATCCGTGACGTCCTAGTCTGAAGAATCGGGATATAGCGGCCTCTCGCTGGTCTCACAGCCGAGGGCGCACCATTATCGACAGACGACAGGGAAGCCCGGTGTCTGTTCAGTCCTCTTTCGAGGGAGCCCCTCTCTGAGGCTGCTTACGTGGTGGTTCCACCAGAATCAGTGGAGAGACCGAGGCAGGCCGAACCGGGACGTGGGCCGGCCCCACGGGTGGGGAAGCCGAAGGCTTCGGTTCCGAAGGCTTCGGCCTAGAAGGCAGGACCCAAGTGATGACCGGGGTAGATGGTGGAGCCGGCTTCTGCCTGGACAAAACCAGCTGTTGCCACGTGAGGTCTTCATAGTGTCGTCGGAGTTTCCGCCGAAGCCTCTCCTCGATCCGAGGGAGGATGAAGACCTCTGAGGCGCCTCTTTTTGAATGTTTGTGTTTCCTTGGCTGATCGGGGTCTGAGCGGGAGTTCTGGAACTCGACCGGATTAACGTGTGAGCCGGTCGGTTGGGATGGACACCCAGCAGGCTGGGTCTCCTCATCAGGAAATACAAGGACTGAGTCCTTTCAAAGAGTCACGACCGGGGTCGTCGACAGAGGGTTGATTGGGTCGAGAATAATCTCCGCCTCATCAGCCAACTCCTTGGTCCCCTGGCCTGACGGAAGATCCGTGAAGCCGGCAGCCAAGGATGCGATCTTGACCGAAGTCGAGACCACGTGTTCCTGGGACTCGGACCTTTCTCGGTCCCAAGAACGTCTTTGCTTGGACAAAGACCCAGGGTCCTTATCCCTCTTTCAAGGGCGGGAGGAGTGCAAGCCCGAGGGCACCTCACCTCTGGTGGGGAGAGACTGGCACAACTCCCTGAAGGAGCCCGGAAAGGTGGAGCTAAGGTTAAGTGGAACAAAAAAGCTTCGATTGGCCAAAGCTTGAGCTGCTTCCTCCTCAAATGCCTTCATTTGTTCCAGCCGCTCAGCGGATCCCACAACCTCGAAACAGCCCACCTTGCCTACTTCGATTTCACCGGCAGGTTCCTTTTCTCCAGCCTCCCCAGCTTTAAGCGCGTCAAGCGGTCGTCCAGGACGTTGGGGTGGAAGGCCAGGCAAAAAGTGCATGATGAGGTGTCATGTCCGACACCTAGGCAATAAACGCATGTTAGGTGGTGATTGGTGCGCGACATCTTTGGCCTCAGGGCACCATGTAACCGGGGCAGATTTTTCCTCTATGTCCGATGCGGTGCAAAATTGGAATTTAACTCAAACGAGTTTTAAAGTAAGTCTCGGCAAAAACCGATGCTTTGAATCCAGGGCGTACTAATTGCTGCAAGAGCACTAGGGAACCTGTATCTTCCAGCGGAAAGGAAGATCTGGCATCATGGGGTGGAGCCGATGTATTTACCACCTGGGTGGGTGGGAGGAGCCAGCTTGAAGACTTCTGGCAAGATTTAAAGGGGAAAAGGACATGCCAAGAAGTGTGGATGAACAACATATCCACGCTCCTAGAAATAACCTTTTTGGGGAGTCCACATGTCATTTTTTCCAGTTTGACATATTTTTCCATCTTAGTTACACAAGGGTCCCAGTTTGGACTTCCTTTTTTCTTGCTGCTGCCACAGCCATATGCTCTGGGCTGCTACCTTGTTTTTCCTTATCACTGTCCACTTGCTGTCTAGCTAGTGATACCAGGCTCTGGCTCTCCTGAGCCAACTACCCCTGTGCCACCTTGTAGACCCAGCCCTCAGGTTCTATGTTAGTAGTCCGGTTTTATTTTGTTTCCTACATCCTTTTCCTTTCGGCTTGAAATGGACTAATGATCTAGTCCTCTCTTTTATTTCTCTCCACTTTGTTTCTCTCCTAGCGAACAGAACTGAGGTGCGTGAGGGTGCCAACCACAGTTATTGGCTAGCGTGCATGGCACCACGTGGGAGTATGAAGACTCAGTCACTACCCAACATCGTCTCCCTTCTGCAAAAAATGTGCTCTCATGGGGTCCTAGTGCCTCTGGCCCCAGACCCATCATTGTGAATAAATGGTGAAGATATTCTGGAAGATCAACAATTATGTTAAGTACATACTTCCATTTTTTTCTTTGGTAGTTTTTCTTTCTCTCGGTAAAAAGGTTCTGAGACAGTTAGCAGTGGCACTGCATTATACTCTTGACAGTGTACGCATGGCCCCGTACACTGTTGTTGCCAGTCCTAAAGTTCTGGTTCCCAAAGGGACAGATTCCCAAGGGCTCTAAGACCAAAGTGTGTTGCTCTGTGGAGGAGATACTCTAGAAGATCAAGCGTTACAGGCACAGTTAGTAACTTTCCTTTCTTCACCCCTTTTGACTACCATAGTATTCCCATGCCTCTCCTCTCCTCTCCTCTCCCCACTCTGCCTCCTTACATTTTCATTTAGCAACAGTTTACTGCAGTAAAATCAAAATTTCTCATCATCTAAACTATTAGTTATGTTTAGGATTGACTTAAATCTGTGCCTTACTAGCCCAGATGTCTGTCTTGATATAAATGCTTGTTTAACTGTTTGAACGTTTATAGTGTAACGTAGAACATGTCTGATTTCTCTTCTGTTGTAATTGCAGTATCTACAGATATACACCAGCCACTTGGGTAACTTACCTGCAAGGTTCGAAAAACTGGTAGGTATTAATGCATTTTTTGTTCTACAGCAATTTTTTTTGTTTTGTGTTTTTTTCTTTCTCTCTCTCTCTCTCTCTCTCTCTCTCTCTGGAGGGTAACACTCTGTTTCCTGTCTTTGCTAGGTAAAACTCTCTGGATCACATCTAACGCCACAGTGCTACGGATTTATTACTTACGTACAGGTAGGTAGTACTAAAGGCTAGTTAAGCAAGATATGATGCAACTTTTAGTTGGAGTATTACACTGGCATAAATTGATTTTAGAGGTTTGGGGCTCTGCAAATAAAAATTGCGGGCCAAAGTCTCATTGTCTCACTAAACCTTTGATTCACCCAACCCT
This sequence comes from Neoceratodus forsteri, assembly GCA_016271365.2. Taxonomy (NCBI): domain Eukaryota; kingdom Metazoa; phylum Chordata; order Ceratodontiformes; family Ceratodontidae; genus Neoceratodus; species Neoceratodus forsteri. The sequence goes on from CM028129.1 coordinate 508,410,061, forward strand.
AAGATCACAGTAGAATGGGCCACTGATAGGCAGCATCACTTGTGAGCGTCCTGAAGTTCTGCTAGGCTTACAGCATCTTAATAAGCATGTCCTACTAGGGATGGGGCTTTCTTTATCGAAGTGCATGAGAGATAAATGTTTGTGTTTATAAAGATGTACTCTCTGTACCAGCAATACATCCTCGCAAAAGAGATGCAGTGCACCAGGCTTTATATAGCGCAATTCTCACTGTGATTCAATGCGCTTTACATCACGTAAAAACATTTTAAAACAATACGTATATATCATGACAAATAAATCCTTATTAAGAAACAGTAAAAATATTAATCCAGTTCTGGGAAACTAGTCTAAATGGGTAGATTTTCAGCTTCCGCTTAAATTGATCCACAGTCAAGCTTTACGAGATAGAGTTCCATAGGGTCAGAGCTGCGTATGCAAAAGTGCGAGTACCTGATGTCTGTAACCTGATCCCAGGAACCTCCAGCAATCCCTCGTCCATGGGTGGAGGGGCAGTAAGCATGCAGGAGGCCTTGTAGGTAACCAGGCCCCCGCCCATGTAGCGCCTTGTAGGTCAGCAAACCGACCTTGAAGGAGCTCCGCCACCTAACTGGCAGCCAGTGCAGATGGTGAAGCACAGGTGTAATATGACACAACCTAGCCACCGCATTCTGCACTAGCTGCAGACAGCGAAGATCTACCCCCCCGACAGCCCTAGGTATAGGGCATTGCAGTAATCAAGGCAAGAGGTCACAAAGGCATGGACCAGTGCTGGCATACCAACCAGGGGGATCAGGTGCTTAATCCTGGCAATGTTCCTAAGATGGTAAAAAGAGGTTAAGACTATGGCTGACACCTGCCACTTAAGCGTCAAGCCGCAGTCCAAAACAACGCCAAGATTCTTTACCAGATCTGAGGTAAGCAGTTGGGAGTCCCCAAGCCGTAGCCCAGGGACCTGACCACATTTCCCCCTCACCCCTTGCAACCAGGTTCCAGCACCAGTACTTCAGTCTTGTCTGGATTCAGCTTCAACCAGCTGGCCCTCATCCAGCCTTGGATCTCAGCAATGCAGCTGTTAAATACCAAGACCGGTTTCTCCTGCTCGGATGCAGAAGACAGGTATAGCTGAGTGTGATCTGCATAGCAGTAAAAACTCAGCCCATACCGTCTTACAATTTCTCCCAGTGGTAGCATGTATACAGCAAACAACATGGGGGACAAAACAGAGCCCTGCAGTACCCCACATGGCAGGGGCATAGATGCCGAAGAAAAAATCCCCGACACCACCCTCTGTGACCTGCCAGTGAGGAACGATTTAAACCAGTTGTGGACTGTGCCAGACAGTCCACAACAAACCCACAAGCGCTCCATCAGCACCTCATGGTCCACGGTGTCAAGCGCCGCCAAGAGATTGAGGAGAATCAAGATAATACATCTTCCCCGATCCCCCACTGCTAGGAGATCATGCAGCACCCGAACAAGGGCAGTCTCAGTTCCTGAAACCAGACTGGAGAGGATTGTAGATGCTATGAGTCAAGTGGGTCTCCAGTTGAGCAGCCACCACCTTCTCAATAACCTTACCCACAAAGGGTAGGTTAGAGACAGGTCTGTAGTTTGCCAGGCAATCCAGATCCAGTGAAGATATTTTTCAGGAGTGGTCTTACAACCGCATCCTTCAGGGGTCCCAGAAAGACCCCTGTCACTAGAGAACACTAAACTATCCTGTCTAGGACCGGACTGATGATATCAACACACCCCACTAGGAGGCACGTTGGTCCTGGGTCCAATCTACAGCAGGTTGGCCATAACCCCTGGATGACCCTCACAACATCCTCAACAGCCACCCGGTTGAAGTCGGACCAGACAGACTTGACTGCCTGCGATCTCAAGCCCATCACCGTAAGGCCCATTAGAGGGTACTGGCTGGATTTCTGATCTGAAAGTGGAAATCTTATTGCAAAGAACAGAGCAAACTCATCACACCTTAATTGTGAAAAGGCTCCCCTGGACTGGAGACGGGCTGGATTGCACAACCGAGCTGAGCTACAGTGTTAGTTGCCGCAGCAATCTCCTTGGACAGGAACTGTAAGAGCAAAGCGAGAAAGCAACATGAAGCACAGCATTTATCCAATGTCTAAGACTGAGTGTCCGCTCAAGAAGAAAGAGCAAAGTATCAGTTTGCTACTCACATTAAGTGCAAACATGGGAGCGTGGTGATGATACCCCATCAGCCAAAAACCCAGTGACGTTTGATGCATGTCTGGCCTTTTTACATTTAATGTTTTCAGATGCTGGGTGAGTATTGTGCTTCATGTTACAGCAGGCACTTTGTTGGCCCTGGCCTTGGTGACAGTGGGGCAACTGAGGAGTGGGTGTCTTAAAAGAGCGCCTGGACTTTCACTGACTTTTTTTTTTTTTTTTTTTTTTTGCTGCACTCCAGCTTCAATAGTTCTTCCTATTGTTAAAAGCACTAGAAATACTGCCGTTGATTGTGGGAGAGAGAATGTTACCGTTCTTAACAGTCACTGGGTTCCCCTGAGCTCTCAACTTTGGTCGAGATCAGTCCAGTAGAAGAACTGTTGACAGCCTAGTAGTGCCCATGAAGGAGCTGACAACCAAATCAACTCCAGTCAACATAGTCATTGACCCAGTCGATATGGAGTGGACATGGGCTCCAGTATTGCCGGAGCTCCTTTCAATTGAGGGATTGGGCTAAACAGACCCCTGGTCGAGCCTACCCCTGTGCAGCATCTAGCAGTTGTCCTGACTCCAGTCCAGTCCATGGTGGTCCAGGCTCCCAAGCCTCTGGTGTTCACTGCTCCACGTCCGTCAGGCAATCATCAAAAGAACAGTTGTGTAAGAACTTACCGTAACAGTAGATCTTCAAGGGGATCTCGGTCTTAAGGTCACACTGTAGGAACTTCACTGTCGGTGAAGCAGGATCCACATGGAAGACTTTTCCAGCAGTACAACTGGAGCTGCCCATGCCAACATCACCTGCCGACATCATCAAACCTATAAAGGTGTAAGCGGTCTTGATCCCTCCTCAGTTCTTTCCCCCGGAGACTAAGGGAGCAGGCTCATGCCGCGGTGGACCAAGGAGGAGAGAGAGGTGCCCAGGCCTAAATAAAAAAGGCTGGATACACCAGTTAACCAGTCCGAGCAGAGGACCCCAAATAAGGGTATGGTGGGAGGGAAGGCAGACCTTATGACTGAGATCCCCTCAAAGATCTACTGTTATGGTAAGTTCTTATGTAACTGTTCTGTCTTCTTTGGGGGTATCTCACTCATCAGGTCCCAAGCTCCCAAGCAGTTACAAGTGCACCAGAACAATCTGGGAGGAAGGCTAACCAAGGCCTAGGACAGAAGGTACTGGAGAATAACCCGACTGAAGCCTGCTCGAGCTCTGGATGCAGTATCCAAACTGTAGTGCTTGGTGAAAGTTTGGACAGTACTCCAGATGGCAGCAGCACAGATGGCAGCTACGAAGACTCTTTTGAAGCAAGTCACAGAGGTAGCCATGCCCCTCATGGAGTGGGCTTTCACCGTCACTGGCAACTCCTTGTCCTATTTGTTGTAGCACAACACAATGCAATTGGCCAACCATTTGGACAAACATTGTTTGGAAACCTGAGCTCCCTCTCTTCTTTGGGCAAAAGAAACAAAATGCTGCTTTGATTTTCTGCAGTCCTTAGTCCACAGCAGATAATATTTCAAAATTCTGTGCACATCTAAAGTATGGAGCAGTGCTTCCCCTGGATTGGCACATTCCGGGAAATAGACAGGCAGATGAATGGATTGGTTCAGGGTAAACTCAGACACCACCTAGGGAGAAAAGTACAGTTATGTAAGAACTTATCATAACAGTAGATCTTCGAGAGGAGCTCTTGCAGAAGGCCAACACCGGTAGGACTAAAGGCTCCAGGACCACACGGAAAGCTTCTAGCTAGCAGTCTGTCACAGGGGACCGCCACTGCCGACATCAACACGCTGGCGTCCGCCTGTCCCATATAGAAGGCAGTCTCCCCACACCTGTCTCTCAGCCCCTACTGAGACCCTTCAACAGGTCGCGGTGGAAAAGGAGAACCAAGGTGGTTCCTTAGAGGAAGAAGAAATAAAATATAAGCAGAAGAAGTGCAATAGAAAAGAAGCTAACACAGGGAAGAGGGGAGGAAAAGCAGAGCCTGCTGCAAGAGCGCCTCTCGAAGGTCTACTGTTATGGTAAGTTCTTGTGTAACTGTACTATCTTACTTCGAGGAGGCTCTTGCAGCAGGCCAACACCAGTAGAACTGAGTCCCAAGCAGTACTGGAAGTGACCAGAAAGGCAGCCAGGAGAAGGCACTAGGAATCAGCACAGAGCTCAAGAGAGAAAGCCCTAAAGGGCTGCGAGGCTGAAATTGGCCCTGTGTCTAGAATTGATGTCCAGACTGTAATGCCTAATGAAAGTGGGGACAGAGCTCCAGGTGGAAGCTGCACAGATGTCCGCAGCAGACACATTTTAGAAGCAAGCCGTGGAGGCAGCCATGCCTCTGGTGGAGTGACCCATTAACCACACCGGGCAAGGGCTTGGTGTACTTGTGGTAACAATAAACAATGCAATTAGACAAACACTGTTTCGAAACAGGTGCTCCCTCTCTCGGGAGCAGACAAAACAAACGGTCAGATTTCCAAATAGGCTTTGTACGGTGGGTGCAAAACCTCAGCACCCTATGAACATCTAAAGTATGGAGCAAAGTCTCCCGCTGATTAGAATATTCAGGGTAATAAACTGGCAGGTGGATGGATTTGGTTCAATGTAAACTCCGACACCACCTCGACCAAAACTTAGGGTTCATATGCAAAGACACCCTGTGTTTGTGGAAAACCAAATAACGCTCTTTACACATCAGAGCCTGAAGCTTGGAAATTCTCCGAGCAGAAGTAACAGCAACTAAAAAGAGTGCTTTCCACAACAGAAAATGCAACTCACAGCTGGTTCAAAAGGAGGAGGACTGCTGAACCGCAGGGGAAGAGTGCCGAAAAGGTTTCTTCTTTTTCTTCTGCTGGTTCTTGCCTAAAGAACTCTTGGCAGAAGTGGCATCCATGGAGACATTGGACTGCTCTGTACGCTGAAGGTGACCAGCCAACCCTGGGCCGAACAAGTCGGTCCCAAGGAAAGGCACATCAGCTAACTTCTGCGCGACATCTTCTGGCCGCAAGGACACCGCGAAATACTGGAGAAGATTTCTCTTCCATGATCGAGGACGTAAAAGCGCCGACGCTAATTCTAACAAGTTTTAATTTCGTAAAACTGAAGTTTTGAAAAGCCAGGGCCTACTAAATGCGTGAAGCACGAGGGAGGCAACCTGAATCTTCCAGTGGAAAGGAAGATCTGGCTCACGGGCGGAGCAGTATATACCACCCAGGTGGGTGGGAGAAGCCAACTTGAAGACTTCCGCAAGATTTAAAGGGGAAAGGTATATAGCAATAAGTGTGGATGAACAACATATCCAAGTCCTAGAAGTGAGTTTTCCAACATGAAAAAAAGGTCCCGTGGAGGGATATTATCCGAATGGGAGACTTTAAATACAGAATGCCAAGAGCGGTGTCGCAGGATACCTCAACTGGGTAGATTTGCCCTCAATGGAGTATGTTAATGTGAGATGGCGGAAAAATTAAGGGAGGAGTACCCCAAGCCTGAGTCCGAAAGGAAGAGCGGGTACCCCAGAATCAGATTCACCAGACAGGTAAAGGGAACCAGATGATGCTCAGTGGCCCACAGAGAAAGTCGCTTCCACTTTAAGGCGTAGGTGGCTCTATTGGAAGGCTTTCTAGCAGCCACCAGGACATCCGCAACCCTAGAGGAGACCCCAAAGTGGCCGATAGCTAAGTCTGCAGGAGCCACTCATGTAGATGCAGGGACTTGAGGTCTGGATGGACTAGGGTGCCCTTTTCTTGGGAGAGCAAGCTGGTGCACAGGGGCAAGGACACTGGAGGTTCCACCACCAGTTGCTGCAGCAAGGGGAACCAAATCTGATATGGCCAAAAAGGGGGCTATGAGGATCATCTCTGACCCCCTCCAACTGAAGCTTGAGCAGGACCTTCTGCAGGAGTGGAGAGGCATACACGAACCTGCCCTTCCAAGAGAGGGACAATGCGTTGTGCCAGAAAACTCCAGGCCCTGGATCGAGCAAGCAGAAAAGCGGCAGTTATGCGTTGAGTGGGGACATAAAAAGGCCCAACTCAGGATAACCCCACCTGACTGAGGGCAGAAGTTCCCACTCGTGAGCCCTCGACCTGGACTGGCTGACTGTTGGCAAGGATGTTTTGGATGCCTGGAACATGGATGGCAGAGAGTTCCAGGCCGTGCTCGATGGCCCAGTGCCAGACTCTCATAGCCTACCAACAAAGGTGGGTGTTTGTGAGTGAGTGCCCCCCTGCTTGTTGGTGTAGTACACCACAGACGTTATCCATCTGTACCAGCAGCAGACCGGGAAGTATGAGGGTCTGGAAGGCCTGCAAGGCATAAAGAACTATCCGCATCTTCAGCATGTTGATGTGGACACTCTGCCCTGCCTCGGACCAGATCCCCTGGGTCTGGTGGTCGGCCAGGTGAGCAGCCCAGCCAAGACCCGAGGCATCCGTTGTGAGGATCTGTTGAGGGGACACAATCCAAAAGAGGAACCCTTGCAGGAGAGTGGCAGGGTTCTGCCACCACTCCAAGGTCCTCCTCACTGGATCAGCGACATTGACCGGCTGATCCAGGTCATCCCTGCGTTGATTCCATTGGACTCAAAGGGTCCATTGGGGAACCCTCGTATCTAGGTGGGCCAGAGGGACCATAGCTATGGCCGCCGCCATGTGTCCCAACAAGCATAGGAACACCCTGGCGGGGATCTGTCAACTGGCGGAGACGAGACAGGCCTGCTCTGTCAGGTGCTCCGCTCTGTCCTGTGGCAGGAAAACCCTGCCCTGGGAGGAGTCCAGAACCGCCCCAATATACAGAAGACGCTGGCACGAGGAGAGACAAGACTTTGGCAGATTGACTGTGATCCTCAAAGCCTGGAAGAGCTGAAAGGTGCCGTCCAGGGTCCGAAGCAGGAGATCATCCAGGTAGGGGAACACATAAAAGCCCTGTCTCCTCAGAGCTGCAGCTGCTACCAGTAGGCGCTTGGTAAAAACCCGGGGTGCCAAAGAAAGGCCAAAAGGGAGGACCCTGAATTGAAAATGGTCCTCCTGGAAACAGAAAGGGAGGAAACGGTGGTGGGTTGGGAAAACCTAGATATGTACTGTAGATAGGCATCCTGCATGTCCAAGGAGCAGAGCCAGTCCCCCTGGTGAAAGAGGGGCAGCAACCCCTGGAGAGTAGCCATCCTAAAGCATTTGTACGCTATGTACAGGTTCAGGTGGCTGAGGTTCAGGATTGGCCTCAGGTCCTCTGTCTCCTTGGGGACGAGGAAAAAGTGGGAATAAAACCCCCTTCCTCTTTGAGCCGGAGGGACAGGCTCTACGGCCCTCTTGTGCAGGACAGCCTGAATTTCTTCCCGAATGAGGAAGAGGTGGGCTAAAGGATACTGGGAGGGCAAGGGAGGGTGATCCGGAGGAGGCTCCAGAAATTCCAAGGTATGCCCATGCTCTATGAGCTGGAGCACCCACTGGTCTGTGGTCACTGTTCGCCACCCATCGAGGTAGAGAGAAAACCAACCTCTGACTGCGTCCCCCAGGGCCTCGGCTGGGGGCAAGGAGTCAGGCGGTGGACCCAGAGGTTAGTATAGCAGCTGAGGGTGCTGGCATGGCCATGCAGCCACTCGCGGGGGTGGTATGAGCCTTGCACTTGAAGGAGGCCTTCAACTTCTGGCCTCTGGCGGGCTGACAAGAGGCCCGATGAAAGGACTGATGTTGGTTCGTCCAAGACTGAGAGCGGTAGAGCGAGTGGACTGACCTGAGGCCCTTACCAGACTCCTGGAATCTGGAGATGATGTCCTGACCCCCGAACAGTACTGTTCCCCTAAAGGGGGCATCTAAGATGCTGGCTTGAACATCAGGGGCAAAGCCAGAAACTATAAGCCACGAATGCCAATGAAGGCAGATTCCTATTGCTGCTCCACGCCTGGAGGCGTCAGCGGTATCATACACTGCCCACAGTACGAGTGCCAACATCTGAGCCCAACTTCAACAGTAGGACCAGTTAACTTTTAGTAGAGTCCTCAGAAGAGTCTGAACCAGATCCCTCACCTGGTCCCAGAGGGCGTTCTAGTACTAACTGTATGAGCCAAATAGTTTATGGCCCTAATTATTATTGTTATTAGAATTTTGACGACTGGGTGGGCCCAACTGAGACAAAGAAGTCCCTTTTTCAGGGGTGACCCGGAGAACAGATACATTGGGCAGACTGGGTGGGCCAAGCGGTCCTTATCTGCCGTCAAAATCTATGTTTCTATTCCATACATATCAAAATCATACAGCACAATACAGAGGTAGGAAATAAAAAATCTAAGGTGCAAAATGGGTGTTACAGAACATTCAGGTGATGACAGCAGTGAGAAAGAAAATAAAATATGTACAACATTTCTACATCAACTTTACATGATATGTATGATATGTCTAAGGTACACATGATATGTATAAAGTAATAGCAAGGGTGGTAGATACATACATGCATTTACCCCACTGGTCGAGCTGCCTGGACTCCTGGTCCGGGGGAGGGGCACTAAGGTGTTTGGACCTCTTAGTGTGGTCATGGGCCGCATTAATGACCCCTGAGTCCACCTTGGGATGGTCCCCAAAGAAGGGCTTGCCAACTGGTGCATGGTAGAGGCAGTCAGCCTTCTTAGGTAAAGGCGGAGTTGTAGAGAGGTGCTTCCATGCCACCTTGGTGACATCCTCATAGAAGTCAATTATGGGAGGTACCACCAGAGGGAGGGTATCCTTCTGCCGCAAATAAATAGCCATACAACGATGCTCCGGGTCCAGTTCTTACGTCTCCAATCCCATGAGGGACTGGATGTGACACATAACGTCTAGGAACATTGGGTCATCTGCGGGGACTTAGGGGCCTCAGAGCAGATCCCGCCCTTGGTGGAATCGGGCCGAGCCCCTCGGAGGACCTCGAAGAGGAAGAGTCATCCCAGAATGCCTGGGCTTGCTGGAGACCGACGCCAGGGGGGCGACGATCCTCCGTGATGTAGGCCAGAGCTGACGGGGCACCCCCCCACTCTGGAGGGTCCCAGGGGAGATGAGGGGGAGACTGCCTCCGGGGTGACCTGTCCTTGGTCTGAATAAAGGACCACCAGGCAGAGAATAGAGTGTTGTAATCCATCGGCAGGGGTACGTTATAGACTAGAGGATAAGGGTACTGCGGCTGTGGGTAAAGGTACGTCGGCGTATGAGCCAGCGTAGGGTACCCAGGCATAGGCCCACCCGCCGCTGGCTTTGGACCCGAAAGAGATCCAGCAGGCACTGGCTGCGGTAAGAGCTGAAGTGACGATGGCTGTGGAGTCATCGGCTGAGGCGTCGGCACATGGTCCAGAGACGAAGCTGACGGCCCCATGGGTGAGGGGGGTGCCTGCAGGAAAGGAGACCCCCAGGGGCAAGGGCAGAGGCGATGCCTGGGTGGATGAGGAGGCGAGCGCCTGCCCCAGGCAGTGCCTGACAGGACTGGCGTTGGTCCCAGAATCAGGCACCGACAAAGGCAACACCTTGGCGGGCAGGGGGGAAACCACAGTCAGAGGACCTAATACTGGCTGAGCACCCACGGATGGCAGGGGACAACATCTGCTGCCCAGAAGAGCCGCCGCCCAGTATAGAGAAAAGGGCGAGTGGCAGAGCCAACAGGAGCCTAGAGGAGGTGAGGACTGACGGGCTAGGAGACTGACCCCCACGGAGGAAGACCTAGAGGTGGCCGGGTCTATGCAACAAACACGAGAGCAAGAGGCTGACTATGCAATCCTGTGCTTGTCCCGTGTTTAGTGTTCTCGCCTATTTCTTCCTCCTCTGAGAAGAAGAGGAAGCCCTGGAGGACTTTTAGCCAGGAGGTGGTAGAACTCCTGGCCTGCCGCTCCTTCTCCATCACGGACCGCTTCTGCTTGAGGAGACGGCTCTCCAAGGTCTTCAGACGACATCTCTGAGTGACCTGGTTGAAGTCTTGGCAGAACTGGCAGGCTTCGGTGTTGTGGCTGGGGCCTAGGCAGAGCAGACACGTGGAATGGTCATCTTTAGCAGGAATCTGTTTGCCACAGGCACACTTGGCCAGGCTATCTGAAGACGAGGCTGGATGAGAAGACATAAAACTCAGCGAAAAAAACACAGAAAATCTGATGTTTTAATTACTAAAGAAAGTAAATCAAAAAGTGCGGTAAGCACGAGAAAATGGCTGTCATCTGTAGCTAGCGTTCATGACCGTCTGATATGCGTGGGTGGACAGCAGGAAAGAACTGAAGTAGGTGTGGGGGGAACGCCCCCTTTATAGGATAGGCATACGTCAGCGTGCTGACGTCCCCCTGTAACAGACTGCTAGCTAGAGTTTTCCGTGTGATCCTGGCGCCTGCAATCCTACCAGTGTTGGCCTGTTGCAAGAGCCCCTTCGAAGTAAGATCTTAGGATTCATGCACAAAGACACTGCGGATTTGCAGTTTCAGGTGCAGGAGGCCCTTAAGAAAAGTGCGGGTCACATCCAGTTCAGCCACAATATGACTATCCATGGACTCGTGAAAGGCAGAGATAGCCTAAAGGTGCACCTTGAGGGAGGAATACTGGAAGCTTGAGTCCGACAGTAATATTAAGTAATCAAGAATCTAGCTTACTGGACAGGAGAAAGGGTCCAGATGGTGCTTGGCAGCCCAGATGGCAAACCTCTTCCACTTCATGCAATTGGTAGCCCTAGTGGAGGGTTTCCTAGTTGCCATGAGGACGTCAGCCACCTTCTGGGAGACCCCCAAAGCAGGTGATGGCTATGTCCTCAGAAGCCAGGCATGCAGACAAAGGGACTTGAGGTGTGGCTGGACCAGGGTCCCCTGAGCCTGCGTCAGCAGATCACTGCAGAGGGGTAGAGGCACTGGAGGGTCCATTTCTAGTTGTTGCAGAAATGGAAACCAAATCTGCCATAGCCAGAAGGGTGCGACCAGGATCTTGCTGGCCCCCTCCATATGCAGCTTGATTAGCACCCTCTGAATCAGAGGAAATGGAGGGAAGGCATAAAGGAACCTTCCGCTCCAGGAGAGTGACAACACGTCTCACCAGAAAACTCCAGGCCCTGGATCTAGTGAGCAGAAATTGGGCAGTTTTGCATTGAATGGGGATGCAAAAAGGGTGAACAATGGACAGACCCCATCTGTCGAACAGATTTTCTGCGACGGATGACAGAAGTTCCCATTCATGCATCCTGGACTGAGTCTGGCTGAGGCTGTCTGTCAGGGTGTTCAGCACGCCGGGACGTGAACTGCCGAGAGTTCCAGGTCGTGGTCCAGTGCCCAGTACTAGACCCTCATTTCTTCCCTGCAAAGAGTGTACGACTGCATCCCCCATTTGATATAGTAAAACACACTGAGATTGTCTGACTGAATCAACAACTGGCTCAGAGAGAGAGGTGGTTCTGAAAGGCCTGCATGACATACAGAACCACCCTCATCTCAAGGACGTTTATGTTGAGGGATGTCTCGATCTGGGACCAGGTACCCTCCTTTTCGAAGGGACCCAGGTGCACCTCCCAGCCAAAGCCGGAGGCATCTGTAGTGAAAATCTGCTGGGGAGATGAGATCAGGAATGAGATCCTGCATAAGAGGTTTTTGTGATCCTTCTACCACTGGAGCACCTTGCAGACCAGAGAGGAGACCAGCACTAGCTGTTCCAGGTTGTATGTGCGTTTGTCCCCCTGCACCCCGGAGGGTCTAATGGAGTACCAGCATGTGCAGTCTGGACAGGGGAACAGTGGCAATGGCCACAGCTATGAGGCCTAGGAGCCTCAAGTAAACCCCTGCAGAAACATAATGTATCTGAGCAACCATATGAGCCTGCGAGATGAGGCACTCCATTCTGTCTGGAGGCAGGAAAGCTCTGCCCTGCGCTGAGTCCAGAACCATCCCTATATACTGTGACCGTTGGGATGGCATCAGAACGGACTTGGGCAGTTTAACAGTAATGCCCAGGGAGTGGAACAACTGGAGGGTCCTCTCCAGGGTTCAGAGAAGCTAATCCCTGGATGGGGCTTTGAGAAGACAGTTGTCCAGATAGGGGAAGACATACAGGCTCTCTCAGCAGAGGGGAGCAGCAGCTGTGGTTGCTAAGCATTTTTTTTAAAACCCCGCAGTGCAGAGGATAAGCCAAAGGGCAAGACTCTGAATTGGTAATGTTCACCCTCAGAAAGAAACCGCCTGTGCTGTAGGCACACCGAGATATGCAGGTAAGCATCCTGCATGTCAAGCGAGCACAGCCAGTTGCACTGTTTGAGCAGGGGCAGCAGCCCTGGGAGAGTGACCATGCAAAACTTTTTGTATTGGATGTAGAGATTGAGGTCTTTGAGATCTAGAATAGGCCTCAGGTCTCTGGCTTGTTCGGGGACCAGGAAAAACCTGGAATAGAACCGTTTGTTCTTCTGCCGCCTGGGCATTGGCTTGATCATCCTTTTTCCGCAGAAGGAAGTGTACCTCCTCCTGAAGGACTGCTCTGTGGTCTGGAGAATAGGTAGAGGGTACCGGGGAAGTCTCTTTTTTTTTTTTTTTCAAAAGGTCCAGAGCGTGACCCCTTTCTATAATCTGAAGAGTCCAAGCATCTGAAGTTGTGGTTCTCCATTGAATGAGATGGAGAGAGAACCGACCTCTGACCACTACCTCTTGGTCGGGGACCAGAAGAGGGGGGGTCTGGCAAACAGTCAGGCGGAGGCAGATCCAGCCTCTGAGCTGATTCATTGCCTCTGGATCACTTCATGGCAGGGCCCGAGGAGGATGAGGGGGTAGGCAAGGCAGAACTGGCCTTCCATTTACCCTGGAGACAGGAGCCTACACCAGACTGGTGGGACACCTTTTTGAAAAGACAAACGCTCTCGCCTCCTTGACTGAGTTATGGTAGAGCAAATGGACGGAATTAATAGCACTCCTAGAGGCCTGTAATTCATTAATGATGTCCTGGACATCAGGCCTGAAGAGCTTTGAGCCACTGAAGGGGGCATTAAGGACCTTCTGCTAGACATCTACTGCGAAACCTGATAGCCTGAGCCAGGCGTGCCTGGCGAAGACAAATGCCTGTGGCAGCAGCTCTGGCAACAGTATCAGACATGTCGTTTAGGCCCAGAGTGTCACCACCTGATTGTCTACCTTCATCAGCATGACACTCCCCCCTTTGATAGTCCCCCCCGTTCATCGAGTCTTACAATGACGTGACCAAAGCCCAGACCACAACGTGCAAGCCTGAAAAGTCAGCCAGAAGTTTAACCGGGCAACTAGGAGATGCCACTAGCGGACCCTGCAAAGTCATCTCCTCCAGCATAAGGTCACCCTAATGGAATGGGAGCTGCAGGCCCAGAGCTCCTCCACCTCCTCAGCCCAGTCCTCAGGCTCCTTTTTGTCCAAGTCCAAGGATAAATCCTCGGAGAAGCACAAACACCGAGACAAGGACCAGGACCCACCTCAGTCTGCCTCCTGCCCGTGGTCTCCGCATAAGGCTCCTAAAATGACTGCGTCAGGGTCTTCTTCCCTTTGGGGGTGGGGTTTGACCTCCTCGGTCCCGCACGCCCCTTACCCCTTCAGGGCTGTTCATGGCCCTGCCACCCGTTCTAATCTCTGTGACCAGTGGCAGCTCTTTGGGACTGGGTTTCCCGTATTCTGCCCCCCATCCCCTGCTTTTTCAGCTGTTGTTTTCTGCGGGCCCCTCAATAGGGGGCTTGGCTGGAGCTGCTGCAGCTGGCACAGGTGCTGCTGGTGCCAGTTCTGTCTCTGCCACTCGGTTACCCACTCCCCCGACACCGGTCTCGACCCCTGGGACCTCCGTTGGTCCAGCCCCCCTTTTCAGGGGAAAGCGCTGCTGGACACTGGCGCCTCTTAGACCCAGCCTCCCCAACCTTCACGGTGGGGCCTCCTCCCCAGCGCAAGCCTCTCCCTCGCTGGTGCCTACGGACCCCCCCCCCACGTCACCCAGCCTGACACCCACTGGGCCTACGCCTGCCCACCCGCAGGCCCTTTGCTGCCCCTGCCGCCTCTGGTGCCAGCAGGACCTTCACTGGTCCTCTCCCTCCCAACACCCAGGGGACCTGCATCTGTCCTCCCACTACCACTTCCAGGGGGACCGGCACCTGCGCTGCCTCCTACGTAGCCACAGCCTCGGTATCCAGCACCAACGATGCCAGCTTACCCTTATACTGTGCCAGTAGGACCCCAACCAGTCTATAACTACTCTGCACCTGCAGGAACGATGCCAGTGCCGGTGCACTACTATGCACCAGTGTTGTTCTTTATGCAGGTGCAGGATACTTCTCCAAGTGCGCCGCCCCAGCCAGACCTGTAAGGGCCTCTGAGGGATGCCCAGGGCCAAGCGCTCCTTATGCTCCCAGGAGCTCTACTGACGCAGGCACTTCTATCTGCCTGGTCGATCACCAAGCTGATGACAGTGGCGATGACGACTCGGCCACCGACAATGGGGCCAGTTCCAAGTCTTCCTCCATCCGGTCAGACTCCTCAGGGGATGAAGACGAGACCAGTATTGTTCCCAAATTGCCTCCTGATGATCCCACATTTATGAATATCATGAGGCATATCCAAGCCACCATGGGGTGGGAGATGAAGGAACAAGACCCAGAGCATCGCCGCCTGGCAGTCTACCTTCATCAGCGCAATGCTTCTCCTTTGGTAGTCTCCCTATTCATCAAGTCTTACGATCATACGGCAGCACCCCCACACGGTTCCTGCAGTCTCTAAAAAGGCCTACCGGCTTTACCATGCCCCTGCTGGCAAATTGTTTTTTGGTGACCACCCTGTCATTCTGTGGTGATTAACGCGACCCACAATCGTGTTAAGCAGCCCAAGCACATCAGTGCCTGTTGTCGAGGTTCAGGTCAGGAAGCATAGAGAAAACCCAGGAGCAGTTGTAAAATTCCACAAAACTGTTTAGTTGTAGTTGCAGTAACATAAAATAAAATAAACCTGTTCAGAATAACTATATACAGAAGCAAAAAATCTTTCTTGTAAAAATTTCTCTTGTTCTTCCAAAACAAAAAAACTCTCTCTGCAATTGCAGCTTAGCTATTTTATAAGGATTTTCAACCCCTCATCCTTAGCAAGCATCCTGTTCTAGCAAAACATTTTTGTTCTCATCAATTTTGGGCAGAATCTGCCAGAACAGTGAGAACTTCCTGAGGTCCCCACAGCAACTCCAAAAGGCTCAGGCATTTGCACCCAAGTAACCTCTAGCTTTTTACCGTTATCTCAGATTATAAATATATATATACATTTCAACAGTAACACCATATTTTCTAAAAAAAAAAAAAAAAAGTGATTCCCATTATCAGTTTCATTTCTATATATTGATTTGCACATATTCTTATGTTACCAGATCTAGATATGCAAGGGAGGGAAAACAGAAAGCAAGAGAAAACAGAGAGACAGTGAGAGGCAAAGGATTGCGAGACTGTTTGGGTTGATCAAGTCCGAAGTCTCACAGGAAAATTTGGTTGCGCAACCAGACAGAAGAGACAGAAAAGGAAAGAATACAAATCCTTGCATTTAAACACTTTCTCCAAAACAAATGGAACAGGGTCCTATTCTACCCTGTCACAGTGCCCTTCCTCCAGACAGAGAATCTTGGCAGCTAGATCAAGTGAGCAAGCGTTCCTTTGCGTCTGCCGCTCTAGCCATCCGGATTCTTAACTACCTGGCCCATATGGTGCAAAACCAAAACCTTTTGTGGGACCAGGCCAGGGAGGCTGTAACGGCCATGCCAGATGACTCCTGGAAGGAGCAAATCTTTCAGGCCCTGAAGACTGGGTCGGACGCTGGCACCCACATCCTCAGGGCGGCTTATGATGCCGTGGATGCTTCAGGCCGAGCGGCTGCCGCTGGCATCAGCATGAGACGCCATGCCTGGCTCAGTCTCGGGCTTTGCCCCAGATGTCCAGCCAAGCATTATGGACACTCCCTTTCGAGGTCCCAAACTTTTTGGGGGTGATGTTCAAGACATCATTTCCGAACTCCAAACCTCCAGGCGAGCCTTAAAGTCGGTCCGCTCCATGTACCACACGCTGCTGTAATCAGGTCACAGGGCCCCCTTTTGCCACTCCTCCCGTAGACAGGCCCAACCCCCTCACAAGGCCAAAGGCAAATGCAAATGCAAAGCAGATGCTTCCTTTCCCAGACCCTCCTTAGACTGCTAGAAGTGCGTCCACAGCCCAGTCAGGGACTGCCCCCACCTTCTGACTCCTTGCCAGCCCCCCCCCTTACCCATAGGGCTTCAGGAGGCAGTGGTCAGGGGTCGTTCTCCCTCCACTAAAGACATCTGGGTGCTGCAGATCATCGAGCACAGCCACACTCTAGAGTTTCTGGAGTGGCCTCCAGAAAATCCTCCAGGTCTGTCCACATATCTTCCAGGCTACATTCTTCTCATACAGGCAGAGATCCAAGCCTTACCACAAAAGAAGGCTATAGAACCCGTTCCCCAGTCCCAACGGAGAACAGGGTTCTACTCCCACTACTTCCTCGTTCCCAGGCAGACAGGGGATCTCTGACCCATCCTAAATTTGAGCCACCTCAACCTGTACATAGAGTACGAACATTTCCAGATGGTCACCCTTCAGGGACTGCTGCCCCTGCTTCACCGGGGGGATTGGTTCTGCTCTTTGGATATGCAGGATGCTTACCTGCACATCAATGTTTTTGCATCCCACAGCAGCTTCCTTTGCTTCCTGTTTAAGGGAGAGCATTATCAGTTTTGGGCTTTGCCCTTTGGCCTGTCCTCAGCCCCCAGGGTTTTTTACCAAGTGCCTGGCGGTGATGGCCACAGCCTTGAGACAACAGGGGTTTTACATCTTTCCCTACCTGGATGACTGGCTTCTGGCAGCCCTGTCCAGGGACTGCCTGCTACAGACTCTGGTGAGTATCTGCAGTCTTCCAGTAATTTGAGCTTTACCATCAATCTGCCTAAATCGTTTCTCACCCCCCCTGCCAGTGCCCCCTTTACATAGGGGCAGTTCTGGACACAGTTTAGGGCAAGGCTTTTTTACCCTCCAGCAGAGCAGAGCGCCTGATGGCTCAGGTCTGCCTGCTTTTCTCCAGCTGCCATGTTCAGGCGAGGGAGTTCCTAAGTCCTTTGGACCACACAGCCGCAGTCATTGCTATGGTTCCCTTAGCCAGACTGCACGAGTCCCTCGGTGGACACTGTGGGTCCAGTGGGATCAACGTAGGGACACCCTGGATCAACCAGTATTGGTGTTGGGTCCAGTCAAGAAGGTGCTGTTGTGGTGGCTGGAGCCCAGCAACCTGTTTCGGGGGTTCCTTTTCCCATTCCTACCCCTCAGCAGATCCTTACTACGGATGCCTCCAGCCTTGGTTGGGGAGCCAACATGGGGACTCACTAGACCCAAGGGACTTGGTCCGAGATTGAGAGGGATCTCCACGTCAATGGCCTGGAGATGCGGGCAGTCTTGTACACCTCACAGGCCTTCCAGACTCTGCTCTCCCTGGGTCCACTGTTAGTTCAGACAGACAACTTGTGTGTAGTCTTTTATTTAAACAAGCGAGGGAGGGGGCTCATTCCTATCCCCTGTGCAGGGAAGCGATGAGAATTGGTATTGGGTCATCGACCACGGCCTGGAACTCACGGCCAGCCATGTTCCCAGTGACCAAAAAGTCCTGGCGGACAGCCTAAGTCACTCGCTGTCAAGAGCTCATGAGTGGAAACTTCTGACCTCAGTGGTAAAAGACCTCTTCGACACGGGGTTATCCCAAGTTGGACTTTTTTGCATCCCCACACAATGCAGAACTGCTGCGTTTCTGCTTGCTAGATCCGGGGCCTGGAGTTTTCTGGCGAGACATAGTGTCCCTCTCTTGGACAGGGAGGTTTCTGTATGCCTTCCTTCCCTTCCTGCTCCAACGAGTTCTAATCAAACTCCAGATGGAAGGGACTATGATGATCATCATAGCACCCTTCTGGCCTCGACAGATCTGGTTCCCCTTGCTACAGCAACTGCCAGTGGAACCCCCTGCTGTCCTGGCATTTGCGCGCAGACTTGCTCTCCCAGGACCAGGGCACCCTGGTCCATCCAGATCTCAAGGCTCTCCATTTACATACATGGCTCCTGAGGACATAGCCATAGCCAGATTCAGAGTCTCCCCTAGAGTGGCTGATGTTTTGGTGGCAGCCAGGAAGCCTTCCACCAGGGCCACCTTCTCTATGAAATGGAAGTGCTTTGCTCTTTGGGCTGCTTAACACCAGTTAGATCCCTTCACAAGTCCAGTGGATCAGGTTTTGGAATACCTTTTGTCCCTCTCAGACTCGGGTTTACGGTACTCTTCTATTAAGGTACATATCTCTGCCATTTCTGCCTATCATGTACCTGTGGATGGGCACTCAGTGGCCCAGCTTGATCTGTCCTGTACATTCTTAAAAGGCATTTTTCACTTGAAGCCCTGAATCAGGGACCCTGTCCCACCTTGGACCTTAACTTTATGTTGGAAAAACTTATGCTGCCTCTCTTTGAACTGGCCGCATCTTGTGAGCTACGCTTTCTGCCGTGGAAAGTGTTGTTTTTATTTATTTCGCTTTTGTTGACCGGGTAAGTGCACTAGACAAATCCTGCCTATTTTCAGGCATGACCCGGGGGAGGGGGATACAGATGAATGCCAACTGACCTTGAACCAGATTAAGCTGTTGGTGGTATTTTTTTATTAATGAATGAGGGAAATTTGGCCAGGACACCAGGGAAATTCCCCTACTCTTTTCGATAAGTGCCATGGGATCTTTACCATCCACCTGAACTACCACCAATCCAGGCAGATGGGACCTCGGTTTTACGTCTCATCCGAAAGACGGCACCTCAGAAATGCAGCACCCCTCTCATGCTGCATTACAGTGTCAGTACTGGGATATTAACCCAAGTGCCAGATGTGGGAACTGAACCCACAGCCCTCTGATCTCCCGGCCTCAGAGGCGAGTGTGCTACCTACTGAGCCACTGACACTGACAACTTTTAGTTGCCATTACTTCTGCTTGAAGGATTTCAGAGCTTTGGGCCCTCATGTGTAAGAAGCCTTATTAGATTTTTCACAGACAGAAAGTCTGCGCAGAAATCCTAAGAGCTGAGCTGGCCCGGTGGTGCTGAGGGCTAAGACGCTGGACGCCTAATCTCACGGCACACCAGCAACCCGGGTTCGAGAACGAGCCTGGGTCGTCGAAGGGGGGGGGCAGAGCTGGATGGAGCTGCCGACAGGCAAGCTCTCCTCTCTTGGGAGGTGGGGGTGGCTACTCTCGGCTAATGGCTGCCACCTGGTGGAGGCTGGGGACAGCACAGGTCTAGGGAGGAGCCAGGCACTAGGCCAATGGGGTGGGAGGAAAGGGGCTTTTACAGGGGCCGTGGGACTAATGCGTGCCTCCACACACATGCGTACCCACTCCTGGGGCCCTTGGGAGAAAAACTAGAGCAGAAAATATCACCGGCAGCAGGATGGCGACCGACTCCCCGCAGGCACCACTCCCAGGCCAGGCACAAGGTAAGTCCCAGTAATTCCGGGGGACGGGGCTGGAGGGATCGGTCAGATATGGGCCGTCAAGGTGAAGGGCGTAGAAAATATGATATTAAAAAAAAATCCTAAGAGCTTATTTCAAGATGGCTCTTGCAGTAGGTACTAACTATTAGGACTAGAGCCGTCAGGCACTAGGACCACACAGAAAACTTTTAGCTAGCAGTGTCTGGCAGGGGACCACCCACCTGGCATCATGTGATAGACGTCAGCGCGACACTATATAGTGGGCAGTCCCCATGACCACCCTCCAGTTCTTTCCCGCCGTCCACCTGCACACATCAGACCTCGCGGAGAATGCTTCTTCAGTTGACCACCGTTTTTGGATAAGTATTTCATAGCTTTTATTTCTTTCTGTAAATCTCTGAAAAGTATTACTTTTTTCGTGCATGTCTTCTCCGATACCTTCCAAGTCGCATAAGAACAAATGTGATTCCTGTGGCACTCAGCTCCCTCACAAGGACAGCCATTCTCTCTGCCTGTGACCAGAGCAGAAGACCAAGGACTGTGAGGCCTGCCAGAAATTCAACCAGGCCACACAGGAACGCCATCAACAGGCTCTGTGTGCCCATGTTCTTAAACTAAGGATGGCTTCCATGGAGTAGGAGCTGCAGAAGCTCCGGGGATCGTCCTCCTCTCCAGGGGGTTCTTCGGACTTCCATAAGAAGAAGGAGAAGCGTTGGGACCACGATTGGTCTCCTTCCCACCCATGACCTCCGGGGGCCGTGGGCGACGAGCTGTCTCCCACTGGCTTGGGTACCACTCCTCCGACCAAGCCTGTCCCTCCTTGCTGGGAGCAGCCCTTGGTCCCCCCGCCTGAGCTGGTCACAGTTCAGATGGGCACCTCTGATCCATCGGAGACCTTCACCACCCTTAGGCCCCTAAAAACCCTGGGGCCTAAGTCTGGTGGTGCGCCCGATAAGTTGGTCATCAGCTCCTCTGATAAACGCCTGGCCCAGTCTGATAAGTCGCACGCCAGCTCCTCTGGCATCCGCCCAGCCACTGCACTTCCATCGGGCTCCGATAACAGGCCCGACACGATCCTCTGGATCAGTGCACGCTATCGCTACGGCTGCAGCCCTCCCCAGAGGATTCTCCCTCTCAGGATCCTCCTTTGCCACCTCCCCTGGTGGTGACTTTTGGCTCTCCTGCACACTCTGAGCTGGAGTAGGAGGAGCGTCCGCCTGACACAACCCTGGTGCCGGACCTGGAACGCCTGATGCCGGACTTCCCTCTGGAGCCGGCGTCCCCTGCACCGCATGCTCCCCCATCTGGGCTAGCCGTGCCCTAGACTCAGGTGGGACCCTCGGCCTCCTTGGGGCCGATGCCGGAACCCCCGCCAGACGTTCTGGCACCAGATCTGACTAGGTGGGCCAAGTGGTCCTTATCTGCCGTCAAAGTCTATGTTTCTGTGTTACCAGGCCCTGCTAACCCTCCATCAGGGCCCCCGTCAGGTCCTTTGGGCCCCCTTCCAGGGCCTACGCCTGGCTACCCGCCATCAGCCTTTGGCACCTTCATTGGGTCCCAGACCGGGTTACCCACCATCAGGGCCTCCGGCATGTCCCTCGGCTCTGCCGTCTGGCCCTTCGCCAGGCCTTCTGATGCCAGGCATCCCTGTGCCTCACTACCCTTCGCCAGGGTATCAGACGTCGGGCTATTCGCCCTACGGGACACCGGGCTACCATTAGCCGACACCGGGATTTCCCTTCCAAGGCTTCCCGCCCGTTTATCAGCCCTCTCCTCCACCACCTCAGCCTTAGGTGGATTTTAGGGAGGCATTACAGTCTTGGTAATCTGTAACCAAGACACAGTTGGTCTCGGAACTGGACCAGTGGAAACCAGCTGCGGCTTCCACACCAGCCCGTTTGGACCCTACTCCGAGATCCCTTTCCCCAGTGGAGTCTCGCCCCCTACCTCGGGACAGACCTCACATCCTACCATGGTAGCCAGTATCGGTAGTGGCCTTGCGGTCTCTCTGCAGCAGCTTCCGCTTCCATGGGCTCTGTCTTCGGACAGAAGCCCATTGTCAGAATGGGACTCAGACTCCACCGTCTTCTCTGCCTCGGGTTTTCAGATTCCCTCTCTGGAGGATCCAAAACCCAAATACTCTCTCAAATCCTCTTTGGAGGACCCCTCTTTTACAGAGATCCTCCGGAAGCTACAGGAGGCAAATGGGTGGAAAATGGAGGATCAGGATCCCCAATGCAAGAGGTTGGCGGAACACCTGGATATGCCAGAACTGTCCCCTCTGCTCATTCCTCCTCGGATCGGACCACATGAGGACCTGGCCTTCACGGTCTGGCAACAACCTTTGTCAGTAGTCACAGTCGCCAAGAAGGCCGATAGACTGTATCCAGCCCCCAAGGGTAAAGACCACCTTAGTTCTCACCCTAAAGCAGACTCGGTGGACATTAATGCGACACATGACCGTATGGCTAAACGTAAACACATGAGCACCTCTCTTCCAGACAAGGAGTCACAGCAAATAGACCAGTTTGGACACAATGTTTACTCCTCCTCCTCCACTCTGGCCCTCAGAGCTTTGAACTACCTGGCACACGTGACTGTATACCAGAAATCTATCCTGGGACAGCTAAAGTCGGAATTCGAGGCTTTGCCTGTTTCCGAGGCTAAAACCAAAATTTCCCAGACTGTCAGGACGGCAGAAATCTCCTGCCATCATTCCCTCAGAGCAACATATGATGCAGTAGACATCTCTGCCTAGAGTACTGCCACAGCTATCAACACGCACGAGTACTCCTGGCTGTGGGTATTTGGATTGGCCCAAGACCTCCAATCGTCCATCCAGGATGCCCCTTTCAGAGGACCATTTCTTTTCGAAGGTGACGTCAAGGACATATTTACTGAGCTCCAGGACAGTGGCAAGGCACTGTGCTCTGTCCAGTCTATGTATCACTTTACACCAAGCCAAAACAGCCATTTCGTCACCAGCAACAGCGCCGCAATAGGCAACAGCCAACCCGAAGTCAGAACAAACATCGGGCCCCATCAGCGGGAGCCACCCCCCCCAGCCAAGTCCCAAAGGGCTGCCAGGGTGGGCCCCCCCCCCCCAGCCTCCACCACCAGCTCCGGAGGAAATAGTAGGGGGCAGATTCGCCAACCACCTGGCCGGGTGGGAGGCAATCACTTCAGACAAGTGGGTCCTTCAGCTCATCGTTCAAGGCCACACCATCGAATTCACAGACACACCTCCTATAAATTCTCCAGGTCTCTCTCACTGCCCAATAGGCCACATTCCTCTCATAAGGGAAGAGATCCAGGCTCTTCTGACAAAATCAGCTATAGAGCCCATTCCTCGGATCCAGGAAGGAAAAGGAATATTACTCCCACTTCTTCCTGGTCCCCAAAAAGACAGGGGACCTCTGTTTGATCCTGGAACGTACAATACAAGACGTTTTGCATGCTGACCCTTCCGGGTCTGCTGCCTCTTCTGCACCAGGGTCACTGGCCTTGTGCTCTGGATATGCAGGATGCATACCTGCATGTCCCAATTTCTCCCTCCCGCTGACGCTTCCAATGGTTTATCTTCCCGGGGGAACACTTCCAGTTCAAAGCGCTCCCTTCTGGCCTGTCCTTTGCACCCAGAGTGTTTACCAAGTGCCTAGTGGTGGCGGCGGCAGCTTTACGACGCCAGGGACTATATGTGTTCCTTTACCTCGACATCTGGCTCCTGTCAGCACTGTCAAGGGACAGCCTGGTGACCTCCCTGACTACTGCCTTGAATCTATTCAGGCAAGTGGGGATCACGGTGAATTACCCTAAATTCCACCTTGTTCCTTCACAACATCACCAGTTTATTGGGGCAGTACTGGATACTGCTCAGGGTCAAGCTTTCCTCCCTTTAGATTTGGCGTAAACCTTGTGTCAGCAGGCTAGCCAAGTGGCAACAAGCCAATGGACCACGGCCCGTTCAGTCTTATGCCTTCTGGACCTGATGGAAGCGGCTGTTCTCACTGTGCCCCTATCCAGGCTCCACATGCAGATTACCGCAGTGGGACCAGAAATCAGATGACTTGGATCACAGGATTATGGAGTCCAGCCCCATGCGATGGGACCTCCTGTGGTGGCAGGATCTGTCCAATCTCACCAGGAGAGGTTCCTTTTCAGGCGCTCCCACCGGCTCAGACCCTGACAACAGATGCTTCCGGTCAGGGCTGGGACGCCCATCTGGGTGGCCACAGGACACAGGGATCCTGGTCTCAGCAAGAACTGTCTCTGCACATCAATGTGCAAGAGATGAGGGCTGTACTCTACACCCTTCAGGCTTTTCAGTACCTATTCCTCCTTGGGCCCCTCCTGGTACAGCAGACTGACAACATGTGCATGGTCTGGTACCTGAACAAACAGGTAGGCACACAGCCGTATCCACTATGCAGGGAAGCAATGCGCGTGTGGCACTGGGCGATACAGCATAGCCTGCAGCTCATGGCAGTGCATGTCCCAGGCATTCAGAATATCCTGGTGGACACCCTCAGCCGCATTCAGGCAAGGGCACATGAGTTGAAACTGAGGCAGTCAGTAGTTGAAGACATCTTCGATCAACGGGGTTGCCCAGATCTCGATCTGTTCGCCTCCCCATCCAACACAAAACTACCCAGTTTCTGCTCGATTATTCCCGGGCGTGGTGTTTTCAGCAAGACGCGCTGTCTCTCTGCTGGACAGGGAGGTTCTTGTGCGCCTTCCCTCCCTTTCCACTGTTGCAGAGGGTGCTTCTGAAACTACAGCAAGAAGGGGCTTGCACGATTCTCATAGCCCCTTATGGCCTCACCAAGTGGTGGTTTCCTCTGCTTCAGCAGTTGAGAGTGGAACCTCCGGTTCCCCTACCCCTCAGGCCAGAATCTGCTGACTCAGGACCAGGGCAAGCTGGTCCATCCAGGACTCGGATCCCTTCTCCTTCACGCGTGGCACCTACTGATGTAGCTGTTGCACGCTTTGGGGTCTGTGTTCCAGAGTGGCTCAAGTCCTTGTGGAGGCCCGTAAGCCATCCACGAGATCCACATATGCTATGAAATGGAAGAGGTTCTCCATTTGGGCAACCATCAAAGGATGGGATCCTTTCTCTTGCCCTGTCCCACAGGTCATGGAATACCTGTTGCATCTCACTGACCTTGGCCTTAGCTATTCTTTGCTGAATGTCCACTTGTCTGCCATTTCTGCCTACCACACTCTGGTGGGTGGCAAAACTTTGGTGCAGTTGAAGGTTTTCAAAACCTTTCTGAATGGAATTCTCCATCTGAAACCCCCCAGTCAGGAACCCAGTTCCTCTATGGAATTTGAATTTCATCCTTGAGAAACTCACTTTGCCTCCCTTTGAACCGGCCGCGAGTTGCATCCTGCACTACTTTTCCTGGAAAGTGCTCTTTTTAGTTGCCATTACTTCGGCTCAAAGGATTTCCGAGCTTCAGGCCCTGATGTGTATGGAGCCTTATTTGATTTTCCACAGAGACCAGGTGGTTCTGCGTACAAATCCTAAGTTTTTACCTAAGATTGTGTCTGAATTTACTTTGATCAGAGCATACTCTTGCAAGTGTATTACCCCAAGCATTCTAATCAAGGGGAGGCCATTCTGCACACACTCGATGTGCACAGAACCTTGCATTATTATACGAACCAGATGAAGTCGGTCTGTAAAACGGAGCAGCTTTTTGTTTCTTTTGCGCCCAAAAGAGAGGGGTGCAGCAGTTTCCAAACAATGCTTATCCAAATGGTTAGCAAACTGCATTTTTTGTTATCAGAAGTATAACAGGCCCCTTCTGGAGGAAGTCAAGGGACATTCAACCAGAGGTATGGCTGCTTCTACTGCTTGTTTCAGGAATGTTTCTGCTGCGGACATTTGTGTGGCAGCCACTTGGAGCTCTGTCCACACCTTTACTAAACACTACAATCTGGACATTACCTCTAGGCGCAGGGCAGGCTTCAGACTAGCTGTCCTTCAGGGCCTCCTGACTTAACCCGATACCTACTGTACTGCAGACCTTTTCCTGCCTCCCATGCTTCAGCGTTTGTCTGAATTTCACTGCTTGGGACTCAGTCCTTATGGTTAGCACCTACTGCAAGAGCCCTCTCAAAGTAAGATAGTACAGTTACGTAAGAACTTACCGTAACAGTAGATCTTCGAGAGAGGTTCTTGCAGTAGGTACCTTTTTCCCTCCCACCTTCCCCCTGCTTCTGCAGCTACTTCTTTCTAGCCTTTCTTTGGCTGTAGGAGCCTACCTTTCTTCTGTCGCGAGACCATCTTAGTTCTCCTCAAGCGGGAGAACTGGAGGGTGGGCGGGGACCACCCACTATATAGTGTCATGCTGAACGTCCGTCATGTGAGCCAGGTGGGCGGTCCCCCGCCAGACACTGCTTGCTAAAGTTTTCCATGTGGTTCTAGTGCCTGACAGCTCTAATCCTAATTGTTAGTACCTGCTGCAAGAGCCTTGCTCGAAGATCTACTGTTACGGGAAGTTCTTGCGTAACTGTACTTTTCTTCCTAAGGTAGTGCCGAAGTTTACTTTGAACCAATCCATCCACCTACCTGTTTATTTTCCGAAGCATTCAAATCAAGGGGAGGCTTTGCTCCATACCTTTGATGTGCGCAGAATCTGGAGATACTATACACACAGGACTAAGGATTCTCGGGCTCCAATCAGTTGTTTGTTTCGTACACCCCTGGGAAAGAGGGCACCCCAGTGTCCAAATAGTGTTTGTCTAACAAATTAGCAAATCGTATTGTTTATTGTTACCAGAAGTACGGTAAGGAACTTCTGGTGGGGTTAAGGACCACTCAAGACGTATAGCCACATCTGTGGTTTGTTTCCGTAATGTGTCTGCCGCTGACATCTGTGCAACTGCCACCTGGAGTATGTACTGTACACACCTTTACAAAGCACTACAGTCTGGACATCGCCTCTCGGCGTAGGGCCAACTTCGGCTTAGCAGTTCTCCAAGGCTTCCTTTCCTAGGCTGTCATGTCTTCTCTGCCAGTTCCATGTGATAACAGCGATTGCGGAATAGCGATCGCCGAGTGTACATCACCGAAAATGAATTACGGCGATGTATACTCGCAGAGAACTGCAAGAGGGCGCAGGTCTTTCTGTTATGTGGGGGGCTGTTTCCCCCCCACACCCCACCCCCACTAAAGGATTCTCAAGTCCAGAGGGGTGCATGTTTTTTGGGGGTTAAACTTTAAAAAAATGTAAAAAAAAAAAAGACCCGACTCAAAAACAGTATCACTGCCAGAATCGAACCTGGCACCCTCCCAACCCCAGCCGCCACCTACCCACCACGCCATACGGCCAGCCTGCAGCCCACGGCCGCACTACACCCTAACCCCCAACGCGGTGAATACATAGTGACATCCCGCTGCTATATTCGCCATCTCCCTATCCGCTCAATAATTCTGACTTGTAGCTCTGTGCACAGGTGCCATGATTGAGTCACCCTTTTTGAAAACACTCAATCACGGTCACCTTGTACACGGGATACCCTTTTGCCTACCGCCCGGACTGTCTGTCTGTGGTGCCAGAACTGCGAGGGACTAGGTCCTACCGATGATGGCCTTAAGAACTTACCATAACAGTAGATCTTTGAGAGGATCTCTTACAGCAGGCCCTGCTTTCCCCTCTCTCCTTCCCCCTTCTTTCTCGGTTCTCTCTCCCTTTCCATTGGGGCAGGCCTTCTGCTTTTACTTTCCTTTGCCACAGGGCTACCTCCAAGTCCTCCTTGGTTCCCCCTTTCTGGTATCCTGCTTATGGTCTCAGTGGGAGAATTGAGGAGGACATGGGGACTGCCCATCTTATATAGGATAGGCTGACATCTGAAGTGGGGTGGGGCCCTCTGGTACACTGCTAGCTAGAAACGTTTCTGTGTGGTCCTGGGATCTGATGGCTTAGTCCTACCGGTGATGGCCTGCTGCAAGAGATCCTCTTGAAGATCTGCTGTCATGGTAAGTTCTTACGTAACTGTACATTCTCAGGACTGACCCCTGCGGCACCCCACTCGTGAACACCCCGTCCCCTGATTTGACTCCATTAACCACCACCCACTGTTGTCTCTCCCCAGCCAACTCCCCCACCCACCTTCTTAACTTCTTTCTCACTCCCAAGTCCTCAACTTCTTAAGTAGCTTCTTGTACAACAGAAAGTCAAAGGCTTTGCTGAAGTCGAAGTAAATCTACTGCCTGCCCTTTATCTGCTGCCCTTGTGATCCAGTAAAAGAACACTACCAGGTTCGTCAGACGGGACCTCCCTGCCAGAAACTGGTGGAATATACTACCCTGTAGTCCCGTTTTCTTCCAGGTAGATCACGAGGTTTTCCTTGACTAGGGTCTCCATCAGTTTACATACAGTGGAGGTAAGACTGATGGTCTTTAATTGCTCAGAGCCTCTCTGAGCCCACTTTTCGGAGTGGGACCACATCTGCAGACCTCCAATCACTCAGAACCACCCCATACTGTAGTAAGCCAAGGAGTCCGCCAGTTCCCTAAGCGCTCTTGGGTGTAACTTATCTGGGCCAGTTGCCTTATCTGTTTTCAGGGCAGCAAGCTAGTAAAGGCTCTTTATTTTGTTCCTCACCATCTTCCTTACTTTGTTTACTGTATCTGTATTGTCTGTCAGTCCCATTTTATTCATCAGTGTGTGGGCTGTGTAGGCCCTTAAATGTGCTTGTTGTGTTATGTTTAGTTTTAAGTAGTTTGTCATTCTGTAATTTTCCTTTTTCCCATCCTCAGTTAAAAAAAAAAAAGTACTAAAACAGTTGGGGCTGGTGCTGCTTTATATGCTTACAGGGCACCCAGGGTGCCATCAGCAGTGCCATGCACTGTTACCACAACCCTCAAAGGTTTTGGTTCTCATGGTAATCCTAGTGACTCTGTCTAAGACTAAAGTGTTGTTCAGTGAAACAAATACTCCAGAAGATCAAGAATAGTTACGGATAAGTAGAGTCATGCCCACTTAAAGCAGCAGTATTTGATAGTAAATGTAGTTCCCCCCAAACAGGCAATGTTTACCTGACAAAATCAAGATTCACATTTTTCTTTTCATTCACTTTCATTCCTGAACCAAGATACAGGATTTTGACGTTTTTTAAGTTCCTGCTTCAATGCCACGCCAGTCATGAAAAAAATGAAATACCTTGGTACAAGCCCGCTCCATGGCGCTGAGCGATGGGGCATCACTCTGGCAACCTGGGTTCACGCCCTGAGCCTGGGATGTCAAGAGTGGAGGCCGGCAGGAAGGGAGCTAACAGCATCCTTTGGTCGCTTCCCTCACAGGGGTGAGTTGCTGTGTGCCATTTACATAGCGTCCCGGTGGTGGCATAGAGGTATTTATGGTGCGGACTATTGACTGCCGAATGCCCTCACCCCCCAGGATGCCTTGCAGCCACACAGAATAGGAGATGGTGGGCCCAGCAAATATGAAAACAGCTGCTGGTGGCACTGGATGACAGCCTCGGATAGGCTTCCTCATGCCACCAGGCTGCACTGCACTGTACGCCCTTCCTGCCCCCCAAAGGATTATCCCGGGTGTCTCCCCTCCCACCCAGAAGCATTTTGGCAGCTCTGGTCATGCCTGACGGGTCAGACAGCTTGAAAGGAGCCCTGATGGGCGATATGCAGTGGTGGGGCTTATTGACAGCAGTGAGCAGAGCCAGCATGAGAGCCTGAAGGAATGGGGCTCTGGAGACAATGTAGGTGCAAAAAAATACCTTGGTAAAATATTGTGCTGTTTGCCATCATTAACAGTGGTAGTACCATCCTAATACAAAACAGTATGACTGACCTCAGCAGAGAGATTTTAAAAAATTGTGAGTGGTGGCTATCTTTTATGGCGAGAGTCATTAATTACAAAATCAGCTGTACAATCTGTTTAAACAATATCTGAGAAAATTAAAAATACATTGAGGAGCAATCTAAAATGTCAGAAATACATTTTTGCTAAACAAAAAAAAGAAAAGAAACTGTGATGAATTATTTTGTTCACTAACAAATACTGCTGCTTTAAATGCATACGTCTTTAATGCATAGCCTGCTTTGATGAAGTCGTTTCCTCAGTGTTCTGTATATTGACCAGTTTAATGAACATAAGAGCTCATGTACATTAAATCTTGTTCCATAGGGCCATGCTGTATCTGGTACTCCATGACCTCACTGAATGTTTTAGTCATTAACAAGTACTGTCAGATGTTGAGAGCAGTGCCATTTAAGTACACAATCACTCCTGATCCCTCACATTCTCTATGCTGTATACGCAGCCAGTGTTATGGTTTTCACAACAAACACTATGCAACATGCCTGAAAACAGGCATCTGTTTGCCTAGTGCAATTACTTGATAAACAAAAGCAAAATAAAGGTCTCTTTGATGGCTAACCCACTTAAATGCATACCCACAGTGGGACAGTGGGCAAATAGGGTATGCATTTAAGAGGGCTTCACTGTAACTTTTCTTTCTTCTTACCCATTTCATAATTCATCATAATGCCACTGCCTGTCCATCTGTACTGCCCTAGGATATGTCTCTAAATGGGGACAACCACCCAGTCCAACTTCCTGATGAACAAATGTTAAACAAATAGAACAGCTGCCATCTTTGTCTGCATGCGGTTCATTCAGTGGTCCGTACAGCGCTTTGTGGTACTCGTATGAAAGCGTGTATAAAACCAAATGTTATTCTCCATGGAGGTGGCAGTGCAATGGAGCATATTCAGACCATCCATGCCTGAGATGGACAGTGACCAGTGGGACTCTAATCTGTGCTGGCTGGCAGCTACAGTCAGTGAGTGTGAACCTGGATCATTGATGTGGCAAGCAGCTGTCATTGATGCTGCACCATTGGACAGGCTTGTTTTTTTTTTCTAATTTAAACAGAAATCATTTTTTTTCGAACTCTAAACTTGAAATGTTATTTTGTGCTGCAGAATATTCATAATGAAAGTTTGAGCTTCAGTGGAGGGGACAAGAAAAAGAAGAAAAAAGAGGAAACCACTACTGCTGCAACAGTAATGTTATTTTGTGTTATTCTTGCACTTGTGTATGTCTTAACTGTTTATATACAGAATGACTGCTAAGCTGGTCTATCCCATAGGGTCCTGTGAGTGCAGATTCAGAACCACAGTACAGCAGAAAGATGTGAGGAACAGCTGGTCTCTAAATTCAGACCTAATAGAAATGGCATACAGTTTACAGCTGAAAGGATTTATTACAAACTGCCAACACCCCACTCTCCCTCATCTTTTTCTATGGTTGGTACCTTCCTTCTTAGCAAATTCCATCAAGTCACCAGGATTCTGAAACAGTTATACAAAAAATATTATAAAAGGGCAAGTGAGAAGTCTGCCTTCTGACTGGCTGGAACTCATATGGACGTTTTACAGCCATTAGTACCAACCCTGCAGACATTCTACTGGTCCAACTGGTGTACGTACTTATTAAAATATTTACCTCTTTCAATAAAAGGAAAATTGTACTGGGCTGATGTAAAATCTAGCAACATTTGGTTGGTGGACCAGTGCATATTTCAGACCCTGAGACATGCAAAGGCTTATGCCATTTGTCATGCAAGGGTGTCATTACCATACTTCTAACCGTAGTTTTCTTGCTGGTATTCAGTTCACATCCACATGACCCACCCTACCTCCCTCAGGTAGTCTCCTCTTTGCTTTCTGATTTTAGCATCTAGATCTGGAGAGCAAGTAAGCAGAGATTCCAGGAAGTGTGGCTGCGTTTAAGGAGTATGCAGCTTAGAATCCTCTCCGAGACTCTGTGCACGCTCAGGGAGTCTATCCAAGTGTGGATGTGAACCAGTGGCCTGCAGTAAAACTATGGCTACTGGAAAGTGACCTATTTGCATGTGTTGAAAAAAATCAGGAAAATAGCACAATTTAGCAAGTGGAAACTAAGGAGACTGGATCTTTTGCAACATTACAACTGTAAATTGCTAGTTTATGTGTTTGCCATGCATGCCATTTAACTTTAAAGGTGCATGTGTGGAACACATTGTTGTAACAATAGTTTGTTGGTAGGAAGACCGTTCTTTCCAGCTATGCCTATACCTGAAACATGAAACATCATAAAAGAACTATGTGCTGAATAAAACCAAATTAACTTTGGGCTTGCAGGACACAAGTACAAGTTTTCTAGTATACAGTATGTGTGGAAGGGGCAATCTGCCGCTCTTTGTGACCGTCTTGTACAAGGTAGAAGCAGCCTGCTTGCTATTGCTTCAGTTTCCAGAATATTGGTACCAAAGTGACAATCACTGTGTGTTAAGGAGGCAGAGGATTCAGTGGTTAGAGGACCTAATTGTGAACCTTTTTTCAAATTAATATACTTTATTAATTTAAAAAATGTGAACAAACCAAAAAAGGGATTAATATGACAATAACTCAGCACAATACAGTCGCAAAAACTACAGACCTTATGTCTGCATAGAACACTACAAATACAAGAAGAATTCATCCTTCACAGACCTTAGCCAAACTCTGCCCCCCAAATTTCTTTGAAGCACCCAGCACAACTCCTACGTCCACCAAATCAGAAGAGGCCTTTACCCACCCATGTTTCTATTTCAAAGCTATCTCGGAAAGCGAGACCAAGACATACCTACGTAAAGTTCTAGGAGGAACTAGGACAAGCAGTGATTCCCTCAACCTAAAACTTCGTACCCTAACTCTAGATGAAGTCCTATCCCCCCACCAAACTTCTAAATCACTCCCTCATACTTTCACAGTTCCCCCAGATCTGTTTTCAAGAGTGGGGACAGATTTACTACCTGAGAATTACAGGCCAATATCTATTCTTCCCCAGTTATCCAAAGCACTTGAAAGGATTGTTGCTGACCAGTTTGTGGAATACCTGGAAAAATACAACCTACAATGTGTCCAACAACATGGTTTTCGGAAAGGGCACAGCACATCTGCAGTCCTACTGGAATTCACAGGTTTCATTCACCATACTCTTAATCAGGGTCAACTTGTTGGTGCAACCTTTAGTGACCTGTGTAAAGCATTTAACACGGTCAATCACCATTTGCTGACACATCAACTTGCTGGGCTTGGTATATCTTCAGAAGCCCTAAAAAGTGTTTCTCCAGCTATCTAGCAAACCGCACACAGCTGGTGAGAATAGGGTCTGCCCTTTCTGATAAACTGCCTGTCAGCTCTGGGGTTCCTCAAGGATCCATACTGGGACCCCTTCTGTTTAGCACCTTCCTCAATAAACTTCTGGCATCCTGTTCTGAACCAGTACTCCTCTACACGGATGATACAGTAATTTTCTCAAAGACTGCTGATCCTACCCTCTTTCAGGCCCAACTTCAGAAAAGTTTTACTGAAGTTGAGTCCTGGTTCATCTCTCATAAGTTGGTACTTAATTGCAAAAAAACAAAGGTCATGCTCTTCCATGGTATGCACAGCAAGCACAAAGCCAAACAGTTGGTGATTAAAAACAGTGCGGGTGTTGTCCTTGATCAGACCCAATCTTTTAAATACCTAGGAGTTACTCTGGATAGTACACTCTCGTACTCCAACCACGTAGAGAATGTCGCCAAGGCAATTTAACATTCGCCTAGGCCTTCCACACAAGCGTAAACAGTGCCTTACTACCAAAGCCCTCAGATTGGCTATCCAAAGTTCAATTGTGTCTATTATTGACTATGGTTTGGTCATTTATGGTTCCGCCACAGACACAACCATGCGTCTGCTCACCACAACTCTGAATAAGGCATGCAGTCTACTAACTGGTGCATCGTATCGTACTCACACTTGTGACCTTTACGAACAAGCAAACTGGCTTCAACTCCAGGCTCGCACTGAATATCAAGCCTGCCTTCTGGCTAAGAAGGTAGATGTTGGTCTCCTACCACCAGGTTCTCTTCAGCTTTTCAGTCCCTTTTGGGGCACTCGGAGCACATGAAGTTCTGTGAGCCAAACTTTTACTGTCCCTCGCTGTCGAACCTCACTCCGACAGCGATCCATTGTATTTAGAGCTGCTAATTTATTTAATTCCCTTCCTCCTGAGATTGCGACGACTGCAGCCTTAGGACCATTTAAGCGGAAGCTGCATCAATTCCTAGTTTCCAGAGCATCTTGTGACTGCTATACCTAATCTCTGCTGACAGATAAATGCACTGGGACCTCCCTCTTTTACCATTCGCCCCTGTATAGCCCTATCCTGTTGCTGCACTGTTCCACTTACAGCACTTCTTCCCTTATCCCTTTCCCATTCCTGCCCTCTTTTCATCCTGCCTCATCCCCCCCTTCCTTTACCCTCCACTCCCACTTCCCCCCCTCTCTGCTCTGTTTCCTCACCTTGTTCTCTACCTCTACCCTCCATCCCGTGAGTCTTTCCTGTTTAAGCTTCATTGTGGAATCTCCTCCTTGCTCTTATTTTGCTCCTTCCACCCCTCCCCAATTCACCCCCGTACTTCTCTCCTCTCCTTGTAATCCTTTCACCCCTCTTCAGACAAGGCCACTGGCTGCATGTGACACAATATTTATCTTGCCATATTGTTCTTTTTTTTATGTAATTACTTTTCCTCATGTTGTACTACTTACTGAAACCATTGTAATTTGCTATTCTTGTGACTTGACATGGAACCTCTGTAAAAGAGCCCTTGGCTCAAAGGTCTTTCTGATTTGTTAAATAAATAAAAAAAAAAACATGCAACATAACAACTATACTAACAATACCCACCAATTCACCCCCCCACACACACACACACACATATCCTTCCCACCCAACCCCCACACACACACACACACACACACCACACTACCCATATAACCCCGAGCACTGCTGGGTCCAGAAAGGGTCAGATCCCGCAGGGAAAGGTCTCAGACAGGAAAAGAAAGAAAAAGAGACAGACAGGGAGGTTGGCTAGGGACCCCAAAAAGCATACAAAGGCCATCATATATGGGGTATAAGCTTTGTATATTGACCTAACTGGGAACTAACAGATCGCAGGTTCAGATCCCACCACAGTCACTGACTCACAGCATGACATTGAGCTTGTCATTTAACATCCCCCTGCTTCAGACTCTTCTAGCTGTAATTGTTGTATATGGGCAGGCAGCAGATGGTATGGGCTGTCTTCCCCTCTCAGCTGGGAAAGACTGAAAGTTCAGAGAGGGAAGGACACAGCCCCAGTGCCACCACCCTCAGTCTTGCAGTCTGTACTAGTTGCTGGAGACAGCTCCCTGCCTAGCAGGGAAACTTTTTAATTCAGTTCTTCTCAGTATTTTCTTCACTTGGATGGAGTCCCAGCAGCTGAAGATCATTCCTGTCAGACTCTGCAACTGTCCTGCTGCTGAGGACGTTGATTTTGGAGCCTAAAGCTGCAGTGCCTGGCAAGCCCCACTCCTTGGTAACAGGAAGCAGGCAGTCCCCTTAAGAGCCCAGGTAAGAGATGGGCTCTGTTATTCATTTTTTTAGAGGGAGTGAGAGAGCCCTAGTGTCCCGGTGCCGCACAACAGATATGTCAAGACCACACACTCATGCACATTTTGTAGTGCAGTGGCCATCTGTGACTACACTTAGCGTGTTTCTCACTTGCGCTTCATTGCTCTGGCCTAAGGGAACCTCAATCTGTAATTGGGAGCTGCTCAGAGGATCAGACAATACGAATACAACTGTGAAATTCAAAGTTGTGAATATTTTTTTTTATGCTGAAGAACTGTAAAGTTATGTAACTGTGTAGTTACGTAAGAACTTACCATAATAGTAGATCTTCGAGAAGAGCTTTTGCGGCAGGCAGTAACCATTAGGACTATGCCGCCAGGCACTAGGACCCCATGGAAAAAAAATCTAGCTAGCAGTCTATGGTGGGGGACCGCCCCCTGATGACAGCCCCAGACCCCTGTCACCTCCCATGGTATAAAGGGGTTCCCTCGGCATCCCCTCAGTGAAGAAATGATACCTTCCTAATGAGGGGGAATGAGGGAGGGAAAGCATGCCTGCTGCAAGAACTCTTCTCGAAGATTTACTGTTACGGTAAGTTCTTGCGTAACTCTACTATCTCACTTTGAGACAGAGCTCTTGCAGCCGGTAATAACCATTAGAACTGAGTCCCAAGCAGTAGAATGATAAAATCAAGGTCAGATGGGTGGTGGATATAAAAATCCACAGTAGCTCCTAAGACAGCAGTCTCTGGAGAATGGCTAGGCTGAAACCTGCTCTCCTTCTGGAAACAATATCCAAACTGTAATGCTTGATGAATGCGTGGACAGAACTCCAGGTGGCTGCAGCACAGAGATCGGCTGCGGACACATTTTTGGGGGATGTAAACAAAGTGGCAACACCCCTAGTGGAGTGACCTTTAACCAAGACAAAGGTTTGTCATACTTTTGGTAGCAGAAAACTATGCGATTGACCAACCATTTGGACAAAGTCTGCTTAGTCACTGGCACCCTTAGTATTCTCAGAGCGAAAAATACAAACAACTGATTAGATTTTCTTAAAGACCTGGTACGGTCCACATAAAAATGAAGAACTCTGTGAACATCCAAAGTTTGCAACAAGGTATCCCCTCTGTTCGAGTACTCTGGGTAATAACCTGGGAGATGAATGCCCAGATTAAAGGTGAACTTGGACACCACCTTCGGGAGAAACTTAGGATTAGTGCGCAGGGAGACCCTCTCCCTGTGAAAAATCAAATAGGGCTCTTTACACATCAGAGCCTGACGCTCAGAAATCCTTCGAGCTGATGTGATGGCAACTAAAAATAGTGCTTTCCAAGACAGGAAGCGTAGTTTGCAATTTGCGACTGGCTCAAAGGGAGGCAACTTAAGCTTCTCTAACAAAAATAAGAGATCCCATGGGGGAATAGGGTCCCGAATGGGTGGCTTAATGTGCATCATACATCGCAGGAAGGTGCAGTACAGATCCATTTGTGCCATGTTCCTGCCATCCACTGGTATGTGATAAAGCTGACAGTGCAGAAAGGTATACCTTTATGGGCAAGTAGCTAAGACCTGCATTGGACAGGGAAAGGAGATACTCCAGGACCGAATTCACTGGGCAGGTGAATGGGTCCAGACGATGGGCACAAGCCCATAGGCAGAAGTGCTTCCATTTCATGGCGTAGGTGGCGCTGGTTGAGGGTTTTCTCACAGCCACTAGGACCTCCACTACCCCTGCTGATACCCCATACCAGTCCCTGATTAAGTCTGCAGGAGCCATGCATGCAGGTGCAGAGACTTGAGATTCGGGTGTACAAGAGTCCCTTGCTCCTAGGAAAGCAAGTGAGAGGATGGGGCAGAGGAATCGGAGGTTCTATTGCCAGTTGCTGGAGCAATGGGAACCAAATCTGCCAAGGCCAGAACGGTGCTATGAGAATCATACCTGCTTGTTCCGCTTGAAGTTAGAGCAGTACTCTCTGAAATAGTGAGAAGGCAGAAAGAAACCACCCTGTCCAGCAACGCATCTCGCCAGAAAACACCAGGTCCTGGATCTAGCGAGCAGAAACTGAGCAGTTTGGCGTTGAGTGGGGACGCAAAGAGGTCCAGTTCTGGAGTTCCCTATCTTTCGAATAGATAGTCTAATACTTCCTGTAGTATTTCCCATTCGTGGGCCTGAGACCGAGAGTAGCTTAGGCTGTCGGTTAATGTGTTTTGTACTCTTGGAATGTGCACCACTGAGTTCCTAACTGTGCTCAACTGCCCAGTACCAGACTCTCATGGCATCTCTACAAAGGGGATAAGCATGAGTGCCCCCTTGCTTGTTGATGTAAAAGACCACCGACATGTTGTCTGTCTGGATCAATAAGAGGCCTGGTAGACGGTCCATCTGAAACACCTGTATGGCATACAGAATGGCTCTCATCTCCAGCACACTGATGTGGAGGCTGCGTTCCAAAGAGTCCACGTCCCTGCTGTCTGATTTTCTTTGAACTGTGCGACCCACCCCAGTCCCAAGGCATCCATTGTCAGGATTTGCTGAGGGCTGGGACTTCGAAACAGAGCCCCGGTCTCTAGTCGGGAGGGGGTGAAACACCATTCCAAAGTCTGACGCACAGCACTGGAGATTTGAACTTGCTGCTCGAGATCGTCCAAACGCTGATCCCACTGTACCCTGAGGTTCCACTGAAACAGTGTCATGTGGAGATGAGCTAAGGACACTGTCGCGATGGCAGCTGCCATGTGGCCTAGGAGTTGCAATAGCATTCTGGCTGATATCTGGCCTGAGGAGGAAATTTTCCGAGCCAGCACCTGCAGGCTATCTGCCCTGTCCAAAGGGAGGAAGGCCTTCCCTTGGATGGTGTCCAAGACGGGCCCCTATGTATTGTAATCTCTGACTGAGCCAGGGGGATGACTTGGGAAGATTTAAGGTGATCCCCAGGGCTTGGAACAGTCAGAAAGTACTTTCCAGTGTGTGACACAGCTGGTCCCTTGTGGGAGCTATCAGAAGCCAGTCGTCTAGGTGGGGCAGATATAATGTCCCTCCCTCCCTCCTCCCTCCTGAGAGCTGCTGCCACCAGCACCAGGCACTTGGCGAATGCTCAAGGTGCCAAGGGAGGCCGAATGGCAGCACCCGAAATTGATAAAGCTTGCCCTGGAAGGTAAAGCGAAAGTACTTTCTGTGAGACGGCAGTATTTTTTTTGTGCATGTATGCGTCCTGCATGTCCAGGGAGCAGAGCCAGTCCCCCTGGTGTAGCATGGACAGCAATCCTGGCAGTGTCACCATTCTGAACCTTTTATATTCGATAAAATTGTTCAGCTGACTGGGATCCAGGATGGGACAAAGGTCCCCTATCTTTTTTGGAACGAAGAAGTGGGAGTAATAACCCCTTCCTTTTTGACTCAGTGGGACTACCTGGATTGCCTTTTTGCTTAGGAGGGCTTGGATTTCTGCCCGAATGAGGCCTGCGTGAGATGGGGAACAATGAGTAGAAATTGGTGGGTTGTCTGGAGGTATCTGGGTGGACTCCAGAGCGTAACCCCGTTCTATAATTTGGAGTACCCACGGATCTGCTGTAATGCAGGACCAACCTGTGAGGTAAAGGGAGAACCGCCCTTCTACAGCCTCCCCCTGTAGCTCCGCCGGAGGAGGGAGGGCAGGCAGGGAGTCATGCAGAGGTTGTTGGAGTGGGCAAGAGAACTCTGACATTTTTGGTGTTCCTTGGTCCCTGTGCCCTTGATGATTGGGGGGGTGCCTTTTCTTTTGTAACCTCCTCTTTGCTGCTGTCATTTCCCCTGCTGGCCTTGTTGCCTGCAAAAGGGCCAATGCCTGATGGGGTTGGCTCTGACTTGTACATCTTTTGGACTTCAGAAACTGCTTTTCCTGTGTCCTGCAATCCTGTGATCATCTTTTCTGCCTCCTGGCCGAAAATAACTGATCCTTGAAAAGGGGCATCCAGGATAGCATCCTGCAAATCCTGTCGGACGCCGGAGACCCTCAACCAAGAGTAGCGACGGAGACATATCCCCATGGCAGCTGCTCTGGCAGCATTGTCTGCCAAGTCATATGAGCACCTGAGGACGTGTTTGCCAACGTCAGCACCAGACTGTAGGACGGCTAAGAGCTCCAACTTATTAGTGGAGTCAGGTTGTGACCTGGCCAGGTCCATAGCCTTGTTCCAGAGAGACTTCTCATACATCACCATGTGTGGCAGAAAATTTAATGACCGGACCGTACAAGTGGCCAAAGAGTACACCTTCCGGCCAAATTGGTCCATCTTTTTGGACTCCTTATCTGGTGGTTGTGAGCTCATATGCTTGGATTGTTGAGTCCTACCATATGTGGCCGTAAGGACTATAGAGTCCGCTTTAGGTTGCTCGCTCAAATGTGGTTCCTCCCTAAGGGTCCTCTATAAGCGGTCAGCTTTCTTAGGAACCACTGAAGTTGTGGAAGGGTGCTTCTAGGCTAGTTTTGTAACATCCTGGAAGGACTCCACTAATGGTGGAATGACCAAGGGTTTTGGGTCAGTGGCCTCTAAGAATTTCACCAGACCGCGTCTCTCGGGATCTAAATCTTCCGCCTTCCACTGGTTAAGGAACTGAATGTGTCTCATCACATCTAGGAAAGTGGGATCATCCGGAGGAGACTTAGGGGAATCCCTCCTTGAAGATGGTAGAGACAAGTCGTCTTCTGACGAGTTGTAAGAGGAGGAGCCTCCGGTGGACTCCTCTGAAGACGTGGACCGGCGTCCGCTAGAGCGACTCCAGCGTCTAGAGGAGGATCTGGATGATGGGTGACGACTGTGCTTCCGTCGTCTGGAAGAGTCTTGTCCATTGCCCTCTGAAGCCGGGTGGGGTGGCGAAGGTGATATACGTGGAGGAGGGGTCGGTTGCCTAGGCGGAGCTGGAACAGGGGTCCCTGCAGGAGTGGGGTTCGGCTCCGGTGGTCTGGGCAACAGATCCCCTTTGACAGTGTTCCTCCAATGGGTGAATAGAGCACCGACTTCAGCCAAAGGGGCCATGGGGCCTGGCTGTGGGTCTGGCTTTGGGGTTGGGGCGTCCGAGGGGCCTGGCGTCGGACCCTTTGGTTTAGCCCCCCCCCCCATCATCAGGCCTGACAGTGCTGCTGTGTCGGGCGTCAGTCTGGCGGTGTCTCGTCCCCTGGCGTCTGGTCATCGGGCTCCTGAAGGGGAGGCAGTGACAGAGCGAGTGGCGCCTAGTCCGTGGCTCTCTCAGCGGCAGGTCCCCCGATGTCGGGTCCGTGGTCGGACCTATTTTAGAGCCCTGTGGATCAAATGACGGCTTGAAGGGTGTTGTCTGCTCCAGCTCCATAGTGGAGTCAGAGGGTGTTGTGGACTGTCGTCGATCCGGAGCCCCGGCTGATGACGACTTGGAAGATGAGCACAGTTTCTTGTGGTGCTCGTGTTCCTGATGTCTTGTAGTGTCGTCGGACCCTGTTGTCTTGTCCAACGACCCAGAGGCAACAGCTTTGCGGATGGAAGGTTCCAACCTGCCGCCCAGCGAATTGTGGGCTGATCCTTCTGGCTGAGACCCTAGCAGAGCTTGGGGGGCCTGATAGCTAGGAAAATGGAGGCCTGGGAAGGCCGTAGCCCAAAGACTCCCCGCCGGATGTCTGGGTGGAGGCAGGAGGCTTCCTCGACTGTAACCCAGGGAGTGCAAGGGAAACCGGAGGGGCTGAGTCCGACCTAGCGCCAGAGGTAGAATTATCAGAAGCCTTGTGTGGAGACCTGGGACAGGATTCTGACCTGGACCAATCTTTGTCTCGATGATGGTGCTTCCTGCTCGATTTCTTCTCTCTAGAGGAGGTGTCCTTGGCTGAGGTGGAAGACGAGCTGTGCCCCGAGTGGGTCTTCTGCATGGCGGCCACTTGTTGTTCAAGGAGGTATGCTTTCAAAGTCTTCAGGCGGCAGATGCGGGTCCTCCTATTGAAGCTAAGGCAATGAGGGCAGGCGTCCAGTTTATGTTCGGGGCCTAGGCACAGAAGGCAGGCTGAGTGGCCGTCTTTTGCCGGGATTTGCTTGCCACATGTGCACTTAGATTTCCACCACTCTGTAAGTGAAGTTGGCTGGGTAGACATGCAGAACGGATTTGGTTAAATTTGATGAAAAAAAGATAACTGCGCAAAGCGCGAAAAATGGCAGTCGACCGGTAGCAGGAGGCGTCCGTGGAGCTGAGATGCACAGGTCGACAACAGGAAAAAAACTGGGGTGGCACCGTGGAACCACCTCTTTATACCATGGCTGACATCAGGGGGTGGTCTCCCGCCATAGACTGCTAGCTAGATTTTTTTCATGGGGTTCTAGTGCCTGGCAGCATAGTCCTAATGGTTATTGCCTGCTGCAAGAGTTCTATCTCGACATGAGATGTGGGACTTCCTTACTGTTTGGCTGCAGGACCCAGGAACTTTTTAACTTGTAAGAAAGGGGCATATGCAACAGGTCCTAATCTCAGTGGGGAAATGGATTGTCCAGATATTGATGCTATCTCTCCGAGATCTCCCTGTTCCACGATCCCTTTGGAGGCAGTAGAGGTATCCTGAGCTTCATATGCCAAACAAATGCCTTGTAGCAGAAAGTGCAGTAGGAGCCTACAACCATGGTGCACAGCCTAGCATGGCACTTCTTACATTTGGAGGCCTTAGATCTGCTGTCCTTCACATGGGCATTAGAGGTCTCCATAATGAGAAAAGTCCAATGTGAGGTAACTTGTAAATTGCTATATTATTAAGCTTGCCCAGTACTAAGCAGGGACCCTGTTATTAAATGTAGGTAAGTTCAGGTTGTCCCACATTAAGCGGATGTCAGGACACCTTTTCGTCCCTTACTTCAGACGATCCTCCTGTAATGACCCAGAAAGGAACTCGCTCTGCCTCTCCACATCTTTTCAGAAACTTAACCCACTTAGTGAGCCTCCTTATAGGCCAGGTGACTGAGCAGAACACCAACAAAAGAAAACGTCTGGTGCCTCTGCTGACCCTTCAGAGATCTGCTTTGTTCGGCATGGCCCTTCTACAAGAGCCATATTGATCCAGGGGGCTGTCCCCTGCAACCTTTGATTAAATTTGCATCCTTGCAGGGCCCACAGTTCCATCACTGCACCAACTTTGAACGACTTGGTTGACTGCAACCCAGAACCATTGCCCAGTTAACCCTAGCAAATTTCATGCACAAAATTCTGCATGGAAGTGCTTTCCAATACTATCCAAGCTATTCACGTATGTGGATGACCCCTTCTCTCACTCCTCTGCAAACAGTCTATTGAAAGTACCATTCACGGGCATGGGCCAGAACTCGATTGAAAATGCTGAAGAGCCATCTTCTCAAACAGAAGCTGCTTGCCATGGAAAAGTAGCTGTAGGCCAGGAGCACTTGGGCCTTACCGGCTCAGTCCTCCGGGGCCTCCTCTTCCTCCCACAGGTAGAAATCAGGAAAGCATAAACACTGAGAACAGATCCGGTCAGTTTCCCGGTTGTGGTCACCTCTTAAATCCTTGACCACAATGGCGTCTTCCTCCTATGGAGGGTTGGCTCCTCCAGCCCCACCAGCACTTTCCTCCTCCAGGCTTCCAGTGGCTCTTCCGCCCGTCCTCATCTCCATTTCGGCTGGTGGAACTTCAGGGCAGGGGACTTCATCTCATGCTCCCCCGCCCATGGCTCTGCCTTTGTCAGCTCTCGCCTCTGGGACCGACACCAGTTCTGATAGGCAGCATCCATGGCAGTCCAATGCCGTCTCCTCTTCAATCACCTCTGCCGCTGCCCAGGGGATCCCTGTCCCCTCAGGCGTCAGTTTCCCCTGTGGAACTGGTATCTGTGGACCCTTCCCCCGGGCGCTCTAGACCGTCTCCTCCTAGGCCATCACCTGTGCTGCCAACGCCCCAGCTAGTGGGCCAAGCGCCCCTGCTGCAGCCAGCACCACGGGGTCCTATGCTGGGTTACCCATTGCAGGCTCTGCAGCTGTCGTTCCTTAACCTGGTGCTGGGGTTACCCGTCCTACCTGTGTACAACATTGTTCCACAGGTGGACTACGACATTTTCAGCGTGGTGGTCATTTATGCAGAAACATACCTCCACCCCTCAGGGCCCAACTCTGGGTTCGACCCCAACACCGGCAGAGCTGGGCCGGCCGACCACCATACATCTGGGTCCTCTGGGGCCAGACCTCACATTGGTACAGCCTCCTGCCGGGATGAGCGCCAGCGTCTGATGCCAGTCCCAGACATCGAGTCCTCGGAGGATGACTCTGAATCCTCGGGGTCTTTCTCTTCCCTGGGGGAATCTTTGGATGGCAAGGATATGCCCAAGGAGGGTCCCAAGTCCTTCCAACCCCCACTGACAATCCATCCTTTATGGACGTTATGCACTACATTAAGTAGATTATCGGATGGGAGACAGAGGAGCAAGACCTGGAGAGACGCCGCCTAGATATTTTTCTCCAGCAGAAGGATACCTTGCCAGTGGTGTTGCCATCCTTGATTAATTCATATGAGGATGTCACCAAGGTGGCTTAGGCTCACCCCTTCACTATTCCTCCTCTTCCCAAAAAGGCAGATCATCTTTATCATGCACTGGCAGGCAATCCCTTTCTGAGGAGTCACCCTAAAGCAGATTCAATGGTCATTAACACAGCCCATGACTGTTCCAAGAAGCCGAAGTACCTTTGTGCTCTCCCCCCAGACCGGGAATCCCAGCAGCCGGACCAGATTGTCAAATGGGTCTTTGCCTTGGCTACCTTGGCCATTATTTATCTGACCCATATGGTGCAATTCCAAAATGCCATCTGGGATCAAGCCAGGGACCTGGTTCACTCTCTGCCCAAGGATCCCACGAAAACCCAGCTTGCCCAACCCATGAAGTTGGGCTTGGATGTGGGCAGCCATGTGCTACAGGTGTCATATGATGCTGTTGACGTCTCTGGGTGTGGAGCTGCTGCTGGCGTTTGCCTCCGGCGCCATTCTTGGCTGCAGGTCTTCAGTTCTGTCCCAGATATTCAGGCCAGCAGTTTAGATGGGATGTTCCCTTCAGTCCTTTTTGAGGCTGATGTCCAGGACCTCATTTCTAATCTGCAAGAGTCTGGCAAGGCTATCAGGTCGGTCCATTCGCTCTACCATACCCAGCCTAGAGCGAACCAGTGCCAGCCCTTTCATCGGTCCTCCCGCAAGCAGACTCGGGGCCAACCTGCCGAGGGCCAACAAGTTGTAAGGCCCTCTTGCCTGCTCTTTTGCTCCTGACTCCTTAGCCAACCCCCTCCCCAAACTGAGGGTCCAGGCTAGGCGGTCGGTTCTCCCTCCACTTGGCGGGGTGGCAAGCAGTGACCACAGACAACTGGGTGCTCCAGCTCATAGCTCAAGGTCACACTCCGGAGCTCCTGGAGTGGCCGCCCAAGACCCCTCCTGTCCATTCTACCTACCCTGCTGTGCACCTGCCTCTGGTTTTGGAGGAAATTCAGGTGCTTTTGCTCAAAAGAGCCATAGAGCTCAGGCTCAGTGGGGAAGGGGCTTTTACTCCCACTTCTTCCTTGTCCCCAGAAAGACTGGTGATCTCTGGCCCATCCTAGACCTGAGCAATCTGAACCTCTACATAGAATACAAACGCTTCTGGATGGTGACCCTTCCGGGGCTGCTGCACCAGATAGACTGGCTCTGCTCACTGGACATTCAGGATGCTTACCTGCACATCCAGATATTTCCGGCTCACCGTCATTTCCTCCGCTTCCATTTTCAGGGTGCCCACTTCTGTATCAGGGCTCTCCCGTTTGGCCTTTCTTCAGTTCCCCAGGATTTTATCACATACCTAGCAAAGGCGGCAGTGGAATTGAGGA
This sequence comes from Neoceratodus forsteri, assembly GCA_016271365.2. Classification (NCBI taxonomy): domain Eukaryota; kingdom Metazoa; phylum Chordata; order Ceratodontiformes; family Ceratodontidae; genus Neoceratodus; species Neoceratodus forsteri. The sequence goes on from CM028129.1 coordinate 508,454,986, forward strand.
GACAGGACTTTTACATCTTTCCCTACCTAGACAACTGGCTGCTGTAGCCCTTCCAGGCGCATGGTTCAGACAATGGAATACACCTCTTGTCTTTTCGGAAGTGGGTTCGTGGAAATCTGTCAGGGTCCTGCCTCTCCCCTTGCCAGCGCCTCCAGTGTATACATGTTTATATATATATATATGTATATATACAGATATATATATATAGGCAAGCCTGGACATGGGCAAGGTCTTTCTGCCCGAGGACAAGGTGGCCCATCTAGTTTCCATGAGCCGTCAGGTTCCGGCCAGAGTCTTACTGTGTCTCTTGGGCCACATGACGGCATCAATTGCCACAGTTCCCTTGGCTGGTCTACATATGCGGGTGCCACAGTGGACCCTATGGATCCAGTGGGATCAACATACGGACAACCTCGACCAATTGATCCTGATCTCCGACCCAGTCTGGAGCATATTGGCCTGGTGGATGGACCCAGCCAGTTTGCTGTGGGGGGCGTCCCTTTACACATCTCGACTTCCTGTCAGGTTCTTACAACAGATGCCTCCAGCACAGGATGGGGTGCCTATCTGGCTGACCATCAGACTCAGCGTTCCTGGTTGGACATAGAAACATAGACTTTGATGGCAGATAAGGACTGCTTGGCCCACCCAGTCTGCCCATTTCCCTACCTATTGGATAAGCTACAGATCCTAGTTAACCAACAGCCTATTTCTTCCTACCCCCCACCAGAATTGCCCTATGTCTACTCCATGCATTCTTGAATTCCCCCACTGTTTTTGACCCCACAACCTCCTCAGGAAGGCCGTTCCACGCATCCACCACCCTCTCCTTGGAAAAAATACTTCCTCACGTTGCCCTTGAGCCATCCCCCTCTATCTTCATATTGTGCTCCCTTGTTCTTGCACATCTCTTTTTCTGAAAGATACTACTCTCCTGGACTTTGTTGATTCCCTTGACGTACTTGAAAGTTTCTATCTCCCTCCTTTCCTCGAGGGTATACATATTAAGCTCCTTTAGTCTCTCTTCGTATGACTTCTGGTGTAGACCCTCCACCATTTTAGTTGCCCTCCTCTGGACTGCCTCCATCCTGTCTATATCCTTGCGGTGATGGGGTCTCCAGAACTGCATGCAGTACTCCAAATGGGGTCTCACCAACTGTCTGTACAGAGGGATAACAACTTCCTGTTTTCTACTGGTGATGCCTCTTCCTATACATCCCAGTATACCCCAGCCCTCCTTACTGCCTTCTCACCTTGCTTGCTTACCTTTAAGTCATCTAATATGACTACCCCCATGTCCCTTTCGTATTTTGTTGTTGTTAGTACCTCCCCCTCCATTGTGTACTCTACCCCTGGGTTTTTGTTTCCCAGGTGCATTACTTTGCACTTCTTTGCACTGAATCTAAGCTGCCACACTTTTGACCATTCCTCCAACCTTGCTAAGTCCCTTCTCATCCATTCCACCTCTCTCCCCCCCCGCCCCCCGTGTATCAACCCTGTTGCAGATCTTTGTGTAATCTGCAAAGAGGCATACTTTTCCTTTCAGTCCCTCCGCAATATCACTTATAAAGACATTAAAAAGGACCGGACCCAGTACTGAACCCTGCGGTACCCCACTAGTAACCCTCCTTACTTCAGAATGGACTCCGTTTACTATTACCCTGTGTCCTGTTGTCCAGCCAATTTCTTATCCAGGCTACCACCCTGGGACCCACTCCCAGGCTGGCTAACTTGTTTATTAATCTTTCGTGTGGAACTGTGTCAAATGCCTTGCTAAAGTCTAGGTAGGCCATGTCCACAACCCCTCCCTGGTCTACTACTTTGATCACCCAGTCAAAGAAATCTATTAGATTCGTCTGACAGACCTTCCCGCTGTGAATCCACGCTGCCTTGGGTCCTGTGCCCCGCTGGCCTCTAGGTACTCAACAATTCTTTCTTTCTTTCGGAAGTGATTCCATCATTTACCTACCAGAGGTCAAGCTAACAGGTCTGTAGTTTCCTGCCTCTGCTTTGCTCCCACTTTTGTGAAGGGGAATCACATCCACCCACCTCCAGTCCTTAGGTACCACACCATCCTCCCATTATTTGTTAAAAAGGGTAGCCAGTGGTGTCACTAGTTCCCCCCTTAGTTCTTTTAGTATTCTGGGGTGAATCCCGTCAGGGCCCATTGCTTTGTCCACCTTCAGTTTTAGGAGTTCTTTCAGAACCCTTTCTTCTGTGAATGGACTGATATCGACCCCCTTATCCAGAGTGCTTCTCTTCATATCAGTGTCCTAGAGATGCAGGTGGTTCTATACGCCCCACAGGCCTTTCAGACCCATCTCCTCCCGGGCCCACTACTGGTTCAGATGGACAACATGTGTGTTGTCTACTACGCCAACAAGCAGGGGAGAACTTACTCTTACCCCCTGTGTCGGGAGGCGATGAGAGTCTGGTACTGGGCCATCGAGCACAATCTGGAACTCTTGGCCATTTATGTTCCAGGTGTCCAAAATGTCTTGGCCGACAATCTCAGCTGCTCCAGGTCTTAGGCTCATGAGTGGGAGCTTCTCTCCTTGTGGCAGAAGACCTCTTCAACAGATGGGGCCATCCATAGTTGGACCTCTTTGCATCCCCACTCAATGCAAAATTACCACTTTCAAACAACATGAAGTCTTGCTGTATTCTGACTATATGCAGTTAGCCCAAGCACTTGAACTGCCCCGGAGAGGCAAGGGTTAACTTTATGCAGGAGCATAGAACGTTGAGCTCGATCTCAGTTTTCAAACATCTGTCCCTGGTACCTTCTCTTGTAACTGTCAGATTCTTTACTCCGCCTAACTGTGAAGTCGCTCTGGAGATCTCTCCTCGCTGGTTCGGTAGTAAATTCGATTGGTATTTTCCAGCCATTTTCTTGTTTTTTCGGTCATCAAATCTCTGTCTACGATACAGGTAGTGTAGGTAGATAGACAGTGCTATTTTTTCTGTTCAGTTCTTCATTGGTCGGTCCGGTGTCGAACCGAATACCTTGATTGTGGTAAATTTGTTTGGTTTACTGCATTTCTGTGGGTTCCAGTTTCTTTCGGTCACAAAAGAAACAGGTTTTTTTCCACAACCCTTGAACCGGTTGGTGACCGAAAGTCTTTAGTTACTCGGCTTGAATGCCTTCATAGAGTACCTTGGAAAAAAGGTACAATATCTGAGAAACCCAAAAAGAAGACTGGTCCCACTGGGTTTCAGCACTGCACTGTGGGTGGGGAGGCTTTTGCTAAAGCTGATCACCATCTCGTCTATGTCTGTTGTCTGGGGTTTGACCACCTGAAAACAGACTGCCAGATTTATGCCAATTTTCCCAAAGCCACATTGGATAAGCGGTTGAATAGGCTGAAGGAAAAAGTGCCCAAAATTCCGCTGACCCGGTTCAGTTCCGACCGAACCTGAGGGAGGTGCCTTCTGACCAGGGCGATACCTCCTTGGGCAAAAGGAAGTCCGATTCCAAGGGATCGGCTCTGTCTAAAAAGAAAAGCAAATCGTCTGGTTCAGCTCCGAAGCCGCAGATCCCAACCGCCGAGGAGATTGCGAAAGCAATAAAAATTGTGCAGTCGCTGCAAGCTGTTCTGACCGAACCAACGACTTCTTCCAGACGGTCGTTTGAGTTGGTTCAGGTTCAATCCGAATATGATCAGGAGGCCTTCTATGAGATAACCTGGGAGGGAGAAGAAGAAGAAGAAGAAGATTTTGAAGGAGGCCTAGATGAACCAGTGGAGCCTGACATCTCCCCAGACAGGCCTGTTTCTCCTCCCAGATTTTCTGAATCCCCTTCCCACTTTTTGTTTTACAAAAAGGTGGCAGAAACTCTTCAGCTTCCTACTGTGGAAGCATCTGAAGAGGAAGAGGAACCTGACTTTGTGGAGATGATAGATGTCCCAGAGTCCAAGAGACTTTCTGTTCCCCTGCATAAATCCTAGGGGAAACAAACACAAACAATTCTGCAATTACGTACTTCCATACCTCCTGTGGATAGGAAGATGGACAAGAGGTATGTGCTGTCAGATCCTGGGAAGGAGTTCCTATACCATCATTGCAGCCATGTTGGGGTAATGCAGGCTGCAGCCTGTGACAAGGCTAATACTCCCTTGGCTTCACACACCCCAGATAAGGACTCCAGGAAGCTGGATGCTATGGCTAAAAAGCAGTACCTGGTATCCTCCTTGGGAGTCAGACAGGCCTCCTATATGGCTTATGTGACTAGGTACCAGAAGTCGAGGTGAGAGTCTATCTTGGACCTAGCGAAGAGTGCCCCTCCTCAGCTGGCCAAGGAGCTGGAACAGGTGGCTGCAGATGGGACTGAGGCATCCAAAGTTCAGTTTCATGGTGCTGTGGACTCTAATGATGTCTCATCTAGAGTCATGGCTACATCTTTCTCCCTGAGGAGATTTGCTTGGCTCAGATGTACCAGTCTTTCTCAGGATACCCAAGCTAAAGCCATAGATTTTCATGTGGTTCAGAACTCTCTGTTTGGGGAGCAGACAGAGATGTACATGAAGAAGATGGATGAGTACAGGACCACCTATAGGAGTGCAGTGGCCAAGGAAAAGTCTGATACTCCTCAAAAGCAGCAGTCTAGGGCTGGCAGGGCAGGCCTTTTCAGAGGCCTTTTTACCAAACTCAGGCCTCCTCTACTTTCCAACAGAGGGGTTTCTTCAGAGGGAGAGGCAGGAGAAGGATGAGCAGGGCTGCATCCACCTCCCAGCCTAGAGCCCTGCCAAGCAGAAACCCTGATTTGTCAGTCCGGGTCGCCTCCCCTATCCAATTAGGGGGCAGGCTGGCTCATTTCTCCCAGGCCTGGAAGTCTGTTACCTCAGACAAATGGGTCCTGGAAGTGGTGAGCCAGGGACTTGCTCTAAATTTCAAAAGATTTCCCAAAATCAGAGCAAGGTCTTTCAAGCCTGCCACCCCACAGGAAACAGCTGCCTTAGAGGCAGAAGTCTCTTCATTATTGCTCCAGAAAGCTGTGGAACAAGTTCCTCTTGTGCACAGGGGAAAAGGGTTGTACTCAAGGTACTTCCTTACCCTCAAAAAAGACAGGGGAGTGGCGACCCATCCTAGACCTCAGATACCTGAACAGACATCTTACAGAACCAAAATTCAAAATGGTGTCTCTGGGAATCATTCTTCCCCCTCTGAGACCAGGAGACTGGCTAGCCTCTCTGGACCTCAAGGATGCCTATTTTCACATACCAATCAGATGCTCCCACTTAAAGTACCTCAGGTTCCAGTTGCCCTCAGGTTATTATCAGTTCAGGGCCATGCCCCTCGGCCTCACCTCTGCTCCAGAGTTTTTACAAAATGGTGGTAGTGGTAGCCTTCCTCAGGAGGCAGGACATCTGTGTTCCCTTACCTTGATGACTGGCTCATTGTGGGCCAGTCTCCAGCTCAGGTAAGGTCAGCTCTGGCTATTACCCAGAGGCTTCTGGGTTCCCTAGGATTTTTTCTCAATCTTTCCAAGTCAGTGCTGGCGCCAGTCCAGCTTCTCACCTTTATACGGGCAGAGTTGGATACTGTTCACCCAAAGGCCTTCCTGCCTCTTCAAAGAGTAAGGGCACTATCAGATCTGGCATCCTCCTTCAGACTTCAAGTTATGTCATCCGGCCAGGCACTTTCTCCGGCTTCTAGGCCACATGGCAGCATCCACTGTAGTGGTCCAGGGAGCCAAGTTCCAAATGAGGGACATTCAGTTTCACCTCCGCTCCTTTTGGTCACAGAAATAGGATCCTCTCACCAAGTTGAATCCAGTAACCCAAACTCTTGTCAGGGCTCTCTAATGGTGGTTGGAGGAGGACATTCTTGGGCAAGGGGTTCCTTTTCTTCAGCAGTCACCCTCAGTGATTCTCACCACAGACGCCTCCCTTCTGGGTTGGGGAGCTCACTTGGGGAGCCTCACTGCTCAACACACATGGTCACAGCAGGAGTCTCTCCTTCACATCAACCTACTGGAACTCAGGGCTGTGTTCTTGGCCCTTCAGGCTTTCTCAAAAATGGTGCAGGGGAAGGTGTTGCAGGTCAAGTCAGACAACACCACCACTATGTACTACATAAGCAAGCAAGGGGGCACTCGGTCCACAGCCTTGTGCATGGAAGCCATGAAGATTTGGACTCTGGCCTACTCTCTCCAAACCTCCCTCATAGCTGTGCATCTCCCGGGGAAGGGTAATGGACTGACAGATGCCCTCAGCAGAATCTCTCGGGGTCACCACGAGTGGTCCCTGAACCACCAAGTCCTACACGTTATTTTCAGGAGGTGGGGCACTCGAGAGATGGATCTCTTTGCAGTCCCAGACAACCATCAGCTCCCCCTGTTCTGCTGCAGACCTCCACTTCTAGGGTCTGTGTCTCTGGACGCTCTAGTGCTGGATTGGACGAACAGGTTCCTGTTTGCCTCCCCAATCCTCTTTTTAGAGTACTGATAAAAATCAGGTCTCAGCCCTGTACAGTGATGTTGGTGGCACCGGATTGGACCAGGCAACCCTGGTACCCTCTGTTAATGTCCCTGTCAGTCACAGTTCCCCTTTGCCTTCTCAGGAGGCATGACCTCCTAACCTCCTCTAAGGGGAGGATTTGGTATCACAGTCTCAGTTCTCTCGGGCTCAAGGCCTGGCTCTTGAAGAGTCGGAGTTTGCAGGCCTGCATCTTTCACAAGGGGTCCTGGATGTTTTGAAGGTTTGTAGGAAGCCTTCCACCAGAATGACTTATAATTTCAAGTGGAAGAGATTCAGCATTTGGTGCTCTCAGAGTAATGTGCAGCCAGATTCAGCTGGTCTGTCTACGACTCTGGACTGTTTGGTCCATTTACATGATCTAGGCCTTAGGCCTGCCACTCTTCAGGTTCACCTGGCAGCTGTGTCTGCTTTTCTGTTTGCAGGGAAGGTTTGGTACATCTTAATCCTCCCTTTAAGGAACCTACTCCAGCATGGGATCTTAATATCTGCATTGCACAGCTTATGCAACCCCCCTTTGAACCTATGTGTTCAGCTGAGCTAAAGTACTTGACTTGGAAAACTGTTTTCCTGGTGGCCATTACCTCTGCCAGGAGGATCAATGAATTACAGGCCCTTTCCATAGAGCCTGACTTTATCACCTTTCACAGAGACAAGGTTGTGCTTAGGACACATAGAAAATTTCTTCCCAAAGTGGTTTCTGATTTTCACCTTAACCATTCTGTCACTGCCAGTGTTTTTCACTGATCATTCTTCCTTAGGTGAGAGAAGGCTGCACAGTCTGGATGTAAAAAGGGCTTTAAGTTGTTATATGGACCATAGTAAGGTCCATAGAAATGATTGATCTTATCTGTGTCAATCTTCACCATTTATCACCTTTGGGTACTGGCTGGAGGTCATGACCCTGTGGGAGCTCCTTTTTTTTTTTAAATTTTTTTTTTGATGGACCAGTCGGCGCATCATCGGCCACCCTCGAGGCCAATGCACTGTGTAGGCGTACCGCCGTTGGTGATTCATGTATCGACTCCACCCTGCGCATCAGTTCCCGTCCTCTCGGCCGTGAAGGTCACCTCGTGGAAGCTCTGCTGTGTGACAGGCCTGTTGTATATTCTGAAGCCTTTGGCTCCATTACGAGTCTGTCACGCCCGTTCTCGAATTCTCCCTGCTGGTTCAGTTTTACTCCATTCGACATTGCCTGAGGTTAAAGTAAGACTGTTCCTTTCTTTATTTTGTGACGTCGGGTCTTGTTTGGTGTTGTTTTTTCCGTAGATCATGTCTCGGTCGGGGGCGCAAAAAAAACAATGAAGACGAGATAGCCCCCTATGCGTCAGTGCCCGTGCGGCCGTAAGTATTCCGTCACCGGCCAACATGACCATTGCCTCGCGTGTCTTGGCCCACTTCACGACATGGATTAATGCGACGCCTGCTTCTCCATGGACAGTCGTGTCATCAAACAACGCGTGTGGAAAGTTGGACGAGCTCCGCCGACTTTCGAGGGATGGGCGTGCACTCGTCGGGCCAAGCCATGTTCTCTCGGCCTTTCCTCCGGGTCCCCTCCTGGTTCTATACGGACCGAGGAGGAGGGGGCTTCTGCTTCTTGTAGCCTAGCCATGGTAGAAGCCCCTTCCACGGCGCAGGAGGCCCAGTCTGTCCCCCGCGGAGGACAGCGGAGAGAGCACCACCTTGGCAGTTGCCTTCAGGGATGAAGGCTCCCTCTGTGTTGTAACCTCGGCTCGGAAGGCCTGGGTTGGTGCCGTCCTCGGCGCCATCTGTCGGCGCCCGGTCCGTCACTCGGTGCCATTGCTACCGTTAGCGGCACGTGGGAAGCTCTAAAGTGTGCGATCCATAACTTCTTTATCCCACCGGCGCCATGGTTGAGCACAGCTTCATGTCAGCTCTGGAGCTGCCGTGACTCCGAGCGAGGACACTCCACCATGGGGGTTTCGGATCGCAGCGCCGAGAGCACGGTCGGGGCCATCGTTGGTGCCGTCTCTGGCCTTGGCGTCGCTTGCGGTGCCGTGACAGGCTCCGGCTCCAATGCTGCTACCGTCGTTGGAGCCATGTCTTCTTCCCGCACTGTTCGCGGTGCAGCTGGGGACGTCGGCGCCAACTCTGTTGCAGTCTCTGGGTCTGGTGCCCTTTTCAGTCGGGATGGTAGCAGGCACAGAACTTCGATCTCCACCTCTTCAGAGGAGGAATCGGACTCTGTGTCAGATAGGCAGTCTGACTCTTTGGAGTTGGCTGCTCACATGGATATCTTGGTAGTGTTCTCGACAGGCCAGAATCAGCACCCCCTCTGAGGAGCGGACAGTGGCTCCCGGGATCAGGGTCAGGGGTGCTGACCAGCAGGCAGTGGTGCAGGCCACCATTGCTCTGCGGCCTGGACTCGGAGGGTATTCTGACCCCTCAGTGGTGGTACCCCCTGAAGTGGTGTGCCTGGATCGCCCAACTTTGGGGCCGATCAGAGCACCCACAGGAGGGGAGGGTGCTGCTCCCTGGATAGTCCCTTCGGGGGCTGACCAGGGTTACCAGCTGCCTAGGCTGGTTCTCTCGAGGAGAAGGGCACTTTCGGATTCCGAGTGGTCCAGGGGCATGGGGTCCATGCGGTGACCTTTTTCTGGGGCCCACCCGAGCTCTGGGAGAAGTCGTAGTGTGGACCCTCACCCTTCCCTTTCGGTTTCCTCGAGAGGGCACCGTTCTTTTGAGGTAGGGGACCGTCCTTCTGGACTTTCACGGCCCTGGTCACCTCACAGGGGGAATTCTTCAGGGCGCAGCCTAGGCAGTTCTAGTATGGTTGACCAGCTGTCGGCTTTGAAGTTTTCTGGCGCTACCGCTTATCTTGTGGCTCCAGGTGCGCTCTCTAGCCCAGGCGAAGAACAGTCGATTCCTGTTGTCGGCTCTGCCCTCTCTCCTCTGACTCATTCTCCTGCTCTCCTAGGTATCCTTGGTCCTAGCAGTTCTCTCTCCTGGGAGCAGTTCAGAGCTGTTGCTGCTCAATTTCCCTCTTATATTAGGGCCATGGACAGACAGGTTTTTCAACCTCCCCCGAGCAGCCAACCTCTGAGGTCCTCTGACTCCTCATCCTCCTCTTCAGGAGGTGAGGAACCGTCTGTCCACATCTCCCCAGCTGCTGATCTCACTGAGTATCAGCGTTTTCTCGTGAGGATGTTGGAGGACCTGCATGTCACCCCTCCCACTCAGTACAATCCGGAGCATTCGGCGCACCTTTTTGGGCGATTTCAGTCGGACCTCTTGTAGCTCCCCCTGGCCTGCTCCCTTTAGGGAGGCATCGATGCGCTTCTGGCAGAGACCCTTTTCCGAAGTCGCAGCCCCTATGGATCTCCGCCAGAGGTACTGTGCCCCTCGAAGTCTCAAGGTAACCTGCCTCACCCTAGCTCAGGATTGACGCAATCGGATACTCCCAACAGGCTTTGCACCCTGCACTGTGACCGGCTCCCAGATCAAGATTCCTTGGATTTTGACTTCTGGGGTAGGAGGACCTTTTACTCGGCACGGTTGCTTTTCTCAGTATCTGCTCATCAGGCCCACTATGCCACCTATGATAGGTTCCTGTTGTCCAGGCTAGGTCAACTCCTAGCCTCGATGCCTAACACGGGGGAAACCAGAAAAGCCATTGTACACTCTGCACATGGCCTGGAGCTAGCAAGGCACCAAGCAAGGGCATCGTATGATGCCAATGAGGTAGCTACCAGGGTCGTAAGGACAGCAATCTGCACTAGGCGGACGGCATGGCTGCGTCTCTCCTGGTTGTCACCCTTGGCCCGGCGTAGGGTGATTAACTCTGCTTACCAGAGAACCTATCTTTTCTCCCGTAGGGTGAGATGGCGTCTGTTGAGGCAACTTCCTACCCCCTCCGGGGGGTCCCCATCTCACTCGCCCGGCTCTCCAGACCATGAAGGTTTCTCTCTTAGTGTGTCACCCACTGCGAGCTAAGGGACTTAGTCCCTTAGGGTTGAAGCCCCCTTCGGTGGGGGCTCGGCACTCACCCAAAGGTGATGAATGACGAAGATTGACACAGATAAGATATGAAAATTACGTACCTACCATAATTCTGAACTTTCTTTGTATCTTCACCATTCATCACAATCCCACACTCCATCCCCCTGGGGCCTCAAGTCTCTGGGTTCCCCTCCCTCTCTGTGCCCCCCTCCTTTCTGTTAGTCAGGAGTGGGGTGACTTGGGGCACATAGGGGGATAATTCTCTCTGGGGGTAGAGTGGTCAGGATGGGGGAGCACTCCTCCTTCTTCAGTGCCTCGGTTCCACCCCTGTGGGTTGGGGGTTGGTAGTTGCCCTCTTTTCTGTTCTGTTCCCTCTCCTCATCAGCTTGCTTTAATTTTCTTGTCCTTTGGACACAACCTCAATTTAATTTAATAAACTAGGTTTCTTACACCAAAAATTTCTTTTTTGGGGGGTATCCCTGTATCCTGTCTTTTCTTCCAGAATAGCAGATCTTCCTGGACATATGTCTCCACCACTCATTCACACTATTGGGATCTGCGCCCAGAGGCACCAGGACCCGCCGGGAGCAAGCGTTTGCTGGGAGTCGATGCCAGAGATGGCGCGCGAGGAGCAAGCCCGCGAGCCCCAACTCGCGTGCAATGACTTCTCGCGTCGACTCCCAACCGCCTCAGTTCCTTTTTCCTGCCGTCAAATAAGCGCTTCAGTGATGACTCGTCGCCTGTCGGAGTCAAACTTCAAACTAGCAGCATAGTTTTCAGTTTTTATTTTGTAGTTTTATCTCAATTCAGTATCGCTTAGTTATTCTTTTTTTAAATAAAAGCGATAAAGAAGTCTCAGCCTACACTGGCGGAGTCGACCGTGAGCAGGTCAGGTGACGGTGAGGGAGACTCGTGTAAAATTGTTCAGTCAGTCGGGCTGGGTCAGGTCCGCCGCCTTCTCCGGAAGGGGGTCTGACAACGAGTCAGTCAATGCCTGGGGATGGCGGTCCCGCAGAAGCACAAAAGCAAGCGGTCGCATTCTCTGCACTGTTCAAGCCTCGGCTCTTCTTGGGCCCGCAGGTCTAAAAGAGAAGGCATCACTCGAGTGCCTCTGATAATCTGCATGTGAGCGTTCGGTTGCTCGAGGCTAGTTGCGGTCTCCTCCTCGCGAGTCGCCAACAGCGGCTTCTGGTAACCCGGCGTCTTAGACATCGCCGAGTCCTCACCCGCCCGCGGTAGGTCTTCAGATGAGCAGTTTCATCAGTGGGCGCTCTTATGGAGCAATGGGCTCGGAGGTTGGTTCGGCTACCTGGCTCGGTCGCTCCGTGGCGCCGGGCTCTCTGGGCGACCAGGTAGGAGTTGGACTTTCCTGGTGGTGGCAGCACCTTCTTGGTGCCCGTCGACTCGATACTTAGGTGTGTGTCCCCCATGAAGCTCGGCGCAGGGGCCACACCGATGCCCTTATCTCCTGCTCTTTTCCTTCAAAACCTGTTTTGGTCTCTGGAGTGCCTTCTGCCCAGCAGTGGCCTCGCGGCACTGTCCTCGCGCCGTGCAGTCTTTGGCGCTATTTCGAGCAGCGTGGTTCCTCGGTCGTTTTCAGGCCCGTGCGCCTCCTCGGCGCCAGAGCTCTCGAGACTTCCCTTTGTCTCTTTTCCTCCTTCCTCTTCTGGCTTTCATCCCTTTCCTGTCCATACAGCATACAGTCCCTCCTGGACTGTCAGGAGATGACGTTGAGCCTGACCCAGACCTTTGGCTGGGCGATGAAGTGGACGAAGCAGGATCTTTTACTGTCTTTTAAGTCTTTGCTGAAGAATATGATTTCCACACTTTCTCTCCAGACTACGATCCTGGGAAATTGTTAAGACTCCAATACCTTCATGCATCGGAGATCCCTACGGACTTGACTCCTCCGATTCAGCCTTCCTTCGAGACGTCTCAAATGGTATGGAATAATCCTGCTCTCTCTTCATCGGTGGCTAAATCCATTGATAGAAAATATTCAGCCCCCAAGGATTGTCCCATTTTGGCATCTCAAGCCTTTGCGGATCCTATTGTAGTCCTGGCAGAGAATGATAAGGTCGTCCTTCCTCAAACCACCACAGCTCGACCTATTAACAAGGAATCTCATAAGACAGACACCTTAGGTAAGAGAGTTTTTGCTGCTTCTACCCTAAGTATGCGTATTGCCAGTTACCAAGGCGTCAGTCCTTTCGAGGCAGAGGAAGTTTCCATAAGAACCAACCTGCCCAACCTCAAAAGAGGCGGCAACAAAAAGCGCAAGGGCCAAAAGCGCCCAGCGCTACCTTATGAATTGCTGGCCCAAGTCCCACCTCAGCTGCCCGAGGTGGACTTTTCCTCTCCGGTGGGAGGTCGGCTGATGCACTTCACAGCCAGTGGAAGTCCATAACCTCAGACAAATGGGTCGCCTCGGATAATCAGCGAGTACTCACTCAATTTTGTGGAAACCCTCTGGATCGTCCTCCCAAGCGGCAGCCCAGGCTGTCTGTCTTTCAGTCAGACCTTCTCACCGCCGAGATTCAGGGCCTTCTAAACAACAGGGCAGTAGAACTTGTGCCGCTGCATCAGCAAGCTACGGGTTCTACTCATTACTTTCTGGTTCCAAAAGTCTGGGGAATGCCCCATTCTAGATCTCAAGCTAAACAAACTTCTCCCCAGGAGAATTCAAAATGATTTCTCTAGGAACCCTGTTACCTTTGTTCATCAGCACGACTGGTTAGCCTCCTAGACATGAGGATGCTTACCAGCATTCCCATTCACCTGAGGCATCACAAATTCCTGAGGTTTGTGGCTCTGGGACAACATTATCAGTTCAGAGTCCTGCCTTTGGGCTATCCTTGGCCAAGTTTTACAAAGTGTTGTGCAGTTCGTAGCGCACCTCAGAAAACTCGAATACAGGTGTTCCCTTATCTGGACGATTGGCTCCTGGCAAAGTCCTTCCAGCAGGGACTCTGGATACTGTAGAGATGACCTCTCGCCTCCTTACGTCCATGGGAGTCCTGCTAAACCTCAAAAATCGCAGCTGCAGCCCCTCCCAGAGGCTCCCTTTCATAGGGACCCTTCTGGACACATCCTGTACGAGCTTTTTCTCTCAGAGGACAGAAGGAACGATATCCTTCAGGTGGTCCGTTACATCGGAGAGAACACGTCAGTTACAGTGCTCTCGATGCAACGGATGCTGGGCCTCATGGCATCCTCAGTGTTCACTGTACCTCTGGCCCGTCTGCACATGAGAACGACCCAATGGATGCTCAGTACTCAGTGGTCTCCAACCACTCACCCACAGTCTATCTCATCAAGGTGACAGAACCCTTAAAGGTCTCTCACCTGGTGGTCTCAAGAGACAATCTCTGCAAGGATACCCTTTGCCTCTGGACCATCAGATCTCCATTACCACAGATGCTTCTCTAATGGGGTGGGAGCTCACTGTCAGGCTCTCCACACTGAGGTGTGTGGACTCCAACTCGAGTCCCAGCTTTTACATAAATGTCCTAGAAATGAGCCGTCCTTTATGCGGTCCGAGCTTTGAAGGACATTCTCTATCTGAAATATTCTCCTCCAAGCGGACAACAAAGCAGTGATGTATTACATCAAGCAAGCGGTGCTCATTCTTACCCTTATGCAGAAAGCGATGAGGTCTGGGAATGGTGCTTGGAGCCTGAGGCTCTAATTCAAGCAATCTACCTGCCAGGTGTACCAGCTGACTTGGCAGACCGCCTCAGCAGAACAGAGACAGATCCTCACAGGTAGTCTCTCGACTCAACCATAGTTCAGTCACTGACCGAAGGTAGGGAACTCCGGTCCTGGACCTTTTGCGTCCCCACTCCACAAAACTGCCTCTCTTCTGCTCCAGAAGTCCAGGGCCTGGCATTTTTTGTCAGGATGCGTTCAGACTGCGGTGGACCAAAAGCGCTTTCTTCGCCTTTCTGCCTCTTCCTCTAATTCAGATACTCCTCAAGTTGAGTCTCAGGAGACAAGATGATTCTCATTGCTCCTTTTGGCCTCGACAACTGTGGTTTCCACTTCTTAACAGTATGTTGGCAGCTCCTCCGAGACCACTTCCCCTGCAGATGAACCTTTTAACTCGGGGATCGGTGGTCCATCCCAATCTGAGATCTCTTCACCTTCACGCTTGGCTCCTGAACAGGTGGAAGTAAATCGGTTCAATGTCTCTCGAAGAGTTTCTGATATCCTTCTGGCTGCACGGAAGCCAGCCACTCGGAAAACTTACACGGCTAAGTGGAAGCGTTTTCCCTCTGGTGTGCAAAGTCCTCTTTGAATCCCTTTTCCTGCCCTCCAGATAAGTTTTGAGTACCTTTTGGACCTCTCAAATTCAGGTCTCCAGTACTCTACAGTTAAGGTTCACCTTAGTGCCATTTCAGCTATCATGGGCAGTTTTCTCTTTCACTGGCTCAGTTACCTGTCTTAAGAGATTTCTTAAGGGCATTCTGCACACCAGACCCCATACAAGGCGTCCGGTTTGCGCCTGGGACATTAATCTTGTGTGAACACTCCGGAAACAGCACTTGATCCTCTAGCTCCTGTGAACTAAAGTTCCTCACCTGGAAGACTGCCTTTCTAGTGGCCATTACACACTCAGCCCGTAGGGTCTCTGAGATACATGCCCTGGTCACAGACCCTCCGTATACTGTGTTCCATAAGGACAAAGTAGTCATCCATTACTCACCCTAAATTTCTTCCTAAGGTTGTGTCAGAATTTCATCTTAACCAACCTTGGTCCTTCCCCTCTTATTTGCGGACTTCCAAAATGAGGGCGCTCTCTTCATTCTCTGGATGTTAAGAGGGCCTTGCGTTTCTACTTAGATAGAACCAAGTTTTTAGTAAAACCAGCAACTGTTTGTTTCCTTCAGTGAGGCCCGGCTGGGTCAACCTGTGTTATTAGATGTATCTCAGCATGGCTGGTGGCGTGCCTTAGTCACTGCTATTCCATGGCGCAGGTTAAGTTGGAGGTAGAGTTTGGTCACTCTACCAGAAGCGATGGCGGCATCCCTAGCCGAAATCCATAGCGTGCCCTTGCAGACATCTGCAATGCAGCCACCTGGAGCTCAGTGCATACTTCGTTAAAGCATTATGCACTCGATGTCCATGCCAGGCGACATTCTTCCTTTGGCAGAGCCATCCTTAATGGACTTCTGTCTTAAGAACGTGAGCTCTTGGTTTCTCCTGCACGCCCTCTCAGAGTTAATAGCTTGAGTACTCTCCCAATAGTGTGAATGATGGTGAGACTTATGTCCAGGAAGATATGAAAGTGCATTACCTACGTAATTCTTGATCTTCTTGGATGAGTCTCCACCACTCATTCTGCCTCCGGCCCGAGCTCACCTCTGTATTCGTCTTCACTCCCTCAAATCTTGGGCCTTGAAGACTTCTTTGTTAGCCCTTCTTACACGGGTCGTCCGGACTATCTTATGTCCGTTTTTAGGATTAGGCTACCCTTCTAGGTTAGTTCGCTGCACCTCCTTGGTAAAAGGTACTGACGGTTGGGGAGTCGGCCGAAATAGTCTTACTACGAGCGGCACAGGACTTCATGGCGCCATCTCTAGCATCGACTCCCCAGCAAAAGTTTGCTCGATGGGTCCTGGTGCCTCGGCGCAGATCCCAATAGTGTGAATGAGTGGTGGAGACTCGTCCAAGAAGATCAAAATTACGGTAGGTACTGTGCGTAATTTTCATATTCTGCTTTGTTGGAGATCTTCCTGGACATAACATCTCCACCACTCATTGACTACTAATAGGATCTATGCCGAGTGCTAGAACCAACGAAACAAACTTTCGAAAAGTCGGTGCCATAAAAGGAGCCCTCGAGGAAGTGGCACGCAAGCCATGGCTCATGCAGTAAAGACTACCTCGGCATTGACCCTCAAACCGCCCCAGTTCCTTTTTTCCCATTGTCGAGTGAGCTTAAGTTACGACGACGCTCGCCCTCCGGGAGTCAAACTTCAAACTAGCAGCATAGTTTTCAGTTTATTGTTTTGTAATCTATCTTCGAAAGTACCGAGTAGATTTTAATTAAATTTATTGATAAATAAAGAAGTCTTCAGCCCTCCATTGTCGGAGTCGACCATGAGCGGGTCAGGTGACGGTAGGGAGACTTCGTATGAAAGCTGTTCAGTCAGCCAGGCTGGGTCCGGTCCGTCGCCCTCCCCAGAGGGTGGATCTGATAAAGGACGGTCCAATGCTCAGGCAGATGGGCGGTCCCCCCGAAAGTATGAAAGGAAACAGTCCCATGCGCGGCACCGTTCGGCCTCAAGTTCTTCTTCGGCGCACAAGTCGAGAAAGAGAAAGTATCACTCGATTTCGCCTTCTGGCATGTCTGCGCGTCGATGGTCGGTCATTGGGGCTAGGCACCGGTCTCCTCCCCTCTCTGAGTCGCCAGTTCTAGGGACATGGATATGTTGTTCATCCACACTGTCCGGCAAGGAACCTGCCAGACAGTGTGGATGAAGAACGTACCAGATCTTCATCCACACTGTCTGGCAGGTTCCTTGCCGCTTTAAATCTTGCTGGAGGGTCTTCAAGCTGGCTCCTCCCACCCACTCAGGTGGTAAAACTCTCGGCTCCTCCCCATGACGCCAGATCTTCCTTACCGCTTGGAAGCTCAGGTTCCCTCCTTAACACTCTGCATATAGACTGGATCCTAATTCTTCAGTTCTCCCGAAACTCATTCTTAAGTTTTCAAGACTTCGGTCAAATTACTCCCTCGCGGCTGCGATGGACCGTCGACTCACGGTTTTGGGCGTTCCTGTCAGCAAGAAAATGTCAGGGGCGGATCCGCACTCCACATGCTTCTGCCTCAGCCTAGACCATGACCCACGAGCCTGCAGTTATGCCGTTTGTTTTCGACCAACATCCTGTTACAGCTTGGCGCCCGAGCGCTACCGCCAGTGAAGTCAAAGGAGGCCTCATGCAGGCGGTGTCTTGTGACAGCTGACTCGCCTGTGAGCAGCTTGAGTAGATGATCGCCCTCAAGGAGGAGGCGGCCCAGGCATCCTTATCTTTCTCAGTCGCGGCATTTATCCCGCTCTCTCTGGGATCCTCCTAGACAGCTTCTTTCAAGGAGCTTTGCCAGTCCCTTTCCACGAAGGGAGAGGGGCCATCAGGACACTCTTCTCGGTCCAAAAAGGACTCGAAAGGTGAGTCCCACCATCGGCGTTCGTGGGAGCGGGAGAGGTCCCCTTCCCCGGACAGTCGACACTCTACTTCGGTCGAGGTTGCGGCTAAGGCCGCTGGCTTCACGGTGTCCCCGGCAGGTCAGCCGGCCAAGATACCCGTCGACGCGGTCGAGATTTTTCTCGACCCGTCGGACGGGCTGTCGACTGGTGAAGCCAACAACCTTTCTTCACTGGTTCCCCTGGTGGAGACCGAGGACTTGCCTGTGCCTCCGTGCGAGTCCTGGTCAAGGCTTCAAGCCGAGGAAGAGCGGTGTCCCGTCCTTCCCAGACCCGTCCCGGAAACACCAAGGGTCTCGGACCTCGTCTCGGTCCAGCCGATCCGCTGACATCGGCGGTCGGCACTGAAATGGCGGCGCCGCCGCTCATCACTTATCTTCCTCCTCGGAAGAGAGAGGCTTCAGCGCAAGTGCGTTGGCCCTTCACAAGGACCTAATGTGGCAGTTACTTCTGTCCGAGAACAAGCCGGCCGCGTCGCCTTCCGGCCATTAAGTGGCTTCACCCGAGCGGCGAAACAACCCCTCACTGTAGTCGAGGTGCCCAAGCCTGGGCCAGTTGTTCGGCGAAACCAGCTGCCACCGATTGTGGTGGAACCTCCGCCTCCACAGCCGTCAGGCGTGACCAGAGACTCTTGGTCAGGTCAGGGTCTGCCCACAGGTTGTCGGTCACCCTCACTCCGACCATCCTCGGCAGGTGGAGGGTGGCTCAGGCCCCAGGCAGCTCTTCGCGGACTCCTCGGAGTCCGACGACGACTCCTCCCTGTTTTCCAGGCCCCTTGACCTGGAGTCCTCCGGAGGGCAGTCGATGGACGAGAGCCCATCGTCCTTTATGGGTTTGCTTCAGCTCATCTTGGAGTCCACCGGGATGCAGCTCGAACCGTATCCAAGCGGGCCAAGTATCCCCTGACGGAGATGGTGGACTGAGGGGATTGGCCCACGGAGGCCTTTCCGGTGGCTGAAGCCATTGTTGGCCCAGCGTTGGAGCTTTGGCAGCGGCCGGCTTCTTGTCCTGCGCCTTCGGCCAGGAAGTATGCGGTCCCTACTGGCTCTTTGTCCGGTTTTTAGAACACCCCTCCGCCCGAAGGGTTGGTCACCAATAAGCGTTTTCCAGCGTTCCGGGAACGCTAGGGATGTGGATAAGCCCCCTGACAAGGAGTCCAAAAAGCTGGACTATGCCGGGTGCATGGTGTACGCTGCGTCCTCCCTTGGCCTCCGCCAGGTCAGCTCGGCCGTGCTGATGGCACACTTCTCCCACGCCCTCATGGGCTCTCTGGATGAGGTGGTGCCTCATCTCCCGGCCGACTTGCAGACCACGGTCAAGCAGGTACGGGACCAGGGAAGGGTGGTGGCAAAACAGCAGCTCCAAACATCTCTGGGCATTGGAGACTCCTGTGCCAGATCATTTGCGGCCACAGTGGCCATGCGCCGCAGAGCATGGCTGAGGATATCCACCTTTAGGGCGGATACCCAGCATAAACTGGCGGATGTCCCCTTCCTGGGGACTGACCTCTTCGGCCCTGGAGTGGAAGGTCACCTCCAGCAGATCGAAAGTCCAGTGCCACTCTGGACTTGGTCACCTCCGCCCAGAAGGACAAGGGCCGTCGCCAACAACATAAGTCCTTTCGTCCTTCTGCGCCTGCGGCACGTCCGGCCCAACAGCACCAGCATCAGGGCCAGCAGGCTCGCGCTTGGCACCCCAAAGCCAAGCCTGCGGCTTCCTCTAACAGGAAGCAGGGAGGAAAAGGCCCAGGAGGTCCCTCGGCCGGTCCCTCCTCCAAGCCTGCCCAGTGATGGGTTGAGGGGTGTCGCCCCCAGCCTCGTCACTCCCTCCTGGGTTCCCCCATGAGGGGACGGCTCCGCCACTTCCTTTCCACCTGGTCTGCTATCACCAAGGACCGCTGGGTGTTGGAGGTGGTAGTAAAGGGCCTGTCCCTGGAGTTCGAGCAGGCCCCACCCTTCTGAGCCGTCGCCCCTCGGGGGGGCTATGAGGTCCGCAGCCTCTCTGTCGGTCCGCTGAGCTGACATCGCCCTGCTCCTCGAAAAAGAGGTGATCAGGAAGGTGTCGGATCCTCCACCAGACCCGGGGTTTGTGTCCAGGTACTTCCTGGTCCCAAAACGGATAGGGGGTTGGCGCCCCATCCTAGACCTGCACGACCTGAACAGGTTCCTAAGGTCTCGGACCTTCAGGATGGTCACTCTGGCTCAGATAATCCCATCCTTGGAACAAGGCGTGTGGTTCTGTTCTCTGGACTTCCAGGACCCCTTCCTTCACGTCCCAATCCGTCCATCCCACCAGAGATTCCTCCACTTCAGGGCAGAAGGATCCCTCTACAAGTTCCGGGCCATGTCCTTCGGCCTTTCCCTGGCTTCCAGGGTCTTCACCAAATGCATGGCAGTGGTGACAGCCTTTCTGCGGCGCCGAAGGGTTCGGGTGTACCCCTACCTGGACGACTGGCTGATTGCAACCTCCTCCAGAACGGAGGTGGAGCGGTCTAGAGATCTGGCCCTCCAGGTTTGCTCTCAGGTTGGCCTCCTCATCAACGAGGCCAAGTCGGAACTCATGCCAAAGCAGGCAATACAATTCATCAGGGCAGAGCTCGACTCTCTTCGAGCCAGAGCACGGCTCCCGGCAGACAGGGCCAGGTTCTTTCCTCCTTTGCCCAATCATTTCAGGTTGGGCAATTGCGCCCTGCCCGGGACTTTCTACGCCTCCTGGGCTTCATGGCAGCCTGCACCAGCGTGGTCCGTTGGGCACGTTGGTACATGCGTCCCCTTCAATGGGGGCTGGCCAGCCAGTGGTCACAGCACTTCGATCCTCTGGATCAGCTAGTGACAGTGACCCTGGGGATGTGGAATGCTCTCCAGTGGTGGACCGTTCCAGCACATCTGCAGGAGGGCATCCCATTCGTCCGCCCCGAGCCGATGGTCTCTCTATCGACCGATGCCTCTCTGATGGGTTGGGGTACTCATCTGGGGGAGCACAGAGCGCATGGCCTCTGGTCCCCTCGGGAGTCCCAATGCCACATCAACCTGCTGGAGCTCCGAGCGGTTCATCTAGCCCTCACCGCCTTCGCTCCGTTTCTACTGGGTCAAGTGGTTCAGGTCCAGGCGGACAATACCACGACCATGTACTACCTAAACCGCCAGGGCGGGACGCGCTCCATGCCTCTGTGCAGGGAAGCTGTCCGCATTTGGTCACTGCATGCGCAGCCTGGAGCGGATCTCCTTGCCATCCATGTGGCAGGGAGCCTCCAACATTCTGGTCGATGCCTAAGCCGGATAGGGGCTGCGTCCACGAGTGGTCTCTCCTGCGGAGGTAGTACAAGATCTGTTCTCCCACTGGGGCATGCCTCAGGTGGACCTGTTTGCCTCAAGGGAGAATGCGAAGCTGAGACTGTTTCATGCCGGCCCCTCTCAGCAGGGCTCCCTGCAGGGGGATGCCTTCTCGAGGCCGTGGACCCCGGGCCTCTTCTGCACCTTTCCCCCATTTCCCTTGATCCACAAGGTGCTTCACAAGGCACAGGTGATTCTGGTAGCCCCAGACTGGCCCCGCCAGTTCTGTTATCCAGATCTCCTCAGTCTCAGCTCCAGGTTCCTGAGGCGGCTTCCAGCCTGCCCGGACCTGATCTCAGTCAATCAGGGGAAGGTATTCTATCCAGACCTTCAATCCCTGCACCTGACGGCCTGGTTCCTGAGCGGCTAGACTTCCAGGCCTTGGGTCTTTCGCGAGGTCCTCCAGCGTTGCTGAGCGTCCGTAAGAGTGACCAGAAAATGCTATGCCTTCAAATGGAAGAGATTCTCCATTTGGTGTCAGGGCAATGGCCTGGACCCTTCCTCCTTTTCCTTGGCAAGCATTCTGGACCACCTGTGGTCCCTTTCTCAGCAAGGGCTTCGGTCGACGACCCTTAAGGTGCACCTGGCAGCCATCTCTGCTTACCGGGAGCGGGCCGGGAAGTGGTCGGGTGCTTTTTTAAAGGCCTTGATCACATATTCCCTCCGTTGCGAGAACCTCCACCTCCGTGGAATCTACTGCTGGTACTGGCTAAGCTCATGGGCAAGTCATTCGAACCGATGCACAGGTGTGACATCTCTCACCTGTCGTGGAAGATCGCCTTCTTGGTGGCTATCACGTCAGCCAGAAGGATGGGAGAGCTCCAGGCGCTTTCCATCGAGTCTCCCTATCTGGTCTTCCCCAGGGACAAGGTTGTCCTGCACCCCCACCCGAAATTCCTTCCGAAGGTGGTGTCGGAGTTTCACCTTAACCAGGTGTTGACTCTGCCAGTGTTCTACCCCAATCACACCTCGGAGGCCGAATATAGGCTCCATACTTTGGACCCTAGAAGAGCGGACGGCTGAAGTTCAGGGAGAGGTTCACCAGCTGTTTGTCACCTACACTGAAGCCGCACCTGGCAGACCTGCAGCCAATCGGACGATAGGTAGGTGGGTCACCTCCTGCATAGATCTCTGCTATAGGTTGGCGGGCATGGAGCCTCCCAGAGGGATAAGAGTTCATTCTACCCGCCATACCTCTGCATCGATAGCTGCTTCCAGGGACGTCCCTATCCAGGAAATCTGCAGGGCTGCTACCTGGAAATCAGCACACACCTTCATCACCCACTACCACTTCGACCTTGAGTCACGCCGGGATGCTGGTTTTGGGGCCTCGGTTCTCCAGTCTTTATTCCCTAAGTAGGGGTGTGCGCCTTGCCTCCCTCCTCCCCGAGAACTGCTAGGAGTCTGCCAGACAGTGTGGATGAACAACATATCCATGTCCCTAGAAATACAGGTTACTCACCTGTAACAGGAGTTCTAGGAATGGTATGTGTTGTTCATCCACACGACCCACCCGGCTTCCCCGGCTTTGACGCACAACCTGGCTTCCAGCGGGCTAGATCTGGCGTCATGGGGCAGAGCCGAGAGTTTTACCACCCGGGTGGGTGGGAGGAGCCAGCTTGAAGACCTTCCGGCAAGATTTAAAGTGGCAAGGAACCTGCCAGACAGTGTGGATGAAGATCTGCCAGGTTCTTCATCCACACTGTCTGGCAGGTTCCTTGCCAGACAGTGTGGATGAACAACATATACCATTCTTAGAACTCCTGTTACAGGTGAGTAACCTGTATTTTCTGGCTCCGGTGCCCGACCTCTTCGATATCGGAGCCCGTTCCCACCTATTGGACGAACATCGGATGAGCAGTTTCACCAGTGGGCTGCTCTTATGGAGCAGTGGGCTCGGAGGTTGGTCCAGCTGTCTGACCCGATCACTCCGGGGCCTTCGGGCCGCTCGAGAGACCAGGTAGGGCAGTTGGACCTTCCTAGTCATGCAGCGCCTTCTTCGGTGTCGTCAACCCCATGCTCAGGTGTTTTCCCCCCTCACATGGCTGCGGCGCAGGGGGCCCACACCAATGCCTCTATCTCCTGTTAATTTTCCTCCTTTTCCTTCAAATCGCAGTTTTCAGAACCTTGGGACACTCTTGGAGCCGTCTGTGTCGCCGGGGGCTCTGTCGGCGCTGTCCGTGGCGCCGTGGGCTCTGTCGGCGGCTCCAGGGGCTCTGTCGGCACTGTCCGCGGCACCGGGGGCTTTATTGGCGCCGTGGCTTTTGTTGGCACCATGCGCTGGGCTGTTTTTGATGGCGCCGACTTCCTTGGGTTCGGCACCGTGTTCTTCATCGGTGCCGATCAGCCTCCAGGGCTTTTCGACTCCGATTCTTTCCTCTTCTAATTTCCATTCTAATTTTCACTCCTTTCCTGTCCATACAGTCCCCCCTGGACTGTCAGGAGATGACTTTGAGCCTGACCCAGATCTTCGTCTGGGTGATGATGTTGAAGGAGCAGGAGTTAATCCTGCTGCAGAGCCTGTGGTCGAAGACCTTTCCTTTAAGTCTCTGCTGAAAAATTTAAATTCCACTCTTTTTCCACAGACTACAGAAATTGATCCTGGGAAGCTTTTAAGACTCCAATACCTATATATCCCGGAGATCCCTATGGATTTAACTCCTCCGGTACAGCCATCTTTTGAGACCCTTTCTCAGATGGTATGGAACAATCCTGCTCTCATCCCTTCCATGGCTAAGTCCATAGATAGGAAGTACGCTGCTCCCAAGGATCGACCTATGTTGGCCTCACAAGCTTTTGCTGATCCCATTGTAGTCACAGCAGAAAATGACAAGGCCGTCCTCCCTCAGGCATCCTCAGCCCGGCCTATCAATAAAGAATCTCATAAGATAGACACCTTAGGTAAGAGAGTCTTTGCTGCCTCCACCCTGGGTATGCATATTGCCAGCTACCAGAGCTATTTTTCTTAATATGAATATGTCCTTTGGCATTCGCTCAAGCAAATGGTAGAAGCTCTGCCTGAGTCGGAAACTAATTTAGAGCTACTTAACACCATAACCAGGGGCATCGAGTCCAGTAACCAACAGGTTAAAGCTGCAGTGGACGCTTTCGATACTGCTTCTCGAGCAGCGTCGGCGGGCATTTGTACCCGTCGTCACTCTAGCTACATGCCCGGGCTTCACGAATGATGCCCAGCAACAGGTCATGGCTTTACCCTTCGATGGTATGTATCTGTTTGGACCCCAGGTGGAACAAGCTCTGGAAGCCACACAGAAGACTAGGTCAGCCATTAAAATAGCTCGACCCGCACCTGCCCCCTCTCGGGGCGGTGCCACTAAACGTCAATTTCATAACCGTCAGTTCTTTCGGGTCAAAGGCATGGGGGGCTTTAACAAAAGCCACACCCCGCAGCCACAAAAGAAAATGCAGCAGAAGGCACAAGCCCCCAAAGTGCCCAGTGCCACCTTCTGAGTTCTCGGCCCAGGTCCCACCTCAACTGCCCGAGGGGGACTCTTCCTCAGCAGTGGGAGGATGTCTGGCTCAGTTCTACGACCAGTGGAAGTCTATGACATCAGACAAATGGGTCCTCCAGATAATCTGTGAGGGGTATTCACTCAGTCTTTCAGAACCCCCCTCCCCCGATCATCCCCCCAAACGATAGCCCAGACTGTCGACAGTACAGTCAGACCTTCTTGCTTCCGAGGTGCAAGGTCTTCTGAACAACAGGGCAGTAGAAGTAGTTCTGCCAGACAAATGAAACACAAGTTTCTAGTTCCATAGAAAACTGGAGGCATGCGCCCCATTCTGGATCTCAGAAAGTTAAACAAATTCCTTCACAAGGAAAAGTTCAAGATGATATCTCTAGGTACCCTTCTACCTTTGATTCATCAACACGATTGGCTAGCCTCCTTGGACATGCAGGATGACTACCAACACATTCTTATACGCCCAAAGCACCACAAATACCTGAGGTTTGTAGCGTTGGGTCAACATTATCAGTTCAGAGTCCTGCCCTTTGGGCTATCCTCAGCACCGCGAGTTTTTACAAAGTGTTGTGCAATTCTCGCAGCACATCTCAGGAAAATCGGAATTCAAGTGTTTCCATACCTGGACGACTGGTTTCAAGCAAGCCCTTCCAGACAGAGAACTCTGGACGCCGTAGTCAGAGCTTCAGACTTCCTCACGTCCATGGGAGTCTTGCGAAATAGCAACAAATCGCAGTTGCAGCCCTCCCAGAAACTCCTTTTCATAGGAAGTCTTCTGGATACCTCCTGTGCGGAAGCTTTTCTTCCAGAGGACAGAAGGAGCGATATCCTACAGATGGCCCAGTACATCAGAGAAAACAGCTTGGTTTGAGCTATCTCGATGCAACGGATGCTGGGTCTCATGGCATCCTTGGTGTTCACTGTACCCCTAGCTCGTCTCCACATGAGAACCTCTCAGTGGATGCTCAGTACTCAGTGGTCCCCAACCACTCACCCTCAGTCCTTTCCCATCAAGGTGACAGAACCTCTAAAGAGGTCGCTCACCCTGGTGGTCGCAGGAGGACAACCTTCTGGAAGGGTATCCCTTCGCTCCTCTGGATCGTCAGATCTCTATTACCACCGTCACGTCCCTGATGGGGTGGGGAACTCATTGCCAGAAGTTCCACACCCAAGGTACGTGGACTTAGGATGTATCCGCTCCACATAAATGTCCTGGAAATGACAGCCGTCCTCTATGCAGTCCGGGCCTTGAAGGACATACTCTGTCACAATAACATTCTCCTTCAAACGGACAACAAAGCGGTGATGTATTACATTAACAAACAGGGCGGTGCACACTCTTACCTGTTATGCAGGGAAGCTATGAGAGTGTGGGAATAGTGCCTGGAGCACAAGGCTCTAATCCGTGCGGTTTACCTGCCAGGTGTGCAGAACGAACTGGCAGACCGTCTCAGCAGAACGGAGACAGATCCTCACGAGTGGTCTCTCGACTCAACCGTCGCTCAGTCACTCTTCAAGGAGTGGGGAACTCCAGACCTGGACCTTTTTGCATCCCCACTCAACGCAAAACTGCCTCTCTTCTGCTCCAGAAATCCAGGACCCGGCATTTTCTGTCAGGATGCGTTCCGGCAGCAGTGGACAAAACGCTTTCTGTACGCCTTTCCTCCTCTTCCTCTAATTCAGAGGACGCTTCTCAAATTCAGGTCTCAGGGAGACAGAATGATTCTCATTGCTCCCTTCTGGCCTCGACAGATATGGTTCCTGCTGCTCAACAGTCTGTCAGCAACCCTCCCAAAGGCACTTCCCCTTCAGACGAACCTTCTGACCCAGGGGCCTGTGGTCCATCCCATTCTGAAGGCGCTTCACCTTCGGCTCCTGAAGAGATAGAGGTAAATAGGTTCAATGTTTCCCTTAGGGTTTCAGATATTCTCTTGGCTGCGCGTAAACTAGCCACTAGAAAAACCTACACAGGAACTAACGGTGTGATGGCTGCCTAGTGAACAGCTCTACGTTGTAGCTCCCTCGCTGTCCCCAATCAAATCGTCTAAATTTACAGCGACTAGCTTCCCGGACACTCCAAAAAATACATAGAGCACTTGCCTCACTCTCTCCGATATCTCACTCACCTGCAATCAGCTAAATATTAATGCAGAGCCAAAACGAGCTGCCTTAATACACATATGCTTCACTTCCATTCCATGAAAGAAAAACTTCCAAAAGGCCTAAAGCACAGGAGGAAGATCTAGCTCCAAATACTGCCCACAAGCTGTACTTACCGAGCAAAATTCCTGGAGGAGCTCTCCAATGAAGGATACACTCATGATACTTGCATCTGAATTCCACAGCATGAGGACATCCGGTGGAAACAGCTTGTTACTCAAGCAATGGACAACGAGGCCCGCGCATATATCCTCCTTGGACGACTGGAGGTTAATGGAGCCGAGATTGTACTACTAAACAACGGCTCAAAAAAGCAGAGGAGAAGTTAGAGGACCTTGAGGGAAGGTCTCGTCGCAACAACCTAGTAGTACTAGGTTTACCAGAAGGAGAGAAGGGCACTACACCCATTTTGTTTGCCCAAAAGCTCTGTGAATGATTGGTAGGGCCCTCTCCCAACAGGACAGCGTATATTATCGAACGCGCACACCGATCCCTGAGGCCTATGCCACCCGCAGGTTCTCCTCTCAGGCCTTTTCTGTTTAAAGTTTTAAACTTTCTCGACAAGCAGTGCATTATGGCTAAGCTCAAGGAAGTTAAGGAAACACAATGGGCTGGTAAGAAAATTAGAATGGCGCAAGACTTACCATATACAGTGCGCCAAAAGCGATCGTCACTTCACCCTGTGGTCAATAAGCTTATTTCAGCTGGCATTAAGTATAGAGTCCGATATCCCGCAAGTCTGCAAATCTCCAAGGATAGCCACTGGAATTCCTATGACACCGTGGAAGCTGCAAATGAAGCTTGTAAGCATATGTTCCCGGACCTTTTCAAATGAAGGCTTGAAGCGACACCCTGTGATATTTCCTTTGAGGTGGATTAAGAAGCAGAGCAATTTGATGGTTTGCTACAAAAGACATAGCTGGTCCTTCCTCCGTACTTTTGTACACCTTGTATTTAATTTATTTAATTTATAGGGTTATAAAAGCAATTCTGAGGAAAATGCTTGATACCCAACTCGACTCTAGGGTTATTTTCATTTAAATAAAGTGTGTGGTGGGGGGGCGAATATTAAGTTTATGTATTGTAAGGCAATATGTAATTTTTTAAGCTAGATATATATGCTGCAACCAGGAATTCTTTTAGTTTCTATGACTGCGAATAGGAGCTAAGTTGAGTAAGGGTCCTTAAAGGCAGGGCGTCCAAAGGTCAATACCCGTTTTGTTTTATATTTTACCTAGCTGATCATGCATTATACTAGTTGGGACTGGCTTTTCTTGTTTATTGAATATTACCCATAGTGCTCAACGGGGGTTTGGGGGGTAATTATCCTCTCCCCTTATTTCTCTTTTTCTTTCTCTTCCTTCCATGTTCATGGGAGCGGTTTCAGATTGGGGTTGGGGGTGAGGGAGATTTGGTGGAAAGTTTGGTGGGCAGCATGGACGTCATCATGCCAAGCAAAGTGGATGGTGAGTGGTCAGTAGGACTGGGGGTTTGGCCTGCTCATTTAATTTTGGACTACATTTTCAAGTTTATGTGCCAAGAATTTAACAAGTTTTTTTTTGTTTTTTTTTGTGTGCATATGCGATAGACAGTGGGGTTGGGGGTTTGCCGAGGGGTGGGAGGGAGATCCACGTTGTCACATCTACATCTGAGATACCTGTTGTACACTTATGCCCAATGTATCCCTCATGATAATAAGTCTCCTATATGAAAATAGTCTCCTGGAATATTAAGGGAGCCCGGTCACGGGGTAAAAGGCTTCAGATTGTTAAACACTTAGCCTTAATGAAGTATCAAATTGCACTTCTTCTGGAGACACATTTATTAGAAGGGGAAAATAATCTTTTCTGCAGGGGTTTTATAGGTACAGTGTATACTGCAGGATCCTCCACATCACAATGCGGTGTGGTGATCTTGATTGCCAGAAGTATGCAATTCCTAGAGATGCAGAAGATCACTGATCCACATGGCCGACTCATTTTCATACGAGGGGTGTTTGATCACAGAGAAATCCTCGTTGGATCAATTTATGGCCTCAGTAGGGGCACCCCTGAATTTTTTACTAACCTTTCCATATATTTAGCACCCTTCAGCAACTTACCCATGGTATTAGCTGGAGATTGGAACCTTGTTACCAATACTTCCCTAGATAGGTCATCTATTTTGAACCCCAATCCCTCTCCTGCACAGCGATCTCTTCAAGATCTTTTGGAGACCTATGGCCTGACTGATCCCTGGCGCTTTTTGTACCCAAATGTCCAGGCGTACACATTTTATTCAACACTGCACAGATCCCTTTTTCGGATCGATTTCTTTCTGATCAACCAGAAATTGCTCACAGGCTTACTAGGGTGTGGAATCACTCCCAGAGTTATTTCTGACCACTCTCTTATATGGCTAGAAATTAAATTGGTCCCAGAAAGACACTATCTGGAAATTAAATTCCCAGTTACTTGCACATGAACACGCGGTAACCCATATTAAGGATTTTATTACACAGTTTATGACCCATAATGAAGGCTTCATTCCGGCCTTGGATCAGATATGGAATACCTTAAAATGTGTTCTTCGAGGTGAATTTATTAGGATCTTGTGTACTAGGAGGCGACAACAAGATAAACAATCCAAGTCACTCCTGGCAGACATAAGGTCTCTAGAAACTTCACTGTCAAATCCCACTTTAGAGAAGGATATACACCGTTTGAATCTACTGAGGAACCAATATGCAGATATCCTCAAAGAAAAAGCGGAATATATCCTCTTTAAAACTCAGGCTAAGTATATAGAGCAGGGGGACAAAGCCAGTCACCTTTTGGCAATGAGGCTTCAGAGAAAAGAAGAATCTTGCCTCATTACTTCAATATCTTCTTTGATCTCCGGAACCATTTTAACTACCCCCAGAGAAATTACAATGGAGTTTGAGCAGTATTATAGTCCTATGGAGACCCCCCCCCCCATACTGAAAATGATATAAAGGAATACTTGAATGCAATTCCCCTTCCATCCCTCGACACAGCCCAGCAGAACTTGCTGATGTACCCCATCTCAGAACAAGAAATCAGGTCTGCTATTAAGGCCCTTCGTAGAGACAAGGCTCCAGGCCCGGATGGTTTCCCATCCAATTTTTATAAAACATTTGAGGCAGAGCTGACCCCCATTCTTCATCGATTGTTCAAGTTTCTATGTGAGCATGGGTTTACAGATTGGACGCTGTTGGAGGCAGTTATAGTTGTGCTCCCGGAACCAGGTAGACCCAAAGATAAAGTCACAAACTACCATCCCATCTCACTAATGAACTATGACATAAAGATTTTTACTAAACTTTTAGCCTCCAGAGTTGCAAAAGTCTGGGAGGGGCTGATAAGCTCAGAACAAATTGGATTTCTGCAAGGTAGATCTTCCTTGGACCACATTAGCAAGCTTGCCCATATTTTCTCGGTATCCAGGGAGGCAGATCAACCTATGGCTCTCGTCTCCCTGGATGTGGAGAAAGCTTTCGATAGGGTCAGCTGGCCTTTCCTTTTTTGTAGCTTAGCTAAGTTCAGTTTCCACCTGCTTTCATATCCTGGATATCCTCCCTATATTCCTGCCCTACCACAAAAGTATATTGCAATGGAGTTATTTCATCTCCTCTTCCCCTAAAATCTGGTACCCGGTAAGGTTGCTCCTTGTCACCCCTGTTATTTAACTTATATTTAGCGCCATTGTTAAGTCAACTGAATACTTCCCCACTCTTTCAGGGTATCGCAATAGGGTCGTTTAACCTAAAAATGTCCGTCTATGCAGATGACATCCTCCTTCATGTCACTGAACCTTACAACTCTATCCGAGCAGCCTTACAAAATATTCAAAAGTTTAGCTCAGTCTCCAATTATAAACTTAATCTTAACAAAACAAAAGTGATGCCCCTTAACCCTCTTTTTTCTCCACATGAGATTGCCCCATTTTCTTTGGTCTGGAATACCCACCTTAAATATTTAGGGATAATACTGTCCACCTCTATATCGCTAAT
This sequence comes from Neoceratodus forsteri, assembly GCA_016271365.2. Taxonomy (NCBI): domain Eukaryota; kingdom Metazoa; phylum Chordata; order Ceratodontiformes; family Ceratodontidae; genus Neoceratodus; species Neoceratodus forsteri. The sequence continues at coordinate 508,485,619 of CM028129.1, forward strand.
GAAAAAACTTAACTTGGACAATCTTATTTTGAGCATCAAGCAAGACTTGGATAAATGGGCTCCCATGTATTTGTCCCTCCAGGCCAGGGTTAGTGTAGTCAAAATGAATGTTTTACCCCAAGTGTTTTATCTGTTAAACATGTTGAATATCCACCTTCCCTTAATTTGGTTCCGTCAGTTACGTAGTTTAATTTCTAAGTTTTTGTGGCACGGTAAACCTCCAAGGAGATCATATAGTCGGCTATGTGCACCACGTCACCTAGGGGGTCTCAAACTTCCTAGTTTCTACTATTACTACTTGGCTAGTCATGCAGCCAAGTACATGCGTTGGAGTACTACGCCTCAAGAAATGGAGACCCTCTCATATGTTCCCATCTGGCTACAAATTGAGCATCATATGCTGACTGCTTCAGGTTTTACCCCGTCCAGTTTTCTATACACAACGCCAAGTAGAGTACCACGCTCCCTACGTAATACAGCTATACACATATCCATATAGGTTAATTTGAAACTATGCAAATCTATCCACTATAATAACCAACAAGAACTGCTACAACCGGTGTTCGGTAACCCTAATTTTAAGCTTGGTGACCATGTAATATCGGCTCCGACAAAGGCCATATCTTCGCATGCTCTAGTCACTGATCTAGTTATTAACGGCAGAATAGGTAACACGCTAGATATGCTGGCATATTTCCAATTACCCAGCAAATACTCCTTTTTCATGTTCCAAATCAGACACATGCTAATAAAATGGTATTGTTCTGGCACATGGGATACCCATCCAGCAACTCCTTTTCGGGAGCTTCTCGCCTGTATCAAACAGCCGCATGCTGTGTCTCGCCTTGTTTTGGCCCTACTTGAGATACTTAACCCAGAAGATTTGGGTTACCCTCGATATTGGGCCCTCACTTTCCCCAATGATAACATTTCCTGGAAAGAAGTCTGGCAGGGAATTTATTTATATACCGCTAATGATCGCCTAAGGCTGACACAGTTCCACATTTTACACAAGATTTATTACACCCCTGTGAAACTGTTTGAGATGGGCAGACTCCCAACTCAGGACTGCTTCAGATGCAACCAGGAGCCCGGATCATTACTTCACATATTCTGGGAATGCTCCAAAGTTGCCCTCCTCTGGCATCTCATCCAGGCAAAGGCTGACCCACTACTGGGTATACAAGACCTATTCACACCTCAAATTTGTATAGTGGGCGACTACAGCAAAATATCAGTTAAGGAAAGGCGATACCATATGAATATTATATCCATATCAGTCAAAAAACTTGTTCTCCGACATTGGAAAGATCAATACGAAATTTCTTATTCTGAGTGGGTGAACGAGTTTTTCCACAACCTAAGGATTGAAAAAGCAATTGCCAGCCTCTGTGGCAAAACTTCCCTGTACTGAGCTAGATGGGAGAGGCTGCATACCCTTTGGTCCCTAGCCCCTCCCTAAGGGAGGGTAGAATCCACATGTTGCCTGTCCGCTCTGGGAACTGACCAATGGCTTTGCCGATGACTGTGGGCCCCTGTACTGATAGATCTATGAAGTGTGAGTTTAGCTACTTGAGAACTGCAGATACACCTAAGTTCAACCCCAGCAGAAGGTATATGTTTGCTTTCTCCACTGTCCAATAAGGGATAAGTCTAACTACCTGAGAAATATAAAGGGTACAATTATTAGGTTATATGTGGCACTGGGTGCGGGGGATGGGGGAGTTTAATGTGTATGACTGTATAATTGTTTGTGGGTATTTTCACTGTAATCTTAACCCCTGCAACTGTCCTGTTGTATAAGATGTTTAGTTCTTAAAGTTCTTTGTCTGCTGCAGGTTCTGTACTGCCTGTTTGTATTATTGAGTAAAAATAAATAAAGTATATTAAATTTAAAAAAAAAAAAAACCTACACAGCCAAATGGAAGCGTTTCCCTCTCTGGTGTGCAGAATCCTCTTCGAACCCTTTTTCCTGCCCACCAAATAAAGTCTTGGAGTACCTCTTAGACCTCTCAAATTCAGGTCTGCAATACTCTACTGTCAAAGTTCATCTCTGTGCCATTTCAGCTTATCATGAGCCGGTATATTCCTTGTCTCTGGTTCAGTTGCCTGTGGTTAAGAGGTTTCTTAAGGGCATTCTGCATACCAGACTCCTATCAGATGTCCAGTTGCAGCCTGGGACATTAACCTTGTACTAGACATGCTCACTTGGAAACCTTTCGAGCCTCTAGCTACCTACGAGTTGAAGTTCCTCACTTGGAAAACGGCCTTCCTGGTGGCCATCACTTTGGCCCATAGAGTTTCTGAAATACATGCTCTGGTCACAGACACCACCCCGTACACTGTATTTCACAAGGACAAAGTAGTTCTTAGGACTCACCCTAAGTTCCTTCCCAAGGCTGTCTCAGAATTTCATCTAAAATAATCTTTAGTCCTACCTACCTACTTTGCTAACTTCCAGAATGAAGGGGAATGTACCCTGTATTCTTTGGATGTTAAGAGAGCATTACGTTCCTATCCGGATAAAACAAAAGAAATTTGCAAGGCTCAACAACTGTTTGTTTCCTTCAGCGAGACCCAACTCGGTCAGCCTGTTGCTATTAGGTGCATTTCAGCATGGCTGGTAGCATGCCTCCGCCAGTGCTATTCAATGGCACAGGTTAAGCTAGAAGGCAGAGTGTATGCTCACTCTACTAGAGCAGTCGTGGCATCTCTGGCAGAAATCCGCAATGTGCCCATTGCAGACATTTGCAGTGTGGCTACATGGAGCTCAGTGCATACCTTCGTTAAGCGCTGTGCTTTAGATGTCCATGCCAGACGACATCTGTCGTTTGGTAGGACTGTTCTTAACGGACTTCTGTCCTAAGTATGTGAGCTCTTAGTTTCTCCTGCCGCCCGTCTCGGGTTTTTTTTTAGCTCGGTACTCTCCCATTCGTGTGAATGAGTGGTGGAGACTTTATGTCCAGGAAGGTATGGAAATTACATACCTACCGTAATTCTTGATCTTCTTGGACGAAGTTTCCACCACTCATTCACATGCCCACCTGCCATCCCCCGAACTCACGTCTCTGTTTTTGGTCTTCACTCCCGCAGTGGTTGGGCTTTGAAGACTCTATTGTTAACCCTTCTTACACGGGTCATTCGGACTATCTTATGTCCGATTTGGTTAGGTTAGACCTCTAGGTTGGTTACGCTGCACCTCCTCGGGGAGGTACTGAGGCAGTTGGAGGGTTGACACCGAGGTAGTCTTTACTGCACGAGCCATGGCTCACGATGCTGCTTCCTCACGGCTCCTTCTCTGGTGCCGACCCTCTCGAAAAGTTTGCTCTCGCTGGGTCCTAGCGCCTCCGGGGTAGATCCCATTAGTGTGAATGAGTGGTGCAGACGTCCAAGAAGATCAAGAATTATGGTAGGTACGTAATTTCCATTTATTGCCAGTGATTCTGTGCCTCGAATTCTGGCAGTTAGCTTTTTGGCTACTCCTTCGCAGTTCCTATACAATCTGGAGACAGGTCAAGGTTCCAGGGTGTGTCTCCCCCCCCCCCCTTCCCAACATCCTTATCTCTAAATTCCTTAACCCTCCCTCTCTCCCTCCTCCTTTTTCTAATTCCAGAGGTTGGGGCCCCTACCAATCTCCTTAGTTTTCAAACTTATTCTGTCTTCTCAGTCGTTTATTTCTCTTTTTGTTTATGTATCTTTTCCTTTGTCTGTCCCTTGGACTTTTTGTCCCTCCTCCCAACCCTTTCTTTCTCTCGGCAACTCAGAACTGGCGAGGAGGGAGGTAAACCAACACCTAACGGCCAACCCATGCCGCCACGAAGGCCGGCCTTAAGGTTGGCGCCAATGGTGCGGCGACCACCAAACCAAGAAGAAAAAAAGTGCTCCCGCGGGGTCATGACCTCCGGCCAGTACCCAAAGGTGATGAATGGTGAAGATGCACAGAAAGATCAGAATTACGGTAGGCACGTCATTTTCATTTCTCAGCTGTTTCTCACTTATGGAGAAGTGTGCAAGGGTAAACCTGCCACCAAAAGGACAATAGCCAGGTGGATTGTCTCTTGTATTCAGTTCTGTTACACAAAATTGAGCAAGGAGCCTCCCTCAGGCCTGAGGGCTCACTCAACCAGGGGTACAGATGCTCTGTGGCAGCAGCTAGAGACATTCCCTTGTTAGAAATCTGTAAAGCAGTCTCCTGGAAAACTGTTCACACATTTACCAAGCATTACCATCTGGTTACTCAAACCAGAAGTGATGCTAGGTTTGGCACAGCAGTATTGCAGAGCCTTTTTCCAAAGTAGGTTCTGTATATCCCTCCTCCAGGGGGTACTGCTTGGTAGTCTGCATATAGTCAGAATACAGCAAGACTTGGGGGTGTGGCTAGCTGTCAGCCATTGTGGACGCACTTTTGGTGAGCTCCCAGAATAACACCCTGAAAACATTAAAAATCATAGTTTTCTTCAACTTAATCCACTATACTTCAACGCGAATAGCAGTCTGAACTTGTTCCAAAACTTAAATTGGAAATGGGGAAGAAAAACAACGAGCAGAAGGCTAATTTCTTACACTGCATGGTGCAACATCTAAGGCGCCATCGCACTCTGCAGGCCAACCTCAGAAGGACCCGAAAGGAGAAACCCTCCAACTCGCCACTCTGGAAACACTACAGTTCGCAGTTCTAAATCTAACTAAGACAGTTCAGCAGTTAGATAGGAAAATGGATTCCTACCATGAGAGGATGGTCCAAATAGAACAAAAGATGGACGGTCTGATCGAGACCGCACAGACAGCTGAAAAAACCTCTGAACGGGCCCAGGCTATGGCCACTACTTGTGTTAAAGAGCAGACACTGCTAAAATCGCACCTGGAGCATCTGGAGAACCAGTCAAGAGCCGCGAATGTTCGCATGCTGGGCCTCTCGGAGGGGATAGAAGGGGATAACCTTTTGGCTTTCTGCACAGCTTGGCTAGAGAAGACGTTTGATTTATCTTTAAAAGACTCATTGCTCAGAGCCTGCTGTATTAATCTTCGTAGGGCCACAGACCAGGCGGGATGAACCAGAACGGTTATGCTGCAAGCTGTTTCGTCGGTGATCCGGGACAGAATTCTCTTGGCAGCTCGTACCAAGAAGGGAACTGAGATCGATGGCACCAGAGTATTGATTTTTCCAGATCTCTCTTACGCAACCCGCATGAAGCGGAAAGCTTTTGACCTGATTAGATGCAGATTGAGGGATCTAGAATTCCCCACCAGCATGCTTATGTCTGCCCGCCTACAAGTAGTGGTGGGCTGGCGTATATATCTATATACCGATCCTAAGGAGGCAATAAAACTGGTGGAGAAACTGGAGGCTGAACGGTCTGCAGAAGATGGGGATTCCTCTAATGAATCTGAAGACGAAGATTCATGAAACGGGACTGTGAGTTTCCTTCACTCTGTTTTGCCTGTTACAAATGTAACCCCTAGATGGCGCTATCCCAGGGGCTACTACCCCTGCCTGATTTGCCACTAACAGGTTGAGGGGCCTGGATCCAATGGCGGGTGCCTCCACCCAGAGGTCAGGGTTTGCAATAGTTAAACTAACTTGGTCACAGCCCTCTGGGACACTGCAACCCCCCTTTCTTCCCACTAGTGGCCCACACAATATATCAGAATTACCTTCACAGTATACACTTACCCCAGGTCTGGTTCCGGCACTGGGACCTCCTGTGAAATGAGATACAGTGCAACAATCACAGTACAGTACTTTAACATAGACAAATACCTCAGGCAGTATAACTTTGCTGAAACAAGCAGCTCTGATTTATTTAGGGGGTATAACAAGGACAGGGGGAAATCAGGTTAATTAGCTTATCACTCTAATAATCTACCTATGGCTCTGTGCACAGGCCTATCCCTATCAGTTACTGTCCCTGGGTACCCAAGCCCTAGTGGCTAGTCCAAACCCGTGGCAGCTGGTAGGGGCCCTTTCACACAGAGAAAGGAGAATTAAACAGTCAACAGTACAGTAATTCCATTTGGATTTAATGTGGCAATTCAACAGGAAGCGACCCTGAATTAGTACTCACGACCTCCAAATAAGATAGGGTCCTTCAATGTCAGCAGGGCTCACTTGAGGTACACAAACCTCTTCACACATCCATATAAAAAGCACTATACCAGGCAGGCTGCATCTGTATCCCGATCGCAATTACTGCACAATACCGGAGAACACACAGCAGATTCAGTTCTGACAGACCGAGTGCAATTTTCAGCAATTCCTCCAGTCTTCTACAGGGTGAGCCTGGTTTCTACTCTTCAGAGATCCTTTGATTCTTTTCACGGGCCAGTTCAGTCCTAACAAGCTGTTACACAAGCTGCAGACCGGAACTCTGGGCCTTACACGTTTTGACTAAAACTGCACACTGAAAAAGCACAGGGCTCCTTCCTTCTTCACTGCCAAAGCTCAACTGAACCTCCAACCGACAAAACGGGCACTTCCTTTGAGTTCCTCCCAGTTCTTGACTGGATTGGCTGTCACTCACAATAGACTGCTGCTGTTGGTCCAAAAGGCACTGAAGTCTAAACTACATCTCCCAGAGTCACTGCCCATACAATCCTCTTGTGGCTGGCTCAGATTATGAGTCCAAGTTCTGATTCGTCCAAGGCACCATTTTAGAGCTAGCTTACCCCACACTGATTGGTCCAGTTCAGCAGTTCAAAACTAGAATGGGAACTAGCAGACACAGTTCTGACTGCAAAAAGCAGGTTAGACAAACTGTAATTTCATTATTACTCTAAATAATTTCTGGCAAACAGTTACATCTTTCAGATAGGTTCCTTTGCACTCCTAGTGACTGCAAAAATGAAGTGAATTGGCAGCAGCTCGAGTGGTACTCAGAGAAGCACATAGTCCCCCCATACAAACTAATTATGTCTGCAAGCAGACAGCTCTTAAAGAGACAGAGGTTCTAAAAACACTCACTGATAAATGGCTTAAATGCCAAACACCATTCAGGCTTGGAGCATTCAAGCAAGCTCCTGGAAGTCTTTTGGGAACCCCCATTTGCAGGGGGGTTACACAAATATAAAAATGGCTGTTGCTTTTGCACGTTATTGTTTGCTTGCTGGTCTTATCTTTCCCATTGAACAAGAATAAGCATTACCAATATAAATGGTCGTGTTAAATAAATAATAAATTGGGGGATACTGGTTATATTAGAAAGGGGATTATCTTTTTTAGATAATCAGTGTTTTCCGGAGCTCACCCGGTTAATATGGACTTTTTACGGATATATCATTAAAATGGACTGCCTTTTTGGACTTCTAGATTTTCTGGGAGGTTTTTCAGTGGTGTGGAATCGGGAGCTAACTAAAAGGGAGAGCCTGTGTTTATTAAAAGAGTCATTCACCAAAGGCATGTTGGCCGGTTAAAAAACTGGGGGGTATCTGTTATTATTGATTATCTCTATTTGGGCATTGACAGCACTGGCCTAAGTGTTTACCTTATTATAGAAAGAGTTAATACTAGTTTGTCTCCCATAGTCTTGTACCAACAGTAGTCTTGTATTTTTCTCCGCATATCAACTGTATTCTACACTTTAATGATGTATGGCATGATTCAAGGATTTTCTGTGCATTGCATTGTAATGTCATAAAATATATAAATAAAAAGTATAAAAAAGAATACAGCAAGACTTCATGTTGTTTGAATAAAAAAATTACCATAGTAATCTTGTTTCTTCTAATGGAGTCTTGCTGTATTCTGACCTCCCTCCCTGCCTCCCCTTTCAGAACCTTACTTTTGAGTGTTGGAGTTGGCAGGCGCAGTGCTGCACCACAGAGGTGTAGTTCTCTGTCTCATCCTGGGTGGGGATGAGTTTGATATTCTTATTATTATTACCATTATATCACTATCTGTTTAGGGTTTTGTTCTTGGGTTCTCGACTTGAGTCTTTTGACCCAAGTGCTTGTTGGCCTGTGGCCTATTTTTTCATTTTTACAGAGCTAGGCTAGTTAGTATTAGTGCTTGTAAGAATCTGACGGTTACAAGAGAATGTACCAGGGACAGAGGTTTGAAAACCGAGCTCAAGCTCAACGTTCTATGCTCCTTCATAGAGTTAACCCTTTCTTCTCTAGGCCACTTCAAGTGCTTAGGCTAACTGCATGTGGTCAGAATACAGCAAGATGCCATTAGAAGAAACAAGATTACTGCGGTGAGTAATTTTTTCTTTTTACTCGCTTGATCCCAGGCCTGGAGTTTTCTGGAAACATGCATTGTCCCTCTCTTGGAAGGGGAGGATTCTGTACGCATTCCCTCCTTTCCTGCTTCTGCAAAGATGATTCTCATAGCTCCCTTCTAGCCGTGCCAGATTTGGTTTCCTTTGCTGCAGCAGCTAGCTGTGGAACCTCTGGTGCCTTTACCTCTGTGCATAGGCTTGCTTTCCCAGGACCAGGGTACCCTGGTCCATCCGGACCTCAAGTTCCTGTATCTAGATGCGTGGCTCCTGTGACCCTAGCTATTTCCTGCTTTGGGGTCTCCTCTAGGTTGCTGATGTCCTGGTGGTGGCCAGGAAGCCCTCCTTCAGGACCACTTGTGCTATGAAATGGAAGCGCTTTTCCATTTGGGCCGCTGCTCGCCATTTGGATCCATTCACCTGCCCAGTTATTCAGGTGTTAGAGTACCTCCTTTCCCTTTTGGCCTGGGGTACTCATTTCTTAAGGTGTATCTTTCCGTCATCTCTGCGTACCATCCACCTATTGAGGGCAAAGCTGTTGCCCAATTCAAGGTGTCCCGCACATTTTTTCAGGGCATTCTGTATCTAAAACCTCCCATGCGGGACCCAGTCCCCCCATGGGATCTTAATTGTATGCTGGAGCAATTCTACTTCCCTTTGAACCGGTTGCGAGCTGCGCTTTCTGTCATAAAAAGCGCTCTTTTTAGTTGCTGTTACTTCTGCTTGAAGGATTTTTAGTTGCTGTTACTTTTGCTCAAAGGATTTCCGAGCTATGTGCTCTGATGTGTAAAGAGCCTTATTTGGTTATTCACAAAAACAGGGTGTCTTTGCATACTAATCTTAAATTCTAGGGACATGGATATGTTGTTCATCCACACTTATTGGCAGGTTCCTTGCCGCTTTAAATCTTGCCGGAAGGTCTTCAAGCTGGCTCCTCCCACCCACCCGGGTGGTAAAACTCTCGGCTTCGCCCCATGACGCCAGATCTTCCTTACCGCTTGGAAGCTCAGGTTCCCTCCTTAGCGCTCTGCGTTTGACTGGTTCCTGGAAATTTCGGTCTTCGAAATCAATTGGAAGTTTTCTGAAACTTCAATCTTTTTTCTTCGCTGTGGCGATGGCCCATTCGTTTTCCGGCTCTGGGAGGCGCCCGTTTTTTTTTCCTCCAGGAGAGATCCGCACTCCACGTGCATTTACTGCCTTGACTTGGATCACGATCCTCAACTGCAATTTTGTTGTACCCTTTCGGTAGCTCTCTGGAGGATCGGCCCGTTCGGGCCAGGCGACCGGTAATTTTCCTGCCTCGGGAAAATTCACCGAGGACTCGTCGGGCAGTGTCCGCATCGGCTGTCTCGGCTGAGCAGCTCGATCTTCTTTCTTCCGGGAGGCGGTACCCTCCCTCTTCCTCGATCGCGGCGCTTATCCAGCTCTCCTTGAGTTCTCCTCATGCAGCTTCGTTCAAGGAGCTTTGACAGTCCCTTTCCTCGAAGGAGAGGGACCTTCGGTTTCTGCCTGTCGGCCCAAGTCCAAGGGTATGAGCTAAGTCCCTTCATCGGCTCGGAGGGGCAGGAGGATTCCTCCTCCCTGCTGGCCGACGTTCGACTTCGGTCGAGGATGCGGCTTCGGCCGCTGGCCTCACGGTATCCCCGTCAGGTCAGCCGGCCAGGACTCCCATCGACGTTGTCGAGTCTCTCGACCCGTAATCTGGGCTGTCTTCTGCTGGTGCCGCCATCCCTTCGCCGGTTTCCCCGGCAGAGGCTGAGGTTCTGCCTGTACCTTTGGGTCGACAGTCCTCAGCCCTTTCTTGAGCCGAGAAGGAGGCGGGCGTGTCCCGCTCCTTCACAAACCCGCCCTCGGTTCCCTGAGGATTGGGTCTGGTCTGGTCCCCTCTTGGTCTACCGCTCACGCCCGACCTCGGCGTTCTCGGTCGAGGCACCGAGGTCAAGTGACATTGCCGTTCTTCCTCGTCCCCCTCCTCGGATGAGGAGTGGCTTCGATGCCGTTGGCATCGACGTTACGAGGAGTTTATGTGGCAGCAGCTGTGGTTGTCCGGGAATCAATTGACCCTGATTCATTCTACGGCTAGTAAGCAGCTGCCGCCTGGTTGGCCGACGCAGCCGCTCAAGGCAGTCGAGGTGCCCTCTCCGGGGCCGGTTGCTCGTCCAATCCCTGCTGCCCCACCGTACTCGGTGGAACCCAGGCTGGGCCATGACCTGTCCCGCAGGTTATCTGTTCCCCTCGCTCCCGCCCGCCCTCGGCGGATGAAGACTGACTCAGGCCTGCGGCAGCTTTTTGCAGACCCCTTGGAGCCAGAAATCGACTCCTCTATGTTTCCTAGCAGGGAGGACCCATGGTCTTCTCCGGAACATTCTGTGGACAACAGCCCATCGTCCTTTATGGGTCTGCTCCAGCTCATCTCGGAATTCACCAGGATGCAGCTCAAGCCCGTTTCCAAATGGGCCCCTTACCCTCTTATGGAGATCCTAGACCGAGGGGGTTCTCCCTCGGAGGCTTTCCCGGTGGCTGAGGCAATCGTGGGCCCAGCCTTGGAGCTTTGGCGGTGGCCTACTTCCTGCCCTGCGCCTTCGACCAGGGTGGCCAGGAAGTACCCTGTCCCTGTCGGTTCTCTGCCCGGTTTCTCGGAACACCCCTCGTCTGAGGGGGTAGTCACCGACAATGTTTTCCAATGTTCTGGAAACGCTAGGGATGTGGATAGGCCCCCTGACAAGGAGTCCAAAAGGATGGACTATGTCGGGCGCAAGGTTTACGCTGCATCCTCCCTAGGCCTCCGTCAGGCCAGCTCGGCGGCACTGATGGCACATTTCTCCCACACCCTCTCGGGCTCCCTGGATGAGGTCCTCCCTCATCTCCCGGCCGACCTGCGGACCACGGTCCGGCGGGTGCGGGACCAGGGTAGGGCAGTGGCAAAACAGCAGCTCCAGATGGCTCTGGATCTGGGCGACTCCTGTGCCAGATCGGTGGCGGCCGCAGTGGCCATGCACCGCAGGGCGTGGCTGAGGTTATCCTCCTTCTCTTTGGAAACCCAGCACGAGTTGGCGGACATTCCCTTCTTGGGGACTGACTTTTTCGGCCCTGGAGTGGAGGGACACCTCCAGGGGTCCGAGAAGTCCGATGCCACTCCGGACTTGGTCACTCCTGCCCGGAGGGTCAAGGGCAGTCAGCAGCCTGCGTAGCCCTTTGCACCCCCGGCCCCTGCGGCTCGACCGGCCCAACACGAGGGCCAGCAGGCATGCGCTGGGCAGCCTGACGCCAGACCAGCGTCTTCCTCCAAAAGGAAGCAGGGAGGTAAAGATCCGAGAGCTCCCTCAGCCTCTTCCTCCCCCAAACCTGCTCAGTGACGGGCTAAGGGGCGCTGTCCCTGGCCTCGTCGTCCCTGCCCGGGTTTCCCCATTGGGGGATGGCTCCGCACCTCTTCCTCTTGGTCCGCTTCCCGGACCTCTAGGGGTCGGTGGTGCTAAGGGTAGGTCCTGTCGCGGGTTGCGAGCAGGTTCCCCCTTTTTGAGCCATTGCCCCATGGGGATCTTGGGGTCCACAGCCTCTTCGTCGGCCCGCTGAGCCGACTTGCCTGGCCCTCTAATTAGAGGTGATCGGGTAGGTTGCGGACCCTCCCTCTGACCCTGGGTTCGTGTCCAGGTATCCCTGGTCTCAAACGGACGGGGGGCTTGCGCCCCATCCTTCTGCACGCCTGGATGGTCTCTCTGCCTCAGATAACCCATCCTCAGAGCGGGGCGTGTGGCTTCTTCCTGGGCCTCCAGGACGTACTTACTCCTCGTTCCGTCCGTTCTTGGGAGACTCCTCCCTTTCCTAAGCGGGGGATCTCCTTACGAGTTCCTGGCCAGGCCCTTCGTTCTCTGCTCAGCAGCTTCTGCGGCATTGAGGGTTCCGGGCGTCACCCCACCCGGATGGTGGCCTGATTGCAACCCTTCCAGGCGGAAGGGGACGATCCAGTGTTCTGGCTCTCAGACTGGTCTCCCTTTACCGGAGCCACGTTGGAACTCGTGTCTTAGCGAGTGATCCTTCTTCAGGACGAGGCTTGACTCTTGAGTCCGAACTCGGCTCCTGGCGGACAGGGCTGAGGTTTTTCCTCCCTTACCTAGTCAGGTCTGACTGGGCAATTGCTCCCTGCTGGGACCTCCTGCACCTCCTGGGCCTCGCGGCGGCCGGCTCCAGCGTGGTCTGTTGGACCCGCTGGTTCATGGCGTTCCCCTAGTGGGGACTGGCCAGCCGGCGGTCACAGTGCTGTGTTCCTCGGACCAGTTCGTGACTATAGCCCAGGAGTTAGGGGAACGCTCCCCCTCAGACCGTTCCAGCTCTTGCAGGAGATCATCCTGTTCGTCCGCCCTGAGTCGACGGTCTTCTCCGACCGATGCTTCTCGGATGGGTGGGGTTGCCCATCTAGGGGAATACAGAGTGCTTCGCCTCTGGTCCTCTCGGGAGTCCCGATGTCTTTCCTACCCGCTGGAGCTCCAGGCGGTCCATTTAGCTTGCACCGCTCGCTCCGTTTGTGCGGGGTCTAGTGGTTTAAGTCCAAGCGGACAACACCACGACCATGTGCTACCTACTCCGCCAGGTTTGGTCGAGCCCCTTACCTCGGCGTAAGGAGGTTCCCTGCATTGGGTTTTCGCGCGGCCGGAGGCGGTTTCCCAGCCATTTGATGGCAGGAGCCTCCAGCACCCTGGCTGATGCCCTAAGCTGGACATAGGCTGCGCCTCACGAGTGGTCTTCGCTGCCGGAGGTAGCACAGGATCTTCTCCCTCCTTCCCTCCAGGGAGAATACGAGGCCGAGCCTGTTTCATGCCCGCCCCCTTAGCAAGGTTTGCTGTAGGGGATGCCGTCGAGGCCGCGGACCCCGGGCCTTTCCACGCCTCTCCCCATTTCCCTTGACCCACGGGCAAGGCAAGGAGGGACTAGGCACAGGTGATGCTGGTAGCCCCAGACTGAATTGCCAGCTCTAGTATCCAGCTCTCCTCAGTCTCAGCCCCAGGCTCCCGAGGCGGCTTCCAGTCCGCCCGGTCCTGATCTCTGTTTTCAGGGGAAGGTTTTCCATCTGGACCTTCAATCCCTGCACCTGAAGGCCTGGTCCCTGTGCGGCTAGGAGCCAGGCCTTGGGTCCTTCGGCAAGGTCCTCGACGTTTTTGAGGCGTCCTGCTAGAAGTCGGCCAGACATGCTCGCCGTCAATTGGAAGAGTTCTCCATTTGATGATGGGATAGGACCTAGTCCCTCTCCCATCCCTGGGCGAGCATTCCGGACCATCTGCGGTCCGTTCTTTGAACTAGGGCTTCGGCCGACGACCCTCTAGGTGCTTCTGTTGGTCACCCCTGTCTTCCGGGCGCGGGCCGGAAGGCAGTCAGTGGCACAGAAAAGGTGGTCTGTCACTTTTCTAGGCCTTGATCACACCTCCCTTTGGGAGAGTATCCCCATTTCTGTGGGATCTTCGCTGGTATGGGCTTAGCTCACGGGCAAGCCATTCGAACCTTCGCACAGGTGCGAGTTCCCCCACCTGTTGTGGAAGAACACCTTCTTGGGGCTACTCTGCCATCCAAAAGGAGAGGAGAGTTCCAGGCGCTCCTTTGAATCTCCCTATCTGGGTTTCCACAGGGACAAGGTTGTCCTGCGCCCCACCCGAAGTTCCTTCCGTAGGCGGTGGCGGAGTCTTCCATAACCGGGTATTGTCTCTGCAGGGGTCCATCCCCATTCACACCTCGGAGGCCGTGTATAGGATCCATGGGACCCTATTTAACGCTCACCTACCCAGGGAGCGTAGGATTGAAGTTCGGGAGAGGTTCGCCAGCTGTTTGTCATCTACGCTGAAGCCGCACCTGGCAGACCTGCAGACAAGCGGACGACGAGCCGGTGGGTCACCTCCTGCATAGGTCTCCGCTATAGGTGGGCGGGCATGGAGCCTCCCAGAGGGATAAGTGCTCTTTTTACCCGCCCTTCCGCTGCATTGGTGGCTGCTTCCGAGATACTCGGTCCAGGATATCCCAGGGCTTCTACCTGAAGCAGGCTTTACCGCTTTCCCTTCCACATCGACCTCGGGATGCTGGTCGTGGGGCCTCGGGTTCTCCAGTCTTTCTACCTGCTAAGTAGTGTGTGCGCCTTGCTCCCTCCTCCGAGAGAACTGCTAGGAGTCTGCCAATAAGTGTGGATGAACAACATATCCATGTCCCTAGAAATACAGGTTACTCACCTGTAACAGGAGTTCTAGGAATGGTATATATTTGTTCATCCACCACGACCCACCCAGCCTCCCTGACCGGCGGCTCAACCTGGCTTCCAGCGGGCTAGATCTGGCGTCATGGGGCGGAGCCGAGAGTTTTACCACCGGGGTGGGTGGGAGGAGCCAGCTTGAAGACCTTCCGGCAAGATTTAAAGCGGCAAGGAACCTGCCAATAAGTGTGGATGAACAACATATACCATTCCTAGAACTCCTGTTACAGGTGAGTAACCTCTATTTTTTTACCTAAGGTGGTGTCCAAGTTTATTTTAAATCAATCCATCCACCTTCCAGTTTATTTTCCTGAGTACTTCAGTCAGGGGGAGGTGTTGCTCCATACTTTGGATGTTCACAGGATGTTGCAGTATTATTCAAACTGCACCAAGTCTTTGATGAAAACTGACCAGTTGTTTGTTTCATTCGCCACCAAGAGAGAGGGCGCTGCTGTTTCCAAACAGTGTTTGTCTAAGTGGTTAGCTGATTGCATTATTTATTGCTACCACAAGTCCCTTCCTGGGGTGGTCAAGGGCCAGTCCATCAGGGGTATGGCTGCCTTTACAGCTTGCTTCAGAAATGTGTCTGCTGCTGACATCTGTGCCACCTGGAGTTCTCTCCATACTTTCACCAAGCTTTACAGTCTGGACATTGCCTCTAGGCGTAGAGCCAACTTCGGCCTGGCAGTTCGTCAGGGCCTTCTGTCATGAACCTTTGCTGGCTGTCTGGTCCTCCTCCTGGTGATATTATCCTGATGGTAACCAGTACTGCTTGGGACTCGGTCCTACCAGTGTGGCCTGCTGCAAGAATCTTCTTCAGAGTAAGATAGTACAGTTACATAAGAACTTACCGTAACAGTAGATCTTCGAGAGAATCTCTTGCAGCAGGCCCTGCTTTCTCTACCACCTTCCCCCTGCTCTTTTTCTACCGCATCTGCTTCTGCCTTTTCTTTGGCTCTTGGGATAACCTCCTCTGTTCTTCGTCAACTGGCCGTGCAGTTTCCAGCGGGAGAACTGAGGTGGTGTGGGGGACTGCCCCCCCCATATGGCCTGTTGCTAGCCTTGCTTGTAGAGCAGAAAGCAGCTAACTAAAAGAAGCTACATTTTCTTATTAATTTAAAACTTATATCTCAGCAGGAGTCAGTGTCTGTTAAGATTAAGTAGACAGATAACTTTATTAGAAGTAGAAGGGGTCTTATTTAGGGTTAAAAAAAAAGAAAGAAAGTCAGTGTGTGTTCTGTGCAGGGAAGGGTACTGTATCAGCTGACTTTGCTAAACCAGTAGAAGGAAAAAGAGCTTACCTGGGGGCGTGGTTTAGACACTATAAAAGCAGGTGAGTCAAATTACAACTTCCTGTTGCTAGCCTTTTTTCTTACTAATTGCCCTGCATCCCACCCAAAGCCAGTTCTACTTTTATAGCCACTGGATTTGACTGTAAACAGGAACTTCCTGTTTGGCAGTAGGAAGGAAAGGATTATCAATCAATCAATCAAATCTTTATTTATTCAGGTGATCATCATTGAGCAAGGCTCATTTACAAGATGGACCTGATAAGGTCAAGGTTCGAGTTGGTGCACAGCAATTACATCACATACTTATGAGACAGTTATACATACAGAAACAAGAAAATGTTATTTATAACACAATAATATACAAAGAATTCACATGTGAAAGCTTGGCAAGAGAAAGTTAAACTAACATCTACAATATGTACAATACATATATATCACAATGAGGGCCATGACAGTCACTCACATAACAAGTACAAGGATGGTGAAGGGAATATTGGGTGCCATATACTGGCGGTGTCTGGCTGGAAGGAATATGCCATATGTGATTGGAATAAGGTTTTGTGGGATGACTATTCTATCTCTAGCGGTAGCAACTGCATTTCTCTGTGAAGAAGGCTGTACAGTGCTGCTTGAAGGATGTAAATGGAATGATAATGGACAGTTTAGGGATTTTTGTAGGGTGTTCCATGCTATGGCTAGAGAGTAGCTGATTGCTGCCCTCCCTATTTTGGTGTTGACTTTGGGCAATTTGAGCAGGATGATATTGTTGCTTCTTAGGGCATAGGAGCTGGGTGGTCAGGTTGAAGCAGTCAGGATATAGCTTGGGAGTTTTTGATAAAGCTCTGTAGATCCATAGAGCTGCATTTCTTCTCCTCCTGACATGAAGGGAAACCCATCCAACTGAATCATAGAGAGAACAATGGTGAGTATTATATGGCAGGTCTGTAATGAACCTTATTGCTCTATGGTATAAGGTATCCAACTTTGAAGGTAGGAGTGGAGCAGTGACTATAGAGGAAGTCTGTGTAGTCAATGACTGATACAAAGATGGCCTGGACTAATCTCATCTTTGAATCTCTATTAAGGAAGGGTTTTAATCTGTAGAGGAGGCCAAGCCTTAAGTGACTTTTTCAGCAGTTGTTCTAGATGCTGAGTAAAGTCAAGTCTGTTGTCAATCCACACACCTAGGTATTTGAAATTTTCAACATACTCCAGATTTTCTCCAAGTATAGTGCATATCTGGGGAGACTGATTGAAGAGGATGTGTTGGTGGAGTTTTGGGTTGTGAACATCATTGCTTTGGTTTTCTTTGCATTTAGCAGAAGCTTTCTCAGAAGCTGATGTTGTAACAGGAGAATTCTGCTTGTAAGTTTCATGAGCAACTTTAGGTGAAGGGCTGCTGACATACAGTACAGTGTCATCAGCAAAGAGATGTACTGAGGACTTGGTAAGGGTTGAATCAATTTTATTTATGTAAATGGCAAAGAGGATAGGACCCAGAATAGAGCCTTGGGGGACTCCTCTTGACAGTGGTCTTAATGGGGAGAGGTCACCTTCAGCTTTTACCTGCTGTGATCTACCGGAGAGGTAACATCTGAACCACTTAAGGGAGGATGGATCTTGGCCAATAGAGTGTAGGGATGAGAGTAGCAGTTCATGGTCCACAGTGTCGAATACTTTGCTCAGGTCCAGGAATACTGCACAGACATTGTTCTTTTTATCCATTTCGGTTTACCAATCATTGGTGACCTTGGCTAATGCAGTGATAGTGCTATGTTTGGCCCTGAATCCAGATTGAGCTGGATTTAATAGATTAGCATTGTCCAGATATTCCCCTAACTGAATACTCACTAATTTCTCCAGCATCTTGGATAACACAGGTAGGATGGAAATGGGCCTGTAGTTATTAAGATCCATAGGTCCCCTGATTTTAGAAGGGACCACTTGAGCTGTCTTCCACAGCGTGGAATAGAGCCAGAGTTTAGGGAAAGGTTAAAGAGGTGAGTTAGGGGGACTGCAAGCACATGACACGCAATCTTTAGAAAGAATGGGTCCAGATCTGCTCCTGCACTTTTTTTGGTATCTAGATGCCATAATAGATCCTCAACTTGTTTCAACAGTATAGGTTTGAAGCTAAAGGAGGAGTCAACTCTTTGTTCACCAGTATAGTGGGAGCTTAAATGATCCCTTAATAGGTTAGCTGGGGAGGAGTCAAAGGCAAGGCCAGCTGTTGTGAAGTGGTTGTTGAATGCATCCAGGATTTCCAATGTGCCAGTAATGGGGCCATAGTTACTGTGTAAATGGGTTGGAAGGGGTTGTTAACATCCTGGCCCATCATCCCTTGATGGTGCCCCAAAATCTAGCAGTATTATGGTAGGAGGAGTCGAGCTGGGCCAGGTAGTAGCAGCCTTGCATCCCTAACTTTCCTAGTGCATTTATTCCTGGCTTTCCTAAAGATCATCCAGTCCATGATATTCTTAGTTTTTCTTGCTACTTTCCAAAATTTATCTCTCTCCAGCAGTGCAGCTTTGATGTCAGCTGAAAACCAGCGACAGGATTTGTTTTTATTATTCATACTAGAGATTGGGGCATGGGTGTTAAGGGCATTTAATATAATGCTATTTAGCACCTGCTGAGCTTTTCTACAGAATGTGCAAGATAGAACTTTGCCAGTGTGGAGAGTAGGCTAGATCATGCAGATATCCTTCAATATTGATGTTTTTCTTGGATCTCCTCATGAGGAATTTTACAGGATCTGTTTTAATGCTGTTGGATCTTACCCTCGATGGAGCAGTGGTCACTTATGTGCATAGGAGCACTCCAGCGTGTGTGAATAGATGTGGTTTACTCACTAGTATGATGTCAAGTAGAGTACTGTTACTACTGTTCCTTGCATTTAGTCTTGTTGGTTCATTAATTAACTGTGTGAGCCCATAGGTGTCACAGAATGATACCAGAGGTGTAGCTGCCTGGGTGAGCCAGTTGAAATTCAGGTCCCTATGATAATGACTTCTTCAGTACAGGACTTGTGAGGTTTCCCAGGTGGGATAAGAGCTTGTGTTCAGCAGAGGGGGGTCTGTAGCATCCAATTAAATGGAAAGCTGCTGTATTGGGGAGAGAGACTTTTAGAGATAGACACTCAAATTCCTTGGGCATAGATGTTGCAGCAGTACAGGATACAACTAAACCAGCTTTTACATATATGGCTACTCCGCCTCCCCTTGTTTGGCGATCAGCTCTGAATAGCTGATAGGTAGGTTAACTTCCCTGTCCATTGTGGTGGTCTTGAGCCATGTCTCAGTTATCACAAGAAAGTCTGGCAAGGTATGGGCAACCCAGGATTGTAGCAATGTAAATTTTTTCAACAGACTGCATACATTAATATGCAGGAAACTGAGGCCTTTAATTGAGGATAGGTCTGAGGGAGGGTGATGCTTTCAAGAGGTCCAGGGTTGATTTCTACATTACCATTACAGAGCAATAGGAAGATCAGTAATTTCATAAGGGCTGCCAGTGATAGGGAGAGGGGCTGTCTTTGGTCCTCCTTTTTTTATTCGTTGCCACTCTTTGTTTTGGGTGCTCCCTGTGGATTTAAGGTAGTGTGTCGGGATACCAATTAGCAGTTTGATGACTAGGCTTAGTGGGGATCTATATACCCAGTAGTGGGGCCTTGTCTGAGACATATATGTGGTGATGTGTGTAACTTTATGGTGATTGTAACACTGTAGTCGATGCAGCAATGGCAAGACATATATGAGGGTATGGGTGTCAGCCACGGGGGATGTTCCAGAGAAACTAGGCGGGTTGACCACTTTAGATTGTATAATAGGGTCATCTTCATTGTGGAACCCTATGGCTATTAGTGACAGGAGTATCAGTAGCAAGCTCCCCATTCTGAGGGGGATATTGATAGTTGGCAATAGGGAGTAGCGAAGTTGCTGATTGGTTGGGTCAGCAAGCTGGTGTGACTGTCTATTGGTTTAGAGAAAAGTGCTGTGGGAAGAGATTTCGGCGGGAAGATGCCTATAAATTAACACACACGAAGGGGGAAGGGCAGGTGGGCAAAAATTTTGCGCCTTTCCCGACTGCTCCCTCGCTGTTCCTCCCGGCCTTGTGGTTCCCAAGTTCGGCTAGGTGCCGCCAACCGCCCGCTGGCGGAGCGAAGCTCCGGCGCTCAGCTGGTTGCTGTGGGCTGAAGGAAGCAGGCTGGAGAGAGACAGAGGAGGTGCAGCAATTAGTAAAACAGTAGCAAGCCTTTTCTGAGCGTCACTGACCAAATCTACTCCACAAAGGACTGGGGGGGGGGTCCTGTGGCGCCTCAGCGTCTGGCCCACCTTACATATTCAGACAAGGAGCTGCAATTACTTTAAAGAGCACTTTAAAGGATTATAGAGAAACATTGGTTTTGTCAACCCTAAAGGAAAAAAGTAGCTCACTCTCCCCCAGCTGCTGGTGGTCTGATATTGAGCAAGGAAGAAGGAGGTTACTGAAGAAGATAGGAAGTTGCTGTCCCAGAACAGGAAGGGTGAGAGTTGTAAGGAGAGGAGAGAATAAGCATCCAGAGAAACAGTAGAGAGGACACAAAATAAGACATGATAGGAGTGGTGCAGTGCAATGGCAGTGGGGCGGCAGTGTTCCGGGAGACATCCTGGAGGCTGTGATGCTGCCCTATTTGCAGGCACCTCTCTGGTCTGAGAGAGGAGGTTGCCTGTCTCCAGGCTGACCTGGCTAGGATTTGTGAAACCTCCTCCCCCACCCAGGGACCACCACGGCCAATGCCACTACCTCAGAGGTTGCCAAGAAAGAAGAGAGGCTGGACCAGGGTGGGCTCAAGGAGGGAGAGGGTAGTGGAACAGAGTTGCATCCCTCCAGCTGTACCTCTCCACAATTAATTCGCTCTTCTGGTGGATAGTAGTTCCCCTATGGAGGCACCTGCAGTGGAGACCAAGGAGGATGCTGGGAACCTTCACAAAGGAGACCCACAGGAGGGTGGCATGGGACCCCACAGGGGAAGGAAACAACTCCTGGTGGGGGACTCAATCATTAGGGGGGTAGAAATGGGGAAGGAAGGGCAGAGGGAGGTAAGGTGCCTTCCTGGCGCCACGGCTTGGAGGTACATGAAGCGAATCCTCAGGATCGTGGGAGGAGCTGCACGAGGGAGGGAGCTGGATGTCATTGTTCACCTAGGGACAAATGACCTGGCTAGGAATGGGATCAGAGCAGTGCAAGAGGAGTTTGTAGAGTTGGGAAGGGGCCTTAGACAAGTAGCGCATACGGTAACCTTCTCGGAGGTGCTGCCTGTCTATGGCAAGGGAGATGCTAGGGCACTTCTCACCAGGGAATTCAATGAGTGGTTGAAAAACTGGTGTGGAGCTCAGGGTTTTGGCTTCACTGGGACTGGGAGCCACTCTGGAGGATGCAGACCTATACTGGTGCGATGGTCTGCATCTATCCAGGGGAACCTGGATCCTAGGTGAGAGGTTTAAATGCTTCATTGGCAAGCATTTAAACTAGCCAAGGAGGGAGGCACTGAAAAGGAGCAGGAAATCCGAGCTCCCCACACAAAACATGGTGATTAGTGAGGTAAACACCAAGGTACAGAAGTTATTAGGGAGCAGAACAGATTTAAATGTAAAAAAAGGCAAAGGCAGTAAGGACAGAAATGGGGCTAAAAGGGTAAGGCTATCAAAAAGTGGAGGTGATGAGTACCAATGCCAGTAGTCTGTGTAACAAGCTCCCTGAACTAGTGGCCTTGATGGAAGAGGTTGCCTGGATATTGTGCAGTCACAGAAACATGGTACACAGAGAACCATGACTGGGATGTCAACATACCAGGATACACAATCTACAGGAGGGACAGGGAGGGTAAAGAGGAGGAGGAGGAGGGTAGCTGTCTATGTAAGGAGGGATCAAAACAACAGAACTAAAGAGTAAACAGGGAGCAGATGAGGCACTTTGGGTCACCCTGGAGACAGGAAATGGCACCACAATCCGCATGGGGTTGTATACAGACCCCATCTCGGGGAGGGAATGGACAAGGAAATGATAGAAGCTTTCTTAGAATGGCAGAAAAGGGAGATATTGTTGATGGGGACCTGAATATGCCAGATGTTAACTGGAGACACCTTTGCTGCAGGCACATCCAAGAGCAGGGTCATTCTTGATGCCCTGGAGGCATGCCTCAGACAGCTAGTATTGGAACCCACTCGGAGAGGAGCAATCTTAGACCTGGTACTCTCAAATGGGGACGGAGAAAGAATCTCAGATTTAGAAGTGGGTAGCCATCTGGGAACAAGCGACCACCAAACAGTGTGGTTCACGATAAACACAGCCATACAATCAAGCCATACAAAAGCAAGAGTACTGGACTTTAGGAGGGCTGACTTTGGAAAATGAGAGTGCCTCAGAAAGCACTAGCAAACAGGCAAAAAGGAGGGTGGAGGAACAATGGGAGTGATCAAAACAGCCATCACAGAGGCAACAAGCCTTTGTGTAAAGCAAATCAATAAAACACAATGAAGGAAAAACCACTATGGTTCTCAAAAGAGGTGGCAGGGAAGGTTAAGGAGAAAAGGACAGCATTCAGGAAATATAAGGAAACACAGAAGGAGCAGGACAGAGAACTTTATCAGTTAAAGCAGAAAGAGGCTGGGAGGCAGTCAGAATAGCAAAGGCCCAAACCGAGGAAAGGATAGCCAATTCTGTTAAGAAGGGGGATAAGACCTTTTATAGGTACATTAGGGAGCGAAGAAAGACCAAAGGAGGGATACTGAAGCTTAATAAAGGGGAGGGAATGTGGGTAGAGGGTGACAGTGAAAAAGCAGGGATACTGAATGAATATTTCTGCTCAATATTCACAAAGGAAGAAGAGGGGGAGTTACCTAAACCAAACAAGAGAAACACTCTGAAGACGGGGGTCGATACCAGTCCATTTACAGAAGAAAGGGTTCTGAAAGAACTAATAAAATTGAAGGTGGACAAAGCAATGGGGCCTGATGGGATTCACCCAAGAATTCAAAAAGAACTAAGGGTAGAACTAGTGACATCGCTGACTACTCTCTTTAACAAATCATGGGAGGATGGGGTGGTACCCAAGGACTGGAGGAGGGCAGATGTGATTCCTCTTCACAGAAGTGGTAGCAGGACAGAGGCAGGAAACTACATACCAGTTAGTTTGACCTCAGTGGTAGGGAAAAGATGGAATCACTTCTGAAGGAAAGAATTGTTGAGTACCTAGAGGCCAGTGGGGCACAGGACCCAAGGCAGCATGGATTCACGATGGGAAGGTCGTGTCAGGCGAATCTAATAGATTTCTTTGACTGGGTGACCAAAGTAGTAGACCAGGGAGGGCTGTGGACATGGCCTACCTAGATTTTAGCAAGGCATTTGATACAGTCCCACACAAAAGATTAATTCACAAGATAGCCAGCTTTGGAGTGGGTCCCAAGGTGGTAGCCTGGATAAAAAATTGACTAGACAACAGGACGCAAAGGGTAGTAGTAAATGGAGTGCACAGTGAAGAAAGGAGGGTTACTAGCGGGGTACCGCAGGGTTCAGTACTGGGACCAGTCCTTTTTAATGTCTTTATAAGTGACATGGCAGAGGAACTGGAAGGAAAAGTATGTCTCTTTGCAGATGACACAAAGATCTGCAACAGGGTTGATACATAAGATGGAGTGGAAAGGATGAGAAGGGACTTGGCAAGGTTGGAGGAATGGTCAAATGTATGGCAGCTCAGATCCAATCCAAAGAAGTGCAAGGTAATGCACATGGGAAACAAAAACCCCGGGGAAGCGTACACAATGGGGGTGAGATACTGACAACAGTAAAAATAGAAAGGGACCTGGGGGTAATTATATCAGATGACCTAAAGGTGGGCAAGCAATGTGAGAAGGCAGTAAGGAAGGCTGGGGGATACTGGGATGCATAGGAAGAGGCATCAATAGTAGAAAACAGGAAGTTGTTATCCCTCTGTACAGACAGTTGGTGAGACCCCATCTGAGTACTGTGTGCAGTTCTGGAGACCCCATCTCCATAAAGACATAGACAGAGTGGAGGCTGTCCAGGAGGGCAACCAAAATGGTGCAGGGTCTGCATCAGAAGACATACTAAGAAAGACTAAAGGAGCTTAATATGTATACCCTTGAGGAAAGACGGAGAGGGGGACATGATAGAAACTTCAAGTACCTCAAGGGAATTAACAAAGTCCAAGAGGGTAGCATCTTTCAGAAAAAGAGATGTGCAAGGACAAGGGGCACAATTTGAAGATAGAGGGGGGACGGCTCAGAGGTAATGTGAGGAAGTATTTTTTCACTGAGAGGGTTGTGGATGCATGGAACAGCCTCCCTGAGGAGGTCGTGGAGTCAAGAACAGTGAGGGACTTCAAGAATGCATGGGACAGGCATAAGGCAGTCCTAGTGGGGGGAAGGAGGAAGTAAGCTGTTGGTTAACTAGGATCTGCAGCTTATCTGGTAGGTAGGAAAATGGGCAGACTAGGTGGGCCAAGCAGTCCTTATCTGCCGTCAAATTTTATGTTTCTATGTACTGATGACTGATGGCGGGGGGCAGTCCCCCATGCTAGACTGCTAGCTAGAAGTTTTCTGTGTGATCCTCGTGCCTGGTGGCATAGTACTACCGGTGTGGCCTGCTGCAAGAGCTTCTCTCGAAGATCTACTGTTATAGAAACACAGAAACATAGATTTTGATGGCAGATAAGGACTGCTTGGCCCACCTAGTCTGCCCATTTCCCTACCTACAGGATATTTCTTCCTGCCCCCAACAAAATTGCCTTATGTCTGTCCCACGATTCTGAATTCCTCCCACATTTTTAGACCGACAACCTCCTCGGAAGGCTGTTCCAGGCGCCCACCAACCTCCTTTGAAAAATACTTCCTCAAATTGCCCTGAACCCCCCAATTTTCAGATTGTGTCCTCCTGTTCTTGCACATCTCTTTTCTGAAAGATGCTACCCTCTTGGATTTTGTTGATTCCACTGAGGTACTTAAAAGTTTCTATCATGTCCCCCCCTCTCCCTCCTTTCCTCAAGGGTATACATATTAAGCTCCTTTAGTCTCTCCTTGTATAGCTTCTCTTGCAGACCCTGCACCATTTTAGTTGCCCTCCTTCGGACTGCCTCTATCCTGTCTATGCCCATGCAGAGATGGGGTCTCACCAACTGTCTGTACAGAGGGATAACAACTTCCTGTTTTCTACTGGTGATGCCTCTCCCTATACATCCCAGTATCCCCCCAGCCCTCCCTACTGCCGTCTCACATTGCTTGCTAACCTAAAGGTTATCTGATATGATTACCCCCAGGTCCGTTTCCATTTTTGTTGTTGTTACTACCTCCCCACCCATTGTGTGATCTTCCCCTGGGTTTTTGTTTCTCAGGTGCATTATTTTACACTTCTTTGCATTGAATCCAAGCTGCCATACTTCTGACCATTCCTCCAACATTACCAAGTCCCTTCTCATCCTTTCCATGCCTCGTGTATCAACCTTGTTGCAGATCTTTGTGTCATCTGCAGAGAGGCATACTTTTCCTTCCAGTCCCTCTGCAATGTCACTTACAAAGACATTAAAAAGGACTGGACCTAGTACTGAACCCTGCGGTACCCCACTAGTAACCCCTCTTTCTAGGGACATGGATATGTTGTTCAATCCACACTTTGTGGCAGGTTCCTTGCCGCTTTAAATTTTGCCAGAAAGTCTTCAGGCTGGCTCCACCCACCCGGGTGGTAAAACCCTCGGCTCCACCCCATGACGCCAGATCTTCCTTACCGCTTGGAAGCTCAGGTTCCCTCCTTTGAGCTCTGCATTTTAGGTTTGGATCCACACTCTTCGGATTTTCCGAAACTAATTTTAAAATTTACAAGACTAAGGTCTTCATCTTCCCTCGCGGTTGCGATGGACAAATCGACTCCCGGCTTCCGTCGGTGCCCTTGTGGGCAGAAGATGTCCCGGACCGATCCGCACTGCACGTGCGTCTACTGCCTGGGGCTTGGCCACGATTCGCAGGCCTGCAATTCTGCAGGTCTTCTCGGCTTCCGTCTTGGAGGACGCGCTGCCAGCCTACTTCTTGGCGACCGAAAACGGCACCACTGTTAAGTCTAAGGAGGCCCATTGGGTGTCCGCTGTGGTGGGCTCCGCGGAGCAGTTGGAGCAGATGATCGCCCTCGAGAAGGAGGTGGCCCAGGCTGCTTCTTCTTCCTCCTCCTCGGCCGCGGCATTTATCCCGCTCTCCTTGGGCTCCTCCTACACAGCTTCTTTTAAGGAGCTTTGTCAATCCCTCTCCACTAAGGGAGAAGGGCCATCGGGACATTCCAGTTGGTCCAGAAAGAAGGACTGTAAAGGTAAGTCCCACTGTTGATGTTCGTGGGAGTGGGAGAGATCCTCTTCACCGGACCGTTGACTCTAGACTCGGTCTAGGTTGCAGCTGCGACCGCTGGCTTCACGGTGTCCCCGTCAGGTCAGCCGGCTGAGACATCCGTCGACGCGGTCGAGATTTTTTTCGACCCGTCAGACGGTTTGTCAACTGGAGAAGCCGACAACCCTTCTTCACCGGTTCCCCCGGTGGTTACCGAGCACTTTCCTGTGCCAAAGTCCCCAGTTAAGGTCCCTGCACCGAAGGAGGGGCGGGTTTCCCCGGTTCCCTCTCTGACCCACCCTCGGAATCCCTGAAGGTTTCAGTCTCGATCATCTTCCAGGTCCAGCCGGTCTCACCGACGTTTGCGGTCTCGGTCTTGGCACCATGGAAAGCAGCGTCACCGCTCATCCTCTTCGGAGGATAGGCTCCAGCGCAAGCTGCGGCGATGCTACGAGGACTTGATGTGGCAGCAACGTTTACTGACTGGTAACAAGCTGACTCCGTCGCCTTCGGCCATTAAGTGGCTGTAACCAGAGCGGCCGAAACAACCCCTCATGGTAGTCAAGGAGCCGCCCCCGGCGCCAGTTGTTCGGCCGAAACCGGCTGCTCCACCCATTGTGGTGGAACCTCCGCCTCCACAACTGAAGACTGGGGCCCCGACCAAGGATTCTCGGTCGGGTCAGGGCTTGCCCCATAGGTTGTTAGTCACCCTCACTCCCAATCGACCTTGGCAGGTGGAGGGTGGCTCAGGCGCTCGGCAGCTGTTCGCACATGACTCCTCCCTATTCTCCAGGCCGATTGACCTGGAGTCTGCAGTGGGCCAGTCGGTGGACGAGAGCCCATCCTCGTTTTTAGGCATGCTTCGACTCATCTCAGAGTCTACTGGGATGCAGCTCGAACCCGTTCAAAGACGGGTGAAGTATCCCCTTACGGAGATACTGGACCGAGGGGAATCCACTACGGAGGCCTTTCCGGTGGCCAAAGCCATTGTTGACCCGGCCCTGGAGTTGTGGCAGCGGACAGCATCTTGTACCATGCCTTCAGCCAGGATAGCTCGAAAGTACGCGGTCCCCACCGGTTCACTCTCCGGTTTCTCGGAGCACCCCTCTGCAGAGGGGTTAGTGACTGATAGCGTTTTCCGGCGTTCCAGGAACACTCGGGACGTGGATAAACCGCCTGATAAGGAATCCAAAAAGTTGGATTACTCGGGGCGGAATGTTTACGCTGCTTCCTCCTTAGGCCTTCGTCAGGCTAGCTCGGCCGTTCTAATGGCACATTTCTCACATGCCCTTATAGGCTCCCTGTATGAGGTGATTCTGCATCTCCCGGCTGACCTTCAGACGACGGTCAAGCAGGTGCAGGATCAGGGAAGGGCGGTGGCCGAACAACAGCTCCAAACTTCATTGGACATTGGTGACTCTTGTGCCTGTTCAGTAGCGTCCGCAGTGGTCATGCGCTGCAAACCTTGGCTGCGGATCTCCACCTTTACGGCGGACACCCAGCACAAGCTGGCAGACGTTCCCTTCCTGGGCATCGACTTGTTCGGGCCCGGAGTGGAAAGCCATCTCCAGAGGATCGAGAAGTCCAATGCCACCTTGGACTCGGTCATGTCTTTCCAGAAGGACAAAGGCCGCCCGCAGCAGCGTAAGCCCTTTCGCCCTTCCGCTCCTGCGGCACGTCCGGCCCAGTAACACCAGCATCAGGGCCAGCAGGCTCACACTTGGCACCCTAAGGCCAAGTATGCCGCTTCTTCTAGTAGGAAGCCTGGAAGCAAGGGTCCAGGAGGTCCCTCAGTGGGCTCTTCCTCCAAGCCTGCCCAGTGACGGGTTGAGGGGTGTCACCCCCAACCTCGTCACTCCTCCCTGGGTTCCCCCTGTGGGGGGATGGCTCCGCTACTTCTTTTCCGCCTGGTCCGCTATCACCACGGACCGCTGGGTGTTAGAAGTGGTCGGCAGGGATCTGCCTCTGGAATTCGAGCAGTTCCCTCCCCTATCGAGCCGTCGCCCCACGGGGGCTAGCAGGTTCCAGCCTCTCTGTTGGCTCGTCGAGCCGACATTGCTTTGCTCTTCCAGAAGGAGGTGATCAGCGAGGTGGCGGACCCTCCTCCAGACCCAGGGTTTGTGTCCAGGTACTTCCTGGTCCCAAAACAGACAGGGGAGCTGCCGCCCCATTCTCGACCTGCACGACCTGAACAAGTTCCTAAGGCCTTGCACCTTCAGGATGGTCACTCAGATTATTCCATCCTTGGAACCGGGCATGTGGTTCTGTTCCCTTGACCTTCAAGATACGTTCTTTCATGTCCCATTCCATCCGTCTCATCAGTGATTCCTCCGCTTTAGAGCAGAGGGATCTCTTTACGAGTTCCAGGCCATGCCCTTCGGCCTCTCTCCAGCTCCGAGGGTCTTCACCAAATGCATGGCAGTGGTGACATCATTCCTGTGGCGCTGAGGGGTCCGGGTGTACCCTACTTGGACGACTGGCTGATTGCAGCCCCCTCCAGGTTGGAGGTGGAGCGGTCCCGGGATCTGGCCCTCCAGGTCTGCTCTCAGATTGGCATCCTCATCAACGAGACCAAATCAGAACTCGTGCCATCACAGGTGATTCAATTAATCGGGGCAGAGCTCGACTCTCTTCGAGCCAGAGCCCGGCTCCCAGTGGATAGGGCCGAGGTCCTTTCCTCCTTTGCCCAATCATTTCTGGTTCGGCAGTTGCGCCCTGCCCGGGAATTCCTGCGCCTCCTGGGCCTCATGGCAGCCTGTACCAGCGTGGTCCGTTGGGCCTGCTGGCATATGCGTCCCCTGCAATGGGGGCTGGCCAGCCAGTGGTCACAGCGCTTCGGTCCTCTGGACCAGCCGGTGACAATGACCCAGGAGATGTGGGACGGCCTCTAGTGGTGGCTCGTCCCAGCTCATCTGCAGGAGGGTATCCCGTTCGTCCGCCCTGAGCCAACGGTCACTCTAACGACTGATGCCTCTCTGATGGGTTGGGGTGCCCATCTGGGGGAGCTCAGAGCCCACAGTCTCTGGTTTCCTTAGGAGTCTCGATGCCATATCAACCTGCTGGAGCTTCGAGCAGTTCGACTAGCCCTCACCGCCTTCACTCCTTTTGTACGAGGTCAGGTGGTTCAGGTCCAGACGAACAACACCACGACCGTGTACTACCTCAACTGTCATGGCGGGACGCACTCCTTGCCTCTGTGCTAGGGGAGGCTCTCCGCATCTGGTCTCTCGTGATCAGCCTGGAGGTGGATCTCCTAGCCATCCATGTGGCAGGAGCCTCCAACAGTCTGGCCGATGCCCTCAGCTGGATAGGCACTGCATCTCACAGTGGTCTCTCCTGCCGGAGGTACTACAAGATCTGTTCTCCCACTGGGGCTATCCTCCACGTGGACCTGTTCGCCTCCAGGAGAATATGAAGCTAAGGCTGTTTCCACCGCCCCAGCAGGGCTCGCTGCAGGGGGATGCCTTCTCGAGGCCATGGACCCTGGGCCTCTTCTACACCTTCCCTCCATTTCCCTTGATCCACAAGGTGCTTCTCAAGGCGAAGAGGGACAAGGCACCGGTGATTCTGGTAGCCCCAGACTGGCCCCGCCAGTTATGGTACCCAGATCTCCTCAACCTCGGCTCCAGGTTCCTGAGGCGGCTTCCAGCCCGCCCGGACCTGCTGTCAGTCGACAAGGGGAAGGTTCTCCATCCAGACCTTCAATCCCTGCACCTGACGGCCTGGTTCCTGAGTGACTACAGTTCCAGGCCTTGGGTCTTTCCGACGAGCTCCTCAATGTCGTTGAGTCGTCCCTTAAGGAGTCGACCAGGAAATGCTATGCCTTCAAATGGAAGAGATTCTCCATTTGGTGTCAGGACAAGGGGTTGGACCCTTCTTCCTGTTCCTTGGCTAGCATTCTGGACTACCTGTGGTCCCTTTTTCAGCTAGGGCTTGGGTCGACGACCCTTAAGGTGCACCTGGCAGCCATCTCTGTTTACCGGGCACGAGCCGGCAAGCAGTTGGAGACGCAGGAGAAGGTGGTCGGGCGCTTTTTCAAAGGCATTGATCACATATTCCCTCCGATGTGGGAACCTCCACCTCCGTGGGATCTATTGCTGGTATTGGCTAAGCTCATGGGCAAGCCATTCAAACCGATGCACAGGTGTGACATCTCTCACCTGTCAGGGAAGACCGCCTTCTTGGTGGCTATCACGTCAACCAGAAGGATGGGAGAGCTCCAGGCGCTTTCCATTGAGTCTCTTTATCTGGTCTTCCACAGGGACAAGGTTGTCCTTCGCCCCAACCCGAAATTTCTTCCCAAGGTGGTGTCGGGAGTTTCACCTGAATCAGGTGTTGACTCTGCCGGTGTTGTACCCCAGTCACATCTCGGAGGCTGAATATAGGCTTCATACTTTGGACCCTAGAAGAGTGCTCTCTTATTATAAGGAGCGGACGGCTGAAGTTCGGGGAGAGGTTCTCCAGCTGTTTATCACCTACGCTGGAGCCGCACCTGGCAGACCTGCAGCCAAGCAGACGATAAGCAGGTGGGTCACCTCCTGCATAGATCGCTGCTATAGGTTGGCGGGCATGGAGCCTCACAAAGGGATAAGAGCTCATTCTACCTGCCGTACCGCTGCTTCGGTGGCTGCTTCTAGGGACATCCCTATCCAGGAAATCTGCAGGGCTGCTACCTGGAAGTCAGCACACACCTTCACGTCCCATTACCACATTGACCTAGAGTCACGCCAGGATGCTGGTTTTGGGACCTCGGTTCTCCAGTCCTTATTCCCTAAGTAGAGGATGCGCGCTTTGCCTCCCTCCTCCCTGAGAACTGCTAGGCGTCCGTCGCAAAGTGTGGATTGAACATATCCACGTCCCTAGAAATACAGGTTACTCACCTGTAACAGGAGTTCTAGGAGTGTTATATGTTGTTCATCCACATGACCCACCCGACCTCCCCGGCTTCGATGTGTAACCTGGCTTCCAGCGGGCTAGATCTGGCGTCATGGGGTGAAGCCGAGTGTTTTACCACCCAGGTGGGTGGGAGGAGCCAGCTTGAAGACCTTCCGGCAAGATTTAAAGTGGCAAGGAACCTGCCACAAAGTGTGGATGAACAACATACACCTCTCCTAGAACTCCTGGTACAGGTGGGTAACCTGTATTTCTTCAGAGTGGACTCCATTTACAATTACCTTCTGTGTCCTGTTCTCCAGCCAGTGTTTTACCCAGGCTACCACTCTGGGACCCACTCCCAGGCTGGTTAATTTGACTATTAATCTTTTGTGTGGGACTGTGTCAAATGCCTTGCTAAAGTCTAGTTATAAAATGGGAAAGGATTTCAAGCAATCTGATTGGTTGTTAGCCATGCATTAGAAGTGTGTAATGCACAGCTAAAACTAGAACCCCCATTTAGAATACACAGGCCCATTTTTATAAGTGCAATAAGCCACTCCGGGGATGTGCATTAGACAGTTCTAATGCACGGCTAGGGGACTGGACACACTCGGCCTCTGGCCTCGTGCCTCACTACGTCCCCCTAGCTGTGCATTAGAATCGTCTAATGCACACCCTATCGTGTCTTATTGCTTACATAGGCCATGTCCACAGCCCCTCCCTGGTCTACTACTTTGATCACCCAGTCAAAGAAATCAATTAGATTCGTCTGACATGACTTTCTCGCTGTGTGAACCCATGCTGCCTTGGGTCCTGTGCCCCACTGGCCTCTAGGTAGCCAACAATTCTTTCCTTCAGAAGTGATTCCATCACTTTCCCTACCACAGAGGTCCAACTATCGAGGCAGTATAGTGCAGTGGTCTAAGGCTCTGAGCTGCAAATCTGGTGACATCCAACAGACCAGACCTGGGTATGAATCCCACAGCTTCCACTTGCATACTGTGTGACCCTGAGCAAGTCACTTAACCTCCTTGTGCTCCCAGGTCGCTCCTGTAAAAAAGCTTTCAGCTTAGTGTGCTATACCTGGTAAAAAAAAAAAAAAAAAACAACTGTCATGTCTGTAGTTTCCTGCCTCTGTCTTGGTTATGGTAGGTTCTTACGTAACTGTTCTTTTCTGAAAGAGTGACAAAGCCTCACTCCCTTTCCAACTCCATGTCGATGCAGACTGGGGTAGATTCAGTCGTCAGCCCCTTCAGGGGTACCTCTGGATGCTTGTTCCCCAGCTGGAACGAGATGCACCAAAGTGCACCTTTCCAGGGAACCCAAAGGCCCGCCATCCTTCAGTGTGAATACTGAGCAGCAGTACTTGCTCAGAATGGTTTCCTTGTACATGTCATCCTCTATTACCTCCCACCCTGTCTTCCCTTTTTTTTTTTTTTGGTTCTGATGTACCGGAAGAGTTCTTTCTCCCTATCCTTGACCTCTTCCGCAGTTCACAGCTCTGTGTCTGCCTTTGCACCCAATCACCTTCCTAGCCTCTGTCATCATACCCAGGTACTCCTTCCACTCCTCATCTCCTTAGTGCTTCTTTTAGTTAGTGAAAGTGTCACGAACCCACTCCTGAGGGTCAAGGCCACTGGGCTCACAGTGCCCACTCCTAAGTGCAATCCATGACCGGGGGGGGGGAGGGACAGGAAGACCCACGCTGTGTGCTTCTAGAATGTTCGCCGAGGTTGCAACTGAATACTCACCACAAGGTTCTAGGGAAACCCTCTTTACTTCTGGATAGGGTGTACTACCAGTCTCAAGTCTTGTAGCCAAATAAGAACCCCCTCTTGGTTATTACACAAGGGAGGAGATCCAGCGTTACCTCTTCAGGGTAGTGTTGTAATGCTGATTCTAGGAGCGTGGATATGTTGTTCATCCACACTTCTTGGCATGTCCCTTTCCCCTTGAAATCTTGCCAGAAAGTCTTCAAGCTGGCTCCTTCCACCTACCCGGGTGGTAAATACCTCAGTTCCGCCCCATGATGCCAGATCTTCGTTTCCGCTGGAAGATACAGGTTCCCTCGTGCTCTCACAGTAATTCGTAGGCCCTGGATTCAAAGCGTCGGTTTTAACCGAAACTAACCTTAAAACTTGTTCGAGTTAGCGATTCCAGTTGTACTGCATCGGACATGGAGGACAAATCCTCCCCGGATTTCGCCGTTGTACCTGCGGCCAGAAGATGTCACGCACCGATCCCCACCTAATGTGCGTTTATTGCCTAGGTGTCGGACATGACATCTCGTCTTGCACTTCCTGCCTGGCCTTCCATCCCAACGTCCTGGACGACCGCAAGGTGCGCCTAAAACTGGGGAGACCAGAGAAAAGGAACCTGCCGGTGAAATTGAAGGAAGACAGGTGGGCGGTTTCCGCGGCCGTGGGATCCGCCGAGCAGCTGGAGCAAATGAAGGCATTTGGGGAGGAAGCAGCTCAAGCTTCGGCCAATCGAAGCTTTTGTTCGCTCAAACTTGGCTCCACCTTCACGGGCTCCTTCAAGGGTTGTGCCAGTCTCTCCCACCACGGGTGAGCCCTGAGCTCGCACTCCTCCCGCCCTCGCAAGAGGGATAAGGATCCGAAGTCTTCGTCTAAGCAAAGACGTTCTTGGGACCGAGAAAGGTCCGAGTCCCAAGAGCATATGGTCTTGGCCTCGGTCGAGATCGCATCCTTGCCCGACGTCTTTTCGGACATCCCATCTGGCCAGGGGACCGAGGAAATGGCCGATGAGGCTGAGATTACTCTCGACCAAATCGACCCTCTGTCGCCGACCCCGGTTGACGACTCTTTGGAAAGGACTCCGGGCCTTGTTTTTCCAGATCAGGAGACCCAGCCCGCTAGTATCCCCATCGAGGAAACTGTTCCGGACCCTCAGTTTTCTCCGACACTGGTGCCTCCCGATCGAACGGGTCAACTCTCTCGGTCTTGATCGAGGTCCAGAACCCCTTAAGCCGAATGGCGGAAAAAGAGTCATAAACACTTTAGGAAGAGGTGTCGCCACAGATCTTCATCCTCCTCGGACGAGGAGAGGCTTCGGCGGAATCTCCGTCGATGCTATGAAGATCTCATGTGGCAACAGCTGATTCTGTCCATGCAGAAGCCGGCCCCGTCATCCACCCCAGCCATCATTTGGCTTCCGCCTCCTAGGCCGACGCTGACCCTCCGGAACTGAACTCTTCGGTTCCCCCGGCCCGTATCCCGGTTCGGCCTGCCTCGGTCTCTCCACCGATTTTGGTGGAACCATTGCCTAAATAGCCTCAGGGAGGGGCTCCCTGGAAAGAGGACCAAACAGACACCGGGCTTCCCCGACGTCTGTCGATATCGGTCGTCCCCGATCGCCCTCGGTGTATCGAGGGTATCCCAACTCTTCAGACTCGAACACCACCGGATTGCACTCCCATCCTGGGGATGATGAGTCATCCGTGGCGGGTTTGGAGGAACGCCCTTCCTCTTTTCAGGGCATTCTCAGCCTGATCTCCAAATCCACCGGAATGCCCCTGGAATCCATCCAGAAAAAGGCGGTGTGCCCCCTGACGGATATCCTCAAAAGGGGGGATACCCCAATGGAGGCCTTTCCAGTGGCCATATCCATTGTTGGCCTGGCCCTGAGCTCTTTGGCAGTGCCCAGCCCTGCCCAACACTGCTCTGCCCACATGGCCCTAAGTACGCTGGTGCCCAATGGGTCCCTGGCGGGTTCACAGAACATCCTCAGCCGAGCCTGGTGACCACTTTTGTGTTCAGGCGTGCTGGTAGCTCAGCCGACACTGACATTTAATAAGGAGTCCAAAAATATGGACCATTCCGCCCGTAAGGTCTGACCTCTTCCTTAGGCCTTCGTCAGGCCAGCTCGACTGTTATAATGGCACACTTCTCTCATGCCCTCCTAGGATCATTAGACAGAGTCTTCCCTCATCTCCCGGTAGACTTGTAGACCACAGTGAAGCAAGTCCGTGATCAGGGACATGCTGTTGCAAAACAGCAGCTCCAGATGGCCCTGGACATCAGGGATTCTTGTGCCCGCTGTTTAGCAGCCGCAGTGGCCACTCGCCGCAGGGCTTGGCTGAGGCTTTCCTCCTTCCCGGCAGATACTCAACACAAGTTAGCTGACGTGCCCTTCCTAGGCACCAACCTATTCGGTCCAGGAGTGGCCGGTCACCTTCAGCGCACAGAGCAGTCCAATGCCACCTTGGATGCTACTTCTGCAAAGGGTTCTTCAGGCAAGGACCAGCAGACGCGTAAGAAGAAGCCTTTTCGGCATTCTTCCCCTGCGGTTAGAAAACCCTCCTGTCAAGGAAGCCAGCAGCAGCAGGCTCAAGCTTGGCGTCCAAGGCCCAAGCAGGGTCCACAACAGCCTCATAAAGGAGGCCGACGGGCAGGTCCAGGAGCCTCCTCCTCCTCCTCTAAGCCTGCTCAGTGATGGGTTGGGAGTTGCCACCTCTATACCCGTCACGCCAGCTCTGGGTCCTCCCGTGGGGGGCCGGCTCTATCACTTTCTTTCCGCCTGGTCCGATGTCACCTCGGACAGGTGGGTTCTCGAAGTGGTCAGTCAGGGACTGCCTCTAGAGTTCGAGCAGTACTCTCCCAGCCGAGTCCGCGCCCCTCAGGAGGAAAGAATCTCAGCTTGCACCCAGTCGGTTCTCCGAGATGACATAGCTCAGCTCCTCCGCAAGGAGGCGGTAGCTCCAGTGCCAGATCCTCCTACAGACCCAAGCTTCGTGTCCAGGTACTTCCTGGTGCCCAAGCAGACGGGGGTTGGCGCCCCATCCTAGATCTCCACGACCTGAATCAATATCTCAGGTCTCGCACTTTCCAGATGGTAACTCTGAACCAGATCATACCATCCCTGGAATGAAACATGTGGTTCTGTTCACTGGATCTGCAGGATGCGTTCTTTCACGTCCCAATCCGTCCATCCCATCAGCGGTTCTTCTGCTTCAGGGTCGAAGGGACCCTGTACGAGTTCCGAGCCATGCCGTTCGGCCTGTCATTGGCCCCACGGGTCTTCACTAAGTGCATTGCAGTGGTGGCAGCCCATCTTCAGTGTTGTGGAGTACGAATCTACCCTTGTCTTGACTGGCTCTTGGCAGGTTCCTCCCTTCAGGAGGTGGAGAGATCCAGGGATCTGGCACTCTGAACCTGCTCCCAACTTGGCCTCCTGATCAACGAGGCTAAGTTGGAACTTGTGCCCTCTCAGGTGATGGGCTTCATCAGGGCAGAGCTCGACTCTTGTCAAGCCAGAGCTCGGCTCCTGGCGGACAGGGCGGAGGTTCTTTCCTCCTTTGCCCGATCATTTCTGGTTGGCCACTTGCGCCCTGCCCGGGACTTTCTGCGCCTTCTGGGTTATATGGAGGCATGCACCTCAGTGGTCTGTTGGGCCAGGTGGCACATGCACCCCCTCCAATGGGAGCTGGCCGCCCAGTGGACTCAGTGCCACGGTGATTTCGACCAGCTGATCACTGTAACCCAAAAGTTGAAGTTGTGGGACGCTCTCCAATGGTTGACCGCCCCAGAATGGTTGCAGGAAGGGATCCCGTTTGTCCACCCCGAGCTGACAGTCGTCCTTACGACCGATGCTTCTCTCATGGGCGGGGGAGCCCACATGGGAGAAAACACAACCCACAGGTTCTGGACCTCTGAGGAGTCCTGATGCCACATCAACCTGTTGGAGCTCAGAGCTGTCAGACTGGCACTGTCAGCTTTCGCTCCTCAGCTCCAGGGTCAAGTGGTTCAAGTCCAGACAGACAATACCACGACCATGTACTACCTCAACAAACAGGGCGGCATGCACTCCCGTCTGCTGTGCAAGGAGGTGCTCCACATCTGGACCCTCGTAAGCCGGTTGGAGGCGGATCTCCTAGCAATTCATGTGGCAGGAGTCTCGAACCAGTTGGCGGATGCTCTCAGCCATCTAGGCCAGTCATCCCACGAGTGGTCTCTCCGTCCAGAGGTAGCTTACAGTCTGTTCTCCGGCAAACCATTGGTGGACCTGTTTGCCTCCAGGGAAAACACCAAGCTGAGGCTGTACCATGCCCTCCCCCTTCAGCAGGGCTCACTGCAGGGGGATGTCTTCTCGAGGCCATGGACCCCAGGCATCCGGTTCTATGTTAAAATAGCGACTAAAAAATCGCAACATTAATTTGGGCGACTACAGTAAAGACGACAGTACAAAACCGCGATTGTTAAGACGGTGCATCAAATTGTGCTCAGTCAGCCTGATTTAAATCCAGTCAAACCGGCAAGGTTCTTAAGCGTCGTTCACTTATTTCTTCAAGACTTCTTCATGCTGCTTCTCCTGTCAGCTTGGTTGGGGTTCTAATCTCCTATTCGTGTCCGGGTTTATGGGTTGCTCCTCGGAGGAGGCACAACTGAAGTCAAGAGGGGCAACCATGCCATTGCCATTCATCATTTCTGGAAAGGTGTTGTCCCCCAGAGTGCTGCTCGAAGTGGAGGGGTTTAAAGTAGAGGAGCCATTCCCACTACAGCTCTCCGAAGAGGAATCATCTAGGAGAAGGAGAAAAAAAATGAAGAATTAAACCTTAAATCCTCTTAAGAATAAGTGCCCTGCTTGTCTGACTTGCACCTGGTTCTTCAATATCTGCTGTCACCAGGCAGTAAGCTGCAACTTCATGACATTCTTGGTGTTTTTTTATTTTGTTTTGTTTTGTTTTGTTTTTGTCTTCTTCAGTCATTCTAGCATTAAATTAAACTGTTGGTGACTAAGTTTTTGGCTTCACCTTCAAATCTTGTTCTTTATTTCTGTACGCTTCACTATTGAATTATCGTGTACATTAATGCTTGCATCTCTCAGATGTTTTTATTTAACCGTAACTATTCCTAACACTTTGTATTCTGCCTAACTGATCGGACATATACTGTGATCTTTCTTGTACCGTATCGTGTCTGTAACAGTCGCTATTATTGCAAATGTAGTCGCGATTTGAGATAATTTGTTTTAATATCCTGAACTCTAGATTTAGTAGTTGCCGTATTGGTCCTTGCAAGAATAGATCCAGAAGCAAATGATTTGATACCTTTTAATGGACCAACATAGATGTAACAAGAACAAAGTGCTCTAGCTTTCGGACCAACCAGTCCTTCTTCAGAAGCTCATGGCAGTTGTTTGGAAAATACAATACTTATAACAGCTAGATAATGCAGAGAAAAACAGAAAAAAATCCCCATTGGTTTAAAATACTCATTAAAAAAAAAAAAAAAAACAGATGATGTCAGACAAGTTTAACAGTACAATACTGCCCTCAGTCCGAATGAACCTTGGGTTCAGATGTTCCTGGTGCAAGACACATATAAGGAATCCTACTGCACATAAATTTAATTGACATA
This sequence comes from Neoceratodus forsteri, assembly GCA_016271365.2. NCBI lineage: Eukaryota > Metazoa > Chordata > Ceratodontiformes > Ceratodontidae > Neoceratodus > Neoceratodus forsteri. The sequence continues at coordinate 508,523,974 of CM028129.1, forward strand.
AGATAACACTGCAGAAGCAGATAACTCCCAAATCAAGCCATGAGTGCCACAGTCAGTATAAGGATGTGATTACTGAAAACGCTACCCAGCAACAAGACAGACTGAGATAGTTATAGGGCTCATGAAATTACAATGTATGTATTAAAGACAAGAATTACCAGTAAAGTTGTCTAAAAACATCAGTGCTCACTGTGTGATGTAAAACCTAGCTGGACTTGCCACCCAGCTGTATTCTCAAGCTAAATAAAAGGCCCAGAGATTACAAAACCTCAGGACTATATACATGAAAATTAAAAATATAAATAGATAATATTAGTGTAAAACAAAAACTCTAGTAGAGGAACCTCAAGGAATTCAGACCATGCAGCCTGATATGTACTGATGTCAATATATACTGAGAATGTAGCAACTTCATGTACCACAAGTGTCTAGGGAATCTGAAAAGAGATAAAATGTAATTTATCTCCTCCTGTTCATACAAACAATACAACCTAACCCACCCCACATCACAATAATGTGGGTGAGGAGATACATAAGCTTAAACGAGATGTTGTCTCTCTCTCTATCCCCACCCTCCTTTTCTCTCTCTCTCTCCCACAGACAGACACACACATACACACACACACACACACACACACTCTCAATCCCTCTCCTAGTGAACCTATATTAACTTCAGTAGCTGTAATTGTTCCCCAAAGGAATACAACTTGTCATGGAATCTTGAGTAAAGCATCTATAATATAAGCCTAATGTAAAAGATATGTGCAGGACCCCCAAGCAATGAGATCACACATCCCAATATGTACAGAGTTACAAAAATTATATGTAACAGTATAAGATAACACTCCTGTATGTACATAGCAGGCTGGGTAATCTGAATATGGTGCAATGGAATCAATCCCCCCAGGCAAAGATAAAAGTAAGAAGAAATTCTTTATGTGTGTGAAATAAAAATAGTAACACATTATAACTCCATATAGCTAAATAGAGACTTACCTCAATGTGACAGCAAGCCCCACATCTGTTA